>JAQPPZ010016946.1:10000000-12931292 GCA_028583015.1 Wollemia nobilis | reverse complement strand
GGGAAGCTATCACTCTTTAAAGTCAATTATTATAGGGGGTTTAGTTTATAGGTTATTTTCTTAATCTTCAACCAATTTCATAGTCACGCCCTTTCAAGGGATACATATCTCTCTTAGTCTTGGAATGACAATGTTTCCAGAAGCACTTCCTAGAGATGCCTTCTCTAATTGCATCATCAAACTCATAGTCCTCAACGTATCTAAGATTTGGGGTCCAAGTCTAGAGTGTGTTAATTGGACATGCATTGAGAAGGTCTAGGCTACTTTGCTTTAGCGATTTATCCGATGTAAAAGAATAATTCCCCAGTGTATTGTTCAGGCTTTGGCACTTGTCCTCTTTGCCTTGAGAGCATCTTTAGAATTATTCTTTAGCTTTATCGCCTTAGATCCATGGGTATTTGCACCACAAGCCAAGATATATACCCATATTTGGCACTTTGCTCCTCAGAATGGATTGCCTCTAGGAGCACTATTGGTCATCATCATGGATGTTACTCAGAAGTTATTTCTCTTCTTCAATTAGTTGGCATTGTTGGTCACGAATCCGCCACGAGGAAAGGATTTGCTGCTATTGCGCCCTGGACCCGCGAACCAACATTGAAAGGCCGGAAGGAAGGGATGCCTTCCGGGCCGATCTCCGGAGAAGGCCGGCTCCTTTTGGGGGGGTTGATTTAAGCTAAAGGGAACAGGAAAGAAATAAATGAACGGAAAGAGACAAATGTACAGAAAGAGATACAAATATGTCCAAAGGTTGGTGGGGGGGAACTAACGATGCGGGAACACACCAATCACCGCTACTTACTGCATACAAACACGAGCATGACAAGGAGCGCAAAACCTAGGCGTACTTCCGATACACCGGCGGCGTATGCACGGCTTCAATAGCTCCCTAGCAAACATTCCCTACAAGGAACTAACGGCGGGGGATCGTATCAATCACCGGATACGTACAGCGACGGGGGTAGAAAGTAAACCTAGAGATGTCGAGCCGGTATATGTGTTAGGTAGAGAGTTTAACCGCACGGCTTCAATGGCTCCCTAGCAAACATTCCCTACAAGGAACTAACGGCGGGGGGATCGCATCAATCACCGGATACGGGCCAGCAACGTCACACATAGCTGATGGGGCTGCTACCAAATTTATAATGAATGCTTTAAATAATGAAGTACGAGAAGGTGCTTTAAGCAAGCAATGCTAGAGGAACCCGATCGCCAAATGCCAAAGTGAATTAACGAGCGGCGACACGGGTGGGCCTAAGGCATATAATGAAAGACGGACATAAAAGAATAAAGACGGTAGAAACGAGAACCGGGCATACAGATTGTATTCATAAGCGAGAAGCACGGTTACGGTAAGCACGGTAGTTCCCTAACAAACATTCCCCTTCCACCACTTACAATGAAAACGTGGTGGCTATTTATAGCCCAAAGTTCCCCCGTTACATTAATGGGCACAACGTCCCGATCAAACATTAGGCGACAAAAGCGGCCGCGGAGGCTGCGATCCTGACCTCTGTCGAGTGGGTCGTACCCTCGGCATGGTCTCCCTGAAGGTTGAACGGCCACGTGGCGGCGCGTTGGGTAGAACTTTATATTGACGAAATGTGGGTAGGCGAGGCGGTGGAAACTCTCGTCGGTCTTAAATGAGGCGGTGGCACGGGCGGTGCGGCCCATACTTATCCCTTTTGGTCGGCGAGTCTTGGTTCAAATCCCGAAGGTGGACACTTGTCGTATGATGGGTTATCTTTGTGTGACACATGTACGCCTTGAAGGGCGGTCTATCTATCTTCGCTTGGGATCGGAGCTCCTTGGGATGCGTGGGCGAAAACGGTGCGGTTGGGAAGGCCTTCACGCCTTGGTCAAATTCCGGGTTTGTTCCCCTACGTCACACTGTCAAGGGCGCATTCCGGCTCTGCTGAAAAGTCGGGCTGCGCACAGGTGAACACTGGTGTCTGCCGCTGTACGGACCTGCTCCGGCAGTTATCATTCTTCTTTGTCAGCCTGCCAGCCTGCCAGTTACAAGGTGCGCCCAGAAAGAGGGCGAAGTCGGACTTCGCACCAAAACTGGGCGAAGTGCGCACTCGCACCCAAAGCGGGCGAAGTGCGCACTTCGCACAAAAAGCTGGGTTTCCTGGTTCGGCTTCCGGGGCCATAACTTTTGATCCGGTGACCCGATCGCCTATTATAATATATCGTTGGAAAGCTTGCGAGAAGATCTGCAATAATAGAATATGCGGGGCTCATTTTGTCCATTTTATCGCCCCTGTTTATGGCCCGCAAAAACCCGAACACCTCAGCATGCCTTGACACTTAGCCATTTTTCGGGGCAAGTCCTTGTCAATTTTGAGAAGAATGAGAATGTAGGGACGAGAGAGAAAGGGGGAGAAGGAAGAGCGGCTCTCTTACAAAAATTGAAAACATTGCACCCCGTGCAAAATGTGACAACATTTCTGGCGGCTCGCGGGGTGTCGAGCTCGCCTCGGCGCAAAGAACCCATGCCTTCATCCATTGGGCAACAGAGTCACCCTCGCTGCAACTGCTCTTCAGATCCACCTCCGGCAGCTGCCTCCTCGGAACACTTAAAAAGAAAACACTGCACAGACTGAAATAAGAAAAACAACTAAAACTTTGAATAATAGCCGGATTATTTACACAAAATTTTGCGGCGCTATTGGCATGCCGCCACCACAAATCTAGCTTTGGTTGCCTATCCGGTGAACCTGCAGTGCCCGGACCAGATCTGATTGTACTTCAGATGATCTTTGAAGTCCGGCTGGCCTCCCAAAGCTTGCCGGGTTGCGAACATGGTGCAACGTGGCGGATTGTCATTCATGCCGGTGCCCGTACAATTGATGAACAATGTGGCAAGGAGATTTTTCAGACGGGAGCCCTCTTCGGGTACCGGTTGCGGTGATGGTTGGAGCCAATACCACCACGGTGGAGACTGTAGGTGAACATTCATTTCTCCGCTTGTGAGGTCAAGGCTGCTCACCAAACCTTGATTCCTCAGGGGTGTCTTCTATCAGCTTAAAAAAGGGCGCCTGCGATCAAGAAATCTGGATCTTCAGCTCGGTCGGAGTCGCCGAGGTGATTTTGCCGGATGAAGGCAAGCCAAAGATTCACCAACTCGGGCTTCCTTAAAATATGGAGACCGATCGTCTCACCTCACGGATTCGTCTATGCGAGCTTGGTAATCGGCCCGGCTTGACGCGCTCGCTCTGGAGCGTTGGTATTAATTTCGCAAAGTCGAGTGGTTTCCCGGGTTCCTTGCTCGCCACCTTCTTGCTTGAACGAAGGCGTTAGGACCGGTCTTTCGGACTCGAGAGAATATGAACGTGCGAGTCGCCGGGTGCTACGATTTTGAACAGCAATGAAGCGAGCACCGGTGCTTCAATTCTGTTTGGGGGTGAGAAACCTCCTTGTCCCACCGAGCATTCGGAAAGAAACTGTCAGCCCGAACAAGGACGAGCTTGAGATCTTCCAAATGCGAGACAAAGCGTCCCACCGGGCGTGCCAAAAACTGTTGGTCACGAATCCGCCACGAGGAAAGGATTTGCTGCTATTGCGCCCTGGACCCGCGAACCAACATTGAAAGGCCGGAAGGAAGGGATGCCTTCCGGGCCGATCTCCGGAGAAGGCCGGCTCCTTTTGGGGGGCTTGATTTAAGCTAAAGGGAACGGGAAAGAAATAAATGAACTGAAAGAGACAAATGTACAGAAAGAGATACAAATATGTCCAAAGGTTGGTGGGGGGGAACTAACAGTACGGGAACACACCAATCACCGCTACTACTGCATACAAACACGAGCATGACAAGGAAGCGCAAAACCTAGGCGTACTTCCGATACACCGGCGGCGTATGCACGGCTTCAATAGCTCCCTAGCAAACATTCCCTACAAGGAACTAACGGCGGGGGATCGTATCAATCACCGGATACGTACAGCGACGGGGGTAGAAAGTAAACCTAGAGATGTCAGAGCCGGGTATATGTGTTAGGTAGAGAGTTTAACCGCACGGCTTCAATGGCTCCCTAGCAAACATTCCCTACAAGGAACTAACGGCGAGGGGATCGCATCAATCACCGGATACGGGCCAGCAACGTCACACACAAGCTGATGGAGCTGCTACCAAATTTATAATGAATGCTTTAAATAATGAAGTACGAGAAGGTGCTTTAAGCAAGCAATGCTAGAGGAACCCGATCGCCAAATGCCAAAGTGAATTAACGAGCGGCGACACGGGTGGGCCTAAGGCATATAATGAAAGACGGCATAAAAGAATAAAGACGGTAGAAACGAGAACCGGGCATACGGATTGTATTCATAAGCGGAAGCACGGTTACAGTAAGCACGGTAGTTCCCTAACAAACATTCCCCTTCCACCACTTACAATGAAAACGTGGTGGCTATTTATAGCCCAAAGTTCCCCCGTTACATTAATGGGCACAACGTCCCGATCAAACATTAGGCGACAAAAGCGGCCGCGGAGCTGCGATCCTGACCTCTGTCGAGTGGGCTGTACCCTCGGCATGGTCTCCCTGAAGGTTGAACGGCCACGTGGCGGCGCGTTGGGTAGAACTTTATATTGACGAGAATGTGGGTAGGCGAGGCGGTGGAAACTCTCATCGGTCTTAAATGAGGCGGTGACACGGGCGGTGCGGCCCATACTTATCCCTTTTGGTCGGCGGTCTTGGTTCAAATCCCGAAGGCTGGACACTTGTCGTATGATGGGTTATCTTTGTGTGACACATGTACTGCCTTGAAGGGCGATCTATCTATCTTCGCTTGGGATCGGAGCTCCTTGGGATGCGTGGGCAGAAAACAGTGCGGTTGGGAAGGCCTTCACGCCTTGGTCAAATTCCGGGTTTGTTCCCCTACGTACACTGTCAAGGGCGCATTCCGGCTCTGCTGAAAAGTCGGGCTGCGCACGGGTGAACAGCGGTGTCTGCCGGCTGTACGGACTGCTCCGGCGATTATCATTCTTCTTTGTCGGCTGCCCGACTGCCGGTTACAAGGTGCGCCCAGAAAGAGGGGCGAAGTCGGACTTCGCACCAAAACTGGGCGAAGTGCGCACTTGCACCAAAACTGGGCGAAGTGCGCACTTCGCACAAAAAACTGGGTTTCCTGGTTCAGCTTCCCGGGGCCATAACTTTTGATCCGCTGACCCGATCGCCTATTATAATATATCGTTGGAAAGCTTGCGAGAAGATCTGCAATAATAAAATATCCAGGGCTCATTTTGTCCATTTTATCGCCCCTGTTTATGGCCCGAAAAAACCCGAACACCTCAGCATACCCTGACACTTAGCCATTTTTCAGGGCAAGTGCTGTCAATTTTGAGAAGAATGAGAATGTAGGGAAGAGAGAGAAAGGGGGAGAAGGAAGAGCAGCTCTCTTACAAAAATTGAAAACATTGCACCCCGTGCAAAATGTGACAACAGGCATCTCCATAGATAGATTGCCCCCATCCAAATACTCTTTAAATGCTCCTTTGTGCCTTCTTCCTGATAAGAGGGTGATTAATCAAGTAGTCAAAGAAGACGTTTATCTAGAACATACTCAGATCACTTGGATAGATCCATTTCAGCTTCTTAGTCCTAATTGGGCCTTCTATGCTAAACATTTCATGAAAATTGAGAATGGCATTATCACTCATCCTAATTATATCCAACAACACCGGACACAAAACCTTAGGATTCCTCTAGGACAGTTCAAAGTGTGCTCACATTAGTTACAAGTGGAGACAGACAACCATATTTCTCGAGAGGATAGGATATGTTGTCTTGCTCTATTTGGGAGGTGAAGTCTAAAGAACATTTCATCTTCAGGTTCCTATTTGTTATGAGATTCAAGGGATTTGCTATTGCATATGTAGATATTTAGATGAATTGATGGCCAATTTTTTCAGCTATCCTGACCAAAGATGCTTGGCTCTTTATTGTATGGAAGCTATCACTCTTTGAAGTCAGTTATTACAGAGGAGGTCAACTACTACTTGACTAACCACCTCATGCTTTCCTATCTTTGTAGAATGTTAATGACAAATCTACAACTCCCCAAAATGTTATAGACAAATCTATGCACCCTTGTTTGATACAATAATGGCGACAAGGGCTTCAATTCTTTCTTTTTCTTGCATGTGGCAGGATAGGACTGCAGTCCTCTAGCATCAAGTTTCGACCACCCTTACATACCAAGGAGTTTTGGATAGACGTGACTTACCAGTTTCCTATCATCTTATATTGGTTCCATGATCATGGATGCTAGAAGAGTCTGGAGGGGCCAAACTCTATGTCTTAGGATTATCCAACTAGGCCCCCTTAGTCTTGGCCATTCTCCTAGGAGCGTCATTAAATCTTGTGTTGGTCCTTATAGGATAGTTGGTGATGACGACGACTTCGATCCGTTGGAGCTCCTCTCTCTCTCTATCTCTCTCTCTCTCTCTCTCTTACCTTGGTTTTTGGCTTTCTCTTCATCATTACTTCTAGCATGTTAGGGTTTATCCATTTTGGGTAACCCTCGAGGCTGTCATTCTATGCCATACAGTTGTTCATATTCAGTGTAGTTTACACTAGATTCTTTACTCTAGTTTAGCTTATTTTTATAGTACTTTTTGGTTACTATAGTGCATTGTAACAACTCTTTTCAATGAGTCCCATTGGCCTAATTTGGCCATCTATAGACATTAATAAAATTATCTTATCTTTACTACTTTACTAACAGGAATTCTAAGGTACAAAAGAATCATTACAAAGGAACTTACCAAATTTTTTAGCATTTTTTTAGCATATGACTTGTAGTTAAAAAGATGCAGAATTTTAGAGTTAGAATATTACACGTCCACTTTGCTAAGACTGGTGAGGCTTTTACTTGTAGCCATTAACATATGAGTTGTAGTTAAAGGGATGCAGAATATTAGAGATAGACTAGTGCACACATGTTTACTTTGTTAAGATTGGTGATGCCTTTACATGTGGCCATTACGAGGAAAATGGTAAAATATATATCTTGTAGCAGAAAACAAATGGTTTTCAAGGGTTTTATCTATCATTTCAAGAAGTTCTTGATGAAGTGATAAAATAGAGCAATTTTGTTCAGAAGTTTAAAAGGCATCTATTTGATGTTGGCTTAACAGCTTAACCAAGTGAGCATATCTTTGGGGCTATGCAATATTGTATCTTGTTTACTGGATATTTTTAGCCAGGATTTGTTTGGCAAATCCTGCACAATCTACAAAATTCAGTGGCTTGAAATTGAATTCCATGGGAATCTTCTGGAGACGATATATTTTGAAACTATTCCTATGGGATTGCTGGCCTTGTATGCTAAAGACTTGCTTGGTGTAGGAAGTGTTATTTGCAGGCCATTTGTATTTTTTTTTATTTTTTTGGTGTGCTTCTTTTTAGGCAATGAAAAGTAGAACTTCTAGTAAATTGCAAGGTATTTTAATTTGCTGCAGTGTTGCTTTCTTAGTGGATGGACAATCAAGGTAGTTTAGGTTTTCTTTCTTGTTTTGGATTTGAAATGAATTCAATTACTATAGTTATTCTTAATATGGTATTTACTATTTAGTATTTACTATTCAATGTTGTTTGCAATAGTAGAATGAATAGCATCTTTTTTGAAATATAGTCATCCTACATAATGATTTTGTCCACTGTTTGTTTTGTTATCGTTTAATTTTTTTTGGAGACAGAAGGCAAAATATTGATACTTCAAACTGTTGATGTAATTTATTATACTCATGGGTAGTGTTAACAATAATATTTAATTATGTTAGTAATGCGTCTAGCTACATCAATTTTGAGTACAATAAGAGTTGACTGTTTAACATGTGAATTTGTGCTTGAAATAGAAGTAGCCTTGAGGTTACACATATTACTCTTATCTCTCCATTCTGCTTTAATGAATTTGAATGCTGCTTCAATGAGTTAGTGAAAGGGTCTGTGCTATAACATCTGACTCAGTGATGGGACAAGTTCCATTGTATATAAATTCATGAGCATTGAGAGTAAATATGTACTTTTTGAATTTGCTTCTATGACTTTATATGTTCCGGAATGGTCCTACTGATGAATGAGTTCCTGCAACACAGCTATTAGCATCAAGATGCTGGTTGATGCAGGGAATTATCTCAAATTCCAATATATTATGTAGTGGCTTCAACCGAGAACTACTAGGTATTAAAGTGGAACAAAATTCCATCATAGGAATATGCCACTGGAAATAACAGCTTGTAGAAAGAAGAGCATCACAATGACCGGTTAGAAATCAAGAGGGCCAACTACCCCCCACACATGCCGCAACTCAATGTTAATAGGGGTGAGAAATCCCACATAAGCGTGTCGAAGGGCGTGCACCTCTAAGCTTGCTATCCCATTGGCAAAGAATTTGGCAAGTAGTAGGCCTCATAAACCACTCAAGTCCCACAACCAGATCAATGTGGGCTCATAACATAGTGTGCATTGTTTCAAGTGTGGATGCTGTTGTAGCAAATGACAGTTGAGAAACATGTTTTCCTTTTCCATTAAGCAATATGGAAGTACCTGAAACATGAAAGAAATACAGGCTGAGATTTAAAATATAAACATTGTGAAAACGCTTAACAGCATGTTGCAAATATTGTGGGCAATTCTAGCTCGTGCATTCCAGTCTTTTTTGAATCGAAGCATTCTTTCTCAGTTTGCCTCTTCTTCCACATTTGTTCGTCTCATTGAGTTATGTTCTGATTTAAATATGCTACTAAGCTTTAGCTGACATGTTCAGTGGTATTACCATTTTCAACTCTTTATTTTTTCTGTTATAGCTAAAATAATTAGAAGCTTCTATTGCACTTTCTACCTGGTGAACAGTTGTTCCAAGTATCATAATGCTTGTTGGAGCAATGATTTGTTCTCAGGACAGTGTGATTGTGTTAAATCTCTATGACACTGGAATATCCTTGATTGAAGGGAATCCATACAACGATGAACAACCATGCTTAATGGGACTCTGAGTGGTGGTTAAATGACCTGTTTTGGTAAAGGTTGGAACTGGCTCTTCTGTTAAGAAAGAGTTCTAGCATTTGTATGCATAATTATGCATAATTTGAGTCATCATTTATAATGTTCAAAACTGTTCATAAATTCAAATTGAAATTTTAGAAAAATCTGGTATGGATCAGATTCCATATTTATTCAAAATCTGTTATTGTTTTTTACATCAAATATAACTGGAATTTGGTCTTCTTATGAAAATCCAAAATTCATGCTTTAAAATCTGAATTGTGCATTTATAATTCCTAGTTTAAAAGGAAATAATTCGAAAACAGAAAATGGATCAGTGTCTATTCTTGTGCAAATGTATAATTTCACTCTCTGCTGAAGGTCCACCTATTCTCCCCAGCAAATCTTCTCTGACAGTTTGAGCTTCCATTGGGCCATGCCTTACTTTGTTTGTATAATCTATATACTATAAGAGATGTATATATTCCACACCATACCATCTATGTAGAGACATCTTCAAGCTGTTCCATGTTGGAGTTTTTATTTTGTACTCTTCCCGTACTTCGTATTTTTGTGTTCTTTTTAACATTGTTTCTAACTCCTCCTAGGCTTTTGCACTCTTCTTGTACTTGGTATTTTGTGTCCTTTGGAATATTGTTTCTGGCTCCTCCTAGGGCATTATAATGGTGTATAATATTTGGGCCCAATTGATTTACTTGGCCACTTCTATATATTCAGAAAATTTCATTCTTTTTTGTTTCTGAAGCAAGTATGCAAAACACTTGGTGTTACAGGGATCCTTTCAATTTTCTGACGTGTTATTTTTGTAGCACAGTGGTGAGATTTCCCAATGATGAGGTAATGATAGTGTTTAAAGGCAAACACATCTGCAGTCAACAAAGGTATAGGTGATCATCATTATAGACGACAACGATCTTAAGACAGCACAGTCCCAAGACAGCGGGGGCTTGGAAAGGTAACTTGGTTGATGCAACGACTCTTCCTCCAAACGGCATATGCTAGACGACATCCTCCAGATGACTTTAGCAATCAGCATGATGGCATGATGACACCTCGTGACGACATGACTCTAGATGACAATCTTCCTCAAATGGTGATTCCACTTCCAAGACGTTGGCCCTCCACAATCGTCGGTGTCGTTTTTGACAGCTTCTGCACTCCCTGACTGCGACTGCAACCTAACTATACTGACCGAGTCCTCCAACCTGCAACCAACCACTTTGCAATACAAGCCTAGTAATCTAATAATCAATCAGACGTCAGTAACAAACATCCACAACAAGAATAGAGAATGTGTTCTTGCATTGATTGATTTGCCATAATGGCATTCAGATTACAGTATTAGACTTGTGCTATGCCTCTCTGCACATACGCACTCCAACCCAAGTATTACACAATCGACTCAGAAAACTATATATTCGATCGATTGATTTGCTATGCATGGATTTTACAAATGAAAGGGGGTCTATTTATAATGCAGGCCTGGCCGTTGGTTACAATGGTTTGCAGGACACCTTGCATTAACAGTTTTTCCCCTTCTACCTACATACTTCAGACATAACGCCAATAATATATCATTTATTTGGCACTTAATCATGACGGCTATGATATTTACATTTCATTGTCATTTTATTACATTACATTGCTTTTCATTACATTGCATTTCATTACATTGCGTTTCATTACATTCTCTTTGGAATTACTAAGTGTAGAACAGTTGGACATTTCTACAAACACTTTCACTTTTGCTTCTGTTTAGAACTGGTGCTTACAATTTTTATGCTACATTGCTCATTATACTTCAAGAGGGTGTCATTGGAAGGGGTTTCATGATACTTGTTAATGTAGACGAAATAAAAATTGGAGTGAATGATGTTATAATTCTCTAATGTAATTACCTTGAAAGATCTATTCTTGTTGTGTTTGAAAATGATACTGAAGTAGCCATGGGGCCTATCACAATCTTCATTTTCCCTCATATTACTCCATTTGTCTGTTCGAGGGTTCATATGATTTATTGTTTTCTCTAAAGATTAAATTAGGATTTTCACTCTCAATATTCAGAATCTCTTTCAGATCTGTCTTTTAAAATGGAGGATACCCTTTTTGAAAAGCTCTCATGACACCCCATAAGCAGGCATAACCTACATATCTGATAGCCCTATCAGCTTACCTTCAGAAATCTGCACCCTATAAGCTCGCCTTAAGAAATCTACAGCCAGAGTCAGAGAGGGGAGAAAAAAAAATAAAGGAAATACGAGACATTTCATGCTTTTATGCCTTTTTTGGCAATTCATGTACCTGACCATGTTTTCACGATTTCTCATGAGTAATTTTGCAATTTTCTTGCCAATACTTTGCAAAAAATCGGTGCAAATGTTTTGGGCGATTCTCTTGTCAGTAGGGAAAACCCACAAGTTCTGCAAGTACTCGTGATTAATCTCTGATTTTTCAAGCTCTGTTTTCGCCCATTTGGGTTTAGGGTTGTTTTAATTATATTTTGCGTTTTTTGCTTTTCTTTAGTTTTTTGAAGGTAAAAGAAATTCTGCGCCAGCTAGTAATGTCTCCCAAAATACAAGAAACTTCTCTTGCAGATCCTGTTCTCTAAGACATACTTATCTTCATACCCTACCCCAAGGTACAGGTCACCAAGTTTTGGTGTTACATATATTCATATATACATATGTATGTGTGCCTACATTTAAGTAGCATGCAGTGAAATCCTAATCAATTATTATTAAGCACTGATACATTAACTTTTTTGGTAACCCTTATATTAAGATTGGAGTACAACCATCACTAAAGCTATAAAAAAAGGGTTCTGTTTGATTTTTCATTGCTCATTTTCCATAGGGAAAATAGATTAGGAATTTATAGCTCCACCTAACTTCATGACATCACATCCTACACTTCATTTATTGCATGCAACATCCAAAGACATTGGTCATGAGTACCTTTTCATAATACTGATTGAATTCTATTTAGATCTTGTAAAGTATGACTAATAGAAACAATTGTTATGAAACGTGGTTAATTTTTGAAAACTTGCAGAGTTGCAGGTCAAATTGGTCAAAACTACTTCTTCCTGCTTGTCTTACAAAATATATAAAAAAGGCTAAGTTTTTTCAGAAAAACTTGCTTCTTGGCTAAAAGCTCATGACTAGATCTCAAAGTTGTAGCTTGAGTGGTTGTGCGAAAAGCATCCATAGTGAGAAGACCATCCTTTGATACCTAGAGACGTTATTCAAAACTTGCTAATTGTCAAATTATAAACTTTGGAATTTGTGAAGTGTAGAAACTTGCCTGTTGCAAAATTAGAAAGTCTGAATTGTAAAAGTGAGGTTCATATCTCCTTGATAAGGAAAAACATTTACCCAATATTAAATAGATGGCAACTTGGTTAAAAGTTTAGCACAACCTCAGCAATAATGATATACACCAGGGGCAGGCATGGAAGAGAAAAGTTTCTCATTCTTCCTTATTTTCAATATTTTTCAGAGCAGAAGCAACAAGAATTATATACAAGCTTCAAATGAGTAGGCATTGGTGAGTCTTTTCACAGACTTGGCACTGATTCCTTTGAATATTCCACCAACTAGGAACAATGTTTTGCCATTTGGGAGAAAATATGAGGTATAGGGTACTAGCACAGTCAATGAGAAATGCTGCCACTTCAAGGCCAGTGGAAGGAAAGACACCCTCCAGTATTTTGGGTCATCTTCTTGATTTTCACCCTTTGTTTTATAGTTTTACATTAGACAATGATGACATGTATTGTGTGATCAGCTTTTGATTTTTAATAGAAAAGAAAGAGTCAAATATTCCATTTATTTCTTTTTTGTTCAGAGTTGCATTTGTTCAAGATAATTTGATGTGAGATGAAAAACCATTTGATTTTATGAAAGGACTTCTATTTTAAGAATATTTTATTTCTCAATTTTTTGCCAACTTCTAGTTTTTAAAACTTTTGAATGAAACAAGTTAGCATATAATAGGACAGAAACCCATATGGTCCTTGAATAATCTTGGTTGGCCAAATTACATATGGTCTCAGAACAACCTTCATTGACAGAACTTTAGGCATTCTAAGAAGGCTTGGACTATTTTGTTCCCTGTACCTAGAAAGCAAGAGCCATTTATTAAAAAATAGTATGTGCCTCATGTTAGAGAATATTACATTATTTGGTACATGCTAAATGTACCATGAGGTACAATGGTACAATTGTAAATATTAGAATAGGGTGTGAGTCTATAGTTTAGGAGTGTGATTTATATTTCCCCTTATGTATGTGTTCATGTGTAGGATGTGCACAAGTGTCATGTAATTATGTGTGCAAGTGTGAAGAGTGAGAATGTGCACAAGTGTCATGTATTAAGGTGTGCAAGTGTGTGTGCACAAGTGTCATATAGTAAAGTGTGCAAGTAGGAGTGTGCAAGTGTCATAGAATAAAGTGTGCAAGAGTAAATAGAGAGTCAATAGTCATGTATACAAGTGGCAAGAGAGGCTTGTCTTATGTGTGGAATAGGAAAGGTAGCATCTCTCGGATATGTGAGGAGAGCAATAGTCAAAGAGTCCAAGAGTCACCTTTCTAAGGTTATATTATGGAGACAAAGCTCCATGTATTGTATCAGGAAATTGAATGAAGATTGAGTAAAGCTTGTATACAATTTGAGCAATATTTTTTTTCCAAAGGGTTATATGGGATTGAAACGGGCCCCACCCGTATTACATCATCACCACATAGTGGTATTACAACAAAGCTTGGATATTATCCATGTATCGTTTGGCAAGATTTGAACCTGGGTCTCCTCCTTGAAATGTTGAAGAATCTAACCGGTTGAGCTAATGCCACTTGACACAAGTTGAGCAATATTATTGTAAGTTTTCTTCATGTTATTTCATGAATGATATTGGCCATTAATTTATTATTATTGTTATTTTTATGAATGTTATGTTCATTGATTTTGGCCATTTATATTAAATTGCTCTAATATTTGAGACTACTCAAGATCTTGGATATTTGGGACCTGTGATAATTTGGCTAAAAAGCCAACAGTGGTATTAGAGCCACATTGTAGAACTTCTTGTACCAAAGCAATATTGCGTAGACTCTATCAAATCTACTTCGAGTAGTCTCTATTGCTAGCATCAGGAAAAGGGTTTCTAGCATAGTTGAGAAAATCGGAATCGGCATGGAAAAAGAATCAAGAAAATTCGGGAAAATCGGCAATTTTTCATTGGGAAAAAATATTTTTTCATGCATATCACAATGTTTTGGGAAAAAACCGGCAAAAATCGTCAAGGCTGTGAATCGGGTAAAATTGGCTTGAATCGGGATTTTTTTCAGATTTTCTCAACTATGGTTTCTAGTTGAATATTTGGAGTGATAAGATTCAGAGCTACTGTGAGTAGTTTTCTAAAGCTAGCACCAAAACTGATTTTTGGTGTGAATATTGATAAGCTAGCATCAAAGGAAAGCTTTGGTGTGAATTTGGCTAAAGGAACATGCGTTCTAGTCTTTGCATTTAGACTCTTAATTTCCTACATATTATTCCAAAATCTGTTCATATGTCGGAATCCTATCCCAAAATTAAAAAAATAGAAATACAATAGAAAGGATAAATAAAACAGAATTTAATGGAATGAATCCCTGTTATTTAAATCTGAGATATACCTTGATGAATCTAAATCAAATATTTTTCTGTTCGTATCGAAATTTGGGAATATAATTCTCATTCACAAATCTGAAACAGCTCTGTTTTTGACATGGGCAATAACAAAAAAATAGTTAATTTTCAGCAAGCTAGTCATGGATGGTACTTTAATTCACTTGTCCAACAAAATGAGTGCATGAGGGAATGCTCCACTGAAGCTGCAAGATAAAGTGAAACATAAAAAGGGTGTCTGTACTCAAAGATGGGCGTCATTAGGAGGTTGGATGCATTACTTGCAGATGTGCCATATTTATCATATCTCACCAGAAAGCTCTTGAAATATAAACAATTTTATTAACATTTGCCTTCTGATTCTATCTTAAACTTCATCTTTTCCCTAATGTTTTTAATAATTGAGGTATAGATTTCTCCTGCAGGATCTCTAGGTGTATTGCTTCATTCAGAGGGCATCTTGTATTAAAGACAGGCATGTAATATATGGCTGGAACTTTTGTAATGTACAATCATATCGTGTAGTTCATCTTACATCATCAAGGTCCTTGGCTACAAAAATAGGAAGTCAAAAAATAAGTTGCAAGTGTAGTTCAAAAAGATTTGAGGTGAGCGAGTAGCTTTATTACTATAGGCAAGTAAATATCATCGTTTATTTATTAATTAATTTAATTTTTTAAATCTGTGGGGTTGAAACAAGGCCTCTCTCATATTATAACTGCATTCTCATGGGAGTGCCCATTGGTGTCGGCTGCCTTATTAAAATGTGGAGATTTGAACTGGGGTTGCACTCTTACAAATGCATCCCATATAGCACTACTCCAGAACTTTGACATTATCTAGTCAAAGTTAATCTCTTATTTAGCATGATTTTTGTTTGTGCTTGATGTAGTTGACTGTCATGTAGTGTATAAGGAACTCACAAACTTCTTCTAATGCTATAAGAATATGTTTCTGTGGTCCATGAGGTTGATTGGGGGATACCTCCTCCACAAAGGGGACAGTTAGTGGATGTCCCTGTTGCATCCCCTATCCCCTCTTCACGTGGGGATGCTTAGGCGTTCCTTCAGAGATGTCCCTATGTTCTTCATGCGACACAAACATGACATTTTAATAAACTAAACATAAAAATGAAGGTGGTAAAAGATCTAAAACTCATCCTTTCTTACATCAAATTTGAAAAATATTGAATAGAGGATATATGATCTAGAAACATATTTGCATTAGTACACATTATCTAAAATCACGTGTTTTGGCAAATGTAGGAGACAAAATACTATTTTGAACATACGTTTGGAAATATGTGGGATGGGATTACTAATTTCAGGCCAATACTAATTTTAAAAAGCGGGAATTCTTGGTTCTATTCTTGAAACATCCCAACTGCTGCATGTTTTTCCTTAAAAGAAATTCTTTTGCTAATGTGAAATTTTATTTAAAGTCATTTCCACCATTTTGCAGTATTTTCTGACTACTGTGCCCTAGATGCAATGTTTTTCAAGCAATCATCTTCTATTTCATCATCGTAATATTTTTGGAACAAATGTTGAGAAATGCTGAGACCAATTCTGCTCTATGTTGTAGCATGTGGGAGTATTCCAATCACTCAAATATCTATACAAAGCAACACACTACAATACAATTCCATATTATATAAAGAAAAGTGCACCACGGGAAGAACTCAGAGAATGCAATACACAACAAACAACTTGTATCCCTCACATTCTAGTCATTCTTGTGCGGATAATTCTTGGATGTGTAACGCACGTAGAGGAGTTGCGTGATGGTGATGGAGAGTTGCTTGACGATGATGGAGGATTACGTGATGGCGGTGACTTGCATGTCGGTAGTAGAGAGTTGCATGTTGGTGGTAGAGAGTTGCATGTTGGTGGTAGAGAGTTGCATGTTGACGGCTGTGAATTGCATGGCGAAGGAGAATTGAGTGATGATGGTAGAAATCATGCGACGACGAGTTACACGGCGGTGAGGAATCGCATGATGGTGAAGTTGGCAATGCACAAACTGTTGAAGTGCTAATAGAACTTGTTGATGAGGAGATACGCGCCTCATAAGTAGAACGTGTGTGGAACCCTTGTGAGGAGGGTAGTTCGAACGAATATCGAGTGGAAAGGTGGGAAATATTTTTGACGATGGGGGACGACATGCAAGTGGAGGCATAGCATGCAAATGAGGATCAGGCTGACGAGAACATTCATGCAAGTGATGAAGGAAGCGCCAACATGGAGTAAGCGTAGGATGAGGCAGAGCAACTTGTAACTCAAACACAAGTGCAGGGGAGAGTGCCTAGAGGTGTGAAGGATGGGATTCAAGCACAAAAGCAACCACGAAGAGTGTGCTTGAAAGACCGAAGCCAATGCTTGTGTATTTGCAATGGAGATCACGAAATGTAAGCACATGAGGGAATTACTGGTGATTGTTCGAATATGACCAAATGCCAACAAAAGGTTCCTTGAGCAAAGTGGAAACTACCGAACAACCGCCAACAATGGCAAATATGGCTATAGCAACAACGGGCAAGCAAAAGTGCCCAAAGTTCATAGGAGACAGAGGGGAGTACGTGCGAAATGATATGGAAGGCGAATGGAGTAATTGATGAAGTTGCATGCCTGCGATTGTATTTAGCAACATTGCATGATGTGGCAATTGATTGGCACTTGAAGCGACATAACCCCTTCATGGATTGTGGGCTAAGTTGAGATGAGAATCTAACAAGGAGTTAGGACTGCTTTGTGATTACACAGATAATTGGTGAAATTTATTTGACAAAGCATAAGAAGGATGAGAACAAGTCATATAACTGTTGTCTAAAGGAGTTGATCGGTAATATGGAGGTGAAACCTGTTGATGGGTTATAGAAGTGATGGTTCTTGGACAGGTTGATACCAAGATATAAGAAGAAAATGGAAGTTGTCCCGCCAACCACATACCAGGAAACGTTTGACCATGCATTGAACTTGGAAAGTGAAATGAAGATGGCAACAGCAGGCGATGGGAGCATGAGTAATCATAAGGATAGTGATTCTAACAGTGATTGGGATGGCCCCAGTGCAACAATCCAAGCAATGCGAAAGGGCTCGAAATGGATGATCAATGATGTGAAGGTGGAGAAGAAGAAAGAGGACTTTTGGTGTTTAGACGGAAAGTTTGAAGAACATACAAAAGTAAACTGTTTGAAGAAGACACATTGCAGTATTTGTAGAATTACAGGACATGCAATTGCGGAATGTACATTCAATCTACGAAGTGCGAAATCGATGAGGGTGTAGGAGGAGAAACTGAGAATTTCTAAGAGCAGACAAGGAGCGGTCTATAGTGGAAGTGGGAACAAGACAACAATGATAAGCAGATGGTGCGGGCTTGGCAACCACAAGGAGGCTAATTGTTTGAATAAGGTGAGTGTCGATAACTTGCAAAATGTCAGTTCTATTGATATCGAAGAGCCTTTATAGGACCAACTGACAGACAAGGAGGAACATGTGTTGGTAGTGACTAGGGAACAAGCAAAGAAGATGGAGCAATACCCAAACCTTTCCAAGAAGGAGAAATGGAACGAGGCATGTGTGTAGTTGGAGGAAGAAATATGAAAGACCAACAATGAGAAGAAAATGAAAGAACTAATTGCCATTGAAGGAGAGATGTCAATCCATTACTTTGCGGCACAAGTCTTGGACACAAAGGTTGCAGTGAAAATGTCTAGTTTACTTTGTGTAGTACCAAAGCTTTACGTGACGGTTGGAGAAGATGCTGACAAGGAAAGACGACAAAGACACTTTGCCAACTAGAAATAAGGAGGATTGCAAAGGATCAATACATAGACCCAACGGCTTTGATGATTGACGCTAGGAAGAAACCAACATTGGTCCATAGAGTTACTCAATCACAAGCCGATGCAAGAGATTATGGATGGGGGTTTGAGTGGGAACGTGTTGCTTGAAAAAACACGGAAAGACTTGGGGGCATCATTTTTGTGGTCGCCCAACTTTCAAATATATGGTGCAGATCAATATGGCATCGAGATGAAGGATGTCTTAATTGCACAAAAAGTGAAAATCACCAATAAAACATTCATCTTGTTTTTTTCTAGTCATTGCTATGCAAAAACTAGCCTACGATGCACTATTGGGATGTGGGTGGTTACCACAACTAGGAGGACCATGTGACGTTCAACAATGACCAACACAAGTATATGATCGATTTGAAGAACCAGTCCATCAACAAGGAGTTAGCAACATCTAATGAATTTGCCTACTCATCGTCAAATGAAGATTGGATGGGTAGTTGAGGACTGAATGAAGGTGACATGCTAGAGTTGGAAAAGTGCACGAAGGATGAATGGCATTTAGATAACGGATGATTACATTAGTAGATGGAAGACTATGAAGATTTCCAGCCAATTTGCATGTGCATCGGTGTGGAGGATGAAAACCAGGATGATGGATTTCATTGATACAAAGTTGGCGAGAGTAGTCAAAGTGCAAAACCGACCATGAAAGTTGAAGAGGAAGAGAAGTTGTCTTTCACACCAAATTTTGTGGAGTATAGTGTCAGTTATTCACAGATTGATGAAAAACTAACACATTCCTTTGATGTGGTGAGTGGAAGAACCTAACACCATTAAGTACGAGGGACCAAAGATGGTGTAGGTAAACCTTAGCAAAGGTGAAGAAGAGAAAATGATCCATTGCGGGGACGAGTGGTACCCAGTTAAAAAAATTGTCATCTTTTAAAATTTTCCTATAGTACAAGGAGGTCTTTGCATGGATATACAAGGATTTGCAAGGGATTTCACAAGAATTGTGCATGCATTGGATCATTGATTCTAGGTGCACAAATTGTAAGAAGGCCGTAGAGGATGAACCCAAAGTATGTGGCCTTAGTCAACATGGAAATTGAGAAGATATTGGTTGCAGGAATAATCTTCAAGGTAATGGTGGGCGAATGGGTGTTGCCTATTGTCATCAACTTGAAGAATGAGAGCTATCGAATCCTCATCTGTGTGGATTTTCAGAGTTTGAATGCGGTGACAATCAAGGATCCCTTTCCGATCATGTTTACTGATTCGATCTTGGAGGAGGTAGCAGGGTACAAAGTATATTCATTTTTGAATGGATTCTCAAACTACAATAAAATCAATATTGTTGAGGGAAGGCTACCTGAAGATCATGTTTGTTGTAGAAAATGGCATTTGTGCATATAATCGAATGCATTTTGATTTTTGCAATGCCCTTGCCACATTTTAGATGATCATTTTGTACATTTTTGAGCTATTTTTCTACAGGCAAGTTCAAAGTGTTCCTCGATGACTGGTCATTCTACGGGAAAAAGTATGAGCATCTAAAGGTGTTGGAAGAGTGCACGAGTATATGCATGAATGCTCAATTGTCCTTGAACCTGTAGAAATGCAAGTTGTTGGTGCCATATGGGAAGTTGTTGGGTCACATGGTGTGCAAGAAAGGATTGAAGACCCACCTCGACAATATTCGTGTCATGATGACTCGATGAAGTCAGTTTTGGGCCATGTCAGGTACTATCGACGTCTCATAGAGAACTTTGCACAACTGTGGCATCAGTTGGATACATTGACATGCAAAGGTGTTCCCTTCAGGTGGATGGAGGAGCATAAGAAGGCCTTTGAGGAGTTGAAGGCGAAGTTAGTTTGCGCACCCATTCTAGTGTTTCCAAATTGGGAGTTTCATGTTCACATAGATGCATCCATTTTACAATTGGATGCAAACTTGTGTAGGAAGAACAATATGGGCTGGATTAGCCCATATACTTTTTAAGCTAGTGGTTGTCCAAGGGGAAGAAAAATTAAAGCACAATGGAGCGATAACTAGTGATGGTGTATGCGGTGCAAAATTTTAGACATTATCTGCTTGCAAACCCTTTTGCTTTCTAAGTTGATCATTAGGCGTTGCTGTATCGACCATTCATGAATGAGTTAATAGGTGGCTTGTTATGGTGTAGGATTTTGTGTTTTAGGTGGTAGTCAAACCAGGGAAGAAACAAGTCATAGGAGACCAGCTGTCTAGGATTTGCACAGGAGAACCTGTGGAGGGAGGATTGTCAGATGGATTTTTAGATGCTCGTTTGTTTTTAATCACTACGTTGCCACCATGGTACAAGTATGTGGGAGAATACTTGTTGACAGGCGAGTTGCCGAAGGAGTTGTCAAAAAAAAAAGATATCAGCACCATTTCAATTGATTGTTGGATTGCTATACAAAATTGGACCAGATGAGATTTTACGGAGATGCGTGATGGACAAGTAGGTGAATGCAGTGTTGACAAAATTTCGTGAGAGATTGGTAGGACGACATATGGGGACAAATGCAATTGCGAGGAAGGTGCTTCCTTTGGGGTTGTGATGGCCCACCCTCTATTGTGATGTGAAGGAGTTTGTGACTGCGTGTAATCCGTTCCAACGAGCTATGAAGCTACTATGGAGGGACTTCATGTTATTGCATTCATCTCAACCTCAATTTTTTGGACGATGGGGTCTTGATTTTGTCGGGAGATTGAAGACCAACAGAAGGTACGTTGTGGTGGTAACTTTATACCTAACAAAGTGGGTGGAGGCAAGGGTTTTGCTAGATAAATCTGTGAAGAGCATTGCACGACTTTTGTATGAACAAATCATTACAAGGTTTAGAGTGCCTCTTTAGTTGACGAGTGATCATGGAGGACGCTTTGTCAATAAGATGATTTAGAAGCTGATGACATTTCAAAATCCTGCACTCATTGTCAAGTCCGTATTACCCCATGATGAATGGGCAGCTAGAGGCTACGAACAAGATTTTGGTTTCTATAATGTGAAAAACATGCAAATTATAGGATGCTGATGGAGAGTAGAAATTGTCGGCGATCTTGTGGGTATATAGGATGACGTATAAGCCAATGGCAAATCACACACCATTCCAATTGATGTATGATCAAGAGGTAGTTATGTCAATAGAGTGTTTGGTGCCACTATGCAGAATCGTCTTGGCGATCGGATTAGCCTGGAGGAGAGGTTGACGACGCTTATCAAGTTGGATGAGAAGAGGGTTATGGCACAATAGGCCACAAAGGTTTTCCAATGTTGGAGTAATCTTTGGCATGATGAGCACTTGCGAAATTTGAAGGCAAGTGAATGAGTGTTAAAGTAAAACAAGCATGAAATCAAGCTAGGGAAGTTGAAGACATTGTGTTTTGGACCCTTCCAAGTGGACGAGTTAGATAACAATGTAGTCAGATTGAAGAGACTGGATAGGATGTAATGTCCTAAGATAGTCAATGGTTTGAAGCTGAAATTATACAAGGTCAGGGTGTAGGTGAACCTTGAAAACCTTGAACCAAGTGATGAAGAGTCAAGTACGAGAAGGTTGATGGTTGCACCAAGTTAGTCTTCGAGATCTTTTCAAGGAATCTCGATACATGAAGTTGGAGAATCTAGCCGTTTGAAGGAAGATGGTGTGGAAAACACAAGTGACTTTGAAGTAAGCAAACTTGCAAAGCAGTTGGCAGGGTTGTATAAGCAGGAAGCCGCAAGTAGCCAAGAAGATGACATATAGATGATAGTGGAACAAGAATAGTTGGTGCTTGGACCCTTTGAACACAGGAGGTTTGTGTCAATGTCATTTTTTTGACATCAAGGAAAAGTGAAGGTTGCTCGATGAATAGAGGTCACTTGATGACAAGAACATGCAATGAATGGCAAAGATACTTGTTGGACAAGAAGAACTATCAAAACAGGAACCTCAAAGTGATGGAAGTGAATTTGAAGGAATGGGTCTATTGTTAGCAATTGGACATGTACAACAACAAATGCATACTAAAATGCAGCAGTTGTGTGAAAGAAGCGAACAACTGAATCTTAGGATGGGCAAATTGCAAAGAACGTGCGCAAGGGTTGATGCGGTTGGGACAGGATGTGCAAGCAACTTGTAGGAGTTTTTAAGAAGGGGCAAGTTCGAAAGGCACTCATGGGGGAGCACAACAAACGAGTAAGTGTTAGGTATTGTTGACAACCATGCGACGGAAGTTGAATTTTTGGAAAAGGACTACCAGAAGCATCAATTTGGCAAACAAAACCTTGCAAGAAAGGAGACTGGTAGGGGTCGAATGGAGACATGCACAAAGTGCTAGGTGAACCTATTCGTAGCACCAATGTGCAAGAATGAATATTACCAAATGGACAAGCAAAAGATGGCAAATCGAGGGAACATGTAACTAGTAGTGTATCCCTAATGAGTTAGAGTAGTGAGGAAGATTGGAGCAATGCGAGTTTGAGCTCGGATTTTGAGAGAACTAGATGAAGAACACCGAGAAGGATACTAAGAGTTGCACAATAGTCAAGTAATTTCAATATGTTGCCAGATGATGCTTTGTAGGAAGAGCATGAAAGAGAAGTAAAAATCACTATGGAGGATGAGGATGCTATGGTGATGTGGTGGAAGAAAGACAAAAGCGAAATAGAGCAACTAGACTTGGTTGGAGTCCAAGCCGAAGATGGAGAAGAGAAAGTCGAAAATTGACTAAGTCCAATTTGAGGTGGGGACAAGTATTGGTTCCAATCATTTGCCAAATTTGAATGATTCTTTGGGCAGTTTGAGTGGGATGTCAGGTTCATTGGAAGGTCAGGTTTGCTTGCAACAAGGGCTTTTTGGGTTGTTTGGGTGGGACCTAAAGTCCTCTAGGCTGTTTTAGACAGCCCCATCAAATGGAGAGGTTGTCTATGCTCCTTCTGACCATAGGGGAGGGAGGCAATCTGCCCAAGATAACCCACAAGCCATCCAACTAGTAGGGTGGGTCATTTGGGCCACACCATGGCCGTTTGATAGGAACAACAGTTCCTTGGATGGCCCTTGGCCAAAGGGGAGGGCCGTTTGGACGGGGAGGCCCTTTGAGTCTCAGACTATCCCTAGGCTATTAGATGAACGACTTGAGCCGTTAAGAGGAGGATCGTTTGATAGTCAAAGAAAACCTGTTGCAACACATGTTTGCTAGGAAGACAATGCTAGGCCGTCCTAGGAAGAAGCAAAGGATCTATTTGATATCCGAAACAGGGGCATGTAGTCAAAGGAGCAAGGGGGGGCGTTTGAACAGGAGCAAGACCAAGGAAGGCCTTTTAGCGCCTTGGGTTGTCCGAGTCAATGTGCTAGGCTGTTTGGGTCTTTCGGGCCAAAGCACCAATGCAAACTAAGATAGGGTGCTCATGCATTTTCAAATGGCTTGCCATGCGCAAGGAAGAGTAAGGGGATGAACACAGAAAAGACAAAATTGGTCATGCATTTCAGATATAGGAGTTGAAATGGCAGTTAAATGAGTGAAGCGGGGGTTGCCACATGCAAACCAAGTGTCCCCCTACCTACCTCAACTTATAAAAGGGTACGAGGATCTCTCATTTGCTCACTTGCACATATAGAGCCGAGTAGTAAGGAGCACAAGGAGAGCATGCCAATCAGCCATATTTGCAGCAACTAGAGCATGACCTAGGCCATGCACCAGAGTGCATAGGAGTGAAATAGAGGACATCCCATCGTGTGGAATTGAAAGGAGAACAAGTAGAAAGAAAAACCAGATGCTTAGGAGGAAGCTGCACCAAAGGAGTGAAACTAGGGCACACTAGAAAAACAAGGGTTTTGCTGAAAATGCTTGCCTAACGACCAAAAAATTAAGACTTTGTGTAAGGAGCATGTGGCAGAAGAATGTTGTGATTGGAAGTGGGAGATGATGGAGATTGAATTTTGGCAGAAAGCAACTTGTGCATGGCAAAAGGAGAATGAAAGAAGGATGATAGGAGGGTTGTCCACCCTGTGCAGTGTTGTCTAAGCGTTGCATAGTGCCATATGGGTAGTACAAATCATACGCAGCACCGCCTAGGAGGATAAAAACGAAGTGAATCGGCTTGGAATTCAAGGCAGGAAGAAAGTTGTTCAAGCGGGAGAAAATTTTGTACAGGCTGTTTGGTGAAGGAGGTCATACGAGTGATCGTGCAGGCTGTCTGGGTGATACACCAAGTCGTACAAACTGTCTGGCGGAAAGGCAGGTTGTTTGAAGGAGGGCCATCAAGAGGTATGTTGTTCAGAGCAGGGCTGCTAGGAGGCACGTCGTCTAAGGTAGCATGGTTAAGGCCATTTGGAGTAAGTCTGTTTGAAGTTGGACTGTTTGAGACAGGGTTGTTTGAAGTTGGATTGTTTGAGTTAAGGCCATTTGGACCTAGGTCCAATTTGTCTGAAGCAGGGAGAATGTTTCCTAGATGTGTAATGAGTAGTGGAAAAGCGAAGGCACACAAATCAAGGTGCGACACATGTAGCTGCGGGAAGAGGCCATATTAGTTGTGAGATAGTTGGCGCATTTGGGAGTAATTGCTGTTGGATTTTAAAACCACATGCGTGCAAACTAGAGTGAAGTGGGAATGTAGCTGAGGCCAAAAATTGTAGAGCTTGAGGAGTCAAGGAGGCACCCTTCAAGAATTTTGTTGGGAGTTGTATTGTGGCAAGGACCTCAAACGTGTGGAGGAGTTGGCACAAGCTTTGTTAGAAGTCACGTGGAGTACACACACCTTCAAGAGCGTAAGGTGGAATCCAAATGGGGGAGAATGTGGTAGCACAAAGAGGGTGGAGGTGATTTGAGATCGCGTTTGCAGACTGGAACTCTAGATGAAGACCAACAGAGCAAGGGAAAAGAGTTGACAAATTCACCACAACGAAGGACAAAGTGGAAGGAGTGGATGCAGATCCCCTTAGATGAAATAACTTGGACAATGCTTGCAGGAGAGTTTTTTAGGTTGTGGTGGTACAATAAATCATAGGACCATCTATTGAAAATTGTGTTTCGAAGTGCGGCAACAAAGACTTCTTTAAGAATTACCTGTTGGAGATGCTGAAGATGTATGACACAGAGAAGAAGAGAAACAAGGTTGTGTTTGGTGACAAGGAGGTATGGTTGTCCTGTGGAGTGTGTTTGGGCTACCTAATACAAGCAATAACCGATTAGTGAAGAAGGAGTTGAGCCATACAGGTTGAAGACACTCATGGACAAGGTAACTGATCTCAGTCCAGGAGAGGTTGCAAACATTTGAAGTCTGAAGAATGACGTTGTGCCATGAATGTAGTAATGTTCAGGTTTTCTGATGAACGAGCCTTGGATATGCCCACATGGATTGTACCATATATGGAGAGCATCATGTTTGGAGGGAAGTATGATTGGGCATCATTTCTATCAGACCACATACAAAATTTTCTGTTGTGGTTTACTAATAATCTCTTTGGCGTTCCACACCATTGAGCTAGTTTTGGATGTGGTGTCATATGAGAAGTTTCAGTTTCCAGGATTAGGTCTACCACACGATGTGCTAGGAGTGCTGGCTATTTCCCGCTAGATCTTCGTGGTTCCACGAACCAAAACAAGACCAATGGGGAAAGCAAGAAAGGTCAAAAAGAAGGCCATAGCAACAAAGAAGGCACCAAGAGTGCAGTTGGTTGAGTCGTCGGCCGAGGAAGAGGAACATGATGACCTGATGTGTTAGCTGAGGAGTTGGATTTTGATGGGACTGGGGAGCGGTTGTTTGTTGTAGAAGAATTGGCAAGAGAAGAGAAGAGGCAGAAGTAGCAATAGTTGGAGCAACAGTGGTAGTAGATGGGGTAGCAACTACAACATCAACTTTAGTTTGTGTAGCAACATCTGCCTTAGTCTGTGCAACAACATCCTCAATGCTAGCTGGTGAGACGGATGATAAAGATAATAACACGTAGCAGTGGTGGGAACAATTGGAGGAAGTGTGGAAGGACTTGTTGAAGGCCAACAATATTAGTTGAAGGGGATGACTTATGTTGTAGTGCAACGAGGTACTTTGATGCATTTTGGAGGCCAGACTATGCAAGGAGGCATCGTAGGTACCATTGCATGTACCAAGGAAGAGGCTTTGCAGGAGGTTGCAAGGGGAGAACAATAGCCAAAGCTATTAGTAGTTGTGCAAGAAGTGAGATATGTGGAGGAAATGACCCAACAAACAAGAAGAGAAGAAACTATGCAAGAAGTGGCGTAGGCAACACCAATAATAGTAGACATTGATGAGGAGGTTTAGATTGCAGTGGAGGCAATGGACACTTCACCACATCAGAGGGATTCAAGAGACTGCCAAGATTTGATCTAGGAACACCTGTTATATGTTTGCACAATGGACACTCCAACTTTCTAGTAGGAAAGTTTCACCATGACACCATTGTGCTAGTTTGTTGAGGTTGAAAGGTGCGGTTCACCACCTTTGGACGAGGAGACATCGGTTGAGGTTGCCTCTACTACAACACAAGTGACAACATAGACTTCATGAGGGGGAAAAAGGGAAGTTACCTGCATCAGAGCATGCGTGGTGGCAAAAGGGGCAAAGCAACCAACCACCAATAGAGGAACTGGCAAAAGGGAAGAAGACGGTGGATACGATAGGAAACCAAGTTGATGCAGGGCAACAAGTTGATGCGGAGAAGACAAAGGCAATTTAGGAAGGAAAAGTTGCCAAAACAAAAGTCAACCTAAAGGGACATGGTGGAGAGGACGATAAAGAAACCAACACTAGCAATGTCGAGATGAAACATGAGCCTAAGCCTGGGGAGAAAGGAGAGGCGAGGGAGCACTTCCTCATTGAATTGCCAAATTTGAAACAACCCCCAGTTTATGGTAGGAAGATAAATGAGTAGGTTGGATTTTTTGAGTGGATGAGCGGGTTGTTTGACCGAGTACGAAGTGAATTCATAGTGATTTGCCTTAGAGAATGGTGATTGTGGCAATTGTGAGTGGATGCTGAGTTGGGCAGATTGCTAAGTTGTACCCAATATGAGGAGTAGATAAAAAGATTTGAAGAAATCCATCGAATTCAACCATGGGAGTTAGGTGTAGGTAGCAAAAGTATACAATCGATGATTGGAGTGGCGGAGCTACCTGAAGGAACTCTAGTAATGTATCGTCACCTACTTCGAATATACATCAACAAGGAAAAAATTGATGAATTTCTTGAATCATGGGGCCTCAAGAAAGTCAAATTGGCACCTGAATTGGAGAAAGCATACACTAGAATGAATTTCTTGGCTTATTTGATACAATGGCCGACAATTGGTTTGGAGACATTACGGGACATGGTGAACTACCTAAAATTGAAGGAAGAAGAATGGTTTAACTAGTTGTAGGAGATACAAGGACAACTTCAATAGCTGTAGCAGGAGGCCTAAACAAGGTTGCCTAGGATGTTGTAGGAGGTAGATCATATGTGAAAGGAATGGGAGGAGCAAGAGTGCAGTGAGGGAGCAGGCTCTTGAAGCCAAAGTGTAGGAGATTGCTCACCACGATCAGTTGATTGTGGACTGGGATGAGCAACTTACAGAAGTAGCAAGAAGGGAAGCAAATTTGGTGAAGATGGAAGCATAATTATGGGAAAGTTTTGCGAAGATTGGACATAGGTCACAAGATTATGGCTTTTAGTGGGCACGACACCAAGCCTATGCCAAGCACTTGAAGGGAGAGGCTGAAGCCCTCAAACTACAAGTTCAACAACTAGGAGGTACACATGTTTAGATTCCATCTATCCCTTAGCCGCAACGGAGCCAAAGCCCTTAGGAATAGCAATAGTCGTTGACGAGGATGTCGACCAATCTAGAGGGGAGGGCAAAAGGAGCTAGTTCTGACTTGGCTTCATCTCATGTGCCACCTCGAGATTGATGGAGTGCATACGGAGTCAAGTATGCAAATACGATTTAGATTGTATATATAGTTTTGTAATTTTGAGTTATTTTGTAGCATGTATGCAAAGTGTTTGAAGAAATGCCATATGTAATTAGGATGTACATGTAATTCAATGTTTGGGTAATTGAATGCATAGTAGAGAAACTTAGACTTGGCGTGGACTCGACAATGTCGAATCAGGACTTGGACTCGGATTTGGCAAAAAAACTCAGAATAAAAAACCGAAGAAAATGCCAAAAAAAAACTTGGGAAAACTCGGAAAAAATTCCAAAAAAAAAAGAAGAAAAAACTCGCAAAGTCAAACCCAAGAGACTTGGCAAGGCCAACTTAGGCTCAGACTCTATGAGTTTTTTAAAAACTTGTCGAGTTTCGTAACTATGATTGAATGTACATGTAATTCAAGATGTCATGTAATTATGTGTCGAGACAGTTAGTTAGAAGTGTTGTCACATTTTGCACGGGGTGCAATGTCTTCAATATTGTTTTGTAACAGTGCTGCTCTTCTTTTCCTCCTTCCGTTTTTCTTCTTCCTCTCCCTTTCCTTTTCTTTCCCATTCTCTTTCTCTCCCCCCTTTTTTCCTTGGAGTTCCCCACTTGATTTTCCAGCTTTCCAGCAGGTCTATCTGAAATTGGCTAAGTCTGGGTGCGAAGTTCGCACTTCGCCCAGTTTTGGTGCGAAGTGCGCGCTTCGCCCAGTTTTGGTGCGAAGTGCGCGCTTCCCACAGTTTTGGTGCGAAGTGCGCGCTTCGCCCCACTTCCTGGGCGCACCTTTCACTGGCAGACTGGCAGGTCAATGCAGAAGAAAGATAAAATGCCGGAGCAGGTCCATATGACGGCAGACACCAGTGTTCGCCTGTGCGCAGCTTCGACTTCTCAACGAGCCGGAATGCGCCCTTGACAGTGTACGATAGGGGGAACAAACCCGGAATTTGACCAAGGCTTGAAGGCCTTCCCCGACTGCACCGATTTCTGCACGCATCCCAAGGAGCCCCGATCCCAAGCAAAGATGGATAGATCGCCCTCTAAGGCGTGGCATGTGTCACACAAACATAACCCATCATCTGACAAGTGTCCAGCTTCGGGATTTGAACCAAGACTTGCCGACCATAAAGGATAAGCATGGGTTGCACTGCCGACGCCAATAGCCTCATTCAAAGCTGATCTGAGGTTTCACCTGCTCCAGCTACTAGCAAGCCCGCCGACTTGAAGATTTACCCAAGACTCCGCCACGTAGCTGTCCGGCCTTCCAGGAAGACCATGCTCGCGGGTACGACCTGATCCGACAAAAGGTCAGCATTTGCAGCTCTTTCGCCGCTTCGTCGACCTTATGTTTGATCGGGACTCCGTGCCCATTAATGTAACGGGTGGGACTCGGGCTATAAAAGCCCATCTGAAATTCATTGTAAAGGGTGGAAGGGGAATGTTTGTTAGGGAACTACCGTGCTTACTTGTAACCGTGCTTCGCTTATGAATACAATCCGTATGCCCGGTTTCGTTCTACTCGTCTTTATTCTTTTATGCTGTCTTTCATTATATGCCTTAGGCCCACCTGTGTCGCGGCTCGTTGATTCACTTCGGCATTTGGCGATCAGGTTCCTCTAGCATTGCTTGTTTAAAGCACCTTCTGTACTTAATTAATTTAAAGCATTCATAATAAATTTGGTAGCAGTTCCATCAGTTATGTGTGACGTTGCTGGCCCGTATCTGGTGATTGATGCGATCCCCTGCTGTTAGTTCCTTGTAGGGAATGTTTGCTAGGGAGCCATTGAAGTCGTGCGGTTAAACTCTCTCGCCTAACACATATACACGGCTCGACATCTCTAGGTTTACTTTCTACCCCCGTCGGTGTACGTATCCGGTGATTGATACGATCCCTCGCTGTTAGTTCCTTGTAGGGAATGTTTGCTAGGGAGCTATTGAAGCCGTGCATACGCTGCTGGTGTATCGGCAGTACGCCTAGGTTTTGCGATTCCTTGTCATGCTCTCGTGTTTGTATGCGGTAAGTAGCGGTGATTGGTGTGTTCCCGTACTGTTAGTTCCCCCCCACCAACCTTTGGACATATTTGTATCTCTTTCTGTACATTTGTCTCTTTCCGTTCATTTATTTCTTTCCTGTTCCCTTTAGCTTAAATCAAGTCCCCCAAAAGGAGCCGGCCTTCTCCGGAGATTGGCTCGGAAGGCATCTCTTCCTCCCGGCCTTTCATCACTGGTGGGCGAATCTGGGCGCATTAACCAAAAATCCTTTCCTCATGGCAGATTCGTAACCAACAGTTTCTGCGCACGCCCGGTGGGACGCTTGTCCCACGATTTAAAGAAAGAGTACCCGTCCAGTTTCCACCTAGCGCAACAGTTCTTCTGACCCGCTCGGCGGAACACGGGTCCCACATCTGACGAGAGATTTTCCAATCAGTCTCCACCTGGCGCTGACAGTTCCTGAGCTCTTGGTGAGACAAGGAAGTTTCTCACCCCCGACAGAATCGAAGCACCGGTGTTCGCTTCATTGCTGTTCCAAATCCGAACACCGGCGACTCGCACGAACAAATTTTCCGAGTCCGGAAGACCGGTCCCGTCACCTTCATGCACACGAGAAGGTGGCGAACAAGAAATCCGAGAAGCCCGCCTGAGTTCTACGAACTGGACATCCACGCTCGAGGCGAGATACCCAGGCTGGCTGATCCGCGAGCTCGTTTCGACGAAGCCGAGGCTGAGATCCAAGAAGCCGAAGCTGAGGTTGGAAGAGCCGAGTACGAAGTAGAAGAGGCCGAGGAAGAGGAAAATCCTGCATCCTCGGAAAGTACCGACACCGAGTACACAACCGACGGCGGAGAAGAAGAAGAAATGGCTGACCAACAGCCGAATGACGATGATCTCTTCCCGACGGTGGACTCTACAGGGCCTTTGGCCCTGATCGGTCAGCAAGCTGTGCCCCCTGCTGCTTTAAAGTCTATTCCCACATACGATGGCTACGGTAAGACGGCGTACGAGCACATCCAGGACATCCTTGCCCTGGCCGCACCGCATACCATCACCGATGAAAGTGTGAAGACCTGTCTGCTGGCCCTTTCCCTGAGGGGAAAGCTTCTCTACTGGTGGAGATCGCTGCCAGAGGGATCCATCACTGGGTGGCCCCAGCTTGCCAGGAGGCTCGTAAAAGGATGCAACGAGTCTGCTGATCCTACCTCTCTATCGCATCAGTTCCAAGCAATACAGAGGCATCTTCAAGAGGAGATGTCTGATTTTAACATTAGGTTTGCGAGATCCTGGAAACGGGTACCTCGCGAACTTCGGCCTTCAGCCGGCATGGCTGCTCACTACTATCTGAGGTCTTTCAACTCAGACATATGCCTGCTGCTTGAAGTTCGCCCGAATTGACGAATTCCCTGCACCGTACGAAGCCGCCCAGCAAGCTGAAGTCGACATTATCTCCATCGGCGGGCTTCCGTCCGGAGTGCGGAGCCGATCCATCCCGACTTTCCCGGATTGCGGTATCCTTCCGCTCTGGTGGTGTGCCGTCTACTTCAGGGCAGCAACCCCAACCGCAGTGGAATCCGGCGCCGGTCGTAACTCAATACGGCCCGCCTCAGTTGCATTACCCTCATCCGCCTCCTCCCGCTCCGCATTTTCCAGCGCTTCCTGCTCCCCCGCAGTATGCGTCTTATTCTAACCCTCCTCCATTGGCCGCTTTGCCTCCACCGGCACAGTTGCCGCCTCCCGACAGCAGCATCCAGAACACGATTCTACAAGAAGTGCGGGCTTTGGCCTCCGGATATCATGCCATGTCCAATGACATGACCGCTATGAAAAAGAAGCAGGCCCAAATGGACTTTGCTCCTAGAAGGCCGTATGCGCCACCGGCGCTGACAAAAGATAAAGCCCCAGAGAACCAACCGCAGAGGCGTCCGCCTCCGAGAAATGCTGCTATAGATGACCCACCTGGTCCTCCTGACCAGGTCAACTGGTGCACTACGTGCAATGACCCGCATTCGGAGGAAGACTGCACTTTGCACCAGCACTACATCCAGACCTTGGCCGGCAGCACTATTGAAGATGATGAGCTGTACATGATCTTGGACGGTGAGGCCAATTTTGCCCCCGCGAAGAGAATCCAATGACGCCCGCCAAGGAAGAAAAGAAAGCTGCGGACGCGGCTAAACCTTTGCAGGTATACGCGAGAAGAGAAAAACCGCAGCCCGATGGGCTGCCACCGTACAAGCGGCTGTGGCCTTACACAGCCCAGGAGAAGGCATCCAAAGATAAAGCTCCCGCTAAACCTTCTCCAGCAAAGGCCGCTGCTGTTCCAGCTAAGCCTCCAGCAAAGGCCCCAACTCCCGCTAAGCTTCCTGTACTTCAGCCCCCAGCCGAAACCAAAGAACAAGCCCAGGAGAAGCTGAAGTACCCGTCTCTGACCAAGAGACAGCGAGTTGAGGCCACCCAACGATGCACGGACCAAGTATGAACCAGCTAAACCAGCAGAAGGAGCTAGTACCTCGGGCTACGACATTGTAGACGAGTTAAAGAAGACTCTCGCGGAATCGGCATGTACGATGCTCTTCCGCTTCCGGGCCGGGTAGATCTCGTCGCAAGAATCACTAAAGAACATGAAGAACGGCAAGCGGATGTAGCCTCGCTTTCCTAGTTCAACCTTTGACGATCTCCGCCATCGGGAAGAACAGGACCGCCACCCTTTTATCCGTCTTTGCGGATGCAAGGGCACATAGTTCACAACCGCATGGTGGATTCCGGTGCTTCCTCGACCGTGATGCCGAAGGCCGTCTGCGATGAGATCGGGATGGAATACACACGGAGCAGCCAAGGTGTGCTTGCAATTAGACGGCACCCCTGTCAAGACGGTTGGTGTCATAAAGGACATCCCTATCCGGCTGCACAAAGCTCTCGACATTGTGGTCATCCAAGAGGTCGTGATTGTTGACCCGGAGCCTTACTTCGGCATGTGTCTCTCTCGGGAGTTCACTGCAAAGTTGGGCGGGTACCTGTCTCTAGACTACTCGCACATGGAAGTGCCCTTCAAAGGAAGGAGACTGAAAATTTTCAATGAGAAGCCTTCCCCTTTTCTAGTAGACAAGATACCCGGAGGAGAGATGGACTGCATGGTCCAGTTGTCAGAGGAAGAACTGGTGACAGTAGAACTGACCGAGCAAGCTCTCGAAGTGCTACAGCTTGAAGACGAGTTCTCGTTGCAAGACTTCAATGCTGTAATCGGGACAGAGCAGGGCTGTTACTCCATTAAGCAGCCCGAGGAGCTTGACGTGTCCGTTGCGAAGGAAGTGGGACCTGCACCCGAAGAGCTGTGGAAGCTTTTCTTTGACGGCGCGCGTTGCAAGAATGGCGCCGGTGCAAGGGTCCTCCTGGTTTCCCCAACCGGAGTCCAGAGGGACTATGCCTACGAGCTGGCCCTGGAGCCGTACTAACAATTCGGCGGAATACGAAGCCCCGTGCTTGGGTCTGTGAAAGGCGGAAAGGCTCGGAATCAAGCATCTCCAAATTTTCGGAGATTTAGAGTTAGTGTGTCATCAAGTTACGAATAAATGCGCGTCTAAGCATCACTATCTTAGAGCGTACCGCAATCGGGTCTAGGACCTGATGGAATCATTTGACTCATTGAACGTTAAGGCAATATCGCGTGAGAGAAACAAGCACGCCGATATTCGCGCGTCTCGTTGGAGCCAGTACGTTCCGGTCGAAGACGTCGTCCGGAAATTGAAGCCGGTCCGCACCATTTACAGGCCTTCGTGCTCGATAGGGATACCTTTCCAGCGGGTATTCAGTCGTGACGAGGAGATCGTCACATTCCCGGTTAACGAAGTGTGTGTAATCGAAGGTAGAGACCCTGATGACGAGCAATATGAGGGGTTGATACAGTTACGGAATAATCACGTCCCAAAAGGACTGATTACATTAGAGAGTCTCTTTGATCGAAATGACAGAGCAATATCCCACAGGATCAAAGTAGACCCGAGGCAGTATGCTGACCTGGAGCTCGAACCTGGTAAAACCATCAAGGTCGGAACAGACTGCACGTCGGAGGAGCTGGTGCAGATTAGATCACTGTGCCAGGAGTTCCCCGACATCGTGGCCTGGTGCTACGAGGATTTGAGGGGGTATGACAGATCTGTCATCCAGCATACCATCGAGCTAGAGGATGGCGCCAAGCCGTTCCGACAAAAGCAAAGGGCCGTAAATCCAAAGATTGAGGCCATGATGAAGACCGAACTCTTGAAGATGCTGGAGGCCAAGATCATCTACCCCATCAAACATTCATCTTGGGTCGCGAATCTGGTGCCCGTGAGGAAAAAGAATGGCGACATACGTCTCTGTGTCGACTTCAGAAACCTAAATCGAGGCTTCCCTCCGGGACCACTATCCGCTTCCCCAAATCGACCAAATTTTGCATATCGTTGCTGGAGCCCAGAGATTTTCACTTTTAGATGGATTTTCCGGCTACAACCAGATTTGGGTCAAAGACGAAGACCAGCATAAGACGGCGTTTACCACGAAGTGGGGGACGTTCGCCTATCAGCGCATGCCGTTTGGCTTATCCAATGCTGGTGCCATGTTCCAAAGGGCCATGGACTTGGCCTTTCGAGAGCTGCTCAACAAGATCATTGTCATCTATCTTGATGACATGACTGTTTTCTCTCACCGACGAGAAGATCATGTTTCGCACCTGCGGTAGATATTTGAAAGTTGTCGAGAATTCGGCATCTCTATAAACCCGAAGAAGTCCGTCTTCGCGGTAAAGGAAGGAAAGCTGTCGGGACATGTCATCTCCGAGGAAGGCCTCGCCATTGACCCCGACAGAGCGAAGCCCTCGTTCGCTGCCGCCCCCCACTGATAAAAAAGGGCTGCAGTCCTTCTTCGGTCAGATTAACTTCGTGCGGAAGTTCATTCCGGACTTCGCACAGGTGATCAAGCCTATGGTCGAACTGTTGAAGAAAGATACATCTTACGAATGGACTGATGAGAGAGAGCAAGCTTTCGAGGAAATCAAGGCTCGAATTGCGCAAGCTCCGGTGTTGACAAACCCGGACTACTCCAAGGACTTCATCCTGTATGCAGTGGGAGAACCCGAAAGTTACGCTGCAGTCCCGACTCGAAGGGAGACGACGGTGAGGAGCGCCCCATTGCGTTCCTAAGCCAAGTGATTCCGCCACACGAAGAGAAGTACAATTTTATAGAGCGGCGAGTCCATGCGGTCATGAAGTCCCTTCGAAAGTTCGGGCACTTTGTCTCCCGGAGTAAGACCACCTGTCTTTGTGATTCACCCCGATGTTCGCAGTTTCATGTTGCAAGGGGAACCGGGTCACAAGAGAGCGGGATGGATTGCCAAGATCCAGGAGTTTGACATCGGAGTACGGCCCACCAAGCTTATCGGAGGCCGAGCCTTGTGTCGGGAATTGGCCCGAAGCGCTCGTAGCCGGCATCTCCGCCTTGTAAGTGGGAGGACACAGCGACACGCGTCTACCTAGCCAACTCCTTATCGGAGGGGAGTGATTGGACAGATGAACCGGTGAGATACTTTGCACCGGAAGATGTCCCGATCACCTGAACGCCTCACAACGAAGGAGATTTCGGTTAGGTGCATTAAGGTACACTCTTCGCCCCGAGGGGCTTTACTTCAAAAACATTGACGACATCCTATTGCGGTGCGTCATAAAATCTGACCAGCCTAGGATCCTCGGAGATTTTCATTCCGGGATGCCTGGGGGTCACCATTCTTCAAGGCCGACGACCTTAAAAATAATAAGGGCTGGATACTATTGGCCCACTCTGTTCGCAGACGCGTATGCGGTCTGCGCCAAATGTGATCAATGCCAGAGGTATGCTGGCCGAAACAGAAAAGCACCCCCGCCCCTTCAACCGATTCAAGCCGAAGCTCCGTTCCAGCAATGGGGTCTAGACTTCATTGGGGTGATTTCTCCTAACTCCTCCGCCGGCCACAAGTTTATTCTCACGGCTACTGACTATTTCACACGGTGGACGGAGGCGATCCCGACCAAGAACGCCGACCAAGAAACGGTCATCAGGTTCATTGAGAGCCTGATTACCCGCTTCGGGGTTCCAGAGTCAATTGTGACAGACAACGGTCCGGGATTTGTAGGCGCTGTACTCACGGAGTACACTAGACGAGACTTGGCATCTATCACAAGATGTCTTCTAATTACTACCCGCAAGGGAATGGCCTTGCCGAGTCTACTAACAAGAACCTCCCGAAAATTCTCCGGAGGACCATTGAAAAGAATAAGCGGACTTGGCACTTGCTCCTGAACCGGGCGCTGTGGGCGGACAGAGTTGCGTTCAAGAAATCCCTCAAGACGTCCCCCTATGCGCTCGTCTATGGCAAGCAAGCCGTTATGCCATCACACATTGAAATCCCCGCCCCGTGGATGATTGACGAAGACAGGAGCAGCGGAGACCCGGTAGACGACGAGTTGTGCCAACTCCTGCAGCTTGGAAGAAGACGAGAGAAAGTGCATACCAGGCCTTCGCGGATCACATTGCAGGCCACTAAAGGCTGGTTTGCCAAAGGCACCACTGCCCGAGTTTTCGAAGTCGGGGACCTGGTGCTGAAGTGGGACTCATACAAGGCAAAACCGGGTAATCACGGAAAATTTGACGCTCTCTGGGAGGGCCCTTATCAGATTGCCCGGGTGAATCAGTTCAATGCCTACATACTTTCGGATATGGAGGGTCAGATCCTCCCCATCCCCGTCAACGGGTTCCACTTGAAGCTTTATCGCCGTTGAAGGCGCCCGAGTGGCCCTTCCTCGTAAAAATTTTGCCTTGTGTTTTTATTTTCCCCCGCATGTATAGTTTCCAGTTTTAGCATTCAGTTTATTTTTCCTTCTTTGAGCTTAAATGCGGCATGGGAGAGAAAGACAGACTTCGCAGCCCTGTAAAAATTTTGCCTTGTGTTTTTATTTTCCCCCCCGCATGTATAGTTTCCAGTTTTAGCATTCAGTTTATTTTTCCTTCTTTGAGCTTAAATGCGGCATGGGAGAGAAAGACAGACTTCGCAGCGAAGTCTGTCGTTGCCCCGCAGGAGGGGCGAAGTTCGGCTATGCAGAGAAAGAAAGGAGAAAAAAGAGCAAAAAATCGACTAAGTGTTGGCCGAAGCCCGACTTCGCAGCGAAGCCTGACTTCGGCCCAGCCGAATTGCGAAGTTTGTCCGAGAAAACACTGAAGCAGACCGAAGGCCGCACTGCGCAACCCTTCGTGCGAAGTACGCACTGCGCGCAAAGTTTGCGCGAAGTGCGAACTTCGCAGCGAAGTCCGACTTCGGCCAGCGCCCGTGCGAAGTGCGCGCTGCGCTCAACTCTTGTGCGAAGTGCGAACTTCGCGCAAAGTTCGTACTTCGCCCCAAGCTTCGGCCGAAGTCCGAACCCGCCCCAGCGTCGCACTGCGCAGTTTGTTCAAAGTCCAAAGGTCGCAGGGTATGTTAAGTGTGTTCGAAGGCCCCAAGGCGGCAAAGACCCAGACCGCGCCCAAACCTTGGGCGCAGCAAAAAAAAAACAGAAATGAAAGGAGTTCAAGCACGCGCTTCGCGCGAAGTTCGAACTTCGCCCGAAATTCGGGCGAAGTCCGACTTCGCCGGACCCAGACCGCGCCCAAACCTTGGGCGCAGCAAAAAAAAAAAAACAGAAATGAAAGGAGTTCAAGCACGCGCTTCGCGCGAAGTTCGAACTTCGCCCGAAATTCGGGCGAAGTCCGACTTCGCCGGCGAGGTCGGGCCGCGTCCAACTGCGGGCGAAGCCCGGCTGCGCCTAGTTTTTCGGGCCAGCATTGGGACGCGTTTAAAAAAGAAAAAATAATAATGAAAAATTCAAAAACCCCCATGCTGGGCCCAAGGCGCGCTTGCACTTGTTTTAATCTGGGTTTCCGCGCCAAAGGTTTTGTCTTGAGCAGTGTGCCCAAATGGTGGCAGCAACGTCAGCCATGGTGCAGTCCCCAACGCTGAATTAATGATTGCGCGTTTTTCAAGGAAAAATGCAACTAAAGAAGCAAGGCACGTCTGCCGGGGCGCGTCTTTTCCTAAACGTTCTCCTGCGCAGCCACCAAGGGTTTTAACTCAGCCGACCTACCCCTCCTGCGTTGCATTAATGGCGCTGTTTTTGTCTAGAAAAGGGGGTCAGAATCATGCCAACATTCCAGATTGCAGAGATTATTCCTCGGACAGTGCTAATTATTCCTCTGATAGCGAAATTTGTTGCGAGACGACTCGAACTCGTCATTATTGTTGACTCGGAGAGATGGACAAGGGAAAAAGGCCCGTGTCAGCGCAGTCCAGCGAAAGCAGCGAACCAGGGGATTTGCCGCGGCCAGGAGTTTTCAAAGGCGATCCTCCGCCAGAGAAAAAGTCAAAGGCCCGGACGAAGAAGGTACAGCGTGGGCAATCCCCACCACCTCCGGTGAATTACCTGGCAGGATATGTGGACGGCTCGTTTTCCATGAGCCTAACTCAGCTGCGAGCGAATGTGGAGAGTCGGGTCGACAAAGTTTCGCCCTCCCATCATTTTGGAGCGGCGTACAAATCAAACCTCTTCAGATTCATGTGCCCTCCTGTCCACCAGTGCCCGGAGCTGATAGACTTAATTGTTAGACATTATAAACCAGCTTCCCGGCAAATCTGCAGTTCCGTTGGCAAACCCTTGTTCGCACTGCGCAGGGAGACTGTGCAGCCAGCTTTCGCCCCAGGGCTGGAGTATGACTCCGGCACCATCCTCAGAAAAATCAGTCTGGGCGAACAAGCGGGACGTTTCACGCACACCAAGCGAATGAGGGATTTCCTCAATTCAGAGCTGAACGCCCCGCTTCCAGCCGGACAATGGCCGACTGGCCCCATGCCTTTGGTGAAATTTCAGAGCAAGTATCTATATACCATCTTGGCATGGATCCTCGGCTGCGACTCCGATGAGCTGGTGCACCCGTACCAGCTGGCGCTGGCAGAATGCCTCTGTGTGGAGAATCTTACGAACCAGCGGCGCAACGGAGCGGAAAGCGCCCCATCTCTTTCGATCGGGCAGACCGGTCGGCTTACGCCATTCATTCCGACTCGTTGAAGATTCAGAAGAGGCAGTCAACCGATTTTCGTTTCAGTTCCGTTCTGGCTCGGCTTTGTTTGTACCATCTACACCCCCAAATGCCGATCCTGAACCTGAAGAAGGTTAACGAGAAGGGAGAGCCCCAACCCGTCTATAACTGGACGGATGACTTATACCGGAAAGGGTCCTACTACAAGTTCAACTTCAACTTTCTGGGATTCGTCATGTCAGTCTTCACCGAAAGTGAAATCCCCCGTCCCCCGAGAGAAATGACGAGTGCTTTGATAAATCAAAAGCTCGGGGACGTTTTTAGACTGACGCAGGGGATTGTGATCAGAATCTACGGATTCAAGGGCAAACCCTATTTGCTGCCCTATTGGTGCTCAGAGCATCTGTTCGGGATGGAGGTTGCCCGACAGATGGACTATGTGGAAGAAGAGTTTGGCCTAGGGAAGAAAAGAGGACAGATTTTCCAATACCCTCTTTCCCGGGCCAACGTTGAGATTACTGAGGTAGGACAACATGTCTACCTAGAGCAAGCGCTGTCCCGGATTGGCCTGGTTTTGCTGCCGCAGCGCTGGAAGTATGACCCTCATGGGATAAGGGGAAAGTTTGCACATTTGTGCCCCCGGGACATAACCGAAGATAGATGCGACGTGGTCCATGTGGACCTTGACTGGGAGATTGAATTAATGGAAGCTTCTCCCCCTTGGCAGGATTTCTACTGCGAGGAGGTGACATATGACCCCAAGAGAAACCCGGACCATCACTTCTCATCTCTAGGGTTTAAAAAATTTCTGTCCAAAATTGCAGGCCTTAACTGGTCTAAAGAAAAGATTATTGAATGCTGGAAAATGAGATGCCGCACGCAGCACGATAAATCCACAAGGAGAAACCTGGCCGTAGATGACGACTTCTCGGTTCTCTATGACCAGCATCATGACAGCTGGCGGCCGTTCGCATATCAAGGTTACGTTCCCCGAGGCCCCTTTGAGGATTATAAAAGTGGGTCTCCTCCCAAACAGTTGTACACTTCGGCAACTGCCAGCGCAGGCCCAGCAAGTACCCAGGTCGATCCAATGCAGTTCGTGGCTCCTAAGGCGGCGCCTGAAAAGGCGAAAAAGTTAGTCAAGGCAGCGCCCGAGGCACTTCCTCAGGCAAGAAAAGCGCCAGCGCCGCCAGAAAGCAGACCGGTCGCGGCAGACCTTCTGCAAGTCAAACCTCGGTACAAGTTTACCGTGGGAGCATCAGTGCTCGTTGCACTCGCTTCGTCTCCTTCCCCCGATCCGACAGTTGTTCCAGAAGAGAAGAAGTGGAGGAGAGTTGAGAAAATCAGGCGACCTAGCCTGATAGTGCAGCAGCCAGTCGCAGAGCCGCAGCCGCGTCCCGCCGCCGCAGAGGCAATTCCTTTGGGCAGTCCCAAGCCGCCCGCCGAGACAAGAAGCGAAGACATTCACCCGGCATCGGCTCGAGGCGGAGCCCGCGAGTACGTTTGCTGTCCCCTGTCTCTCTAGTCTCACCCGTTCTACTTCCACTCGGCTCCCCGCTCAATGCGGGCGAGCCATGACCACATCCTCCCCCCCGTCTCCGCGTCCTTCTAGCGGTCCCCATTCTTTCGATCAGTTTGCTCAGAACCCTAACGTCTCTCTTTCTCTGAGCACAACTCCAAACCCTTCGCCCGAGGTCAGTGCTGAGGCTGTCCGTTCACCATCACATCCTCCGCCTCAGCCGCTTCAAACCCTCACAGTGTCGCCCGCTCCCATTTCCATTTCCCGGTCGCCCCCACAAGCGACCGATTCTTCCAAAGTCTGTCCGGTTCCTCCCGATCCCATTCCCGCAGGAGAGACGTCTCAGCAGATCCCTAGGCTGGGGGAACCAGATTTTATGGACGACCTCCAGAACTCAGATGACTTGCCTCTGGCAACGAGAGCCGTAGAGTATTCTGTCTCTTTCCGCCAAGACCTAAAGCGGAGGAGACATGAAGAGATAGCCGCCCCGGCAAAACACGCAAAGTATGATTTCGGAAGGAGAGTGATTACAACGGAGAAAATAATCCCAATAGTGAAGAAGCCTCTCCGAGAAATGACTAAGGCGGACTACGTGCTCCAGACAAAGGAGAAAAGCTTTGACGACATTGATAAACGATGATGAGATTCGGACGATCATGCGCAAAGTCGACAATCTCTTTGTCAAGAGTCCGGAGGAGCAGGGAAGAACTTTCGCGTTGCAGGACAAAGTAAGGCAACTTGAAGAGGACCTATCTAGGTCCACTGAGCAGCTGGAAGCGGCGCGGCGAGAAACAGATGAATTCAAAGCCCAGCTGGCCGCTTCTCAGCAACAGGCCGCAACCGAAAAGAAAGCAGCCTCGGAGCAGATTTCTCAGCTCCAGGAGTCTTTGAAGCAGGCACAGTCGCAGCTTGCAGAGAAAACATCTCAAGCGGTTGTCTTTTCAAAGACAAAAGTTAAGGAAATGAGGGCTGGTTTGTTGAGGGAATGCAAGCCCCATACCTTTAAGGCGATGGCGGTCCTGGACTTCGCATCCAGGATTCAAGAAGTTTCTGCCCAGGGAAAGCCTGTGGTAGAGGAGGCCGAGCGCCAGGCAAAGCAATGGCTGGACCTGGCGATAAATCTTCAGGAGCGCGAGCGCGACGGCGTCCTTTTTTCCCCGTGTCCTCATTCGCTGCAGAATGGGCAGGTGCAAGGGTGACCTTGCACAAATATTTCAGAAAAGTTGAAGAGGTGAGAGTGGCCAGACGAATGCTTGACGCATTCGGACATGAAAGAGATATCTGTCTGGCCCCCTTTCACGCTCTTTCAGAACTTGGGTGTCCAGGTTTTGTTGAGAATGGCGAGCTCCTCACCCTAGATCGGGTAAAGAAGAATTGGCAGTCCTTTGAAGCAGATACAGCTGAAATTGATAGCTGGACTGAGCCAATTCAAGACAGTCAGGTCACTCAGATGGTGTCCAGATATTCCAGGATCCGCTCCTATTTTCAGGAGTTAGAGAAAAGATACCTCACCATCGACCTGCACGCGGTCGCCGCTTTTCACGGAGCATTAGAAGACATAGCTAACCGCAAGCCATTCGAAGCGGAAGCCTGGCGCTCAGCCCAAGAGGCGTACACTCGCATGTGCGAGGCAGAAGCAGGAAATGGAGACCTTTCGGAAGGAGATACTGATGAGGCAACTGACAAAGATGAATCTGAAGAACAGTTGCCGCAAGGAGAACAGTTAGAGCAGCAAAAGGCAGGGGAGGCAAGTTCCTCTGCACCCAAAGGATGAAGGCATGGATTCTTTGTGCCGAGGCGAGCTCGACACCTCGCGAGCCGCCAGAAATGTTGTCACATTTTGCACGGGGTGCAATGTCTTCAATATTGTTTTGTAACAGTGCTGCTCTTCTTTTCCTCCTTCCGTTTTTCTTCTTCCTCTCCCTTTCCTTTTCTTTCCCATTCTCTTTCTCTCCCCCCTTTTTTCCTTGGAGTTCCCCAATTGATTTTCCAGCTTTCCAGCAGGTCTATCTGAAATTGGCTAAGTCTGGGTGCGAAGTTCGCACTTCGCCCAGTTTTGGTGCGAAGTTCGCACTTCGCCCAGTTTTGGTGCGAAGTGTGCACTTTGCCCAGTTTTGGTGCGAAGTGTGCACTTTGCCCAGTTTTGGTGCGAAGTGCGTACTTCGCCCAGTTTTGGTGCGAAGTTCGTACTTCGCCCCACTTCCTGGGCGCACCTTTCACTGGCAGACTGGCAGGTCAATGCAGAAGAAAGATAAAATGCCGGAGCAGGTCCATATGACGGCAGACACCAGTGTTCGCCTGTGCGCAGTTCGACTTCTCAACAGAGCCGAAATGCGCCCTTGACAGGTGTACAGTAGGGGAACAAACCCGGAATTTGACCAAGGCTTGAAGGCCTTCCCCGACTGCACTGATTTCTGCACGCATCCCAAGGAACCCCGATCCCAAGCAAAGATGGATAGACTGCCCTCTAAGGCGGGGCATGTGTCACACAAGCATAGCCCATCATCGGACAAGTGTCCAGCCTTCGGGATTTGAACCAAGACCGCCGACCAAAAGGGATAAGCATGGGCTGCCCGCACCGCTCGCGTTAATAGCCTCATTCAAAGCTGATCCGAGGTTTCACCCGCTCCAGCCTACTAGCAAGCCTCGCCGACTTGAAGATTTACCCAAGCACTCCGCCATGTAGCCGTCCAGCCTTCCGAGAAGACCATGCTGCGGGTACAGCCTCGATCCGACAAAAGGTCAGCATTTGCAGCTCTTTCGCCGCTTCGTCGACTTATGTTTGATCGGGACTCCGTGCCCATTAATGTAACCGGTGGGACTCGGGCTATAAAAGCCCATCTCGAAATTCATTGTAAAGGGTGGAAGGGGAATGTTTGTTAGGGAACTATCGTGCTTATCGTAACCGTGCTTCTGCTTATGAATACAATCTGTATGCCTGGTTCTGTTCTATTGTCTTTATTCTTTTATGCTGTCTTTCATTATATGCCTTAGGCCCACCTGTGTCGCGGCTCGTTGATTCACTTCGGCATTTGGCGATCAGGTTCCTCTAGCATTGCTTGTTTAAAGCACCTTCTGTACTTCATTAATTTAAAGCATTCATAATAAATTTGGTAGCAGTTCCATCAGTTATGTGTGACGTTGCTGGCCCGTATCTGGTGATTGATGCGATCCCCTGCTGTTAGTTCCTTGTAGGGAATGTTTGCTAGGGAGCCATTGAAGCCGTGCGGTTAAACTCTCTGCCTAACACATATACCCGGCTCGACATCTCTAGGTTTACTTTCTACCCCCGTCGGTGTACGTATCCGGTGATTGATACGATCCCCCGTCGTTAGTTCCTTGTAGGGAATGTTTGCTAGGGAGCTATTGAAGCCGTGCATACGCTGCTGGTGTATCGGAAGTACGCCTAGGTTTTGCGCTTCCTTGTCATGCTCTGTGTTTGTATGCGGTAAGTAGCGGTGATTGGTGTGTTCCCGTACTGTTAGTTCCCCCCCACCAACCTTTGGACATATTTGTATCTCTTTCTGTACATTTGTCTCTTTCCGTTCATTTATTTCTTTCCTGTTCCCTTTAGCTTAAATCAAGTCCCCCAAAAGGAGCCGGCCTTCTCCGGAGATTGGCTCGGAAGGCATCTCTTCCTCCCGGCCTTTCATGCTGGTGGGCGAATCTGGGCGCATTAACCAAAAATCCTTTCCTCATGGCAGATTCGTAACCAACAAGAAGGTTAGGTATGAGGAAGTTATGGGTTGCAACTACCTCCCCTTTCCTAGGAGAATGTATAAATAGAACCCCTCACAAATTCAAATGATATACATGTGTGCATTCGGAGATATTCATGTATGTGCAAGCCTGGAGATAATCAGAAGAACATCCATTCAACCATTGTTGTGTCTAAGCTTATGGTTGTGTTGTGCATGTAATTGCATGTGCCTGTGAACAATTGCAATGCTGTTGTAGATGAATGTGCATGGTTGTCTGAGCATATTTCAAGATAATTGCTGCAGTTTTATTTCATTTCCAAATCTGAATATTTCTTTCTGTACATTGTGAAATGCTGTGTGTTGTTGATTTTTCCTATCATTTGTTATTCTCTATTCCTTCAATTGCAGAATACCACTGTTGTGCTACAGTTTTACGGGTCAGTTAGCATCCCTACTAGGATTGAGGCAATGCCCAAAAACATTTAATAGACCCTTTGTCACAATCTTTGCTTTCTTGTCCGAGTTTCCCTCATGGATGATGTTATCATTGCTACTCATGCGGAGTCAAGTACGCAAATACGATTTAGATTGTATACATAGTTTGTAATTTTGAGTTATTTTGTAGCACGCATGCAAAGTGTTTGAAGAAATGCCATATGCGTAATTTGGATGTACATGTAATTCAATGTTCGGATAATTGAATGAATAGTAGAGAAACTTGGACTTGGCGTGGACTCCCGAATCGAGACTTAGACTTAGACTTGGTAGAAAAACTTGGAAAAAAAACCCGAAGAAAATGCCAAAAAAAAACTTGGAAAAAAATGAAAAAACTCGTAGAGTCAAACTTGAGTGACTCGGCGAGGTTGAGTCGGACCTGGACTCTGCGAGTTTCTTAAAAACTTGCAGAGTTTAGTAACTATGATTGAATGTACATGTAATTCAAGATGTCATGTAATTATGTGTTGAGGCAGTTAGTTAGAAGGTTAGGTATGAGGAAGTTGCGGGTTAGGTAAGATGTCATCACTCCAAGGGAAGACCAATCATCCAATGCTGGAATTGTCAAGAATGGGGACACTTTGCGAAGAATTGCCCCAAGCCTCAGAATACAAGCAATAATAGTGGTAGCAATGCTACCCAAATGTGTAGATGGTGTGGACCAGGAAACCATAAAGAGGTAAATTACCCAAACAAAGCAAGTACGAGTGGCATGCAAAATGTCAACTGGATTGGCGTTGGGGAAGTTAGTACCGAGTTAGACAAAGGAAAAGAAGTCCTAGCGGTAACTAGAGCTCACACTACAAAGATGGAGCAATATCCGAATCCTGCCAAGGAGAAAGAGCGATGGCAAGAAGCCTAAGAAATGATCAAGATGGAGCTAGACAAAGAAAAGCAGGAAAGGCTAATTCAAGCATAGTTGAGAAAATCTGCAAAAAATCTCGATTTTGCCGATTTTTTCCCGAAAAATTCTGATATGCATGAAAAAAGCTTTTTTTCAATGAAAAATTGCATTTTCTTCGGTTTTTTCAATAAAAAATGACGATTTTTTGCCGATTTTTTCCCCGATTTTTTGCCGATTCCGATTCTTTGTCGATTTTTAAACCAACCAATTTACTGCTTGATTCCGATTTTCTCAACTATGAATTCAAGAGAAAACCTTGAAGAAGATGGAGATCGTGATAGATAAACAAGCATGAGTCGAACGCTTGGTAACACAAGTACTCAATACGAGTTTGGAAGTAAAAGTATCAAGTCTATTTAGTGTAGTACTTGAATTATATGCTACAGTCGGGGAGATGATAAGAACAAAGAAGAGGGAAGAAGTCCGACAGGTAGCCAATATCAAGCAAGCACAATTTATCGATCCTACGATATTAATGATTGAAACAGGGAAAAAGCCCGCTTTGGTTCACATGGAGATATTGGACCATAAGCTAAATCAAGTTATCATTGATGGAGGATCAAGTGTTAATGTGATGCCGGAGAAAACATGGCGAAGTATTGGCCAACCAGCACTAAGATCTCTGAATTTCAAGTTATATGGAGCTGACCAATATGGCATCGAAACAAGAGGAGTATTGATGAGCCAAAAAGTGCGCATAGCGGAACAAGATTTTTTTTTGTATTTCGTTGTAATTGCTATGCAAAAACCTAAATATGATGCATTACTTGGATGGGGGTGGTTAAGAACAACAAAGGTAAACCACAATTGGGAGAAGGAACATCTTACTTTCAAGAAAGGCCAACACAGGTACTTGATTAATCTAAAGAACCAGGCAGTAAGCCAAGATATTGCAACTTCGGACGAATTGGAAAATTCCTCATCGGATGGAGAAACGGGATATGAACCAGACGACAAAGGAGTATTGCAACTAGAAGAATGCATCGAGGACGAGAATGATGAGGATAAAGGCTTACTCCACCCGCAAATGGAAGATTACGAAATGTTCTCTCATAATGTTTAAGCATCAATACAGGCGACGAGGCCCAAGAGAATGAAAAGGAGGAGCCCAAGGAAGGAGAAGGCCATAAAAAGAAATCAGCATTAGAAAAGGACAAAGAACGGGAAAAGTGGACATTTCCCAAAAACTTTGCGGAATATATGATGGGAGATGCGGTAATTGAAGACAAGCCAACCCATCCTATTGATGTACTAAAAGTGGTAGAAGAACTTGAGTCCATCAAGTACGAAGGACCTAGAATGATTCAGGTTAATTTGGGAGAAGGTGAAGAGAAGATGATTAGATGTGGGGATGACTGGGATCCTGTACTTAAAGCAACAACATTTAGAATTTTTCAGAATATAAGGATGTCTTTGCTTGAACATACAAGGATCTGAAGGGAGTACCATCGGAGCTGTGCGTACATAAAATTCTTTTGATTGAAGGCGAACAACCCGTAAGGAGGCGACTGTATAGGATGAATCCAAAATATGCAGCTTTGGTGAATGCCGAAATAGAGAAGATGCTGGATGCAGGCATAATATTCAAAGTTACGATGAGTGAATGGGTATCACCAATTGTGATTACCCTGAAGAGAGAGGCAAATAAAATTCGGATTTGTGTGGACTTTCGGAGCCTCAACGCCGTAACTATCAAAGATCCCTTCCCAATCCCTTATATGGATTTTATTTTGGAGGAAGTAGCCGGTCATGAGATTTATTTGTTTTTGGATGGATTCTCGAGGTACAACCAGATAAGTATTGCAAAGGAAGATAAGCTGAAGACCACTTTTATAGTGGAAAATAGAATATATGCTTTTAACCGCATGCCGTTTGGATTGTGCAATGCACCAACTACTTTCCAGAGAATCATATTATACATCTTTGATAAGATGTCCACATGTAACTTCAAAGCCTTTCTAGATGATTCATCCCTATACAGTAAGACACAGGAACATTTGAAGGCGCTGGAAGAATGTATGAGCTTATGCAGAAAAGCTCGGACATCATTGCATCTAGGAAAATGCTTATTGATGGTACCATATGGGAAGCTGCTAGGGCATATTTTATGCCAAGAAGGTTTGAAGCATGACCCAGATACGATATGAGTAATACTGCTGATGGAAGAGCCACATGATGTGAGTTCGGTGAAGACATTCTTAGGAACAATTGGTTATTATAGAAGGTTTATCCGAAACTATGCACAAAAATCTCATCCGTTAGATGCACTTACGTGCAAGGGTGTTCCTTTCAAGTGGGCGAAGGAACACCAGGAGGCTTTCGAGGGCTTGAAGGCGCATTTGGTGAAGGCGCCTATCCTAGTTTATCCAATTTGGGAAAAAGAATTCCACGTTCACGTGGATGCCTCGAACTTTGCAAATGGTTGCACATTGGCTCAAGGATAGTTCGGGTTGGATCAGCCCATATATTTTGCAAGTTGGTTATTGTCTAGGGTAGAGAAGAATTATAGTACAACATAATGAGAAGCACTGGGAATGGTGTACGCAATACAAAAGTACAAACACTATTTATTAGCTAACCCATTTAATTTTTATGTAGATCATCGGGCGTTGTTGTACTTGATCAATAAACCGACAATTTATGGACAAGCAGGAATTTGTGTTTTGGGTGGTAGTGAGACCAAGGAAGAAACATGTGACAACGAATCAGTTGTCCAGGATTCTCTTGGGAGAGCTTGGAGGAGGAATAAAGATGAATTCCTTGATGCACAACTATTCATGATAAGTGCGATTTTGGCATGGTATAAGTATACTGGGGAATATCTATTGACAGGGGAGCTGCCAAAGGAGATGATGACGACTGAGCAAAAGAAAGTTATGAAATCCGCACCCTTCACATTGATTGCAGGTTTGCTATACAAAATGGGGGAGGACCACATTTTACGATGATGCGTAATGGAGGACAAAGTGCAAAAAACATTGAAAGAGGCACATGAGCGGTTGGTAGGAGGCCATATGGGACCAGATGCAACTAGGAACATGTTGTTGGCAGGGTTATGGTGGTGTTGGTCAATAATCCGCCTTAGGTATGAAATGTCTCATTCATGCGCCCTAGACCCGGCCAACATTGAAAGGTCGAGAGGAAGAAATGCCTCCCGTGTCAATCTCTAGAGAGGGCTGGTTCCCCTTCTATTCTAACTTGGGGTTTGAGATTAAGGAACAAGAAAGAAATGGAAATGATTGAAAGGGATGGGAAATATGGCCTCAGGCCAAGTAGAATAGGGGTGATGGACAAGCAACACGATAACTTAATTGTACGTTGAATCAAATAGCACTCAACACAAAAAACTAACAGAAATTAAAACCAGGCATCTAACATGTGCAATCTCCAGGACTAATTCCAGGATTCACTGTCTATCGGGAGTCAAATCCAGACATAGAATTATAACCCACAGATAAAGCAGAGAATTTAATAGAAATATAAGATAGAAGACATACACATGAAGAGAAATCCAGAATGAGAGCCAAATATTCTATTTATTGATAGTAGAATTCAAGTTTTAACAAGTCTCTAGCAAAACGTCCATCCTTTTACATTGAAATTGTCGGCTTTTATAGAGAATTCTGCTGCTGAAACATTAATGCACACCCACAAAACATCGCGGTGGCAGCAAAGATAAGATTTGAAAAATAAGCACTCATCAAACAGTAATGAGGCATGGCCTGAAATTGGTGACTCATGGAGAAGTGGTTGCATGACTTCAATGCGACCATGTGATTCGCCTGATGCGCCGCCTCCTCACTTGCTGGAACCGCCTCTACGGAAGATCGGATTCTGAAATCCAGGAAAATCAAATCTGGAAGCTTCTCCGATCGACTGCAATTTAACTGGTGGGGGCATCTTGATTCGTTGTTTTCTGATGTTTCTGTGGAATTTTGGCTGAAGCAGGGAGGGTTGAACTGAAACAGGCGCTTTGCGGGTGCAGGTCCCACCTACGTTTCATTGTTTTGTGGCCTAGCATGGGCTTGCGCTCCAAAAACTGCAGCGAAATAACTTAGCTATCCTAGGAGCAGCATTGGAGTTGAAAAGTCAAAGGTGCTTGCGCCCCTCCCTAGGCCCGAAACTGCCTTGCGTTGGAAAACTGGAGCGAAACACCTTGGAACCTTGGGAGTAGCGCTGGCATTGAAAAGTCAAAGGTCATTTCTCCTCTTCCAACTCCGAAAAGGATTTGTGCTTGAATATTGGAGCGAAACGCATTGGAACCTTGGGAGCAGCGATGGCAGTGAAAAGTCAAAGGTTGTTTCTCCCCTTCCAACTCCGAAAAGGATTTGCGCTTGAAGATTGGAGCGAAACACCTTGGAACCTTGGGAGCAGCACTCGCGTTGAAAAGTCAAAGGCTGTTTCTCCCCTTCCAACTCCGAAAAGGATTTGCTCTTGAAGATTGGAGCGAAACGCCTTGGAACCTTGGGAGCAACGCTGGCATTGAAAAGTCAAAGGTCATTTCTCCCCTTCCAACTTCGAAAAGGATTTGCGCTTGAAGATTGGAGCGAAACACCTTGGAACCTTGGGAGCAGTGTTGGCGTTGAAAAGTCAAAGGTTGTTTCTCCCCTTACAACTCCGAAAAGGATTTGCTCTTGAAGATTGGAGCGAAACGCCTTGGAACCTTAGGAGCAGTGCTGGCGTTGAAAAGTCAAAGGCCGTTTCTCCCCTTCCAACTCCGAAAAGGATTTGCTCTTGAAGATTGGAGCGAAACACCTTGGAACCTTGGGAGCAGTGCTGGCGTTGAAAAGTCAAAGGTCATTTCTCCCCTTCCAACTCCGAAAAGGATTTGCACTTGAAGATTGGAGCGAAACGCCTTGGAACCTTGGGAGCAGCGCTGGCGTTGAAAAGTCAAAGGTCATTTCTCCCCTTCCAACTCCGAAAAGGATTTGCTCTTGAAGATTGGAGCGAAACGCCTTGCAACATTGGGAGCAGCGCTAGCATTGAAAAGTCAAAGGCTGTTTCTCCCCTTCCAACTCCGAAAAGAATTTGCTCTTGAAGATTGGAGCGAAACGCCTTGGAACCTTGGGAGGAGCGCTGGTGTTGAAAAGTCAAAGGCTGTTTCTCCCCTTCCGAATCCTAAAAGGATTTGCTCTTGAAGATTGGAGTGAAACGCCTTGGAACCTTGGGAGCAGCGCTGGCGTTGAAAAGTCAAAGGTCGTTTCTCCCTCATAGGCCCGAATTTGATTTTTGGTGGTACAACTTCCCGGGGCCACAACTTTTGATCTGTTGACCCGATCACCTAGTGTAATATATCGCTGGAAAGCTTAAGAAAAGATTTACAACAATGAAATATCTAAAGATCATTTCATCCAATTATCACCCTCTTTTAGGGCCTGCGAAAATGCCAACACTTTTGCATGTGTTTCACTGATTTAAAGCTCCAAAGGGATTTTTTGCTGGTGAAGTGCGTTTCACACTTAGGCAAATTATTGTCGAAATTTAATGTGGCAAAAATGCCAACATTTTTGGCGGCTCGCGGGGTATTTAGCTTGTCTGAATGCAAATCGACCCCAGGGCCTTTATCCATTGGGCAACAGAGTCACAACAAAACGCAGACACAAGAAAATATAAACAAAAAGAGAACCTTCCACTTTGAGTCAGCCAGATCTGATGATGCCAAATCACACCACTTTGCTCTCCCCACCTTATTTATCAGCCGGCCTATTTACATTATTTACACAAAAATTTGCGACATGATTGGCATGTCGCCACCGCAAAATTGGCGTTGGGCGCCTACCCAGTGAATCTGCAGTGTTCGGACCAGATCTGATTGTACTTGAGTTGATCTTTGAAGTCTGCTTGGTCTGTTCCCAAAGTTTTCCAGGTTGTGAACAAGGTGCAACGTGGCAGGTTATCATGCATGCCAATACTCATACAGTTAATGAATAATGTGGCAAAGAGATTTGCCACATGGGAGCCTTCTTCGAGTACCGGTTGCGGTGATGGCTGGCCCCAATGTCGTCACTTTTGAAAGTCCACAGGCTGTGGGATCTTGGGTACCTCCGACTCCTTGATGTGATAGCAGGATTTTTTCGGCGATAGCCCTACTGTCAGGATCTCCCTAGGACCAGCCTCCTGAGGAGGTATGCTTATTGAGTCTTGGCCAAGTACTTGCGTGCTATGCTCAGGGATACAAAAAGGGTGCAAAATTGTGCCCTCTTCGCACTCAAAGCTTGCCGTTAGACCCTTCTCTTCCTCCCGGTCCTCCGGAAAAAAGTTGCAAGCTACCATATTGTTCATTACTGGGATAATGCCTGCATACTCCTGTCGGTGTTGGGAGGTATCCACCCCTTGCGCTCTGAAAAACTGTATTCCAAAATTCTGCACAATTTGTGATGACCATGATGGTGGATACTGTGCGAGATGGACGGGGGTAGCAACTATCGGAAGAAGTGATGGGGAAGCGGGTTCTCTCCACTGCAACTTTCCTGCTTGGAGCAGGAGCCGCTCTGCTTGTATTGCCTCCTGAAAGACTTGAGGGAATCTCTGTTCCCCAGATTTCAGTAGGAGGAGGCTTATATCCGAGTGGAAAGCCCGAACATAGTAGAGGTGGGCTTGGGCGGGTGTCGGTCGGATCTCCTCTGGAATTCTCCTCCAACTCCAAAATTGGACATTGAAGTCTGTGATGCTCTCTAGAGGTGCTCTTGTGATGGTGGAGAGGTGCATCAAGAGTTGAAAGGGATCTTGAGAGCCATCAAATGTGTCGATTAGTGCTCCTGACAAGTCCTCCCATGAACATATGCTCTTACGCCCGAGTATTTTGTACCACTGCAGCGCCCTTCCTTCCAAAGACAAGACTGGTAGGGTACCTAGGAATAGATATTTGGGGATATATTATTATATTGTATAAGGGTTGGCATGGGCCACACATAACCCAAGGTTGATTGTATTATAATATTATATTAGTAGTAGGCTCCCCAAAGTAGAATAAGAATATGGATATATAAAGAAGAGATATTTGTCATTGTAATCATCATTGGAGAATAATCTTATGTAATCGTCATTGCCCACAAAGTGGCTTATGGGACTTTGCCCTCCTTGAGTGGCTCTCTCATCTTGGGAGAACTTGTGGAGTGATTCCTTAAGGATTATTATTGGTGTTTCCCTACCTTAAGGGTATTATCTATCTCTCTCTCATTTGTGGATTGTTATTGTGGATAATTATTTGTGGATGAATGATTTGATATTTTTGCATATTGGTGAATGGTTTATGTTAATGATAATAAAGTTCTGCAACAAGTGGTATCAAAGCAACGATTTTGGCAAAGTGGGGATTTTTGTGAAATTGCAAAATTAGGACAAATTTTTTGGAAAAACATCTTATCTTTCAGGAGCCATATCTTTGCGAACGTTTATCCGATTCAGGTGATTCTTGGATCAGTTGGTGCAAAATTTGAAGAGCTTTAAAATGAGTGGTCATATGAAGGAATCCAAGCAGGATTGAGGGAGATACGACCTTTTGAAGTTAGTCACCCGAAATAAGGATAGTGACGAATTTCGCAGATTTTTTCTGGAAAAACGTCTCATCTTTCAGAAGCCATATCTTTGCGAAAGTTTATCCGATTCAGGCGATTCTTGGATTAGTTTGTGCAGAATTTGAAGAGCTTTAAAATGAGTGGTCATATGAAGGAATCCGAGTAGTATTGAGGGAGATACGACCTTCTGAAGTCAGCCGTCTGGAACAAGGGTAGTGACGAATTTTCAAGTCGCGAATTTTTCAAAAGACGAAATTTGTTTAGTTTGGGTAAGCAAATCAGTTGCACTTTATTTTGTTTGGAAGAAAAATTGCAAATCTAGTTGTCTATGTGGATTTTTAGCTTCAACTCAGTGGGAAGATATTTATTTCCATAAAACCCTAGTTTGCATTAGGGCATGATATATATTATAACAAAAAAAAAACCCTAGTTGCATTAGGGCATGAACAATGAGACAGAAAGGAGAAGTTGTGATTTGGTATCGTAGAATTCCTCATAAAGATGAACTAACTTGGGAAACAATGGAGCATGAATTCTTGAGTAGATGGGACCCATATTATATAGATAGCCTAATGGATGTCATCAAAGATCTTGAAAAGAAACTACAGAGAATTCAAAATGAGCGGAATAAAATAAAAGGAGATTGGGAAGTTTTTAGGAAACAAAATGAAGACTATAAAAAAGAAATAAAATTACTCAAGGAGAAAGAGGAAAAGGTCAGGGAAGATAATGAGAGGAATATAGAAGGCACATAGTTGGATTTACAAAAGCAAGAGCAAAATAAAAAAGGTTTAAATTCAGCTAAAAGTTCTATTTTGCAGGTTCATGGAAGCATTCAAAAGGAACATGTTATTATTTCCATTGACCCTGGTAGAAGATATAATTTTATTAATATTGCTTTGGCTAAGAAGTTGCAAGTTCAAGCAACAAAAGTTAAGGACATACAGCTAGAGGATGAGCATGTTCAGATTTTTGAAGATTTGAAGATCACCATGGATAAATATGTTTTACATTCAGATTTCTATGCTATTGAGATGGATGATAAGGATATTGTTCTTGGTTATCCTTGGTTAGATTCTTTGGGTATTGTTAACATTAATGTGCAAAAGAAGTTTATGAAGTTATGGTACAGGAAAAAGAAGATAACATTGTAGGATATTTCTCAACTTAAGGAGCAAGGATACAAGGAAAATCAAGAAGTGGTTGCAGAGAAACAAATTGAAGAACCTGAAACAAAATACAAGAAGGCAGTAGCAACAACAAAGTCCATGGAAGAAGTACCAACAACTGATTCAGTGGAAATAACAGTAACAAAGTCCAAGGAAGCTTTGATAGAAGAGCACAAGGACACACCAAACAAAGAGAACATGAAAGAACAATGTGTAGAAGAATTTAAAGCAATGGAGCCAAATGTTGGAAAGTCAAAGAAGGTAGAACATCAAGTTAAGGTTGCACCATATTGCCATCCACACCACCATGAGCAACAACAATCTTGGAGGTATGGTTCAAGACAACAATATTATGGTTCTACATGGAATCAGAAGGGCACCAACTATGGCAGTGTTTGGCAGAGAAAGCATAGGGATCCTGATTTTCAGAGTGGATCATCAGCATCAAGAAAAAAGTGGACCCATCATTCAAGTTATAAAAATACAGCAGCAAAAGCATGGAGCCAACAAAGCAGATTTGGATACTCAAGTAACAAAATGGCATACCAACATCACCGTGTTTCACTTGGATGGATGGATGATCGAGATTGGTACCAGTTGCTAACTTTGCTTAGCAAATCATATTATCATGTTTCTTCATATTTTTCGAGGACGAAACATTTGTAAGGAGGGTGGCATGTTAGGGTACCTAGGAATAGATATTTGGGGATATATTATTATATTGTATAAGTGTTGGCATGGGCCACACATAACCCAAGGTTGATTGTATTATAATATTATATTAGTAGTAGGCTCCCCAAAGTAGAATAAGAATATGGATATATAAAGAAGAGATATTTGTTATTGTAATCATCATTGGAGAATAATCTTATGTAATCGTCGTTGCCCACGAAGTGGCTTATGGGACTTTGCCCTCCTTGAGTGGCTCTCTCATCTTGGGAGAACTTGTGGAGTGATTCCTTCCTTAAGGATTATTATTGGTGTTTCCCTACCTTAAGGGTATTATCTATCTCTCTCTCATTTGTGGATTGTTATTGTGGATAATTATTTGTAGATGAATGATTTGATATTTCTGCATATTGGTGAATGGTTTATGTTAATGATAATAAAGTTCTGCAACAAGGACCAGAAGTCTGATCATGACATCTTCGTGGGTTATGCCATGGAGGGTCGCTAGAGCAGCAACATCTTCAAGGTGTTCTCGGGCCATTCCCTCAGCGCCATTGTATTTCGTTGGGATCCTCAGGGCACTTTTGGGAATCTCATGCCAACTTTGGAGATTCAGAGGGCCAGGATCATCCCAGCTAGGATAGTATACCTTTGCCATTATAGCAGTCGTCTGGAGAGATCACGGTCCTTGTCACTAAGTCAGAGTCGCTAGGTGAACATTCCTTTCTCCGCTTGTGAGGTCAAGGCTGCTCACCAAACCTTGATTCCTCCGGGGTGTCTTCTTTCAGCATAAAAGGTGTCTACGATCAAGAAATTTGGATCTTCAACTCAACAAAGTTGCCAGGTGATTTTTCCAAATAAAGTCGAGCTAGAGATTCACCAAACTCGGGTTCCCTTAAAACATGGAGACTGTTCGTCCCACCGAGCGTGCCAGAAACTGTTGGTCAAGAATTTGCTTTAGGTATGAAATGTTTCGTTCATGCGCCCTAGACCCGGCCAACATTGAGAGGCCGAAAGGAAGAAATGCCTCCCGTGCCAATCTCCAGAGATGGGCTGGTTCCCTTGCTATTCTAAATTGGGGTTTGAGATTAAAGAACAGGAAAGAAATGGAAATGATTGAAAGGGATGGGAAATATGGCCTCAAGCCAAGTAGAACAGGGATGATAGACAAACAACACGATAACTTAATTGTACGTTGAATCAAATAGCACTCGATACAGAAAACTAATAGAAATTAAAACCAGGCATCTAACATGTGCAATCTCTAGAATTATTCCAGCGTTCACTCTCTATCGGAGTCAAATCCAGACATAGAATTATAACCCACAGATAAAGCAGAGAATTTAATAGAAATATAAGATAGAAGACATACACATAAAGAGAAGTCCAGAATTAGAGCCAAATATTCTTTGTATTGATAGCAGAATTCAAGTTACAACAAGTCTCTAGCAAAACGTCCATCCTTTTACATTGAAATTGTCGGCTTTTATAGAGAATTCTGCCGCTGAAACATTAATGCACACCCACAAAACATCGTGGTGGCAGCAAAGATAAGATTTGAAAAATAAACACTCATCAAACAGTAATGAGGCATGGCCTGAAATTGGTGACGCATGGAGAAGTGGTTCCATGACTTCAATGCGACCATGTGATCCGCCTGATGCGCCGCCTCCTCACTTGCTGGAACCGCCTCTATGGAAGATCGGATTCTGAAATCCAGGAAAATCAAATTCGGAAGCTTTTTCGACCGACTGCAATTTAACTGGTGGGGGCATCTTGATTCGCTGTTTTCTGATGTTTCTGTGGAATTTTGGCTGAAGCAGGGAGGGCTGAACTGAAATAGGCGCTTTGCGGATGCAGGCCCCACCTACGTTTCGCTGTTTTCTAGCCTGACATGGGCTTGCACTCCAAAAACTGCAGCGAAATGACTTAGCTATCCTGGGAGCAGCACTGGCGTTGAAAAGTCAAAGGCGCTTGTGCCCCTCCTTAGGCCCGAAACTGCCTTGCGTTGGAAAATTGGAGCGAAATGCCTTGGAACATTGGGAGCAGCGCTGACGTTGAAAAGTCAAAGGTCATTTCTCCCCTTCCAACTCCGAAAAGAATTTGCGCTTGAAGATTGGAGTGAAACGCCTTGGAACCTTGGGAGTAGCGCTGGCGTTGAAAAGTCAAAGGCTCTTTCTCCCCTTCCAACTTCAAAAAGGATTTGCGCTTGAATATTGGAGCGAAACGCCTTGGAACCTTGGGAGCAACGCTGGCGTTGAAAAGTCAAAGGTCGTTTCTCCCCTTCCAACTCCGAAAAGGATTTGCTCTTGAAGATTGGAGCAAAACGCCTTGGAACCTTGGGAGCAGTGCTAGCGTTGAAAAGTCAAAGGTTGTTTCTCCCCTTCCAACTTCGAAAAGGATTTGCGCTTGAATATTGGAGCAAAATGCCTTGGAACCTTGGGAGCAGCGCTGGCGTTGAAAAGTCAAAGGTTGTTTCTCCCCTTCCAACTCCGAAAAGGATTTGCGCTTGAAGATTCGAGCGAAACGCCTTGGAACCTTGGGAGCAGCACTGGCGTTGAAAAGTCAAAGGTTGTTTCTCCCTTTCCAACTTCAAAAAGGATTTGCTCTTGAATATTGGAGCGAAATGCCTTGGAACCTTAGGAGTAGCGCTGGCGTTGAAAAGTCAAAGATCATTTCTCCCCTTCCAACTCCGAAAAGGATTTGCTCTTGAATATTGGAGCGAAACGCCTTGGAACCTTGGGAGCAGCGTTGGCATTGAAAATTCAAAGGCTGTTTTTCCTCTTCCAACTCCGAAAAGGATTTGCTCTTGAAGATTGGAGTGAAACGCCTTGGAACCTTGGAAGCAGTGTTGGTGTTGAAAAGTCAAAGGTTGTTTCTCCCCTTACAACTCTGAAAAGGATTTGCTCTTGAAGATTGGAGCGAAACGCCTTGGAACCTTGGGAGCAGTGCTGGCGTGTTGAAAAGTCAAAGGCTGTTTCTCCCCTTCCTAGGTCCGAATTTGATTTTTGGTGGTACAGCTTCCGGGGGCCACAACTTTTGATCCGTTGACTCGATTGCCTATTGTAATATATTGCTGGAAAGCTTAAGAAAAGATCTACAACAATGAAATATCTAAAGATCATTTCATCCAATTTATCACCCTTTTTTAGGGCCTGCGAAAATGCCAACACTTTTGCATGTGTTTCCCTGATTTAAAGCTCCAAAGGGATTTCTCTGGCGAAGTGCGTTTCACACTTAGGCAAAATTTTGTCAAAATTTAATGTGGCAAAAATGCCAATAGGTGGCCTACCCTTTATCATGATGCTAAGAATTTTGTCAAGGCATGTGATACATGTCAACGAACGAAGAAGCCGTTAAAAAGAGACTTCATGCCATTACATCCATCACAACCTCAGGAACTCTTCGAGAAATGGGGTTTAGATTTTGTGGGAACTTTGTGAACCAGACATAAGAAAAAATGTCGATATATCGTAGTAGCAATTAAATATTTAACGAAATGGGTGGAAGCAAGAGCCTTACCTGATAACTCTACAAGGAGCACAACTCGGTTTTTGTATGAGTGGGTTATCACACAGTTTGGAATTCCTCTTCAATTGACAAGTGATAGAGGAGTCCATTTCGTCAATGAAATTATTCAAAATCTGACAAAGGAATTCAGGATCTTCCATTCCTTGTCAACCCCATATTACCTTAGGGCAAATGGGCAAGTAGAGGCAACAAATAAGGTCCTGATTTCAGTTATGTACAAAACATGCGGCGTAAAAGGAGCCGATTGGGAAGAGCGCTTGCCGACAGTTCTATGGGTGTATAGAACCACCTTTAAACCAACCACAAACCATACACCCTTTCAGTTAATGTATGGGTAGGAGGCGGTGGTACTGGTCGAATTTTTGGTGCCAAGTTTATAAATAACAGTAGAGACCTGCTTGAACGATGGAGAGAGCATGGAAGAAAGGCTCACAGAATTGGTGTAGTTGGGAGAAAAAAGGGTGATGGCACAATGGGATATCAGACAAAGAGGAAACCATCATCCCCTTGGAAGGACATATGGCCATCAGGAGTAGGATAGGACGGAGTTCTACTATATGAGTGATAGTATAATAATCCGACGGGAGGACGAAAGGACTGAAAGAATCAGTCCGAGGGATTAGAGAACCCGTCTGGATGACATCTGCCCAACATTGACCCATCCTGCAAACGAGAACCTGTCTAGATGACGTCTGCCTTGCATTGACCCGTCTTACAGACGAGAGAATCCGTCTGGATGACGTCTGCCCAACATTGACTCGTCTTGCAGACGATAGAACCCGCTCGGATGTCGGCAGAGAATGATGTCGGAAGGGAGAGACGTTAGGATACCAGTAGCAGGATTGATTCAATGGGATTTCGTCATTAGCCAGAGGAAGGACGAAGCCGTTCGTGGGAAGAAAAAAGGGCAGTTTGGTGTATCATTCGGATTGGAAACAATGGACAGGAAGAACGACCATAGACGAAAACCTCCCAAAGTCGAGGAAATTGTTGGAATCGCCAACAAATTGAAACAATGTATGGTGATGATGATTTCAGCAATCAAGGGACTAGCAACCATCATTAGGAGGAAGCATCGTCTGAGACATTGGAAGTCCGCATTTGCATTGCCATGCGCTTCACTAGGCGACGGCTAAAGAAAGATACATTTTTAAAAAATATATAAAATAAAATAAAAAGAAAAAAAATAGAAAAGAAAAAGACAAAAATAAGAAAAAAAGAAAAATAAGAAAAAGACAAAAATAGGAAAAAGATGACGAGCATGCAAGGGTGGGGAGGTGGCACACGTACGAAAGTTTGGAATGAATGTGGCAGTTAGACAGACAGTTGCAGGGGTTACAAGCCTATAAATTAGATGCTAGGGCGAAGATGGGTTCATTCAGTCCAGAGCATTCGCGGGTAGAAGCGCACCAACAGAGCGCAAGGACAAAATTGCTAAGGAGAATAGGTTGGGGTGAGATGCAGAATCTCTTGCGCACCAAGAATTTGACCAAGACGAAGCTATTTAGACGCCAAACTCCATCCGACAGATTCGAAGCTTCGTAAAAATTTAAAACATTTTCAGTGCAAGTGCAAGATTTTTTGTCCCTCCAATTGCATTCTCTGGCTACGATGCGTTCTAGCCGTCTAGATTTGCACGCGTCTGAGGAAGAGCCATTTGATGAAGGAGGCGTCTGAGCGCACCCGTCTGAAGATTGCAGCTGTTTGAGTGTCACCTGTCTAGGACTGCAAACGTCTAGGACTGTAGCTGTCTGAGTGCACCCGTTTGAGACTATAGACATATGGTATTGCAGACGTCAGGGACTGCAAATGTCTGGGACTACAACCGTCTGGATTGCGTCCATTCGAGATTGAAGTCGTCTGAAAGAGATGCATGGGAGGAACCAAAGTGATTGTGGCTAAAATGAATCGCCATAGGTCAGGCCAAATTCGGATCAATGATCCAAAGCGCTCTGGAGGAAGTAGAACGCCAGTAACCTCAAGACCTGAAGAATTGTTCGAATTAGTCGCCGCAAAATGACTCCGCCAATATCAGGAACATGGCCAGATTGAAGGGATGATGCGGGGACAATTACCAAATCCTGAGCAAGGGAAGGCTCAAGGAAAACAAGGGCAGGTGCAAGCTGCAACACCTGATAGAAAGAGTAAGGAAGCACAATAGTTTCATACCAAAGGAAATCTGAACACCTACCATTTATTTGGAAACAACACGAGTGTACATTCTTGGCCATGGTAATAATCATCCTTCTTAGGGCACCACAGATCAAAGGCTACAGGTGGAATTGGTACCTGAATTACGGCCCATGTACAGTTAGATGAATTTTCTAACCCACTTGTGTTGGCTAGCTGAGGGGATCAAGCACTTGAATCTGACCAGGCAAACTTTGGACGAAAACTTGCAATTGACAAAGGCATAATTGTAGGAGAAAGAATGTCAGTTGGTCAAAGATGTCCTGCAGTTGGATGACGCTCTGCAACGGATTCGGGAGAAACAACAGGAACTCTCGGACCTTAGTTCCCAACTCAAGGACAAGGAGCAAGTGATTATAACTGTGGAAGCAGAGATGCTGCATCAAAAAGAAGCTAAGGAATTGCTCTTGGAACAAAACACAAAATTAGTGGCCCAAAAGAGTCAGAGTGAGGATGCCTGGCAGAAGGAATACGAGGCGTTGCGTAAAGAACTGCTTCAGCGTGAGGCAACTCTCAAGGCAGAACTGGCACAGAGGGAACCATCTTCCTCCACCTTGACAACACAACAAATGAAGAAGATCTCCATTCAACATGAATCAGAGTTGTCTAAACTCCAGGAAATGGAAGAGCCAACAATATGGGAGTAGAATGGGCCAAGTATTTGACTTATGCCAAGCGAGTTCATGATGAACATGAAGCTTTCAAGCTCCGGGTACAGGAATTGGAAGAAGGGCTCCAGGATGCGGAACCAAAGGACGTTGAGACTCCAACAAGACAACGAAGGAAGTCGTTGAGGACATCGACTACTTCAAAGGGGAGGATAGATGTAGACAATAGTTCTAAGAAGAAATGACATTCAAAATTGTTTGATAAAATGTCTACGTGATGTTGAGCATTTTGATAAAGTAATGTTTTTGCAATGTAAATCAGTCGTCATGATTTAATATGGACTGATTAATAATACTGAATAGGACAAATTGTACAAACTAGCTGTTATAGGATTGATTAGTTAAGTCAGACTAGTTAATTAGTCTAAGACTAATTAGTTAAGGCATTAACGAGTAGACATTTGGGGACGATTGAGCGTGTTTGGTTGCAGTAACCGCCAAGGTTAACTTATAAATACCCCCCTACTCATTTTGTAAGATCTATGTATCAGTCCACCATTATGAATGAATACAACGAACAAGATTGTTCTATCGTTGTGCAGATCTGCGTGTGAGCTTGTTGTCTTGTGTGGCACGTATCCCAATGATGCATGCCATGGAATGTATTGCAAGCAGACTAGTATTGTCATCATATGTGTTGTGCAATTTACAGGAAGGAGCGTTTAGGGACGAGACGAGGAGTTGCAAAGCAAGATCAGAATTGTAGGAATGTTGTCTAGAACACATCTAGGCCTACCCGTCACCCTTCTAGGCCTATCCGTATAGAACTTGTAGTCGCTTGTCTAGCGCTCACTCGTCTAGACTGGAGTCACTTGTCTGGAAGTACCCGTATAGGATCCCAACCCATCTAGACTGGAGCTACCCGTCTGGAGCCATCAGTCTAGCAGACTACCCGTCTAGTACATTACCCGTCTGCCAGTTATATGTCTAGCAACTACCCATCTAGACTTGTCACCCTGCAACTCATCCGTCTAGATTTACCCATCTGCAACCATCAGTTATCAGTTACTCGTCTAGGGATAAATAGTGTAGTTTGACATCATGGTTGGTAGTTGACTTTGCTGGTACTTTCCCTCCTAAATCTCTATCATTCCATCGTCTTGGGAAGGTACTTACCCCTATCTACAATCTACACATCATTGCATTATTGTTCCTTGTTCCTCCTCTTATTGGAGCATTCGTACAATTACGTGTGAGGTGCACCCACTCTTGACATCTTTTGCGTTGAATGATTGGCCTTCCATTAAAATTATATTGCAATCGACCTTCTCTTTTTGTTCGATTCCCTTGTTGTGGTTGTCTTTTCCTTTGACAGTTGTTTCAGTATCCATCACTTGTCGCTCCTTGTTTGCTGTTTGAAGTGGTGGGTTTTTCCTCTTTTTCCTCCTTTTGCACCGTCATTGTCTGGTGCTTTGCACTTCTTAGATTGAATATGGGTTGTCTAAGGTTGGGCCATTTGGTACTGGACCATTCGAGACCGTACCATCTAGAGTCAGGCTATCAAGAAGTGAAGCATACATACAATCAAGGTCGTATAGTTGATTGCAAGTGGAGGCATGAAGAAGAAGACAAAGGATGAGCATGCCACGTAGAGTTGTGAACTGAAAAATCAACGAGGAAAAAATGAAAGTAGTTGGAGTTAACTGTTGTTGAAAGTTGGTGAAATTTGGAGCAGAAGTTGACTGCAAGAGTATTGCAAAGGAGGCCATGATTTTCGGAGAGAATTGAATGGGTGGATTTGCAAAGAAGATTTCCACCTAAAGTTGTGTTGCAAGTAGGACCTCGCACCTCTGGAGGAAGTGTGCAAGTTGGTTTCGAGAGAAGCCAAGAAGAATGCGTCATGGTAGAGAAAGAGAGCGCGGAATGGATATTGAACGAGGGAGAATGCGACATGGAGGAGAGTCGAGATCAAGAACTGGTACCCCAAATTAGAGACAAGTATGTGGGAAGGAACCAACAACTTAACCTCAAGAAAAGATTAAGGGGAAGGAGCAAATGCAAATCCCCTTGGAAGAAATAATCTGGAGAACGACAATAGGTGAGTTTTGTAGAATGTGGTAGTTGGAGCACCCAAAGGATCATCCATCAAAGACTACATTTTAGAGTGTAGGAGTGCAGTTTATCTCACAGGTCTCGAGATTTGATAAGGATGTTTTCAAGTTGTACTTGTTAGAAATGCTACAAATTTATGATGCGGAGAGGAAGAGGAGCAAAGTCATGTTGGGTGACAACGAAGTACAGGTGTCCTCCCTGAATAGCTTTCAAAGTGTATTTGGCTTGTTGACATCCACAAAACCAATGAAGAAGGGAGTGGAGCCCCATTGGTTATGGATTTTCATAGATAATGTGACCAACCTTAGTCCGGCTAAGTGGCAAAGTTGACGAAACATGGAAGTTGTGGAATGAAGATGCAACATCCGAAGTCAGATGAGCTGCAGTGCGTGATGAATGTGATCATGTCCAGATTCTTTGATGAACAAAGAGCCTCAGATATGCCCACTTGGCTCATACCATAAATGGGGGGAGTCATAGCCTAAGATCCATATGATTGGACTAGTTTTTTGTCAAATTGTATTCAGAATTTTCTAATGTGTTATACTAAGAAATTTTTTGATCGCTTTCCACGCCATTGCTTTGCTTCTAGATGCGACATCACATGAAAATATTTAGTTTTCAAGATTGACTCCTCTACGTAATATTTCAAAAGACATGCCTACCATTTTCTGTTGGGTACATGTTGCCCCACTAATGAAAGTTGGACCAACGGGAAAGGTAGCTTTAGGGAAGAAGGTAATGCCGAAGAAGAGGAAAACACAAGAGGCATCAGGGGAAGGGGAAGGTGGCGATTTAGATGCCTTGGCTAAGGAGGGACAAGAATTTGATGGAGCAAAAATGCCAAGGAACCAGTTAGGAAAAGGCTGAGATAGTTGGAGCAGTAGTGGCAGTAGATGGGATCACAACTGCAAAAGCAACCACAACCTCGACAGTAGCAACACAACATCAGCTAGCAAATCAAAGCACCTGAGTGTTTTATTTAGGACCCACATAACACGTCATAGAGAAGAGGATAGTTTGCGGAGATTCACTGAGAGCCATGGCAGGTCGACAATCTCAATCGCATGGATTGTTCAAGGATGCAGTGCAATTGGGGACTCCAACAACAACTATGAAGCCAAACTGTGTGAGGAGGCATTGTAGGTGCCATTGCGGGTACCAAGAGAATAGCTTCGAATGAACTTGCTAGTGGAGGACAACAACCAATATGAGATGTACTTGTGTAGTGAGTTGGACGTAAGAGATTAGCAGAACAATTCAGGAGAAGAATTGCGCAGTAGCAAACACTAGAAACACCTGTCATTGTAGATGTAGATGATGAGATATAGACTATAGTAGATGCGGTGGAAGCATCACCACCATTAGAGGAAGTGCCTAGAGGAGGAAATGTTTCAATATGTGTTGACAATGTGGATACGCCAAAGAGCTACTCCACAATACCGTTGAAGTAGTTTGTAGACGAAGTGGAGATATGTGGTTCACCTTTTTTGGATGAGGGACCACCAATTGAGCTTACATCTACAACTATGCAAGTCACAACATCAATTTCATTTCTATCAGAGGAGAGAAGGGAAAAGGGGAAGCAACCTACGTTAGAATACAGTTTATGGCAAAAAGGCCGAAATAGCCAACTGGCTGAGGATGAACCAGATTAAGGCAAAGAGATGGTGGACACGATAGGGAAGCACACTGATGCAGAAGGAAGTAGTGTACCAGATATTCAGGAGGACAAGGCAGCCAAACAAAAGATCAACTTGAAGGGGTGCGGTGGAGAAGACATTGAGGAAACAATCATCGAGGGTGATATAGACCATAGTTGAGAAAATTGCCAAAAAATCACCAAAATCGCGATTTAATCGGGTCTCATTGCCGGGCCGATTTAGTCGGCATCGTATTGCGAGTCCGCCGACTCATTGGCAATTTTTTTTTTTTTTTTAATAATATTTTTTTTTGAATTTTTATTTTCAAGTTGTGGCCAATTTAGGGTTTTTTTATGCAAGCCCATTTTTCAGCTGTTAATGTTTGAACTTTGAAGTTTAAAGTTTAAACCCTAAATTTGAAACCCTAGTTTAGGGTTTTGGGTTTTTTTTCTTTTTTAAGTAAATATTGCTGCCTGATAACTATGTATGCAAGCCCATTTTTCAACTGTTAATGTTTGAAACTGTGAAGTTTAAACCCTAAACCCTAGGCTAGGCCTTAGGGTTTTTTTTTTCCCTCCTCTTTTTAAGTAAATAAGTAAATATTGTTGCCTGGTAACTATGTATGCAAGCCCATTTTTCAGCTGTTAGTGTTTGAATTTGAAACTTTGAACTTTAAACTTGAAGTTTAAACCCTAAACCCTAGTCTAGGCCCTAGGGTTTTGGGTTTTTTTCCTCCTCTTTTTAAGTAAATATTGCTGCCTGATAACTATGTATGCAAGCCCATTTTCAGCTGTCAATGTTTCAATTTTAAACCCTAAACCCTAGCCTTTTGGTTTAGGGTTTAGGTTTTTTTTCCTTTTTTTCAAGTGATTGTAACTTTGTTGTTACTTGTTTCCATGTGCAGGCATATAAAAAATGAAACCTTTTTTTCCTTGTTGTTACTTGTAAATTTGTACCTTTTCATATTATAAGCAATACAGGATGTGTTTTGTCACTTTTATGTGTACTTAAAGCTTGAGCCTTGTATGATGTCTTGACTTGAATTGTTGTTTTTATTGCAATATTTGATTTGCATAATGTTAATTCATTGTAATATGCATGAAAAAAAAATAAAAAATCGTTTTCTTCAATTTTTTTTCCCCAATTTTCTCAACTACGATATAGACATTGAGCTAGAATAGAGAGAAATGAGTGAGCATTTCATTATAGAATGCCTAACTTGAGGCAATCTCCAGTTCAAGGTGAAAAGATTAATGAATAGGTTTGACACTTTTTTGAGGTGAGTGGACTTTTTTGATAGAGTCTAGAGCAAGTTCTAAGTGGGTTGTTTGGGGAATTGGCAACAGTGGCAATTGAGAATGGAAATTGAATTAGGCAAACTGTGAGTTGGGCCCAAAATAACCGAATGAAAAGGTTTATAGAGATCCATCAGATGTAGCCATGGGAGCTAGCTCTGGCAGTAGTAGGGTCCATTTGATGCTTGAAGTGAAGAAACTACCAAAAGGAACTCCGGTCTTGTATTGGCATCCACTGTGAGTTTATATTGAGGAAGGAATTATAGCACCACAATCTGAATCTCCAGGTGTCAAGACAATGAAGTTGGCACTTGAGTTAGTGAAGTGATATGCCAAAATGAACTTCTTGGCATACTTGATACAGTGGTTAATAGTAGGGTTAGAGACATTTCAGCAAATGGTTTGTAGCTTGAAGCTGAAGGAGGAAGAATAGGCTAACCAGTTGCAGATGGTGGAGAATGACTTTGGCAAGTGTAGATGGTGGAGAATGACTTTGGCAAGTGTAGTAGGATGCCAAAGCGGAACTAGTAGTGTTGAAAATGGAGATTGAGAACAATAGGAATAGTTGATAGGATAGTTGAATTCTGAGTGTGCAATGAGGGAGCAAACTCTGGAGGTGAAGATGCAAGAGATTGCTTGTCGGGATCAACTGATTGCTGAACGTAATGAACAATTAGCAGTAGCTACAAGGAAGTTGAAGCAAGAAGAGGGAGGCTGAATTGAAGGCTAGGCTGGATAAGTTCGAGTAGAAGTCGCATCATTATGGCTTAGTGTGCTTGTTACCAAGCCTATGCAAAGTGATTGAAGGGAGAAAATGAAGCCTTAAAGCTGCAGATTTAGAAGCTAGGAGTACGTGTTCCAACAACTCATCCTCAACACAATCAGACTCCCCAAGAGAAGCAATAATCGTTGTACAATCTAGAGGGGAGGGCAGATGTAGATAGTAGTTTTGACTTGCCACCCTAGCAGTAGAAATAAAATAGATGCATTGGAAGTCAAGTACACACACGCTAGAATTTGATGAAGTTTTGTTGGAGTTTTTATAGAGTTTGATGTTTGATAAAGTTGTAATGTAATATTTCATGCAATAATGTAATATTGAGTGAAGTGTAGTTATGTATGGATGCATCTCAAGTGTTAGTCATCATGCAGTTTGTCTTGCCGTGGAAATGAAATGTAAATGCATGACAAATGTTATGTGAGATTGGTGAGGGGTTGGGTTGGTAGTTGGAAGTAACTACCTTCCCTCAAGTTTAAATAGACCCCCTCATTCAATTGAGCGGGTACATAGTACATTGTACATGCTAGAGAGGGTGTATTGGTTACACACATATGATAGCTTTTGTACGCACATAGAGGAGAGAGAGTGCATTGGGTAGATTTTGTAGATGTAGAGAGCATATCCATTGTAGATGCTGTACATAAAGGAGATGCTAGAAGTGCATCCGTAAAGATTCATGTGTAATACATAGAAGTATCTTGTTAATATCAATTACATTATTCAGCCATTGCTATTGTGTATGTTTGCATGTGTTCATATATGATGTTAGAGCTGTAGATATAAAATCCAAACCGTTCTCAATCAGATTTTGGTTGCCATATCTAACCATACAGGGCCATCTGGACTAGAGCAGGGCGTCCCATGCAAGACTGGTCCATCCAACCTGAAGGGTAAGACGCTTGACTATTGTGCCAGTACATCTGGACTGCAGACTGGGCTGTCTGACTGTTTTGTTGTGCAAGGCCTTTGGAGAGAATGTGTTGCAGGTTGTCTAGACTGTATGCTGATGAAGATGCTTGATCTGTTTACCTGTCATTAATTGTTCCTCCAACTACAGAATACCACCACTGTGCTACACATTGTATAGCCAACGACACTTAATACACTCCTGAAAACCTTTACAACTCCATGAGATCACACCAAAAAATAACTTTAAAAACTAGGGTTTATGAAATATCTCTTTATCAATTTGAAGCTAAAATTCCACATGAATAAGTAGACTGCGAAAATTTCCTTCAAAATACAACAAACAAGATTTGATTTGCTTACCTAGACTGGAAGATACTTCAAAATTCTTTTATATATATATAAATAAATAAATAAAAACAAATGCAAGTGGAAAAAATGCCACTGCTCCTGTTCCGGACAACTGCCTTCATAGGGTCGTATCTCCCTCAATACTGCTCAGATTGCTTCCTATGACCACCATTTTGAAGCTTTTCAAATTCTGAACAAGATGGCGCAAGAATACTCTAGATTGGACAACTCTATTCAACGATATGGCTTTTGGAAGATGAAGGCGTTTTTTTGGGAGAATTTTATTTTTACGCAAATCCTGCAATCCACAAAAAACAATCTCCACTTTATCAGAATTGTTGCTCTAATACCACTTGATAGAAAACTTTATTCTTGTGAACATAAATCATCCACAATATACTTAAAGATCAAATATTTCAACTACAAATAACAACCTACAATGTAATAATCCATACAATGAAACACAAATATAGATAATATCCTTATGGGAGGGCAACACCATTGATTGTCCTTAAGGAAGGACTCCTCAAGATCTCCCAAGATGAGAGACCACTCCGCAGGCAAAGATGATTATAAGAGAATACTTGATATGAATGACGATCGATGATTTCTATAATGACAATATCCCTTTTTTATATACCCATCTTCTAATGCTATTTTGGAGAGGGTATAACCCTGACCCTAGCCAACTCCTAAACCTCTATCTAACTCATCTATTATAATATAATATTACAATACAATCATCCTTAGGTTCATTGTGGCCCATGCCAACTATCCATAATACCCATATACAATATAATATCATATCCCTATATACCTATCCCTAGGTACCTAAAGCTTAACTGCTTTCTATCCTGATTTAAGCTTGAAAACCTTAAGGATGATTGACTGGAAATCCATTATGTTAGTGACATGCAAAAGAAGAGAAGGCTCCTTGATCATGGTGTAGGTGAAACACATCCCTTCCAATTCTTCATAGTCCTCCAGTAAATTATATAATTGATCAAAAATGGAATTTTAGAACAACATATGATTTTCAGATTTCTGATATGTATCGTTCATAGATAGACCCTTGGTTTATTCAAATTCTTGAAAGATATAAATTTGCTAGATTTAAGGAAGTATATTGAGCAATTACTACAATCTGCCTAGAACAAAAACATCCTCTCAGTTGGAAAAGTGGCAAAATATCCATCTCTGAGGATCTTTAATTAATTGGAATATGGTTTTGACATGGATGGTGAATAAGCACCTATATTTTATGCACAAGAATTTGCAGGGGTTTGTAAATGCTTTTGATGTTAAACCCACTAATTTGTTGAGTAAAAACTTTGCAGAAGCCCTTGAGGACAAAGTATAACGCTGTTATATACTGTGACAGTCATGGTGACAAAAATTATGCTATGGATGAGATGCATCAGTGCAAGGTCATATCAAGTTCAACAACATTCCATGTCTTGTTTGCAAAATTTGACATACCTGACCATGATGGATAGTGGTCAAATAATGTCGTGATTTACATTCATATATCTAAACAAATTTTTTTGGCATCAAGTCTCATAATAAGCCACATAAGAAAAATCCCGAATGACAAACTAAAGCAAGAAACAGTGCCAAAACAAGTTCAAGTAATTTGTAGCTTAATGGATCTTGCCAATATTTACCAGTAGTTTGTGTGGAGATTCTATAACACTGCATGGTCGTTGAACTAGGTGACGATAAGGAGACTTCAAAGCAAATCTTGCTTGGTTGGGGATACAATAAAAAGCATTTGAAGAGTCAAGGTGTCATCTCTAATGAATGCTAGTTCTTGTGTTGCCATATTTGCAGCAACAATTTGTAATGGACTGTGATGCTTTAGAATATGCAATAATGTGATCCTTACTCAACATGAGCATTGCGTTTGACAGTATAGTGCATTTTAATGTTGAAAGAGAACTCCTGACACTTGGATAATTTTTTCTTATTCAAATGATTGAGGTGTTCTACATTGACCCTATTTCCACTTTGCTTTTGCTTCAGGTCACTCCATATTTTTACTACTCTACTTTTTTTTTTTTACTTGATAAAAAGGGGTTGTACTCGGGTCCCCCACCCTTAACAAATTACATATCTCTTCTTTAGAGCTTGAGAGTTTACAAATAGATACACTTCTCATCTCAATTGAGATGCTATAGTTAGAAACCTACATCATTTTACATTAAATGTTTGAATTCTTGATTTTCATTTTTTGAATATTTTCAAATCTCTGTATGAATACAATTACTCCAGAATTTATCATCTTTCTTGACATTTTCCTATAGCAGCCTTAACAATGCCAAAGCTTCACCTCTACTATCTATGCCTTGCATCTTAGTAGAGTAATATTTCCAAAACATCGCACTAACATAGTCCGCTTTACCAAATCTGGATTGCTAGTTTCCTTCCCGAAACACAAGCGCAACCACAAAAATTATAATAAATAGTCTAAATGAACACACATTATTGTTACAAAATAAAATAGATATTACCAATGGAAAACATTAAAGTAAATCTTAATCATTAATTGATTTAGGCAATCAACAATTCTTGTCAGCTTCAACTAAACTTTTTACTTCCTCTAACCATGGAAATGAGATGTTAACTTCACGATCCTCAACCAAAACCCCTCTATTGGATAGCTTATCTGCACATTTGTTTCCTTCCCTTAATATATGTGTAAACCTGATTTCTTCAAACTCTTTAGCAAGATCTTGAATTTCCACAATTATCTCTTGTATGTTCCATGGAGCCTTTGCTTTCCTCAAAATTGCATTTATTACTATGAGAGAATCACCTTCCATCCAAACTCTATTCCATTTCATTTGTTTACATATTTTTAACCCTTCTAAAGCTACCCAAGCTTCAACTTCATTATTTGTCTTAAATCCACAATTGAAAGCATAATGAGACAAAATCTCTCCTCTATTATGTCTAATTATTCCTCGTCCTCTTGCTGGTCCTGGGTGTCCTTTAGATGCTCCATCAAAATTCAACTTAACATACTCCACATCTGGTGGTTTCCACTTTATATTCTTTACCTTATTTTTGCTTCTCTTGTACCCAACATCATAATTCCATTTAATGACTTGATTCCATCTATCAAGACTCTCTGCTTCCAAATTAGGGATTGGGTGAGTTGATAGGGTTGGTTTAGACTCCTCTATGGCTAAACATATCTTATTTTTCATTACCTCTAAACTGCTTTCCTTTCCTTTAAATATTCTTCTATTCCTTTCTAGCCATATAGTCCAAAGTATTGTATCTTTTGATATATCCCATATTGTCTGTAAAGCCTCACTTTTATAAGTGCTCTGCCATTGCTTTAACCAATCTTCAATTCTGCTATTCATCACCATGCATTTACCAAACATATTAAGAATCCATTGCCATAGATTCCAGACTATTGAGCAATGTCCCAAGAGATGGTCAATACTCTCCTCCTCCTTATTACAGAAAACACATTTAGAGGGGCCATGAAAACCCCTTTTCATAAGGTTATCCCAGGATAAAATTATTCTATGACCTACTAGCCAAACAAACATTTTGACTTTAGGAATGCTTGGGCTATCCCAAATATCTCGCCAAATTCTAGTGATATTATTATTATGTTGGTGTCGAACATTAAATCCACTTCTTGTTGTGTATTCTCCTGAGCTATTCAACTCCCAAATCAATTATCCTTGGCACCCCTAGAAATAATTACAATTGTTATCTTTCTACTCAATTGCCTCCTAGCATCAATGTCTTGAATACTTGTAAAAAAATCTTCTTTCCATTTGTATCTTCCTTCTCGATCCTTGTACAAAATGTTTGAAACCCTATCACCGTATTTGTCTTGAAGCAATCTCATCCAAGGTTTCAAAACTGGATCTAAATTGAGTGGTTTTTTATCACACCAAGTATCCATCCAAATAGAAATTTATTCTCTAGTTCCCACCACCCTTCTTAAACCTTTAATCATAAGATCAATAGATTTTTTTAAACCATTCCAAAGAGCTGAACCATTTGGAAGAGAGAATGCAGTAAATATTAAACTTGGGTCATTGGGATCAACATACTTAGAAGAATTCTTGCCCATTGTCTTTGACTCTCTTTGTACAATCTCCATATAACTTTTCCCCTAAGAGCTAAGTTTGCATCTGTAAGAGCTCTTAAACCAAGACCTCCCCTAGTTTTGTCATCACACAACTTGCTCCATTTCACCAAAGAAGATTTCCTTTTATCATGTAAACTCGCCCATAAAAAAGATCGCATAATTAAGATTAAACTTTTTTCTACTGATTTTGGCATAGAATACAAAAACATATAATATGTTGGAATGGCTTGTAAGACTGACTTAATTAACTGCACTCTTCCTGCCAATGATAACCATCTACCTTTCCAAGCTGGAAGCTTATTTTGAACTTTACTGATAACTGGATTCCATAAATCTATCCTCATTCTCCCCTCAAATATAGGCATCGCTAGATAAGTTGTTGGCAAATTTGCCTCCTCCATTTGAAGCAACCTACAAATTCTTGTTTTGATATTAGCAGGAGTGTTAAGAAAGTAAATTTTGGATTTAGTCCTATTAATTATTTGCCTAGAAGCTCTTTTGTACTCTTTTAAAAAGTTATTCAAAGCTCTGGCCTCATTTATCCTTGCTCTTGCAAAAAGGGTTGTATCATTTACAAACTGTTGATGGGTGATGTTATCGATGTTATTACTAACCTTAAGTCCACTTACAAACCCATCTTTGTAAGCCTTCTTTAAATTCCTACTCAAAAACTTCTGCCATAATAATTTTACTACTCTACTTTTGCTTGAAATGTTTCTATTTCTTTTTGCACTCAGTTGTTCATTCATTTCTTTTAATGTCTAATGTCATACATTAGATTTTCCTTCAAAGTTGTTGAGAATTAATGTTATTGGTGTTAGGGTTTTAAAACAATGTTATGCTTAAAAGGGCTCATTCCTGTGGCTAATGCTACTATTGTAGGTTATTTTGCATAAGGTAGTTTAGATTCCCAAATTGTCTTTTTACATGCAATATGGGGCCTTATCATGCTTTCAAAATTAGACTCACTCTTTTCTTGTCTATTTGAGCAGTCACCAATGCTGGAGTCTCTTTGGGTTTTAGAAGCTGAAAACTATCCTTTCATAGGTTGTTTGTGAACCTAGAAGCCTTATCGGTTACAGTATCCATAGGCCATCATTAGAATTTTCTTTGATGTTAAGAATCTGTATGAAGTTTAAAGCTTGGCATTGCATCATACGGGAAAACAATTAGCTTTTTTGTCTATCAACTGTAACCTTGATTCCACATTCCATTTAGAAGTATGAGGTAAATGAGTGATGAAATCTATTACTATACTTCTCCATTGATTATTGATACAGGTAAGGCAGGGGATAAATAACTTTCTTTGCTTGTCGCTCTCTGCATGTGTTCTGATATATTCGTCTATATGCTTCCTCATATTCTTCCAGTAGACATATTTCTAAGTGCCTTCATATATTTGTTTCTCACTTCATGGCTTGCTAGTGGAATATTCTGGAATTCAGGTGTAAAATCTTATATCTGAAGGGGGTGTTAATAGGCACTACTAACATTTTTTTTGTAATATGGGATGTTCTGTTATTTCACATTTGTTGTTTGGTAAACTCTTCCTTCAAGTTCCTATTTAGAATTACGTAAACTTGGGATAGAATGTCCCCTATTCTCTTTTTTAGATTTATATAGTTTTGTTTTTTATTCATAAAAAAATAATGACCATCAATATTGTCCACTAAATAGTTCTGTCTTTTGGAGGAAGTATATTAATGGTTGTGATGTATGCATTCTTCCTTTGTTCCTAAAATAATGTTTTCAAATCGCATTATGTGGATTGCTGGAAATCATTTTTGGCTAAATATATAGGGTATTTTAATCAAATATTGTGTGATAGTTTTTTGTGTATGCTTTGAAGCCTTGTTTCTAAGATTTATGTACTTTCTTACTTTTGTGGGCTACACAACTTTATTGTTTTGGAAAATACCTCCTATAGCATGCTTTCTAGCATGTATAGACTGTAAATGGATCTAGTTGTGTCTGGGTGCTTCAGTTAATACTTCCTTAAGGGTATTGAAGGATTTTTACTGTATCTCAATCCACTCGAATCTTCTTATTTTTGTTTGTAATTCTTGTAGGGATAAGGCTATCTTGGAGAAATCCCAGAAAAATCTTGCAGAAAAGCTTGCGATTCCTAGGAAACCTCTGATTTCATTTTATACTCGGTGTTTTTTGACCTTACATTATTCTAATTTTGTCTGGATGTATCGTACACCCTTTGTGGATACTATTTGTTCATATTTTTGTGTTAGAAGTCACATCTACATAATTTAACATAGAGTTTATTGTCTATAACTTGTTCCTCTATGTTTCTGTTTAAGAATTTTGTCTCAAGGAGTATCATAATAAATTGTCTAAGGTTTGGTTGTAAAATGTTGTAAGTCATTCTAATCAAAGTTGTTGGTGCGCTCTTGAGGCCAAAGGCATAATTAAGAATTTGTAAATGGCTGTTGGCTGTCGTAAAGGTTGTCGAAAGGAAGTTGGCTTCCTAAATTTTTTATCTAGAAGTATCCACTTTTTAAGCCTATTTGGAGAAGATTTTGATTACCTTAAGTGCATCTAACATGTTATAGATGAGGTATAGGTTATTTATGTCTTATGGTGACCTTGCTTAGTGCTTTCTAATCTATAGACAATCCTCAGTATTGCATCTGTCTGTTTTTTTTTTTTTGATGAGAGACAGGCACAAGAAAAGGTGATTATGATGATTGTCGGTATTCTTTTTCAGTCATCTATTGCACTCATTTTTCCATGTAGTTAAGTTTATGAAGTGTCAATGTTTGTTTGTGTTTGGCTCATGTTCTAGATTTGGTCTAACATCTCCTGGTGAGGGGGTCCTGTTAGCAACTCAAGTGGAAAATCATTGTGGTGGGGAGCCGATGAGACTTTTTTTTGAATAAGATTTTAAACTCGTTCTACTTGTGTTTTTCATTCTTCCTTTCTGTATATGCTGAATACGAGTGCCTAACAATGGTTCCATTTTCTGGCTAACCTTTGTGGTTAAAGCTGGACACTAAGGGTATGTTTAAATGTTCCTTGTCTCGATGTTTGAATCTTTTGTTTGAATGATGATGTCATTATAGTACATCCTTTTATATTCAAGAATCACTTCATATCTATCTATTTATACCATAGTTGAGAAAATCTGCAAAATCCCGATTTTTTGCCGATTTTTTAAAATGCTGATGCAATCTGCAAACTCTCGGTGATGCAAAGATTTTTTGAAGATTTTTTGCCGATTTTTTCAAAAAATCTGCAATTTTTTTTTTTTTTTTTTTAGGCTGCGGCCAATTTAGGGTTTTTTATGCAAGCCCATTTTTCAGCTGTTAATGTTTGAACTTCGAAGTTTAAAGTTTAAAACCTAAACCTGAAACTCTCTTTTTAAGTAAATATTGTTGCCTGATAACTATGTATGTAAGCCCATTTTTCAGCTGTTAATGTTTGAAACTTTGAACTTTGAAGTTTAAACTCTAAACCCTAGGCTAGGCCCTAGGGTTTTTTTTTTTTTTTACTCCTCTTTTTAAGTAAATATTGCTGCCTGCTAACTATGTATGCAAGCCCATTTTTCAGGTGTTAATTCGTTGTAATATGCATGAAAAAAACTTTTGTTCAGTGAAATTTTTTTTTTTTTTCGGTTTTTTTTTTGTCAATTCTTTGCCGATTCTTTCCCCGATTTTTTGCTGATTCCCAATTTCTGCCGATTTTAAAAAATGTTGATTCTTTGCTGATTCCGATTTTCTCAACTATGATGTATACTGTGTTGAATTTAAATGATTGCTTTATTAGGGGATTGTCAACCAATGTTTTAGAGCAAAGCATAATCAGATAAGAGTCTGAAATATTATACACAAGTGTTTTCAGGTTGTCTTCACTAAGCTTTTTATCACAAGCTCCAGCGTATTAATGTAAACAAAATAAAGCTATCATATAGTCTTTAATGCTTTTAGCACCTTGGATTTATTCTGTAATTTTCAATTTCCAAGTGATTATTTCCAGTGTGTCTTTATATTTTGCTGCAATATTGCCTCTGAGTTTGTACAACACTGACCATTTTCTGGAGCTGGTTGAGGAAATAGTTCACAGGTCAAACGTGCACCATGGATGAAATCCTCCTTTGTTTATCTTGTATTCTAATTTTGGGCAAGCCTGCTTGCTTAAGAAGCTTGACTTCTTGCAGCACTCTAACTGACTGAGCTCTTTGCCCTCTTGCTTCTATAAATCAAGAACCTTTTGGTCATTAACGGGAGAGGAGAAGATTTTTTTTTTTTGATAAGGGTAAGAAAAGGGTTTTGAAAGGGTCCCTTACCCTTTTACAAAGAGGCTTGAGAGCCAAAAGACTAAAAAGGGGATAAGACTGCCACCTATTCCAAGAATGCCAACAAGAAACAAAATGCAGTCCACAAACTGGGACTGAGATACAAACCAACCAAAATAACAAAAGCTTGTTATTAAGTGAGCCACTTGCACTCTAACCAAATGACATGTGAAGGCAGCCAAAGTTAGAGGCAATTTGTGTTTCCAAATCTCACTCTGTCTATATTTCTTCTGCCATTATTATGCCAAACCCTATGCCTCTATGAATTCAAATCTCATTTTGTCTATATGTATTTCTAGATCTTCTTTATCTATGTTTTTCAAATTTGTGTGTTTCCAGATCTCACTTTGTCTGAGGCTTTCCAGATCTCACTTTGTTTATGTTTTTCAAATTTTGAGTCTTTAGATCTCACTTTGTGTATGTTTTCTAGAACTTTATCTGTGTTTTTCAGATTTTTTATTTCAAGATCTCACTCTCTTTGTGTTTCTCACATTTTTGTATTTCTAGATTAGTCTGATTGTGTTTTTCTAGATCTCACTTTGTCCGTCATCTCTTCATAATTTCCTACTGTGCAAAAAATTGTAATGTCCTACCCCTTTCGAAGGCAAATAAATTTGCCACCCAAAGAGCCAGGTTCCGATCTTGGGTTCCAAACTGAAAACTTGAATGTCTTGTTTGCTGATTGCTTTGATATCACGTGATTTATGCAAATATGATTTTTTTATACTTTTTGCAATAATACAAATTTTGGAAATAAAAATAGCAGCAAACTAGAAATGCTTGTATCTTAAAAACTACTCCTCCAATGACTACGAAATTTAAGCACAAACTTCTTCTAATGATATTGAGCAAACCCAATGAAGGAAATTGTACAAGGATAAGTGTACCCGGAGATCTAAAGGTCTGATATAATTTTGGAAGTTAACACCAACAACAACAAACTTATATATTCATTAAATATGCTTGTAATACAATTTCTCCAGCATACTAATTGTTGTTTGGCTGTCCAACAAAGAGAAGACCTCATACAACACAATGAATACTCCAAATGGGAGGTGTTTGGCCTCAATAAGTGCACGCCCTTCACTGCAACTGGTACGGCCTGTTAAAAACCTTTCACAAATGACATAGATCCCTTCCAAACTGCTGAAGTATACGGCTGATAAGCTGATAAAAAACTATGAATAATCAACAATACAAGCTTCTTCAAAACCCAAACAATCTGATTCAAAATAGCCTCTAATGGTTTGGCCTCACTGGAAACATCTGCAATCTGAAGTAACTCTAAAAATGGCACCAAGTGCACCCCAAAACTCATCAACAACTTGCCACTTTGAAGCTCAAATCATTCCCCGTCACGGAAATGCCACAATCACTCCAAGGATATCTTGCAATCCCAAAAGTGATGTTCCTGCTGGAGAGTTTCATCTCCAAACAAGCCAAATCTGCCCTTGCTTGTGGTTTTCATCACAAACAAGCTGGATATCTTCCTGCAAACTCTGCTGCAAGCAAACTCCTTTCTCCAAACATGAAATGTAATAACCAAAGATGTCTTCAAATATCTCCAGAGGCTCTCATCCATATGACATAGCCTATGGGAACCCGTGTATAGGATAGTCTCAATGTGCTCCCACTAGTTGATTAGAAGGGGACATTACAGTCCGCCCTTCCCATATATTGCTTGTCCTCAAGCAATATGATCTGTATGCCAGGATCCCAAATAAATCTGAAGAATGTCTCATGATGAAGACATTGCCCTGAACTGTCATCCGAGAAACTAAAAACAGTGTCAAGCTTTGTCACCAAACTGATACAACTGACCCCGGTAAAACTGTCGAGCTCTGCCACTCTATAAAACAATCCATCCTCAGAGGAATTCCTAGATCCCATAGCCAAATAGGGATTTTGTCATTCCCAAAATTTAATATTTTTTGCTATGCCACTATGACTACAACTGAATTATTCTGCAGCTCAACAGAGTACCCATTCTGGACTGACAAACGAGGAACCCAACAAGAAACTGATTCTACCACTATAGGGAAGAGCACCTCATGCCAAGGTGATACATATAACTCCTTATACCAACCCTTCTTCCCATTCATATATGACTTGGTCAAATCATCAACATGTGGACTGAAAGAAAAACTATGAGCATACCTCACTATAGTCCATCTGAACTTCACCAACTGGTTCCATGGAAGGGTCTTTACAATCACCTATGCCACAACTCTCAACATTCTGCACACAGAAGTCGGGAGATGTTTCGCCAATCATAACACAAGGAAATGAACCCGCATCAGCATCATACTCGGGCTGCTCCTTCCGAGTGGTTGTAACAGCTTGATCAATTTTCTTCTTTATGAACAAAACTTAACTCAAGGTTAAGTTTGTTAATTATCTTCTCCTTTTTGGTGAGTTCTTGGTACATCTTTTCTGCAGTTTGGATAGCCAAATCCCTATCAGATAACAATTGCAAGTAATCAGATTTTATTTTCTCCAAAGCATGCTTGATATTTTCTACCTTAATAGTTTGCACGCTTTCAACAGAGGAGACATCAATCAACCCTCTCTGCCTATCTTTGAGCTGAGCTGTCCACTCCTTTCTGCAATTGAAACATCGTCGTTCTCTCCTTAACTGATTTTTACTTATGTGAGGAGGTCTTATATCTTGTGAAACTTCCGAAGCTATTGCTTTACCCACCAACTTCTGTTTCCCTTTGTCAATTCTTTCTGGGACAACAAGCTCATCCTTTTTAGTTTCAACTTCTAATGGTGGCTTCAACCACTTAGGATGACATTCTAACAGTGTTGTAAAATTCGAATCTTGATCTTGAAACCTTTGCATCAGCTCTATCATAAGCTTCTGAACGGTAGCCATTACCAACACACTACTACAACTGTGAAACCCACGATACTACAACTGCTTATTTTTTGCCCTCTTAATTAAACCTGTTCATAAAGACTCGGCTTCTCCAGAAAGAATGCAGAAGTCAATTTGCCCAAGATAGCCCCTCATCCGCCTGACTGAAGATTGTTGGGTCTCGTTAAATGCTAGCAGTCACCAATTTATTCATGCAATTACCTTGAATTCTCTGAAACTGAATCGTTCAAACAAATTTTATTGAAAACCTCAAACTATTATCTGAAGAAGACCTGCAAATTTTGCAAAATTGATAAGCCCTAATGTGAACCCTGAACAGGCTGGCAGGGTAGAGCCTGGGTTCTGATACCATTGTAATGTCCTACCCCTTTCGAAGGCAAATAAATTTGCCACCCAAAGAGTCAGGTTCCGATCTTGGGTTCCAAACTGAAACTTGAATGTCTTGTTTGCTGATTGCTTTGATATCACGTGATTTATGCAAATATGAATTTTTTATACTTTTTGCAATAATACAAATTATGGAAATAAAAATAGCAGCAAATTAGAAATGCTTGTATCTTAAAAACTACTCCTCCAATGACTACGAAATTTAAGCACAAACTTCTTCTAATGATATTGAGCAAACCCAATGAAGGAAATTTTACAAGGATAAGTGTACCCGGAGATCTAAAGGTCTGATATAATTCTGGAAGTTAACACCAGTAACAACAAACTTATATATTCATTAAATATGCTTGTAATACAATTTCTCCAGCATACTAATTGTTGTTTGGCTGTCCAACAAAGAGAAGACCTCATACAACACAATGAATACTCCAAATGGGATCTGTTTGGCCTCAATAAGTGCACGCCCTTCACTGCAACTGGTACGGCCTGTTAAAAACCCTTCACAAATGACATAGATCCCTTCCAAACTGCTGAAGTGTACGGCTGATAAGCTGATAAAAAACTATGAATAATCAACAATACAAGCTTCTTCAAAACCCAAGCAATCTAATTCAAAATAGCCTCTAATGGTTTGGCCTCATTGGAAACATCTGGAATTTGAGGTAACTCTAAAAATGGCACCAAGTGCACCCCAAAACTCATCAACAACCTGCCACTTTGAAGCTCAAATCATTCCCCGTCACGGAAATGCCACAATCACTCCAAGGATATCTTGCAATCCCAAAAGTGATGTTCCTGCTGGAGGGTTTCGTCTCCAAACAAGCCAAATCTGCCCTTGCCTGTGGTTTTCGTCACAAACAAGCTGGATATCTTCCTGCAAACTCTGCTGCAAGCAAGCTCCTTTCTCCAAACATGAAATGTAATAACCAAAGATGTCTTCAAATATCTCCAGAGGCTCTCATCCATATGACATAGCCTACGGGAACCCGTGTATAGGCTAGTCTCAATGTGCTCCCACTAGCTGCTTAGAAGGGGACATTACAAAAATGTTAGAAATATTTTTTGACTCTTTTGCCACAAAATTACTGCCTCTTTGTATTCCCCAGTTTGCCATCCAATCTGCTATCATGTTTCCTTCCCTATAAATATGCTTGATCTTGTTGGATAGAAAAACATTCTTAATATAGATAGCATCATTAATGATATCATGTATTGTCCAACTAATTGAATTCTCCTATCTTAAACCTTTTAATATGTTTAGAGAGTCTCCCTCAATGATTAAATTTCTTATTTGCATATTCTTGGCCAATTTGAGCCCAGTCAACAATGCTTTAGCCTTTGCCACATGGTTGGTATCTACTCCATAATAATTTGCATATGCTTCAATAATCTTCCTCTATGAGTCCCTAATGATCCCTCCACCCCCTGCCTTTCTTGGATTCCCTTTAGTTGCTCCATCAAAATTGAGCTTAAACCATCCATTATCTAGTTTTTCCCATTTTACCTCCAATATTTTTTTCTTATTACAATCTTCTTGTACCCCTTTCATCTCCTTAAGATTCTAGTTGATTGCAATTTTATATTCGTATGGTGTTTCATACCCTTTCTTGAAATTAATGACAGATAAGTTATTTGCTATACTAGATTTAATATTCAAGAATGATCTAAAACTAGATTTTTTAATATTTTTGAATATTCTCTAATTCCTTTCCAACCAAATCCCCCACATAAAATGAGAAGGTATCAAATTCCATAAAGCTTTTAGTCTATTGCTATTGTAAGGATTAACCCATTGGGTGATCCAATCTAGAATATTATTTGGGAAGACCCATGCTACACCAAGTTCTTTTTGTAATAGTTGTTGGATCCTTCTAGAAAAAACACACTCTAGGAACAAATGATTGACTGATTCTTCCTTGTTTCCACAAAGATAACACATATTGGGGAATTCAAAAGAGGAGAAGTTTTATTGTGAAAGGTTTTTTTCATAGTTGAGAAAATCTGCAAAAAAATACCGATTTTGCCGATTTTTTCCCGATTCACAGGCTAGCCGATTTTCTCCTGATCTTGCCGATTTTATTGCAATATCTGATTTGCATAATGTTAATTCATTGTAATATGCATGAAAAAAAAAAATCAAAAAGAAAATTCGTTTTCTTTGGTTTTTTTTTTGCCGATTTTTGAAAAACTCCCGTCTTATTGCCCAGCCGATTGACCCCCGATACCGATTTTCTCAACTATGGTTTTTTTATTATAGAATAAATCTTGTCTGGCTAACTATATATCAACTATTGCATAAGCTGTTTTTAGATTTATGATCAAGTTAGAATATGGACTTGTACCAAACTCAGATTTGATTGTTGGGGTCTTCGTATTGCTTGAAGGCTATTGCAAAATCCCTTGTAATATTTTGTCAAGTATACAGTAGAGGCCAGCAGAGTTGTGTTTCAATAATGAAATCTAGTGGCTGAGGGTAGGTCAATAGATCTGGTGGCTAATTGTGGGTTTAGGATTGAGGTTATGCTATGCTAGGGTTGGCATTTAAATTGATCATGATTCCACTATAAGACATGCAATTGATTGATTAAAAGTTTCTCCTTGGCCTTATCTTTATGCCAAGAAAACAAATATGTTTAGTGTGCTTAAGGGAAGGAGAGGTTTGGTCGACATTTACTCCCTTAATGTTTTTCAGTTGATTGTGTTCATCATGGTGTTGATAACTTTATTCTTAAAATAGCAACATGGCATCTTAATTCGATTATGTTGGTAAGATTGTGTGATGGTCTTGAGAGTTAGAGGTGTCACTTACTTTATAAGTATTTCTAATTTTTTAGATTTGTTCCCAAATTTTGATTAGTGCAAAGCTACCACCTCTCCAATAGCATGCAAGATAAAAGAGATGCCATAATGTGATATAGACTGTGTTAGTAGGCACAAATAACACATTTTAATATTAATATCATGTTAGTGATGAGGTGAAACAAAAGATCTCCATAAGAAGGAAATATTTTTCAAATGAGATATCTCAAGGATTGCATCTCACAATGGTGATCTATAATGAGGATTTGCGTGGACTGTATATTCACAACTATAATTCCAAACTCTTCCATTTTTAGAGTTGAACTTGAACCCAATGCATGTTATCCTAAGCAACAAGTTACTCGTACACATCCCATTATAGGTTAATGAGGCATTTCATTGGTTATATTAATAATGCAAATGCCCAATATAATAATGCTACAGTGAGGTGGATACCACAACCTAGTAACTAATTGGGTGGCCCAAATACACAAAGTACACAACCATGCATATGCTTTAACACAATTTTGGTGACTAATGTATTTGTCTCATTACTAGTTTGTGTGTTTTGGCCTTTGTTTTTTAAAAATTTTATATTGGTTATATGGGGTTGAAATGGGCTCCACCCTTATTACATTATGATCACATTACAGCTGTATTTCAATGAACCATGATAATGAACCAAATTATTGCAGTATCAAAACGAACTATATTTTCATGGGTCCAATTTTCATAGGAGCATCCAACACAATGCAGGGATTTGAATTAAATTCATGCTCATAAGATTACTTCCCATATATTACTACTCCATAATGCCTTGGTCTAAATATTAAGGTTCACCTATAGGATTGGGACCTTTGCTTATGATGTGAAACTTTCCATTCCCTGTTGCTTGTGATGGATCGAGTAGTAGAAGGAAAATCATTTATTCAATCAAAATCGCAAAGGCTGTACATAAATATATACAATTTGGCATCTCTTGGAGTCTTAAAAGACTCTTCATGTTCCCTATCTATTAGAGATCACTCTGTTTCTTGTCTCTTCAATTTTCTCTCAAATAATGTAATAATAATTATCTAACATGCCCCACTTATTACATTATTTGGTATACAAAAAGGATTGTGAAACAATTCAAATTTGATGTGCCCAAGTGCCTTTGTGAAAATATTTGCAAGTTGATCTCCGGTGGGAACATACTGGAGCTGTATCTGGCGATTTTGAACCTGTTGTCGGATGAAATGACATTGTGCTTCAATGTGTTTGGTTCTTTCATGGAAGATTGGTTTCTTTACCAATTTTAGAACACTTGACTGTCACAATTCACTAGAGTTGGTCGAACTTTACACACACCTATCTCTAACAGTATGCTTTGTAACCATATTGCTTCACACGTAGCTTCCTGTGTAGCACGATATTTTGCCTCTGTGGATGATAATGCTATTGCATGTTTTTGCTATGCCACGAGATAGGTCTAGATCCTAGATGAAACACATAACCAGATGTTGACTTTCTGTCATCTACTGATCCGATATAATCAGAGTCCGTGTAGCCCTATAGGAAAAAATAATCATTCTTCTTATATTCCAAACCATATTCTACTGTACCATGGACATAATGCAGTATCCTCTTTGCAGCTTTCCAATGACTCTCCTTAGGATCCTGCATGAATCTTGAAAGATAACTTACAACAAAATTGATATCAGGCTTGGTGTTTGTTAGGTATGTGAGACTCCCAATCAGTTGACGATAAAGAGTAGCAGATACCTAAGGTGATTGTCATACCTAGACAGTTGTAACCCTTGCTCCATTGGGGTCGCCTTTGGTTTACAATCTATTAGCTTTATCTCTGTAGTAGTGTCTTGGCATAATTTGTCTGTGTGACCACAATGTGATTCTTTCTTTGCCAAACTTCCAAGCCAAGACAATAGTGCAGAAGTCTCAGATTTGTCATATCAAATGACTTTTTCAAGTCATTCTTCACATCATCCACCAATTTGTCTGAATTGCCTATGATGACCAAATCATCAACATAGAGCACAAGAATCACTATCTCATTTCCAATTTTCTTGACATAAATATTTGCATCAGAGGGACTTATGGTGAATCCATGCTGCAATAGGTGATCATTAATTTTGATATACCAAGCTCGGGAGCCTGTTTCAACCCATATAGTGACTTTTTTAGTCTGTAGAATTTTTGACATTGCCCATTGTCAACAAAGCCTTTAGGTTGTGTCATGTATACTTCTTCAAGATCACCATTGAGGAAGGCACTTTTGACATTTATTTAATGAATTCTCCAACCAAATTGCACCGTCGGTGCAAATATTGCTCGGATGGTGGTCATTTTTGCTGTAGGTGCATATGTCTCTTCATGGTCTATTCCTTCCTTCTTTGCGTAGCCCTTTGCAATGAGCCGTGCCTTATAGTTATCAATGGATCCGTTTGCCTTATATTTGATTTTAAAAACCCACTTGTAGCCTATGGGATTTTCCCTTTTGGCAAATCAATAAGATCCCATGATTCATTCTTCATTAGAGATGTGTATTCTGCTTCCATGTCTTCCTTCCATTCTGGCAAACTTATTGCTTCCTTTATTGAGGCTTGTTCTGTGTTCTCCATTACAGAAGTCATCAAGCCCAAATTTATCTCGTCTTATACAGCTGCAAGTATGTGGTTGTGTGGAAGCTAGATGAGGAGGTGCATCAAGCTTGGCATCTTTGAGAGTGTTTGTGAGCCATTTTGGAGTCTTTATTTGTTGTGGTGGAGCAGCCATTAGTAGTTCTGCTACTAGGTCATCAACCACTTCTAAATCTGATTCATATTCTGGGACTTCTTCACGAACTTCCTCATTTGATTCAATGCTCACAACAGGAGATGTGCAATCTTCAGACTCCTTAGGCTCTTCAGCATTTGTCTTATTTCCAAATTCTTCATCAACCATCGAGAGCAATATGGGATTGATTGCTGCATATACAATTGTTAGTTGTCTGAGGCAATAACGGGCTCTGCACACAAGAATGATTGGATTGGCAAAGAAGAAACCATTCCGTCATGGAAACGGTTTGTTGAATGCTCACAGGAGCTGGTCTAGAGCAGTAGTATTGAGTTGAAATTGTTTCTTACGCGGTGTATCTTCAAAACAGAGCACCGACAAAGGCACTTCAAGGGAGATTGAGCAGCAGAAGGAAAATCATATATTCAATCAAAATCGCAAAGGCTGTACATACATATGTACAATATGGTGTCTCTTGGAATCTTAAGAGGCTCTTGATGTTCCCTATTCTATTGGAGATCACTCTGTTTCTTGTCTCTTCAATTTTCTTTCAAATAATTTAATAATAATTATCTAACAACTTGCCCCAAACCAATTGGGAAAAATGCTAACTAAGGTTGACTTATGTGGTTGAAACCTTGGATTATAGTATTAAACTTCTCATTTCCTCTTGCTTCTCCTAAACTTATTGGGCTTAAAATGTCAACACCGATGTTGAGGTAGAGATCATAAAGAACATGAGGGTGGGCTTGGTTCCATAACATGGTTACAATCAACCCCAGCTCTATTGCCACTTGAACTTAAGTCTATGCATTGCCATAAGTTTTACCTCTACCTCAAGGTGCCCTAATGGCTCTACAAGGTGTCGTGCCCATGGGATTGGAAGCTTGGCATATGGTGTGAAACTCCTTGTTTCCTACTACTTGCCACCAACATGTTGGGCAAAATTTTAAGGTTCATCATTTGATTGGAACCTTGGCATATGGTGTGAAACTCCTTGCTTCCTACTTCTTGCCCAAAACCCAATGGGCTTGGCCAGTGTTAATTGTTATTTGACTATCTAATCATCTTGTCTAGATTTTATTAGTAGGGCATCCATTAGAGTTTTTTACAGATAAGTCTTTGGGTCCAGTCGTCTGGCATGACATTCCCTCTTGAAGCACTAGGATGATGTATTCTCCGTTTCTGATATAAAAATAACCATGCATGTGCTTTGTTTCTTTTATGTCTCATATACAATCTTGTTCTCTGTTCATTTTATTGATGAATGTCAATATTGGTAAGCCCTGAGTTTCTGCCAACATATTGTGTTTTCTGTCAGGAGTTCTCCTATAGGCTCGATATATTTCTACTATCAGCTTTTTTTGTAATTTAATGTTTACCAATTATTTTAATTAAAATCACAGCCTGGAAGTCTTATAGAATGAGTGATTTGCTGTTGCAAAGTGGATCTAGAATTCTGTATCAACATTAGTATCAGTCTTTTTGAGAGCAACTTTGCTTGTATAAAACCAAGGCATATATCACAGCATGCAAAGGAGGCTGCCATCATTAAACTGGTCGTTCAGGGTTTTGGCTTCAGCTAAGGACCTGCACAAGAATTGAAACAAGAAATTTAATTTTGTTGAACAGTGAAATTGAACTTGGTTTGTTCTCTTTGTTAAAGTAGTAGGCGCTCCATTATTGTAAACCGTAAAGAAAATGGGCAGTGATTATTCAGAGCCTAAATGTTCCACTGTCATAAATAGAAGGGACAGTAATCTAAAGAGATCATGCTGTATTAAATGATGTAGGATTGACAGGGAATGTAAAATTGCACGATATTCCCATGTGGGATTTTCCTAAACAAAATAGATGATTCAACTGGATAAGTTCAAGCAAAGCAATTGTTTGAAATTAAAAATGAACAGGTCCTTTTTTTTTCTTTTCTCAAGCTACAAGTAGAGGGCTTCTTCTTTTGACGTTATTCAGGTTTTTAGCTCAAAGAAAAATTTCCTCCAATGGAGAGATTCTTTTGTTGGGGAAGAATTAATGCAATCTTTAGTAAACTAATTGCCAATCATTCTTTCAAGACACTTTTTCTTATAATCTAGGCATGGTTTTGCTTGTAAACTGAAGGGATAACGAGGATGGTTTCTATCAGTTTTACTGCTATTGGAATGTAAATCAAGGTTCCACTGGAAAACACCCTGGAAGATGCATTCCACATTCAAGACCTAAGTAGATTGTCTTTGTAGTTTAAACCAGATTTTAGAAATAATATTTAATCTCTAGGTGGAAGTTCAAGTTTGCAGTTTTTATGGTTGTCCTTGTGCTGTGTCCTAGGAGTGGATGCCCCTAGCTATTTATGGAACATGCTCCACTTTTCTGTCTCCCTTGCTTAAGGAAATGTGGTGTCAGTTGTAACACAGTTGTAAAGTTGTAGCAGCATGCATGGTACTGTAGGATCAATCAACCTTGTTTAGTTATAAGCATTGCAGATAGGTAGTATTATCAATTTATTACTGCTCATTGAGGCAATATTTTATCAGAAGTAAGCGATCCTTGCTGATAAATATATTGTTGATGGTAATTTACTATGCAAGTGATGTATTTGTTAAAGATGTTGTACATACTAATTCATAATACAGGTGTCGTTTCTATTGTGTTTGAATTTTGCATAGTTGCAGTTTTGTTCAGAGATTTGTAAGGCCAAAAAAGTTCAAAGGTTTGTTTTTTACAGGGAGGTTCAGTTCGGTTCGGTTTGGTTCCGATATATAATATATATACACCCATACAAAATATTTATAAAAAATATATAAATATATGCAAAAAAACATAGAAAAATTCAGATTCTTCCATATTTTCTACATTCAAGTATATTTTATACTTTATAAATATATAAGTTATATTTTTTGAGCCATATTTTATGGCTTTTTTCAATGAGTTTACACAGGTTTTTATGAGGGGTCCTGGTCCCCTCATACTGAGTGGGGTTTGAACCTTGGACCTCTCAAAGAGAGGCCAAAGCCCTTACCACTGCAGTAAGCTTGCAGCTCTCCCATATTTTATGTTTGAATATATAAAAATCTTTAAAAATTAAAAAAAGAAAAAAGGAAAAAAAAAATAGGGCTGAACCAAACCAAACTGGTTTGATCCATGTTCAGAAATACCTGTTTACTATGGAATTTTGTCATTGCCATTAGTGTCACTTATTTAAAATCTAGTGTTAAAGGTCCTTTACTTGATTGATGCATTTGAAGATAATCAGTTGTAGAGTAATTTGCAGTATATAGGGAGCACTGAAGAAGTTTTGGAAAGAGCCATACTAGGAAGAGTTGAACTAGGAAACCAATGTGTTTCTAGATTAATCAGCTATACAATCAAGAATTATGACAGGAATTCAAAATATTGTATTGATAGAAATTTGAAATTTCTATTCAAATAAAGAATGAAACATTGCAATGACGAACATATGGGATGGTTGGCATATTAAGGTCATCAGACTCACTCTTGGAAAGAAAGGAAAACTTGAAAGAAAAAACAAAAGAAGGAAATTATACCAGTGTCCATGGATGACTAAAATAGGTCAATGGGACTTGAAAGCACAAGTCACAATAGCAAGTAGGAGTGCTAAACGAGTTCAACATCAGAAAAAGTAACTTAAACAATAAAAGATAATCAGAATGGTCCAAACTGATTATTGTTGATGATGGGCATCCATTTTAAGCAAGTGCATGGTCTTTTTAAGCGTTAATAAATATATATTTTCAAATACGCAGATTAAAATAATGATTTTCAGTTGTGCAAACTATTATTGTTTTGGAGAAATAGTAAGTTTTTTTTTAAAGTTCAATTCTATCTTGTTACATATTAGAATTTGATTGCCTTAAAAATATGAGATTTTGATTAATATTATTTGCTTACAAAATAAGTGCCAACTTACACGTTAAATGTCCCATGGATTGGTCCTGGGTATAGGCTATAAGACTACAACTTGTCTTAATTACTAGGTCATTTATTTCAAGCTCTGTTCCTTAAAGTGATTTATGATGCATTTCCTTGCATGCTTTAAATGCTTATTGTGCTCTCTTTATGTCTATTGTGCAGAGTGGAACTTGATAGTTTTTTCATTTTGGAAAAATAATTACCTTTAGGTATTTTGGGCTTTTTCTCCAAGTATTCAAATTGTTCGATTTAAGTAATGCCAGAAGTGATCCTTCACATTCTAATTACACACACCATATCCTTGCTACTAAGAGAAATTTAGTTCACACAAACCATGTCCTTGGCACAGGCATTGTTCAACACAGCAAACCCTGAAGCTGGGTTTAGCATGAGGACTTGAAACATTGCGAAAGAAACCATAGGCCACCGTGGTAGCAGAACCCTATGAAATTAAGAGACATTCAGTTTTCTTTATGGTACAAATACCTGTGATGTATGCATTATAGCTTCTTTTGTAGATATGAACCTTTGGTGTGGAGTCACAGGCATGATAGTGGTGATGTGGATAGGAACTGAGCTTACATGGGAATGTTAACCCTATAGGACAGTTTTAATTGAATGGTCGGCGGCCACTTGTCTAGATCAGAAGAGAGTTAACTATGTTCTAAAAATGCTTCTTAAACCAAAATATTTTGCTTCATTCCTGGACACAATTATGGTGATTTATCAAAATGGAATCAATGGAATGCCAGGAAATACTATGTCATTTCAGATCATTGCAATAAGAGATTTAATGTCATTCACATTTGATGGGGCTAAACGTTTTGTGCTTTTATAGATAAACGTGAAAGTCTGAAGCATTCCTTAAATTCTCTCTGAGGATAAACACAGGAAGCCAGATCTATAGCAGTCCAAATACTTGGTGATAGCTTGCCTCATGAACAGCCATCTCTGTTGATGCCACAGTTTAACACTATTGATACACATAATTTTTGATGCTGAGGACAATGCGTGAATTTCTAGTTTGTGTAATGATGCACATCCATAGCATTCCTCATCCCTTTAAGTTTCAATAATTTTAAATAAAATGGGCTGTTCTATCATACAAAGGAAACATAAGCTATAAAACTAGTTCAAAATATAGATGCAGGCTTGCTATTAGAACATGTATGTCCAAGGGTGCTTTCGGGCCAGAAACTTCATTTATTTATTGATAGATTATAAGCCTTCATTTTCAGCTTTGTATGTGGATGGCGGCAGACACATTTCAATGCATATATTTTTTGGGCATGATCAATGACCATGTTGAGTATACTTGCACTTCTAAAAGCCTGGACAGATCTAAAAATTAGGGCCAGGATTTTTTAACTCATGATTATGTATTTCTTTTGAATGGCCTTTCTCAATTTCTAGGGATTGGGAGTTTCTTTTTTTGGTGATTTTCTGTTAGAATGAGCAAGATGTGTTTGTGTAGCAGGATTGTAGGAAATCTTTAATAATAATAGTTTCACCTGGGGTCCTAATTTATATTTTCTACTCCTAGATGCATACTCCATTTTGAATGCACAACTTGAAAACAGATTTAATAATAATAATAATAATAATATTATGTTTATCTTAAATTGTGTGTGTTATAATTTTTTGAACTTTGGGTTTTTTTAATTGTGGAATAATAGGTCCTTTCATTAGATAACCTTAGGTACATTGAGTAAATTTCACTTTTCTTCTGTGCCATGTTACTACCTTGCCCCTTCCTATCCTTACCTTTATATTGCCATTGTTTGTCAGGTTACCTGATGGCAAAAACTGTGCATCCTATTGTCTAACTTTTGTAATGCTTATGATTTCTTGTGCAATGTCTCTTATTGTTTGTTATCTTCTGATCTAGAAAGTTCTGCAAACATCATTTGGTTCACCTGTAATAGTGCAAAGTGTATCTATCTGGTTCTCTGTTCTTTACTACATTTGATCAATCATCGACTAAGAAATTTCAGTCCATTTCTGATCAATTCCTTTTAATTTTTGTATCTAACTATAATATTCTGGAAGTTGCTTCGTAATAAATGGAGTAAAGCAGTTATTTTGACGTACTTTTATTGGTGTCTTCTTTGGGCAGGTTTCTATTGGAGGCATGGATATACAAGAAACTGAGAAGATGTGGGACAGTCTTCCCAATCATCAAACACAAAATCAGGAAAATGTTGCAGAAACGTTTAACAGAATGCATGAACAGACGGGGGTCTGTCTTGATGTTGTAAAGTTGGATAGATGTGTTCTGAGTGGTTGGCTTTCTGAAAATCACCATATAAGGAGGCGCTCAAAAGTTGACAGTCGTGAACATTATAAAGAAAAGGTGTCAGACTTAGATTCAACTCATGGAAAGGAGGCTAGAAGTGTCAAAGAAGATACAATAAAGACAGAGAAAGCAGTAAATAAAGTACATACTAGTCTTAAAGAGATCGAGGCTGGAAAGGATAAACAGCATCTAATAAAGGGTCATGGTGCAGCTATGGAAAGGGAGAAAGCAGTTATGGAAGAGACTGCACATGCTTCTGAAGGTAAGGTGTTAAAAATAGATCAAGTAAATAGACAACATCTTGAGATGCTTAGAAAGCTGGAAAAACGCAGAGAGCGTTTCAAGCAACCAATAATTGTTGAAAAGCCTATGAACAAGAAGCCACAATATGAAACTACCATACAAAAAGAAATGGCTGAAGTCAAAAAATGCAGGCCTGCCCGTAAACGAAGGTGGGGTAGTGGTTAAATCGGATCCATTAATTATCCTTTAGCATAAAATGCTTGCTTTCTATGAGTTAATTGAAGGGATGCTTTGCTGTAATTTCCCTTATTTAAGGGCCTTTCAAATAGGACTGGATTCAAAGTTGAGATTAGCCAGATGATTAATGGATTAGTGTGGATCTACATTGGAAACTGGCAGTCATTTGTGATTGTGGGTATGTAAACCTATTTATGATGGTGCATTGATGCTTTTACTCTGCAGAAATGTTCTTTGTTATGCTTTGGATCGTGAAACATAAGTGTGGCTGCAATTACATCTGAGATGGTGTGGTTGTCGTCTGCCACCTGATGATATCTCATTCAAAGCTGTACTTCTGGCTCATAATATGAATGCATGTCATTTAATACATCTTTTTTTTTATTTAGTTTGACATCAATGACATTTAATGGACTTAAGGTGAATAGTCTTCATGTTTACCAATGTACTGTCAGTTATATAGTTATTAAATGAAAAGTCCCCAGCCTGATTATTTGTAATTGCAATTGGGGCCTGTCATTCTTTTACCTTTCTGTGGCAATTATGGCTTGTAGGTATTCATAGCCACAGCTACCATGTATGGAAATTCGGTCTGAAGAGGAGGAAAAAAAAGTTTGGGGAACCAGTTTTTCTGAAAAGGTTCGGGTCAGTTTGGAAAAACACAAACATATGTAGCGTTATTTATAAAAATACATAAAACTATATATGAAAATATAAAAATTTGCGGAAACAAATTCAAATGACTATAAATATGTACAAGAATAGTAACAACTTAATGGCATTTGCAGTTTGCATCTACTCTCTTGATGGTGTCACATCTGAGTCTTAACAGAAGAATTCCAATTATTTTAGTAATCATTTCTGGTTCTTAAATTCTATAAGCTGTTTCTTACATTTTTACAGATTTTTTAATTTAACAATAAAATATTAAGAAAACTTGGCCAAACTGAACTGAACTAGTTTGATCAGCCCAAAAAGTTCAGTTTGGACTCAAACTAGATTAGGTTTGTCCAAACCTGATGATATGCATATAACATTCCAATGGCTAGCTATCATACTAAGGTCCTTGTGGTATGTGCAAAAGTTGTGATCTGTACTATCATACTCTCTATATGGGAAGAATATCTTTACCACAATCTCTTGACAGAAGGGGAATCTAGATTCTGAGCTTATACATTTTTGTTTTGAATTTTTTTTGGTTTTATTGTAAAGGAAGCTTCTATTAACATCGAATAATCAATATTTACGAGGCTTTAGCATGGGCTGTAAAAGGTAAGCTTTTGATCAACCACTTCTAAACAATGATGTATTAGAAGATTAAAACCCTTTATAATGTTGCATATAAACAAATGAATAACTGATTAAAATCCCAAAAAAAAACAACATCAAGAAGTGTGGTAAGTAATGATCCCTTAGCATGAGAAGCCTGTAGCATGGTGGTGAGTATTCCAACGGTGGAGGAACAAACTGACAGACTTAGAGACCAAACAAGACTACAGTCAATGCTATCTCACACTGGTGCAGTATCTGCTTGTACGACATTTACATGATAGGCTATCTGCTTTAGCAATATACAATGGTACAATGGATTTACAGATACAAACTACACATGCATAGATGCTCCTCGGTCCTCTTGGTACTCATGATAGTGCACAAATGAATGGGGGATCCTATTTATTTTTGGAGGTTGGTAGTTACCAACAATTGCCGCTTGGAACACCTCACCCGTAACTACTTCCCCATTCTCATATGAATTACATACATTAGTCGTACATTACATTTGCAATTAATCAAACAATGATGTCATCACCCTTGATGTCACACTACAAAATTGCATTTCATTTGTATTTACATTTACATGTGTATACATTTCACACTTATTACTACTATGTACACTACTTTGGCTGGTCATAACCGGCTCCTACATCTGCCCTCTCCTTTAAATTGGTCAATGTCCTTATCAACGACTACTTTTGCTCATAGGGGCTTGGATTTTGTTAAGGCATACGAACAAGAACACCTAACTCTTAGATTTGCAACTTTAGGGTTTCTCTCTCTCCCTTTAGTCTCTTGGCATAGGCTTAATATCGAGCCCACTATACACCATAGCGACTGAATTTTTGCTCGAATTATGCCAATTTTGTCAACAACTTAGCCTCCTTTTTCGTAGCTTCAGCCTCCCTCTTGGTTGTTTCAGCCTCTCTCATTGTTGCAATTGCCAACTACTCATCCCTCTCAGAAATCAATTGATCGCAATGAGTGATCTGATTCTTCACCTCTAGAAACTGCTCCCTCATATTGCATTCGAACTTCAATTGTCCAATGAATTGATTCTATCATGTTCCTTTGTCTTCTTCTCAACCTCCTTCAATCTTGCCAGTTTTGCTTCGACATCCTCTTGTACTTGCTAAAGTCGTGCCTCCGTCACAACTGATTAGCCTTCTCCACATTCTTTTGTTGAAACTTCTCTACTCTCATGGCTAATCACCGAATCATGCATATGCCAAGAAATTCATTTTTGCATACGACTTCACCATTTCATGTGCAAGCTTGTTGTACTTGACACCTGCTTCCTCCTCTAGACAAGCTGCCAAACTTCCTTCATCAATGTATACTTGTGGTGGATGTTTGTAGAGTACTCGAGTTCATTCAAGCAGGTTCTTCAATCCCAACATCAATTTAACACTACCTTCCAACTCCCATGGTTACATTTGGTGTGTTTTAGCAAACTTCATACGCTCATCATCACAAGCCCAGTGCACTAGTTTATCCAGCTTGTTCTCCAATATCAGCTACCATAGTCGCCACTCTCCCATACATCATACTTTGAACTCATTGTAGACACTATCAAACAATTTGGTCACCTTCTTAAAAAATTTATCAACCTCGTTAAATTGTTCTCCTAGAACTGGTGGCCTCAAATTTGTCACTTCCATGATGAAATGCTCACTTGTGTCTCCTGCCAGCTCCATATCCTTATCGTCTCTGGTGGTTGTTTCCTACACATCCTCTCCATTGTGACCTATTAGGTTGTTCGGTTGCTGGGCTACCTTGCCCTCTTGAATCTTCTATTTTGAATCAGGAAGTGTGGATTTTGTCACCATTTCTTTCTCTCTTCCCGACTCATTCTCCAATGGTTGGCTTCCTTCATCTCTTTGCCACAAATTAAAATTTGATGCAGTTTGCTCCCCTTTCTCCCTTCTCTCCTTTGACATATTTGGAATTGGTGTCACTTCCTGTGTTGTAGATGTGATTTTGATTTGTGTGTCCTCATCTAGTGGGGGTGATCCACATGGATCTACTTGGTGTGTAAACTACAATGGTGTATTGTCAAAACTTTCAAGTGAGTTGACATTCTCTACTTGCATGCTCCTTGCTCCTTCCTCCTTCGGTGCTACATCCACTACAGTTTGGATCTCTTCATCTACATCTACAACAATTGGTTACTACATCTACTGTGCAGTCGTCTCCTCCAATTGTTGCACTCTCCTCTTTGTTTCCTATCCTTGCGCAACTAAGTCCCTTGGTTGATGTTCTCCCACTACAACCCTCTCCAAAATCATCTATGTACTTGCAGTGCCTTCCTCCACAACCTAACTCGTGTTGTGGAGGAACTCCCTCTTGCAATGCTACCCATGACATCCTAAGCTTCATGCTTTGACCCTTTGTCATCTGTCATTCTTTGCTACTCACTTTAGTATGGCTTGTTGTGATGTTTCTGCCTATGATTGTTGCCTCTCTACCTGTTGATGTTAAGGTTAAGCTTCCATCCACTCTTGCTTTGACCTCTTATGCCGCTTCTTTCACACCAGCTCCATTTGTGGTTGCTCCTCATCTTCTTATGAATCTTCACTTGCCTCCTATTTTGAAGCTTCCCAATCCTTCCTCTTCTTCACGGTACCCTTTCTCTTCTTCATTAGGGTACTTGGCTTGGTTAGTGGCATCACATGGACCCACCTGAATATAGTTGATGAATGCTCCAAAATCACCCTGGATAGATTCAATCCTAGAAATTGTAGCTTCTCTCGTGTCACGTATTCATCATGATTGCAATGGTATGGAAAGCCATCAAGAAATTCCTAGTGTACCACATCAAAAAGTTCTTGATGCAGTATGACAAGTACAATGCCTAGTCATGCAACACCAACTATTATCCCCTCCATGTACAATATGAGTCAGGTGGGCATCTCTTAGGCTCTTTGCTTTCCTAAGAGTTTCGACATAACTACATTCATTGCACATTGCATTTTCGGTGTCTTGAGCTACTACATCTTCAGTCCATAGCTCTTGTGCTTCAATAGTTTTGTTGTCTCTTCTAGACTAAGATCAATGACTCTGTCCATTAACTTCTTCCACTTGTGCAAGTCAACCACCTCCTTTCTCACAGGTATTTCCAAACTTGGCAATCCAAATGTCCTTCAAAAATTACCAAGTGAAAATGCTACTTGCACCTCGCGATCACCAATCATAATCTTGCTCATATGTTGTTGATCATATGTTTGCAACATCTACATGTACTCCTTGAAGAACTCCTTTTCAAAGTTCAGAATCTACAAAATATGGTGTACACCTACATTCTTGACTGCAGTCTTCAATAAATGACCATGCATATTCTCCTGCCATCAATTTTGCTAAAACCCTCATGTTGCTATTGCCACATCATCTCTTGCAAGGGTATGAACACTCTCTCTTATCCCTTGTTCTTCTCTTAAGGCAAAGCCTCCCTTTCTCTCTCCTTAGGATTGTTGGTTCTTGGCTTTTCCCTAGAGTATACACCATGCTATCTATTGTTGTCTTGCTCAACCTTTTGACCACATTCTCTATCCCTTGCATGTACATGTTCTGCAAGCCCTCTCCTTGCAGCTACTTCGATTCCCTCTCCTCATGAACGAGACCCCAACTACAACATTAGATTTGATGGAGTTTTTCTCTGTTGTTGCTCCACCTAGTATATCCTCTTTGTAATGTTATCCACTTTTGCATCCTATCAACCTCCAACAACTCTAACTGCAACTGTATGTGTGCTTTTATGGCACTTATCGTACAATTCCTTCACGTGTATGACAAACACACCCTTGCCTTGTATGAATTTGCCATACAAATCCCCACTTGTACAATAAGCACTTCACCTAGCTTGTACGACACTATCGTCAAGCCTCCATTTGTACGACACCCTTCCTCAGGTCTGTGCTTGTACGACACAATTTTTGTTGTTGCTTGTATGATAGCCTTATGCAATTTTATGACAACCTCCTCACACTCTGCCCTCCATAATGCCTGCATCATTCTATCACCTAACTCCAACACTTTGTCCATATAGTACCTTTTGCAACAAGTCTACAAACCCTCATGTGCCTCTACAACTACAATCCTTTCTTCAACAAGTGCCCATATAATTGTACGACATGCTTATATACCTACAATTTTTCTCCTTGTGCAGTCACTCTTGCAACATTATCTTTCTTCAATGTCTTCTATGATAGTATTGCAATAGCTTCCACCTCAAGAGACGCCCTTTCAATCTTTGCCTCCTTTTGTCAACAATTCCTTCCACTTGTGTTGATAACTCCATATGCCTCACTACAATGCCTACAATTCACACATTTTTGTAAATGTTGGTCATACTTCTCCTTGCTCTCTATCAAGCATTGGACAATCAAATGCCCAAGCCTTCCCTAATGCATGCATTTATAACACAGGTGGAGGGAAAATTAGTTGGCACTTATGTAATAACTACTTGTTAACTACCACTTCACCAACTCATCACATTTGCAAGATAATTAAATGATGTGCTTTTTGTCTTCCCCTCTTTTTTTGAAGCGTTTGAGTTTTATCTTTGTTGTTTGATCCATATGACCATGTAGACTGCCACTTGCATTGTGTCTTCTCCCAACGAATCGGTCCCTTCTTCTCAATGATGCATTTCTTTTGCCTAACATGTTCAACTCCTTGCACTTGTATAATGTCTTCCCCCTTGTGTTGTGTTTGTACGACGATCTATCATATAATCACTATTTGTATAGCCTCTTTGACTTGCATGAGAGATCCCTCTTGTACGATAGGAAACATTTGTATGGTCATCTACCATACAAGCCCCACATGTACGACAATGGCTTACACTTGTACAACAATTGGTTGTACTAGTGCTTTCTCTTTCACTTGTACAACAGGCTATGTTGCCTTCTTTTCCATTATTCTATTGTTGTTGGACATTCTGTCTCATCTGATTTGGGTGGTCTAATTGTGTACCACCTCTCCTCTTGAGTTGTCTTCATCATCACCCTCTTATTCGTGATGGTTCGCTAAACTCAAATATATTTGTTTGTCTATCCCCTACTTCTAGGTGGGTTTCCCTATCTTGGGACTATCTATTCATTCCTCCAAAATTTTCGAGATTTGTCTGAGGCCTCCTTTAATTTCCTTGCCACCTATTTCTACATCTCCTATTCAAGTAACAACCATTAGGTGGTCTTGATAGGCCAACCTGATGGTTGTGTGCGACTTGGTTGTTTCTTGTGCAATCAAAAGGTAATCCTAATGGATCATGTTGTCAACAACAGTTCCAAACATAAATGAAATCATAAGTGTTTGACAAAATGACTGTTTTATGCATTGTTCGTATGAAAAAATATATAAATCATCAAACCGGTCAAATGTATTGTGTTTAGCGCATTAAATGTAATCAGTCATGTATTGTGTAATCAGCCATCATGATTTGTTAGATGGATTAGTTAGATTGATTAATTAAGGTCTGATTAGTTAGACTAATCAGTTAGGACTAATTAGTTAAAGATTGATCTAGGTAAGATCGATTAGTTAACATTGTAAAAAAAAAGCAGTTGGGGAAGTTGGGGCCTCGTTAGTTACAGTAACCACCAAAGCCACCCTATAAATACACCTCTTTTCATTTTTATAGATCATCATCCATATTATTATTAGTCCAAGTATAAAAAAGAGCCATGAGTTGTCTAAGAAGCATTTGATGTAGAAGGAGGTGTTGTGCTATAGTCGTCAAACTAAATGTAATGAACTTCATGACGATGCAAAGATATACTTTGGTATCAGTATTTTCTTTGTGAATGTTTTATTGTATATTGGGTGCATATTTTGTTACAGTATTGCAAGAAGGAGCACACAGACAGAGTACGAGGATTGCAGGAAAAAAACTAATTAACTATTAGAAGCATCAATCATGTAGGTAATTAGACAAAAGCAGTCAAAGCTCATCCATCTGAGCCCATTCATCAGCCATCAAGGCTCATCCATCTAAGTTCATTCATCAGGTACCAATCCGTCAAGCACCAATCCATCAGGCACCAATCCATCAGGAACCAATTTATCAAGTACCCATCCATCAGGTAGCAATCCACCAATGCCAATCTATCAGGACTGATCAATGAATCATCAGTCACTTGCTATCAGTTATCCATTACTGATCAATCTGTCATCAAGTTACTAGTCAGATAGGCATATGTCAGGCTATAGTCATCAATAGTTATATGTTTGAGTGATCTAAACACAGTATATTCCTAATAATGAGTTGCCCTTCCCTTACCTCTTGAACTCTGTCATTACCTCATCTCAAAAAGTGCTCATCATTGTCTACATTTGGCATCGTTGTCTAAATCAATTGTGGGTCAAGGAAGAACTGAATGTGACAAGGCAAAGAGGTGAATGACAGATTCTAGGCTACAAGGCCAACGGGGAAGGAATCAGATACCACTTAAGAGAAGTGCGAGGTTGGAAAACCAAAGAACACAAATTCAAGATGAAGTTTCAAAACCAAATGTGGAACGGGTGTGGAATCCCTTAGACAACGAGAGTCCAAGAGTAGAACAAGAAAGGTGGGAAATACTATTGTTAACAACAAATAACAAAGTACAAAATAAAATAGCAAAGGAAGATATTAGGGACGTAGTTGAACCTAACATTGTAAGCAAAGAGTGGATGGTAACACCTAATCCAACAGAGAAGAGTTGGCTAATGGGTGCAAAATATCAGAGTTTTGCATTAGAGCAACCACACGTGGGTTTTTGGGGAGGAACATCAGAACCGCATCTCATTTACTCGCAAAGGTCGCGAAGTAGTGACGTACGTGAATTTGGGAGAAGGCTATTTGAACAGGCACTTGAACAAGAATTTGAACCACCTATAGCAGAGAGGGACTGGAATAGAACTCCATAAGAGTCGTCATCAAGTGATGCGGGTATTAGAAGAGTTTCAATTGCAAATATTGCCAATAGAGCAGGCAAAAAAAAATGCCCACCCTTCATTGGAGAAGGGAAAGAAGACCCATCACGCCAAATGGAGTAACACAACTAGCAGAATGGTTGCAATTATTTTTGGCCACCTTACGAGGAATGGCTATAGATTGGTACTTAAAGAAACAAAGTACCCAACCATTTACACAATGGAATACTATGCAGGATGCATTTATAGAAGAATTTTGGCCATTAAGGGATGATACAAATATTATAACTAAAATTTATGCAACAAAACAAAATCTAGATGAAGATATGAAGAATTATAACAGAAGACTAAAAAAACTGGTTGATAAAATGCAAATGCCGCTAGTATATGGATTGGTGAAACGTTGGTTTATAGACAAAATTTTTCCAAAGTATAGGAAGAAGATGAAGGTAGTACCATCCTCCACATATGAGGAAGCTCTTGAAAAAACAATTAATTTTGAGAACAAAACCAAACAAACGACAACTGGAATCATAGGGCATTCAAGGAATGACGATTTTTATAGTGATGTAGAAGATAAGGTCAGCGTTATACATTCCCTTCAAAAAGAATTTCAAAAAATTATGAAAGTGAAAGGCAAATTGAGGAAGGACCAAAAAGACATTTGGTGTTCAAAGTGCAAATCAGGACACAAATATCAACTATCCAAAGAATGCGTATTGTAATATATGCAATGTGGCAGGACATCCTATTGCAGATTATCCATTTAATGTAAGAGGAGAAAAGCATCAAATGATGACAATACAATAAGAAGAACAACCAAACAGCACGAGAAGTGGACAAAGTGCAACAAGCGGAAGATATAGGAATAACCATCGAGGTGGAAGGCAGTCGATAGAGTTGCCTATAGTATGACTTCGACAGAATACTGATTATCCAATGTTAAAATTGTCAAGAATGGGGACTTTTCGTGAAAAATTTCCCCAAACCTCAGAATGGAGGTAATACCAATGGTAACAATGTTACCTAGATGTGTCGATGGTGTGGACCAAGCAACCATAAAGAGATAAATTACCCAAATAAAGCATGTACGAGTGGTACACAAAATGTCAATTTAATTGACATTGCTGAAGTTAGTAATGAGGTTGAGAAAGAAAAAGAAGTTCTAGCAGTGACCCAAGCTCATGCTAGAAAAATGAAGCAGTATACGAACCTTTCCAAGGATAAAGAGCAGTGGTAGGTAGGATAGGAAATGATAAAAGAAGAATTGGAGGAGAAGCAAGAAATGCTACTCCAAGAAAAAGCTCTAAAAAGAACAAAGATAATAATAGAAAACCAGGCATCGATGGAACATTTGGTGACACGGGTACTCAACACTATTTTAGAAGTTGAAATATCAAATATCCTCAATTCAGTACCTGAATTGTACGCTACAGTCAGCAAAATTATAAATACCAGGGAAATAAATGAAGTCCAAAAGGTAGCTAACATCAAGCAAGAATAATTCATTGATCCAATGATATTAATGATTGAAGCTGGGAAGAATCCAATATTGGTGCATATGGAGATAATGGATCATAAGCTAACCCAAGTGATCATAGATGGAGGATCACACATAAATGTGATGCCAAAGAAGACATGACAAAATATTGATCAACCCACATTAAGATCTCCAAATTTTAGGTTATATGGAGCAGATCAGTACGACACTGAAATAAAGGGAGTATTGATAAACCAGAAAGTGTGGTTAGAAAAACAAGACTTTATGTTGGATTTCATAGTGATTGAAATGCATAAACCTGCATATGATGCATTTATTGGGTGCGGATGGCTAAGGATGGTAAAAGTAAACCACAACTGGGAGAAGGAACACCTCACTTTCAAACAAATAAATTCCTGGTTTCTATAATGTATAAAACATGTGGCATAGAAGGCATCAATTGGGAAGAAAAATTACCAACAATCCTATAGGCATACAAGACAATCTTAAAACCAACCACAAATCACACCCCTTTCTAGTTTATGTATGGACAAGAGGTGGTGGTGCCAGTGGAATTTATAGTACCAAAATTTGAGAATAGTAGTAGAAAACCATCTGAGTGATAAAGAGAGCATGGAAGAAAGGATCACAACACTCATACAACTAGGAGAAAAGAGGGTAATGACACAGTGGGTGACATAGATTTCCCAACGAAGATACAAGTATTTGCATGATAAACATCTTCAAAAATTGGACTTGAAGCTTGGTGACCTAGTACTCAAGTATAACGAGAAGCGAGAGATCAAGTCAGGGAAATTGAAGACCCAATGGCTTTGAACCTTTCAAGTAGAAGTACTAGGCAACGAGGCTATCTAATTAAATAAATTGAATGGTACAATTTGCCCCAAAATTGTAAATGGCTCCAAGTTGAAAGTTTATAAAGCACGAGCATAGGTGAACATGATCAAATTAGAAGCATTAGGAGAAACTTTTGGAAGAACAACAAAAGAATCACAACCAGGGACGATCCTATGAATAGGGATAACAAAGTGGGATTGTTAGAGATGAAGAACAAAAAAACCTAGAGTGGTTGTTTGAGGTAAAAAGAGAACCTGTAATCGAACAAAGAGAGTTGGAACCTCGAGAAGGAGAGCAAATGTAGTTACAAGTTCATGTTAGATTTCCAAACGATGAAGGATAAGAATGACTTCAGGTCCTCACGAATGTCACATTACAAGAGCAAGAAGCAGAAGTGGAAGAAGAGGGAAATGAGGAATCAAGAGTTCTACAACAAATGATTAGGGAAATGCATATGTTATAGGAAGAATACAAAACCTTAAGGATGCATAATGCACAATTGAGAGAACAAGTGGTTCAAGAGCTAGATGAGACCATGCAACGAATGCAGGAAAAAAGTACGAAGAGCCAAGTTGGATGAATTTGAACAAAAACTAGAGAGGCAACAAGGGGAGTTAAGGGGAAACACAAAAGGCAATGAGGAGGTACCTTCGAAAAGCAACTTATTTTCCTTGGACTCTGGTAGTTCATCTTCAGCAACACTAAGAATCCGTTTGAATACTAAAGACTCTTTTAGCACTACTTCACCATTGACAAGATGTTCCAGAAGACAAAGGACCATAAGACCACCAGAACAAGATATGATAAGGGAACCACAACAAAGAATTGAGGATAAGGTCTTGCTAATAATACAAGACATGAGGTAAGTAGGGAACAAACAACTACAATTTTATGGAGGAATGTCAGATAAGTACCTAAATAACCTAGGAATGAAGGATGGATAAATGAATCAAGCAGTGATGAAAACCTCCCTAGGGATCCTAGCACCCCCTAACCAAGTCCCAATATAGAGTGAAGAAGACAAAGGGATAAAGTACAAAGTTAGCAAGGAGGAGTATGATTCCTCATAATGGTCCAAGTTATTGAAAATGAAAAATCACTAATGCATTAGGAGGAAGAGGAAGGAAGAATGGAAAATCATTCAAGTAGTGAAGATGAGTCAATCAAAAGATCATCAAAACATTAGGAGGTAGCAGAGTATCGATACACTACATATCAATTACAAAGACAAAGGAAAGAAGTTAGATGATTGCAAATAAGGGTTAATGAAACATCAAGTTGGCCTATGAATATTATAGGAGAAGGGAATGATTCAAGCACTAATTTCACCTTCTTAGACCAGTATAAGGAAGCCCTAGCTCAATGTGCACCTCAAAGATGATTTTAAGTAGCAAGGTGCAAAAAAATATTGATAAGGGCAGATAGAAGATTAAGGAATCTAAGGCAGTTGATGCCTAAAACCTAAGATCACACAGAGCAAAACACAAGAGTAGAACTCACTTATCAGGCTAGAAATAGAGGTAATTTTATTAACCTAGGAAGTTTGTCAAGGCTTTCAGGCAACCCAACCATACCTAACCAAGGGGGAAGTTTGGTTGGTCTCCTTCCTAATAGCTCGAGAGGAATAAATTCCCCTCCTACTACCCATAGGTCGACTAGTCCATAGGGTGGACCACAAGGGCTATATATAGACATAGTTCAAACCAACCAACAATTATGAATTCATGAGGATAGACCATTAGGTCTACCTCAGTGAGCTCATAGAAACTGAAGATATCATCATGAGTGATCGAGGGACAAACTAAATCTCGGGTAGCTAGGAGTGCAACAACCCAATATAAGGCATATTCAATTGAAAAGAGGGAGAGGGCAATTCAAGCAGGTTCGAGGGAGACATGGATTCAGAAATAGGGATCAAATACCTCTAAGAAATACAAATCAAAATTTGACACACCAAGAAAGAGTAGATGACCAAATGTAAGAGGGCAAATTTCAAGGCAACGGACTAGTTGCATGAATGATTAATCAAAATGATAAATGATAAGGGAACCTCCATCTAGATGAAAGGACAAATAGTCATTAGGTGTAGAACAAGAATGAATTTTGCTACGTTGATGATAATATAATAATCTATCATGAGGATGATAGGACTGAAAAAATCAGTCATGTAGACAATAGAACATGTCCTGTAGATGATAGAACAAGATTGATATGTATTGATGATGATAATAATCATGCAGATGATAAAATTTTTCTTGCAAATGGCAAAATAGGACTGAGCCATCTGAATAATGGTAAATCAGGTAGAATCAATCAAGAAGATGGTAGGACTGATGAAATCAGTCATGAAGTGGGATAGACTAATAGGATACATCAGGACGACATTAGGTAGGGAATTCATAAAGATGTTGGTAGTAGAGTAAATCTATTAGATTTTTGTCAACCGCCAGTAGAAACAAGAAGTCATTTGAAAGCTAGGGAGAGATCATATTGACATATAGTAAGAACTGGGAACATCAGAATGGATGAACAACCACAAATGAAAACCCCCCAAAATTGAGGGAATCATCAAAATGGCTATAAGACTAAATTAGTGTATGGTGATGATGACTTTAGAAGTCAAGGGACTCACAGTCATCAACAAGAGGAAATATCACCAAAAAAACTAGAAGTCTATTACCATGTGCTTCATGAGATGCAAGTGAAAGAAGAGATGTTGAAAAAATAATGAAATAAGAAAAAAGACAAAATAGGGAAAAAGACAAAACTAGGAAAAGGATGACCATTGCATGCAAAGGTGGTGAGGTGGCACGCATGTAGTAGTTAGAGACAAAAGTGGCAGTTAAGGAGTGGTTGCATGGATGACAATGACTAGGAGCGAAGCCTATGAATTGGACACCAAGAATACATATCACTCATTGTTTGTAGAGCAAAGGAAGGCATTGGTGCAAGGAAGGCATTCATAAGAGGAAAGTCAAGGGTTGGAATTTGACACAGGAATCACCTGTGCATGAGCATTTTTCTTACTAGACAAAGGCCATTAGAAGCCACATTCACATGGCAGATATGTAAGCTTCATGAGAATTTCAAGATCCACAGTGCAATTACAAGATACTTTTGTACCAAGATTCATAGTTAGACGAAAGTCAAAATACAAGGAAAAATATCATAAGAAAAGCATGTGAATCATCCATGATTACGATAAATTCTTGTCATCTATAATTGGAGCCATTAGAGAAGAAGTTGTTTGCAGCTGGAGCCATAAACAAAGAAGCCATATACAACTAGAGCCATCAATGAAGAAGCCATCCAGAACTGCAACCATTTGAGAGAAGCCATATAAGGAAGAAGTTGTTTGGCCTAGAGTTGTTTGAGGTGAAGCCATATGGCCTAGAGCCCTATGAGGTGAAGCTATCTAGTATGGATTATTTTGAGAAGTCGTATAAGGAGAAGTCGTTTGGCCTAGAGCCATCTAAGGAGAAGTATTGCCTAAAGTTGTTTGAGGAGGAGCATCGATCAGTAAGGATGGAAGGAAGCATCTCTATGGTGCCATCATAAGTTGATTATATTATCATTAAGAAGGATTGAAGGATATTTTCATGACAGTCGGCTAAGACTGCAAGTGCTTTCATATGTAGAAAGAAGAGCTAGCTATATAGAGGATAAGGCCAATCAGGGATACCTCAAGCATTTGAAAAAGATGACTGCTATCATCATCAAAGGATGAGTCAGAACAAATTAGTGTAGATCAGGATAAACAAACCTGAACACTCATGAGGAGATAAAACAAATACAACTTTGAGAAAGATAGAATTTCTAGAGTTAATAGTAGAGAAGTGACTTTTCCATCACTAAGAACATTCCCACACAAGAAGGGAGATGTGTGAATAGGTGCAAAAACTTGAGCAAGAGCAGAGTAAGGGTCAACAAGATCAGATACCCATTAAGGAGATTAAGTGGACCCACACCACAAGGGAACTTTTATTGGTAATGGTGGGAGCAAACATCGTCAAAAGACCAATTCAAATGAAGATTAAGGAGGTTGGAGTCCATTTTATTTTGCAAGTCCCCAATTTTGACAAAGAATTATTTAAGGAATACCTAATACAAATGTTGTTGACCTATGACGTGGTAAAAATGCTAGTAAGGTGCAAGTGGGAGATAAGAATATCATAGTGGATTTCTCAATCAGGGCATTTAGGAGAAACTTTGGATTACCCAAAGGTGGATAACCTATACTTAATGAACGTGTGGATCCTAAATAGACTCCATAATTGATTTAGAGTATCACCACTTTGAAGAATGAGGAGCTTGATGCCTTATTGGCACATGGTAACCGAGGGGTCAAGCAAGCCCAGTTGTCAAATACAGAGTTGTAGTGTATCATGAATGTGTTGATGGCCAAACCATCAATTGAAAAATAGGCCTTGAATCTACTAGTCTGGTTGATTCCATACCTAAAGACATTGAGAAGGGTGTTTCCTACAACTAGGCAGGTTACTTGGCAATCTGCATCCATAATTTTTTGATGAGGACCACCAAGAACTTCTCAATGGTCTTCCATGCAATAGGTATGTTTCTAGATGTAGTGCATAGAGCAAGGGTGCAGATTCTAGGAATGGACCCTCCCAAGGAATTGCTTGCATTAGCCCCATCAATTTTGTGATGGATAAATGCTAAACCCCAAGTAAAGAAGCCCACTCCAATTAAAAAGTAGTGGGTAAAGCAATGGTTCAAAAAAGCTTCACTCGAGGAAGGCTCCATGGAGGAAATAGAAGGGGAGGATGATGAACCCCAAGCACCAAATATGGTACCACCAATACAGGAAATTGCACTAGCAAAAGTAGCTACATCATTGGCAAGGAAGAGGAGAAAATATTAGCCACCATGACCATCACCATCACAGCCATCAAAATAGATGGAAGGGGTAACAATAGAGAAAATATCTCAAAGTTAAGAAGTGGTCCATGAAATTGAACAACAATGGTAAAAAGCATGAATGGGTTCACAATTAAGGATATAGAAATAGAGGAGGTAGATTTTACAATCCATATCATTCTTAAATAAGTACCATCAGGACCAAGTAGTGCAGTACAAGTGGGGACTACATAATTCCTAGCAGAAGCTCAATTTTGGGATCATTTGGTGTCACCTAAAACACCCCCAAAATCCTAGTTTTCAAATAATTCCTTTACAGACACCTTACAAGACTTCTCATTTGAGGATATACTCATGACTTCTAAAGCAAAGGAGATGGGCTAGTCTATAGATTCAGTCACCACATGAAAGGTAGAAGTAGATACGATGAGTAAGGAAACACAACTCATTTAGAAATCCATTGAAGATCCATTGGTAGGAACACACCAATATCCTATTTTAGTATATGAGGAAGTGTGTCGGGAGCCAAAGATAAGAATAGTACATGATAAGGACCCAATATAGATAGATATGCCTCAAAAGGATGTAATAGTAGCAGGAGAAAGCAACCAATCACAAATACATTTAGAACAACAAATTATCATGGATAGTAAAGTGACTAAGGAAATGAGCCCATAGAAATAAATAAATATAAGAAAACTTAGGAAGAATGGTTCAAACACATACTGTTGGAAATACCTAACTTTTTAGATCCACTAGATATGGGTGCATGTATTGACCAACAAGCGATAGCTTGTTTCACCAAGTTAACCCATGTGATGGATAGGTTATGACTATAATTTGATGTAGGTTGTGTAGGGAAATGGAAGAAATGATAGTTGATGGTAGAAGAAGAACTAGATAAGTTGGTTAAATAGGTTGGAAAAGGGGGATGGTGAGCAAATATTTCCAACATTTACCAAGAACAGTCATGGGATCTCCCTATTGAGTATTTGAAGATCATGGAGGGAGTCAAAAAATTTCTAGACAAGACACCTACAATTTATTTGGAGCCAACCTAGGTGTATGTTCTCAACCATGGTACTAATCCCCATTCCTAAATCATAAAAAATCAAAGGCCTCAAGTAGAGTTGGTACCAAAGTTAGTGCCAATGTATAGTTAGATTAATTTTATAGCACACTTGTTGTGTTGGTTAGCTGAAGGGATCAAGCAATTGAATTTGATTAGGCAAAATCTTGATAAGGACGTGTAGATGACAAAGGCACAACTGTAGGACATAGAACAAAAAATTGGCAGAAGATTTACTAAAGTTGGAAGATTTTCTATGATAGATTCAAGAAAAACAATAGGAAATCTTAAACCTTCATGCTCAACTAAGTGAGAGGGAGCAAGTGATTGTGACTTTGGAAGAAGAAATGTTGCAAAAAAAATCAGCCAAGGAGTTGCTTCTACAATAGAATGCAGAATTAGTGGCCCCAAAACATCATAGTGAGAGTACTTGTTAGAATGGATTAGAGGCATTGTTATAATAATTGATTCAATCACAATAATGTGAATCATATCTCAAGGATTAGCTAGAGTAGAGGAAACCATCTTCCTCCACCCTAACACCGCAGAAGATGAAGGAAATATTTATTCAATGCGAATCAAAGTTGTCAAAGTTGCAAGAAATGGAAGATAGGGCCAATAATATGGGAGTAGAATGGGCCAAATATTTCAATTATGCAAAGAGACTTCATGATGAATGGAAACCCTTCAATATCTAGGTGCAAGAATTGGAAGGACTTCAAGCTGTTGAGCCAAAGGATGCTGAAACTCCCATAGGTCAACGTAGGAAGTCATTGAGGACATCGACTACTCTAAAGGGGAGGATAGATGTAGATACCAATTACAAACAAAAATAAAATCTTAAGTGCTTTCCAAAATGATGGTTGTATGCATTGTTCGTATGGAAAAATATATAAAATATCAAATCGATCAAATGTATTGTGTTTAGCGCATTAAATGTAACCAGTCATGTATTGTGTAATCAACTATCATTATTTGTTAGATAGAAGGATTAGTTAGACTAATTAATTAAGGACTAATTAGTTAGATTTTTTAGTTAGGACTGATTAGTTATAGACTGATCTATTTAAGACTAATTAGTTAATGTTATAAAACAAAGGTAGTTGGGGAAGTTTGGGCCTGGTTGGTTATAGTAACCACCAAATACACCCTATAAATACACCCCATTTTATTTTTTTAGATCATCATCCATATTCTTATCAGTCCAGGTATAGAAAATATCCATGAGTTGTTTGAGAAGTAGTCGTTGTAGAAGGAAGTGATGTGCTATAGTCATCAGACTGAATGTAATGATCTTCATGACAATGCAAAGATATACTTTGGTGTCAATCTTGTCTCTATGAATGTTTGCTTGTAGGTTGGGTGCATATTTTGTTACAATATTATAGGAAGGAGCATGTAGACGAAGTACGAGTATTGTAAAAATGAAACTAATTAACTATTAGAAGTATTAATTATGTAGGTCATATGATGGAAGAAATTAGAGCTCATATGTTTGAGTCCATCCATTATCCATAAGGGCTCATCCATCTGAGCTTATCCATCAGGTACCAATCCATCAATTACCAATTTATTAGGCACCAATTAATTAGGTAGCAATCCATAAGGTAATAGTCCATCAGTGCTAATACATCAGGTAGCAGTACATTATTGCTAATCCATAAAGAAGTCATAAATCACTTGCTATTAGTTATCCATTAGTGGTCAATCCATCATCAAGTTACTAGTCAAATAGGCATTTTTTAGGCTATAGCCATCAACAGTTATATGTCTGAGTGATCTCAACACAATATATTCCTACGAATGAGTTCCCTTCCCTCTTGAACCATGTCATTCCCTCATATCAAGAAGTACTCATTTTTGTTTACATGTCCTATTGATTATGCAACCTAGGGGTAGCCAGAGGGAAAAATATTTCCTTCAATCTATTAAGAAAGAGGTCAACCAACCACACCACTTGGTTAGGCAAACTCAGATATCCTAGGGAACTTGACGATCCTCTTAGACTACCTAAGTTGCCTACACACACTTTTTGGGTTGCCTAACAGTCCTTGCAAACTACTTTGAATCCCTAAGGAATCATTCATACTTGTTGGTAGACCTCCAATCCTTTTCCTTGTCCACATTTCTTCCTCAAAGTTGGTTTGTTGTGTTTGAATGCTCCTTTCTTCTACTTGGGGATCTTGTTGTAGTATTGGTGTGTCTCTTCTCACCCATCTTTTGAGCCTAGTACTTGAGTTGTTGCTACTTGAGTTGTCTCCATCACTTGTAAGGGACACATTATTGGAGTTTGTTATTAGGTTCCTTGCTTCACCTTCTATGGATTATGAAATGTCAAATATATCTCTCTAAAATATTTTATTCACTATAATCCTTCTCTATTTTTTTGTCTTGAATATCATCTTAATCTCACCACCTCATAATTTGCTTGTGCCCTTAATTGTTCATTCCTTTGTTGTAGTTTCTCATATTGTTCTTGCAACTGCTATGTTTCTCTATGCATTATTTGTTATTGATGATAAATTCTAGCCAACAAACTCATATATTCGACTTCACTTCCATTACTCTAAGGTTCCTGATCTAGTGGATTTTCTCATATTACCACCACTTCATGCATCTTCCTCATGTAGTGATATCAATATTCTTTCTTATTTCATGTTTGAAAATTGTATATGCACTCATATTCTTCTTCACTATGTGGGGAGGGGTTTCAATTCCTCTTGCTCAATTATGGGCTACTCTCTATTTGCATTCACAAACAACCAAATTAGACCTAGATTACTATCTTCTTAATTTGCACCATCCTTTGCTTTGGTTTGGTTTGATTATCCTTCCTCTTGGACCAATATTCCTATGAATGGTTTTGAAGATTAATTATGTGCTAGAATCAACCTTCATATGCCCTTCTCTTCTTCTTTCTCACACACATCATTAGGTATTCCACATCGCAATTACTCTCTTGCTAGACTTTTGTCTTGTGTACCATGAAATGCACCAACCTATAGTTGCCTCACTATTGGAATTTCATCCTACTCACAATTGAGCATACCAAAATATAGTTCCCCTAGTGCTAGACTATTTTCTCATGTAGCGTTGGTCACATCATCTTCCATTTGCATCAATGTTGGACTCCCATACCTCTCACCATCGAGCACATCCACTTGAAATTGCTTTTTTGCCATACATTCTTCATGACCAACAACTAACTTCTTTGCCACTTTTGGTGCAACTCTATCCTTTTTGCTACTTTCACCAACTTCATACACACTATTTATTCTTTCATCATGGTTCTTTGTATTTTGCTTAGATATAGAGAAAATTTGGTAGAAAAACTTCATAGTTCTCCATCTGCCAACGAAGAAGTCTACTATCTGAATGCTCTTAATCCTCCATGCATTCTTCTAGTTGTAGCACACCTTCATTTAGATCATGTCCATTGTCATCATTTGAAGATAAACTGCCTAACTCGTCGAACATTATGAGATCCTTGCTCATGGACTGGTTCTTTAGATTGATCATATACTTGTGTTACCCCTTCTTAAATATCAAGCGATCCTTCTCCCATTTATTATTAAATTTTTCCATGTATAACCATACTCATCCCAACATTACCTCATATGTCTATTTTTGCATGGTAATCACATAAAAGTCCATAATGAACTATTGGTCTACTATTTTTACTTTTTAAGCCATCAAGATTCCCTTCACCTCAATACCATATTGATCTGCACCATTCAATTTAAAATTTGGAGACCGTAAAACTAGTGCTTCTAGCTGTCTCTAGGTCTTCTTAGGCAACACATTTACACTCAATATTCCATATACAACCACTTGTGTCAACTTATTATTTAGCAACTTGATATGAATTAATGTGAGCTTCTTGCCAACATCAATCATTAACACTATCGAATCAATAAATGAATCTCTGCTCATAGTTGCTTCCTGTTGGCATTGTCACTCCACTAATCTTCTTGGCTTTTAATTTCTTCTACCATGGCATAAAGCTCTGATATGATACTAAGTAGACATGACACCTTCACATCAACCATTATGTTCAATACTTATGCTATCAAATATTGCATTGATGAAATTTTTTATTCTTTAGTGATCAACTTCTTCAACTTTTCTTGGAGGAGTCATTATTGCTTGGAATTACTCATATCTTCAATTTCATCATGTAATTCCTACCATATCTCCTCTACAATAGGATTTGGGTATTTCTCTGCTGTCTTTGCCTAAGCCCTCGTCATTGCAAGCACATGCTTATTTTTATTCTGTTGGTCCATTGGAGGCTCCTCAATGTCAATGAAATCAATATTCTATGAGTTACTCAAACTTTTATTCTTCAGTAAATTGGTCTCCCTATGATTTCTAGAACCACACCATCTACACATGAATCCATTGTTATTGTTATTTCCAACATTGTCCCCAACTGGCTGCTTCTAACAATTTCTTGTGAAGTGCTCCTACTCTTGGTATTTTTAACATTGGATTACAAGTTTATTGTTTGAATCATAATGTAATTGAATTTTTCTGCCTTCTTGTTGATTGCCTCTCTATGGTTGTCATCCTCCTTTGTGGTTGTTTTATAACCACCACTTGTTGCTCCTTGCCCACTCTTTGAAGTAATTGGTTTATCTTCTTTTTTTTTCTTTTTACATCAATAAGGTTTGGTTCCTTGAACTTCTCAAGTTGAATAGGAAGTCATCAATCACATGTCCTACAACTTCACAAATGTTACAAAAAGCATTTTTTAGACAATTGATATTTGTGTCTTTCTGCCTTGCAGTCTGAATACCAAATATCATATTTCTCCTTATTTTTCTTTGCATCATTCACTATCCTCTCCATGTACTTCCTCATGTATTGGATAGCTACATGGAAATAATTTGTCACTTTCTGAATCATCATCTCTATAGTGACCAATTCATATTGCTATTTATTTTGCTTCACTTTCCAAATTAATGGCTATTTCAAACGCTTCCTAATAAGTAGTATGTGGTACTACCTTTATATTTTGGAAGCAACCCATCCAAGAACCATTGCATTTGTAACTAATCTGCTGGTGTAAGTTCCATTTTATTGATGAGTTCCTTGAGTCTTCTATTATAAGATTTTACATTTTTGTCCTCCTTTTATTTTGTGGTGTAGATTTATATTATGATTTATATATCATCTTAGAATATCCTAGATTCTTTGATGAATTTAGTTAAGTCTTCCCATAATACCTCACCCGTAACTACTTCCTCATTCACATATGTATTACATATATTAGTCATACACCTCACCCATAACTATGCACTCATTTGAATATGCATTATATACATTAGTCATAAATTCTTCCCATGTCATCAAGGGGTTTGTCCTTGCTCTCTTAAAATTCTAGTCCATTGCAATCCCTATAATATTTTCAAAAACAATCTTAGCTAGGATCCTTCATCATCTACTTAATTCAATTGTTTATGCACATCCCAATATGATGTTCTGGGTTCTCCTTCACATCACCAAAAAATGATGGGTACTTCTTGCTTGTTACTACTACAATATTTTCCATGTTTGCCATCGGTGGATAATTTTCTTGACTTCTCACTTCTTGACTTTGCAATTATTTCCTTAGCACTTCTTTTCCTCGCATGCCTTCACTTGCAAACAATCTACAACCAATTCCTAGTACATCCACACTTCACAACCTTCTCTACAAATATATATGCATTGTCTCTAGTATCTTTGCCCACTCATTCTCCTATGGTTTCCCTTGTGTTTGACTCCCATCCTTTCCACCTCTTGATAATATTATCCACTTGTGTACTGGCATTACCAGTTGTTCAACATCATTAGCTTGTGCACTCTCCACTTTGGCACCTCCACTTGCATGAACATTTTTCTCGGTCCCATATTTATTTTCTTGTGCTTCACTTTGCACTTCATATTCCATTGTTAGAAACAATGTTTGTCAAATTTCATGTGACTCACTTGGACTATCCTCCACTTGAGGACTCCACACATGTACTACTTATAGTTCTTCAAGTTTCATTACCCGCAACTATAGTACTTGGAAATACTCAAATATTTGCTTTGCACAACACAACATTGTTGGACAATCCTCAAAATCCTTAGGATTTTAAATTCTTCTAGGACTTCATCTCTCACATCCTTTTAGTAAGTAATATGTCATTCACCTCTCCACACTTCCACATGTGTTGGTTTGAACTTCAAGTGAAAACGGTTCCAAATGTAGCTTGGTGGTGAGTATTCCAATGATGAAGGAACAAAATGATATTATTAGAGACCAAAAAATATTACATTCAATGCTATCTCATACTGGTACAACATCCTAGTTATGTGGTAGTCAAGTGATCTGCTTGTATGGTAGGTTAAATTCTTCACTTGTAGGACAACACTTGAATAACAACCAACTCACTTTTATGCCACTTGCTAAGTTACTTGTACGATAAGTCCCTCACCTGAACAACACTATGCAATGCTCTTGAATGGAACTCTTGGTTGCTCCACTCATATGACAACTCTCGTACGATTTTTTTGGACTGCAACTCCTCATACAATAGTCTTGGCTACAACTCTACTTCACACTTGCACATAACACTTGATACAACCACAATCTGCCAATATACTAGAAACAATAGCATCACAAAGATTACATACAACACATAGATAAAGGATGAATCATCATTGTATTACTTTACCTACATAATATTTATATTACAAGTCATCTGCACTAGCAATATACAGTGTTACAATGGATTTACAGGTATAAACTACACATACATCAATTCTCCTTGGTCCTCCTCGTACTCATGGTAGTGCACAAATTAATGGGGGTCCTATTTAACTTTGGGGGCTGTTAGTTACCAAAAATGCCACCCAAACACCTCACCCGTAACTACTTATTCATTCACATATGCATTACATACATTAGTCATACATTACATTTATAATTAATCAACCAATGACATCATCACCCTTGATGTTAAACTATAAAATTGCATTTCATTTTCATTTACATTTCATTTGTATTTACATTTGCATGTGTACATTTCACACTTATTACTACTATGTACACTACTTCAAATGGTTAGAACTGGCTCCTACAAAACCTAGAGTATAGTAAAATCTATAAAAAACTATTATAAATAGTAAAAAGAACATTTAATAAATGCTAATATTGATATAAATTAAAATTCTAGAGTATTCAAACTTTGGAGAAGTATCCAAATTTGTGTAGGGGTGGATACAATAACATCATTATCATGCTCACCATGTATAAATATATGTCATTATATTCAATAGTAAGAGAACATGATATTGTACACCATTTTTCAACAAAATATCTAATTTACTATTAACTTTTAACCTTGAAATTGTTTAAAAAAAATATGATTGACAATTTATCAACAATGCCTAGGACAAAAATCCAATAATAAACAATCAACAAACAATTGGATAGAAATACCGAAGTTGAAAATAATAATAACAATATAAATAAATACATATAAAAGTGAAAGTAACATTAAAATTTTAATTTTGTTTGTTTTGAAAATATTTGCGACTTTGTTTAAAATTCTAAAATAAATTACAATTTACAATGTTTATTATATGTAAATTTTGCATATGGAAAAATTAGCATTATATGTGATTACTGTGAATTTTGAAAACTTTTACAACAATGCTATTAAAAAACCCTTTAGAATAGTTATTAAAAAGATAAAAGAAATTATTTTATTGTCAATGAATATACAAAATAGGTCAATGCAATATGTATATATAAATAAACATGCTCTATAATTATGTAACATGTGGTATCATGCAAAACATTCACATCTCAACTATAATACAAATATTTTACATATGAGGCTTCAATTTCTAAGCAAAATCAATTGTTAAAAAAATGAGATATCCACTTTGGAGATAAGGGAAAGTGCTAAAACTACAATTTTCATGGATCCATTTCCATATACAATGTGTCATCAATAATTATTGTGAATGAGCTAATACTAGATGGTTGAAGGGCAATTGCTTGGAATAGAAGAACCAAATTTAATCCTAGAAGAATATCTCTTAGGTATGTTTCTACAATCAAATGTCAACATCCTTTTTTGTGTGTGGAAAACACCCCTTTCAGGGTGCCACTTCAGGGTAATACCCAAGGAGGTAGGGGTATCTATTATGTCAAACATGCCCAGGTTTACACCTGGTTTTCCCCCTTTGACACACTCAAAGAGAATGCCTAAAACAAAAAAAACACAATCGACGAACAACAACAAAACACAAAAAAAAATATAAAAAAAAACACAAAAAATGAAATGAAAACAAGACAACAAAAACATGAAAATATAAAAACACAAAACCAAAAAAAAAACAAAAACACAAAAAAATAAAACAAAAACAACACATACATTGAAAAAAAAGGAAGGAAAAAACATATTACATCTATGGCCAAACCAATCCAACAAACCTATAAGCCAAGATTCAATAGAAGAAACATATGAAAGATCTTTCTGAGATGGGAACTGAAAACCTGATTGAACTAAAGAAAAGCTAATACAAAGAAAAAAGGAACAGGGTAATTTTAGAATTGGAGCCATCTAGAGAAAGGATAGAAAGAAGAACATCCCTGATTTGCAAAGCCCACAAATATTTTCATCTTTGATTTGCATTTTCCCCCTATCTTTTTATCCAAAAGCTTATTGAATCCAAATTTTCCTCTTCCTTTTGAATTTGAACCACATTTGTTTTCCTTCTTGCCTTCTGGTTTGTATCCAACTTCATATTTTTACTAGAGGTTTGACTAACTCCTGATGGCTCTAGATTTAAATCTATTTTTGTTGATTGAGAATACATGACTAAAGCTTGATTCATAGATCCTTGGGATCCTCCTTGAGAACTAAAGCCTTGTTTGACCTTCTCCTCCATTTTGTGTTTTTGTTGGTGAGTTTTCCCTTGCTGAGGACAAATCTCAGAATTACTATTAACCAAACCAATGACTTTCTTTGAGGAGCCTGACTATTTTGGGTGGGGAATCTGTGAGCTATCCAAAAATCAAGTTTTCAAAATCTTCGTCTCCATAGAATCATCCACATCCTCTAAATCATCTTTCACTGCAAGTTTTAAAAACTATTATTTGAGGAGGTTGACTTATCTATAGGCTTCATTTTCTTAGTAACATACTTTTTTTAGGAACATAAAATTCCTATTGACCTTGATCTTGCTTTGTTTGTTCTAAGACTACATATTTGCAATATTTTACTAAGTGATCATATTCATGACATACCCGACACCTAAAGAGAATGTTTTCATAATCAACTTCTTTCTCCTAAGTTTCTTCCCCAAACTGCAAAGTGTTTTTTTTTGGTAAGGGGTTACTAAAGTCTATGAGCACACATATCCAAGCATAAATAAAATTCTCAAACTGCATTATGCTATCTATTGTCATCATGTAGGTGCCTAAAGTGTTACCAATTGCTGAGAAGACTATAGGATTCTAGAATTCAACTGGTAAACCAAAAAGTTTGACCTAGATAGGTCCTACTAAAGGTATTTCCTCTTCAACCTTAAATAAAGTATGCCAAAGTTTCATAAATAAATCATCTTGACCAAAAAAACAAGGACCACCCTGGAATATTTGTTGTCTATCCTCCTCATTAGAAAATAACACCAAAAAATACCCATTAGGATAATCTGAGATACTAAACTCACCTAGAGTTTGCCATTGCTTCAAAGCCCAACTTTTAAAAGCAGGTAAGGATGGCCAAAATCCCAAGAATCAATAGATCAACCCTCGTTGCTCCATTGTAGCAATTCCTTCCTGAATGTCAAATCACTATAGATTAACAATTGGAGATACACCCATCAATTGCATGCAACCAAAGTTTGTTTTCCTAGGATCAATCCTTGGCATACAAAGAGGTTGACACAAAAAACCTCATCGACCAATTGTAATTGTTGGAGTTGAGCACTCCTTATAACATATTTGAAATTTATTCTATCCATAGTTCCACTTGGTCCCTTCCTTGCATCCTCTCTCCTTCTGCGACTCTTGCTTTTCAAACCCTTCTATCGGGTAACATATTGAAGAATATTATTTTGAGGCTATTACATACACTTCATATTATCTAGGCTAGAATAAACCTATAGATGGTGATACTAAATATGAGCACTTTAGATTCTCTAGGGAAACATCAAGGTCAAGGATCCTTTAGTTGTAGAGAGAAACCTACAAATGTGTGCTTGCCTAGACCCCATGGATTATGGGCATTAGTAGGATAGATTTGTCATATTGTATGTGTGGAGGTTTCCCTTAGTAGTTTCTTTAAAAGGAAGACATTGTCTCATGGACCTTAAACCATTGGTGGAACTGGTTGTCTCATTTGACAGGGCATTTTGTGTTCCTTGTTATTGAAAAGGGATGGAAGGAGGTTATCCTCTTGGTATTTTATTGGGAATGTGAAGGCAATTTATAGTCTAATATTTAAGCAATGATCATCTATTGAAGATATAATGACAAACACTTTTATTTACAATAATCATGAAATATAGAAAGTGATATACATGACTTTTGTACCAACAACAATACTTTCAAATCATCTTGTGGTACATAAGGAACTTGAAGATAAAACATTCAATCTCCTGCATGGAGTAAAGGAAACAATTTCTAGTTATGAGGAATATAGTTGTTGGTCTCAATTCATAGTTAATGGGAGTGAAACTTCATTTAGTTGAGGGAGATCTTGAGACCATGGAATTAATGATGTCAAATGTAAACTATATAGATGATGGTGCCATCATCAATTTGCATGTGATATTGAGCATAAAAGACCATATTAGGACCAAGATGGTAAGATATCCAAGTAATTAATGTATTGAAAATAATTATTTCCCTATCTGACTTATGAATCATCTCATTCTCAAGGAGGTGAGGTAAGGTCATGCAAATTGTACAAAGGAAAAGAGAAGGCAATCTATGGAAATCCCGATAGATTGATGAAGGTAGTATTTAGGTACAACCTCTCCTCCCATATTGGTTGAATAAACAAATTCTAAGGGGAGAGTGCTTAGAATCATGACGGGTTAATTTTCTTATTTTAGATAAAATAAATCATTTAAAAAAATCAAAGTACTAGACTTACAACTAGTTCATAAATAGCTAAATATTTTTAGAAGCCCCTTCTAAATAAAAGAATATAAAAATAATTTTTATTATAATAGAGCCAATCATTGAAAGTTACTTTGATCTAGATTAATTCTCTATTCATGCCTAATATTTTACTCCAAAGAATTACTTAAATAATCATCCTTTTTTAAGTAAAAATAAAAGGACGTCGATTAACGCGATTGATTAAATTAGCTTATGGGATAGGAACCACACACATTTATTCAATATGTGTAGTCTATATTTTGTTGGTATATGAAATTCTTCAATTTGATATAAATGTTTTTTAACAAATTATATGTGGCTTCTATTGGGGGCCACTCTCAAAATGACCAAATATTATATTTGTTGTTAGGTTAGACCATATTTGTTTTATCTTTCTATAAAAGATATTTTTCATAAGAGAGTATCCCTCCACTAGCTATCTTTTAAAATAAAAATTTAGCTTTATCTTTTAAAATTTGAATTATGTGAAAACAAAGATCAACACAGCAATTGCCTAAATTATCTCCTACCTTCTCTCCTTCTCTATGGATATGGGACACTTCCACCCATAGTAGTTGATGTACACAACAAATAATGCTATTTTATTTTTAGTTTTTTATATGTTATAAAAAGAAGAAAACTGTTTAAAAAAAAATATTGAAGGAGCACATTATACATGTACAAGTGAATAAATTTGAAATACCATAAACACAAATTATTCTTATGAAAAAACACACATTTGAAATGGTAATAAGGTATTGATTTCCTACAACTATAAAATTTCAACTAAGAAAAATTCAAGTGAACCTAAAAATATTAATTATTGAGACCTAATTATGAGCTCTATCTTGAGCCATTTTGATTGATGATTATAACAAATTGTGTTGTTTTAAGTTGAAAACAAGACTTTTTTTTTTTTGCTCTTACAATGATTTTCATAAATAAGCTATTTATATAATAAAATTGTTATAAACAAATAAGCATCTAATTTGATTCTTCAAAAAACTAGGGGAGGTCTGATGCATGCGAAAAATTCGCTTTAGAGGAGGGACGTTTTTTGCAGGACTGCCCAAACTGTCAAACTTGTTTCGGCCATATCTCACTCATTCGGACTTAGATTGAGCTAAAATTTTGAGGGTAGATGCCTGAAAAACCCTAGAACGTCTCCACAATTTTTTATATCATTTAGATCAACACAAATACTAGTGCAACCCTATGTGTGAACAAAAATTTTGGCAAGCGATTATGCGAGGGTTTCATCTGGGTTGAGTGCAAGCAGCTCTAGATGTTGGTTTTTAGGGCCTTTGGGCCCTAGCGGACAATATTTTTGTGGTTTATGCTCAATATTTTAGCAAGAAATATTGTAGGGGATCCAATATGGTTTAGAAATTTATCTTTCAACAGATCATACTGTGAACTTGAGTGACAACGACTTCCAATTTGCTGCACAAAATAAAAGTGAAAACCATACCTTTCCACGACATCTAGGGCAAGGATTAAAGAGATCACAAAATAAGTTTCAAGTAGTTGATCAAAAAATGGCTCATATCTCAAGTGAATTTGGTGCTAAGGTGCACCCACAAAATAATTCTACTATGAAAACCCCTATCAAGGGTAAGAATTTTGAAGACTCAACCCCAAAAATGAATTTTAGGGATGCCCTCCATGGTGGACAGATTCAACCCAATGCTAATATAAATATTAGGGCTTCCCATAAAACTCTATGAATGCCTAATATTGATCCCAGGAAAATGGAGTCAGGATGTCTTAAAGTAGCTGATGGAACTCCTATTGTTAAGCTTGATATGGATAACAGTCAGACTGACATTGAAGATTTGGAAAAAAGAAGACTAATTTGTCGGTTCGTGGGTTTTCATCCGAGCCTATCTACTTTCAAAGTTTGGGTTGCAAAAATATGGAAAACTAAATGTGAGTTACAAATATCTATTTATCCAAATGGTTATTTTCTTGTTTTATTTGCTAATAACAAAGATAGAGAGAAAACTTTTCAAGGGGGGTCCTTGGTTTTTTGGAAGGGCAGGGCTTTTCATGAATCCCTGGAATACTAAATTTAAAGCCGAAGAAGAGATGCCTTCTAGAGCTCCCATGTGGGTTAGACTCTTTGGCCTCGCTATTGAATTTTGGAATCCTATTGTTTTTTCTTCAATTGGAAACTCTTTAGGAACTTTTATGATGATTGTTGATTGTACTCAAAATTTTGAACATATTATTTATGCTTGGATTTGTGTTTTATTGGATTTTTACAAACCCCTACCTAAAAAAATTACATTACAATTTGGGGAAGACACTTGGGAGCAAGTAGTGGACTATGAGAACATTCCTTTTTGTTGTATAATTTACCATGTATATGGTCATTTGGCCAGTGCTTGCCCAAATAAAATTCTTGATCAAAATAAAGAAGATATAAACTCAACAGGTTTCCAAGTGCCTAAGAAGAAGAACACTCAGAAAAAACTAGTTATGAAGGATCAATCAAAGTCATCTACTAATATGTTTGAAATCCTTTGCACAAATGATGTCCCAAATGAGGAAGAGAAAATAATGGAAACAAAAATCTTAGAAACACAATTTAAATATGAAGGGAATAACTCAGAGACAAACCAACAAATCAAAGGTTTTCAACAAGAAAAAAAGGGAGAAAATTTACACAAGAAAAATAATATTTTAAATGTCAAAACTTCAAATAATACAGGTCCCAATATAGACTCTGTTGAACCCTCTAGTAAAATTTTGGCTGTGTACGAGCATTCTTCAAGGTTAGAAGTGATCTCAGATTCTATTGGAATAAGTCAAGAAATAGGAAAAAAAACTAAAGATGGATTCTAATCAAAAAGCAGGTCCCAAGATCAATCAATATCATATGGTAAAAGAAGGTGAAAATCTTGTAGAGGAAGGTAAGATTAATGCCCTTCCCAACTTTTTTAGCCATGGTATTAATGAAGATCATCACCTGGAATATTAGAGGACTCAAAGGGAGTCTTTCAAAACAAAATAAAATTAGAAGAATTATCCAGATAAATCATCCACATCTTGTTTTCCTTCAAGAAATTAAGATGTCAATAGATGATATGGAATCAATTTCCAATAAAATTTGGCCAACTGGAAAAGTGGTTTCCCTCAGTTCCCAGGGGACTTCTGGTGGCATTGCTTGTATTTGAGACCCAAAAGAGGTAGTTATTCACCATATGGTTGGAAGTTGGGGTCTATTGGCTATATCTATTCAAAGTAGACATTCCAACCAAATTATGCTCTGCATTATTGTTTATGCTTCGACTGCTTTGGAGGAAAAAAGAAGACAGTGGAAGGATATAACTCATATTATCTCTCATTTTTTTGAAGCTTGGATCTTGATCGGAGGAGACCATCCTCTCTTTGGATGAGAAAATGGGGGGAAATAGAAATTTGGACAAAAGCACTGACCTCATGAGTGAATATATTACAAACCTCCATCTTGTGGACATCCAACTAGATAATGGCCTTATAACTTGGTATAACAGAAGGCAAGGCTTAGCTTGTATAATGGAGAGATTGGATAGGTTTTTTCTCTCTGAAAATTTTGTAATCCATGGTCACATTCCTAAAGTGAAGACTCTTAACAATGCTGGTTCGGATCATTGGGAAATCATGGTGGAAATGTGGAAAACCAATGTGAGTTTCTCTCCTTTTTATTTTCAATTAATGTGGCTTAGAGACATTTCCTTTAGACCTCGTGTGCAACAATGGTGGAAGGAAGGTAAATCTAGGCATGGGACTAAGATGTTCTGTTTTGCCAAAATACTACAATACATTAAATCCAAAATAAAGACATGGAACCGGAAAGAGTTTGGGGATGTTCATAAAAAAAAACATGAAGTTATTTCTCATATTGAAAATTTGAATAAGAAAATCCGTTTAGATGGCCTCATAGAGAAGAGAAGTGCAGATGAAATTAAACTCACAACTCAGTTAGAGGAATGGGAAAAAAGAGAAGAAATATTATGGAAGAAAAAATCTAGAATTCAATGGCTCAAAGAAGGAGATTTAAATACAAATTTCTTCCACAAATTTCTTCTAGCTCGAAGATCTCACAACTTTATTTCTTCCCTGAAATCAGATTATGGAGATGTTTATACTTGGGATGGCATGAACTCTATTGTTGTTGATTACTTTTCCAATATTTTTGCTGCTACTCCTCTTGACTCAGCTTCTCAACAAAATGTTCTTCAAGAAATACCTTCTCTTATCACTTCTGAGGAGAACTCTATTTTTACTGCTCCTGTTACTATCAATGAGCTTCAACAGGTAGTTTTTAAAATGTAAAAAGAGAAAACCCTAGGTCCTGATGGTTTTCCCATTGAGTTCTACCAAGAGTTCTGGGATATCCTTCATGTTTATTTATTAGAGGTGGTGGAAGAAGCCAGGAAATCCAAAGAAATTTTGAAGGTTATCAATAAAACTTATATTACTCTTGTTCCAAAATCTTAAGAGGTTGACCATATCTCAGCTTTTATACCTATTGCTTTATGTAATTTTCTTCTCAAAATCATTACTAAAATCATGAAAGAAAGGTTGAAGTCTCTTTTGCATAAGATTATTTCCCCAGAGCAAAGGATTTATGTTGAAGGGTGTAAAATAGTAGATGAGATAGTTCTTGATCAGGAAGCCATCCATTCCATGGATATGCAAAAATCTCCTTCCATGTTCATTCGGTTAGACTTATCCAAAGCTTATGACAGAGTGGATTGATACTTATCAAAGTTTTGAGGCAATTTGGTTTCTCTAAGGATTGGATGGATTGGATTATGGGTTGTATCTCTTCTATTTCCTACTTAGTTCTTATCAATGGTAGGCATTCTCAGTCATTCCCAGCTTCCAGAGGTATTAGGTAAGGTGACCCGCTTTCCCCTTATTTATTCATCATTCTTGTTGAATGCTTGGGTAGGACTATAACCAAAAAGACGAAAAAAAATCCTTGAGGGAGTTACCATTGCTCATGGAGATAGAACTATCTCTCATATTAAATTTATGGATGAATCTACTCTTTTAGGTAAAGCTACAGTTAAGGAAGCTTCTAATATTAAGAAAATCATTAGCTATTTTTCAAAGGATACTGGGCAGTTGATCAATGAGGACAAATCTAAAGTTATTTTCTTTCACTTCTCTACTAGAAAGGAATCCATGGTCTTGGATAAATTAAGATATAAGAAGACCTCCCTTCAAATCACTTATTTAGGTATTCCCATAAATATTTAAAGGCAAAAAAATAAATATTGGAATTGGTTGTCGGAAAAAGTCAAGAAGAAAATTGGAAAGTGGACCAATAGGTGGCTTTCTTCGGGGGTAGAATCACCTTGGTAAAATCAGTCCTTCAAGCTATTTCTATTTATGTATCTTCCATGTTGAATATCCCAAAGGTCGTTCTTTGAGAACTGGATCAAATCAGTCATCGTTTCCTTTGGAGTGGTACTAAGGAGAAAAGAAAATGGGCCTTGGTTAAATGGGACACTTTATGTCTTCCTAAGAATGAAGGGGGGTTAATATTCTGGTCTTATATTAATAACAACAAAGCTTTAGCTACTAAATTATATTGGAGGATGTTGCATAACACCAATGCTCTTTGGGCCAATAATATTCGTGCTAAATATGCTGAGAACAAAAGTCCTGAAGACCTTGTTCGCTATCAACTTTCTACAAAAGGTTATCCTATTTTAGAAATTCTCAAGACTGGTGAGGATTTGATAAAGAAAAAATTATTTTGGATCATTCATAATGGTCAACAGGTAATTTTTTGGACAGATTCTTGGGATGGTCACAAGCCTTTGATAACTCAGTTTCTTGATTGGAGGCCTTGGATGGAGGAGCTTCACCGAGCTAACTGGATAAAGGTGGCTAATTACTATCGGTACCATACTGGTAATTCAAAGTTTAGTAGATATTGGATCCCTATTGAGGACTGGCCTATTCAAATCCCAGAAAGGCAAAGACAAGATATCCAAGGCATCCTTCATATGCGATCTCTCTCTTGGTCCCATGAAAAAGATTGTTTTGGATGGAACAACACTACTAAGGGTGAGTATTTAGTTGCTCAAGGTTATTTGAGCTTATGCCATAATAATCCCAACCATTCTTTTGATATCTTTTCTCAATTGTGGGCTCAAAAGCTCTAGCCTAAGGTGAGGTTCTTTAATTGGTTTTTATTGCATCGTAGGGTGCTTACTGGTGAGCAACTTATGAAGCATGGTTTGCATGGCCCTTTTAGATGTGCAATGTGTGAAGAAAATGTAGAAAATCTCAACCATATTTTTATTGAGTGTACTTTAGCCTTTGAGATATGGAGGAGAATGACCACTTTACTTGGCTTACAGTGGTCCAATTTTTTTACTTTTGAACAACTTTGGAGGGATTGGCCTAATCAAGAGGGTGTTGATCATTTTATTAGGCAATTAGTTTGGATGGGTTCTACCATTCTTCTTTGGAATATTTGGAATGAAAGGAATAGCCAAATTTTTAATCAAGATAGGAAGGATATTCACTATATTTGGCAAAAGACCATAGCCAACTAAGTTGAATCAGTTCATAAACTCCTTAATCACCCCCAAAAATCCCACCAAATATGCGATCAAGTGATGCAAATATTGAAGATTAAATATTCTAAGGGCAACCAACTTAAAGGGAATGTGAGTATTAGTAAGATGGATAAGACAAGAAATTGGCAACCTCCTCCTAAGGATTTTGGAAAAGTCAATACTGATGGAGCCTCTAGAGGGAACCTTGGAAAAGCCATTGTGGGAGGAATTGGTAGACTTTTAGATGGCTCCCTGGTTTTTACTTTTGTTGAGAATTTGGGTATTCTTTCCAATAATCTTGTTGAGGGGTATGGTATCCTCAGAGGCTTTCAGGAGGCTACTAAGGTTGGATGGGAAAAGGTGTTAGCTGAGTCTGAATCTCAACTTATGATTAATATTTTGAACTCCTAAGAATCATAAGGTTGATTTGAGAATAAAAAGAATTATTGAGAAGATTCAATTAATCTAGATGGGATTTTTGAAAGTTGATTACAATCATATGGTCAGAGATCAAAACAAGAGTTTTGATGCTTTAGCTAATTGGGCTTTGGACAAAGGTGATATTACTTGTTATGGCCACCCTCATAGATGGTGGGCTGTGCAAATTAGGGAAGCTCTTCTTTCTATCATTTCTTTGGATGACTCCAGTTTTGAAGGTACCTAGTTTCTTCTTGCTTTATTTTTTGATGCAGGAGCATCCAGTGGTCAAGGAGCAATCTTGCATCCTCCAAATCATTTTATTGTTTGCTTTTATTTTCTAAGTACTTGTGTTGGGTTTGTTTCGAATCTTGGACCAAGAGGGAGGTTTTGTAAAAAGAAGAGGAAGTTTTAGTGCAAAGGCTCAAGTTGCGTTGGGGTCGCGAAACCGCGACATGTCACGATTTCGCGACATGTCACGAAATCGCGACCCCAAAGCTTCGGAAGGGCAATGGCCAGTTTGAGTCACGATATCGCGACGTCGCGATATCGCGACATGTTCTGACTTCAGCAGCGTTCAAAGGCTCGGTGCACACGAAGAAGGGGAGAAGGTTTTGGTCACGATATCGCGACGTCGCGATATCGCGACATATTTTGCAAACGGAAGAGAGGTGACCGTTGGGTCACGATATCGTGACATGTCACAATATCGCGACGTTATTTCAAAGCTGAGGGCGGACGTCAGTTGGGTCGCGATATCGCGACATGTCACGATATCGCGGCCCAAGAAGAAGTCAAACGAAAATAAACACGCGGACGGTCGGGCAGGGTGAAATTGACACGTGGTTGCCACGTGTCTTAACGGCAACACGACCAGTGGGGGTTAGAGTTAATTTTGACACGTGGAGACACACTTGTAACAGATCATGAGGTTGAGGGCCATGTAATCGGAGGAGAGAGATTTAGACGTCGACCAAGTTTAAGTATCTTGGGACATCGTTTCTGGAGGAACCGTAGTTACAGGTGAAAGACTTAATGGGGGAGACATCGATATTTAAAGACAGTCAGATTAAAAAGACGGGTGTAGGGTATGGGAAGCCATGAATGCAGGCTCTGGACGGATCGGACAGTTGCCATTTATGGCAGAAAACAAAAGGAAAGGAAAATCTTGAAATTTCAACGAGGGGAAAATGAAATTCGAATTGGTCTTTGGGTGGGAGCATTAATTACAGGGAAGGCCGAGACCACATTAAAACGGGGAAAATCTGTATGGGAAAGGGGATGGTGAAGTTCGGGATTGGGGGAGAAGTGGTATACTGGAGAGACTTCTGTAATTTGTATTATGCTATTTTTAATGAAATTACTGTGAATGTGTTTGTGTGAATCCCGACTTGCCATCATTTTTGCTTCTCTTTGGTTCATTTAGGTTATTTTAGTTCCTAGCTCAAACTATTCTTTCTTTAGTTTCCTTTGTTGATTCTTGCCTTAAAAGTCTTATGGTCTAGATAGGTGATGAGGCCCAAAAATGCCTCATTATTGCATAATGTTTGACTACCATATGATAAGTTAATTTCCAAATAGTTGACTAAAATATACTATTTGTTAAGTGTTTGCATGATTTTATGTTAGGAATACTATATCTCTGTTTTTGACTATTTTCAGCATTTTATGACTGATTTTGTTTGATTATGTAGCAAGTAAAAATATGCATTTCAATTAACCAAATGTGGTATGTTGATATCCATTAACTTCTCAATGTTTTTTTAATGTTTTCCTGTCCTTCAACTTGTTTCAAATCCACATTGAAGCCAAAATTTTAGGACTATCATAAATCTGAAAATCTAAAAAAAAACAGCCATATAAAAATCAGCAAGCTGTCACTTTATAGGAACACCTTGAAGTTGTCAAGCAAAGCATGAGGATATAGATGGAATGAGTTTAGGACTACAAAAGACATCTGACCTATTTAGAAGCATTCCCACATGGTCTAAATAGGCAACAACAGGGTATAATAGAGCAGGGACAATTATGTAGCACTGTTGCACTATTTCAACATGGTTACTTGGTGAATGAAGTGTATAAATTTAGTAGCAACTTGATGTACTCCTTTATGTTGATATTTGAAAAAAATTTCCATGTTCTAATTTGTTTGAATTTGCAAGAAATGCCAATATTTTACAACTGTGCAGCAAAATTAACATATTACTTGTCAAGTTTACTTTTCTTGTTTTAAGTTTGTATAATGTTCTTTATGTTTTCTATTATGTTTGTGTACATCATTTGTGTGTGTGTCAGCTAAAAAATTATATTAAGCATTTTTCCTTTGCTTTCCATGTTTTCCTTACTTTTTTGTTTTAGCAACTTTCCATTTTTAGCATATTTCATTTTGTTGTCAATTCCTATAGCAGAAGCTTGACGACCTTTTGTGGCAGGACATTGACAGGTGTTTTTAGCATAAGTTTAATTTATAAGCATCATTTAAATTATGAAAGAGTAACTAGGTTTCAATTCTACAAATGTAACTTAGGATTTCATTTCAACAACATTTAAATTCAGCAATTTAAATTCTACAAAAGTAGATTAGACTTTCAATTTAGCAATTCCAATTCCTGCAATTGTAGTTAGATTTCAATTTCTACAACTTAGAATTAGTTTTTAGTTCTTGCAAGTTTCCATTCTGCAGATTAGGTTTAGTGTGACACCAAAAGGCTAAACCAAATCTGTCTCACCCAATAAATGCTTGAAATCTGAATGCCTAAATTGTACTCTGCCTTAGCCTTCTATCATAGACAGCCTTGGACACCATCCTAGATTGATAAGATCTTTGAGATTTAATGATGTGCTTAACGACAACACATCATTTTGGCATCGGGATCATGGTGTTGTTAGAGGGTAAAAGCAGTCAAATAATTATTATTGTGCTAAGTTATGAAGTTCAGAGTAAAATCTAAATGTAATAGCTGGTATAAATAATAATTATTGATAGTTGCATTTCAGTCCATTTAGAAAACAAACAACCATAGGGAGGTGATCTTCACACTTGGGGGTTAAATTACCTATGTTTGAAATTCTTAATAAAAATTGAAAGAATTCATCATCCTCATTATCAAGAAACATAAGATCTCTTAAAAAAAATTTAGAAGAGCCATCTGCTAGTACTGTCCTTTTTATATCCATATCATCAGGGTAGTATAAACAAATTTGTACTAGGTGTTGGAAAGATATCATGGTAGATATACAAGACTATCCCTTGAACAAAATAGCCATATCAGCTGCTTGTAGCATTTGTTCACAGGGACATATCATTGATGAATTTCATTTACTTCCATAACTCAGAGATGCAAAATTTGTTGCCTAATCTGAATTCTTCTCAAAGAGAGATCCCAACAACAAAAAACAGGGTAAGTAAATCAACCACCACCTTCAGCCCAACCTGTGGCCAATATGAATAATACAGGACAGGCAACCCCTGTCTATGTAAGTTGAGTCTGTTAAAAAAAAAAATCATCATAAAATTTTTGCACAATCAAAATAGAAATTTGGAGCTCAATGGTGATCCTAGAGTTTTGCCATTATTGCTTAAATATTGTTAGGGTTTTATCGCGCTAAACCACAACCTATCAATTCTTAGCCTACAAAGACAATAGTTGATCTCATTAGAGGTGATCCTACCTGACAAGTAGTTGATATGCTAAGTTGTACACTTCTTGTCTTATTGTGTAAACCAAAAATATGTTTAGTTGAATTGTCTTTTTTAGCCCAACCTATGACCAGTTTGAATAATACAGGATAGGCATCCCCTGTCTATGTATCTGAATCTGGTAAAAAAAAAAAAAAACCTACAGGAAATGTTATTGACTGCAGCAACATCCAACTGTGCTAAAAAAAGAACTTACCTAAGCTTGAAGAGACAAAAAATCAATGGAGATACACATAAAACCTTTAGTCCAAGCACATCGAAATTAGCCTTGGATAAATGAGAAAAACTAGAAAAACTGCACATAGAAAATTTACTTCCATTGAACTCCTTAGTAAGAAATTACAAAGGGGTAAATTTTGTCCTCCTAGGAATGAAACAAATTGAAGTGCAGCCAAGAAAATTCTTGAACATTATTAGCTAGCTGAATTATAAACAAAAAACAAAATTGTTGCTATTTTGAAACAATATTTCAATCCCTTTACATGGAATTACAAGGGTATATCAAGATTTTATCTTGATGTAAGCACTTAACATCTTTTGGGAATTGATATTTAATTGTTTCAAGTACAAACTGACAAGATTTTACAGACTAGGAGGCATGGACAACACTTGATTGAAGATGTTTTTAGATATGAAGCAGTGCTTCTTTCTCCCATTGGTAATTCATGGAGGATGTTAGTGGTGAATGGACATTGCCTTCGGGTATACCATACACCATTAACTAAGGAGGAGTTTTTGAAGGATATTCCATTGGATGTACACATAATGGAAGATAATTTCTCTTCAATATCAGATTTAGAGTGATGATAAAAAGTTTGACAAAAAAAAAAAAAAAACAAGAAAAGCAAAAACAAGAATAGTCTTGTTTGTGAACTTTCTTCTTGGGTACAAGCAAGACAAGAAAAATTGAAAAAAGAAGAAAAAAAAAGAGAGAGATAAAAAAATTGCAGCAAAGGCATGTCCCACAAAATGAGGATACATGAGGACAAGCATCAATTTCAGCAAGGAAGAGGAACAATGGAGCCAATACATCATTTCCAGCAATAAGGAGGCAATTATGATGTAAGAAGATTCTTACTGCTCATATAGAAAGGAAGGTTGCATCATTGTTACAGATTTCAACAGAAAAATATGGTGTTTTCATACAAATATTGACATGTTTTTGCAGAATAAGAATTGTTCTCATCTAAATAATATTGAGAGACATTCTCTCTCATTGTAGCCTCATGAGAGACACTCTTTTATTAAGGCACTTGAAAAAAAAATGATAGAACTTGGTTGAAAACCAAAAATGGTAGCCTCTTCTGATGAAAAAAGAGAGAAAAAAAGAGAAGAAAAAAAATGAATAATTCAGTAGTAAAAACCTTCTTGGAGGCGCTACTGAGTTGGCTTGCATGAAAACCAAATTTTCGGCATGCATTGCCTATTTGATCTACCCATAATTGTTCCACCATTGTACAAATCTCACACTGCACATGTGTTATGTTTATGTTTTCAGATATCCTACTAACAATCATCAAAAGCAGCTTGTAAGGTGCATAACCAATTTTCAGGATAGTAAGGTATGTGTTTCTTGCATTTAATTAATAGTAAACATTTAGCATTTAGTGTATGATAATCGGTATTTGGCATAAACTATTCATACAATATTGGAAATTTGAAAATGGAACATGTTCACGATGTCAAGAAACACCCCCTTATGCCCTTAATTGCATGAAAATTCCAAAACTATGCAAAAAACACAATTTTGGGACATACATGGTAGCAATTCTATTTCAATTTGTAGGGCAAGTTTCGGAAGGAGAACTACAAGTTTATATCTCACAATTGTCTAATAAATTGAATGAGGATAATTAACAAAATGCACTTGAAGGTTCTATTTTAGTACTACTAGAATAAAACAACAACATACAAAATAAAGAATAACATCTAAACAAAAGGATGAAGAAGGGATTTTTGATGTTATGGAAGGCTTATACACTCTAGAGATAGGCCCACAATAGAATCTGAAGCTAACTTTTGCATAGGAGGTCATTTTTGCATTTTCTGATGCATCTTCGAATGAACAATCATATCTTCGGAATGAACATGCATATCTTCGAAATGAGCAGGATATCTTTGGAATGAGCAAAAACTGCACTAGAATTGCTGAAAATGCTATAGAATAGCAAAAATAGTAGGGTACATCAAATATTGAGGTTCATAAGGATCTACCACAAGTAAGTACATCCCTCAAGCATTTCAAATCCAAAAATTTTATCAATTTTGTTCAAAAGATGCAAACAACAGAAATAAGCATTCAAGCTGAAATGTTGTTAAGAACAAAAAATTCCATCAGTAGTAGTGCATCTGCCAAATACGGTTCCACAATAAGACTATTTCAAGATGAATCACATGATATCAAGCTTTTAAGAGGTACCTTACAACACTAAAACTTGTAGAAAGACAAAAAAAGAGTCATACATGTGCTTAATTATAAAATACTTGATATAGTGCAGCAAGGAGGAATTTATTAGTTAGCAGGTAGCAAAGGATGTTGTTCACAAGAATAAAACTTGCATATTACTATGGCCTACTAAGATGCATGAGGGCATGCATCAGTTCAATTTGGGGGGGGTGATGAGGCCAAAAAATGCCTCATTATTGCATAATGTTTGACTACCATATGATAAGTTAATTTCCAAATAGTTGACTAAAATATACTATTTGTTAAGTGTTTGCATGATTTTATGTTAGGAATACTATATCTCTGTTTTTGACTATTTTCAGCATTTTATGACTGATTTTGTTTGATTAAGTAGTAAGTAAAAACATGCATTTAAATTAACCAAATGTGGTATGCTGATATCCATTAACTTCTCAATGGTTTTTGAATGTTTTCCTACCCTTCAACTTGTTTCAAATCCACATTGAAGCCAAAATTTTAGGACTGTTATAAATATGAAAATCTGAAAAAAATAGCCATATAAAAATTAGCAAGTTGTCACTTTATAGGAACACCTTGAAGTTTTCAAGCAAAGAATGAGGATATGGATGGAATGAGTTTAGAAGGACTACAAAAGACATCTGACCTATTTAGAAGCATTCCCACATGGTCTAAATAGGCAGCAACAGGGTATAATAGAGTAGGGACAATTGTGCAACACTGTTGCACTATTTCATCATGGTTACTTGGTGAATGAAGTGTATAAATTTAGTAGCAACTTGATGTACTCCTTCATGTTGATATTTGAATAATTTTTCTATGTTCTAATTTGTTTGAATTTGCAAGAAATGCCAATATTTTACAACTGTGCAACATAATTAATAGATTACTTGTCAAGTTTACTTTTCTTGTTTTAAGTTTGTATAATGTTCTTTATGTTTTCTATTATGTTTGTATACATCATTTGTGTGTGTTTTATCTAACAAATTATATTAAACATTTTTCATTTGCTTTCCATGTTTTCCCTACTTTTTTGTTTTAGCAACTTTCCATTTTCAACATATTTCATTTTGCTGTCAATTTTTGTAGCAGAAGCTTGATGACCTTTTGTGGTAGGACATTGACAAGTGTTTTTAGCATAAGTTTCATTTACAAGCATCATTTCAATTATGAAAGAGTAACTAGGTTTCAATTCTGCAAATGTAACTTAAGATTTCATTTCAGCAACATTTAAATTCAACAATTTAAATTCTATTATTTAAATTATGCAAAAGTAGATTAGACTTTCAATTTAGCAATTTCAATTCTTGCAATTGTAGTTAGATTTCAATTTCTAAAACTTAGAATTAGTTTTTAGTTCCTGCAAGTTTCCATTTTGCAGATTAGGTTTAGTGTGACACCAAAAAGCTAAACCAAATCTGTCTCACCCAATAAATGTTTGAAATCTGAATGCCTGAATTGTACTCTGCATTAGCCTTCTATTGAAGGCATCCTTGGAAACCACTCCGGATTGATAAGATCTTTGAGATTTAATGATGTGCTTAACGACAACGCATCAATAGGTCATTGTTATGTTCAATTTTTTTCTTTTTCCTTTTTTCTTTTTTTGTTTAGTTTTTTAAGGTGTGTGTTCTTTTGTTTTGTTTTGTTCTTGTGTTTTTGTTGTTTTGTGTTTTTTTATGTTTTTTTGCTATTGTTCTTGTATTTTTGTCATTCTTGTTCTTGTGTTTCTCTTTGTTTATGTTAATTCGTGTTTTTATGTGTGAGTGTTTTCTATTTTTTTTGTTTTTGTTTATTGTTTGTTGTTGGTTGTTTTTTATTTTTATTTATTTATTTATTTATTTTAATATTTTAGGTTTTGGTTTTGTTTATTTTTCTTGTTTTTTTTGGGTTATGTCTTTATAGTGTTATGTTGTTTTTCTCATGTTTGTGTTTTGTTATGTGGTTCTTGTGTTTTTCTATGTGGTTTGTGTTGTGGTTTCTTTTATCTTTTTGTGTGTGTTTGGTTGTGCTTTTATTTTTGACACACTCAAGGAGCATGTTTTTTTATTTATTTTATTATTTTTATTTTTATTTATTTATTTACTTATTTTTAAATTGGTTTTGTGTGTTTGTTTGCTCCTTGAGTATGTCAAAGGTGGTAAGCCAGGTCCAAGTCCTGGGCGTTTTTGGTGGAATGGATACCCCTGCCCCCTTGGGTCTTACCCGAAAGTGGTATCCCTTTTGGGATGTTTTCCACAAATAAAAAAAATAAGCATCTAAGTTTATAAAAATATCCATATCAAAATTTTCCTATTATTTTCGATGTTCTCTTTTTTGTTTGTTTTCACAATAATTTTCATAAACACACTAGTTATATTATAAATTTGCAAGCATCTAAGAAAAACTCTCTCTCATTCTAGGTTGTAACTTATCAATGGTAAAAATGATGCTTAATGGAATAATACCATCTCTATAATCACATAAATATCTAAGATCTATCCTTAAATTATATCTATAATTATATATTTAAGATGGTATATATATATTTATTCATTTTTTATGAATAGATCTATATAGAAATGGATGTCATTTTAGATATTCTATATTTAATTTTAAAAAAGTTTTTGAATGTTATATCATCCAATTTTTATATCATTAAAATGTTGAAATCAATTTAGAAAATTTCAGGGATCCTTTCAAAACCCTTTCCTTCAACCAATCATTTTTTTATAGGAAATTTCATTAAATCATGTTATTTTGAATATATAAACATGAAAGACTATTTTAAATTATGATTAGATTATTTAAGGATATTTATAAATATTAGTAATAAAAAAATTTAATAATTTGAACAAATTTTGAGCTCAACATATATAAGTGTGGGAAATATGGATAAATATTTTAATTCAACCACTCTATAAATATTTCAAATTGAGTTTCAATCAAATAGGATTGATGAATAAATCATATCCTTTTTTTTTTGGGAGGATAAATCAAGAATTTAGAATCCTGTTGATAATTCAAATTAGAATGCCACTTGTTTCATTGATTGGAATCTATTATCCATTCAATAGAACTATGAATTATTAACCATGATATTAAATGAAATGTTTGAAGTACTAATATTTATATTCAGTACAGAAAAGACATAAATGAGGTAGACATTTTGTTTAGGGAATGTGAGCATGAGGAATAATATTGAAACTTATCATGTACCCAATGATTTGGACTAAAGTGATATATGGTATTCTTTTGGTCCCTAGTATTAAGTGTAGGAGTAGTATTACTTAGTAGTTTAATGTAATTTTTCCTTTCATTAGGACTCACAGTTTTTTGTGTCCCTATTATATATTTAGTTGAAAACATATTTTTTAGCTAGTACATAAATTGCAATCCGTATGGGTTATCAATAATTGGTTTGTATTTGCCATGATACTAATGAATAATAAAAAATATGTTTGATCCTCCATGGAACATGGGAAATAACATCACTTCAATGATTTGTATAAGTCCTTTTGTTCATTAATAATTTTTTTTAATTGTCATATCAAGGTTTTAACTATTTCTAACCAAATTTAAGATCAATTTTTTTATTTATTTGGTAAACACTGGGGTTTTGAGGTCCTCAAACCTATTACAATAGGCTGATATAGGGCATGATAATGCACTAAAATAAATTTTAAAAAATATTAAATAAATAATTATTAAAATATATTGGGGTTTGGCGAGCCAAGAGGGAGTGCAAGCCAGGAGGAAGTGTGAGCTAAGAGGGAGTGCAAGCTAGGAGGAATTGTGAACTAAGAGGGAGTGCAATCTGGGAGGAAGTGTGAGCTAAGAGGGAGTGCAAGCTATGAGGAAGTGTGAGCTAAGAGGGAGTGCAATTTGAGATTCAATCATGGCAAAAGAGCGATGATTTCATCTAGAGTGCATAAATGCTTCAAACTCTTACTATGAATGCATGGAACATTGTTTCCAAAAAATTGTTGAAGTGAAGGAATATTGAGAAAAATAAGAGATAGGGGCTATTGTGATCCAAGAGGGAGTGCAAGATAGGAGTGAGTGCAAGGCAAAATATAGTGCAAGTTGGAAGTAAGTACAAGCTGAGAGGGAGTGCAATCAAATAAGAAGTGCAAGCCAAGAGTGAGATCCATTAGCTAGTATGGAAGGAAAGTCACATTTGAAAGCCCTAATGGGAATTTAGGATCCCTTATTTTGAATTATGGAGGCCAAAGTTGGAGATAAGCAGAAGAGCAAACACATGGCAAGTTTGATCCAAGTAGTAGATGCTATACCAAAAGCAAGTATCAAGGATGAGATGATTGAGCATTATATAATGGTTCTTAAAAGTAGAGGGTTAATATGTAAGTTCCATAGATAATGGACAAGGTTTTTGGAGATTCAAATTTGGATCAAGTAGAAGTGGGGATTAAATTCAAGTTACTTTGTAACTTTTCTTCCTAAAGATTTTTTCCTCATCATATTTTCTAGTCCAAAAATTAGGGATAAAATAATGGTTGGTGGCCCATGGTTTAGGGGAAGAGATGAACTTTGTTTGAGACCATGATGAACTTTATTTGAGACCATGGAATGAATTTTTTTCTATTGAGACAAAAACTATTAAGAAGCTTCTAGTATGGGTTAGGATTTTTGGACTTCCATATTAGCTTATAAATAAGGATGTTTTGAAGAATATTGGAAATACCCTAGGGGAATTCATCAAGGAATGACTAACTACTAAGGAGCGAAAGCATGCTATATATACTCGAATATGTGTTGCTATGGATATTTCAAAATCTTTACCACAATTCATTAAGATTAAATATAAATCACGAGAACCCTAGGATCAACAAGTAGATTATAAAAATATCGCATTTTGTTGCCACAATTGTTATGAGATTGGATACATGGAAAGAGTTTGCAAAGTGAAAACTATGAATAAAGAGACAAAAAATTCTAGCCATGAGATAAACTTCAAGATGAAGCAAGAAAATCATACATTAATAGAAGCTAGATTAGATCAAGGTTATTCCACTCCAAAAAAAGAGGTAAATAAAGCCTATCTACAGTATCATTTGGAAAGTTTAGAAGTATTTAAAGGTGCAAAAAAATATATGGAGAGAAATCCTAAAACAAAAATGACAAAAGAGGTCAAGTTTATTCTAGGTAAATCATCTTCATTTTCCTCAAGTAGTATATAATCCTCTCTAGGTAATAAAAGTGAAAGGGGTGAAGATGTTATCCCTTGCACTTTAAGGTTTCAAGAGTAGAATAATAAAGAAATGAGGATGGAGGAAACCCATAAAAATTTAGATTTTTTAGGGTAGAATAAAAAGATAATTTCTAGAGAAGAGTATCCTTGCACTTTAGGGTTTCTAGGGCAACATAAGAAGATTGTGCTTTTGAGGTTATTCCTTGAACTTTAGATCCTTTAAAACAAGGTAAACCTAAAGATGATAAGTCTTACTATGAGTAGTGTGAGAAGATTGAAAATATTGATGAAGATGAAATAACTGTTGGGAATGAGAAAAAGAGAGGAAGGCCCAAGAAGCAAAAAAAAAGATAAAAATAAATTTAGAAGGATATTGACATGGGAAAACAAAAATAAATATCACAAGTACTAATAAAAAGTGGGGCTAAACCCAAAAATAAAAACAAAAAATAACAGTGCAAATAATATCTTGGAATATTAGGGAAATGAATAAGAACCCTAAAAGAGGCATTAAGAAATTGTGAGGTTGTTATAGACAGTATATTTATAGATATAGAAGCTAGGAAACAAATATTTTAGCCATTCATGATGTTGAATTTCATCTTGACATAATTTAAATTTTGAAAAGCATCTAATATAAAGGACTTGATTGTGGAAACTTAGCAATTTGAGGAAGATGGATAATATCTTTGATAGAAAGGTAAATTTGAATATGCTTTAATTAACTTGTTAGAAATGTAATGTTTAATATTTGTAATGGGAGTTACCTCTAATAGAAGCTACAAATAGCTTATTAAATATATATAGATATATAGATATATAGGGGTTTCTTTATCCACCAATTGAGAAATTCGTAGTTATAAATTTCTTTGTTAAACAAAGGGTGAGTTATGGATGTCTATTCTAACATGACATATAATCCCCTTATACCTTGTCCAATGAAGATAGGATGTGAGTCAAAATATTTTGTTTAAACAATTTGAGTTGGTTTTAAAATGAGTCATTAAGATGCATAAAAAAATCACCTATAAAAGATCATGCATTGAAGTAAAGTATTTTGGTCCCTCTAAATGTGTTTCTAATCAAACTCTAAACTCACCATCTATTTGCATATTGTTACGTATGATCTTGCTAATATAATATGCATATAATTTGACCATTATACAAGAGCCATACTTACATGATAAATTATCTTTATGATAGCATACATGTTTGCAAATAATTTTCATTTCATGCAATTGTATCTTACTTTAATTTGTTATGTGTAAGATAAAATTGCTATGCTATAGAGAATTGTTGGTTTAGTCATAAAAAAAAAAGTTACATTCTTCTAGGGATTTCTTCATAATATGTCTAAAAAATTAACATTCAAAGACAAAGAGGGGCATGTACCTTATAAAGTTGTGATTGGGAGTTGAAGTTTCAATTTAAGGAATGGACTTAAGAATTGAAGCCTCACATAAGTATATGAAACTAACCACATAAAAAATTAGAACTTGGCTAAGATATTTTAGAATTGTTAAAGATGGTAATTTTAGTTTTATTAAGGTTGGTATTAAGTCATTAAAAATGATAAGACATAGTAATTTCATCAAATTATCCTTATAAACCATCAATAAAACCATTAATATGACCCACAACATCATGAGAGGGTAATATAGAAATTAATACATTGTGCAAGAGACATTAGTATTATTAAGTTAAATTATATCTTCAACCTCATTTTTCAATGAGTTTACACAAGTTTCTATGAGGGGTATTGGTATCCTCATACTAAGTGGGGTTTGAACCTTGGACCTCTCAAAGAGAGGCCAAAGCCCTTCCCACTACAGTAAGCTTACAACTATATATATTCAACCTAATTAATATATATCAATAAGAGTTTTGGATATTAGACATATTTGCTTGATATCAATAATATTGTTGGAGAATATTACATTATTTGGTACATGCTAATATATCCCCATGGTACCTTCATGGTACATCTTGTAAATATTAGACTAGGGTTGAGTCTTAGATTAGAGTGTGAGTAATATTTTATGTAATATAATGTACAAGAAATGCACAAGTGTTATGTAAGTGTGTATGTGTAGGAAATGCACAAGTGTTATGTAAGTGTGTATGTGCAGGAAATGCACAAGTGTTATGTAAGTGTGTATGTGCAGGAAATGCACAAGTGTCATGTGAGTAAGTTTGCAAATGTATTTTGAGTATATGTGCACAAGTATCTTATATGTAAGAGTGCACAAGTGTCTTTAGATTAGAGTGTGCTAAGTGAAGAGTCGTGTCTAGGTGTGCATACAATATAGAGTCATGTATGCAAGTGTCAAGTAGAGAAGCCAAGAGTCATGAGACTTGGCATAAGGAAAGGAATAGTCAAGTAGACAAAGAGTCATTCTACAATGGCTATATATTACTCCATGAAGGAACGTAGTGATATCTAGCGAACATGGCGAGCATAGTTATCATTATTGTAAGAGTTTTGTGATACATTTGTAAGAGGAAGAGAAGTAATAAATTCTACATATATATTGAGAAACTAATATTATAAGTTGTGCTACAAGCTTTGTACATGTGTGATTCAAGCTATTTACATTCATATTTTTGCATATTAATGAATGTTAGTTGATATATTATAAGCCTTGATATACATATTAGTTTGCTCATATTATTTTGTTTACATCATTATCTTGATCTTACTATATTGTGGCTATCTTATATTTGATCCTGTGAGTTTATATTAGTATTAAGGATTCAAAATCCATCAGTGGTATTAGAGCTACAACAAGTAGTTTCTTGCACAAGTTGAATTTGTTTAGCTGCATATAAAATTGATTTTGTCTAATTTGATAAAATTGATTTAGAGTCTATCTATTTTAAAGGGAGATAGACTTGGAATCTATTGTAATATCAAAGTAAGCAGAAAGGCTAGAGTATTTCCACAATTGTAGGAACAACTAGTGAAGACTAGGACTCAACTATAGAGTCTTTCCATGGTTGTAGAATAACTAGTGAAGAAAATGACTCAACTATTGGGGTGAATCAACTTTAAGATAGTTGATCATTACAGGGAAATAGCCAACCCTTGACATCAAAAGAATTTTAGGGACAAATAATCCTTGACACTGATTTCTATCAACTCAGGAGAAAGTTGAAGGATTTAGTACAATCAAGTCATCTTCATCTTGATTGAAGCATTAGGGAAATTTTAGTCACATTGACATCATTGGAGTTCTTAGGTGTGACCTAAGATAGAGTTGCAATAGATATTTATCATCAAAAGAGTGAGAAAATTTCTAAAACATATAGAGAAGAATTTCATCTTCCAAGTGCTATAAGAAAGAAAAAATATTTCATCAAGCAGATATTTATTCAAGTTGCAGGCTATTGAATATTTCAAGTCTTGAAGGTAGACCTTGACATAGATAAAAGTATTTAGGTCTTGAAGATAGACCTTGATAGAGAAAAATATTCAACAAGTTTTAGGTCTTGGAAAGAGATCTTGACATAAGGATAGATTCAGGTCTTGAAGAGAGACCTTGATATAGAAGTAAGTTGCAGGTCATTAATATTGACCTTGAAAAATATTTAAGAGGCTTGATAGAGGAATCCATATAAATATTCAATGATTAAAGTGTAGAGAAAAGATACAGAACAAAATATTTGGTTTTGAGTTAAGTTAAAGAAAGAAGGTTGGTATATCAAGTCTTGAGAAAATAAGATTAGTCTCAAGATACGTATATCATTCACTAAGCTTGAAGAAAAAGAATGCAGGCCTGAGTTCTAGCAAGACAAGTAGTCACTAGAAAAGGAATAAAGAAACTCAAGGTCTAAGATATCCCAAGATCATATTTTTTGATACAAGAGAGATACCCAAAATTTGAGATGTAGCTTGATGTCTCAAACATCTAAAAGGAGTTGAATACGACAATGTTTTTTGGATCATAGTTGAAATAAAAAAAAAGGGTAGTATTATTCAAATCAAAGCATAGAAAAAATTGAAGGACAACACTAGTGTATTTGATGTAGAAGTAAAAAAGGTGCAACTAGGAGTATAATTCATTCGACCTGATTAGGTGTAAATATAAGAATAATCCATTTGGCTTATTGAACATAGTCAGTCTTAGTACATTAGTGCATCAAGAAGACAACAATATAGTTCAATGCAGGATTGCAGGTTGAAAGGTCAACATTAAGATGAGTGTCGTCTGACCTAAAAGGAATAAGAGAGCAACATATTAAAATCTAAAGCAACAATACAACAATCTTGAATCAAAAGAGATATAGTGAGTAAAGGTGGAATCCTCATAATAGCCAAGCATAGAGGAATCATGCAGTCATTCTCCAAGAACCAATGCAAGAAGGTGAAGTGCAACAATCAAAACTTGAAGGTGAAGTGCAACAATCAAAACTTGAAGGTGAAGTGCAACAACTATCCTCCAAGAGCCAACATTAGAAGGTGAATCACCACAAACTATATCCAAGATCTAAAATCAAAGAGGAAACACAACAATGGTTTTCCAAGGGTCAACATAGGAAGGAGAGTCATGACAGTAATGTTTGGAGTCAATAAAATGTTTTACATGACATCCAAAATAAGAGTGAACAAACAAAGCTTAGTCTAAGACACAACATTGGTAGAGAAAGGTTGTGTAATGCTTGTAGAAGATAAAAACACCAAAATGAAACACTCCTAGCAAACATACCATCCTTAGTGCAATTTGAAAAGTTAAGAAACACTAACATTCTTTTTTTGTCTACATGAAGAGTAACATTCAACTATAGGCATGTAGCATTCAAGCAAGTTAATTAAAGAATAGGCACACAAGTTGGAAGATGCATTTGAAATTAATACAATGAAATAGGCAAAAATGGAGTCAGAGGTAACTTCAAAATTAGGTTTTTTAAAGGTTAATTTTTTGGAGCAATAAGTTTTAGGTTTTATAAAGGTTTATTTTTAGGGGAATAAATTATAAAGTTATATTTAATTTATTAAGGAGTAATAAGGTAGAATATTATTAAAATGTTTTATTAAGGATGAATTAAATATTAAGTTAATGGATGGATAGTAGAATGCTAATTTAAGATTGGAGTTATAAGGCTTTATTAATAGTTTTTTTTTTTTTTATTCTAAGATAATTTTGAATTTGATTTGATTTATTAGTTTTTTGAAATAAAATATTAATGATTTTTTTACAAATTGATTAATTTGGGAGTGAAAAGGATTACAACATCAAACTTAGGAAAATTAAATTTGTAAAATTCATATTTCTTAGTTTCTAATATTTGGGATACATAAGGACTTCTACTTCATAGGTTTTTCTAATTTAGAAACTTTGATTTATTTAAACCTAGGGAGATATAAGGTGGCTTACATCAAAGGAAATATACTCTTGATATTGATTTCATATCATGAAATAAATTATTAAGAATACATTTAACAAGGATAGTAATGAAATATTGCACATGCTTAAGTTTTATTATCAAAACTTAATAGATGACTTTTATGGAAAGAGACAAATGCCTAGTGATTTAAAAGAAAAATTATCTTTGTTTCTTAAGGAGGCAAAAGAAGAGAATTTTACAACACTTATAAGTTATCTTCATGAAAAACTCTTTAGAAATTGGTGGAATTCTCAAAACACTATTATATTCTCTTTAGAAGAATGCTTAATGATGTATTTATCATTAATTAGTTTTGATTTCTTTCAAGGGAAGAAACAAGAAAAAGAAAAAGTCACAAATAACTTGAATGAAGCTTATGAGGAATCATCAAAATTAGGATTGTATTATTGTGATGATTTACTAACTCAATGCTTAGAAGATATATCATTAGATATATCTCAAATGAAGATGCAGAAATAAAGAAGAAGAAAGAAGAAGAGAAGAAATCACTTCAAGAAGGAGAATTGAAAATCTAAATTCAAAGACAAAGAAGATTCTCATATTAAATACTTAGATATTGATCTAAAGGAGATAGATTGAAGATCAAGATAAAGATCAAATCCTTTGCAAATTCACTTGAAGGATGAAGACTATGATTGAAGACTAAAGTCTTCAATAACCAAATAATGTAATACAAGGGGATGTTGGAGAATATTATATTATTTGGTATATTCTAATGTATCCCCATGGTACCTTCATGGTACATATTGTAAATATTATACTAGGGTTGAGTCTTAGATTAGAGTGTGAGTAATATTTTATGTAATGTAATAATGTGCAGGAAATGCACAAGTGTCATGTAAGTGTGCAAGTGTAATGTGAGTATATGTGCACAAGTGTCTTATATGTAAGAGTGCACAAGTATCTTTAGATTAGAGTGTGCTAAGTGAAGAGTCATATCTAGGTGTGCATACAAGATAGAGTCATGTGTATGCAAGTGTCAAGTAGAGAAGCCAAGAGTCATGATACTTGGCATAAGGAAAGGAATAGTCAAGTAGACAAAGAGTTATTCTACAATGGCAATATATTACTCCATGGAGGAACATAGAGAGATATATCAAACTTAACGAGCATAGTTATCATTATTGTAATAGAGTTTTGTGATACATTTGTAAGAGAAAGAGAAGTAATAAAGACTACATAAATTTTGAGCAACTAATATTGTAAGTTGTGCTACATGCTTTGTACATGTATGATTCAGGCTATTTACATTCATATTTTTTCATATTAATGAATGTTAGTTGATATATTATAAGCCTTGATATACATATTAGTTTACTCATATTATTCTATTTACATCATTATCTTGATCTTACTATATTGCAACTATCTTATATTTGATCCTATGAGTTTATATTAATATTAAGGCTTCAAAAGCCATCAATGGTATTAGAGATACAAGTAGTTTCTTGCACAAGCTGAATTTGTTTAGTTGTATATAAAATCAATTTTGTTTAGTTTGATAAAATTTATTTAGAGTCTGTCTACTTTGAAGGGAGATAGAATTGGACTGTATTGTAAGATCAAAGTAAGTAGAAAGGCTAGAGTATTTCCATAGTTGTAGGAACTAGTGAAGACTACGAATCAATTATAAAGTATTTCCACCAAGGTTATGCACAAGGGGTCAGTGCTAAAATATTTTTATAATAATAAGGTGAATCAATTTCAAAGTTGAGGTGAATAGTGTCCAAATTCATGTAGAAAACATGGCAAATTGTACTTTTTCACCAAAAAATATAATAATGCAATGAATTTATCTTTAGTTTGATAAAAATTGTAAATATTTTCAATATATAATAAAAGTCTACCGGTAGTGGAAAATTGGGCTACAATGCAAAATTACTAGTAGCAAAAAACTATCGACAATTGTAAACTACTAGTAACTATAAACTACCAAAAATTGTAAATTATTGGAAATTGTAAACTATTGACATTTACAAATTATCGATAAATTCAAATTGAACTATAGTGCAAAACTATTGGTACCAAAAAACTACTAGTAGCTGCAAACTACTGGCACCTACAAACTATCAACACTTACATACTACCAACACCTGCATACTATTGGCACCTGCATACTACAAACACCTGCATACTACTGCCACCTGCATGCTACCAACACCTACATACTACCAACACCTACATACTGCCAACACTTACATACTACCAACACCTACAAACTACCAGTACCTCCATACTACCACCAATTGCATACTATTGACACCTGCAAACTATCGACACCTACATACTACCGATACATGCATACTACCCATTTAATGACTGCATTTAGGTTGCATTACCATGTGTTAGCATTATATTTAATCAAGGACACATGTCAATATTTCTTGCAAGGAAAAGTCTATAAAAGGGTAATAACCCTCACCATTTCAACTTTATGTAAAACCCTTCCAAAGCCTTAGAAATCCTTCCATAGCCTTCCAAAGCCTTCCATAGCCTTCCAATCTTATAGAAACCATTCGAAATAATTAGATCTATTACGATAATGGCCACCTCACACACCAATTCTACATGAGAATTATTTTCAAAAACCTCTTTTGCCCATCAATATTTGAGGTTTTCACAATGCAGGTTATGATGCTACATGGGTAACAAATTCAAGCCTTCTAGGGTTAGTATCAATGTCCCAATTCAATACCGACAATAATTTGTTGCTAAAAATTGTTAGATGTTACATGCATGATGGCTCAATTTTCAACATTGACATCAACAATAGGACTATCTTATTCACTATCAATCTTGTGGATGCCCAGAGATTGATAGGGCTTCCCCACAAGGATTGCCCATCTATCACATTAAAGTTTCCTTTAACTGATGGAGACAAAATGTACCTAGAGACCAACTTCAGTCTCTCATCAAACTTATTTTCAGGTAATTTTCCATTTCCCAAATATTCTGAGTCTTATCTTCATTACTTTTATGCAATTTATTAATTTTATGGTATATTGTTTTTTTAGTTCACTCAAATCCTTCCAAGAGGGACCTCTAGTTTTCACATGTCATCGACCAGTTCCTTCGTACAATGCTTGAGTTCTTCCAAGTGCATATTATTTTGCAAGGGAGGTCAAATGATATTCCAATGTGGGGGTTGGCTTATTTGGTGCGCTGTATAGCACATGGAAAATTTGATTGGTCAACTTATTTATCCAAAAAAATTAAATATGATATGAATAATGCCTACTCAAACAGTGGGGTAGTTGTTCCCACAACCAATTTTTTTCTTGCTTTTTTTTATGAAGCATACTACAATCTATAGAATACCTCGGTGCCCACCTTGCTCCACATAAAACTAAGGACATTTGGATGATATATGAAGAGGTGTAGGTAAAATGTAAATTTTTGTAGACACCAAAATCTAGCCACTTGTCCTCCACCCATGCTTTCCTACCATTTCCACCACCAAAACATAGCCACTTGCCCTCCATCCTAGATTTCCCACCATTTCTACCTATTATTTATATATATTTATATATATTTATTATATATATATTTAAATAATAATATTATATATATATATTTAATAAATATATATTTATATAAATAAATCAATCCCAACCATCCGATTTCATGTAATCTCATCCATACATTTCCCTCAATCCATGCCACACCTTAAATTTAATATCTACCCCTAGATATGCTTTGATCTTAGCCACACGATTAGTGTCATTGAAGCCCTAGCATGCCCTACGTTGGATTATAAATAAGAGTTATTTTGATGGCTCAACCCTTGAGTCCAAAAAAGTCCCTAAGTTTTCTATATTTCCTAAGTGCCTGAGTTTCATGACCGCTCATTGCTTGAGATTCCTCAAGATTCATATTCTCTTGAAACCTCCAGGTACTTCTACCTCCATCCACACTCGTATTAACTCCCATGACTGTCACCATCCATTTCCTCATCAACATATCTGCCTCTGCAGAATCTTCCCTCATTCGTTGAATGCCTTTGAATGCTATCTACCACCACCAAGCACCTTTGGGTGCCTACCTATCAGTCTCAAGCACCCATGGGTGTTTCCTACAGTTGCCAGGTAATAGAGAGCATTTATGTAAGCATTTATAACACCCCTTAGCCTTCGAGCAATGTTAGGGCACACCTTCACCATCGACCTGCAATAGATCCAACCATCAACAAACAACAAGCAAGGAGCAAGGTAAATCTATTTTATTTTGTCATATTTTCATATTGTCTAATTCTGTTTGTATTTCATACTGCTATAGCTAGGGTTTTAGTTGTGATTTCTGAGGGCTCACATAGTGGAGTCCTCATTATTATTAATAACTCTTTGGTGTTTATTTGTGTGCAGATTAGACAGTATATCAGAAGCATTGGACAATTGATTAAGTTGGAGTGGGCCAACATCGGATACACAGAAGCCCACTCACACTTGTTAGGAGTTAAGACACAATTGAAGACACCACCATTTGTGTAACTAGAGTTTCGAAGAACCCTAGCAATTATTGTAAAAATTGTATCAAAGAGGATTCTTAAATCTGCTATTGTAACAATGGAGCTTTTAGGCTCCCCCCTGTTTAATATAAATCTTATTTGTTGTGCAATATCTGGTTTACTTGAATTCTATTTCATTTAACATTATTTGGTGTCATGTTTTTAGCTCTACAAATGATAATCACGATGGGACCCCCTAAGAGTGTCATGTTTTGATTTATCTTGTCATCTAACTTGCTATTTGTTGTCTTATTTTGCAGATTTTTCAGAAGCATAAATCACACATTTTTTGTCTGTTAGGGTTTCTGATGAGTTGCAAAAAATTTTAGGAGATGCATGAGACACACAACTACACTCAGAGGTCATATAGAAATGCCCAGGTGCATTTTAGAAGCACCCAAATGTGTTTTATAGTGATTTGGAATAAATACATAGGTTTCTAGTAAGTCCACTATCCAAAATCCAAGTTTTTTGTTTTACGTATTCTGGGTTCTTTGAGGTATTTTTTAGATTTCAAGCATAAAATGAAAAATCACTAAGTAATATAGAAAAGAACTCATTTTAGTGTGCATTTTAGGTTTCTTTTGCATCTATTCACACATTCCAGTTAGGGCTTCTATTTCTAATGTATTCACAAATATAAAATGTTGCATTCTAATTGCATTTGAATTGAAAATATGCATAAATTAGAGCCACATTTTAGGGTTAGAAGTACTTTATTTTATCTAAGTAGGAACATCATTAGGGTTCCAAGAGTATTATTGCCATTGGGTGATTCCAAGCAGAGGGGTGGACGAACCCTCCAGTTGTCTTTGATAGAGGGTCTTAAGTGGTGTACTTCACACCCTTTGGAGAAATTAACATTCTCTTATTGGCTTATGATTTAGATTTATGAAATTAGTTGCTCCTAACATTGTTTTTCCACATTAATAAATGGAAACCTTAAAAGGAACAATTCACACACAACACATTTCACTCAAAATAGTAGTGGTTGGATTTCATCACCAACCATTGCTTGAGATTTGGTGATGATGGCATTCATATCCATCCACCAATATCTGCCCATAGAAACCATAGGATACCCTCAAGAAAACTTGTTGGATTTCATCACCAACAAGAATCTCGTTTCCCTACCTTCACCATATTTTTTACCTTTGTTTCATTAAGCAATATTAGAACATCAAAACACACAATACTGACACTTAAAATGAATGCACATTAAAAAGGAGATAATCAATGAACAAGGTAATCCACACTAATTGAAACTTAGCATTGGTTTCTTATTTCCTTTTTGCTCCTTAAAGATTTTATTTTTGTGTTACATTTGATAGTTTAATCTATATTTTGATTTATATGCTTATGGTATTAACTAGAAACCAAAAGAAATCTATAAATCAAGATAATTTAATGGAACCTTCATCCACCTTCCCCACCACTTTTGTGGTAGATTTCCTAAATGTGACACAGGCAGATTTATCTACAGGTCCCTCACATTCCTTGCCATCCATAGCCTTCCATATGGCTATTCCCCAAGATGAGTCAACCTCCCCTACCATCAAAAATCACATTACCCATATAGACATGACAAGAGTAGAAGCTTTCATAAAGTATTCTAGTTATGTCTTAGAGTCCATTTCCAATTCACCTAGACAAGATTCTACTTTATAGCAAGAGCTTGTTTATTCCCAGTACCCATCCATATTTACCTAGGTTTATACTAACTCCCTTTTTGAGGTATAATTTACACCTTCATCCCATGTGTCCATTCCCCAACCTTCATGTGCTCCTAGAACCTCATATACCTCCACTTACACCAACCCCTTGTATGAAGCACATATCAATGCTGCTTCACAAGTTCTAGCCTCACAAGTTGCCATACCTAGTGTAACTTGTACCCAAACCACATATTCCTTACCATATACCTCCATACCCATAGATTCTAATAGAGAGATCAATGAGGAATGGGAACACCTAAAAAAATTTCTTAGACAAAGTCAAAATGCTCAACAACAAGTACAGGTTAACCCTAAACCTTTACAAAAATCTACTCAGACTGTCCTTGTCAACCAGGGTCCATCATGGGCACCACAATATTCTATGGTTTCTATCCCTATTCCCCCACAAAGCCATACCATCACCCATCCTATTCCCATTGGCCAACCTAGCCATAATATTCATCCATCAACATCATTCCATAATTCCCCATATTTTCATCAATAATCTCCCATTCATAAATTCCCATCAAATTTGCCTAGTCATCAATACCAATCTCCCCATCACTTAGTCACTCCATAACATTTTTCCACTCCATCACAAACTCATCAGGTAATTCAGGGCTTCCACATTCCTAAATATGACCCTCTAATTGAGGCCATGCAAAAATAAATAGATCAATTGATGCAATATACACCTAATTTTTCAAACCAGAAACCAACCTTACGACAATTGATCAATCAACCAATTCATTTTTCAGTGCCATCCCTGTCTTATATGATAAATTTCATGGTACCCAAGTTTGAAAAATTTAAGGGAACTGAGGATCCCAAAGAACATTTGAGCACTTTTGTACATGTTTGCTTTAGAATTCAAAACAAGAATGCTCTCATACTTCAAACTTTTCCTTAAACATTAGGAGGGCATGCTATAGAATGGTACAATCAATTGCCAAGCCATAGCATCTATACTATCAAGCAATTGATTGATCAATTATTTTATCATTTCATCCTAAATGTTAAAAAGAAGATCTCATTGTTTGATGTCTATGCTTTAAGGCAGCATGATGATGAATCTATCTATGATTTTAGAAACTATTGGAGGGTTATCATCACTAAATTGCCATTCACCCTACCAATGGATGAGCTAATTAAGTTATTCATCAAGAGTTAATTAAAACCTATCTCTTGGATACTTAAATTATGAACTTATCAATCTTTTTAATAAGCTTTAGCTCAGGCTAGTGTCATTGAGGATATCAAAATCCAAGAAGGTATTCTTAAGCCTAAGAAGAAAGAATGGCAAAACAAGGGCCAATACAAAAGCAACTATTCTAGCCAACAAAAATCAACACAGACTACCCCAACCACCCAATCCAATCAAGTCAATAAAATGGTCATGAGCCAACCAATAATGGCTCAAAAACAACATGTGCAACAAACACCACAACCAATTGCATATCATGCGGTCCCCTCAACAACACAAGCTCCAAAAATACAAAAAATAGTTCCATCTATGGAAAACCATCCCTGGTGATAGTCTATCTGACAAAATCACCAATATACCCCTTTAGCCGAGTCATATACCTCCATTTTTAGAAGGTTGTATGAGACAAATAAAATTGCTTTACTTGAAATTAAATTGAGTGATCTCACCAAACATGGGAAACATTATTAGGAACATTTATTTCATCCTTATCATAGGAAAAATAGGCATGACATTAATAATTACCATGTATTTAAAGACATAGTCCAAGACCTTATTGACTTGGGTGCGATCAAGCTTGATAATACCCTCGCTCAACAAAACCAAAACCTTGGTATATTTCAAACACCCCTTCCTCATCATAAGGAAGTGCAACCAAATATATGGGGAACTAACACCAAAAATCCTAATCAAGTCAATCACATACAACAATACCAAGGGTTTGTAGGGGCCATTCATGTGGTCACTAGAGGTCAAAGGAATAACCAACAAAGGCAACCACCTTAAGCAAGTGTGTCACAATTCTACATCGCCACCCATTCAATTTTTCCCTATTCCTTAATCACCCATCTATATCCCTAGCCAATCAAATCCTTCTAATCCACCCTGAATAGTCATCTCCTTGAGTAGCTGGTTAACTATGAGTCTAAAAATGGCTTCCACCAAATTATCAATCTATGAGCTAATCTAACAATATCCTCCACATCGTGAGGCATTAATGGATTTTTTGAAATCCATAAAACTACAATCACAAGATCCTAATGCCTTCAAAAACTTTATGGGGAGCATACAAATATGCATGGAGCCTTCCATAACATTCTATGACTTTTGTATTAAGCCAATCTCATTGGAATCTATAGAACCTCCATTGAATATCATGGCTATAATTGACAAGAAGCCTTTTAAAAGAGTCCTAATTGACAATGGTTCCTCTATCAACATCATTACCACATCTGCTCTTCATCATTTGAACCTTCCTCCATATCACATCACCAATTCATCATTCACCCTCAAATAATTTAATGATGCTTTATGTTCCACAATTGGCACTGTTATTTTTCCCATTGAAGTAGGGGTCAAAATGTTGCATACCATGTTCCACATCTTGGAAGGATCCATGACATACAATGTACTCCTTGTAAGAACTTGGATGAGGAAAATGAGATGTTCATGAGGTATAAGTACATTGCATACTAGTAGACGTCGAGCCATTTAAGTATTGCAATTTCATCTCAAATCCTTATGAGTCCATAATCCATTCCACTCACCTTTTTCTTTCACCATCAACCAATCCATCCACCACTTCACTAATTTCTTCATCAAAGGATCCCATCCTTGAAGAGCTCCCTATCATCAACCCTCATCAAGCTTCCATGCCCCTATCATCTTCATCATTACCTACATGCACATGTGGTCACAGTCAATCCACATCATTAGCATCAATGCCATCCACTTCATCATCATCATCCATTCATCAGCCTTTCCAAGCCAATCCATAACCATCACCTAATGTTTCACAAGTTGAATTAACAAACTATGAAACATTCCCATATTCACCTTTTCCTGAGTCCTCATCTAACCATAGTCCCTCCATGTCATCCCAAGTTGAGGTCCACCTCACCAATCCTGGTATTGGTGAATACGTGGTCCAAGACATCACCATCACACCTCTCACCATTCCTAGTGCTAAGGATTTTGGTCATCCATGTGATCCACCTTTGGCCATAGGAGAAATATATAACATGGGTTCAACTCCAAATAGCATAAATTTTGTATTCTTCATCAAGTTTGATTTCCATAGAAGAGCCCAAAGAACCAAAACTTGCCAACATTCCAAACATGACGGGATTTCCATATCGATATTTTCACATAGTCAATTGGCAAGGTCATGGCCTAGGATTGCATGAATAGGGAGTGCATCAACCTATTGATATTCCATATCAAGAGGTGCACGACCATTCAGGTCTAGGTTACCACCCACTTTCCACCACCTCTTCTCTTGAACAAGCCTTCCAAAGGCTTAATCTCAATTTAGGAGAAGAAGCCCTCCATCCCAATAATTATGATGATGAAATATATGAATAATTTGAGCTTATGTTGATAATTTCAAATGAATCTAAAGAAGAATCAGATCCCATCATTCCCCATACCAAACAAGATGAGTTTTATCTCAACATGTTCCCCATCCATGAGCTCATATTTTGCTTGTTTCTTCCACAAGAGTGAGCCGCCCCTACAGGTGAACCTCCACCTCTATTCCATTTAGCAATTTCATAATCCAACTTGTAACATATGTACATAACACAAAAAGTAGTTATTTTCACCACTACCAAAAAAAAAAAAATCAATCAAAAATCAAGAAAAACATCTTTTTTAGCATTGCATGTATATATCATTTAGTAAAATGTATTTTGTGTTGATTGCTGCTATTCAGGTTAACCAATCCTTAGCACTGATTCCTAGGTTCCATCCATTCTATCCAACCTCATTCACCTCACCCATAAGTCAACATGAATCCTGTTGATTTATTCACCTTGCTTCGTGATCCATACGATCTAACTAAGCCAATTCTAATTGATATAAGTCTCATCGATATGGACCAGATTTTATAAGCTTCATCCTTTTCTAATTTTTTTTTATCCAAGGAATTTTTAAGGGCTTCCACCAACTACATTCCTCCATCTCCTCTGCCTTCACCTTCACCTTCAGATCCTAAGGTTTTCTAGGCATAAATAGACAAGGATAAGCCAAAAGAGTTTGATGACATCTTAGATGATACTCATATGATTTCTATGCCCCTTAGCTTGAGAAAGGTTCCCACATGTCTATTTAAAATACCATCGATGTGGACCTTATTTCAAACAAAGACAATCCCTAAAATTTTCAAGTTTGGAAAAAGTCCATCACCCGACAAATAAGAGAAATTAATTTCTCTCCTCAAGAGGAATAAGGGCATATTTGCATGGTCATACAAGGACATGCCCGGTATTGACCCTAGTTTGGTTATCCATAATATCACCTTACAACCTGATGCTAAGCTAGTCAAACAAAAACTTAGGAGAATGCATCCTACCATGGTCCTCGTGGTAAAAATAGAGCTTCAAAATCTCTTAGACATGAACTTCATAGTTCCTATCAACTATCCTGAGTGGCTTTCAAACATGGTACTCGTTCGTAAGCCTAACAGGGCAATACATGTTTGCACTAATTTTCAAGATATTAATAAAGCATCATGTCCTAAGGATGACTTCCCTCTCCCAAATATTGATACTCTTGTCGATACTTGCACTAGCCATGAAATGCTTTCACTCATGGATAGTTTTTTCAGGATACAACCAAATTCGAATAAATCCTGATGACGAACACAAAATAAAATTCACTACACCTTGGAAAACTTTTTGCTACAAGGTGATACCCTTTGGCCTCAAAAATGTAGGTGCCACTTATCAACATGCCATGACATACATTTTCCATGACTACATGCATAAGATTATCGAAGATTATGTGGATGATCTCTTGGCTAAATCTAAAACTCAACAAGAACACATTGGTGTATTGGAGAAAGATTTTGACCGACTCCTAGAGCATAATGTAAGGCTGAATCCCAAGAAATGTGTCTTTGGTGTTACCTCAGGTAAACTTGTAGGATTCATTATATTTAAAAGAGGTATTTGAGTGGACCCTAACAAGGTCAAGGTCATCATGGAGATGCCTCCCCCAACTAACTTAAAGGATTTTCATAGTTTACAAGGAATGATTTAGTTGATCCATCATTATTGTGCAACTTTTTGAAAAATGTAGGTCATTTAATCACCTACTATAAAGGGGGTGACATTCTCTTAGATAGATGAATTTCAAAAAACCTTTGATGACATTAAGCAATACCTAGCTTCTCTGCCAGTCTTAGCTCCTCCTCATTCAGGGGTCCCATTTTATATTTATATCTCAGAAACGGACTTTACCTTAGGGACAATGCTTGCACAAAAGAATGAGAAAAATCAAGAGTAAGCTATCTATTACATTACTTGAACATTGGTAAGCTATGAGACTAAATACACTTATGTAGAAAAACTATGCTTAGCAGTGGTTTTCGCCACTAAGAAACTTTGATACTACATGCTTGGCCACACAACTTATGTCATAGCTAGATAAAATCCTCTACGCTACATGATGTCCCACACTTAAAATAATACCTACACCGCTAAATGGATAATGCTCCTTATTGAATTTGACTTGGAATCCATTAGCCAAAAATCCATTAAAGGTCGATAATAGCTAATCAACTTGCGAAAGCTTCGCTACCTACTGATCATCCTTTTATTATTAAGCTCCCAGATGATTCGGTATTTGCTATCACTAAGCAATAAGAAGATGTCATTCCAGAGGAATATGTCGATATCACACTATTATTTGATGTCTCTAAGTGCATGAAAGGTCAAGGTGCTGGAATCATGTTTCATACACCACAGGGGGTACCTATCCCCTTATCATTTAAAATTGACTTCCAATGCACAAACAACACCATATAGTACAAAGCCTTAATATTAGGTCTTCAATCAGCTATAGCTATGAGCATTAAGCATATTTAGATATTTGGTGATTCTTAACTTGTCATTAAACAAATCAATGGAGAATACCAATGCAAAGAACCTACCATTAAGCTTTATCATGAGGTAGCAATGAAGTTGCTCTCTAAGTTTGATTGGTATGAAATCAATAGTTTACCACGTTCGACTAATAGATTTGTAGATGCGATGGCCTCTCTTGGATCATTGATCCCAAAAGACTCATTTGGAGAGGTACAACCCCTTATCATTTCAATGGTCTCTAAATCTACAATTTTCCATGCTGAGTCTAAGGATAAAAATGATGTTTGCTTTATCCATTTGAATTCATATGAGCCTTGGTCAAGCCAAATAGTAGCTTTTCTCAAGTTTGGAACACTTCCATCTGACATATCTCGAACTACCAAATGCACTTTCAATAAAAAGGCAACTTGTTTCATTCTCTTGGAATATGTGTTGTATAAACATGGTTATGATGGAGTCCTCATTCATTTTCTCAAGGCTAGTGAGGCTCAAAGAGCCATAGTTGAATCTCATGATGGTACTTGTGGTGGTCATTTTAGTGGAATGGCCATTGCTAAGCGTATTCTATGCATGGGTTATTATTTGCCCACAATGGAATGTGATTTTTGCACATATGTCAAACATTGCAAAAAGTGTCAAGAACACGCTAATTTAACTCATGTACCATCACAAGATTTACAACCTATTCAAATCCTTTGGCTCTTTTCATAATGGGGCCTAGATCTAATTGGAAAAATTTCACCTCCTTCTTCAAGACAACATACTTTCATCATCACAACCACTGAATACTTCACAAAGTGGGTTGAGGTCATTCCTCTAACCAATATGACAAGACCTAGAATTGTGGAGTTCATACTCCATCACATTATTTATCATTTTGGTATTCCCTCAAAGATCATTTTAGACATTGGTAAGTATTTCAAGAATAATGATGTTCGAGCACTTTGCAAGAAATATAACATTCAACATAGTTTCTCGACTCCTTATTACCCATAAGAAAGTGGACAAGCTAAAGCTTCCAACAAGATCTTAGTTGCTACTCTCAAGAAACTTGTCAAAGAAAATAATAGATATTGGCACACACAAATTCCCTTAGCATTATGGGCTTATCAAACAAGCATCTGCATGCCTACAAGGGCAACGCCATTTTCATTGGTATATGGAGCCAAAGCAATCATGCCTCTTGATCTCGAGATCCCTTCCTTGTGAATCTCTTTGTAAAAATTCATAGATGATGACACTGCTAGACAAGAACGTGTTGAACAACTAACACTTCTTGATGAGAGGTGAGTCAATGCTTTAGAGCATTTAAAATTTTATCAAGACTGCCTCAAATGTGCTTAAAATCAGCCAAAGTTCATCTACGTGAATTCCAAGTAAGAGATCTTGTCCTTAAAGAGAACCAGCAAAACACCAACGCATTACCACATCTTTGTGATAAGTTCATGACTAATTGGTTAGTTCCATACATCGTTACACAAAGAGTGGGTGATGGTCCTTATAAGCTTGCTAGTCTAGAGGGAGAGGAAGAACCCGAACCACTTAATGTTATACACTTGAGAGAATTCTATGCATGATTTGATTTATATATATATATATATATATATATATATATATATATATATATATATATATATATATATATATACATGGATAATACACAAAAACATTTGCATCCATTTCATTCAAAATATTGCATTTCACTTGCACATATATTTACAAAAATAATGCATTCACCCACATTTCATATTGCATTCCATAATACCCAGGTGTTGTAGGTGAGTTGGAGAGGAGAGGGAAATTCTCCAAGGGAGGTCCCAGGTTCGAATCTCCATCCTACCAAAAAGTTGAATTGGGTACCCAAAATCCAATTGATAATGTTGGTGCGAGCAGGGCTGGGTGTGACTCCTAGGTGACTTTGACGGTGTAGAACCCATTTTTCATGGTCTCTTAGACCAAGGCGGCCCCACAAGGGATTTTTTTCTTTATATATATATATATATATATATATATATTGCATTCCAAATTTCACAAAAATGGAATGTCATACATTGCATTCACATCCATATTTCATATTTCATATTAGGGATAATTTATCTAGTTCAATAAAATCATGTTGCCTTAATCAGGGGCACCTTCACAAAGCCATCCACACAATTCCACCAAGTCAAAATTGCCATTAGCACAAGCCACATTCACAATTACTAGGTGTTTTTAATCACTCAACCACCTCTAGTGTTTTAAGAAACCTCCAAAATACATGTCAAGTTATTTTTAGGACCATTGCACATATTCACTAAGAAAATCTTGAGTTTTGGGAATTGAATCCAAAACATTCTTGAACCAAACACAACTTCACACCTTGAAAACATCTTAGGTCAAAAAGGGATAACACCATACTTGGTATAAACCTCAAAGTGAAAAGGGTCATCCTTGCTAGTCCCATCATGCAACATATTCCATAAAAATAGTGGTTCTCGCCACTACCACAATTCCAAAAATAAAAGAAAGAGTAGGGAAAAATCCCTAACATAAATTCTAAATATTTTACATCACACACCACTGATCAATTGGGTTATAAGAATCGTTCTACATTTCAAATCAGACGGTTAGGTAGTCATCCCCAAAACTTAAGAGATCAACAACAAAATTCATGGACTATGGAGTTAGCCTCCACTAGAGCTATAGACACTTTACTGGCAGTGGAGTATGCTCATGCGTGGTGACATGTCTCTTTTAAAAGAGACCTCTGACCGCTCATACGGACAAGCTAGCCTCTTGGTTTTAACCATAATAGGTTTACCCAATTTACTCAAGATGAGTTAATAAAATCACTTGCACACACACTGGTTCTTGATTATATTGATTTATTACCATGCTCTTGATTCATTAAATGAATTCAATCCACACACATTTGTTCCTAGAGGGATTAGGTAGTTTTAGTGAGTTTGTTTGATGCCACTAGGATGTTTGAGTCTCTGCAAAACAAGCAGTTTTCCATATCAACATCCATGTATTATTCCATATCAACATCCATGTCTTCTTCCATATCAACATACATATATTCTTCCATGTAAATATTTGTGTCATTTCATGAGCCATTATCTGCCATATGCCACCAAGTTTGGTGCCCCTGATTAAACAATATTGCTAACAAAATGGTCAAAACAAAGATCTAAACAATAAATTATCATTAGCATACCACCTTGAATTAATCATCCATATATTTTGTCTTGAATTAATCATCCATAACATAGTATATGTATTTATCATAAATAAAAATATGCATTCCATAAAAATATTCCACACAAAGCATTCACAAACACATTGAAAGCATGAGGATACGGAAACAAAAAGGAATATGCCACAAGAACGAGAAATAATGTATGCAAATTGACACAAGATAAAAGCAATAGAAATATGGTAGTATCTTTTATTGATACGCTTTAAAAATTGTGTTACAATACATCTCCTTCCTTTTTAGGGGATAGGAGAGTCAAATGTGTTTCTTGTCAAAAGATCCATGGCTAACAAATCCTTCTTCCGCGTGCCCACATGTAAGATGGGCAGACAAAAACGTCACCACCGTTGTTGTATGTGATTATTTTCTATTTCCTGCTCCTCTTTTGTTGGAAACCTGCGTTCAAAGAAACATAAAATATTTAATAATACCTGCAGACCAAATGAAACATATATTTCCCACAGCCTATTGTCAGTGTATGCATGAAAATAATAAAATGACTATCAAATAAACTCTGATTGACCTAAAACTTTGACATAAGCATAAAAATATCATCAAAAGACCATTGCAAAAAGAACAGTCTCAAAATTCCTCACAGATATGTACTCGCTCTAGGGTGGGACGAATAGGACTATGAGAATTGGCCAAAAAAGCACCCTATTCAATGTCCTACTTAGGAAGCTCCAAAATACCTGCAAACTTGGGGTTAGATAATTGGGGGCATTTTGGGACGACCCAGATGCTCAGATTTCTCCAATTTTGCCTCTAGAACCTAGATTTTGAAGATGGCATCTGTAAGTTAGTGAAAGTGGGAAACAACAATAACCTGGTCAAAAATGATCATAATGACATGAAATTTGAACTGTAACCTATTTAACCTATCTAGAATCAGATGCAAAAGAAAAATAAATAAATCTATCATAGATTTCTAATCGTCTTGGGGTGGGGCGATTAGAACTGTGATAGTTTGGGGAGCGCCCGGGGGCAGGACGCCCATCGATTGAAGCACTGTTTTGGCACCAATCCACTTGGGATGGGTCCAAAACTGGTTATGGGGTGTTGTCAACAAATTTGGTGGATAGTTGTGGTCAGAAATCAGGTTTTGGGTATGGATTTGCGCCTCCAATAGTCACCCAATAACCTCCCTTTCGAATGAGAGATTAAGGATGTAAAAGCACAAATCGCAGTTAGGTATGAAATTGGCAGCACTTTTTTGCTCAAATGCTCCTTCTCTGTATATCTTTTGGGTGGTAAACCCACCAATTTATAGACCTAGGGTCTATTTGTTTGAATTGTGCATGCGAGGGTGCCTCTTGAGTTAACTGTCCTATTTTCAGACAAAAGCTAACTCCTTGATAAAAAAGCTTCTTTGCATGAGGTCTCTAAAATAAAGACATGCATGATTGAAGTCTCTCTTCTTGATTTGGAGCCGTTCCTCGCAATTGCATGACTTGTAGCTTCAGTTAACTAGTGAACTTGTCGAGGTTTGAATTTTTGCCAATCAAACCTGCTATTCGTCCCAGCCTGGAGCGATTACTTAATCATCCCAGGGTGGGATGATTACCAGTCTGAATTCGTCCCTGGGTGGGACGAATAGAGAAAAAGGTGCCAAAAAGGTGCAAATTTGACTTTTGACCCTCAAAACTACTTTTGGGAGTGGTTAGGACCATTGTTTGACCTCTGGGGGCTACCCTAGGGGCTGTTTGTGTCAATGTGATCAGCGCTTGTTGTCACATAATCGGATTGGTGCTATTTTGGTGTCTACAAATGCCCCTTTTTGGGAAGCGCTATGCAAGGCGCAACGCCGAGCAAAAATAGATAACCAAAGCACTAATGATTAGGGTTTCTCAGTAACCTAACCAACTCTTGATGCCCCAAGTATGGAAAGGGCACGCATTCTTGAATCCTTGCTTCTGACGAGCTAAGGAACTAATGTCAAGTGTTAACCTTGTTCGGTGAGGTGTTACTTGAGCTTGGACATTGATCAGTCATGAATAGACAAAGGGCGCAACCTTTTGTCTGTGGGAACCTTGAGTTCATGATTCATGAATGCCAAGTGTTTGATCAGTTTGTGATTGTTGCTTGTTTGCTGCCCCAAGCAGGGGAGTGATTGTCTTTGTCAATGATCCTTTGAATGTGTGTCATTTCCATGACTGGGTATTGTTGTTGTTGATTTGCGACTAAGTGTGACTACCCCATCAAGCGACGAATCAATGAGGGAATGGCCGACATGAGAAAAGTGATGAGTCGCTTGACCCAAGATGACTTAGGTAAGGGTGCCTTCAGTTGTTTACCATGAAATACGAAAGCAATTTTTGAACATTCTGACCTATTTTTGGTGGGTTTAAACCCTTTTTGCGACGCCATTTGGAGCTGAAATTGACAAAAATTCGTCCTCCCGTGGAGCGGTCCCGCTATGGTAGCCTTCTTAGGGAGTAGGATAATGACAATTTGTAACCCCAATGCCTATTTTGGATGCCAAGAATGTCAGGCGTAAAAGCGCCTTCGTTCGGCAATGTTATTGCTATTTTTGGATGGGTTTTGACCCGTTTTGGTGACGTCGTTTGGGGATGAAATTCTCAAAAATTCATCATCCCGTGGAGCGGTCCGGATATGATAGCCTTATTAGGGAGTAGGATAGTGACAATTTGTGACCCCAATGCCTGTTTTGCATGCCCGAAATGTCAAGTGTAAAAGCACTCTCATCGGACACTTTTATTGCTCTTGTTGGTGCATTTTTGTGCTGTTTTGTTTTTATGTATATGTATTTACATTGATGTATGCAAATGCTTTTATGAATGCGATGTGTCTAATTTGTATGATGTATGCATGTGGAATGAATGAAATGAGTTGTTGATGACTTGTCGATGCACCATAGACTGTACAAGATTTGACTGACTTTGTGAAATGACTTTGCATGTGAAAACTTTGTTTTTGTATTTTGCATATATTTTGATGGTGATGTATGGAATGAAATGTACCGAGTTGTTTGAAAATGTAGTTAAGATTTTATGAGATGCGGATATTTTAACTAACTAGCCAAGACTATACATTTATCTCACAAGACTTTTGAACAAGGTCTAAATCGACTTGAATTTAACCAAGTTATTTTACATCCCCGTGTGTGCAATTGAGTTTGTTTATGTGGTATTTATCAGGATACCGCCAGTGCCAGATAGGCTATCAACCAAACCTGTATTGAGAATCACCTAATTAGCTCCACTAACTCCATTGTTGTATTTAGCAAGATTAATCCACGTGACAATCTAAGGTACATCCACATGCAAATAGTGGTCTGCACACATGCAAAGCTAATGTGACGGACATATCATCATGCGGGTAGGATACCACCATTGCCAGATAGGCTATCAACCAAACCTATAATGAGGATCACCTAGATGGTTTTTGAATGCTAAGAATTCTAGGGATTCAAGTTCAGGTTATTTGTTGGCTGAATGATTTGGGAGACTTGCTCGTCTATATAGTGATGAAAATCATTGTTTATTTTTCTATTTATTTTTCTTTTTGAGCAAGGATTTTGAATAGTGGTGATAACCACTATTATTTGATTTTGTATTTTGAGCTTTATAAGTTTGAGCTTGTGAATGGCCTTGATCATGTTGGCCTTGGGGATGACTACCCATCCTGTTCAAGGACGTGTAGTATGAATCCTTATGACTTTGGGAACCAAGGGGATAATGGAGATTATGAAGTAAGGGCATTGATATTTTAGGCCTTGGGGATGACTACCCATCCTAGTTAGGGGTGTGTAGTACGAATCCTTACAACTTGGGGACCAAAGGTGAGTGGAGATGGTTGTGATGATGGTTTGTTGGAATTATGTTTTTGAATAGCGTTGATCCTTTTAGGTCTTGGGGATGACTACCCATCCTTGGCAGGGACGTGTAGTACAAATCCTTACAACTTGGAGACCAGAGGTGAGTGGAGATGATTGTGATGATGGTTTGTTGGAATTGTGTTTTTGAATAGCGTTGATCCTTTTAGGTCTTGGGGACGACTACCCATCCTTGGTAGGGACGTGTAGTATGAATCCTTACAACTTTGGGGACCAACTATGATTGGGATTTGTGGAAGTGGTGAAAACCACTATTTATTATGGGGAATGGATAGGGAAGAGCTCGTCCTTTTGTCAATTCTCAGCATTCTGGAACCATTCGCACATGGGGATGAATAGGCTAATATTTCACCTATGGTACCCTAGACTGCTTTGTAGGTTTCTCTTGCGTTCACACAACTTAGGAATTATTTTATGTGTGTTAATTTGTGTTGGGATGCTATGTAACAAGGCGTGATCCAAGTAAAACTTTCCTGAGTAAAATCTGTTTAACTTTGTACAGTTTTTGGCTAGAAATTTAAAGACAACTGAATAACGAAAACCTTATATACATTAGGAGACAAGCCGACTTAAAAAATGGTGATGATGCTATTCGGATGTATGTGTTTGGAAAATGGATTTGATGTGGAAATTGATGGAATTGCCAAGTAATGACAGTCTATGGTGCTTTTGACTTGTATGACCAGCAACTATGCGATGTATGGATGTGATGCCTAATGCAACTTATATTTTTGTATTGTGATTTTTTTTTTTGTATGAATGAGATTGAAATGCAATTTTTATTTTTTATTTTTGATGATTTTATGAGTATGCATAGAATTGAAATGCAAAATTTTTTGTGATTTTTGATGATTTTATTGTTTTTGTTTGTTTTTTGAATATTTGTTTTGACCAAGCGATTATGGTAACCCTTGGAGCATTTGGTTTGACCAAAGGATTTATGGACACCTTTGGGGCATTTTGGGGTTGACCAAGTGATTGTCATAATCCCTGGAGCTTTTTAGGATGACCAAGCGATTACGATAATTCTTGGAGCTTTTGGGTGACCAAGGGATTGCGATAATCCTTAGAGATTGTAGGGTGACCAAGTGATTGCGATAATCCTTGGAGATTTTAGGGTGACCAAGTGATTGCGATAATCCTTGGAGATTGTAGGGTGACCAAGTGATTGCGATAATCCTTGGAGCTTTTAGGGTGACCAAGTGATTGCGATAATCCTTGGAGCTTTTGGGTTGACCAAGTGATTGTGATAATCCTTGGAGCTTTTGGGTTGACCAAAGGGTTTATGGACACCTTTGGAGTGTTTGGTGTAATCCACTTGCTCTTCAGGGAAGAGAGGTACCCTCATCTTGATGATCTTTGTGCACTAGATCTGGCTCTGGAGGGATTAGCATGAATGGATCGGCCCTATGCACGGATAAGAGGATAGGGTCTACCTTCGGCACTGATGTGGCTATGGGGTCTCTAGGTGAAAGTTGCTCTTGTTCTATCCAAAGTGGCGGACTCAATGTTTGATTCCAGTGCACTGGGTTAATGCGCCACTCATGCCCTAGCCTTGTACCTAGTTGTGCCATCAGTTCTTCATGGGTTACAGGGTGATTGTGCCATCACGCATGATTGAGATATTCCATCTCAGTGTCGGCTTCGTAATCTATGTCAAAAAACCAAAGGCCCTTGTTGGCCCCAACAATTGCCTGCGACATGCTAGGCTCTTCTTATTTGAGCAGATTGATGTGGTCCTCATGGAGTTGTTCCGCTCGTTGTGGGGGGACCTGATTGCTTTGATGTGGCACTTGCTCGATTGGTGCCTCTAAGGGGAATATTTCCATTAAGCTCTCTAGAAATTTTGAGACATGGAAGACCTCATCCTCGGGTAGCTCTATGGTCAGAGGCTGATCCTCTTCAAGAAGAGCCTCACATAAGTTGGGCTTTTGGGACCCCAATATCTTGGGCTCTATCGACTCTAAGTGCTCTAATGCTTTGCATGTATCGGGGGATTTGGGATCCTCCTCTTTGGTTGGTTCCTATTGAGGAATGTGGGGCCTATGGAGGGGTAGCTGGATAGCACCCCCCCTACCTTGGTATTGCGTTTCAGTCCACTCTTTTTCTTGCTCAAATTCCTCAGAGGCTTCTTGAGGGATTTTTGAGGGTGGCCCATGAACCAGGGTGGGTGCTTGAGGAATCGAGGGAGTAGCCTCCTGCTCCTGTCTAGGAGGCATTGGGGTAGCGCTTGATAAGGTCATGATGACCTCTCTCGCATCGAGGGGTTGTGTCCCTCATAATGTTTTGTCTTATGCGTGCGAAGGGTTGGAGTCCTCGTCTGCATAGTGTGTTGGAACAACTCGTCCTTCTGGCTCTGAATGCACTCTTTATTTAGAAGATACCATTGCTCTAACTGTTGTCATTCTAGCTCAAGTAGCGTGAGTTGCATCCGACATGCGATATGCTTGGCAGATTCTAAGATAGTTGGTCCTGTCATCTCATGTGTAGAAGGCCTAGATGCCTCTCCTAAATATCTATCTCGGTCATGATGATCCGAGATCTCTATAGGCCGCCTCCTTCTATTGGGGGTAGCGGCATTCCCTCGAGGCTTTGGCCTTAGTAGGTGATCCTGATAGCTAGCAGTTGCGGAGGCGTATTGCTCACGTGATGTATATTGTGCTTGAGGAAGGTAAGGGTTTTCCTCGTGCTCTCTTTCCTAAGTGAAAAAGGAACAGGCGGAGTTGGCTCACCTTGCCTAAGGAGCCTTGTGCTTTGGATTTGTCCTTGTAGTCCTGAAAACTAGAGGGGTGAAGAAGGGATAGTGTAATCATGTGGTTCCTCCCGTTGAACCCTATGTTGACCTAGCGCTTCTTCGTGTGGTGACCACTCATAGTGAGCATCTAAGGGAGCTCTCCTACGGATGTACCCCTCATGGAAGGGTGTGTGCTAGGTGCTATGCTGAATAGGAGTGCCCCTAGAAGAGGTGCCTCTATAGTCCCTTTCTGTTAAGGTGTGGAGGGGACTGCCTTGTGTGTCAGGTCAACAAGGTGGTATGACCAAATCCTAGGGACTATAACGGAGGTGACTCGTGCCTCCTTGGACATTATCTGCAGCGTCTACCCATGAGTGGGATTGATTGCGGGTGAATACCATGGTAATGACTCTCTACAAGCTATGTAGATTTTTATCTTTTGTTTATGATTTTCTGATTTTTTTTTTGTTACACTAAGCAGAAAAGAACATATACACACAAAGCAATGATTATCTCTTTTAAATATTAATGGTGTGTCCTAGACTGGTTTTAGTGTGTTTTTGATGATGATTTTGTTTTGTTTTTGAAAATTTTTGTGAAGAACATTTAAATGCAACATGAAGGCTCTTATGACTCCCAAAATGGTCTCCCCTTCAATATACCATTGTCGGACCGATATACCAACCTCTCTATATACCCACCCTTACATGAGGGAGACTATAGGTACATGAGAGCAGATGATACGTGGAACATAGGCGATACGAAAGGGGAATCACTCTGTTTATGACACCTACCATAGAAGACTTATCCTCATGCGGTAGGAATCACCCTAGCTGCACTTGGTCAGCTTTCGTCAGGATTTACGTCTAGCAACAGTCGCGATCGGGATAATGGATACAATATCTCAAGCCAAAGTGATAATGGAATCCACCTTTGGTCTTGCTCAAGGGTTGGGGTTTTACGATCGACGCCTTGGTTTAAATTACCACGTGGTGTGTGGGGTTCATTTTAAGTTGCAAAAAAAATGAAACAGGCAAGCATCTAAACTCTCCTATGCAAGCAAATAAACAGAAAACACAAAGCAAAGAATTGACCAAAGGTGTTTAAGACCTCTACCTTTTCTCTGCCCAAGTCGGTTATCTCTGAATTTTTGCCTGAAACAGTCTAGCTTTTGAAAAATTGGTACCTGTAAGCAAAAAAACAAGCAAATTTAATCAGAAATTTAATCTTTAAAAATCAAAGGACACAGGTCCCACCGTGATCGCCACTGAAAGCACAAGGATACGAAAACAAAAAGGAATATGCCACAAGAACAAGAAATAACGTATGCAAATCGACACAAGATAAAAGCAATAGAAATATGGTAATCTCTTTTATTGATACACTTTACAAATTATGTTACAATACATCTCCTTCCTTTTTAGGGGATAGGAGAGTCAAATGTGTTTCTTGTCACAAGATCCATGGCTAACAAATCCTTCTTCCACGTGCCCACATGTAATATGGGCGGACCAAAATGTCACCGTCACTGTTGTATGTGATTATTTTCTCTTTCTTGCTCCTCTACTATTGGAAACCTATGTTCAAAGAAACAAAAAATATTAATAATACCTGCAGACCAAATGAAACATATATTTCCCACAGCCTATTGTCAGTGTATGCATGAAAATAATAAAATGACTATCAAATAAACTCTGATTGACCTAAAAATTTTATAGAAGCATAAAAATATCATCATAAGACCATTGCAAAAAGAACAGTCTAAAAATTCCTCACAGATCTGTACTCACTCCAGGGTGGGACAAATAGGATTGTGAGAATTGGCCAAAAAAGCACCCTGTTCAATGTCCTACTTAGGAAGCTCCAAAATACCTGCAAACTTGGGGTTAGCTAATTGGGGGTGTTTTGGGATGACCCAGATGCTCATATTTCTCCAATTTTACCTCTAGAACCTAGATTTTGAAGATGGCATCTGCAAGTTAGTGAAAGCGGGAAACAACAATAACCTGGTCAAAAATGATCAGAATGACATGAAATTTGAACTGTAACCTATTTAACCTATATAGAATCATATGAAAAATAAAATAAAAATAAATCTATCACAAATTTCTAATCATACTGGGGTGGGGCGATTAGCACTGTGATAGTTTTGGGAGCGCCCGAGGGCAAGACGCCCATCGATTGAAGCACTGTTTCGACACCAATCCACTTGGGATGGGTCCAAAACTGGTTATGGGGTGTTGTCAACAAATTTGGTGGATATTTGTGGTCATAAATCAGGTTTTGGGTACGGATTTGTGCCTCCAATAGTCACCCAATAACCTCCCTTTCGAATGAGAGATTAAGGATGTAAAAGCACAAATCACAGTTAGGTATGAAATTGGCAGCACTTCATTGCTCAAATGCTCCTTCTATGTATATCTTTTGGGTGGTAAAACCCACCAATTTATAGACCTAGGGTCTCTTTTTTTGAATTGCGCATGTGAGGCGCATCTTGAGTTAATTGTCCTATTTTCAGAGAAAAGCTAACTCCTTGATAAAAAAGCTTCTTTGCATGAGGTCTCTAAAATAAATACATGCATGATTGAAGTCTTTCTTCTTGATTTGGAGTCGTTCCTCGCAATTGCATGACCTATAGCTTTAGTTAACTGGTGGACTTGTCGAGGTTTGACTTTTTTCCAGTCAAACCTACTATTCATCCCACCTTGGAGCGATTGCTTAATCATCCCAAGGTGGGATGAATACCAGTCTGAATTTGTCCCTGGGTGGGATGAATAGAGAAAAATGTGCCAAAAAGGTGCAAATTTGACTTTTAACCCTCAAAACTGCTTTTGGGAGTGGTTAGGACCACTGTTTGACCTCTAGGGGCTACCCTAGGGGTTATTTGTGTCAATGTGATCAGCGCTTGTTGTCACATAATCGGATTGGTGCTGTTTTGGTGTCTACACACATATAACACAAAAAATAAAAGCCATGAATATATATATATGTATATGTATAAATATCAAATGTACAATGAATACCAAAAAGGCTACATACAATAGAGAACCAAGGTTCATATACAAAAAGTGCATCTAAGCACTATATAATACCTATGAGTGTACCCCTATGACCTACTAGGAGCCCTAGACCTAGAACTTTGCCTAGACTCAGTTGGCCTAGTCAACGACATCATCGAAGAAGGAGGATCTAGCAACATGATATGATTTTCAATACATAAATCCTCCAATGAGTGCACATACGACTCGCTCACGCAAATTCATTGTAAGTCTATCCCATGTCAATGCTCCTTGCCTAGAATCTCTACATAGAGCCTTACAATCATCTCCTGATCATCTCCACCAACTCATCCCATTGCCTGCACTACCTGCATCTGAGCTATAGTCGCATCTTGAACATTAAGCTCCACCCATAGTTGTGCCACAACCTCATCATGAGACTACACTAGAGCCTCCCACTATGCTCACATCTGCTCCATATCAACCCATAGCATTTCTACCTCTGATATCTCCCCCATGTCATCCTCCTCCTCATCCTCCCCTTAACCAACCATATGAGTCTACTGCCTTGCACCTCTTAACTTCTTCATTTGACTGCTAGCTCAGAGGTACCTCAGTTGCTTCATAGTCTCATCAGACTCCTCAACATCACCCTCACCATCAGCCATCACCTTTGGTACCCACACTGGTTGGGTACCAAACCACGCTACATACTTGGGGGTTGTCCCTACATCATTTACATCTAATACCTCCAACTCCTTGCCATCCTTGATAACCTCCCTCCATGGCTCTGCACATGGAAGCCCCACATCCTCTTGGTACCTCCTATAAATCATCATCTCATCTGGTACTCTTCCTCACTCTACATCCTCCCAACTATCCATCTCAATTGCCTTACCCACCATAACTTCTCCCTATCCCTAGTCCATGTGGTCCCTCGCCAAGGCCTCCATATAACTTGGGTGGATGTGAGACCTGCCCACATATCTCAGTACCACTAGATTGAGCACATTGGATGACTTGGTTGTACCTCCTCTACCACTACCCATCTCCTTGCATAGGGCTACACCCCATCCCATGCCTCATAGGGTAGGCCCTCTTGTTGCACCACTCTAAAGTACTTCCATCCCCAACACTGAAGTAAAAAGTTGCATCACAAGCCCTTCCTCTTTCTTTGCATCACCTCATACAACTCATGGTACACCTACACTAGTAAAGTAGGAGCCCATGCATAGCATTGTGGTGTAGTGAGAAACTTACCAATCCTAGTAGGTTCCATGAAAAACCTACAGCCAGTACTGTTGGGAACCACTATGTTCGCCAACACGAATATCACCAAATATGGTAGGAGCTCCAACTCCTTGGACACATACATGGTCAAGTACAAAATACCCCCACTCTCCACCCTCACCTCCTCCCACTGATCCCCAAACATCCTACTCATTTGGAACTTTTTATCATGGCTCACCTCCACCTTTAGCCCCTCCACTGGCACCTTAAGAATGTGATACACATCCTTAAGGGTAATGGTAATCTCCCTGATCGATAGTTGGAAGGTCCCCCTATCTAAATCCCATATTTTAGCCAAATATAAAAGATACCCCTCATCCACCCTCACTACATCTAGCCGGGCCACATCCTCCAATCCCATCACCCTAAACACACCCCAATCCACATTCGATAGCAATTTCCTCATCATGGTAACAAGAGGAGAAAATTGATGTCGAGGCTCCAAAATCCACTACTGTAGCAATCAACACATTTCATTAGTAAAAAAAATAACAAAATTTTGCACAACATAAAATAATATTTAAAATTATTACCTTGAAAAATCTTGCCTCTGCCCTAGCTGCAACACTCGTTCCCTCTACCACCATAGCTTCTGCACCAAAACTCCACTACCTCACTTTAATCCACTCCTCAGACACAACTTATCAAACTTGAAAATGAACAACCGAGCTTCATTTTCAAATTTGTAGGCTATATATAGAATTTACGGGTGCACTGAAGTACTCTAAGGTATTTTAGGTAGGCTAGAACATGCATGGGTGTTTGTATGCATGCTCAAGAACACCTACACATTTTTTGGTGCATGCAAGCGCACCAGCACATTTTTTGGACCAAGAAATGCATCTGGGCATTTGATGCACAAATAAATAAAAGAAAAAATCAATCAAATCAATAGCATACCTCCTCCAAATTTCACCAAAATTCACACACACATCAATTCAATCATAAAATCAGACTTTGTGAAAACATAAATCAGTTTAGATGCATAATTTTCATTTGTGATCAAAATTCATAAAAAGCACAATTCCACTTACAAAATATATCAAAGTTGGTCCAAATTTTCACAAAACAATCATCTTCATCATCTACATCTTATTCCCCATCATCCCACCAATTTTTGTGAAAATATGAGTTGATTTGGCCCAATAAATTGAATTTTATGTCCAAAAAGATGTAAAATTGACCAACATGCTAAACAATGTTTGCCAACTAGTTCTATTTTTCACAAATAACCACATTTCATTAGTGAATTTTCAAATTTCACCAACATCATACTCCATCATCCATCTCTTATCACATGTACCAAATTTTAAGTGAATCTTGTATATAGATGTTTGTTCTATATACTTGGCAATTGCAACAATTTGCATCCATGAAATTCGGTAAGATGAATGAATCACGATAAGAAAACTTGGTCATAATAATCATTACATATCTCCTTATTCAAGATCACCATCACATTGGGTACTTCACATTTTGAGTGAAACCTTTCCAAGAACAATTTGCACAAAAGCTGTAATTGATGGTCTAGTCCATGGGGCTTAAAACATGGACAAAATCAAATTTCAAACTTTCATATTTCCCTAAAAATCATCATGGTGACTAGCTTTAGCTAGGGTGATTGGTTCTTATCCTAGGAATTATTTGACAGTCACTAGCTAGCCCTCTGAGGTTGACTACTTTTATTTTTCTTTGCATATTCATCATTGCATATCAATGATGCCAAAAGACATATTTTCAACAACATCGAATCACCCCAAATTTGGGGTAACCACAATTGGTTTTGAATTTACCGTATTGGGATACATCTTACATGATCATGGCATCAACACTTGGAAAAAATATTTTCATCTGTTGGGGAAAAATAGATACATTTTTCATCACATTTGCACAAAACCCTTCATCTATTGGGGCAAAAGTAGACGCAATCATTTCACATTTTTCAACAATCCCCTTCCCACCGTTGGGGAAAAAACAACATCACATTTTATATTATTCATATCATCCACATTCCATTTGCATAGATTTTATTTTTTCAATTGGCTCATGAGATTCATCTGCAACCTCATTCTCCAATTGAGGGGGTAAGCTACACAATAACTCCAAATTATTTATTATTTTACCTTTGATTTTATCTTCACATTTCAACAAGAAAGAGAAGCTACTTATGTGCCTAGCCCAAATAGGTGTCTTATATTTTTGTACCATATTGTATTTTATGCAACATGGTACAAAAAGAGGCATCTGTAGACACCAAAATGTAGCCACTTGTCCTCCACCCATTCTTTCCCACCATTTCCACCACCAAAACATAGCCACTTGCCCTCCATCCTAGCTTTCCCACCATTTTTACCTATTATTTATATATATTTATATATATTTATTATATATATATATATATTTAAATAATAATATTATATATATTTAATAAATATATATTTATATAAATAAATCAATCCCAACCATCCGATTTCATGTAATATCATTTGTCCATTTTCCTCAATCCATGTCACACCCTAAATTTAATATCTACCCTTAGATATGCTTTGATCTCAGCCACACGATTAGTGTCATTGAAACCCTAGCATGCCCTAGTTTGGATTATAAATAAGAGCCATTTTGATGGCTCAAACCCTAAGTCCAAAAGTCCTTGAGATTTGTATGTTTTCTAAGTGCTCGAGTTTCCTGAGTGCTCATTGCCTGAGATTCCTTAAGATTCATCTTCCCTTGAAACCTCTGGGTACTTCTACCTCCATCTACACTCATCGTAACTTTCATGACTATCGTCATCCATTTCTCCCTCACCAAATCTACTTCTGTAAAATATTTCCTCATTCGCAAAACACCTCTGGGTGCTTTCTGCCACTATCGAGTGCCTCTAGGCACCTCCCTACCAGTCTTGAGTACCCATGGGTATTTCCTATAGCTATCGGGTGCCTGTGGGTGTTTTACGTAAGCCTTTCTAACACCCCTTAGCCTTCAAGTGATGTTGGGGCACACCTTCACCATCGACCTGCAACATATCCAACCATCAACATATAGTAAGAAAGGAGCAAGGTAAATCTATTTTATTTTGTCATATTTTCATAATGTTTAATTCTGTTCACATTTCATACTGCTATAGCTAGGGTTTAGTTGTGATTTTTGAGGGCTCACATACTGGAGCCCTCATTATTATTACTAAATCTCTAGTGTTTCTTTATGTGCATATTAGACAATATATCAAAAGTATTGAACAACTTATTAAGTTGGAGTGGCCCAACATCAAATATGTAGAAGCCCACTCATACTTGTTGGGAGCAAAGATGCAATTGAAGACACCACCATTTGTTGCAGCTAGGGTTTTAGAGAACCCTAGAAATATTTGTAAAAATTATATCAAAGAGGATTATTAAATATGCTATTACAACAATAGATTTTTTAGGTTCCCCCTGTTTAATATAAATCTTATTTGTTGTGAAATATCTGGTTTATTTGAATTCTGTTTCATTTAGCATTGTTTGGTGTTATGTTTTTAGCTCTACAATTTTTTTTAACATAATTATTGTTATTTTAAAATAGTATTTATTTGATAGGAATTTAATCTTTAATTAAATGCAGAAAAGTGAAACCTCTTCTTCTTCTAAAAGACAGGTTGCAACGATAATTCTACTAGAGGCCATTAGATATTCCAATAGTCAGCCAGAGCAAGAACAATAACTCCTACAATCTCACAAATGCTTAAGGTCTTCTACATCCCATCTTCCTCATTCTGTTGTTTCATCAGCTGCATGTAAAGTGCACATCAATCTTGAAGAAGTTAGCTAGCCCTCGAGAGGTAATGTGACACTTACAGATGTTTCAATGTAGTTTATTTTATTAGGTTAATTTTATTGATAGCTTTATTTAATATTTTTTTGTTATATTTTCAGGGCAACATGATGCACACCCTTTAGAATTGTCATTCAGTATAATTAGTTAAACTACATTGGTTGCAACATAGTAAATTGATTTTAGCTCTTCATTTTTAAAAAAATTTCATAATAATTATTTTATTTTTTGTAAGAGTATTGGTTTGATCAACATCTCACACACAATAAATGATGTTGCCACCACCTCCATTATGGCCACAATAGATGAGGGGTCAAAAATGTATGTGTGGGAAGAAACTATTTTTTGCAAGGAATTGGGGAATAATGCGTAACAAAAAAACTTTCAAATCTTCCAAATATTTCGATTGGAATTTCTAGTCTATGTGGCTTATCAGAATTGGAAAATATTTATCTTGAACATGATTATATTTTTCAAGGTAATAGACCTAATTTTAATAAAGCAATCGATGTGCTTCATCGTACACAACATCAAATAGAAGCAGAGAAACTTGAATAGGTAGTAACAGTTGTTGGGAGATCTTCCATTCCACAAGAAATCGATGATGTTTTTCCTCTTTCTAATGACCACAAATTGAAATTTCCACCAACTATTCTATTGATCGATAATTGTGAGACCATCATTAAAGATATTCTATTGGCTAACATCTCTAGGTTGAGAGAGTGGGAGTACTGCACCACTCTCAATTTTTGAGAGTGAGAGTGAGAGTGTCATTTTTTACTATTGGTCTTCTTCCTTCTACTATTGATTGATTTTTGATGTCAATCCTCTTCCCCTGGTGTTGGTCAATTTTTGCTCTCAGTCTTCTTCACCTGGTGTTGATCATTATTTATTTGTCTTCTTTCCTTGGTACTAGTCATTTTTTCCTATCGATCTTTTTCTCTCTGCTCTCATCCATTTTCTATTGTTGGTCTTCTTCCCCTGGTGTCAAATTTGTTGTCGGTCTTCTTCCCTTGGTGCTGATCAAAATTTTCTTTCAATATTTTAACTTTTTTGTCAATTTTTTATCTTTTGTACTAGTCATTTTTTTATGTTGGTCTTCTTTCCTATAGTACTAATCACATTCTACTATTAATCAAGTTCACTTTTTTACCGATCATTTTTTACTATTGTAGGGTTTTTAGTTCTATAGGTTATTTTTTGAGAACTTTGAATGAGTATGTGTATCATTGTCATGTCAAGTATATATACTGGTGGTATAAGAGGTGAATTTGAAGGGATAAATAATTTTTTTTATAATTTGAAGGTAAAAATATCCATGATTTAGGCAGGAGTGGTTGGCAATTTAAAATAAAAATGATGAAATTATTATCAAAGTGGGGTGAACCAACCCTGAATTTTTTTTTCTCAAAATAAATTTGGGTGAATGGGCTGATGTCAATGATCTCATTTTCACCAATTTTAAAATTTAGAAATCCTAATATTCATGAATTAACAATAATTTGCCACTATGATAACCCTACTTATCATGGTTGTAGAATAACCATTGAAGATAACGGCTTGACTATTGGTGTGAATAATTTATCATTATAGAAAAATAGACAACCCTTGACATCAAAAGGATTTTAGGGACATATAATATTTGACATTGATTTATATCAACTTAGGATAAATTTGAAGGGTTTAATACAATCAAGTCATCTTCTTCTTGAATGAAGCATTAGGGAAATTTATAGTCACCTTAACATCATTGGAGTTCTTAGGTGCGACCTAGGATAGAGATACATTAGAGATTGATCATCAAAATAGTGAGAAGCTTCCTACAACACATAGAGAAGAATTTTATCTTCTAAGTGCTAGAAGAAAGCATAAAGTTTTCATCAAGCAAAAATTGATTCAATTTGTAAGCTATTGAAAATTGTAGGTCTTAAAGGTAAACCTCAACATAGATAAAAGGATTCAAATCTTGAAGATAGACCTTGACAGAGAATAAGTTTAGCAAGTTTCAAGTCTTAAAAATATATCTTGATATAAGGATAGATTTAGGTGTTGAAGAGAGACCTTGATATAAAAGTAAGTTGCATGTCATTAGTATTGATCATGACAAAGATTTAAAAAGCTTGATAGAGGCAACTATATAAATATTCAGTGATTAAAGTGTAGAGAAAAGATACACAATATAATATTTTATTCTGAGTTAAGTTAAATAAATAAGGTTGGTATATCAAGTCTTGAGAAAATACGATTAGTCTCAAGATAGGTATATCATTCACTAAGATTGAAGAAAAATAATTTAGGCCCGAGTCCTAAAAAGACAAACGATCACTAGAATAAAGAAACTCAAGGTCTAAAAATATCCCAGGATCATGTTTTTGATACAACAAAGATGCCCAAAATTGAGATGTAGCTTGATGTCTCAAACATCTAAAAGGAGCTGAATACAAAAATGCTTTTTGCTTATAGCTAAAATAAAAAAGGGGTAGTATTATTCAAATTAAAGCATAGAAAAAACAAAAGGACAATGTGAGTCTATTCAATGCAAAAGTAAAGAAGGTGAAACTAAGGGTATAAACCATTCGTGTTGAGCAGGTGCAAGTATAAGAATAATCCATTTAAATTATTGAACATAATTAGTTTTAGTATGTTAGTGTATCAAGAAGACAATGATGTAGTCTGATGTAGAGCTACAGGTTGAAGAGTCAACATTAATATGAGCATTGTTTGACCTGAAAGGAATAAGATAACAACATATTAAAATATGAAGCAACAATACAATAAGCTTGAATAAAAAATATACAATGAGTAAATGTGGAATCCTCATCAAATCCAAGTATAGAAGAATCATGCAGTCGTTCTCCAAGAACCAACATAAGAAGGTGAAGTGCAATAGTTTATGCTTGAAGGTGAAGCACAACAACCATCCTCCAAGAGCCAACATTAGAAGGTGAATCACAATAGACTATCTCCAAGAGCTAACATTGAAGAGGTAACAAAACAATGGTTTTCCAAGGGCTAGTGCAGGATGGAGAGTCATGATAGTAACATCTAGAGTCAATCAAATATTTTACATGATATCCAAAAAAGAGTAAATAAGCAGAGCTTGGTATAAGATACCTCATTGGTAGAGGAAGGCAGTGTAACACTTACAAAATATAGAAGCACCAAAGTGAAACACTCCTAGCAGATGTAACATCCTTAGTGCAATTTGAAACATTAAGAAACCATAATATTCTATTTCTTCCTACTTGAAGAGTAAATTTCAATTGTAGGTATGTAGCATTCGAACAGGTTAGTTAAAGAATAGGTGCATGAGTTGGAAGATACATTCTAAAGCAAACATAGAATTAAGCATGACAAAGTTAGAGATAATTTTGAAATTAGGGTTTTCAAAGCTTAAGTTATTGGAGTAATAAGTTTTAGGTTTTATAAAGGTTTTTTTTAGGGGAATAAATTATAAAGTTATATTTAATTTATTAAGGAGTAATAAGGTAGAACATTATTAAAATGTTTTATTAAGGATGAATTAGCTATTAAGTTAATGGAGGGATAAGTAGAATGCTAATTTAATATTGGAGTTATAAGGCTTTATTAATAGTTTTTTATTTCTTAGATAAATTTGAAATTGATTTGATTTATTAGTTTTTTGAAATAAAATATTAATGAATTTTTGCAAATTGATTAATTTGGGAGTGAAAAGGATTACAACATCAAACTTAGGAAAATTAAATTTGCAAAATTCATATTTCTTAGTTTCTAATATTTGGGAGACAAGGACTTCTACTTCATAGTTTTTCTAATTTAGAAAATTTGATTTATTTAAACCTAGGGAGATATAAGGTAGTCTACATCAAAGGAAATATATTCTTGACATTGATTTCATATCATGGAAGAAATTGTTAAGAATGCATTTAACGAGGATAGTGAAGAAATATTGCACATGCTTAAGTTTTATTCTCAAAATTTAATAGATGTCTTTGATGGAAATAGACAAATGCATAGTGATTTAAAATAAAAATTATCTTTGTTTCTTAAGGAGGCAAAAGAAGAGAATTTTACAACACTTATTAGTTATCTTCATGAAAAAATCTTTAGAAATTGGTGTAATTCTCAAAACACTATTATATTCTCTTTAGAAGAATGCTTAATGATGTATTTATCATTAATTAGCTTTGAGTTATTTCAAGGGAAGAAACAAGAAAAAGAAAAATTCATAAATAAATTGAATGAAGCTTATTAGAAATCATCAAAATTAGGAAAATATTATTATGATGACTTACTAAATCAATGCTTAGAATATATATCATTAGATATATCTCAAATGCATATGTAGAAAAAAAGAAGAAGAAATAAGAAGAGAAGAAATCACTTCAAGAAGGAAAATAGAAAATCTGAATTCAAAGACTAAGAATATTCTCATATTAAAGACTCAGATATTGATCTAAAGGAAATAGATTGAAAATAAAAATAAAGATCAAATCCATTGAAAATTCACTTGAAGGATAAAGACTATAATTGAAGACTAAAGTCTTCAATAACCAAATAATGTAATACAGGGGGTGTTGGAGAATATTACATTATTTGGTATATGCTAATGTACACCCATGGTACCTTCATGGTACATCTTGTAAATATTAGATTAGGGTTGAGTCTTATATTAAAGTGTGAGTAATATTTTATGTAATGTAATAATGTGCAAGAAATGTACAAGTGTCATGTGAGTAAGTGTGCAAGTGTAATGTGAGTATATGTGCACAAGTGTCTTATTTGTAAGAGTGCACAAGTATCTTTAGATTAGAGTGTGCTAAGTGAAGATTCATATCTTGGTGTGCATACAAGATAGAGTCATGTGTATGCAAGTATCAAATAGAGAAGCCAAGAGTCATGAGAGTTTGCATAAGGAAAGGAATAGTCAAGTAGACAAAGAGTCATTCTACAATGGTTATATATTACTCCATGGAGTAACATAGAGAATATAGCAAACATAGTGAGCATAGTTATCATTATTGTAATAGAGTTTTGTGATACATTTGTAAGAGAAATAGGAGTAATAAAGATTGCATACATTTTGAGCAACTAATATTGTAAGTTGTGCTACATGCTTTGTAGATGTATGATTCAGGCTATTTAATTTCATATTTTTTCCTATTAATGAATTTTAGTTGATATATTATAAGCCTTTATATACATATTAGTTTGCTCATATTATTTTGTTTATATAATTATATTGGCCTTACTATATTACGACTATGTTACATTTGATCCTATGAGTTTATATTAATATTAAGGCTTAAAAATCCATCAAATACTTCTAACATTTTAATTTAAAAACCTTTTTTATCTCAAAAATGACCAACTATTGTCTCATAAAGCTTCATGGTAGTTGTGATGAAGAGCTTTAAAATATCTTTATGACATAGGCTCTAGAATAAAAAATGTATATGTATTGTATCAAAGGCATTTCTAAAGTCTATAAACAAAAAAGAAATTAAAGGATCTTACACAAGTCTTATCAATAATGGTACAAAGAGAGAAGATACTTTCTATGGTCTTATTTTTTATAATAAATCTACTCATATTCTTGTTTTGGAGGTAACAATAAGATAATTGATAGAGACAATAATAGAAATTTAAAAATCAAGGATAAAAACATTGATAGAAACAGAAAATTATTGTCATTATTATTAAATATAATATTTTGTTTCTCCATACACATAGATAGTATGCCATAAAATTTTGAGAGAATTTTAGCTTTCTCCATGATATTAGATAGATAAATATATAGATAATGTACAATAGCTATTTTCATTGATAACAATTGTATGTACATTCCACATACAACCATACAACATAATTAAAAATCAATAGTCAAACATACTTTGTATAATACTAAACACCATGTCCCAAAAAATATTTATAATTATCTATAATATCAAGATGCAACAATATTGTTTATTTTTTACATGTACGCAAATATCATCTTAGATTTGTTTTCATCCTTTTTTATGCTCATGAACAAGAAAGGAGGTGTGAAGTGAATTTTCATTCAACAAATGAAATTGGGACATTTGTTGGGGCAACCTAGGTAGAAATAAGTAAAATTACATGTGATGGTTTTTAGTACTTAATGAATTATTGCTCTAGATCCTACTAATGTTAGATTTTTTCTACGCATATCATTGTAGTTGTTATCAAAATTTTAGAAACTCTAGTGTGATGTTGATAATGGTATGCTTATAACTAGCTACTGGTTGCCAATATCAATGATCCAAGTTTAAAATATATGCCTAAATATGGAAAAAAAAACAAAAAAAAATGTATTAGAAAGAAGAAGAAAGTAGTATACTAAATTAATATTTTGAAGGATCAAAGTGGGTCAATAGGACTTGAAGATATATTTGTATACAATGTTGTGTAGGGTCCCAAATGACACATAAAATACTAATGATAATTAAAATGATATAAAATTTGCACATAGGAATAATATAAAAATATAGTACAAAAGATTTTAATTTTATAACTACACCCAAGGCTGGTAGAGTCTACACATGTCAAAGATAACATGCAATTCCAGTAGCACAATCACTACAAGTAATTCAATCAAGGATCATTTACCAAGAAGTCAAGAAGAAGTGAAGGTATCACCTAAAGTAGAGACCTCTTGTTTTTAATGAAATTACTACTACTATTGGTTACGTAGGATTTGATATAAAATCTAGATAAATCCAAAGGAAAATAATCATGATTAAAAGAATCTAAATAGAAAATATTGGAAGAATATGTAAAACAATTACCCTAAATTTATACCATATATAGCTAAATAATTTATACAAAAGGGCAAGAACTAATAATATATATCTATTTGAATTTTATGATATGTAATGAAATAAGGAATATTTAATGTATGTAAAAGAGCAAATCAAATATTATGCAAGAAGAGGGCACACAAATATTAAAAGCAATGTATGAGATAAGAGGTAATCTCATAGAATAGTCATCAACAAGCTGGGTACCTATAGGATCTAATAAAATCTTGATGCCTCCTACATATATTCTCTCTAATGATTTATCGAATGGATTATCACCTATGCAAAGTATCGATATAACATAGACATAATACCCATAGTGGGTTTACCAAAGAAGGTAACCTATAGGATGTCACCCATAAAATTGAAAATACGAAGAGAGAAATCAAAGAGCTATTGGAAAAGGGGCTAATTAGGGAGAGCTTGAGCCCATGTACAATACTATTCATACTAGCACCCAAGAAAGGTGGAGAAAGAGGAATATGTATAGGTTTTTGGGCTATCAATAAGATTACAATAAAATATAGGTTTCCATTACCTCGTATGGATGACTTGATGGATTTTTTGAGTGGAGAAAAATACTTCACAAGATTTATTTGAATAGTGGTTATCATAAAATTTAAATTAGAGAAGGAGATGAGTGGAAGACTACGTTTAAGACCAAAGAAAACTTGTATGAATGATTGGTCATGCCATTTGGGTTGATTAATGCACCTAGTACTATTATGCAACTAATGAATGAAGTCTTGAATTCTTGGTAAGTTGGTGGTGGTTTATTTGGATGATATTTTGGTGTTTATAAAAACAAAGGAAGAACATCTAATGCATCTAAGGTTGGTTTTGTAAAGGTTGAAAGAGGAGAATTTTTTTATTAATTTAAAGAACTGTAGTTTTATTAAGTATTTAATTGGTTTATTTGGGATTTGTCATTTCAAAGGATGGTTTGTGAATGGATAAAACAAAGGTAAAGGCTATTGTGTATTGGCCATCACCAAGAAGTATGTTTGAAGCAAGAATATTCCATGGTTTAGCAAGTTTATATGGGAAGTTTATCAAAATATTTAGTGGGATTTGTGTTCCAATCATGAAAACAATTAAGGGTGGTATGAATGAGTGCAAAAAAATGAGCTTTCAAATATTGAAGGAGAAATTCTTAGAGAAGCTAATTTTAGCACTATTAAACTTTAGTAAACTTTTCCAAGTAGATTGTGATGCTAGCAGAACAACCATTGGAGGAATTTTGAGCTAAGAAGGTAGGACCATTGCTTATTTTAGTAAAAAATTAAATGTAGCCAAGAGAAAATATTTGGTTTATGATCAATATTTTTATGCTATTATGCAAGCACTCAAAAGTGGAGGCATTAATTATTACCAAAATATCTTGTGTTGTTTATGGATCGTCATGCTTTGCAATTCATTAATAGCAAGAGAAAATTGAACCAAAGGCATATGAATGGGTGGAGTATAGTCAAAGTTACTTATTTCATTTTAAAGCATAGAAGTGGTAGTTCCAATAGGGTATTCAATTCCTTGAGTAGAAGAATTTTGTTGATGAATGTGATGAGGATTGAAGTTGTAGGTTTTGATACCATGAAAGAGCTTTATGTTGATGATTTGGATTTCAAAGAAGCTTGGACAACATGCAATAACCCTATTGTAGGATATAGAACACCATGGCTAGATTATTTTATCCAAAAGGGATTATTATTCAAGGGACATTGATTATGCATACTACAAATCTCAATGAGAGAGAACTTGATAAGAGAAAAACATAGTGGAGGACTTGTTAGACATTTTAGAGTAGATAAAACCATGGAACACATTTTTGTTAGTTATTATTGAATAAGAATGGGTGTAGATGTAAGAATATATTAGGAACCTACTATTAAAAATAAACTCACTCACACAAATATTTCAAATAAACATAAATACTTGAAACAAAAACTATTGCAATACAAAAATTAAATGTAGAAATGAAACAATCTCACAAAGTAACACATAATCGTAGGCCTCTTCGAAGAGGCAACCTCCTTCAATACTTTCATTAATTTTGCAAAATATACATTCGTACATGGACCCATGTCTCTTAAATATACACTTCATGCAACCCTAAACTAATGCTCAAGAGTTGGATTACATGCAAAATGCCACTCAAGCTAGAATATTCTACCAAACATTAGTTACATTCTTAATAATAGTTACATGAAATAGCCCCACTTGTCTAGGTGCCTTACTTGCCACATACCATTACAAAGTATTAAAAAATAACATTATAAAGGAGTCCTCACATTGGAAGTGGGGCATTACATAATCATATGAGAATTACAAAAATAATGTTAGGATGGGATCCTAACAAAATATTTATGCAAAGTTATTGAGTTTGTCAACATGCAAAGGGAAGGAGCCAAAACACTAGGTTGTATTAGCCATTACCAATACCAAAAAGTCTATGGGAAGACATAAGTATGGAATTTGTTCTTGGATTACCTCAAACATAAAGAGGTAATGATTTATTTTTATTGTTGTTGATAGATTTTCAAATATAGCATATCTCGTACCTTGCAAGAAAAACAATTGTAGTGAATTTTCACTACATATGAAATCCGGTAGCAAGTTATTACTCAAATTGGGATTCCAATAAAGGGATATTGTAATAGTGTAGCAATTTATTACTCAATTTATGCAAGTTTATCCTATATATAAGAATCTATGACTGTCAATTTTTTTTCCTAGTCTTCACATATATACATCTTTATGTGAGAAGTTGTGACTAGTTTCTATCCTAGTTTTTTTCACAGTTTATAGATAAATAAATATGCTATATTGAAAATGAGTTCATCGTTACTACTATGATTGATGCATGGGTTCATTTATCCCATTATTCTCAATACTTTTATGATTATTATCGCCACCCTTATTTTAGTCTAGTTAGCTTTTACCTTTCTCTCATTTCCCTTTTCCTTAGCAAGATTTGGTCGATTAGGTTAGCTTATGTGAAGTGAGCATTAAAGATCACATTTAATAAGGATCCATCCTTAGAAAATATCCTAGAGGTCATCCCTAGAGTTGCATCCCATGATACCTAAACTTTTAGACTACTCCCATGAGGCACAAGCATCAAGTGCATCAAAAAATGTAATGGATGGCCATTGTGATCTAAGAGTTGGCAACACAAATGTTGTTATTCATATTTCTGATTTGTTCTTTAGATAATTTGTAAGATTGCATGGTTCATTGAAAAATATTATTTTAATTAGAGATACTAAGTTTGTAGGTCACTTTAGGCACACTTTATGGAATAAATTGGACATGGAATTGAGTTTTAGTTCAACTTATCATACACAAATGGATGGATAAACCAAATTTATAAATATAAGCCTTGGAAATTTGTTATGATATTTAGTTGGCAAGAAACAAAAGATATGGAAAACTATATTGGCACAATAAAATTTACATACAAAAATCCAGTCAATAGAAGTACATGAAATCCATCCAAGAGGAGTAGATGAGCTACAAAGTACGACTAATTTGCAAAGGCCAAAAGCAGTAGTAGAGGACTTTGTTGATTACATGTAAGATTTACATCAGGAGGTACAAAATAATTTCTAAAAGAGTGTTATGAAGTAAAAGAAACATTCTAATTTAGTGCATAGGACAAAAGGATTTCAGGTTGATGACTTGGTTTTAGCATATATGTAGAAGTAAATATTCCTAAAAGGCACTTACAATAAGCTAAATTGGAAAAATATTGGACCTTGTAAGGTCTTGAGGAAGTTTGTAGCTAATGCCTATGAAATTGAACCCCTACAAGGAGTAGACATCTCATAGATATTTAATGTGGTTAATTGCACCCATATTATGACAAACCAATAGATAGTACTAAATACCTCACAATTAATTTTTGAATAGAAGAATGGATAACATAGTTACCAAAAAAGAAACAAGATAAAATTGAGGCAGTGATAGATTATAGGATTGCCAAGAAAATAAGTGGTAAAGTTTATTATGAGTATCTGGTCAAATGGAAGAACTAGGCGACTAAAGAAACAATGCGGATGAATGCTTTCAATATTGCTAAGTATGACATCTTGGTGATAAATTTCAAAAAATGTTCATTAGCCTTTGCTCGTGAAACATTTTCTCTTACTCAACATGCATGATGTAGGAGTATCTAAGCAATTTAATTTTCTATTGTATCAAGATTGTTAATATAATGGTTATGGAAAAATATTCTAGGTGGTAATTCTAGTAATTGTCATCCTAGTGTATAAAAAGGTAAAAGAGAGAAGGGAAAAAGATAGGGGGTGTGTATAATATATGAGGGAAAGAGGAAGAGAAAAAGAAAAGGATAGAGACTCACAATTATTGTATTTGAATGCATCATGAGAATAGGAGATAAATGGGGATGGGAAACATGTGAATGTATAACAAATAGGTATTTGAACAATAGATAAACAATTCAAATCTAATATTTTGTGTGTATGTTTAACTAGTAAATGCATTGTATAGAATGGTATTCATAGTATTGCATGATTGTAGGTGAACAGGAGTAATATTGCAGTCTAGGTGGATATGTCATTCCAACATATATAAAAGTACTCAACTAGATTCCATTCAAATAAATATTATTCAAGTGGTTGTCATTTGAAGGCTAGTAATTTACAAAGGAGTTGTTTGAGGGAGTAATGTTCAAGTGTTGAAGAAAATATTGTCGTTTAGATAAAGTACCATTCAAGTGGAGGAACATGAACATCATCGAGAGGAGTGATGTTCTATTGAGCATATCACCATTCCATCACCCTACCAATCAAATCACTTGTTTTATTACAAACTAACTATTCATAGCTATTTCCATTCAAATTGTTTGTTATTTGAGTGAGATGCGATCATGTGGAGCACATTTAGAGAGGAAGTGTCATTTAGGTAAATATTTAAATGTAATTAAAGCTAAGGATAATAAAACCATTCAAGTAATTTCTATAGTGATATTTAAAAGAAAAACATACTACTAGATACATGATTTATGATTAGTCATGAAGTAGTGCTGCTCAAGGAGGCAAATATTCATTGAATACCCTCTTTATAATTGCATCATGATTTTCATGCTATATTTTGATTAAGATTTTGGTATAGCTTCTATAAAGTACTCAAGCATACCTTTATGAGGCCCCAAGGGATCATTTTATAGATATTATAGCACTTTGGAGGATCCATTAGAGGATGATATTAGGAAAAATATGTGTTAGGTGAGACTAGGGAGAGATATCACAAAGTTAGAGTTGGATGGATAGTTTGATTGGGAGTTTAGTTTTTAGGATTAGCAGTTGTGAGATTAATATTGAAGGGAGAATAAGTTAAGAAGACATGCATGGATATGATTAAGAATTTACTTTATGGAATTAGCAGTTGAGGAGGATTTGTGCAATATAGAATACAATATTCTAAGCATGATAGGTAGTTGACCTTATTTAGTTGTCTATTTTATTTTTTATTTATCATCAATCATTTACGCTAAAGGTAAAATTGCTATGGAGTGGAGGTCATTTTCTCTTAATATAATAATGATGCTATTATATTTTGAGGACTATGCTCTTCTTTTAATAGTGGAACTATACCATGTAGACTTAATGCTAAAATTTGAGTGTGATCAAGCTCTACTAAAAGCACTAGTAGAGGGAGAATTTAAAAAAAAAAATACCTTCAAGTTGCCTTATGAGGATGCCATAATGATACTTGAGGATGTCTAGTAGATTCTATGACTATCCATCAAGGATACCCCAATCTATCTAAGCCAGTACCACCATAAAATCTTGAGGACAATGATGAGAGATGCTAGATTCCCATTTATCCATTTTAACATTAGCATCAATATCATATCCTAGTGGCCTATTGGATCAACAGATAGTGTTATTGGTAACTTTGGTATTGGGGGTTCTGCTAACCAACACCAATGGGTGGGTTTTTCACTAGGTTCTTAGAGAGGTCATGGATGACATGCTAGAGAAGTAGACCAATTTTGACTAGGGACCCATTATTCTAGCCCATTTATACCATTAATTATACCATGTTTCCTATAAGGGAAACAAGGGTCTAGCTTGATGTACACTACTCCTTGTATGGGCCTAGGATCACATTATAGTTAAATGTCCATCATGGATACCTAGGTAGATAGATGATAGCAATGTGCACTAGGCCCACTAATAGGACCATTGGTTTAAGGCTATTTAGAGCCACCACATTAAGTTTTAGGTATAGCTAGGATAATAGTAGTTGACTTGCATCATTAGAAAATTACCTAGCAGCTATATAATAGGCACTCAAGGTGTATAAAGGTTGCATATAAGATGGTGTGGATAAAGAGACAAAGGTGGTGGTCAAAACACATGGTAAACATGAGTTTTTTCACTATGATTACGGAGTTGGCCAATTTGGCCTCATGCAAGACATTCCACCCTAAATCATTCTGGTATAGGAGAACCAACTAGGAGCAAGGATTCATGGGAGCACTTGATTTATATTCTTATCTAGAGCTATACATTGATAATCCCATAATTTTGAACCCTATTATGGATGATCCTAGGATCAATAACCACTACTAGAGTTGTATCATACCATATAAACATGGTGGGTAAGGGTGGTAGGGTTGCAGGTCAACCAAAGGATGTAAGTAGGATGGAGGCTATAAGGATCCTACATGTAAGTAGCACTACTTGTTAGGCAATGATGAATATATTAGAAGAGAAGGATGTAGGTAGCAAAGGAAGTAACCATTATATATGGGTTAGGTAACTATAGTTATAGTTATCATAGGGGAGGTAAGGTCAATCTAATAACCATAAGCAATAGGAGAGGAAAAAATAGGTGCACTAGCTAGACAACTAGCTAATTTGACTTAACAAAGATGTGGCTAGGACAAATATGACAATAAGCATCCACGAGTAAGATCACCTAGTGTAGTAGACCTCAATGATGTAGTTGAATCTCATTAGTATAATTATGGAGAGAATGTGACTATGGTGAAGGTTGTGACTCTATCTAATGGTAGTGATAATAATTTGTTTCAAAAATATCTAGAAAAATTAGCTATGATGTAGTAGTGACATGTGTTAGGGCTAGAATGAGCATAGATGGATGTTGTAGGTAGCAAATCCACATCCTAAAATAAGAAGAAGTGAACATTAAATTCACATAATTTTTCTAATTATCAAATTTTTTAGATGTACGATTTGTCAAAATGTACAACATGGAGGTTTTATCTAATTGTACAAAGGAGAGTTAGAAAACATACAATTGGGTGTAATTGTACAAAGTTATAAAAAGTGCAATTAGAAATTAAAGTGAAATTAGTTGAAATGTGCATTTAAGGTGAATTTTATAATAATCAAATTAGACTTAGGAAGACCTTAATGCAAATTGATTGTTACGGGGATGGTAGTTGTAAATAGTGGTTGTCTCAGGAACCACTTTGGAATGGCCTAGGCAAGCATTATAAGGACCCCCCATTCAATTTTCATGGTTTTTCATACTAGTTGATAGACAAAGGTTCATGGTTGTTCATGCTAGTTGATATACCAAGGTTCATGGTTGTTCATGCTAGTTGATAGACAAGGGTTCATGGTTGTTCATCAATGGTTGATGATAGTTGTTGTTCATTGTTGATAGTTCAATCATATTGTTGTTCATGGTAATTGATCTTGGTAATTATACATATTCAGCCATATTAATGAGAACAACATTATATGTTGTGAGTAATGTGAATTCCAATGTGTATGTAAATGGTAAAATCAAATTGTGTATTTTGTGCAAGTATGGCCAGGATATTGTGTTAGAATAGTAAAGATATAATGGAATTACCTTATTGATGAAATTAGAATTTAGTATGCTATATAAATTGATTCATGGGTGATTATTTTTTACTACAATGTATTATGATAGTTGTATGATTTCTATAAACGTTAATGACGATAATAATTCAATTAGGGTTTGCTTGTTGGAGGAAGAGATTGCAATTGCAATAGGAAAATATCCCCAAACTTATCTTGAAGAGAGTTGTGGTACAAATTGGAAAATATATGAATGGAAAATTTAGTAAGGATTTGGTGAAACCATACATCCTGACCACCAAACCGTACAACCAATCATTTACCTAATTTGGGAATGAAATTGCATAGTTAGAACTTGCCAAATATGGAAAACTAGTGTTTTGGAAAAATCGATTACAAAATTGATCAATTTGAGTTACAAAACTATTTTTAGTGAATTGAATAAGTGGAAAATCATACAAAATATAGTTTTGTACAATTTTTATCGTACAATTGTATGATTTGGTGACCATACAAGTTGTTTTGAGAAGTTTACAAACTATACAAGGCAAATCGTATAACTTGTACGATTTGGAAAAAGTTGTTACAGAACACTAGGAATCATCTCTAATTCCTACATATCACCTACTCCTATGGGAATACTACACCCTGTGCTACATTTGGCATCGTTGCCTATAAAAATTTAATTAAATTGATGCAATTGTGGACTATCATTAAGGATCTAGAATTGATGCAATTGTGGACTGTGCTTCAAATTGATGTAATTTAGAAGAATATATGGCATTTTGATAAGTGGTGAGTAAGAACCAATTTTATGTGAATGACAAACATAAGTTCACAAGGACGTAGGAGACAAAATCAAAGAGAAGAATAAATCCTAGTTAGAAGGAGTGCAATAATTGCTCAAAGAGAGATCATGAGAAACTCGATGAATGAACCAGTAATTGAATAAGTATGGACTTTAGAAGAAGGATATATTGAAAAGTGGGAGATGTTGCTGGTAGATACAAAATAAGGAGTAAAAGAACCACCAAGGATCAAACAAAATATTGACATAAGGGAAGACATTAACGTAATAACTATGCAAGAAGACAATGAGTGGATGGTAACACTTGAAAAAGTGATAGGGAGGTTGCAAAGGGGTGTATAGGATGGGATTCAGGAACCAAATCAATAGGATGTGATGTATCAAGAAGGAGAACCAAGTCCATAGTAGACATTCTGATGAAGGAGATCACAGAGTGAGTATGCACAAGAGGTCAGGAGATGACTATTTGGTGAAAATAAGGTACCACAGATAGAAACATCCAATGAAGAGTAGCATAGTGGAACACCCATCCAAGGAAGAAATTAGTTAAAGATTTCAAAAAATGGCTCATTTAGTGACGATGAAGGAAATCCAACAATCGATAGTATAGCTACAAAGGCTAAGAAACAAAGATACCCACCCTTAACGTGTGTAAAGAGGAAGATTATCACTAGTGATGCAGTTTGTGACACTCATCACAAAAATAAAAGAGGTAGAATATTGTATGATATTGAGGGTAGACCAATTGTACAATTGGAGGATGTTGTTCAAGTGGAACAATCAATTATACAATTGGAAGATGTTGTTATGGAAGATGTTGCCCAAATAGAACAACCCATCATACAATAAAAATTTTCCAAGGAAGAGAAAAAATTTAATTTGACAATGATGGTTTTAATGATTTCACCATTGAGGTTTCGAGGCTCCACCTCGAACCTCGCAAGGGCTCTACACCTTGACCCCATCCTATATTGTGATAGGATACATGCGAGGGATGTTGCCTCTCAACCCCATAAGGGATGCTATCCTTGACCCTACAAGGGGGCTCCCACCCCATTGACCCCCATCATAGGTGGTGATAGGTGTTGCCCATAATGATGATTATGTTGGTTATTTTGATCATGTTTAAGGCCATAAGGTGGTGTGAGCTACAAATTGAAGTGATGCCAATTGCAACATACCTTTGAAATAGGTGAAAGCGTAAGAAGTGAGATAAGTAACACCTATAAATTATTTATAAATGGGTTGAAAACTAGAAATGGTAGCCCCTTCTGAGAAAAATAAAAAGAAAAGAAAAGGAAAAAAAATAAAATATTCAAAAAAGCAAGAAAAAGACAAAAAAACAAACAAAATACAAAAATGCATGAAAAAAGGGGTGAGTTGGCAATCATCCATACAAAAAGTTAAAAATCCATGCAAAGAGGGTTGAGGTGGAAAAATTTCATGCAAAAGGATGTTAGGGTTTAAAAAGCAAGCACCATGCAAAATATTTTCACCAACTTAGCAAATCGTACAATTACGATAGTGAATTTCGAAGTAATTTGGATCAAGGAAGGTGCAACTGATGATTTTTATTCCACATGGACATGAAAAAATAACTAGTTAACTAAATTTTATTGACCCATTATGACTTTGCACTATTTGAATCTTCTTGGTTTCAAAATAGCCCATCAAACCTGGATAAAATCAACAAAAAGCTAAGGTTTTCACTCTGAAATTTTGGAATTGTTTTCAAAAAATGTTTTGCATGTGGAAAATATGTTGGGAAAGAAATGGTTGAAGTGTAAGGGTGCTAGAGAAAACTCTAATTGGAGAGAAATGTTTCTAGGGTTTGGGTTTTCCATAAAAGGTAAAATGGAGGGAAAATTTGCAAACCCTAGTGAATGAAAAATTGATCTGCTCATAACACCTGCTCAAATATGCTCATAACACCTACTCAAATCTATTCATAACACTTGCTCAAATTTGTTCATAATACCTACTCAAATCTATTCATAACATCTGCTCAAATTTGCTCATAACACTTGCTCAAATCTGCTTATAAAACCTGCTCAAATATGTTCATAACACCTTGCTCACAAACTCTGCTCAACCTGCTCATAAACCCTGCTCAACCATTCCTAATTTTTACATAGAAACAATTACATATATCTTTCCCAAAAGTGCTTTCTTTGACTAAAGTAATTTAGACATATTCTACCCAAAATTCTTTTTCTTCACAAACATATAGAGAATGATAAGCATTACATATACTCAATATGTTCTTCCCACATTAATTAAGTCTATCACTTTCACATGTCTCACATTCATTGCATTCAAAAGGATACTCTAGTCTAGCGCTTGATAGTTGACCTTCTCATCTACTTCCAAAATATTTCACCACAATCATGCCCTTCAATTTATCTCAACAATTCATAATCATATCACACAATATATTTTCACAATTCTTTCATGGCTACCCCCATAAAACACTTGTCTTTTCTATTTCCACACTTTGCTCAAAATACTATGCACTCATTCTCTTGTTCTAACAAAAATAAATTTCATTCATAAAACCATAGTGCATTAATGAATTCTCACTATCTTTTGTTTTTTCCTTTTGAATAAAACTTTCATACATAACTTTTCATCAATAAAATTTCATTTCCAGATATAAACAAAACACACTTATCTCTTCAAAATATTTTCGCTGGTGCTCAAACTTGAAGCCTGATCTCTCATCCACAACTCTTATTGGCTAGCCATGAACCAACCAAGCTACACCATCAGATGGAATGTGGTTCCATGCCTTTAGTCTTGAAGACATTGACATTGCCCTATAATCCAAAATGTACTTGGGTGCACATCGAACTCAAACATTTCAAATCTACTTTATCTCTCATGCATCCAATGCTTGGGCTTCTCACACTGTTGTCTCTTCTATTTGCTTTAGGGTTTAGTTTGAATGTTACACAATTGCCACCTCCACTGCCTTAAAATTTTTTGGATTAGGATTTCATTTTATTGTAATTAAATCCTATGCCTTGGTATCCTGCTTTGTCTTTCTACAAGTGCCAACACTTCCTCATAGCATCAATAATCATAAAGCAAATGAACAAACCAACATAATACCTTTATATTTGGCACTGTGCAAGTCTCTCAAATAAAGTTAGAACACAACCAATTATTTCTCTCCATAGCATCGTGAATATATCTCCACTGCCACCACTGTCTCCTTTACCTTCTACATACTTCAATTATGCCCTGACATCTCTTTATATTTATATTCGAAATGGCAATATTACAAAGGTAATGTGATGCCTCTTTATCTTTTGTGCAGCCCAGAACTATCACAATATTGCTTCTAATAAATCTTCTTTAGGTTTCTTCTATGGGACAACAATCTACTTTTGTCTTTGGTATATTTGAAGGCTTTACACTTGCTCTATTGCTCTTTGACTTGAAAAATCTACCACGTTCTCTTTTTTATCAGATATAAATATTCTTAGCTTGATTTTACTCCAACAAGCTTCTGTTTCAATGCACACTGCAACACTCTTTTGAAGTCACTCACTCTCCACAAGTGAAGGCACAATTTCCATGCATGAATGTTGCTCCCACTCATTTAAACAACACATTCATAGTGCTCAATGAAATGTAGCTCTATCAACACTCAATTAATAGCACCCTCACACAATCAATATGAACAAAAAATCTCTCTAGGCTCAACGGATGGCAACTCTCCCTCAATGCTCAATGAACAACAACTCTCTCTCAATGCTTAACACTAAACGAACATCACGCAACACTCAACACTTACTCACACTATCTCAATGAATGGCACATGGGACTTAGTGAATAGTGAATGACACACTCAATAATTTGCACATAGTACTAAGTGAATGGCAAATGGCATACTCACTCAACGAATTGGTACACTCTCTCAATGAACGATGCACTCTCTCAACAAATGGATATTCTCCTCTCACTCCCTCGGTATGCAAACGAAATGGTCTTATCTTTCCCTGAGGACAACACGAGGGTTCTTGAACTACAAAAAATGCTCTTAGCCATAATCTTAGAACCATATATATATGAATAATTCTTGAATATTTTAACCATAAGAGTTGACCCTTATAGTATTTATTATATTTAAAAATTTTATTTAAATATTGCCCATTTTAAGACATTAATTTAATATTTAAATATTAAAGTGTACATTACCAATTAGTATAAATAATGTACATCACCATTTTAATCACTTAAGCACCATAATATTGACAATGCAACCTTTTATTCTTGAACATATTCTTACCTTTGACATCAATGACAACTCACACTTCCATTCTTGAACTCATCACTCTTGAAGAATATTTCTGCCTTGAATACCTTGTTCCTTTGACATCAATGACAACTCACTATTTCCAACAATATCCCCCTTTGTCATTTATGGCAACCCTACAAAAAAAATTCTTTTACTACAACTGGATTCTCAATATGCTCCCCTTGACAATTTGCTTCCCCTTTTTTAAATCTCTCCCCCTTACTAAATTCTCTCCCCCTATGACATCAATGGCAAAGGGCTCCTTTTGGAGCTAAAAATAAAACACTTAACTTAGCCCCATCACCACCTCCTTTTCTTGAGGTTATTAATTTTGATATGGGAGTGAAGCTACTCCCAATTTACAATGCTCTTCTTCTTTTTCAATATTTTTTCAAACTTTTGAATTCATACATCTTTGAACATTTTGAGAATTATTTTTCTTGCTTTTCTTTGGAAGTTTTGAAAATTTTGTTCTACACCACTTTGCTCTATGCCTAAAATTATTACACTTGTAACACTTGATTTTGTAGTCCTTGAAAGGTGCAAATGAATTCTTGGTGAAGCTATACTCATTCTTATTAGTACAGGTCTTAGACTCTTCTTCAAATACCTTCTTTGATGCTTCTATTACTTTTGAGCTTGGCTCCTATTCTTGTATCTCTTGACCTTACTCATAACCAAGTCCAGTCTTTATAAATGGAGATCTCTATATTTTGATAATATCATCCAAATATTTTGATATTTTTCTAAACTAATATATCTTATTATTGAATTTCTCAAGTCCTTTCCTTAGAATGTTAGCTTCATGTTCTAGTCTTTCACATTCTAGTTATTTTACCTTTAACTATTTTGCCATACCCTCTTCAACTTTCTTTGCATCTTCAACCTTAACTTTTAAGTCTATGAGATCTTGTAGGAGCTTCGTATTTATTTCCTCATCCTCTTGAACTTGAGCCTTCAATTTTAAGTTCTTATTTCTAACCCTTTTCAATTCTCTAAGAGTATCACTAAGTTCCTCCAACATGTTAATCATGGTTTCTTTTTTATTTTTTGAATCTTTCTCTTTTTCTAGGTCTTTAATCACAAGAGCATCTTATTTCTCTTCTTATTGGTTAGGAGCATATTCATTTTCTTATGGCCAAAAATAGAATTTCTTCTTTTTCATTATCGAAGAAGCTTTCATCACTTTCACTTGAAGTACTGCTTTCTTCTTCAGCATAAAAACTCTTCTTGTGCCTTTGAAAAATCCTCTTCTCATGCTTGCCTTGACCATTCCTATTTTTCTTTTCATAATAAAAATGTATTCCCTTATTTTTCTTGTAATTATTTTCTTCTTCACTACTACTATCTTCATTTTTTGGATAATTAGTTGCATAGTGACCAATGTTACCACAACTAAAACATTTTACAGTTTGCATATTTTTGTGCTTTCTTGGACCCTTCTTATTTCTTCTCACAAAGTTGGACTCTTCTTCACTACTTGATTGATCACTTGATTCTTGTTCTTTATTCTTTTCCTTCTTTGAAGCTTTGAATGTTGCCTCTCTTTTTTATGTTTGTTCTTTTTATGTCCTCATCTCATAGGTTGTGATAATTTTATGTAGCTCATCCATGCTTAAAGTTTTGATATCCTTCATCTCTTATATTGCTAAAACCTTTGCATTATACCTCATAGGGAGTGATCTCAATATTTTCTAAACAATAGTAGATTCCTCAATATTTTTTCCAAGTCCACGAATAGTGTTGACAACCTCATCAAAACTTAGTATATACATAGCAATATCTTCATCATCTTTCATCTTCAATTCTTCAAACTTCCTTCTGTATTTTTGAAGTTTTGCCATTTTGACCTTCTTGTCTCCTTCATATGTTCTCTATAACTTATCCCACATTTATTTTGTTGAATTACATTGCATGACTTTCACAAATTTTTATTCATATAACCCACTCAAAATTGCATTCATTGCCTTAGCATTATCTTCATATGGTTTCTTACCACTTGCATCTGTAGGAGGAGTTGTAGATGATGTGAATCCATTTTTAATGGATTTCCATGTATCATATCCATGTGCCATCAAATAAGTCTTCATCCTCACACTCCAGAAAGCATAGTTAGTCCCATCAAACAATGAAGACTTATTTGATGAAAATCCATCCTTATGAGCCATGTGTGTTCCTATAAGATCTTCCTTCAAGTTGTTAGGCTTTCAAAAAATAACCCACTTTGATACCAATTGAATAACACAAGATTATACTAATAGGGGGGTGAACAATATAAGATCAAATTGTAGACACCTAAAACACGTCATGTTTAGGAGACTACTCATATGGTGTTGAGCAAAGTGCAGCAAATAGTATTGTCATTGTTGTCAACACAGTCAGACAGATTTATTGATGCAATGGATAAGAGTTTATTGAACAGCAAGGTGCAGCCAAAGTACAATAGATAGGAGTTCAGTGTTGAGCAAGGTGTTGTAGGAGGATTGTCATTGTTGTCAATACAGTCAGTTAGATCTAATGATGCAATGGACGAGCGGTTTAGAAGTCACTCGGATGCGAGAGGATAAAGTTCCGAAGTTAGTCGGATCATGAGTCCTTAAATGATAGATGCACAGAAACAGAAAACATAATTCAGAATGAGAAGAAGAAGTCTTCAGAACCTGAGATGTCAAGAAGCGAAAAGGTTTTTTGTGAAAACCAAGGTAGTCAGAATAAAAAGTTTTATTTAAAACCATGGATAACAGATTTGAAATGGGTTTTTCTTAAAACCCAAGTTGGCTCTTCGTTTCGTTGAAAAAGATGCCCCGGTGATAAAGATATTTAATTTTAAATATTTAGTTTAAATTTTAAAGGTTTTTTGTGAAAACCAAGGCAGTCAAAATAAAAAGTTTTATTTAAAACCATGGATAACATATTTGAAATGGGTTTTTCTTAAAACCCAAGTTGGCTCTTCGTTTCGTTGAAAAAGATGCCCCAGTGATGAAGATATTTAATTTTAAATATTTAGTTTAAATTTTATTTTATTTAAAATTTAAATTAAAATATTAAATTAAATTAAAAGGGTCGACATGTTACTATTTCATGGCAATAAGCTACAGGAAAGTGATGAAGGTGGAAGAAGTGTTTGAGGCCGACAAAGTTAAATCTGGGCCGACGGATTTTAGGGTTTGGCAGCTGACAAATTCTAGGGTTTCTCAACCGACATTCTTTTAGGGTTTGTTCCTAAAACTTCTATAAAAGCAAGGGTACTTCGAGTTTGAAAATGGGGGTGTAAAGATAAAGTGCGAATGCGAGCATAGTTTTTGTGAAAGTGAAGTTCGTGTTGAGCACAAAGCAGAATGTGAAACGATACAAAGTGTGCGAAGCGTGTGCGCAGAGAAAGCAAAGTGTGCAGAGAAGCGCGAAGGACAAAGTTGATTGCAAAGTCTGGCTATAGCAGTGCAGCAAACTGTGTGAAGTGATTGTGCAAGAGAGAGCAGAGTGCACAGATATTGCAAAGGTGATGTAGACCAGTTAGAGTCTTGCAATAACAAAGGTATATGTCAAACATTTTTTTATTCAATATTGAAGTCCAGTTGGTGCTGGCAAATTAAGGGGTTGGTGCCTCTTTCCAGTTGGTGCTAGTAAACAATTTGTCCAGTTGGTGCTGACAAATTAATAGGTTGGTGCCTCTTTCCAGTAGGTGCTGGTAAAATAGGATTTGGTGCTCCATTCTATTGAAGCAGATAAAGTTAAGGGGTTGGTGCTCCTTCCAGTTGGTGCTGGTAAAGGATTATGTAAAGTTGTAGCTTTGCATTGACTAGATTTGGATGGTAGTCCAAGCAGTCTTTTTGAGGAGTAGCCACATTGGTGAACCTCGTTAAAATGCTATGTTATGTGTGATGCTTTATTGATGCATTTAGTATCTCTTTTATCTGCTTTAAACTGCTGCTAGTTTTATAATCTAATTGTTTTAGAAGTTTTTAAAGAACACACTGATTCACCCCCCCTCTCAGTGTCATTATGATTACAACAATTGGTATCAGAGCCAGGTTCCTTCGGAAATTTTAATAGCTTGAAGGAAGATCTTACAAGAACACAAATGGCAAGGAAAGGCAAAAGCAAAACCATAAGACACAAGAAGAAGAAATCTCACAAGGGCACACAAAAAAATGAAGATGATCTCAATGTTGCTGCTTTGGGAATGAAAATAGATTCAAGAGATGAATCAAACAGTGGAGAACAATCCAGATTAATAAAGTTTTGCACCAGATGTGGGAAGACCGGTCACTTTGTAGCTGATTGCTCACAAGGTAGAGAATGTTTTTTTGTGGTCAACTCGGGCATAATGGACGCCAATGCCATGGTTTTAGTAGCGATGAAGATGAAGATGATCCGTTCAAAATTGATAAAGAAACAGATTCAGAACAAGAGTGTGATGAAGAAGGAAGTGATGCAGAAGCAAATTGGGAACGAAAACTGATTTTAGACTTGAGTAAAAAGGTTGAGGATGCAGAAGATATAATCACCAACTTGAAAATTCAAGTAGAAGATTACAAGAAAATTTTTGAAGATCTTGAAATGCAATCTTCTAGGAAAACAGAGTATTGCAGCAAGCTAGAAAAAGAAATTGACGGTTTAAGAATGCAGACAGAAGAAATGAGTAATAAAGTTGGTATATACAACAAACATGAAGAGGAATCTAACAAAGTTGTTAACAATCTGGAGCTGAAAATAGAAGAGTTCAAAAAGAGTGAAGAAACTCTCAGGTATCAATTCAATGAGAAAGAGACTGTATGTTGCCAACAAGAAGAAGAGATTGTTTCATTGAAGAAACAACTAAAAGAGGCCAATATAAATCTCAAATTTGAGAAGAGCACAAAGTTGCTAGATACAATGATAAATCAACAAAGAAGCTCCACAGCTAAGTTTGGTCTTGGATATGAAGCTGAACAACCTTCATCCTCCAAATATGTAGAGAAGAAGAAGTCCTCGGTTGAAGGATTGAAACAAGAAAAGTCTGAAGCTGAATCCTCAAAAGGAAGAAAATATCAAAGAAGATCTACAGCAAAGCAACCACAAAAAAAGAGGTTCTCTCACTCTCACTCTTTTAATAATAATGCTTTTTATGGCTATTGTTCTAAATGCAACCACTTTGGTCACAAGGCAATTTATTGTGGACTAAACAATAGATCAAAGAGTTATGCTGATAAAAATACTTCTATTTTTTTGAGTGAACACCCTGTGCAATGTTTTAAATGTAATGGCCATGGGCACATAGAAAGGTTTTGTTCAAGCACTTCTGTATCCAATCTAAGGCAATACCATAGATTTCATCATACACATAGAATGCAATACAGACAGGGAATAAAACATGTGCAATGTTTTAAATGCAACGGTCAAGGGCACATAGCAAGGTTCTGTCCAAGCACTTCTATATCTAATCTAAGGCAAAACCCTAGATTTCATCAGACACAAAGAGGACAACACAGACAAGGAACATATCATGTGCGTAAAATAAAAGAAAATAATCATCCATCAAGAATGCACAAGAGACAACCCCACAAGAGAAATGTTCAAGTTCATGAACAGGAGCAAAATAGGGATGTTGTTGAAAAACCCAAGCCCAAGTTCAGGAAAGTCTGGAGAAAGACAGAAGAAAGGAAATTGTGTCTCCTTGGACTGAAGGAGGCTACTCTGCCATTGCTCTAAGCAACTCCAGGTGGCACATCCTTAGGAGGAGCAATATTAAAGTTTTATTTTAATGCTCCTATGTATTTGTCTAGGTATCCGAGGATGAAAGGTAAGCAGTCGGGTTAATGTTGTATAGTTGTTAAAGTGTGTTTTTCAGTTTATATAGTGGTTTGTGGAAATGCCGTGAAGTGTGGTGTTTAATTTGAGAGTTGTCACCATTGGTAGTTTTGAGATATGTCATTGTTGTACTGTTGATGATTCTTAATACCACTTGTTCAAAATTATGAATCATAATAGTCTAGATAATTTGCTCAACGAAAGAATGCTTGCCCTAGCTGTGTATTTGTGTTTCGAGCAGCATGTATTTGTTTTTACTCTTTTATGTGAAGATTGCCAGATCTTTCATGACACCTTGGTGAATATATTTAATTCATAGACAGTTTTGTTTTAACTATTTATTTAATGCCAGTCCAAGGATAAGAAGCTTGAGGCTGAGTAAGGTGCACTACGGTTGGCCATAAAGTGTTTGAAAAAATGTCTTCTTTCGACATGCATAGTTGAAAGTAAGAGTTGGCAATAAAATTGCAGTGCTGGACAAAAATTGGTACAGATGTGAGTCACTTGTCAATTTTGTTGACAAAAGTGAAATCAGCATGTTAAATGGGAAGATTGAAGAAAAAGTTTTTTAATGAGCAGCCAGATGATTTCCAGCTTGGTGATGAATAGTTGAGTTGCTTTCATAGTGGTTGTTTTGATCAAGTTAATACTTTTCTTGATACATGATTTAGGCTTACTCCATTGAGTTTGATTTGAGCAAGTTATTCTTTGCCTTGGTGATTTATGTTGGTGGCTGTCTTGTTCAAATACCTTTGGAAGGAAAAGGATGTCTACTAGTTTCCTTTTCATGTAGTGATTGGTTGAATGCTTCAAAGTTAATCTTGAGTTGAATGATGTTGGTTAAAACTTGTCTATAAGCATTGTTGCTAAAGCCCTAATTGGTTGAGAAAAGATGTTGGTTGTGCTGTGGTATAGTGTTTGGTACCTGCACATAGTTGAAAGTGGATTGAGGTAGCCTGCTGGATTCTCACTGCAAAGAGAGACAAACAATTGTCATTGGGTTCAAGCTTGTTGAGAATATATCCAATATGCATGGTGAAGTTGTATGCAGATGTTGCTGGCATTGCAGAACAAAAATTTGGCTATATAATATTATTGTATGCCTTCACTAACAGTGGACAAGTTTGAGTTTGCAAAGCAATAGAGGGTAGTTGCACAGAAGACAGTGGTTCAATCATGTTCTTACACATGTTATATTGGTGAAGTTGACGGTGATGGTGTCATTCACTGGTTATTGCTGCTATTCACATTGTTGATTTTATTGATGCCTATTATGCTTATCATGATGTTGTCAATCAGTGAAATGAAGTGGTCTTGGACTCGGGGGGAGCATTTGTGTACTTGTTTTTCTTCTTGTTCATGCTTGGAATATTTGCTAATTGTAATAATTTGTGTCTAAGAATATTGTGCATAGACTCAGGGGGAGTCTGTAGCAGCCCTTTGGTATTATTGTCAAAGGGGGAGAATATTTACAGGAAAATTGCACATGTGTTGCCAACAATTCCAAAGGGGGAGATTGTTGAGCAAAGTGCAGCAAATAGTATTTTCATTGTTGTCAACACAGTCAGACAGATTTATTGATGCAATGGACAAGAGTTTATTGAACAACAAGGTGCATCCAAAGTACAATGGATAGGAGTTCAGTGTTGAGCAAGGTGTTGTAGGAGGATTGTCATTGTTGTTAATATAGTCAGTTAGATCTAATGATGCAATGGACAGGCAATTTAGAAGTCACTCAGATGCAGAGGATAAAGTTCAAAAGTTAGTCAGATCATGAGTCCTTAAATGATAGATGCACAGAAATAGAAAACATAATTCAGAATGAGAAGAAGTCTTCAGAACCTGAGATGTCAAGAAGCGAAAAGGTTTTTTGTGAAAACCAAGGTAGTCAGAATAAAAAGTTTTATTTAAAACCATGGATAATAGATTTGAAATGGGTTTTTCTTAAAACCCAAGTTGGCTCTTCGTTTCGTTGAAAAAGATGCCCCGGTGATAAAGATATTTAATTTTAAATATTTAGTTTAAATTTTAAAGGTTTTTTGTGAAAACCAAGGCAGTCAAAATAAAAAGTTTTATTTAAAACCATGGATAACAGATTTGAAATGGTTTTTTCTTAAAACCCAAGTTGGATCTTCGTTTCGTTGAAAAAGATGCCCCGGTGATGAAGATATTTAATTTTAAATATTTAGTTTAAATTTTATTTTATTTAAAATTTAAATTAAAATATTAAATTAAATTAAAAGGGCCGACATGTTACTATTTCGCGGCAATAAGCTACAGGAAAGTGATGAAGGTGGAAGAAGTGTTTGAGGCCGACAAAGTTAAATATGGGCCGACGGATTTTAGGGTTTGGAAGCTGACAAATTCTAGGGTTTCTCAACCGACGTTCTTTTAGGGTTTGTTCCTAAAACTTCTTCTATAAAAGCAAGGGTACTTCGAGTTTGAAAAGGGGGTGTAAAGATAAAGTGTGAATGCGAGCATAGTTTTTGTGAAAGTGAATTTCGTGTTGAGCACAGAGCAGAATGTGAAACGACACAGAGTGTGCGAAGCGTGTGCGCAGAGAAAGTAGAGTGTGCAGAGAAGCACGAAGGGCAAAGTTGATTGCAAAGTCTAGCTATAGCAGTGTAGCAAACTATGTGAAGTGATTGTGCAAGAGAGAGCAGAGTGCACAGAGATTGCAAAGGTGATGTAGACCAGTTAGAGTCTTGCAATAACAAAGGTATATGTCAAACATTTTTTTATTCAATATTGAAGTCCAGTTGGTGCTGGCAAATTAAGGGGTTGGTGCCTCTTTCCAGTTGGTGCTAGTAAAAAATTTGTCTAGTTGGTGCTAGCAAATTAAGGGGTTGGTGCCTCTTTCCAGTAGGTGCTAGTAAAATAGGAGTTGGTGCTCCATTCTGTTGAAGCAGATAAAGTTAAGGGGTTGGTGTTCCTTCCAGTTGGTGCTGGTAAAGGATTATGTAAAGTTGTAGCTTTGCATTGAATGGATTTGGATGGTAGTCCAAGCAGTCTTTTTGAGGAGTAGCCACATTGGTGAACCTCGTTAAAATGCTGTGTTATGTGTGATGCTTTATTGATACATTTAATATCTCTTTTATCTGCTTTAAACTGCTACTGGTTTTATAATCTAATTGTTTTAGAAGTTTTTAAAGAACACATTGATTCACCCCCCCTCTCAGTGTCATTGTGATTACAACATATGGGCACCTCTATAGACCATATGAATGATCTTGGACCTTTCCAAGAGATAGCAGTGGTTATATTCACTCACTAGGGACAATTTTAATCTATTCAGGTCCAGTCACTATCAACTAGAGCAGTTGTTAGCCTAGTTATTGAAGCTCAAAGTGGCTACAAGCTAGCCACTATTATGGATAGTGGCTAGCATTGTGACAAATTTAGCCCTAAAATGTGGGTTCGAATCATGTATGGTGACTGAACTTGCATTGGATTTGAGCGGTTTTGGGTGTGAATCTCCTAGAGTTCCTCCTAACTACCACTCCCATGCAAGTCTATAATTGGATCTTTAACCCCAATGGCTAGTTACATGTAAATTTGGATCTTGGCTTCTCCAATAAGCCAAGATTTAGAATTTTGGAGGCCTACATATGCACCCTCCCAGGAGCAAGTATGATCCAAAATTTTATGTAGTGAAGCCCTACCATATTCAGCAACAAATTAATAGCCCTGTGATAAGCATTGATGTGTTGCCTGATTGCAGATCACCAATTATGCCATCAATAATGGAGATTCCATAAGGTTGAGAAGAAAATCATCCATTTTCCATCAATCTACTACATATCCAAGATATTTCACTCACAAATATGTGTTTAGACACACCAAAAAACCTTGAACATCAATTCAACTAGGGATTTTTGAGTCACAAAACCTAATACGAGGAGCAAAGATCACAATTAGCGATCATTGTCTTCGATAGCGTCCTACAGACACAACCATCGATGGTAGTAGTGACTAGCAGACCAATCATCCTGAGCAATAGTGACTAGGGTTTGAGATGCAATTTCTTTAGTTTTTAGTGTAGACATGCCTTCCTTTATGCATAATTAGTTTACTCTAGTTTAGATTTATTGTTTTATCATATTTTCATGGTTCATAAGCATTGTAATAGATGTCTTTTACTTCCATTTATGCCTTTTCATGCTTTCTTTATGCTTTCATACTATTTCTTGCATATCTATGGAATAAGCCTCATATCGAGAGGCCTCATATGCTTTTAATGTTTCTTGTTATTTCCTTTCATGCAAGTAACAAATCTGTCTAAGAATAAGCCACATTTAAAACATTCCCTCTAAGCATTGGAGGAGGCATCTAGTAAGCCCTCATGCAAATTGGTGTCGAAGTGAAGACCCTTTGAGTGCATCTCTCCCTGTTGAGGGGCATCAAATACTGTAAACATTGTATCAATTTGAGTGACTCCCTAAGAGGGAACTATTGTAATCGAGATTTATCATTTTTAATAAAAATGCAACCCCATTTTCTTGGATATATTTTATTTGTACAAATGGTTACTTTATTTCTATTTATTATATTGTTACATACTTGAAAAGGTCTAGATTCATGGTTTTCACCTTCGTACATATGGCAATCATGATGAGACACCCTAAAATTATGCTGATTTATGATCTATTTCATGTTTTTGTATGTAGGTACAGTCGCTATAATTGACAGTGGCTAGCAGATCTAAGCCACTTTTGAAGATAACGACCTATCAGAGCCACCCTGAGTGATAGAGACCAAAAGAAAACATGCAACAATAGATAGCCTAAGCAGCAACTGACTTGGATTCCAGGTTGGTTGAATTCTCTATAATTTTTCACTTCTCTATATACGTTTATTTCTAGAATGTAGTAGGTAGAATTTTGTTTAATTAGAAAACATAGATAAAGTATAAGGTTAAATACTTAGAATCTCTTAGCTTTTCTAATAATTGTTGCTAGGAACAGTGGAATTTTGATTGCAATCCACCCTAGTCTCCAACAGTCTAGGTTGTGTGTAAGAGTGTGCATACTTGAGGCCCAACTAGAGGTTATTTCTTCATGATTAGAACTTGCATTCTTTGAACATCATGTAGCAGTAGATGTGCATTTTATTAAATTAAAACGTTCTTTTTAGCATGTAGGAACAACATTTGAGTGCTTTATATTGCATTTCCTTCTCATGCAAGTTTAAAAAGAACAAACACACACCACATCACATGTAAATGTTAGTGATTTGGAATTCACACCCAACCACTAATAGAGTCCAACGATAATGGTTTTCATCTCCATTCATTGGCTCAAATCCCATGAACCCATTCTATTTGGCCAATACCAGATTTAAGAATTGATGTAGCCTAGAAAATTTGCATGTACTTCTCTTCGGAGGGTATAATGCTGACCAGGTGATACTAGGTGAGAATCTGGCAGGACCTGTACTCCCTGATCAAGTATGGGTTTCATCTCCATAATTTGATTGGTTTACATGACCATGAATTTCATTGCCAATTGTCGAGCTATGAGCATACAAGTAAAAACCATTAAACTATACAAGTATTTCATCAACAGATTTCCAAACATGATGAGAAATAGTTAAATTTTTTAACAAATCTGAAACACATAAGACCAATTTTAGGAACACCAATAAATTTTAAAAGAGATAAATATTTTGTCTACTTTGTTTGTGTGTCTTAAAATTTACACAAAATATAATTTCACATAGTCATGGTATTCACGTGGAGCAACCACCCTCGGTCCAACATCGAGGCGGGAACTACCACTCCACACAACCACAATTACAACAACATTGATGTTGAGCCATCTGTACAGAATACCACTAAAAAAAATTTAGCGAGCCTCAAGGGGGATAAATCAACCCATGGGGTACTCCTAGAGAAACCCCAGCTAGAGAACCATATCCAGGTTCTCACGATAAACATGGGGGAGCTTCAAGGCCCCAATCCTCACATGATAGACATAGGCATGATCAGCCCACTAAGGGATAAAACATATGAGTTAAATCTAATCACAAACCCACCACAACTCCTAGCCACTATAAAGGTGGTAGAATACCAATATACCATAATCTCATTAGTGCCAATGGAACTCCACGAGACTAGCCATGGAAATCTAGACAACTTGACGATTTGGATTGGGTTCTCCCGAGACCAAATCAAAAAAGTAATGCTATTGTACACTCTATTTCTAGGAGTTAATGTAGCCAACAAAAAATGAGGTACACTAATGAGCAGGGGGATGATTCAAAGCGCCCCCGTAGTATGCAGACTACTTTCAATCATGGGGATGCTAAACATAGGTCAATGTACACTGACCATGTTGCCCTGACAGATAGAGATAAAAGCATAGTAGGAGCTCCTTCAAAGGGCATTTCCATAAGGACTCCTTGTACGAAGTTACAGAGTCATAGAACTTTAGTGGTAGATCAATTTGATCATGTGTGTAGGTTGTATGAAGATGTGTAATACCAATAAAAACTACTCCAAGACACGAGGGAGGCATTGTGTGCAGAATAAGAGCACCTAGACATCCTCAAATAGAAGGAAGCATGGGCACAAAGGAAAAGGTATTCATTCCTAAATTATTAGCGCTTGAGGGAGTAACTTACCCTAGAGAAAATAGAGTGTGAGGAACAAGCAAATAGGCTGGCTCAAGCTAATCTACACCTGGGCAGTGAGTATTACCAATCCAATAGATGTGTCGATTCTCAACACAAGAGACGTACTAAACAAGAATATGAATTCACTCACCACACATCATAGTATGCTTCAAAATACCAATAGTACCTAGAGCTAGAACAAGTAGAGCATGAACAAGAATAGATAGAAAGAGGATCAAGAACAAACGTATCCTGAACCCTCATACGTAGTTATGGGAGATGAATATAAATGTCCAAAGTGGGAAAATGCAGAGTTACCTCCCTGACCACCTTGAGTAAACCTTTAGGAACAAGATATCAACTCTTCAAAGGTATACAAGATACTCACTAAGAGAATCAAGTCTCTCAAGAAACAAGACATGGTTGGGCAGAAGCCAACCCTAAGAAAGATACACAATTAGTCTTTATGCCCCTCGGTACCAACTCTTGCTTATCCTAGACACTTTGAGATGCCTAGGTTAGAAAAATTTAAGGGAGAGGAATATCCACAAGAGCATGTGACCAATTTCATGAACGCTTGCTTTTAGCTCCAATACAATGACACCTTGATGTTAAGAATATTTATCATGATATTATCAGGCACAACAACTGAGTGGTTTAATCAACTACCCAAACATAACATCATTAGTTTTGAGCAATTGGTGAACAAATTCCTTGAATGCTTTTCTTTTGGCATTAAGAAGAAAATAAAATTGTATAACCTGGCTAATCTAAAGCAATATAAGGGTGATCTGATCATGGACTATGAGAATAGATGAATAAAACTAATGGTAAAACTACCATTTTCTATTCCCACTACTGAGCTTATATTAATGTTCACTAAGAGTTATGCTAAGCACATCTCACTGCTCTTGCAACTACAAAAATATGAAACATTCAAGGAAGCCTTGGCATAAGCCAAGCTAATAGAGGATATCAAATTTTAAGGAGATCTTAAGCTCCATAGCAATAAATATTAGAACAACAACCGCAACAACCAAAATTAACAACAACAAGCCAAGCTTGCTCCAATCAATCAGGTTGTCTTAAATGCACAAAAGGGAGGAAATATACAAAAACCATAGAATTACTAGGCTCAACCCCCTCGAAAAACTACAACCAAAATAAAAACCAAGGCTAAAACAGGTAACGTTGGTTGCCTTGCTACTTCACACCTTTGTTAGAATTGATGGCATCGATATTCAATAAACAGAGTGATACATATAAACTCAGACTAATTGAGGTACAACTTATTGACCCTAACCATCCCAAGCCTAAGGGATATAGGGATGACCATTATTACCCATACCATATCCTATAGGGACATGATATCAAAGTGTGCATCGATTTCAAAAATGTTGTACAAAATATGATCGAGAAGGGTGAGCTACAAGTTGATAATCCACTAGCACCTGACAATAGATATATGGGCATATTTAGAAACATGTTTCCAAACCATGAAGCCCCTAGAAATTAGGGCACTCAAGTAAACCAAATCCAAGTTGAACCTCCCACCCAGGGATTTGTTGGAATGGTTGAACCTTCAACAGATCCTATTTGTATCCTGACCTCAATAGAGGTCAATGTAAAATAATCTTCTAGATCCACCAGTGTGACCTATGGTAATTTTCCAAAATAGACTTATGCAGAGTCTTCAAACAATATCAGCTAAGTTATCAATATACAAGCTCATTCAACAGTCTCCTAAATACAGGGAGACCCTAATGGAAATCTTAAAATCAATTGAGCTACATCCCAAAAACCTTGATGCATTTACAAAATTTGTGGGGCAATTACAATAGTGTCAAGAGCACATGATTCATTTTTACGATCATGAAACAAAGGTAGTCTCTACTATCGTAGCATACCCATCTCTACACATCATCGCATGTATCAATGACATACCTTTCAAGTAGGTTTTAATCAACACATGCTCATCGATTAACATAATAACAACCAAGGCTATAGGGAACTTGAAGATCCCTAGGTCAAACATCATCCCTACCTCCTACACATTGAGAGCCTTCAATGATGCATTGTGCTCCATAGTGGGTACAATCGTCCTACCTGTGCAAGTGGGTCATAAGACCATCCTTGTGATGTATCATGTATTGGAGGAGGCCATGCAGTATAATATCCTCTTTATGCATCCTTGGATAAGGTACATGTAGTGCATTCCCTCAATATTGCATAAATGTATTAAATATGTACATAAGGGTCAGGTACATGTGGTACCATAAAATGAAGAGCCATTCAAATATGTTCATTAGGTTGACTTACCGAGGGATTTTGTCCTTCTATCCACACACCTGTACATTAGGCGATTATCCTCTACCACACAACTAGGAAGCAAATCCAAATTAGTGCAAGGTGACCCATCCACATTGGTGCCACCTCCAGCTTCTAAAGCTACTGGTACTTCTGAGAAACTAACAATGTCTAAGGAAAAAGACTTTCAAAAACTAAAATCACCCTTGGTGGAGGAAATACCTAAGTCCCAACCATAGCAATAGTGAAAATTACAAATCCCATGGAGGAGGAATATTTCCAAGACATAATCGATAAGGTGCTTCAACCTACCTTACCTACATCATCATCAGCATCATCTGCACTACAGGTGACAGTTCACCTAGCTAATATAGGACTAGGTGAATATCTTGTGCATAATTTTACTTTCACTCTAATTATTGAGTCTACACAAGACATGGGAAGACAAAGACTCTCAAACCTGCCCATAGGGATAGTGGCACCATTGGGTATCCCATTAACTAGATCAATTTTATTTATGTTGGGTTGGATTGTGTCCATGATGCTTCAGACATTGAATAGGATGAGGATGAGTCGTTCACCATGAATGTTCATTACTTGTCCAACCCAGAGTTTGCTCTGAGATACTTTGAATGCAACCATTGGCACAACTATGGTTTAGGTCTATATGAGAAAGGGTGACGAAGCCCCATTGTACCGCAATATCAATTACCTATTGATAGGTTTATCTTAGGATATTGCATTCAAAGCTATGATGATTCATTAGTAACATCTCTAGATAGGCTGAGCTTAGGATTTGGGAAAGACATTGAATGGAATCCCTATCACCCGAACATAAGCTACATGGATGATAGGTTGGTGACCATGGTCACTATAGAACCACCTATTGTGTATCATCCAAATTTCTCTCTCAAGGCAAGCCCATCAGGACTTATCCTATGGGAGGATGAATCAATCTATGGTTATGAGTGAGAATGGAATGAGTACATCATATATCATAGTGAGGTTGAGGATGATATTAAATTGGCCTATCTAGGGCCTCGACATTCACATCATCTCATAATGTTAGTGGGTATGAATGATGGATATTTCATATATTACATTGATTACGAAGAGACTAAAATGACCTATCTTGGGCCTCAACACTTGCATCATCACAATGAACCATTCTATATGGATGAGATGTATCATAGAATATATCTTGGTCCTTGCCTTAGAGGAAGACTAGCCAATTTAGATATAATATATCATATGGTTTTTCCCAATACTACCACATTTAGATAGCTCCTGCAACCAAATTATCCCATCTGCTTGTCTATTCATAGACTAGATCCTAAGATCCCCATACCCCTAGAGTCTCATATTAGGTATGGAAGTAAAATCCATAATGCAGAGTTACACCCATGCGATCCTAGATATTCCATCACATCCATCAATATGATCTCCATTGATTTGACCACTCCACTCCACAACCCAAACAGTCCTTCTAAACCATTGTGTCTTAACTTAGATGTTATTTATTGGGATCATGCTGATTCACCCTTAGAGCCTGAATATTTATTCCCCAATGAAAAAATGTTACAACCATTTCATTTTGTACTAGGCTGTGCACATGATGTTTATCACACTAGTTTTAATTCTAATTTAGTTGAACCTTTAATTCCAACAGATGAAATCTACTTGATCCCCACTCCTCACCAGCTTGATGAGGGGTCGCACAAGTCAATAGAGGAAACTTTCAAAGGGGACATCAACGATGATCCTTCTAATCCAAAGAAAGTTAAGTTTGAAGAAATATTATCTCCAGAATAACAAGCCACCATCATACCTCTATTGAAAGAGATACCTAATCTCTTTGCTTGGACCTACAAGGATATATTGGGTTTAGATCCAAAATTGGTTGTCCACAACCTTTTGCTAGATCCCGCAAAGAAACTAGTCAAGCAGAAACTCAGGAAGATGCATCTAACCATCGTATTAATGGTAAAGAATGAGCTACATAAGCTATTGGATGTAGTCTTTATTACCCCCATTGACTATTTAGAATGGGTATCAAACATGGTACATGTAGGAAAAATTGATGGAAGGATTCGTATTTGCACAAATATCAAAGATATCAATAAGGCAACACTGAAGGATTTATTCCTATTACCCAACATAGATGCTCTTATAGACATGATTGTAGGTCATGAGATGCTCTTCCTCATAGATGAATTTTTTGATTACAATCAGATTCAAATTAAACCCAAATACCAACACAACATCGCGTTCACCACTCCATGGGGGACATTTTGTTACAAAGTCATACCATTTGGTCTTAAAAATGCTGGTGCCACATATCATTGGGCCATGACATATATTTTCCATGATTACGTGCATAAGATCCTAGAATATTATATCGATGACTTATTGGCCAAGTTATTGTTGTATGAAGAGCACGCTGAGGTCCTAAGAAAGATCTTCGACTGCCTAATAAAGCACAATATCAAGTTGAATCCCAAGAAATGTGTCTTTGGTGTAACTTTAGGAAAACTCTTGGGATTCATCATTTCTAAATGAGGGATCAAATTCAACCCAGCAAAGGTAAATACTATCCTATAAATGGCCTCACCCACTAACATAAAATAGTTGAGAAGCCTACAGGGCAAAGTAGCATCCATAAAGCGTTTCATCACACAACTATCAGACAAATATCGACCCATAAATTGACTGCTACACAAGGGGGTCCCATTTCATTGGGATGAAGAATATCAGCAAGCCTTTGCTGAGATCAAGAAATACTTGGTGACGCTACCAGTACTAGCACCACCAAGGCTAGACATGCCATTTCTACTTTATATATCTGCTATCGATTTTTCTTTGGGCACCATGTTCACTCAAAATAATGTGCAAGACAAAGAACAAGAAATATACTATATCAGTCGCACCTTGGTGAGTTACAATCTAGGGTATGCATACATAGAGAATTTATTCTTAGCATTGGTCTTTACGACTAAGAAGTTACACTACATGCTGAGCCATACAACATATGTGATATCAAAACAAAATCCTTTGCAGTATATGATGAGTAAGACATAATAATACGCGTACTGCAAAGTGGATCATGCTACTAACAAAATTTGATTTGGAATTCATAAGCCAAAATTCCATAAAGGAACAAGTCATAGTTGATCAACTGTTAGAGGCACCTCTTTAGGATAATAACCCTCTTGTCATAGAACTTTCTGATGATGTAATATTTGCATTATCGAAAGCACCTAAACCCAAAGAATCATCTTGGATGATTTCTCAAGCTCATGATGGTACATGTAGTGGCCATTTCAATAGCATAGCCATCATCAAGTGCATCCTTCGAATGGGTTATTATTGGCCCACCATGGAAAAGTATTATTGTGAGTATATCAAAAAGTGTGTTAAGTTTTAGCATCATACAAATATGATGCACCTGCCATCATAGGCCTTACAGCCCATTTAGGTGACTTGGTCATTTTCTCAGTGGGGTTTCAATCTAATTGGAAATATCTCTCCCTTATCTTCATGCTGACACATGTTTATATTAATAGCCACTTAGTACTTCACCAAATGGGTGGAAGTGATCCCCTTAACATCAATTATAGGACCACAAATTATGGAGTTCATACTTCACAATATCATTTGTCACTTTGGGATCCCATTCAAAATAATTTTAGATAATGGTCCTTCATTTAAGAACAAAAATGTGTGGGCTTTAATGTCCAAATATAACATTCAACATAGTTTTGTGACACCATATTATCTGCAAGCAAATGGGTAAGCATAAGCCTCAAACAAAATAATCGTAGCCATATTAAAGAAGATGATAAAATAAAATCATAAGGATTGGCATTTGCAGTTACCTCTTGCATTATGGGCTTACAGAACTAGCATGTGGATTCCTACTGAGGCAACACCGTTTTTGATTGTATATGGCACTAAGGCCACTATTACCTTAGAGTTAGAAATTCCAACATTGTGTATCACATTAAAAGAGTTTATTGATGATGACACTACGTGGAAATTTCACCTTAATCAATTGACCCTTCTTGATGAACTTTGCATCAATGCTCTGGAGAATCTCTACGTTTACCAAGATCATCTAAAATGAGCTTATAACAACAAAGTCCACTCAAGAGACTTTAAGGTTGGGGATCTCATGCTCAAAGAGAACCAACAAAATTCAAACTTGTTGTCGCACCTGCAAGACAAATTTATAGCCAACTGGATAGGTCCTTATATCATCTTAGAGAAGATTGGACCTGAGATATATCACCTAACATCGTTAGAAGGTGCTAAAGAGCCTGAGCCTCTCAATATTCTTTGTCTGAAGGTGTTTTACACATAAAGAAAAAAAAATCATGAAATTCCAAATAAATTAGAAAACATCAAAATCAAAAAGCCCCAAAGGCATCTTAAGCCCTTTGGTCAACTCACAAAAGGCTCCAAATGTATCATAAGCCCTTTTATAAACTCACAAAAAGTCCCAAAGTCATCATAAGCCCTTTGGTCAAATCATAAAATGCTCCAAAGGCATCATAAGCCCTTTGGTCAACTCACAAAAAGCCCCAAATGCATCTTAAGCCCTTTGGTCAACTCAAAAAAAGCCCCAAAGGCATTGTAAGCCCTTTGGTCAACTCACAAAAAGCCCCAAAGGCACATTAAGCCCTTTGGTCAATTCACAGAAAGATCCAAAGGTATCATAAGCCCTTTCATAAACTCACAAAAGGCTCCAAAGGTATTTAAGCCCTTTGGTCTAAAAAACAAACACAAAATCACAAAAATAATTGAAAACATCAAAATCACAAAAACAATTGAAAACATCAAAATCACAAAAATAATTTAAAACATCAAAATCACAAAAACAATTGAAAACATCAAAATCACAAAAACAATTTAAAACATAAAAATCACAAAAACAATTGAAAATATTAAAATACAAAAATATTTGCATCTTACATTTTGCATTTGCATTCATGTAATTTCATTGCCTTAGGCACATTGCATCCATTGCATTCACATTAGGATAGACTGTGTTTTCAATATTGCAAATGGCACCACATTTGTAGGTCAATTATGCATCTTCAAATCCTCATTCATCTATAATCCATGTAAGTAATTGTGTTTTTCAACACAACCCCTCCTATTGCTATAAGAAATATACTAGGTTTTTTTGGTCATTCAACCATACCTAGTGATTTTATCAGATTTTGTAGAAAACTATCTTCACTGGCAGAATATGAGGTCTATTTTTTATAGCACCTAGCATATATCAAAATCCTATCACTAATAAAAACACTAAAATCCTAGTTGGAACAAGGGAAATATGAACACTACAAAGTCGTACTAGGCATCCTAAGCAAAATATTTTTACTTGCTCATATTGTGAAGTGCATGGTCTAGGATTTTGATTTTTGACAAAAGGACAAGTTCCCCCCTACCCAAAGAAATCCCTTGCTTTCACCTGAAACAAAGAAAAATTCAAAAGCAAAATAAACAATGATTATCATCACTACATAAATCCCTTGCTCAAAAGAAATCAAATAAACAGTGATTTTCATCACTAAGCATGAGCAAGTATCCCAAATAAATGTGAAGAAAAAGAGATTGAATCCCTAGAATGGTCAATCTCCCCAAACCATTGAGTGATCCCTAATACAGCAATGGGTTGAATGAATCTCGCCTGACATTGGGGTAGTTCTAAGAAATTTGTAAAAAGAGCTAGATTTAGGTGTCCTGTATTGCCTAATGGTCTAATCCAACTGAGTCCAACTTAGGATAATTATGAGAATTTGGTGATCCCCAATACAACAATGGGCTGAATGAATCCTGCATGGAGTTAGGGTAGGCTTATGTCTCTCTAATATATTCATTCACACACACAGGTATAATAAATATTTGGGTCTTCATAACAAAAAAATTATCTTTCAGGAGTCTTGTATGGTCATTATACAACTTTTGATTAATTAACTAGGGTGTTTGAGTCTCATGGAAAACCTCAAAGATTCCTAAATAGCAACAAATCATCTCATCAAATCATACATAATTTTCCTTGTGAAATTTTATTTATTAAGGGGTGTTCATGAAGTAGGATAGATACCAGATTGATATCAACAATGATATTTAGACGACCATTGACTATTTTGTGTATATCTTTTGATTTATAGAAACTCATAAGGGAAAACATACATCTTACATCAACTCATATCACATATGGATGATTAAATTAATAATTTTTACAATATAATTTAACATTTACATTCATGATTTTCATACATTCTGTGGTGTCACCCATTAGATTGTTAAACACATATTATATTCATTCCTTATGTTTTAAGTGATTAAAGCATACAGGTTCATTTACAGAAGATCATCATCATGTAAATATGAATTACACACTTCACATTCATCATGTCATATCATATGGATTAGATGCATATAAATAAATCAAAACAAAACATGCATCTAACATCTAGCAGTACATCTTAGAAGGTCCAAAGTGTAGACCAATTGGTTCTCCCAAACCTCGTAATGGGGGTGGAGGTCCAAGGTTCAAATCTTGGGCCTCGTCGTACTAAATGCTTGTCCCCTTCTTGGTGCTTTCAATGGTGTAATAGGTTTAAAATGATCGTGGCATGGTGGTTATAGGAGCGGACTGCATAGAGGCCTATGTGGCAGCTTCTGGGGTGGACAACATAGAATACTATGGTGGCCATAAAAAGATAAAAAGCCTACCCGAATTCGTGGTGGCTACCAATTCCACTGTGTGCCAAAAAAATATATATCTAGCAGTACATCCATATATGCATACACAAGTAGTCCATCTATACATTTAGAGTGCATCATCTAACCATACATAAATCATCTAGCTAGTGCATGTCATTAATACATCACATCATATAGCATAAGATCATAAGCATTGCATTCATGTGCATCTCATAAACATTAACATAAAATAAAAACACATAAATACACATAATGAGTCTCAAACAATAATATCATATATATATATATATATATATATATATATATATATATATATATATATATATATATATATATATATATAACATATATGTGTGTGTGTGTGTGTATCCAATGTCAAGTGTATATAGAGGTATAAAAATGCCCTACGCTACAACTGTGTAGGTCCTCAGACCTTAAACTCAAAAATGGTACATGTATCTAAAAAATTAGACTGGTCCTATGCCCCTAGGCTCACCTCCACCCTTAGCTCTATCTTTGTGAGTCTGTCTAGAGCTAGTTTCGATGGTCCTCTCTGTCCAAGTCCCTGTCCTATGGTTGGGCCACACTGACAACTGCCCTGACTTACTCCACCTACTTTGGTGTGAGCCCCCTATTGTAAACATATCTTGAGGAGTACCATCTAGCCATATGATATGGAGCTATAGAGAGACAATATACCCAAAATTTATCAAAATATGAGCCTCAAAATCCTTTAATATCCCCTATAGGTGCCTAACCTCTACCTCTGAATCTAAACCTGTTGGCCCCTAAGCAATTGGAGTGGCTAGTACAACTTGTGATCATGCAACATCTCTTTCTATAGTGAGATGCTCTATCCTGAGATGCACAAAGTCAACCTATGCCTAGAGGTCAGTCCTCTCCTCCTCAAAACCCCTCCATCTGGTCTGTCCTACCAAAATGTATGCCTGTAATATGTTGACCTGAGTCTGGAGCATCACTATGGAGGTATCCCACTCCAAGATCTATTGGTGAGCTATCTATAGCTTGACTTCAGTGTGATGTAGCTCTTCCCTAAGGGGAGACTCGTGTTCCTCTAGAGCCACCTCCTCCTCCTTCTTTGGCACCATCGACTCCTTTGTGGCCTAACCCCACTCATCTTATATCCTAGGCTGCATTCATCACCCATCAAGATCTTCTACAGTTGCCTCATCCAGAGAATTCCCTAGAATACCACTACCATGCCATAACCATGTCACCCACCACTAAGTGAATGCCTCTATCATCTTGACATCTACTATGTTGACATCAACTAATGGAGGATTTGCCTCCTTAGATACTCCTATGACCTAGGGCATTGGGAGATATCTCTCTACCTGTATTTGCTTGTATAGAATACACTCTAAGGATATGATCTGCTACACTCTGAACTGCCTAGTGACCTAAGAGTACTGGAAGAACTCTCTCACTCCTCCCTTACGATCGATAATCCATCGATTATGCCTCATGCAAGCCAAATACCTATCCACCTCTAGCCATGTAGGGTAGTCCATATAGGGCCTCCAAAGAATATCCCTCACCTACAAACTAGTCAGAGAGGCTACATAGTGCACCAAGTCCCCTACATAATGATGAATTTGATGCTCCTATCACTCCCATGGACACCTAAATTTGTAGCACTAGGCCCATGCCGCTATGGTAGTGACCCCCTAAGGCAATCCTCTTAGGTGATCCATCTTGATGTGCTCCTAGCCCCATATCTGAAGAATTTGATTGCAAGCAACACTAGCTCATCCATGTCATTGAATCTAATAAAGTTGATCATAGTACTGGGCTAGCAATGCACTCCTCTAAGCCATAATAATCATCTCATGGATGTCCATAAGATCTTGAACCATAGCAAGGAGGTTCCATCAAAACCTCAATCCTGAAGTGTTTGACAAAAGCATGTTACAAGTAACATACATTAAGACATCCTACCGTCACATGAAAACTTGCTCTTGATACCATCGAGACATAGGGACTCTACCATACTAGATGTCATCCAATGATGCACCCACTCGATCTCCAAAGACTCTCTAAAATACTTTATCTCTAGCATCAGTGGGGGAAGACACGATAGCCTCTCCATTAAAAGGGATCCTAAAGATCCTGTATACATCCTGAGGAGTGATGGTCATCTCACCAATTGGGATATAAAAGGTATTCATTTAGCAGTCCCATCTATGGGCCAAAGCAGTAAGGTAGGCTTGGTCCAACATAATCATCGATAGCCTCATAACATACATAAGCCCTCGGTCATCAAACCAGACCCAATCTACATCGTCCATCAAAGGTAGAAGCTCCATGAGTAAACTAGGATCCTGAGCCCATGTACTCAACATCTAAAAAATATGTAATAAAACCCATGCCTAAATCATATGTATATGCAAAACAATAAAATATCCAAAGGCACTTAATCCCTTTGGTCAAATAACCAAAACAAGCAAAAAAAATCAAAATTTGCACTAAAAAAACTCAAAAAAATAATTAAACTAAACAAAAATTAAAAAAAATCATTTTTTTTCAAAGGTTAGCGGTCGTTTACGCTGACAGCAACCACCAGAGTAGTTGCCAATACCGATAGCGGCTAGCTGCCAATGATAAAAAAATTTACCATTGAGATTCAAACTAGCTACCCTCAGTGACATCGGCCCCTCTTTGCCAATTAGGGGCTGCCTTGAGTGATAGCGGTTGTGAGGTGGCATGCCAATGGTGTCTGCCCTCACCCAAAAAATCCAAAAAATTAAATAAAACCTAAATCTAAGAGCAACCCACCTAACTAAACCTAGTTCTAGTCCTAACTACTAGTGCGGTTCATTACCAATGAGTTTAGTGAGATTACTTTATCGATTACTTAGTTAGGTTCATTTTATCGGTTAAATAAAAAATTTAGGGTTTGAAAGATACTTGTGAAGCTCCAGCTCCTCCGCTAGTCAATTCCTCGCCTTGCTCTGCCATGGTGTCACGTAAATCATCAATATTTTGGGTCACTATCTCTCTCACCTTAGAGCTCAAAATTACAAAATGACAGATGGAAATAATGAAATTCAAAACCCTAGTTTCCTTTTATATTTTTCATTTTTAGCGCGGCCATTGTTGTTGACATCAATTGAGAAGTGCAAGTTGCTGACGCGGACATCGATAGAGAAATTGTAAAATTGGGCCATTGTTGTTGACAATGGTTAGCAAAAAATAATAAATACATTATATTTCTCACCATGGGAAGATTCAAATAAACAATTAAGCATATATAACGGTCTAGAATCATAAAAAATAAAAAAATAACACAAAAATCATTAATTCAAAAGCTCAAAAACAATAGAAAAATCATCAAAATTAACAAAAAAATCATATAACATCAAATTTTCAAATGATCCTCATATCCAGTTATTAACCCTACACACTTGGCAGTTGCGACGACTTGTGCTCCATGCAATCTAGTAAGATGAATAAATTACCATAAGGTCATTTGAGGCAAACTAGTCATCGTTGAATTGCAATGCTTCACTTCAATCCTGAAGAAGGCCATGGTGGCCAGACTGCCCCATGAGAACGAGGCATTTGTTGCATTTATTCTTTGACATTTTTTAGTAGATCATTGAGTGATTGAACATAAGCTTCAATGGAATTGCTATCATCTTGATTCCCTAAGAAGGCCATTATAGTCGGACTGCTTCATGGGATAGAGATGTACAATTACTATTAATGGTTCAAATCACACTTGTAATAGGACCTACCATGTAACAACAAAGCAACTCTCTTAAAGAGTCCAAATCAATCATATTGGTCAAGTGACTCGTCACTTGAGGGGGTAGTCATAATAACAAAATCATAATCAAAATCAATAATTGATAACTTAATCAAGTTAATCACGTTCGTCTTACGAATCATTGCTAACAACTATCATAAGCTTACCCTATTGCTTGGGGAAAAATAAAATATGTTGATTTAAACCTTTGATAATCTGGATTTTGGTCCTTTGTGAATGCTAAGCAATGTGACCCGAGACTCTAGTGGACTTCAAAATCTTATGCAAAATAAGCCTTCCACAACATTAGAAGCAATGATTCACAGATGTGCACCCTTCTCATGATTGGGGCATCTAATTTTGATCAGATCAATGATCATCATACACCCTACAATATGGCTTTAGGTGGTCTATTTTTGCTTAGTGCTATGTTTCCCACAACACATCACAAAAAGGGGCATCTGTAGATACCTAAAACACGTCATATTTAGGAGACTACTTATATGGATACCTCTACAGACCATATGACTAATATTGGACCTTTCCAAGAGCTAGTAGTGGTTGTAACCACTCACTAGAGGTAGTTTTGACCTATTCAGGTGTAGTCACTATCAACCAAAGTGGTTGCCAGCCCAACCACTAAATATGAGAATGGCTACGATATAGCCACTACTATGGACAAAACCTAGCACTGAGACACATTCGACCCTAAAATATAAGCCCAAATCATGCATGGTGACTAAAATTGCATTGGATTTGAGTAGTTTTGGGTGCAAATATCCCATATTTCCTCCTAACTACCACTCCCATGCAAATATAGAACTGGGTCTTTACCCCCAATGGCCAATTACATGTAAATCTAGATCTTGGCTTCTCCAAGAAGCCAAGATTTGGAATTTGGGAGGCCTACATATGCACCCTCCTAGGAGCAAGTATGATCCATAATTTTTATGTAGTGAAGCCCTACCGTATTAAGTAATAAATTGACAACCCTGTGAGGAGTGTCAAAGTGTTTCCTGATTGCATATCACCAAGCATGTCATCAATAATGGAGCTTCCACAAGATTGAGAAGTAAATCATCCATTTGCCATCAATATGCTATAGATATGAGAGATTTCACTCACAAATCCATGTTTAGACACACCAGCAAACTTGAACATCAATTCAACCAGGTATTTCTGAGTAGCAAAACCTAATACGAGGAGAAAATATCACAATTAGTGATCACTATATTCAATAGTGGCCTGCAGGCATAGCCACCGATAGTAGTAATGGCTAGCAGACCATTCACCCTGAGCGATAGCAGCTAGGGTTTAAGACATAATTTCTTCAGTTTCTAGTGTAGACCTACCTTCATTTATGCATTATTAGTTTAGTCTAGTTTAGATTTACTATTTTATCATATTTGCATGGTTCATAAGCATTGTAATAGACATATTTTGCTTCCATTTATGCCTTATCATGCTTTCTTTATGCTTTCATACCATTTCTTACAGATATGTGGAATAAGCCTCATCTTGAGAGGCCTCATATGCTTTTAATATTTCTTTTTATTTTCTTACATGAAGGTAATAGATCTATCTAAGAATAAGCTTCATTCAAAACATTCCCTTTGAACATTGGAGAAGGAGGCATCTAGTAAGCCCTCATGCAAATTGGTATCGAAGTGAAGATCCTTTGAGTGCATCTCTCACCATTGAGGGCCTCAACTACTGTAAGTTTTATGCTGGTCTTCGGGTTTAATCCTAATTTTATCATAACCAAAAAATTCATCCATGAGGGAGAGCATCTCATGACTTGTAGTCACGTCTATAAGATCATCTATGTTGGGCAACATAAATTAATCCTTCAGTGTTGCCTTATTGAGATCTCTAAAATACATGCAAATACAGATCCTTCCATAAGGTTTTCCTACAGGTACCATGTTTGATACCCATTTCAGATAGTTTATGGGGGTAATAAATACTACATACAATAGCTTCTATAGCTCATTTATTATCATCAAGGCAATGGTCGGATGCATCTTCCTAAGTTGTTGCTTGACTGGTTTTTTTGCGAGATCCAACGAAAGGTTGTGGACAATGAATTTCGGATCTAAACCTGACATATCCTTGTAGGCCCAAGAAAAAATATTAGGTATCTATTTCAATAGAGGTATGATGGTGGCTTGTTCTTCTAGAGATAAGCTTTCTCTAAACTTAACTTTATTTGGATCATAAGGATCATTGTTGATGTCCACTTCAAAAAAAATCTTTATTGACATGTACGACCCCTCCTTAAGCTAGTGAGGAGTGGGGATCAAGTGGATGTCATTCGCTGGGTTTAAAGGTTCAACTAAATTGGGGTCAAAACTAGCATGATAAACATCATGTGCACATCCTGGTGCAAAATGAAATAGTTGTAGCATTTCTTCATTGGGGAAGAAATCTTTAGGCTCTAAGGGTGAATCAGTGTGATCCCAATCAATAACATCTAAGTTAATACACAATGGTTTAGAAGGATTGGATGGGTTGTGGAGTGGAGTGGTCAAATAAATGGAGATCATGTTTATGGATGCGATAGAATCTCCAGGACCGCACGGGTGTAACTCTATATTGATTTACCTTCCATACCCAAGATGAGGCTCTGGGGGTATGGGTATCTCAGGATCCGGTCTATGAATAGATGTGCAGATGGGATTGTTTGGTTGTAGGAGCTATCTAAATGTGGGAGGATCGAGGAAAACCATATGATAGATTATATCTAAATTGGTTGGTCTTCCCCTGAGGTGAGGGCTAGGATATATTCTATGATACATCTAATCCATGTCGAATGGTTCATGGTGATGATGCAAGTTTTGAGGCCCAAGATAGGCCATTTTAGTCTCATCTTCATAATCACTATCATCTATGAAATATCCATCATTCATACCCATTGGTGCTATGATGTGACATGAATGTCATGGCTCTAGATAGGTCAATTTAGTCTCATCCTTAGCCTCACTGTGATATGTGATGTATTCATTCTCTTCTCACTCATAACCATAGTCTGATTCCTCTTCTCGCTCATAACCATAGCCCGGTTCATCCTCCCATAGGATAAGTCCTGATGGGCTTGCCTCAAGAGAGAAATTTGGATGACCATGGTCACCAACCTGTCATCCATGTAGCTTATATTCAGGTGATAGGAATTCTATTCAATGTCTTCCCCAAACTCTAAGCTCAGCCTATCTAGAGATGCTGCTAATGAATCATCATAGCTTCAGATGTGATATCCTAGGCTAGACCTATCAGTAGGTAACTGATATTATTGTACAATAAGGTTTTTTTTCTCTTGATCATCTATACCTAAACCATTTCCATGCCAATTATTGTGCTCTTGACACTATTATAAAAATGTATCATGGGCTCTTGACACTATTGTACTTGCCCCATAAAGTTTGTAAATGCATCAAGGTTTTAGGGTTGTAGCTCAATTGATTTCAAGATTTCCATTAGGGTCTCCCTGTGTGTGAAGCCCTACTGTATTGAGAAACAAATTGACAACCCTGTGAGGAGCATCAAAGTGTTTCCTGATTGCAGATCGCCAATAATACCATAAAAAATAGAGCTTCCATAAGGTTGAGAAGAAAATAATTTGTTTACCACAAATCTGCTATAAATATGAGATATTTCACTCACAAATCCATGTTTAGACACACCAACGAACCTTGAACATCAATTCAACTAGGGATTTTTGAGTCGCAAAACCTAATACAAGGAGCAAATATCATAGTTAGTGGCCACCGTCTTCGATAGTGGCCTACAGGCACAGCCATCGATGGCAGCAGTGGCTAGCAAACTAGTCATCCTGAGCATTAGCGGCTAGGGTTTGAGATGTATTTTCTTCAATTTTTAGTGTAGACCTACCTTACTTTATGCATCATTAGTTTACTCTAGTTTATATTGACTATTTTATCATATTTTTATGGTTCATAAGCATTGTAATAGATGTATTTTGCTTCCATTTATGCCTTTTCATGCTTTATTTATGCTTTCATACTATTTCTTGTAGATATGTGGAATAAGCCTCATCTCGAGAGGCCTCATATGCTTTTAATATTTCTTGTTTCCTTGCACATAGTTAACAAATCTATCTGATAATAAGTCGCATTTAAAACATTCCCTCTGAACATTGGATAAGGAGACATCTTGTAAGCCCTCATGCAAATTGGTGTCGAAGTGAAGACCCTTTGAGTGCATCTCTCCCCGTTGAGGGTCCTTAACTACTGTAAAAATTGTATCAATTTGAGTGACTCCCTAAGAGGGAGCTATTGTAATCGAGATTTATCATTTTTAATAAAAGGACAACCCCATTTTCTTGGATATCTTTTATTTGTGCAAATGGTTACTTGATTTCTATTTATTATATTATTAGCCACTCCTCCTCTAAACTAGGCCACACTCGCCACCCATAAATATCCTCTATAGCTACCTCATCCAAAGAATGCCCTAGACTACCACCTTCGTGCCATAACCATGTCACCCACCACTGAGTGAATGCCTCTGTCATCCCAACATCTACTATGCTAAGCATTGAGGATAGAAGGTCTTCGGTGGAAAGGAGTTCCACGTGTTGGCAAGATGTAGAGACATTTGATCTTCTGAGGGATCATTTCCAGAGTAGAGGGGAAGGTATCTCCTTTGAGAAGAGGCTCATAAATTTAGATAGAGGGGAAGGTATCTCCTTTGAGCAGAGGCTCATAAATTCAGATTGGGGGAAGGTATCTCCTTTGGGCCAAGGCTCATAAACATTGTAATTGGGAAGGTTTCCCAAAGAACTTTGAGATAACTTTTAGAGAAAATTTTTGTGGATGTAGCCCAGGCATTCTGGGTGAACCACATTAAAATTGGTGTCACTTTGTGGATGATATTGTGCTTTGTTTTGATATTGCTTTGGGTACATTGCTTTACTATTTTTGAAGTATAAAGGAAAAAGTAAAAAGAGGTCTTATACTGTTCACCCCCCCCTCTCAGTATAAGCTTGTGTTCTTCACTTTGCTCTAGTTCATGGACCTCTATCCATAGGAGACACCAATCCCATTTTCTCTGGTTCATGGACCTCTATCCATAGGAGACACCAATTCCCTTTGCTTTGGTTCATGGACCTCTATCCACAGGAGACACCAATTCCATTTGCTTTAGTTTGTGGACCTCTATCCACAGGAGACACCAATCCCCTTTGCTCTAGTTTGTGGACCTCTATCCATAGGAGACACCAATCCCATTTGCTCTCGTTCACTCCAAGACCTACTCTCAACTCTTTTCAAATTTGCTCACCAAAACCTGCTCAATTCTCCTCACAACACTTTCTCAAATTTATTCATAACACCTGCTCAAATCTACTCATAAAACCTGCTCAAATCTATACATAACACCTACTCAAATGTGTTTGTAACATCTACTCAAATTTATTTATAACACCTACTCAAATTTTCTCATAACACCTACTAAAATATGCTCATAACACTTGCTCAAATTTTCTCATAACACCTGCTCAAATTTATTCATAACACCTTGATCACAAACTTTGCTCAACCTGCTCACAAATCAACCATTCCTAATTTTTGCATAGAAACAATTGCATATATCTTTCCCAAAAGTGCTTTCTTTTATTAAATTAATTCAGACATATTCTACCCAGAATTCTTTTTCTTTACAAACATATAGAGAATGCTATGCATTTCAAATACTCAATATGTTCTTCTCAAATTCATTAATTCTGTCACTTTCACATGTCTCACATTCATTGCATTCAAAAGGATACTCTAGTCTAGTACTTGATAGTTGACCTTCTTATGTACTCCCAAAATATTTCACCACAATCATACCCTTCAATTTATCTCAATAATTCACCCAGGTTTTGTAGGTGAGTTGGAGAGGAGAGGGCAATCCTCCAAGGGAGGTCCCAGGTTCGAATATCCACCCTACCAAAAAGTTGAATTGGGTACCCAAAATCCAATTGATAATGTTGGTGCGGGCAGGGTTGGGTGCGACTCCCGGGTGACTTTGACGGTGTAGAACCCCCTTTTCATGGTCTCTCATACCAAGGCGGACCCACAAGGGATTTTTCACTTTAAAAAAAAATTATCTCAACAATTCATAATCATATCACACAATACATTTTCACAATTCTTTCATGGCTACCCCATAAAACACTTGTTTTTTCTATTTCCACACTTTGCTCAAAATACTATGCACTCATTCTCTTGTTCTAATAGAAATAACTTCCATTCATAAAACCATAGTGCATTAATGAATTCTCACTATCTTTATTTTGTCCTTTTGAAGAAAACTTTCATACATAAATTTTCATCAATAAAATTTCATTTCCAGATATAAACAAAATACACTTATCTCTTCAAAATATTTTTGCTAGCACTCACACTTGAACCCTGGTCTCTCATCCACAACTCTTATTGGCTAGCCATGAACCAACCAAGCTACACCACCGGATGGAAGGTGGTTCCATGCCTTTAGTCTTGAAGACATTGATGTTGCCCTATAATCCAAAATGTACTCAAGTGCACATCAAACTCAAACATTTTAGCTTTTCTTTATCTCTCATGCATCCAATACTTGGGCTTCTCACACTATTGTCTCTTCCATTTGCTTTAGGGTTTAGTTTGAATGTTACACAACTACCACCTCCACTACCTTGGAATTTATTGGATTAGGATTTCGGTCTGTTGCAATTAAATCCTACACCTTGGTATCCTACTTTTTCTTTCTACAAGCACCAACACTTCCTCACAACATCAATAATCATAAATAAAATGAACAAACCAGCATAATACCTTTATATTTGGCACTGTGCAAGTCTCTCAAATCAAGTCAGAACACAACCAATTATTTCTCTCCACAGTGTCATGAATATATCTCCACTACCACCACTGTCTCCTTTACCTTTTGCATACTTCAATTATGCCCCAACATCTCTTTATCTTCGTCTTCAAAATGCCAATATTGTGAAGGTAATGTGATGTCTCTTTCTCTTTTGTGTAGCCCAAAACTATCATAATCTTGCTGCTGATAAATCTTCTTTTGGTTTCTTCTCTGGGATAATAATCTGCTTTTGTCTCTGGTATATTTGAAGTATTTACACTTGCTCTATTGCTATTTGACTTGTATAATCTACCATGTTCTCTTTTTTACTAGATACAAACATTCTTAGCTTGATTTTAATCCAAAAAGATTTTATTTCAATGCACACTATAGTACTCTTTTGAAGTCACTCACTCTCCATAAGCGAAGGCACAACTTCCATGCATGAATGTTGCTCCCACTTAGATATACAACACATTCATAGCACTCAACAAAAGTTAGCTCTCTCAATGATCAATGAACAACACCCTCACACACTCAATACGATCGATAGCTCTATCCAACCTCAATGAACGATAACTCTCCCTCAATTCTCAATAAATAGTAGCTCTTCCTCAACACTCAACACTCAACGAACGACACACAACACTCAATACTTATTCACACTGTCTCAATGAACTACACATGTGACTCAATGAACGACAAATGACACACTCACTCAACGAATTATGCATAGTACTTAACGAATGATGAATGGCATACTCACTCAATGAATTGGCACACTCTCTCAATGAATGACACACTATCTCAATGAACGACGCTCACTCACAATGAATAATGCTCACTCAATGAATAGATATTCTCCTCTCACTCACTCTTTCAAATGCAGATGAGGGTATGCAAACAAAATGCTCTTAAATTTCCCCAAGGACAACACAAAGGTTCTTGAACTACAAAAAACATTCTCAACCATAATGTTAGAACCATATATATATGAATAATTTTTGAATCTTTTAACCATAATAGTCAGCCCTTATAGTATTCAATATATTTAAAAAAAAATGATTTAAATATTTCCCACTTTAAGACCTTGCTTTAATAATTAAATATTTAATTTAAATATTAAAGTGTACATTACCAATTAATATAAAGAATGTACATCATCATTTTAATTTCTCAAGCACCATAATATTGACAATGCAACCTTTTATTCTTGAACATATTCTTGCCTTTGACATCAATGACAACTCACACTTCCATTCTTGAACTCATCACTCTTGAAGAATATTTCTGCCTTGAATACCTTGTTCTTTTGACATCAATGACAACTCACTATTTCCAATAGGAAAGAAAAAATATTCTTTCTATTCATGTTTGAAGTGAAAAGTATGTAGAGTAGAAATTTTATTTGCCTACATACTTATTTTTTTGTATTCTTTTAGTTACTCTAGGATCTTCTAAAGAAGGTAGAAACAAGTGAGAATCTTAGAAGTAAACCATAGGTATTTTTGAATAAATACATCAAACTTAGTTTAATCACACAAATCATTTGACCCCTTTGAAAGTGGACAAGAGAAAGGGAGAGAAGGTTCATATCCCTTTCTTATTTATTCCACACCCACAAATAGCTTTCATGATTTCTAGATGGGTGCTGAAGTAGTCATGAAGCCAAAGTGATTTGGCACTAGCATAATCATGGTTCCGAAGTGGTATTTGACACCAACTTATTTGGTGATGATCCCATATGGTAACCAAGGTTAATTATTTGAAGCACCTTTGAAATCACGCTTGAGGAACTATGAGGAACCCCTAATTTTTTCATAATATTAATCCCTCATAAGGACCAATGGTCCACATTGCATCAACCTCTATGGGAAAAGGTGCTTGAGTTGGTCAAGCATATACCACTATGATTGTAATACAAATTGACCTTGTTTGAAATATTGAATAGGTTGTATATTTTCTCACAGGTACTTTTGTTAATAACCTTGATTAAATTATCTATAGTGATGGGCTTTAACTTTATTTTGTCCAAATAAACTAGACATTGTACTACCATAGGCTCTAGAAAAGGACATAGGTACTATTTAAGGAGTCTAGATTGGAATATTGTATGCATCTCATAGTATAGTATTATATCAAGAATGAAAGTGTTCTTGCATGTCTAGCATTGAATGGTGTAAGGAATATAACATAATGGTTTAATATTTTTATGCAATACAAAAAAGTATTCTCTCTTTAGATGGATCCAAACCATATCCCCAAACTAGAATATGTGCAATGTCCTATGCTAATCATGGTAATCCATGTATTTCTATTATTATATTTATAAAATCCACTTGACTTGCATCTAGATGTTTTGAACTTTCTACAAAAAATTTCTACCTTGATATATTTCATAGCTTGGATTAGCATCATGGCATCAGTTTTTATGTGCAAGGTGATATCCATTGGGGTGCAAGGATAGAAACCTGAACATGCTTAGAAAAAATCATATCCTATGGAGGAATGAATAGCCCTATTATAGGATTGTTGAGTGTATGGTTAATTTTTATCCATGTCCATGGGTGGTTATTATTGTATATCCATAGTAGGTGTACTATAATTCTATTGCTCTTCTTGGATTGTTCATCAATCTATGAATTGAAGGTTGTAGAATGCCATATCTTGTTGTCCAAGAGTATTTAGAGATGGCACTAGAATTTCCTAAAGAATAAATTGTTTCTCTTTGAAATAATGGACCCAAGAACTATAAATTGAACCCAAACTTCTTTAAAAAAATAGACAAATAGTCTCCAAACTATTGATGTTTTCACTTCATGGAGTTGTAATAGCCATATTGCTAAACCTTTCTAAGAGCATAAAAATAAAGTCATGTTGGCCCTTGGTGGATGGTAACTCTAATATAAAATAATTGTTGATGGACTTCCAAGTCTTGGAAAGTATCTACAATGGTGTGTAGAGCATACTCTTCCTATTTTTTAGTTTATAAATTTTACATGATGCTAATGATTTAATGTATATTTTCACTTTCTAATGCATGTCCAATTACTTTAGAGTAATGGGATTTCTAGATTATTAGCTTATGTGGTGCATCATATGGCATATAGATCATTAAAAGAAAGTGTATCAACCAATATTGACAATGGTGATTTGGCATTAATTTACCTTTTCTAATTGAAAATAGATTTTGATAAATGTTATGTCTAAGGGATGTAGTTCCTACCAATCATTGGCACCATGCCTTCTAGTGTTAAGTATGAAAAACAATGTCCATATTGATGGGTATCTTAAATATTCTATTGCTTGGTTCTTCATTTTATTGCAATATTTAATTAGAAGGTGGAGTTGGTATAGATATGTTATCCACTTCATATGTTTAGTATGTTTTAGCTTGCTCTATAAATGGAAGAATTGTAGGGGACTATGTTCTAAATGGTTTATATTTTCCTTACCAATGATGTGATTCCACTAGCTTACAACATGAACAATTGTATATAGATCTTTATTGTTTATTAATTATTAATTAGTTTTGTTAGTGAGAGTCTCATAATGGTAAGTCATTGGATGCCCATTTTGGATTAGGGTAGCACCTAGTGTGTAGTTAAAAGCATTGGTCCTAATCTTAAATGATGACATGATATCTAACATATCTAGCATTGGAATAGAATAGATATAATTATTCAACTCTTCAAATTTCTATTGTTATTGTGAAGTCCCCTTGACCTTAAAAGTCCCATGCATGGTCTAGTTCAATGGCCAGTCAACATGAGTGAATCCCAAGATGAACCTATTGTGGAGTTGATTCCAAGAAAGATAAGCTCCATTAAATTCTTAGTGTCTACCATTCTTGAATGACATGTATCTTTTTTGGGTTGATATGAATTCCTTATTGGTCAACCAAGCCTAAATAAGATAACTCTATAATGCCAAAGATACACTTTCCCATATTATCTTAAATATTTTATTGTCATAAGGTGTCTAAGACTTGAAACACGTATTGGAGGTGTTCTTCCCATGTCTTTGAAAATATAAAGATGGCATGTAGATAGACAATCATAAATAATCTTGTAAATGGATGCAAAATATAATTAATAAACAAATTTGAATTTTACTAGGGCAATTATCAAGCTAAAGACCATAATCAACCACTCATACAGTCTTCCATAGGTCTTAAAGGTATTTGAAAGTTAATACAAATGTACCAAGTGCCATATTTTACTAATGATAGAACTAAAGGGATTCTATATCGTGTTATGTTGAATATTTTCTTGTATAATCACTTTATATATATGGTGTTATATATTATCATTCTCCTAGATTAAGAAATAATTCTAGGGGTCATTAGAAAGATTTGATTTTAGGATTAAGTTGATTTGATGATTGATTGAGTGGTGTAGTTAGATTCCATTAGTGTCCTTTAAAATATCAATATTGGATGGATTAGAGTGTACAAATATAGGGCTATTATAGAGTTTTATCTTATTGATGCAACATAGATAAACATCTTGGCACCTTGATTTTAGGGTTAAACTATCAAAAGCACAAACTTATATGCATGAACAATTAGCTTATTGTATTTTTATTGGATTCAAAGTCACCTTCTTTTTGGGGTACGTACTCAAGAATAATATAGATAATCTCTTTGATACACACCAACCATATTTATTGATAGGCTTGGAAAATTAAAGAGGTAAGGTCTTTCCAATAAGATATCATATATATCTAACACCACATTATAGGTGACTATATCACACATTAGTTTGATGTCATACTTGAGGATACATTGGTGCCAAATCTTGATACCTTTTACTAGTTGTATCCAAGCTAAAGTGTAAGGATAAAGATATGTTATAATCTATAGGCTAAGGCAATTGACTACATATTACATGATAATGGTATATTGGCTCTCAATATTGTTGGCTTTTAAGCTTAATTATCTCAAATATCACAGGTCCCAATGTAAATAAACCAACAATATTATAGGTCAAAATATCTATAATCAAGAGTAGCCAATATAATGATAAAATAACATTCACTTATATTATAAAATATGAATGTTAATGGCCTAAAATCATTCATGTGCATGCATGAAGAATACTTAATATAAAATTCTTAAAATTTGTATACAAGCCTCAATATTATAAATGCTTTCTATGGTGATCATTTACATACAATTTTCCCTTATTCACATATTTCTTGTGTTACATTGTATGTCACTCTTCAATACTTGTTTATTTTACTCCTCACATATTTGGGAGATGTGACTATTCTCAACCTTTGGCTTCTCATCTTTCCACTTGTATACTAGACTCTTTACTTTCTTCTTACATGCATACTTGACTCTATGACACTTGCACACTTCTACATGACTCTTAATTTCCTACATGCACTCCTAATACAAGATACTTGTGCACATCCTCACTTTACATATTTGCACACTTACATACATGATACTTGTGCACATTCTCTCAATACATAACACTTGTGCATATCCTACACATTGCACTCTTACATGACACTTGTGCATATCTTACATATTGACACTTACATAAAATGGAAATATAAATCACTCATCTAAACTATAGACTCAACCCTAATCTATTACATATTTAAATTTGTACCATGAAGGTACCATGGGGGTACATTTACATGTATAAAAGAATGTGATATTCTCCAACACCCACCTGTATTACATTATTTGGTTATTGAAGACTTTAGTATTCAATATTTATCTTCATCTTTAATCTTTGTCTTTGTTTTTTTAATAACCAAAACTTCTCCATGTCTCTATCTATCCTTATATTTGGAGGCTTCTTCTTTGTACTTCTCAAATTTCCTCTTATCTATTCTCAAGAAGCTTATATTTCTTCTCAATCTCTTGTCCTTGAAGACTTTGATGCTTCTCAATATCTAGAATCTATCTCCAATATCTTAGGTCACACCTAAGAACAAAATGATTATCCTCTTTTCTAGAGAATCTAAAATCAATATCAGGATGACTATGAATGCCCTCGAATGACCAACTTTCTCCTGAGTTGGCTTTCTCAATATCAAATATTTCTCCTATTTTCTCTAGAGAATCCTGAATCAAGGTGACTTTGAATGTCCCTAAACTTCCAACTTTATTCTAAGTTGATTTTCTCTCAATGTCCAACTTTCTTCTGAGTTGGCTTTCTCTCAATGTCCAACTTTCGTATGAGTTGATCCTTAATCAATCTTAGTTGAGTCCTAGTCTTCACTAGTTTTCCTTGAACCAAGTGCAAATACCCTAGCACTCAAATTAGGGTGACTTATCCTTGTACCTTCAATCTCTACACAATTGGACCTTCAAAAATAGAGTCCAAGTCTTCACTACATTCAAAGTGGACAGAATCCAAAATGTAACTCTATCAAGAGTGGATAGATTTAAGTGGTATCTCTAATATCACTATTGATTTCTAATATTAATTATCTCAAATATAACATATCCCAATGTAAATAAATCAACATTATTATATTTTGAAATATTAGTAATCAAGAGTATAAATATATATGAGCATTCTAAAATATATATCAAGGCCATTATAATGATAAAATAACATTTACTTATAATATCAAATATGAATGAAATGGTCAAAAATCATTCATGTATATGCATGAAAAATAGTTACAATATTAATTTCTCAAAATCCATATACAAGCCTCAATATTATAAATTCTTGCTATGGTGATCATTTATAGACAATTTTCCCTTATTCACATATTTCTTGTGTTATATTGTATGGATATTTTTCTCCATAATATATACATAGTAATACGACTCTTCAATATTTACCTATTGCACTCCTCACATATCTGGAAGATGTGACCTTTCATATTCTTGATCTTTGGCTTCTCATCTTACCACTTCTATACTAAACTCTTTACTTTCTTCTTACATGCATACTTTATGACATTTGCAAACTTTTACATAACTCTTAATTTCTTGCATGCACTCCTAATACAAGACACTTATGCACATCCTCTCTTTACATATTTGTACACTTACATACATGACACTTATACATATTCTCACAATACATAACACTTGTGCATATCATTCATATTGCACTCTTACATGACACTTGTGCATATCTTACATAATGACACTTACATAAAATGGAAATATAAATCACTCATCTAAACTATAGACTCGACCCTAACCTATTACATATTTATATTTGTACCATGAAGCTACCATGGGGGTACATTTACATGTATCAAAGAATGTGATATTCTCCAACACCCACCTGTATTGCATTATTTGGTTATTGAAGACTTTAGTCTTCAATATTTGTCTTCATATTTAATATTCATGTGACCTTGCATTATTAATGAACCTCTGCTTCTTTGTAATCTTCTTCATCTTCATTCTTTAGTTATTCATTATATGGTTCACAAAATACTTGAGCTTCTTCTTTGATCTCTGCTTTTGATTCTTGTTCATGAGTAGCTTGAACTTTTCTATCTTTGACCTCTGGATCATGTGCTTCTTTCCTTTTTTCTTCCTTGCAATCTTGATATTGTCCAATAGCTTCTAAACATTCACTTGGAGCATCATAATGATTTTTTGAATTAGAAGTGCTTGAAATATCAGTATTGCATGAAGAGTGAAAATTTGTTTTAAGAGATGATTCACTTGATTCATTTGTAAATATCTATACTTTCCTTATTAGAGCTTCAATAAAATATTTTCATTTTAGATTTTCATATTTATAAATTTCAAGTGAAATCAATGTCATATACATTATACTACATATATCAATAGGTATCATAATATCATCATTTGAATTATCAATTGCTTCAACAAGCTTTGAATATAAATAATATTCAAATGTTTCAAAGCTTTCATTCATTGCTTCTCTATAGATGAATTGTATTTCCATATCTAGCTTACCTTTATATTTTTTAATCAATTTACCAATGCCAAATTTACTAACTTCAAGTCTTTTCTTCTTGATTATGTATTTCATAGTTTCTTCCATAATAATAAAATATTCAACTTGATGATTTAATTCCTTTGAAGTTGAAATCCTTATTACTCCAAAGTTAATAAACACTCAAATATGAAATTTATAAATTTTAAATTTTCTCTAATCCTTTGATGTAGAAATCCTTTTAATTCCCTAGTAAATTAAATTTGCAAAATTTCAAAAACTTTAAATTTTAAAAACTTCAAAAATCTTCAAATAACTTCAAATTTAAAAATTCAAGCCTTTTAACTCCACTAATTTCAAGTATTATAATATTTAAATAAAAATATATAAATCATAGTAGAAAACCTTTCACTTCAATCCTTAAAAAAACTTCTAAATATTTTCAAAAGTGTAAAATTTTGAAATAAATACACTTCAAAAAATCTATTAAGGTAGAAAATCGTAGAACTCCATACTTGAATTTTTTTAATAAAATTTAAATTCAAAACTCTCTTTTTCCTCTAATAAATAAATGTAGGAAAGTCTAATTTTAATATACCTTTCCACTAAGAAATTTTTTGATTAGTAACGTATGATGTTATCTTAGATTACTCCACCTTCTACACTGAAATCCTAACTGTAATGTTACACTTGACAAGCATTTGAATTTCCTAAAACAATGCTTAAGATTCCTTTTTTCTTGACACCTGGCTTGATGCTCTTCAATGATATGACATCCTAGGGTTACACTTGTTAATAGGATGCTCAAATTTTTTCTTCAGTCTCCTTCACTAAATAGAATGCTTAGCACATTTTCAATATTCTTCCTTGGATGGCACACTTAGTGTGTTCACGATATACTTTGCTAGTTGACACACTTAGTGCATTTATAGTGTCCTTCACTAGACATCAATCTCAAACTAAATGGAACTCTTGGAAGGTACTCAAGTTTTAGTTGCTTGAATGCTCAATCCATGATAGCATATGACACTCTTTCTTTGTTAGAAAATGCATTCGAATGTACTCTTTATCTAGAAGTGGGTGCTCTCTTTCTATGTTACGGTGCTATTTTATTAAAGCATGATCTTCTCTAAACAACACTCTTCATTATTGGAGCATTGGTCTTCTCTGGTCTGGACAATGCTCTTGCTTTGAAAGCATTGGTCTTTGGACAATGATATTACTTTGAGAGTGTTGGAATTCTTTAGTCTGGACAACACTCTTGCTTTAATAGCATTGGTCTTCTTAGTTGCTTAGAATTTTTTACTTTATATCCTAGCAATGGTTGGTTATACTACTATACTTTTTATCTCCAAGTAATGGTTGCTTAGATTGCTAGTCTCATTACTATATTTGCTAGTTGAATACTGACATTTAAATTATATTGGTTTCTTGAATGCTGGCCTCTATACTTTCATGGTGGATGATGGCTCCACTAAATAGATATTTAATGTATCTTAATGCTTCTTCCTTATTGTCTCCTATGAGACTCTAGACAATTATCTGGTAGCACTATTCTCTATTTTCTATAAGATAATATTTCTTAAAAAAATTCTTCTTTAAAATAACTTTTGAATAATAAGTGAATACCAATATTGAAATTGCTACAATCAACTTTAAGCTTCTAGTTTTTTGAATAACCAAAACTTCTCCATGTCTCTATCTATCCTTATCTTTGGAGTCTTCTTCTTTGTACTTATCAAATTTCCTCTTATCTATTCTCAAGAAGCTTATACTTCTTCTCAATCTCTTGTTCTTGAATACTTTGATGCTTCTCAATCTCTAGAATATATCTCCAATATCTTAGGTCACACCTAAGAACAAAATGATTATCCTCTAGAGAATCTAAAATCAATATCGGGATGACTATGAATACCTCGAATGACCAACTTTCTCCTAAGTTGGCTTTCTCAATCTCAAATATTTCTCCTATTTTCTCTAGAGAATCCTAAATCAAGGTGAATTTGATTGTCCCTAAACTTCCAACTTTATTCTAAGTTGAATTTCTCTCAATGTCCAACTTTCTTCTGAGCTGGATTTCTCTCAATGTCCAACTTTATTATGAGTTGATCCTTAATCAATCTTAGTTGAGTCCTAGTCTTCACTAGTTTTCCTTGAACCAAGTGGAAATACCCTAGCATTCAAATCAGGGTGACTTATCCTTGTTCCCTCAATCTCTACTCAATTGGACCTTCAAAAATAGAGTCCAAGTCTTCACCTCATTCAAAGTGGATAGAATCCAAAATGTAACTCTATCAAGAGTGGATAGAGTTAAGTGGTATATTTGATATCACTATTGATTTCTAAGACTAATTATCTCAAATATCACATGTCCCAATGTCAATAAACCAACATTATTATAGTTTGAAATATTAATAATCAAGAGTATAAATATATATGAGCATTCTAAAATGTATATCAAGGCCATTATAATGATAAAATAACATTCACTTATATTATCAAATATGAATGTAAATGGTCAAAAATAATTCGTGTATATGCATGAAAAATAGTTACAATATTAATTTCTCAAAATCCATATACAAGCCTCAATATTATAAATTCTTGCTATGGTGATCATTTATAGATAATTTTTCCTTATTCACATATTTCTTGTGTTACATTGTATGGAGCTTTTTATCCATAATATATACATAATAATATGACTCTTCAATATTTGTCTATTGCACTCCTCACATATTTGGAAGATGTGACTTTTCATATTCTTGATCTTTGGTTTCTCATATTACCACTTGTATACTAAACTCTTTACTTTCTTCTTACATGCATACTTTACTCTATGACATTTGCACACTTTTATATAACTCTTAATTTCTTGCATGCACTCCTAATACAAGACACTTATGCATATCCTCTCTTTACATATTTGTACATTTAAATACATGACACTTGTGCACATTCTCACAATACATAACACTTGTGCATATCTGCATATTGCACTCTTACATGATACTTGTCCATATTCTACACATTGACACTTACATAAAAGGGAAATATAAATCACTCATATAAACTATAGACTCAATCCTAATCTATTACATATTTATATTTGTACCATGAAAGTACCATGGGGGTACATTTGCATGTACTAAATAATGTAATATTCTCCAATAAATATAAATGATTATGTGGAGGGGCTTTTCTTCACCTAGCAATGGGTGTGGAATAGGTTCTCCCATTCTTCAAAGGGATCAAATATTATTGCATTATCTAATCATTAAGTTCTTATGCTCAAGAACATAACATCTATTACTTGTTTTGTTTCAGACATGGATGAATAAACATTCTCCTATAAATGGATCACTAGTGAATTCTATTTATGTTGATACTCTAAATTATTATGTGCATGGGACTAATGTTGATTGTACTACTTCTTGTCTTCCTTTTGCTTACCTATCCAAGAACTTGGATGATTTGGAATTGGATGATATAGGATATCCCCTAGGCATGGGTGCTTTAGGCATGTGAGCATTTGATGAACAATGTACTACTAGATGGTTTTGCATGTACATTGTTGTAGATATCAAAATTGCATGTACTCATCTTTGTAGTGCTATAAGGGGTACGACTGCTCATGAACTAGCTACAAAAAGTCTATACAAGAAGAGATGAAATAACTAGATACTTATAGCCTATTTCTAGTGGCTTCCTACCAACAAAAATAATATTTTGACATCTTCAAAGCCACAAAGGTAATCTTGCTAACATTAGATACCTATTACTGGTGTGATATTCCTCTAGTTATTAAATCTAAGTCTCTAACTTGTTAGCATTGACCCATATTGAGAAGAGTAGATTGTTAATTTTGGTATAAATATTTAGAAGTCCTTGACTCTATAATAGCACAAGGTTACTAGTTGTAGACGAGACTCCCAATTAAATTATAAGATCTCAAAAATTCCCAAATAGAATGGTTATCTATTCCTCTATAGCATCTTAAATCAAAATTTTGATGTCTTAAGTTCTAGTATTAGGTTGAGGTATTTGAATTCATAATTTCTTAAGTTCCTTTTCAAGGGCAACGTGGTTCAAGGTGCCTAAATTAAAAATCTAATATGACACATTGCTTGTTGCACCAAGAATGTCCATGGAGGGACATCCAATGATGAATATTACTAGAAGCTTTATGTTGGGAAAGAGCTCCATCAAAGTAAGATGACATGTGAACAGTTAATGAATGAGCGAGGATTACTTTGTATTTACCTATTTTTATTAGAATAGAATAATCTCTAATACCAAAATAATCTATACACCAGGACCTCGTATGGTTAGCATGATGGACAACTCACTGGACTAGCTAGTGGTACCTTACAAGTTATAGATAGATCAATGTTATAGAAGATTTGGGTGTACTATTTGTATTAAATTCACCTCAATAGACTTATATAAAATACTACTACAAATCAAAAAATAAAACCTAAAATAAAAACTCAAGTATTCATTATGAGATATCATTATAAATATTGAATTAAAATGAGTGTTGTAAGGAGTAAGGCAATCTATTTTTTATAGGTATAATAATAGTGAGAAGAAATGAAATAGAAGGAAATAAGTCCTAGGTTTTTGATTTCCCAGTTGAGAAGAGGAGTCCTAAGCTACATTTATATATAATGTACAATATTATAAAGAAGTTGGAAGGTGAAACACTTTAGCTTGCAATGCATTTTGGTGGTATCAAGAAATAGCCAAGAATATGCTTCCTCTACCTTAGAAATTTAGGTGCTAATTATTTAAATGTGTAAGTGGATGAATTGGAACAAATAAAAAAAAAAGTAAGTGGATGAATTGGATTGAAATAACTATAATAGTTGTGATTGTGACACATGGTATTGTCATTGGTTATTTATTATACTTGTAAATGTATTAATGACTTTTATTATTTTGGATGGATACCAAAATTTTGGCACTAAAGTAGTCATGCCATCAAAATTTTTTGGTTCTAGCATATTTTTGGCACCAAAGTGGGAGTCAACATCAACCTATTAGGATAATGCTATAAATAATATTCAATGCCATGGCTTGAATAACTTTAAGCAACTCCTACTTTGCTTAGAACATATATAATGCCATCAAAATTTCTAATATGGATATCAACACTGGACCTAAGCTAAGTCATGCCTCTACAAATTATATAGCTATTAAAACAAACAAGTCAAGCAATGATGCTTAAGTACATACAAGTAAATAAAGACATACAAAACTATATGATAAAATTCCAAGAGAAGACAAAGGCACTATATGATGTTCAAGTAGTTATCAATGCTAAAGATGACTAAATTGCTCAATTAAAGAGGCTTGGAAGCTGCATAGAAAGAGAAAGATAATCCCAAAGGTGAGTTAGAGTTAAGGAAAGAGGACCTCAAAATGAATCTATAATAAGAGATAGAATATCTCATATATTTTTAGAGTAAGACAAGTGAGAGATCAAAATCAATTAAAGAAAAAAAAACAAACAAATGAAATACCAATTTGAATAAAATAAATACAATATTTAGTGCTAATTAGAAAAAACTCGTGATAAATGCATAATACAAGAAGCACATGAATTATGAAGAGATTGATACCTTCAAATATATGAGAGGAACTAAAAAAATGGAGAAAATATAAATTAAGTGTCTAGATCAAGTCAAATTTTTATCTAATCAAATAGGTGTAGAAGTGGATGCACAAGGGATATTAGAACATCTTAAGGAATATGAAGCATTAATAAGCTAGGCTGCCACTACAATTAATAATGCAAATGTAAAGTTAGATTCTAAAGCAAGACATATCTAAGTATTACAATAGGCATACAAAGCATCTAATTAGAAACTTAGCTAATTTGGCACAGCTAAAAAAATATAATGATAGTCAAGTTGAAGAACATAATTAAGAAAGAAAAGAATTTGAAATATTGTGAATTGATATACTATGTGCTAAATGATTCCATGGAGGGTATAAAAGTGAAATACATTAGCAACTAGATAACAAGATACTAATCCTCTCTTAGATCAAGATGACATCCTCATTATGGATAAAGTTTTTAACTTAATTAAAGAAGAAAATACTAAAACTACACAAACAAAAGAATCATATACAAAGACAACAACTGATATCTCTAACAATATCACCAAGTGGAAGGAATTGTTAGATAAGGTTTCGTAAATGGAAGACAAAGAAGAAGACTTTTCCAAAGAGCAATATAAAAATCTAGAGTCTAAAATCACAATGTTGAGTGTAGTCTACACTTCTCTTGATGATGAATGGGTAACTTTATTGGCTCTATTACCACCAAGTTAAAGCATTCTGATGATGAAATAAGATATATTACAAAAATATTTTTTTATTATTCCAAATTTTGTAGATTCCACACCCAAAATAATAAGGTATAATCTATAATTTATCATCAATTGATCTTGAAATATAGCTATAAGTTAGAATTATAGTAGAGTGACTATTATCATTGCACTCCAAAGGTGAAATCAATCATGTAGGAAGAGGAAAAATTTGAGATCTAGAAAATTTGAATTTAAAAACCATCAAAGGAAGTTGTAAAATACCACAAGATATTTGATTTTCTTGGATTTGGGAGCATAACACCCAAATTCCTAATAATTTGGATGAAATCTTACTCATTTAGAAGGATACTATTTGCATGATAAACCTAGGAGCAATTGGTTTGATAGGATGAGTTGTAGTTTGAATGGAAAATATAGGAGTGATTCACCTAATAGGATGAGTTGTGATTCACATGGCATAATAGGAAGAAATTTTCCATTTCTCCAAAGAGTGAATCATACTTTAAGAAACAATACTCAATAGAGGGTATGATTGACATGAACCAAAGAGCATAAAACCAATATAAAACCTAGAATGTGTTGTCTTTTTCTCTCCAAATGGTGTTTTAGTGGAATAAAATAATTGTTATAGAGTGGTTGGATGGACTTTCGTGACCAATTTGGCTAGTTAAACAACAATTTTGTGAAAATATTCTAGTAAAATCACAAACAAAAAAAGATTCTAGTAAAATCATATTAACTAGAATTAAAACTCTTTTACTCTAGTTATAAATAGAGTTACCTTATGTGACCCAGGTTCAATCCCCATGACGGATGTGTATAAGAAGTATTACTCAATAAAAAAAAATAGAGTTACCTTATTTTGCTATAAATAATATATTTATGTCTTTTTGTAAATATCATTTTTTGCTACTCAAAATACTAGATTTATTCTTTGAAATAAAACTGCTACATATAATATTATATTGTAAATCAATGAATAGATTGAGCATGGAATTCATGGATCAACTGAGTCTTTAACCTTTTTGCCTATGAATGTGTGATATTAATAGCTTTGTCCTCTTATCCCCTATTAGTCCATTCTATTTATTTTATTCTAGGTTATTTAGAATCAAATGCACTAAAGTAACTTGGTCATTCTAGATATTCCAATTGGATCACACACTAATCTTGCTATAATCACATGAATATGTTTATTTTAATGCATTTACTTTTCTATCTCAGATCATGTTCCCCCAATGAATTACATTAGATTAATTATATTAGTGAGAATTTAGTCTTTAATATAGATAATATGACAATTAATCTCCTCTCTTTTGACATTGATATGTGACTATGTGGGCATATAAGAAGATTATACATTCTCACCAATAAATAGTGCTCACTTATTGTTATATTACGCAATGTATTTAATTGAATTTTTTCTATTTTGTTAGAATATAGAAATAATATAGTTTCAAACCTTAAATTAAAAAAAGGTACATAGTTTATATATATATATATATATATATATATATATTTATTTATATAAGTAAATCTCTTTAAATGTATTCTAAATATTCTAACCATAAATAATATTATTAGTGCTAATGGTATCTATATTCATACTCATTTTCATGTTGATTTTTAATTAATTAAATTACTAATTATATGTTTATCCAATGCTTTACCTTTTATGGTTTCTTCCTATCTACTTAACACCTTATATGTTATGTTATATTACATTGCACGTAAATATTTTGCTAGCAACAAATTACCTATGTAAGAAAACTATGTCATTTATAATTATGCTATTTCCATGATTAAAGTGGGAAGCCAACATGTTTATGTTTGGGTCTAGAAAAAAAAATAAAAAACTCTTTTAGAGTTATAGTTCAATGGTAATTTTCTAAAAATACGTATTATAATGTTTTTGTTTTTCCTTTCTTTTTCTATTATTATATTTTTTTTATGATTTATTAGTTTTTTAGGGCTTAATTTTATTTTTTTTCGAATTTGGTTCACAAGAGCTTTTTAAAAATAATATGTTTTTATTTTACTATCACTTAGTGTCTAAATAAAACATTAACTTTAATGTCGTGACAATACATTAGATTGTGGAAAATTAAAGTAAATATAAACTAAAAGTCCACGAGGAAGATTGAATAAACTAAATTTTGATATGGGAAGGTGTTTTTAGAAAAACAAAGGTGAAAATTTTATTATTTAAAAAAAAAAAATGGTGAGAAATTAAATAAAATATTTTGGATATCATCATAAATAGTAGATTAAATAGCAGACTGTAGGTAATTAAATTAAAAATAAAATAAAATTTCATGAGAAAGATTGGATAAACTAAATTTTAATATGAAAAAAGTATTTTTTGAAATGACAAAGGTAAAAAATTTATTAGCTTTTTTAAAGAAAATTAGTGAGAAATCAAATAATGGTAACACTTAATATAATATATACATAAAAAGAGTTTGTTTAATTGTTTTAAAGATTATTAAAATATGATTTAACATAAATTAATAAATTAAATCTAATCATTAATGTTATTTTTTTCCATATAGTTATAATTTTCGTCATCCTTATTAACATCAAGTTTGGGCATGTGTGTGAGGGGTTGGTCCTCTTGCTTTCTACCTGGTTAATGTGATGATGCAAGTTTAGTGGCATATTTCATGATTGGAATATCGTTCCTCTCTCAATATTAAGTTTCTTACACTAACCAAATAAAAATAAAATAATAATAATAATAATTTCCAACATTAAAGATACTTTTTATGCACATAAAACAAAAATAACAATTTGGTTGATTGTTTGGTAATGTTATTAATTATGATTATGAACTTTAACATTATAATTGTATGAAGGAAAATGTAGGAGATCAACTAAATTCTAAAAATACAAAAAAATTGAAAATTTCCTTTAATACATAATCAAAAACATCCATGCACAAGTGAAATATTTTTTTCCAATGAGTTATGCACAAGTGAAATATTTTCTCATCACGTGTTAAAAAATCTTTTAATATCAAACTATTAAGTGATATTATTTATATCAAACATCAACAACTTGAGTAAGCATAATAAAACTTTGAATTAAAAATAATAATAATAATAATAATATTAAATTATTAAGTGATATTATTTATATGAAACATTAACAACTTGAATAAATATAATAAGACTTTAAAACTTAGGAGATTTGTAAAGTTTAAAACTAATAGGTAGTAGAGTTGTCCACCATATTTTTTGTAACTAAAATTTGACTAATTAACTATATATTGAATAAAAAATATCATCTATACAAATCTTCTTATATAACTTAAAAACTACTTTACTTTAAGGTGATTATAAGATAAAATGATAACAAAATTCAAATCCAATGTAGATTTGAAAAACCCTATAACTAATACTAATATTAATATTAATTAATTAATTTATTTATTTATTTATTGTACATAGGTGACAATCACAATTTGTAGTAACTGCCAAGGCAAACTTCCAACCATCAGCTACTGCATCCAACAAACACATCCTTCTTGTTGATGGTAACCCGGCGTGAGATGGTGCGTCAGTCTGGTTCAACAGGAGATGGAGACCGCCAGACATACAAGGAACAGATCGGGTGCAACATGCAGAGGATTCGGATTTAACTACTAGCTATGCATGGACACGCCCGTGAGATTGGAACCTAGGTCTCCTCTTTAAGTACCCCAACTTACCAATCTACTAACCTATACTTAATTAATGGAGCATTTTCATCAATCATAAACCAACAAATAAAAAAAATACTAGATGCATCTACCAAGTAGCTCCTCATTGGGATTCTGTACTACACAACATAGGTATTCGCGTAACAGCTGTGTTACTTCTAGGATTGAACCTGCCTCTAAGGCACGCCGAGCTGAAGGCGGAGGCGGAGGCGGATGCGCCATCAGATGCGCCATGATGTGCGTTGTGGACCTTGTGGTGCGTGAAGAGTGAATCGTCAATGGTGCTTGATGCTTCTTGTCTCACCCCCAAGAGAAAAAGAACCGTTTCTGTAGCCGCAAGCTACGCATTTACACAGCCTCGTCAGTCGGTCGTGAATTTGTTAAGTCCATGGTAGACCACACTACTATTACTACAGTCGTTCTTAGGCTCAAAGTCCTCATGATTGATATTCATTCATTTTGAGAAACGTTATGGCGCCACCACTTGCATCTCTGGTTCTTCTTCTTCTCTATACAACAGCAGGAGCAGGAGTAGGAGCTGGGGGAGGCGACAATTTGCAGGTGAATTTCTACGGTAGAACATGTCCCCAAGTGGAGTTTGTTGTGAGCAGCGTAGTCCAAAAATGGTTTGCGAGGGACCAATCCATTCCTGCTGGACTGTTGCGTCTGCATTTTCACGATTGTTTCGTCACGGTATAACATTCACTATGCTTTCTTTCTTTCTTTCTATCTCCCTCTGTTTCTATTTTTCTATTCCTGTAGTTAAAATAGTGCGTCTGTTTGTAAAATGTGCCTGCAGGGCTGCGATGGCTCCGTTCTGATAGACAGCACCGAAGGCAATACTGCTGAGAAGGACGCAGTGCCCAACTTGACTTTAAGAGGATTCGAGTTGATAGACGAAATAAAGGCGGCGCTAGAGAGTACGACGTGCCGAGGGGTCGTCTCCTGTGCCGACATTCTCACACTCGCTGCTCGTGATGCCGTCGCATTGGTAAGCAAGCCTTCGACTTGTGGAACTCTCCTTTAGTATGGGATATGATGATGACTAGTTAGTTATGACTAGCTAAAATCAAAGTTCTTCTCTTCAATTTTCAGTCAGGAGGACCTGATTACCCAGTTCCCTTGGGAAGGAGAGATGGGACAGTGTCGAAACTAGAACAAGTGAGCCTTCCAGGGCCCACGTTCTCAATCGATGCAGCGCTTCATGCATTCCAAGGGGTGGGATTAAACCTCACTGATCTGACCACACTTCTAGGTAATTCTTAACCACACTTCTAGGTAATTTTCTTAATATCGAGACACTTAGTATGTGTGGAGTAGTAGTTCTCTTGTTTTTTAACAGGATCATATAATGTTGTTTCTATACAAATTATTTATACCTACAATATCTTTAACATGGAATCGCCTTTATGTAAGATTTTTCATCCTTATTAACATCAAATCACAGCTTATGTTTAAATAGTTGACTCTTTTACTATCTAAACTACTTTAATATTCCTATGTTAAAAATTTTGTTCACTTTAATATTCCTCTTCTAAACTACTTTGTGATGTGATGGTAACAGGGGCACATACGATAGGTTTTGCTCACTGTGGATTCTTTAACAACAGGTTATACGATTTCCAGGAGACCGGAATGGCGGATCCGTCGATGGATACGAGCCTGGCGACATCACTGAAAAGGGTGTGTCCTCCACCACAGGAAATCACCGATATACGAAAGGATCCCAAGGTTTTTCTCGACCAAACTAAAGGAAGAAGCTTCTTTTCATTCGACAGTGCCTTTTATCGTGCAGTCGTCGACAACAGAGCAATACTTCAAATAGATCAGGAACTTCTGTTTACAGATATTACGTCGGCTCTCGTGGTAACGTATGCCACGGATGTAGACAAATTTAAGTGCGCATTTGTGGAATCCATTACCAAGATGGGAAGAATCGGTGTCTTGACAGGCCTTGAAGGCGAGATCCGAGCAAAGTGTAGAAGCATCAACAACAATAACCAGGGAAAGTAGACAACAGAGCGAATTAGAATTTGTGCATGTTGTTGTGATGAACCACGAAAGAAATCAGGAGTAGAGAATAGAGTAGACGGTGGATTGATTGTGCTTCACATTAGTCTGCATTGAACAATGATCGACTAGAGATCAACTTTCATGACCATGGTCGGATCAGGCTCTCAACGGTTTGTTTCCAAACGATGGTGACACTGCTAAATTTGGTTATTCAATCATTTATTTAATTGGTAAACAAAAAAAAGGTAAATGTGATTATTTATTTTCTCAATTTTAATCTGAATGGATCTGGCCTGTGTTTGCATAGAACGCTTTTAACATTTTTTGGCCCATGGATGTGGTTAACATCATTTCAAATATATTCAAATCAATGCCAGAGATCGCAAACTTTTCATAGGGAAAATAAGGAAATCAAACTAGTATGTAGGGCATAAATGTAGTAAGAATGGAATAGGAAAATTTTATTAACAAGCAATATAGCAATAAACTATAAACTATATATTGATAAACTATAATATAGTAATCAACATTTTACACATATATGTTTAAGCGAAAAACTCCTTGAGGGTCGCCTTGGTCTAAGAGACCGCAAACAGGGGTTCTACATCGTCAAAGTCATCCGGGGTCGCACCCGACCTGCCCGCACCAACATTATCAATTGGATTTTGGATACCCAATTCAGCTTTGTGGTAGGGTAGAGATTCGAACCTGGGACCTCCCTTGGAGGATTGCCCTCTCCTCTCCAACTCACCTACAACACTCGAGTATATATATATATATATATATATATATATATAATTTTTTAATATTATTTAAAAAATTTAAAACATTTTGTTTATAATTTATTATAAATTATTTATTTATTTATTTTAATTAAAAATAAAAAGATGTTTAATTAAATTTTTTTAAAACTTTAAAATTTTAATTAATTAATAATATATTTTTTTGCCATTGCAATGCCCTATCGAGATAATAATAAAGCACTTTAACGATAATATTTAAATCTAGTTTTTTCTTAGTTTTCTTTGTTGAAGGTAGTAGAATATTGCATTCATTTGTCTCAATTTTTAATTACTTTAAAAAAATCCAACCAATTATTAATGTTAATTTTAATTTAAAAAGTCAATCAATTATTAGTATTGATTTTATATTTATTATAATATTTTAATGTTTTAAGTTGCAAGCTTATTGTAGTAGTAAGGGCTTTGGCCTTTCTTTGAGAGGTCCAAGGTGCAAACAATTTCATCTCATAATAAGACTTTTCAAATAACATTTGTATCAAACAAGATGCAAGTTATGGTAAGGTCCATGAAGTCTTCACTTATTAATATGGAGTCATAAGGAGTCATAAGATAACAAATATACATTGTACCAAATGCAATGGTAGCATGATACAAAAAGGTAATTGTTTATACCTTCACTATAAGGGTATTCAAAGATATAATAGATGTATATGCCTTTATGTTTGGCTCTCTATAACTTAGAGTTTATGTCATGACATATTTTTATTGTTATTTCAATCTTTTGCATTCCACAAGAACCTCTAATGTTATTTTCCAACCTAATTAGTCCTAGTCTAATTAAAGCAATAGCTCAAGCTTTTTTTTCTTTCTATTTACTTAAAAATATTTAAGTTCTAATTATGTGAATGTAAAGGTTGTCGAATGATTTACTCTATCAATTATAAAGGGATCATTCAAGTGGTGTATTAAACATAAATTAAATATTCTAATATATATATATATATATATCTTAAATAATAATCTTTAATAGAAATTGAAAGGAATGTTAGCTTATAGAAATTTGTGCTTTTATTAGGTATACTTGAGGAGATGGTAAAAGAAACCACAATTGTAAGTAGAAGTTATCCCATTATTGTGAGAAGGGGAGAGAGATGACGAGAGGTCAACCAAGGGGTCCCAAGCTTCATACTCCCTGAGACTTCTCACCTCAAAGAATTAGGGGATTTTAAGATCTAATGCTAGTTTAATGTTTGGATTCACAAACATCTATGTTTCCTAAAAAAGAACTAGGTTCCTTTTTAAATATGCCCTCTCTGTGCCTAATCTTAATCTCATGGTGTGTGCTTTGTTATGGGTGGGAGAATCTATTGACCACCTTCTAGTTCGATATCCCTTTGTTGGTTGGATATGGGAGCAAGGTGAAAGATTGTTTAATTTACCCCGGCTTGGTGGTGTCTCGTTGGAGTAGTTCTTTGATCTGTGGAGCTTTATGGGACAAGTGGGCATTCTTTCCTTCTAGTTCATTGTTTCAAGGCCTTCACTTTGTGGTAGGTGCGGCTGGAGCGCAACATATATATTTTCCATGATAAGTGCTCATCTAGGGAGTTAATTCTCTTGAGAATTTTGCTCAATATTAGAGAGGTTGTAAGAGGAATCAAAGGTTCTCAACTTATGCCCATATATGAGGAGTTATTGGATCTTCTTGGGATCGTGATCGTTGGGTGGGTTCAGTCTCAATAGTTATGGAATTGGAGCTCAATAATAAAAGACTCCTCCTTCTAAAAAATAGGATAGGAGAGGGAAGTGGAAGCCACTATCGATGGATTGGTTTAAGTTTAACATTGATGGTGTTGCTTGTAGCAATATGAGGGAGGTGGGTATTGGAGGGTTGGATCATATGCACGAAGGGATGATGGCTTTTGGCTTCCATCATGGTATTGGGAGGAAAAAAAATATGGTTACAGAGGCCATGGCCATCTATGAAGGCTTAGCCATGGCTCTTAAGCAAGGATACTCAAAAATTGAGCTGGAGTCTGACTCTTAGGTCTTAATAAATAGGTTTAATAAGTAGGAGGGGGAGAAATGGAATAGAGGGTCCAACAAGTCTTGGACAATATTATAGGTTTAAAAAAGAGCATAGATAAAAAATTTCCATGTGATGATGGAAAATAACATAGTTGCATATAGATTGGCTAATTGAGTAATAGAGAGAGGTCATCATTGATAGGATTATGGTAGGGGTAAAACTTGGTGGAAGATTATACGAACTTGCAGATTTTGCTTAAATAGGATTACCCCAATGATGGGGAAGGAATAAGTAATAGTGTGGCAACTCATGTGTTTCATTATTAGGAATTGTTCGAATTAATGTGTACATAGGAAGGTGGAGATGGGTCAAACAAATGATAGTGGAGATCAACAAGATGAGCTAGGGAACTACAAGAATTTGTAATTACCACTAGAAAAAAAGACCTCTCGAGTATGGTTTCGATAGGATATGTGGTATACAAGGAAAATAAATCAATGGTTTTGTATTATTGTAGTTTTGAGGAGTCCTCCTACTTTGATATGTCATTCAATGATTTGGTGTAGCAATGCTTTTTTATGCAACTTTTTTCTATTCTCTAATTGGGCATTTAGCCTTCATGGGATTATAGACATGTATATCTGGAGGTACTTCCAAGATGTGGCCCATGTATGGATGGCCTTGCAACTATGTAATCTAGTTTTTATTTAATAACATTTAGTTTTTTTTGTGTCAAAAAAAATTCTTAATCTCATAAAATAAAATGTGATGCAACATAAAAATATGCATCATAAAAACCTAGGAATAAGATGATTTTTTCTTTTAATAATATGGTAAACTATATACTTTTTCCTTTTCAATAACAAGGGTCCATGAGAAGATGCATCGAAAAATCTATCTTAAGATGCAAACTATATGCTATTCAAATATAATGCCTAGAACAAAATGATAAGATATCCCCTTTTATGTGACTAAACTATGCTAAGGATCCTTGATTTCTTCTTATTAAATCAATAGGAAATAGAAGCAAAAACCCTAAATTATAGCAAACAACAAATATGTACTAAGCCACAAAAATGAAATAAAGGATCTAGGAGCAAAAATACCTGATTTTTCCATAGATACAAATGCACTACCCATACTTGCTATTGCACTACTAGCACAAATGCCTATGGGTAATGCAAATATAAATACCTACAAAAATAGACAGAATATAATAAGAGATAATATAGAGAGGTCTTTCTAATTAGAGAGAAGATATAGATCTTTCTTAATCTAATTGGTCTAACCTCTATTTTGATAGAAATACCAAAAAGTGATGTAAGCATATAGTAAATGCACCAATGGCATTTGTGCTACCTAACAAAATGTGTTTCTAGTGCAAAAATTGTGTAGAATAGAGGATAAATGCGCTACCTACCTATAATTAGGTAGCACAAATATTTTTTTTATCAAATTAAGAGAACAAAATGCAAGATAAACTAAGCTACAAAGGATTAGAGATGAGTTGGGCTATCCTAGGAGGACAGTACCTTGATGTGTGATAGAAATATGACAAGTAAATGTGATTATTTATTGTTTCATTTTTTGAGTAATATTTTCTATGCATATTTTCATGAGGATTGAACTAAGATCACATCCTTACCTATGTTTGCATAGAATGCTTTTAACATTTTTTGGCCCATGGATGTGTTTAACATCATTTCAAATATATTCAAATCAATGTCTGAGATCGTAAAATTTTCACATGGTGGTTAGGATAGGGAGTGGGAAAATAAGGAAATAAAACTAGTATATATGGTCGAGAATTCATCTGCAGGGGAGCTCGGGAGCGGCTACGGTTCGTGTCTTGGGCACAACGGAGCAATCGAAGGGCACCAAGGATCCAGAGGTGTGAAAGCATCCGGACCCATTGAAGAAGACCGGGCTGTTGACGGTGTCAGTCGGGGTAAGGACCCACCAGACAAAGGGGGTGGTGGGGCTCAAAAGTCTTATGCCCAGGCAGCGGCCTCAGAAACCCTAAATGAGTTTTTTACCAAAGAGTTGTTTTCGATTGGGGATGAGCTGGACATCCCGGTGGAAGTTCTTTCAAGCTTCATGGAGTTTGAGAAATTTACCCTCATAGGCAAATTCATTGGCGGCCGTCCCGACATGGAAACTATCCGAAAGTGGGCAGCAAGCAAATGGAGGACTTTTGGTCATATGGAGCTAGCGGCCCTATCCCGGGGTTTCTTTGCCCTTAGACTGAACAATAAGGAGGATTACTGTAAAATTTTGGCTGGCGGGCCATGGTTTCTGGGCCGCAAAAGTTTATTCCTTAGGAAGTGGGACATGGATTTCAGTCCTGATACCCAGAACATCAACATTGCCCCAATATGGGTTAGGCTCCCGAATCTTCCCCTCTTTGGCTAGCATGAAAATGTCATAATGGGTATTGCGCACTCCATTGGGGAGTTGGTCACCATTGACCCACCCACCCGAGCTCGAACAAGGTTTGTCCAAGCCCGTTTTTGCGTTCTAGAAGATTTGGAGGCGAAACTCCCAACTTTCATCACTCTTTGGTCTGGAGGTACCTTTCTTCATAAACAAGCTATTGTCTATGAAAATAGACCAGCTTTCTGCCCCCAGTGTCGGTCCCAAGGGCACCTCCAATCCCAGTGTCCTCTTCAAAAATTGGGTAAGCAAAAGCATGAAAACGGCAACCCCTTGGAGCATGGGGAAGGTCAGGCGAAGCAGTCAAATCTTCTAGATACAAAGGGTCATGAATCTCCAAGACCCTCTAGAGTCTGCGTCAGACTCTCTCAGCCTGAAGAGAATCCCACTCTCCAATCGGACCCCGAGCAACTTGAGGCTGACAATCAGCAAGGAGCAGACTCCCACTTGGAAAGTGAATCGCAGGAAGAGAAGGAACAGACCCCATCCCAAATTGTGACTTAGACTGTTTCTCTGCCCCAAGATATGGGTCATCCCAATTTTAGCCAGTCGTAGATGATGCTAGAAGATTACCTCTTAGGAAGGAGGGGTGAACAATTCGATCACATTAGCCCCCAAAACATGAGGAGCCAAAAGCAAAGTGTGGATTTTGGTAGTGAGAGGAAGCAGGGTCGTCCTCCTAATAAAGATAGGTAGGACAAAGAGACAACAAATGACATTGCAAATGGAACCCAGCGTTTGTTGGTTCTGGATGACTGTGGCGCTCAGACGGATGAAGCGCATGCATCAAAACCTCCCCCTCAACAAGGAAGGGGAGGCAAGAAAAACCTCAAACTATCCAGATGAAAGTCCTCTCATGGAATGTGAGAGGACTGAATGGTGCAGCCAAACGAAGGTTAGTGGCTGATCTCCGTAGGAGGACTAATCCTTCCATCCTTATTTTGCAAGAGACCAAGGTCGATGCTATCTCCTCTGATAAAGTTGCAAAGGCCATTTGGGCCAAGGCAAATTGTCTGTCCAGCCCTGCAGTGGGAACAGTGGGAGGACTCATGGTTCTATGGGACCCTTCGAGGTTTGAGGGCAACCTGCTATCAACTTCCAACAGAATCATCAATGTGTTGTTCTAGTCCAAAACCACCAATTTTTCTTAGATTCTGTCCAACGTTTATGCTCCAAATTCTGCCATAGAGAGAGAAGAAATGTGGAAAGCTATCTCTCAGATGAGGGAGAATTTTAGTAATTTTCCTTGGGTTTTAGGGGGTGACTTCAATTGTCCCCTTCATCCTTCAAAAAAAAAGGAGGATCCGACCACTTCAACCGTAGCTTGGAGGACTTTAGGGATTTTGTCTCTACTAATGGCTTGCTCGACATCGAACTCAAAGGGGCTTCCTTCACTTGGAGTAACCGAAGGATTGGGAGCGATTTGATTCAAGTCAAGCTCGATAGATTTTTTATGTCCCAAGAAGTCATTCCTATCCTTGGCGGGGCTATCCTTTCGGCTCTTCCAAGGATTGGGTCTGACCATAACCCTATTTTCTTGGAGGCGGATGATGGGCCTATTTTTAAAACCCCCTTCATATTTGAATCCATGTGGATCTCTCACAAGGACTTCAAAGGTTTGGTTTCAGCGTTGTGGCAATTGAAGGTGGAAGGAAATGCTCCTAAGAGGGTGGCTCTAAAGCTCAAAATGGTCAAAGAAAAGCTGAAAGTTTGGAATAAAGAGGTTTTCGGCAACATTTTTGAGTCCAAAAAATCCATCTCTAAGAACCTGAAGGTTTTGGAGGAAAGGATGGAACTTGAAGGTTACACTGAGGGTCTCAAGGAGGAAGAGCAGAGTCTTTTGGTGGACTTTCATTCTATTCTTGCTAGGGAGGAAACGTTCTGGCGCCAGAAATCTCGTGACCTTTGGTTGAAGAATGGAGACAACAACACAAGGTTTTTCCATGCGTCTACTATGAGGCACAGAGGGGCCAACAAGATCAAAGAAGTGGCTTGTAAGGATGGGCACATTACCAGGGAGATAGAGGAAATCAAGAGCGAAGCGGTTGACTTTTTTTAGGATTTGCTTGGCACTCCTCCGGACAGCAACCTTCAGGTCCAGAAATCTTTGCTCGCCAATTTTTTGACTAAAGTCCCCCATGAGGTAAGCATTAAGCTTTTGGAACCTTTTTCCTCATCCAAGATTAAGGAAGCATTGTTCTCCATGCAACCAGATAAGGCCCCTGGCCCCGATGGTTTCCCCCCCGATTCTTCCAAGTCATGTGGGAGGTCATGGGTCCGGATGTGTGCGATGTTATTCATGTTATTCAAGCTTCCAGATCCATCCACCCGAAACTCAATTCCACATTTCTTGCCCGCATTCCTAAGTATCCTGCCTGCAAAAGTTTCTTTGACTATCATCCCATCAGCCTGTGCAATGTTTTTTACAATATTCTTACCAAGTCTATAGCCAATAGACTCAAAACAGTCCTCCCCATCCTGATTGATCCTTGTCAGGGAAGCACTGTTAAAGGTAGAAACATTCTTGATGGTGTCATCACTGTCCATGAGACCCTTCATTCCACTTACCGCTCCAAGAATGCTGCTCTTTTTCTTAAGCTCGACATGAACAAAGCCTTTGACCGGGTTGATCAAAAAATTTTGTGTGCAGTCCTCCTCAAGTTCGGCTTTCATCCCCACTAGATTGACCTTGTCTACAGTTGTATATCCACTCCCTTTTTTTTTGTCCTGGTCAATGGGTCCCCAGCTGGGTATTTCCAAAGCACCAGAGGCCTCAGACAGGGCGATCCTTTATCCCCCATCCTTTTCATTCTTCTGGCGGAGGTTCTGAGTTGGTCCATGAAAGAGGCTCTTTGTCAGAACAAGATTTTTGGCATTTTGCCAACTTCTAGAGTTGATCCTATCACTCATCAGCAATTTGTGGATGACACCCTCATCTCCACTGGGGCATCCGTTGCCCAAGCCAAATCGCTTAAGTGGATCTTGTCCCATTATGAGCAAGCTATAGGGCAAAAGGTCAATTACATCAAGAGCAAAATCTATTTTATTAACACTCCCCTACGCAGGCAACTTCGGATTGCTAGAATTCTTGAATGCACTATTGATTCCCTGCCTACGTCCTATCTGGGGTTGCCTCTATCTTATAGCGGGTGGGCAAGTGGGGATATGTGGAACATGATTCTTGAGTGCCTTCACAAGAAACTCAAAACTTGGAAGGGCAAACTCCTGTTGCAAGCCAAAAAAGCCACCCTTACCAAAGCTTGTCTTCAGGGGATCCTGACCTACTTCATGTCGGTGTTCATGCTTTCGGTTGTAGTTCACTCCAAAATTGAGAAGATTCAGAGGACCTTTCTATGGTTTGGAAATGAAGAGAAATCTGGACTCCCCCTTGTTGCCTTCGAGGATAAACCAAGGCGGTCTGGGGTTGAGAAGATCAAGACTTATGAATTTGGCTCTGATAGCGAAGCACGCTTGGAGGATTCTCTCTAGCAACCCGATGGAGTGGGTTAAGCTGGTTAAAAAGAAGTATCTTGACCCCATTTCCTTCTTGGATGTTGAGACCTCCTCCATGGAATTGACCTTTTGGAAATCTGTGCTCCAAACTCGACATTTGATCAGCCTGGGAGCCCGCTGGATTTTGGGTGATGGCAACCTCATTTTCTTTTGGAAGGATAGGTGGGCAACTGAAGAAGCCCTTGGGTTGAGGGCGGATCTCATTGGGCTGAGAGGTTTGACTGACCCTAACTCCCAACTCAGGGTGGCAGAGTTCATAGACCGGAGCACCCATTTTCCTCGGTGGAAGATTCTAGTTGTGGAGGGGTTTAATAATGAGGTTACCTTTCTTGCAAATATCCTCCAATTGATTTTAATTCCTTCTGCTAGGAGGAATGACAGAATCATCTGGAGTGGTATGGAGGATGGGCTTTTTTCTGTTAAATCAACTTATGAGTTTCTTACCACCAATACTGCTTTGGACTACAGGTTGAATACTATGTGGAGGAAAGGAATCGTCCCTAAAATCAACTTCTTTGTGTGGATTTCTTTCCACAACAAAGCCTTAACAATTGAAAACCTTCACAAGAGAGGTTTTGCCTTCCCCAATAGGTGTTACTTGTGTCTTGCAGATTGCAAGACGAGGGATCATTTATTCTTGCATTGCCCGTTTTCCCACTCTGTTCTTAGTATTGTCCTATCCTCCTTCCAAATCCTATGGTGCTCTCCCCGTTCCCTCAGAGATGCTTTCCACCAATGGCCTAATCCTTTCAAGAATCCCAAACTCCACTTCCTCCTCAAGGCCTCCTTCCATCATTCAATTTGGCAAATTTGGTTAGAGAGGAATGCCAGAATCTTTGGCAGAGCTCCTAGAGGGCCCCCTTTTGTTGCTCAAATGGTGTTGTCCTACGCCATCGAGAATTCTATTATTGTTCCCAGTCCCCATCCCTACCTTCCAAGCGAAGAAGCAATTCTCAAAATGATGAATCTTTGGTCGTTTCTGGAGGTTGTTAAAGGGCCCTGTCGAAGGAATATTGTTTGGACCAAACCCCCCGTGGGGTGGATTAAATTAAACTTTGATGGAGTGGCTAAGGGGAATCCTGGGCCCGTTGGTGCTGGGGGTGTTGTCAGAGATCATGATGGGAATCTTGTGATGGCCTATTGTGAAGATTTGGGCTCCCAAAAAAATCACTATGTCGAAGCCCGAGGCGCTCTGAAAGGTATTCGGATACTCTCTGAGGATCCTCGACCTCTTATTATTGAGGGTGACTCACTCAACATCATGAATTACCTTCTTGGCACCAAAAATCCATCTTGGAAAGTCTACAACATCATCCTCGAGGCAAGAACGCTTCTCTCCTATCGTGGTAGGTGGAAAGCAAATCATACTTTGAGAGAAGGTAATCGCGTGGTTGACCACATGGCCAACAAAGGGCTCATGACCACGTGTCCGATCATGTGGCGGTCTCGCTTCCCATCCGAGGTGGAAAGGTTGGCCAGAGCAGACATCCATTCATGAAGCTTTCCTTGTGCAATTTTTGGAAAGCCCCCTCCAACGAGTTTTGGTGTGGCGTGGCAATTTTGTCTACTTAGTTGTCCATGGTGTCTTGTCTGTTTTGCTTTCCTCGTTTCATTTCTTTGGGCTCTACTTGGTGTTCCTTCAATTTTGTCCTGTTTCTTTTTCGTTGGGTTTCCAGGCCTAAAAGCCCTTTTTACAGTTTCCAAGTCTTTAGCATTAGGATGGCTTTACTTGCAATTAGGCTTATTGTTACAGCCAAGAGGTATGATGCATCATTAGAAATATGGCTAATTTTGTACATAAGGTTTTGGGATCCTCTATAAAAACCCACTGTTAATATATTAAAATAATTACCAAAAAAAAAATATGGTGCAAATGTAGTAAGAATGGAATAGATAGATACGTATTAATGTGAACAAAATTTCAATTATGGAATTCACAAGCAATAAAGCTTGTTTTTTTTTCATTTCAAATTTATCATAACAAATATTCCATTGTCGTCATCAAAGGATAGAGGATAAACTATATCTAATATAGCAATCAACATTTTATATATATATATATATATATAATTTTTTTTATTATTTAAAAAAAAATTAAAAATCTTGTTTATAATTTATCATAAATTATTTAATTATTTATTTTAATTTAAAAATAAAATATGTTTAATTAAAACTTTAAAATTTAAATTAATTAATAATATTTTTTTTTTTTGCAATGTCTTATTGAGATAATAATAAAGCACTTTAACGATAATATTTAAATCTAGTTTTTTCTTAGTTTTCTTCGTTGAAGGTAGTAGAATATTGCATTCATTTATCTCAATTTTAAAAAAAAAATCCAACTAATCATTAATATTAATTTTAATTTAAAAAAAAAATTCAATCAATTATTAATATTGATTTTATATTTATTATAATATTTTAATGTTTTAAGCTGTAAGCTTATTGTAGTAGCAAGGGCTTTGGCCTCTCTTTGAGAGGTCCAAGGTTCAAACCCTACTCGGTATGAGGGGACCAGGACCCCTCATAAAACATGTGGAAACTCATTGTAAAAAAATATTTTAATGTTTTACTTTGTTTAAGTAATTTATATCATAATAATATTTTTCAAATAACATTTGTATCAAACAAGATGCAAGTTATGGTAAGGTCCATGAAGTCTTCAATTATTACTATGGATTCATAAGGAGTCATAAGATAACAAATATACATTGTACCAAATGCAATGGGTGCATGATACAAAAAATTAATTGCTTATACCTTCACTAGAAGGGTATTCAAAGATATAATAGATGTATATGTCTTTATGTTTGGTTCTCTATAACTTAGAGTTTATGTCACGACATATTTTTATTGTTATTTCAACCTTTTGCATTCCACAAGAACCTCTAATGTTATATTCCAACCTAATTAATGCAATAGTCCTAGCCTAATTAAAGTAATAGCTCAAGCTATTTTTTCTTTCTATTTACTTAAAAATATTTAAGTTCTAATGATGTGAATGTAAAGGTTATCGAATGATTTACTCTATCAATTATAAAGGGATAATTCAAGTGGCATATTGAACATAAATTGAGTATTCTTATATATATATATATATATATATATATATATATATATATATATATATATATATATATATATAATGAAGCAAACGATCGGAGAAATGGAATAGCAGCTAAAACTAATCCAATAGAGGTTCAAGGAAGTCGTAGATAGATAGAAGAGCTATGTTGATTTGAAGAGAACACCTAGAGAAATCTCCGTGGGTGATAGATTATTTCTAAGGGTAAAACCTAAGAAAAGTGTCATCAAATCAACCAAACTAAATCCTAGATTTGTTGGACCCTTTGAAATTGTGGAGAAGATAAGTCCAGTAGCCTACAGGATTGATTTACCACTTAACTTGTCAAAGATCCATAACACTTTTCATGTATCCCTACTTAGGAGATATATTGTTGATCCTAACCATGTGTTATATGTTTCTAATTTGCATATGATAGATCCAACAACCTATGAAGTGAAACCTGTGAACATCTTGGAATTTTGTTCTAAGACAATGAGTAAATGAAATATTAATCAGTGCAAGGTCCAATGGGACCAGTATTCTGAAAAGAATGCCACTTGGGAAAAAGTGAAAGACATGAAAAATATTTTCCTTATTTATTTAATGATATTATGTAATAATACAGGTTGAACTATGTACCACTTATTGAAAGTGGAAACTATATTTTTATTGGTTTTTATGTAATATTGTAGGAGAAACACAAGGGACTGTGTTTAATCTAAGGTGGAAGTATGCCATGTCCCACCTTGGAAGAACTCTCCTAAGATGTTATTTATGTATTGATGACTAGTTTTAATACTTGATATGTTTGCAATATGTATGTTTATGTTAAGAGAAAATGATGTTGCATTGCATTACTTGATTGTAGGAATAGGTACTCTCGTAGGTGGAGATTGACCACCAAATATGAGAAGGGAAATGATGATAATGAAAACTCAACTAGTAAGTGCTCATGTTCCTATAATTACTAGTCTCCTTCAAATATGGGCGGTGATAACTAAGAGCATCTTAAAATATCTGTCCACTTAAAGGAAAAATGGTAGTGAGGAATATTGAGCATGCATTGTTTGCTTGTGTTTGCCATTTGTGTGATGCATTTAATTCCACAAGCAATTTTGCAAGAGATTGGCATTTTTGAATCCTACCTTGAAAAATGCACATTAAGTAATGAGTTTACACCTTAAAAATTACTTTGAATGCATTTTAAAAATGTCATAAAATTTTATAAGCTTTATTGTGATTTTGTAAAAATATTAAATTGGGCAATTTCTAAAGTAGAGATTTACCTTTCTGAATATGTTTATTTTATTAAATTACCTCCATATTAGAAAAGAAATTAGGTGGATTGTTCTCTTATGAACTTATTCAATTTTGATTGGACCAAAACATGAAAAGACTACTTTATTGATTTAAAGAATCATCCTCTCCTCCACATGGCTACTTTAGGATGGTTAAAATGGTAGATGAGACTTCTCTCTTATCTCTAATAGTCTCAACCCTTATCACCCATACGCATAATAGTAGTAGTTACCCTAGGAATGGGGTACACAAGACAAATAAACAACCACTGCCTTATCTTTAAAGGTACCCTTCTCGTTACAATAATATATATAAGTGGAAGCCTACACATGGGAAGAGAGAAAGAAAATAAATAAAATATTTAGAAGCATATATCTTGTCGGGATGGAAAGAGCTATAAATAACCATAAAGGTTTGTAAAAGGGTGAGGCTATAAGGTAATATTAGAGGAGTGACGAAAGAACTTTAGAGCATAGTTAGATTTGTGGCTGCGAAAGATCTAGGTGTGGGGGTTTTCTCTTACACTACTTTTGTTGGCTTCTTCTCTATTTGAAACTTTGTTTGGTGAATTAAATTAGGTGATGGTTTAAAAATAAAATAGCATGATTATCTTGCATAGTTTATAATCATTAGACAAAGATCCCTTTTGCCTTAATGACCTAGGCTAGTGAAGTATTTTTAAAATGATTCTTTTGGGTAGTAGTTTTTTTCATGGTTACTTTTGGCACCACATAATAAAACAAAATCCAACCCATACTTACTAGTTTACACCTATGTTTGAGAATCTCTATCCTCATTCCTTACCTTATTTGAGTGTCATTCTAGCTTGAGGAGTGTACTAGCATATATGGCATTTTAATATACAACATAGCATCTAGTATTTTCTTACATGGACCAGCTCCTTACTCTATTGTGCTTAATTTTCAATTAAATAAACAAGTGTTCTTGATTTCCCTCCATATCTACATCTGAACCATGACTAGTCATTTTTCTTACTCTTAATAGATAGATTGATGTTATTTGGACTACATATTGGGATGATGAAACATCAACGCACTCACTATATCTTTGTGCTATGTTAATATTATGGAATGAGGCAATAGTGTAGTTAGGGTTGTAATAAAATCATTCATTGGATATCCTTATTTTGTAATACCTCTTGTACCAGGTCATGCATCATCTATGTTGTACTTAGAGCAGAGGGATAAATTCATCATTCCCACTAGACAATATTCTTGGATTTTATTCTTTAGATCATCGCTATGATATTTATCTCGAGAATATACCCTATAGGGACATGTATGCAAAATTATCTTACACTCACATCTCTATATTAGAGGGTAATCCAAAACATATATATATATATATATATATATATATATATATATATATATATATATATTGTATGTATGCTTCCACATGGGGACTCATCACCAAATTCTCAAAGGTTCATGAGTAAAATCCATATCACGATGTCGCTCACACCTGGTAGAGTACACCCAATCAATATGATATTGATCCAACATGTAAGCCTTGTTGCTCTCCTGTGTGTATTCCCAACCTCGTCGGATCAAAAAATCATAAAGTTTATCGAATCTTAAAAAAACAAAGCATTCTTGTACACCTACGTCTAAGTGTTCACTACCGTCTATAGAACCCTATTGTTCCCCTCTTATGTAAGACCCCTCGACCTTCGTGTCGGGTAGCAAACGAAGCAGGGTAATATAGATATTCAGTTTGTACAAATCCCTTTGACAAGCATAGTGGCCCCTTTATTTACACCTAATGGACTAATCAAACAGACCCTAGTCGGACATGTGGTCATCTTCTTCTCCTGCCACAAAGCACATTAGTCTTGCTTACAAAAGGACAGGTGTTCACTTCTATGATATCCCACATGCGTGATATGTAAGGCTTATCACTATTAATATTGATGTAAGCTCTAATACAAATATAATTGAAACTAGTAAATTAGCTCCCTTATTTTGCCTCGATCGTTAGTGGAAGACCACTTGTTACACCTTGATAGTTACGCTAGATGATGTAGTTTGGCTATGAATCTTTATATTCGATAGCCTCCTTGTGGATGACCATTGTAAATCTTGACATGGTTCAATTTTTGGCTGGTGATGTTTGGGTATAGACCTCTTTTTGGTGAACTAAATTACTCCATGTTACCTCTATGTTATTTGGTAGACTTAATAGTGATTTAGTTAAATAACCCTATGCTTTAGAATTAAATTTTGGTAAATAAAAAACATATCTAATGCTTAGACTCTATGATTGTGTAGTGAAAAGAACATATTGAATATTTAATTTTGATGACCATAGATTCCTAAAGTAAAGTTTGATTGCTTACAATTTAGAGACTTAATTTCTTGGTAATGGTTTGGATGTTTTTGTAAATATTGAATATAATGAGTATGATGGAGTTAATTTTGATTACCTTGCAAAATCTAGAATTAGAGGATGAAAATTTAGATGTGATGAAAATAATTTAATCCCCTTATTTTTGTAAATAGTAGTTTTGTTTTCATGTAGAATGACTTAAAAAGTATGGAAATCATATATTATTGAATAGTTATTTGAATTCAAATTGACGGAACAAGTGAAATTATTGACTTTGCATATTGCTTTTCTAATGAGTAGAAATAGACGGTAAACTAACCTATGTTTTATGATGAATTTTGTAAATGAATGTAATCAACTAAGAAGTATGAAAGAACATCTTCTAATATTGGAAGGATGAATTGGTGTTCATCCTTGGAAGAGGTGTGGGACTCTTCTATAATTTTGTGATGATACAAATGAATGGCATTTATGATGGATGGGATTCAAAAAATAATCCTTGAAATGAAAGTAATAATAATGGTTAAATTATGGGAATTCATGCCTAGTGTTATCTATGAAATAAAATATTGTGATAAATGATTGATGCATGACTGCATTCAAAATATATAAGTATGGTTTGCTTGATTTGCATTTTTTATATGTGCATCCAAGTTGTCCTTATCCCTTCACCACCATCTCTCACACCGAGGAAGATCAAGGAATCCAAAGAGAACTTGTACAGGACCAATGAGGACTATTTTATTGTTCACATGATTAAATACTATTGTAATTGTGAGTGGTAAGAACAAGTGATGTTTATTCTGCCAAAACTTTGTACTATTTGATATAATTTTGGTATAAACTCATGTATAGTAGAAATTAAGACCTAATAAAATAGTCTTCAACATCGGATATTGATAGGAGATGTATGTATGCCATTAAAATGTAATTGTTGGAGAAAAAGGAAGTACTTTTGATTATTTCTTATTGTAAATTGTAAGGCTTATGGATGATGAATGGAAATACTTGTCTTTCTTTAGTTGAATAGTGTATAATAAAAATTTGAGAGTGGAAATTTGTGTCAAACTATTGTATGTACCAATAAACTATAAGGTTAACCATGATCCAAATAGACAACACACTTGGGAAGACAAAAAAAAAACCTCCCATGCCTTACATATGAGTAGAGAATATAATGGTTCTTAATATGGATATCCCAAATTCTAAGTTATCACGATAAATAATGATTAATGGCTACCTCATTGTGGATATGATTATAATAACAAATTCCATTAATTGGATGACCACTAGGGGGTGTATCATCTAACTTTAATGGCATTATCCAAATTACTAGTCTTCATGGATAGTATAGAGAGGAGGTGATCCACTTTGGTGAGGTATAGTTCACCTATATGTATGGTATAACCATTTAAAAACATCCTCATACTGTTTGGTGATGGCATGATGGATTTGTAGAAGTTGGTGCTTCTACTCAAAAGTAATTGGGGTTCCAGTGCTTCTTGATATCTTGTTACTCGGACTACTTACTATTCATTGGGATATCATAGACTTAGATTTTTATTATATCCTCTACTTATTAAAAGGAAAAAAATGAGAATTGATTTCATTTTGTTTTTCCATGATACAAAATTTGGTCCTTTCAAAAGTTGTGATTTAGAAAGGAAAATTTTACTATTTTCCATAATGGAACTCATTCAATAATTTAAATTTTAAATTAATTTATTTGATGTAGAATACCTTATATCTCCCAAATTAAATTTCTTTCAATCAATATCTTCATAAAATCAATTTCAATTTCTTCAATTTTAAGCAAGCATGCAATCAATTCGTGAATATTGATTTTAATCTTTTATAACTCCTAAAAATTCTTTTCAATTTTCAAGTTTTAGTTCACAAAATTAATCAATGAATTATGTATTCATAATTCATAAATATTCAAATTTCATCATTATTCATTTATCAAATTTCTTCAATAATTAACAATCTTCAAATAAATCAAATTTTAATTTTCCTTGTATCTCCCAATTTTAATTTCAAAAATACATGACTCTGACTGGTTGGGTTGGTGATGTATTATGATGAATTATGAGTGATTATTGATGGGTGACCATAGATTTTGGTATGCCACAATAATAGCTTGAGGATGGAGATATAATATTACCTCAAATCAAGAACAATGTAATATGTCTCAATTATGGAATGGATGAATACCTCTAAAACTTTGACTTTAGTAGATTGATGAGACCACTTATTGTGATGAGTTGACCAACCATTGGTAGGTGTCCTCATGACACTTTGGTTGCATGTGTCTGAGTAATTATATTATTGGGATATCATAGGCTTAGATCATTATTATATACTCCACTTGTTGAAAGGAAAAAATAAAAAATAAAAAAAATTAGTGGATGAGTAGTAACAATTGGGGTTGTTATAGTTTGTATCAGAGTGTAGTTCTTAGGGATAACTGCTTCCATGAGGATAAAACTAAAAAGCATAAATTCCATAACTCTAAATAATACATACTTGGTAAGTACAAAGTTAATACTTGAGGCTACCAATGTTTGAGTTTCTTTCTCCCACGAATAGATCCACAGTCGTTCGAAAGTGGAAGAGCTAAGTGAACCCTCCACATTTCATGTATTTTAAGCGGTGTACCTTAGAATATTTTGGGAAATTACTTGAAATCTATATATTTTGACTTACTCCTTATTTTCAAGTGTGTATAAATAACAACCAGAGTTATTGGAGTAAACTAGGGATTAAACCTAGAAATAGTAGACTACTTTGGAAATTTATGTTGAAATATACGTTTAGATAGTAATATAGGATTTCAACTATAAAAATATATTGGAATTTAACACAACTTTTTACCCCAAGAAAAACATGGCAACAAACTTGAGAAGCAAGGGAAAAAAACTTTACAACAAGTTATTCATGATAGTACTGAGCCTAGACAAGTAGGAGAAAGTTCAGGGAATTCCAATAAGGATATAGAAAATCTTACAACTATTGTATCCTTAATGAAAGGACAAATTAATGAGATCCTACAAGCTATTAGTTTGTAGCACAACAACAACCCTGATATGGGAAGTCCAAAAATTGGAAATCTTGTTGATGATGTGAATGAGGACCTTAAAGTGAGGTAATTTGAAGCTATACTTGATCAGGATATTGATGATCAAGAAGGCATGGCCCATATTAAAATAGAAATGGGTAAGTATATAAAGAACATTAAGGTGACAAAATTTATTGAAAAATGTGGTGAAGATGCAGCTGACTCTTGGTAGAGGAATTGGAAACTTTTTTATCTCTAAGAAATTATTCCTTGAAACCAAAACCACATTTGCCATTGTTCATCTAGGAGATTTAGGATGTACCTGGTGGAACACCTACAAAAAAGGACATAAGATCAAACCAAACAAGTTGAAATGGAAAAACAAATTGGATGCTTTCAAAAAGAGATTTCTCACAAAGCAATTCTACCTGCATAAATATAAGGAATTCTCTATGTTGCAGCAGGGAACAAAGTATGTGGAGTACTTTGAGCAATTTGTGAGACTACTCAAGTATGTGTTATCATATTATCATGATGATGAGATGAGGATACAAAAATTCATTTTTGGAATGAAACCTCAGATAAGAAATGTGATAGGTGTGCACTATCCCAAAACCATACAAGAAGCATATGATATGGCTCGACGGACAGAGTCTACCCAAGCAACCACTAAGACCCATAATAATTCCACAAATTGGTCAAGCAAGGGATGCAAGTTTCAGAAGAAAAGGAAGTGGGAACACAAATGTGGTAAACAGAACAAAGGAAATTCAAGGTTCAAAAAGAAAAATAATGGGGGTAAAAAGAATTTCAAGAAAAAATTTCACTAAAATAATAACCATCACAACCACTTCAACAACAATAGAAACTACCAGGCTTCAAAGCAGCAAGTTTTGCTACAAGCAGTGGATGTAGGGAAATAAGTTCAAGAAGGAGATTTGGCCCAAAAAATTAAGTACTTTAATTGTGGAGGACCACATTTTACCATTAATTATCCATCTCGTGCAAGCACTAGTACACACATGCATAACCATAAGATCTATGCAACAATAGCAATGCAAAACTGGGAGGGACAAGCTACACCTTTACTCTTGAATGGTAAACTCTTTGATAAAGAAGTTAAAATTTTAATTGATAGTGGGGCTACTGATAGCTTTATTTCTAGTAACCTAGTCAGGGATATGCCAAAAAAACCAGGATCTTTGGCACAAGGATGGAAAGTTGAGTATGGGTTTGATCAAACATACTATATTAACCAATATTTTTCCCCAATTAGAATCACTCTACCCAATGGCTCTACTATATGGTATCTATATATAGCACCCTTACATGCTTTCGATATTATCTTGGGAATGGATTATTTGAAGGTCTACAAAGCCTTGGTAAATTTCCAAGAGAGATGGATTGAGTTTACCAATGAAGATAAGATAAGGTTAAGGATGTATAGTGAAGTAAGGGAATTTCAACCATTGCTAATATCCACAATGCAATTGAAGAAAACCATTAGAAAAGGAGGATTAGTTTATGTGGTCAAACTCAAGGAAAAGGAAGAAGTCCCAAAGGAAGAAGTAATTAGAAATTTTCCACTCTTGCAAGAATTTTAGGATGTTTTCCTTGATGAATTACCTGGATTGCCACATATACAAGAATTTATTTCACTATAGAGCTAATATCATGATAGAGCCTATCCATAGAGATCCTTATAGTATGAACCCCATCGAAATGCAAGAATTGAAAGTGCAACTTCAAGATTTTCTAGAGAAATGATTAATAAAACCAAGTATATCACCTTGGGGAGCACCTGTTTTATCTGTAAAAAATAAATATGGTTAATTAAGTCTATGCATAGACTATATAATTCTAAATAAGGCAGCCATAAATAATAGATATCCTTTGTTAAGGATAGAAGATATGTTTGATCAATTAAAAGGTGCCTCTATTTTTACAATCACAGTCCTACCATTTGGATTGACTAATGCACCAGAAACCTTCATGAATTTAATGAATAGTGTGTTCATAAAGCAACTGGATCGATTTGTTCTGATATTCTTAGATGATATTTTGATTTATTCTCGTATTAGAGAAGAAAATGATAGGCACTTGAGGATAGTGCTAGAGTTATTAAGGAAAATAAACTCTACGGGAATTTATCTAAGTGTGAATTCTACATCCCACAAGTACATTCCTTGGAACATATCATATCAGTAGATGGAATTACTATAGATCCAAGGAAGATAGAAGCCATTCTAAATTAGCCAACCCCTACAAATGTGATAGAAGTAAGGAGCTTCATGGGTTTGTTAGGTTACTATAGGAGGTTTGTAAAGGATTACTCCAAGATTACTTATCCAATAACCAACCTACATAATAAAGGAAAGGAGTTTAAATGGATAGAAAAATGTGAAGCTGCATTTAATTTTCTTAAAAAAAAGCTTACCTTAGCTCCTATATTAAAAAATTTGGATCCTTTAGGGATTTTTTTGTTTGCACTGATGCCTCTTTGGAAGGACTAGGAGGAGTCCTATCCCAAGATAAATATGTGGTAGCATATGAGTCTAGAAAGCTCAATAAGCATGAAGTTAATTATGCTGCTCATGATGTAGAACTTGTTATAGTTATTCATGATTTAAAAATTTGGTGATATTATATGATGGGTAGACCCTTTGAATTAAGAACAGACCATCAGAGTTTGAAGTACATTTTTACTTAACCATTGTTGAATGCTAGGCAAAGAATATGGATTGAATTCTTAGAAGAGTATGACTTTGGTATTGAATATATCAAAGGTAAGGAAAATAAAGTTGTCAATGCCCTAAGTAGAAGAAAGCACATAGTCGCTTTGACTCATATTCATGTGGATTTAATGGGGTAATTCAAGAAAATGCAGTGGAGATTCGGGTTAAAATAGAATAAAACTTGGATGAAAATCAATATTATAGCATCAAGGATGGACTCTTATGATTTAAGGATCAGGTAGTTATACTTGAAATGGGTAATTTGAGGAGAGTAATTATGCGTGAGGCTCATAATTCTCCTTATTCCGCTCATCCATGAGGAGCCAAGATGAGGGAAAAAATGAAAAAGACCTTTTATTGGTTTGGCATGAAGAAAGAAATTATAGATTTTATGGCATGATGTTTGCAATGTCAGAAGGTGAAAGTCAAACATCAACATCCAACAAGAAAATTGTATTCCCATGATTACCCATTCAAAAGTGGTAGGTTATATCGATGGATTTTATTGTGGGTTTGCATAAGACAAAATACCAACATGATGCAATTTTTGTTGTAGTAGACAAACTTACCAAGGTTGCACATTTTATACCAAGGATTACTAAGGATGATTTTGTAGTCATTGCCAATAGATTTGCCAAGGAAATTTTTAGGTTATATGTATTTTCAGAGATGATTATATTTGATGTAGATTCTAGGTTTACTTCTAATTTCAGTAAGGCTCTCCATCGTGCAGATGACACAACTTTGAATATCAATTTTTCATATCATCTAGAAATGCATGGACAGACAAAAAAGGTTAATCAAGTATTGGAAGATATTTTATGCATGTATTGTATGGACCAGAAGTCTTTTTGGGAAGACCATTTGTATCTGGTTGAGTTTGCTTATAATAACAACTATCATTCTTCCTTGAATATGGCCCCTTTTGAAGCCTTGTATGGCAGACGATGCAAAACTCTATTATCTTGGGATAATATAGAGGATCGGGTTGTCATTAGACCAAAAACAATCAGAGAAATGGAAGAGCAACTAAGACTAATCCGATAGAGGCTCAAGGAAGTCGTGGATAGACAAAAGAGTTATGCTGATTTAAAGAGAACACCTAGAGAATTCTATGTGGGTGATAGAGTATTTCTAAGGGTAAAACCTAAGAAAAGCACCATAAAATCAACCAAAATGGATCCTATATTTGTTGGACCCTTTAAAATTGTGGATAAGATAAGTCCAGTAGCCTCTACACTTGATTTACCACCTAACCTATCAAAGATCCATAACACTTTTCATGTATCCCTAATTAGAAGATATATTGTTGATCCTAACCATGTGTTAGATGTTTCTAATTTGTATATAGTAGATCCAATAACCTATGAAGTGAAACCTATGAAGATCTTAGAATTTTATTCCAAGACAATGAGGAAATGAAATATTGATCAATGCAAGGTCCAATGGGACCAGTATTCTGAAAAGAATGCCACTTGGGAAAAAGTGGAAGACATGAAAAACATTTTCCTTATTTATTTGATGATATTATGTAATAATATAGGTTGAACTATGTACCACTTATGGAAAGTGGAAACTATGTTTTTATTGGATTTTATGTAATATTGCAGGAGAAACACAAGGGATTGTTTTTAATCCAGGGGGAGTATGTCATGCCCCACCTTGGAAGAACTCTCTTAAGATGTTATTTATGTATTGATGATTGGTTTCAATACTTGATATGTTTGCAATATGTATGTTTTTTTTAAGAGAAAATGATGTTGTGTTGCATTACTTGATTGCAGGAATAGGTACTCTAGTAGGTGGATATTGACCACCAGATATGAGAAGGAAATGATGATAATGATAACTCAACATGTAAGTGCTCATGTTCCCATCATTACTAGTCTCCTTCAAAGATGGGTGGTGATAACTAAGAGCATCTTAAAATACCCGCCCACTTAAAGTAAAAATGGTAGTGAGGAATATTGAGCATGCATCATTTGCTTGTGTTTGTCATTTGTGTGATGCATTTAATTCCACAAGAAATTTTTCAAGATATTAGCATTTTTTAATCCTACCTTGATAAATGCATATTAAGTAGTTAGTTCACACCTTACAAATTACTTTGAATGCATTTAAAAAATATCATAAAATTTTATAAGCTTTATTGTGATTTTGTGAAAATATTAAATTGGGCAATTTCTAAAGTAGAGATTTACCTTTTTGAATATATTTATTTGATTTAATTGCCTTTATATTAGAAAATAAATTAGGTGGATTGTTCTCTTATGAACTTGTTCAATTTTTATTGGACCAAAACATGAAAAGACTACTTTATTGATTTAAAGAATCATCGTCTCCTCCACATGGCTACTTTAGGATGGTTGAAATGGAAGATGAGACTTCTCTCTTATCTCTAATAGTATCAACCCTTATCACCCATACGCATAATATAATTATTTGCCCTAGGAATGGGGTGCACAATATAAATAAACAACCCTTACCTTATCTTTAAAGGTACCCTTCCCACTATAATAATATATATAAGTGGAATCCTACACATGGGGGGAGAAAGAAAATAAATAAAATATTTAGAAGCATCTTTCTTGTCAGGAGGGAAAGAGCTATAAATAGCCATAGATTTTTGGAAAAATGTGAGGCTAGAAGGGGATATTAGAGGACGAACAAAAGAAGGAATTTCAAGCAAAGTTGGATTTGTGGCTTGCGAAGATCCAGGTGTGGGGGTTTTCTCTTACACTACTTTTTTTGGCTTCTTCTCTATTTGACACTTTTTTGGTGACTTAAATTAGGTGATGGTTTAAAAATAAATTAACATTATTATCTTCCATAATTTCTAATCATTAGAAAGAGATCCCTTTTGCCTTAATGGCCTAGGCTAGTGAAGTATTTTTAAATTAATTCTTTTGGGTAGTCGTCCTTTTTTGTGGATACTTTTAGTACCATGTAATAAAACAAAATCCAACTCATCCTTACTGGTGTACACCTATGTTTTAGAATCACTATCCTCATTCCTTACCCTATTTGAGTGTCATTCTAACTTAAGGAGTGGACTAGCCTAATGGCATTTTAATATACAATATAGTGCCTAGCCTTTGCTTACATGGACCAGCTCCTTACTCTGTTGAGCTTAAATTTTTATTAAAGGAATAAGTGTTCTTGATTTCCCTCCATATCTACATCCAAACCATGACTAGTCATTTTTATTACTCTTAACAGATATATTGACATTATTTTGACTATACCTTGGGATGATGAAATATCAACGTAGTCATTGTATCTTTGTGCTATGTCAATACTATGGAATGAGGCAATAGTGTAATTAGGGATGTAATCAAATCATTAAATGGATGTCCTTATTTTATAATACCTCTTGTACTAGGTCATGCATCGTCTATGTTAAACTTGGAGTAGAGGGATAAATTCCCCATTCCCACTAGAATCCCTATTGACAACATTCTTGTATTTTATTCTTCAGATCATCACTATGATCTTTATCTAGTAGGGATATTTATGCAAAAAAAAATTATAGCATCACATATCTATTTTAGAAGGTAATCCAAAACCACCCTTTGTATATGTATAGATATATATATGCTTCCACATGGGGAATTGCCACCAAATCCTTGGAGGCTTGTGAGTAAAATCCAATATCACAATGTTGCTCATACCTGGTAGAGTGCACCCAATCAATATGGCATTGATCTAGCATGTAAGCCTTTTTGCTCATTTGCATGTATTCCCAACCTTGTCAAATCGATATATCACTAGGTTCATCAAAGCTAAAAAAAAACAAAGCATTCTTGTACACCTACGTCTGAGTGTTTACTGTTGTCTAGAGACCCTATTGTTCCCCTCTTATGCAAGACCCCTCTACCTCTGTGTCGGGTAGAAAACAAAGCAAGGTAATACAGATATTCAATCTGGATGAATCTCTTTGACAAGTATAGTGGCCCCTTTATTTACATCTAATGGACTAATCAAACATACCCTAGTCGAACATGTGGTCATCTTCTTCCACTGCCATGAAGTACATTAGTCTTGTTTACCAAAGGAGAGGTGTTCACTTCTATGATATCCCACATGCGTAAGATGTAAGGCTTATCACTATTCATATTGATGTAAGCTCTAATACAAAGATAATCGAAACTAGTAACTTAGCTCTCTTATTTCATATCGATTGTTAGTGGAAGACCTCTTGTTACACCTTCATAGTTGCGCTAGATGATGTAATTTGGCTATGAAACTTGTTGGACATTTTGAGTCAAAGTTGTCATTGATGTCAGGAAATGAAGTTGTCATTGATGTCAAGGAATAAGCTACCGGTGATGTCAAAAGGTCAAGAGGAACAATGCAAAGGTTTTTCATAAAAACCCAAGGAGGCTTTTAAATTCATATTAGAAAGCCCAAGGAAGTTTTAATATTTATTTTATAAATTATTTAAATTCAAGTTGAATTTAAAATTTATAAATAAATATTATTTATACAATGCAGTAAGACCTAAGAAGGCTTTAATCCTTAATAAAGCCAAAAGGATTTAAATATTAATTTATAATATTTAAATTCTAAAGAATTTAAATAATTTATAAATTAATTATTTAATATCAAAGGCGTCGACGTCTAAGAGAAAAAGGAATCCGTCGACGTTTGAAAGTGTGGTGGCATATTGGTATAAAAACCATATGCCTAAGTGGAAAATGATTATCCCTTGTTCGATTAACAAAGGTCTGCGAGTTGTATGTTTTGTGCGATTTCGTGCAAGGAAGAAGACAAAGTTTTTTGTCTTAAGTGCGTCAATGAAGGAATAAAATGAAAAGAGCCCTAAGTTACATATCCATCTAGCGTGGTGGTCTGGTGGCAAGTTGGAGTGTGCTAGGGTGTGTGTGAGCGGGAGGACCCGCGTTCGAATCTCGACAGGCAACATTTTGAGTGGACTTGGTCAGCGTTTTGGTTAGGCGCCAAAGGAAGCGATGCAAATCCTTTTGGGAGAAGGTGCCAAGAGGGAGAAGATAGAGCACGTGGTGCTCTTCCCTCCCAAGGTGAGCACCTAGCTCACACGGCGGTTGGAGCCGTGGCTAGGGCATTGTTAGGAGACGACGTCGTGAGTTCGAATCTCACCAAGGCAAAGGTAATAAATTTTTTAATATATTTTGTGATGCCTAAGGTTTTGACATAAGGTTCTAGGGAGTTAAAAGGGGTAAATAAAAGGTATTTTATTTGGTCATTATTTTGGGTAATTGGAGAAATAAGTGGATTGAAGTGTTGGTTAGATTTTGAGAGGACTTCTTGCCATTGAGTTATTTTGAAGGTGATTGTATTGACATTATTTTTGGTGTTGGATATTATTTTATCTGGGAGATTATAAGGTGTATTTGGTCAATTATTTTTGTATATGTTGATGGATGCTTTCTTCAAGATGGAGTGATAAGGTGTATGTGTGTTTTGATATTTGCATTGTATCTTTGAGAGAGTTTATCATCTTCTAACTTTCTTGAGCTTGGAAAAGAAGTGTTTGTGGTTGTGGCAGATTTTTGAGGTTCCTTCTTCATCAAATAAAAGGTATGGGCATATTCTTCCTAGTGAGTGATTGTTGGAAATTGTGAATGAAAAGTTGGAGTGAAAAGGATTGTTTGGTTTGCATTATTGAGAGTGTTTTGAATTAATGCTTCAAGGTTTTTTGGAATTGAGAGTTGTTGATAAAACCTTGTTTTATAAGCATTGTTGTTGAAGTGATTAAGTTGAGTGAAGAACTTGAACTAGGGTTTGCAAAGATCATGAGTATCATTGTTATGTGAGATTTGTTGATAGGCATTGTTGGAAATATTTTGAGTGAGTGTTCATATGCTTGGACTAGGGTTTGTGAGCAAGGATTATTTCATTGAGTGATTGGTTGAGTTGGTTAAGCCTAGTCAAGTGGATGTGTGAGTTGATTGTTCAAGTTCTATGAAACAAATTATTCTATATTCTGAATTGATTTGAGAAAGAGATTGAGAGTTGATGAGTGTGAAACATATTGAGTCTCTAACAATTATCTATATGTTTCTATGATAAAAGAGTGATTGAAAGTGATTGAGTATTGAGTTGAATGTGAAGCATATTGAGTCTCTAACAATTCTCCTTATGTTTCTAAAAGAGTGATTGAAAGTGATTGAGTATTGAGGTGAATGTGAAGCATATTGAGTCTCTAACAATTCTCTATATGTTTCTAAGAGAGTGATTGAAAGTAATTGAGCATTGTGATGAGTATAGAGCATATTGAGTCTCTAACAATTCTCTTTATGTTTCTATGAGATTGGACAAGTTCTAGTGTGGACTTGTTGAGCAGATTTGAGACAAGTCTTTGAGAAGACTTGTGGATAGATTTGGGTAAGCTTTTGTGGAAGCTTACAATACAGATTGAGAGCATATTTGGATAAGTTCTTGTGAGGACTTATTGAGTAGATTGGACAAGTTCTAGAGAGGACTTGAGGACAGATTTGGTGTGAGCTTTTGTGGAAGCTTACAAGGCAGATTTGAGACAAGTCTTTGTGAAGGCTTGTGAGCAGAGTTGATTGATTGATTTGTTCAAACCTTGAGTTAAGGTTTGGGGAAGATCTAGCAGAGTTGATTTGAGATTGATTCAAGCTTTGAGTTAAGGCTTGAGGATAGAGATTGAGGATAGATTTGTGCTAGATCGAAGGACTATGTTTAGTATAGATTCGAGGATAGAGTTTGGTGTAGATTTGAGGATAGGTTTGTGCCAGACCAGAGATAGAGATTGAGGATAAATTTGTGCTAGATCGAAGGACTATGTTTAGTGCAGATTTGAGATAGAGCTTTGGAGGTGACAAAGTTGAGGATAGAGGTCTCCAGCCAGAGCAAGGAGGATAGGTGTCTTCTATGGATAGAGTTCCATTTGCTAAGGGTAGTGGAGGCAGAGGTCTTCTAGAGGATCACCAGCCAAAGTAGAGTTAGGATATTGGTGTCTCCTATGGATAGAGATCCACTAACTTGATTAAGGGGATTGGTGTCTCCTTTGGATAGAGGTCCATAAATATTGTAATAGGGAAAGGATTCCCAAGAGATTGATTGAGAAAATTTTAGTAAAATATTTTCTCCGTGGAGTAGCCCACATTGGGTGAACCACGTAAATTTGGTGTCTCTATTGTGTGTGGTGATTTGTGCATTGCTTTGATTACTACTATTGATATTGCTATCTATACATTGCATAATATTGATTGGGAAAGAAAAGTAAAAAGTGGTCTTATACTGTTCACCCCCTCTCAGTATAAGCTTGTGTTCTTCAATTGGTATCAGAGCGGGTTCCTTCGAAAGAGTTTTAACAGCTTGAAGGAAAAGCCTACAAGAACACAATGGATTCTAAGAATGTGTCCTCAGATAATTTAGCACCAGTATTTTATGGAAGTGATTATATATATTGGAGTATGAGAATGAATATTTACCTGATGGCACTTGGCAATGAAATTTGGGAAGCAGTTGAAAATGGATACGACCCCTCAGTTGATCCACCTACAAATAAGGAAGGTAAGCTTCTACAACATTACAATTCAAAAGCAATGAATGCAATTTTGAGAGGTTTGCATAGAACAAAGTCCATAAAAGTTATGCATTGTCAAGATGCAAAAGGAATTTGGGATAAGTTGCAAAGTATATATGAAGGAGATAAAAGTGTCAAAAAGGCAAAGATACAAAATCTCAAAGCACAATTTGAAGGATTAAGAATGAAGGATGAGGAAAACATTAGTACCTATCTACTTTGGATAGATGAGGTTGTTAATGCCATGCAAGGACTTGGACTTAAGGTTGATGAATCAGATGTTTGTGATAAGGTCTTAAGATCTCTTCCAAAAATATTTAGTGAAAATATTTTTGCTATAGAAGAATCAAAAGATGGTGATTATTTGACAAGAGATATGTTGCTCGGTATTCTTACAACATTTGAGTTGAGAACAAAAGAGGAACCTAATCCCCAGAAGGAAGCAACATTCAAAGCAATTAAGAAGACAAAGGGTAAGAAGTCAGAATCAAGCAATGAGTCATCCAGTGATGAAGAAGCAAATTATGGTAGAAGGGATAAGGATTCTAGAAGATCTAGAGATATAAAAATTGTTAGATGTTTCAATTGTGGAAAGTATGGTCACTATGCAACTGATTGTCAAGAAGCTAAAAACAACAATGATGAAGAAAAATAGGATCACAAGAATAGGGAATCAAAAATATACAAGCACCAAAATAAAAGCAAGTATGGACAAAGCAGACAAGGAAAGAAGTTCTTTCAAAGAAAAAAGAGGAGCTACTATGCAAACAAGGCAAGTAAGTACTCAAGTGATAGTGATAATAGTTTCTCAGATAATGATAAAGATGAAGTCCTATTTATGATTGAAGAAAAAGAACAAGTTAAGAAAAGGACACCAATAATTCTCAAGTGTTTTAGATGTGGTAACTTTGGACATCTTGAAGATAGTTGTACAAGAAATGGTTTTAGTTTTAGTGATGATGAATATGAAGATACACTTGAAGGACCAGAAGAGAATATTCTAATGGCTCTAGAGAAAGAAGAAAGTGATCCTATAGAAGACAAGTCAAAAGAAAATGAATATGTGGACAAAGGCAAACAAATAGAGGAAGAATCAGATAAAGAAGGATATGATCTTAAGGCAGAACTTATTTATGCTCTTGAAATAGTAAAGAATGTAAGAAAGCAAAACTCTAAACTTGAGTTTCAGTTTCAAGAATGTGATGAAGAGAGAAGAATGCTTATAGAGGATCTAGACAAATCAAAGGCTAAGACAAAGAAGTTCAAGGATAAGTTAGAAGCAAAGGTCTTAGAATGTGAAAAGTTAGAACAAGAAGTGGTTCTACTAAGGGAATATTTAGAAAACTCCAAGAGTAAGCTACACAAGTTTGGAAAGAGTTCAAATATTATGGATAAGATGATCAAGGTACAAAGAAGGTCAACAAACAAAATAGGTCTTGGTTTTGAATAGGCTCAAAAGAAACAAGAAGAGAAGTCAATCTCAAGTTCTGAAGGAGAAGAAACTTCAGAAGAAGACAATGTAAGAGAAAGTGAGACATCTGAGGATGAGTTGGACAACAGAAAGTTCAACAAGAATAGGAACAATGCACCAAGAAGAAACAGATGGAACAGCAATCAGAATAGGAGACCAATGAGGTCAAGACAAGGAAGCTTCAATGGAAGATGTTTTTCATGTCACAGATTTGGGCACATGGCTTCACAGTGCAGGACACACGAAAGACAAGAATATGGAAACAAACAACTTTTCCATGGGTATTGCTACTCATGCAATCAGTTTGGTCACAAGGCAATGAATTGTAGGGTTCATGATAGAAAAGGATATGGCTTCACTAGGAGAAATCCCAAGACATTTGCACCTCCAAGGAATAATAACATTAAGTGTTATAAGTGCAATAATGATGGACACACAACAAAGTGGTGTAGAGCAGACATTCTAGAATCAAGTATGAATAGGAACATAAATAGGAATAGGAAAAGGGATATGGATATGAATAGGAACAAGAACAGGAACATGGATATGAACATGAACAAAAATAGAAATAGGGACATGAATAGGAACATGTACATGGACAAGAACATAGACATGGATAGGAACAGGATGGACATGGAAAGGAACAGTCAAAGGAATCAGAAGGATCGGATAAGAAGAAAAGAGGATAAAGGTAAAGACCAGTGCTTATTGGGAGTAGAAATACTCCCACCCTAGAATTAACCACCTCAAGAGGAGGTGGGGGAGGGGCTAAGCTAAGAAACTCATTCTTAGCCCCGAGCCCCAAAGGTGACCCTTTGCCATTGATGTCAAAGGGGAGAGATTTGAGTAAGGGGGAGAGATTTAGTATTTGAGTAAAGAGGAGAGATTTGAAGAGAGCATTGAGCTAAGGGGAGCAATGTCCCAGGGGAGAAAAACAAAGAAAAGGTTAAGCTTTTGGTAAAAATAAATTGGGTCCCCAAAAAAAAAAGGGGGGATTTTTGGAAATTTTTGGGCAAAAGTGTTATTTATGGCAAGGAACAGAAGTTGTCATTGATGTCAAGGAATAAGCTTTAGGTGATGTCAAAAGGTCAAGAGGAACAATGCAAATTTTTTTCATAAAAACCCAAGGAGGCCTTTAAATTCATATTAGAAAGCCCAAGGAAGTTTTAATATTTATTTTATAAATTATTTAAATTCAAGTTGAATTTAAATTTTATAAATAAATATTATTTATACAAAGCAGTAAGACCTAAGAAGGCTTTAATCCTTAATAAAGCCAAAAAGGAATTAAATATTAATTTATAATATTTAAATTCTAAAGAATTTAAATAATTTATAAATTAATTATTTAATATCAAAAGGCATCGACGTCTAAGAGAAAAAGGAATCCATCGATGTTTGAAAGTGTGGTGGCATATTGGTATAAAAACCATATGCCTAAGTGAAAAATGATTATCCCTTGTTCGATTAACAAAGGTCTATGAGTTGTATGTTTCATGCGATTTCATGCAAGGAAGAAGACAAAGTTTTTGTCTTAAGTGCGCCGATGAAGGAATAAAATGAAAAGAGCCCTAAGTTACATATCCATCCAACGTGGTGGTCTGGTGGCAAGTTGGAGTGCGCTAGGGTGTGTGTGAGTGGGAGGACCCACGTTCGAATCTCGGTAGATAGTGTTTTGAGTGGACTTGGTCAATGTTTTGGTTAGGCACCAAAGGAAGTGGCGCAAATCCTTTTGGAAGAGGCACCAAGAGGGAGAAGATAGAGCACGTGGTGCTCTTCCCTCCCAAGGTGAGCACCTAGCTCATGTGGTGGTTGGAGCCGCGGCTAGGGTGTTGTTAGGAGACGACGTCGTGAGTTCGAATCTCACCAAGGCAAAGGTAATAAATTTTTTAATATATTTTGTGATGCCTAAGGTTTTGACATAAGGTTCTAGGGAGTTAAAAGGGGTAAATAAAAGGTATTTTATTTGGTCATTATTTTGGGTAATTGGAGAAATAAGTGGATTGAAGTGTTGGTTAGATTTTGAGAGGACTTCTTGCCATTGAGTTATTTTGAAGGTGATTGTATTGACATTATTTTTGGTGTTGGATATTATTTTATCTGGGAGATTATAAGGTGTATTTGGTCAATTATTTTTGTATATGTTGATGGATGCTTTCTTCAAGATGGAGTGATAAGGTGTATGTGTGTTTTGATATTTGCATTGTATCTTTGAGAGAGTTTATTATCTTCTAACTTTCTTGAGCTTGGAAAAGAAGTGTTTGTGGTTGTGGCAGATTTTTGAGGTTCCTTCTTCATAAAATAAAAGGTATGGGCATATTATTCCTAGTGAGTGATTGTTGGAAATTGTGAATGAAAAGTTGGAGTGAAAAGGATTGTTTGGTTTGCATTATTGAGAGTGTTTTGAATTAATGCTTCAAGGTTTTCTGGAATTGAGAGTTGTTGATAAAACCTTGTTTTATAAGCATTGTTGTTGAAGTGATTAAGTTGAGTGAAGAACTTGAACTAGGGTTTGCAAAGATCATGAGTATCATTGTTATGTGAGATTTGTTGATAGGCATTGTTGGAAATATTTTGAGTGAGTGTTCATATGCTTGGACTAGGGTTTGTGAGCAAGGATTATTTCATTGAGTGATTGGTTGAGTTGGTTAAGCCTAGTCAAGTGGATGTGTGAGTTGATTGTTCAAGTTCTATGAAACAAATTATTCTATATTTTGAATTGATTTGAGAAAGAGATTGAGAGTTGATGAGTGTGAAACATATTGAGTCTCTAACAATTATCTATATGTTTCTATGATAAAAGAGTGATTGAAAGTGATTGAGTATTGAGTTGAATTTGAAGCATATTGAGTCTCTAACAATTCTCCTTATGTTTCTAAAAGAGTGATTGAAAGTGATTGAGTATTGAGGTGAATGTGAAGCATATTGAGTCTCTAAAAATTCTCTATATGTTTCTAAGAGAGTGATTGAAAGTAATTGAGAATTGTGATGAGTATAGAGCATATTGAGTCTCTAACAATTCTCTTTATGTTTCTATGAGATTGGACAAGTTCTAGTGTGGACTTGTTGAGCAGATTTGAGACAAGTCTTTGAGAAGACTTGTGGACAGATTTGGGTAAGCTTTTGTGGAAGCTTACAATACAGATTGAGAGCAGATTTGGATAAGTTCTTGTGAGGACTTATTGAGCATATTGGACAAGTTCTAGAGAGGACTTGAGGACAGATTTGGTGTGAGCTTTTGTGGAAGCTTACAAGGCATGCATTCAAGCTAGAGGCTTAGGATAGATTTGTGTGATATTTTGTGGAATCTTACAAGGTATATTTGAGACAAGTCTTTGTGAAGGCTTGTGAGCAAAGTTGATTGATTGATTTGTTCAAACCTTGAGTTAAGGTTTGGGGCAGATCTAGCAGAGTTGATTTGAGATTGATTCAAGCTTTGAGTTAAGGCTTGAGGATAGATATTGAGGACAGATTTGTGCTAGATCGAAGGACTATGTTTAGTACAGATTCGAGGATAGATTTTGGTACAGATTTGAGGATAGATTTGTGCCATACCAGAGACAAAGATTGAGGATAGATTTGTGCTAGACCGAAGGACTGTGTTTAGTATATATTTGAGATAGATCTTTGGAGGTGATAGAGTTGAGGATAGAGGTCTCCATCTAGAGCAGGGAGGATAGGTGTCTTCTATGGATAGAGTTCCATTTGCTAAGGGCAGTGGAGGCAGAGGTCTTCTAGAGGATCACCAACCAGAGCAGAGTTAGGATATTGGTGTCTCTTATGGATAGAGATCCACTAACTTGATTAAGGGGATTGGTGTCTCCTTTGGACAGAGGTCCATAAACATTGTAATAGGGAAAGGATTCCCAAGAGATTGATTGAGAAAATTTTAGTAAAATATTTTCTTCGTGGAGTAGCCCACATTGGGTGAACCACGTAAATTTGGTGTCTCTATTGTGTGTGGTGATTTGTGCATTGCTTTGATTACTTTTGTTGATATTGCTATCTATACATTGCATAATATTGATTGGGAAAGAAAAGTAAAAAGTGGTCTTATACTGTTCACCCCCCTCTCAGTATAAGCTTGTGTTCTTCAAACCTTTATATTTGATGGCCTCATTGTGGATGACCATTATAAATATCAACATGGTTCGATTGTCATCTGGTGATGTTTAGGTAAACCTCTTTTTGGTGAACTAATTTACTCAATGTTACCTCTATGTTATTTGGCAGACTTACTAGTGATTTAGTTAAATAACCCTATGCTTTAGAATTAAATTTGGTAAATAAATAACACGTCTAATGCTTAGACTCTATGATTGTGTAGTGAAAAGGACATATTGAATATTTAATTTTGATGACCATATATTCCTAGAGTAAATTTTGATTGCTTACAATTTAGAGACTTAATTTCTTGGTAATGGATTGGATGTTTTTGTAAATATTGAATATAATGAGTATGATGGAGTTAATTTTGATTGTCTTGCAAAATCTAGAATTAGAGGTTTAAAATTTAGATGTGATGGGAATAATTTAATCCCCTTATTTTTTTAAATAGTAGTTTTATTTTCATGAAATAGAATGACTTAAAAAGTATGGAAATCAAATGTTATTGAATAGTGATTTGAAGTCAAGTTGAAGGAACAAGTGAAATTATTGACTTTGCATATTGCTTTGCTAATGAGTAGAAATACATGGTAAACTAACCTATGTTTTATGATGAATTTTGTAAATAAATGTAATCAAGTAAGAAGTAGAGAAAAAACATATAATATTGTAATGATGAATTGGTGTTCACACTTGGAAGAGGTATGGGACTCTTCTATAATTTTGTGATGATCAAAATGAATGGCATTTATGATGGATGGGGTTAGAAAAATAATAATAATGGTTGAATTATGGGAATTCATGCATAGTGTTATCTATGAAATAGAATATTGTGACAAATGATTGATGCATGATTGCATTCAAAATAGATAAGCATGGTTTGCTTGATTTGCATTTGTCATATGTGCATCTGAGTTGTCATGATCCCTTCACCACCATCTCTCACATAGATGAAGTTCAAGGAATCCAGAGAGGACTTGTATAGGACCAATAAAGACTATTGTATTGTTCACATGATTAAAGAATATTGTAATTATGAGCGAAGAGAACAAGTGATGTTTATTCTGCCAAGACTGTACTATTTGATATAATTTTGGTATAAGCTCCTGTACAGTAGAAATGAAGACCTAATAATATAGTCTTCAACTCTGGGTATTGATAGGAGATGTATGCATGTCATTAAAATAGAATTGTTGGAGAAAAAGGAAGTACTTTTGATTATTGCTTATTGTAAATTGTAAGGCTTATGGATGATGAATGGAAATACTTGTCTTTCTTTAGTTGAATAGTGTATAATAAAAATTTGAGAGTGGCAATTTGTGTCAAACTATTGTATGTACCAATAAATTGTAAGGTTAACCGTGATCCAAATAGACAACACACTTGGAAAGACAACAAACAAACCTTCCATGCCTTACATATGAGTAGAGAATATAATGGTGCTTAAGATAAATATCCCAAAGTTTAAGTAAGTTATCATGAGAAATAATGAATAATGGCTACCTCATCGTTGAGATGAGTATAATAACAAATTCTATGAATTGGATGACCACCAGGGGGTGTATCATCTAAATTTAATGGCATTATCAAATTACTAGTCTTCATGGATAGTATGGAGAGGAGGTGATTCCCTTTGGTGAGGGATAGTTTGCCTATATGTATGGTATAACCATTGAAAAACATTCTCATATCATTTGGCGATGGCATAATGGATTTGTAGAAGTTGGTGCTTCTACTCAAGAGTAATTGGGGTTCTAGTGCTTCTTGATATCTTGTTACTCGGACTACTTACTATTCATTGGGATATCATAGACTTAGATCATTATTATATCCTATGCTTGTTGAAAGGAAAAAAAATTAATAGATGAGTACTAACAATTGGGGTTGTTACGTTTATAGGATGCCAATACAAGGTAGATGGAGAGGCAATATTAGGTAGAGAGGGTACCAAAGGAGAGCCTAGTAATAACAATGCAACTTTTAGCATTGCCACCACCAATGAGTATGTTAGAAAAGGCAAGACCTAGCAATTATTCTTGCATGGCTACAAAGAGAGAGTGAGATGCCCTAGTGTGATAGGTGGAAAATTTGAGGGTTTCATTGGAAATAACCATACAAAAAATGGATAGTTAGGATGTGGATCAAAGGGTAGAGGATGACGATCAATAAAGGCAAATAGTCAAGTTCTAGATGGAGCAATATTAAGAGGTGGTAAGCCTAAAACATGAGAGGGGCTAGTTAGTAGGTGAGGTTTCCATAATATATTAGATGATTACTCATCTAATAATGAGTGCAACATTGTAGTAGGCTAGGAGGAGAGGGATAGTCTTGCTGATAATATTACCAACCTACAAGAGTAGCACATCATGGAGGTCATGGGAATGTGATAGATAATTGATCATTTAACCATAGAATGAGATGCAACAGCAACACAAAATATCTTAGGAGGAGCTATGATAAGTGATTAGGTAGTCCATATTCTTCTAGGCCAACTAATCTAGGATTATTAGCATAGACATAGGAGGATATCTAGGATAAGATAGAGCATGCCTCATTCTACTAGGGATTTTACTATGCTATGGTGTGAACATAGCAAAGGATTTCCTCATCTTCTAGGACAAGATAATAGACCTATTATAGGTCTATGACTCACCAATAAATAACATATAGTACATATGCAACTACCACCACTAGTAGGGGGACAAGGGGATCCTAATATAGGGACATAAAATTGAGCTAAGTTACCTTATCTGCTAGTTTTGAGACCATTTTCTAGTTCTAGGGCCAATTATCAATTTTGAAGGGATTTTGGGGAGGCTACCAAGTCATGCTAATGTATTTATTTTTGGAACAAATATGTATATTATTTATTGGTGTATCATTTTTTATGTACAATATTCTTTGATGTACTCATATTGACATTGTACCATTGTGGATGTTGACACTTGATGATAGGATGTATGGATTTTTTTTTTATGATTGATTTTGTGATGTACCATACATTTTGATGCAACATGGATTCATTGACTAATGATTTTGTATGTTTATTGATGAGATATATAGATTGGCATTAATTTTTGAATGTGCTCATGATTGTTACTATGATGATTGATTGTTATATGTGAGTAATGTATTATGATAATATCTTGATGATTCTATGCATGTTGATGATGTAGGATGATGATTATGATACAATTAATTTGTGTAGGCACGAAAATTAATTATTGTAGTTAATTAGAAATCATAAAAATTATATATAAATATATATAGATGATTATCCATGTAGACTTTAGTTAGCTTTCCTAGGGAGACTTTGGTTAGCTTTCCCAAAGGGACTTTACCTAGCTTGCCCAAGGGGACTTTAATTAGCTTGTTTAGGAGGAATTTGATTAGCTTTCCCAAGGAGACTTAGATAACTTGCCCAAGGAACTTTAGTTAGCTTGGCTAGGGGGACTTTCATTAGCTTGTCGAGGGAGACTTTTGTTAGCTTGCCCAAGGGAAACTTAGTTAGATATGATACAAAAGATTACCCAAGGGAACTTTTGTTAGTTTTTACAAGAGGAATTTAGATAGATATGATACAAAATATTCCCTAGGGGGACTTTTGTTAACTTTCCTAGGGGGACCTTTGTTAGCTTCCCTAGGGGAACTTTTGCTAGCTTGCCCAAGGGGACTTTAGTTAGCTTGCCTAGGGGGACTTTTGTTAGCTTGCCTAGGAGGACTTCTGTTATCTTTCCTGAGGGGACTTTAGTTAGATATGATACAAAATATTACCCAAGGAGACTTTTTTTAGCTTGTGCTATGATATAAGAAGATATTCACCCTTAAGCAATGACCTATTTGCCTAGTTTTTGGACAAATGTTGAAGCAACTTGTAATAGATATGCCTAGGAGAACTTTTTATTTTAGAGAGATATTCATCCTTAAGTAGTGTCCTATTTTCCTAATTTTATACACATGCTTAAGTGACTTATAATAGTTTTTAGATTGTCCAAGGGGGCCTTAGCATGGTATAATACAAGATATGTACAACTATATACAAAGGTTTATCTTCTGCAAAGATGTGTAATTTGTGATATTCAATATTTTTTGATAAATTTATAGAATCTGATAATCTTGATCAATTTAACAAATTTGGATTAAATTTGATAATTTTTATAGTCTTGGAAACTTTTGACATAATTGGATACCTTAGATTAATTTTATCAAACTTATATAATTGTGTAAAATTTAACAAAATTGGATCATGCAAATTAATTTTATCATTTTTATAATCCTACAAAATTTGACAAAACTGGATTCTTTAGATTCATTCTCTCAAATTATTATGATCTTGAAAAAATTGATGGAACTTTGATAATTTGACAAATTTAATAAGTTTAATATTTTGACCAATTTGGAATAATTGTGATCGTTTTATCATTTTTTTGTGGATGTTGGATAATTTTGATAAATTTTTATGATTGGGAAAAAATTGAATGAATTTTAACAATTTTGGTAAAATTTTACAAATTTATGCAATTTGATCATTTGGACAGATTTTGGTATTCATGAGCAACTTTAACGAATTTGTTATCTAGGGAAGTTTGGTGAATTTTTATGCTTTTAGATGAATGCGATAAATTTAGTTGGTCTTTGAAAAATATGCTAAATTTTAGTGATTTTAGATGCTTTTAATAAATTAATTTTATTTTTAAAAAACTGCTAGTTTTTGATGATCTTCGATAAGTTTGACAAAATTTAATAATCTTAGAAAATATAGATAATTTTGATGAGTGTGGAAAAAATTTTAACATTATGAAATATTTGGTGCATTTAGAAGTTGAACAAAGATTAATGATCTTAAAAAATATTAACAAATTCTTCATCATTGTGAAAAAATCAACAAATTTTAGTTATATCCAATAATTTGAAAAAATAAATTACGGTGCGAGAATTGATTTTATCAATTTTGTGATTTTTGAAACATTTAATCAATTTGATGTACATGACCAAGTATGGTAAATTAGGACAATTTGGGTAGGTTTTTTAATGGAAATGTAATGAAATGATTAAATTTGAATAAATTTGAACAAGGGGATAAATATTGACCAATATAGTAATGTTGAGCATTTGTGCAATTTGTTAATATTTAATTATCATGAAAGTCGAGCTAAGATGTATAAATATTAAGAACTTGTCCTGAATTTATGATTTTTTGAAAGAGTATTAAATTTTGGGGATAACTTGTACCAAGTGGAAGTACCATCATGTGAATTTTTATCAAAGGTCTTGTGATAAAAAGGTGCATAAAGGGGTACTAATGATAAAAATTAGGGGATGGTGCTTTATATGGTGACTCAACAATTTCATTTTGGATCAATTATTGTAATTTGATTTTTAATCAATGAACTAATTTAATCTAGAAGGGTTGTAATGGATGTAATTCTATGAAGTTAATTAAATAAATATGGTATAATTGCAATGAACTTGATTCATAACTTGATGATTTTGATTAAGTCAGTTAATCATTTTCAACCAAATGGAAAATTATAGTGAATTAATAGTATTTAATACTTAAGGTGATGAAATGTTTAAGTGCAATTTTAATTAGCATAGTTAATTGGATAAAAAGGAGGATTGACTTGTATTTGGTATGATTTGAATAATGGTAAAAAATAATGACTTAAATGATTAATATGACTAACTAATATGATTGGTTATTTATTTTGATTTGATTAAAAGTTTGATTAATTGTGCTAATAGATATATACCAAGACAAACTATAAAAGGTTTGACCCAAGAGGGATATCATAGTGGTAAGTCATTGGATTTTCATCCAAGATATCTAAGTTCAAACATTGGTAAGAGGGGACCAGAACCCCTCATAAAAACCCATGTAAACTTCAATTTTGACCTATGAGGGATGTTGTAGTGGCAAGTCCTTAGGTTTTCATCTAGGAGACCCAAGTTCAAACCCTGATATGAGGCAACTAGGACCCCTCATAAATATCCATGTAAAATTAAAATTTTCAAGTTTTTCTAGAGTGCAATCAAAAGTGAGTGCAGTCGGGAGTGAGTGCAACGAGGAGTAAGTGCAATCAAAAACAAGTGTGAGTGGTGCAATCGGGAGTGAGTGCAATGAGGATTAATTGCAACCGAAAGCAAGTGTGAGTGGTGCATCCAGGAGTGAGTGCAACTGAAAGAAAGTGTAAGCACGAGCCAAGAGTGACTCCAACTAAAAGTGAGTGCAAGCAAGAGCTAGGAGTGAGTACAACCAAAAGTGGGTGTAGTCAGGAGTGAGTGCAACCAAAAGTGAGTGTAGCAAGGAGTGAGTGTAGCTAGAAGTGAATGTGAACATGAGCTAGGAGTGAGTGTAGGTAGGAATGAGTGTGAGTGCTAGGAGTGAGGAGGAAGTGTGAGTAGGAAGCAAGAAGTAGAAAGCAAATTGTGATGAAGGAACAAGTGCCACTTCTTGTTCAATATATTAGGATAATTTAAAGGATTCAGTTGAAGAAAATCCAAGTAACAAGGAAAGAAAGTAAATTTTGAAAGCCTTGCTAAAAGTAAGAATGACCTAGTTGGAATTTTGAATGCCATACTTAAAAATAAGAGGAAGAATGAATCTATGACAAACCTTGTCCAAGTAACAAATACTACACCAGAAGTGATTATCAAGGATGAAATGATTGAGCATGATATAATGGTTCTTAAAACTATAGGGTTAATATATAAGTTCCATGGATACTAGCCAAGTTTTTTTTAGATTCAAAATTGGATCAAGTGGAAGTGGGGATTGAATTTAAATTACTCCATGACTTTTCTTCCAAAAGGATTTTTTCTCATTATTTTTTGTAGTTCAAAAATAAGGGATAAAATAATTGATGGAGGCCAATGGTTTAGGGGCAAAGATGAATTATATTTAAGACCTTGCAGTGAGAATTTTTTTATGGATACACAAATTATTAAAAGGAATTTGTATGTATTAGGCTTTTTGGACTTCCTTATCAACTCATCTATAAGTAGGTTTTAAAGAATATTGGTAACACTCTAGGTGAATTCATTCAGGAGAGACAAACTATTAAGAAGAGAAGGCATGCTATATACACTCAAATATGTGTTACCATGGATATTTCAAAATATTTATTGCAATCAATTAGGATTAAATATGAATCAATATAATGGGATCAACAAGTGGATTATGAAAACATCACATTCCAATGTCATAAATATCATGAAATTGGGCACATGGCAATAGACTACAAAGCAAAAAATATGGAGGAAGAGAAGGAAAATTTTGGGTATGAGGGTAGCTTCAATTTGAAATAAGGAGATCATATCATAAGAGAAGCTAGGTCAAATAAAGGATTTTCCACTCATAAAAAGTGGCAATAAAAACCCCTTTACATCATCAGATGAAAAATGCCATTATAGTTCATTTGAATCAACCATTATAATAAGATATGAGGGATGAGGAAGTACAATGCATAAATTCGTATATAGAAGGAGCTAACTGTGCAAAGAAAAATGGAAAGGTATATTTTTAAGCAAAGTAATATGGGTAGGTTAATTTTAAAGCAAGTGAGGTGAAGGGGGTCAAGATTAATCCAAGTAAATCACCTTTATTCTCCTCAAGTAGCGTAAAATATTCTCCTTACAATAAAATGAAAGTAGTACAAAGTGTATTCCTTGCACTTTAGGGTTTCAAGAGTAGTACAATAAAGAAAATCTTATGGAGGATATCCAAGGAAATTTAGGGTTTCCAAGCCAACATAAGAAAGTAATGACTATGGAGGATCATTTATGCAGTTTAGAGTTTTTAGGGAAACATAAAGAAGAAAATGCTAATGATGCTATTCCTTGCACTTTTGATTTTTTAGGGCAACATAAATATTTAGAAGATAAGTCTCATTATGAACAATATTAAAAAAAACAAAAACAAAATAGAAGAGATTGATGAAGATGAGAGTGTTGGTGGGAATGGAAGAAGTAGAGGAAGACCATCCAAGTAGGAAAAAAGAGAAAAAGAAACTCAAAAGGATATTTATATAGGAAGCTAAATAAAAATATCACAAGTTTCAACAAGAAGTAAGGCTAAGCCCACTAATAAAAATAAAAAGTGTTGATGATGAAAATGATATCATGGAATATTAAGGGTATGAATAAAACCCCTAAAAAATAGTATTTAAGAAATTAACATGTTTTTATAGTCCTAAGTTAATTTTAATACAATAAAAAAAATTAAGCAGTGAGGAATGTAAGGATGCTTTTAAGATTTAGAATATGGGTGATTGTTTAGCAGTTTCTTCTATAGGAACTTCAAGTAGTATTGTAATAATATGGGACAAGTAAAAATAGGATGGGTAATTATTAGAAGCAAAAAGTAATTGCGTTGCTAGATTATTTTTGAGGAAAGAGGAAAACATCAACGTTGGGATTATAAATGTATATGATCCAAGTATAGTTACTCCTTGTGAAATATGTTGGAAGGAACTTAGAATATCTTTGTCAAATACAATGATGATTCGTTTTGATCTATGGAATCTTGGGGGCGATTTTAACACCATTATATCTCCTTTCAAAAAAAGGGGTGGTATTCCAAGATGGTCTAAATCAATGCAATTATTTGCTTCAATTCTCAATTCAAATAACCTTTGGGATGTTATTCCTTCAATATTTCAATATACATGGAATAATAGACACATTGGGCTAAATCGTATAGTAGAAAGACTAGAGAGATTCTTGTTATCCAATAAATGGTTGCAAACACATTCTCTTTAGATATTTTACTATGATCAGGATCAAATCATAAACCCATTATTTTAACTTGTGAGTTACCTAATAATGGTCATCCAAATCCATTTCTCTTCCAATCTATGTGGCTCCAAGACCCAATTTTTTTCCAAATGGTTATGTTATGATGGGATGAATCAAAATTTGAAGGATTATGTATGTACAAGTTTGTTCAAAAGTTAAAATATTTAAAGGATCAAATGAAGATTTGGAATGCCAAATATTTTGGTAACATATTTAAAGAAAAGAAAGAATTTGAATCCAACATCAAAAATTTACAAGAGACAGTAGAAATTAATGGAATGGATCAAGATTCTTATGTGAAAGAAAAATAATTACTGTTTTATTATCATAATGCATTGAAAAAGGAGTCATATAGGTTTCAAAAATATAGGGAGAAATGGCTCAAGGAAGGAGATATAAATACAAAGAAATGTTGTACTACAACAAAAAAAATATTTCTTTTCATCACATCAAAATATTTTAACTCTAGATGGAAGAAATATTGAGGACAAAGAATATATAAGGAAGTAATTAATTATTTCAAAAATATTTTATCATATACAAGGCAAGATAAGGAGGCACAAGAAAAACTTCTATAAAATATTCCATAAATTATCACTCAAGGATAGAATGAAATCTTGATGAAGAAGATATCTATGAAGGAGCTCCATAAAGCAATTTTCTTTCCATCCTAACAAGGCTCCTAGCCTTGATGGATTTCCTACAATTTTCTTTCAAAAAAATTGGGATTTATTGAAGAGTGATATGCTAGTTGTAGTTGAAGAGGCCCGGAAAAGGAAGACTATAATAAGTGAGATCAATGCTACTTTTATTACCTTGGTTCCCAAGAAAGGTAACACAAAATATTTTGATAATTTTTGTCCAATAAGCCTTTGTAATATGATTTATAATATCATTTCAAAATTCATGGCAAATACGTTGAAGGGCATTCTAGGTTGTCTTATCTTAGAAGAACAAGGTGAACAACTTCTTTGTGGTATAATTATTGCACAAGAGGCCATACATTCTCTTAATTCTAGGAAAAAACTAGGTATGCTTTTGAAATTAGATATGAACAAAGCATTAAAGATAAAAAGGCCCCGATAAACTAAATCTAGAAAAATAATAAATACATAATCAAAGGAAAAAAATAAGATAACAAATACACACATAACATAGTATTTCACTTGGGAAACCCTTATGGAAAAAAACCTAGCACAATAATATCTCCTTATTGTATAAACTTAACCATCTCCAATACAATAATGTGCATCTCTCTTCTCTCTTCAAACCTTGATGCAAGTGCAAGTAAATAACAACAACACAAGAACGAATTTTTACAATACCATGGGAAAAAAACCATGGGTTAAAATATTTAACCCTACACAACCCATATGGGTCTAAAAATATCTTAATAAACCCTAAAAAAAAATTCAGGGACTATCACCCCTAGACCTCTGCTTTTCGGGGACTATTACCCGCAAACCTCTACTCAGGACCTAGCTCGACCCTAAACCCCAACGAGGATACATGGAGAGTGTACAGTATATTTTAGAATTAACCCTTTAAAAATAACATGAAAAATATTCAACATATTTCCAACATTCTCCCAATTGTTGAATACATTTCATAGGGATCAAAAACTACCATTTTCAAATGTCAAGGGTAACCATGCCCATAGATCTTCTACACCAAGAAATTTTTTGAGTAGGTATAGCCTTTGTTAATGAATCAACAACATTATTCTTTGTATCAAATTTCTCTAGCATCACTCGATTCCCTTCAACTCTCTCTCTCACAAAATGGTACTTGATATCAATATGTTTTGATCAATCATGAAAACTAGATTGTTGGCCAAAAATATTGCACTCTAACTATCACTATCAATTTTCACAACCTTCTACTTAAGACCAAAATTTGAACACAACCTGTATAGCCACATTGCTTATTTATAGGAATGAGTTGTTGTAATGTACTTTGCCTCTGTTGTGGATAAAGCAACCATTGATTGATTTTTACTCATCCAACTTATTTCCCCTCCAAATAGTCTGAACACATAAGCACTCATGGATATTCTCTTGTCCAACTCTCCAGCCAATATTACTAGCTCCAAATTTTCCTTGGTAATAGATAGCATAATCTAAAGTTCCACGTAAATATCTAAATATCCTCTTCATAGCAGTCCAATGTTCTTTTCCTATATTGGACATATATATGGTAACTAGTCCCGCTCATGTGCAATATCAAGTCTAGTATAGACTATTGTATGCATTAAACTACCAACAATGCTAGCGTAAGGAACATGATGCATTTCTTTGATTTCCTCATCTATTTTAGAACACTATTTAGCAGATAACTTTTTCCAATAGGATATGGAGTACATATTTATTTACAATCATGCATCCTAAATCTCTATAGTATCAAATCAACATATTTATTTTTATTTAACCACAATTTTTAATTTACATGATCCCTTATTATTTTCATACCCAAATTAAATTTAGCAACACCCAAATCCTTCATGTCAAATTTAGAAGATAACTAAGATTTTAGTAACTTTATCATCTCCTTATTGTTACCAATTAATAGCATGTCATCCACATACAAAACAATGATAATAAAATTTTCACCTTCTTGTTTAAAATACACACACAAATCTGCTTTGCTTTTTCCAAGCCCAAGTGTCAAAAAAAACCTATCAAATTTTTGGTTCCACATTTTTGGATATTGATTCAAGCTATAAATAAATTTATCAACTTGCATACCAAGTCCTCCTTACCTTTTACCCTAAAGAATTATAGCTATGACTGTATCGCTCCAAATTTTTCGCATCCCTACCTTCAGGCTATAGGATCCGCGCCCGGAAGGAGGATGGGAAAAGGATGATGCGGTACCTCGGACGAGAGGACTTTGCGAAGGTCCCGCCTCTCAAGGGAGGTGTATTTTGGTGATTTTTCGATGGATGGTGGGTTCACCAGGAAACATTTAATGGCAGTTTCCACGCCTAGGTTTTTGGAATGTGTTTAATGAGTTCGTTTTAACCTTAAACATTCATCCTAGGTTTGGCCGAATGAAACTAAATTAAACTATATGAAAATGCAAGTTCCATGAATACAGCAGACATATTTGAAAGCAGAAAACAGAGAATTTACAGGAGGAAAACGGGGAATACCTGATCCGGATGTCTGAAGAAGATTCTGATTTTGAAGCAGTCCCGATCGTCTGAGATTCGACAGAATCGTCTGCAATCAGACGAGATCGTCTGAGATCTAACGAATTCGTCAGACGAATTCGTCAGAGACCTGCAAAACCGAAAATAGATGCAAAATACAAAAAAATCTTGCTGTGCAAACAGAGGCAAATTACACCAAATAGCAATATGAATACTTGAACAATGTTTAAGAACAGAAATTAATGCAAATTATTGTACTTAAATGGCAGATCATAAACTTAGCATGCAATCTAAGCTAAATGGGTGAACTCCAAATGCAAAATAGGATAAAAACTGAATATATTATCTAATTTGCAAAACAAAATAACAGAGAAAGAGTTGAGAAAAGCAAACTCCAGGCACTGATTGCCTCGATGTGGGCTGCAGTCGAGATCGTCTCGCATCAGTACGAAATCGCCTCGAATTCGACAGGATCGCCTCCGATTTGAACAGGTTCGTCGACGACGATGGGTGCTGGCTCCGGTTGAAAATCAATGATATACCTGCATCAAAATTGCTATGGGACTAATGCAAAAATAAGATTATGATGTTTTAGCGCAGAGGGATTCAATTTGCAGATAAATTCAGCCAGGGGTTGGGGAGGGAAAATCCTAGAAGTTAAATAGGCTTAGGGGGAGTTGTTGGGAGGTTGGAGATCATCCCAATTTGGGAGATCTCCAACGGGGGAGGGTCCCAACGGCGCAGACACGCTTCTGCCCGATTGGAGACCCGTTGGAACAGATTCCAACTATGCAAATTCAGTTTTGCGACAAGATCGTCCGGACGTCCTAGTCCGGACGAAATCGTCAAATCTGGGGCGATATCGTCTGATCGGCGACGATATCGTCAAACGGTCAAAACAACCTCTAAAAATGGCACGAAAAAGGGGGAAACGGATTTCCCGACGGTTAACGGGCGGTTTGGGAGGTTAAATTTGATTTTTAAATTATTTACTAAGGTGAATGTAAATATTATAATTTTGACTGCGCCAATTTTAGGGTGCTACATTTTGCCCCCTCTTTAGCGAATTTTTCGAAGAAAATGCGTTAAAGATGAGTTCTTCTCGATCTACGAGAAAGCAAAAAATTATACCCATTTTTAGGCGACGATTCTTGGTCGAATCGTACGACAACTTACTATGGTGCCCCCTCCGTGTTTTTACCCAAATCGAACGTTTGAGGTAAAAACGCGAAAAAGCAAAAAATTATTGTTGAATAAAATTAAGAAAAATAGGGTAAAACCCTAATTCATTGTTACTGTTCATTTTTACTGTTTTGAGAGCTCTGAAGCAAAAATGGTGGAGACGACGCACAGATCTGCAGAGGTCCGACGCGGTCTACGGGTAAGGGTCTAGACTTAGTCTAGAACTGATTTAATTTGAATTTACATGCTTTTTAAGTGATTTTTAGATGAATTTTGAGCATCGCGGCCATTTTTGGGCCGTCGACGTCGTCGGGACGAAATCGTCCCGATTTCGACGAAATCGTCTCAATTTCGTCAATTTCGCCTAAGGGCGAAATCGTCGAAAGGGGGACGATTTCATCAAATTAGAGACGATTTCGAACTACGAAATCGGAGACGATTATGCTCAAATTTGGGACGATATCGTCCAATAGTGGGCGATATCATCAATTGCAAAAAATTGAATTTTTAACTTGCATTATTGATTATTTGAATTATTGATTAATGATTATTTGTTGTTTATTGTTTATGTTGCAGAGAGGATTGCTAAAGAGCAGAGAATGGAAATATGGAGGATTGAGAGACGACTTGGCCATGCTCACACAGGCAGAGCGGGATCTGCTGGCACAGGCCGGCTTGCAGCATGTGGCGGAGATGCCACAAATATCCACAGATATGGGGCTACTGACAGCCCTAGCAGAGAGATGGTATCCGGGGTCTTCCTATTTTTGGCTACCGACAGGGGAGATGACTCCCACACTGGAGGATGTATGGAGGATTCTGAGAATCCCCATACAAGGACGGATGATCACTCCTACGGCCAACCAGGGCCACGCTATGGGACGGCTGTGTGGTGACCCGAGCTTCACCCTGGAGAAGGGCGGAGTGAACATCGAGGCACTACGCCAGATGCCTGGGGCATCTAGACTCACACGAGTTCTATCAGGAGTGGTTGGTGGACTTCTACTGTGCCACCAGAGCGGGTGCAGGGTACCATGGATGCTCGTAGATGTGATCTACGATATGCGGGACCATGGGTACAGGTTTTGTTGGGGCAGCTTTGTTCTATGCCGGTTGTACAGGATCCTGTATGGGGTCGTGTACAAGGGCGGCCGATGTCTGGTGATGACATCGCTACTATAGGTTTGGTGCTGGGAGCACATTGCGGTGCGGAGGCCGGTAGGGCTTCCACTGACAGGGGTAGACGGGGAGAGGCCCCGAGTCTTCTACTGGTGGCTCCGGAGAGGGGCACAGCGACGGATCGACCTGCCTATGTCCCGGAGACTACTAGATGAGTTGATCCCGGATCAGATCACCTGGAGGCCATGGAGAGGGCACCCAGGGTGGGCCGAGGATGGACAGGAGCTGGCTCGCATCAGGCGAGTCTGCTGGCTGAGGATGGAGAGGGGAGAGGTGGAGCTCCATCGCTACGACCGAGTTTTGAGGCAGTTCGGTCTACAATAGGGGATCCCATCTCTCAGGGATTATGAGTTTTCCTGGACTGTCCGGGATAACACCACGGTTAGCGGGGCTCCAGACATGCAGCGATTCTGGAGTCAGGATGCGGATGATGCCCCCATCCAGCCAGTGGATGGAGACGACGCAGGGGTAGCTGACGGCTACGATGCCTGGTACGTAGGCATCCGCCCTCCTCGGATGACGAGGGCTCAGGGTCCGATCCACGCGGTCGTGCGTCGGATAGGGAGGCGGTGCCAGGCAGCGATAGAGGCGGCCCAGGGTCACGGCGGGAGAGAGCAGAGGAGACCACAGGCACAGGAGAGGCCACGGTAGCGGGAGAGGAGGGAGGAGAGACCCCCATCTCCATAGAGGCCACCATCGCCCGATAAGGGCAAGGGTGTGGACATAGGAGAGAGTAGCGAGATGGCTACTCTCCGGGCGGAGAGAGATCGTCTGTAGGCTCAGGTGCAGACGCTACAGGATGCGGCTGCACGACACCATGCTGAGGTGTCACAGCTGCGGGATGAGATTGCACGCCTCAGGGCACGGGGCGGAGGGGCGAGCTCAGGAGAGTTGACACGGGCTATCGCCCAGTTGACATTCTATCAGACACTGTACTTCCAGCTGGTGCCAGAGGTAGATAGACTACCCCTGCCAGCTAACATCGTAGATCCGATCAGGATCGGGTCATCGAGGACCACGTCCCGGTCGAGGACTAGGACTACATAGACTGCGATGGGGCCACCTCGTCCACCTCAGGGCGGGGGAGGAGATGAGGCAGAGAGCTCGAGGGGCTCTCGAGGCTAGAGGGCTGGACATTGATGTTGTATTATATATATTTTTTGTTTGATAGAGGATTGAGTATGCCGAGGTACAGATTGTGGCATACCAATCCAGTTTTGATGATGTACATATATTTGTGACATATATAGATGAGATATTTTTGATCATATGACTTGTGTCTTATGTGATGTTTATGATGCTTTTAATGTTTTGATTGATTGATTGGACTCATGTAATTATGTCATTGTGAAATATTATAATTTGAATGTCATGCTGTAAGATTTTAAATGAAATAATCTGATGTAACAAATTGGTTGTTTGTAATGAAAATGTGATAAAAAAATAAAAAGAGACTTCTAACAATAATTTCAAAGGACATTGTCGCTATTATAGACCATTTCATGGAGTCGCTGCTCACTCGGTCGTCAAGCTAATCCCAGTTATAGAAATATTGTTAAAAGTAAAAGAGTGCTTAAGAGACTGTCTTAAGACTTTGGTGCAATGATGAAAAATGATGGTGATGATAATAATTTGTTTTCAGATTTTCATGAAAAATATTATGCATGAAATATTTTTAAAATGATTTTTGCTAGGCATAAATTCCTAAGTGTGATAAAATTTGTGAATAATTCCTTAGGAATTATACCATCATTGCAAAGTTAAAGGTTGACATAATGATATAAAATAGTGATAATGGGTTCGTTCTTTTGAAAGCATAATTTGTGTAACATAATGATTTAAGTCATATGGTTTTCATGATTTTTGATAAATGGGGAATAAAAATTGTTACAATGGTTTGCGCTAGGCATAGAATATGTAGGTATAGACTTATACCATCATCGCGAAAATCCAAAAAAAGGTTATTTTTATTGCATGATTGATGTTTGATGAACAGGAAATATGAAAATGAGGACTTGCGCTAGGCATAAAATTCCAATTTTGGTTGTGGAACTATACCATCGTCGCGAAAGTCAACCAGATATATATGATTTGATTTGTGTATTTTGAAAGAAATTTTTGATTTTTCTATGATATAGTTGTCTTTGTGGTAAACAACTGTACTTGATTTATTCCCAAACAAGTTGCAAAAATAATATTTCAAAGTATTTTGAAGACAAAAGTTAGATTTATAAGGAATCCCTATGTGCATATGTGAATTCATTTCCGATCTTGATTTATCATAATGATAGACAAAATCTCTCAAATACAAATGTGTGTGCAATTGCATTGTTCATTTACCAGATTTGAGCAAGATACTATGATACAAGTGATTTGAAGAAACCAAATAAGTGTTCATTAACCATGATGTAGATGCATATAACCATATTAGACCACTATGTAGATCGGATTATCAAGAGCTAGCTAATCCATAAGCAGACATAGGTTCGTACAAAAGAAGGTCGCTAATGTGACGGACATATCGCCACGCTAGGAGTTACCCAAGGCCAAGCAGGTTGGGCACAAACCACCTGTTATGGGGCTTACCTCACAGCTTTCGAATAATTGAGAATTCCAGGGATTCAAGCTCATCAACCCTTCTTTTCTTTTCAAAGGGTAGGGAAAGGGATTTTATTGCTTTCTTCGCTTTCTTTTGAACTTTGCTTATTTTTCTTTTTGTATTTCTTTTGCTTGATAATGCTTGGAACATTGCTATAAAAGAACATTTCTCTTTTCTCTTTTTTTTGAATTTTTCTTCTCTTTTTCTTTGTTAGTGATACTTGCTCGGATTAGTCGTAGAGCAAGGGATTTTTATTCTGGGTAGGGGTGAGCTTGTCCTTTTGCCAATTCTCAAAGATTCTAGACCATGTGCATGATAGGATAGCAGGGGAAACTTTTCGCTCAAGAAATCAGTTCTACTATGTAGCAAAACATGGAAATTACAAATATAATCATTTTATTGTGAAAAGATGTGCTTGGTTTAAGTAAATAACAAGATCAATTCTCTATGCTCAAACTTTATTTAATTGAATTTTGTGAACTTTGATATAAGAGAGATTAGTAATCATGCCAGATAAAATCAAGATATTTATTTGTTGTGAGTGTGCAAGTGAGGGATTCAAAATAAATGCTAATTTATCCAAAATAAGTTGAAACATATAACCGCAATAATTGTAAGAAAATATATATAAACACTTTTGAGAAGTTTTGAGAATGTTGACTCTCTCTTTCTTCCGTATATTGTTTTGGTTTCGAAAGAGTCAAGCATATAGCTGTTTTTATCATTATTTTGATTTTTGTTTTTGAGCAAAAGAATTTAACAAGTGCTTTAAATAAATGCAATAGATAGTTTTTGAAGATTTTTGGAGATTTATGAATGTTTTTGATGTTTATGGATTTGTATAAATTTGAAAGAAATACAAGATAGTAATTTTGAACAAATATATACATGGATGAAATGACCAAATTTATGCATAGTAACGTTTAAGATGCAAAATATTCATGGGTTCTTTAAGTTCTTTACCATCTAAGGTAGATAATTTATATGCTCCTGATTCAAATTTAGCAGTAATGATGTATGGTCCAAGCCAGTTGGGCTCAAATTTACCTTTAAGTTCCTTAGTTGCATTAGTATTTTTTTTAAGATTTTGAGGATTTTGATTTTTTTGTATTTTGATTTTAATTTATGAATTGAAATTGGTGGTATATACAAGATGATCTATATACACTATACAAGGTTTATTTGAGTATAGCATGTCTAAGGTTGCTTCAAAATCAAAGGAGGTTTTGAAGGATAATCTGGTTGAGGTGAAGGTAAGAATAGAAGGTGATGAATAAAAGGTAGTGATAACAAAAGCTTTGTTATAATGTAGAATAATGTAGCAAAAGATTTGACTTTTATATGTGGAAAATTGATCATGTTACAAAATAAAATGTCAGAAGGATAAGAAAGTTCTTCATTCTTATCACTATATTCCAAGTCTTGATAAGATGGAGAAAGTATATGTGAAAGATATGCATGGGTGTTATTTGGTAAACAAGGATGATCATATATGGATGAAGAAAAGTGATGGATAGAAGATAATTGTGATAATAGAGAATGTATAGAACTTGATGTTTCAATCGTTAAATATTCTTCAAATGGTGTTGGGTCACCATGTATGGTAACAATTTTATTTGCAAGTTCAAACTTCAAACATTGGTGAAGAGTGGAAGGGACAACCCTCATCGTATGAATCCAAGGACTCTGGAGAAGTAGGTTGTAAGGTGAAGGACAATATCCTACATAGAATAAAGTATCCAGGATCTTGGATCCAATATTAAGGGGAAGAATTATAGTACCTTGAGCTTCTTGAATTTCATTGTTAAAAGATTTTATAATAACATTTGATTCATTAAGATCTTCTTCCTTTGATTTGAGTTTTTGGAATAATTGATAAGTGCATAAATTAAGAGAGGAGTCATTATCTACCATGATAGTTCTAACAAGTGTTTCTTTACTAGATCCTGTAATGTAAAGATAGGAGTCTTCTTGTGGAGTAGAGGAAGGAATATCCTCATCATAGAATGAAATATGGTTAACCTCAAGAGGGTTTACACCATTAATTATGTTCTTAGAGAAAATATGATGAGGAACAAATTGTTGGCTAGGTATTTTGAACAAAATTTCCTTGTGATAAATTTGTAATACTTCTAAAAGGGATATCTTTGCTTGAGGATTAATCACTTGTTGTTGGTTATCAAAGTGGATTTCAGATTGAGATTTTGATTCTAAAGATGAGCTTTCTATGCTTACATTCCATTTTGGATCATTCTCTAGAGCCAAAGATAGTTTTGAAGGTTGGTCAAATGAGGAATCCATATCTTGAATATCGGATTGAGTTGATTGAACTTGAGGTTGCTCATTTGTAGTTTTTGTTACAATATTAATAATATCATCATGATGGGACACATTAACATGCAATATTTGATTGGTTTCTTGTTGTTGATAATTGAATAGGGGTTCTTGGGAGATCCCCATGTCTTGATTGATTATTGGTATTTGTTGTGTAGGAGTTTGATTGTTTACTGGAGATTTATAATCAGTTGTAGATTGTAATTCCTTTATATTAAAAAGACCCTTATCAATCAAATCTTGAATTGCACATCTTAAATCTTTACAATTTTGTGTCATATGTCCATCTACTCTATGATATTCACAATGTAGCTCAGGTTTAAACCAATCTGATGTGGTATCAGAGTTGTCTTATGGAAGGGAGTTCAATCTTATTTGTGTCAAGTAAATACTTGAGAATTATATCCATTGGTTGATTGAGCTTAGTAAATTTACGTGATGAAGGTTTTTGAGAGGTTTTTGATAAATGCCTTAGGAATTTCGTCATAAAAGGACCTAATGGTTTCTCACCTCTACTTTCTTTATTATGGGTAGAATGATGATAGGAAGATTGCGAAGTATGAGGTGAGTGCATGGTAGAATTGGAAGAATAAGTATTTTCTTGTTGAAATGGATGTGTTGTATTGAAAGAAGAGTATTGAAAAGGTGGAGGAGGATTATATGTGGATTGATAGACATAATATGGATATATGGGAGAATAGATAATATCATTATGAAGAGGATTGGCAAAGGGATTGTCTTGTTGAGTTATGGATGAAAAATGAGAAAAGTGTGATGGAGGTGATGTTGAATAGGGATAAGGTTGATCATAATCAACAAATGTATTTGGCTGAATTCTTCCAACATTACTAATGGGCTCATATTGATTTGAGTAAAAACTCATGGTTTCTTTAGTACTTCTAAAAGTAATATTTAGCATCTACTATTTAGAATTGAATCTAAAACATATAAACTTGAAATGATGATTTTGTTTTTGTTTTTCTTGTATACATATATATATTTTTTTGTTTGTTTTTGTTTTCAAAAGGTTTATAATGCATTCACGTCGGGTTCACCAAAATGTATCGCTCCAAATTTTTTGCATCCCTACCTTCAGGCTATAGGATCCGCGCCCGAAGGAGGATGGGAAAAGGATGATGCGGTACCTCGGACGAGAGGACTTTGCGAAGGTCCCGCCTCTCAAGGGAGGTGTATTTTGGTGATTTTTCGACGGATGGTGGGTTCACCAGGAAACATTTAATGGCAGTTTCCACGCCTAGGTTTTTGGAATGTGTTTAATGAGTTCGTTTTAACCTTAAACATTCATCCTAGGTTTGGCCGAATGAAACTAAATTAAACTATATGAAAATGCAATTTTTCATGAATACAGCAGACAGATTTGAAAGCAGAAAACAGAGAATTTACAGGAGGAAAATGGGGAATACCTGATCCGGATGTCTGAAGAAGATTCTAATTTTGAAGCAGTCCCGATCGTCTGAGATTCGACAGAATCGTCTGCAATCAGACGAGATCGTCTGAGATCTAACGAATTCGTCAGAGACCTGCAAAACAGAAAATAGATGCAAAATACAAGAAATAACACTATGCTAACAGAGGCAAATTACACCAAATAATAATATGAATACTGAACAATATTTAAGAATAGAAATTAATGCAAATTACTGTACTTAAATGGTAGATCATAAACTTAGCATGCAATCTAAGCTAAATGGGTGAACTCCAGATGCAAAATAGGATAAAAACTGAATATATTATCTAATTTGCAAAATAAAAATACGGAGAAAGAGTTAAGAAGAGCAAACTTCAGGCACTGATTGCCTCGATGTGGGCTGCAGTCGAGATCGTCTCGCATCAGTATGAAATCGTCTCGAATTCGACAGGATCGCCTCCGATTTGAACAGGTTCGTCGACGACGATGGGTGCTGGCTCCGGTTGAAAATCAATGATATACCTACAACAAAATTGCTATGGGACTAATGCAAAAGTAAGATTATGATGTTTTAGCGTAGAGGGATTCAATTTGCAGATAAATTCAGCCAGGGGTTGGGGAGGGAAAATCCTAGAAGTTAAATAGGCTTAGGGGAGTTGTTGGGAGGTTGGAGATCATCCCAATTTGGGAGATCTCCAACGGGGGAGGGTCCCAACGGCGCAGACACGCTTCTACCTAGATTGGAGACCCGTTGGAACAGATTCCAACTATGCAAATTCAGTTTTGCGACAAGATCGTCTGGACGTCCTAGTCCAGACGAAATCATCAAATCTGGGGCGATATCGTCTGATCGGCGACGATATCGTCAAACGGTCAAAACAACCTCTAAAAATGGCGCAAAAAAGGGGGAAACGGATTTCCCGATGGTTAACGGGCGGTTTGGGAGGTTAAATTTGATTTTTAAATTATTTACTAAGGTGAATGTAATTATTATAATTTTGACTGCGCCAATTTTAGGGTGCTACAATGACATATATATGTCTTCATCAAGTTCACCATGTAGAAATGTTGTCTTTACATCCATATGTTCTATTTCAAGATCAAAAGCAACAAAAATAGCCAACACAACCCTAATTGAAGTTAGTTTAGCCATAGAAGAAAAAATATCACTAATGTTAATTCCCTCAACTTGAGAAAAAAAAATTTCTACTAGGCGAGCCTTGTACTTCTCCAAATTTCCTTGTACATTGTACTTCTTGAATACCCACTTAAAACCAACCAGGTTTCTTCTAGGGGATAATTTCACCAAGTCCCACATATTATTTTTATCTAGGGACTTCATTTTTTCTCCCATAGCCCTGTTTCAAGACTTAACTTGAATGAAGTGCCTCCTTTATAGTCTTTGGTTCTTCATCAGTAACTGATATATTAAATATAGAAAAAATATTTGAAGGGCTATACCTTTCTAGGAGTCTTCTCACTTTATATGATCTCCTCAAACTTAGAGTTCCAGGTTCTGCATATTCAACTTCCTTGTCACATTCTTCCTCTGAATTTTCCTCTTTAGACTCTTTCTGTAGTTCATATTCTTTTATAGCACTAGGTTCTACCATAGGTTCTTCCTCCTATTCCAATTTTATTTGAACTATTTCAGGTTCTTTGCTCAATTGCATTTCTTGTTTCTAAACCCCTTTTGTTTCTCTAAATATCATATTATACTATAAACAATCTTCTATGTTTTTGGGTTTCACAACTTATATACTTTAGCACCAATACTATAACCCACAAATATGCATTTTTCATATTTATAGTCTAGTTTAGTCCTTTCTTTTTTGGAACACATATCTAAGCATCACAACCAAAAACCCTTATATGATCGAGAGAGGGTTTCTTACCAGTCCATACTTCATATGGATTCTTGTCCACCAAATCTGAGGTAGGAGATATATTGATGAGGTAACAAGCAGTTAACATGGCTTCTACCCATAATTTCCTTTCTAACCCTACACCACTTAGCATGCTTTTGGCCTTATCCATCAATGTTCTATTCATCTATTCTACAACTCCATTCTATTGTGGAGTATACGTAGTTGTTTTCTACCTTTCTATTCCACAATCCTTGCAAAATTGTTCGTATTCATTAGAGCAATACTCGCCACCATTGTCACTTCTCAAAACCTTTATCTTTGTATCTATCTGATTTTCTACAAGAGCCTTAAACTCTTTAAATTTATTAAAAACATCATATTTGTTTTGTAATAAATATACCTAGGTCTTTCTTGAAAAGCCATTTATAAATATAACAAAATAAATAGATTTACCTAACAATGGTATTTTTGTAGGTCCAAACACATCACTATGAAAGGAAACTTGACTTGGGTTTGCTTTCCAAAAACATAGTGCTCACAAAAATCAAAATTTAATGGGCAATCAAAATTCCTTCAATCATACCTTTCATTTTTAATGTTCAAAGGCCTTTCTCACCAATATACCCCATGTGTTGATGCCACAATATTCTATTCACTGCAAGAATACTCAAAACTGCTTCTACCATATTATTCGCCTCTACAATTGAAGATTTATTATAATTAATACTTACAGTGCTAGACTCCATTATGAACAAAGTTCCTATACAAACTTCCCTTGATAACACCATGACTCCATAAACCATCTTGCAGCTATTCTTATTGAGTACCATAGTTACACCCGTATCATTCATATTAGTAATAGATATCATATTCCTTGCCAAACCTGAAATATGCAGCACATTAGGAAGGGTTTTAATTCTTCTATATTTTAACCTCAAATTGACTCTTCCTCCACCTATTATTTTATATGTTTAATTGTCTCCCAAGAAGACTTAACCTCCATTTATCTTTTCATATTCACATAACCCCTCCTTATGAGGATTTATATGAAAGGAAGCACTTAATTCAATCAACCACAAGTCATGGCATTCACTTAAGCACACTACAACTAAGAATAAATCCCCTAAATATTCATTTGTGGTCTTCATTTTTGAATAATTTATTTCATAATATGATCGGCTATTATCATCATTTTTAGTTTTGTAGTCTCTTTTATAATGCCCTGTTTTACCACACTTATAGCATTTTCTCTTTTTTTGGAGTAACATGTTTACCCCTAGATCTCGATTTCCTTTCTTTTAATTTATTTTTGCTTCTTTCTTGAGAATGACCTCTCACAACCAAGGCATCCTTCTGATAATAATCCTCAAAATATCTTTGTCTCATTTCCTTAGATAGCAATATTCCTACTATATCCTCTACTTTCCATATAGTAGAATTGGTGATAGCCATAACTAGGTTATCCCACGAATCAGGTAATGAATAAAGTAAAGTACTAAACTTTTTATCTTCATCCATTTTTACTTCAACACGGTTTAATTGACTTACCACAGTGTTAAAAGCACTTATATGTTTAGCCATGGAGTCACCACCATTTAGTTGAAACAAATACAATTTCTTTTGAAGAAAGAGTTTATTTACCAATTTTGTCTGATACAAAGTTCCCAACTTATCCCATAACAACTTTGTTATGGTCTCTATCGATACATTCAACAATTCCAAATCATATTAGCATAATATGATAGAGCTCATTGCCTTCCTATAAATTTTTAGCCAATCCTTATTTTCATTGATGTTAGTTTAATTCCCAAGACTGCAATCCACTAATATCTATCAACCAAAATATCCTCCATCTTGAATTTCCATAACTCAAAACTTTATCCATTAAATTTTTCAATCTCTACCTTGTGCTTCCCATCATTTTTCTTCACCCAGATTCTTTTGCATATGGCTCCCACTCAAGAATTAATTTATCACAAGGTTGAAACCCTTACTCTTTGAACAAAGCTAAAACCTAGCTTTGATACCAAATAAAGATAAAAATACCCCAATAAACTAAATCTAAAAAAATAATAAATATAAAATCAAAGAAAAAAAGAAGATAACAAATACACACATAACATAGTATTTCACCTAGGAAACCCTTACGAGAAAAAACTAGCATAGTAATATCACCTTATTGTATAAACTTAATCATCTCCAACACAATAATGTTCATCTCTCTTCTCTCTTTAAACCCTAATTCAAGTGCAATTAAATAAAAACACAAGAATGGATTTTACAATACCATAGGCAAAAAACCATGGGTTCAAATATTTAACCCTAAACAGCCCATATGGGTCTAAAATAGCTTAAGAAACCCTAAAATTTTCATCTGGGGATACCGCCCCCAAACCTCCACTACTTGGGACCTGCTACCCCCAAACCTCAATGAGGATACATGGAGAGTGTCTAGTACCTTTTAGAGTTAACATTACCAGAATAACATGGAAAATATTCAACATATTTCCAACAAGCATATGATAGTGTTTCCTAGAATTTTCTACATGATATTCTCAAAAGTTTTGGCTTTGATTATAGTTGGTGTGAGTGGATTAAATGTTGTTATAGCACTACAAAAAATTATATTTTGATCAATGGTTCTCCTGGTGGTTACTTCAATTCATCTTGTGGTCTTCATCAATGTGATCCACTTTGTCCTTATCTATTCATTATTCTTGTGAAAGCATTAGGGAGAGCCTTTTCAAAGGTAAAAATGGAAGGAAAAATCAAAGGTATTCAAGTTTCAAAAAATGGTCTCTCTGAATATCATCTCCAATTTGTTGATGATTATTTTATTTTGGGTCATCTCTTAGTCAATGAGGCCAAGGAGTTTAAATCAATATTATCATGCTATGAGAAGGCTATTGGAAAATTGGTAAATTGGTAAATACTACAAAATATAGGATTTTTTCATCAATATTGTCCTATATTTACAACAAATTATTATGGATTTTTAGGGTTTGAAATTGAAAATTTTCCATCAACCTACTTGGGTATTCCTTTATTTGATAAAGGAAATAAAAAGGAGCTTTGGATCAATTTTTTGGATAGAATGAAAGCTTGCTTGGCAGGTTGGAAAGGTAAGTTCTTAACCATGGTAGGAAGGCTACAACTCAAAAAGACTACTTTCAAATCCATCCCTATTTATGTGGTTTCACTTTTAAGATTGCCAATAGGTATAGCATAAAATTTTGATAAAATTTAAAGAGAATTTCTATGGAAAGGTTACGAGAAAAAAATTAGGTTTCCTCTTTGTAAGTGGGATAGGGTTTGCAAAGGAAAGAATATTGGAGGAGTAGGCTTGCAAAAATTACAAACTTATGAATTTGGAATTAGGAGCAAATTTTGGATGGAGATTATTCAGAGATCAAGGAAAACATTGGGAAAAAACATTACTTCAAAAATATACAAGTTCTCTTGATGCAACGAAATTATTTAGGAAAAGAACTTTATCCAAAGGATCATCAACATGGAACTTCATATTAAAGAGTTTACAACTGATAAAGAAACATATTATATGGTCTGTTAATGAGGGAAGTTATCCAAATTTTTGGTCTGATGCTTGGTTGAATTCTTATCCTCTTATATTTGTCTCAAAATGGAAACCATTGGCATAATCTTGTCTAGAATTTAAATGTCCAAATGTTAAAGACTATATTATTAAGAGCATATCATGGATTTCTTTTAGTAACCTGGTTGAAGGAAAGGAACTCAACAAGAGTATTATTTTCCAATTTTCACATAAAAGGATGATTTGATTTGGAATTTATCAAAGGATGGCATATACTCGATCAAGTTGGGATATGAGGATTTAGAACAATCAAAATTTCCTTCTTCCAAATATTTTCCTTGGAATAATGTTTGGTCATTAGAGGCTCTCCATAAGGCTTGAACATTCCTTTGGTTAGCATTTCAAAGTAAGACTCTTACAAGAGAGAATCTAAAAAGAAGAGTATATTATGAACCCTTTAGATGTGCCTTTTGTGAGAAGGATTTAGAAACATCAGACCATTTACTTCTTCATTATCCATTTTCTCATACCATTTGGGGTTAATTTTTTAAATATTAGATTATATTCTCCATCAAAATTGAAAGAGTTGATAAAATTTTGGATTAAATATTTCAAAGCTAAATCATTATGTATTCTTTGGAGAATTGGCCTTGCTATTATTTGTTGGAATTTATGGCTTGAAATGAATAACAATTTTTTTTTAAATAAATCTCAAAATCATGCCCAAGTTTGAAACTATATTATTGTCTATCTTGTATAATGTCTACAAATATATTGCTCATCATGGGAAGTATCAACTATAGAAAAATAGGTGCTAATTAATTGCCTACATATTTTAAGCATACATGAAAGAGTCATTTGTGATAATGAAATTAAAACAAAGGATCTACTTCGATCTATGGTAAATGGAAATGTCCAAAAATTAGGTTGATTAAAAAAATTTGATGGTGCTTCTAAAGGAAATCCAAGAAAAGCTAGTGGAGGTGGTGCTTTTAGAAATATTGAAGGAAAAATTCTCCTTACTTATTCAGAATCATATGGAACTTCAACTAACAAATATTCAAAGGCTAGGGCACTTCTTATAGGGATTAAAATTGTAGTATAAAAAGGATGGAAATATATTTCAATTGAGGGGGATTCACAAATTAACATCAATGCTATTAACAAAAATGGATGTGGAGACTAGATAAAAAATAATATAAATATTGATGTTCATCATCTATTACTAGATGCAATCTCTTGGAAGTGTGACCATATTTATAGAGAAGGAAATCAGATAGCAGATAAATTAGCGAATTGCGGTGTTGATATTCATCCTAGTAAAATTCAAATTTTAGAAGGTAACTGGCCAAGTGAGATTTTATATCTTAGTAAAAATTATGTCAAGGAGCTGATTATGGAAACATAGCACTTTGAGGAAGTTGAAGAATATATTTAAAAGGAAAATAAATGAAAAATTTGTGATAAAAAGGTATGTTGTAGCAAATGTAATATTTTGGTATTTTTATGGGAGTGGCCCCCAATAGAAGCCACATATAACTTATTAAAAAAATATCGAGACTATAAAAGGATGAATTTGACTTATTAATGAATGCTGAATTTGCTTCATAACTTTTTATTATTTAAACCTTTGGCTTCAAACTTTTGTCCTTAATATTATAATATTATTTATTTTTAAGCCTTAGTCACTTGCTTTCTGCATGGTCTTTAAACTAGGGTCTTCAATTTTTTAACCAAACACTTTAGAGCTTTGTCCCAAACCTCTTTGGCTTATAATATTTAAAGTACATATTATAACTTTTTCCTTTTTATCAATTTCATTGCATTGGGATGAACTTTGCCTTGCATATTTAACCAACTTATAAACCTTATCTTTTTTCCATGTCACTCTATATTTGACATCAATGACAACCAATATCATCAACCTATGACATCAATCCTTTGACATCTATGACAACAATCAACCAATATCATCAACCTATGACATCAATCCTTTGACATCTATGACAACAATATACTCAAAATTTCCAACAAATTCACTATTAGTTGTCAATAATTCAATCTCTTTAGTATATTTTTCATACTGATTGACACAACGTAGAGCATTACTATACCTATCATTGTCACTGATACCATTCCATTGTCTTTTATCATATCTAGGACTATTAGTATTATTGTTACTTTCATCTACTCTATCAATTTAGCCTTTATCATGGCCAACATACATTTTTACACATTCTTTGTTTTCACTAACACTGCTTATGTTACTAGCGACATAGGTTATATATGATTTTTGTACAAGAGCATTGAAACATAATATGCATCTTTCATCATGGGTCTTAAATCAATGGTATCACAACTTACATTTGTCTTTTGAAATAGGTCACTAGTATCACAACATATACTTGTTGTCATAGGCCTCAAATCACTTGTGTCACAACTTACATCCTTTTTTTATATAAGGTCATTTGTATTACAACATGCATTCTTCATCATTGGTTTGTTCTTCAATTCTTTAATTTTTTATTTGTTTGTCTTAAGAACATTTAGAGTAACTACTGCCTTGTATACTATATTCCATACACTAACATGTACTATAATATAATTTTCATAATAGTCATTAGCTTCATTGAGAATACAATTTATGTAGTGTTGAAGTATTGAAAAATATTAATTTTTAGCTTCTTTGTGAATAGATTTTAAATGTCTCATTGATTCTACTGACACAGTATTTTTCATCTTTAGTGGCTTCTTGAGAGATGAATTGTAAGAGATTTTCAACTAGACTTTTTTTAACTATATTATCCTCTAAATATTTGTTTGCTTTATTTTTTTAATTGTCATGTTAAGATTTCTCACAAAATATCTACAATCATAGATTCACAATTGTCTTCTTCATAAATTAAATAAACCTTGTTCTTTCAACAATAGTCCTTTGAATAATTTTTCAATTAATAATTCCTTTTTATATTGATATAACTTGGTACTTTCTTCAAGCCTATCTTTAACTTTAATAATTTTTTCTTCAATGCAATTAATTTTCTTTGTAGTAGAAATCCTTTTAACTCCATATTTAAAATTTCTTTATTTTCTTCAAACAATTATTCTTTACTCAAATAATTATTTTTTATTCAATATTCAAATTAATTCAATAATATATTTTTCCTTTAAATATATAAATATTTTTTCTTCAATCAATAAATCAACTTTCAACGTTAATCTTTCTCTTCTTCAAATACTTATGCTTCAAATATTTATTTTCTCCAAATTAATAATTTCAATCTTTAATTTAAATAATTATCTATTTATAACTTCCTCCAATTATTCTTCTCTTTCAATTAAATAATTTTGCTCTCAATTTATTTCCTTCCAAATAAAATACTTCTTCAAATAATATAACTTCTTCCAAGGTAATATTTACCCTTAATTCTACATTCTTTTAAATAATTTCCTCCAACTTTTAAATTTCTCCAAACTTTCCTTTCTTAAAATAATCTCTTCTCCTTTATTTTCTTAAATCAAATAATTCAAAGGTTAATGTAAATACCTTTGCACTTAATTAATACTCGACACACATGTTTTTATTCTACAAATTCACGCTTCAGAAAAAATTGACTCCTCTCTCGGACATTATAATGCCTTCTTTACCAGGCATCTCCAGCAGTATCTACTACCATATGTTTCACCTTCTTATTCCAATCCATTATCATGCACTTGAATTTTTCATAACTCCTCCAGTGTTTTCCATGGTTCATGCACTCTAACTTTCCATCACCCTTCAACCAACTGCTTTTTCTTCTTTTGTGTTATTCTCTACAATGCTTTATTCTATCGTGGACTCCTTCCACGTCTCACTTCAACTACCTATTTGTTCTTTTCTCTTACGCTTTTCTCTAAAGCACTCTTTTCAACCCAATTTCTCCAGCTAACTCCTTCAACATACCTTTCAATGACACTCAACTTTTGGTTTCTCTCACAATGAGAGACTCCACGCTTATTTCAAACGTGGCCACTTAGTCAAAACTCTCCTTCCATATCTTTCTTCTTAGTTGTGACTCTTTCACACCAAGGTTCTCTTCTCCAACAATGTTGTTTCAAACTTGAAAATTCTTTAAGCCATAACGTTCCACAATAGTGGCTTTCCACAATGGAGATTTCTCACACTACTCTCACAATAGTGGTTGTGCATAATAGTGGTTATGATACCACTATTAGAAATTCAACTATATTTTTCATAATATCAAATATAAAATATTCACATAAATGCATAAATTCAATATCACACTTATTGAATAATATTATTGATGAATATTTTAATACAAGCAATAAGGCTTGCTCTTATATCTTAGATTGCAATGTTTTTTTTAATATATACAACATGGATATGAGACTCTTCACATTCACAACTCTTGACCTTTCTACTTACACCAACTCTTCATCTCCTCAAACACACGGGAGATCTAACTCTTCATATTTCTCATGGGAGAAATATATTAATGACTCCACATAATAACAAATCTCTTATTGACTCCACATATCCACATAAGAACAAACCTCTAATGATTACACACACTAAAATACAAACTCCTCACTTGCATGACACCTACTATATACTCAAATATTTACATGACTCCAAACTAAACTATTTATATGGTACTTGCAATATACCAAATAATATAATACTTCCAACATCTCTATATTGTTCTTTAATTAAGACTCATAAGGTTAAAGTAAGGAATCTTAGAAACCTAAATAAATTGGTGTTTATTGATAGACATGAAAAAACATAGTATAATTACACATATTGAGGTAATACAAGTATTTTTACCTACTTACACTAATTGGATTATTTTTTTATGGATAGAAGCTTCAAGTGAATTGCATGACTCCATTGGTGGATACCACTTTATATTGGTCCCTTATGGGTGATCTCCTTTACCTCAGTCACACTCAACTAGACATTGCATTCGTAATAAACTATTGTTCCAGATATATGCAAGCACCTCGAGATAGTTATTGGACCACAACTAACAGATTCTTCAATACTTTGGAGGTACATATCATAGGGGCATTCATTATTCAATTAGTGCACCTCCAATTTTGATAGACTTATTAGATGCAAATTGGGTTGGTGATTTGGATTAGTGACATTCCACCACAAGTTTTGTCTTCTACCTTGGTTTCAATTCATTTTTATTTCTAGATAGAAGTCCACTATTTCTCAATCTTTCACAAAAACTAAATATTGTATTGCCAATGAGATCACCAAGAACCTTTGATGGATACTTATGATCTTGAAGAAAGTGGTTATTCCTCAATCACCCAATCACTCTTTGTTGTAATAATCAAAGCACCATATAGCTTGTTCACAATCCGGTGTTCCATCAATGGACCAATCTCATTGAGATTTGAATGCACTATGTATGATGGCTTCATATCTATGAGATGCTTGATCCTATTTTTGTATCATTAATAAGAGTAAGCAACATATAACCTAACTAATTTCATGCCTAAGATACCATTTATGAATATGTAGGATCATCTTGGTATAGGAGAGTGTCCTTTAAGGTGGGATGACTAAGAAGTATCTCTATTTATGTCATGTATTCATCTTAAGAGGGGATGTTGGAATATATGGAGGTTAATCTTCACTTGAGGTTGTGACTGACTTTGTAGTATGTTCTTTGTGTATGCTCTTGGGGCCCTCATACACCTTGTATAGGTGAACATTTTATCATATTTTTATTATTTAACCTAAAGGTTAGTTCCTTAACCTTGACTAAAGGTCTTGTAATCAGGTATAAATACCCCCTCATACCAATTGTTTTATCATCAATTGAAGTGTATTCTATATCCTTTAATGAGATAATTTGGTGTCCACAGGCACACTCTTATAGTGAGTGCTTCTACTTTCAATGAACTATTTTATGCATTTTTGGATAATTTGTTGATTCCATTCATTTCTAGAAACTATTGTAAATATAACATGAAGGAATATGGGGAGGCAAATTTTAAAGGAAATGAGGCAAAAGAGGTTAAGGTTAATTTAGGTAAATCATCTTCATTTATCTCAAGTAGTATAAAATCCTCTGCTTGCATCAAAAATAAACGTAGTATAGAGCATATCCCTTGTATTTTACGGTTTCAAGAGTAGCATAGTAAAGAAATAAATATGAAGGATATTCTTGGATGTTTAGGGTTTCTAGACCAACGTAATAAAGTAATTTTATGGGGGATCATTCTTACAATCCAAGGTTTCCAAGGAAACATTTAGGGTTTTTAGAGAATAAGAAAGTAGTTACTATGGACAATCATCCTTGTACTTTAGGGTTTTTAGGGAAACATAAATAAAAAAGTGTTTATAAATAGAAGAGATTGATGACTATGAAAAGTGTTAGTGGGAAGGGAAAAATAAGAGGAAAACCCTCAAAGAGAGAACAAATAGAAAATAAAACTCAAGGATATCATTTTGGAAAACCAACAAATATGGTAGGTGTCACCAAGAAGTGGAACTAATTCTACAAATAAAAATGAAGGATGATGATAAAAATGGTATCGTATAATATTAGGGGTATGAATAAGACCCCTAAAAAAGAGTTATTAAGGAACTAATAGTTTGTTATATTCCAAAGTTTCTTTTAATACAAGAAATAGAATTAAGTAGTGAGAAACATAAGGATGCATTCAAAAATATTAGAAAATGGGAGATTGTTTGTAGTTTCTTCTATGGGATTTTCTAGAGGTATTATGAAAATATGGATCAAATGCAAATGGGATACATAATTTCTAAAAGCAGAGTAATTGGTTTTTTAGTCTATTTTGTAGAAAAGAGGAAAATATAAAAGTTAGGGTTACAAATGTATATGCTCCAACTACTCTTACTCTTTTTGAAAGATATTGGAAGGGCCTCAAAAAAAAATTATCAAATACAATGATGATTCATAATTGTGATCTATGGATTATTGGAGATGGACTTCAACATGATTCTATTTCCATTAGAAAATAAGATTGGTACTCCTAGATGGTCTAGATCAATACAATATTTTACCTTATTTTTCAATTCAAATGGCCTTTGGTGTTATTCCTTCAAGCTTTCAATATACAGGGGATAATAAACACATTGGACAAAATCATATAACAAAAATATTGGATAGATTTTTGTTATCCAACATATCATTGCAAGTAGAGGATACAATTTCTTTAAATATTTTATTGCGAGCAAGATCATATCACAAACCCACTCTCTTATGATTTAATTTACTCAATAATGATCATTTAAAGCCATTTTGCTTTCAGTTTATGTGGCTCCAATACCCTGTTTTCATTTCAAATATTGGCAAACATATTAAAAATTATTTTAGATTGTGTTATCTCAAATAAATAAGGTGGTTTTTTTCATGGTAAACAAGATCTTAATGGTGTAATAATTGCACAAGAGGTTATACATTCTCTTCATTCCATGAAAATACAAGGTATGCTCATGAAATTAGACATGAACAAAGCATATGATAAGGTTTGTTGGAGTTTTCTATATCATATTCTCAAAAACCTTGGTTCTAATAAAGGTTGATGTGAATGGGTTAGATATTATTATAGCACTCTAAAACATTCTAATTTAATTAATGGATCCCTTGTTGGATGCTTAGAATAATTTAGTGGAATCTGCCATGATGATCATCTCCTTATCTATTTACTATTTTTATGAAGGCGGTAGGGAGAGCATTCTCAAAGCAAAAATGGAAGAAAAATTTAAAGGTATTAAGGTTGCAACAAATGGTCCTAAATCTAATCTCCAGTTTTTTGATAATACTTTTCTTTTGAGTCATCCCTTAGTCAGTGAGGCTATAGATTTTAAGTCAATATTATCATACTATAATAAGGTTGTTAGATAATTGTTAATACTACAAAATATTAAAAAAAAAATCATTAACATTACCCTTAATTTACAACAAATTATTGTGGACATTATAAAATTTAAAAATTCCTATCAACATATTTGGTGATTCCTCTGGCTCATAAAGGAAATGAGCTTTGAGACTCAATTTTGGATAGAATAAAATATTGTTTGGCTCATAAAGGAAAGAAGCTTTGAGACTCAATTTTAGATAGAATAAAATCTTGTTTGGATGATTAGAAAGGTAAATTCTTAACCATGGTTGAAAATATGCAATGCATAAAAACTACAATCCAATCCATCCTTATAAATGATGGCATTTACAAGATTGTCAACAATTATAACATCCAAAATTGTTAAAATTCAAAGAGATTTTCTTTAGAAAGGATGTGAGGAAAAATGTGGGTTTCCTCTTTGTAAGTGGGATAGGGTTTTCAAAGGAAATAAATATTGAAAGGTCAAGCCTGAGGAATTGCAGACTTAAAAGTTTGACCTTAGGCAAAATTGGCCTAATGAGTATCCCAAAATCAAGAAAAAAGTTGGGAAAAAATTTTATTTCAAAAATATTATAGATTCTCTCGATACAATCAAATTATTTAAGAGACGAAGCCTACCTAAAGGATTGCAAACATGGAACTCCATATTGAATAGTTTGCAATTGATTAAGAAACATAATAGATGGTCATTCAATACATGGGATTCTGTAACCTTTTGGTCCATTGCTTTGTTGAAGTCATATCCTCTTATTTTTTATTCAAAATGGCAAGTGTTGTCTCAAGCATGTCTAGCTTTTAAAGGTCCAAAAGTCAAAATATTATAGCAATGTCAACAACTCCAGATCATTGATTTATATTAGTAACCTGGTTGAAGGAGAGTATTTCAAACAAATATTAAACAAGCTTCAAAAAGTGCTTCAAAAGTTCTAGTTGCCTATTTTTAGGTGGAAGTATGAATTGGCTTCAAATCTATCAACAAATGGTGGATACCTAGTTAAGTTGAGATATGAGGATTTAGAGCAATCAAAATTTCCTACTCTCGATAGAAGTTTCAAGGTTTAAATCCAATGGGTGGTAGAGTTATACACTATACTTCAATAATTAAAGTTTGGTTGGATAAACATATATTGGGTGAATAACATTCTCTATAAGGGTTGTCTTACATGGCCTATGCCTCTTGGACTTTAGAATATATTTACCTTCTACCTTTAATTTTTTCCCTTGAAATAATGTTTGGTCATTAAAGGCCCTTTTGAAGGACTCAACAACGTTTTGGGTAGTAGTCTTAAGCAAGATTCTTATAGGAGAGAATCTACAAAGAAGAGGAAGTTGTGGACCTTTCAAGTGTAATATCATGGACCTTTCGAGTGTGCCTTATATGAAAAGATCTAGAAATATCAAGTTATTTACTTCTTCATTTTCCCTGTGCTTGTACCATTTATGATTGCTCTTCAAAAATATTAGAATATTTTGGGTAGCTCCATCAACATTGATAGAGTTGATAGAATGATGGATTATTCATTCAGAAACTAAAGTATTATGTATTCCATAGAATTTTGTCTACCATTTATTTATCGAAACTTATGACTTGAAATAAAGAATAAGATTTTTTTAATAAAATTTTAAAATCATGCCCAAGTTTGGTACCGTATTGTTGCTTCTCTTGCCTAATGTTTACATACATGGTGTTCATCAAGAGAAGTCTCAAGTGCACAAAAAGATATTATAGCCTCTTAGTTATAGGATTATAATATACATGGAATGGTCATTTGTAGCAATCCAACAAACCTAAAGGATCTGCTTTGACCTATAGTAAAATGGAAATTTTCAAAAATAAATGTTCAAAAATTAGATTTATCAATATTAATTTTCATGGTACTTCCAAAGAGAATCTAAGAAAAGCTTGTAGAGGTGGTTTTCCTTGAAATAACAAATGTAAAATTCTCCTCACTCAAAATCATATGGAACTTCAACTATCTATGCTAAGGCTAAGACACTTCTTACAAAGATCAAAATTGTAATTGAATAAAGATAGAAACCTATTTCAATAAGGGGGCTACACAAATTATGACTAATGCTATCAACAACAATGGATGTAAATATTGGATAAAAATTTACATTATTGTTGATGTTCTTCAACTATAGTTGGAGGCAATCTCTTGGAAGTGTGAACATATCTATTGGTCAAATATCTGCCTAATCAACAAAACTACGTTTGTGCACCCTAGATATGGCCAACATTGAATGATCGAAGGAAAGGAATGTCCTCCGTGTCAATATCCAGAGAGGGTTGGCTCCCAAACTAAATCCTACATTGGTTGAAGACTAGAGTTGCAGGAAAGAAATTAGAAAATGCGGAAAGAAATGGGAAATATGGCCACAGGTCAAAAGCGTAGGATTTGGGGCAGACTAACAACAGGAAATTCACCCAAGCATGAAATAGCATGTAATAAAAGAAAATCAACATAATTTACTTATAAAATTGCAAGAACAACCTTCAAAATAACACTCTAGCACTCACTCCCTCACCAGCAATATTTAAATTCAGATGCAAAATTTTAAACTTAACAACAAATAAGGAACATGAATGTAAAATAGAAGTGCATGAATACAGAAGGAAATTACACACAAGATCACTTGCAAATTCAGAAGCCTGGTGTCTTCTATTGATGCAGAGAACTTGGAGAGTTTTCTCGCAAAGTGTCTAACCTCCTTTACAATGAAAATTTGATTAGTATTTATAGAGGATTTCGCCTCTTTCATTAAATGTACATGAGGACAAAATGATCATAGATCAGGAACCATAGTGAGGAAATTCCTCCTTGGAAATATTGAAAATCCATCCTCTTGGAACAACGATCCATATTTCAAGGAAACATTCCCAGGAAATCAGCATCTTTGGACGTCGGTGCACGAAAAATTAAGGGACATTTGATGCCTTGAAAATGCACTCCTACTTTGGAAATCATGAAAATCCCTCTGTATTTTTAATATGACTTTCTTCTTTGCTTGGGATTCATGATTTGAGTTACTCATCGCCACCATTATTTAATGCTTGTCAAAACTTGCTCTGGGTGCCTTTGCTTTTGATTGACTATGTTCCCTATGGACTATGGTGAAACCATCCTTCTCATTTTAGGTGAAAATCTCTAACAACTGAACATCCTTAATTGTGTTTGCCCTTCTCCCTTTAAAAATTGCATTCATCCCTTGAAAAGGTGAAAAATACATTCATCTCCCTATTGGGGCAACTACAATGTTACCTCATCTTAGGCACGTTCACCCAACTTCACTTTACCAGTGCATTCGTGTAATTTCGTTCTTTGGAGCGTGTTCACCCATGGGAGATGCGAACGGGATGTTCATCCCTCAACCTGAGAAAATGCATCATTGACCTTTTAGTCACGAGCGCGTTGTTAAACTTCATTTTCCTGTCACCTTTCACATTATGTTCGCCCCAAAGAGAATGGAGTTATCACCCCAAGCTTTGGGCGACCGCGTCCTGTTTTCAAAATAACTTTAGAATGCGAACAAGCAAATATTTTTCAATCCTTTTTAGAAAGACGTTTGTCCCAAAGTGGGGCGAACGGGGCTTTCACCCCATATTTGGGTGAACGTATTTTTCATATCTTATCTTTTTTTCAAACCTTTCAGTATTTCGCCATTTTTATTTTTAATGTTTCTTTCCTTTTATTTTTTGACAGAGTGTACAAGGCCGAAGGCGTCTCCAATTCTTAGTGTTCTCGAACGTTGTAAATTTGAATTCCTAATGAAGTTCTCAATTTGTTTTTCCCTTTTAAACATTCATCACTTTCAAGCAAAAAGGGTATATATAAAATAGAAAAATAACACATGAAATTGATCCACAATAATATTCGGTTAAATATTGTCGCATTACAATCAAAAATGCTCCATCAAAATAAAAAAAATCCCAATGTGGCAAAGTATAAAACTGCCAACATTTCTGGTGACTCATGGGGTATCCAACTCGCATGGATGCAAGCGATCCTAGGCCTTTATCCATTGGGCTGTCATGGAGTCTTCTTACCAACCACCTTGGTTGGCACCTTTGTTGCAGATGCCTTCCAACGTGCCTCCTCTTCAGCTCTCTCCTTTTCTTCAACTTCAGCTTCCACTTTGAGAACTTCAGCTCGCTCTGCCTCTTCTATTGCCTTCTTCGCAACTTCGCTTTGTTGTTGCTCTTTCCTCCTACTCCTTGAGGCTCTCAAAAATTATTTCATAGACTATGACTACCTCCTTCCAAGCATGAGTCATGAATAGGCATGGAACACTTAGTGACTCATGAACAAAGTGAATATTTTGAACATCATCCATGCTGAGGCACTTCGCTCGTTGAGCCAGCTCATACAATGATAGCTCTAGGCATGTATATTTTTGCATCAGAGGCAATACCTGTGCTTCCATGAGGGGCTCCTCCCATGCATCAATTTTGGAGGTATCTTCCATGAACTTCCTCTAGATTACCTCCAACTGCTCTTGTGGCAAGGGTTCACCCCACTCATCTGTAAAGTCTAGAAATCCCAACTCGGCAAGAGTATTAAAGTGAGTCATGGAAATGGTATGCTCTCGCTCGATGGTGTTGAGGATTGTTCGACCTTCTCTTACCAGGTCCATCCTTTGAAAATAACTATGCAGCATGACCTTGGCAGTTGACCAGGAGTGATCCATTTCGTTGAGAGGGTGAATATGAATGTTAGAATTAGCTAAGGCCTAAATTTTGACAACCATTTCCATGTGCGGCCCTAGCATCTCCTCCGTAGTGTCTATCAACTGCTCCCCCATATGGATCTGTATCCGAGAAGCCCAAAGATAATGCAACACCTGAACTACTTGTGTGGCCAACTTCTCACAATTTTAGGTAGAGCGAAGATGGGCCTCCTTGACGCTTTTTGGCGAGAAACCAACAGCCTGCGCAACCTTCTCTACTAGTTGATTTTTCATGTCCTCAAGCTGTTGGTGGAGCTTATGCATCTCTATTCTGGCGGTATCTCTTTCCTTCAAGTGCACTCTGACTTGTCGATGCAAGTGTTCATTTTCTATGGCAGTTTTTTCCTCTTGCGCTCTGCTTTTTGCCAAGGCATTTTTGAGCTCAATAATTTTATTTTCATTTTCAAAATATTTTTCCTTATAATACTCATCATGCAAGTATACTGAGCTCATATCAACCTGTATATTGCCCATATTTTCTATTGGATTTATCCTGGTGAGGTCTTCCGTTATAGTCTCACTGACGTAATCACTCGATAACATTTCTCCTTGTGGCTTTTGGACCAAGGGAGTGAGTTTAGTCATGTGAGCTTCCATAGCAACTGGATCAAAGGTAACTTTCTTAATTGGTTGAGCTGGAGCCAAGGCTTCCTTGTACCTCATGCTCTTCAACCACTATGAAGAACTCAAGTGTGCCCGATTAATTTTCTCCATATCAGGTTGTTTTGGCACCACCTGAACATCGAGCAATGCTTGCAATTCCAAAAATGGGGTGAATGGAATCAAAACATCTGAGCGGATAGGCTCAATGGAAGCGGATGATATGATGAGAAGAGGGGGAAAAAATGGTGGATTGGATAGAGGAACTAGGTTTGACTGCAGTTATGCTTACTCTGGGAGGAGCTTGCGTACTTATAGCCTCAATAGTAGTGGTGGCAGTAATGGAAGGGGAAGGGCATGAAAAGGGATTCGACCCTGATGCATACGAACTAAAAGAAATGGAGGCCAAAGAGATGGGAATAGAAGGAGCAATAGTGACTTCGAGAATGGAAGAAGATGGAATCGAGATAGATATGGAAGGCATACCAAATGGTGGAGAAATGGAGATAGAAGATGGTGGAAGTGAAACAGAAGTCACTACATGCTTCGAGGAAGAAGAAGGAAAATAAGATGTACCTTCGAGTGCGGGCACCATGTGACGCGGTGATAGGGGCGGTTGTGAAATTCCTTCTTCTTGTTGTGCTTCTACCCTCTCCTCAATGTTCACATTCTCTTCACCATCCATGACCTCTACTTGGGAGCTTTTCGACTGATGGTCCTCCTCTTGTTCTGGAACCATTTGAAATATTTGTGCAACCATAGTCGAGACCTCTACTACTGGTAAAGGATTAACAACTATGGCCAAAACAATAAGAACTGTAAGAGCTACAATTAAAACCTCAGTAATAGAAGTAGCAACAACACTAGTCCTTGGTATTTTTGCCACTTTGGGAAATGGTGGCACTTTTGGCATATTTTGCTTCTCTGGTACAGGCACCTCTTCAACTTTATGTTTCATCCACTGCAATCTCCATCTAAACATGTACTATTTCTCTTCTTCCTCTGGAGTCTCCTCCTCAACCAATGAATTTTTTCCTCCTATTTTGCCTTCACCACTATCGGAGTGTTGAAAACTCTATGGTAAAATATTGGTGAAAGTGACGGGCTGATATGAATCAACATACTCATCATAATTATCTGAAAATGACTCATCCAACTTCAACCCGTAAGGAGTTGTTGGCTTCCCTCGATGAACCCGCATTATCCACCAATTCATAATCTTCTCCTCAATCCATTCGGGCTCACTTTCTTTAACTTGGCTAAATAAACTCGACGGAGGGATTTGAGACTTATATCGGGCCGGATTATACTCCACCTCTTGCTCATAGTAGTCATGCCAAGGGGGAAGCATTGTCATATTTTCAATGTGCCAGTTCATATCAGGCCCATCAAAATTATTTTGATTCTTCTGAATATCAGGCCGAGGGCAACAATGAAAATATTTGGCTTTTATAATAGCTAAAAACTTGCCCAACGGGTCATACCTCCAACATTGCGGTAGTTCTATCAATCCCAAATCTTGCAACGCTACTGTAAGGAGCCGATTCTGTCCAACTTGGCTCACCTCTATACTACCAAATTTAAATGGCATATTGCATGTCGTCTTCTTCCCGTGCCCAGCTCCATACACATCATTTACGTAATCCGACTGGCGCACTACTTCCATGGCAAAAATATGCTCAGTGGAAAAATAGGGCAACAAAAATGGCTTACCCGTGAAACCAAAAATTCTTACAACTACGCCCTGGGTAAGCAGAAAAATATCTCCTTTTTCTTGGGCAACCACTGCATCTCTTAATTCCCACGACACTCTCTCACATGCACCACAAAGTAGCTCTATTGCAGGCCCCAAAAACCAACTATTAAAGCTGTAAAATGACTCCCTTCTTGACAAAATGGAAGTCCACATATAAACCGATAAAGGTTCATTTTTCTCACCAGTCTGTGTTACTGCAATGAAAGGAAAGCGTCACTGGAGTTGGAAAAAGAAATACCATATCAAAAAGGAAGTGTGCTTGAATGACTTTACCTCCCCAATTTGTAACTTTTCCAACTGAAAATTCAACCTTCGAGAAATAAAATCAGCCCAATTGAAGAAGATCGGATTGGTGCCCTTTCTCGAGGAATAGAATTCCACCCAAAAAATACATTGTGCTAAGGCCACCTACCACTTATGAATGGTATCATCTGAAGGTAAACCTGTGACCCAAGCCAACATCGAATAAATATCCAAGCTTTTAAAATCAGTGAGCGGCTTTGGTAAATTAGGAAGCTGCCCCATCGGTGGCTCCTTAATCAGCTGGGTCTCCATAAATTGGCGCATTGTTACCATGGAGACATATTTATCCTCCTGTTCATCAGTATGCAGTTTTTTATGAACCCCATAGGGAGGAGGCTCTAATCCATAAGCGAATGCCTCTCGAACCTCATCTAGGGTGATAGTGAAGAGAATTTCCCTTCTGGAATTTCTGATAGCTCTGGTAAATGGGTCATAGAACTGAGCAATAAGCCGCACTAACTCAGGGTAAGGATGAACTGGTGGGCACAGGTACCAGAATAGCTGTGAATGATATGGCATTGTCAGCCAGATTTCTGATGTCACCCCCTAGTTTACTGCTAACTCAACATCTTCCACAACCTTTCCACACCTTTGTGGGTAATGAGATAATCATCGATTTCTGCCATTGTGTCATCATACGGGTCCAAGTCGACGTAGTCATTCTTTCGAGCCTTCTTAGCTCTAGAATTTGACCTTTTGGGCTCTGTAGCCTCTATAATTTCTTTATTTTCTTTGCTTCGTTTCCCCATTGTCTCTTCTTTCTGATAAATACTCTGAACACTCTCTGGACACTTCTGCAATGATAGTTCAAAATACATAGTAATAAAAATTTAAAAGAAATTAAACTATGGGATTTTTACCTCATCCTTTATATAGAGTACTTCCCCAACTACCATAATAAATGCCGAATTAACTTGGGCACTTTCGGGAGATCATAAGCATTGATTCACTCGCCTGGCACCATTCCCAATGTCCTAATGGTATCACCTTTGATTTACTACCAAATCATCTTGGGAAAGAGTGCCCTCCTTGCCACGTAAGTTTGTTGTAAATCGTGCCCTGGTGTCCGAAGCTTGCTTGGAAAAATAAATCTATCGCTTGACAACCAATGATAGGTATTCTCTGCTCCTTGGGAACATAAATATTCTGTAGGGTGCATGTTTAAATTAAATGCATTCAAAACACCCCTTTACCTGCATTCATGCTCTCTGATAGCTGCCACGTATTTGAGGGCGCGATTGTCTTTGCAACGTGCTTCCGAAAAGAAACACACTTGCTCCCTTTTCTTCGGTGAAATCATTTTGTGGATGCCCAATAACCTCTTCTTTTCACTACGTCTTCAAAAATAAGAGCAAATTGTTTCCTCTTTCCTCATTCTAGGGCACCTTCGATTTGCTTGGTAGTTCTATGGTGAATAACCTTCTTTAATAAACTTTTCTCCTTCACTACTTCGCCCATATTTAGAAAATTTTATTTTCTAAAAAAACAAAATTGCTTTTAAAAGCGACTTTTCTTTTTTTTTCTCTTTGATTTTCCTTTCCTAAAAAGGGCTCATTAAAATAATAAAACCTCTTAAAAACAAAATGCATGAACCCCCTTTTTTTATATTTTAAAATAGAGAATCCTTATCGCTCTGCCCCTCTTAAACAACGTGTTCACCCAAACTAAGGGTGAACGACCGTTTCGCCCATCATCTGGGGTGAACGCAATGTTGGTTTTGTGCTCGTATACGCCCGAAAAGGATGTTGAAGTTGTCAATGAGTTCACCCCGACCTTGGGCGAACGAATGTGTCACCCCCTCTTCGGGGTGAACATGACTTTAATACTTTTAATATGTCACCCCAAGTGGGGAGAAGATTTGCTTCTCTCTTTGGGTGAAAGCGCTGAAGGCACCCCATTTTATTTTAATTTCATTGCAACACTTTGAGAGGGGGAAACCTTACTCCTTTTACTAGGAATCTCATAACACCATTTTTTCTTTTCTTCTCTTTCTATTTTTTTTTATATTTTAAATATATACCATCATTATTTTAAAGCAAATAACACACTAAAAGAATATTTACATATTTACAAGATGGTACCTCATCAAAATCTCGTCATTGAATATAGGCCTTCAAATGAAGACCATTCACTGGGATAGGAAGATCCCAACCCTCCATGTCTCGAAGGTGATAGGCATTAGCTGAGTTTACTACAGAGATTTGAAAAGGGCCCTCCCAAATAGCATCAAACTTATGGTGTTTCCCTGGTTTGGCCTTCTTCTCGTTCCATTTTAGAACTAAGTCTCCCACCTGAAAACTACGTTCAGTTGTTTTCTTCCCGAACCACTTCTGCATTTCTTTTGTGTGCTCAGAAAATGCTTGATAAGACTGCTCTCTATCCTCCTCTAACTGCAACAATTGTGCCAACCTTGCACTCATAGGATCATATTCTTCATCTTCATCTTGAAATAACTGCAATGTTTGGAGTACCGGAAGCTCAATGTGAGTGGGGAGAATGGCTTCTTTCCCATACACCAAGGCGTACAAAGAAGTTTTAATGGATTTCTTCATGGAGATGCGATCTGCCCAAAGCACCTGGTTCAACAACAAGTGCCAACTTCTTTTATTACTACCCAACATCCTTTTTAAAATTTGCAACAAATTTTTATTGGTAGATTCAGCCAAACCATTCCCTTACGGGTAATAATTGGATGATGTCTTGAGATAAATATCATATTTTCTAGCGAACTCTATGATTTTGGCCCCAATGAATGGAGTTCCATTATCAGTTACAATTGAATCTGGGATGCCAAAACGAGTAATGATTCCTTCTAGAAAAGAGATAATAATTGCTTGATCAGCCTTCTTGGCAGGAATAGCCTCCGCCCATCTAGTGAAATAGTCAGTCATCGTTAAGATATACTTGTGCTCTATGGAAGAATGTGGATCAATGACTCTAATGAAGTCAAGACCCCACTATTGAAAAGGTGCTTCCACTTGAATTGGGCGTAGAGGTAATGCTCCTTTCTTGATTCTACCAACGTATCACTGATAACTATCACAATGTTGACTCACTTTATGAGCATCGACGAACAAAGTAGGCCAAAAATAGCCTGCTCGGATAATTTTCAAGGCCATGGGCCTTCTTGCATAGTGACCACCAGATAGCCCAGAATGAAATTCCTCCAATATTTTCTCCTTCTCGAACTCCTTCACACACCTGAGAAGAACTCCATCAATGTTCTTGTGAAATAGTCCATTAGGCAATAGAACATATTTGAGGGCTTGCAGCCTAAACCTCCGATGTTGTGAAGCATCAAGGTGAGTTGGACATTTTCCTAAAGTAAAATAGTCAACCAATTCTTCTATCTAGTCATGATCGCTCATAGTATGGTTCACACAAATGCTTTCACCAATGTCCTCTTCATGCACCACATCCAATGATTCAGAGGTAACACTTTTAGCTAACTCCTGGCATAAATCTCACCCATGAACTAGCTTTGTTGGTCAGATCTCCACATCATATTCTTGAATTTTTGAGACCCAACCTACCCTTTTGTCACCTAGTTCTCCTTGGAGTATGAAATTTTGAACGTCTGGATGTATAACATAAATGATAGTCCTGCTCTAGGAGACAAAGTGTCGAAACTTCTTCAATGATTTCATCACTGCATAGACTTGTTTCTCAATAAAGTTGTACTTCTCCTGATGTGGCACAATAACTTGGCTCAATAAGGTAATTGGCTTCTCTTCTCCATCTTCTTGCTTCTATGTCAAAACTGCAACATAGCTCTCTTGCTCGCCCACCGCATAGAGAATGAAGTCTTTTGAATAATCAGGATTGATTAAAACTGGAGCTTGGGTGATTCTTTCCTTGATCTCCTAAAAATCTTATCTTCTGGTCTCTGTCCATTTAAACTCGGTGTTCTTCTTTAAGAGCTCAGTCATAGGTTTCACAACCTGAGCAAAGTCAGCAATAAACTTGCGGATGAAATTTATTTGATCGAAGAAAGATTGCAGGTCCTTTTTGTTAGCAGGTAATGGTAACTTCATGAGTGCTTCAGCTCTTGTAGGATCAATTGCCAATCCATCTTGTGAGATCACATGACCCAACAACTTCCCTTATTTAATAACAAATATTGACTTCTTCAGATTAATAGAAATCTTGAACTCATAGTACTTCTCGAACACCTACCTCAAATGAGAAATGTGGTCTTCTCTGCGATGCAAAAACATAGTCATATCATCAAGATAGATTACAATAATTCTATTCAATAACTCATCGAAAGTGATGTCCATGGCCCTCTGGAAAGTAGCATCGACATTTGAGAGTCCAAAGGGCATCCGTTGGTAGGAAAATGTGCCCCACTTGGTGGTGAATGTTGTTTTATATTGGTCCTCATCCTTCACCCAGATTTGATTATATCCAGAGAAACCATCTAACAATGAGAACCTCTGTGCATCGACAACCACATGAAGGATTTGATCAATCTGTGGCAGAGGGTAATGATCTTTTAGTGATGCCTAGTTCAAGTTTCAAAAATCTACACACAACCGAATGTCTCCATTCTTCTTTCGTATGGGCACCAAATTTGCCACCCATGTCGAGTGCTTAATTGGGTAAATTATCTTGGCTTTGAGCATCTTCAATAGTTTCGCCTTCATAAGCACTTCGATTTTGGGATTGATAGGGCATTGCTTTTGTCGAAAGGGTTTTACCCCCTCCTGCAACTCAATGGTGTGTTGAATCACGTTTTTATCATATCCCTTCAAATCTTGATAGCTCCATGCCATGATGTCGGGGTACTCATAGCACAAGTTCTTAATATCTTCCAACTCTTCTTGCATGCAATCAGTTCTGATTTTAATGATATTTTTAGGCTCTAGTTGTAATTCCTTATACTCCTTCGCATCCACTTTGATCCTATGCTTCTCAAACCTATCATTCTGATCAAACAAACTCTCCAATGAAATCAATCCTCTAGGAATATGATTGTTCTTCAATTGGATCATTCCTTCTCTCTTCTTCAGCAAGCACTCTATCATCTACGCTAGCAGCTTCTCTAAGCAAAAAATTGACTATTTGTTCATCATTGTCGAATACTTGCCAATAAAGATTCTTATCAAGGACTGAAGGTCTATAGATCACCCTAACAGTCTTGGGCTTTCTGACTACTTGTTCCATGGGAGAATAATTTGCACCGAGAGAGGCTAAAATATCTGCATGTTTGTTTTGCTCTCAAGAAATCGCCTGAATGTTCAAAGCTATGAAGGATTCAAACAAATCCCACACTCTGTTGCGATAGGCTTTTAGGTAATGTTGCTTTGATACACACTTGTTAGTGGTCTGATTAACAATAAGTTCAGAGTCACCAAAAATTTGCAGTTGTTTAATACCCAACTTTTCAGCTTTCTTCAATCCAAGGCATAATACCTCATATTCGGTTACATTATTTGTGCAACTCCATGTTAACCTATAAGAATAAGTCTTTTGTAACCCCTTGAGGGAGATCAACACAACACCATCTCCTACACCATTCTTACACCTGGCACCATCAAAATACAGCTTCCATAACTGATCTGTGATAGGATCTGAGGAATCAGGGACTTTCTCTTCAATCTGCTTTGGCTTAGTTATAGTATAACAACCAATGTCTATTTCAACCATCACATTAAAATCCATGAGTGAAAACTCATCCTCAAAGTGAAGTTCACCCAGCACTTCTTCCATCAAATCAACTTCTCCTAACTCCTCGATCATCATGTTAACTGCACCTGGGGAATTTTCTTCTTCCTCCAACTTCTCAATGTGAAAATTTGATGGCTTTTCATTATAAATGTGAATCCTCTTTCCTTTGAATGGTATCTCCAAATGCGAGTAGTCTAAGGAAAGGTATCCTCCCAGCTTAGTTGTGAACTCCCTTGAGAGGCACATGCTAAAGTATGGCTCTAGGTCAACCACTACCACTTCCTGGATGACCGTGATTTGTGGCATACTATGAAGGATGATGGGAATATCTTTGATTACTCCCACTATTTTGATCGGAGTTCCATCCAGCTGCAACACTCCTAGGCTACTTCTTGTATATTCCATCCCCATCACTTCACATACTGCCTTTGGCATGACAGTAGTCGCAGCTCCAGAGTCAATCATACAATTGTGTACAATCCACCCCTCCATTCTGAGTGATAAATAAAATGGGGGCGATCTATTCTTTCCCATGGCCAAAGTTGGTAGCGCTTGCGCCAAGACTGTTTGAGAAGGATTTCTCTTTTGATCTTTAGCAGTCTTCAAAGACTCTTGCAGTAGGTCAACTTGTCCAGGCAACTGTAGTGCATCATACAAGCTTACTTTTGTGGGTATCTTCTTCATTTCTTCCATAATATTATAATTTGAGATGGTCAAAGCCTTCTCTTCTAAAACCCACTCATACTTGTCTTGATATTGTTGAGTAGCTTCTACCCTTTGTCGCTTGGTCAATGATGGGTATTTGAGGCGCTCCTTGGCCTGCTCTTTCGTTTCATTCTGCGTTTGGGTAGCTGTTGTGGATTGTGAAGTTGATGCCTTTGTTTGTGCCTTTCCTTGAGTTTGCTTAGGTAGTAAATCCTTCAACATGATAGAATCTTATTGCTTAGCCATTGCACCAGGCACTTTCGCTGGAGGTTACCCTTTTTCATCTTGCATCTTTGGTTCCGTAGGCACCTTTAAGGGTTCAAGCTCAGCTGGATCTACAGTTACTGGCTTCTTTCCGGACCTTGTAAGAATCAAAACTTGCTCCAAAGATGGCATCATAAAATTGTGATCAACCTCCCTGATCATATTGACTTGTCCACCGGCCAAACTCTCCGCTAGCATTTGCACATAATTCATATGCACCATGCAAGTTTCTTCTCCATGAGGATCATTGCATGTTGAACACTAGTACGCCTTTTCTGTTGTACTAGTCTCCTCATTTGCTAGCACCGTTGTGCTCTTCTCAGGGCCTCTACTAGCAGATGCTTGCTCTCGAGTAATTGGTGGAGTTTGAAATCTCCTTAATCTAAATTCAGCCTCGGCTTGTTTCTTCCTTACCATCGTAAGCTCATTTGATATCGTCCTTAAGGCTAAATTATTAGATTTTACCTCTTGTAATAATGTTATGAAAGGATCAGGATTAGAAGGTGTGGAGGGCATTGGAAGAGGTAGAGGTGCTGGTGGTGTGGGTAACGGTAATGGGACCAGTGGCGCTGATAATGCTGGAAAGGGAATAGGTGCAGGCAATTGTGGTATTGACTGATTAGGTAGTTGTGGAAAGCTTGGAGTCGGGTGTTGTGGAATAGGGATAGGAGCGATTTGAGGCGGGCTTGAACTCCATGAGGGAACTGGGTACATGGAAGGCATGGGCTGCGAAAATGCACTAGAATACAAATACTATGGGAGGTCAGGAAGAATGGGCATAGTCATTTTTGGGGGAAGCCTACCTACGACAATCAAGTCAGATTCAGCCTTCTGTGTCTGTGTATAGGTCTAGGAATGTAGTCACATTGGCTTGTCGCACGACCATACCAATTTTAGTGCTAAACGCCCTGAGGTAGTAGAACATGACTTGTTCATGCGTGGGCCACAAACCATTAGGAACCCTTTTCCAGCTTTGAGTGAACTTGACATTGAAATCAACTATCTCCTCCTACGGATGTCTTTGAATCATTGTAAATTGATGCAACAAAGAGTATGGGTCAGCTTGTTCATGAAAATTTTTAATCAACAATTTTGCCAATTGATCCCATGAGGTAATAGTGCCAGGTTGCAATGATTGATACCAATATAACAACTTCCCTCTCAATGATAATACTAGCAATTTTACCATCATATCTTCATCCATTATTCCATGGATTGTAGCCAAAGAAGCTACATCTTGAATATGTTCATAAGTCATTTTACCAGTACCATCATAGGTTGGTAAAGCCTTCAAAGATGCTTGGGACATTAGATTTTGTGCTTGTAAGTTCAAGGTCCCTGAGCTATTCCATGCTGGGAACTACCTTGGTGGTTGTGGCTACTGTGGTGGTGGATTTTGGGCCATGTGGACTGGTATATGAGGTGGGGCTTGAGGAACACTAGTGGTTGTGCGAGGTGAAGCTTGAGGAAGGCTAGTGGCAGTACTAATTGGGCTTGTGGAGCAGAAAATACACCAGCTAGTCGTGAGGATGTGATAGATGGTATATGGGATGTATGAGGTAATGAAGATGTACGACGTAGAGTGGCTAATTGAGGATGCTCCCCTAGCCTTTGGATATCAAGTTCGTAGAACTCAATTGGATGATCTGGATTTTTGGCCTTCGATCTTGTATTCATGAGACACAACTTTTGTTGTACTCACATTTGGAGATTTTTGGGTGTAATCGAGTCGCCAGATGTTCTAATTATACAGCACGAAGGTGAACATCAAACCTTAATACTGTGAAAGTGGAACTTTTCGGTGTCCCATCGAGCATGCCAAAAACTATTGGTCAAATATCTTGCTACTAATAAAATGCGTTTGTGTGCACCCAGAGCCAACATTGAATGATCGAAGGAAAGGAATGTCCTCCGTGTCAATCTCTAGAGAGGGTTGGCTCCCAAACTAAATCCTACATTGGTTGAAGACTAGAGATGCATGAAAGAAATTAGAAAATACGGAAAGAGATGGGAAATATGGCCACAGGTCGAAAGCGTAGGATTTGGGGCAGACTAACAGCAGGAAATTCACCCAAGCATGAAATAGCATGTAATAAAAGAAAAGCAATAGAATTTACTTATAAACTTGCAAGAACAACCTTCAAAATAACACTCCAACACTCACTCCCTCACCAGCAATATTTAAATTCAGATGCAAAATTTAAATTTAACAACAAATAAGGAACATGAATGTAAAATAGAAGTGCATAAATACAAAAGGAAATCACACACAAGATCACTTGCAAATTCAGAAGCCTGGTGTCTTCTATTGATGCAGAGAACTTGGAGAGTTTTCTCGCAAAGTGTCTAACCTCCTTTACAATGGAAATTTGATTAGTATTTATAGAGGATTTCGCCTCTTTCATTAAATGTACATGAAGACAAAATGATCGCAGATCAGGAACCATAGTGAGGAAATTCCTCCTTGGAAATATTGAAAATCCATCCTCTTGGAACAACGATCCATCTTTCAAGGAAAAATTCCCAAGAAATCAGCATCTTTGGACGTCGATGCACAGAAAATTAAGGGACATTTGACGTCTTGAAAATGCGCTCCTGCTTAGGAAATCATGAAAATCCCTCTATATTTTTAATGACTTGTTTCTTTGCTTCAGGATGCATAATTTAAGTTACTCATCGCCACCATTATTTAATGCTTGTTAAAACTTGCTATGGGCACCTTTGCTTTTGATTGACTATGTTCCCTGTTGACCATGGCAAAACCATCCTTCTTATTTCAAGTGAAAATCTCTAACAACTGAACATCCTTAATTGCGTTCACCCTTCTCCCTTTAAAAATTGTGTTCGCCCCTCGAAAAGGCGACAAAGACAATCGCCTCCCTATTGGGGCGACTACAATGTTGCCTCATCTTAGGCGTGTTCACCCAACTTCGCTTTATCGGCGTATTCGCGTGATTTCGTTCTTTGGAGCGCATTTGCCCGTGGGAGAGGCGAACGGGATGTTCGCCCCTCAACCCAAGCGAACGCGTCGTTGACCTTTTAGTCACGAGTGTGTCGTTAACCTTCCTTTTCCTGTTGCCTTTCACATTACGTTCGCCCCAAAGAGGGACGAATGGAGCTATCGCCCCAAGCTTTGGGCGAACGCGTCCTATTGTCGAAACAATTTTTAGAAGGCGAACGAGCGGACATTTTTCAATCCTTTTTAGAAAGACGTTCGCCTCAAAGTGGGGCAAACGAGGCTTTTGGGCAAACACATTTTTCATATCTTATCTTTTTTTCAAACCTTTCGGTCTTTCGCCATTTTTTATTTTTAATGTTTCTTTCCTTTTCTTTTTGACAGTGTACAAGGCTGAAGGCGTCTCCAATTCTCAGTGCATTCGAATGTTGCAAATTTGAATTTCTAATGAAGTTCTCAATTTGTTTTTCTCCCTTTAAACATTCATCACTTCCGAGCAAAAAAGGGTACATATGCAAATAGAAAAATAACATACAAAATTGATCTACAATGATATTCTAAAGAAAATTGCCGCATTACAATCAAAATGCTCCATCAAAATAAAACAAAATCCCAATGTGGCAAAGTACAAAACTACCAACAATATCTTCAAAGAAGCAAAAAGAAGCAAATGGAATAGCAAATTATTTAGCTAATCACAATTTTGATATTCCTCTTGACAAAATTCAGATTTTTTAAAGCAATTGTACAAGTGAGCTTTTATCTCTAAGAAAATGATGTCAAGGAAGTGATTGTCAAAACATAGAAGTTTGAAAAAGATGAATATATTTAGTTTTAAAAATTAAATGAAAAATATCTTTGATAGAAAGACAAATTGAATATAGTAATGTTGACCTAGCTGCAAATGTAATATTTAGTTATTCTTAGCTTTTAAAAAATAAGTATTTACAGTCAACTTAAAATCATAATATTATCAAATGGTATGGGCTCAACCAATTAAATCCCTCCACTTTCGAGGAGAATCTGGTTCAAATCTTGCCAAGCAATATATACATAATTGTCAAACCTTTGTAATAATACTATATGGTCATGATGCCATATGGGTGGGCCCAACTCAATCCTATATAACCAATTTAAAAAGAAAATAAAAAAAATCATATTAGAAAGTTCTTTTACCTGAAAAGATTTGGATAGAATCAAACCAATCCCATGGTCAAAAAATCCAATTTGATTTGAATTTTGTCCACATTGACCAAATTTTGTAACTATGGGAATAACTCCCCAATTTTTTTTGGAAAAAAACTAAATTATATTAATTCATTAACTGGAACATTACAATATTTTGGTGCTAGCACTGTCCACCAACTAAAAAAACAAAATGAGGTGGATCAGGAGTAAAGCATCCATAACTGAATATACATAAGAATAGAAGCTAATATCAACAAAAAGACTATAGCTATATCTTGCTGCAATACACCAAATATCAGCATTCATATGTGGGAGAGTCTATTATATGAAGAAATTTTGGGCATGTCTTCCGTGATATCTTCTAAAGTCTTCAAAGAAGAAAAAGAAGTAATCAAAACTTGAACCTGCTCATCATTGTTAACTGCCTTCTTCTTAGTTTCCTGTTGGACCTTTTGAAGATCCTGAATCATATGAGAAAGTTGATGAAGTCTGTCAATAACATCTCAAGGTGTGTCGAAAGTACCATAGACTTCGGAATGAATGCGTCCCACATGTAACAAAAGATAAAAGGTCAAAACTGCTAAAACTATATCCCATGGAGAAGCAGCTTCAATAAACACATTTTTGCATTTGCACTTCCAAATGTGCTTGAGAAGGATGAGTCTACAAACATCCCAAAGTTTAGGGCACTGATCCAGCTGAGAAAAACCAAGCAAAGAAGGCTTCCAGGATCTAGTGAAAGAGGGAAAAAGAAAAGAGTATAAGACATCCCAAAACTGTTTAGCCATGTCACAAAACCAAAACAAGTGAATAAGAGTTTCTAAAGCATTACAAAATTTGCATTGAGGAGGAATGTGTAAAATCGCAGCCAAACTTTCAGCAGTTGGAAGCTTTTGATGCAAAATCCGCCATCCAAGAAGTTGAGTTTTGGATTCAACAAGAGCTTTCCAAATTTGAGTAGCAAGAAACTGCCATTGGGCATTGGTAAAATTCACTTGCCACTTGACATTGAGCTTAGAGTCTAAAGAAGGGGGACACAAAAGATGACCGTACGGATGACCCTCAACACCCCCTCCCAAGAACCCTCTTGTCTTGAGTTAAACTCCCCAATTTTTAACAGCTCGAATCTGGAATAACTTTAGAATGTGAGGAATATCTTGGGGGTGGCTGTCTCTCTCCTTTGTGAGGTTGAGACCGAGTTACCACCAACTCAACAAAAAGCTCACCTGGCCACATCAATTAATTGCTGCATAACATTGTGGCTGCTTTGTTATTTACTATATATAAGAAAGAACCGATTGCTTCGAAACCATGAAATATTACATTTTATTAAAAAGGACCCTTAATCACAAATTTCCGCAACGGGGAGCAACAGGCTAACTGTTTGGCTACACCCAACCACATAATTGATGCTTGGTATGTGTTCAGTTATAATATTATCCCATATGTTTTGTGTATATTTCCTCATAAGTAGAGAGAAATCATTTCAACTTCAAAAAATATATATATCATACCAAATGCCTTGTTCCACTTGAGTGAGTTTACACTAGTAGCTTATTTTTGTAGTACTACTGTTTATTACAGTGCATTGTAACGACTCTTTTCAATGAGTCCTATAGGCCTACTTTGACCATGTATGGACTTTAATAGAATTATCTTAATAAAATACATCCTTTAGATGACTCATTCCTCTTAGGTTTTATATCAAGCAAAGCAACTGACTGCCAACTCCATATTACTAAAATCATAAATGCAAATATGTTCTGCAGCAAATGGCACTGAAAGCCATGTTATATTGGACTTTGTCCCCACATGCAGGCACTGAAATTATTACCAAACAGAAGCCTGTCTCTTACTAAAATCATACAATGCAAAGCAACTGACTGCCAACTCCATATTACTAAAAGCATACAATGCAAGATGTTCTGCAGCAAATGGCACTGAAAGCCATGATATATTGGACTTTGTCCCCACATGCAGGCACTGAAATTGTTACCAAACAGAAGCCTATCTCTTATGCTACTAAGTTGCACGTATGCTTCCGCATGGATACACTTAGAAAACTAATTAAACATACAAATAAAATATGTTGCCACTGAAGCTGGGCAACAAGTAACAATGAAGAGATACGACACCGAAAAATGTTCTTACGTGCAATATATTATCATCTCTATAAACTGAGTTTCATTATCGGTCAAAATGCTAAAATACTTCAATCAAACTCTAGAGCCAACTTATTATTGTCCTCTTGTAGGCAAGAATTAAGTCTTTCAATAAAATTATGGCTTGCTAAGAATTATTAGTCACTGTTTGCAACATCCTGATGTGCTCCTGAAAGCAACTCTGCCCGTCCACCGGCCATTCTCTCTGCTTTGAGCCCACGTTCACCTAACAAGAACAAATGAAAGATTACTGATTTCAAAATAACAGGATGAGCTATTTGTTTAACCATGCATATGGAAATATTAACTTGTACTAGCCTCTCATATAAACTCAAAAAAGCATGTCCTAGGACTATGCTTTAACTTTCCAAATAAATCTTACTTTTTAATATGGCCCATTAGCTGCATACCTGTTCGAACTCGAATGATGTCTGTGACTGGAAGCACTGCAAAGAAAATGTAGGGACATCAATCACTAAGAATATACAATAAAGCCCGAATTCTATGCAATAATATTTAGTCCTCTTTAATTCATAAAGAGATCAGGGGACCTGATATACGGGTTTTCATTGAAACCATTAGATCAAGAAAACAAATAATACAAATAGTCAAATGGCCTGAGCTCAAGTGGTTAAAAATGTGCGACTCCCAATGTGAAGACCCAGGTCCAAATATTGCCAGGCCACATATTCATAATTGCCTGTTAGAATAGCACAAAACGTTTTGTTGAAATACTGCAACGACATGGTCATGATTTAATACAGATGAGACCCGTCACATCCCATATAACCAATTTTTTTTAAAAAGTAACTTTAAAGTAAATCCTACAACCAATATTTTAATGTTTCGCCATCTCTATGTTATAAAAGCATATTACATTTTATATATTAGAGAGAAAACATAAAAGTATTTACCCAATAGGATATTTTGATTGATTAAGAGGAGGGTTTTCAATTTTTAATTTAAAACTTATTTTTCTATATATCATATGTTTTTAAATTACGCTCTGGACATGCCCAGAGCATATCCAAACATATTAGATTCGAACTATATACAAGTGTGTATTCAGATATATCACAATATGATATAAGAGTATTTGGATATGTTTGGATATGTTTGGATCTGGTATGCAATAAGTATCCATATCTGTATCAGGTACGCAAATGAGAGTAATCAGGTAACTCCACATCAGATGCTTTACTAGAAGCCCCCATCTTTTGTACATTTATAAAAGCCTGCATCATAGCATATCTCAAGAAGTGGCCCTTAGCAATAGTTTCTAAGATGATTTTAGTATGAGATGGATTGTAATCATGTCATTCAAGTCATAAAAGGGATGCTAGCACCAAGCCTATATGTTGTATGAATAGTAGATTGACCCAATAATGGAATATTATATGACAAATGCTTCCCAAACTCCTTATGAGATGTGAGTCCAAAATGCTCAGATTATTTTGGCTCAGGAAAGTAGTTATGTATTTATAATACTAGATTAGAGGTTACAAATTTTTCGAATGTCTTCCGTAAGCAAGAGCCAAACACCACGATTTCAACTTATAAACTGAAACATCTATAATCAAACAACCCATATCAATGATTCTTCCAAGTACTCGTTCATGACTAGTGAATGCAATCTGATTAGAAATTTCTACCAAGAGCACATTATCCATGTTTCCAAAATTTTGCGCATTGATATCAACCAATAAAACAGAACTGATAATAGAGACTAAAAATATAAACACTGGAACTTAATAACCTAGTCCATAACAAAGAGCCATGATGATAATCCTGAAGTGACTGACAGAAACCAGAAACATGAGAATTCATTATATCAGTCCATGTCAAAGAGCAGTCTGGGCTGGATCGATTTGTTGCTGTACTTTCCATGTGATGCTCCATGCTCTACAGAGATTCTTCAATGTTAGCATTATGGATTCTACCTTTTTGGACCAGAGAAGCCTGAAAATCTTCCACACCAGGGGTACATTTGAGTCTCAGTTTTTGAAAATCTAAAATGTGAATGGTAAGAGAACTCTCTTCTTGTCTTTCTCTCCAATTAAGTCATTCTCTCATTCAAACCTTCAATTAACAAAATAATAAAATCTTTATCTTTTATTTTCTTTTCCCTTTCTCTTTGACCCGTTTGTTGGGTTTCATCTTGTATTTATCTTAGTTATTTTCTTTGTAGGGATTTTAGCCTACTAGCTGGCAGTCATTATTGTCCTTCTTATACTCGCTTGGGTCTTATTTTGGCCCACCGCGAACATTAATAATATTTCATTTCATTTCTCCAGACAGTCCAGAGAACTCTCTTCTTGTCTTTCTCTCCAATTAAGTCATTCTCTCATTCGAACCTTCATTGAACAAAATAACCTACCCATAACCATCTTCATCTTTTCTCCAGAGAAACTATAATTATGTTAAAAACTTGCTCAATGGTCTGCAATATACTCTCCAGACAGTCCAGATACCTATTCATACTCTCAAACCTCCAGTCAAAATGTTTTTCCGCAGAATTGCTCATTCTGTCGAAATATGCATATTGGATCATGCCTAGTGGGAAGTGGGTTCAAGAACAGCAAATAGAGTTGGTGAAGAACAAAAGCGCACTGCCGGTGCAATAAAATTAGAGTCATTGGAAACTGCAAATTCTTCAGAAGCCTCTCAGGCCAGCCATTCATAAAATTATTAGTAATGGTATTGTAAAGACAGTGCACTGTTATTTCCTTCGATCTGCTGCACCAAGGCTACTATTGTCAGTGTTCCTGCAAGACTTACAATGGTGTTCCATTGCCCATGCTAACTTGTAGATGGTATGTCAATAGACAGTATCTAGGTTTAAGGTGGACCATGTTCCAGTTATTTGTCCACACCCACCATCTAACAAAGGCTTAAAGCTGCATTAATGCTTTGCAGAATGTGTGTAGCTGTGTTGATTTAAGCCCCATTGTTACATGTCCAGTAACATCTAAGACTGGCTAGAGATGTAAATAAGGCTTGTGTTGGAGGTTACAGCAAGCTCTTTCTAGCACTACCTGGCTGAAAAACTGCACTGTACCAAACTGTACAGATGCAATCCCATGTATTTGAAATGAATATGCAACATTCTGTAGAGTGCAATTTGGCATCCTCATGATGTGCTTCATCTTCCAATGTTATTTGAGGTGCATTATTGAGCTTGGCGAGGGGTATCAACTTTTAAGTGAGACAACAATCCATAACAAATGTTCACATTTGGACCCAGAGTTTGCTAACATGTGAGCAGCTTCATAATTGGACCCATAGTTTGCTAACATGTGAGCAGCTTCATTGATATTGTTGCACATATCTAATATGAGTAATGTTCTTTGCTAGTCCATGTCTTATCACTATTAAGTCATGTAACCTTCTGGCAGTGTCACAATATTTGGCTCACTGCTCTTTAAGTTGTTTAGGTAACTGTGAGTCCTATTCAAGGACTACACAGGAAGTGTAGATTCCTTAGGATAGATGGTAGCTAGCATCTCTGCATACAAATGAATGACATGACCATTGTGGGGTCAAATCATCCTTGTTCCCCTAGGATCCCTCCCTAGATAATGTTTAAATGCCCTGTCGAAATTGAGTTTGATATATCTTTGAAGGAGGGAGTTTCCAGCTAGGCTTCATTATAGAAAAAATCTGACCTTGAACTGTATATGCTGTAAGCCTTCAAAAAAAAAAACCTGGACTGACTGAGAAGTCTAGTATATGAGACCTAGGGTTTGAGGAAGTCTGTTCCCACATGCTTAAATTCGGAAGAACAACTCACATCATTTATATTCATATGTTTCCCTAAGATATCTGGAAAACGCATACATCTAGCAGAAATAACAGCCAACAGCTCACTGGAAATCTGGAAGATTTATTTAGATCTGCAGAAATCAGCGACACTCAACCATAAAGTCAGCAATATTTGTTTTTTATTTAGACAATTTCACAAACCACACAAGAACTTATATATCTGTGAATATCCTGTTTCATACTGGGGAAGAAAAAGTACCTTTCCAGCATGGGGAGAATCTTTGACTCAAAAATGCTGGACAGACTTGGCAAAACAGGCATCCCAAATAAGTTGCTGTATTCCTCTCCTTGAGGAACAGATAACCATCCTAATTTGTAGGCAGGACAATCTTTTGACTGAAAACCAGAGGTGGAGATAACTGCTTGTAGTTGCTGGTCAACAAAGGAAAAGAAAGGGGTTTCTGCATTATACCCAGACTATCCACTGGCTTCATGGCCTTCAACATTCATAAATACAAGAAAATCAGCTATGGCCCATGGGAGACCTGCTGAAGCAGTACTTTGCTACATTTGTTTCCCCTCCCTGTGTTTGATTATAAGATGAAACTGTTTAAGCATGGCTATCCCCTTAAGATACTTGTATGCAGTTTATTTTCAGATCGAAGTTATTTATCAACTGCAAACAAAATCTACTAGCCACTTTATTATTAAAATTTTGAGCATTAATACATATGCATAATGGAAAAAGAGGAAGAAGGATTCAATCCTCATTGCAAAGCTTTGTTTTATTCCTTCTTAGCTCTTGAACACAGATCAGTATAATAGTGGTTACAATTTCTGTTGGTTATCCTCATCTTGCTCTGTATCTGGCCCATATCATTTCTGGTCCATGAACATTATACATTTGTTTCCTACAGTAATGGTTTCTTGATTATATTTTTAAACACATACTATGAGAGATCAAAAACAACCGCAGTAATACAAAGACAAGAAGAAACTCGACAAATTGAGCAAATCATTTCTTGTTGACAGTGTTCAACATTTGTTGGACAGGTATGGCGTATCTCAATTTGGTAACCGTAATGATTACTGGTAAAAGAGGCAGGACATGTTACCACTTTTCAAAGTAGTGTTCAACAATACATTAAGCACTCTTAATTTACATGCTTGTCTAAGCAATCTGCACAGTTTCATCATCAGACCACTTGGTAAGTTCAATTTGCTTGTCATATTAGTGGCAGCATTGGTAAGAGGAAGACTCACAATCATTAGTTAGGGTGGAAATGTCTTGGAAAACAAGTATGATTTGATTAAAATAAGAAAGAGAGGTTAGTTTGTATTGATGAGAAGCAGATAGGGCAATTAATTTGGGAGAAGATATAGGACTATGGGTTTAGCTTTGTACAAGGAAAGAATGGAGAATTATGGGAAATCTTTGGAGAGCAAGTATACCTTCTTAACAGAGCATTTTGGTTGAATATCATGAGTTTAGGGATAAACACATGCTTAGACTTCTATTTTTTGAAGGTAGAAAAAAGACTGAAAATAGAATCAAGCAATCAAATAATAAAGAATAACGTATATTATATATTGTAGCTTATAGTTCATAGAATATAATCCTTCCACACCAGAAAGCCAGGGCATGTCTATAGTCCAGCATTCTTTTACATAGATATATAAAGCGAATGATCAAGTGAGAACAGACACAGAGATAGATGTCACAAATATTTAATATTGATGTAACCTTAATTACCGAATATCTTGTCCATGGCATTGTGGAGCAACAGTATATGGATTGCAATCGTACGACTGCAACCAGAGTTCAAATCCCTGCACTATGATAGACACTCCCATGGTAAGACAGCCAGTGATAATATGATTAGTTGTAATATAACAATTGGTTTGTTGAAATAGATCTAATATTGTTGGTGCCCGCATCAACCCCACATAACCAATAAAAAATTTAACAAAATATTTTGTAATATCATTTATTATATTAACTTAAATATAGTTTTGATCATTTGTCATGCATACATACACAAACTTGTACCAATAAGAAATGAAAGCAAGCTCCAATGCAAGGAAGAAGTGAATAATACTATAGATAGATTAATCAATAGATAGATGGCTAGTAACTATGATTATTTGGTTACAGAAAACAAAAATATAGCTAATAGCAAACCAATTAACCAAGTGCACTGTTTTTTTTTTAGTGAATGATATAAATATTAACAGCCATTAATTACAACATATAATGTTATATAAATAGCATGCCTTCCTTACCAAATATTTTTCCATCTCCAATTTCCCCAGTTCTTGCCTCGTCAATGATTGCATCTATTACTGTTGCTACCTAAAATGCAGGGGAACCACAACCTTGTAAGACAAAAAAATGTAGCCAGAACTCCACAATACAAAACTAGATATACCATTGCAAGGAACTTTGTGCTTATTCAAGAGTAGTATTTAACTTTACCACAAGCAAATGCATAATATAGCTATTGACTGCACCTAAATACAAACATGACTAGAAAACAAAAATGACTCACTTGATCTTTAGAGACCACAATCTCCATCTTTACTTTTGACACAAAATTGTCCTCAGAAAACTCAGATCCTGTAAAATATTGCACCCACAAAATAAGGAGGTCAGGAAATTTTATAAAAACAACCATGTTTCTAACTTACTGACCTTTCGAGCATTCAGTTCCTGCCCAACTGCAAACTGCATGCATAAATACATAATGACACAATTGGGTAAATCCTTCATTGAATTAGACAGATAATAAGGAAGAATCTTTTCACACTCAAGCACCTATACCCATTGACCATAGACAAATTCAAAACTAAAAAGCAACTTGCCAAGAGACTGTTGAATGTCGCACATTGTAATTTGATTCCCATGATGGACTGAATATCAGTTGGAGTAGTAAAAGTGGCATCTGTGCAAGTTCAAGATCACTCACATTCACATTCAGAGGTAGATTTTTATCTATTTGCAGCACCCAGTGTGTTATTTCTTAGGCACCTTCAAATTATTACTTCTGTCTACAAGGGCCCACAATCTGCTAGACCATCAACCCAGGCCATCACTACTTCTAACTTGAATCGGCAGCACTCCATTATGACCTGTCTATTTCTTGGCACCATAGTTGTTTTCTGGGACTCATGTTGACGATGCTATTGCATCACATTGACCTGTTCCACGGTCCTCCATTTCAGAGACTGATCCGATTTTTCAATGCTTGTTAGATTTTATTGGCACTTCAGTGCACATTACCTCTAAGGGTTTCATGATCCATGTTTGATTTGCTGATTGGCACCTCCAGATTTCTTGGCAACGTTATCCAAGTCAAGATTGTTGTCTATAGTGTGGACACTATATGCAACGTCAGAAAATATAAATGCTATGTTTCACAGTGTGTCAACTGGATGCCATTTGTTGCGTCTACCATGTAGGTACTGACAGCAGACTTGATTTTGGCACAGATCTCATGTTCACTGTGTTGGCTATTATGGCCAAGTCCATGGTTGGACCTGGTGATAAATTCTATTTAATTTTTGTAAAAAAACATATTAAAAGCGGGGAAAAATGGACGTCATTTATCTTACATCAACTACTTTGTAAAATGAAAAATGGTGAAATAATAGAAAGGTTGTGCAAGACGAGCAGATTTTTGAGCCTTCAACATATTGGAGAAATATGTTGGAGTAAATAAAAACCTCCACATTACTCTATTTGCTGATATGTTTGCAGTATAAAAATATGCTATCCAATTCAGCTGCAATGCCATGTCAACGACACCTTGTTATTTGTCAAGTCAAGATGTTTGGTTTGTAGGACAGTCTTGGACACCTTGTCATATCCTGTCCTTAAAATTGGTCATATGACAACAATTTTTTTCTATCTTAAAAAACCTTCAGTATCACGCAATATTTTTTAAAATCAAATTAAGAAGCCTGCTCCTTTTTTATGTTTTCTGATGGAGAATATCAGCAAACTTCCTCAGGAGAAGTCTGGACAGCATATATTCCACTTATTGGCAGATGTTTTAGAATCATTCTTCTTTTATTCATAACTATGTTGCATGTAAACAGATATAGTATCTGATACAGATATGATATCAGATATGTATACAGAAAATTTTCAAGACCCCCCGATATGGATGCAGTTGGTTATGTCATTATAAAGGCTTATATTTTCTATATATTAAAAGAAAAAACATATAACACAAAAGTTTTCTGCACAAGTATAATTTTTAAATAGGATATTTTCATTAACTGAAAAGGATTGTCATTGTTTCTTAATTTTAAAATCTGTGTATTTTTTAAATCTTGTGTCATGGATATGACTCTAAACACGCCTGGGCCATATTTTGATCTATATTAGATATACCAAATAGGGGTGTATATTCAGATACATTTGAATACAGTTTCTGAGAAAAGGATATCTGAACAGGAGTGCTGTATACAGTAACTCTGATTCATAACTTTTTGTGAACTTTAGGTGATGCACGCCATTCAACCTCTTTCTGTAGTACAGTTTATGTATTCCACAAAACAGAGCAAAGATAACATGCAACAAATGAACAGCAATAGAAACTTAGAACAAGAATAACCATTTCATTACTTTCATCATGGTGCATCATGGTGTATGTCATGAAAAGCTCACAGCATAGTAGTGTCTTGGATCAACACAAAAACAATACAACACATCAAAAACAGTTCCTGTCTTCTCCAACTATACCATTGGACCAAGTCTAATGTGAGCATATACAATGGATGAGAAAGTGCAAATGGTTACTACTATTCAACCGAGGCAACCCTCATACCCAACATACAAAAATTTGAAATTATTACGCATGGCATACATCCTCAGTCGTGCACATGCAACAACCTATGACACGTACAATGTGACAAAATACCTATGAAACGCTTAAAACATGTACAGCAGAAATGCTTCATCACAATAAATTGGATGCGCCACTTGTGTTGGTGCCACATTCGACTGTTATGACCAGTTTGATTGCCTAGATCTGCCGCTCCTCTACATTAGTCGGCATCCATGTCGACTACTGCCCAACCATGGAATTCTTATGAGGAATTCTCTTGGTTTTTTTCCTTAGCCAAGAGAACTGACCCTTTTGCAAGGAAGGCAAATACAGGGCACTGGCATAACAGAAGAGAAGATCGTGGAAATGCAACTATGGCATATGCCAACATGAAGTCACATTCAATCATGCAGCAATTCAAACAGTCACACAATCATTGAATTTATCCAACCTACATGAAGTCATCTTAAATCATGCAGTCAATCAATCAATATTCCATCTATACACGAAGTCACATTAAATCATGTAGCATATGAACAAAATGATTTCCTTAGTCATAGCTTGGCCAAGCATTTCAATATAGTCTATCCGTTCTGTACCACGGAGTCAATTACCATGTAATTATTATGGCACATATCAACACTATATAGCATGCCCACCACTTTTGTCCACCCACTTTGAGGCCTGGATTGCAAGTCCTTCTGCAATCCATCCATGCCCTGTCTCTGGTTTGGCTCATCCACTCAATAGATACAGTCTCAAATTTTGTATTTGCTTCAGTACTATCTATGCATATACACACACAAGCATTCATATCTCAAGCAAGAACTCACATCACACTGCCAGTTCCTTGACTGTCACACAAAGCATAAAACATACTGCCACAATATAAAACTTGACATCTGCATCATCAACATACTGCTGTAACAGAGGCATCAAGGAAAACACCAACAGTATTTCATGAAAGATCAAGTTACAGCAAAACATTCATATTAACGTCTGAATGCAGGTGTCAGACTATGATGTTCCTAGGCCCTGTGTTTTGTTTTTGTCATTAGATTCTTATTTTTTAATTATAATTCACATTTTATGAGCCTTGTTTTAGTCTCTGGGGACTTGATTTAATTTCAAATTGGTTACAAAGCCCCTGTAGCATCTGTAGTTTGTTCATTATGTGTTTGATTTAATTGCACATTGTCTTCAGCTTCTGATGTTTCTTTGCAGTAACTAATGTGACAGTCATCTAAAATAGAGATGCCCTAGGTGGTTATGGAACATACAACTTAACAGTATTTGTTTTCAGTCCCTCTTGATAATGCCGTGCAATGACATGTCTATAGTGTTTTTGTCTAGGTAGGAGCTCTTAATAGTACTGTAAACAGAAATGTAATATTAATAAACTCTTAACATGTCTATAATTTTTTTTCTTTATTTATTTTTAACTTATTTTTTATGTTTTATGTTTGGCTGGAGATGCCCAGCCGTCCCCGCGGATGGAAGGCCGCAGGCCTCTTGAGTCTCGGGGACAGCGGGAAAACGTCCCTGATGCTGTCCCCCAGTGCTGGGGATGCAGGAGACGCGTCCCCGTGGAACCTTGGTCAAGACTCAATTCCATAGAGGGTGGGTAACAATTGAGATTCGATAAGTATCATGCCTAATAGTAACACTAAATACACTAGCAACTCATGTATCTCTTCCTCCCATGCTCAAAGATCAGCAAACTCCTCAATTTGTTTCTGAGGATTCTCCCCTTGTGACCATTGATATAATCTCTTGATCTCAAAAATAGATTGTTCTGCTGATAACTGCCATTCACTCCTGTGTGTCAGTGGAAGGACTGTTGATGGCTCAGGGCAGTTGGAGTTTGGGCGAAATAAAGGATGGTTTGACTGTTCGTGAGGTAGTGTTTCCACTTTTTGATGTATCAAAAAAAAAAAAAAAAGAATTTGGATGCATGACCATTATGTTGTTTATGAAAGCAGTAGTTTGGTTCACAAATGATTTTTTTTACTGCAGTTTACCCATATGATGGTGGTGATAGTTTCTTAAGAAAATTTGTGAAAGGGCAATTTGGACTGTCTTTGGTTCTCTGTGTAAGCCTTGGGCAGCTATACTTTGTAATCTTCTCTTCTCTTCTCTTAAAAAAAAAAAAATTAGATGCATGACCATTATGCTGTTTATGACAGCAGTCATTTGGTTCATAAATAGTTTTTTTTCAGCATGTTACTCATATGATGGTGGTGATAGTTTTCACAAGAAAATTCGTGATAGGGCAGTTTGGACTATCTTTGTTTCTCTGTGTATGCCTTGGGCAACTATACTTTGTAATCTTCTCTTCTCAATTGGAATAGAAATTATGATTTTTTTCCATGGAAAAAAAAATTGATATTTATTGCAATATTTGTGTGAATGTGCTTATTTTAATTGGAAGGTTCCAACCATTGTTCCAGTCTAAGTATTGTCAATTTCTACATGGTGTCCGAAGAGGTGTGAATCGCCACTATTAATATTAGTAGTTAATTTTGGATTTCTTATAGCAATGATTCAGAGTGGTTGTGACATTTTTGCGGAATTTCATTTAGAGTGGTTGTGACATTTTGTTGGATCAACATATTTTATAAGATTTTAAAGAAAGCCCTTGACACATCAAAGGGCTTTCTATGTTGCTTCGTATTGGACTCGTGCTCAAAAGCAATAAGCAATGTGTCAAGGTGATGTTTTTGGATCTTTTTGTTACAAAATCCAGTTTTCAGATCTGCTTCAAAAATTATTATGGATACTTTGTTTTCCAGAAGATTGTCTATTTTTTTAACCTTTTTGGACAGCTCAATGCATTGACATGTTTTTCCTACAAAACCATTATCACCATGGATGATGATTCCCAGGATTGGCGTATAAGGAGGCATGGAATGTTTCACAGGTTTGAGCTCTCAAAGGCATTAGTTAACAGGAAGGCAGCTATCATAAAAAATTCACATAAATGGTCACCTTGTATAAGCCATAAATCATGAAAACAACTCATTCTTTTGTTTTGTGTAGTGCTTCATGAGGGGTTCCAAATCAGCATTTTTTGTGACTTCTCTCTTTTGAGCTTCATTTTGCAGATCAAGGTCTTAAAAGGGTTTATTTCAAATGTGAACTGGAAGAGAGGGAAGCTTTGGCATCAACAATTGAGGCAAACTAATTTTTGATCCTTTAAACACATGATTAATCTTCACATGTTTTGCAGTCTATTTGATCCACCTTGAAGAGTTTGTAGGGAATTATTGTTGGGTAAGAATATTTTCCTAAAAACAAAGCACGGCAAGCCTCTCAATCTTTGGAGTTGGTCCATGGCAAAATTTGTGGTCCTATGGCTATTCAGCCTTTTGCAAGAAATCGTGACTTTCTCACATTCACTGATATTTTCACCAAGGGTGCTCAGGGTCTACACCATCAAATCCTATGGTCCTATGGCTATACCATCATTAATATGGGTCTAGACTCTACACCATAAAATTCGTGGCCCTATGACTATTCAGCCTTTTGCAATAAATCGTGACTTTCTCACATTCATTGATATTTTCACCGGTCAAGGTCTACACCATCAAACCCAAAGACAAAGCCTTTGCCAAGTTCAAGGAGCTCAAATCCCTGGTAATCAAAAGGAAAGGAATATCAAGTGCCTAAGGACTAATCATGGCAGAGAGTATGTCAACAATAAGTTTGAGGAGTTCTGTCCTTCCATGGTTTTTTTTTTTCAACACAATATTTAATATACACCCCAACAAAATTTGATAGCCAAGCAGAAGAATAGCACCATGATGGTTCAATGTAGGATCCACGCTAGCATATTAGACCTAAGACATTGGACAAAAGCAGTATACTGAGCAATATATCATCAACAAGGCTCTTATTCATGCAGCTAAGGGCATAACTCATTTGAGAGGTTGACAAGGAGTAAGCCTTCAGTTTCAACTTTCCGTGTGTTTCGGTTATTTGCTTGGGTTCATATTCTTATTGGGTTGTGGAACAACCTTCAACCAAAGAGTCACAAATGCATATTTCTTTTATATGATATGAGGTTGAAGGGCTATCGAGTTTGTGATCCCACTACTCATAATGTTTGCTCTCAATCAGCTTCTATTGTGCTCACTTAAACTTCCAGTCAGTCATATTTCAAGTAATGCTATTGAGCCTTCTTCTCCTTGTTTTTGGATGGAAGAAGTTGATCCCCCTACTTTGGATGATCTAGTTCTTGACATCTATTTAGATTTAAGTAATGCATAGGATCCTCTAATACCCAATATGGATTCTACCAATGAGTCTCGCCACTTGACCCTCTTATAGTTCGACCTATGCTCAAGTGGGCTGGGAGAACTCTATAGGATGCAAAGCCTTTTTTTCAACAAGAACGGTATTAGAAGCCCCCTCACCTCATGCATTACTTGGTAAGGTGGTTATCGATGGAGATCCAACTACTTATATTCAAGTTAAGGGATGCCCCAACTGGGAAGCAGCTATGCAAGCAAAGTATAAACCCTCTCATAAAAAATCCGACTTGGTAATTGGTTTCTTTGCCTAAGGGCAAGAATGTTGTTGGTTGTAAGTAGGTCTATATGAACAACTTTGGTCTTGACAGCCAGATTGGGAAGCATAAAGCTTGCATTGCTACACAGGAATTTTCTTCGAACGGAGTTGATTACAATGACACTTTTGTCACTCTTGCTCGAATTATTCTCTCAATTGCTACTTCACAAAGTCAGCAAGTTCATCAAATGATTATCAAGCATTCATTGCTTGATGGGGAGCTTCAAGAGGAGATTTACATGCAACAGCCAACAGGTTTTGTTGATGATAGCCTTACACTGTTGGTTTGCAAACTCAAGAAGTCCTTGTATGGGCTTAAGCAGGCACCTCATGCTTTGGTGTGAGAAGACACCTTTCTTAAGTGTGGATTCATGAAGCAAGGTGGATCATGATGTTTACATCAAGCATCAGGATGCTAAGGTATTGAGTGCGATGTTTTATGTTAATGATTCAATCATTATGAGGAGTTCCCCCATGATTCACAATTTGAAGCTACAACTTCAGCATCCATTTAAGATGATAGATTTGGGCCTAATTCAGATTGTTCAGTCTTCTTCAAAGATTTCACTTTTTCAACCACAATATGCCTTTGATTTACTACAATAGTTTAAGATGCAGGAATGCAAGCCATTTCTCACCCCTTTTTGCTTCTATGGTCAAGCTTGAGGCTAATTTTCGTTCTCTGGTGAATGCTCCTCTTTACGAGTCATTGGTGAGTAATCTTGTCTATCTCATCCACAATAGGTCATACATCTCCTTTGTTGTTAGTCTTTGCTCCAGGTATATGCAACTGCCTCATTAAAGTCACTTGAAGTGTGTCAAGCAAATTCTTCGCTATATCATAATTTCTATTCATATGGTCATTTATAACGCAGCAGGTGATCCCATTGTTTTGCAGGTTTACTCAGATGAAGATTGGGTCAGAAATATAGATGAGAAAAAAACCACTTCAAGTTTCTCATCTCTACTTCTGGACCAGTTTGTTAGAGTTCCAAGAATCGGAATACTCTCTTTGTCTTCTACAGAAGCAGAATATTGCAATGTTAATCATGTTGGTAAGCATCTGAAGTGGATGAGGATGTTTGATGAGTAGTTGGGTCCTCCTCAGAAGGGCCCCACCACTTTGTTTTGTAACAATCAAAGCATTATTCACTTAATATGCAATCATAGGGAGCATCAATAGAACAAGCACATTAAATTTTTGGATACATTTTATTCAATAGCTTCAATCTCAAGGCCTGTTTTTCTAGTACCTGTGGCTTCAGCAGATCAGCTTGCAAACATTTTCACAAAGGTTATGCCTGAGACTGAAGTTACTTCCACTCCTTTGCAGAAGCATATTGGCATGTGAGAGATTACACTAAGGGAAACGTTCAGTAATGTCTTCTCTCTGTGCCCCCTATTTTAGATTAAAGGGGAACGTTGAATGTGTAATCTTTGACTTATTAGCCACAGCCAACATTGTATGTAACGTATTGCATATACCTATAAGCCCGTGTGACACCTTGTAAGGTGATCTATGTGATATTATTGTATTAACTAATAAAAGGTTAGTTTGACATTTATAGGGATATGAGCCATTTTATTGTGGGAGTATTTATACTCCATCCCCAGCCCCATTTCATCGTTGGTGAAAAAGATAATTTGTGTCTAAGGTCACCTACCCCGTCTTTCATGTCTTATTGTTTCTTTTCAAGTTCCTTCTATGCATTTACCTAAGTATTGATCTCATTCATTCTACTCTAAAATATTGTCAATTTCTACAGAGGAGGAAGGCAATGTCAAAAAACCAAAAAAATGCCCATAACATCAAATTGACAAATAAATACTAAACAGTTGACTAGACACTTGATTGATGTGTGACCAAAGTTTACCATCATTTGACTAAAATTGCCTAATACTGATTGTTATCGGCTACAAGATACAAATTTAACCTTTTTCAATGGGAATGTTTGACTGTGGTACTTTGACCTGATGAAGAACTTAATGTTATTTACCTACTGTACTTGCTTTGACCAAAGATTAATGCTAAATTGTGCTGCATAGAATGCTGTACAAATATTCGCCAGGATTGTGATCCTTGATTTTTTCAAACGCCAAGTTTTGGTAGCATAGATACTGCTGGATGTGTCTAATCAAATACTCAGTTTTGTCAAGGTTGTATCAAGCCATGACTATTCTTGTCATACTTTATTTGACTAGAAAGAAGTTCACTTTGACTAGATAAACATCAAGTCAACTATTGTTCAAGCTTGATCAAGAGAATAAAAACTGCTGCCTGAACCTGATCATAGTTGGCTGCCCTAAATAATGATTATTCTACCATATTTACATGTATACTTGTTTTATTAGCTAAATCCTACCCTGTCTAACTCATATGAAGTAGATTTGGTTGAATTCTTAGAGATGACTTGCTGGATAAATATGGATAAAGCTCCATTGAGATTACTTCAAGACCACTGATTGGTTAAAAAAGTCACTCATGTCGACAGATTTGGATAATCCTTAGTCTACTTTGCTCATGATGCATTGGTTGGTTAAGGATTAGACAAGGTTATTCGTGGGCCATTTATTCATTAAGGTTCAATTGCTGTTACTCATGGGCCATTGATTGGTTGAGGCTCAATCAAGGTTACTAGTGGGCCACTGAGTGGCTAAGATTCATTTGAGGTTACTCAGGGGGGCAATCACTTGCTTAAGGATAAACCTCAGTTGAGATAGCTCATGGCGTACTAAAGTGAACATTGAAATTGACAAGACGGAATTGGTTACAACCCCGAATCAGAGAGCAAAGTATTCCAACAGAATGGACATCAACTATCAAGGAATGTCCATCCTTCCAAATGTGGATGGCTGATGATCTCCTTCTTTCCTAGCCCTATTGAGCTTCGATTACTTTGTGTGGTTTCTCTGTCAAATGCTACTGTATCCAAGGTGGTTGTCTTGTATCTTTTTCATTTTGTGCAAATATCCTGGTGGACAATCTATGACTACTTCAGATTGTAATAGTAAGAGTTGATGTTTCATTCCCACAAGTTTTTCAAAGCATTCTACAAGAAACTTGAATCTTGATGCAGATATATTTCAGAAGTTTTGATTAGTCGGTTATATTATTCTTTAGCAGAGTATGTTTGAGTTTTCATATACTTTTTTGTATTTTTTTAAAACAAATTTATATGGTGCAATAAAACAGAGCATTTATTAAAAAAGGGCTACCAAATTTTACAACAATGAATAAAAAATGGACCAGATTTTAAGTAAAATGGTGTTCTTATATATGGGCTTCCAGATATACTCTGTATATATTATAACTAGCCAAAATGCACCTTCTAAGGCTCAAAACCCTATGGGCATGTTCTGTTTACATTCCTATGAGTTCCATTTTGGCTAGGTATAATAACCCAGTGTATCCAGAAGCCCATATATAAAACCATTTCCATGTGTCAAGCCCAAATTCAGTCTACAATACTGTAACAAAATCCATAAAATGGTTGGTTTGATCTTCTGTGCTCACCAGAATGATTAGCAATCACACAAAAAAGGCAGTTCTACTTAGAGACTGATTACATGTGTGATCAAAACCAATGACCCATTGGAATGTAAACAAAATCTACCCACATTACCATCCTGCATGCAATAAACTATATAAACTTTGCATGGAACATTCCATACGATGGACCGTATACAGAAAAAACAGTGAACCAAAATCAAATATGGTAAACACAGAAAAAATATAATTTACATAAATAAAAAATATTAGTTTCTAAAAGCAGAGCATTCTTGAAGGTGTTGTAATAACCTGCTTAGACAATAATTAAAACCTGTATAATTTGCTTAGCATTTTTTCCCTTAAAAGTAATAGTATTTTTTGGTAATCAAGTCCATGATTTTGCCCAGTCAGGTTCAAAGGCCACCTTTACTATGCCCAATCAGGTTCCAAGACTAGAATTAGATATAAATTCAATATAATATTCATGAAAATTCAATGATGGGACATAGTATATAAGTAAAAGAGACTTATGAAAGTTGGGAGGACTATGATTTTATTCCAATTAAAATGTACATCCAACAAAATTGATCTATCAAAATCTTTAATATAAAAATATGCACATTAGTTAAATCCATCATGCAAATGCCACATATATTATAACCAACAAACAACGACCAACATATATGTGGGCCACTAGAACAAGTTTGTGCCTCAGGACTTGAGACCACCGTTAGTTTATGAGAGGCAGAAGAAGAAAGCAATGGAAAAGATATCCCATCAGAGAATGCGACAAGGGACCTTTCTTTTCACGTTTTAATAAGGTTGGTCATTTGGTTTAAAGACGGTGGAACTGCTGAAAGTGACTGCATTTGGTGACTATAATGAGCAGTCATCAGATCCATCCTGTGAATGTCATATAGATTATAGACAACAACCAAAGTATATGTTATTTTGGACTCTAGCACAAGTTTGTGGTTCAAAATTGAGATATACAATAGGTTATAAAAGGTAGAAGAAAAAACAACAAGATAGATATCCCATCACTTAGCGTAAAAGTGCAAAAGAGAGAGGGGCCGCCTTTTTCATTTTAACATGGTCAGACAAAGATTCTGTTAAAAAATGATGAAAATGCCGAAAGTGACAATTTTTTTGGTAACCATACAAGGTGAATTCATATAACAGAAGATGGTACCTGCTTGTCTCTCTGGAGATGCACCCTGCGCTCCAAAACCTTTAACATCAGAGACAGTTACACCACGAATCCCTATTTTCAGTAGACCCTGCAGTCCCATTTGTATAAGTTTAAGGAATTGGGCATACATGGACTAGTTTGTGTACGCTATATAATGCAGAACAAATGATTATATGAGAACCAGCATACACACACTTGTATTTAATAAGATGTTGAAGGGCATAAAGTAAATCCGAGTCTCACCGAAGTCACATGAGGGATGCTCCAAGGTCTGCAAAGTGTCCCAAAGTTCAAACCATGCAACAAATTACTTATTGATTCAGCAATTTGTTCTTCAAGATAAAATAGTGATCTAAGACTAGTTCTCGCTATTTATTGAGCTACTATAAAGTCCATCGTTACGGTGCCTAATGTCTTACTTGATGCAATTTGACCCACATTTATTTCAAATAGAAATGAACGTGTGACCTGTTATGCGATAAGAAATGCAACCAAGGAGAATAGACAACATGCAAGTACCTCAAAATTGCTTCTACTTTGTAAAAAGTGGTTTGTGGAACATAATCTGCCAAAACAATAGAAAATGGAATATCATTTGACATATCTGAGACCAACAAGTATTGAATAAACATTTGTCTCTTTCTAATTGTCTCTAAATCTACACGATCTAGTAAGTCCCTTCCTTCCGCTCTATATGGGAAACATTTTAGGGACTAAATTTAACAAATTGGTTCAATTTTATCAAAGAAAATTTACTTTATTCACCAAAATTTGCAAATATTCACAAATATGAATATTGAATTCTAGGCCTTTTCTGGAACACTAGCAAATGATATTCAATTTATATATTTTTATGAAATGGAAGATTGAACAATAAATTCTATAAAAACTTATCAAATGGCTGTTAAATTCTTCAACAGTCAATACATGTGTAATATGGGCTCACAATTTGCTGTCAATAAGAAAAATCTCAAAGTTTTGTTTATGAAGAAAAAGAATGTTCTGGCCCTTCTGTGTATAAGATGCAAATTCGTATATAGGGGATTCAAAGGCAAGGTGCGTGGCTTCCAATGGCCGATTCTGTCCAAATAAAGTTTAGCCTTGTACCAACAACGTTAACATTTTATACGAGAGAAAGCGTGCAAATTAAACAATTAAAGTGCAGCCGAACACAAAGAACACCCACAACCCTGAATCCCGTTGTCTTACATCACATCACATTCATATGAGAGAATCATTAGTTGAAAAGAATTTCCTATGCTAAATGGGGCTAAGATGGATTGAAAAACATGCATTGCATACAGCCCATTGCTCAAAACAAAATATAGCTATTTTGCCCTAACGTTGTGACTGGCAGCAGTGAAAGCAGTGTAGAATGAATAAATGAACTAATGAGACTGCAGATACCTGTATCTGTACATGTATCTATATCTGAATTCCTAGTGGTGTTGTTGGTTTCTTTTCCTCCAGCTTGAGCCGCTGCCTTAACTTGTAGTTTAATGCTTTCACCACCTATAACCGTTGTCCTCATCCTCATTTCTCTCTTTTTTTTTAACATTCCCCCATCCACGCAGGTGGAAGTAGACAGTCGTGATCGAAATGCTACCTTTGCATTCTTTGTTGATGATAATAACGAGATATGTCTCTGACAAAAAACAGACAACTGGGCCGCCATTCTTAGTGTTGCTTTGCCTCAGGGATTGGGGACGGGGATACTTTGAGCAACGCCCGCCCAACAACCATTGCTACAACAAAATTAATGACAGTACCTGAGTGTTGATGTCTTTTTCCTAAATAGGGAGTTGTTACATTTACAGTCTTTTGTTGAAATTTTTTTTAATTTATAAAGAGTTGGTTACATCTAATCTTTTTCTATTACCAAACAAAGTTGAAAATTAAATGTTACCTCTCAAGAGGTTTCAACTTTCCATACTTACTCTTATTTAATAGCTCTTCAGGTCTCTCATTGAAATAAATACTTTCAAAAACCAACTAGTGAAAAAAACCTGTATATATTCAAAAAAAAATCTACTCAAAATCACATCACATTTACAAAATAGAAGGAAATGAATAAATAGACCAATTAACAATCCTTGACAGAGAAAGGTAGAATCTTTTAAGAAAATTTATAAAGCAATAAAAAAAATTAAAATTTAAAGAGATTGATTTTTTATAAATAAAAGATGGTAAATCAGTCATGATTGTAGATGATAAGATATACCACGTTAAAGGAGTAAGAAATGTTCTTAATTTGCTTGATGGAAAATATACAACTGAAACTATATTATATGTGTCAATGTTAGTTAATAACTTGCTATTAATATCTTAAAATGATAGTTGAATATAAATTATTGATTGCAAGAAGAAAGGTTTCATTACAAAATAGAAAAAGTTTTGTAGCTACTGGTTCTTTCAAATATGACTTATTTGCCTTAAGATATTATCTTATCTCCTAACATTACCTTATTTGTAATCACAATGAATGCAACTACTCTTTAGCATAAGAGATTTTGACATATGAATTATGGATCATTAATCCAAGTACATAAACACTGAATGGTGATAGGATTTCCCAACGTCTCATGTGCACTACCAGTTTGTCTAGGTTGTTTAGTAGGAAAACAACACCAAGCACGATTTGAGTCAAGCTTTCATAAAGCTAAGGGACCATTAGATGTTGTAACACATCAATTTGTATAGACCAATGCATTCTAGTCATGGTGGACACAGATACTTTCAACTTTTTGTTGATGACTACTCACACAAGATGTGGGTATATTTCCTACCTTTGAAATTAGACACCTTCACATATTTCAAACAATTCAAGTAACTTGTTGAAACAACAATAGGACACTCTATTTGAGCCTTTCGCTTAGATCAAGGGGGAATATACATCCAATATTTTAAAAACATTCTGGCACAAAATGGGATCAAGCAATAGCTTACTACTGCCTGTACTCCATAACAAAATGGGGTTGCAAAAAGAAGAAATTGTTTCATTATGGAACTGGTTCGGTGTATGCTCTTAGGAGAAAATCTTGAGCAACAATATTGGGCTAAAGTTGTCAATACTATAGTATATCTTCAAAATAGGGCACCCACAAGAGCTCTTCAAGGTATTACACTTGAAGAAGCTTGGTCTAGGTCGAAACCGTCAATGACACACTAAAGGATTTTTGGATGCAAGGCATACATGCATGTACCAAAATAAAAAAGAACAAAATTGGATGCCAAATCATTGTCTTGTATACTTATTGGGTATGATGAGGCATCAAAATCCTATTGACTAATTGACCCCATCACCAAGAAACTTTATGTAAGTAGAGATGTGGTATCTGATGAAGAATGCAAGACAAGCATTGCAGACTATAAGAACACTACATCTCCCATTGTGAGTGTTGAAACACATGAGGAAGCTCATAAAGAAATTTAAGAAGATAAATCAAAAGTGATTGATGAATCGGTTGAAGAATCAGTAGCAACAGTACCACCTCAACAAAAAAAGATTGCAAAATGACTCATAAATACTCTCAAAGATGTAAAGCTTGATACACTGCTTGACTTAACTTCCAATAGACGTTGTACCTGTAGTAGCACACAAGAAGTAAATTTGGGTCTTTTGACTTCAAAAATAAAAAAGACACAATCAATTTCAATAAAGGATACAATTTGTTCACCTAAGTGGAAGACAACAATCAAAGCAGAATACACATCTTTGATGAAAAATGGAACATGGGATCTAGTCAATCATCTTAAAGAAAAAACCTATTGGTTGTAAGTGGATTTAAAAAATAAATTACAAGGCAGATGGTTCCTTTGAAAAATATAAGGCTCGACTTGTTGCAATAGATATTGCACAAAGAGAATGAATTGACTATGTAGAAACGATTGCACCTACATCTAAGATTACTACTATTCCTACAATCTATGCACTAACAACACATCTTGGGTGGAAAATACATCAAATGGATGTTAAAGTGCATTTCTCAATGGTGACCTCAAAGAAGAGGTGTATATGACTCAACCAAAAGTTTTTGTTGTTGAGGGGCAAGAATAAAAATGTTTGTAAATTAAATAAATACTATGAGTTATAATAAGATCATGAGTACATCAAGATTAATGACCATATTTTGTAGCATGATTTTAAAAGGTGTTTCTCTTATCCAAATCTCTATATAAAAAAAAGTTGGATCTAATACAATGATCCTTGTGGTGTATGTTGATGATATGGTTATCACAGGAAGTTTAGATAAATTGATAGATAGTGTGAAGAATGATTTGAAAAAGGTATTTGATATGACAAACTTGAGACTCCTACATTATTATCTTGGCTTAGAAGTTTGGTAGAGGAAGAATCACATTGTAATCACACAAACAAAATATGTCAAGATATTTTTAGACAATACAAGATGACAAATTGGAAACCTAAAGCAACACCTATAGAGCAAGGGTTACAATTTTCAAGATACAATAAATCACCCCAAGTATATGTTATCTTATATCGTCAACTGATTGATAGCCTCATATACCTAACAAATACCAGGTCAACTAATATTTTTATTATAAATTATCTTTCCATATTCATGCAAGATCCTAAGGAGAGTCATTGGAAAGCTACAAAAAGGATGTTATATTATGTTTGTGATATAGTTGAATATGGCCTAGAATATAAGAAGAATGATACTTTATACTTACAGGGATTCACAGACGTAGATTATGTTGGATCTATTAATGACAGGATGTTAGCATTAAGATATATATTTCATATTGGGTCTAGACCTATCTTGTGGTATAACAAAAAGCAACATGTAATGGAACTTTTTTCCGTAAAGGTCAAATATCATGTTGTATGAGATGCTACATGTGAGGCATTATGCTTACAATTCATCTTATCAGACATGGGTGTGTGTGAAAGATGACCAACTATGTTGAATTGTGACAATCAAAGTGTTTTGAAACTGATTAAGAATCAAGTATTTCATGAGAAGACAAAACACAATGAAACATAATATCATTTCATTAGTAAGCACGTTCAAGATCATCATATTTAACTCAAATACATTTCTATTGAAGACCAAATTTTTGATATTTTTGTTAGGCACTAAGACAAGTCAAGTTTGAATCTTTTTGCAATTCTCTTTGTATATATAATGTAAGAAGGGAGGATGGTAGAAATAATTATTACGTTATTTTATTGTCACTATAGAAGACATGGAATATTAGGAGACATCCCATGCTGGTCTTCAAAGCACCAAGAGTCTTCTAAAATCAAGAGATACATATTTGTATAAGTAAATGTATCATGCTTGTTAGCAGATGAATGAAGTGAAACAGTTGTGTGCCTCCTACTTACACGGATTCTAGTAGTTATGAGCTAATAAATAAAATTTTAAAGGGATGAAGTAAAAGATCTAAAGTTAGAAAGAATAAAAAAATATTTCGACCAAATAAATGGTATGACTAAGAATGAATGTAATAATGATAGTTTTAAATATTAGCAAGAATAAAATAACTTCTTTATAATAAATAAATGGTATGATGAAGAATGAATGTAATAATAACTTTGAAAGAATCATGTCAAAAAGAGGAAAATAAAATTTTGTACAAAAAGATAGTAAAAGCAAAACAAAAAATTAATTTACAAAGGAAGAATAAACCAAAATAATTTTGGAAGAAAATTTAGTAGAAAGAGGAAAAAAATTAAAATAATATTATATAAATCTAATAGTTGGAGTATGCGTAGTTATATGAACAAGCAAGAAGAAGAAATTTCTCTCATAATCATTACAATAGCAAATTTATTTACATTAAGGGGGTCAACGAAGGTATTAAAAAGCTTAGAACATGTATGGCTTGGGATGTCGATGAAACATATGCATAACACTTAAAATGGGGAGTAGAGGACTTAGCACCGTGCATCAAAAGAATATTCTCCAACACCATTAAGCCTTAGTTTTGGACGACGGTCCAAGTTGTTCATTTGAGGCTAGAGGAAAAAACACACTATCAAGAACTTGGTAAGTTTTAAGGATCATTTTATATTCCTCCTAATTTAATCGTAATTCATCATAGTAACAATAGGTGACGTCTAAGCCTCTATCAACTTTAGAAAAGGTTAGATATAGTTAAGGAGCATAGACCTTCAAGGAAATTTAGAGGAGGATCTTCCAAAGGAGGATTTAACAGGAAAGAGATTCCACCTATATGTCCTACATCTCCACAATGAGCACCAAATTTTGAATTTAAGATCTCTACTGATTCATGGAATTGGATTGACTTGTATTTTAGTTGTAGTGCTCCCAAATCTAAGTTTCAACAAGGTTGGATAAGTTTTCCATAGGCTTCCCCCAAACTTTATATTTTAGTCAACTCCTTGCTTCCTTCATTTGGGTCTAATCTAAACTAACTATTTGCATCAAATATAGTGCACACATGAAAGTTTGTGCAAAAATTAAATTACAGGATTAAATATACATAAAGGAAAATACATAAAATAAATGCATAGAGTTTAGAGTGTGATAAATGAAAGCAAATATGGCTATTACACTGTAGCGAGGATAGCATGCAATTAGTCAACACATGAGAAATTGAATAACATCAATGTTCATCCGTTTATTTGATTATGAAACTGATATTCGAATGACAAGATGGGCTAGAAGGGTTGTACCTAACCATCATGAACTTGATAAACCATGACGATGGTACCTCTAACAAGATGCTCAAAGACTTACCAATTTCTTACAACCTCATGAGTACAAAGCACAATGTGGGTTTCACAGAGTGTAGCTCTAAATTCTCATGGTCAAAATATGAATACAATGAGGGTCCTAGGCCCCTATTTATAGTTCAAGTTGACCCTTGAGTAACTTGGGGTAAAAAATAACTACCCCTAGTAAAAATAAAGATTTGGGGGTAACTTTACAAAATGTTACATCTCCAAATGTTACATGCCTCTAATTATACCTCTATCAGACTTAGAAGGCTCAAAAAATTCTTAATGAACCACAAAATATTAAAAACATCACTTAAAAAAAACCTCTAAATTTGCACCAATTTTTACTTTTGTGCTAGTTTGAACGATTTGCTTGTATTTTACAAGCAAATCAACACCCTTTGTTAAGCAAACTATCATATTTTTTTGAGAAAATTGGCATATTTTTTTGAGTGAATCAACACTTTTTCCTAAGGGAATTGACACCCTTTGCTGGGAAAATTAGCACTTTTCCTAAGCGAATCGACACCTTATTTTGAGCGAAATTACACCTTTTACTAAGGGAAACAACACTCTTTATTGAGTGAATTGATCCATTGAGCCAATCGCTCCATTTTGTAAGTGAGTCACTCCATTTTATGAGCAAATTGCTTCCTTGAGCCAATTGGTCCACTTTATGAGTGAATTGCTCAATTTTACAAGTAGTTCACTCCTTTGAACCAATTGGTCCATTTTGGAGACTTATCCAAAGTTTGTCAATTTTTCAAGTTTTATTGTTTTCTAATTTTGTTCCTCAATTTACAAAATCTATTTTCACTGGCTAACTCCCTAGAGTTAGAAATGTGGTAGTTCGATACTACATTTATGGTGATTTATTGGGCACCAAGCTCAATGGGTGAGAGATCCTAGACATTGCCTTTATTCTTGGGCATGGAGTCTTCAAAATTGGAACCTTCATTATAAAGTTGTAAAACTACGGGTCATATTTGTTTAGCTATGGGGTAATAGGTACAAAAGTGCCTATCAATTAGTATGTGAGGGTGCACCTTAATCATCTACATTTTAGTATCTGATATCAACTCCTCATATTGATCCTATGAGGAGCTCTTCCCTTGATCCTTTTTAATTTCTTGACTTCCACAAGTGGCCTTGTAATTCAATGTTCTCATTTGAAGCACTAAAAACATTGTCTATGGATACATCCACTTTGATTTTCTCTATAATCCCTTATTTAGTGTTTCTTGCGCCTCGTTTCTCAATTCTTCAACTGTCATTCCAAGAGCATCATAGGTAGCTTACATTGTTGGGGCCACCCTTACATGTAGGATATATACTTCAACTACATGATTAGCATCTTCTTATATAACCTACCCAATTACTTCATTTATTTCATTGGATGAGGATTTCTTTATGTACATTGCCTTGATTTTCAAATCCTCTTCCACCTACCTAATTGTCCTTGAAGAACAAGGTATCACACTTATTGAGATACATGGAGTGCTTCTTAGCATAAAGGGATTTAATATGAAAATGTCTCGTGTGTCTTATAATGCTTGGTCCCAAAGGAACTTGACTTGATCCATCACTAAGATCTTAGCTTTCATATTCAGTATTGGAAGTGCCTTGATGACTAATAGATCCTCTCTTCCTTTCATTGGCTAGCATTGGTGGATCACAAGTGTAGTAGATACTAAAGTTTTTTTCAAGTTTTTTTCACTAATGTTGTCTTGATCATCCTACTTTCTTGTCCCTTGCATAGTTCCTGATACTTACTCTCTATCCTTTCAAAGGATACCTTTTTACCAAGGGAGGGAATGCCTGATGGATGTCAACACCAAGATGTTCCTTCATAATGTGAATTACCTTAAAAAGTTTTGATACATAGAGTATCATTGTAACTATGTAGACCAATGAACCAATTAAGAGAAGGATATCAGTTTAACACAATTATTTGGACGATGGTGTGGATTGTGTGGTGATGAATTATGAGAGAGATCAAAATAATGACACATGGAGTGACACAATGACACTTAGGATGTGGGGACCAAAGGATGGGTGCAAGGTGAATAGAATGGTAGGTGATGATATGAGTGATAATAGGGTAAATAGAGTGAATATGATATATGAAATACCCCTACATTTCAAATAAGCAAATATTTTGGTGACCTTAAGACTAGGGCTATGCTTATTTGGGGTGGGATGGACATAGCAAAAAAAATTAGAAGGATTTAAAGAAGCGAGAGTAGAAGAAATAAGAGGGAAATGGAAAATAGAGAGGGAAGTAGAAGAAACAGGGGTGAAAGTAAAGTGAAGTTGGTTGTAGGAAATATGGTAGAAGAAATTTATACTTTTAGCTTGGCAACTTCCACTCTTGCCACTCTTTTTATTATTTGTAAACCTTCCTTTTTAGAGCCCTTCTCTTCAAGGTTATCTAGCATCTCTTTATCCTTTTATCCTTCATTTCCTTGAGTCATCCAAGGTCTCATATATTGAACTATTTTTACCAGCCCTCATATCGACAATCATTCTTAAGAATATGTTGTTAACAAGGTTTGTGTTATATTCTAACCTGTCCATTGGGTTGCACACTTAGAAGGAAGAAAAATCTTACTTTAAAAAAATCTAGATCTCAGGCATTGCCTTGCTATCATCGTATTTTCAAGTTGTCATTTCCTCTTATCAACTTTGTAGAAAAAACCATTGATCTTAGAAATATCTTCAACCAATTTTAGAAAATGGATGTAAATAAATGGGGACTCGAGTGTCTCATAAGAGATTTTTGCCGAGGTGAGAAGATTTTCTCTTTCTTTTTCTTCTTCTTCTTCTTTTCTTTTTTTTTGAGGAGGGAATTTATAGAAACAAACAACTATATCTTATAATGAAAGACAATCCCATTCACTAGCTTTGAAAAATAGTTGTCAGCCCTTTTGATGTTGATATTCCAACTCAAGATTTTCCAATACCTATGTAAACATAGTAAGATATAATTAACGATGCATATAGGGGGCCTTCACTAAAGGTGATTTCCTAACTTAGATCCTCATGGGGATAATTTAAGAGATGGTATGTTTTTTCACCAAAATAATTGAAACCTTGAGTGGGTATCAAGATTTAAAAAGAAAGAATAGCCTTTTCTTTTATCATTTCCTCTTGATCTATCTTTTGCTACCAAATATATTGGAACTGATATCTCCTTTTACTTCTAAAGTGGTGGGAAGTATGGGTGTATTGTAAATTATATAATTGTGATAGCCTCTCTACCTTTAACCTCATTCTATGATCTAATTTGATGGTAATATTCAATTTGGATAACCGACTTTATGTAACTAGATAACACAACATCACTCAATAATAATGGTTTATTTTGCTACTATCCCTAAACCAATTCAATGTCATTATTTATCTCATAATATTATTGGGGTAAAATTTTTACCCTAGTTATACTTCCTAAGGTTTTAGGAAAGTGTTCCATTTTTAGGATCATGGTTTCTCTTTTACTCAATGCAACCTTATTATTTACAACCACTTAAGCAATCTCAAATGTAGAATCCTTCTCTATTTGTTAAATAGATTTAATTTCCAAGATTATATCCCCAAAGAGGGATGCTTTTTTTATTGGTGAAAAGGGGTTTTGAAAGGGTCCTGTAACCTTTTACAATAGCTGAGAAATAACTAGAAGCTCCGAAGAGACAAACAACCAACATGCAGGTAATCCTACCATTACCCTAGAGAAACTATTGCTGAGGTACAAAATCATCCTTGGGTCCCACGCAAGGGAGGGTTTGAATGCTGAAAAGAGCCCACGTAGGGGCAAAAAAATACAAAAAAAATGCCCATGCAAGGGCTTGGCTTGAGAACCGATAAAACAAAAAAGGCCAACATGAGGACAGACCAAGAAAACAAAGAAATCTGAAAGAGCAAGAATAGAAAAAACACCAGGGGGAGACCCCCATGGCCAAGAAACCACCTACATCACAAATTAAACATTTGGTCCCAGACCATTACCTGTAGGTCTCTCTCCAACCAAGTTTTTGAATTCCTCGAGTACTTCATACTGATCCTTGTATTCATCGAGGAGGGAGTTAACTTGAACCAGGAGGGAAGAGATAGTCCTGGCTACCCGACCAATAGCTTTGAGGAGGTACTGGATCTCTTGGATGTGCCCACAATTGGAAAGGTTTAGGAAATGTGTCACTCGAGAGGTCAGTAAGGGAGCCTGAGTAGAGGTCCCTTCATTGTGGATTGATCTCCTTGCTGACTTATCTTTCTTTATCTTGAAGGAAAGGGAATCATTTGAAGCATCATCGATGATGATCAAGGTCTTTCGTTTATTGCACCCCACCTTGGCTCGGAGGGGTATCGATAGGGTTTAGATTTTTGGGAGCCTGGGGTATCGTTCGTCCTAGCTATAGAGCTCGGATTGCAATTGGGATGAGGGGAGACCAGGACGTCTCCCCCAACCTCCCCTCTAGTGTTAGCAGGTCCTTCGATAATGAGAGCGAGCCCAATAGGTACAACCACCATGCGGTTCTGCTCTGCCACCACGAAGTTGAACAACACAAGATGGAGGTCTTGGTGTAGGGGGAAGAAGGAGACTCCTCTCTTCACACTCATGATCAATCTTTCCATAGACCAAAACATATACTTAGGAATGTTAATTGATTTTTTCCCTCGAAGGTGATTCAATAACGCAAGATGAAAGATTTGAAGGATAGTGTTCGGGTTGTCAAGGGTGAAATACTATAGCATCATTACCATCATCATGTCCCACGATTTTGACAGTGTTTCCCTCACTATGTCGTATTTTTCTTCCGAGGGACTCCCATTTATTTTTGAACAAAGTCAATTCCCCTTGGAGGGAATGTTTTTCACGGTTAATAATTTCCCCATCATTAGGGAGGCCAATGAATTTTGCTAGAAGGTCCATTGTGCAAATGAAGACCATCCCCCTGATGACGATGTGCCATCCATTCCACGAGCAGATGAAATCCATGGATAAATCCAGTTCGATCTTGCTAAACCACTACAAAAAGTTGAGGAGGTCATGGTCTCTGAAGATGTCTTCGACTAGGGGAGTTAGTTGGAGGGATGTAGGTTCAATTTTGGCCATGATAGGAAAACAAACAACAATGTGACAGATAGTGATCGAGGGAGGGCAAAAATGACAAGTAGGAAGGGTTGCCAGGGCAGAAATAAAATTACAAGAAAATTCTAGAAGAATCCACCATCCAAGGTGGCTCTTGCTCCAAATCAACCAAATCAAATAGAAATTAAGGGACACAGGTGAAATGGCACACCGAACAAGGGGGAGGGCTAGGTGGCAAAGAGTGAAGGTGGCACCAAGTTCGACTAAATGGGTGGGCCAGTATGGGACATGATGAGGGAGATGAACATCCTTGTTGGACAGGCAGACGTGATGGAGGCACATGATGGGGGTGACGAAACCAATCACTATGGGGATGTTAAAAAGAAAACACGCCATCAAGCGACATTGAAAACACACCTTGCCCAAAAGGCACTAGAGAGGCAACGACAAGTCAATGAGGATCGACTAAAAATGAGGAAGCAAACGAAATGACCATTGGGTATTGGGACAGTTGCATTGACCCAATCGAGGACATAGGCAAGGGGGACAAACATTCCCAAGGTTCGAGCACCCCTGCCAAAATTAGATAGAGGGATGCTTTTTCACAAAAGGAACCTCATGATGTTTCTCCAAACTCTATAGGCTTAGCTTTCTCCAAGATAAAATTGTATGTTTTATATTATAAATTAGCTTATGTGGACATAAAAACTAACCCACTTTTCATCATTCTCACCAATTCATCCTTATGCATCAACCTTCTAACCAACCAAGTCATCTTAGGCATTATATGCTTCAAGAAGTAAGGTCATCTTTGATCTAGATTTTCCCCATCAAATCTTCTCCATTGCTCCCAAAACCACTACTATTGGATCAAGCTCAAAAAGAGCTTTTCAACAAGTATAATTTTATAATATTCTAACATTGTTTGGTCCCACAAAATGTAAAACAACCACACATGGGTCTAATTATCTCAAATTCACAGTCCTTCCTTATGGGGTGTGAATTTGGCATGCCAAATTCACACCTACCAAGTATGGGGTATGAATTTGGAAATCTTGGGTTTTTCTCTCAAAAACCCTTGTCCAAACAAGGGTTTTTCCAAAGTTTAAGTTTTGTTTTCTCACCTAAAAACCTTCCCTGTTGGTCACGAATCTGCCACAGGAAAGGATTTTACAAGTGCGCCCTAGACCCGGCCAACATTGAAAGGCTGGAAGCAAGAAATGGCTCCCAGACCAATCTCCAGAGTGGGCTGGTTCCCCTTACTATTCTAAATTTTTGTTTAAAGATAAGGGTTGCTGGAAAGAAATTAAAAGTTGCAGAAAGAAATCGAAATATGACCGTAGCCGAAGTTATGGGATCGGGAGAACAACAACATAAAACTTACAGTGCAACAACAACAAGTAATAGAAGTTATTAACTTGATTCTCGCACAACCATATGCAGATAATCCCTCCAATATTACATTCCAGGAATTATACCCTTACAAGCAAGATTCAAATCCAACATACAGAATTCGAATATAACAGCAACCAAGGAATATGAATTCTATTAGAAATGCAAAAGACACAGAAAGGAAAGTCACCCAAACAGCTATTCGATGAATCAGAAGCCAACTCTTTATTCCCGCAAATGACTTTCAGTTTCTAGCAGAAAAACTCCCAACCTCTGCAAATGAGGTTTACATTGGTTTTTATAGAGGGCCGTCCTCTTTGCAGCATTTAATATTTGCCACCGACCTTCTTGAGATCTACAATTATGCCACCGAAAATAAGCACATGATCCCCTTAATCGCAGCCTTGAAGCACCACAAAATTGAATGCAATTAGACGTCAGCGGTCACCTTCATTAAATTTGTCTTTGAACATGTGCATGAAACCGTTGAAACAACCCACGAACAACAGCCTCGAACAAATAAAATCTTCAATTTTGGTGGCCTGGACGCTTCTTCAACCTTGACCGCATGGGAAATCCGCAAAACATTAAATTCGGGCAAGCATTTAATCCTTGGAAATCGAAAAAAACTTATCGGGCGTTCATACTGTGCTTTGGCGGGAAACTGTCGCAGGTCGCGAAAACGCGACGTCTTCATCTTGCTCGGTCTTATCGCCAAAAGTGCAGCGAATCGCTACAACTTTCATGTCTTTTGCTTTCGAACCAAAATGGCCACGATTTTGGAACAGGTAGCGATATCGCTACGCATTTTACTTTCGTACCATTTGCCACTTTTCGTCGCGAAAATGCGACATCTTTCACCCTGCAGGACCCTTTCTTAAAAGTGCAGCGAATCGCTGCAACTTTTAGCTTTGTGACTCCTCTTTCAACAATGCCCGCGATTTTGGAAATGTCGCTCCAACTTTTACTTTGTTGAACCTTGTCTCGAACAGGTAGCGATATCGCTACACGTTCTAAACCTTAACTCCTTAAAAAATGCAACATACTTCGCATTGTTCCGTGGTCTTCCAAGAGTGTAGCGAATCGCTGCGCTTTTATCCCTTTGACAACCGTCCCACGATTTTGAGACATGCAGCGCATCGCTGCAACTTTTTGACTTAAGCCTTTTGAAACCACAGCGGCCGCGATAACGGAACGTGCAGCGCATCGCTGCAACTTTTGAGTTTAAGTCGTCGGCTGAGTTTTTTGTCGCGATTTCATGACATTTTGTCGCTCGCCCTCCTTTGCTCGTTGCAAGTCACGAAAATAGAACACGTCGCGATATCGTGACGGTTTTGCTTAGCTGCATGCGTTGACCGCGATTTCGCGACACGTCGCGAAATCGCGACAATTTCTGGACTTAGTCTTTTTGCTCCTTTTTTCATCAAAACCACATCCAAGCCAGTATAGAAGTTAAATATGCAACAACTTAAACATTAATACTTCAATGAAAATCAATGTGGCAAAAATGCCAACATTCTTGGCGGCTCGCGGGGTATACAGCTCGCTGTATGCAAGGATCCAGGCCTGAATCCATTGGGCACAGAGTCATACTAGAACAGGAGGCCGGCTGCTGTGATACATTTCAGGGGACTGCTGCAATACTTCTGCTGAAAAGCTGAAAGAACCTGCATATAACCGATTATGGAATGAAAGAAATGAAATGAGATAATGGAGTGAGCTCCTGCGATTGCGCAGGCGGTGAATGCAAATGGAATGATGATAATAATGAAATGATATAGAGACAAAGCGATGTGGTGGACACAGCAACAGAATGCTGCCATACTACCAGCTGCAATGGATGTGGAATTAAAGTGAATAAACTTAGGGAATGGAAATGAAATATGAAGGCTGTGGAATGACAATGAACTAGACTGTAAATAAATGCGTAAAAAGACAGAACTTAGAGGAAAGGGATAAGAAAGAACGGGAACAATGAGAATGGGGAAAAGAAACAACAGCCGTGGCTTACTTTTTTTTTTTTTATTTGCAGAAGAAAAAAGAAGGAGAAAGATGAAGAAAGGAAAGAGGGGAAAAGAGGGAAGGGAAAAGAAGAATTTTCTGGAAAGCCACCAACTGCTGGGAAAGGAGAAAATCACAAAAACACAAAAGACACCTACAGCTCGTAAGCAACAAGAACCAAGGCGATAAATAAAAGCAAAACATGTATATATATATATATATATATATATTTTTTTTACTATATACAAACTTATACTGAACTGTCAATTCATGAAGTATAGGCCTTCAGATGAAAGCCATTTACTGAAATTGGAAGTGGGTTGCCCTCCAAGTCTTCGAGGTAGAACGAATTTGCTGCACCTGTGCTGGTAATGCGGAAGGGACCCTCCCATAAAGCATCAAACTTCTTGTGATTCCCAGGTTTAGCTTTGTTTTCGTTCCATTTTAACACCAAATCTCCTGTTTTGAGTGGACGATCTGCAGAATGTTTACAAAACCACTTAGACATACCCTGTGTGTGTTTGACAAACTCTTCATATGCCTCAGAATGTTGTTCTTCTAACTGCAACAATTGAGCTATCCGCATATCCAAGGAACTGATATCTGTTTCATCGTCCTGAAAAGCCTGCAACTGCTGCAATACTGGAAACTCAAGATGAACAGGCAACCTTGCTTCTTTCCCATAAACTAGGGCATAGGGTGAGGTCTTGATGGACTTCTTAACTGAAATTCTATCTGCCCATAAAACTTGATTCAGTAAAAGGTGCCATGATCTCTTGTTTTCTCCCAAAGACCTCTTCAAAATCCGGAGCAAATTTTTATTTGTTGACTCTGCCAAGCCATTCCCCTGTGGATAATAATTGGAAGATGTTTTTAGGAAAATACCATACTTGTTAGCAAACTCAGCTAGTTCAGCTCCAATGAATGGGGTCCCATTATCTGTAATAATGGCATCAGGAATGCCAAAGCGAGTAGTCAAGCCTTCAATAAAAGATATCACCACAGTCTGATTTGCAACCTTTGTTGGGATAGCTTCGGACCACCTTGTGAAATAGTCTGTAGCTGTCAAAATATACCTATGTCCAGCTGAGGAATTAGGATCAATAATTCCAATGAAATCCAACCCCCACTGCTGAAAGGGTGCTTCAACCTGAATTGGATGCAAAGGCAGTGCTGCATTCCTTACTCTTCCTGTGTATCTCTGACATTTGTCACAGGCTTGCGCAATCTTGAAAGCGTCTGAAAATAGGGTCGGCCAATAATAACCAGCTCGGATTATCTTCAAAGCCATCGGTCTTCCAGCAAAGTGTCCCCCTGATAGACCAGAATGAAACTCTTCCAAGAGCCTAGCCTTTTCTGATTCTTTAACACATCTTAGAAGAACACCATCAATATTCTTAAAAAACAATCCTTCTGATAACAAAACATACCGAAGAGCTTGCAGACGAAATCTCCTCCTCTGTGAAGCATTCAACTGTGAAGGACATCTACCAGTTGTGAAGTAATCGATGAGGTCTTCTGTCCAATCCTTTTCCTGAATTAAGAAATTCATCAAATTGTCATCACTGGCAAGATTTTCTGTTTGATGTTCAACTATACCAGAGGCTGCCGTTTTTGCCAAATGCTGGCATAAAGCCTTACCACGCACTAGCTTAGTTGGATGAATTTCAACATCAAATTCTTGGATCTTGGTGACCCAACCAGCACGTTTATCACCCAACTCTCCTTGAAGAATGAAATTTCTTACATCAGGATGAATCACATAAACAATTGTTCTGCTCTGAGATATAAAATGCTTGAATTTCTTAAGGGATTTCATAACTGCATACACCTATTTTTCAATGAAGTTATACTTTGCCTCATGAGGTAGAATGACCTGGCTAAGGAAAGCAATGGGCCTTTCATTCCCATCGTCTCCTTTCTGTGTAAGAACCGCAGCATAACTTTCTTCTTCTCCAACTGCATACAAAATGAAATCCTTCGAGTAGTCAGGATTAATCAGAACAGGGGCCTGTGCTATTCTTTCCTTGATTTCCTGGAATGCTTCTTTTCTTCGAGCTGTCCATTGGAAATTTGCATCCTTTTTCAACAATTCAGTCATAGGTTTTACAACCTGGGCAAAATCAGAAATGAATTTCCTAATGAAATTGATCTGTCCAAAGAAAGACTGCAGTTCTTTTTTGTTTGCAGGGAGTGACAACTTCTTTAATGCTTCAACTCGGGCTGGATCTATTGCTAACCCATCCTCTGAAATTACATGCCCCAGAAGCTTACCTTCTTTTACTGCAAACACTGACTTCTTTGGATTAATGGAAATCCCAAATTCCCTGCACTTTTCAAAAATCTGTCTCAGGTGAGAACAGTGATCCTCCCGTCTATGTGAAAATATTGTCATGTCATCAAGATATATCACAATGATCTTGTTCAACAATTCCTTGAATGCAATGTCCATGGCTCTTTGAAAGGTAGCTCCAAGCATTTGATAGTCCGAAAGGCATTCGCTGATAAGCAAAAGTGCCCCATTTTGTTGTAAATGTTGTCTTGTACTGATCCTCATCTTTCACCCAAATCTGGTTATATCCAGAGAATCCATCCAACAGAGAAAAACGTTGAGCTCCAGCCACAACATGCAGTATTTGATCTATACGTGGCAAAGGATAATGATCCTTCAATGATGCACGGTTCAAGTTTCGAAAGTCTACACACAATCGTATGTCTCCATTCTTCTTTCGAACCGGGACCAGATTGGCAACCCAAGTGGAATGCTTAACTGGATAAATAATTTTGGCTTGCAGCATTTTTACAAGCTCAGCCCTCATCAACATCTCAATCTTTGGATTTACAGGTCGCTGTTTTTGCCGAAAAGGTCTGACTCCTTCCTCCAATTCAATTGTATGCTGCACAATCTGTTTATTGTAGCCCTTCAAGTCTTCATAGCTCCAAGCTACAATATCAGAAAACTCCTCACACAGGTGCTTGATCTCTTGCAGTTCTTCTGGTGTAGAATCAGTTCCAACCTTAATCGCTTTATTAGGCTCTAACTCTAACTCCATGTACTCCTTTTTGTCAATCTCGAGCCGATGTTTTTTGGACCGATCATGCTGATCAAACAAGCTTTCCAGAGTTATAAGACCCTTCGGAATATGATTATTCCGTAATTGAATGAGACCTTCTGCTTCTTCGTGCTCCAAAGTTCTCCCTTCAACAGTGGCAGCTTCATGAATCAAGAAATTGACAATCTGCTCATCATCTTCGAAGACTTGCCAGAAAGTTTCTTTGTCGGGCACACTGGGCCTGTATACCATCCTTACTGTCTTGGGTTTCTTCATTACTTGTTCAACAGGGGAAAAATTGGCTCCAAGAGATGCTAAAAGGTCTGCATGTTTATTCATCTCTCGGGAAACAGCTTGAATGTTTAGAGCTGTAAAAAACTCAAAGAGGTCCCACACCTGATTGCGATATGCTTTAAGGTAATGCTGCTTAGCAATGCACCTATTTGTGATCTGGTTTACAACAAGCTCAGAATCACCAAAAATCTTGAGTCGTTCAATTCCTAACTTCCTTGCTTTCTTTAAACCCAAACATAATGCTTCATATTCAGCAGCATTGTTAGTACAACTCCATGTAAGACGGTATGAATATGTTCTTTGGATACCAGAAGGAGAAATCAAAACAATACCTGCTCCGGCACCGTTCTTGCATCTAGCTCCGTCAAAATATAGCTGCCATAGTTGGTCTATAACAGCATTCTGATCAACTTGGTGTGAAAATTCTTGCTTTGTATCACTCTCAGGCTTTTGGATGGCATAACAGCCGATTTCAGTCTCCAACATAGCATTAAAATTAAGCATAGAAAACTGATCATCCAACTGAAGATTATCTAAAACTTCTCTCATCAAAACAGAATCCTCGGATTCTTCAGTAAGCATGTGGACAGACTGCATGTCTTTTTCTGCTTCTTCCAACTTCTCGATATGAAAAGGGGAAGGTTTTTCATTCTGAATCTTGAGAGGTCTACCCTTGAAAGGAATTTCTAAGTGGGAATAATCTAGTGCCAGATAACCCCCCAACTTTGCGGTAAACTCCCTGGATAAACACATACTAAAGTAGGGTTCTAGATCTACCACAACAATTTCTTGGATAACAGTAATTTGGGGCATAGTATGAAGAACAATTGGAACATCCTTGATCACACCTACTATTTTTACAGGAGTACCATCCAATTGCAGAACTCCAGGACTACTCCGTGTATATTCCATTCCCATTGCTTCACAAACTCCCTTGGGCATGACAGTTGTAGCAGCTCCAGAGTCAATCATGCAGTTATGCACAATCCAACCTTCTATTTGCAATGATAAATAAAATGGAGGTGGTCTATTTTTCCCAGTAGCAGAGGTGGTTAAGGTTTGAGCATACACTATCTGGGTAGGACCTTTTTCATTATCCTTTACAGATTTTAATGATTCCTGTAATAAATCTACTTGACCAGGCAACTGCAAAGCATCGTAGAGGCTTACCTTAGCCGGGGTCTTTTTTAGTTCTTCAACAATGTTGTATGCAACTGCGGCAGAGTCCTTCTTTTCAGCAGGTTGTTCAAATCTGGTTCGATCTGTGTGGCTTCCACCCTTAGCCTCTTTGTCAGTGAGGGATACTTCAACTTTTCTCGAGCTTGCTCCTCTGCTTCTGATCTTGCTGGTGCAGCTGCAGCTTTTCCTTGAACTCTGTGAGAAACAGGATCCTTTGGCAAAACAGGCACATCAGACTTTGGAACTGGCACAGGAGCTTTCACTGGCTTCTTCACCTCGGTCGGCACTCTTAACGGTTCTAAGTCCGCGGGATCAACAGTCACAGGCTTCTTTCCAGTCCTTGTTAGAACTGAAACTTGATCTTCCACTGGAGACATCAAACTATGACCAGCTTCAGAAATCATATTAACTTGTCCACCCGAAGAACTAGCAGCCAATGTCTGCACATAATTCAGATGGACCATACAAGTATCCTCTCCATGAGGGTCATTACAGGTCGAGCACCAATACATTCTGTCTGCAAGGGCTGGATCTTCATTTACCAAAGCAGTTAAGCTTTTTTCAGGTGCTTTACTAGTCGAGGCAGCTTGGTCTCTAGTAATTGCAGGAGGTTGAAATCTCCTTGGCTGGAAATCTCTCTCAGCTTGCTTCCTCTCAATGAGTGTAATCTTGTTACCCATGGCCCTAATTGCCGAATTGGCGGACTTTACCTCTTGCAATAATGTTGTATATGGATCAGGGTTCACAGGTGCAGGAGGTGCTGGCAATGGCAAAGGAGTCGGTGGTGCAGGCAAAGCTGGAAATGAAGTGGAAATGGGAGATGGTTGAGTTTTGGGTGCAGGAAGCGGCAGAGGAGCTAAAGTAGGCAACTGAGGAGCTGGGACAGGCGCAATTTGAGGTGCTTTAGAGCTCCATGATGGGGTGGGATACATAGATGGCATGGGCTGTGAAAGTGAACCAGAATGTAAATACTGAGGCAAATCTGGTATAATAGGCATAGTTACCTTTGGAGGAAGTCTCCCTATAGCAATCAGATCAGCTTCTGCTTTTATGGCTTGTTCAAACAATTCTGGAAATGTTGTCACATTGGACTGCCTAACAGCCCAGCCAATATCTGTGTTGAACGCTCTGAGGTAGTACAGTGCAGCCAATTCCTCAGCAGGCCGAAGACCATCAGGAATTCTGTGCCAGGTTCTGGTAAACCGAACGTTGAAATCAGCTATCTCTTCTTGCGGGTGCCTCTGGATTACAGTAAACTGATTTAACAATGAAAAGGGGTCAGCCTGTTCATGGAAATTTTTAACTAGCAGATCTCCTAGCTGATCCCACGATGTTACAGTGCCTGGTGGCAACGTTCGGTACCAAAATAGCAATTTACCTCTCAAAGAGCATACCAACAACTTCACCATTACATCTTCATCAGTAATATCATGGATGGCCGCTAGAGAAGCTACATCATTTATGTGTTCATATGCAGTCTTACCCGTACCATCATAAGTTGGCAAAGCCTTCAGAGCAGCCTGAGGGACTGGATTCTGAGCCTGCAAGTTCAAGGCTCCAGAGCTGTTCCATGCCAAGAATTTCCTGGGTGGGGGTGGAGGATATTGTGCCATTGGAACTAGTGGATATGGTTGGGAAGATGAAACACTAGTAACAATACCAGATATTTGTGTAGCAGATGATGGAAGGGATGGAGAAACTAACCTAGAATGCTCACCACTTCTTGAACCGTCAAGCTCAAAAAACTCGACAAGATCTCCAAATTTCTTGGACTGTGATCTCGTGATCATGAAGTACAACTTTCACTGCATCCACGTTCAGAGATTCCTGAGTACAGCAGAGTCACCAAATGCTCTAATTTTTTAGTATGAAGGCGAACATTAAACCTTCAACACTATGGGGTCTTTTAGAACAGAAGAAATCTGTCCCACCGGGCGTGCCAAAAACTGTTGGTCACGAATCTACCACAGGAAAGGATTTTACAAGTGCGCCCTAGACCCGGCCAACATTGAAAGGCTGGAAGCAAGAAATGGCTCCCAGACCAATCTCCAGAGTGGGCTGGTTCCCCTTACTATTCTAAATTTCTGTTTAAAGATAAGGGTTGCTGGAAAGAAATTAAAAGTTGCAGAAAGAAATCGAAATATGACCGTAGCCGAAGTTATGGGATCGGGAGAACAACAACATAAAACTTACAGTGCAACAACAACAAGTAATAGAAGTTATTAACTTGATTCTCGCACAACCATATGCAGATAATCCCTCCAATATTACATTCCAGGAATTATACCCTTACAAGCAAGATTCAAATCCAACATACAAAATTCGAATATAACAGCAACCAAGGAATATGAATTCTATTAGAAATGCAAAAGACATAGAAAGGAAAGTCACCCAAACAGCTATTCGATGAATCAGAAGCCAACTCTTTATTCCCGCAAATGACTTTCAGTTTCTAGCAGAAAAACTCCCAACCTTTGCAAATGAGGTTTACATTGGTTTTTATAGAGGGCCGTCCTCTTTGCAGCATTTAATATTTGCCACCGACCTTCTTGAGATCTACAATTATGCCACCGAAAATAAGCACATGATCCCCTTAATCGCAGCCTTGAAGCACCACAAAATTGAATGCAATTAGACGTCAACGGTCACCTTCATTAAATTTGTCTTTGAACATGTGCATGAAACCGTTGAAACAACCCACGAACAGCAGCCTCGAACAAATAAAATCTTCAATTTTGGTGGCCTGGACGCTTCTTCAACCTTGACCGCATGGGAAATCCGCAAAACATTAAATTCGGGCAAGCATTTAATCCTTGGAAATCGAAAAAACTTATCGGGCGTTCATACTGTGCTTTGGCGGGAAACTGTCGCAGGTCGCGAAAACGCGACGTCTTCATCTTGCTCGGTCTTATCGCCAAAAGTGCAGCGAATCGCTACAACTTTCATGTTTTTTGCTTTCGGACCAAAATGGCCGCGATTTTGGAACAGGTAGCGATATCGCTACGTCTTTTACTTTCCGTACCATTTGCCACTTTTCGTCGCGAAAATGCGACATCTTTTACCTTGTCGGAACCCTTTCTTAAAAGTGCAGCGAATCGCTACAACTTTTGCTTTGTGACTCCTCTTTCAACAATGCTTCGCGATTTTGGAACATGCAGCGCATCGCTGCAACTTTTTACTTTGTTTGGCCTTGTCTCGAACGGTAGCGATATCGCTACACATTCTAAACTTAACTCCTTCGAAAAAAATGCAACATCTTTCGCATTGTTCACTGTGGGCTCCTTCCCAAGAGTGTAGCGAATCGCTGCGCTTTTATCCCTTTGACAACCGTCCCGCGATTTTGAGACATGCAGCGCATCGCTGCAACTTTTTGACTTAAGCCTTTTGAAACCACAGCGGCCGCGATAACGGAACGTGCAGCGCATCGTTGCAACTTTTGAGTTTAAGTCGTCGGCTGAGTTTTTTGTCGCGATTTCGTGACATTTTGTCGCTCGCCCTCCTTTGCTCGTTGCAAGTCACGAAAATAGAACACGTCGCGATATCGCGACGGTTTTGCTTAGCTGCATGCGTTGACCGCGATTTCGCGACACGTCGCGAAATCGCGACAATTTCTGGACTTAGTCTTTTTGCTCCTTTTTTCATCAAAACCACATCCAAGCCAGTATAGAAGTTAAATATGCAACAACTTAAACATTAATACTTCAATCAATGAAAATCAATGTGGCAAAAATGCCAACATTCTTGGCGGCTCGCGGGGTATACAGCTCGCTGTATGCAAGGATCCAGGCCTGAATCCATTGGGCACAGAGTCATACTAGAACAGGAGGCCGGCTGCTGTGATACATGTCAGGGGACTACTGCAATACTTCTGTTGAAAAGCTGAAAGAACCTGCATATAACGGAGAATGAAATGGAACAAATGGAATGAGATAATGGAGTGAGCTCCTGTGATTGCGCGAGCGGTGAATGCAAATGGAATGATGATAATAATGAAACGATATAGAGACAAAGCGATGTGGTGGACAAATGATGTCGCCATACTACCAGCTGCAATGGATGTGGAATTAAAGTGAATAAACTTAGGGAATGGAAATGAAATATGAAGGCTGTGGAATGAAAATGAACTAGACTGTAAATAAATGCATAAAAAGACAGAACTTAGAGGAAAGGGATAAGAAAGAACGAGAACAATGAGAATGGGGAAAAAAAACAACAGCCGTGGCTTACTTTTTTTTTTTTTTTTTTTTGTAGAAGAAAAAAGAAGGAGAAAGATGAAGGAAAGAGGGGAAAAGAGGGAAGGGAAAAGAAGAATTTTCTGGAAAGCCACCAACTACTGGGAAAGGAGAAAATCACAAAAACACAAAAGACACCTACAACTCGTAAGCAACAAGAACCAAGGCGATAAATAAAAGCAAAACATGTATATATATATATATATATATATATATATATATATATATATATTTTTTTTTTTTTTACTATATACAAACTCATACTGGACTCATCAATTCATGAAGTATAGGCCTTCAGATGAAAGCCATTTACTAAAATTGGAAGTGGGTTGCCCTCCAAGTCTTTGAGGTAGAACGAATTTGCTGCACCTGTGCTGGTAATGCGGAAGGGACCCTCCCATAAAGCATCAAACTTCTTGTGATTCCTAGGTTTAGCTTTGTTTTCGTTCCATTTTAACACCAAATCTCCTGTTTTGAATGGACGATCTGCAGCATGTTTACAAAACCACTTAGAGATACCCTGTGTGTGTTTGACAAACTCTTCATATGCCTCGAACGTTGTTCTTCTAACTGCAACAACTGAGCTATCCGCATATCCAAGGAACTCGATATCCGTTTCATCGCCCTGAAAAGCTCGCAATCTGTCGCAATATCGGCAACTCAAGATGAACAGGCAACCTTGCTTCTTTCCCATAAACTAGGGCATAGGGTGAGGTCTTGATGGACTTCTTAACTAAAATTCTATCTGCCCATAAAACTTGATTCAGTAAAAGGTGCCATGATCTCTTGTTTTCTCCCAAAGACCTCTTCAAAATCCGAAGCAAATTTTTATTTGTTGACTCTGCCAAGCCATTCCCCTGTGGATAATAATTGGAAGATGTTTTTAGGAAAATACCATACTTGTTAGCAAACTCAGCTAGTTCAGCTCCAATGAATGGGGTCCCATTATCTGTAATAATGGCATCAGGAATGCCAAAGCGAGTAGTTAAGACTTCAATAAAAGATATCACCACAGTCTGATTTGCAACCTTTGTTGGGATAGCTTCGGACCACCTTGTGAAATAGTCTGTAGCTGTCAAAATATACCTATGTCCAGCTGAGGAATTAGGATCAATAATTCCAATGAAATCCAACCCCCACTGCTAAAAGGGTGCTTCAACCTGAATTGGATGCAAAGGCAGTGTTGCATTCCTTACTCTTCCTGTGTATCTCTGACATTTGTCACAGGCTTGCGCAATCTTGAAAGCGTCTGAAAACAGGGCCGGACAATAATAACCAGCTCGGATTATCTTCAAAGCCATCGGTCTTCCAGCAAAGTGTCCCCTTGATAGACCAGAATGAAACTCTTCCAAGAGCCAAACCTTTTCTGATTCTTTAACACATCTTAGAAGAACACCATCAATATTCTTAAAAAACAATCCTTCTGATAACAAAACATACTGAAGAGCTTGCAGACGAAATCTCCTCCTCTGTGAAGCATTCAACTATGAAGGACATCTACCAGTTGTGAAGTAATCGATGAGGTCTTCTGTCCAATCCTTTTTCTGAATTAAGAAATTCATCAAATTGTCATCACTGGCAAGATTTTCTGTTTAATGTTCAACTATACCAGAGGCTACCGTTTTTGCCAAATGCTGGCATAAAGCCTTACCACGCACTAGCTTAGTTGGATGAATTCCAAACCTCCTTAATAGAAGGATTGGACTCCCTTTTTTATCTCATCTTAGAATTTCAAAGTGATCTCTTGTAGCAATTGCAAGTGCGCTTAATGATTTCAAGAATTATTGTTTTTGGAATGCTCTGCTTATGTACTTCATGTGATTAGTTGCTTTTGGTGAACAAGTGGAGGAGTCTTGATGATGGAAGAGGTCTACCATTTTGGTCGCTACCTTCACTTTCTCATTGCTCCTTGCTTTATCCATAGGCTAATTAGTTTTTCTTGCATTATTAGACTCTTTAGATCATTTTTTTTTTTTTTGCATTGCATTTTTGCATTTATAGATGAGAAAAAAGTTTTGAACCAAATTTACACCTGGTTCGTATAGGGTGCAAATTTGGTGATCCAAATTTTCACCCATCCCTTATGGGGTGCGAATTTGATTACTAGGTCTTGCGGGTAAGTTTTTGTTCCCACAAATCCTAGCTTACTTCTTGCATACTTCATTTTTATCGTATTCATGATGTTCGTATTCTATTTTTGTTGTTTCATGTTTTTTACATCTTGTTTTGCTCATTCCAAAGGTCAAAAATCATTTTCATTTTTGAACAGTCAGCTAAAGGACCAAGGAAACTTGACTGGTGTGCCTCCAAGCCTAATCACATAGTGTCCTAAGTAGGTCCCCAAATACTAATCAATTTTTCCAAGGGTTTTGAAGCTATTATGTAGGTTTTGAAGCTATTGGACATTACAAGGCACAACTTTGCTTACAAGGTGCGAATTTGGTCACAAGGTGTGAATTTGGTTACGGGGTGCAAATTTGAAAAGGATCAATTATCGAATCAAGTGTTCTGATAGATCTTTTAGGATGTTTACTATATGTCTATTTTTATTTTTTGTTCGTTTTTGTTCCAGATTTAAGATCATAATTAAATAAAGTATTTGGTTTTATCTTTAGGTATCAAAGAAGAAAAAAACATATAGTTTTGCATCTAGATTAATGGTGTTTGTGTATTCTCTTGAGCCTTTTCTTGAAAATAAAAATTAGTTTCTTGCAAAATTAGGTTTAGTATTCATTGAAACAAATAATCATTCTAGGGATAACTTCTTGTTTGCTTGCATTGTTGTTTGCCCTGCATTGTTGTTCTTTAATTCTTTATAGCTTAAGATTTTAGAAGACCAAACTTAGGTGCTTGTTCAAATAAATACATCAAACCTTCCATATCAAACTTGGAACGAGTCCTTAAATTGTTCTTGGTGAACCCTTCGATCCCTAAACCCTTGAGTGTAAAGAAACATAATAGCCCCGTGATCACCTTGGCTTCCAACAGATCTAGTCGAGAATCATACGCAATGGGTTATTTTTCCCCTTTACATCCTTGATGAAATCGACATGAAATGTAGCATTAGTGGCCAAATTAGGAAGCCTCTTCCTTTTTGTCCCTTTTTTTTTTCTTTTTAGACTATAAGCAAGACCATTAAATCTATTTGCATAGAGTTAAAGAATGAAAACACTTTAAAAAATGTCTTTTGTGTGTCTTTTGTTAGTTTTAGATATTCTTTTCTCCCTTGTCCTTTCTCTTAATCCTATGGCTCCAAACCTTAGGAGTAAGTGAAAGATTTTAGAATCTTATGAGAATCCTCAAAAGGATGATCAAATTGATAGGGAGAATCCCAATATAGAGGAAGAAGAGGACATAGAGAATAATGATGACATTGAACCTATTGAAGGTCCTCATGGTAGGCTCACCTTCAAATTATTTGATCATATCTAGAATTTCTATAAGCAACACAAGCAAGCCTTGAATAAGGCCCTAGATGAAGACACTCACTTCGAAGAAGCTAGGGCATCTTATCATCAAACCATTTCTCCTCATAATATTCACATCAATCCTCTCTTTCAATATTCTCATCACATTAATCTGTTTTATAAGTCCACATATGCTACTACAACAACCACCAACATTGGGAGAATTTCACAACTTCCTCCAACTAGTGGCATACCTCAAAATAATGTTTAATTTCATCTTATTTGATTCCTCCTTCTTCTAATAATGTTCCTCCTTTCAACATTCCTTCTTCTGTTCCACCAAATGCAAATTATTTTCCACAACAAGATATTACACAAAAAATCCCTTATCATAATTCATATCATAATAGTTTTAATGGTTCCAACATTAACCAAGTTCCCTTTCAACAACCACTAGGAAATTTAGAGGCATTGCACAACAAAAATCTAGACATGTAAAGTTTGACAACTATAGTGAAACAATTGGAATTAAGAATTGATACACTTCAAGCTCCAAGTTTCACTTACAACTATAAGGAAATGTGCAATCAACCTTTGGATCCTATGGTCACCACTAGGCCCTATCCTAAGAATTTTCCAAATATGATCTTGCCCATTTATAAGGGAACAAAGAGCCCAATTGAACATTTAAGGATGTTTAAAACAACATGCCATGATATTATATACGATGACGTGGTATTTATAAAAATATTCCCTAAGAGCCTTAGTGGTATGGCATTGGAAGGGTATTATCAACTACCCTATCATTCTTTGAGAAAATTTGAGGAAACAACTAAGTTATTTGTTCAACAATTTAGAGCTTATGTGGAGAAAGGAGTAACTATCCAAGATTTGTATCTCCTAAAGCAAGATAAAGATGAAAGTTTCTTAGATTTATTGTCTTAGTGGAGAAGTTTAGTTGGATGATTAAGATACACCTTACCTCCTCGAGATATTATAGATATCTTTATTGGAAAATAACAACAACCGATCTCATCTGAATTAGAAACAACAACCATTACCTATTTCAAACAAACAGTAGATTTGGCAAGAAGAGTACAGAAAACTCTTATTCGAAGAGGTTAACTCAAGTTAAGGAAAAAAGAGGAAATGACCATGAAAAATCAATATAAGAATAAGCATGTAGTTGGTGATGGGATAACAGATAATAGAAAAAAAATAATGTTAATACCGCTTGTACCTTGTAAAAGTTGGTACTTAGAAAACCTCAAAAAACCCCACCAAGGAACTTCATTAGACTCAACTGATCTATTTTTTCGATCCTTAAGCAACTTTTGGAAGGTAAGATAATTGAGTTGCCACCCATAAGGCAACCCGATACCACATCATTTTGGTATAAGCCTAATCAACTGTTAGAGTAGGTTGTTTACCTTAGTTCATGTTTTTTTTTAGTGAAAAACCCCTTGTGGGGCCGCCTTGGTCTGAGAGACCATGAACAAGGGGTTATATACCATCAAAGTCACCCGAAAGTCGCACCCAGCCCTGCCCGCACCAACATTATCAATTGGATTTTGGGTACCCAATTCAGCTTTTTGGTAGAGTGGAGATTCGAACCTGGGACCTCCCTTGGAGGATTGCCCTCTCCTCTCCAACTCACCTACAAAACCTGAGTACCTTAGTTCATGTTCACCTAGGTAATTTACTTTCCTTTTATTTAGTTATTCCATGTATTTTCCCCACCCACTTATGTGTGGATATTTCATTTATCTTATTTAGATATTATGAGATGTTACATATTTATTTCTTGGATATTATGGGGATATTTTTAGGTTTGACTAATCCTTAGGAGTTATGGGGATATTCTTAGGTATATTTGGAGGGTTGCGATTCTTTCTCCCCATAGCGATTACAGATTTATGGACCATATCACTTATTCCTTTTGTATGGTGGATATTTATTCTTAGCTTGATCCTACCGCTATGGTTGATCATCCTTGACTATATAAGAAAGGCACCTTCATTGTACTTGTTGAGAAGTGTTGGAGCCAAAATTGACTCAACATTAGATACCCAAATTTAAAATTTGATTTCCAAAACCTTCATCCAAATTTGTTGGTATCTGTTGCTTTTGCTTCTGTAAAATTGATCTTTAATTTTTGACCCTTAATAGTCATTTTAAAACGTTCATCTAATTAAAAATTATACTCAATTCCCATAGCCGTTGGATTTAATACCCTTTAGCCATTAAAAAAAAGTTTTAGTCTTTGACATTATCCAATAATCAAAGAGCTTATGAAATTCCAAGAGTAATAAAATGTTAACTAAAAAGTCCCCTTAGTCCTATTGGCCCTTGAAAGAAAATAAATAAGAACATAAGGTCGTAAGTCAAAAGAAATAATCCTAAGGTGTTTAATAAAATCACATGGGCAATTGAGGGTATGCACCCCCTTTATGGTAAAACTCATGCAAATATGAAGATCTAGATGGATGTGCTTGTCTCCCTAATATTTGGATGGATGCGCTTTCATAAGTAACCTGAAGGTTATATCAACGAGTCAATAATGTTGCATGGTTGAATTTTCATAACCTAAAGTCTAAAGGCAATCAAATTAATTAAAATAGAAGGGTTATGCGCCCCCTTTGATTAAGTGTCATGCAACTTTTAATAGCTAGGCGACAACGCCCAATCTATACTTGATCCAACGGAAGCACGTCCCTTAAGTTGCTAAAATTTTAAAAGCTAAAGTCAACGGGTCATAACCCAAGTTTTAACATCATTTTAATAAAGGGTCATGCACCCCATTCAATTAAACATCAGGCAAGTTCAAAAGATCTAAGGGTCGCACTCTCTCCTGTCTCAATCCAACGGATGCGCACCCACTAAAGTCAAACAAGGATAAACACAAACATTATTAAAAGATAATCCAAGCTCAATATTGAATAATCGAAGAATTGAACACAAGTTTAAGGTCATCCACATTATAAAAGCTAATGGTAAAAAAGCAAGCACCTCCCAATATCTGGACAACATCGCCTAACTATGATGAGATCTGATGGATGCGCGCCACTCAAAATAATCAACCCGTAACATCGAAAGCATTGAGCACCCGATAATCAGTTTTTAATTAATATTCATTAAACCGCGGTAAGCATGATTAATGAGGGTCTTAATATGTTGCTAATTCCTTCCCCCCTTTGGTAATCAATGATTATGTCATAAGGTTTTTAAATAGTTAAAATATAAAGTCATGCGCCCCATGGTTAAACATTGTGTAGGTCTCAAGACATCAGCAACTATGCTCGATCATCAATTGATCCGACGACAGCGCTCACAATAGATCGACTAATTGTTAAAAGCTTTCATTTGAGTGGAGGTTAACCATCTTCCATCTTCATCATATATAATGATAGTTTCGATTCTCATCAGATCTAATGATAACACTTTTTTGAAGTGGTCAAAGATTAATGAAATGATCATCGATGGAGTTATCATCCTTGTCTATATCCAACAACAATGCTTTCTCAAGGTGACCGAAAGATAATAAAGCAAAATTTATTAGGTGATTATCTAAAAATATCTTATTAAGAGTTAAAGCGAATGCTAATCAATATTAGCAAGGGTCTAAGCACATATTGATGTTTCTCCCCTTGGGATATAAAGCACACATCATTAGTTGATCCGATGACAACGCTTGATCCTGCCCAGATCTGACGACAACACTTTTCCAAGGTGTTCGAAGGTTAATTAAGTCAAGTTATTTTGGTCGGATGATTAATTAAAGGTTAATAAGGCTAATATTAATGCCTAATCAAGGTTAATGAGGGTATAATACATTGTTAATCCTCCCCCTTTCATCCTACTAACCTTTGTGCAGGTCTAAAGGAAATCGATGAGCGCACACGACTTGGACTTGATCTAATGGTGGGTGCACAAGAAGATGGTCTGATTATAAATGCTAATGATTTAATCAAAAACTATTAAAGTTTTTAATCACTAATCAATCTAAATAAATCGAGATTATGTGTAGGTTTAATACTTTGATTAATGAACACAATGATTATTAATTTTTGGCCTAAGTATTTCTAATTAAATTGCTGCTAACCATGGTTTTTTGACTTGATGCGCATGACTAACTTAGCATACGTTTATTATGTCATTGGACTAACAATTATGCAAGATCAGGGACATCAACGACAGTGCTCAAAGCAGATTAGATCTAAAGGTGAGTGTTATGATCAATGAAAATACTTTTAAGAGGTAAGCATTATAGATAAAGTGTCTTAAGTATTGATAAAATTCTAATTAATTCTAATAATCGTACTTTGGCTAAGATAACCTAGTTATGATATATTCTTCTTGTGAAATAACCAACATGCAGGTTGGGAAATCTTGATGTATGCACACCTCCATGACCAGATTTGACAACCAATGCCCAAAAAGATGACTACTTTCTAACAGTATACATATTTTTGAGCTAACCCTTACAGGATCAAAGTGGCAAAAAGGTTACGAAGGCATTCATCACAAGGAAAAATCTACCATAATCAGTGATGACTCTGACACTAGATCAAACCCAGGTACCACCAAAAGCGTAGAAACGATTGTGAATTCAGGCAGTAGTCAGTGGAGAAAATGTTCAAACAATCAAACCAAATCCTACGGAGCATACCGAGATAAGTATAATATAGACTGCTCGAGCGATAAGCCTAATACTAAAAAATCAAATCGAATCTCTGTGTATCCTCATCCCATGATCGTGTACTAGGAAGGAATAAAAGAAACCCCCTTAGAAGGAACTTATACGAAAATATCCTCAGCTTGAAGAATAAATAAGAACAGAATAAGGCAAACTGTTGTCTATGAGAATGGTAATAGAGTGTAAAATATAGACTCTAGTTTTTGAGAAGTCTCAATGGTGCAATCGGTTCCTATTTTGCATATTCAAAAGACGCAAGAAGCACATCAAGAGTAAGAAAATTATTTAGCTTACAGAAAGTTGCTCACTCAACGCTTTGACAAAATATAGTTACAAATGGGTCACTCTGATGGAGTATGGTTATGGAGGTATCCTATAGGTGCTTCCAGCTCTTGTTTTCCATTCCATACTTCTTCCTAATTATCACTGCACTCCTCCTTCTAGGCATCTTCTATTGTCCATTATAACGATTCACCCCATTGAGCGTCATCTCACCACCACCCCATGTACAAATCAACTCCCATTGCTCCCACCTACTTCATAACCATTCTGTAATCTATGCCATTTCATCCATCTATATTCCATGTTGTCTCCTCTACCTTCACCATCATGTTGGGTATCCCTCTGTCTTACGTTAAAAATTCACTACAACAAACTAATCTGATCTAAACTAATAAAATCAGATGACTAGGAAAAACAAAAAATAATAAAATATATGTATATATATGTACAGGTTCTCCAATTTTCTACACTCAAAATGCCCGGCCCACTACACCAGATATAATTTTATCCTCTAAAATTAATAAATCAGATCTATTATTTTTATCCTTTAAACTTAATAAATAAAATCTATTATTTTAGATATAAGTTTATCCTCTAAACTTAATAAATTAAATCTAATCTTTCAGATATAAGTTTATCCTCTAAACTTAATAAATTAAATCTATTCTTTCAGATATAAGTTTATCTATTAAAACTTAATAAATCAAATCTATTCTTTCAGATATAAGTTTATCTATTAAAACTTAATAAATCAAATATATTCTTTCAGATATAAGTTTATCTATTAAAACTTAATAAATCAAATCTATTCTTTCAGATATAAGTTTATCTATTAAAACTTAATAAATCAAATATATTCTTTCAGATATAAGTTTATCTACTAAAACTTAATAAATCAATTTGTTATTTCATATATAAGTTTATCTATTAAATTCTAATAAATCAAATCTACTCTTTCAATTAACATAAAAAGTCCTTTTAATTAAATACATATTTATTCCTTCAATAACATAAAAGGTCCTTTTATTTAAATATATATTTATTCCTTCAATAACATAAAAAAGGGGTTTAATCAATCAAACAAGCTGCCAAACAACCATGGGTTAAACTTTGGTTAAACTAGAACAAGTAGTTAATAACACAATCAAACAATGAATAGGTCAACCTCGTTGATTGTGCCAACCACCAATGCACTAGCTCCTACCAAGTGATGGCTCACCCAACCACCACTTGGTTCTCACTACCATAGGGGATCCTTCTCCTTTCTTAAATCATCAAGTGCTCCTACAACAAGCATGTGTGATAATTTCTACATTAAGACATTAAAAAAGTTTTAACTTGTCCCTGATGATCGGGCGTAACAAAAAAAATAGGATAAACCATCGATTGCCACATGTCAAATCAATCAATAATAGTTAATCAACTACAACACAAGTCATGCAACATGCACATAGGGGATACAACCTCCACATGGTGCTAGAGCAACTCCCGCTCGATGTTTTCCTTGACCACCAAGTGGTGGTCAGATAATAAGGGGGACTCCCCTAATTAAGGTGTTTACGTGCCTATTGCTTATCCCATGTGGGATAAAGCAATAGAAAGATCAATTTTGGCCTTCTTTCTTGAGTCCACCAGAGTATGAACAATGCTCTTCGAAACTCTCAGGTCACCAATTAAAAACAAACACCCTCTTAACCTTAGAAAAGGGAGGGAAATTTGATAAATCAATTTCATTTTTAATTCTTCCCTAAATAAAATAAGCAACAATATTGCTACTCTATTCAACGCATGAGCATAAGCAGAAAACAGAGGTATTGAGGATTTTAAAGGCAGTGAAACTGGATTAAAATGGTCAAAAGAGCATTTTGGTAATTCAACCAAGGACCTGGCCACACGCACAATACCTTTCGATAAAATCATTGATAAAATTGACGTAGAATAACATTGAGGATTAATTCAATCGAGGGGGTTTACAAAGCATAAACTGAGTACGTCATAAAGCATAAAGTGGATTCTTCCTTTAGGAAAGGTATTTTTTAATCCTTAAAATATTTGATAAAACAAATCAAAGAGGGGGGTTTTAACATTTTGAATCTCCTTATGCGAATATTCAAACAAACTTTTTAGAAAGGAAAACCAACATGTAATCACATGACAATAATAATTTCATTAAAATATTAGAACTAAATTTTGAATAATCCAACCTGAATTTCCAAAGCTCTAAGTAAACCCTTGGTTAGTGGCAACTTCTCTAGCCTTCTAATCTCGCTTCTTCCAAACCTAGCCTTTTAGGGTTACCCCCCCTCTTCTTAAATATTTTTGTAGCCACCAATATATAATAATTCGTTCTATTAGTGTTGAAAAAGGGTAAGAAGAGCCCATGTAATATGGCTTATAAGATTATTTCTAAAGTGATGGTGAATAGATTAAGGTCATTATTAGACAAAATAATTTCATAAGAGCAAGGAGGATTTGTGAAAGGGAGACAAATATTGGATGGATCATAGTAGCTCATCAAGTTATACATTCAACAACTTCAAGAAAAGAGAAAACTATGATCTTAAAACTTGATATGAGTAAAGCCTATGATAGGGTTAAATGGGATTTTCTTTTTGTAGTTTTAGATAAGTTTGGTTTTGGGAAGAAATGGTTTAGATGGATTAAAGCTTGTGTCTCTACAATTTCTTATTCAGTGTTGGTCAATGGGTTAGTGACATAATCTTTTAAAGCCAAGAGAGGCCTCAGACAAGGAGATCCTCTATATCCTTATTTTTTCATTATTATGGCAAAATTTTTTAGTAGGAACTTAAAGGAGGCTTATATAGATGGGATTATAAGTGGAATATTAGTAATAACATCGATAACATCACCCATCAACAATTTGTATATTATACAACCCTTTTTAGAAAGACAAGGATAAATGAGGCCAGAGCTTTGAATAACTTTTTAAAAGAGTATGAAAGAGCTTCAGGGCAAAAATTTAATAGGACTAAATCCAAAATTTACTTCCTTAATACTCCTACTAATATCAAAGCAAGAATTTACAAGTTACTTCAAATGGAGGAGGTAAATTTACTAGCAACTTATCTAGGGATGCCTTTATTTAAGGGAAGAATGAGGAGATACTTATGGAATCTAGTTATTAATAAAGTTCAAAATAAACTTTCAACTTGAAAAGGTAAATGGTTATTGTTAGTAGGAAGAGTGCAGTTAATTAAGTTAGTCTTACAAGCCATTTCAACGTATTATATGCCAAAATTAGTTGAAAAAAGTTTAATCTATATTATGCGATCCTTTTTATGGTCAGGTTTAAATGATAAAAGGAAATTTTCCTTGGTGAAATGGAGCAAGTTGTGTGATGAGAAAACTAAGATAGGTCTTGGTTTAAGAGTTCTTACAGATGTAAACTTAGCTCTTAGAGAAAAATTTATTTGGAGATTGTACAAAGAGAGTCAAAGACAATGGGAAAGAATTCTTCTAAGTAAGTATGTTGATCCCAATGACCCAAGTTTAATATTTACAACATTATCTCTTCCAAATGGTTCTACTCTTTGGAATGGTTTAAAAAAATCTATTGATCTTATTATTAAAGGTTTAATATGGGTGGTGGGAACTAGAGAAAAAATTCTGTTTGGATGGATACTTGGTGTGATTAAAAACCACTCAACTTAGATCTAGTTTTGAAACCTTGGATGAGATTGCTTCGAGACAAATATGGTGATAGAGTATCAAACATTTTTTACAAGGATCGAGAAGGAAGATACAAATAGAAAGATTATTTTTTTACAAGTATACAAGACATTGATGCTAGGAGGCAATTGAGTAGAAAGATAACTGTGATTATTCCGAGGGGTGCTAAGGATAAATTGATTTGGGAGTTGAATAGCTTAGGAGAATACAAAACCAAAAGTGGATATAATGTTCAACACCAACATAATAATATTATCACTAGAATATGGAGAGATATTTGGTATAGCCCAAGCATTCCTAAAGTTAAAATGTTTGTTTGGCTAGTAGGTCATAGAAGAATTTTATCCTGGGATAACCTTATGAAAAGGGGTTTTCATGGCCCCTCACAATGTGTTTTTTGTAATAAGGAGGAGGAGAGTATAGACCATCTCTTGGAACATTGCTCAATAGTCTAGAATCTATGGCAATGGATTCTTAATATGTTTGGTAAATGCATGGTGATGAATAGTAGAATTGAATATTGGTTAAAGCAATGGTAGAACACTTATAAAAGTGAGATTTTACAGACAATATGGGATAAATATAAAAAGATACAATACTTTGGACTATATGGCTAGAAAGGAATAGAAGAATATTTAAAGGAAAGAAAAGCAATTTAGAGGTAATAAAAAAGAAGATATGTTTAGCCATAGAGGAGTCTAAACCAACCCTATCAACTCACCCAATCCCTAATTTGGAAGTAGAGAGTCTTGATAGATGGAGTCAAGTCATTAAATGGAATTAAGATGTTGGGTATAAGAGAAGCAAAAAGAAGGAAAAAATATAAAGTAGAAAACACCAAATGTGGAGTGGGTTAAATTGAATTTTTATGGAGCATATAAAGGAAATCCAGGACCAACAAGAGGAGGAATAATTAGAATAAATACAGGAGAGATTTTGTCTCATTATGCTTTCAATAGTGGATTTAAGAAAAATAATGAAGCTGAAGCTTGGGCAACTTTGGAAGGGTTAAAAATATGTAAACAAATGAAATGGAATATGATTCTCTCATAGTAATAAATGCAATTTTGAAGAAAGCAAAGGCTCCATGGAACATACAAGATATAATTGTGGAAATTCAAGATCTTGCTAAAGATTTTGAATAAATCGGGCTTACACATATATTAAGGGAAGAAAACAAACGTGCAGATAAGCTAGCCAATAGAGGGGTTTTGATTGAGGATCGTGAAGTTAAATTCTCCTTTCCATGGTTAGAGGAAGTAGAAATTTTAGTTGAAGCTAAAAAAAATGTTGATTGTCTAAATCAATTAATGATTAAGATTTACTTTAATGTTTTCCATTGGTAATATATGCTTTATTTTGTAACATTAATGTGTTTTCATTTAGACTATTTATTATAATTTTTGTGGTTGCACTTGTGTTTCAGGAAGGAAACTAGAAATCCAGATTTGGTAAAGCGGACTATTATAGTTTGATGTTTTGAAAATTTTGCTCTACTAAGATGTAAGGCATAGATAGTAGAGGTGAAGTTTTGGCAATGTGAAGGCTGCTACAGGAAAATATCAAGAAAGATGCTAAATTCTGGAGTAATTGTATTCATATAGAAATTTGAAAAGATCCAAAAAATAAAAATCAAGAATTCAAACATTTTATGTAAAATGATGTAGGTTTATAGCTATAACATCTCAATTGAGATGAGAAGTGTATCTATTTGTAAACTCTCAAGCTCTAAAGAAGATAGATGTAATTTGTCAAAGGTGGGGGACCCAAGTACAACCCCTTATTATCTAGCAAAAAAAAAGGGTAAGAAGAAAATCATTCTTACTATTATAAAGATAGAGACCCAACCACCAAAATTCATTGCCCACCTACGCAAGGGTAAGATATTTTAAATATAATATGGTTATTTTCAAAATATTTCATTTTATTCATTTAAAATGATCCTTCCATTTTTGGAACACCTACTTCATTAAGTTTATTCTTTTATTTTGTTTAAATATGCATGTTTATTCTTAAAAAAAAATGGGGTTTAATCCACCAAACCATGGGTCATGACATACTACCCCCTTGGACTAAACATAGTCTCATGTGTTTTCCTACAACAAAAGTGTTATTGCAATACATTTTCAAATAAACAAGGAAAATATCTATTTTATTTCATTAATTAAACAAAATATTATCATTCCTCAATAATATCAATACCACACTCACTCCATATGAGATGCAATTCTAAATATTGAGCAACAAAATCAATATCATCCTTCTTCATTCCTTCCTAGAAGAAGGTCCTTTTCATATTTTCCCTCATATTAGTCCCTCCAAGGTGAGAGAAATAATAAAATTATGCACTTCTTGCATAATAAATCTCCTTAGATTTATAATTTTGGGTAAAACTACCCAATCCCTAAAGCATAGAAGTCCACCCCAAATGCCGAAATCCTATTCTCTTTAGGATTTCCATCCATTTTTGACTTGAATTTCACTACAATACTCATCTTGAGATCATGTTTCCTAGATTTGATCCATTAAATCCATGTGATTTTAGGTCAAACAACTATATGCCTTCTTCAAGATCTTGAGTTTGAGCAGGATTACCCTGTTCTTAATCTTAGGATCTACTCCTAAGATGGATTTATGTACCTTCAAATGCTTACTAACCTCATATTTTGGTACATTCTTTAACAACTTAGAGAGAGGATCCCATAATCCTCTCAAGAATAGATTCTCCATATACTCTTTTTGCTAAGTATGTTCAAAGCTAAGGATAGATTCTCCATCTACTCCTTCTCATTAAGTAAAATCAACTTAACTAAGAATACAATTTCCCATCTATTCCTTCTTACCAAGTAAGATCAATTTTAACTAAGAATAGTTGGCTTATGAGAGGGTCCCATAATCCTCTCAGGAATAGATTCCTCACCTATTTATTTCCAAATATTTCTTTATTCCCACTAGGTATGTACCATATGTTATATTCATAGTCTAGGTTCACAAGGATCCATGGTTAATGTTCATAATAAGTAAAGAGCACAATTTAATGTTTAGAACACCACCAAATGCATCTAACATAGTAAAAGCTACTGTTATGATCTTCCCTTGGCAGACTCATCTTGGGATAGACTCATGATTTGCTATGTTATTTTGTTGCTTGATTGTTTAAATTGTTTTTGGTTTATTTATGGAAGGCATATAATTTATGAGGAAAACATATATCAAGTTTATGATGAAAAACTTGTTTGCAACATGGAAATCCTATTTTTGAATGGAGTTAAATATAAGGAAAACTGCCTTCTCTTTTGGGATTGTCATTTTGATATAAATATTGTATACCAAGCGTATTTGTATTTATTAAAGAATAAGGTTTGTCACAAGAGATCCTTGAACTAATAAGTTTTTTGGTTTGAGATACCACATGAAATTTATATAAATTATATATATTGGCAAAGAAAAACCCATCAGTAAAGGACTTAGTGATTCAGTTTGTTGATTAATAAGATATTCTTTTTATGATGTTATTGTTTTCCAAAGCTAGAAACCAAGAACAAGTGTTTAAAATGTTTTTGGTTATGATCTTGGATAATATTCACGAATAGGTGACTAAGTGTATGCTTGTCATTATAATATTAAATATGTGTTATTGTTGGTTGTTGTGAACTCCTTGACGTCTAAAAAAAGAACGGATGTGAGTAGTGGGGGGATTATTTCACATCCAATTTGGCTAGCATTTTTTGAAGCATGGGAGAATTTTATCCTCGATAGAGGTTAAAGAAAAGGAAATGGTAATCAGGAGGGGGATGCTGCAAGAAGAGACCAACGAACCACTGTTTCGAATCCCAGTAAGGCTAGAAAGTCCTAGCTAGAGAAATATTGTGAATAATAGGTAGAGAGCTAATATCATGATTTGGAAAGCATTTTATAATTATCATATATTTTTTACAAAAATAAAGAGTTTTTAGTTTATCTAGTGTGTTTATTCTATAAGAAGGTCCATGAGCTTGTTATTTTTGTTATGTAATATGAAATGTTGCTCATATGCCTCTTGATAGTGGAAAACCATAGTATAGAAATGTTTAGGGGTTTGATTTTGATGGAATTACATTTTGGAGGTCCATTTCTCCATGATTTGCTAAAACATTGGAAGTGTTTTCTCACAGAAGGCTTATCTAATATACTCGAGACCATCTCCTTAGTTTTGTACTACTTGTATAGTGGAGTTGAACTCGTGAACTTTGTAGAGTTCAATACAATGCAAAGATGGTTCTTTGGGAAATAAAATAACCTAGCTTGTATAGCTTGAGGTTTCTTGAGAGAATAATGAGTTTTTAGATGGAACTTGGGATAATAAACATTGGACAAAGAAAACTGTAGACCAAATTTGGTAAATATTTTTTAGATGCTTTTCTTTGGCTTGCATTACCTATTGGATGGTAATATTAACATCGTATAAATACAATGATAGTGTATGAGGAGGCATGCTAGAGGATTTGAATTATTCTACATACATCACAAGCAACAAACATATGATTAATGAAATTAGGTGAAGTATGGTTGGGGTTAAGTTTATTTTAGTTATGATTTATATAATTGGTTTTAGCCGCAAATGAAATTATATTAAGTAGGAAATATTCACAACATCTATTTCATCAGAGCAAGGAGTGTTTTTACAGAGTAAGGAGGGTTTGCAGTGAAGTATTGTATTAAACATCTATTTCATCGGGTTTACGGCAAGATACTGAAGCAAGACTGAAGCAGAGCGCGGGGATACTGAAGCAGAGCCGATAGAATGGAGAAGATTCGAACTGTACACTAAACCAGACAAGAAATATCAACACAAAAAAATTAAAGGGTTTGCGGCAAAGGGTTTTTGCAGAGCAAGGAGGGTTTGCGGCGGAGTATTGTATTAAACATCTATTTCATCGGGTAAGCACATTTTTCGTCCTCTTTCGATTTATAAAACAATTTAAGTAGATAGGAGAAATACATTCGTTATAGGGGTTTGTAATAGAAGGTTTTATTATCAGCAAGGGTTTGCAGCGGAGGGTTTGCAGAGCAAGGAGGGTTTTATTACACATTTATTTCATCAGATCAATAGTACAGAGGGTTTCGCTATAAAGGGTTTGAAAATGGAAGAAGGGAAGCAACAATTGCAAGAACCAATATATGTCAATGAGAAACAATACTGGAGGATATTAAGGTATCGACAAACTCGAGCAAGGGCAACAACAATGAAGAAGGCATATCAAAAAATAAAAATAAAAAATATTCTACCACATAAAAAGGTGGTAATTAAGGAACAATCAAAGGCAAATCACCAAAATGAGTTTTCAGATGAGGAAGAAACTTACAGTCCCATAACTACACCACTCATATGGGCACCAAGAATTTATGTGCAAGAGCTAATGAAGATGAAAGAGAAACTTGAAAGCATGGAAAGGAGGGAGAAATTAAGAGAAACTAAATTAGATGAGGTTATAAACACCATTCGAAGGCTGAAAAAGGAAAACATCCAACTCAAGGAGCAAGTGTCAAAGCTACAAAACCTTGTAAACATGGGTCAACGTGAATGGCATGTCCTCAAACAAGCCATCCAAAACCCAATCAATGATGCAATAGAGGTGGAAAAAAAAAATGCAAATCAAATAAAAGAGGTTTAGAAAACACTCCAAAATATGGAAACAAGAGAAAATGAGCTACGTAATGAATTAGCAAAGGCAAATACATGGTATCAAGTAGTAAAAGAACCAGTCAATAAAAAAAAAGAGTTGATAGAGAAGCAAGTAAAAATTCAAATAACAGAAGAGAAAGAAAGACATGAGAAGTTATAAAATATAATCATCAAAGGGTTGAAATATTATGGGGACAGGGAAGACACAAGTCATTTAACCAAGGACTTCTTGTCAGATTGATTACAATGGAAGGGTTAGATAAAAAAAGCAAGCATAATTAGCAGGCTGAGAGAAGGAGGTAAAGATAGACATATTCGGGTCACATTGATGAGCTACGAGCATAAAATAAGGTTACTTAAAAACAAAGGTATGCTGAGAGGGTCACAATTTTATTTAGATGATGACCTAACATTTTTACAGTTGGAAGAAAGGAATAAGGAATGAAGGGAAACAAGCATTTTTAAGAAATGGAAAGGCATACATCACATCTAAACAAATACAAAAAAATAGGGAGCATGGCCTGCTCGGGAATATCTTACAATGGTAAGTTGGAATTGTAGAGGTTTCCCTTGGAGAAGAGGACCCGAGTTAGGGCCCATTGCTAGAGACAAAGATATAATCATATTGACGAAAACACATGAACACGATGGATGTAGGACTCCAGAATTTATGGGATACAAAAAAATAGCAATATGGAATAAAGCAACAAAAAATGGCAAAGGGCATGGGGGTATTATGGTTTTAATAAAAGAGGAATGGGATAGGGTCATTAAAATTGAAAAACAAGATGAAAACAAACAATACATCTGGATAAAGATCCTAGAAAATAATTCGGTTATTAGCATAGCAGCATGTTATTTTGCTCCCAATAATTCTAAATTCTATAAGAAACATGACCTTAATAGAGAAGACCCATACTCCTCCCTAAAAAGAGACATTTCAATATACAATAAGTTGGGGGAGATTATATTAATTGGAGATTTCAATGCAAGGACAACAAATAAGCAAGCTAACATTCTAGAAGGTAACGAAGATATTGAGATTAATCCTCTTTGGATGCCAGAAGAGGAAAATCAACAGTGGACCAGGACTTCAGAAGATGAGCATGGGGCTATCACGTAATATGGAGAAGAGTTGTTAGGTATTTGCAACATATATAATTTGATTATTTGCAATGGGGTGAAAAAATGGAAAAATTCAAGAAAGTATATATGCAAAACATATAAGGGATAAAGTGTAATAGACTATGTAATATGCTCACAAAATTACATACCAAAAATAGAGGAGCTAGAAGTGGAAGATTCTCCAGTGGAACTTAAGTCATATCACAACCCAATTGTTATGAAACTTTGAATGCATGGAGACAAACCAAGGGAAAAACACTTGCAAGGCAATCAAAATAAATATCCTCACAAGGGAAACATTCTCTTAATAGATGAAAATCGGCAAAATTTTAGAGCAATATTAAATAACAAGTTACAGGAAAGGGAAGAACTACATCATAGTAGTAGAGATTACAGTAAGAGTGAATGGTTAATGCATGCTATTCAAGAAGCTCTAAAAAAATGCAAGATAGCTAAACCTAAAAAGAAATAAAGGAATAGCTTCCCAACCAACCCATGGTTCGATGAAGATTGCAAAAAAATGCGAACATTACTAAAGGAACCAACGGGTAAAACAAGAGCAAAAAAAAAAGCATATGAGAAACTGGCAAGAGCAAATAAAGAAGAATACACTAGAACAAGGAGGAAAGAATTGATTTACTTACATGAACCAAAGAAATTTTGGAAGGAACTAAGCGTGAAAAGGATGCAAACTAAAAATAACATAACAATTAATCAGTGGTTGGAGTATTCAAAACAACTGTATCAGCGTAGTAACCAATACTATCATTGTCAAGAAATAACTTTTCACAATTGAAGACATTATTCAAGGGATAAAAAAGTTAGCAACTGGTAAAGCCCATGACATAGACAATCTTCAAGCAGAGCATATAAAATGGGGGGTAGATATCTTGGCACAGCAAATCAAAGAAATTTTCAATGAGGTCATACAAAATGGCTTCCCTACCGAGTGGACAACTAGCTTGACCATTCCTTTGTTTAAAAGTGGAGATGTAAATAATCCCTCAAACTATTGAACTATCATGATCAACCCTCTCTTTGCAAATTTGTTTAGGAGTATGATAGAGCATAGGATCAGCATATGGGTAGAAGAAAAGGGAAAGAGAGCAAAGGGGCAAGCAGGTTTTAGGCACAAACACTCAACTATTGATCTGTATCATGCTCAGACACATAGTGGAAAAAATATGGGATAAAAAGAGGAGGCTTTTTGTTGTTTTGTAGACTTCAAAAAGGCATTTGACATAGTGCCAAGAAAAAAATTATGGAGCAAAATGGAAGAGCTAGAGGTTCCAATTCACTATAGGGCAGTAGTTCATAGACTATATGAGCATGTAAAGGCTAGAATCAGAACACAGGAAGGGTTATCTGAATGTTTTGGTAGTGACATAGGTGTCAAACAAGGTTGCCCTCTATATCCGACCTTATTTAGGTTGTACATTGACAAGTTAGAAGAATGGATAAAAAAATTTGGGGGAGAGGGTGTGCATTTAGCCAAATATGTGGTAAAACTCCTCATGTATGCAGATGATGTAATTCTTGTGGCCAAAATAGCCAAAGATCTAGAATATCACCTTCAAGCTCTAGAACTCTTTTGTAAAGAAGTTGGGATGCAGGTGAACATGAGCAAAACAAAAATTATGATTTTTTAACAAAAAAGAAGAAGCAACAACTCAAATTTTAGTTTGCAGGAGAACCGCTTGATGTAGTAGTAGAATACAAATACTTGGGCATAGACTTTCATGACAAACTTAATTAGAATACATGTAGGATGAAAATAACTCAAAGTGGTTGGAGAACACTATATGCACTTCAAAACAGGTGTAGGAATGTCGAGTTGTGGGACTGGAAGATCACCAAGGTCTTATTTGGCCTACTTGTTACACCGGTTCTATTGTATGGTTGCGAGGTGTGGGCTAGTGGCACAACAAATACAAAATGGAGGCAAATAGAAAGGATTCAAAAATATCTAATCACAAAATTTCTCAAAATTAAGGCCACAACCCCTTATGAAATTATTCTAGTTGAAACTGGAATGTTCCCTTTAGAAGCAATTGCTATGACCAAGTTGTTATGTTACTTGAAAAAAATAGAAAACATGACAAATGATAGATGGCCTAGGACAGCTAGGGACGAAGAGTTGCATAGGTGAAAGAATACATGGATGAAACAAAATCAGAAATGGATGAAACGTTGGGAAATCAACTTAAATGAATGCCCAAATGTCAACAAAGACATAAAAAATTATGTGAATGAAAAGTTTAGAAGTGGAATGTGGAAAAATGCAAGCAGGAAAAGACAATATTATATTGCAAATTTTAACCCAACATATGACCACAAGGAAAAAGCGTAAATAGGTGCTGAAATCAAGTGGAAGGAAAAAATACTCATTGCTCAGATAAGGACTAGCTCTCATAGGCTTAGATGTGAAACATGGAGATGGACAACGCCCAAAGAACAATGGGAAGAAAGGATATGTACTCTATGTAGCATAGGGGTAGTAGAGACAGAGGAACACTTCATCTATAAATGCCCGAGTTTTTCAGATATCCGTGAAAAATACAAAGAAACACTTGGGAACGAGTTTATGGCAGATTTATTTGAAGATAGTAAAATAAAAAAATTTGGGGAATTGCTAACACAAATCAGTAGGAGAAGGAACAACCTTCTCAAAGATATTAAAGATCATATGATATGATTTGAGTAATTGTACTTCCATATTTGAGGTCCCATAGACCATATTTGAGTCTCACGGACGTAATTAAAATATTTCATTTCATTTCAACAAATGGAACTGTAACCATTATTCAAAAAGATGTCTATGTGAGAACATATAACAAATATTATTTTCCTTGTGTGAATGGTCCATAGTTTTTAGTGAGTTTATTTATAATGAAATTACAACTACAACGTAGTATAATGAAGAATTATTGAAAAATAGAGTTGCTTTGGAGACATCGAATTATGGAATGTGGAGTCTCCAATATTTTTGAGTAAATATGTGTTCTCTTTGATTATTATTTTTCTCTTAAATGAAAAAGGAATATGCCTAGTCTTAGCTTATTGAAGAACCTTGAGAGTTTCGTTATAGAATTGTATTACTATTTTAAAGCTTACGAGGATGCTTTCCATAATCTTGCATTATGTTGGGACAATGAAATATGAATTCAATATTCAAACATATTGTTGATATGTGGAATCGACAGGTTTGTATTACTTAATATGTTTTCTTTAAAAATAGAGAAGTGTCAGTTGTTGCCTTGGTCAAACAATGGAACCAAATTTTCTTACAATTGGAGGGTGCATGTATACTGAAATACTATGGAGAACCCTTATAGAGCAGAAAAACGTAAGATGGATTGCATTGTTTTCAAAGTATGGGCAGAGAGTTTTTAGTTGCAAACAAAAGAGGGTTCATTCATAATGTAGAGCCAAAGAAATGTGGAATTTCCTTGTGAGCTATTTTCTAAAAAAGAAATCTTGGGCCGGTTAATTATGCTAGTGTGCATATGCCTTTTGGTAGAGTTTGTGAAGGCAATAGCTTATGGGGAGGTTTTAGATAAAACCTTTTCCCTGTTGAGAGGAGGCTATTGAGACTGTTGATGAATATTACATCATGAGGTGTAAGTTTCTCACTTTTAGAGAGAATGGTTATTATTAGAGTTAGAGATAACCATGTAGTTTTAAGAGCCATACTTTTCTCTCTGTTGCATTAGATTAAATTAAAGTGTTGCATTATGCTATTATGTTTATTTGTTTAGATAAAATGTGTTAAGTGATATTTTTGCTCGATTACGAAAATACACTCACAGTTAGGATCCTGTCAAAGTAATCATCTTTTGCAAAGAAATAAAAAGTTTCTTCAAGGTTTTGTTTTAATTAACTTCTGAACACGTGCTTATATACTTGTAAATAAAAATGTTACGGTAATGTCTTAGAGATGCACATCACTGTTAATAAGGGGCCTATGGTTTGGTTTTTAATTTAAATTGAAAAATGTTGTTGCTTCATGAAATTAAATGCTAAAATGTAAGATTAATAATCAAATAATGCTACCCAGGTGTTGTAGGTGAGTTGGAGAGGAGAGGGCAATCCTCCAAGGGAGGTCCCAGGTTCAAATCTCCACCCTACCAAAAAAGTTGAATTGGGTATTTTTGAGTGGTATTTTCACACATTTGTGAAAATGCACTCTTCTTTAGGATTTGGGTTCCAAATCCCCTCTTACAAAGAAGTTAAACAACCAACTTCTCCAAGGTCTCCATTGTATTAGCATTTGCAACTGTGTATTAGTAATCTCAAATAAAGATATTCAATTAAAATGCTTGGAACACCTTAGTGATTGCAAGTAACTGTAAACAAGGGGCAATGTTGGTTTATTTCACCATGAAACATTAGTGATTGTTCATTATTTTTTATTTTTTTTTAGATTTTGTAATTTTTTAAATGTTCATTTTAATGTCTAAATATTGCAATAAAATTAAAATTTCTTGAAGTAAAAAATTAAAATAATGAACAATCACTAATGTTTCATGGTGAAATAAACCAACATTGCCCCTTGTTTACAGTTACTTGCAATCACTAAGGTGTTCCAAGCATTTTAATTGAATATCTTTATTTGAGATTACTAATACACAGTTGCAAATACTAATACAGCAGAGACCTTGGAGAAGTTGGTTGTTTAACTTCTTTGCAAGAGGGGATTTGGAACCCAAATCCTAAAGAAGAGTGCATTTTCACAAATGTGTGAAAATACCACTCAACATTTTGGCGCTAGAAGGAGGGCATAAAAGGGTCTATTTTATCGTGATTTTAGATGCTATAGGTTTATAATTGTTTAAGAGCTTTACATTGCTAAATATTTCAAGTCCATTTGATTAGCATCTTCGGCCTCCTCTAACACCACTCAACATTTTGGCGCTAGAAGGAGGGCCTGAACCGGTTTATTTTAGATTGATTTAAATGTTATAGGGATTTAAATTTTGAATATTTCATGCCCTATTGGTTATTATCTTTAGCCCTCTTTTAACAATACAACTTTGTACTATTAAAAGGAGGACATGAATTGCTATGCACTTTCCTAACGCTTTGATTGTTCATACAAGAATAATGTGATTTGATTTGATTTAAAAAAAAAAAAAAAGTAATAAATAAATTAAAAAAAAAAAGATTTTTTTTTTTTTTGGGTATTAAAGTTATATTCTTTAAGATTCACTAATGGCTATGTTTTCACCGTGGATGACAGGTAGCCCATTGAACATACCAGGAGTTCAACATTATTTGCCCGTTGGTTTTGAGAGATGTCTTCCTCGATTTTTGTCTAACGGGACAAATACTACGAGGAGAACACATTCAAGCATTCAAATTTGTTGTGAATCACTTAACAATTTGGCATGATGATGTTGTTTGTAAAATGTTCCCTTACACCTTGGACAAAGTGGCATTTGATTGGTTTACAAGTCTGCCCTTAGGGTCTATCACTTCTTGGGCTCAGCTAGAGGCAACATTTCTTAATCAATTCAACAAAAAGCAAGTTGACCCAATCCGCATGTATGAGCAGTTTTTCACTATTAAAAAAGGACCAAGTGAAAATGTGAAGTCATTTTTTGAAAGGTTCTTTGGGTTATATGCTCAATTAGTGACATTTTATGCTCTTCAAGAAGTAATGGCTCTCCAAATATATGTAAATGCTCTTGACCCACTCATTTCCACATATTTGCGAGGGATGCCTCAAATCACATCTTTGTCACAAGCCTATACTCAAGCAATGGCAATTGAGCAACAATTGAGTTGTCAAAATTATGGTGTGGGTTTTGGATCGTATAATCTTCAATCATTTAATACCTCCTTTACCCATCCAATGATTTATCCACCTCAACCAAATTCAAGTGTAAATCAATTTCAGAATTAACAATCATTCCCAAGCTTCAATCAATTTTAAAATCCTCAATCTACTATGCAAGATCAACCATCTTTCTTAAGTATGAATCAAATTCAAAATACTCATCTTGATTCAAAGGATATTTCTAAAATCAATTTTAATGATTTTCATAAGAATATGATTTTAGGCAAGGGAGGAGTACTAGATCCAACTAGTATTGAAACATGTGACAAATTGGAAACCCTTGACTCACCAAAAGATGAATTCTATGAGGATGAATCTGTTTTGGATGACACATTGGATGACATTGTTGAAAGTAATGGCCTAGAAAATTCACACCTTCCAAATCATGTTAAACGTGAATCATGGGTTACACATGTGGATTATGATAGCCTTATCAATTTGAATACAAGCAATAACCCAATTTTGGAAGTAATTGAACCATCTAAGGAAGGTGAAGATAAATTTGATGAGAAACATGTTGATGAATTAAAATATGAAGAAGAAATAGTTGAGCATCACAATTTGATTTTGAAAGATGATCATCATGATTCTTGGGAAGAATATGCTCACTCCAAAACGGCTAATGAAATTTGTGTGCCTATTGATATGTAAGATAATACAATTGCCCTTTCATATGAGGATATTACAAGTCTTGTACAATCTAAGAATGTTTTGGAAAAAGGGTTGGGATATCATCAAAATTTGGAGAAGGATAATGATTTTACTACCATGGATGAAGAAGGAGAATCAATTGTTTTTGTTCCCCTTGGGGGGCAAGAAATCAAAAATCTTGATCCACCTATTGATTCTACAATGTCTATGCCATCTCAAAATGATGAAATTACAAAGCCTAAGTGGTGTGGGTTTAATACTATTGATGATCCTAATGAAAGTATGGATTTTGAGGTAACTCAATCCATTGATCAGGGAAAGGTGTCACATGACACATATCTTGAAAAATTAGGCTCTTGTTTTGAAAAATATGGACGCATGTTTGATTGGGTGCCTAACTTTGGTGTTTTTGAACAGGTGTTGGATGATGAAGAAGACAATGAGGAAGAAGAAAAATCTACTGACACCCATCAAGTTGTGGTAAATTCTAATCATGATGGGTTGAGTATGGGTGACAAGGTGAAATCTTTACCTTTGGTGATAGCTACAAAAATTTCAAGTGATGGATTACATGATGTCCCTTTGGATGCTAATGTCATTAATGATGAAATGTCAAATCTTGGTGATGTTTGTCAAGTTTTGATTGATTTTGATTGCTTCAAAATATCGAAAAATAATTTGAATTCAAGACTTTTAGAAATAGGCTCTTGTTTGCAATATCTCACATTTGAAAAGGAAGGCCTACTTCTAAATCATGAATGGAATGATGAAACTTGCACTTTAAAGAATGGAAAAAATAAAATTGAATACCAACCATTGTATAATCAATTTGATTTGAATCTCACCTATGATGTTGGTAATAGAACTAAATCAAATTGGTATGGTGAGCATGGCAAGTTGAAATTTGTTGCATTGCTTGGTTTGATCTTATTGTTGTTGGATTCCTACAACATTTGGCATGTGTATTGTGACATATGTCTTTTGAAATGTTCTAATAATGTTTGGGATCCAGGAAAGTAATAGTCCAAGCTTGGCATCATCTTGTACTATATTGTATATAGATTTTGGTTTTGGTTTGGGTTTGTGTTTTCAAGTTTCATTTTGGGATTGCTATTTGGATTAGGATTTAAGTTGTGTGGTTGATTTCATTTGACATGTTTAGTTTGTTTTGATAAAAAAAGAAAAAAAAAAAAATTTGAGATGTCAACTTATGCCTAAAATCAGGAGAATATGAAACATTGGAATTGTGTTGTAGAAAGCTCCACAAAGTAACACAAACATTTAAATAATATTGTTTGAATCTTGTGATGCATGAAGTTGTCAATTTTACACATTATGGTAAAATAGATGATATATTCCAAAAGAAGCAGTGCATTCATATCTCATGTCATATTCTACATTGCATATACATGTCATCTCAGTTACATTTTCATTCCATGGGCAATTATTGAGAAGGTATTGAATCCTCTTAGGGTTATTACATAACATATATTAAAAGGATCCTAAGGTTGGGAACTGCTGCCCAAGCTATCTTGAACCAAGCACATTCCATGCACATTAAAAAGAATCTTGAGCAAAATGGTCAAAACCATACTTGGATGAAAAGGTGAGGTGAAAAGAATATTTCATGTCTGTCCTATCATGCAACATAATCCTTGAAAAAGTGGTTTTTACCACTCCCATAAAAGCTTAAAGCCTAAAATCAGAGTAGTAAGGATAGGGTTAAATCCCCATCGAACTTAGGTTGAGGATCCAACTCCCCAAAGCTCTGATTTGACCTACATGGAGTAGTAAGGATAAGACATAATTCTCATCTCGCTTAGGTTGAGAATCCGATTCCCCAAAGCTTCCATTTTTTCCACTTCATCATAAAACTTGGATTGGAAGGATAGTACTACATGTCCTCTACAAAGGATGGGTAGTCATCCCAAAGGTCCAAGCAATAAAAGTAAAACTAATTTTTTTCCATTTCATCTCAATATTGGATTGAAAAGATTGTACTACGTGTCCTCTGTAAAGGATGGGTAGTCATCCCCAAGGTCCAAGAGATAAAAGATAATATTTTCCATTTCATCTTAATATTGGATTGGAGGGATCGTACTACAGGTCCCTAGCAAGGATGGGTAGTCATCCCAAAGGTCCAAAGAAAAAAGAGAGAAAAGAATGAATGAAAGCCAAGTCATGGATTATGGGGTTAAGTATGCTCATGCATGGCAACATGTCTTGCCTAAAAGCAAGACCATTGATTGCTCATATGGATAGACTAGCCTAACCATTTCATCCATAACAGAGTTAAATCATTTTGTTCAAGATGAGGTAATGAACTCCAAATCAGAATAGTAAGGATAGGGTTAAATTCTCATCTCGCTTAGGTTGGGAATCTTATTCCCCAAAGTTCTGATTTCATGTACACTTGCACATGGGTTCAAGATGGTAGTGACACATAACCAACTTTGGGATCTAAGGAGTTAATTTAATAGATATATATTTGGTCCTAATAGGGTTTGACATCTTTAATATGTTTGTCAATGATATAAGAAGGTTTAAGCATTTATAAAGCAGGTTGTTACATCTCTAGCATCTTCATCATGCATCAAATCCTGCACAAATCATTCATAGCCTTGCATACAAATCATAAGTGAAACTGAAAATGGAATGTTGAACAAGTTTAAATGATAGAGAATGAAACACATTGCACACACTGAGCTGATACTTAATGATTTTGATGTTTTATGTATTTTTGATCTATCGATATGTTTATCTTCTATGTGCTGACGCCTGTATCTAAGCTTGTAGGTTTCAGGTTGGGTTCTCACCAAAATGCTCAAGAGCATTTGACAACAGAGTCACCATTTGTTGTGGCTGATCCACAACACACCCCAAAATTGGGGACCCACCTTTTTTTTGCATGCTTTCAAAGAAAACTGCAATAGCCCAGATGCTAAAAAATCAAGAAAAAAACAAAAATTTCACTAAGGAGAAAAAGTGTCGCGATATCGCGACATGTCACTCTGTCGCGGCTGAAAATAAAAAGTTGTCATGATATCGCGACATGTTGCTCCGTCACGGCCGAAAATAAAAAGTTGTCGCGATATTGCGACATGTTGCTCCATCGCGACCGAAAATGAAAAAGTGTCACGATATTGCGACATGTTGCTCCGTCACGGCCGAAAATGAAAAAGTGTCACGATATCGCGACATGTTGCTCCGTCACGGCCGAAAATGAAAAAGTGTCACGATATCGCGACATGTCAAGATTTCACGATCTAGAGAGGAGAGAGAAAGATAGAATGGAAAATTGTCACGAAATCACGACATGTCACAAAATCACGATCAAACCAGTCAAACAGGGGAAGGCACTAAAAGCGTCATGATTTCGTGACAGAAAGCGGCAAAGGGGCACGAAGCAAAAAAGCATCGCGATTTCACGACAGGAAGCAGCAAAGGGGTACAAAGTAGAAAAATGTCACAATTTCGCAATAGGTTGTGTTTTCGCGGCTCCAAGTAGTGAAGTGGTATGAAAGGAAAATATGTCACGATTTCACGACATGTCGCGTTTTCATGGCCAAATGCAGCAAGACAACCCGAAATAGAAAAACATCGTGATTTCATGATAGATTGCATCTGCACAGCCCGAAAGAGAAAAGCATCACGATTTCACGACAGAAAGCAGTGAGACAGCCCGAAAGAGAAAAGCATCGCAATTTCATGACAAAAAGCAGTGAGATAGCCCAAAATAGAAAAGCGTCGCGATTTCGTGACAGGTTGCATCCACGCGGCCCGAAGCAAAAAAATGTCGTGATTTCGTGACATGTATCATTTTCGTGATGCATGAGGAGAAACAAAGCTGTTGACAGAAAAATGTCACGATATCGTGACATGTCTCATTTTCACTATGCATGAAGGCGGACAAGGCTGTTGGCAGGAAAATGTCTCGATATCGCGACATGTCACGTTTTCACGGTGAAAGTAAAGGAGCAAAGCTACATGCTATTTTTTGTCGCGATTTACATGGGGCCATTATAAAACATGTAGAAAAGTGTGGAACACATGGCATACATGTGTAAGGACTACAGAGACATTACAATTCACAGAGAAGATCTCGAGCATAAAATCAAAAGCAATGAAAAGGCAGGGAAGGTGAAACGAAGCAATCTGGAAGACGAAACGAACCGTCATGGAAGGAGAAGCAATTTACCAAAGCTTTAAAAGCAGATGCACAGGATAGGTACGGGGGTCGAAAACCACTACGAGCAGTGTTGCAAAGTTGAGGGTGATTAGCCGTTCTGGGCCTGCTGTGGAGTGCTTTTCTTCCCCTTTTGCTGGTTTTGAGAAAAAAACCAGAGATTTTGCTATTGTAACAGGACATATTTCTAATGCAGAATTGTTCAAAAATTTGCATTTTATGGGCAAGAAAGAAGGAGTCATTTTCTGCATGCAAGATTAAATGTCTATTTTCCCTTTTCAGATTTTAGGCTTGTAAATGTAGTTGATGCAAGTATTTTCTTGGTTGCTACATGCGAATGTTTAAATCTGAAAACTTCATTCAAATCCTTAGGAGCCATCACTTAGCTTATCCGGATTGTGCTTGTTTTGCAGGTCCAATAGGTTAGGTTGCATGCATGAAAACCTCATATCTTCGGTTTTGTCGAAATAGGATAGCATCATACTGAATGCATTTTCATTTTTTCTGCATTTTACTTCAAGAAATTTTAATTTTATTGCAATATTTACACATTAAAATGAACATTTAAAAAATTACAAAATCTAAAAAATAAAATAAAATAATGAACAATCACTAATGTTTCATGGTGAAATAAACCAACATTGCCCCTTGTTTACAGTTACTTGCAATCACTAAGGTGTTCCAAGCATTTTAATTGAATATCTTTATTTGAGATTACTAATACACGATTGCAAATGCTAATACAGCGGAGACCTTGGAGAAGTTGGTTGTTTAACTTCTTTGCAAGAGGGGATTTGGAACCCAAATCCTAAAGAAGAGTGCATTTTCACAAATGTGTGAAAATACCACTCAACAGGTATCCAAAATCCAATTGATAATGTTGGTGCGGATAGGGCCAGACATGACTCCCGGGTGAATTTGATGGTGTAGAACCCCCTATTCGTGGTATCTCGGACCAAGGCGGCTCCATAAGGGGTTTTTTTGCTTAAAAAAAAAACAAATAATCAAATAATGCAAAATAATAAAATAAACCTGTGGAGTGCAAATATTTGAATTTTAACCTTAGAACATGATTTTAATTAAATTCATCCAAATAATTAATGTTTGAACTTTAGTTATTTTATTTGAAATATTTAAATTAATTAAATATTAATGTTTATTTCAAATGTGAAATATCAAAATTTGAATAAAATGAAATAAACATTTACCCTAATGCGGAAAATTAAAATTGTCCATAAAACTTAGGGTTTTGTTTTTTTAAACTCTAATGTTTATTTCAGATTGTGAAATATTGAGAGTTTAACAAAATGAAATAAACCTTTACCCTAATATAAAATTGAAACTTTGCATAAACTTAGGGTTTTGATTTTTATGTGAAACAAAATTAAATAGAATCAAAAGACTTAGGGCTAGAAAAAATAAATAAAAATGAAATAAAAATAAAATGCAGGTTACAGAAACTTCACAACTCCATTATGAATCTGTAAACATAAATCTATCTAAAATAAAACCTAATTTAATTCAATCAAAATTAATACAATTCAAATTAAATTAGATGCAATCTTCAAGGAAATAATTTAATATATCCAATCATTATAAAGTGAAAATACCATCCACATGCATATTTTTCACTGTAACAAAATGAATATATCATAAATAAGATTTGACAATATTTTTTTCGAATACCTCTGTCCATCCAAAATGAAGCCTTCTATGACAAGCAACCTGGGAGGAAACCTTTGGCAATGTCCTTCAATCCTTCTCTCTCACTTCTCCAAAAATCTTCCCACCCCTCTTCTTGAGTATTCATGCATATTTATAATATCAAGATTTTAGTTGCTTCCGTTTCTTAATAGTTGCGGAACAAATTTTGTAACTATTTTCCTTCAATAGAAATATGTTCTTCAATAGTTAGGATACCTCGGATCCCATCATTCAATAAAATTATTTACAAACAAAACAATATTGGGCAAGCACATCATCCAAAATTTATATCAAAATTTAATATGAAACCATGGTCTAACCAAGACCATCTATAACTTTCTTCGCGTTCAAATGCACTTCATTCTCCTTCATAGCCTTCTATTTATTCGAATTACAAAATACCTAGCATGTTTCACATTAACAAATGGTGTTTGGTAGTAAGACTAATTTCATTTAACACATGTTAATCCTAAAACTTTACCATATTTTTCTCAATACATATTGGCATCACAACAATAGACATCTCCAATTTTTGTCTTCACAGCTGGAAAACATCTCCAAAATTTATCTTCTTCTAAATCTAGGAAACCATATAATGATACTGAAATACAATAATATTTTGAGTATATGGACACATCATGTCCACATTCTCTAGAACAATTACACCTTGAATTTTCTAAAAAAATGTCTGGAATGCCATAATACTAGCTGGTGAGCTTTGGAAATTGGAAATCATACATCTATTCAATAATGGCTTAGGTTTTTGAAAAACAAAATGCAACAACATATGCAAATTACTATTTGATAGGCCTGAATATTGATTTCAATTGAAGCCAAATAATCTACAAGTTAAAATAACAGATGTTGGTCTAAGTGCGACCATGTTATTACTCTCTGTCACTTTCTTTCCTTTAAATTACAATGCTTTATCCAACTGTGTCATCAGTGCCCATATTCACATGATCAACTTGTGTATTCTAGCGTTCATCATGTCTTATATCAGGTGCTACATCAAGAATTTCTTGACCTTACTTGAAGCCGATTATCAATGATCATTATATTTAAAATAGATACTTTTGTAATTTCATGAATATCACGGTGAAACAATAGATTGAGTGAACCAAAAATGAAGTTTATCAAAATCCTTGATGCCTTTCTGCTACACATTCCTAAAAACTCCTTTTTGACTCCACCTTTCTGAGCACAACATAACACAAACCCGTCCACGAAATCATAATGTATAAAATTAAAAAAAAATATAGTTCATTGCATAAAACAAGTCTATGATAAAAATGAATACTTCCTTGAGGCTTGATCTGAGTTGGTGCACACTCTTCATCAATAAATTTGTATGGCATTTTACGGTGTCATCATAATTGAAATCAAAGGATACCTTTCCAATCATGGGAGTGCACTCCAAAACGAAAACATTACTTCAATGTAAAATTTATAAATCCACATTCATAGCCTATTGGAAATCTGGGCCAAGCAAATCCATAAGGTCATCTCCATAATTTATACTTTGATTGTAACGATCACAATTCTCGGTGTCTACATAAGAATCACCGAAAAAAAAAAATTCTTGTGGCCTCGAATAATTGAACAACAAAAGCAATGATGGTTTATCCCTAAATTCATTTGTATCACATCAATTTGACCATATCAACTTGTCCCACATGTATCCGACGATATCATAACATGTAATTTATCAACACAAAGACACAATAGGCTATATGATGAGTTGTTCACCTGTAAATGTACCTCTCAACCAAGCTATACCTCAAAACCAATGTCAAGCATTGATCGCATTGACCGTGCTTGCATTGAGTTCACTAGTCCACCTCAAAAACTGTGCCACTTGTTGAAAACCTGTAGACACCAAACAAAACCTTTTTTTATTTAACCTTTTCAATTAATTTTAAATGTTTTAAATTACATCTTTTTAAATGTTTAAATTAATGTAATTTAAGACATTTAAAAAAATGAAAAACATTTAAAACCACAAGACTAAATCTTAAAAATCAACTTCAACAAACATAAAAATAAATAAACTTAACATGAAAAACATTAAACCTTATAAACCATAATGTCACTTCCACTAAAACAAATTAATCCACAAAACAAACTTTTAAACTGACATCAAAATTTCAAAATTTTCTAGTGGGTCCCCATAATTGGGGTAAGTTGTGCAATGGCAACAACAAAATGTAGAATCCCAATTTACCTTTTTTTATGCTAAAGAATGTGAAAATCTAAAATGGAAACCAGATTGTACTTTTAATGAAGGGTTGTGCTATTTTGAATAGCCACAATTTTATAAGGAATCTTGTGTGAGAAGGTAAAATAACATAATTTGCCATTGAAATAGAATATGGGTAATTGTGTACAAATGGATTGAAAGATAATCCATATTGTAAAAGAGTTTTGAGCCTATTAAGTTGGTTGGAAAGAAAATGGGGTGTATTTTTACCCAATGTAAAAATTGGATAGATTAAGGAATTAATAAAGGAATCATATTTGAGGGCTAGGTTTATTCCCCATGAGGGTTTTCCCAGGGTAATTATGGTGTTATGTGATGAGTGTTGTTCCTTTTATGGTGCTCTATGTTGTAATGATGATGGAGTTGTTATGCTTTTCAAATGTATGGAATCTATTTGATTAATTTATGCTCATGGATATGCTCTAAAAATCAAGCATTAGCTCTATGTGATATTAGCTAGGATTAATAAAAGACTTTAACAATGTAACTTGTGGGCATGGGTAAAGAAAATAACTTGTAATAGTTTTATATGCAAGATATCAAGAATAGATCCTAATGTATTTTTGCTTGGAATGATGTTCAACGAAATTGAAGACAATTGGTTTGTTTAATGTTTAACACAACTTCTAATTACTGCCTTTTGTTTATGAAGCCCCCAAGTTAGATTTGGACAGCATAATGTAGAGCAATGCCAACTTCGTGTTTCCTAGTGTTTGGTAATAAAGGAGGTTAGTGAAGGAATTGAGAACCTCCTTTTGACTTGCTTAGTACACCTTCATATAATAATTTATGTAGGGTGTAGAGATTAGTGGAGTTCTTTCTATAGACTGAAAGGATTGAGCTAGCTCATCGAAGGAATGATGGGAAGGATAGTTTTAAACTAACACATCACCTAGAACACTTACATGAATAGAAGTATGTAATATGTAGGGATAGGTACTCCTCGAGGTGAATTCAATGGAATCTTAAAAATGAATCCATGAGGGAATTTAAATTACCTAAAACTGAAACACTGAAATCGAAATTAACTTTATGCCAAGTTAAAAAAAATAGAGATAGAAAATTGGGTTTTGATATTTGGTATCAGAGCGTGGTTTGTAGGGATGCATGCTTCCTTGCGTAAGCTCGAATGCGCTTTAGAATTGATCTTAGAAGGGATAACTTACATTGAGATGATGCTTTGCATGGAGCAAGTTTTTTCATCATCAACAAGAGGATACTAATGAGTAAGCGAGCCTAGGAAAATGATTTTATGAGAGCAAGACCATTAGGATTTCCAATTTATGAATGATTATACAAGCTTTGGACATATAAGCTTAAATGATGGAACCCATTATAATATATTAAAAGATATCATTATTATGTTAAGGAATTTGCTCCAGACCATCATAAAGAAAATTGATGGACCTAAGTGAATGAACTATCTATGTTCAAAAGTTAAACTTGAGAAGGAATGACACTTGATGTTATATGAAGAATAAATGTATGTTACAATGATTTATCCACCGATTAAGGAATGATATAGGCATGCAAGGAAATGACTAGCTCATTGAAGAAATGAGAAGGATAGTTTAACTCCAAACGTTCATACCACCTACTCAGATGGACTTGAGTAGTGTGATGAACTAATCAGATGGACTTGGATAGTATGATGAATTACTCAGGTGGACATGAGTAGTGTATTGCATTGGAGTTCTCCCTTCAACAAAATGATGGGAGACAAGCTATCTTGATAGGGATAACAAGAAAGATAGTTTGCAACCTTGCACCTAGTATACTCATGTAGCCAGATGTATATGAGTTGTAGAGATGGGAGTGCCTTAAGAAGGATTTATGTAGAAAACATTATGAGAAAAATCTCTATTGTAACAAGGATTTAACAAAAGGTCGCAATCAAGAATACACCTTGGGGGATACAAGGTGGTAATGATCCTTAATGACGTAAGTTAACTCCTAGGAAGGTATAACTGCTCATGGTTACTCTAATGATTAAATATTACCACTTAACCTTAATTTTTGCATAGAGAGATTTTGGATAAAATAAAACCGTCCATGCTTTCTCTTGATCAAAAAGAGAAGAGAGCAGTCTAAGGAGGAAAAATAAACAAAACTAGAAGGGAGACTAGTTTCATCGTTAGAGATCTTTGACTATAATCAACCTATGAGCGTTAGGTAGACTCTAACAACTTTGCTCTCATGTTCCACCTTATAATAATTGTGTGAAGGATCGGGCTAAACCCCAAAATACATTGGGAGAAATTATTCAGGAGGTAGAAAACCTCATTATTGTAGTATGGACCACTATAAGAACACGTTGAGTGATAGAGGGAATAGAATAATAAAAAATTGTAATTAATGGGAATGATTATTGAGCAAGTGCACCCTTGAATTATGATTTTGAGTGTAGTTAGAAGGAGTATCTTGATGCAGAGGAACAAGAAGGCAAGGCTCAAAAATTGGTAAAGCTAGTCGAAGACCTAAAGAATACCAAAATATTCAAGTTGGTAGTTTCAGCCAAGGCATGCTTGTATGGAATTTGAAACAAATCTTATCCTCGAGGTTTATAATTGAGGAGAGAAGTTTTAGTTCAAAGAAGGATAGTAATGGAATTTTAGCCCTAATTAGGTTTTGATTATTTATTGAGAAAGATTAGAAGTGGAATTCTAACCTTGCTTAAATTCAGATCTTGCATATTGATAAAATTATAGAAATGAAATTCTATTCTTTGATTTGAAGCATATTTTAGTAGAAAGTATAGATGGAGAATCTATTCCAGGAAGAAGTATGGAATCCTCTTCCTAAATTATTAAAGTATGTACCAAACTATGATATTAGTAAACATTTGAAGATACCCAAAATCGTATTAGGAGTGGATTCTAAGACCTATAAATGTGTAAAAGAACCTTATTTTAGAAGGATATGGTGAATTTTTGGTTGATCAATAATTGAAAAGACTCCTTACCTGGAGTAAGTGTGGCTAATGTTAGTGAGTGACAACACTTTAATTATGACACCACACGTGGAGTGAGAGAGTCAATGGCTTAATCAAGAAAATAGGATGATAACTCTATTTGTGTTTAAACTATCCCTATGATGCAGGTGATAGGGTAAAACAAGGACTATCAAGACCTTTATAAGTTACACATGTATGTATAAGGGCCCCTTTTGAAAACCGAAAGCACATTAGTACATGAACTATTGCAAAAGGGAATTCATATATATGACTTAACATGGATCTTATCAAAACTAATAGAGGAGTAAAAATATTATACATTTGTACATAAAGGATTTCCCTCTTAATGAAATGAGGGCTTTATTTATTAAGGAAGTTTTAGTAGAAATATTATGATAAGAGAATGAGATTCTCTCAAAATCAGTTGAATGAACATGTGGATTATAGGTTTTTTTTTGTATGCCCCTATTGTTATCGAATAGAAGTGGATAATAAGTTATCCTATGCTTGTGTTGTAGTTGACATATGATCACAATTAAGTGGAGAAATAGAATGAAATCATAGAGTAATTTTGGATGAATTTAGAAAGAATCTGTAGAACATCTTATGGAGGAACTATAGATAAACTTTGTGGAGAAATTACAATTATCTATAGTACAAATTCATAGAAGAATTGTAGAGGATTGATAGGACAATTTCATGGAGAGGTTGTAAGTGAACTTTCCTTGGCATGAATATGTGAAATTTATTGATCATCTAGAAGAGATAGGAGCTTCCTCTAGTGTGCTTATTGGGAATTGAATAAAAAAAATGGAAAATTCTTAATTTGTACTTTGGAAATTAAATGGTCTATCTATGATGGATAGGTTAAATGACTTGCCTATGATAAATGATGGAAATAAATAAATGTGGAATTTATTAGAGAGTTATTTCATTTTGTAAACCTAAATTATTGAAAAGAGGAATGGAAAGAGAGTTTCATCCTTAATGGCATTATGTGATGCCTTTGATATTATATAGAATCAAATTAAATTAATGGATTGAAGGGCTAATTCAATTTGCATTGTTATGTTATGTAGTTGGGTAGATTTAATGAATGCCTTGGATGAATAATCAATATTTGGAAAATAATATATTAAAGGATTAATCTATATTTTGGAAGGAATGGTTTGATTGATAAATATGTGTAGTGGTAGTATAGAATAAATGATTGATCTATGTTCATGGTTAAAAAAATATAGATTAATTGGTTCATCCATGTATGGATGAAGGTTAGAATGGATGAGTTATCTTTGTTGAAATACTTTATCTGAAGCTTGTTTCCTGATAGACAGTAGTTGAAAGTAAACTACCAAAAAAATGATTTGAATTATTTAAAGAACAAGATCCATCTCTGACCCCTTTAAAAAGATATTCCTTCTCAATGGCTAGGAGAAGATTTAAGAAGTGGATGTTGACGTGTGAATATGGATCAAGTTGTATTTATTTAAAATAAATTTCAGATTGAAAAAGCATGGGATTAAAAAGAGTTTCCTTATGGTAGATATTGGGAATATAAAAGGATATATATTTTTTAAATGCATTATACTTGTCATCTTATGTTTTAACTATTTGAAACACAGAGGGTTGTGTTAAGACTAAGGGGGTAGGATGTCATGACCCTCCATTGGTAGACTCATCTTGGGATAGACTCATTATTTGCTATGTTATTTTGTTGCTGGAATGTTTAATTTTTTTTTGGTTTATTTATGGAAGGCATAGACTCTATGAGGAAAATATATATCAAGTTTATGATGAAAAACTTGTTTGAAGCATGGAAATCCTATTTTTGAATGGAGTTAAATATAAGGGAAACTACCTTCTCTTTTGGGATTTTTGTTTTGATATAAAGATTGTATACCATGTTATATTTAATAAAGAGTAAGATTTGTCATGAGAGATCCTTGAACTCAAAAGTTTTGTTGTTTGAGATACAACAATATATATATATATATATATATATATATATATATATATATTTTTTTTTTCTTTCAAAGAAAAACCCATTAGGAAAGGACTTAGCGATTTAGTTTATTGATTAATAATCTATTATTTTTATGACGTTATTTTTTCCTAAAGCCACCAACCAAGAACAAGTATTTAAAATATTTTTGGTTATGAACTTGGATGAGATTAATGAATGGGTGACTAGCTGTATGCTTGTCATTACAATCTTAGAGATGTATTTTGTTGGTTGTTGTGAACTTCTTGATGTCCGAAAAAAGAGCGAACGTGAGTAGTGGAGGGATTACTACACATCCAATTTGACCAACATTTTTTTGGAGCATGGGAGATTTTTCTCCTCAAAAAAGGTTAAAGAAAAGAAAATGGTAATGAGGAGGGGGATGTTGCAAGAAGAAACCAGCGAACCACTATTTCGAATCCCAGCAAGACTAGAAATTCCTAGCCTAAAAAGTCTCATGAATACCAGGTAGAGAGCTAATATCATGATCTGGAAAAGTGTTTTATAATTATTATCTATTTTTTTTAGAAAAAGAAAGAGTTTTTAGTTTATCTAGTGTGTTTATTCTACAAGAAGTTCCATGAGCTTGTTATTTTCATTATGTAATATGAAATGTTGCTCATATGCTTCTCAATAGTGGAATACTGTAGTATAGAAATGTTTAGGGGTTTGATTTTGGTGGAATTACATTTTGGAGGTCCATTTCTCCATGATTTGCTAAAACGTTGGAAGTGTTTGCTCATAGAAGGCTTATCTAATATACTCGAGATCATCTCCTTAGTTTTGTACTGGTTGTATATTGGAGTTGAACTCGCGAACTTTAGAGAGTTCAATACGGTGTAAAGATGGTTCATCAGGAAAGAAAATAATATAGCTTGTATAGCTTGAGGTTGCTTGAGAGAATAATGAGTTTTTAGAGGAAACTTGGGATAAGAAACTTTGGACAAGGAAAACTATAGACCAAATTTGGTAAATATTTTTTTAGATTCTTTTCTTTGGCTTGCATTGCTTATTGGTTGGCAATATTAACATTGCAAAAATACAACGATATTATATGAGGAGGCACATTGGAGGACTTGAATTCTTCTACATGCGTCATAGGAAACAAAAGGACCATAACTCTACCATTAATGAAATTAGATGAAGTATGATTGGGGTTAAGTTTGTTTTAGTTATGATTTATAAATCCATTCATTCATAATGTAAAGCCAAGGAAATGTGGAATTTCTTTGTGAGCTATTTTCTAAAATATAAATCTTGGGCCGGTTAATTATGTCTTTGTGCATCTGTCCTTTGACAGAGTTTGTGAAGGAAATAGCTTATGGGGAGCTTTTAGATAAAACCTTTTCCATGTTTAGAGTAGGCAATTGAGACCATTGACGAATATTACATCATGAGGTGTAATTTGCTCACTTTTCGAGAGAATGGTTATTATTAGAGCTAGAGATGATCGTGTAGTTAATAGGAGCCATACCTTTCTCTTTGTTGCATGCAATTAAATTAAAGTGCTGTATTATGATATTATGTTTATTTGTTTATAGGAAATGCAGAATCTCAATTTACCTTGATTTATGCTGAAGAATGTGAAAATCTAAAATGGAAATTAGATCATACTTTTAATGAAGGGTTGTGCTATTTTGAATAACCACAATTTTATAAGGAATCTTGTGTGAGAAGGTAAAATAACAGAATTTGCCATTGAAATAGAATATGGGAAATTATATACAAATGGATTGAAATATTAATACATATTGTAAAAGATTTTTGAGCCTATTCAATTAGCTGGAAAGAAAATGGGGTGTATTTCTACCCAATATAAAAATTGAATAGAGTAAGGAATTAATAAAGGAAGCATATTTGAGGGCTAGGTTTATTACCCATGAGGGATATCCCAGGATATTATGGTGTTATGTGATGAGTGTTGTTCCTTTAATGGTTCTCTATGTTGTAATGATGATGAAATGGTTATGCTTTTCAAATGTATGGAATATATTTGATTAATTTATGCTCATGGATATGCTCTAAAAATCAAGTATTAGCTCTATGTGATATTAGCTAGGATTAATAAAAGACTTTAACAATGTAACTTGTGGGCATGGGTAAAGAAAATAACTTGTAATAGTTTTGTATGCAAGATATCAAGATTAGATCCTAATGTATTTTTGCTTGGAACAAAACCATTCCACTAAAGTTTCACTACTACATTTTAAGTCATTCCATCATTCAAAAGCTATATCATGCACATGAAAGGTAACCCTACTATTTGGGTTACTAATTAGTAATTCCTCAAGGAAAAGATATGTTTCCAATTCATATAGCCATGTCTCGACTGATTTTACCAATCAATTTTTATTCCTCCAATATTGTTTTGGTCCTTGGCTAGCTCTACCTCTATATAAGTTTTTTTCTTCATGGTACTTTGTAGCAGGATATTCCTTCTATCTACCCTTAGAATTTTTAATTTGGGAACTCGATTAATTATTTCAAATCGTTGATTTTGTTGGATCATTTGTTTTGTTTATTATCAATTGTCCTTGTAGTAACTAAACTACAATAATGAGGTTTTCTACCTCTCTACTAATTTTTTTTATAAAATTTTCCTTTAGGGCCTATCTTCATATTCATCCTTCCTAGCTAGCCCTCAATTGTTTTTGATAAGATCCTCTTCTTCTCCTCATTATTTTAGGTGTAACTTCTATTTTACACCCAAAGGAGTTAGATAAGTTACAATTGCTTTCAATTGTACTTCCAAAGATCATATAAACTAACTTAGATCATCAAGGATCACCGTCACACTTGTATCCTCACACGGTGTCACCTCCGTTACTGCCATTATTACTTATAGTTAGTATTTTATCCTTTAGAACTAACTTATTTCATTATCATTCATTTGATAAGGGCTAAGGTTATTCCTTCTCCATGCAAGATATTATTCCTAGGCATGCTTACATATTGTCAATCTCTTGATAATGATGATGGTCAAATCTGCTTTGGTCAAGATATCATATCAAAGTAAAACTACATTTCTTAGGATTAATTCCTTAGCAATATTTAGCTTATATAAGGGAGATTTTAGTTCATCATACCTAGATTTCATCTAGAGAAGCTTATATCCTACGACCATGTGCTCTGATTTCAAAGCAACTGGAAGTTCAAGGTCTTCCTGGATTTAGCTTAAAACTAAGCAAGGGACTAAATAGGAAGATACTTGTATCCTTAGCACATTCCAAGGAAGCCTCTAGTCCATCATACATAGAGTTCCTTAATGGAAACATCTAGTCCATCATACCTAGAGCTTTGATACCAAATGTAATGATCTAAAAATCTAACCAACTCTAGAGAGAATTTTTTTTACACTCATTAGAGATCTATATATCCCCACCTTACATAAGTCATTCTATGAAGGTGTCTATTAATGAGAAGCCTTATGATTAAGTTATCTATCTCATCTCCATGATGAGCCAACTTATCCCTTTTATCTATCAAAGGGTATGCCCATCCCTACACCTTACATAAGTCCATCTATGTAGGTGTACTAAGCATAGCAACATAATATTTCCTTGCTTCCTTTACCATACATAAGTCCATCTATGTAGGTAAGTTTTAGTTGTTCATCTCATCTAAACTATGAGCCAACCAAAGCATCTATCATTTCATGTGATAGTTCATTCATTGACACAATAACCTAATTATTGCCTTCCCATAACTAAGGTTAGGTCACTAAGGAGAAGTGGTGAAACAAGGATTACCCAAATTTTCCTTCTCAAAGGGACCCCATAATCCCTTATTAACTCTCTCTAAGCTTCTAATGAATAAAAGTCCTTCTTGCTAACTAGGAGAAGATTCCAAGTATCACTAGCATGTAAAAACCTTTCACATCTTAGTAGGATACTTCTAATCCATGAGCATACATTTGATAGATGTCTTTTTCCAATCATCTATAATTCATTAGATCATCTAGAAATATCAGCTGATCTCTTTTCCTTAATTATATATATAAATAAGTCTATCTATTTAATTTAAGTGTTAAATAACATATATAACTTCATCAATAAGAGGTCACATAAATAAGATGTTATCCCTATTTAATTCCATTATCAAACATGATAATTTACAAAACCATAACATCATAGATCTTTTATCAATAACAAAGTAAAAGATATTTTCCATTCATCTAAGATTCATCAAATGCAAGATCAAAGATGAAGATATTTAAAATACACACAACACATCATATATCCTAGGAAACTCTTGCAGGAAAAATACAACTTCAAAACATCTTGTTTATTGCATAAGTTTAACTATCTCCATTACAACTATATAAGGAAATCTCATAATTCCTTTTTCCAAAAAATTAATACCAATATAATTACATAAGAACCCCTTAATTATGATGTCCTCAAAATATGAATTGCTCCTTTAATTCACATTACAAATTCAACAAGGGAATCCCTATAAGTCCCTCGAATGAATTCCATATTAATTATCCTAAAAACAATCTCTTCATTCTAATCATTTAAAGGAATAACATCTTTCTAAAAGTCCAATGTATCCATAACATCATCCTTTCAATTAATCAAAATCCTATACTTTCAATCAATTAAATGCTTACAAAAGCCCATTATTTTTACCAATTAAATGCTCGTAAAAAGCTATTTCCTTTAATCAATTAAAAACCCATTACTTTTAGCCAATTAAATACTTACAAAAATCATTTCCTTTAATCAATTAAAAGCCCATATTATTAACCAACTAAATGCTCACTAAAACCATTTCCTTTAATCTAAATGAAAGGTCTAACTTTCAATAAATCAAATCTATTATTTCAGATACAAGTCTATCCTCTAAACTTGATAAATCAAATCTATTGTTTCAAATATAAGTTTTATCCTCTAAAATTAACAAATCAAATCTAATATTTCAGATATAAGTTTATCCTCTAAACTTAACAGATCACATCTATTATTTCAAATATAAGTTTATCCTCTAAACTTAATCAAATCTTTCAGATATAAGTTTTATCCTCTAAACTTAATAAATAAAATCTAATCTTTCAGATATAATTTTTATCCTCTAAACTTAATAAATCAAATCTAATCTTTCAGATATAAGTTTTATCCTCTAAAATTAATAAATCAACTCTAATATTTCAGATATAAGTTTTATCCTCCAAAATTAATAAACCAAATCTAAGCTTTTAGATATAAGTTTATCCTCCAAACTTACTAAATCAAATCTAATATTTCATATATAAGTTTATCCTCAAAAATTAATAAATCAAATTTAATATTTCAAATATAAGTTTATCCTCCAAACTTAATAAATCAAATCTAATATTTTAGATATAAGTTTATCCTCTGAACTTAATAAATCAAATCTAATATTTCAAAAATAAGTTTATCCTCTGAACTTAATAAATCAAATTTAATCTTTCAGTTATAAGTTTATCCTCTAAACTTAATAAATCAAATCTATTCTTTGAGATATAAGTTTATCTATTAAAACTTAATAAATCAAATCTATTCTTTTAGATATAAGTTTATCCTCTAAAATTAATAAATCAAATCTATTCTTTCAGATATAAGTTCATCATCTAAACTTAATATATCAATATATTTTTTCAAATATAAGTTCATCCTCTAAATTTAATAAATTAAATCTAATAATATTTTTTTAAAGAGAGTGCGAGTTGGGAGTCAGTGCAACAACGAGTTTGAGTGCGAGTCGGGATTTAGTGCAGCTACAAGTGTGAGTGCAATTCAGGGTTCAGTGCATCATGAGAACCAACACAAGCTAAGAGTCAGTGTAGCAACAAGTGTGAGCACAAGCTAGGAGTAAGTGTAGTAGTGAGTGTGAGTGTGAACCAGGAGTAACTGTAGTAGTGAGTGTGAGTGTGAGTCAGGAGTAAGTGCAGCAGCGAGTTGAAATGTGATTTGGTAGTAAGTGCAGTAGCAAGTGTGAGTAAGTGCAACCAAAAGTGAGTGCGAGTGAGTGCAGCCAAAAGTGAGTGCAAGCATAAGCTAGGAGTAAGTGTAGCAGTGAGTGCAAGCGCGAGCTGGGAGTGAGTGTGCAAGCTAAGAGTGAATGAGATCAGAGAGGGAGTGTGAACCAAGAGGGAGTGAGAGCCAAGATTCAATCATGGTAGAAGAGCGAGAAGGTTCATCCGAAGTGCATCAATGCTTCAAACCCTTACCATGAATGTGTGGAACATTATTTCCAAAAAATTGTTGAAGCCAAGGAACACCGAGAAAAATAAGAGACAAGGGCAATTGTGAGCCAAGAGGGAGTGCAAGCTGGGAGTGAGTGCGAGGTAGGAGAGAGTGTGAACCAAAAGGGAGTGTAAACTAAGAGGGAGTGCAAGCCAGGATTCAATCATGGCAAAAGAGCGACAGGTTCATCCAAAGTGCATTAATGCTTCAAACCCTTACCACGAATGCGTGGAACATTGTTTCCAAAAAATTGTTGAAGCGAAGGAATACCAAGAAAAAGAAGAGACACGGGCAATTGTGAGCCAGGAGGGAGTGCAAGCCTGGAGCAAGTGTGAGGCAAGAGAGAGTGCAAGCTGGAAGCAAGAGCGAGTGCAAGCAGAAAGGGAGTGAACCAAGAGGGAGTGCAAGCCAAGAGCAAGCCCCATTAGCTATTGTGGAAGGAAAGTCATTTTTGAAAGCCCTAATGGGAAGTCAGGATGCCCTAGCTAGAAATCAAAATGCCCTAGTTGGAAGTATGAAGGCCCAAGCTGGAGATAAGCGGAAGAGCGAATACATGGCAAGTTCGATCCAGGTAGCAGATGGTACACCAAAAGTAAGTATCAAGGATGAGATGATTGAGAATGATATAATGGTTCTTAAAAGTAGAGGGCTAATATGTAAGTTCCATAGATCATGGCCAGGGTTTTTGGAGATTCAAAATTGGATCAAGTGGAAGTGGGGATTGAATTCAAATTATTCTGTGACTTTTCTTCCTAAAGGTTTTTTCCTCATCATCTTTTCCAGTTCAAAAATTAGGGATAAAATAATGGTTGGTGGCCCATGGTTTAGGGGAAGAGATGCACTTTATTTGAGACCATGGAATGAAATTTTTTCGTTGAGACAAAAACTATTAAGAAGCTTCCAGTGTGGGTTAGGCTTTTTGGACTTCCATATCAGCTTATAAATAAGGATGTTTTGAAAAATATTGGAAATACCCTAGGGGAATTCATCAAGGAAGGACCAACAACTAAGGAGCGAAAGCATGCTATATATACTCGAATATGTGTTGCTATGGATATTTCAAAACCTTTGCCACAATCCATTAAGATTAAATCTGAATCAAGAGAATGGGATCAACAAATAGATTATGAAAATATTGCATTTCGTTGCCACAATTATTTTGAGATTGGACACATGGCAAGAGTTTGCAAAGTAAAAACTATGAAGAAAGAGATAAAAAATTCTAGCCATGAGATAAACTTCAAGACGAAGCAAGGAAATCATACAATAATAGAAGCTAGATCAGATCAAGGATATTCCACTCCAAAAGAAGAGGTAAATAAATCCTATCGACAATATCAATTGGCAAGTTTAGAAGGAATTAAAGGTGCAAAAGAAGATGTGGAGATAAAACCCAAAACAAAGACAACAAAAAAGGTCAAGTTTATTCCAGGTAAATCATCTTCATTTTCCTCTAGTAGTATAGAATCCTCTTCAGGTAATAAAAGTGAAAGTGGTGAAGATGTTATCCCTTGCACTTTAAGGTTTCAAGAGCAAAATAATATAGAAATGAGGTTGGAGGAAACCCATAACAATTTAGGGTTTTTAGGGTAAAATAAGAAGGTAATTGCTATAGAAGAGCATCCTTGCACTTTAGGGTCTCTAGGGAAATATAAAGAAGATTGTGCTTTTGAGGTTATTCCTTGCACTTCAGATCCTTCAGAACAAGGTAAACCTAAAGATGATAAGTCTTACTATGAGCAATGTGAGAAGATTGAAGAGATTGATGAAGATGAAAGTATTGTTGGGAATGAAAAAAGAGAGGAAGACCCAAGAAGCAAAAACAAAGAGAAAAAGAAACACAAAGGGATATTGATATGGGAAAACAAAAGCAAATATCACAAGTGTTAACAAGAAGTGGGGCTAAACCCTCAAATAAAATAAAAAAATAACAATGAAAATAATATCTTGGAATATTAGGGGAATGAATAACCCTAAAAAAAGGTATTAAGAAATTGTGAGGTGGTTATAGACAATATATTTTTGGATATAGAAGTTGGGCAGCAAATATTTTAGCCATTCATAGTGTTGAATTTCATCTTGACAAAATTTAAATTTTTGAAGGCATTTGATATAGAAGGAGTTGATTGTGGATACTTAGCAGTTTGAGGAAGATGAAGAATATATTTGATAGAAGGGTAAACGAAGAATATCTCCGATAGAAAGATAGAGTTGGATATGCTTTAATTAACTTGTTAGAAATGTAATGAGAGCAATGTAATGTTTTGTTTTCATAATGGGAGTGGCCCCCAATAGAAGCCACACATAGCTTATTAAAAAAAAATCAAATATTATCTTTTAGATATAAGTTTATCCTCTTAATAAATCAAATCTATTCTTTTAGAAATAAGTTTATCCTCTAAACTTAATAGATCAAATTTTATATTTCAAATATAAGTTTATCCTCTAAACTTAATAAATCAAATATATTATTTCAGATTATCCTAGGATAACATTATGAATTGGGATTTTTATGGCCTCTCTCAATGTGTTTTTTTTTGTAATAAGGAGGAGAGTATAGACCATCTCTTGGGACATTGCTCAATAGTCTAGAATATATGGAAATGGATTCTTAATATGTTTCATAAATGCATGGTGATGAATAGCAGAATTGAATATTAGTTAAAGCAATGGCAGAGCACTTATAAAAGTGAGGCTTTACAGACTATATGTGATATATCAAAAGATACAATAATTTGGACTATATGGCTAGAAAGGAATAGAAGAATATTTAAAGGAAAGCAAAACAGTTTAGAGGTAATAAAAAATAAGATATGTTTGGCCATAGAGGAGTCTAAATCAACCCTATCAAATAATTTGGTCCCTAATTTGGAAGCAGAGGGCATTGATAGATGTAGTCAAGTAATTAAATGGAATTATGATGTTGGGTACAAGAGAAGCAAAACGAAGGCAAATAATATAAAGTGGAAACCACCAGATGTGGAGTGGGTTAAATTAAAATTTGATGGAGCATATAAAGGAAATATAGGACCAGTAGTAGGAGGAGGAACAATTAGAAGTAATTGAGGAGATATTTTATGTCATTATGCTTTTAATAGTGGATTTAAGATAATAAATGAAGCTGAAGCTTTAGCAAATTTAGAAGGGCTAAAAATATGTAAAAAAATGAAATGGAATAGTGTATGGATGGAAGGTGATTCTATCATAGTAATTAATGCAAATTTGAGGAAAGCAAAGGCTCCATGGAACATACAAGAGATAATTATGGGAATTCAAGATCTTGCTAAAGAGTTTGAAGAAATCAGGTTTAAACATATATTAAGGGAAGGAAATAAATGTGTAGATAAGCTAGCCAATAGAGGGATTTTGATTGAGGATCGTGAAGTTAAATTCTCCTTTCCATGGTTAGAGGAAGTAGAAAGTTTAGTTGAAGCTGACAAAAAATGTTGATTGCCTGAATCAATTTATGATTAAGATTTAATTTAATGTTTTCCATTGGTATTATATGCTTTATTTTATAACAATAATGTGTTTTCTTTTAGACTGTTTATTATAATTTTTGTGGTTGCAGTTGTGTTTCAAGAAGGAAACTAGTAATATGAATTTGGTAAAGCGGACTATGATAGTGTGATGTTTTGGAAATATTACTCTACTAAGATGCAAGGCATATATAGTAGAGGTGAATTTTTGGCATTGTGAAGGCTGCTATAGGAAAATGTCTAGAAAGTTGCTAAATTCTAGATTAATTGTATTCATATAGAATTTTGAAAAGATCCAAAAAATAAAAATCAAGAATTCAGACATTTTATGTAAAATGATGTAGGTTTCTAGCTATAGCATCCTATTTGAGATGAGAAGTGTATCTATTTGTAAACTCTCAAGATTTATAGAAGAAATATTTAATTTTTCAAGGGTGGGGGACCCGAGTACAACCCCTTATTATCTAGCAAAAAAAATCTATTCTTTTAGATATAAGTTTATTCTCTAAACTTAATAAATCAATATAAGTTTATTCTCTAAACTTAATAAATCAAATCTATTCTGTCAGATATAAGTTTATCTTTTAAAACTTAAGAAATCAAATCTATTCTTTCAGATATAAGTTTATCTTTTAAAAATTAATAAAATCTATTCTTTTAGATATAAGTTTATCTATTAAAATTTAATACATTAGATTTATTCTTTCATATGTAAGTTTTTTTATTAAAACTTAATAAATCAATCTATTTTTTTAGATATAAGTTTATCTATTAAAACTTAATAGATGAAATCTATTCTTTCCATTAACATAAAAGGTCATTCTTTTATATATACTTATTCCTTCAATAACAGAAAAGGTCATTATTTTATTTAAATATATATATATTCCTTGAATAACATAAATAAATCAAATATATTATTTCAATTAGCATAAAAGATCCTTTTATTTAAATATATATTTATTCCTTCACTAATGTAAAAGGTATTTTATTTAAAATATATATTTATTCCTTCAAATAACATAAAAAGGGGGTTTAATCAATCAAACAAACTACCAAGCAACCATGGGTAAAACAGGTAGTCAATAGAACAATCAAACAATGGATAGGTCAACCTCATTGATCGTGCCAACCACCGATGCACTAGCCCCCACCAAGCGGTGGCTCACTCGACCATTGCTTGGTGGTCACTACCATAGGGGAGCCTTCTCCTTTATTAAACCATCAAGTTCTCTTGCAAGGAGCATGTGGCATAATTCCCACATTAAACCATTAAAAATGTTTTAACTTTGCCCTAACAAGTGGGCATAAAAAATAAATAGGCTAAACCATTGATTGCCACATATTAGACCAATTGATGACCAATAATCAACTACAACGCAAGTCACACGACAAACATGGAGAGGATAACACCTCCACATGGTGCTAGAGTGACCCCCACTTAATCGTTTCCTTGACCATCGAGTAGTGGTGAGATAATAATGGGGGAATCCCACTAATTAAGGTGCTTATGCACCTATTGCTTATCCCATTTGGGATAAAGTGACAAAAAGATCAATTTTGGCCTTCCTGCACGAGTCCACTAGAGTGCAAACAATGCTTTTCAAGGCACTCAAGCTGCCAATTAAAAACAATCATCCTTCTTAACCTTAGAAAAGGGAGGGAAATGATAAATCAATTTTGTTCTTAATTCTCCCCTAAATAAAATAAGCGACAATGTTGCTACTATGTTCAGCGCATGAGCATAGGAAAATAATAGAGGCATCAAGGATTTTATAGGGAACAAAGCTAGCTTAAAATAGTCCAAAGGGTATTTTGGTAATTCAACCAAGAACCTAGCCACATCCACAATACCTTCTGGTAAAATCGTTGATAAAATCGATGTGGAAGAACACTGGGGATTAATTCAATTAGGGGGGTTTACAAAGCATAAATCATGTAGGTCGTAAAGCATGAGTGGATTATTCCTTAAGGAAATGGATTTTTAATCCTTAAAACATTTGATAAAACAAATCAAAGAGGGAAGGTTTAATATTTTGAATCTCCTTCTGTAAATATTAAAACCAATGTTTTAGAAAGAAAAACCAACACATAATCACATGATAATAATAATTTTTTTGAAATATTAGAACTAAATTTCTAAGAATCCAACCTGAAGTTCCAAATATCTAAAAAACCCTTGGTCATTGACCCCTTCTCTAGCCTTCTGATCTTGCTTCTTCCAAACCCAACCTTTTACGGTTACCCTTCCTCTCCATAAATATTTTTGCAGCCACCAATATATAATAATTTGTTCTATTTGGCATTGAAAAAGGGTCAAAAGAAAATCATTCTTACTATTATAAAAATAGAGACTCAACCACCAAAATTCATTGCCCACCTATGCAAGGGCAAGATATTTTAAATATAATATGGTTCTTTTCAAAATATCTCATTTTATTCATTTAAAACAATTCTTTCCTTTTTGAAACACCTACTTCAATAAGTTTATTCTTTTATTTTGTTTAAATATGCATGTTTATTCTTTCAAACAAAAAGGTTCTTTTATTTAAATAAAATACACATGTTTATTCTTTCAAACAAAAAAGGTTCCTTTATTTAAATAAAATACATATGTTTATTCTTTCAAACAAAAAGGGGGTTTAATCCACCAAAACAATGAGTCATGACACTCATCCATAGAAATTAATACCAATTTGTAGAAATATCAAAAGCCTTTGCTCTTAAAGAATATAACAACATTCATGGATATGCTAGAAAATAAATAATTAAATTCATGAACAACTTGTATAAGACAAAATATGCAATTTACTCTGAATTATTCAAAATATAAATTAAACCCTTGAGGTAGAGAATCATTGTACAATTATCCTTATTAGAAGGAAATCACTTCTCACTATATCTCAATATTAGATCCAAACACATACAATATTCTTCTCTCTATATCCAATATGAGCCTCTTGCCTACATTATATAATACTCAACTACCTACCACTATCGCTTATCCACACATGTGGGATAATTACATTTATTATAATATTATAATATTAAATTCCTATCTTGGGTACCTAAACTTCCATCCCCATTACAAAATATTTTGTCCTTGAAATATAAGAAGAGACTAAATAATATGATCTTTTGATCTATGTTATGAACTAGCATCAATCTCGATCTTCTATCCACCATAATGAAACTCTAATTGGTGGTGGTCTTAAGTGATGCCAATAAATGATTGGTATCGAATTGATGGTTTATCCACATTTTTCATGATTTTATCTAGATAGTATTTTTGTGTGATTGAGTGAATTTTATTTATTTTTTTGATCGTTTAAATTTAAAGTCGGTTTTTATCAAGGGATCCAAAACCTAATTACAACAAGACAAAAGACTTTTTAAACAAGGCCACAAGAAGGTCATAGGAAAGGACAACATAAAAACCAAAGGAAAGGCAAAAGGATTGCCTTTTAGGATAGGCTTAAGGATAGCCTTTCAGGATAGGCTAAAGGATAGCCTTACAGGATAGGCTTAAGGACATCCTTCAAAAAGGACACGAAAAATCATGCCCAAAGTGGGAAAAAAGGAAAGTCCCACCCTATTGCAAATTTGAAAATCCTACCTAGTGAGAGGAGGAGAAAGTGGGAAAAAATAACCATTGAAACTCCTACATAGCCACAAGTTCGAACTTCCCAAAAGGTGAGAAAATAGCAACCCACAAAAAATTGAAATGCAAAATCCTACACACGGGAAAATATAGAAACTGGGCAGAAAACATCGAAAATCCAGATAACAAAACCAAAAACCCCCTGAGCAGTAGCAAGGGGCCTAGAAACCACCCAAAAAATATAGGGATGCAAAGGAACAACATCTTGCATAGGCCTGAAAAAGGTACAACAATCAAGGGGACTCCACAGGCCATGAAGTCCCATTGCAACAAGGAGATCTACTCAAAAGCCAAAGGAAATAGAGAAAAAATTAGTGTAGAACCGCAAGCCATGGGAAAGAGGTGGGGAGGTCCCAAGGAACCTCAACAGGAGGAGCCATGAAGCATGAGCTATCGATGATAAGCGTAGGTCCCCCTCAAGACCAAAAAATGCAGCAAGAACCCCAAAGCATCCTCCAACACCATCAAAAAATAGCTTCAGGGATCCAAAAGAGGATGACCAAAAGGAACACAATAGCAATCAACATGGAGTCCCATACCCAAGCCACAAAAAATGCTGAGAACCCACCACCAATCCCACATATTGAAATCCAAAGAGCAACATCATAGGAATAAGCACATGGACCCTTTCCAAGCCAAAAAGAAACTATGAAGAGCTGCTCATGAAGCCAAAATTTCAATCCGTGATGCATTACACCAGAAGAACCTCCGATCCTCAAATGAAATAAGATCCTACAAGAAAATGGAATAGAGAAGCAAGCTCCAAGAAAAAGGATTCCTAAAGAAACTCAAGAATCCCAGGGAAGGTCCTAGGGAAAACCTAAGGACATCCCAAAAAACCCCAGGGATGTCCCAGATCATAGGAACAAAAAAAACCCCACAAAAAGGTATGGAAAGGGGTAAAAAAATGAATAAATGACCTCCCACCCCAAGGAGATCATCTACAACACAATCCAACCAAGGAAGAAGGGCAAAGGGAGTGCCAGGGAACTAGGACAGGACCCAAGGATGTCTTAGAAAAACCTTAGGGACATCCTAGATTACATGCACTAGAAATAACCCCACCAAAATATATGGAAATGAGTAGACAAATGGATAAGTGACCTCCCACCCCAAGGAGTTCATCTGCAAAACCAACCAACCAAGGAAGAAGGGCAAAGGAAGTGCCAAGGAACTAGGACAGGACCAAGGATCTAGGACAAGACTAGGGATGGGCTGCAGGGAAGTGGAGAAGGACTTCCCGAATTTTCTTTATTTTGGCTTTGATACCATGTTGGAATTCACAATAGTTTTTAGAAACATCCCAAAACATCCATTCACCACAAGCATTTGCAAAAAATGAAGAAGAAAACAATAGAAGAGCATAAAGACAAAAAATAAGAAAAGAGAAATGAAATGATTTGATAGAAATATTAAGGAGTGGGTTTCCATAGGCACCCCCACTATATTTTCATATATCACACTATCTTACAAATGATCAATCATTAGGAGGTATTTGTAGTGATACCAAAAAAACCTTTATGAGTAGTTATCCTCAAGTTAACGTTAACTTGACTTTGAGGTAACTTATAATCATAAATTAAAGATAAATTAAATTGTTTAATAAAGTTTATCCATAAATGTGAATTAACTAATATCTCTAAGGTTGAATACATGAGGGTGCCCTTAGGCTTACATTGAACGATGTCTGGAATATTACATATAAAATACCCATAGACTTATATCATGATACTTGAAGGATTATGTATCACTTGCCCTTAGGCTACATCAAGAGCACCCATAGGTACTTTTTCACTATTGACCTTGGCCTAATAATATTAGATTACAACTATTTCAATAGTCAAAACCTTTTGTAATAGAAGGTGATATCGATAAACTTAGAGATGATGTAGAAAAAATAGATGACATGGCATTGTTAACTTTTGAGGATATATGCAGTGGAGAGATCTAACATAGATCCTAATAAAATATAGTAAATATGAAAGAAAGTGAGACTACAATATGATTGAAATATACTATAAATAGAAATGACATAAATACAATGCAATATGGAGGAAATGATCACTCCATTAATATGAGCTAAAGAGCTACATTGTACTCCATATAGGAGTACTACTACCAAGAGCTTGATATGAACTTGATATGAGCTTGATATATGAGCTTGATATGTAATCTACCACTATGGGACCCTTTATATAGGAAGATATATTTCTTGGTCAACACTCGACCTAGTTGTACAAGGGGACACCTTGCACATTACAACTTGCACATTACCACTTGTGCATTTATTATATTGCTTGAAGTAACTAGATAATTTTTCCCTAAAGTAATCTCCTATCCCAACTATGTACCTAACGTGGTATATTTACATGACCAAAATGATGTAATATTCTCTAAATCTAATAATTGTTTAATAATATGACACTTTATGACATCACTCTTTTTCTACTTATGCAAATAACATGGTAGGTGATGTGGTAGTCCATACATCTGACATGGAAGGTGATGTGATGGCTAACATTGCAATCAATGTGGCAGGCCATATAATGACCAATATGGTAGCCATATACCACTTGGTGCCTATATGTACAAGTTTGACCAATCAAATTATATCAAGACATCAAACTTAGTAGCCATAGATTCACATAGTTTGCAATAAACTTGGTGAAATTTTTAGAGCAAATTATAACAAGTGGTATAATGTGATTCAGAAGTTATAGAGAAAATTAGATTATGACAAGTAGGATAGTCTAGTTTGCTAGTACCTTGTTAAGTGGTCTACATAATTAGTACATATGCAGTAGTCCCCTAATCATGATAAGTGGCATTATATGACTCATCAACATGCTATCTAGTTAGCACACAATTGGCATCCCCTTAGCCACTCATGCAACAACATGTGGTGACCTCTCATTGCTATAGGTACTATTTTATTTTTTACTTTAAAAGGTTTTTGAGGTATTTTATTTGGTTTTAAGTACAAATTTCTAGGGATGATAACTTTTGCATAGAGAATCTTGAGACTATATTTTGAAATTTTTACATTGGTGGTGTCATTTTTTATCATAACTATATGTAGGATTTTGTATTTTGGTAGGATAGTTATGGATCAAAATGTACCCTTGATAAATAATCCAAACTATTTTACTTATAGAATCAAGATTAAAGGTTTAATTTGAAGTAAGGGCTTACTCAAATATGTGAATGATGAAACTCAAGCTACTAATTCTAAAGAAATAAAGTTAATTTATAGGGATAATCAAGATTAGGATCTTAGTGTTATATCTCCTCATGTTGATAAGACACATGATACCCATGTCAGTAGCACCATGGACCATAAGGAGTTCCTTAATTAATTTAAGGGATTGTGTGATTGCATTGATTCTACATAGATCAATAGGCTAGAGGCTGAGCTTGCTAGTCTAGATTTGGGTTCTTTTGATGTTGTATATGAGTACATTAGTCATGATAAGAAATTATAAGAATATATTCAAAATATAAGAGAAGCACCTAAGGTAATAAGAGAAGGTCATGAAGATATGGATAAGGAGAAAAATTAAATTGTTTAATATAGTATTAAACACTGTTTTAAAAACATAAGATAAGGTCATGAAGATATGGATAAGGAGAGAAATTGAATTGTTTAATATAGTATTCAACAATGTTTTAAAAACATATGAGATAGTTTCTATTGTATTTGAGATTTTTTTTGATAGGTTAAATTAAAATAAAGTGGGTTTTTATCAAGGGACCCAAAACCTGATTACAACAAGTCAAAAGACTTCAAGCAAGGCCAAAGGATGACCGACAGGAAAGGCCCAAGGATGGACCTAAGGACAGGATCCCGGATAGGAAACAAAAAGTAGGAAACAGGACAGGATGCTTGAAGCGAAAAACAAACCCAACTGCAAATTCAAAAAAATTACCCAGTAAGAAAAGAAAAAGGTGGTAATAATTGAGTTTTTAAAACTCCCACCCAAACAAGAAATTTGAAAAAAGTCTTGTCTAGCATCTAAACCAAAAAGCGGAAAATTTATAGAAAAGGCACTCCTACCAAAACACAAATTTAAATAGCCCAAGAAGTGAGAAAAGAAAGTATAGGAGTGCACAATCCCTTGCAGGGGAGAAACCACAAACGATAGGGAAACATTGGAAAACCAGAAGGTTTATAAAAAACCACCCTTCACCATAGGGTAGAGCAAGGAAAATGTGAACACAAAAAATCCCACCCAAGAAAGGATGAGAAACGAGCAAGGATGCCAAGAGATCAAATGAACTATGCTAAAATCACATCCCTCATAGGCCTAGAAAGTGGAATAGTAAACTGAGGATCTCCACATGCCATGAAATCCTCTTGTAGTGAACAGAGGAACCTAAAAAGACACTAGCTGAAGTAGTAGATGTAGACCAAAAAACCGTAGGAAAGAGATAAAAAAGTTCCCAAGGAACCCAAAAGGAAGAAGCCACAGGGAAAACTAGCTGCAGGTGTTACACACAGGTCATCCCAGACCAAAAGGATGCATCCAGAAACCCCATACTACATTCAACACCGCCAACAAACAACTTTAGGGAAATAGATGAGGAAGTCTAGCAGGAACACAACAACAAGCAAAGTAGAGGTCCCAAAGCAAGGCCACAAAAAATTTGAGAGTTCACCAAGACCCACACCAACAAACCCAAAGAGCATAGTCATAGTAGAAAGCACATGGTCCATAAAACCAAAAATATGTTGTGCAAAACTTCTCATGAAGCCACTCTCCCATAGCCACAACAGTCCACACCTAAAGAACCACTGAAAGCTAGAACCAAGTAGAAACCTACAAAAAAATTGGGAAAAATTTGAGAACTCCAAGGAAAAGAATCCTTGAAGAAACCCAAAAAACCTAGGGAAGGTCCCAAGGAAAAACCCAAAACCATCCCAAAAACTAGACACCAAAAAAAAACCCCACCAGAGGGCAAGGAAAGGGGCAAAAAATGGAGAAGTGACCTCCCACCCCAAGGAGATCGTCTGCAACACCATCCAACCAAGGAGGAAGGGTTAAGGAAGTGCCAGGGAAACTAGGACAGGATCAGGGACCTAGGACAAGACCAGGGAAGGGTTGTAGGGAAGTGGAGAAGGACTTCCCAAGGAAGTCCCCTGCAGAGCCCCCAATTATTTTGTATTAGAGATTCTTTGATTATATGAGGTATTCAAGTAATTTTATATCACGAGGCTAGAAGACAAAGGCAAAAGAGAATTTTGTCATCAATCAGACCCATGTAAAGGAAGATATTGTCAAATATCAAAGTGACAAAAAATTAAAGTAGAATGAAAAGAAGCCCAAGAAGCCTTTCAAAAAGATATGTAAGTATTGCAAGAAGGAAGGACATAAATTTTTTCTTTAGATTCTTATTAAGAATATTGAGGAAGCAAAAAAAATGAGAGTGCTAATGCTACTCTCTTTTTATGTATAAGGTGAGGACAACTTTAATGAAAAGACCTTACAAGCACATGTAGCTATTCATCAATATATTAAATATCCGCTTCTTTTGATGAGTGGATTGTAGATTTAGGGGCAAAAAGACATATGACAAAGTACAAATGTCCCCTATAAGGATTCAACAAATTATATTTAGGGAAGCATATTATTATTATAGATGACTCTTCTTTGTAGGTTGCAATATGTGGAGAAATGAACATTGGATCTTCATCTTTTGATGAGGCACTTCATGTTCCTAATGCTATCCCTACTATCTTGTATATTTATTAATTACTTTTTTTTTTTTCCCCGAAAAAAAATCATAATTTCTATTTCACCAGAAAAAGAAAATTACATTGTGAAGTTGCCCAAGGCAAGCTGAAATAACCAGGCAGGAACACACTGGCTGTCCCCACCTAAATTTTCTTCGTACCATCAAGGAAGGGCTAAGAGTTAAAAATTTCCCATAAGACCTCTACACAAAGGTGTCAATAATGCTCAGCTACTTTGTCTACAAGAGAAAACCAGAAAGGAAAGGAAAAGCGTACGAGAAACTGCCTCCCGGATTTTTTTTTTTTTTAAATTATCGAGCAAAGAAATCGTTGTCTCTTGGATAGTCACACCATCCTTTATTTCCATCAGCTCCCATCTTCCTTGCGCCAGCTGCAGACCTTCCTTTGACAAAGCATCCGCCCCAGAGTTGAGTTCTCTGTAGATATGAGTATAGGATATGGGGTTTACGACATCTGCCAAAATGTTTACCTGTTGAAAAATTGGCTGCAAAGTTAAGTTCTCCATTCTGAACATTTTCTTCATCCAATTGATGACCAACAAGGAGTCTCCTAAAACTTGGAGTTGTTGAACATGGTGGTCCAGAGCAATTTTCAAGAGTAACTTCAAAGCAATTAATTCGGCATAATTATTTGTGCCCCCTCCTAGGCCAGCCTTAAACTGAATGAAATGAGAATCCTTAAGAAAGAGGATTCCCCCTGCCCCACACATAAGAGGGGTGCCTTGACAAGCACCATCAAAAAAACCCCAAGGAGCTGATTTGTTGACATTGGCGACTTTCATTTTTCTTGGGCCTTTTTGCACAGTAGGTTTCACAAGATCAGCAATGAAAGAACGGATCTGAGTAGCAATTTGAAAGGCTGGTTGAGAAGAGGCTTGGAAAATATCTGAGTTTCTTGCTAGCCATACTCCCCATGCCACCGCAAAAGGGAGGGCCCTGTAGGACTTCAGATCTTTAGAATCAAACCACTGCTGCAAACAATGTTCCAATGTGTCTCCTTGCCAAGTACCTGTGCTCCCAGTTATCACCTCAATCTCCTTCCATACATACTTTGTGAAAACACAACCAACCAATAAATGGTTGATAGTTTCAAGCTCCTTATGACAGAGTGTACACCTTCCAGGACCTTGAAACCCCCTCTTCATTAAAACATCCCAAGTTAAAATTTTGTTATTGAGGGCCAGCCATAAAAATTTTTGGTTTTTAAAGGCGTCTTTACCTTCCAAATCGCTTTCCACCACCATATATTGTCCCCTTGCCTATCATGAGCAAACAAGTCTTTATATCCCATCCTAGCAGTATAAACACCCCTCTTAGTATTTTTTGTCCAAACCAGCTCATCATCCACTGTTGGTCTGATCCTAGTATGACTGATGAGAAGTGCCTTCACATAAGCTTGCCATGACTCAGCCTTCCTGCCTTCAAGACCGAGATGTTGCACACTCATCCAACCTTGCTGCCATATGGTAGTAGTGTCTTGGTCTGCCACCTGAGAAAGAGTATAAAAACCTCGCATTGTGGAGAGAAAGTAAGAGGTCCTCAGAAAGTCTATGCTCATTGCCACAACCAACCCAAGGATCTTCCCCAATTCTCACTTTTTCACCATTTCCAATTTTCCAAGCCAACCAATTTCCCAGAAGTGGAAAGGCCTGAATAGCAGCTTTCCAAAAGTTAGACACCTTTCTGATGGACTTGTCAGGTTTCCTTATCCACTCTTCCATAGAAAGAGGTTCGATATATTTTGCCTTGATGACTTTGCTCCATAGGTTTTCTTGAGAAAGCAGCCTCCATAAGCTTTTTGCAGCCAGTGCTTTACCAAAAAGATGGATATTTTTAATACCCCAACCTCCCTCGTCCTTTGGCTTTGCTATTGATTTCCATTTGGCTAAAACAATGGCTGCTTTGTCCCTTTTTCCATTCCACAGAAATTTGAAGCACCTTTTTCTGATTTTTTCTAGTACCCCTACTGGGATGAAAGCCATGCCATACCAGTAGACAGGGATTGCCTCCAGGACTGATTTTACAAGAGTTAATCTGCCTCCAATTGATAACCACCTATTACACCACATAGAAATCCTTTTATCTATCTTTTCCACCAGCCAATCCCAATCTCTTATGCCATAGTTATTTGGCTTCAAACAAAATCCCAGATATTTTATCCCTGATTGGAAATCAGTCTTGGGAAAAGAAAGAATTCTCTAAAAAAAATTTCCTCCTCTTCCACCAGGCCAAAACACGACATTGTAGACTTTCCCATATTGATTTCCATACCAGTGGCAAGGCAATAGCTCCTTAGAATATCATTAAGCTTGCTTATGTCCCTAAAAGAACCAACACTAAACAAAATAACATCATCTACAAATAAGAGATGTGTTAGAGAGAATGATGTACTCATTTGAATTCCTTTAAACTGCCTTGTTCTCTTAGCTTCTTTGATTGCCCTGCTCAAACCTTCAGCCACCAAAAGAAATAAAAAGGGAGATAAGGGACAACCTTGCCTAATGCCACGCTCTAAGGAAAAGAAATTAGATGCAGAACCATTTATAAGTACAACGAAGGAGACAGAGGTCACACATCCCATGATCCAATTTACAACTCGGAGGTTGAACCCAATGTGAAGAAGCATGATCCTCAGATACAACCAATTAACCCTGTCAAAAGCTTTGGAAAGATCCAGTTTTACGACTATAGCAGGAAGTCTTTTTGTTTTTATAGTATGCAACCCTTCTTGGGCCACTCCTACAGCATCGTGGATTTGCCTCCCATTTAGAAACCCGAATTGCTCACTGGAGATGGAATCAGAAAAAACTCTTTTTAACCTCAAGGCAATAATTTTGGCAATAATTTTATAGAGGCAGTTGCACAAGGAAATAGGTCTGAAGTCATCGAAAGAAGTTGGAGAGTCCTTCTTTGGAATCAAAGCGATGAAGGTTGAGTTGAAATCCACTGGGATCTTCCCTGAAGCTTTAGTTTCTTCAATAACTCTAATCAGGTCTTCCCCAATTAAGTCAAAGAAACCCAAGAAGAATTCTACCCCCCAACCATCTGGCCCAGGACTTTTGTCCTTCTGAAAGGATGAAAGCACTTCTTTTAATTCCTCCAATGACACTTTCTCAAGAATCATTTCATTAGTAGCCTCGTCTGCAAAACTTGGAAAGAAGGTTGTATGTTTTAAGATCTCAGCCAAGTTTACCCTTTTGGGATCTTTAAACAAGTGCTTGAAATGTTTTATGCCAAGAGCTGCGAGGTCTTTGAAGGACCTAGCTTTTGACCCCTCTCCATTGGGCAATTCCCAGATGGTGTTAATATTTTTCCTGTGATTTGCATAATTTTGAAAGAATTTGGTGTTTTCGTCCCCTAAATCCAGCCAAATAGCTCTACTTTTAAGCCTCCATTGGGCTTCTTGAGCTAGCAAGATATTACTCTTTTTTCCTTCCAATGCTCTGATGGTTGATTTGGAATCCTCTGAAAGACCGACCTCATTCACTCTCTCATAAGAAACAACAATCTGTTGTTCTAATAGAAGGAGTTCCTGCATTTGTTGCCTATACTTATTATGAGCCCATTTAGAAACAACTATTTTAACTTTCTTCAGGCTTTTTGTCATTTGAGAGCAGGCTGAACTTCCCAAGTTTTCATCATAAGAGTTCCATTCTTCTTTAACCAGATTCTAAAAATCTTTGTCCTGCAGCCAAGTTGAATTGAATTTGAAAGGGCTTGGAGGTTTCCTATCCGGGTTGCCTATTTGGAGCAAAATAGGGAAATGGTCTGAGATGCCACAAGGGTCCACCCAGGTTCTGATTTTCTCCCCATCCATCAGCAGGGAATCGGAGACATAGAATCGATCCAATATTTTTGCCACATAATCCTCACCTGCTCTATTGTTGCTCCATGTAGGAGTAATTTTGATTGGTTCTACATCTACCAAGTCTGCCAATTCAAATTTGTGTTTAAAAAACCCAACTTGTGGGTCACTTCTTGCTGTTGTCCCCCATATCTCAGCTCTATTCAAAGTGAAATTTAGATCACCCCCTAGGATAAGATTCCCATGCTGCAGAAAGTTATTGGCAAATAGGGTATCCCAGTAATGAATTTTATTTTCATAAGGGCCATAAATGTTTACCAACACAAAGGATTTCCCCAATTCCATAGAGAAGAGCTCCACTCCTATTCCTGATGTAAGAAAAGCAGATTTTATAAACCTGAAATTCCTCTTCTTCCACCCCAGAACAAGGCCACCTGATCTGCCCTCGGAGTCCAAAGAGAGGAATTCCCAGTCCTTTATAAGGGTGTGGAGAATGCTTTCCACTTTCACACCCACTCCCATAGTCTCTTGAAGAAATAGAATATCTGGAAGATGAAGTTGCATTAACCTCCTTAGTGCAGTCTTTTTTGAGGCGCTGCCCAGACCCCGAATATTTTGAGAGAGGATTAACATTATTTAACTGGTTCTGGGGTTTTGCCTGCTCTAAGTGCCCCTATTATTGATTTTTGTTTCCCTGTCTTTACTTCCCTCAAAGCTTGATCCTTTGCCAGTTGAATGTTTGATTTCCTCCCTAAGGCATGTGAGTTAACCACATCCAAGCTAAGTCCTCCTGCGATTTCTCCCTTCTCAAAGAAAGCTGCTGATTTGTGTGATCTGAGAAAATAATTGTGAGACCCCTTTAAAGACTCTCTGCCTTCAGAAGAAGATGAAAGTAGAGATGTGGACTTTGTTAATGAAGAAAAAATTGGAATGCTGAGAGGCCCCTTATTACTAGGATGTTGGATATTCATATCTTCTTTCCAGATACCACTTCTCTTTGCAGAAACCTTTTGTTTATCAGACCCCATAGACCTGTCCTGGAAGGGGGGTAATAGCTCTTCAACAAGGTTTGATCTTAAATCAGAGTTATAATTTATAAAACTGGGAGGACTATTGTGTAAATGGGTTGCCACCTGTGGTCTCAATGAGGTATTTGCCTCCCTTGTGTTTGCCTGAACATGTGTTTCCTCCCTCTGATCTAAGATTGAGTCTCTTCTATCTCCTTTGTTCTGAGCATTGGAGAGATGGGGATCATCTGCAACATTGCTTATACCATTCTCCTGACCACCATTTTCATCTACAGGAGTTTGAACCCGACCTAAATGTCTACTATTGAATCCCTCCAAGTGATTGTCTAAACCATCCACTCTCCCTCCAGGGTTGTGATTTTCTTTAAAACTCTTCCCCCCCTCCCTTTCTATGAATTTTAGTCCACATTTTGCTACTAAATGACCATAGACATGACATCTAGCACAACGGAAAGGTATCTTCACATAATCAAGAATTTGGTCATAATGCCACTTCCCAATTCTGATCTCAATTGTCTCCGGGAGACCTTCCCGAAGGTCCAGCTCCACTAGTATCCTTGCAATAGTTCGAGAGGAGCCACTCAGGCACCCTTGATCAATATCCACACATGATCCTAGCTGATTACCTATTTCCTTCAATATCCTACATGTCCACAGCTCCAATGGTAAACCTGGTAACTTGACCCATATAGGTTGAATTGATTTGGACTCACTTCTTGGGTCAAAACAAGGGGACCACCATTTTAAAGACAGAGCATATGAGTCCCAAAACCATCTTCTCTGCAATATTTTATCTGCATCCTCTTTTGATCTGAATGAAAAAGCTAACCATCCTCTTACCAGAATATAGAAACTTGGAGAATATCCTATTGTTGGACTCCATTCCCTTTCTACCCACTGAGCTAGAGTTTTTTCTGAGTATAATCTTCCATAGAATCTTCCTGTTAGAGTTTTTCCTTCCATTTCCAGAACCCTGTCCAACAGTATATCCTCGCCTAAAACCAAATTTACTTTCTCCTTTTTAGTCTTAACACACTTTTTTTGCCTTTTATTGGTATTGTTTAATTTGTTTGTAATTAATGGTTCCTCCTCATTTTCCCTACCTGGACATTTTTTCCTGCCATGATCCCTTCCAAGAGGCCGATATCTAGAAAAGGGTCGAACTTACCATCACCTATGTCCTGGGAGCTTTTCTTCGAGGAGACCTCCCAAGATCGGACTGCCATAAAGCCTGAATCACCATCGTACAACTGAGAGAGGATCTCTGTCCCATCTAGAAACAGGTCCTCATTTGTGTTACTTTTTGATCCCTGACTAAAGTTAGTTTCAATTAAATGGCCATTCTCCCTCTGTGACTTCCACTTAGCTATCAAAAAATCTTCTGCAGGGAATATAGGAACGTCTGTCATTGGATCTGGGGAATAGTCCACCAATTCTGCCATATCCTCCATCATGCTAACCCTACCCTCAATCACTCTCGATCCTTGTAATCCTTACAAGTTCCTGGGCTTGGTATTTCCTCCAGTTAATCCCTGGTGTCTTGATACTATTAGGAGACTTTACACAGCTCTACATAGTTTCTCATACCTTTAACTTCCAATAACTAAAATAACCACACACCTTTCGCAGCATTGCAACTAAAATTCAAAACTCCTCAAACAAATACAAACCATCCCACTGCCCACCTTAAATTTTCCACTCCTCCGTATTCTTCAACCCTAGCAGAAAGCAGATTAAACCACATACCTTCAATACCTCCTTCAAAAGCGAGTCTCGACAGGAAATTTCTCCTCGACAACTCCAATGACCCGCCACAATTTCTCCCGAAATAAAAAAGGTTGCGCACAGAACCAGATTCTTCGCCTGAAACACTCGTTCTCTCCGTCCACCTGGTCCACGTAGGCCGGCGTGCCGCAGGTCGTATGAAGGAGTCCGTCCTGCCGGAATTCCTCTTCTTTCATTGTTGAGTCATTAGATTGTACATCCCATTTCTATTACTCAGACGCCACAAAATTTTGATCCATCCAATACTTCATGAGCTCCTTGATGGACTCTTTTGTTGGATCAACTCCAGAAGGGTCTACAAACATAAAGGGTTTTTCCTCTGCTTCGATTATTTCTTGCTTAAATCTTTGTTCACTTCAACCAGTGCTTCAACTCACACAGTAGATTTCATCCACAAGAAAGGAATATTATATATTCAAACGTCTATTTCTTTCTCTGCATCTTCACTGCTTGGAGATCTCTTATATAGATGTCAAATTCTGGATAGCAGGATCTGTCATACACTTCATGACCAATTGTTCAAATCTCTGGTAGGTCCCAAGTGGTTGAGGCTTTTTGTCAAACACTTTGTCTGCAAACTTTCGATGGATTTCGAAGCATGGAGTACTACTACACCAGTCCCTCCTCGAACTCCTGCGCGGTCCAAACCCACACTCAGCAGTACATATTCAAGAAACCCTCAACGATTTCATGGCTCGTATTCGACTTTAAATTTGAACTCGCCTCCTTCCATTGCAACAACCTTTTTGAGGATTCCTTTTCAACCGAAATCAAATAGCTGACCCGAGTGAAATCCACCTTCAAAGCCATAGAAAAGGGGAGCTTTTCCTTTGCGGTCATGGTCTGCCTAGCCCTTGGGACTAGGAGGAACCCCTTGGGCAAAACCTTTCGTAGGCTCCGCTCAGCTATTGTGTTGAAGGTTCTGATGAGATTTTACACTTCAAACTCGTCTTGTAAGCTGATCATTAGCCATTGACCTCAACGTCGTCCTCACTCCGCCACCCCAGCGCCATCCACGCTTAGCCACTACTCTGCCATCCAGTGCAGGATTTTTGTCAAACACTTTGTCTGCAAAATTTCGATGGATTTCGAAGCATGGAGTACTACTACACCAGTCCCTCCTCGAACTCCTGCGTGGTCCAAACCCACACTCAGTAGTACATATTCAAGAAACCCTCAGCGATTTCATGGCTCGTATTCGACTTGAACTTTGAACTCACCTCCTTCCATCCACTGGTTATTTCATCCACAAGAAAGGAATATTATATATTCAAATGTCTATTTCTTTCTTTGCATCTTCACTGCTTGGAGATCTCTTATATAGATGTCAAATTCTGGATAGCAGGATCTGTCATTCACTTCATGACCAATTGTTCAAATCTCTGGCAGGTCCCAAGTGGTTGAGGCTTTTTGTCAAATGCTTTGTCTGCAAAATTTTGATGGATTCCAAAGCATGGAGTACACCAATTCCTCCTCAAACTCCTACACAGTCCAAACCCACACTCAGCAGTACATATTCAAGAAACCCTCAGCAATTTCATGGCTCGTATTCGACTTTAAATTTGAACTCACCTCCTTCCATTACAACAACATTTTTGAGGATTCCTTTTCAACCGAAATCAAATAGCTGACCCGAGTGAAATCCACCTTCAAAGCCATAGAAAAGGGGCGCTTTTCCTTTGTGGTCACGGTCTGCCTAGCCCTTGGGACTAGGAGGAACCCCTTGGGCAAAACCTTTCGTTGGCTCCACTCAGCTATTATGCTGAAGTTTTTTATGAGATTTTACACTTCAAACTCATCTTGTAAGCTGATAATTAGCCATTGACCTCAATGTTGTCCTCACTCCACCACCCCAACACCGTTCATGCTTAGCCACTACTCTGCCATCCAGTGCAGGCTTTTTGTCAAACACTTTGTCTGCAAACTTTCGATGGATTTCGAAGCATGGAGTACTACTACACCAGTCCCTCCTCGAAATTTTTATACATGAGGTTTAATTGAGTCATGGAAGCATTTTTTTGTAAAATGTTAGACATATAATCATTTATTAGTTACTTATACAAATAAGAAAGTAGAATTTTGGTTCGGTTGTTTGGTAATTAAGGGTATAAATAATGGATTTAAAACTATTACTTTTGGTTATTGTGATGAGTTAGACCAAATGTATAAGTTGGGATAAAGGCTAACTCTTATTATTTCTTCTCCTAGGAGAAAGACTTTATGGTCATGGTTACACATGCAGATGAGGAGAGTTAGAGATGTCACCATAGTTTTATGCATCTCAGTTATGAGTCCTTAAAATACACGAGTCATCATAAAATGGCCATTAAGCTTTTGAAAATTTCCTCTTTGAGTGGTGCATGTGAGGGATGTATTCTTCGAAAGCATCACAAGGAGAATTTTCTAAAAGGGACTATAAGATTAACTACTTATATTTTAACAATCATACATAGTGATATTTGTGGATCGTACACCATCTCTTTCTAGAAACATGTACTTTTCTTTATTGATGATTTCTCTAGAAATATGTGGTTCTATACTATTTACACTAAGAATGATGTCTTTGAGAGATGTAAGGCCTTCAAATATCTTGTAGAAAACTATTTTAATAAGAAAATTAATTATCCTAGGTTATATGGAGGAGGTGAATACATGATTAGTTCATTTTATAATTTCTTGACTCTTCATGGGATAACATATCAGAGAACTATTCATTATATTTCTCAGTAGAATATTGTGGATGATAGGAAGAATGTGGTAATCATGGCTATGACATGGTGTATGATTTATATTAAGGCTATGGAGCATAAATTTTGGGGTGAAGTCATCACTTATACAACATACATAATCAACAAGATTCCAATCAAGGCTATTCAGGGTATGACACCTCTTTAGAGGTTGATAGGAGATACGATTGATGTACCTTGATTCCATGTCTTTGGGTCTTTAGCATGGGATCACATATCCAAATATCTTTAGAAGAAGAAGGTGTTGAAGAGTCACAAATGTATCTTTATAGGGTATTCAAATTTCATAAAGGTATACCACCTTTTTTTTTTTAAAGCGAAAAACCCCTTGTGGGGCTGCCTTGGTCTAAGAGACCATGAACAGGGGGTTCTACACCATCAAAGTCACCCGGGGGTCGCACCCGACCCTGCCCGCACCAACATTATCAATTGGATTTTGGGTACCCAATTCAGCTTTTTGGTAGGGTGGAGATTCGAACCTGGGACCTCCCTTGGAGGATTGCCCTCTCCTCTCCAACTCACCTACAACACCTGGGTGGTATACCACCTTTATAATCGTCAAAGGAGTGAGGTTTTAATTTAGAAAGGAGTCATTTTTTAGGAGATTTTTGTAGGTGCTCCTTCTAGTCCACGACCTAAGATTTTGGTGGAAGCTTATTCTTACTCTTTGACTAATTTAGAATAAACAATTCCTTTAGATATTTTGGTAGGATCTATTCCCACTAAAGCATATTCTTCATCTATATCTTCAAGTGGAGGTCCATTGCCTATAGACTTGAACCCTTCATGATAACACCACTTGCATTTCTATATTCAAGGCATGTTGTATAGGACACATCAATTCATAGTGCTTTAGCTTTGCATAATGAAGTGAACGATAAATTTAAGTTAGATTATTTAATTTTGACTTCTAATATTGCTTTTTCATTGAGAGTATATGATTTTTCATTAGTTCATATAATGCCGAAGTGTGTTGAGGCACTTTTGAAGCATTATCAACCTATTTTATCTTTAGAGTGATACCAAAGATATCCTTCTTGAGCATTGCTATTGAATATTGCTCATTATTAGAATCCTTATACATATTCTTAGGCTAAGGATAAGCTAGAGTCAAAAGATGTCATGCTTATAAAGTATAAGGATTTGATGAAAAAAGACATGGTAGCTTATTCCTCTTCCAGAAGGGAAGAATGTGGTTGTATTTAAATGGGTCTAAATGACTAAATATACTTCATATGGTTAGGTGGAGAAGCATAAGGTATGCCTTATTTCTAAGGAATTCTCTTAACAAGAGAGAGTTTATAACTATAAGATATTTGCTCAAGTGGCTAGAATGGATTCAGTGAGAATACTTATCTATATAGAAGCCTCATATGAATGGAAAGTACATTATATGGATGTGAAGAGTGCCTTTCTACATGTAATAACCACTACTTTACAACCTAGTTTTACGAATCCTCTAGTTTTTGACTATGTTCTTGAAAGAATGAGGTAGGTACCTCATGTTTGGTATAAGCATATTCACTCTTTTTTCTCAATTATGGGTTTCAACTATGTGAGGCCAAAAATGATGTTTACATCATACATTAGTATGGGGACACTTTGGTCATTGTTTCTTATATTGATGATCCTCTTATTACTGATAGGCCTCCTTCCTTAATTTATAATATAAAGTCATTTGTTCAATCCACTTTTGAGATGATAGATTTGGGGCTTTTGCACTACTTTTTAAGGATTTATATTGATAAAAAATATTCTAGAATCACCAATCACAATTAAAGTATGCATTGGATCTTCTTCAATATTTTAGGATGAAGGATTTCAAGTTTGATTAGACTCTTTTTTCTTGAGGATTGAAATTTTAGGCTGATTATATGACTCCTTTTATGGATGCTACTATATACTGTACTTTTGTAGGAGAACTTGTTTATTTTACTCACACATGATTTGATATAGCTTTTACTATCAACCATTATTCTAGGTACATGCAAACCCCTTGAGAGAGTCACTAGACCATGATCGAGAAGATTTTTAGTAATATTTAAGGGGCTTATCAAATGAGAAATTATTACTCAATTGTTTTTCATTTGATTCTAATAGGATTTTTAGATGCTAATTGAGTTAATGATTTAGATAAGCAATAGTACACTACATGATTTATGCTTTATTTTGGATCCAACCCTATTTCTTGGTGTTCCAAACAATAATTCAAACATCTTATGATTTTAGAAGAGATTGGTATTCCTCAAGATTTTATAGTCACTATAAAACCTAAATATTATGTTTCTAATGAGTCATCCAAGCATCATTGGTGGATGCTTATGATTTTAGAAGAGATTGGCATTCCTTAAGCTTTTCTAGTCACTATAAAACATGATAACCAGAGCACCCTCTTTCTTGTTTGCAATGTAGTGTTTATCACTAGAATAATAACATTTCCATTTGGATGTATTATATAACATAGATTCATGCATTAGGGATGCATGATCTAGTTTTCATGCCTTTATCAAAGCAAGAAGTAGATGTCTTGAACAAGGTCATACCCAAAGTTACTTTGTGTGTATGCATGAACTACCTAGTTTAAGAGAGTGTCCCTTAAGGGGAATGATAGATAAGGGTATCTATCTATGTGTCCTATTTAGCTTAAGGTGGATTTTGGAATATGTTGTGGTTAAGATTCCCATAAGGACCTTATATTGTACATGCAAGCCCTTTGGGCCTTTGTAAATATTGAAAAAGGTGTTTTTATAATATTTTATTATGCTATTCCTAAATATTGGTTATTAGCCTTTATCTAAAGGTAAGTTGAATTTGGGTATAATAACCTATCATAGTAACCATTTTATTATTAGTTGGAGTATGATGAGTGCTGGGTTTCCATTCTAGGTGGCCATAAATTCCCATGCGATTTCTCATCCGTGGCCTCCTAAGTTGGTTTATGTTCACGTTGGGATTAATATATTTCATTTTGAGAGGGGTGTTTGGGGGGTTATCATCCATATTGTATGCTCTTTAATGGTGTTGATTGAACCCACTACCCTCCATGTTGACTCATTGATTGAAGAGTTCCTAGTTCTTCACCTGTTGATGCCCTTAATCTAAAAGTTTCAGGGCAATGATCTGATTGTGTCTGATGATTTTGTTGCCACCTAGGATAAGGGGAAGGTTATCATCAAGGGTATTAAATTCAAAGTTAGTGTGCATATGATTTCTGAAGTCTTTAGGCTTCTCATCGATGGAGATAGCGTTCATAGAGACAAGCACACATTGGCTGGAGAGCTTATCCATTTGTAGGATAGAGATAAGCACCTTGACAAAGAAAAAGGAGGAATTGTATGAAAAGGGCTTTCTACACCCTAGAATAGGGCAATGGTTCCAATAATGGAATACATTATGGTGGATAAAATCAACAGCCCCTAAAGAAGTTTTTATATGGCCTTCCTGAACCATATGCGATCAGTGAAGGACATAAATATCCCAGAGTACCTCTTTAAATCCATAAAGATCTCAATTGACAATGTCCATGAAGGATCATCCACTCACTCTAAGCATCAAGGGATCTATTTGCTCCTGTACTATTTTGCCCTACAAAAATAAGTGAGCAGAGCTACTCTCATGGTGATCCATACCCAAGAAGTTGGTGTTGAGGGCCCTAGTGAAGACGATGATTTAGACTTTGACATCAACGTCAAAGGTGAGGCTTCTCTAGCCTACACCCCTTTCATTATTAAAATTTATCCCTATCTATGATCATACCACAGGAGCACTTTTGGGAACATCAATATGAAGGTGGACTTATTGAAATCTAACGCAAAGGTGACCCCAGATGCGATGAAAAAGATTAAGGCAAAAGGTGTATCCAATCGCACCAGGACTACTTAGGCCGGTAAGACATCAAAGAAGAAGAAACGTTGGGCATGCATGGTAGAGCTATTGGGTTCTACGTCCTCAACCCTTATCCAAGTGGGTAAGATCATTGAATATATGAATGAAGAAGTCGATCCTAAAGCAACTATGGAAGCATCAGAAAAAAACAACCTCGACGATTGATAGCCCTGAGGGATTTCTATTTTTGTTTGGATTTACGTAAACTTGTGGGCTCTATGGGTTTTCTATTTTATGTAATGTGGTCTTGTTTACGTAATTCCACTTTTTTTTTTTGCATGGTCACTTAGTTACTATAGTGTCCTTTTTCTGTGTCTAGTTTGGTTTCTACTATTGGGTAGTCTCTCTAGGGTTGTTTCTCAGAAGTCTTCCATGGCCTTTAATTGCATGGTTGATTTCCTTTTGTGTTCAATTTGGAGGATGGTATCCTCTTCTATTCTCGGTGGTCCAACCACCTTCTTGATATCTTTGATGTAAAATTTTTAGGGTCATTTCAAAACCCTCTTATAAATAATTTTTTTTATTATTTGGAGTATAATTATATTCTTTAATAATGAGATTATTTGATGTCCATGGATACTCCTATATATTGTGTAAATTGCTTTATGTGTATTTCCTTTTATGATATTGGGTATTGTATTCATTCCATTTATTTATTAAAACTACTATGAAATCTAACATGCATGCCCTAGGATGGTCCTTTATGATTTTAGTTTTTGTAGGGTTGACTTTGATGCCTTGGGCATATATCGACTGTCCTAGTACTATTTCCTCATTTATCATCATGCAATATTTTTGCGATTAATAATATATTGGTGTAGACACCAAAATCTAGCCACTTGTAAGTCATCTATACCTTCCTGTTAGCCACGCGTCAGTTATCCATCCTTCCCGCCATTATTTGGCCCAAATCCACATCTTCCCGCCATTATTTGGCCCAAATCCACACCTTCTCGCCATTATTTGGCCCAATTTCACCTTTCCCGCCATTTTTCATCCCCAAATTTATTTAAATTATTATATATATATATTTTAATATTTTAATATATATATAAATATAGTTTAAGTGATTTAATCTAAGCCGTCCATCCTTCATTTAATCTCATCCGTCCATCCATCTTAATCCGTTTCACAACCTAGATTTATTCTCTACCCTTGGATCCACTTTAATCTTAGCCACACATTCAAAGTGTCGTTAAAACCCTAAAGTGTGCCCTAAGAGTGGATTATAAATTGAGTCACTTTGATGGCTCAAACCCTATCTTCTTCTCCTATCTTTGCTATCTTTTGGACCTATCTCTTCTATTTCATCTATCTCTTCAGCTATCCATCGCCGCATCCATCGCCGCATCCGTCGCCAACTTCGCCGCCATCTCTTCTGTAGCACTCTATAGAATTCCACATTCTTGTCGCAAGTGCCCATGGGCGTTTACCCGCAGCCACAGACACAGACCGGCGTCTGAAACCCTGATTCAAAAGCACACGGGCGTTCAGCGAGTGCACCAGGGCACCTTCTGTAGCCGATTTGATAGCCACATTACTTCCAGGTGCCGCCTGGTCTAGCCGCGTTAACAGAGAATAGGTATAAATCAGCTTAAAGCAAGTAACTTCTTTTCTTTTATTAATCTATTTTTGAATTCCTGCATTCTATTTTTCTAGGGTTTTAAATTGTTTCTGAGGGCTCACACAGTGGAGCCCTCTTATTAATTTCTAACTCCTTGATAGTGTTAATGTGTGCAGGATTTTAATGGCGGATCTCGGTGTGTTGATAGCAATTGTTTAGGTCGGAGTGGTCCGAGCTACAAGATACAACAAAGCCCACTCACCTTGTTGGGGTTAAAGATATATTCTTCGAAGACGCCACCCATTGTGCCAGCTAGGGTTTCGGAGAACCCTAGCACAAATTGTAATTTTTGTATCACGAAAAGGGTTACAGGCCCTGTTGTACTTAAAAGGAGTTTCTAAACTCCATTGATTAATAAAAATCGTTTATTTTGTACAACTGTGTTCTGCATTACTTTTTATCGTGATTTATTTATCTTTTGTTTGGCGTTGTATATTTAATCTACAAATGGCGATCATGGTGGGACCCCATAGGGTTTCATGTTTTTAATACTTGCTTTACTAATCTATTCCTATTTTCTGTTTTATTTTGCAGGTTCCAGAAATCATGAAATTCGCTGTTACAGCGAACTTTCTGAGCTTGTAGAAAACGTAGCAGACGTAGAGCGGCGTCTGGAAGTCCAATACAAAATGTAGAGGTGCGTTTCAGCCTGTGCAGACTCCCATGGGCGTTTGAAGGCAGTTTTACGGAAAAGCATAGGCTTTCGAGTAAGTGCGTTTTTCTTTCTTTGTTAAACTGTACTTTTTACGTTTTTGGTTTTTCTGCTGTATTTTGTTTCTTTTTCAGATCATTGCTTTAAAATGAATGAAAACTAAGTAATCTAGAAAAGAATAGTTATTTTTAGTTACATTTTTCTGCATTGCATTATTGGTTGTTGCTTGCATAAATTTTTTTTTTGCATACCTAGCTGCATATTAGAATAGCTACGAATTATATGTTTTAGTTATCTAAGTAGGACTATTGATTGGATGTCAATAGTACTCCTGCCATTGGGTGATTCCAGGCAGAGAAGTGGACGAACCTTCCGGTTGCTCCTTTGATATTTGATATCATCGATAGGCAGGGGGTTTTAAACGGTGTACTCCACTTCTTCAGAGGAAATGGCATGTTTTTAGTAGCCTCTTGCTTAGATCATTAGAAATTTTGATTTATAGCTTTGTATGTATACATTAGACAACTAAAAACACTTAAAATAAAATTTACTGCATTTCATATTGCATTTAAAACAGTAATATCTAGATTTCATCACCAGGTATTGCTTGAAGTTTAGTGACGGTGGAATTCATCTCCATCCATTAAACTTCTGCCTCAGACACCATAGGTCACCCCGAGCAAACTTGCTGGATTTCATCACTAGTAAGAATCTCGTTGTCCTTTCCTAGCCATAGTTTTTACCTTTTTTGTGAATAATTCAAGATTAGATCACATGCAAAACTCATAAATCGGACACTTAAAATTTACTACAGATTAAGATCAGAAAATAATTAATTAACCGTAGGTAAGACACATTGGTTGAAACCTAGGTTGTGACTGTTTTCTGATAATTTCTTTAGTGTAAATTTATCATTCCGATTTTGTATTCTTCTTTTCTGAATTTGTTTAGATTTATTGCGTTATGGTCTTAACAAGGAATCAATCTAAAATGTTAAATCTAAATAATAAAATGGGTAATTCACAGAACATCCCCACCACCAACATGACCACTTATCCTAGTGAATTTTAGGCAGGTTCGCCTGCAGGCCTTTCACGTCCTTCTACCGTCTATCGCATGGCCATGCCCATGGAGGAAGACAATTCCTATCATATTACCCACATTGATATGGCCCAAGTGCAAAATCACTTAAGAGATGGCACTGGTTATGTCCTTGAGCCAATCCAAGATTCCCCTATGCAAGATTCTATTTTTCAGTAGGATATTGCATCAACCATACCCGCTGGTTTCACTTAGGTCTACACTAACCCTTTTTTTGAGGCTAATGTTGTATGTGCTCAGCCGACTTCATCTCCAACATCTTCCCAGATGCTCAATTGTCCTCCTTTGGAGACAAATGTAGTGTCTTCCCGACCACTTTCTCCTCCATTTACTCGGGTGTACACCAATTCTCTCTATGAGGCTGGTGGAACCTCCTCTAGCCATGACCAATTTCAACCCTCTTCTTCCCAAACCTGGGGCACAGTCTACTGTTTCTTCCCAGGTACCGCCTACTTCAGCCACCTTCATTGCCCCTGCTACGCAATCTCCTGTGACTACCATGGTGGCCTGCCCTCCACCTTCATCCAATCATCCCACCTCCCTTGGGTTAGAGATTAATAAGGTTAGGGAGTACCTCGACAAGTTGCTTTAGCAACAATAGCAACAAAATGCCCAACCACCTGTCATAGTAAATCCTACACCCCAACCAATTTCTACCCAACCAAATTTTCTTAACTCAGGCCCCACCTGGGTACCCCAATCTTCGGTGGTGTCCATTCCTACCCCACCTTTCTCCCAACCCAGTCCAGTTCATCATTCAAACCAATCACCTTATTTTCGGTATCATCCATACCAACAACCTGTCCATTCCACACCGCCTAATCCAGGCAATTTCATCCCATCTCATCATTTTTCCATTCCTCCATTGCATCATCATAATCATCAAAAGAATCAAAATTTTCATGAAGATTCTCGACTCCATGCTATGCAACAACAGATTGACAACCTTATGCTCAACATGCCTGGCTCATCTGGTCAGAAACCTACACTAAGGTCGTTGATCAATCAACCAATTCATCCTTCGGTACCTTCACCGCTATATCCGACTGATTTCACATTATCGAAGTTTGACAAATTTCAAGGAACTGAAGATCCTCATGAACATGTGAGCTCATTCATGCATGCCTGCTTTAGAATCCAAAATAATGACGCTCTTATGCTCAGAAATTTTCCTCAGACATTAGGAGGAGATGTTGTACAATGGTACAATCATTTACCTCACCATAGCATTTATGCTTACGAGCAATTGATTAATCTGTTTTTAGAATGATTCTCCCTAAATGTACAAAGGAAAGTTTCATTGTCCGACTTATACAAGCTCAAGCAACATGACGATGAGACTGTTTATGACTTTGGAAACCGTTGGAGGGCTATCATTAATAAACTGCCATTCTCCCTACCAATGGAGGAGTTAACCAAAATGTTCACCCAGAGTTGTATAAAACCTATCTCTTGGTTACTCCAATTACAACAATACAGGACTTTTGAAGAGGCTTTGGCCCAAGCAAGTATCATAGAAGACATTAAAGTCCAAGAGGGTGTTTTAAAACCCCGTAGAAAAGAATGGCAACAAAAGGGCCAACAACGAAATAATAATTATGGCCAAAACAAACAAGCACAGGCTAGTTCAGCCTCAAATGTTAACCAAGTTAATCAAGTGGTGGCGAGCCAGCCCATAATGGCTCAACAACAACAAGTAATGCAAAGTCAACCGCAACCAATTGCTTATCATGCGGTACCTACCCCTCCTCAACCAGCTCACTATACTGGGCCAACCATGGAAACTCGACCTTGGCAAAACAATCGTCCCAAGCGATAGTTCACACCTTTAGATGAACCATATGCAGTCATATTCAACAAGTTATATAGCACAAATCAGTTAAATTTACCTGAGTTTAAACCTTTAGAACCATCTAGGAGAGGGAAGTATTACAAGGAGTACCTATTTTGTCCTTATCATAGGCAAAATGGGCACGATATCAATAATTGTACAGCTTTCAAACATGTGATCCAAGATCTTATTGAGATTGGAGCCATTAAATTGGATAGCCCCTTAGCCCAACAAAATCAAAATCTTGGTATATCAAACACCCCTTCCACATCGGGAGGAAGCTCCAAAAACTTTAGGGGGAGTAACTCAGGTAACTCCTCCTAATCAAGTCAACCATGTACAACCATACCAAGGTTTTGTGGGTACTATTAACGTAGTAACCCGGGGTCAAAGGGCGAACCAACAAAATCAGGCTGAACCACAACCACCTGTACAAACCCCCAGTCCACCTCAGGTAACAGTGACCCAACGACGTGCTAGTACTTCTCAACAACCGCTAAATCATTCTACTCAACGCCAATGACCCATCATGTCATTGAGTAGCCAAGTTAACTACCGGTTTAAAAATGGCTTCTGCCAAGTTATCGATCTATGACCTCATTCAACAATCTCCCCCGCATAGAGAAGCATTAATGGAAATCTTAAAATCAATCGAGCTTCAAACTCAAGATACTAATGCCTTCAACAACTTTGTGGGGAGTATTCAAACATGCATGGAACCCTCCATCACTTTCTATGATTTTGAAATCAAACCTATGTCAACAGAAATTATAGATCCTCCACTACATATCATGGCCAAGATCGATCACAAGCCATTCAAGAGAGTCTTAATTGACACCGGTTCCTCAATCAATATCATTACAACATCGGCATTGAGTCATCTAAAGCTGTCGCCATCCCTTATCACAAAGTCGAATTTTACTCTTAAAGCATTCAATGATGCTTTATCTTCCACGGTTGGCATGGTTATCTTGCCCATTGAGGTAGGGGCCTGAACTTTGCATACCTTGTTTCACATCTTGGAAGGGTCCATGGCATACAATGTATTGCTTGGACGACCTTGGCTTAGGGAGATGAGATGTGTCCCTTCTATACTGCATCAATGTCTGAAGTATGTATATGAGGGACAGGTTCATTGTGTACCTGCTGACATTGAACCCTTCAAACATTGCAACTATGTCTCAAATCCTTATGAGATTGTGTTGCCATCCACTCATCTTTTCTTGACCCCATCTACTTCTTCTATACCATCTTCTTCTAAAGCTCCCATTCCTGAAGAGCTACCCATCATATCGCAACCATCTTCCTCTTCCGCTATTCCATCTCATTCACCACTTTCTTCATCTCCTAATCTTCCTTCTTCTTCATCAGTGACCACATGCACATGTGGCCATGACCAATCATCTCTTTCCACGTCATTACCCCATTCTTCTACACCTTCTTCAACATCACCTATTATTCCTCCATCTTCCCAACCATCACCAGGTGATGTTTCACAAGTTAGTGAAGCATCAACCCAACCAAATCCTTCCAATTATTCTATCCCACATTCTTCTATTCCATCATCTAGTCCATCTCCCTCCCAAGTCAAGGTCCATCTCACTGATGCAGGTATTGGTGAGTATGCCATCCAAGATGTCCACATCACACCGTTCAATGTGAAAACAGTTAAATATTTTGGTCGTCCACATGACCAACATTTATCCATTGGATCGATTTATAACATGGGTTCTATGCCAAATTCCATTAATTTTGTATATGGGGGAATAGAGTCATCTTCTAGTCCTACCACCATACCAAAACCCAAGCATCCAGTCCTTGCCAATATCGAAAGGATGGAGGGTTTTCCCTCTCGCTATTTCCATAGACATAATTGGTAGCAATTTGGCCTAGGTCGATATGAGCAAGGGGTAACTGAACGCATCGATATGCCATACCAGAGACCCACTGAGCGTTTTGGTTTGGGCTACCAACCACTTCCATCCCTTTCTTCTTTTGAGCAAGCTTTTCAAAGCATTAATCTTAATTCAGAAGAAGAAATCCTCCACCTCGACGAATCTGAAGATGAAGTCTATGAAGAATTTGACGTCATGTCAAATGGTGATGAATCTGAAGAAGAGTCGGCGCCCATTATTCCCCTCACTAAACAAGACGAGTTTTATCTCCATTTGTTCCCTCTCCAAGAGGCCATCTTTCGATTGCTTCTTCCACAAGAACGAGGTGAACCACCCCCTCCGCCACATCCATAAGCCATAATCCAAACCTGTATTATATGTATATACTAAAATAGTGGTTTTCACCACTATAAAAAAAAAAAAAAAAAAAAAAAAAAAAAATTGAAAAACTATGTTGTTTTGCATCTCAGGTCTTCCGAGGTCTTCACCGGTTTTCCCTTCCATTTCGACCATCCTTTCTTCCATAAGTCGACAATGAATTTCGAAGACTTATTCACCCCGCTCCATAATCCATATGATCCGGATAAGCCTAAGAAATGTGTCTTTGGTGTTACCTCAGGCAAACTCCTAGGTTTTATTATCTCTAAACGAGGTATTGAGGTGGACCCAAACAAGGTCAAAGCCATTATGGAAATGTGTACCCCAACTAATTTGAAGGAGTTGCGTAGTTTACAAGGAAAGATTAATTCAATCCGTCACTTTATTGCACAACTTTCTGATAAATGTAGGCCATTTTGCCACCTACTACAAAAGGGGGTACAATTTTCATGGACATATGAGTGTCAGAAAGCCTTTGATGACATCAAGCAGTACTTAGCATCTCCGCCAGTCATAGCTCCGCCTCGTCGAGATCCCTTCCTTACGAATTTCTTTGCAAGAATTTATCGATGATGATACTGCTAGACAAGCACGTCTTGATCAACTCACACTCATAGATGAAAAATGAATCAATGCTTTAGAGCATTTGCGAGTTTATCAAGACCAATTGAAACGTGCTTACAATGCCAAAGTTCATCTAAGAGAATTTCAAGTAGGAGATCTTGTCCTTAAAGAGAATCAACAAAACACCAATGCATTGCCGCATCTTCGAGATAAATTCGTGGCTAATTGGTTAGGTCCATATATGGTCACTTGAAAGAGTGGGTAATGGAACTTATAGACTTGCCGATTTAGAGGGAGAGGAAGAACCCGAACCACTTAATGTTATACACTTGATGGCATTCTACGCATAGTTTGAATTTTATATGTACATATATACATGGCTTGTACAAAAAAAAAAAAAAAAAACAAATAAAATAAAAAGAATTTGCATTTCATTGTTAGTTGCATACATCTCATTCAAAAACATTGCATTTCATGTGCATACATCTCATTGAAAACCATAACATTTCATTTCCAGCCATATTTGCATATCATGTTAGAGACCATTCTATATTTTGGATATAAAATTTGGTCAAGCAAAAGTCATGTTGCCTTAATCAGGGGCACCGTCATAAAATCCATCAAACCGAATTGTCATTCGTACACCCATTTTCCATTTGCACATATTTACATTGCCAAAATGTTTTCAATCACTCAGCCATTCCTAGTGTTTTAAGCAAACTTTGAAATGCATGTCAAAGTTCTCTAGGGCCATATCACAAATTACACTAAATAAAATCTTGAGTATTGGGAAATGATTTCAAAAGCGGTCTTGAACCTATCACATTTTCACATATTAAAAACATCTTGTGTCAAAGAGAGATAACACCATCCTTGGGTTGTGCCTTGAAGTGAAAAGGGTAATCCTCGTTTGTCCTATCATGCAAACATAGTCCATAAAACAGATGGTTCTTACCACTATCACAAACAATCACAAAATATAAATATAAACAGAGTAGTAAGGATAGGGTAAAATTATCATCATACTTCGGTTGAGAATTCGATTCCCCAAAGCTCTAAGGAGATGAACATTTTTCACACACAACTGATTCCAAATAAGTTGTAAGGATCGTACTACTTGTCCAGTCAAACGGATAGGTAGTCATCCCCAAGGCTTACAAAGGTCAAAAACAACATGGACTATGGAGTTAACCTTCATCGGGGCTATAGATGCTTGACTGGCAGTGGAGTATACTCATTGCATGGCGACATGTCTCTCCTCAAAAAGAGACCTCTGAATGCTCATACGGACAAAATAGCTTCGGGGTCTTCTCCATAATAGGGTTACCTAATTTATGCAAGATGAGGTTAATGAACACACTTGCACACATACAGGTTTTTGATTGCCTAGAGTCACTACCATGCTTCTGATTTGGTTAATGAACTCGCATGCAAACACATTTGGTCCTAGTTGAATTAGGCAGTGTTAGTAAGTTTGTTTGATACCATTAGCATGTTTGAGTATTTGTAAAATAGTCTTCCTCCATATCTTCTTCCATATCGTCCTCCATATCTTCTTCCATATTCATGTCATTCCATACGTCATCCATTCACAAGCCACCAAGTTCGGTGCCCCTGATTAAACAATTATGATAACAGTTGGCTAAATCTAACTATCTAAAAGTATGAATGCTTCGATTTACATATCATTTACTTAGTCTTGCATTAATCATCCATAAATTTGTATGTTATATACTTAGTCTCGCATTAATCATCTATAAGTTTGCATACCATGCCATCACATATGCATCAAAAACATTAAAACATATAAAAAACATGCATCACAAAAACATAGGCATTCACACAAAAGAGAGTAAAACACCAAATAAATAAAAGCCATGTATATATATATATGTATAAAGGACAAACTGTAAGAGGAATGCCAAAAGGCTACAATATACAATAGAGCACCAAGGCTCATAAAGAGTGCATCTAAGCACTAAGCTAACCATCAAAAGAGGACCCCTGAGACCTAGTAGGAGCCCTAGACCTAGTGGTGTGCCTAGACTCACTATGCCTAGAGACATATGAGGATGGAGGATCAAGCAACATAATGTGATGCCTAAACAATGTGTCCTCCAGAGCCTCAATGTAACGAGTCCTAGACCTAAGCCTAGCTATGTCTATCCCGTGCCGTCGCTCCCGCTCTGCTAGCTCTACCTGGAGTCTCGTCACCCTGTCATCTTGGGGCACCCTGGTCGCTCCATCCAAGTTCGCCTGTAGCTGGGCCATCCTCTCCTCCTGAGCAACTAACAGGGCATCTTGCTCTACCGCCTACTACTCCAGCCGAGCTATCCTCTCATCTCGGGTAGCTAGCATAGCATAGCAGACCAGCGTTTGGTGTCAGTGTTGAATAAAGGAACAAAACCTACAAAATTGAAGCTTACCTCCTCCAAATTTCATTAAATTGCATTCATCCATTCTTCTTATCATAATAAAAAATTTTGTGAAGGTTACAACAGTTTTGGACACAAATTTTGTCATTTCGCTCAAAAAGCGCATCATTCATCATTGTTTTACAAATTGGGTTAAAAATATTCAAAACCTTCACAAAATTAACCACATTCATCAATTCTTCTGATCTATTGTCAATTTCATTCTTCTTTCATCATGCATATTTTTTGCCAAATCAAATTAAAGTAAACCTCGTATCTAGTGGTATATTCTATCACCTTGGCGATTGCAGCGATTTGCATCCATGCAATTCGGTAAGAGGATTAAACCACCATAAGGACACTTACCATTTATCATCATCAATTATTTTATTGTTTGAAAATTGGAAATCAATTTTGGGTATTCTACTTTTCAAGTGACCTCATACCAAGATTAATTTTCTCAACAGTTGTCATTGATGGCCTAGTTCATGGGGCCTTAAACATGGACAATATTTAATATCATCATTATTTTGAGTCTTGCTAGAGATTGAGGCTACCTAGGTTGATTGGTTTCGACCCGAGGAATTATCCATACAGTCACTAGGAGCATCTTTGAGTTCTGGACTCTTTTCATGCATCTTTCATCTCTGCATATCAATGGCGCCAACAAGGCAATTTCATTAATAGTATGGACTCACACACAGGAGTTGGGGCATCCGTTATCAATTTCTAATTTTCCTAGAGTGGAATTCATCTTACATGATCATGGAACTTACAATTTCGCAAAAATCCCTTTATAACCGTTGGGGCAGAAAACGGTCCATATTTCACATCACTCATATCGTCTTCAATCATATTCTTTTTCGGTTTGTACACCAACTCCTTTCCGTTGGGACATAAACAGATGGTTCATACACCAACCCCTTTTTTTCATCGTTGGGGCAAAAATGGTTCATTTTCTTCCAAATTTCTTCCAATTGGCTTGTGAGAACCATTCTCGCTCGCCAATTGAGGGGGTAAGCTGATAAAAATTTAAAATATTCTTTTATTCTTTGGTCTTCAAAGTTGTGCTTTAGTCTTGAGAGAGAGTTGCATCCGATCCGACTTTTCAGGTGTCTTAAGTTTTTGTGCTGCATTGTGTCTTCACACAAGGCAGCTCAAAAAGGGGCATCTGTAGACACCAAAATCCAGCCACTTGTAAGTCATCTATACCTTCCTGTCAGCCACGCGTCAGTTATCCATCCTTCCCGCCATTATTTGGCCCAAATCCACATCTTCCCGCCATTATTTGGCCCAAATCCACACCTTCCCGCCATTATTTGGCCCAATTTCACCTTTCCCGCCATTTTTCATCCCCAAATTTATTTAAATTATTATTTATATATATATTTTAATATTTTAATATATTTTAATATATATATAAATATAGTTTAAGTGATTTAATCTAAGCCGTCCATCCTTCATTTAATCTCATCCGTCCATCCATCTTAATCCGTTTCACAACCTAGATTTATTCTCTACCCTTGGATCCACTTTAATCTTAGCCACACATTCAAAGTGTCGTTAAAACCCTAAAGTTGGCCCTAAGAGTGGATTATAAATTGAGTCACTTTGATGGCTCAAACCCTATCTTCTTCTCCTATCTTTGCTATCTTTGCTATCTTTTGGACCTATCTCTTCTATTTCATCTATCTCTTCAGCTATCCATCGCCGCATCCATTTCGCCGCATCCGTCGCCAACTTTGCCGCCATCTCTTTTGCAGCACTCTGCAGAATTCCACATTCTTGTCGCAAGTGCCCGCGGGCATTTACCCACAGCCACAGACGCAGATCGACATCTGAAACCCTGATTCAGAAGCACGCGGGCGTTTAGCGAGTGCACCAGGGCGCCTTCTGCAGCCGATTTGACAGCCACATTACTTCCAGGTGCCGCCTGGTCTAGCCGCGTTAACAGAGAACAGGTATAAATCAGCTTAAAGCAAGTAACTTCTTTTCTTTTATTAATCTGTTGTTGAATTCTTGCATTCTATTTTTCTAGGGTTTTAAATTGTTTCTGAGGGCTCACACAGTGGAGCCCTCTTATTAATTTCTAACTCCTTGATAGTGTTAATGTGTGTAGGATTTTAATGGCAGATCTGGTGTGTTGATAGCAGCTGTTTAAGCTGGAGTGGTCCGAGCTACAGGATACAACAAAGCCCACTCACCTTGTTGGGGTTAAAGATATATTCTTCGGAGACGCCACCCATTGTGCCAGCTAGGGTTTCGGAGAACCCTAGCACAAACTATAATTTTTGTATCACGAAAAGGGTTACAGGCCCTGTTGTACTTAAAAGGAGTTTCTAAACTCCATTGATTAATAAAAATCATTTATTTTGTACAACTGTGTTCTGCATTACTTTTTATCGTGATTTCTTTATCTTTTGTTTGGCGTTGTATCTTTAATCTACAATTGGTATCTTGACACCTTTAGAGTACTTGCTTAAATTTTGTTACTATATCATAGAAAGAATTTCCATAAATGGTGAAATCATAAATATAAATTTTCTTGCATTATCTAGTTAAATAAGAGAAGATGCCAAGTGAGGATTCAAAATACAACACCAAACAATGCTAAATAAATTGAACAAAAATAATCCAAAATTGTACAATAGATGATATTATAGTAATGGGGGAGCCTAAAAACTCCATTGTTACAATGTGGATCCTTGAATCCTTTTTGATACAAATTTACAAATGGCTAGGGTTCTCCAAAACCCTAGCAAACAAGGCTGGTGGTGTCTTCAGGTGCGTCTTTGCTCCCAACAAAAGTGAGTGGGCTTTCAGTTATCTGATGTTGGGCCACTCTAGCTTAAGCAGTTATCCAATGCTGATGTCACACCTTTAGATATGCACAAACATAAAATAGAAAAAGAGTTAGTAGCAATTGTGAGGGCACCACAATGTGAGGCCCTCAGAAAGTAGATAAAAACCCTAACTATGCAATATGAATAAGTGAAAAAAATTTGAAAGTGCATGTATAAAATAATAAAAACTTGATTTACCTTACTTACTGTCTTCTAATATGTGATATTTGTTGTAGTATATAGGCATGGTGATGCCCTAGCGTCACTCGAAGGCTAGGAGGTCCTCAAAATACTTATGTAAAATGCCTACGGGTGCTCGACGGCTACAAGAAATGCTTGTGGATGCTCGAGACTGGTAGGGAGGTTCCTAGAGGTGCTTGGTGGTGGAAGGGAAGCACCCAAAGGTGCTCAAAAATGATAGAAAGCACCCGAAGGTGTTTGATGACTGAGGAAAGATTCTATAGAAGTAGATCTAGCGAGGGAAATGGATGACAATGACTGTGGGGGTTACGATGAGTGAATATGGGCACATAAGTACTTGGATACTCTAAGGAAAGATGAAAATCAAGGAATATTAGGGTATGAATTGCTTAGGAAAACTTAAGGTATATAAAAACTTAGGGGTTGAGCCATCAAAATGGCTCCTATTTATAATCCAACCTAGGGTATGCTAGGGTTTCAACGATACTAATCATGTGGCTAAGATAAAAGCACATCGGAGGGTGGATATTAAATTTAGGGTGTGGCATGGATTGATGTGAATGGATGGATAGGATTAAATGAAATCAAATGGCTAGGATTAATTCACTTATATAAATATATATATTTATTATATATATATATATAAAATATTAATATTAAATATATATAAAATAAATAAATATATAAATATATATGAATAATGGGTAGAAATAGTGGGAAAGTTAGGATGGATGACAAATGGCTAGGTTTTGGTGGTGGAAATGGTGGAAAAGCTAGGGTGGATGACAAATGGCTAGGTTTTGGTGTCTATTATGCCCCTTGTGTACTGTATTGCGTGAAACACAATGCAGTGCAAAAACACGAGATACTTGTTTTGGCCAGATGCAGAATAAGATTCTCTTGCGATGTCGAATACAAGATTGAAGACAAAAGAATAAAAGATTTTGATTTTTGTGTAGTTTACCCCCTTAATTGGTGAATGATTTTGCGGATGAATCTCACGAGCCAATTGAAAAATCTATGTAGATAAATGATGTATGATGTGCATGATGTAAATGTGATACAATTTTTACCCCAACGGTGGTAAGGGGAGTGGTGAAGAATGTGATACGATGTGTTTATTTTTGCCCCAAAATATGAAGGGATTTGTAAAACATTTACGTCTATTTTTTACCCCAAAAAATGAAGGGATTTGTGACACATGTGATGAAAAATGCCAAGCGCAGATGCCATGATCATGTAAGATGTATCCCATTATGGGAAAGTAAAAAAAAAAATGTGGTTTCCCCAAAATATTGGTGATTCGATGCTATCGAAGAATATGCCTTCCTACGTCATTGATATGCAATGATGAATACACAAAGAAAAATAAAAGTAGTCAACCTCAGAGGGCCAACTAGTGATTATCAGATAATTCCTCTGATCAAAACCAATCACCCTAGTTAAGGTCAGTCACCATGATAACTGTCAAGGAAATGTGAAACGATAAAATTTGATTTTGTCCATGTTTTAAGCCCCACGAACTAGGTCATCAATGACAACTTTTGTGCAAATTGGTCTTGGAAAGGTTTCATGTAAAATATGAAGTACCAAAGATGATTATGATTTTCAACAAGGAGATATATGATGATGAAAATTACCAAGTGTACTTATGGTAGATCTTTCATCTTATCGAATTGCATGGACGCAAACAACTACAATTTCCAAGTATACAGAAAAAACCCACTATATACAAGATTCACTTGAATATTTTTTGAATTTGGTAGATATGCAAATTATTACATGAAATGATGATGTGATGATGTATGAATGATATAAATGATGATTATAATTGTTTTGTGAAGATTCAGATCCTTTTGGGTTGCGTTTGTAACTTGCTTGGTGAAATTGAAATATGTGGTCGAAAAAAAAATTATGCATCCAAATCAGTTGGAATCTTCACAAAACCTGATAAAATGATGAAATGAATGCATGGATGAAATCTGGAGTGATTTGGTGAGGAGAAGCCACTATTTTTTAAGAATTTATCTTTTGTGCAATTTGACACCAAACGCCCATTTGGCGCTTTTAGTCCGTAGAAATGCCCATCGATGTTTGGGCATTGTGTAAATGCCCATGGGCACTTCAATGCACCAAGAAATGCCCATGGGCATCTCAAGGTGCCTAAAGCAGCTATAAATAACTACCAAGATGAGAAACCAAAATTATTTATGCATTTTGGAGTTGGATAAGCTACGTCTAGGAGAGTGGAGTGAGGTGAGGTGAAGTGTTTGGAGCGTAGAAGCTATGGCAGTGGAGGGAGATGGTATGGAGGTCGAGACTGCGGCTAAAGTGTGGGCAACTAAAGTAATTCCTTATTACTGATTATGCATTGTGCAAATATTTTTATGATTTTTTTTTGCAAAATTATTGACAAATATTTTGTGTTATGTTGCAGCTTAGGATTTTGGAGGCTTGACACCGATTCTCACCTCTCATTCCCAGGATGAGGAAGGTGGTGTCAGATGAGGAGTGGGAGTTTATGGAGGATGTGGGGCTAGTGAAGGTAGCTTGGGTGGATGTGGTGAGGGTTGATGAGGTGTACCTTTATTCCTTTGCAGAGAGGTGGGATGCAGATAGGGGATGTTTTAGCTTCCTATGGGTGAGGTGACTATTAACTTGGAGGATATATATCACATCCTCAAGGTTCTAGTGGAAGGGATTCAGGTTAATTTCAAGCTCAACTAGAAGACCGAGATGCTGAGGATGTTTGGATATGCATGGCAGGGTGTGAATGTGGAGAGCAGAGGTATACCATACTTGTCCATGTATGTGGACAAGGATTTGGATGCCCTCAATGCTTTGGTTATATTTGTATCGGCCAACATCATGGTATTGAAAAACACTAGGTGCAGGTTACCTTGGAACTTGATAGGGGTAGTGAGCGATATGCTCACTAGGTGGCAGGTAAATGCATGGGCTCCCACATTGTTGGTGTAGGTGTACCAGGAGTTGTACAATGTGACACGATGAGGGAGAAAGGGAGTTGTTGGGTTGTAGCTTGCTACTGGAGTGTTGGGCATGGGAGCACTTTAGTGTGGCTTGATCAGAGGGCTTACTAGTATCAAGATTGGGTAGAGAGCAACCCTATTCTAGGAGATGAGCAGTGGATGAGGAGGTACAACCAAGTTGATCAATTAGGATGAGACAGTGGTACCGAGAGTTGTGGGTTGGACTAACATACACCTAAGTGATATAGAGGCCATGGTGGGCTTGTAGGTGGATTGATGATGGAGAGAAATTGCAACGAGTACAACAAGCTTGGTGGGTGGTTGGGAGACATCAAAGTGAGGCTGAGTACTTTTAGTTCTCATGAGTGCTCTGATAGTTTAGGTTGAGGTAGGATGTCCCAGATGAGCCAGTGCACTATGGGAGACATCAAAAGGATATAGGGATACCATGCATGGAGTCATGGAGAGTCACTTACAAGGATGATGAGGAGATGGATATCCCAACTATGGAGAATGTAGGGACTACCACAAAGTATGATGTATGGTTTGCAACTCAACCAACATGGGCACTACCTTGAGGAGCAGTCGATGGGGATGGTGATGGTGGGGCTAGGGGTGAGGGGATCTAAGAGGTCCCCAAGAACTAGTAGTACCTCTGATTAGATAGTTAAAGAAGGACGACTAAGGGTGTGATGAGGCAGAATCTTTAGATTGGGGGAGACAGTGGAGATGGAGATGATGCGAAGGAGGTTTTGTATGGACCTCCAAATCAGAGTGAGGAGGATTGGGTATGACTAGAGTAGCATGTAGAAGAGTGGGACACAAGGATTACAAGGCTCTAGGTAGAGCTAGCAGTGAGGGAGTACTGACATACTGTCAAAATCATACATCTTCAAGCTCAGGATAGGTATATTGAGGCATTGAAGGATAGGTTTATGGAACATCATATTCCACTTCTAGATCCTCCAATATCATCTATCTTTGAGGGTGCTAGGCATAGTGAGTCTAGGCATAGCTCTAGGTCTAAGGCTCCTCCTAGGTCATAGGGGTCCTCTTGGAGGACATAGCTAGTTCTTAGATGCACTTTTGCATATGATCCTTGGTGCTCCATTGTATGTAGCCTTTTGGCATTCATTGTACATGCAATATTTATACACACACATATATACATGGCTTTTATATTTTGTGTTATATGTGTTTGTTTGAATGCTTTTTGTGGAATTATTTTGTGAATGCATATGTTATATGGATGATTAATACATATGAAATGTTATGGATGATTAATGCAAGGTGGCATGTATGTATGATTAATGTAAGGTAGCATGTATGAAATGTTTAATGCAAGGTGAAATATATGGATGATTAATGCAAGGTGTGGAAGGTGAATGTGCTAATGATCATTTATGATTTAAATATTTCTTGGTCAGTTTCTAGCATTGTTGTTTAATCAGGGGTACCAAAATTGGTGGCATATGGGATGAATGGCTCATGACGTGACATGGATGTTGACATGGAAGAAGATATGGATGTTGATAGGAAAGAAGATATGGATTTTGATATGGAAGAAGATATGGAAAATTGACTATTTTTGTAGAGACTTAGACATACAAACTCACTAAAACTACCTAATTCCTCTAGGATAAAATGTGTGTGTAGTGGATTCATTTATCGAATCAAGAGCATGGTAATAAATCGAGGTAATAAAGAACCAATGTGTGTGCAAGTAAGTTTATTAACTCATCTTGAGTAAATTGGGTAAAACTATTATGGATGAAATCAAGAAGCTAGCTTGTCCATATGAGCAGTCAAAGGTCTCTTTGAAAGACAGACATCACCATGCATGAACATACTCCACTGCTAGTCAAGCATCTATAGCTCTGGTGGAGGCTAACCCCATAGTCCATGATTTATTTTTTTTATCTATTAAGTTTTTGGGATGACTACCTAACCGTCTAACTGGAAATGTAGTACGAACCTTACAACCCAATGATCAGTGGTGTGTGATGTAAAATATTTAGAGTTTTTATTAGGGATTTTTCCCCACTCTTTTTTTAATTTTTGGAATTGTGGTAGTGATGAAAACCACTATTTTTGTGGACTATGTTGCATTATGGGACTAGAAAGGATGACCCTTTTCACTTCGAGGTACTTACCAAGTATTGTTTTATCCCTCTTTGACACAAGATGTCTTTAAAGATGTGAAATTGTGTTTGGTTCAAGAATGTTTTGGAGTCAATTCCCAAAACTCAAGATTTTGTTAGTGTATATGTGCAATGGTCCTAAAAATAACTTGACATGTATTTTGTAGGTTGCTTAAAACACTAGGAGTGGCTGAGTGACCGAAAAAACCTAGGATTGTTATGAAAATGTGGCCTGTGCTAATGGCCATTTGACTTGGTGGACTTGTGTGGATGACATTGTGAAGATGCCCCTGATTAAGGCAACATGAATTTTGTTGGACCAATTAAGATCTTGAACTTAATAAATGATCCCTATATGAAATGTGAAATGTTTATGTGAATGCAATATATGACATGCAAATTTGTGAAATGCAATATAAGATGTTTTTCCATGAATGAAATGTATGCAAATGTTTTTGTGTATTAGCCATGTATATATACATATATAAAAATCAAATTATGCATAAAATGCTCTCAAGTGTATAACATTAAGTGGTTTGGGTTCTTCCTCTCCCTTTAGAATGGCAAGCCTATAAGTACCATTACCCACTCTTTATATAACAATGTATGGACCTAACTAGTTAGCCACGAATTTATCATGAAGATGCAATAATGCAATGGTATTTTATTGGTTCTCTTTAAGAAAATATCTCCTACTTGGAATTCACGTAGATGAACTTTAGAATTATAAGCATATTTGAGGTAGTCTTGATAAAATTGTAAATGCTCTAAAGCATTACTCACCTTTTATCAAGAAGTGTGAGTTGGTCAAGACATGCTTTTCTAGCAGTATCATCATCTATGAATTCCTGCAAAGAAATTCGCAAGGAGGGGATCTCAAGCTCAAGAGGCATGATTGCTTTGGCTCCATAGACAAATGAAAATGGCATTTCCCCTGTAAGCATGCAGATGCTTGTTCGATAAGCCCATAATGCCAAGGGAATTTGTGTATGCCAATCTCTATGATTTTCTTTAACAAGTTTCTTGAGAATAGTAATTAAGGTCTTGTTTGAAGCTTCAACTTGTCCATTTTCTTGTGGGTAATAAGGATTTGATAAACTATGTTCAATGTTGTATTTTCACAAAGTGCTCAAACATCCTTGTTCTTGAAAGACTTACCATTATCAAAGATGATTTTTGAGGGAATAATAAAATGACAAATGATATGATGGAGTATAAACTCCACAATTCTAGGTCCTGTCGTACTGGTTAGAGGAATTGCCTCAACCTACTTTGTGAAGTATTTGGTGGCTATGATAATGAATGTATGTTGTTTTGAGGAAGGAGGTGAGATTTTGCCAATTATATCTAGAACCCATTGTGAGAAGGGCCAAAGGATTTGAATAAGTTGTAAGGCTTGTGATGGTACATGAGTTAAATTAGCATGTTCTTGACACTTTTTGCAATGTTTAACATAAGTGCAACAATCAAGTTCCATTGTGGGCCAATAATAACCCATGCATAAAATACACTTTGCAATAACCATTGCACTAAAATGACCACCACAAGTACCATCATGAGCTTCAGCTATGGCTCTTTGTGCCTCACTAGACTCGAGATAACGAAGGAGGACTCCATCATAACCATGTTTATACAACACGTTCCCCAAGACAATGAAATGGGCTACCATTTACTTGAATGTGCATTTTGTAGTTTGAGATATGTTATATGGGAGTGTTCCAAACTTGATAAAGGCTACTATTTGGCTTGACCAAGGTTCACATGGATCCGATTGGATAAAGAAAACATCCTTTTTGTATTTAGACTTAGCATGGGCAATTGCAAATTTAGAGACTGTTGAAATTATGAGGGTCTGTACCTCTCCAAATGAGTCTTTTGGAATCAATGATCCAAGGGAGGCAATCACATCTACAAATCTATTAGTTGAACATGGAAAACTATTGATTTTATACCAATCAAACTTAGAGAGCAATTTCATTATTACTTTGTGATAAAGCTTAATGATCAGTTCTTTGTATTGGTATTCTTCATTGATTTACTTGATGACAAGCTGAGAATAATAAAAAATCCTAATACACTTAATGATCATAGCTATAGCTGATTAAAGATCTAAGACTAAGGCTTCATACTCTGTAGTGTTGTTTGTGCATTAGAATTCAATTTTGAATGATAAGGGAATGGGTACCTCCTGTGGTGTATGAAACATGACTCCAACACATTGACCTTTCGTGCACTTAAAACCATCAAAGAATAGTGTGATATTGATGTATTCCTTTGGAATGACATCTTATTCTTGTTCAGTGATGACAAATACTATATGGGAGCTCAATAATCAAAGGATGATCACTAGGTAGTGGAGCTTCTGCAAGTTGATAAGCTATTACCTGACTTTTAATGGATTTTGGCTAATGAATTCCAAGTCAAATTTAGTAAGGAGCATTATCCATTTAGCGATGAGGGTGTTGTTGTAAGTGTGGGACATCATATAATGTAGAGGATTTTATCTAGATATGACATAAGTTGTGTGGCCAAGCATGTAATGTCAAATTTTCTTAGTGGTAAAAACCGTTGCTAAGCATAGTTTTTCTACATAAGCGTATATGGTTTTATAACTTACCAATGTTCAAATAATGTAGTAGACAACTTTCTCTCGATTTTACTCATTCTTTTGTGCAAGAATTATTCCTAACGAAAAGTTCATCGCTGAGATATAAAGATAGAATGGTATCCCTAGATGAGGAGGAGCTAAGACTGGAGGAGAAGCCAGATATTTCTTAATGTCATAAAAGGATTTTTGACATTCATTTATCTAAGAGAATGACACCCCCTTTTGTAGTAGGTTATTGAATGACCTACATTTGTTAGAAAGTTGCATAGTAAAATGATGGATTAATTAGATATTTCCTTGTAAACTACGCAATTCCTTTAAGTTAGTTGGGGGAGGCATCTCCATGATGGCATTAAACTTGTTAGGGTCCACCTCAATGCCTCTTTTGGAGACAATAAATCCTATAAGTTTTCCCAAGGTAACACAAAAGACATATTTCTTGGGGTTCAACCTTACATTATGCTCTAGAAGTCAGTCAAAAACTTTCTCCAATACACCAATGTGTTCTTGTCAAGTTTTGGATTTAGCCAAGAGATCATCCACATAATCTTCAATAACTTATGCATGTAGTCATGGAAAATGTATGTAATGACACATTGATAAGTGGTACCCACATTTTTGAGGCCAAAGAGCATCACCTTGTAACAAAAAGTTCTCCAAGGTGTAGTAAATGCTGTTTTGTGTTGGTCATCAGGATTTATTCAAATTTTGTTGTATTCTAAGAAAGCATCCATGAGTGAAAGTATTTCATGGCCAACACAAGTTTTGATAAGAGTATCGATGTTTGGGAGAGGAAAGTCATCCTTAGGACATGCTTTGTTAAAATCTTGAAAGTCAGTGCAAACGCGTATCACCCCATTAGGCTTACAAATTTGAAATCCTCTTAGGATAGTCGATAAGAACTATGAAGTTCATGTCCAAGAGTTTTTAAAGCTTTGTTTTTACCAAGAGTGCCACAGTAGGATGCATTCTCCTAAGTTTTTGTTTGACTGGATTAGAATTAGACTGTAAAGTGAGATTATGGACAACCAAAATAGGGTCAAGACCAAGCATATCTTTATAGGACCATGCAAATATGCCCTTCTTCCTCTTTAGGAGAACAATAAATTGCTCTTGTTTGTCGAGTGATAAATTTTTTTTAAGCTTGAAAATTTGGAGATTGTCTTAGGGGTTGAGCCATCAAAATAGCTCCTATTTATAATCCAACTTAGGGTATTCTAGGGTTTCAATGACACTAATTGTGTGGCTGAGATAAAAGCACATCGGAGGGTGGATATTAAATTTAGGGTGTGGCATGGATTGATGTGAATGGATGGATAGGATTAAATGAAATCGGATGGCTAAGATTAATTTGCTTATATAAATATATATTTATTTAATATATATAAAATAAAATATATAAAATATTAATATTAAATATATATAAAATAAATAAATAAATAAATAAAAATATATATGAATAATGGGTGAAAATGGCAGAAAAATTAGTATGGATGAAAAATGGCTAGGTTTTGCCGGTGAAAATGGTGGAAAAGTTAGGGTGGATGACAAATGGCTAGGTTTTTGTGTCTACACCAAGTACTACCATTTAGAAGGTTGTAATAATATTATATAACCCAAAAGGTAAGATGTGATAAGCAAATGTGCCTCAAGAAAAAGTATCATTGTCTTATCTTGATCTTTCAGAGCAATTTGGATTTGAATATATCCATAAAAACCATCCAAAAAAGAGAAATACTTCTTTAAAATGAGGGTATCTACTATCTGGTCAATGAAGGAAAGTGTGGTCCTTTTTGGTAACTTTATTAAACTCTATAGTAAATATAAATTCACTAATTTCATCCCTTATTTGGGACTATGATTAGGGGCAATACCCATTGACTATCAAAATGAGGTAAATAAACTTGACACTTAGGAGATTTTGTAGTTCTTCCTTAATAATGTCTTTTAGTATAGAGTTTATCATTTGTTATGGTTATTATATTGGTTTACCATAATATTCCATGATGTGTGTAGATATTGGAATGAATTCTTTCATATCTTGGTAATTCCAATGAAATGTAGAGTTATAATCAAGCATATTAGATAATTTGGTTTTCTATTTTAGGTTCAAATAGTTGTTTATGTTGATATTTTTTCCTAGTGTAATTTCAAATCCTTTGACAAAGAATTCATTTTAATTGTTAATGATTTCATTTATACTACACATGTGGGGTAAAAGCTAGTAAAAAATAATATAATTCTTCCTTGGGTTAAAAGAATATTTGGGAATCATACCTAAATAAGATATTTGTTATAGATATAATCCTAACTAATAATCTTATGAAGGTGCTATTTTTGGAAGAATTTTCCAATTACACTGTCCTCATCTACCTATTTTATCTTTAAATCTTGATCAATTGTGAGAATTGGCTATATAGCTACTTTATCATTTCCATACTGATCATCTCATGTAGGATATTTAATTTCAAGAGTGTGTTTTGTAGGTGGGTATAGAACCAAGATTTTAGTTTTAGATCCATTTGATATAGTCATATTTCCTGATTAAAAACTAATGTAGGGATTGACTATAGCAAACAAAAGTCTCTCTAAGATTAATGGGTATTCCTCTAAGCTAGTTTTTAGTTTCAACATCACAAAATTAACATGGAATTCCAAAGAGTCTATAAAAATGACCACATCCTCAAATATTCCTTTAGGAATCATAGTCAAACAATCATCCATTTATAGGACCATGGGATAGGCTTGATGTCTAGGAGAGATAATTTATTCATATTTTCTTTCATCATAACATTGATTGCTATCTAAGTAATTAAGATATTCTTAATTGAAATGTTCCATATGTGAACATTGACAATAAGATTTCTGGATATTTGGAATTAATAATCTTCCCAAGAATAAGGTCAACAAGCTAACCTATACTTGAATGGTTTAGGATCCTTTTCCTTCCCAATTATTTTGAGATATAATTATGTAATAATTGTATTATAATTTGAGACATATTTAATGACTTGAAAAAGATGTATGCCAATGCATACATTTCGTAGTTGTCCTAAAAATTCAAACTTTGGTTATAGGGGTTCCCTTCTTTTGATTTGATCATTTGAGAAAAATATGGTTCTCCTCTAGTTTGTTTTTATAGCTTAATTTACTAGCAAGATTATATTATTGGGGATCCTCTTCAATGGAAGTTCCTTCCTTGAGTTTGGTGATAATGGGTGGTTTAGGATCCATGAGTATTCTTCTAATCATAACGATAACCCATTCCAATAAAAAAATATTTACAAAATAGATGAGATTCCCTATTGACTCCTAATTGTACATTGATTGTGCTACTTTATTGTTAAGGTTTATTTTTTTGAAAAAGGGTGAAATTATTTGTAAGAAGATAGGTCCAAAATTATAATAATTGGTCTACCACTTTTGGATAGCTATAAGATCCTAATAAAACTAACTCTAACATCTCCTTAGACCACAAATTTCTTAGTGTGATCTAAAGACCAGAAACTCCTATATTAATTACAATTTTGATTAATACTATTCTAAAGAACTCATATTAGCTTCTCCCTATTGCCATAAATTTGGGGGCTACCCCAAATTAGGACTAAGAAAACTACAAGAAATAATGTGATGTCGAATAAGAGGCTAATAATCATAATCAACTACCTTGGTCTAGCATACTTCATTACCTAAATCCATGTCGACTAGTAATAAAACTTATTGGTTTACCTCCATTAAATATACAATATCCCTATTTTGATCAGGTTTCATAGAGTAACCAACAATATGATTTCTTCCATTTTTAGCCAAAAATTTAGCTATTGCATTCTTCCCTTTGATTACATGAACCACAATGACATCCTAAATCTACTGCCAGATGGCTATGATATGACTCACTATGTTCTTGATCCACCATGCACTCAATCTAAAATTCCTAATATCATATAACAACCCCATCAAAATTTATGATTTAGAATCTACTATGATCTTCTAAAATCCATTCTTCCAAGAATTGAGAGAACCTTGTTTGATTTCCAAATCCTCTACTTCATTATTTGTTGCTACTCCTAGGCCTTCCAATTCCTAATGAAGGACCTTCTCCTTGTAGTCTCTTCTAAGGAAACCAATACCTCCTACCCCTGGGCTATCCTTGGTTGTTCCATATTTGGTGATTTTTTCCTAGCCTAGGGGTGGGGGTTTAGTGCTAGTTGTGCAAGTAGTTTTGGTTGGAAGTATCATGCATATATAAGTAAGCTTATTATAGGTGTGGTGGTTGGTGATATTACAAATTTGGTAAGGAACACCATATTTACTATGGGTCTTTCTATAGTTTATTGGGATATTATTATTGTTGGGGCCAAGGGTTTTATTGATTCATCCAAGGGTTCCAATTTTGAGAGGGTGTCCATTGCCACTTTTGTGGAAACCAAGCATTTAAAAATTAAAAACAATATATGTAAATGATTGAGATGCAAGATTTATATCTTGAATATTTTGTTGACTCTACCATGGTTTCCATTGGTTGGCATAATAGAACTTTTCTACTCCTTGGGTTTTGATGTGGTAAGTTACTTTGATTCTAGGTAGCATGGGATAGTTGCTCACCTTATGTTCTATTTTGTAAAGGATATAGACTTAAAACTTGTGTAAGGGGTATTCATATTTTGCAAGCTATTTTGTACACCTTGGACAAAATATTTCTAAATAATTTTTCACCTCCCATTACTTATATTTTATTTAAATGTATCCAATTGAGAGGGAAAAGAAGAAAGGATATTTGCCTTAATATATTTGAGTAGGTTTTTAAATTTAGCTCTAGTTATACCAACTAGACTTTTTACTACTAAAATAGTTCGTCCCCTCACTCCTTTATCTTTCTTCATGGTAGATCATGAATAGTTATGAAAAATAGTATCCCAAAAACTAACCTTATAAATATCTCCTCTAGCCATTAGGTTCAAAGTTTTTCTACACTCTTTCCAAATTCCTTGTAATAAAAGCACCTCCAAGGCCTTTGTTTCTAGACTTGAATGTCTAGATTGTTAAATATTACATCCAAATATCTCAATGTAATATTATAGGATCTCCTCTATTTTTTGTGTCATATAAAGGATTTAATTTCATACTTCTCTAGATTCTAAATAGCATTAATATTTTTTCATCCTTGACTATGGTTGAAAAAGCTTGAGTTTATATGCATCTATCTTGTAATGACAACTACATTACACCAATTTTGAAGAGAATTGTTTTGGGTCTTTGGTAATTAGCCCATTAAGAGTAGGAAGCACAATGGTAGAATGGTATTCATCCTAGCCTCCTATTAAGGTTCTTAGATAGGAAATCCAAAGGTCATAATGGTCTATGTATCTTCTAGTATCTGTATTAAAATTTGCACTACCTAAAGTATCATTATATACTCCTAGGTGATAATTAGATTCAAAAGGTTAGCCTAATAATCTATATAGTGATTGAGTTACCTTGAGTGGTGAAGTTTTTGCTATGAAATATCCTTCTAGATTTCCAACTATAGAAATACTATCTACTGCAAGAGGAACAATACCTTCATGTATCAACTAAAAAATAGTCTTGAATCCAACTAGAGATCCTTCAAATAATCCTATAGGATCAACCAATTTTATAGTCTGTTGTATGGTTTCTTTAGACTACCACAATTTCTCATTATTTTTCTTTATTTTATGAGGTGTCTTTATGAGATTGGTGTTTTTCTAGTTCCTATCCTACATTGATCCTTATGTTGTTTGGAAAAAGGATTCCTTATTCATCCTTGTATTGAGACATGCAACACTACATGGATTAAAGTGTGGCTAAAAAAACATCTTAGAAGGAGTCACTTGGGATAAATGTTTACCTTCCATCTAATATATCACTATGATGTGTTAAAAAAACTCTAAAATGACTATTAATTTTAGCACCTCTAACAATGGTGCCAAATATGATAGGCATTAAGTATTTAAATCCAAGTAGGTATACTTGTGAGGAACTATGTACTATAGATGCATTATCGATCTATTGGAAGGTCTAACCTATATGCTCATACAAGTCAATTCCAATTATCACTCTAAGCTGATGAACACTCAATTTTCTCATACCAAAGAGTCTATAGAAAATAAAATAACTTATATATATAATTTATTTACACGTTTTAAAAAAATAGTTGTAAACTCTAGAAAATAGAAAGAAAATACACTATAAGATTCAAAATTAGAATTGAAATGAATAACATAAATTAATCACATACCATGCAACTAACTAGGGAAAACTGGAAATAATATAATGAAACCTAGTTTATTCAAAACTATGGATGGATGACTAACTACTAAATAGAAAATATAGAAATGCTCATAAAAGTCCTCACAAACTACACACTTGTAGTGGACTAGAATCCAAGAGTAGACAAAGTTACCCTATGGTGAGAAAAGAAGAATTAAATTATAAGAGCAATGATTAAATCATAGATTTGATTTTATTACTACTAAAGAAATACAAGTAGAAATTTCATCCATTGCTATGAATTATCTACTACTGTTGTTATGATGTGCTAGTTGTTGAAATATATTAAATTATTTGGTACATGCTAATGTACCATCTTGGGTACATCCTTAGATTAGGAGAGTGTCTTAGATTAGGATTTGAGTATTTAATTTATGCAATGTAATAAATGCACAAGTATTATTAGAATGTGCAATGATATAAATGTGCATGTTGTCCACATGTACATGAGTCCATACGATATGAAGATCAAGAGTCATAGGAAGATGGAAGGCCAAGATTCATGTCTCATTATATATAGACCTTTGATAAATGAAGTTGAAAGAGAGAGATAGGGAGAAGCATGAGATAGACTAGAGTAGATACAAAGTAGAACTTGTATGAATCATGGAGCATTTGAGATCTCCACATTTTGTATAAATTTCCTATTTTCATGGGCTTTCATTAATGGATATTTTATGAGTTATTTCAAATTTTTATCATGCTATTTACTTGCTTATTATATTGCAATTATCATAGATATAATATTGCATGCTTATTTTAGTCCTTGTGGTTGCATTTCCTTTAATATATAGCATCAAAAGCTAACACTAGCTAACTAACTTGATTTTTCTAAATAGCCTACTCTAAACTATATATAAGAACTTAAAGAGACCATGAAATTTCCCTAAACTATTTGCAAACTATCAAGGTATGGAGTTGAAATTACCATGATCAAACTTAACTAGAAAATGAAAGTAATACAAAAAAATACAACTTTTGAATTCTTTGCAATTAGACAATTTATGTTCCAATTATGAGTGGTCAAAATAATTTTACAAAAAATAGAAAGATTCACCAAAATGGATTCCAATTGGCACATCCTTTTAATTCCTCTTCCTATATAACTGCTTGATTATCCTAGAAATAGATGCATAGTTACAGGTTGTTACAACACCCGAGTTTCTAGCAATTTGCTAGTATTATAGGCAATAATTAGAATACCATTTTTCTCTATGTATTTTCTGCATATGGGATTATACAAATGGAAATTACCATATGGATTCAATCAATGTATTTGTCAACCATGTTCCCATAATCAACAATCATGTATTCCCATTGTTTAGCAAAGGTGCCTTTAGAAACTTAGTTGTATTGCCCTAATCACTTTTACATAGTAAGCCCATACACCTATGACATAAAGGGAATCTAGGCTACTCTAATTGAGATAGGCTAGTATCCATAATGTATCAAATTGTGGATAAAATTAGGTAAAAACAAATTGTGACATCTATTTTATCTATTATCCTATATAAAATATAGAAGCAATTATCATTTATACTAAAAATAAGGGATTAATTTGTCATTAGATACAAAAAAAGTCACATTGATTTCTCAATTGGGTGACATAAAATAGTTGATTCATTTATACTATTTATTATCAGATAACTGATTGTACATTGTATATATAAGTATTTCATTAATGATTAAAATCGTTAAGCACCATTTTTTGGTCCATTAATTATATCCTCCCCAAAGTAGCATTAGATGATGGGTATATAAATAAAGAATATTATCATTGTAAGGAAGGATCAATCATATCAACTATTTTCATGCAATTATCTTTTGCCCATGGGGTGGCCTCTTATCTTGCGAGATCTTTTTGGAGTTATTCCTTCCTTAAGGACTATAATTAGTGTTATCTTACCCTAAGCGAATTATCTATATCTATCTCATTGTGGATTGTTATTTGTGGTTGAATTATTTAGTATTTCCACATATTGATGAATTATTTATGTTTATGAGAATAAATATTCATAGTATATTAGCTGGAGTTTGAATTTTTCCTAAGTAGGTAATGGATACAATTTAATAGTAGGAAATTGTAACTATTATCTTCTTGGGAATTAATTAAAATATTGTTTAGTTTTTTAATTTTTTGTATTTAAGACTATACTTATCAAATTTACATTCTATGGAATAGAAGTCTAATTTTGAAGAAGTCTTTTTATGCTTAAAATTATTCTCTACATGATTCCTATTATAAAGCCAAGGTTTTGTGCTTTGAAATGTATATATATATATATATAGTTTGGATTATGGATTAAATCAATACTTGCATACCTATATTTAATTATTAAATATTGAAATATCTACATTTGGTAGATGTTGAGATTGTGCTTAGTTATTCCAAACAATGGATTATTATAGAAAATAAATATCAACTATATCATCTATCTCACTAATTGTTTGTCAAGAAATCTTTGTGATAATACTAAGAGTGTTATAGTATTTAAAAAAATCAAGATATCCTTGAAGATGTTTCAACTTTGATTAAACTAGAAATTATATAAATGATTTTTAGAAGGATTATGAGCATGGATGCTTTCATTGTAGAACCTACTATCCTAAACTTGGATGATGAAGTTAAAACCATTATAAAAAAATGAGGCCTTCTAGAGTGCGTTAGGTGGTTCAATGATTTCTATAGGGATATGTCTCGACGGATGGCCTATTCTTGGAGGAAGACTATGGTTAAATTTGGTAGCCTAGAATTTGAGATATCCATACCTCTTATTGTAGAGGTCACATCGCTGCCTAAAAATGGTCTCTGCTTGAATAGGGAGAAGCATTCCCTAGCTAAAGAGCTAAGGAAATTTCTAGATGAAGATGACGTGGTGGAAAAAATTCAAAATGGGTACTCACAAAGCTCTCTTAAGGAACCTTGGGATAGGGTTGTTATTGTCATCATGGACTGCTTCACTCTTGATAGTAACAAATATATTCTCAGAAGCTTCCACTTTTCCTTTCTCAACCAACTATACCATGGAAGAAATATGAATATTCCTACTTTTTTATTTAAGTACCTATAGAAGTTGATGGTGAGTGTTAAGAATGGGGAATCCTCAGACCCCCTTCATTAGGGTTTGATAAAAATGATATTTGAGCATATGTCTTAGAAAAATTATAGCCTAGAAAATATGAAAGTACCTCTGGTGGACTACCTTGTTGATTCCCATTCTAACAAGGACTCTCCTACTTCTCCTCAAGAAAATTATTTTAACACTTAGGCCTCGAAGGTTAGCTTGTCTATTACTAAGTATGCCTTGGGTGACAGGGTGGTGGATATATTGTAGGTCCATAAAGTAGATAATATTTTCCCCAATGGGACTAGTAGGAGCATTGAGAAGACCAAACACTCAAAGTATTTCCTTTAAAGTGACCAAAGTTGAAAAGACCCCAATGTATACTGAAGATTCATATTAGGAATATTATGGGTTAACCAAAAAGAAGGTAAAGTTATCAAGTGGAGCTTCGACAAGGAAGAAGCCTTTATCCTTGGACGTCCCACATTCCCTAAATTCAGGAAGAGAAATAAAGAAATAGTTTTTGAGGTCCCTAAAAAGCACCTTTAGAGTTGATATTTCTTGTGTGGAAGAACTTAGAGCTATGATGGACTCGGATCATTGGGACCTGAAAGTATCTAAGGAATAAAATGATTATGAGGGGATCTAGAATTTGATTTGAGGCCTACTTTTGGTCTGTTTCCCCTTCTCGCGGTTCTATGGTTCAATGGGTTGATTACCTATTTTGTGGTTAGGCCTTAGTTTATGTTGGTGGTTCTATGTCAGTTGTGCTTGCGCTCTTATAGATAAGGCTATTTCATTTGGAGGATCTCTCCATTATTTGATCCTCCCTTTCCTCTTCTTGGCCCCTGTGTGGATTTTGCACAATGGGTTGTTGGACCTACTCTGTGGGTTAGCTTAGTTTTAATTCTCTCTTGGTCTTATTTTTGGAAGTTTTATCTTCCATTTTGTAAAAATGTTTACGGACCCTTCCAAAACCCCTTCTTTTACCCAATTAAAAAAAAATTCTATAAGTATGATTAGTTAAAAGGGTAAGATATTTCATTTACTTGTTAAACATGCATTATTCAAAAATTGGGATAGAAAATTAGATAATATTTATAAGAAATATTTCAAATCAAAGGATAAATTCTCATATTAAACTTTGGTTCTCTCATTTTATTTATTACGAAATCTAGTGTGAGTTTGGATGGTTGACCAAAGTTTAACTCATTTTGGTTCTTAGTAGAAAAATATGCTATAAACACTTTTTTAAGATAATCTTAAAACATGGATAAGAATAACTATAGAATCTATCTCTTGTTATGGTTGAATTCTATATACTTATCTACAACCTTAAATATAGCATAAATCGTGATTAAAGTAGATCCTTGAGGTGTGAATTGAAATTTATGTATTATTCAAATTAACTTACCTAGGAATCCATAATATTTAAACTAATAAGAATAAGGAAAACTCTTTGGAGTAAATCATATGAGTATTTATAATTATATTTGTATAGTCTACTATATTTTTATGAACTAATCCACTATAAACAAAGGTTTACTTGAGTGAAAATTTTAATAGAGAATAATTGCTTAAGATGAAGCATCTTGATTAATTTCCCTAGTTTATCATGAAATTTGAAATATTAATTGTTTAAGAAATTATGTTCAAGAATAATATTTGATTTAATAATGACCATAATAATTCTATTAATATATTTTTAAGAACCTACTTACACTTTTGTGTTGTTTTTGAATTCTAGATTTTTGGAGACTTATACTACTTATGCTACATTACATTTAAGAAGACATGTATATAAAGGTTTATGGCCTCACGAACATCAAAGAATTGATCTTGATCATATTGGAATATAATAAAGAGATGTACCTTTGACCATTCTCTCAATAAAGAGTTAAAAAAAGAAAACCTTCATCTATCTTTGACCAGCAAATAAAAAATATCGTATACACATCCAACTACAATCATTTATCGCAATAAATCCCTTTCCAAACCAAACTTATTATTCCCACATTAAAATAAACATACATGGCACCTATACTTGAAAAAGAAATCATTCCATGTCAACTTGTGGGCCTAGATCTGTGCATCAAAGCACACCTTTATGTCAAAAATAGGGGCGATACCCCATATTTGCCTCACAAAATAAGTAAAATAATGTTAAAAGTAGCCTCACTTCACCATATCCAAGATATCTCAGACCATACTCCACTGTGCCCCTCAAGTATCTGAGCACATGTCTTGTTGCTATCCAATGCTCTTGCATTGGCTCCACCATAAACTGACTCAAGTTGTTCACTGCAAACCATATATATGGTCTAGTGTTGACCAAATACATCAAGGATACTATTAGCTACCTGTACAACGTAGGGCCAACAAATCCTAAATCTAAAGTTATTTTAAATTTTATTGACTTCTTATTTAATTACTTTAAGTTGCCATTTATTCAAATAAAATATATGAAACAAGTTTAAATATGATGCTTCTCTCATTTTATCTACTACAAAATCAAGTGTGAGTTTGGATGGTTGACCATAATTTTAACTCATTTAGGTTCTTAGTAGAAAACTATGCTATAAATCTAATCAAAATTGAACAAGTTCATAAAAAAAGACAAACTACCTACTCACTCTAGATTTTGTAATAAATAAAATGAGAGAACCAAATACAAAATCTAGTGTGAGTTTGAATGGTTGACCATAAGTTTAACTCATTTAGGTTCTTAGTAGAAAACTATGCTATAAACACTTTTTTACGACAATCTTAAAACATGGATAAGAATAACTATAGAATCTATCTATTGTTACGGTTGAATTCTATATACTTATCTACAACCTTAAATATAGCATAAATCTTGATTAAAGTAGATCCTTGAGGTGTGAATTGAAATTTATGTATTATTCAAATTAACTTACCTAGGAATCCATAATATTTAAACAAATATTAATAAGGAAACTTCTTTGGAGTAAATTGTATGAGTATTTATAATGATAATTGTATAGTCTACTATCTTTTTATGAACTAATCCACTATAAACAAAGGTTTACTTGAGTGAAAATTTTAATAGAGAATAATTGCTTAAGATGAAGCATCTTGATTAATTTTTCTAGTTTATCATGAATTTTGAAATATTAATTATTTAAGAAATTATGTTCAAGAATAATATTTGATTTAATAATGATCATAATAATTCTATTAATAGATTTTTAAGAACCTACTTACACTTTTGTGTTGTTTTTGAATTCTAGATTTTTGGAGACTTATATTACTTACATTACATTACATTTAAGAAAACATGTATATAGAGGTGTATGGCCTCACGAACATCAAAGAATTGATCTTGATCATATTGGAATATGATAACAAGACGTACCTTTGATCATTCTATCAATAAGAGTTAAAAAAAGAAATCCTTCATCTATCTTTGACCAGCAAATAAAAATATTGTATACATGTCCAACTATAGTCATTTATTGAAATAAATCCCTTTCCAAACCAAAATTATCATTCCCACATTAAAATAAACATACATGGCACCTATACTTGAAAATAAATCATTCAATGTGAACTTGTGGGCCCAGATCGGCGAACCGAAGCATGCATTTAGGCCAAAAATAGGGGCAATGCCTTGTCTCTGCCTCACGAAATAAGTAAAATAACATTAAAAGTAGCCTCACTTCACCATATCCAAGATATCTCAGACCATACTCCACCGTGCCCCTCAAGTATCTGACCACATGTTTTGTTGCTATCTAGTGTTAACCAAATACATCAAGGATCCTATCAGCTACTTGTACAACGTAGGATCCACCAATCCTAAATATAAAGTCATTTTAAATTTTATTGAATTCTTGTTTAATTACTTTAAGCTGCCATTTATTCAAATAAAATATATGAAACAAGTTTAAATAAGATGCTTCTCTCATTTTATCTATTACAAAATCTAGTGCGAGTTTGGATGGTTGACCATAAGTTTAACTCATTTAGGTTCTTAGTAGAAAACTATGCTATAAATCTAACTAAAATTGAACAAGTTCATATAAAAAAACAAACTACCTACTCACACTAGATTTTGTAATAAATAAAATGAGAGAACTAAATACAAAATCTAGTGTGAGTTTGGATGGTTGACCATAAGTTTAACTCATTTAGGTTCTTAGTAGAAAAATATGCTATAAACACTTTTTTAAGATAATATTAAAACATGGATAAGAATAACTATAGAATCTGTCTCTTGTTATGGTTGAATTCTATATACTTATCTACAACCTTAAATATAGCATAAATCTTGATTAAAGTAGATCCTTGAGGTATGAATTAAAATTTATGTATTATTCAAATTAACTTACCTAGGAATCCATAATATTTAAACTAATATTAATAAGGAAAAATCTTTGGAGTAAATCTTATGAGTATTCATAATGATATTTATATAGTCTACTATATTTTTATGAACTAATCCACTATAAACAAAGGTTTACTTGAGTGAAAATTTTAATAGAGAATAATTGCTTAAGATGAAGCATCTTGATTAATTTTCCTATTTTATCATGAATTTTGAAATATTAATTGTCTAAGAAATTATGTTCAAGAATAATATTTGATTTAATAATGATCATAATAATTCTATTAATATATTTTTAAGAACCTACATACACTTTTGTGTTGTTTTTGAATTCTAGATTTTTGGAGACTTATATTACTTACACTACATTACATATAAGAAGACATGTTTATAGAGGTGTATGGCCTCATGCAAATCAAAGAATTGGTCTTGATCATATTGGAATCTGATAACGAGATGTACCTTTGACCATTCTCTCAATAAAGAGTTAAAAAAAGAAAGCCTTCATCTATCTTTGACCAGCAAATAAAAATATCGTATACACATACAACTACAGTCATTTATCGTAATAAATCTCTTTCCAAACCAAAATTATTATGCTCACATTAAAATAAACATACATGGCACCTATACTTGAAAAATAAATCATTGCATGTCAACTTGTGGGCCTGGATTGATGCATTGAAGCATGCCTTTAGGCCAAAAATAGGGGTGATGCCCTATCTCCACCTCACAAAATAAGTAAAATAATGTTAAAAGTAGCCTCACTTCACCATATCCAAGATATATCAAACCATACTCCATCGTGTCCCTCAAGTATCTGAGCACATGTTTTGCTGCTATCCAATGCTCTTGCCTTGGCTTCACCATAAACTGACTCAAGTTGTTCACTACAAACCATATATTTGGTCTAGTGTTGACAAAATACATCAAGGATCCTATCAACTACCTATACAACGTAGGGTCCACAAATCCTAAATCTAAAGTTATTTTAAATTTTATTGACTTCTTGTTTAATTACTTTAAGCTATCATTTATTCAATAAAAATATATGAAACAAGTTTAAATATGATGCTTTTCTCAATTTATCTATTACAAAATCTAGTGCGAGTTTGGATGGTTGACCATAAGTTTAACTCATTTAGGTTCTTAGTAGAAAACTATGCTATAAATCTAATCAAAATTGAACAAGTTCATAAAAAAAGAAAAAAACTACCTACTCACACTAGATTTTGTAATAAATAAAATGAGAGAATCTTAAAACTATGCTATAAACACTTTTTAAGATAATATTAAAACATGGATAAGAATAACTATAGAATCTATCTATTGTTATGGTTGAATTCTATATACTTATCTACAACCTTAAATATAGCATAAATCTTGATTAAAGTAGATCCTTGAAGTGTGAATTGAAATTTATGTATTATTCAAATTAACTTACCTAGGAATCCATAATATTTAAACTAATATTAATAAGGAAAAATATTTGGAGTAAATCGTATGAGTATTTATAATGATATTTGTATAGTCTACTATCTTTTTATGAACTAATCCACTATAAACAAAGGTTGACTTGAGTGAAAATTTTAATAGAGAATAATTGCTTAAGATGAAGCATCTTGATTAATTTACCTAGTTTATCATGAATTTTGAAATATTAATTGTTTAAGAAATTATGTTCAAGAATAATATTTGATTTAATAATGATCATAATAATTATTTTAATATATTTTTAAGAACCAACTTACACTTTTGTGTTAGTTTTGAATTCTAGATTTTTGGAGACTTATATTACTTACACTACATTACATTTAAGAAGACATGTATATAGAGGTGTATGGCTTCACAAACATCAAAGAATTGATCTTGATCATATTGGAATCTGATAACGAGATGTACCTTTGACCATTCTCTCAATAAAGAGTTAAAAAAGAAAGCCTTCATCTATCTTTGACCAGCAAATAAAAAATATCATATACACGTCCAACTACAGTCATTTATCACAATAAATCTCTTTCCAAACCAAAATTATTATTCCCACGTAAAATTAAACATACATGGCACCTATACTTGAAAAAGAAATCATTCCATGTCAACTTGTGGGTTCAGATTGGTGCACCGAAGCATGCCTTTAGGCCAAAAATAGGGGCGATGCCCCATCTCCGCTTCACTAAATAAGTAAAATAGCATTAAAAGTCGACTCACTTCACCATATACAAGATATCTTAGACCATACTCCACCGTGCCCCTAAAGTATCTGAGCACATGTTTTGCTGTTATCTAATGCTCTTGCCTTGGATCCATAATAAACTGACTCAAATTGTTCACTACAAACCATATATATGGTCTAGTGTTGACCAAATACATCAAGGATCCTATCAGCTACCTATACAATGTAGGGTCCACCAATCCTAAATCTAAAGTTATTTTAAATTTTATTGACTTCTTGTTTAATTACTTTAAGCTACCATTTATTCAAATAAAATATATGAAACAAGTTTAAATAGGATGATTCTCTCATTTTATCTATTACAAAATCTAGTGTGAGTTTGGATGGTTGACCATAAGTTTAACTCATTTAGGTTCTTAGTAGAAAAATATGCTATAAATCTAATAAAAATTGAACAAGTTCATAAAAAAAAAAAACTACCTACTCACACTAGATTTTGTAATAAATAAAATGAGAGAACCAAATACAAAATCTAGTGTGAGTTTGGATGGTTGACCATAATTTTAACTCATCTAGGTTCTTAGTAGAAAAATATGCTATAAACACTTTTTTAAGATAATCTTATAACATGGATAAGAATAACTATAGAATCTATCTCTTGTTATGGTTGAATTCTATATACTTATCTACAACCTTAAATATAGCATAAATCTTGATTAAAGTAGATCCTTGAGGTGTGAATTGAAATTTATGTATTATTCAAATTAACTTACCTAGGAATCCATAATATGTAAACTAATATTAATAAGGAAAACTCTTTGGAGTAAATTGTATGAGTATTTATAATGATATTTGTATAGTCTATTATCTTTTTATGAACTAATCCACTATAAACAAAGGTTTACTTGAGTGAAAATTTTAATAGAGAATAATTGCTTAAGATGAAGCATCTTGATTAATTTTCCTAGTTTATCATGAATTTTGAAATATTAATTGTTTAAGAAATTATGTTCAAGAATAATATTTGATTTAATAATGATAATAATAATTCTATAAATATATTTTTAAGAACCTACTTACACTTTTGTGTTGTTTTTGAATTCCATATTTTTGGAGACTTATATTACTTACACTACATTACATTTAAGAAGACATGTATATAGAGGTTTATGGCCTCACGAACATCAAAGAATTGATCTTGATCATATTGGAATTTGATAACGAGACGTACCTTTGATCATTCTATCAATAAAGAGTTAAAAAAGAAAGCCTTTATCTATCTTTGACCAGAAAATAAAAAATATCGTATACATGTCCAACTACAGTCATTTATAGCAATAAATACTTTTCCAAACCAAACTTATTATTCTCACATTAAAATAAACATACATGGCACCTATACTTGAAAAATAAATCATTCCATGTCAACTTGTGGGCCCGGATCAGTGCACCGAAGCACGCATTTAGGCCAAAAATAGGGACGATGCCCTGTGTTTGCCTCACGAAATAAGTAAAATAACGTTAAAAGTAGCCTCACTTCACCATCTCCAAGATATCTCAGACCATACTCCACCATGCCCCTCAAGTATCTGAGCACATTTTTTGCTGCTATCCAATGCTCTTGCCTTGGCTCAACCATAAATTGACTCAAGTTGTTCACTACAAACCATATATCTAGTCTAGTGTTGACCAAATACATCAAGGATCCTATCAGCTACCTATACAACATAGGGTCCACCAATCCTAAATCTAAAGTTATTTTAAATTTTATTGACTTCTTGTTTAATTACTTTAAGCTGCCATTTATTCAAATAAAATATATGAAACAAGTTTAAATAGGATGCTTCTCTCATTTTATCTATTACAAAATCTAGTGCGAGTTTGGATGGTTGACCATGAGCTTAACTCATTTAGGTTCTTAGTAGAAAACTATGCTATAAATCTAATCAAAATTGAACAAGTTCATTAAAAAAAAAAAAAAAGCCTACCTACTCACACTAGATTTTGTAATAAATAAAATGAGAGAACCAAATACAAAATCTAGTGTGAGTTTGGATGGTTGACCATAAATTTAACTCATTTAGGTTCTTAGTAGAAAACTATGCTATAAAAACTTTTTTAAGATAATCTTAAAGCATGGATAAGAATAACTATAAAATCTATCTCTTGTTATGGTTGAATTCTATATACTTATCTACAACCTTAAATATAGCATAAATATTGATTAAAGTAGATCCTTGAGGTGTGAATTGAAATTTATGTATTATTCAAATTAACTTACCTAGGAATCCATAATATTTAAACTAATATTAATAAGGAAAACTCTTTGGAGTAAATTGTATGAGTATTTATAATGATATTTGTATAGTCTACTATATTTTTATGAACTAATCCACTATAAACAAAGGTTGACTTGAGTGAAAATTTTAATAGAGAATAATTGCTTAAGATGAAGCATCTTGATTAATTTCCCTAGTATATCATGAATTTTGAAATATTAATTGTTTAAGAAATTATGTTCAAGAATAATATTTGATTTAATAATGACCATAATAATTCTATTAATATATTTTTAAGAACCTACTTACACTTTTGTGTTGTTTTTGAATTCTAGATTTTTGGAGACTTATATTATTTACACTACATTATATTTAAGAAGACATGTATATAGAGGTGTATGGCCTCACGGACATCAAATAATTGATCTTGATCATATTGGAATTTTGAGTATTATATTATAAGTAATTTTAAGCTAAATAATAGGTTTTATAATTAGAATTGAGATTAAGATATTAGGTGAACAAAATGGAACTTGAACTTAGCTTTTATAAACGTTAAGACGAATTTTAAATATCAATCATTTAAATAAATTGCATTCATTACATTTGTTGAATGTACTTATATTTTCTATTAAAGAACCCATTATATTTATTCACTAGAATACTTAAATTTTATTGTCTACATAAATAGTTGTGAAAAATATTGTCATGGAATGCCAATATGTCATGTGATATGTTTTGATTTTGGAATTTTAGAAATATGTGGCAAAATACATTATATTGAAAATTTATATTGGCCAGTATAGATGTTACTATTTTTTTCTATCAATTATGTGTATATGTGCATGAATGCATGTGTGTGAAATTTGGATTAAGTTGGGGCTCCTTAGTAAAATTGACTTAGTTTACCTATCCTATGTAAAAAATCTTGAAGCTAAAACATTGAATAGGTGGTTTATGTGTTGATGTGAACATACACTTATATAATACACGTGGTTAGAATACACACTTATATCTATGATTTATTGATAATTTAAAAGAGATTACATACTACCTTTCAAAATTCTACAAACACCGACTAAAGTGTGGTTGTCGTTGCATTATATTATAGTGATATTAGTGGAAATTGGTTATATAGTATTGTATAGCCAATAATATGTGCACCTTACAAGTGATGTGTGTTTTAATATGGTTGATTTAGTTCACATTAAATTCATAGATTCTAAGAGGACCATCACTTATATTGTAAAGATAAGAGCTCATACATATAAATAATTTACTTTTGTTTTGATAAGCAATTAGTGTATGAGAGTGAGATTTTTCTTAGTAGAAACATGATGTTATTACTATATGGACTTAATAAATATCAAACTATCATTTATTAATAACTAATAATAAATACCAACTTATTGTTAAACCATGCTATCATTGTTAAAATTATGGATCCCTAAAAGGATGGTCGACTTAGCACATTATTCATTACATTATTATTGATACCTCATTATATTTTTGCATTGTATCCAACCTCTTTGAATAATTTAAAAGAGGAAGTTACTATAAGGATAAAGGGAATGCAATATCTACCTTTGTCTTGATATTAGAAAAATAAATGTATTTTGGGATCATGATGATGACTGTTTATACTTTTATATATACACATTATTAATTAGATATGTATATATTAAAAATTGTATAGGTAATTAGCTTTTATGAAAAAGGCATGACAAAAATGATTGTGATATGGAAATTGAGATTCACATTATTGAATTACTCATTAAATAAAGTTATTAGTGGATGTTGTGAAAGAGCTAATTAAATTAGAATATTCTATAATTTATTAGATGTTAAAAAGTTAGAAATGTTATCATGATGAGATTTTTCACATGGAGTTATTATTTTATTTATATTGAAAGTTATGTTTATTTATACTAAAATATTGAGAATATTAAGAGTGATGCAAGCTAAGAGTAGGTGTAATCCAAAAGTGAGTTTTATCAAAGTTCAAGCATGATCTAAAAGTGAGTGTGATCCAAGGTCAAGAGTAAGCCAAGATTGACCCTCATTATTTCTTGTTTTATATCTTTGGAAAAGTAGGGATAGAGTACAAATATGAAGTAAATCTGAGTAAGGAGAAAGCCTCACCTTCTTTTGCTTTAGATAATTGGGAAATTAAAAAAATAATACTTATATGAGAAAAATATAGATAGCATGGAAGAAAATTTATATTTGAAATCCTAATTGGAAGTAAGGGTTCCCTATATAGAAGTATGGATGCCTTAGTTGGAGATAAGAGGAATAGTGAATATATAGCAAGTCTGATCTAGCAATAGATATTACACTAGAAGTGATTATCAAAGTTAAGATGATTGAGCATGATATAATAGTTCTTAAAAGTAGAGAGTTAATATATAAGTTCCATGGGTACTAGATAGTGTTTGAAGGTTTAAAATTATATAAAATGAAAGGGGGGATATAATACAAGTTATTCCATGATTTTTCTTCTTAAACATATTTTTTTCTCCACATATTTTATGGTTTAAAATTATGGAAAGAAATGGGTGGTGGTCCATGGTTTAGAAGGAGAGGTACCCTATGTTTAAGACCATGAAGTGAGAAATTTTCAACCAATATAGAAACTATTAAAAATATTCTAGTGTGGGTTAGGATTTTTGGACTTTTATATCAACTTTTCAATAAGGATGTTTTAAAGAGTATTAGCAATACCCAAAGAGAGTTCATCCAAGAGATACCAACTACTAAGGAGAAAAAACATGCAATATATCCTTGGATAGGTATTACTATGAATATTTTAAAATATTTGACACAATCCATTAAGATTAAATCTAAATCAAGAGAATAGAATTAGAAAATGAATTATAAAAATATTACATTCCTATGTGTAGGCCAAAATCGGATACATCTCTACTTAGCCAATTTTTTTTTTAAATCTGACTAAGTATGGAGAGAATAAACAAAAAACATTGATTTTCTCATTTTCGTTGAAAAACGAAAAAGTGCGAGAATGATCAAAAAGAGAAAAAAGGATGCCTTGCACGATTTTTTGATCTCTTTACAAACCATGTGCAAACAAAAAAGTATGAGAAAGCATAAAAGCACTAGAAAAGGGCCAAATCAGAGAAGATAGAATGAGCAAGGTTTCCTACCACCTTTGTAATCTCCACGTAAACCAAAAATCATGAGCAAACACAAAAGTGCAAGAAATGGCCAAAAGCAAAGAAAGGTTTGCAATGCACCATTCTTCGACTCCTTTGTAATCCGTGTTCAAACAAAAAAGTATGAGAAAACACAAAAGCACTAGAAAATAGGAATTCACGAGAAAAGGTAGAAGATAGGGAAAATCATCCACACACGATTCTCTGGTTCCTTTGTAATCTGTACACAAATAGAAAAGTGCAAGAATTGGCTTACAAAAGGGAAAGCGCTGAAAGAGTATTTTTGCAAAAAAGTTGACCAAGAGTTCAAAGTGCAAAGTGCACAATTTTTTGTTCCCTTGATGGTCAATGTGTAAAATAGAAATGTGCTAAATTCAAAGAGTTGAAAGAATGTGAGCAAAATTTTATTTTTGCACAATTGAAATTTAGGCGAAAGATGATTGTGTGATAATCATCCTCAGTCATTCAATTGGCATATCAATGACAATTATAAAACTCTTATTTTATTTAAATTTTTGGTGAATTTTTATGTGTGCTTTGTTATAGAAGGCATGGAAAAGATAAATCAAATGCCATAGAAGTCGAATCATTGCTTACAATCCAAAAACTTCCAAAATCTTCTAATTAGCCAAATTCAGTTATAAATCAATGAATGATCACAAGAACCATCAATGGAAAATGTGATTTGGAGTGGAAGTTGGTTGTAATAGATCAAGAACACTAAAATAGCTGGAACCATGGATGGCAAGTGGCCAAGAAAATCAAGAAACATCGAACTCCTTATAATGCTTAGAAATGATTATCATTGTAAAACTATAAATAAAGGTAGTGACCTCCTTTCAAAAGGTCAGCTCTAAAGTGTTTTCTTGCACTACTGTGTATATCTTCTATAAATTAATGAATGAAGCATTGCAAGGGATGTTTACCTCAAACTTGCACTTGTGTTGATTGGCTGGATATAATTCTATAAAGTTGTCTCTATTGTTACTGCTATGGTTAGTCTATTCTATTAATTTGGACAACTAACTTAGAGTAAATTGAGATAATTTATTCTTGCATATATGCTTATGGGAATTCTATTTATTTTAGTCAAGGGATTGATCTTATTCTGTTAATTTGGATAATAAATTCTATAGATGTTAGGAATAATTCCTTGAGTATGCAAAAGGCCATTAATATAGTAATTGCATAATTTTGAATGTTGTTAGTCCCAAATACTGTTTCTGACATTTAATTCACCAAAAGCTGCTTTGTAGATTTCTATGTTGTTAGCTTCACCCATCCATTATTTATTCATACATTTCTAACCCTATCATTCCTATATTTAAACTTTTACTATTTTGAGCTAAATAGAGTCAACACCCATTAAGTTAACAATGTAAACCAACCTTTTTTTAGAGGTTGAACCAAAGCAATTTGGTTCTTCCAATGTTTAGTTTGAGATATGATTAGAAGATGCTTACCTTCAATTCATTCAAGATAATGATCACATTTCTGGTGTTGGCTTTATGAAAAACTAGAATACAAGATTTTTTGACATGCCTGGTGGGATAGATTCCACCATATATGTTTTCTATATTTTATCTAGAGGAATCAAGTTTTAGTGAATCATCTTGACCTCATAAGTGAAGAAATTAGATTCACTTGGTGACTCCCTGAGATTAAGACCCAATAAAACTTTAGTCCTAATATTTACACTTTCATGTTTCTCAAAAGTGCTGCAAAGAAAGGTAATCAACCTACCAATTTTTATGAGCTATTCTCAAAGTCTAGGCATACAAGATATTCATATTCTAAAACTTCAATAGAAGAATTTTAAACATCATCCTCTACATTAGACTCTTCTGATATTGATACTCCCTGTATCTGAGTTGATATGGATCCCGACTAGGAGGAAGTTCAACATAACTACCCAGATTGAAATGGTGCAACCCCACTGTCTTTCCAAGTTATACGTGATATACCTCAAGTTGCAATCAAAGCCATACCCACCTATGATAGTATTGGAAGAATTACATATGAGCATTGCCAAGATGTGCTATCAATGACAGCTATTCATAACATCAGGTATGAAGATGTTATTGTAAAATTGTTGGTCCTTTCCTTTAGGGGTAAAATACTACATTGGTTTAGAACCCTAGAAAATGGTTCCATTATAAATTGGGCTAGCTTAGATGGTACCTTTGTAGAATAATTCAATGAATCTGTAGATCCATTTTCACTTCTAACCCAATTCACAGTCATCCAAAAGCATCCTCAAGAGCCAACTTCTGATTTTAACCTCAGGTTTAGCAAAACCTGGAAGAGAATTCCCAATGAGTTTAGACCAACTTCTCCTCTGAATTATAGGTATTATATCATAGCGTTAGGACATGATATTGGATTACAAACCCAACAATCCAGAATAACCATATTTTCTCATGTTTACTAGATAGAGGTCCATACTAAGGATATCTTAATCTTAGTAGGAAGATTACCATCCAAACATGTTATGTCATACTTCCCTAAGATAACGAAGCAATCTTCCCAGTTCGTAAATACATATTTTCCCATGATGAATCCTCCTCCATTAGAAACTCATTTTCTTACAACAAATCCACCACCACATCCTAAATTTCCTATTGATGTACCATTCCCCCCTCTTCCATCTCAAGCACCTATAGAGTCCCCAGTGCTCCTTGATATTCAAAATTCTTTAAAGACTACCAACAACAAGGTCAATGCCATAGAAAAAAGATAAATGAAGAGATATCAATAGAGGAGGTTCCCTCACATTCACAAAGATCAAAAATCTAGTTCAAGCAACAATGCAAGGCCAAGAGTGAATGCTAGTCAAGAAGAATATGATTTCAATCCAAAAATCACCCTCGTCAATATTTGATGCTTGGTTTGCAATTATCTTCACAATCCTAATTCTTGCTACATGTATCAACACTTCATCCAACAAGCTATGGATAAGGTTGAGAGGAAGTAAAAGGGAAGCGTTAACATGTTGTGGTAACATGAGCAAATGTTGAGCAAGCCCATATCCTCTGAACTAGAATCTATTTTAGTATTAACTAGATCTAGGAAGAAACCATTGCAGGTTGATTCATAGAAATTGAGCTCATTTCAGGTATCTTCTCAGAATAAGGACCATCCTCCTACCAATAAGGATAAATTCCCCATTCCATAGGAAACCAAAAAAGGGGATTTTCCTCCCAAGGTATCAAAAAGAAAAAAAAGAGCCAAAAAAGTAAAAAAGAGAAGGATAATAACCAATCACATTCTAAGGAAGAGTCTAGAGAGAATTTACAGTTCCCTTCTATCACCAAAAGGTAGAGGATTGAGGTCACTCAAAAAGGTTTAGAGATACTAATAAGAAAGAAGAAAAAAATTATTAGAGAAGTCTAAATTCAATATTATTTAAGAGCTCAAAAGGACTCCTTCTAGAGCAAGTCTCTATGACACACTTTTCCTCCCTGGATAAATTGACTTACTTAAGGCCTCTCTAAATAAGAATTCTCAAGGGAAAGAGATGACTACTGTGCTCAACAAACATCTTGATCAAAAAAAGATGTCCCTTTCTACTCTAAAGAATAAACCCCCCATTCTATATATCCCTCAAAATGGAAGGATGGATAGTCCACAATTGCATGATTGATTTTAGGGCTTCCACTATAGTTATGCCCAAGGCCATTTGCGATGAGATGGAGGTGGAATATTATCGCTCTTGCTAAGGAGTCTTACAACTGGATGGTACCTTGGTAAATAGGAGTTGTGAAAGATGTACTAATGACATTGCACAGAGCCCATGAAATCACTATTGTGCAAGAAATTATGGTGGGGGAACTTAAGCCATATTTTAGCCTGTCTTTATAGAGAATTTATTGCTAAACTAGGAGGATATATGTATTTTGACTACTTTGGTATTATGATACTCTAGACACCTAAAATACATCATGTTTAGGAGACTACTCATATGGGCACATCCAAAGACCATATGAATGATCTTGGACCTTTCCAAGAGCTAGAAGTGGTCCTAACCACTCAAAAGGGGTAGTTCTAGCCCATTCAGGCTTAGCCGCTATCAATCAGAGTGGCCACCAACACTGGCCACTAAAGCTGAGAGCGGCCACACCTAGCCACTACTCTGGACAGTGACTAGCACCAAAACATAGTCTGGCCATGAATACGGGCCTAGATCACGTAGTCTGACTACACTTGCATTGTTTGCAAGTGGTTTTTGGCATGGAACTCCTAGAGATCCTCCTGACTACCCCTTCAATGCAAATTTGTGACTGATCCTTCCCCTTGGGATGGTCAGTTGCATGCAGATCTAGATCTTGGCTTCTCTAGGAAGCCAAGATCTAGATCTAGATCTGAATCTAGGAGGTCTACATATGGACCCTCCCAAGAAAAGCAAATGATCCATGAATATCAAAATTTTGTGCAGTGAAGCTCTAGCAAATTGGAGAGAGATTCCATACCCCTTTGAGGAGTAGCGGAGCTCTGCCTGATTTAGCGATGATTTCCAGCCATACAACCATTCAGATCAAATGTTCTTCATCACCAATCAGTGTACGAACACAGAGGTGACCCTTGGACATCAATTTAGATGAGGAATCTAGTGCTACAGCCCCTGGTTCATGAGGAAGAAGGTTTCATTTCATGGCCGCTATCCTTGATAGCGGCCTGTAGGCATAGCCTAGGGTTTTAGACATTATTTTCCAAGTTTTAGCTTAGATCTATCATTGCTTTTTGCTTTATTAATTAGTTTTAGCATAGATCTGGTTTCTTTAATGCATTTGCACTATTATTTCTTGAGTTATCCATGCATTTATCATTTAGTTTTGCTGCATTTTGATCTTATTATGCTTATATATCATGCTTCATAGATTTTCTAATAAAGCCTCATCATGAGAGGCTACCCATGCTACTGATATCCTACTATTGTTTCTTGTACGCAGGATACAGGTTACAGGACCAAGCCAAAGTGTTTAAAATGATAGATCCCTCTAGACAAGAAGGAGAAGAAGGCATCTATAAGCCCTTATACAAGTTCGTGTGTGAGACCAGGAGGCCTATGGAGTGCACCATCCCCTTGCGAGGGACACCATTACTTCTGCTTGTATTTCATTGTATCAAATTGGGTATCCCTAAGAGGGACCGATATGTAACCAGAATCCACATGAATAAATAAAATATATTTCTTGCATTTGTCACTTTTATGTTATTTATGCTTTTATGGTCTTTTATTTTGATATTATGTTGCAAGTAGACTAGGTGCACAGCTTCCTAGGGTCGTACAGATGGTGATCACGATGGGACCCCCACCTGGTTTTCTATTTTTAGCTATTTTTTTGATGTTTTTATGTTTTTTGTGTGTAGGTCTAGCCACTCTGGTTGATAGTGACTAATAGATAAGAACCACTTTTGAAGTTAGTGGCCAGCAGTAGCCACTCTGGTCGATAGTGACTAAAAGAAAATTAGCAATAGAGGTCAGCCTGTGCTTCATCAGATGTGGATTTTAGGTTGGGGTAACTCTCTGCTATTTTTACTTTCTCTGTCTATATTTTTTTTTAGAATATAGTAGGGAAATTTTCATTTAATTAAGAAAACATAGAAAAATACTAAAAGAAAAATGCATTGAAGCTTTCTAGTTTTCTTAGTCATTGCTAGGAATAATGGACCTCTATTTTCAAGGTCTGCCCTAGTCTCCAATGGTCTAGGTTTTTGTTTGTTAAGCTTGCTTGCATGGGGCCCAACTAGTGGCCATTATTTCATGAAGTAGTGAAATGCATTCTCTGAAAGTCATTGAAATATTTAGATATGCATTTTTTTAAATAAAAATGTTCTTTTCTTAGGCATGTAGGAGAAAAATCATGAGTGCTCATTGATGCATTATTTTCCTTTATGTAAAAATCTAAAAATAACATCCACACACCATGATTCACTTAAATGCTAGTGAGGTGGACGTCATTACCATCCACTAGTAGAGTTCAATGAGGTGGCTTTCATCTCCACCCGTTGTCTCAAATCCTATGTACCTTTTATATTGGCCAATATCGTTTCCAAGATCCATCATAACCCATGGGATATAGCATGTATATCTCTTTGGAGAGGTATATCATTGATTATGGGTGAATTGGTGAGGATTGGGAGGACCTATGCTCCTTGACCATGTGTGGACTTCATTACCACATATTATAGGTTGGATAATGTGACCAAAACTTGTTTTTGAGCTATGAGTATATAGGTGAAATCCACTTGAATAATTTGAGTATATCATCAATGAAATGCAAAACATGATGAGAGTTATATTGTAGCTATCAAAAAATATGAAAACACACCAAACTAGTCTAGGAACACACAAGAAAAATTAAAAGAGATAAACACTTGTTTACTTTGTTTGTGTGTTCTAAAATCTACATAAAAAGATAATTCACAATTGTCATGGTCTACACATGGAGCAACCACCCTCGGTCCAGCATCGAGGTAGAAATTGATGCTCCATACACTCACAATCATAATGATGTTGAGCCACCCACACACAATGTCATTGGATGAAGTTTAATGAGCCTTAGGGGTGATAACTCAACCCTTGGGGGACTCCTCGAGAAACCCTAGCTAGAGAGCCATATCTTGGTTCCTCTCATGGTAGGCATGAGGGGGCATCAAGGCCCAATCATCACAAAACATGAGGAGGCCTCAAGGCCTCCCTCATCACATAGACATGAGGAGGCCTCAAGGCCTCCATCATCACATAGACATGAGGGGGCTTCAAGGCCCCAATATTCACATAGACATGAGGAGGCCTCAAGGCCTCAATCATCTCATAGACATGAGGGGGCATCTAGGCCCCAATATTCACATAGGCATGAGGAGGCTTCAAGGCCCTAATCCTCACATAGACATGAAGGGGTTGCAAGGCCCCAATATTCATAGGATACACTTAGGTCAGATCAGCCCACTAAGGGGTAGAACATAAGGGTTGCACCTAGTCATAGACCCAGAGCACCTCCTAGCCTCCCTAAGTATGGGAGGATACCCCTAGATCATGATCTCATTGGGGCTAATGGGACTCCATGGGATCAATCATGGAAGACCAGATAACTTGATGAGTTGGATCAAGTTCTCTCGAGACCAGCTCAAAGAAGCATTGCTACCACACATTCTATTTTAGGAAGTTCATGTAGCATAACTACAAGGTACACCAATGAGCTAGGGGAAGCTTCAAAGCATCCCTATAGCATGTGCACTACCTCTGACCATGGGGGTATAAAACATAGATCACTCTACATAGAGTAGGTCAACCTAATAGACAAGGGCAAGAGCATAGTAGGAGCCTCTCCAAGAGGCTTATCCATTAAGACTCCTCACAGAGTTACAAGATCCATAAACCTTCAATGGTAGATCATTCTGACCGTGTACATAGGATATAGCGAAAGCACTACATGAGAGCAAGAATGCTTAGAAACCCTTGAGCAAGAAGCATGAAGAAAAAGGTGTTTGCACCTACATGAGCAATGCTTGAGAGAGGAATAGATAGAGCATGAAGAGCAAGTCGATAGGCTGGCTCAAGCTAACTTACACATAGGTGGTGAGCAATACCAACATGATAGACATGTTGATTCTCAGCATGAGAGATACACTAGACAAAGAGATGAGCACACTCACCATACCTCAAAGTATCAACAATACCTGGATCCAGAATAGACACAACTTAATGAAGAATATGTAGGGATGGAATATCAGGAGTAGACATATCTTGAACCTCCATCCATGGTCATGGGGGATGAATACAGATGCCCAAATTAGGTAGACATAGGATTACCTCCCCGACCACCATGAGTAAACCTTCAAGAATAGGAGATCATTTCTTTGAAGGCATACAAAATACTCATTGAGAGAGTCAAATCTCTCGAGAAATAGGATGTGGTTGGGTAGAATCCAACCCTGAGTAAAATACACAACCAACCATTGTGCCCTTCAGTATCGAGTCTTACATATCCTAGGCACTTTGAGATGCCTAGGTTAGACAAGTTTAAAGGAGAGGAAGATGCACAAGAACATGTCACAAATTTTATGAATGTGTGCTTCCAACTTGAACATAATGATGCCCTAATGCTAAGAATATTCATCATGACGTTATCGGGTGTAACAACCGAATGGTTCAACCAATTACCTAAGCACAACATCATCAACTTTGAGCAACTAGTGAATGCATTTCTTGAACACTTTTCTTTTGGCATCAAGAAGAAGGTAAACTTGTCCGATCTAGAAAACCTAAAGCAATACGATGATGAGCTAGTTATGGACTATGGGAATAGATGGAGGAAGATAATGGTAAAATTACCATTTGTTGTTCCCACTATAGAGCTCACCCAGATGTTTACCAAGAGTTGTACAAAGCACATCTTATTGCTACTACAACTACAATAGTATGAAACATTCGAGGAAGCCTTGGCTCAAGCCAAGCTAATAGAAGACATCAAGGTTGATGAAGGAGACCTTAAGCTCTAAAACAAAAAGGATTGGAACAATAACAACCATAACAAGAATCAATAAAAGTAGGCCAAGCCTACTCAAGTCAACCAGGTTGTGTTAAGCATGCCAAAGGGAGGCAATAGCCAACAATCATAGAACTATCAGGCTCACCCCCACTAGCCAATTACAACCCAAAGAACAACCAAGGTCAAAATAAGGAACATTGATCACCTCACTATTTCATGCCTTTATCAGAGTCGATGCAATCGATATTCAACCAGCTAAGTGAGGCACAAAGACTCAGGCTACCTGAGATACAACTTCTTGACCCTAACCATCCCAAGCCTAAGGGATATAGGGAAGATCAATATTACCCATATCATAGAATATAAGGGCATGACATCGAAACATGTATCGGATTCAAGAATGTTGTGCAAAACATGATTGAGAAGGGTGAGCTAAAAGTTGACAACCCATTAGCACCTAATAATAGAGACATGGGCATATTTAAAAACCCATTGCCTAATCATGAGGTCCCTAGAGATTAGGGTGCTCAAGTGAACCAAGTTTGAGTTGAACCTCCCACTCAGGGATGCATCAGAATGGTTGAGATAGTCAATGTGGTAACAAGAAGTCAGTGATATAACCAACCAGAGCCTCCAATGGCTCCTATTCATATCCTAGCTACACCTCGATAGAGGTAGGTGCAAAATAATCCTCCAGGTCCACCAATGTGACCTGTGGTAACTATTCAGAGTAGACTAGAGCAAAATATCCAAATGACACTAACCAAGTTATCAATCTATGAGCTCATTCAATAGTCCCCAAGACATAGGGAGACTTTAATGGAAATCTTAAGATCGATTGAGCTTCAGCCCTAGAACCTTGATGCATTCACAAACTTTATGGGGTAGGTCCAATAGTGTCAAGAGCCTGTGATCTATTTCTATGATCATGAAATCAAGGTAGTGCCTACTACCATAGCAGACCCACCTCTGCATATCATCATATCAATCAATGACATACCCTTCAAGTGGGTTCTAATCGACATGGGCTCATCGATTAACATTATCACAACAAAGGCTATAGGGCACCTAAAAATCCCTAGGTCCAACATTGTCCCAACCTCCTATACATTGAGAGCTTTCAATGATGCATTGTGCTCCATAGTGGGTACAATTGTTCTACCTATAAAGGTAGGGCAAAAGACCATCCCTATGATGTGTCATGTATTGGAGGGGGTAATGCAATACAACATCCTCCTAGGGCATCCCTGGATAAGGGATATGTAGTGCATTCCCTCAATCTTGCACCAATGCATCAAGTATGTGCATGAGGGATAAGTGCATGTGGTTCCATCGGATGAAGAGCCATTTAAATATGTGCATCAGTTTGACTTATCGAGGGACTTCATCCTTCCATCGACACACCTATACATAAGGCCTTCATCCCCTACCACACAGCTAGAAAGTAAGTCTAAATCAGTGTGAGGTGACCCATCCACATCGGCACCACCTCCTACATCTAAAGCTACTAGCGCTTCTAAGAAACCCACAATATCCAAGGCAAAGGACTCTTAGAAGCTAAAAGCACCCCTAGTGGAGGAAGGACCTAAAGAACTTCCAACTATAGTAGTTATAGAAATTTTGAATCCCATGGAGGAGGAATATTCCCAAGATATAGCCGAGGAGGTACCTCAACCTACCTCACCTACTTCATCAATGATATCATCTACACCGTAGGTGATAGTTCACTTAGCCAACATAGGGTTAGGTGAATATCTTGTGTAGAATATGACTTTCATACCTATTATTAAGTCTACACAAGACATGGGATGACCAAGAGTCCCAAATTTTCCAATAGGGATAGTGGTTCCATTAGGGATTCCCCCTAACCAAACCAACTTCATATATGTTGGTTTAGACTATGCCCATAATGCTTCTGATATTGAAGAGGATGAGGATGAACCATTCACCATGAATGTTCATTACTTATCCAATCTTGAGTTTGCTCTAAGGTACTTTGAATGATGCCATTGGCATGGCTATGGCTTAGGTCTATATGAGCAAGGGTATCGACTTCCATTCTAGCTATAATACCAGTTACCTACTGATAGGTTTGGTCTAGGATATCATATCTAGAGCCATGATGATTCATTGGTAGTAGCCCTAGATAGGCTGAGCTTAGGGTTTAGGGAAGACATTGATTGGAATCCCTATCAACCCCCAAATAGAAGTTACTTGAGTGATAGATGGGTGGCTATGGTCAATATCGGACCACCCGATGAGTATCATCCAAATTTCTCTCTCGAAGCATGCCCATCAGGAATCATCCTATGGGAGGATGAACCAAGCCATGGTTATGAGCGAGAGGAAAATGAGTATGTCACTAGTGAATCTAAGGATGAAGCTAGATTGGCCTACCATGGGCCTTGGTATATACAACACCTTGCTTGGGTAGGTAACATAGAGAGTGGATACATCTCGGATGAGAGTGGCTATGAGTCAGAGGACTCAATTGAGATGGCCTACCTTGGGCCTAGACATGCATACCACATCATAGGGCTAATGGAAATAAATAATAGATTCTTCATAGATGATAATGACTATGAATATGAGACTAAAATGGCCTATCTTGGGCATCAACATTTAGGTCAACACCCAATTCTAGTGGGTAGGAATGAGGGGTTCTTCATAGATGATAATGACTATGAGGATGAGATCGAGATGGCTTATCTTGGGCCTCATCACTTACGTCAAGTCAATCTACTTGTTGAAATAGAGGAGATACTCCACACAATATATCCTGACCCTCACTTCATGGGAAGACCACTCAATTTAGATGAAATCTATCACATGGTCATCCTTGATCCACCTACATTTAGAGAGCTACTTTAGCCTAATGATCCCATCATCTCATCTATCCATAGACTAGATCTTGAGATCCCCATACCCCTAGAGCCTCATATTGGGTATGGAAGGTAAATCATTAATGTAGAGTTTCACCCACGTGGTCCTAGAGATTTCATCCCATCCATCAACATGATCTCCATTGATTTGACCACTCCACTCCATAACCCAATAGATCCTATGAAACCATTGTGTCTTAATTTAGATGCTATTGATTGGGATCACATTGATTCACCCCTAGAGCCTAAATATTTCTTCCCTAATGAAGAGATGCTACAACCATTCCATTTTGCACTAGGTTGCACATGATGTCTATCATGCTGGTTTTGACCATGATTTAGTGGAACCTTTAAACCTAATAGATGACATCCATTTAATCCCCACTCCTCACCAGCTTGAGGAGGGGTCACATATGGCAATAGAGGAGACTTTCAAAGTGGACATCAATGATGATCCTTCTCATCCAAAGAAATTCAAGTTTGGAGAAAGCTTATCTCCAGAAGAATAGGCCATCATTATTCCTCTATTGAAAGAGAGACCTAGTCTCTTTGCTTGGACCTACAAAGATATGTCGGGACTAGATCCAAAATTGGTTGTCCACAACCTTTCACTAGACCCCATAAAGAAATCGATCAAGCAAAAGCTCAGAAAGATGCATCCAACCATCACTTTGATGGTAAAGAATGAGTTGCAAAAACTATTGGATGTAGTCTTTATTGTTCCCATCGACTATCTAGAATGGGTATCAAACATGGTGCCCATAGGAAAACCTGATGGAAGAATCCATATTTGCATGGATTTTAGGGATCTCAATAAGGCAACACCAAAGGATTCATTCTCATTGCCTAACATAGATGCTCTTGTAGATGCAACTGTAGGTCATGAGATGCTCTCCCTAATGGATGGTTTTTTTGGTTACAATCAGATTCGGATTAAACTCGAAGACCAACATAAAACCATGTTCACCACTCCATGGGGGACATTTTGCTACAAAGTAATGCCATTTGGTCTTAAAAATATTGGTGCCACATATCAGTGGGCTATGACATACATTTTCCATGACTACATGCATAAGATCTTAGAAGACTATATTGATGACTTACTAGCCAAGTCATTGTTATGTGAAGAGCATGTCGAGATCCTCAAGAAGGTCTTCGATCACCTGATTGAGCACAATGTTAGGTTGAATCCCAAGAAATGCATCTTTGGTATAACTTCTGGAAAACTCTTGGGATTCATCATTTCTAAATGAGGCATCGAAGTAGACCCAACAAAGGTAAAGGCTATCCTAGAAATGGTCCCACCCACTAACATCAAAGAGTTGAGAAGCTTATAGGGCAAAGTAGCATCCATAAAGTGATTCATCACACAACTATCAGATAAATGTCGACCCATGAATCGACTACTACACAAGGGGGTCCCATTCTATTGGGATGAAGAATGTCAGCAAGCCTTTGCTGAAATCAAGAAGTACCTAGCAACACCACTAGTCTTAGCTCCACCAAGGCTAGACATGCCATTCCTACTATATATATCTACTACCAATTTTGCTTTGGGCACCATGTTGGCTCAAAAGAATATGCAAGATAAAGAACAAGTGATATATTACATCAGTCACACCTTGGTGAGCTACGAGATAGGATACACATACATAGAAAAGTTGTGCTTAGCAGTGGTCTTTGCAACCAAGAAATTGTACCACTACATGTTGAGCCATACAACGTATGTAATATCCAAACAAAATCCTTTGTAGTATATGATGAGCAAGACATATCATAATACATGTACTTCAAAGTGGATCATGCTATTGATAGAATTTGACTTGGAATTCATAAGCCAAAATTCCATCAAGGGATAAGTCATAGCTGATCAACTGGTAGAGGTACCTCTTCAGAATAGTAGACCTCTCACCATAGAACTTCTTGATGATGTAGTCTTTGCATTATCAGAAGCACCCAAACCTAAAGAACCTAAAAATAAAGCTGACATGACTTTGTTCTTTGATGGTTCAAAGTGTGAGCAAGGAGGTGGTGCAGGGATTATGTTTTTCATGCCACAAGGTGCTCCAATGCCCTTGTCATTTAAGCTAGACTTCCCTTGCATGAATAACAACACCAAATATGAGGCCCTAATATTGGGTCTCCAAACAACCATCGCTATGAAGATCAAAAGGCTAAATATCTTCGGTGACTCCCTCCTCATAGTCAACCAAGTTAAGGGATTATTTCAATGTAGGGATCCAATCCTGAAAGCTTATAAGGAGCTTGTTGACACCTATCTAGCCCAACTAGAATGGTACAACATCGAGGCAATCCCTCATACATCAAATATATTTGTAGACACTATGGCATCTTTGGGATCCTTGATCCCTTAAAATCCATCTACTTATTTCACTACCATTCATGTGAAAATGCTCTCACACTCAGTGATGCAGTATGAGGCTTTTGATAATAAAGAATCAGTCAACATGATTCATATAGAACTAGACCATGACTGGTTCTATAAAGCTAAAGACTTTCTAAAGAAGGTACCTTGGGGGTCCTTGATCTCATAGGGTCCTATGGGGAATGGTACCATCATTCACCACAAGGTTATTTCTCAATCTGCATTTGTGCACATCGAATCATAGGAGAAACAAGTCATCTTATCTATTGAGGTTGTAGCTTATCAGGATTGGCTATCCCAATTACAAGATTTCTTAAAACTTGGAATTGTCCCACATGGACTATCGCATGCCAAAAAATGAGCATTCAAATAAAAAGTGATAAGATATGTCTTTCTAGGAGGTATATTGTATCATCAAAGCTATGATGGAGTCCTCCTTCATTGCCTAGAGCTCCAAGAATCAGCTTGGGTGATTTTGCAAGCTCATGATGGTACATGTGGTGGCCACTTCAGTGGCATGGCCATTGTCAAGTGCATCCTTTGAATGGGTTATTACTGGCCCACCATGGAGAAGGATTACTGTGAGTATGTCAGGAAATGCATTAAATGTCAACATCATGCAAATCTGATGCACTTGCCATCATAGGCCTTACAACCCATTCAGGTGGCTTGGCCATTTTCTTAGTGGGGTTTTGATTTAATTAGAAATATTTCTCCTCCATCATTGGGCTGACACATATTTATCTTAATGGCCATTAAGTACTTCACCAAATGGGTGGAAGTGGTCCCCTTAACATCGATGATTGGACCACGAATTATGGAGTTCATACTTCACAATATCATCTATCATTTTGGGGTCCCCTTCAAGATAATCTCGGATAATGGTCCATCATTCAAGAATAAAAATATGTGGGCTTTAACATCCAAATACAACATTCAACATAGTTTTGTGACACCATATTATCCATAGGCAAATGGGCAAGTAGAGGCCTCAAACAAGATAATAGTAGCCATCTTAAAGAAGATGATGAAATAAAATCATAAGGATTGGCATCTGCAATTACCCCTTGCATTATGGGCTTACAGGACTAGCATGCGGATGCCCACTAGGGCAACACCATTTTTACTTGTATATGGTACTGAGGCCATTATACCCTTAGAGTTGGAAATTCCAACATTGCGCATCACATTGAAAGAGTTCATCAATGATGATACTACATGACAAGCTCGACTTGATCAGTTGACCCTTCTTGATGAACATCGCATCAATGCTCTTGAGCATCTTCACATTTACCAAGATCATTTAACATGAGCTTATAATAATAAAGTCCACCTGAGAGACTTTAAGGTTGGGGATCTTGTGCTTAAATAGAACCAATAGAACTCAAATCTATCACCGCATCTACGAGATAAATTTATGGCCAATTGGATAGGTCCTTATATCATCTCTAAGAATATTGGACCTGGGACATATCACCTAACATCATTAGAAGGTGTTGAGGAGCTATAGCCTCTCAAAATTATTCATCTAAAGGCATTTTACACATAAGCACAACAAAACACAAAAACATTCAAATAAATGTCAAAATTACAAAAACAATAGAAAACTTCAAAATCAAAAGGCTCCAAAGGCATCTTAAAGCTCTTTGGTCAAATCACAAAAGCTCAAAGGATTATTAAAAAAAATAAGCCCTTTGGTCACACAAAAAGGTCCAAAGGCATCTTAAAGCCCTTTGGTCAAATCACAAAAGGCTCCAAAGGCATCTTAAAGCCCTTTGGTCAAATCACAAAAGGCTCCAAAGGCATCTTAAAGCCCTTTGGTCAAATCACAAAATGCTCCAAAGGCATATTAAAGCCTTTGGTAAAAATCAAGGCTTAAGCTTTGGTCAATCACAAAAGGCCCAAAGGCATCTTAAAGCCCTTTGGTCAAATCACAAAAAGCTCCAAAGGCATCTTAAAGCCCTTTGGTCACATCACAAAAGCCCCAAAGGCATCTTAAAGCCCTTTGGTCACATCACAAAAAGCCCCAAAGGCATCTTAAAGCCCTTTGGTCAAAAACAAAACACAAAAGCACAAAAATAGTTTAAAGTCAAAAAGTTCAAAAAACATTCAGAATAATCAAAACTCAAAAACAATTGAAAACATTAAAAATACAAAAACATTTGCATTTGGCATTTGCATCCATTAGTTGCATTGCATTAGGCACGTTGCATCCATTGCATTTGCATTAGGATAGGTTGTGTTTACAATCTTACAAATGACACCACGTTTGTACCTCAATCATGCATCTTCAAAATCCATCATCATCCATAACCCATGTGTGTAACTATGTTTTTCAACACAACCCCTCCTGTTGCTATAAGGAATATACTAGGGTTTTTGGTCACTCAGCCATACCTAGTGATTTTATCAAATTTTGTAGAAAGCTATCTTTACTTTTGATATATGAGGTTTAGTTTTGATAGTACCTAGTATATATCAGAATCCTATCACTAATCAAAACACTAAAATCCTAGTTGGAACAAGGGAAATATGAATGCTACAAAGTGGTACTAGGCATCCTAAGTGAAAGGTTTTTACTTGCTCACCTTGTGATGCACATGGTCTAGGATTTTGATCATTGGAAAAAGGACAAGCTCCCCCTACCCAAAGAAATCCCTTGCTTTCATCAAAACAAGCAAAAATCCTGAAACAAAGCAAAATTCAAAAGCAAAATAAATAGTGATTATCATCACTACATAAATCCCTTGCTCAAAAGAAAATAAAAATTCAAAATAAATAGTGATTTTCATCACTAAAGCATGAGCAAGTATCCCAAATAAATGTGAAGAAAATAAGGGGGTGAAGAGCTTGAATCCTTGGAATGGTCGATCTCCACAAACCATTGAGTGATCCCTAATACAACAATGGGCTGCATGAATCCCACCTGGCATTAGGGTAAGCTCTAAGCAAATTGCAAAAAGGGCTAGCTTTAGGTGTCCTGTATCACCTAGTGGTCTAATCCAACTGAGTCCAACTTAGGATCAGGATGAACATTTGAGGATCCCCAATACAACAATGGGCTGCATGAATCCCACCTGGCATTGGGGTATGCTTATGTTTTATCTAATATATTCATTTGCACACATAGGGATAATGAGTATCTAGGTCTTCATAACAAAAACCTTATCTTTCAGGAGTCTTGTATGGTCAGTATACAACTTTTGATGAAGTAACTAGGGTGTTTGAGTCTCATGGAAAACCTCAAAAATCCCCTAATAGCAACAAATCATGTCATCAATCAAATCATCAACTTTCTTTAGGAGGTTTTGTTCATTAAATGGTGTTCATGAATAGGATAGATACTAGATAAATATCAGTAATGTATTTAGATGACCACTGACTATTTTGTACAGTTATTTTAATTTACAAAAGCTTATAAAGAAAGCACATACATATCACATCATCTCATCTCACATTTGAATGCTTAAATGATTAATTCTTATGCTAAGAGTTATTATTTACATTCATCATTGTTATACATTCTATGGTGTCACCCATTAGATTTTTGAACTCATATCACATGCATTCCTTATGTTTTAAGTGATTAAAGCATACAGGTTCATTTACATTAGATCATCATCATGTAAATAGTGCATTACACATATTGCATTTACCATATCATAACAACATAAGTTAGATGCATACAATTAGATCAAAAATTAAACATGCATTTAACAATAACACTACATCCATATATGCATACATCACAAGTAGTCCATCTACACATCTAGATCACATCATCTAAAGCATACATCTATCATCTAGCTAATGCATGTCAATACATCATATCATATAGCATAAGATCATAATATACATCACATAAAAAAAAAAAAAAATATAAATACACATAATGAGTCTCAAAATGCTAATATCATATATATATGTGTCAAATAAGTACATAAAGGTACAAAATTACCCGTAGGCTACAATAGTGTAGGTCATCTGACCTTACACTAAAAAATAAAACGAACCATCATAGTCATCAGATTGGCCTACACCCCTTGGCTCACCTCCACCCTTGGCTCCATCCTTGTGAGTATGATGGGAGCTAGTCCCTATGGTCCACTCTATTTGGGTCTTGGTCCTCTAGCTAGGTTGAACCGATGACTACCCTGATGTACTCTATCTACTATGTGACCCCTATGTAGGTCTCTCTCGAGGAGTGCACTTAGCATCCTAATATATCTTAGAGATGCAATGTACGCAACATCTCCTATAATAACATCATAGTCCTCTATAGAACCTACAGTAGGTGCCTAACCTCTACACACTAGATCTAAACCTATTGGTCCCTATATAATAGTAATGGCACAACCTATCCTTGTGTAACATCCCTCTTGATAGTAAGCTGATCTATCCTAATATGTGCTAAATCAATCTATGCCTAGAGAGTGGTCCTCTCCTCATAAAAACCTAACCTATTGGAGAGTAGCAATAGTAGAGTCCCATTATAAGATTTAAATATGAGCTTCCTGAAGCTCAACCTCTACATTGTGCAATTGAGCTTAAAGAGGAGACTCCTACTCCTCTAGAGCTAACTCCTCCTCCTCTTCTAGGACCTACTCCTCTACAACCTACTGCTCTATAGCCTACCTCAATCCTCTATCTAGGCCTACACTCGATGCCCATCTGGATCCTCCATCTACCTCATCCTGATCTAACCTAAGCTACCACCACCCTACCATAGCCATGTAACCCACCACTGGGTATACACCTCAGTAACCCTAACATCTGCTATACCAACATCCACTACTGGAGGGTCATCATCCTCTGTAACTACTACAACATGAGGTAGTGGAAGATCCCTCTCTATGGTGACCCACCTATACAAAATTGGCTCTAGAGGTACATCCTACTGTAGACCAAACTATCGAAGCACTCGAGAGTAATGAAAGAACTCTCTGATGCCTCCCTTGTGATCGATAACCCATCGATCATACCTAGTCTAAGCTATGAATCTATCTACCTCTACCTATGTGGGGCACTCATGATAGGGCCTCCATATAATATCCTTGCCTATAGGCCAAAGTCATTGCATAATGAGAAATATCCCTTGCATGGCATCGACTCTTGTGCTCCTCATGCTCTCGAGGCCACCTACATCCATAACATTGAGCCACATCTACAATGGTAGTAATATTGATAGGTAATCCTCTTGGGTGGTCCACCCTGATGTGCTCCCATCCCTAGATCTAGAGAAGTAGGCTACAAGCAATGCTAGCTCATCCCACCATTGAATCTTATAGAGCTCATCATAACATTGGGCTAGCAGTGCACTCCCCAAGCCATGATGATAGGTGCCTCACTATCCATCAAATCCTGAACCATAGCTAGGAGGTTCCATGGGAACCTCACTCTTGAGAAATCTGGTAAAAGCATGTTACATATAACATGCATCAAAATGACCTACCATCATGTGAAGACATCCTCCCGATACCATCGATCCATGGAGATCCCACCATGATGATAGTCACCAAATGTTGTAGTTGCATGATCTCCAAAGACCCTCACAAAGATAGCATCTCTAGCATCGGTAGGAGAGGACACAATAGGGACTCCATCAAAAGGGATCTGGAAGATCCTGTATACATCCTTCGGAGTGATAGTCATCTCACCAGTAGGGATATGGAAGGTGTTAGTCTAGGAATCCCACCTATGTGCTAAGGCAGTGAGGTAGGCCTGGTCTGACATGATCATCGATAGCCTCGTGACGTACTAAAGTCTATGGGCATCAAGCCAAGCCCAATCTATGTCATCCATATGGGGTAGAATCCACATGAGCAAAGTAGGGTCCTGAGCCCATACAGATAAGAGCTAAAAGTGCAAATTAAAATACCTAAATTAAATGCACTTAAAAGCTAAAAAGAACAATAAAATAAAAATGGTGTAAAATTAATCTAAGATAGCCTAAGGCTACGAAACAATGAGCAAATGCACCTAAACAAATAAAAAATCAAAATCTACACTTCAAAAATTAAAAAAATCAATTAATCATGCAAAAAATAAAAAAATTCAATAATTTCCCTAAAGTTGCTGTTGCTCATGCCGCCAATAGTGGCTAGCCACCAATGGTAAAAAATTGACCATTGGAATTCAAGCTAGTCACTGATGGTGATAACGACCCCTCTTTGCCAATTAGGGGCCCTCTTTTCATCGACCATGAGGCGAAATGCCAACGATGTCCGCCCTCATCCAAAAAACAATTAAAAAAAATTAAAAACTAAGCTAAACCCACTACAATTAAGCTAAACCTAGACCTATTGACGGTTTGGTTCATTGCCAATTGGTTTAATTTGGTTCATTTATCGATTAATTAGTGAGGTTCATTTTACCTAATAAAATAAATAATAGCTAGGGTTTGAGAGATACCCGTGAGTCATCGACTCCTCCACTTGTTGATGCCTCACCCTGCTCCACCATGGTGTTAGAATTTGGTAGCATCCTAGATCACAATCACTCTCTCTCACCTTAGAGCTCAAAAGTGCAAATTGATAGTTGGAAAATAATGAAAGTCAAAACCCTAATTTTCTTTTATATTTTTTATTTTTGCCTTGATCATTGCTAGCATCAATGACCCTTGTTTGGCTGTTGCTTGTGATAGTGGCCATGATTTGGTCACTGCTACTGACAACAATTAGTAAATAGTAATAAATGCACTAAATTCTCACCATGAGGAGCCTCAAAATGGACAAATAAGCATATCTATTGGTCCATAATCAACAAAATTATAAAATAACAAAAAATCAAATAACAATAAAATCTTGAATGTGCCTCGTATTTAGTTATTTACTCTATACACTTGGTGGTTGTAGCGACTAGCACTCCATGCAATCTAGCAATATGAGTAAATTACCATAAGGCCATTTGGGGTAAATTAGTTATTGTTGAATTGAGATGTTTCACTTCAATCCCAAAGAAGGCCATGGTGGTTGGACTGCCCCATGGAATGAGGATTCATCTCATTTCTTCTATGACATTTTTAGCAAATCATCGAATGTAGTGATTCAACACAAGCTTGAATGGAATTGCTATCATCTTGATTCCCTAAGAAGGCCATTGCGGTCGGACCGCTCCATGGGATAGAGATGTACAATTACTAAAAATGGTTGAAATCACACCTGAAATGGGATCTACCCTATAACAACAAAGCAAACCTCTAAAAAGGATCCAAATCATTCATCTTGGTCAAGCGACTCATCGCTTTATTCATTGTCCTTCCCTCATCGACTCATCGTTTGAGGGGGTAGTCATAATATCAACAATCATAATCAAAATCAACAAAGGATCACTTGATCATGTCAAATTGCGTTCATCTTATGAATCATTGCCAACAACTATCATAAGCTTACCCTTTGCTGGGGAAAAAAGCAAATATGATAGTTAAGCTTGTAGCTCTCCTCCTTTCGGACCTATAGTAGCACTGAAGCTACCCGATCGCCTGATGGACGTGGACAAGCTTTTTACAAATTTAAGCCTTCCATCCTGTTGGAAGCAATGATTCTAGGATGCATGCCTTTTCTCATGACTGGGGCATCCAATGTTGATCAGATCAATGATCATCACACACCCTACAATGTGGCCCTAGGTGGTCTATTTTTGCTCCATGTTGTGTTTTCCCACAATGCATCCCAAAAAGGGGCATCTGTAGACACCTAAAATGCATCATGTTTAGGAGACTACTCATATGGGCACATCCAAAGACCATATGAATGATCTTGGACCTTTCCAAGAGCTAAAAGTGGTCCTAACCACTCAAAAGGGGTAGTTCTAGCCCATTCAGGCTTAGCCGCTATCAATCAGAGTGACCGCCAACACTGGCTACTGAAGCTGAGAGCGGCCACACCTAGCCACTGCTCTAGACAGTGACTAGCACCAAAACATAGTCTGGCCATGAATACGGGCCCATATCACCGATGAAAGTTTCATCTTAGAAGGGAAAAATGCATATCCAAAAATATAGTTTATTTTTGTAGATGATTTCCTTTGGCCTACTTTTGATTTATGTGCCAAGGTATGGGTAATGTGAAATTGAAAATGAGCTATAGGGAGCCCAATTTATACTATTTTCCACATCTGTTTGAACTTTCACAGTGGTGTGGGCAAATGGGTACTCAAAAATGTGACTGTTATTTTTGAATTATGTCTTTTAATGTGTTTTCATTTTTGGTGTATTGATGGTAAAGTTGACCTTGATATTCGTGTAGATTGGTATATTATTTTTGAATTTTGTTGACATATTTACCGCTAAGGGGGCAAATGAGTATTAAAAAATGTAACTATTTTTGTATGTTAAATGAATTGATCATGTTTTGAATTTCGTGCCACAATGGATGTGTGGGTGATTTTATTTTTGGTTGTTGGGAGCCAAATATGTAATGTTTGTCACATTTGTTTGAACTTTTGCCATGAAATGACAAAATAAATATCCAAATATATGATTGTTTTGTTGATGTGTTTTACCATGTGATTTATGCATTTTTTATGTCTTGAAGTGTGTGTCAAATTAAATTGTTTTAATTTATAAATTTGATTGAAGTTTTGTGATTGGATTAATGACAAATGTATATTTTGTTGTGTTTTGTTGTGGATGAACAGGTGAAAATGCTGGAGCTCCATCATTGGGTGCAAAAAATAAAGGAATGTTTTGAGGATTTGATGAAGACACATAATCAGTTAGAGTGGTTAGACGATATATGGTTTTGAGGTGTGTAGGAATGTAAGAGTATACACACAAATAGAGCATATGTGTCTGCGTTGTGTGAGCGGTGGGATGCGAACAGGAACACTTTTTATTTTCCCACTAGGGAAATTACCATTACCTTGGAAGATGTGTATTAGATATATATATTACCAATTTAGGGTGTTCCTATGAGATCAGCTACTGATGAGAGTAAGGAGGCTATGCTGGAGCGATTCTTTGGGGTGGATTGGAGAGGCATTGATGTCTTAAAGATTGATTATGAGTGGCTGTGGTTGGAGGATAAGATATCTGATCAGTAGTGTGTGGCCATGATGATGATCTCTACTTATGCCTTACCTAATACTTTTGAGGTGTTTTTCACTTGGAATATGTTAGATGTGGTGAGTGACATGGTGGAGCATAGGGTTGTGTTTGCATGGGCACCTACACTTTTGGCCCAAGTTTACTGGGAATTGCACAATATTGTTTGTGGTAGAAGGATAGGATTGAGTGCAATTTCCTTGTTGCAGGTGTGGGCATGGAAACACATAGCTATTGAGAGGCCCTCATTATTGCCTCACCCTGTGCATGTGGAGGGCAAGGAGTATTTACCCTATGATTTGAGATGGAGTACAAAAGTAGAGCAGGGTATCAGGAGGCCACATGAGGGTGAATCGCTATTGTAGAGGGGTAAGTTTGGAGGTCTGACACCAAGTGACATTATATGGAGGCCCTGGTTGGGTGGGGTCAGGTGGGAAGAGGATGATGAAGAGATATAAGCCATTCTATAGGGTAGATGGTTGGTGGGGCGCTATACGTGGCAGACTGAATATTTTTAGTTTGATAGAGTGAGGTGTTAGTTTGGAGTATGAAAGGATGTCCCAAGGGCTCCCGTGATTTACTTTAGGCAGTGAGGGAATAGAGGGGAGTATCATATGGTTTTTCCTTGGGTTGGGGAGAGGGATCCACCTATAGCTATCCTAGATGTAGGGGATGCTGGGACGACTCCAAAGTTTGAGGTCTGGTGGGCACTACATAGTTGGGAGCATGGTAGAGGTGTGGTTGATCAATGGGTGGCACCTGATGTTGGGGCACTCCACCAGAGAGGAGAGCTAGTAGAGAGGCTCGAGCTAGGGCAAAGGGTGTAGTGGGATATGAGGAGGAGGTTACTATGCAATGGTTGTGATGATGCTTGGGTGAGGTAGTGAGCACCCATGGAGTGCGGGTAGAGGAAGTACCTATGGATGCTAATGTGACTATGGGGTAGGCTAATGGAGTACAAGAGGAGAGAGGTGGGGCTATTGATATAGGTGGTATAGATGATACCATTGATATTGGTGCTTTTTTTGGTATGGAGGAGATTCCTATTGGTGTCCCAGAGGGACAAGATGTGGAGGAGGGAACATAGGCACTACGAGATAGATTTTTGCAGTTAGAGACTGAGGTGGAGCAGCTAAGGGCCAAGATGACTAGACAGGAGTAGACTATTGAGAGGTTGGCTAGTCAGTTGGTTGGGAGTCTACTAAGAGGATATTATATGAGAATGCTCTATCGGTATGTGGGATTACTCTTCCTTATTATGATCAGGTGGTGTCACAGTCAGAGTCCCAATTACGAGTGCAGGCCTCTTCACATCATAGCCAGCATAGTGCTGCTAAAGTGAGATAGATGGATTCTAGGGTTATGGTGCAGGATCGACCTATCGTGGATCCAATTTCAAAGTTTTGGGTAGAGTCGAGTAGGGCTATAGAGATGCAAGTGAGTCATGAGGGCCATGGGGAGACTCCAAGATTTCTATGTATTATAGCCTACGGGTATTTTAGATGCTATATGATGATGGGAATGGTCCCAAATTGTAGCCTTCGGGTATTTTGTATGGATGATATATATACATTTTGATTTTGGCTGTGATATATACATGTGTCATTTTTATGGTTTGAAATGTGTTCTTGTTATGTTTACATAGATAGCGTAACATAGTTTGTAGGTATATATGATAAATAGATATACATGTGTGACATGGTTTGGATCTATTATCATTATGTGGTATGAATGAATTTTAGAGTAGTATGATGATTGTATTTCGAATGTAGTATGATGTCATATCAGATGTGATTTTGTAGTGAATGCCTATAGAATGAATGCAATAATGTGATTTGATATGGAAATGCATATAGGATGAATGCAATAATGTGATTTGATTTTAGAGTGCATGTAGGATGGATGCATAGCTGTAATGTGTTCTAAATATATATGGTATAGATGCATGGATGCATGTATGGACGTACTGAAATACACCAAGGAAGCACTTGTATCATGGAATTTACCTGTATGGATACGATCCATTCCATGATTTTAGGGATTTTGGATAATGTAAGGCATGTGTAAAGGTTTTGACCAACATAGTTGTGACAATCAAATCTCAGACCCTTAGCTATACAAATGTTTGTGGCAACTTATAATTAATTAGGATGGTTCAAAATCTATCATGGACCTATATGTGTGCATGTGTGAGGTTCATTTATCCATTTTGAGGGAGGTAGGATTAACCCATTGTAAACGTAACCGGACTAGCTAGCTCATCCATCTGCAATAGTGATCTATACAAAAGCAGGATGCTAATGTTACAGATATGTTGCCACTTGTAAGACTATTCCACTGGTAGGTAGGATATTTGAGCCTATTACTAGTGATGGAAATCATCCCATGGTGTTATGTTGAACCTAAGGACCAAATAAAATAAGCATACCATGGGTGATATCAAGAGGCGTTTCCTTTTATTTTTTGCCCCTCATCTAGTGTTGACCTATTTATTGTAGTGTTCTTTTTTTTTATTTTTTCTTTTTGTTTTTTTTTGGTGCTCTTTTGTATTCTTGTGGTGCTCTTTTGTATGGGCAATGAATTTTGTTTTCTACCCAATCATTTATTTTTGCTTATGCTTGATCCCTTTGTTTATCCCCAGGTCATATGTTGACCATGCAAGTGATAGGATGAGCAGGGGATACCATTCTCTAGATGGCGATATCTACTCAAGATGTCCTCTTTCCTATACTTAAAATTTTTTAATGTGTAACCTGTTATGAGTGGTCCATGAGATAAGTTGAACTAGCCTAAAGATCCATAAGAAGAATGTACAAGACTCGGTAGCTATGGGTGACACTGGATTGATTGAACTATAGAGTTGTCAAAGTTGAACACGACACCTATGTATACCCTAATCTTGAAAATGGGGAATGGACATCTAGGTGGTGATGCTAACAAGTGAATTTGTTACTCTTGCTAAGGCATATTTTGAGGAAGAATGTACAAAAATGAATTAAATTTTTAAATGAAAAACATGTGGATATGTGCAATGGATTTCAATGTAAATTATGCAAGCAAGGGAATGCAATATCTTCAAGAGGAAATTTAAGATGTATAGAAGGATAAGTTTAGAACACTTATTTACAGGTGAGTATATTGTATCATGATGGTAAAAAGTGTGATGCTATAGTAATGGTTGCCCTAGTGTGTGGGGTGTGTGTAGTGGGTGCATAAAATGTGAACTGTACAAATGTATGTAATAATTGCCAAAATATGGAAGATGTAAAAGTGGAATGTACATATGGAAGAAGTGAGAAGAAATAGACTTTGGTAACTAACAAGATAAGAGTATTACCAAAAGCCAACGGAGATAGCAGAGAAGTGAATTAGTGTAGGTAAGTGTAGCACCCTAAAATTGGCGCAGTGAAATCTTAATAATTACATTTACTCTAGTAAATAATTTAAATTCAAATTTTAACCTCCCAAACCGCCCGTTAACCGTCGGGTAATCCGTTTCCCCCTTTTTCGTGCCATTTTTAGAGGTTGTTTTGACCGTTTGACGATATCGTCGCCGATCAGACGATATCGCCCCAGATCTGACGATTTCGTCTGGGCTAGGACGTCCAGACGATCTTGTCCCAAAACTAATTTTGCACAATTAGCTTCTGTTCCAACGGGTCTCTAATCCGGGCAGAAGCGTGTCTGCACCGTTAGAGACCCTCCCCCATTGGAGATCTCCCAAATAGGGATGATCTCCAACCTCCTAACCTCCCTCCTAAGCCTATTTAATCCTAAGCCCTCCCCTTAGCACCCCCTGGCTGATAATTCCTGTAACTCGACTTCATACACGTTAAAACATCCCAAATTCATATTTGCATTAGTTCTATACAATTTTTGTTGTAGGTACCTTAGTGTTTTTCAGTCGGAGCAAGCTTACATCGTCGTCGACGATCCTGTTCAGATCGGAGGCGATCCTGTCGAATCAGAGACGATTTCGTACCAATGCGAGACGATTTCGACTGCAGTCAACATTGAGGCAATCAGTGCCTAAAGTTTGCATTTCTCCATCTTTTCTCTGCTGTTTTATTCTGCAATTAGCTAGTTTATTCAGTATTTTATGCTATTCTGCATTTTGGAGTTCACCCATCTAGATCAAATGCATAATTAAGTCATAATTATTATTAAATTAGCATAATTCATTCATGTTTCTATTTTTAAGTTTCAGTTTGATATTATTGCTGTCATTTTACACTGTTTCCCTCTGTTAGAATAGTTGTATTTTCTATGTTTTGCACCTATTTCTCTGTTTGTAGGTCTCTACGAATTCGTCTGACGAATTCGTCAGATCTCAGACGATCTTGTCTGATCTCAGACGATCCTATCAAATCAGAGGCGATCCTGACTGCTTCAAGAATCAGAATCTTCATCAGACATCCGGATCAGGTATTCTTCTTTTAATATTCCTTAATTTCTCTATTTTTCTATCTTAATTCTATTTTCTGTATTCATTTAATCTGCATCTTCATATAGAATAGCTTAGACGCATTTTGGCCAAACCTAGGATTTGAATGCTTAAGGCTAAAAATGAACACATAAAACACATTCCCAACCTAGGCATGGAAACTGCCATTGAATGTTTCCTGGTGAACCCACCATCCGTCGAAAAATCACCAATATACACCTCCCTTGAGAGGCGGGACCTTCGCAAGGCCTCTCAGTCCGAGGTACCGCGCCATCCTTTTCACATCCCCCTTCCGGGCACGGATCCTATAGCCTGAAGGTAAGGGTGTGAAAAATTTGGAGCGATACATTTTGGTGAACCCGACGTGAATACATTTAAAACCTTTTGAAAACAAAAATAAATATATATATATATATATATATATATATATATGTATACAAGAAAAACAAAAACAAAATCATCATTTCAAGTTTGTATGTTTTAGATTCAATTCTAAATAGTAGATATTAAATATTACTTTTAGAAGTACTAAAGAAACCATGAGTTTTTACTCAAATCAATATGAGCCCATCAGTAATGTTGGAAGAATTCAGCCAAATACATTTGTTGATTATGACCAACCTCATCCCTATTCAACATCACCTCCATCACACTCTTCTTATTTTTCATCCTTAACCCAACAAAACAATCCCTTTGCCAATCCTCTTCATAACGATATTATCTATTCTCCCATATATCCATATTATGTCTATCAATCCACATACAATCCTCCTCCACCTTTTCAATATTCTTCTTTCAATACAACACATCCATTTCAACAAGAAAATACTTATTCTTCCAATTCTACCATGCACTCACCTCATGCTTCACAATCTTCCTGTCATCATTCTACCCATAATAAAGAAAGTAGAGGTGAGAAACCATTAGGTCCTTTTATGACTAAATTCCTAAGGCATTTATCAAAAACCTCTCAAAAACCTTCATCACGTAAATTTACTAAGCTCAATCAACCAATGGATATAATTCTCAAGCATTTACTTGACACAAATAAGATTGAACTCCCTTCCATAAGACAACTTGATACCACAACAGATTGGTTTAAACCTGAGCTACATTGTGAATATCATAGAGTAGATGGACATATGACACAAAATTGTAAAGATTTAAGATGTGCAATTCAAGATTTGATTGATAAGGGTCTTTTTAATATAAAGGAATTACAATCTACAACTGATTATAAATCTCCAGTAAACAATCAAACTCCTACACAACAAATACCAATAATCAATCAAGACATGGGGATCTCCCAAGAACCCCTATTCAATTATCAACAACAAGAAACCAATCAAATATTGCATGTTAATGTGTCCCATCATGATGATATTATTAATATTGTAACAAAAACTACAAATGAGCAACCTCAAGTTCAATCAACTCAATCTGATATTCAAGATATGGATTCCTCATTTGACCAACCTTCAAAACTATCTTTGGCTCTAGAGAATGATCCAAAATGGAATGTAAGCATAGAAAGCTCATCTTTAGAATCAAAATCTCAATCTGAAATCCACTTTGATAGCCAACAACAAGTGATTAATCCTCAAGCAAAGATATCCCTTTTAGAAGTATTACAAATTTATCATAAGGAAATTTTGTTCAAAATACCTAGCCAACAATTTGTTCCTCATCATATTTTCTCTAAGAACATAATTAATGGTGTAAACCCTCTTGAGGTTAACCATATTTCATTCTATGATGAGGATATTCCTTCCTCTACTCCACAAGAAGACTACTATCTTTACATTACAGGATCTAGTAAAGAAACACTTGTTAAAACTATCATGGTAGATAATGGCTCCTCTCTTAATTTATGCACTTATCAATTATTCCAAAAACTCAAATTAAAGGAAGAAGATATTAATGAATCAAATGTTATTATAAAATCTTTTAACAATGAAATTCAAGAAGCTCAAGGTACTATAATTCTTCCCCTCAATATTGGATCCAAGATCCTGGATACTTTATTTTATGTAGCATATTGCCCTTCACCTTACAACCTACTTCTCAGAAGTCCTTGGATTCATACGATGAGGGTTGTCCCTTCCACTCTTCACCAATGTTTGAAGTTTGAACTTGCAAATAAAATTGTTACCATACATGGTGACCCAACACCATTTGAAGAATATTTAACGGTTGAAACATCAAGTTCTATACATTCTCTATTATCACAATTATCTTCTATCCATCACTTTTCTTCATCCATATATGATCATCCTTGTTTACCAAATAACATCCATGCATATATTTCATATATGCTCCCTCCATCTTATCAAGACTTGGAAGATAGTGATAAGAATGAAGAACTTTCTTATCCTTCTTACATTTTATTTTGTAACATGATCAATTTTACACATATAAAAGTCAAATATTTTGCTACATTATTCTACATTATAACAAAGCTTTTGTTATCACTACCTTTTATTCATCACCTTCTATTCTTACCTTCACCTCAACCAGATTATCCTTCAAAACCTCCTTTGATTTTGAAGCAACCTTAGACATGCTATACTCAAATAACCTTGTATAGTGTATATAGATCATCTTGTATATACCACCAATTTCAATTCATAAATTAAAATCAAAATACAAAAAAATCAAAATCCTCAAAATCTTCAAAAAAAATACTAATGCAACTAAGGACCTTAAAGGTAAATTTGAGCCCAACTGGCTTGGACCATACATTATCACTGCTAAATTTGAATCAGGAGCATACAAATTATCTACCTTAGATGGTAAAGAACTTAAAGAACCCATGAATATTTTGCATCTTAAACGTTACTATGTATAAATTTGGTCATTTCATCCTTGTATATATTTGTTTAAAATATTTCAAAATCACTATCTTGTATTTCTTTCAATTTATAAATTCAAAAACACCAAAAACATTCATAATCATCAAAATCTTCAAAACTATTTGTTGTATTTATTTATGGCACTTGTTAATTCTTTCAAAAATAAATGATAAAAAATAAAAACAACAATATTCTTGACTCTTTCGAAACCAAAACAATATAAAGAAGAAAGAGAGAGTCAACATTCTCAAAACTTCTCAAAAATCATATTTATATATATTTTCTTACAATTATTGCAGTTATATGTTTCAAATTATTTTGGATAAATTAGCATTTATTTGGAATCCCTCACTTTCACAAACACAAAAATAAATATCTTGATTTTATCTGGCATGATTACTAATCTCTCTTATATCAAAGTCCACAAAATTCAATTAAATAAAGTTTGAGCATAGAGAATTGATCTTGTTATTTACTTAAACCAAGCACATCTTTTCACAATAAAATGATTATATTTGTAATTTCCATGCTTTGCTACATAGTAGAAGTGGTTTCTTGAGCGAAAAGTTTCCCCTGCTATCCTATCATGCACATGGTCTAGAATCTTTGAGAATTGGCAAAAGGACAAGCTCACCCCTACCCAGAATAAAAATCCCTTGCTCTACAGCTAATCCGAGCAAGTATCCCTAGCACAGAAAGAAAAGGCAAAGTTCAAGAAAAAGAAAAAGAAAAAGAAAAAGTTATTTTATATCATTACAACAATATTTCAAGCATTATCTCAAAAATCAAGCAAAAATACAAAAAGAAAAGAAAGCAAAAGAAAGCAAAAGAAAGCAAAAGCAAAAGCAATAAAATCCCTTTCCCTACCCTTTGAAAAGAAAAGAAGGGTTGATGAGCTTGAATCCCTGGAATTCTCAATTATTCGAAAACTGTGAGGTAAGCCCCATAACAGGTGGTTTGTGCCCAACCTTTCTTGGCCTTGGGTAACTCCTAGCGTGGCGATATGTCTGTCACATTAGCGACCTTCTTTTGTACAGACCTATGTCTGCTTATGGATTAGCTAGCTCTTGATAATCCGACTTACATAGTAGTCTAGTATGGTTATATGCATCTACATCATGGTTAATGAACACTTATTTGGTTTCTTCAAATCACTTGTATCATATTATCTTGCTCAAAACTGGTAAATGAACATAGCAATTGCACACACATTTTATATTTGAGAGATTTTGTGTATCATTATGATAAATCAAGATTGGAAATGAATTCACATATGCACATGGGATTCCTTATAAATCTAAATTTTGTCTTTAAAATACTTTGAAATATTTTTTGCAAATTGTTTGGAATAATTCATTTTCTTCTTTCAAGTACAGTTGTTTAGCATAAAGACAACTATATGCATAATAGAAAAATCAAAATTTCTTTCAAAACCATCCAATCAAAACATATATATATATATATATTTATCGACTTTCGCGACGATGGTATAGTTCCAAAACCAAAATTGGAATTTTATGCCTAGCGCAAGTCCTCATCTTCATATTTTCTATTTATTAAAAATCAACCATGCAATAAAACTATCTATTTTCTTCTTTGATTTTCGCGATGATGGTATAAGTCTATACCTACATATTCTATGCCTAGCGCAAACCATTGTAACAATTTTTATTCCCCATTTATTTAAAAATCATGAAAAACCATATGACTTAAATCATTCTGTTATACAATTATGCTTTTAAAAAACAAACACATTTTCATTATTTCATGTCATTATGTCAACCTTCAATTTTGCAATGATGGTATAATTCCTAAGGAATTATCCAAAAATTTTATCACACTTAGGAATTTATGCCTAGCAAAAATCATTTTAACATTATTTCATGCATACTATTTTCATGAAAATCTGAAAAACAAACCATCATCATCATCATTTGCACCATTGCACCAAAGTCTTAAGACAGTCTCTTAAGCACTCTTTTACTTTTAACAATATTTCTATACTGGGATTAGCTTGACGACCGAGTGAGCGGTGACTCCATGAAATGGTCTATAATAGCGACAATGTCCTTTGAAATTATTGTTAGAAGTCTCTTTTTATTTTTTATCACATTACATCACAAACAACCAATTTGTTACATCAGATTATTTCATTTAAAATATTACAGCATGACATCAAAATTATAATATTTCAAAATGACATAATTACATGAATCCTCAATCCAATCATCAAATCAATCAATCAAACATAAAAGCATCATAAAAATACACAAACACAAGTCATATGATCAAAAATATCTCATCTATATATATCAACAATATATACATCATCTCAAAACTGGATTGGTATGCCACAATATATATCTTGGCATACTCAATCCTCTCAATCAAATGTCCTCTATGCAGTGTCTCGAGAACCCCTCGAGCTCTCAGCCTCATCTCCTCCCCCGCCCTGAGGTGGACGAGGTGGCCCCATCGTAGTATGAGTGGTACTACGAGTCCTAGTCGTCGATCGAGAAGAAGTCCTCGATGACCCAATCCTGATAGGGTCAACAATGTCAGCTGGTAGTTGTACCCTCTGACCCTCTGGCACCATCTGGAAGTAGATGCCCTGGTAGAACGTGGTCTGAGCAATCGACCATGCCAGCTCCTGTGTGCTCGCTCCTCCGCCCCATGCCCTGAGGCATGCAATCTCATCTCTGAGCTGTGTAACCTCAGCTCGATGTCGTGCAGCCTCCTCCTGCAATGTCTACACCTGTGCCTAGAGATGGATCGTCTCCGCTCGAAGAGTCACTGTCTCGCTACTCTCCCTAGTGTCGACACCCTTGCCCTTATCGAGCGATGGTGGCCTCTCTCTCTATGGAGAAGGGGGTCTCTCCTCCCTCCTCTCCCTCTGTCATGGCCTCTCCTATGCCTGTGGCCTCCTCTGCTCTCTCCCGTCGTGACCCTGGGCCACCTCCATAGCCGCCTGGCATCACCTCCCTATCCGACGCACAACTGCATGTATCGGACCCTGAGCCCTCGTCATCCGAGGAGGGCGGATGCCTACATACCAGGCATCGTAGCCATCGGCTACCCTTACGTCATCCCCATCCACTGGCTGAATGGGGGCATCATCCGAGTCCTGACTCCAGAAGCGCTGCATGTCTGGAGCCCCGCTCACTATGGTGTTATCCCGAATAGTCCAAGAAAACTCGTAATCCCTGAGAGATGGGATCCCCTACTGTAGACCGAACTATCACAAAACTCGATCATAGCGATGGAGCTCCACCTCTCCCCTCTCCATCCGTAACTAGCAAACTCGCCTAATGTGAGCTAGCTCCTGTCCATCCTCGGCCCACCCTGGGTGCTCTCGCCATGGCCTCTAGGTGATCTGATCCGGGACAAGGTCATCCAGTAGTCTCCGGGACATCGATAGGTCAATCCACCATTGTGACCCTCTTCGGAGCCACTAGTAGAAAACTCGGGGCCTCTCCCCATCAATCCCTATCAAAGGAAGCCCTACCGGCCTTCGCACTGCAATGTGCTCCCAGCACCAAACTTGTAGGAGCGATGTCATAACTAGACATCGACCGCCCTTGTACATGACCCCATGCAGGATCCTGTACAATCGACATAGAACAAAGCTGCCCCAAGAAAATCTGTAACCATGGTCTCGCATATCGTAGATCACATCTGCTAGCATCCATGGTACCCTACACCTGCTCTGGTGGCACAACAGAAGTCCACCAACCACTCCGGCTAAAACCTGTGTGAGTCTAGATGCCCTAGGCATCTGACGTAGTGCCTCGATGTTAACTCCGCCCTTCTCCAGGGTGAAGCTCGGGTCACCACACAACCGCCCCATAGCATGGCCCTGATTGGCCGTAGGAGTGATCAACCGTCCTTGTATGGGGATCCTCAGAATCCTCCATACATCCTCTAGTGTGGGAGTCATCTCCCCTATCGGTAGCCAAAAATAGGAAGAACCCGGATACCACCTCTCTGCTAGGGCTGTCAGTAGCCCCATGTCTGTAGACACTTGTGGCATTTCTGCCACATGCTGTAAGCCGGCCTGTGCCAGCTGATCCCGCTCTGCCTGTGTTAGAGCGGCCAAGTCATCTCTCAAACCTCCATATTTCCATTCCCTGCTCTTTAGCAATCCTCTCTGCAACATAAACAACAAAACAACAAACAATCATTAATAAACAATTCAAGTAATTAATAATGCAAGTTAAAATAAGTTCAATTTCATCAAATGATGATATCGTCCACTATTGGACGATATCGTCCCAAATTTGAGCAGAATCGTCTCCGATTTTGCAAGCCGAAATCGTCCCTAATTTGATGAAATCGTCCCCCTTTCGCCGATTTCGCCCTTAGACGAAATCGGCGAACTTGAGACGATTTCATCGAAATCGGGACGATTTCATCCCGACGACGTCGACGGCCCAAAAACGGCCACGATGCTCAAAATTCATTTAAAATTCACCTAAAAAGCATGTAAATTCAAATTAAAACATTCTAAACTAAGTTTAGACTCTTACCCGTAGCCCGCGCCGGACCTCTGTCGATCTGTGCGTCGTCTCCACCATTTTTGCTTGCAGAGCTCTAAAACCAGAAAAAATGAACAGTAAAAATGAATTAGGGTTTTACCCTATTTTTCTTAATTTTATTCAAAACATAATTAAAAACATTTTAAATTTTGCTTTTTCGCGTTTTTACCTCAAACGTTCGATTTGGGTAAAAACACGGAGGGGGCACCATAGTAAGTTGTCGTACGATTCGACCAAGAATCATCGCCTAAAAATGGGAATAATTTTTGCTTTCTCGTAGATCGAGAAGAACTCATCTTTAACGCATTTTCTTCGAAAAATTCGCTAAAGAGGGGGCAAAATGTAGCACCCTAAAATTGGCACAGTGAAATCTTAATAATTACATTTACTCTAGTAAATAATTTAAATTCAAATTTTAACCTCCCAAACCGCCCGTTAACCGTCGGGTAATCCGTTTCCCCCTTTCCCGTGCCATTTTTAGAGTTTGTTTTGACCGTTTGACGATATCATCGCCGATCAGACGATATCGCCCCAGATCTGACGATTTCGTCTGGGCTAGGACGTCCAGACGATCTTGTCCCAAAACTAATTTTGCACAATTAGCTTCTGTTCCAACGGGTCTCTAATCCGAGCAGAAGCGTGTCTGCGCCATTAGAGACCCTCCCCCATTGGAGATCTCCCAAATAGGGATGATCTCCAACCTCCTAACCTCCCTCCTAAGCCTATTTAATCCTAAGCCCTCCCCTTAGCACCCCCCTGGCTGATAATTCCTGTAACCCGACTTCATACATGTTAAAACATCCCAAATTCATATTTGCAGTAGTTCTATACCAATTTTGTTGTAGGTACCTTAGTGTTTTTCAGCCGGAGCAAGCTTACATCGTCGTCGACGATCCTGTTCAGATCGGAGGCGATCCTGTCGAATCAGAGACGATTTCGTACCAATGCGAGACGATTTCGACTACAGTCAACATTGAGGCAATCAGTGCCTAAAGTTTGCATTTCTCCATCTTTTCTCTGTTGTTTTATTCTGCAATTAGCTAGTTTATTCAGTATTTTATGCTATTCTGCATTTTGGAGTTCACCCATCTAGATCAAATGCATAATTAAGTCATAATTATTATTAAATTAGCATAATTCATTCATGTTTCTGTTTTTAAGTTTCAGTTTGATATTATTGCTGTCATTTTACACTGTTTCCCTCTGTTAGAATAGTTGCATTTTCTGTGTTTTGCACCTATTTCTCTGTTTGCAGGTCTCTGACGAATTCGTCTGACGAATTCGTCAGATCTCAGACGATCTTGTCTGATCTCAGATGATCCTATCAAATCAGAGGCGATCCTGACTGCTTCAAGAATCAGAATCTTCATCAGACATCCGGATCAGGTATTCTTCTTTTAATATTCTGTAATTTCTCTATTTTTTTGTCTTAATTCTATTTTTTGTATTCATTTAATCTGCATCTTCATATAGAATAGCTTAGACGCATTTTGGCCAAACCTAGGATTTGAATGCTTAAGGCTAAAACTGAACACATAAAACACATTCCCAACCTAGGCGTGGAAACTGCCATTAAATGTTTCCTGGTGAACCCACCATCCGTCGAAAAATCACCAATATACACCTCCCTTGAGAGGCGGGACCTTCGCAAGGCCTCTCAGTCCGAGGTACCGCGACATCCTTTTCACATCCCCCTTTCGGGCACGGATCCTATAGCCTGAAGGTAAGGGTGTGAAAAATTTGGAGCGATACAGTAAGAAGTAGAAAAAGCAAGAAAGAAGAAGAAGAACATTACTAAAACTATTGGCGAGTGAAGTGGCATGGGTTTGATAGAGGACGATATGGTGAAGTAATGGTATGACTTGGACTTTTGTGGTTGGTGTAATTGGAGATGTGAATATAGTGGGTTGGTGTTGTTAATGTGTCATGTGATGGCAAAGTTCTAGGGACGATGTGGCATGGAGGACTTAAGAGTTGGCTAAATGGGACTGAATGTTCAAGCGATGGAGTTCGATTGGCATGCAACATATTATAGCAAGGGTTTTGAATGTTCAGGACTCTTCAATATCTTGATCTAGTTGACGATGATAGATGCAATATTGATTCTCATGGTAGTTATGTGGTTTAGGATGTGAAGGGTCAATGGGCCAAATATTAGGTAGGTCAACAAGGCCCTAATGCATGAGATGGTAGAACATTTTGGATAGGGGAGTGAATGGAATAGGCATGGGGTAGATGTATTGTTCTGTTGGAGGTGAGCGAGACCTAGTTGAAAGGAAATATGATAATGGAGGTATGGGTCGAGGATCCAATGTGGGGTGAATCCAAGGTCGAGGGATGGATCTATGTGGTGGCGAGGATGCATGGGTTGTAGGAGATTGACATGGATGAACGTGACAACGACAATGGCTAATTTGTAGCTTGAGAGCCTCGATATAGGAGAGGAGATGCTATATCTCATGGTGCAAAGGTGATGGTATCAGGGAAGGTGGTGATCGAGATTCCAGTGCATATGGAGTGGCTTGGTATGCATGAGAAAGTGGATGAGATCGTGATGATGATGGGGTGGAGTGAAATGATTATGGGGATTACAAAATTTGTTGGGAGGGTAGGCCTCGTAATGGTGAAGGTGGCATATTAAGGATGGGTGGCATAGGTGATGGCTTTGGGTGGTGATGTGAATGGGAAGGGGGCATGTTCACATGACCAGCTTGAGCAGATTGGGCCGCATGGGCTTGAAAGGCTTGGGAGTAGGAAGATTCTCCACTAGGAAGCAGGGGTCGGTAGGCATGAAGGATAGGCCAGATGGGGCATGTATCCTCTATTAGGAGGGTGGTAGGTTCCAAGAGGGTGATGTGGGGAATTAGTGGGTGAATAAATATTCATAGTATCTTCATGCAACTAGGAAGATGATTCTCATGGTTGAGGACGAGATGTTTTATCTTTTTCATTGAAAGAGGATATGGTGACCTGGTTATCTCCTGAATGGGATGAGTAGGATGAACCTCGGTGGTGAGGTGAGAGGCATCGGGGTGAAGTGTTATGGTCTGAATGGGAGGAATGAGAAGATCGTCTAGTATGAAGAGTGGTTGGTTGTCGAGCTAGGTCAACTGGCATGATCGGTACAATCTGTGGTGGTGGATGAACCTCCATGATGATGCACGTAGATGATGTTGTATTGTGTAGCTGATGGTGTATCTATAAGTGATGTAGATATTGTAAGAAGGAAAAAAAAATACCAATAGCATAAAAATGACATAAAGGAGAAACTACATGTGAAATATGTAAAGTAATAATAAAAATATATGCATTTATCATGATGTGCCCAGTGAGTGATGTGTTTATGTGGGTCAATATGTACCACTTGTGATAGTGAATGCTTATTTGTGTTAGGTGTTGAATGCACAAAGGTAAAAAAATTTAATGGGTTTAGGATCATCGAGGCCTTCAAGATTAGCCAAACGATAGGCACCTGAACCATATTTGTGTGTGACAATGAATGGGCCCAACCAGTTTGGGGTGAACTTGTCTTGCTGTTGGCGAGGCTAGCTTGTGATCTATTGGATTTCTTGGAGGACTAAGTCATCGATTTTAAACTCATGTTGGTGTACCTTACTATTGTAAGCATGATGAAGGTGGTCTTGGTATACTTATGTGTGCTCAATGGAATGAATGCAACATTCATCGAGGAGTGTGAGTTGGTCTAAACATGCTTGATGGGTGGTGTCATCGTCTATGAATTCTTTGATGGATATCCATAGGGAAGGTATCTCAATATCGAGGGGTATGATGGCTTCTACCTCATAGATGAGTGAAAAAGGTGTCGCTCCAGTAGGAGTAGGAATGCTCATATGATATGCCCACAAGGCTAGGGATATTTGGTTATGCCAATCATGGTGTGATTCTACTATGGTTTTGCGTAAGATGGAGCAAATTTTTTTGTTTGTAGCTTCAACCTAGCCATTGCCCTATGGGTAGTATGGGTGGAGAAGCTATGATGAATGTGAAACTTGCTACAAAGTGCTCATATGGTTTTGTTTTTGAAGGATTTTCCATTATCAAAGATTATTTGGGAAGGGATTCCAAAGCGATAAATGATATGATATATGATGAATGCTACAATTTTAGCACCTATAGTTTGGACCAGTGGGATGGCTTTGATCCACTTCATAAAATATTCTGTGGTAGTGATGATAAATTTATGATTGCTTGAGAAATTTGGTGTAATTTGTCCAATTAGATCTAGGCCCCATTGGGATAAAGGCCACATGGACTGGATATGTTGAAGTTCTTGGGATAGTAGATGCATTAGTTTCACATGTTTTTGGAATTTGATGCAACATTTCACATATTCACGACAATCCTGCTCTATTTTGGGCCAATAATAACCCATATAGAGGATGCGTTTAGTGATTTCCATGCCACTAAAATGGCAACCACAAGTACTATCATGGGTTTATTGTACAACCCATTGTGATTCTTACAATTCTAGGCAACGCAGGAGCATGCCATCATACTTGTGGTGATAAAGTATATCCCCCAGCAAGGGGTAGTGGATCGCTCTCTGTTTAAAGGTTTGGCATTGAGTGTGGGGTAAATCACATGGTAGGAAACCTAACTTGATGTAATCTTTAATTTGTGAAAACAATGGATCATGGGGTTTAGTGTTTACCACATAGACACCACCATCATCTGTAGGAGGCATGGGCGATATGGCAGATCTAGTGAGCATATGGATGGATATGGATGTTGTGTTAGATGTTGGATTTTGTGGAATGAGGGACCCTAAGGAGGCCATCGTATCTACAAAATAGTTTGATGATCACGGAGTGGCCTCGAGGTCATACCACTCAAATTAAGATAAGAGTTGTGTGATTTTCTTATATTGCTGGAGGACTGGGTAATTGCATATCCAGAGTTCCTGCACTTGATTAACTATAAGGATTGAATCACCTATGATGTGGAGGCTTTTTATGTGCATAGAATGTGCTTGTTTCATTCCTAGGATTAGGGATTCATATTCCACATTGTTATTAGTACAAGGGAAATTGAGTTTGAATGAAAAGGGGAGTGACTCTCCTTCAGGTGTGAAGAAGACAATGCCTGCACCCCTGTTGAGAAGCAACACACCCCCACTAAAAAATGAGATTCCATCCTCTTGAAAACTCTGAAATTCCATTTTTGCAGTAGGGACCCTCTTGATCTTTTTCAGGTTTTAAATCCAAATTTGCTTGCCTCCTTTTTAAAGTTGTGCTTTTTCTTGCATTCTAGCTGTGTTATCCAAGAATTCACTTTTTACATGCTAGAATCATTCATGCACAAGCAAAATCTTGCACCGGTACCGAGAAAATCCAGAAAATAGTTGCATAAATTCATGAAAAATCAAACTTTCCATTTTTGGTAGTGTCGCGATATCGCGACACTTCCATTTTCGGAAATGTCGCGATATCGCGACAGGTAAGTCAAAATGCAGCTAAGTCCTGGAAGTGTAGCGAAATCGCGACACTTTCCATTTTTGGAAGTGTCACGATATCGCGACGTTTCCATTTTTGGAAACCGTCGCAAAATCGCTGCCGGACGGAGGAGAGAGAAAGAAAGCGTACGGAGGTCGCGATTTCGCGACATGTCGCGAAATCGCGACATGTCGCAAAATCGCGGTAGGAGAGAGAAAATGCACGAAAATCGCTAAGTGCCAAAGGTGGATTGGAATGTGAAATCGGAGTTTGGAGAGAGAAGAAGCGGAGGGCGCGATTTTGCGACATGTCACGAAATCGCGACATGTCGCATTTTCACGGTAGGAGAGAGAAAGTGGGCTGCAGAATGAAAAATCGGCTAAGTCGCAAACATGTTCCAAAATCACGGTCAACGCGGTCAACGCATGCAGGTACGGAACTGTCGCGATATCGCGACGTGTTCTAGAATCGCGGCTGAAAATCGGGATGGCTGTACGGAGGCCAGGAGGGTCGCGATTTCGTGACATGTCGCGAAATCGCGACATGTCGCGTTTTCACGGCCGACGAGGGAAGAAGTTGCCGATGCGCTGGGTGGTCGCGATTTCGTGACATGTCGCGAAATCGCGACATGTCGCAGAATCGCGGTAGGAGAGAGAAAGTCCTAAGTTGACCTGAAAGTGCATTCCAACGGGAAACAGAAGGCATCCTGGGGTAGCGACACGTGTCAAAGCGTGAATGAGACAAACAGAGGCCGACATGCAAGCTTATTTTGCGGTTTTTAATCTGTTTTAATGTTTAAAGCTTGGATTTAATGTTTATAAATGCTAATCTAATGCATCTTTTTGTCTTTCATGCAGGATTCCACCTGGCACTTACGGGACAACCGAGAAAGACCATAAAGGCAAAGTTAAAGTGCGGATTTAGTCAAGGACCGCCATGCTAGAAGAGAAGATGCCGGTGAGAGCATTCAATGACAAATTTATTGCAGACTTGATAGCATGAAGACAATTTCAACACAGGGATGGCTTTACGGAGATCAGATCTGGAGAAGTGGTGACTCATCCGGCTCACCAGCAGAATTAATGAAGGCATTTATTTGCATCTGCGGATGAATGCAAGTGGCTTTAGATTTTATCTTCTCCATTTATGGCAGCTGACTGCACAGATTTGCCGAAGGGTTAAGTTCTATCCGGACTTTGATTTTAAATGGATTTTTATTGTAAAACCCGGGTCCTAGGGTTTAAGTGCGATAAGATTTAGGGTTTGAGCAAGATATTTTGAAAAGATCAGGGTCTGTCCTGAGTCTATAAATACAGATTCTAAATGTAATCGCGAGAGGCGGAGACTTAGAAATAAAAGGCTTATAAGCAATTTCTTGCAAATTTTGTGAAATCCTTTGTTTCTGGACTTGGAGTTGATGTGCTTTAGCTTTTCTATGATAGCATGGCCAGGAGCCTAATCTTTTGCAGAGTGTGATAAGTGTATCTTCTTTTGTTATCCGTTCCATTTAAAGTTTATTAGATATATGCTGTAAATCTGAGTTATCAAGTTTAAATATGTCGTTAGGCTTCAGTTGTTCTCTTGTCTGCTAGGGGAAATTACAGATTTGAGGTGTAAGTTTGTTCTAATTGCTCTGTCTTCACCGTGTGAGCTAGGCCATCGGTGAAAGATACCAGCTTTAACCAACTGCCCTTGGATTTATAATTTTCTGCTAGATCTGTTTCACTTCGCCTTGTGCTCTTAGTTGAAAGTGATCTTAGACCGACTGGACACTTTCTTCTTTGATTTGTTCTGTTGTGAAGCTAGTAGCATAGATAAAATTGATAGTTTAGGGTTTTACAGCTTGATGTTTGATAAACTTCTCTTTCTCGCCTTACCCTACCCTCTCTTTGCTTTCGGTGAATGATCCATTTTTATTTTCTTTGTTTGTCTTTTATTTAAATCTATTGACCCATGAGAGCTAGATCAAGAATTCAAGTTAAATCTGATTGTCAACAACTTTTGCAACTACTGAACAAGTTCAAGAACCCCCTGTAAGGTAACAGAGCAGTCCATATTGAAATCTATTCCAGAAGTGGAAAAGAGTGAATTGCCATTCGACCCAACTCTGTAACTCGCACCTTGGATAACCAGCTAGATCCTAAAGATGAGTGGGATCCGTCCCGTGGGTGTCTCCGGAGCTTCCTTGCCTCATCCTTTCCCGGGGTGTGCATGAAAGCCGGACCAACAACCTAATTGGCGCTAGAAGGAGGGCCAGAACATCTGTTCTTAGTGCACTTGAGTTGAGAAATCCGACTGTATGTGGAACTGTAAAGCTGTATTTTATCCAAAGTCTGGTAGGCAATTTTCCCTCCTCCTCAGCCAACAACCTAATTGGCGCTAGAAGGAGGGCTTGAACTCAGTTCAAGTATTGTAAGGGCATAACATCAACATTTGAAGGACCCATAGTGAACTCCGAACAATTTTGTAAATTGTCTTGGTTTGAAAGTTGTCAGATAGTTTTAAAATTGCCAAGAGAAGACCTTAAGTTCAAGAACAGCTTCTATCATCACTTGCGCTTATCCAATTACAACTCGTAACATCACCGTCGACCAAGTAATAATGGCAAATTGGTTGGGCCCCACTGCTTTGAATATCCTGGGTATAGCCCATGACTTGCCTGTAATCCCGAAAAGATATCTCCCTAGGTATAAACATGATGGGACAAGAACTGCAGAAGAACATCTGCTAGCTTTTAAAAATGCTTTAAAATTGTTGAATATACAGCATGAAGATGTTGCCTGTAGATTGTTCCCGTTCACTCTCCAGGAGGGAGCTTATGACTGGTTTTTAAACCTCACCAAAGAATTCCATTACTAGCTGGGATGATCTAGAGAAAGCTTTTATATCACAATTTGGGGAAGTGATAGACCCCAAGGTGTTATACCAACAATTTTCCAAGGATCAAGAGAGAGTCGGGAGAAACCGTCAGTGTCTTTCAATATGAGGTTCCAAAGAGCTTACGGTAGAATGACCGGCCATTACATCCCAAATGCAAATCTAGCCTTAGAAATCTACAAGAATGCATTGGATTCGGTGACCTCTATTTTCCTCAAGAGAGACATCAATATCACAACCCTGGCAGGTGCTTATAAAGAAGCCTTAATTCTTGAAAGACAGCTTAGGGCCTCAAATTCCGAGCAGATCCTTTGATATCCTATGTTACACGTAACATGCCTATTCCGGACCCCATTCCACATCATGAGTTAGTGCCAACATGTCATGCTCTACCCAAGGAGACTCCGTTAATCGTGACATCCACTCAAGGATGTGCAAAATACAGAGAAAAGTTCTGACAAGTTCAAAGTGCAAGTGCTTGAACCGAACAGCTGTGATCCGGCACCACCCAAATCTAAGTTTTTTCCTGGTGAGTTAAATTTTCCTAGAGATCAAAGAAATATTGATATTTCTAGTTCACCCAAAAATAGTACAACCAGGGTTTCAGATTCTTTCACTTTTCCCGAAGAGACAGAAAGTCTTGTACAGACTCCTATGGATGAAATGCAAGATTTTCAACAGTTCAAAATGAGACAGTTATGACTTGAGATGTCGAGAGTCCGTAACTTAATAATGATCCTTCCTCATCGTAGGATGATGAAAGTGAGATTCAATATCACTATGCGTAAGTAATCGAGGAGGATAACATCATTGAGGATATGAGGGAACTTAAAGCCGACATCACCCTCTATGAACTCGCCTCGCATTGTTGAACAAAAGGTTAACTTGATTGAGGCTTACTCCGGACCACCTGTTGGATTTCAAGAAAAGGAGGAAAAGATAGTAAATATGAATGTGGTCAGCCAACTTGGAATTGATGAACTGTCTCAACATAAGCCTGCAACTTCTGAACATAATGTCAAAGAAAAGGCTATAAACTGTGTTGATGCAGATATTGGAGTTTATAATTTGGCAACTGAGAAGGTGAGAACAGTTACAGCTCTAATCCATCACAACAATGATGTTTGGACATTGCACATTGATGAGGTTAAATCTAAGCAAGGCTCAGGTGAAAAGGAAAATTGTAAGCATTCTTCTAGAGGGATAAAAATTGAAGTCCTGGATATTGAAGCAGTACAACAACCACAAAATGTTCAAGTTGTTAAGAACCAGGGCATACAGATAAAACATGATTTCTTTCAGTTGTCACATAATTTTGAAGATGTGGTGGTCTCGGGTCCGTCAAGATTTTAAAGTATTTGATCCTCGGGGTTTTTTACATTCAAATTCTTTTGAAAGAACTCTCCAAACCCTTCAATTAGAAGCATAAACATGTTATCATATGATTTATTATTATATGATTTGTTTAATTTGAAGGAGTTGCAGATTTGTTTTTCAAATGGGACAGGGAAGACAAGAAACACAAGTCTTTCCCGGATAGCAAATTTTTGAAGCACGACCTGAGTGCATTTCGTCAACAGGACCCGAAAGGTAATTTTTCTAAATTACTTGCACATGGTCAAAATTTTTTTAAGGCACCATTTCTCTCGCTTTCCCAACTCGCCGCATTTTTTGAGTATGAAGGGAAGTTGTAACATATGTATACATTGTAAATAATCTTTGAAGTTTTTCGCTTTATTTCTTTGTCAGTGCAGCTTTTATTTCTTAAATGTCTCGTACGTTTAATGTTTTTAATTTTAATGCTCTGCAGTTTTAATTTATTTGTTTTTCAGTTTTTTTTAATTGTTTTTCAGTTTTAGCTTGTGCAGTTTATTTCTTTCTTTGTCTTTTTATTTTAGCTTGCTTTTATTTTAGTCTGTATAGTCTTTTCTTCCTTGCAGTTCTTTTTCTTTGCTGTCTGTACAGTTGCGTTTAATTTATTTCAGTTGCTTTAGTTTATTTCAGTGCTGTTGCAATTTAGCTTTGTCTGCAGTTCAGCAGTTTTTATTTGCTTCAGTTCTTTTAGTTTATTTCTTTTATTGCCTGTACATTTTTTATTTTCTTCCCTGCTATTCCTTTTCTTTGCTGTCTGTACAGTCTTTTGTTTCAGTTCTTTTCTTTGCTGTCTGTTCAGTTTATTTTATTCCCTTTGCCTCGTACGCTTCGTGCTTTAGTCCGTGCAGCTTTTATTTTGTTTTGCTTTAGAAGCCTCGTGCTCGTCCTTGGAAGCCTGTACAAAGTCCTTTGGCTCTTAAAATTTTGTCCTTTAACCTCTGCCTGAGCAATCAATGAAAAGTCAGCCTTCAAAATTGTTTTATTCTGAGCTGATAAATCCATCCATCCAATGCCCATGTCGTTCACCATTCTAATTGAGATAGTCTGCTTGCACTGAACTGTAGAACTATTTTGTTATTCAGGACAAAGGTAGAGAGATGATTGGATCTTGTGTCTTACTTGCCACAGTTGTTTTAATGATAGAAAACTGCTATGTCGTTTAGTTGGAGGAACTCCTGGGAATCCAAGAAAAGTCGGTTATGAGAGGGGACTATGGTTCATGCAATTATTTGGGTGTCCACAGAGGCTATCAATGCCTAGACTGAAACAGTTCCAGATTGATCAAATGATAAAAGAAAATTGTGATTTCCCTAAAAGCATCTCAGATATTGATATATTTCAGAGGGAGAGATAAAAAAAAAGAAGAAAAAGAAAAAAAAAAGAGTTAAATAATTAAAAGAGGCAGCCAATATTAGATTCTGCCTCACAGCTTGTAAATTTGGGTCGTGTAAATCTAAAGGGTAACTCGTCTAGGTCGTAAAAGGCTAAACTAGTAAACAGAGCTCTACTCGGTTTCCCCTTTTACAATCTAGAAAAGTTGATTAATCCAAGTTTATCATTCAATTCAGTCATCCTTGAAGAAAGTTTTATACCCTTTGAAATTGCACATCAGAAATCTTCCTTGAAGTAATCCAGCCTAGTATGTCCTTGGGAAATTTTAACAGCTGGCAGTTAGTAGTCAATTTATTGTGAAGAATGTCTGTGGCAAGGCATGATGCATGGTCTTTTTGTTTTGAAACCATAGTCTTGGGTTCTAAAATAGTGCTACTATTTTACCCGCAGATATCGCCATTTGTTGAGAAGCAACACACCCCCACTGAAAAATGAGATTCCATCCTCTTGAAAATTCTGAACTTCCATTTTTGCAGTAGGGACCCTCTTGATCATTTTCAGGTTTTAAATCCAAATTTGCTTGCCTCCTTTTTAAAGTTGTGCTTTTTCTTGCATTCTAGCTGTGTTATCCAAGAATTCACTTTTTACATGCTAGAATCATTCATGCATAAGCAAAATCTTGCACCGGTACCGAGAAAATCCGTAAAATAGTTGCATAAATTCATGAAAAATCAAACTTTCCATTTTTGGTAGTGTCGCGATATCGCGACACTTCCATTTTTGGAAATGTCACGATATCACGACAGGTAAGTCAAAATGCAGCTAAGTCCTGAAAGTGTAGCGAAATCGCGACACTTTCCATTTTTGGAAGTGTCGCGATATCGCGACGTTTCCATTTTTGGAAACTGTCGCAAAATCGCTGCCGGACGGAGGAGAGAGAAAGAAAGGAGAAGGGCGATACATGTCGAATGGAGAGGAGAGAGAAAATGCATAAAATCGACTAGGTTTTTGTGAGAGAGAAGAAGGGCGATTTTGCGACATGTCGCGAAATCGCGACATGTCGCATTTTCACGATAGGAGAGAGAAAGTGGGCTGCAGAATGAAAAATCGGCTAAGTCGCAAACATGTTCCAAAATCACGGTCAACGCGGTCAACGCATGCAGGTACGGAACTGTCGCGATATCGCGACGTGTTCTAGAATCGCGGCTGAAAATCAAGATGGTGTACGGAGGCCAGGAGGGTCACGATTTCGCGACATGTCACGAAATCGCGACATGTCACGTTTTCGCGGCCGACGAGGGAAGAAGTTGCCGATGCACTGGCAGGGTCACGATTTCGCGACATGTCACGAAATCGCGACATGTCGCAGAATCGCGGTAGGAGAGAGAAAGTCCTAAGTTGACCTGAAAGTGCATTCCGGCTGAAACAGAAGGCATCCTGGGGTAGCGACACGTGTCAAAGCGTGAATGAGACAAACAGAGGCCGACATGCAAGCTTATTTTGTGGTTTTTAATCTGTTTTTAATGTTTAAAGCTTCGATTTAATTTAAAATGCTAATCTAATGCATCTTTTTGTCTTTCATGCAGGATTCCACCTGGCACTTACGGGACAACCGGGAAAGACCATAAAGGCAAAGTTAAAGTGCAGATTTAGTCAAGGACCGCCATGCTAGAAGAGAAGATGCCGGTGAGAGCATTCAATGACAAATTTATTGCAGACTTGATAGCATGAAGACAATTTCAACACAGGGATGGCTTTACGGAGATCAGATCTGAGAGAAGTGGTGACTCATCCGGCTCACCAGCAGAATTAATGGAGGCATTTATTTGCAGCTACGGATGAATGCAAGTGGCTTTAGATTTTATCTTCTCCATTTATGGCAGCTAACTGCACTGATTTGCCGAAGGGTTAAGTTCTATCTGGACTTTGATTTTAAATGGATTTTTATTGTAAAACCCGGGTCCTAGGGTTTAAGTGCGATAAGATTTAGGGTTTGAGGAAGATATTTTGAAAAGATCAGGGTCTGTCCTGAGTCTATAAATACAGATTCTAAATGTAATCGCAAGAGGCAGAGACTTAGAAATAAAAGGCTTATAAGCAATTTCTTGCAAATTTTGTGAAATCCTTTGTTTCCGGACTTGGAGTTGATGTGCTTTAGCTTTTCCGTGATAGCATGGCCAGGAGCCTAATCTTTTGCAGAGTGTGATAAGTGTATCTTCTTTTGTTATCCGTTCCATTTAAAGTTTGTTAGATATATGTCTGTAAATCCGAGTTATCAAGTTTAAATATGTCGTTAGGCTTCAGCTTGTTCTCTTGTCTCGCTAGGGGAAATTACAGATTTGAGGTGTAAGTTTGTTCTAATTGCTCTGTCTTCACCGTGTGAGCTAGGCCGCCGGTGAAAGATACCACTTTTAACCACCTGCCCTTGGATTTATAATTTTTTGCTAGATCTGTTTCACTCGCCTTGTGCTCTTAGTTGAAAGTGATCTTAGACTCGACCGGACACTTTCTTCTTTGATTTGTTCTCATTGTGAAGCTAGTAGCATAGATAAGATTGATAGTTTAGGGTTTTACAGCTTGATGTTTGATAAACTTCTCTTTCTCGCCCTTACCCTACCCTCTCTTTGCTTTCGGTGAATGATCCATTTTTATTTTCTTTGTTTGTCTTTTATTTAAATCTACTGACCCATGAGAGCTAGATCAAGAATTCAAGTTAAATCTGATTGTCAACAACTTTTGCAACTACTGAACAAGTTCAAGAACCCCCTGTAAGGTAACAGAGCAGTCCATATTGAAATCTATTCCAGAAGTGGAAAAGAGTGAATTGCCATTCGACCCAACTCTATAACTCGCACCTTGGATAACCAGCTAGATCCTAAAGATGAGTGGGATCCGTCCCGTGGGTGTCTCCGGAGCTTCCTTGCCTCATCCTTTCCCGGGGTGTGCATGAAAGCCGGACCAAAAACCCCCAATGTGGAGACATATGGATCCATTGAAGAAAAGGGTGAGGTTTGTTATGAATTTGGGTTTGACATATTATTCCTCTTCAATTATGTGGAAGATGGAAGCATTAGGGAGTTGAATGAGGAGGGGTTGATTATCAGTTAACGGGGATTTGGCCAATTGGTCAATGATGACCTACCCTTTGATAGATTTTTGAGATACGAATTCTAGGTTGAATTTAGTTAAGAGCATGATCCACTTGGATGTGCATGAATTATGGTAACTCTTGTTCATAATGTACCTAAGGGGATTGTCTTGGGTGATGACAAAAGTTGTGTAATTTAACATGTAGTGGTGTAATTTTTGAGTGGTGAATACGGCCGCTAAGCATATTTTTTCCATGCATCCATATCTTGTTTCATAACTAACTAACATGCAACTGATATAATAGATAGCCTGCTCTTTTTTGAGCGTATCCTTTTGAGCTAGAAGTGTACCTAGCACAAACTTCATGGCTAAGATGTATAGAATCAATGGTAATTCTAGATGTAGTGGTGACATAATCGACGATGATGTAAGGTAAGTTTTTATGGCATCAAATGCTACTTGACAGTTGTCATCCCATTTGAAGCTTACTCCCTTCTACAAGAGGTGATTGAATGGCTTGCATTTGTCAGATAATTTTTCTATGAATCTACAAATGGAAGTGATCTTGCCCTGGAGGTTACACAATTGCTTCAATTTGGTAGGAGGGGGCATCTCAGTGATGGATTTCACCTTACTCTCATTGGGAGACAATGAATCCTAGTCTTTTTCCCAAGGTAACACCAAACACACACTTATTTGGGTTCAAGTGCACGTTGTGTTCTAATAATAGATCAAAAATCTTATGAAGATATTCAAGATGGTCTACACGTTTCTTGGATTTGATGATGAGATCATCTATGTAGTCTTTGATATTTTTGTACATCAATTCATGGCATATATGTCATTGTACATTGGTAGTTTGCCCCAACATTTTTGAGGCTAAAGGGCATGACTTTATAGCAAAAGGTCCCCTAGGGTGTTGTGAAGGAGGTTTTCTGTTGATCGACTAGGTTGATCCTAATTTGATTGTATCCTGAGAATCCATCCATGAGGGATATCATCTCGGGACCTACTATGGAATCGACAAGGGAATCGATGTTAGGTAGGGGAAAATTATCTTTGGGACAAGATTTGTTTATATCGTCAAAATATATGTAGACACAAACTTCACCGAATGGCTTAGGCATAGGGACCATACTGGATATCCATTTGGGATAGTCGATGGGTACAATGAAATCAATGTCTAGGAGCTTTTAGAACTTATATTTCACTATTAATGCGATAGTTGGATGCATGCATTGCAACTTTTATCTCACTAGTTTGGCATTAGGATCGAGTATAATATTATGAACTACTACAACAAGGTCAAGTCCCAGCATGTCCTTGTATGACCATGATAAAACTTGAATATAATTGTGAAGGATGTTTGTGAAGGCAATGCACTACTCGGGTGAGAGGCTAATGTCTATTTTAAGGATGTGGGGATGTTTGGAATCATCACCAATGTCAATATTGATAGTGTCTTCAGTGAGCATGCAAGATCCATCATGTAATTGTTTAGGGAAAGGGATGAGGTTAAGGTCATCGATGGCCTCGTTGAACTCATATTTATCATCTACATAGACATCTGCGTGATGTACCTAAGGAAATTGGGATGGCATGGACGAAGAGGGAGTGTTTGCTACCTGCAAGACATGAGATGAAAGTAGGAAATCTTGAGGTACTGGTATGGGTGAGAAATACATGAGATCTATAAAATTTGGATTTGGGGTATCATCCTGAATCTGCTAGTGACTGTAACGAAGGGGAGAATATAAGTCTACCTCAACCATGTTGATTGATATTGTGGGTGAAGTATATGGGGAAGAATCTGATGAGAAAAGTATAGTGGTTTGTGCATGCCCTAAGAGACTCAAGGGAGATCATAGAACGACTAGAAGTGAGTGAGGACAAGTAGCCGCTCTCTGTAGTTTCCTATGTATATGCAGGAATGTGGCTAGGCATGTCGATGACAACTCAGGAGGGACTATGTCAGGATATATTGGTGGTGCAACTAGAGATAAGGTAGTGAAGTCTTCTACTAATATGGCCATATCACATAATGAGGAGGTATAGAATGTAGAAGATTCCTAAAGAAGTCACAGGGGACTATGATGGTGGAATTGGATGGAGTGTCTTCTAGTATATTCATATCAATATACTCTTCCAAGGTGTGTGTTGGATGTGGAGGAGTATGTAGGGATAAATATTGGATCTCATATTCTAATGTATAGATTGCAGTTGGGTGAACCTAGGCCAAATTTTTTGATGGGTGATCAGACACGAGGGATAATGGGTGTATGTTGCCCTTGATCATAATGAACTAGCCCAAACTCATGCCAATGAAAATTTTGTAGGTAGCACAAGGTAAAGTGAGGGTTGGCCAGGTGCGTAATTGCATCACAAGAGCTAGATTGTGGTGGTGGAGAAGCTGGTGGGGGTATCGAAGAGTTGACTCTTGCATACATAAAATTGGTATGGATTTCAAGACTTCCTAATTGTATGATGGTTCTGATGGTAAGGATCGAGGCTGAGGGGTGACCAAAATCATGGGTAGATTGAATAGAGGAGTCACATACATGGGCGTCACATACATTATAGTCTCCTAGGCTAGAATTTGTCATGAATATGGATATGCATGGTGTGGTACACTCTAGTGACTGAGGTGGAGTATCAAAATCATATGAGAAAGGAGAAAGTTGAGATTCCCTGATGGTAGCAACTAAAGGATGTGGGAGTTGCTCATCTGAATTGGGTGTCATTTGTTCTTGTTCATGACATTTGGCTATTATAGCTTGGGCATGATGTTTGGTCTGTGTGGGGGAAGGTATTGGCATAGTTGTTGGGATACATGGAGACATGAATGTCCTAGGCTATAGTAAATATGGAAGGGGAGGTGTATGTGGCATAGGAAGGATAGGATCTTCCATGGGCGAGGGTGTGCGAGGTAACATGGTAGGTTGTGTAATGGGTGGCGATGGTGGTTGTGGCACCGTAGGTGGAAATTGGAATGGTAGAGGTTGGGATGATTGTGGAGGCCATAAGGATAGTGATGAGAACAACATGCTAGAGGTTTTGGATTCTATTGAATATGGTGCTAATGGTGTGAACATAGAGGATTGTGCTCTTGATAAACACTAGGACATTGAGGTGGAAGTTAGAAAGGATATCGATGCTCCTAATGACTGATGAGAAGATATAATGAAAATTTGGGAGGATGAAAATGATGGTGTAGGTGGAAGGTTTGCAATGTGGCAAAACTAGAACAAATATCCATCAGCTAGGACATAGTGAACAAGTCTATTGTGGACATACTTGAGGCAATGGTGTAGTGTGGAAGGGACACACTGCATGTCTCTAATCCATGGGTGACCAAGGAGGATATTGTATTGCATTTACCCTTGGATGATGTGAAATAGGATAGGAATGTTATGAATGATTGCATGAATAGGTAAAACTATGGATCCTATGATAGGTCTCATGGAGCCATAGAATGCACGCAGGTGAAGGGAAGGCATGGTAAAATGGGCTGGAATGATATGTAGAAAATGTAGAGCTACTGTAGATATAATTCTAATGGATGAAACCATGTCAATGAGTACCTGCTTGTAGGTGATATCGTTGATTTGGCTTGGATGTAGAGAGGAGGATCTGCTCCTTCTCTAATGAGTTCCATTATCTCATGGTAATAGAAGCTAATTGAGGACTGGAGACATTATGGGATGTTTCCTACAAAATTGATAAAGGCATTTGTGTCATGCATCTATAAGTCAATGGAGCATAAGATGTTGTTCGATGCCTCATGATGGGGTTGTGACTGTTGTAGGAGATCAAATATGGATAACCACATGGGGGTATTACGTAACTAATGGGTTAGGCTACCATAAATGGTAGCCTAAAAATAGGTGTCATCTAGCATGATAGGTACGGTAGTAGGCATTTGAGATACTTGCGGTGATGTGAACTGACCTAGAAAAGAAACAATAGGTGTCATATCACATGACAGGTACCATTGGTTTCTCATAGTAAGGTTGATCATATCTACTATGCAACATGATGGAGGATCATGCTAGACATTGTTCACTTGGTGAGGTGGCACTGGGGGATTTTTTGGAGGTCTAGGAACATTGGGTCCTCTGTGATCTGGTAGAGGGTTTTGGAAAATCCCTAAGTTTTGATTCTATGGGGCTAGAGGGTTTGCTACCTGGATGATGCCCCTATTTATTACGTCTTGAACTTACCCATGAAAGGAGAGATATGAATCAATATCATGGCCATGTTGTCTATAGAAAGGACAAAAGAGCTACTCTTTATATCTGTGAGGATTTGGTACAATTGGGTCCAATGGGCGTATCTTGGGTAGGAGGAGATGGTTTCCCTTATACAATCTATGAAATAGAGCTGGTAGTGGTTTGGATAATAGTGTGAGGTTGCACGATGGAACCTGTGGGCGCATGCCCTAGTATTATTATGGTCTAGGTGGAGCAAGAGCATTAGTCTGGAATGCTTGTGGCTATGGTGTATAAGGTGGAGGAGTTAGTGCTGGTGCTAGGGTAGCGATTACGACTTGGTTGGCTTGTGGTGGCTGAGGGTAAGGTTGATTTTGTGTGGTCTTGTTGAAGCGAAAGTTGGGGTTATAGTTGGATTTGGTTCTCAACTTAATTTTTTTGGATTGAACCTTGATGTCTTCAATAACTTTTTCTTGTGAAATGGCATCTTCGAAAGTGTGACTTTGATGAATCTGGAGGTATGTGGAGATGTTTTTATGGAAAATCTTGGAAAAGAGTCTCATGATATTGATAGTGGGGAGGCTTTGGGCAAGGTCATGGATAATTTATCTCCATATAGCAATGAAATCCATGATGGGTTTGTCATCAACATATCATAAGTCATACACATAATAAAATGTGGTTTTTTTCTTGATGTTGATGGAAAAGTGTTCTAGGAAGGAATTGGCCAGCTACTCAAAACTATATAGGATATGGCATGGGAGCATGTTGTACTAGTCCAATGCTAGCCTTGCAAGTAAAAGGGAGAAGGTACACAACATGAGAGGGTTACTACTATGAAGTTGATAGTAGGATGAGAGGTAATTTCTCACATGCTCTCTAGGGTATTCCTTACCTCTGTACTTGTCAAACTTTGGTATTTCAAAGTGATAGGGGTAGGGAGGAATGGGAACTAATAGGTGAACTGGATAGTTGCACAGTTCATCATAAACAGGGCTTTTGTTGCCCATAGCTAGAGGTGCACAAGTTAAGCATTTTGACTTCATCTCATAGGAGTTGAATTTTGATTGTCGTAGAAGTGGTGGATACTAGTATTGTTGCTCTTCCCAGTATTGTGGAGAAAATTTTTGTGTTTGATCCTGATAAGGTGGGTATTATGTGACATGTGCTATCATATCTATAGGTACACTAGGTTGTGGGGTACGTATCTATTGTGGGTAATAGTACTATGAATGTGAGGCATGTGGTTATGGTGGAAGCACTTGTTGGGTTGGAACCTATAGTAGTAGTTGGGCCATGGGTGGTGATGACCAATATGGAGGAGGCATAAAGAAGTTGGGTGCAGCTGGTAATGGTGTAGGAGTTGGGGCTACTGGTACTAGGGGTGGTCAAGACAAGGTATCAAAGGATGGGATCTATCTCTGTCCTAGAGGGTAGGAAGTAGGGAAGCTAAACTGCATGGAATAACTTGGCATGGTGGGTGGATAAGCCATCGATATTGATCCAAATATGGGAAAGGGATTGGTTGTAGGAGCTTGGATAGGAGGATATGATGGTATCCTAAAAGTTTCCATAGATAAATGTGGTGCTAAAGGTTGGGTATCATAGACTCTGGATGCCTAGGAGATTGGCATAAAAGCTACCAAAAATGTGGGAGAAGTTGCTGAAGTAAGATCTTGGGTTGACAGGAAGGTATATGTGTACACTCCCACTTGGTTTTATGTATATTGCATCTGAATGATCTGCTAGGAGGTGCCTTCAGATATAGTAAAAAATAGCTCTTAGGAAGATGATGGCTGGGACTCCTATGAAGGACACGGGTGTGAGGTTTGGGGAAATATTTGCGGTTCCTATTGGTGAGGGAGCTATTGTACCATTTGGAAGGATGGATTATAGTTTCCTACAATAGAGGAGGATGGGTCAGACACCATTCCTATGGTAGGGGTGAATTATGTGACCTCTAGATGGGTATGATTTAGGATGGAAGAATCACTCTAAAAAAGGGATTGAAATAGGTTTTGGAAGAAGGGGTGTGCAAAGGTAGGATAAGTGGGTATCACCTCCTCATATATGGTAAATAATGGATGTGGTTTTCCTGGCATTATGTAGATCACATGGTCTTAGAACGTGGTTGATGGATTACGTGCAGATGGGGATGACAGGAGCAGATAATCCTTTGTAAGTGAAGTAGTGAGGACTTCCCTTAGGGTTGACATCTTGTCATGAGGCATCATGTGTGTGAGTTGTACATCAAATTCTATGCATGAATTAGATGTTTCTATGGTCTTCTCCTTCATTATATACGGAGTAAGAGTGGACTGACTAAAGGAAGTGGCAGGCCATTCCTCTATAAAGCATGCTTGATCATGCACTCTACTATAGGTGACCACAGGCATAGTGACATGTGTGAACGAGTTTTAGAAATAAACTCTGTGTGATACAGACTCAACTATGTCTAATGTAAGTGTGAAGCAAGTGATATGTTATGTGTAGAAAAACAATATATAGTGTAATGTGTTGAGACCGGTCCATGATAATGCAAATAATAGTAGACCAGAATCAATTATAAATAGTAAAAAATAAAAGTGTTTTGTTCATTTTAGTGTGTTATGATGTTGATACTACCTATGTAGAATCACGTGTAATGGAGTGAATACTCTAGAAAATCAGGAATGTCATTGATATCAAACCTCCTACAACACTCAAAGATGCACAAAATAGAATGGTATCGCAATGTGCAAATGGTGACCTGTATGGAAGGTGCGGTAAAATGATATCCTAAAGGGGGAGAACCCACTATGCTAAAGTGAGTTCACAATATCCTCTCATGAGAATATATGGCACTGTATGTGATGTGCTAGGAATGGTTGGCGTACCCCATTATTTCACTTCACCCTTGGGCGGGCTTGGTTAAGAAAGATAGTTATCATGTCCAATAATTATATAAGCCTTATGGAAAAAGGAACTAATCCTATCCCACTCCATAGGTAACTATTGGTGATGAAATCTAGGGCCCAGTTACAAAAGTGGAGGATTTTCTAGTGATGAAATCCAAAAAACTGCTCTTGTGGGGTTGCTAGGTGTCGAGGGGGGTGAGATCTAGTGGAGGGTAAAAATACACCAACACTAGTATCAAGTGATGGATTGGGGATGAAGTCCAATATCATAACTTGTTTACAATACCACGTGTGTGTGTGTGGGTTTTTGTTTTTCTAACGGTGATGCAAAATAATAAACTAACTAGCTACCTTTTCAAAAGAAAAACTAACCCTAATGCCTTTTCAAAAGTAAATTAATCTAGTTTGCAAAGCGTGGAAACATGCAATAAAAGTGTATGGAGTAAGGGGATTAGGAAACCCTAATTTCAAATTTAGAATGCATCATTTCTTAAGAATTTAAATAACATGGAAAAGGGGATTAGGAAACCCTAGCTTAAACTTTAGAATGTGCACTTATTTTAGCAAGAGATGCTATGAACAAAAGGAGAAACTATGTAGGCTTATACTACATGTGAAGCAAAGAGGAGAAATGTAAATTTATTTGAAAAATAAAATAAATGAAGTCACTAGAAAGTTACAGGTTCTGTAACTTCAGAAAAATTTAACCATCCTACAAGCTCGAAATGAAGGCAAGTTTACGCCTAGAAATTACCATTTAACTAGTGAACTCTTTATGCTTTCAAAATTTAAACAACAGAGGGGTAAAAATGGAACATAACTACAATATGATGTTTTGGATAGTCTGATTAGGCCATGTACTACTCACCCCTATAATTTAAGGGTTTTTGAGGTTATTTGGTTTACTTCGCCACTTGGGGGGTGAATTGAGATCTGATTCATGGGGCAAGGGGTGAATTGGTTCTAGAGACCCCAAATATCTATTCTGAAGGCTTGAGAGGGTTCATAGGGCTTTGAAAATCTTTGTGAAAGTTATATTTAGTACCTACAACACACAAAAATGTAGGATAATATCATATTTGTTAGAAAAAGTTAGCTTGACACTATCCGTTGTGCAGGTCCCACTAGGCATGCCAGAATGAAATGGGTAAAAATTGACATTTGATCCATTAATACAAAAACATATGTGTACTAAACGAAAAGGCTATATTTCATTAATATTAAAAAATATGTGTTATAATAGGGACATGATGCCATTTAGCCATTTATTATTCTAATAATGTTACAACAAGTTCGATGTCGTCTTCAGTTGTCCCTCAATGTATATGGGTTTGCATACCACCACAGGGTTGTAGTTGATGATGTTCTTCCTCTTTAGATCCTCTAAATAACCTGTGAAGAACTTGAAAAAGGAGGTTCATGTTATGGGGGACTTGCCTTAGTCAGTCCACATGTTTATAAAGACAAAACAAATGTTAAGGATGCATTGAAAACTGAATTTGAAGGTGCAAAAGTTTATAAAATAGCAAAATAGGGCTTACATCTCAAATTTGAGGTGATTTGGGACCTGTAGAACCAATTTTCCACCTGAGGGGTGAACTGATGCTGGATTCACGATGTAGGGGGTGAATTCAGCTATGAGGTTCCTTTTGTAAAATCCCTTTGGTGGATCAATTCCTAGGCAGCTAGTGTGCCTCTATATCTTGTGGAAATTTGACTGTCTACTCTGAGAACTGAATGTTCAATATTCACTATTCATTTCTATAGAATTTCCATGATTTTTTGAAATAGGGAGAGAGTCCTAATTAGGGGTTTAGGACCCACTATTTATATGAAATGGCAAGGTGTAGGGGGAAGAGTTAAGAAAAATAATCCTAGGTTGAAGTCTAACCAAAGTTGGGTTAGGGTTTATGACCTGGAAATATCCTATTCCTCATATAAAATATCCTATCCTCACACATATGTGAGGAAGGATTAAGGATAATTAGGATTAGGAGGCATTAAGTCAAATTAGGGCTTGATTAGGGTTTCTTAGGAAAATATCTTAGCTAAACCTAATTACACACATGTGGGAGGATTTAATTAGTGTTAATTAAGGATTAAGAGTTATTTTAATCAATTTTTCCCTAAAATGGTGACTTAAGTGAAGGCAACATTAAATTAGATTTTAGGAATGGACTTGGTAATTGTTTTTGTCAAATAATACCCCATGGGGGCCTCAATTGAGTATAAATAGGCTGTTGAAGAACATGTGCTTATACTGAGAGGGAGGGTGAATTGTATAACATAAAAATTTTGCCCAAATAGTAGCATCAACATTAATAAAATAATGAACATCACACAAAACATCACACACATGAGAGACATCATTTTTAACATGGTTCACCCAATGTGGGCTACCTCCACAGATATTTCTTCTAAATATTTCTCAAATAATATTTTGGGAATCCTGCCCAAGTACAATGTTTATGGACCTTTGTCCAAAGGAGATGCTGATCCTATAATCTCAAGTTCATGGATCTCTTCCATATGAGAACTCTTTTCCCTTCTGCTCTGCCTAGTGATATTCTAGAAGACTTTGTCTCTCTACTACACTTACTAGTGGATCTCTCTCCATTTGAAGACTCCTCACTCATATCTATCTTCAATTGTCTTGGCTGCTGGATATCTATCCACTAAGACTGTGTCCTCTATACTCCTGTCACCTCCAAAGCTCTATAAATAGGTTCAATCAGAAAATTCTCAAATATACTCAACAAGCTCACTCAAAACTTATCCAAATATGCTCAACAGGTCCACATAGAACCTACTCAAATCTGCTCAATAGGTCCACACCAAACCTACTCAAATCTGCTCAACAAGTCCACACAAAACTTGTCCATTCTCATAGAATCATAAATGGAATTGTTAGAGACTCAATATGTTCTATTATTAAATATCAATCTCAAATAAAATCCAAAATATAGAATAGTTTATTTTATAGAACTTGAACAACCACATGCATCCACTTGACTAGGCTCAATCAAATCAACTCAACCAATTACCTCAATGAACAACCCTTTTTCACAAACCCTAGTCCAAGCATGTATAAACCAACTCAAAATATTTCCAACAATGCTCAAAAACAAATCTCATATAACAATGATACTCATGTTCTCTTCTAACTCAAGTTGAAGTTCTTTGCACAACCAATGGGATCCAACAAGAGTGCTTATAAAACAAGGTTTAATCACAACTCTCAATCCAAAAAACCTTTAAGCATTAAACCAATAACTTTAAAAAAGGAAACCACAATAGATCCTTTTCACTCCAATCATATTTTTAGAAATCAACCACCATAATAAATCAATAGGAGAATGTGCCCATAGCTTTTATGAATATGAAGAAGCCTCTTTGGAAATCTGCCACAATCACAATATTCTTTTGCTAATCTCAAAGGAGCCCTCGAAGGGCCTTGGCATTTTGAACCTTTGCCCACCGTGCTGCCAAGAGACAACTAAGCCACATGAGCTAACACTGCCCATGTGAGTGCCTTGGGCACTCTCTTCCTTAAGCCATGTGCACTTTCCTCACAAGGCACCAAAACTTTGACCGTCCACGACTTGACTGCCCATGTCACACTCCATGAAATTTTTTGCACAATATTTGGATGTAAAAATACTTCGAGTTTTCAAAAATCATGCAACACGACTTCGGTTTTTTTAAATGTAAAACCTTTGGCTTATTTATATAATCCATCCTTCAATATGAATACGTCGGTCCTTTTAACATTTCCCTCATGACGTCGACGACACCAATAAGAAAGGAGATAAAAACCTTTTATTTAATTTTAAAATTTAAACAAAACCTTTAAAATTAAATTTCTTCATCTTCGGGGCACCTTTTTTGATGAAATGAAAAGCCAACTCGAGTTTTAAGAAAAATACATTTCAAATATGCCATCCTTTGGTTTTAAATAAAATATTTCCTTGCATTCCTTGATTTTAATAAAAACATTTTGCTAAGCTTCCCTTGAAGCTCATTTTGGAACCAAATGCCATGCATCCCTTCTAGAACCTTTGATAAAAACCTTGGCTTCTCATGAAGCTCTTTGTGGATCAAAATCATAGTGCTTACTTACATAGGTTCTTTTGACATCAATGACAACTTTTAGCTTAAGGACTCAAAATGTCCAACAATCTCCCCCTTTGTCATTGATGGCAACCCATATTCATTTTACTGAAACCTAACCTTATTTTTTGCTCCCCCTGGGAATTTGATCCCCCTGGCTCAATTCTCTCTCAAGTATCAAATATCATATCAAATATCTCCCCAATACACAAATATCTCCCCCTTTGACATCAATGGAAAAGGGTCACCTTTGGGTCTCGGGGCTAAGAATGAGCCTCTTAGCTTAGCCCCTCCCCCACCTCCACATGAGGTGGTTAATTCTGGGGTGGGAGTTTCACTCCCAATTTTGCTCGAAGATACTCAAAAGTATCCTTTGAGAGTGGCTTAGTGAAAATATCTGCTATCTATTCCTTTGTAGTGGCATACTACAATCTAACCTATTTATATGACACTTGTTCTCTCAAAAAATGATACTTAATTGGAATGTGCTTCGTCTTGGAGTGCATTATTGGATTTTTTGAGATACATATGGTACTGGTATTATCACATAGTATAGGAATGGGATGATCATGCTTTATATTGAAGTCTTCTAAATTTCTCTTCATCCATAACACCTTTGTACAACTGGCTACTACTGCAATATATTCTACCTTTGCTGTAAATAGTGATATTGAAACCCGTTTCTTGCTTAACTAGGAGACTAGAATTTCTCCAAGAAAGAAATCTCATCTACTTGTGCTTTTTCTATCATCAATGCTACTGGCCCAATCTACATTTGTATATGTTGTGAGTGTGAAACTGTCACTTTTGGGATACCAAAGTCCAAAATCCATAGTCCCTTTTAGATACCTAAAAATTCTTTTTACTATTGACACATGTGTTTCCTTAGGTGCTACTTGAAATCTTGCCACTAATCCTATTGAATTTACTATGTCTGGTCTTGTAGCTATGACATATAATAAGCTGCCAATCATGGATCTGTATAGTCTCTAATCTGCCTCTTGAGATTCATCATCCTTACTCAACTTGAACCCTATGACCATAGGAGTACTTTCTGGTTTGCAATCTTCTAATTTGAATTTCTTTAACATCTCCTTGATGTACTTGGCTTGAGACAAAAAAAATCCCTTATCTGATTGTGAAATTTGAATATCAAGAAAGAAGGACAATTCACCAAGCATTGACATCTCAAATTCACTCTGCATATTCTTAGCAAACTATTTGCACATCTTGTCATTGTTTCCCCCAAAAATTATGTCATCAACATAAATAACCACTATTAAAAGATCATTTCCTTTATTTATGATATACAAATTACTATCTTCTATTCCTTTCCTAAATTCTTGTTCTTGTAGATACTTATCTAATCTTGAGTACCATGCTCTGGGAGCCTACTTTAAACCATACAATACATTTTTTAAATTGCATACCTGATCTGGTGTATCTGCCAGTATGAATCCCTCTGGATGTTCAATGTAGATCTCTTCTTCTAGAATCCCATTTAGAAAAGCTAACTTAACATCCATTTGATATACCTTGAAGTTCTTGAAACTTGCAAAAGCTAAAAACATCCTTATAGCTTCAAGTCGTGCAACTGGAGAAAATATTTCAACAAAATCAATTCCTTCTACTTGTGCTTAACCTTTGCATACTAACCTTGCTTTATTTATGACAACTTGTCCATTTTCATTCAACTTATTTTTGAAGACCCATTTTGTGCCAATCACATTTTTATCCTGTGGTCGTGGAACAAGTTCCCAAGTTTTGCTCTTCTCAATCTTATCTAACTAGTTATTCATTGATTTAACCCAAAATTCATCTTCACTAGCTTGAGAGAAATATTTTGGTTCAATATTAGATAGCAAAGAAAAATTAGCTTGTTGAGATTGTTTTATTATTCTTCTCCTTGTCTGTATTTTTGTACGTACATGGAAGGAGTCTTAGGAAGAAGCCTTTGTGTTTCTTCTTCATCATTATCTGATTCCTCACAAAATTCTTCTTGATAACGTCCATATTATTGGTATACCATTTGCTGAATTGGCTCTCTGGAATCTATCTTCTCATCAACTGTTACATTCATACTTTCCACTACAATGCGTGTTATTTTGTTGTAACATCTGTAAGCCTTGTTTTTTTGGAATAACCAAGAAAGATTCCCTCATCACATCTTGGATCAAATTTACCTAAATTTTGAGTTTTCCATCTTATGTAACATTTGCTTCCAAAAATCTTGAAATGTTTTACAGTAGCAGGTCTTCCCTTCCAAAGCTCATAAGGAGTTTTGTGATGATTTACCATTAATTGAGCCCTTGTAATTATGTACACAGCTGTAGATACTACTTCAAAAACCATCTGACAATTTAGATTTATTTAACATATCTCTAGCCATGTTTTCAATAGTCATATTTTTCCTTTCAACTATCCATTTTGTTGGGGAGTTCTTGCTGCTGAGTATTATCTATTGATTCCATGTTTTTCACAAAATTATACAAACTCATCTAAAGTAAAATATCCTCCTCTATCAAATGGTAGAAACTTAATCCTTTTGCCTATTTCATTTTCAACCAACTTCTTGAATGCTTTAAATTTTTTGAAGGCTTCTGACTTTTCTTTTAGGAAAGTTACCCAGACCATTCTGGAATAATCATATACCAACAACATGAAGTAACTCTCACCCTAAATAATTTGTGTTCTGGTAGGACCACACAAATCAGTATGTATTAAAATCAAGGGCTCAAATGAAATATAACCTTTTGGTTTGTAAGTTGTCCTAGTTTGCTTTCCATGTTGGCAAGGTGCAAAATTATGTTTTGAGGTCTTATTATCTTGGGTAAATCTCTGACTACCTATTGATTGCTTATGCTAACTATGTTTTCAAAATTCAAATGACCCAATATTCTATGCCACAACCAGATCTCATCTTCTTATGATAGAAAACATTTTTCCCCTTTGATCTCATTGAGCATGTACAAGTTGTTTTGGGTTCTTCTTGTATTTGAAATGATTCTTCTTGTTTCTGTTTTACTTATCTCACATCTATCTAGATGGAAGGTAACCATATATCCTTGATCACAAAGTTGAATTATTCTCAGGATATTATGTTTTAACCCTTTGACATACAAAATATTCTCTATTTTTGTTTTTTCATTGTCTAGACTTAGAATGCCTCTCCCAACAATCCTAGCTGATCCATTATCACCAAAACTTACTGATCCTTTATTTGTTTTCTTTAGAACAATGAATTTATATTTGTATTCTGTCATGTGACTAGAGCAACCACTATCCAAATACCATTGTTCTTCTTTATTTTGAGCATGTAGGGTTGTTTGGACTAACATAGATCTGGCCCTGACATTTTTTCTTTCATCCTTCCTAGTTGTTGGAATTGTTTTTCTAGACTCAAGAAATATCATTTTACACCACCTAGCCTTGTGCCCAAAATTATTGCATTTGTAACATATAACATCATCATCCATGAGAGGTGCAAAGGAATTGAAATTTCTATTGTATCTTGCATGATGAATACAGTGTGCAACTATATGACCATATTTATTGCAAGAAAAAAAATGACCATGAAAGAAGTTATGTAACTTGTTTGGAGGTCTTGGATATTGTGAAGAAGTCATCCTCTTCTTGTAATTAAATTTTATCTAGGGTTCCTGTTTGCTTTCCTCCTTTTCTGATCTCCTTTTATTGATTTTCTTTGTTTGAAGTTTTTGCCTTTTGGAAGCTTGATTCCTCCTTTTGTTTCACATATTCTTGTAAAATACAGAACGTCTGTATTATTCAGTAATGCAAAATATATACAGGTTACAATTAACAAATTGTCGGAGGTTGCTAAACCAACCAGCCGTATTAGCAATTTGTTATAACATAATAACAACTGCGAAAGAAGACAAAAGGAGAAAATAGAAAGTACGCTAACATCCCCCTTTATTACATTATTTGGGTAATGTAATAACTAATAGCTATACTAGACTACTAACATCCCCTTACATTATTTTGCAATACAAAGTGAGCTGCGAATCAATTCAAATTTGACACGTCCAAGTGCCTTAGTGAAAATGTCTGCAACTTGAGCATCTGTGGGAATGTGCTGAAGCTGAATTCGGTTCTTTGGAACTTCCTCTCGAATGAAATGACATTGTGTGTCAATGTGCTTTGTTTTTTCATGATGGACTGGATTCTTGACGAGGTTCAGAACACCCTGATTGTCGCAAAACAAGTGTATTGGAGATTTTTATGGATGGCCCATACTTGTCAGAATGCGACGTAACCATATCACTTCGCACACAGCTTCACGTGCGACGTGATATTCTGCATCTATTGAAGAAATAGCAACCACCTGTTGCTTCTTGCTGTGCCAAGAGACAGGATCGGATCCTAGATGAAAAATGTATCCAAAATTTGACTTGCGATCATCAAATGATCCAGCATAGTCGGAGTTCGTGTATCCTTGCAAGAAGAATTTGTTGTTCCTCTTGTATTCTAGGCCATATTCCATAGTACCACGGACATAGTGAAGAACACGTTTTGCTGCTTTCCAATGAGTGGTATTTGGCTCCTGCATGAACCTCGAAAGATATTTTACAGCAAATACGAGATCTGGCCTAGTATTGGTCAGATATATGAGACTCCCAATCAGCTGTCGATAGAGAGTACCATCTACCTGAGGTGAGTCATCATATCACGATAACTGAAGTCCATTCTCCATAGGAGTTGCCATTGGCTTGCAGTCAGTCATGTGATATTTATCCAGCAATGTCTTGGCATACTTTTTCCGAGACACTTTGATGGAGTGCTCCTTCCGGCTGAATTCCGGACCAAGACAGTAATGGAGAAGTCCGAGATCTGTCATCTCAAAATATTTGCACAAGTTTCTTTTGACAAGAGAGATCATATCTTCTGAACTCCCTGTAATGAGCAGATCATCCACATAGAGTACAAGCAACACTATCTCAGAACCCTATTTCTTGAAATAGAGGTTTGCATCTGACGGACATCTCTTAAATCCATGTTGCATAAGGTGATTGTCCATTTTTATATACCAAGCTCGAGGAGCTTGTTTCAGACCATACAAGGATTTGACCAATTTGCAAACTTTTTGTTGTTGGCATTCCACTTCAAATCCTTCAGGCTGAGTCATATAGACTTCTTCTTGGAGATCACCATTTAGAAAGGCACTTTTGACATCCATTTGGTGAACTTTCCACCCATATTGTGCTGCCATAGCACACATAACCCGAATTGTGGTCATTCGAGCAGTAGGTGCAAAAGTTTCCTCATAGTCGATGCCTTCCTTTTGAGCATAGCCTTTTGCAACAAGATGGGCCTTATGCTTATCAATTGTTCCATCTGCCTTGTACTTGAATTTGTATACCCATTTGTAGCCAATGGGCTTCTTTCCATGCGGCAGATCAACAAGCTTCCAAGTTTTATTCTTCATCAGAGACTCATACTCTGTATCCATAGCGGCCTTCCACTGAGGCTCATTGAGAGCATCTTGCACTGATGCAGGTTCAAGACTATCTATGGTAGACATGAATGCCCTGTCATCATCAATATCCATATCCTCAACTTCTCTACTTGGAGTCACAGAAAGTTCCTCAAAAGATTGACAAAGATCATCAACCTCACCGGTTTCTCGGCTTCTCTTTCCTTTGGAGCCATACTGCGTGTACGAGGTCTATCCAAATTCAAATTGGGAGGAGTGGATAAATTTGCATCTCTGATTATATTTGTACACCATTTAGGATTCTTCTTCGGTGGTGATGAAGAAGATGTAGAAGGACCTCCTATATGTTTTGACGAAGGAATCTCCTCTTCCTTAGGTTCCACAATATCCTGGTGTACTGTAGATGTGCTCTGTGATGTGAAAGCTTCATCAAAGACAACATCTCTGCTGATATGAATTTTCTTGGTCAAAGGATCTATCAACCGATATCCTTTAGAGTGCTCAGAATATCCAAGAAAAATACATCTCAGTGTTTTCTCATCTAGTTTCTTCCTTTTCTCTTTCGGTATGTGCATGAAAGCTTGACATCCGAAAATACGTAGATGAGATATGGAGGGTTTTCGACCACTCCATGCTTCCTGTGGAGTCATTCCTTTTAGGGCCTTTGTGGGTGCCCTATTCAAAAGATACACTGCAATGGTGACAGCTTCTGCCCAATATTGTTGCCCAAGAGTTGCACCTGTGAGCATACAACGAACCATTTCCATTATAGAACGGTTCCTTCTCTCAGAAACTCCATTTTGCTGAGGAGTATAGGCAGTTGTTAACTGTCTCTTGATCCCATGCTTATCTAGGAATGCAGAAAATTCATTAGAGGTAAACTCTCCCCCTCGATCTGAGTGGAGGGTTTTGATAGAAGCTCCTGACTCCTTCTCAATGGATTTCTTGAACTGCTGGAAGAATGCGAAAGCTTCAGATTTCAGTTTGAGAAAGAAAACCCACATCTTTCGTGAGTAGTCATCTATGAATAACTGAAAGTACCTCTTCCCTCCAACACTGTTGGGTGTGAAAGGACCGCATAGATCGGTGTGAATTAGCTCCAGAGGTTTTCGTGCTCTTGTAGAGCTCTTCTCAAATGGTACTCTATCTTGCTTTCCTGCCAAGCAGTCAGAGCACACTGGCAATGTGGCGTAAAGGGAAGGAAGACCCTTTACCATCTCATACTTGCTGAGCTCAAGTACGTAGCCAGAACTAAGATGCCCATATCTCTTGTGCCATAGGGAAGTTGCCTCCTTGGTAGAGATAGTCATGGCAACATGTGGAGTAGAGATAGCATCTAGTGCAAATAAGCCATGCTTATATGAAGCTATTGCAATCTGCTTACCCTTCCTGGTAATTGTACAACACTTCTTTCCATTCTCAACACGAAAGTTGACAACCATATTTCTGTCCAGGATTTGTGTCACTGACAACAAATTGTTGGCAAATCCCGAAACATAGAGGACCTTGTCAATCTGACACTTGCCATCAGGAAGAGTGACTGAAACTGTACCCTCTCCCTAAACCCTGTAGGTTTTATCATCAGCAATTATGACAGGTTTGCCCTCTTTGGCCACAAATGATTCAAACCACGATCTGTCGCCAGTCATATGTTTACTAGCTCCAGAATCGACATACCAAATAGGATCCCTCTGTGTGGAATCTGTGGTAGTCATGAGCACCTTGTGTGCCCATTCAGAATCTGAGTCAGATTCTTCAACAACAACATTCACCTGGGGTTGCTTGTTCTTATTTTGTGGTTTGTTTTGGCCTTTCTGCTTGTTCTTATGCCAACACTTGTTGGTGTCATGGTTGTCTTTCTCACAGATCTTGCACCACCTCTTCTTCTGTTGAGGTTGTTTGCCTTTTCCTTTCGTATCCTGTTGAGAATTTCCTCCTTTCTAAAAGTTGCCTCCTTTTTGCCCATTACCTTTCTTCCTAGAACCCTGCCTGTTGGTGTATAGGGCTGTATTGGAAGAATCATCCTTGTGAAGTTGGCGTGCCTCCTGTTGTTGGAGCAGATTGACCAACTCGATGTAGGTAATTTGTCATTGGGACACCTGGATGGAGGTTATCAACATATCAAATGAAGAAGGTAAAGCTCTCATCACAAGTGAAATGAGAAGCTTTTCGTCCATAGTATCTCCGAGAGAACTCAATTTCTCTTTCAACTCAGACACTCTGCACAGAAAGAGTTCAACTGTTTCACCCTGCCTCAAACTCAGGTTATGAAGTTGTTGTTGAAGATGAAGAATGGTGGATTCATTCTTCCCCTCATAGATGGTTCTAAGGGCATCCCATGCCTCTTTACCACTTGCTTTATCAGCTATATGAGGTTGCACTTCATCTGAAATAGCAAACAAAATGAGCACCTTTGCTCTACTGTTTTTCTTGTCAAAAGCAATCTGATCTGTCGAAGGACCCGTGGATCCTGCTTGTTGGTGAAGGCCTCGGTTGCTACTCCGATAACAATATCCCACAAATCTTCCATTTGGAGAATAGCCTTCATCTTACGTTTCCATGGTGTATAATTTGGACCTTTCAATAACTGATGCGGATCAGTCATCAACTTTGCAACAGCGGCCATAGTGAAGGTTCCTTATATCACCAAATTGGTCCCCCTTTCGATATACCTTTTGCTAGGCCAATATACCGTACAAAATACCCGCCGTTACGTGAGGGAAACTATAGGTGAGTTTTAGAGATCATACGATACGTAGAACATAAGCGGTACTGAAAGGGAATCGCCTTGTTGATGGTACCTACCATAGAAGATTCTTCTCATGCGTGGGGCGTAACTTCCCATAAAAACTATGAAGAATACTTCGTTAGGATTTACGCCTAAACACAAGTGCGATAAAGGGTAGTGGATGGAGTAAAAAATGCAAAAATGGTGTACTTATTCCTCCCCGACGATTTATAGAGAACAAGCTCAGACGTCGTTATAGCAGCTATATTAGGCGGCGGATACAGTAGCCAAATCATGACAGCTTTACCGTAAGTGTCGGCGGAGGTATCGCATATACCGAATGCTTGCAGTGCAATAAAATTGCACGGATGGGTTTTATATTCCGGGGACTTAGGGAGTGTTTTGATTTTAATTTTTAATGTTATAGTGCAAAAATGAAATATGCAACATACAACAAAAAAATTGCCCACAAGAATAACCCACAAGGTGTCGGTCACAGCCGAAAATGCACCTTTTACAATGCCAAATTGCTATTTTTCGAAAAATTACTCTCTATCCCCCTTTGATTTTTGAAAAATATCCCCCCTTAAAAGGCTTTCTTTAACAAAGCATTTTTATAATCATTATTTATTTAAAATTAAAATAAATAATTTCAATTTATATAGTTTTAAAAACTTAAAAAAAAATAAATTAAAATTAAATTTTAATTTATAAAGTTTAAAACTATATTAAAAAAATTAAAATTAAAAATTTTAATTAAAAATAATAATAATTAAAAATTACTTTGAAAAAAAAATATACCTGAGGGGAGTCGGCGGGATTTGAACCCCCGACCTGCAGGCTCCCTGAGCCTTACCGCACGGCTCACGACCACGTGAGCCAGCGGGCTGATCCGAGAAGATCAGTTGAGCTTCTCCCTTTTCAACCCCGAATGGTCCTCCTCCTCTGCTGCGGCCTCCGGTTCCTGCTCCGTCCGGCTTTTGCTGCTTCTCCACGCTGTGTTTTCAAAAAAAAATTTCGACCAGCGAGGAGGGCCTCCCTTTTTTTTTTCTTTTCCCCGACTCCGCAAAAAATTTTGCGGACCGATTGAAAAAAAAAATAGGCGCAATTCGGGGGGGGGGGGGTTTATACCCCACATGGGCGCGTGTGGGAAGGGGGGGGATTTTAAATTCCCCGCTTCCCGCCTGATGCAACCTGCGCGCGGGGGGGAGGGGGGAGGCCCTTCCCTTGCACGCATGAAAAAACTTTCGCACGTCGCGCGGGGTGGGGGGGGCTTCCGTCCCCCTTCGACGACGCAACGCGCTGGCCTGGCGTCGCTGTGCGTCCTTGGCCCTGCGGGGACGTCTTGCGCCCGCCTCCGTAGACTCCTGTGCAGCGGTTTGACGTGCTGCAGGCTGACACAGACTGCTCTGCGCAGGCTGGCATCCTGCGCAGTGGTCTGACGTGCTGCAGACTGACGTAGACTGCTCTGCGCAGGCTGGCGTCCTGCGCAGCGGTCTGACGTGCTACAGACTGACGTATACTGCTCTGCGTAGGCTACGCTCTAAGGACTCACAAGAGCGATTTATTTATTTATATTTTTTTTTAAACTTCTCCGCTGCAATCACGCGATAGGGACATCACGTCGCCGGGAGAGAAATAAAAAAAAATTGAAAAATCGCTCTCTCCTCTCGCTGCTCCCTACTCGTCGCTGGCTCTGATGCCATGTAAAATACGGAACGTCTGTATTATTCAGTAATGCAAAATATATACAGGTTACAATTAACAAATTTCCGGAGGTTGCTAAACCAACCAGCCGTATTAGCAATTTGTTATAACATAATAACAACTACGAAAGAAGACAAAAGGAGAAAATAGAAAGTACGCTAACAATTCTATATTTTGTAGTATCTTGATCCCTTCTAGTTTGTTCCTTCGGAGAACAATTTCTGCTTCCAATCTTCTAAATTTTATTTTCTTGGCTCTCAATAGATTTGACATATCTTGCTCAATATTATTTCCTTATTCTACCTTAATCTTGAATTCTGTAAGGTTCTGTATAAGTTCCACTCTTGCCTCTTCATCTTCCTAAATTTGTTCTTTCAAGTTTGAATTTTTCTCTCTATGTCTTTCCAATTTTCTAAGAGCAGCAAATAATTATTCTTTTATATCAAATATATTCTCTTCTTCACTTTTTTAAGTCATGTGTGCTATCGAAGGATCCTCTTCCAAGATGTTAGACTCTTCACAGAGAGATCTGCTCTGATACCAATTAAAGAACATGTGCTTATACTGAAAGGGGGGGTGAACAGTATAACATAAAAATTTTCCCCAAATAGTAGCATCAACATTAATAAAATAGTGAACATCACACAAAACATCACACACATGAGAGAAATAATTTTTAACGTGGTTCACCCAATGTGGGCTACCTCCACAGAAAAATATTTCTTCTAAATACTTCTCAAATAATATTTTGGAAATCCTTCCCAAGTACAATGTTTATGGACCTCTGTCCAAAGGAAATGTTGATCCTCTAATATCAAGTTCATAGATATCTTCTACAAGAGAACTCTTTCCCCTTCTACTCTAGCTAGTGATCTTATAGAAGACTCTATCTCTTTGCTACACTGACTGGTGGATCTCTCTCCACTTGAAGACTCCTCACTCAGATCTATCTTCAATTGTCTTGGCTGTTGGATATCTATCCACTAAGACTCTGTCCTCTATAATCTATCACCTCCAAATATCTGTCAATAGGTTCACTCAAAACCTTCTCAAATCTACTCAAAAAGCTCACTCAGAACTTATCCAAATCTACTCAACAGGTCCACACAGAACCTGCTCAACAGGTCCACATAGAACCTGCTCAAATTTGCTCATCAAGTCCACATAGAAATTATCCAATCTCATAGAATCATAAAGAGAATTTTTAGAGACTCAATATGTTATATTCTAAAATCTCAATCTCAACTCAAATCCAGAATATAGAATAGTTTGTTTTATGGAACTTGAACAACATCCACTTGACTAGGCTCAATCAACTCAACTCAACCAATCACCTCAATGAATAACCCTTTCTCACAAACCCTAGTCCAAGCATGTATCAACCAACTCAAAATGTTTCCAACAATGCTTAACAAAAAATCTCACATAACAATGATACTCATGTTCTCTTCTAACTCAAGTTTTAATCACAAATCTCAATCCAAAAAACCGTGAAGAATTAAACCAATCACTTTCAAAAAGGAAACCATAATAAATCCTTTTCACTCCAAATATATTTTTAGAAATCAACCACCATAATAAATCAATAGGAGAATGTTCCCATACCTTTTATGAAGATGAAGAAGCCTCTTTGGAAATTTGCCACAATCACAATATTCTTTTGCCAATCTCAAAGGAGCCCTCGAAGGGCCTTGGTGTTTCGAACCTCTACCCATTGTGCTGCCAAGCGACAGCTAAGCCACGTGAGCTAATATTTCCCATGTGAGTGCCTTGGGCACTCTCTTCCTTAAGACATGCACTTTTCTCACAAGGCACCAAAAATTTGATCGTCGATGACTTGAATGCCTACATCACACTCCACGAAATTTGCTGCTTAATATTCGGATGTAGAAATGCTTTGGGTTTTCGAAAATCATGTGACATGAATTAGGTTTTTTAAATGGAAAACCTTTGGATTATTTATATAAGCCATCATTCACTGTGAATACATTTATAATTTTAACATTTCCCTCATGACATCGGCGACACCAATAAGAAATGAGGGAAAAACATTTTATTTAATTTTAAAATTAAAATTAAAATTTTAAATAAATTAAAATTTAAACTAAACCTTTAAAATTAAATTTCTCCATCACTGGGGCACCTTTTTGATGAAATGAAAATCCAACTGGGATTTTAAGAAAAACCCATTTCAAATCTACCATCCATTGTTTTTAAATAAAACCTTTCCTTGCCTTCCTTGGTTTTCATAAAAACCTTTTGCTAAGCTTCCCTTGAAGCTCCTTTTGGAACCAAATGCCATGCATCCCTTATAGAACCTTTGATCAAAACCTTGGCTTCTAATGAAGCTCTTTGTGGAGTAAAATCATAGTGCTTACTTACATAGGTCCTTTTGACATCAATGACAACTTTTATCTTAGGGACTCAAAATTTCCAACAACTATCGGAGGATATCCCAATGCATGGGATGTAATTTTGAAGGCTTATGAGGGTTTAGAACCTGAAATTTGATGAAGTGGTATATGGAAGTCTACACGATGCTATAATCTATGGTGATCTATGCATGACTACACATGACTACGACCATCTATGCATGAATACGCATGACTACTATAATCTACACCTATCTAGGAGGATCTACAATAGTCTACGTTGGTATACAGTAGCCTAGAGGTACCTATGATGGACTATGTAAACCTACAAGTCTCCAAAATAATCTACAAGTATGTAGGTATAGCAATGTGCAAATTTTGGGTGTCTACACTAGCCCATTCAGGATCAACCGTTATCAATCAGAGCGACCACCAACACTAGCCACTGAAGCTAAGAGTGGCCACACCTAGACATTGATCTGGATAACGACTAGCACCAAATTATAGTCTAGCCATGAATATGGGCCCAGATCATGTAGTTTAACTGCACTTGTATTGTATGTGAATGGTTTTTGGCATGGATCTCCCATAGATCCTCCTCAATACCCCTTCAATGCAAATTTGTGATTGATACTTTGCCCATGGGATGGTCAGTTGTATGCATATCTAGATTTTGGCTTCTTTAGGAAGCCAAGATCCAAATTTAGATCTGAATCTAGGAGATCTACATATGGACCCTCCCAAGAAAAGTAATAGATCCATAAATATCAAAATTTTGTGTAGTGAAGCTCTAGAAAATTGGAGAGAGATTCCATACCTCACTAAGGTGTAGTAGAGCTCTGCTCAATTTAGTGATGATTTCCAACCATACAACCATTCAAATCAAACGTTCTTCACTGCCAATCAGTGTACATATATTTTGAGTGTTAAATTTAACCAATTATGAAATTACACTCTCCCTTAGGGTTTGCATCCCAAAACCCTCTCTTGCAAAGAAGTTAAACAAACAACTTCTCGAAGGTCTTCTCTATATTAGCATTTGCATATGTGTATTAGTAATCTCAATGAAGATGTATCAATTAATGCTAGGAACACCTTAGTGATTGCAAGTGACTGTAAACAAGGGGCATGTGTTGGTTTATTTTACCATTCTACTTTAATGATTGTTCATGAAACCAGAATGAAAGTAAATGTGAATTAACCCTCATATGGCCACGATGTAGTGCCTTAGTTCCTTTTATCTTGAGTATTTTAAGGTAGACTTTATCTTCTATGATTAATTGGATTTTAATCAAATTTTATCTTGCCTTAAATCCTACTTTAAACATGAAAGAGATTAAAATCTATCCATAAATATGAATTTGAAATGATGAATAGGCTCCTTAAATGTAGCTTCTTATCATTTAAGATAAAGATAGCCTTTGCTATGAATAATAAATTATTCCTCTTTGGTGAAATTGATTTTCACAAAGAGACCATAATTTATAGCCTTGAAATAGAGGCTTTAAATGTCACTTTAATTATCCCTCTTAAATGAAATCAGATTTTCATAGAGAAGAACAATTTAATGCTTTATTATGTTTACCTTCAATATAGTGCAAAATTACCTCTCTTTGAGAAAATCAGAATTTTTATAAAGAAGAGGCAGTTTGAGACTCCAAAAATGGTAGCTATGAAATGTCATTAAAACTTACCCCCTTTGACGAAATTGAAATTTTCGTAAAGGGAAGTTCATTTTATGCTTGTAATTGAAAAATGAAACTGAAAAAATTAAATTTGGCCCAAAAATGAAAATTTTGAAATTTCAAAATTTTAAAATCTGCAATAAAAATAGCAACTTCGGATAATTTTTAAAAATACAAAATGACTCTGAAGCAAAAACTTCTAAGTGCAAAATGGAATTCCGAAGTATACTCTACGCAACTATGTAATTGTTTTTGGATTTTAATTTTTTTATTTTTATTTTAATGTCTAAAAATAAAAAAAAAAATCTGAAAATGAAAAATAAAAAATAAAAAATAAAATCTGAAAAACTGAAATAAAATGCAGAAAACCAGAAAATACAGTTTTACGCTACCCTGGCATGCAAAATCCAAGACATGAGATTTTTCTGAGCATAACCCAACATAGCCAGAATTGCATTTGCACATCCCGAACTAAATGGGTGCGAGACTCTAAGGAAAAAGTAAACTTTCTATTTCTGGACATTCAACAATGAAACCCTGAAAAGCAATGACATTGTCTAAAAACCTAGAAAACAGAAAGAAGAAAGATAGGCAATAAAATGGGAACACTCAAAGATTTTCTCCTCTTATTTTGCTCCAAAGTGTAGAAATCCTACAATACATTCAAAAACTCATCATTTCTACATTCATTCCAGCAAAATCTGGCCTCCCCAAAAGAGCAATAGCCGTGTCATTCCAGTAGCATGCGATCTCCAAGAGATCCAGCCCTAAATTCCTCTTTCAATGATATATTTAACATTGTCAAAAACTGCATTTTCATTTCCTGTTCCTCATGTCTTTTTGTTTGGTTTCAATCCCTTTGTTTCATTTCCAAATCCTTGGTTTGGTTTGAAACATTCATTTCGCAGGCTCAAACGACTATCCCATTTCCTTATTTTTTGTAATGCTTTAATATTTCCTTAAATATATGCTACATGGATCATAAGTCCTTACCTAATTGTTGCTTTGTCAAATAACAAATAAAAATAAAAATTAAGCTCCCCAGATGGCATGTACAGACAAGTCTATCCATTGTGGGGGTTTGCACATGTAGCATTAATCATTTATCATTTTACCCCCTACATCCCACATTAAAATCTGGAGTGTCGCATGACCAACTATACCTAGCCCTTATTTTATTACATGGCTTGCAAATCGCTCTAATAAATGACTCCTTGACATAGCTGGTAAATACCATGTTGTCCATTGAGGGCCATCGACGTGTGCTCCACATCCTCCAAAACTCTTCATGTCCATTTACTCACTGTTGTGGTAGGTAGTACACCCATGAGTATTGTATTATTTTCACCATGTATTTGGTAACTATACTTTCTACCTCCATTTGTATTTGGTTGAGGCATCAAACAAAATTTCCTAACATACACATCTAGCCGTATAAATTTGCCATCGATGTTATTTTATTGAGAATACACCTTCGACACTAAATATGGACTGTTCTTCTCTATGCGCCATGTCTCCATTAAAACGCTACCTTGAAATGCACTATATGTTATGTAGATATTTTCTGTATGTCGAAAACCTTGCTTCCTTGCTCCGAAGTCCACCAGTGATTCATCGATCTAATGGTGTCATATTTCACCGTCTAGGCCTGCAAGTATAAATAATGACACATTTAAAACCAAATAATATAACAATATAACCTTAAGCATAAAGCCTTCATAGCTTGTTATTAACTTTTTCTCTTTTTTTATTTATTTTCAATATAATATAACCTACATTATATATAAGATTTTTTTTGTTAGATTAAAAGTGGGTTTTTGTCAAGGATCCCAAAACCTAATTACAATGGAACAGATTGCATCAAAGTACATCAGATTAAATCAAGGTAAGGACAACCAAAAGGAAAAAATAAGGAGCATGCAATAGGACCAAAAAGGAAGGTGCCATCCTTTGCACCAGAGGAAGGCACTTTCCTTTGTGCCAGAGGAAAACATCTTCCATTGCACCAAAGGAAAAACGGGCAGGAAGGGAAGGCCCGCCAGAAACCAAATTTGAATCAAAAGGTGCCAAACAATATTTTGAAGCTCACAAAGGGTGGGAGAAAGTGCTAGACCGCCCCAACCACTAAATGACAATTTGAACCTTTCCCAAATGTAGGAAAAGAAACAAAGCCATAAATTTAAAAATTGAAACAACCCAAGGGTGGGAAAACTAGAAACCACCCTTGGGAAATAGAGAACTAAAGGAAAACAAGCATCCCACGTAGGGGAGCCCTAGAAGAAACATAGAAGGAACAAAATCTTGTAAAATGGAACTGTAGTGGTTCAGCAGCAAAGGAACACCCTAGGCCACATGGTCCTTTAGCAAAAAAGGAAGCCTTCGAGAACACCTACCCAGCAAAGGAAGTAGCAATAGTAGAACAACACTTCTGAAGGAAAGGATGGGAAAGCACCACAAGAATTCAAGAGAAAGGATTCCCAAAGATGCATGACTGCAGGAGTTAAAGCACAAAATAAAAAACATCATTCATCTATCCTAGACAACCTTCAACAGCTTCAGGGCCACATAAGAGGAAGTCCCGCAAGGAATCAATGACAAGAAATACAGAGACCCTTGCCAGCCACTAAAGGAACTGAAATCCTATAGGAACCACCAACTCAAACCCAAAGAGCAGAGTCACAGTAGAAAGCACATGGGCAACCCTCAAAACCCAAAAAGAAGCTGTACAAAACTGCTCATGAAGCCAGAATATGGCATGTATTATATTATATATAATATAATACATTATATTATACATTATATATAATATGACATGTATTATATTATATTCTTTTATTTTTCAATTCATTTATAATATGAATACATATACATATATAAATAATTTTCTTATTTGATTTTTTTATTATATATAGTATTATTATATATATATATACATACATATATATATATATATATGTATGTATATATATATATGTATGTATATATATAGATATATATATATATATATGTATATATATATATATATACATATATATATATATATATCTATATATATACATACATATATATATATATATACATACATACATATATATATATATATACATACATATATATATATATATATATATATATATATATATATATACATATATATATATATATATATATATATATATATATATATATATATATATATATATATATATGTTAGTTTTTATATTTTTTTTTTTCATTTTAATATATATAATTATCATATATGTAATATATATATATATATATACATTTATTGAGGTTCTCAACATGAAATCTAAAGGTTTCAACTTTAACACATCAAACTAAAAGAAAACAAGCAAACTACAAACTAGGAAATCTAAGCCCAAAATTTAATTTTATCGAATGAATGAAAACATCAATACAATCGATAATGACTTCAATCAGTAAAAAAAACCCTATAAACCAAGGAGGCTCAAACTCTGTAGGGTGAGCTCATGATTGAGGTCATATCAAACATTTGCACTCAAAGACAAACAAAACTCCCAAAAACCAAATTTTAAAGGTGGGTCCCCAATTTTTGGGGTACGTTGTGGAGCAGCCACAACAGGACACAAAGGCAACCCTTGGACATAAATTTATATGATTAATCTAGTGCTACAACCCCTGGTGCATGAGAAATAAGGTTTCATTTTGCATCCGCTATCCTTGACAATGGCCTGCAGGCACAACCTCGAGTTCTAGATATCATTTTCCAAGTTTCAGCTTAGATCTATCATTGATTTTTGCTTTGTTAATTAGTTTTAGAATAGATCTAGTTTCTTGAATGCATTTGCACTATTATTTTCTAAGTTATCCACATACTTATCATTTAGTTTTTCTGAATTTTGATCTTATTATGCTTACATATCATTCTTCATAGATTTGCTAATAAAGCCTCATCACAGAGGCTACCCATGCTACTGATATCCTACTATTTTTTCTTGTATGTAGGATACAGGTTTCAGGACCAAACCCAAGTGTTTAAAATGATAGATCCCTCTAGGCAAGAAGGAGAAGGAGGCATATATAAGCCCTCATACAAGTTCGTGTGTAAGACCAAAAGGCCTGCAGAGTGCACCATCCCCTTGCAAGGGAGCCTTTATTTTTTCTTGTATTTTCATTGTATCAACCTGGGTATCCCTAAGAGGTACTGATATGTAATCGAAATCCACATGAATAAATAAAAAATATTTCTTGCATTTGTCACTTCCATGTCATTTCATATTTATGGTCTTTTATTTTGATATGATGTTGCAAGTAGACTAGGTGCACAAATTCCTGAGATCGTAAAGATACCTCATAAAGGAAAGAGGATAAGGTTGATCCCTAAGAAGCTAGTCACTTACCATATTGAGAAAATAGAAGAACATATGTATAACCACTCAATTATGGAACAATCATAATTGGTAGAACTCATGGAATATTTAGAAGTTGATGACCAACTACCTTCTAAGATTTCCAAGATCTACTAGAGACAGTGATGGGTACATATATCATATCATCTGATATAGAGAAAGGAAACCTGCAATTTCCAATCAATCACTAAGGGAATATGAAATATAAATAATGCATTTTTATGGGTCAAGGTGCAAAAAGGTCAAGGTGCAAAAATGGAGTTAGAGTGGGTGTAGTCTTAAAGTCTCAATTAGGAGTGAAAATATTTTATTTTAGACTCACTTGGTCTTGCATAAATAATACTGTAGAGTATGAAGCTCTTTGCCTAGGACTAATGCAAGCAAAGAATATGGGCATAAAAATGTTGGACATTTATGGTGACTCAGAGCTGATTGTCAATCAAGTCATAGCAAAGTATAGAAATAAGCACCATTATTTGAAGGTTTATAGGAATAGAGTTAGGGACCTGATGGAAGCTTTTAATGCTTTAAACTTGTATGCTATCCCTAGGTAGAATTTTTTTTTTGTTGATGCCCTAACCATCAAAGGAGCCAATTTATCTCCTTTTGTAGATTATGGATCCCCAAGAATAGGAGAGTGAAACTTGTTTTCAGGACAGTAGTTCTAATTAAACAGATATATTAGCAAGTATTCAATAGTGACAAACATATTATTGATTTTTTGATTAAAGAGGTTGATTATGTTCTCTCACAGGGTGATCTAGTCCAAGATATTGACCAAAACAAAGTAAGACAACTAAAAAATAATCATATACCAAAAGGTCTGATCACTCTAGAAAGATTTTTTGATAATGAAGATGACAATAGGTTAAAGTAAATGAAAGTGGATGACAAAATCTATAAAGAGATCAAAGTACAAAATGAAGAAAATATGAATATTGGTATCCAATGTGCTGGAGAGAAAGCAAAAATGATTTAAAGATTTATGTCATAGATATCAAGATATAATAGCTTGGACTTATGATGACTTGAAGGTCTATGATAAAAATATAATCTAGCATACCATTGAACTAGTACCTGATTCCAAGCCATTTAGATAGAAACAGAGATCAATGAATCCCAAAATTAAAGTGATCATGAGATAAGAGTTGCTTAATTTATTGAGAGCTAAGATAATCTATCTAGTTAAGCACTCCACCTGGGTGGCCAATCTGGTCCTAGTAAGAAAGAAGAATGGGGATATATGTCTCTGTGTAAAATTTAGGAACCTAAACCAAGCTTCTCTTAAAGATCACTACCTCTTACCTCAAATAGATCATATTTTATAGATGGTAGCAGGGGCAAAGATATTCTCTTTGTTAGATGGCTTATCTGGGTACAACCAGATTTGGGTCAAGGATGAATATCAACACAAGACTACATTTAATACAAAGTGGGGTACCTTCTTCTATCAAAGAATGCTCTTTGATCTATCAAATGTTGGTGCCACTTTTCAAAGAGCAATAGATTATGCTTTTGGTAAGCTTATCAATAAAATAATATTGATATATTTAGATGATATGACTATATTTTCTCATGAGAAACAAGATCACCTTCATCATTTAGAACAAGTCTTCTAGAAGTGCAGAGAATTTGGCATATCATTAAATCCTAAGAAATCCATATTTGCAGTCCATGAGGGGAAATTTTTGGGGCATGTAGTGTCAAAACAAGGAATATCCATTGATTTGGATAGGATAAAGTAATATTATCTCTTCCTCTTCCAATGAATAAGAAGGCTCTGCAGTATTTATTTGGGTAGATTAAAATTTAAAAAAAAATTATTTTAGATTTTGCTCAGATTGTTAGGCCAATCTCAAAATTACTCAAGAAGGATACCAATTTCAAGTGGAATGATAAGAGGAAACAAACATTCAAACTAATAAAATAAGCCATTACCATAGCTCTAGTTTTGGTCAACTCGAATTTTGATAGAGACATCATTTTATATGCTTATAGGGCTGAGGAGAGTTATGTTGTTGTGCTAAACTAAAAGGATGATCTAAATAATGAACACCCCAATTTATTTTAGACTTAGATACTACATGAATATCAGGTGAAATATAACTTCATAGAAATATAGGTGTTTGCAATCATGAAATCTCTAAAGAAATTCATACAATACCCAACTCAAAGCAAGATAGTGGTATATGTAGTTCATTCAGATGTCAGAACCTTCATTTTACAAGGAAAAATTAGTGAGAAATGATCAGGCTAGATCATAAAGATTTAGGATTTTGACATAGAGATTTACACCACCAAACTGGTTAGAGGAAGAGCACTTTGTCAGGAGTTGGCAACTAAAGCTAATTCAAGATAAGTAGTATGGCAAATTGAAGAGCTAGAGCAAGAAGATGATACTCTCCTAGAAGGAACAAATTGGATAGATGAACTAACAAACTACTTCCAAATAGGGGTATGTCTTCCAAATTAAAATGCTTCATAAAGGAGAAGGTATAGGCTTCAAGCTGTACACTATACAATGCTATCTAGAGAGCTTTACAAAAAAAACCTAGATATTGTCCTTTTAAGATGTGTAAGAGAAGATCAAACGCATAAGATCTTAGGAGAATTCCATGATGGATTATCTAGAGGTCATTATTTAGGTAGATATACTAAACTTAAGATCATAAGAGCAAGATATTATTGGTTTGCTATCTTTGTTAATTCCTTTAAGACTGCTAGATCCTGTGACAAATACCATAGATACACGAGAAAAAATAGAAACACTATAATGCCCCTACAACCAGTAAGTAGAGAAACCATTTCAGTAGTGGGATCTAGACTTTGTGGGAGAAATCAATCCTAATTATTTACCAAGATACAAATATATTATGATAGCCACAAATTATTTTACTAGATGGGTTGAGGTGATTCCTACCAAAAAATATGATCAAGAGGTAGTCCTTGAATCTCTTGAAAATCTGATCACCAGGTTTGGCATTCTAAAAGCTTTAGTAAGTGAAAATGGTCCAGATTTCATAGGGTCCAAGTACATCAATTTTGTACATTTTTGGAATGGTGAAGCTTCAAAGGAGCAACGATGAAAGTAGTGGAGGAATTTGAATGGTCGGAGGCGGGAAGGAACCTCGTGAACTAGGTCACTAGGATGTGACAGGTGAGGATCCAAAGGTAGGTAAGACTTTTGAGGAGACAGAGGATGGATAAGATTCCATCCCTGACCAAGTTGGAAAAGTACGAGGAATCAAACCCCCCGACAAATATATTGACAAGGGGACCCATGCAGGGGCTATGGGCCCCAAAAAATTCCTTTCCTTCGCAGAGACCCTCAAAGGTAAAAGGAGCAATTTCTTTGATTCCCTCCCACCTCTCATTCCTAAAAATAATAGGATAATCGCTCCTCCAAACATCATGGATGGGTTTTTATCCCTAGAAACGTACTCCCTGGTGGGGAAGTTCATAGGTGGAAGGCCAGATATAGAAACTATAAGGTCATGGGCATTTTCCAAGTGGAAGATAGTAGGAAATATGGAGATTGTAGTGTTGTCCAGAGGCTTTTTTATCATCCGCCTCAATAACCAGGAAGATGCGAACCGCATCCTAACAGGAGGGCCATGGTTCCTGGGTAGGCGAAGCCTCTTCCTTAGACCCTGGGGGGAGGACTTCGATCCTGAAACACAGAGCATTAATACCGCTCCTATCTGGGTTCATCTCCCTAACCTTCCCACCCAGTTTTTCCATGAGTATTTCCTAAAAGGGATTGCTAGAACCATTGGAGAACTTGTAGCAATTGACCATTCCACCCTGGCTAGGTCGAGAATGACCCATGCAAGAATATGCGTGAATGCTAATCTAGACTCTGAGCTCCCAACCTTCATGGAACTCGGATATGGAAAGTACCTAAGGAAGTAGACCATGGAATACGAGAACAAGCCAACCTTCTGTGTGGAGTGTCAAACTCAGGGCCACCTCAGAAATCAATGCCCAAATCTGGTAGTTCCTAAAGAAGCACCAAAGAAACCCGATCAAAGAGGGATGAATGGCAAAGGGTACACAAGGAATCAAGGATTTAGGTTCCCACCAAACAAAGGAGTCTACAGGCCAGCCAGGAGTGACCAACACCACAAGGATCAAGGAGCTCCATCCCAATAGATGGAAAAAGGAAAGCAATAGGTCGAGATAGACCATGAGGTACAGGTAAGCCCTTCGATACCCAGTCACAATAAGTTTGAAATTCTAGCTGAGGTTGAGGGAGAGCAGATGAATGAAGGACCGATGGAGCCTGTGCTAAACCTCCCAATAAGCCTGGAATCCCCCTCAATATCAGGGCCCTCGAATGTTTCCCCAACATGCCCCCCTCCAAACTGCCCTTACGGCATGCCCCAAAACCCAGGAGAATATAGAAAAAGAATGGATGAAGAAGATGCCAAGATTGATACCATAGAGAGGATGGTGAATGAGGGGTGTTCTAGCCCCGTCCTACAACAAATTGTCCCTCCAAAATTTAGTCCAAAATAAACAAGGAGTTCAATGAAATCTCCCATTGATTTTGGTAGTAGGAAAAAGCGGGGAAGAATTTCAGAGGCCGAACAATACAAAATCAGGCTTGAAAATGAGATTGCAAATGGGACTCAGAGAACACTTTTTTCTCCAGTTATCATCGACCTCAAAGATGATAACAAATCCAACAAACCTCCTCCACCTCAGGGTAGGGGGAGAGGGAAGAATTCCAAGTAGTCTAAATGAAGGTCCTCTCATGGAATGTGAGAGGCCTTAATGGCCCAACCAAACAAAGGGTGGTTAGCTCATTAAGGAGAGAAATCAATCCTACAATATTCATTCTACAAGAAACAAAAATAGATGAAGAACTGTCAAAAGAAATTACCTCCAAAATATGGTGACAAGGGGAAGTTGCCTTTAGGTAGGCTAGAGGAGCCTCTGGAGGACTAATGTGTTTTGGGATCCTAGGAAGTTGGAAGGCAGAGTCATCCAGGTAGATGATAGGGTCCTAAGTGTGCTTTTCCATGACATGGACAACAATATGTCATGGATTCTGTCTAATGTCTATGCACCCAACACCCTTCAAGGGAGAGCATCCCTATGGGAATATTTGAGCAACATGAAAGAGGTGTTTCACAACATCCCATGGGTGGTAGCAGGGGACTTTAACATACCTCTCTACCCCTAAGAAAAAAAGGAGGGTCAGGTTCACCCACCAGGAGCATGGATGAGTTCAACGAGTTCATAAACTCCAATGATCTAATGGACGTCAAGCTGAAAGATGCTAAGTACACCTAGAGCAACAAATGCTTGGGAAGTCAACTCATCCAAGAAATACTGGATAGGTTCTTATTGTCCCAGGTAGCCATTACAGTTTTTGGAGATTCAACTCTCCACTCACTACCCAAGATTGCATCAGACCACAGTCCCATCCTTCTAGAGGTGCAGCAGGCCCATTCCTTCAGAAGGCCTTTTCATTTGAAGCAATGTGGATAAAGCATCATGATCTGAGAGACCGTATCAACCAATGGTGGCAACAATCCTTCCAGGGAAGTCCTTCCTTCAAACTTTCCCAAAAGTTAAGGATTGTGAAGGACAACCTCAAAGTGTGGAACAAGGAGGTTTTCAGGAATCTGTTTGAGAACAAGAAAGTTGTGGGTGAAATATTAACGGTAATTGAAAATAAAATTCAAAATGGAGCATGTGATGAAGCAACCAGGATAGAAGAAAGAAACATGCTAGCTGAATATCACAACATTCTGGCTTGTGAGGAGACTTTTTGGAGGCAAAAATCTAGAGCCTTGTGGCTCAAAGAAGGCGATTCAAATTCCAAATTCTTCCATGTTACTACCCTGAGGAACAGAAGCAACAACAAGATCAGGGAGCTGACTAAAGGGGATGGGTCTACCACCCAAGACATCCATGAGATCAGGGATGAAGTAGTTTCCTACTTCAGCTCCCTCCTTGGAGATGAGGCCCCATGCTTGGCCACAACCAAAGAGGCCATGCTGCAATTCATTCCTCAATCAATTAATAATGACATCAATGGGAAACTTAATGCACCTTTTTAAGATGAGGAAATACGACTGGCCCTATTTTCCATGGACCCTGATAAGGCCCCGGGCCCAGATGGATTCCCACCCTATTTTTTCAAACCTTCTGGGATGTAGTAGGGTCAGATGTCTATCCAGCCATCCGAGAATTCCAGTCTTCCAAGCACATTCCCTGGAGCTACAACTCAACTTTCATTGCTCTCATTTCAAAAGGTCCAACTCCCAAATCGATGGCAGATTTTAGACCAGTCAGTCTTTGCAATGTCATCTATAAAATCCTCACCAAATCTATAGCCAATCGAATGAAAGAAGTTCTACCCTTAATCATTGACCCTTGCCAAGGAAGTTCCGTTCAAGGGAGGTCAATCCTAGATGGAGTCATCACGGTTCATGAGGCCCTCCATTCAGTGTCTCAGACCAAAAAGGCTACTTTTGCCCTTAAAATGGACATGAATAAGGCCTATGAACGCATCAACTGGGAGTTTGTGAGCACCACCCTATTAAAATTTGAGTTCCACATTAAGTGGATTAGGCTAATCAAAGGCTACATTTGTAAACCTTGGTTCTCGATCCTCGTTAACAAGCAAATAGTAGGGTACTTCCAGAGTAGCAAAGGACTTAGATAAGGGGATCCAGTTAGCCCTATGCTTTTCATAATCATTGTAGAAGCCCTTGGAAAGATAATTAAAGCTTCCTGTATGTCCGACCTCATATTTAGAATAAAAGAAACATCCCTAACCGACCCGGTCACCCATCAGTAGTTCATGGATGATACTTTGTTGCTAACCTTGGCATCCGTTGGAGAGGCCAAACCATCAACCATATCCTGACTCTATATGAGGATGTTGTAGGCCAGAAGGTTAACTTCAATAAAAGTAAAATCTACTTCCTCAATACCCCTGGTCCTAGACAAGTCAAGATTACCAAGATATTGGAGTGTTCAATATCAACTCTCCCCATGTCTTACCTGGGCCTTCCACTATTCACTAGTGCTCCAGTTCAGTCAATGTGGAACAATGTGTTGGAGAGAATCCAAAAGAAACTAACAGGGTGGAAAGGGCACCTCTTGTCCCAAGATGGCAAAGCAACTCTGACCATGGCCTCACTCCAAAGCATTCTAGTATACTTCTTATCAGTGTTCAAGGCCCCAACCAGGGTGTACCAAAAAATAGAACAGTACCAAAAAAACTTCCTTTGGTCAGGTTCAGAAGTCAAGCAATGAATACACTTAGTTGGTTGGAACAAGGTTTGTCGATCGAAAGAGAATGGAGGTTTAGGCCTAAGAAGAGTATCCCATATCAACACAACCTTACTAGCCAAACAAGCATGGTGAGTGATCACCAATGTTGAGAATGAATGGACCATGATTGTGAAAAGGAAATACCTCCAAGGAATAGATTTTTTGAACAACACAATTCAAAGTAGAGGATCAACCTTCTGGAAAGCCATCCTGACAAGCAGAGACATAGTTAGCAAAGGCATGAGGTGGATCTTGGGGAATGGATGGAAAATAAGGTTCTGGGAGGATAAGTGGGCTAGAGAAGAAGCACTAATACATGATCCCTACCTAGTCTGAGTAGAAGTCCATACTAATGAAATCCTAGGGCAAAAGGTGGTAGACTTCATGAGTCTAGATAGAAATAGACCTAGATGGACACTGATAAAGATCCAAGGATTTGAAGCTAAATTTGAGGCTCTAGAAAATATATTGAGGTAGCAATTCATTCCTTCAGGAGGAGGAGAAGATCATGTCTGGTGGGCAGCAATAGAGAGTGGAGACTTCTCTATTAAATTGGCTTACAAGCTATTGTTAAGTCCTGAGGATCCTATGTTTCAGACCCAGTTAGTGTGGACTAAGAAGCTGATCCCCAAAATATCCTTTTTTTCATGGCTTGTCATACAAGGCAAAATTCTCACCATAGATAACATGATTAAGAGAGGAATTATGGTCCCTAACAGATGTTGTCTTTGCAGGGCAAACTAGGAATCGATTCAACATTTATTCCTTGATTGTCCTGTTTCCTTGACCATCCTAAATGGGTTGTTCCAAGCTTTCAACATTTCTTGGGTTAAACCGGCCTCCATCTATGAGGTATTCTAGCAATGGCCCAATCCCTTTGTCAACATTAGGCTTAAATTCATGTGGAAAATCTATCTCCACCATTTCCTATGGTAAATTTGGTTAGAAAGGAACCACCAAGCTTTTAATGAGTCCAGAAGGGATCTTGCATCCATTACTAGCAAAATTCTTGCTTTCACCAAAGAAAATGCCATTATACATCCTCTATCCTCTTAATCGTTCTTCTAGTGAGAATCTCTTAGGACAATCCTTAAGTATCCCTCTTGAGGACACCCCCCTCCTAGGTCAGTCCAACCCTAGATTAGAATCTAAGTGGATTCCTCCTCCATCGGGTTGGCTCAAGTTAAACTTTGATGGTGCTACCAAGGGCAACCCGAGTAGGGCTAGGGTAGGAGGAGTGGTGAGGGACCACCAAGGTCGCATGGTGCTTGCCTTTGTAGAACACCTTGGAATCCAAACCAACAACGAAGTAGAAGCTAGAGCTCTTTGGTGAGGAATGGATTTGGTGCAAGAGACTCAAGGTAGACTTATAGTGGAAGGTGATTCTCTCAATATCATAAATCTTCTCAAGAACAACAGAAATCCCCCTTGGAGGATTGAGGCTTACATCAAGGAAGTGAGGATCCTGCTAGGAACTAGAGGTGACACGGTGGTCCAACACGCCTTCAGAGAATCCAACAAGGTAGCGAACAAGCTAGCAAACCTAGGGGTGAATTTTGATGGTTTGGTCACGTGGACCTAGGGAGTGCCGCATGACATGGAGGTCCTCATTCAAAATGATTGTAGATTATGAGGATGATGTGGCTCACGAGTGATAGGACCATGACCACTTTTTCTCATGATGTCCAAGTTGGATATCGTAATCAGGCCCAAAGGAAGAAATACTTGCTTCGACTATTTTGGCCTATCAGATGCACGAGAGTGGACAACATTGAGAATCACAAAAATCAGCATGGTTTTTATGGGCACATTGATAAAGTGGCCCGCATTCACCCTAGGAGGGCCATTCAATGTTGGACGTGGTCCTGAGGTGAGCGGTTGGAGGCTCCCCACCATGATCTTTGTGAAGTTGCCATTTTAGGAGGTCCTAGTTTTCTTGCCAAGTATGCCATTTCAAAAATATCCATGATTACCAAGATAGGGGATCCAGATAGGTATGAGGTTTGGCACACTGGCACGAGATTTTTGCTGACAAAGGAAGCCAAGTGGATCACCATCCAGGTGGAAGATAGATCGACACATAGTCCAAGGTGGGGCACCTTCCTCCATGATGATTCGAATTCGAGCAACGAGGGCATCCAAAATCTTCACCACCCTCCTATTAAAAGCAAGCATCGGGGTACATTGAGGACCATTCGAGCTGCAATAGTGTCTACGATTTGGAGTCTGGTGAATTTTCCTAAGGTGAAGTGTGAGCACAAGGAAACCATGACCTTCGTGGAGCCAAGTTGTGTGGAAATGGAGCCCTTGGAGGAAGCCATCCTCACTAAGAGGGGCTTCACCCCATTTTTTAACCTATTTTTGGGAGCAGAGCATGATATTACAGTAGCTGTGATGGAGTCATGGGACGATAGAAGAGTGGAATTCTAGGGGTGGGAATTCATAATTGATGTGAATCTGCTAGCCACCATCATGGGACAAACGGCCAAAGGAAGGTCAATTCACAGACAAAAGCATAATTGGGAGGTGGAGTTAAAATAATTCAAGGATACCTCCAGAATATACAAGGAAGCGAAGAATGGTCTATTAAGGACTGACCTCCCTACCCCATGGAATGTTGTCATGAAGAATGTGATGGAATTCATCATAGCTGAGGACCCTGGCAAGGTCCTCCTTAGTTTTCATTATGCCTTCATGAACTTTTTTTTGAGACGTAAACCCCATAAGCATTCCTCAATTCCTGGTCAATTCGATGAACTACACCATCAATTCGTGTAGGAGCAAGAAAGGGTCTGACCTACCAATGCACCAAGGCTTGTATAAGGTCATCTATAGTCATGTCTTGGCCAATTCCCCCTAGATTGAACTCCCTGCCAATCCCCAAGCTGAAAGCTCCAGAGGTAGGGACAGTCCTGGGCTGCCTAGGCCCTACACGACATCCCCGACGAAGAAGAGAGTGGGGGAGATGCCGGCCAAAGGAGGGCCCACGAAGAAAAAGTTGAATATTGAGGACACTGAAGGCCCCACAAGATCCTCGTAGTGGCTAAAAAACAAGCAAGTGCAGGGGAGCTCAAAAATCCTCGAGGTAGATTCTAAGTATGAGGGTCCTGACCTGACTAATATGGTCCTCAAGTACTATGTCATTATGACTTCGACCAATATCATGTAGTATATGAAGGGGATCCTAGATGCATTTACTATTGTGTTCTTCAATGAAGGGTACCAGGGCTGAAAGACTATGAAGGCCAATCCAGAGGTGAACGCGTAGGAGGAGGACAAGGATGATGAACAGGACGAGGACGACGATGAAGAGGTCTAGCTTCCTACTGTTGGATGTCGTGCATAGAAGAATTTTTTTAGTTTGGTGACGAAGATGAATATTCCTAACTACTTACTATTGGATACCCTACATAAAGGCTTTTTTTGTAGTAAGGGTATTAGGGTTGCGGTTTTGTTGGCTATACCACTACAATTAGGGGTACTTTTTGGTTGTTGTCATCATGGTGGCATTTTTGCTATCTATTTAGTTCATGTAAGTGCTTTTTAGTGTCTTGATAGATATCATGTTAGTTGTTCTATTGTATGGGTCGTGGTCCAAGGTGATTAGGAGGTATAGAGGACTGAGGGTCCTTAGGACTACAAGTATTTTGTACTTCAATGTTAAGCTATATTTTATACAAAGGTTTTGGGTAAACCTATAAAACTTGTACGTAATGGAATCCTTAAATTAATAAAAAAAAGTACATCAATTTTGCTAGAAGATATGACATTCACCTAAATAATTATTCTAATTATTATGCTTAGGCTAATGGCTTACTAGAATCAAGCAATAAAATCCTCCAAAGAATGATTAAAATATCTCTTGAAGATAATAAATGATCCTAGCATTTACTCTTGAATCAGGTCTTATGGGCAGATAGAATCACTATGAAGAAATCTATAGGCACATCTCCTTATGTTCTAGTATATGGGAAAGAAGTTGTGCTTCCCATTCACTTAGAAGACCCAGTAAGTGATGATAATTTTGACAAGGGAGACCCAGTAAGTGAAAGGTTGTTTTAGCTACTACATTTAGAAGAATAAAGAGAGGAATCCTATAAAAGGTTCCAAAAAAATTTATCACAGACAAAGGGTTGGTTCGATAGAAAAACCACCTTTAGGAGGTTTAGAGTTGGTGACTCAATTTTGAAATGGAATGTAGACAAGGCCAAGCTAGGGAAACATGAAAAGTTTGACTCATTCTAGGAAGGTAATTTTCAAAAAAATACAGTAAATCAAAAGAACACTTTTTAGCTCCAAGATTAGGATGGCAATTTGCTACCAATCCTTGTAAATGGGTATCATATGAAACTATACCTTAAGTAAGAGATCATTTATTCAGTACTATATGTATCATAATATGTAAATATTTTTATTTTTTGCACTTTGTATTTATAGAAATAAGGAAAAATAAAAGATGTGCCACAGTGGCAAGTATCCTCGTAACCATGATCCCATATCTACTTATCAAGTTCTCGCTATGCCACATGTCTTATTCTAGCATTATATCATTCTCGTAAAAAAAAAGTATGCAAATAAGATCTTACTTTACTTGAAATAAAAAAATAGAGAAGGGGAGTGTGAGGCTCTCTCTTCAAGACAGTGAGTAGCACATAATTTTGAATTCAGACAAAAGGTGTTTGCACGTGTTATATTTGCACCACCAACCGTAGGGTTTAGCCAATTGTGAATAGGACATGGCATCGACGTAATACCACATGATTTTACATGTAGCTGAAAATTACACCCTCCAAATTAAATAAGCATGCTCTAGGGACACTCTATGTTTGGAACCATGGAGCATAATACACTCTTACCGCATACTTTGAATTTTGAGAGTTGTATAGTGAAGAAAGCCATTTTTGTAGTGAGTGATTTTTTGAAGAGCAACCAAGTGCACAATTTTCTTTCTGAGTAAGAGTAATCTACTTGCATTCAACACTGGCCACTTCTTCTATATATAATAAATATGCTTCCATGGAAAGTGATGTGGATAGTTGTTTCCAAGACTCTACGAGTAATATTGCAGACACTGTCACCACCTATAAAGAGAAGGCTTATATGAGAATAGAGGTGGTGAAGAGAGTTTCCATTGGTATATCAACATTGATCTCGAAGGAAATAGTAGTTAGTTGACTATTATATTTTTTTATGTGTTATTATATACACCCATATCCTAAATTGATACATGCAATAGCAGAGAACTATAATATTGAACATAAGATATTACAAAGCATTGTGGAAAAGATCCTAATGCATATTAAGAGTGAATATTTCAATAATGCTTTCACACTAGGAGTGAAACCAAGTGGAAAATCCAAAAAATTCTCTGCAAAAGATCAAGCAAAATACTACTCATTGAGCAAACATGCTGAGGGGGAAAAATTTTCTTGAATTGGGTAGCGGTCTAGATCGAAAGAAAATTGAGTAACAATGCCCTACCATCAACCCAAATTAGAATAGATGAGTTCAAATACTCTAATATTTACTCAATACTGGCCATAATAGTTGGTTTATCCTCTGATAGGTATGTGTCTAATTGGCAGATAGCTATCACCCATTGCATTGCCAACCCCAATAATTACGACCCTACCCACATGAGTAACTACCCAATATTCTTTGACTGGCCATAATATTTGGCTACCATGACTCATGAAATTTTGATAAGAATGAAAGACAACAAGGAAGGAGCATATTTTAGATACTATTATTATATGGCATGGCTCTTCCTTTATTTCAATTACTTGGAGCTACCATTTATCCCAGTGAAAAATACAAATCCTAATGGAACCACTCTCGTCGTCTATTCCTAGATGAATGTACTGAGAAAAATATATTATTATTATGATTTCAATAGAGAGTTCCTAGGGCTTGCCCTAAATCTAATTTATGGATGAATACCCAAAGTACCTAAATTGGTAGATGATACACTAAGGAAGAAGGGGGAGGAAGAAGGTGACTGGTACATACTGACTGAGGGGATAATTATTTGCCTATATGGTTTTACTAAGAAATCCTTCATCCTATATCATTATGTTACCAAGAGAATGTTCTCTCTAGAATACTACCACTAGAAGGATTATATAAATGTTATATTCAGAATAGGAAAATGTAGGAAGAGCATGTGCACCTATCCCATTAAGGTGAGGGATATCTATATTAACAAAAAGGGACAATATAAGAGGATTATGAAATATATGCAAGAATTGGGGCTAGTAGAACTCCCTCATAGATGGAGATATGACCAAGAGAATAAATTTTTAGAAAACGTAAATGACCCACAAGCTAAGATTGTGAGATTCAAAAGAAATATTCAACCCAACTTTGAGAAATTTAGAAATAATGATGAAAAATCAGAATTGGAATGGGATGTTCAACACATGGAGGCATTGCCCCCTTGGAGATATTTCTATGATCATGTTGTAGATTATGATCCAGAGCACAATCCAATGCATGTCTATATAGAAGATGATGTTAAATAATTGATTAAGAAAGAAAAATAGAATCATGCAAAAATGTTTGAATTTTGGAGAATACGGGTGGAATAAAATATAGTAAAATCTAGGTTTCCCACTAAAAGTGATAGATAATTTGAAGAATTGTAAGACCTGCATGTTGATACATAGAAAGATAGTAGGAAATTTTTGGCATTAAGCTTTAGAAAACCTACGGGCTAGGGAGGAGAAACAAATGATAGACAAGCTACGAGGCAGAAGTAGAAAACAATCACCATAAGACCCCATCCATACTCCCCTCCATGTACAAAGACCTCCAAAAAAATTATCCCTACCAGAAAAGGTAAAAAAGTTGCTTTTCAACCTTCAATAGAGCAGTTGTAGACATATGGGTCAGGCACCCATCTAATGCAACACCAAGGTTATAAAGGAGGAGGTTTAGGCCCAAATGAGGTAGGAAATTAGAAAATTATTCAAGTTGAATAGAGACTGAAAGGCCAGCCCTAGGGGCATCTGCTAAAGGATATATAGAACCAAGATATAGACCAAAAGAGATCATGATTGATACCTTTGCAGTGATATTTGCACAATATACTCCTCCCCAATAGCAAATTCAACCTGAGATACGACCAATAGAAGCTCAAGAACAAGTCCAAGGGGAGAAATCAACGATAGATTATTTCAAATCATAATCATCAGTGGCCTCCCTGGGGATGGTTTAGGGAACATATGAAGAGGAACATAAAAATTAGGAAGCAGAATAGGCTTCCCAAGTATTGGAAAAAACTCAAGCTCCACTAAGAGAGTAGTCAAGCCCAAATTAAATTATGCATCAATCCCCATCAAGGGACTTATGTATGTTTTATTTTCATTCTTCTTCTAATATACCTTCTCTAAGTTCCTAGGAGAAATCCCCATTCCATTTTTAAAATCAAGTTCAATCGATGAAAGTCCCCCCATACACTTCATATCAAGTTCTCCCATCTATATAATCTCAGATTTCCACATCCATTCCATCTTCGCTCACTCAAGCTCCATCTATTTCCATAGAAGTTCAAATTCTAGCTTCCCCACCATAAAACTCCCTTGTGTTATTACTAACTTTAGCTACAATGGTAGTAGGGCCTAAAGCTGCAACACAACTTCCAAACCCATCGTTAATTGAAGCTATAGTGTCTACCTCTTCACACCAAGAATCCACTATTTTAGCTTCTCCACATACTCCTATTCATCTTGTATCATATTTGGCTGCCACATCTACTCAAACCACTAATCCTATCATGGCCCAGTACCAAAGTATAGATGAGATTTATTTTAACACAACTTGGTAGAATGAGCAACTGGCAAGACCGTCGAAAGAGACAACTCATAAAAGAAAGACTATTATTGTTGATCCAATGTCTAGGAAGAGAACAAATCTCACTACCACCCCTAAGGTGAATAATCCAAGGAAGGAGATGACTATGGAAGACTATGAGGTAATAGAAAAGATAGTGGATATCATGCAATTGCTTGTTGTTGATGAGCTAGTAATGGCTAAGGCCCATATGGACACAATATTCTTGCAAGGAGATATTAGAAGGGAGGAGAATGAAGAGTTGAAAGAAAAAATACAATAGTTGGAAGCTTTGCTTAGAGATCATGAAAGCCTTGTCAATACACTCAAGGATGAGGTAAATAAGTGGTAAGATAAATACCAGGAAGCTACCAACTATAGAGAGCAGGTTGAGAACATTCAATCTCAAGTAAGAGCTCTTATTGATTAAATACTCAATTGCAATAGCAATTATTGAGTGAAAGGGCCAGACCTACTGGATTTTTGAAGGATCGTGTGAAACAAGTTAGAAGAGAAATCTGGTCAAAAATCAAGAAAAAGGGGTCAAAGGCCAGATTAGTCTTTGTGTTCTTAGATGAGGTGACTGTTGACAATTCTGTCACATTTCTCAAGGGGTAAAAAAAAAAAAAAAAAAACAAATTTTGTACAGTGTTGTGTAAAGTTTTTCTTTGTTGTTTTTTATTTTGAAAAGTTGCAGCAATTTTGGCTTCCAATGCCACCCCTTTGTATATAAAGTAGAAAAGAAAGAACTTCGCTGCAGAACAAGCTAGAGAAAAGAGCTTCGCTGAGGGAAAATGAAAAGAGCTTTGCACTCGAAGCATTTCCAGCACTACTTCAGGTAAAAGTTTTGCAAAGTAGTTTCGTCGAAGTAAAATACAAAGAAAAGAGAGTGAAACTACTTTGCGCCTGAAGCATTTCTAGCATTGCTTCGGGTAGAGTTTTTGCAAAGTAGTATTGCCAAAGAAGAATACAAAAGCGGCGTTCGAAAGAACAACTTCACCAAAAAAAATGAAGGCAAGAAATCTACTTCGGGCCTGAAGCATTTTTAGAAACTACTTCGGGCGAGATTTCTACGAAGCAATGTGTCGTAGTGAAATACAAAGAAAAGAGGATGAAACTACTTTGCACCCAAAGAGTTTTCAGAAAATACTTCAGTCTGGAAATCAGTTAAGTGGAACTCAAAGGAGCATTGAAAGTGCTTCGCCAGAAAGTTGCCAAAGTACTCACTTCAGGACCCTCCATCAGCAAACCATTTTTACTTTGCCAAAAGCTCATTGTGAAGCATTTGCTTCAGCTAATTTTGTGTGAAGTACTTCTACCTGAAGTGAAAGAATGCAATGTCTTTTGAAGATAATTGCTTTGGCTGAAATCTTCCCGAACCAAAATTTTGAAAGAGGATCACAGCAAAGCATTTCTCTAAGGCATCCGCGAAGCAATTTACTCAGTGAAGCGACAAAGACAAAGAGGCCCATTTTGCGAAGTAAATATGCTTCGGCACTCCCCACCCCCGAATCGGTTTTGCGAAGCTCAATTTTGTGAAGTACAAGCCAAAGAGGATTTTTTGCTTCGGCCCAGAACCATTGCAAAGCGAAATTGTGAATGAAAACTTAGCGAAGCGCTTCACGGGTACGTGTTCCAAGCCGGGTATTTTCTCGAGGTGATCAAGTGCCTCATAAATGCAATTTTTTGTACCCGATAAGCTCACTGCTCATTTTTGGCAATCAAAAATGAAGTATCAAGCCATGATGGAGAGACCGACAAGCATGGCAACCACTTGAGCACCACACCCAAAGATCAAGGATGTCTAGACGGCTCATCAATGCACCTTTCCATGGTTGACCCGGTCACGGTTGCCAGTTTTGGTAACAGATTTGAGAGCTCAATCATGAGAGCCTTGGGGAGGAAAATTATTAGGGCTCAAGGGCATACTTCTTATTGTTGTGTAATTATGACTTAGAGGCCTGGGCCTTCTATAAAAACCCAGGCATTGTAATAGAAAAGGGGGGGAAACTATCTGCTAGAAAGCGACTGTAACTTGATTTCTTGTGATTAATACTAAAAGGCTTTGAGCTCAATTCTTCTCTTTTATGCTGCCTTCTGTGCTTGATTCTTTTGTATTTCTTCGTTTGTATACCGAGATGCTGAACTCGGCATCCAATGTGTGATCAAGGACTGTACCCTAAAACTCACTTTGAAGGATACATAGGAGCAGAAAAGCATTGTATTGGCTTTCTTTTATGCTGCCTTCTGTGCTTGATTCTTTTGTCTTTCTTTGTTTGTATATTGGATGCTAAACTCTATGTCTGGTGTGCGATCGGGGAAGGTACCCTAAAACTCGCCTGAAGGATACATAGGAAAATTGATATTGCATTTCTTTCATTTATCCTTGGTGTTCCTTGCTGCTATTCAAGTTGTTGGTTAGCGATCATGCTTCCTGTTCTCTCCCACCTTACATCACCAATTTCTCTAACCCTAACTCCTTTTATCTCTTTCTTGCACCCTTATCTTCAAACACTCAAGTAGTTTAGCATAGGAGCTGGCCTTTCTCCGGAGATTGGCATGAAGGGCATCTCTTCCCTTCAACCTTTCAATGTTGGTCCAGGTCTAGGGTGCATACATTTACTCAAAATCCTTACCTAGGCAGATTTTATGACCAACAGTTTCTAGCACACCTAGTGGGACCGACTGTGTCTATCTCAGTAATATCCATAACCAGTCAAGGTCCCATATTTTAAATCTCAAACCCGTCTTCACCGGGGCTGAAATTTCTAACCAATTCCTTGTGTGACCCGATCAGTCTCACTTGACTAGTGGTAGTGAGGACCGATGCCCTCATTACTGAAAGACTCTTAGAATCTGGTGACTCTGTTTACCAAAGAATATTTAAGTCATAAAGACCAGTACCAAAAGTTTTTGCCTTCATGCAAACAAGATGGAGAGTTAAGAATAGAGGAGAGGAAACCGAGTTCTTTGAGCTAGATATTGACGCCTTTGGGGAGCAATCAAGGTTGGTCACTCCCAAATCATTGTTATGTGGAACATCCTCACAAGAGGCTGCTATTGGTAGACAAGGCCTAACTTTTGATAGCACAACATCTAGTTTTCCTCCCAATCCTCCCAACTCACCAAAGTGTCCTAGTCCCTCCATTCCTATTAGCTGTCCTACTAGCAATCAAGAGGGAGCTTCGAGAATTCTTGTTTCTCAAAATATAGGAGCAATTATGGCACAAAAATAACAACAACAACAATAGCAAATGCAACAACCATAGCCACCTAGGTTGTGCCCAGCATGGGATTCCTTGTCACCACTAAATCTAGCAGGACAAGGGCAAGTGCCGCCTGCTACCATAAAGAAGATCCCAATGTTTGATGGAACTAGGAAGACTACTCTAGAGCATATCCAGGACATAATATCTCTGGCGATGATCCATGACATTACGGAAGAACAAATTATGGTAAAGCTTCTGGTTCTTTCCCTTAGAGGAAAACTCCTCTATTGGTACAGATATCTACCACCTGGTAGTATTACAGGATGGGACCAGTTAGCTAGGCAAATGATGGGAAATTTCAATGAGTCTTCCGATCCTACTTCTCTTCTACATCAGTTCACTTCGATCAAGAGACATCCACAAGAAGAAATTGTAGATTTCAATGTTAGGTTCACTCGAACCTGGTAGAGAGTGCCAATTGGACTTTGACCAACCTATGAAGCTGTAGCACTCTATTTCCTTCGGGCTTTCAATCTTGATATCAGTCTCATGGTAAGATATTCTAACGTTAATACTTTTCTCGAGTTGTATGAGTTAGCCAAGAGAGTGGAAATGGATTTGATAGCTGTGGGCAAGCTTCCCCAAAGGATGTCGATGCCCATACTTCTTGAATTCCTTAAATTCTAGTATGCAAGTGCAACCGCTTCGCAAATCTCTACAACCCTAGCACTCCCAATTTCATCTTGGAACCCAAATCTTATCGTGTCTCAAATCACCCCTCCACAAATTCATTTCCCTACATTTTCAACTCCACAACCCACTGTCACTTTGGCATTTCCTTTACTGCCAGCACCACCTCAACATCTCGCCCTTCTTCCAATACCGATGATGGCTTCATTGCCACTTGTTTTGAAAGCCGATGATATACAAACTAAGATTCTACAGGAGATGCAGTCTCTAAACTCTACAGTTCAGATGTTGTCCAATGACATGACCATTGTGAAGAAGAAGCAAGCGCAACAGGAGTTCCTACTGAGAAGATCTTATCCTACACCTACGCTTACCAAGGACCAAGTAGTCCAGCAAGGGAAGGCTTCGACGAGAAATGCTACGATTGATGAGGCTCTAAGAACTTCTGACTATGTATATTGGTGCTCTATGTGTAATTATTCGCATGAAGAGAATACCTGCACCCTGAACCAACACTATGTACAAACACTGGCAAACAGTAGTCATAGCGGTCAAGTCAACGTCATTAGGCAAATGAGTCAAAAATTGACAATTGGCGAGGAGGAGCCGATTGCAGTGCTTACCAGAGGAGGAAAGAAGGCAATAGAAGTAGATGCTACTCAGATGGCTCCTTCAAAAGAGCAAGTTCAACCCGATAAAGGACAATCATCTACTTCAGCCCCGTACAAAGCTCCTCCGCCTGCACCAATCAAAGAAAAGGCTCAAAAGGCCCCTATTGAACTGCCTCAGGCAGAAACTAAGGAACAGGCTAAGGAAAAACTTAGGTTTCCTTCACTAACTAAGTGATAAAGAGTTGAAACCATGGAGCAGTATCACACAAGATATGAGCCCAGAAAGGAGCCCAAAGTGCTCAAATCCCTGGCATACAACATTGTAGAGGAATTGAAGAATATTTCAGCTAAGATCAGCCTGTACGATGCACTGCAACTACTTGGAAAAGTAGACCTGCTGCAAGAATCATTGAAGACAATTAAAGTAAAAAATGTGGCACTGCCTGCTCTTGTGCAAACCCTATCCACATTCATCATAGGGAAGAACAAACCACCTCCGTTCTACCTATCCCTGCAAATGGAAGGGTATATTGTACATAACTGCATGATCAACTCTGGGGCCGCTACAACAGTCATGCCAAGGGCAGTCTGCAAAGAAATAGGGATGGAATTTATGCGAAGCAACCAAGGTGTAATCTAGTTGTATGGTACTCCAGTGAAGACTGTAGGGGTGATCAAGGACATTCCTATCCAACTACATAAGATGCCTCAGATCATAGTTATACAAGAGGTAGTGGTAGTTGACTTGGAGCCCTATTTTAGTATGTGTTTGTCAAGGGAATTCACGAAAAAGCTGGGCAGATATCTATCTATGGATTACTCCCATCTGGAGATTCCATTCAAAGGAAATAAGGTGAATATCTACAATGAAAAGCCTTCTTTCTTTCTTGTGCAGAAGATGTCCGAAGAAGAAAGTAGCGAACCAGTGAATGCAATGGTGGAGGAGATAGAGTAGGTAGACCTGGTCGAGGAATCTCTCACGCAATTAAGTTATGAATATGAGTTTTCATTGGCAGACTTCAATGCCATGGTGGAGACCGAGATAGGCTGTTATGCATTCGCCAATCCTAAAAAACACTCCCAACTGAAGAATAGAACAAGTGCCTAGGAAGAACTATGGAAGCTGTTCTTCAATGGTGTTCGATGTAAAAATGGCATTGGGGCAAGGATTCTTCTAATTTCACCCTTCGAAGAGCAAAAGTAATATTGCTATCGGTTGACATGGAGCTACACTAACAATGTAGCAAAACACGAAGCATTGTGCCTAGGACTCAAGAAATCTGACAAGTTAGGTATAAAGCATCTCCAAATCTTCCGAGATTCCAAACTAGTTTGCAACCAGGTAAAAAATAAGTGTACTTCAAAGAAGCATTATCTAAAATCATACCACAACAGGGTATGGGACCTGTTTGACCAGTTCGAATCTCTCAATCTACAATCAATCCCATGAGAAAAGAACCAACATGCCGATGTTCTGGCATCCATCGCAGCCAGGTACTCTCCAGCAGAAGACATGGTGCACAAGCCTAAAGCTATGAGGATGATCTATAGACCCTCTGTCCTAGACAAAGATCTACATTGGCAAGTGTTTGACAACGATGAGCAGATTGTAAATTTCATGATCCAAGAAGTCGCCATAGTTGAAGACAGAAGCTCTGATGAAGGAGAATATGTAGGGCTGATTCAATTGAAGAATAACCATGTTCCCAAGGGACTAATCACCCTTGAAAGCATCTTTGATCAGAATGACCGAGCTCTCTCTCACATGATCAAAGTTAATGAAAAGCAGTATCAGGATTTAGAGCTTGAACCTGGAAAAGCAATAAAGGTTGGAACCGGCTGCACTTCAAAAGAGATAAAATAGATATAGAATCTATGCAAATTTTTTTCTAATATAATTTCTTGGTCTTATCAAGATCTCTGGGGATACAATAGGTAGCTGGTTCAACACACAATCAAATTACAGGAGGGGGTCAAACCCTTCCGACAAAAGCAAAGACCGATTAATACCAAGATTGAGGTCCTAATGAAGGCCAAACTCCTGAAGATGCTTGAGGCAAAGATCATATATCCCATCAAGCACTCTTCATGGGTAGCGAACCTAGTCCTAGTCAAAAAAAAGAATGGAGATATAAGGTTATGCGTGGAATTTCATAAACTCAACCAGGCATCCCTCAAAGACCACTATCCTCTCCCACAAATCGATCAAATATTGCACTCAGTGGCTGGAGCTCAACGCTTCTCTCTACTCGATGGTTTTTTTGGATACAATCAAATATAGATCAGGGATGAAGACCAGCATAAAACAACATTTACCACCAAGTGGGGGACATTTGTGTACCAGCGAATGCCATTTGGCCTTTCGAATGCTGGTGCCACTTTCCAGAGAGCAATGGATCTTGCTTTTGGGGAGATTCTAAATAAGGTTATCGTCATCTATCTAGATGACATGACCATTTTCTCTTGAATAAGGGAAGATCACCCCACACATATACAACAAGTTTTCAAAAAAAGCCAAGAGTTCGGCATCTCGATCAATCCAAAGAAGTCTATATTCGTAGTCAGTGAAGGAAAGTTGTTAGGACATGCAATATCAGAAAAGGGCCTCGCTGTAGATCCTGACAGAGCCAAGGCTCTAATGAAGCTCCCACTCCTAGTAGACAAGAAAGGACTTCAATATTTCTTCGACCAGATCAACTTTGTGAGGAAGTTTGTCCCTGACTTCGCCCAAGTCATCAAGCCGATGTCCCAACTCTTGAAGAAGGGCGCTGAATTTAGCTGGACAAAAGAAAGAAAGGAAGCATTCAAAGAGATTAAGGCTTGAATCGCTCAGGCACCGGTCTTGATCAATCCTAATTACAGTAGGGATTTTATCCTATATGCTATAGGGGAACCCGAAAGCTATGCTGCTATCCTGACACAAAAGAGGGAATACGGCGAGGAGCATCCCATCGCATTTCTAAGCCAAGTGATCAATCCCCATGAAGAGAAATATAATTTCATAGAATGACAGGTGCATGCGGTTATGAAATCCCTTAGAAAGTTCAAATAGTTCATATCTCAAAGTTAGGTCACAGTCTTTGTCATTCACCCTAACGTGCATAATTTCATCATCCAAGGAGAATTGGGAAGCAAAAGAGCTGGTTGGGTGAACAATATATAGGAGTTTGACATTGAGATCAAGCCCAAAAAATTGGTTCACGACCATGCATTGTGTTAAGAATTAGCAAAGAGCGCAGCTGCCGAAGCTGCAGAATCTCAGTGGGATGACTTACCAGCTGAAGGATGCTTCATTAACCAGGAAGAGGATGAGAAAGATTGGGTCAGTGAAATAGTTCAATACTTCCACACTTTGTCCTTCGTGTCTAAATGCTTCACAACGAAGGCATTTTAGGATGTGGTATTCCCGGTACACCCTGCGCCTCGAAGGCCTATTTTTTAGAAATATTGATGGGATCCTTATCAAATGCATCAAAGATGATGATAAAAGAAAAGTCCTAGAAGAGTTCCATTCAGGGTTATTTGGAGGTCACTTCATAGGAAGAACAACGACACTAAAGATTATCAAAGCGGGTTATTATTGGCCCACACTCTTCTCTGATGCCTTCATCGTTTGCTACAAATGCAAGATGTGTCAGAAGTTCATCAGTCGAAGAAAAAATGCTTTGATGCCCCTTCAATTGATATAGGTAGAAACTCCCTTTTAGCAATGGGGATTGGATTTTATAGGGGTCGTATCACCGAACTCTTCCGTGGGACATAAGTTCATCCTGACTGCAACAGACTATTTCACCAGGTGGGTCAAAGTGATTCCCACCAAGCATGCAGATCAAGAGACTGTAGTCACCTTCCTAGAAGGATTGATCACTAGGTTTGGCATCCTCGAAGCAATCATCGCAAACAATGGCTGGGGCTTCATGGGTGCCAAAATTAATGAATTCTTCTATAGATATGGGATATACCATAAAGTATCCTCCAACTACTATCCACAAGGCAATGACTTGGCAGAATCCACCAATAAGACTCTATTGAGGATGCTAAGAAAGCTCATAGAGACGAACAAAAGGACTTGGCACCTCCTTCTAGATCGGGCCTTGTGGGCCGATTGAATTTCTATAAAAAAGTCAATCAAGACTTCACATTATGCCTTGGTCTGTGGCAAGGAGGCCATCTTACCTATCCATGTGGATATCCCTGCATTGCAGCTGTTAGAAGCAGAAGATGGAGTTAGTCCGATGGAAAATAGGTTAGCTCAACTGCTGCGACTAGAAGAAGATCATGAAGAAGCATACCAGAACTTCACTAAGCACACTTAGGTCACCCGAGACTGGTTCAAGAAAAAGTCATCCGATCACACATTCAATGTGGGAGATCTGGTATTAAAGTGGGACTCTTGGAAGGCCAAGCCTTGGAATCATGACAAGATGGACGCCTTTTGGGATGGGCCATTTGAAATTATGAAGGTGAACTTGACCAATTCATTCATCCTCAAAGATCTAGATGGTCAAGTTATACCGATCTCTGTCAATGGTCTTCATCTAAATATTTTTCACCGCTAAGGTAAAAGACCTTTTCTCTTAGCTAAAAAAAAAAGAAAAAAAATAATGTGTGTATATATACTTTTGTATATAATTTGCATTTGTATATACATCCTCTTCCAAGATCACAAAAGCCAAGTACCACTTCCAAATCCTCTTCGGGGACTTTTGATGTGAAGTAGCAAGTACAAGGAGGTTCGCTATGAAGTAGGTTACTCTCAAAAGGACCAAACCAAAGGCACAAAAGAGAACTTCGCACCCGAAGCATTTTCAGCAAACACTTTGGGCAGCAGTTTTGCGAAGTAGATTTTAAGAGTGTCCTGGCGAGGCAGTTCTCGAAGCAGAATTTGGTGAAGCAGTTTCTAAAAGGGTAAAAGCTTCAGTAAGCGACCTTTGTGAAGTAGAGCAGCAACACGATGAAGAAGAAGTACTCTGGGCCCGAAGCATCGAAAAGTAGTCCAAACCAAAGGTTCGTCGCAAAGCATTTTCAAAATTAAAGTTCAACTTCACCAAATCGACCACGTGCAAGGTGGAGAATTCAAAACATGCTTTGAAGAACATGCTGAAAATAGCCTTGAAAGGAGTATGAAGTAGATGAATTTAAGGCAAAAGGGTTGTGGAGCACTTTCCGAGATAATCGAGTCAAAAAAGGGAAAGGAAAAGCTTGCACCAAGGTACGAGGTGGCAGCGGGTCGTGCCTCCAGTACAAAAGTGTAATCATCAAAGCATGCAACCCTATGTACCACGTCGCTGTAGAATAAATTTAAGAATACGGTAGCCTCTTCCATCCGAAGTACAAATTTAATTTTAGTAGGTGCCATAAATTCAGGTGGTTGCATTTTTAGGTTATAAAAGTGAATTCCTTGCAAGAGGGAAGTTATTTGTCCATCAGTTCAAGCTAGATTCAAAACTTTCAAGTACTATGCAACCCGCTTGTCCTTTGCATCCAAGCTCATTCACATTAAGGCCCTCTGTATCAAGAATTCTACTGCCATCACTTGCAACATGGGGAAGAAGAATTCCAAAGAAAATGGGAAGGAACCCGAAGTTGCAGGCCCTAAAAAAACAAAGAGGGGCAAGGAAGAGAAAAGGCATACTCCAAAGAAAGTTGACCCCGCCACTCACCTAGAGAAGTGGCCGATGGATCAAGGGGATGATTTTGAAGATGATTAGCTTGTGGACCCACCAATTGATGGGTGGGAAAATATTAGAGACACAGAGCTCTCTAAGGATGTATCCGAGCTCCGACGCACTATTGAATTTATGGTGAGTAGACTCACCCCAAAGAATAAAAGGGCTAATGCCTATTATTCTTATATTTACTGGTATTTGACCCCTCCTGCTCACCACTGCCCAGAGCTAATCTATGCTATTGTGTAGAATTACCAGCCTGCATCCAGACATGTATTAGATTCTTCAGGCCATAAATTGTTTTCCATTCTGAAGGAAGATGTGCAGGCAACATTTGCACCATGGCAAGGGCCACCCAAGGGATATTCAGTTTGCAATGTTATTCTGAGCGAACAGATGGAGAGGTTTACCTCCAATAACTTCATATTGAAATTTTTGCACGAGAATCTCAAGAGCAGGCTCTCTTCAAGCAAGCTACCCCAAATTTCTCTACCTTTGGAAACTTTCAAGAACACTGATATTTTCTCCATCATTGCATGGGTGGCAGGCCTGTCGATGGATGCTTCGGTTTAGCCCCGGCAGGTGTCTTTGGATGAATGTATTTCAAGAGGGAAATTCTATGCCCCTAACACCGCAAGATCGAGCACCAACCCAGTTTTCTTTGATTGGGAAGAATGGGTGGCCTGAACCCTACATACGTGACTTACCAGTATGAAAAATTCGATGACGGGTCAGTACTTCACACCCTGCTCCATCCTATTATGGTTGTTTTTCTACCAAGTTCATAAGTAGTTCCCTCATATTGCCATATCTTTGAGCGGTAAAGATGGGAATCCTTTTCCTGTATACCAGTGGACTCCCCTCCTATTGAGGACAGAGTATTATTATTCTTTTAACCAACAATTCTTGGGGCCCGCCATGCATTTGTTGAAGGGTTCTTGCCCTCGGGTCCCTCTCAGTCTGAGAGATAAAATAGTATAAGAAAATAAGGGAGATGTGTTTCAACTAACATAGGGATTGGTCATTCATATGTTTGGCTTTACAAGAAAGCCCTTCTTGCTTTTTTTTTTCCCTTTTGAGTATAAATTTGCATTGGAGGTCACTCGATAGAGCGACGCAACCAACGCCGTGTATGGCCATGGTCAAAAATGGGCACATACTTGTGACTTCCCCTTCAGGATGGGAGTAATTGAGGTATCTGCCCTGAAGCAGAACATTTTCCTAGAGGAGAAGCTCACAAATTTTGGTCTGCTCCAGATCCCTCAGCAATGGCTCTATGATCCCTTGGGAGTAATGAGGGATCACCTAAAATTCAAGAATTTCCACATCTGCCCTCACCCTAAAATTGTGGAATAGAGGAACAACCCGAATGGGAAAGATCTGGAGTGGCATTTGGAGAAGATGAGGACATTGCCACCCTGGCATGAATTCTATCTTATGGAGCTCGAATTTGACCCTGACCAGTACCCCCTCCCAAATACAAGCTCCACATTCTGGAGGAAAGCAAAGGATGATTTAAAATAGGAATTGAAATATTGGAGTGAGGAAAAGTTAGGAGAATGGTGGATAATGAGGGTCCTTCGCCAGAAGATGAATTCCTATGGACTCTTGGCAATAGATAAAGACTTCATGATTCTCTATGATGCCAACGTCAAAACCTGGAAGTCTATATCCTTCATCGATTTTGTTCCTCTAGCTCCTTCGGGATTAGGTGAAAGTCCAAAAGGAGTCAAAGATACCTCAAAAGAGGAAGAAGCTGAAGCTACTCTAGAGGCACTGCCACAACGACCATCAGAAAGCCATGACACAAGTGTCGAGGAGGTAGAATAGTCATTGGAAATGAGGAAAATGAAGATGCAGGAGAAGATTCAAGTCCCCCCAAGCCACCCAAAGTGACCTCGCACAAGGCCCCCAAGCACTCATGCTAAACAACCTACATCAGATCCAGTCGAAGTAGGTGTTGAAGGTGCGATACCTCCAAGCACTGAGATGGTCCCAGACATAGATGTCATAGATGTGGAGGAACTCCTCCAACAAGAAGGAGACCCTGAAGTAGAAGTCATGGAGGTCAGAGATGCCGAAGCCCAAAAGGGCCAAGAGCTAATCATGTAAGAAGTTACCACGACTGCTTTTCTAGGAGGGCACATAGGTATGCACTCTCTCCCCTTCACCTCGATCTCTGACATGTCCATCATGGTCTTAGTTGAAGGTCGTCATCAACCCCTTCTCCCCCTGTAAGGCCAATCATCTCCCTAAGCATTGCTTGTTTCTCTACCTAGACCCACTCCATCCGAGCCTTCTGACCAAGCCAAGCCGATTGAAATTACTTCACCCACCCATTCCACTGTTCCAAAAATCCTAAGCCAAGGCGAAGGTAGTGTCCCAATGCCAAGCCCCTTAGCCCACTCTCCCATCGCTCATAGTTTAGTCCCACTTGTCGAAGCCCCCGCTACATCTGTCATCGAACCTTCTGGTGGGGCATTCCCCACTAATTCTTTGTATTTGTTCACACCTTTGGCTGGAGATCCAACCTTGTTTGAGATAGATTTGTCTCTAATAAAGGAGCACCCCTTAGCCAAGAAGCTACTCTTAGCTTGGCAAAACACAAAGAAAATGCTGAAGGAGGCAAAGAAGAAAAGAGGGCGATCTCTGGTCCAAGTTGAAAAATGTGCTGTCTTAGACCTAAAAGGTGAAAAGTTACATAAGGTGAAGAATGTCCCTAAAGTTCAGAAGCCTCTGGACGAGATGACTCCAGTTGACTATGAGTACCAGGAGAAGACCAAGGAATTGGAGCATCTGAATATAGATAATGAGTCTGCATCCATGCATGTCAGGATCGAGACCTTTCGAGCGCATGCAAATATCGCCAACCAGCATAGGTTTGAAGCAAAAAATACCAACATCAAGTTGGAGGAAGAGTTGGCTAGAATCCACTCCAAGCTGGAGGATTCACAAAAATAGTGCAAGTTGTTGAAAAAGGAAACGCACACCCTCAAACAGCAAATCCTACAACTACAATGTTCATCCGAGCAACAAGCGCAGAGGCAGGCCGAGAATGAGCTAAAGGCAAAGGAGATTGAAAGCAAGATCTTGCAGACATAGCAGTAGTTGTTTGAAAAGGCAAACTTGGAACTGTTCGACAAAAATAGAATTAAGGAGATTTGCTCGCACCTGCTTAGAAACTTTAGATCTCGGGCTTCCAGTTCCTTGTCAATTTTGGCCTATATTACAGAAGCCCAAAGTGCCACTATCGAGGGAGGACCAATCATTAATCAGATAACGCAAAAAGCAAGAAGCCACCTCAAACTAGCGTTCGATGTCTAGAACGCTAAACATCAGGACTTGCAGGTCCCTGCAATGAGTCGGATAGCTAGGGATTGGTCTACATCCCGGGCCATAGTTCGTGCTTTCTTCTCTAAGGTGTGAAAAACACAGAATGCAAAGGACCTATTAGACATGTTCGAGAATGAGCAGCACACATCAATGGGCTACTTTCAAGATCTTTCTTCCATGGGCTTCCTGAGCTTCACAGATGACAATGGGAACATCCTGACCAAAGAAGAGATTAAGCCAACATGGCTTCAATTTGAGGGTGACGTCTCAGAGATAGACGGATGGGCAGAGACAATAATAGAAGGGTAGATCATAGATTATCTCTTGAGATACTGCAAGATCGTAGCCTGCCTAAATGATCTATATACTAGAGCCCAACATGTAGATATCAAGGAATTTGATCGGTTTCGAGTGTTAATCAAGGCACTACAAGATCCAGAACCTTTCTCAAAGAGTACCTGGTCCCAGGTCCATAGAACCATGAGAAAAATCTATGAGCGTCTTCCCCCGTCACTGCCATAGGAAGCTACTCCCGAAGAGGCTGCACTAGAAGAAGAGGGTGAAGAAGAAGAGGAAGCATAAGAAGAAGGAGAACAAGAACCAGCTGTGGAAGCGCTCCCAGAGGAAGAAGAAGAAGGAGGGTCAGGAAAAGACTCTGGCACAATGGATCAAAATTAAAGGGTTCTCCCACCGAGACAAGCTCATTGCCCCACGAGCCGCCAAGAATGTTGACAATTCCATCACATTTCTCAAGGGGTAAAAAAGTAAAAAAAATTGTACAATGTTGTGTAAAGTTTTTCTTTGTTGTTTTTTATTTTGAAAAGTTGTAGCAATTTTGGCTTCCAATGCCACCCCTTTGTATATAAAGTAGAAAAGAAAGAACTTCGCTACCGAACAAGCTAGAGAAAAGAGCTTCGTCGAGGGAAAATGAAAAGAGCTTTGCACCCGAAGCATTTCTAGCACTACTTCGGGTAAAAGTTTTGCGAAGTAGTTTTTCCGAAGTAAAATACAAAGAAAAGAGAGTGAAACTACTTCACGCCTGAAGCATTTCTAGCAGCTTCTTCGGGTGGAAGTTGAGCGAAGCAGTGTTCAAAAAAGGAAGAGCTTCACGCCCGAAGCATTTCCAACATTGCTTCGAGTAGAGTTTTTGCGAAGTAGTATTGCCGAAGAAGAATACAAAAGCGACGTTCGAAAGAACAACTTTGCCAAAAAAAGCAAAGGCAAGAAATCTACTTCGGGCCCAAAGCATTTTCAAAAACTACTTCAGGCAAGATTTTTGCGAAGTGATGTGCCGTAGTGAAATACAAAGAAAAGAGGATGAAACTACTTCGCACCCGAAGAGTTTTCAACAAATACTTCGGTCCAAAAATTAGTGAAGTGAAACTCAAAGGAGAATTGAAAGTGCTTCACCAGAAAGTTTCCGCAGTACTCACTTCGGGCCCTTCCATCAGCGAACCATTTTTACTTCGCCAAAAGCTCATTGCAAAGCATTTGCTTTAGCAAATTTTGTGTGAAGTACTTCTACCCGAAGTGAAAGAATGCAATGTCTTTTGAAGATAATTGCTTCAACCAAAATCTTCCTAAACCACAATTTTGAAAGAGGATCGCAGCGAAGCATTTCTCTAAGGCATCCATGAAGCAATTTAATCAGCGAAGTAGCAAAGACAAAGAGGACCATTTTACAAAGTAAATATGCTTCGACACTCCCCACCCTCGAAGCAGTTTTGCGAAGCTTAATTTTGTGAAGTACAAACCAAAGAGGAGTTTTTGCTTTGGCCTAGAACCATTGCGAAGCGAAGTTGTGAATGAAAACTTAGCGAAGTGCTTCACGGGCATGCATTCCAAGCTAGGTATTTTCTCGAGGTGATCAAGTGCCTCATAAATGCAATTTTTTGTGCTCGATAAGCTTGCTACTCATTTTTGGCAATCAAAAACGAAGTATCAAGCCATGATGGAGAGCCCAGTGAGCATGGTGGCCACTCGAGCACTGCACCAAGAGATCAAGGACGTCCAGATGGCTCATCAATGCACATTTCCATGGTTGACCCGATCACGGTTGCCAGTTTTGGTAATAGATTTGATAGCTCTATCACGAGAGCCTCAGGGAGGCGAATTCTTAGGGCTCGAGGGTGTACTTCTCATTGTTGTGTAATTATGACTTAGAGGCCCGAGTCCTCTATAAAAACCCAGGCATTGTAATAGAAAATGGGGGGAAAATATCTTCTAGAAAGCAGCTGTAACTTGATTTCTTGCGATTAATACTAAAAGGCTTTGAGCTCAATTCTTCTCTTTTATGCTACCTTCTATGCTTGATTCTTTTGTCTTTCTTCATTTGTATACCGAGATGTTGAACCCTGCGTCCGGCGTGTGATCGAGGATTGTACCTTGAAACTCGCTCTGAAGGATACATAGGAGCAAAAAAGTGTTGTATTGGCTTTCTTTTATGTTACCTTCTATGCTTGATTCTTTTGTCTTTCTTTGTTTGTATATTGGATGCTGAACTCTATGTCTGGTGTGTGATCGGGGAAGGTACCCTGAAACTCGCCCAAAGGATACATAGGAAAATTGATATTGCATTTCTTTCATTTATCCTTGGTGTTCCTTGCTGCTATTCAAGTTGTTGGTTAGCGATCGTGCTTCCTGTTCTCTCCCACCTTACATCACCAATTTCTCTAACCCTAACTCCTTTTATCTCTTTCCTGCACCCTTATCTTCAAACACTCAAGTAGTTTAGCATAGGAGCTGACATTTCTCTGGAGATTGGCATAAAGGGCATCTCTTCCCTTCGACATTTCAATGTTGGTCCAGGTCTAGGGCACATACATTTACTCAAAATCCTTACCTAGGCAGATTTGATGACCAACAGTGACTAATGAAGTAGCAAGCACCAGGAACATATTCAAGAAAGTACCTGAGGAGATTCAACACAAAGTGGTCTCAATAGAGAATATTTGCATATTGGCTAAGACAAGGTCCAGAGTTATGATTAGACTCAATTCGAATAGGCAGTGGTGTACTACTAAGAATATAGCCAAAGACATCCTAGCCAAGAATTAACTATTAGTGAAAATGTTAGTAATTGTTAGACAAGCTTAAAAGCAAATCAAATAAAATTATGAGAAATTTGTCTCAAGCTAGACAACTTGGTTTTCTTGATTACCTCAAAGAAGATCGATAATACATTGGAGAAGTAATGCTAGGAGCTTGCTTAGAATCTAACATGGAGTATGATTTTGAAGTAGAAATATGGCTTGATCTAATCATCCAAGATCAAGTCATTCAGATGATTAAGAACTTGATAGAAATTAGAGATATCATGACTGAATTCAATAATGGTGGAGCTGAACTATGCTATAGGAGGTTAGCAAGCTTGCAACAAATTCACTGAAACATCTTATTAGTACCAAGAATTCCAAAGAAAACCTAGGAAGAAGCTTTAAGCGTATTGAGAAATGTGGTCCAACTACTCATTGAGGAAGACATCAACAAAGTAGATGTTAGTGTATAAGAGACTAATGAAGATAAGATCTGATGGAGAGGATCAAATTGAAGAAGAAGACCAAGTTAAAGAAGAGGTGAAAGAGGATGAAGAAGATGATGAAGTTTAGGAAGTTGTAATTGAAAAACTAGACATATAGGTGGTCCATGTTGAAGAAGAAGAAGAAGATGAAGGGCAAGGAGAGCAATAGATCCAATGAAAGGGACCACTTGGAAACATAATTCTGGTGAAGTTTTTTAGTCTGATAGGTATCAGAGAAACAAATAAAATATTAATATACAAAGGGCCTCACACATATAGAGCCATAAGAAGGTGAAGGTCACTTATAAAAGAAGTCCTCGATGCAGAGTAATCACATTTTTTTCTTCACAAATAGTTTCTTCATGACCATGAGCTTCTAGATATTTTGTCTTTGATCAAGAAGTTGGTAGTCACAAAGAAGCAATTTTTGAGCCACAATGTTGTGGAAAACCATAGGATGTGAAGTCAAAAGATTGAAAGAGAAAGTAGTTGGAGTATAGTTACCCCATATTTATCCTTTCATATCATTTTGTCACTCCCCATCCACTTCATCATTCCATTCATTTTCATACATCCCTCCATTTTTTCCATGCCATTTTTTGAGACATTTGTTTCATTCCATTATTTTTGATCATTTCTTCCATTTCATGATCTTCCATATTTCCATTCTTAGACTCCATAAACCCAATGAATAAAGCTCTAAGTTCCAAAAATCTTGCAAGTAATACTCCCTATAAGCCATCAATAATGTAGGCAAAAATCGGCTACATATTTGCTTAGCCAAAAAATTGTAAGAGAATAAACAAAAAAGCACTAATTTTATCATTTTCTCTGAAAATGGAAAAGCACGAGAAATGACCAAAAAGGGGGAAAATAGATGTCTTGCATGATTTTATGATATATTTGCAAACTATGCATAAAAAAATATGCACAAGAAAACACAAAAGCATTGAAAAAGGGCCAAATCGAAGAATATAAAATGAGAGATATTTCGTGCCACCTTTGTAGTCTCTACACAAACCAAAAAGTGCAAGATATAGCTAAAAGTAGATAAAGGTTTACAACACATGATTCTCTAACTCCTTTGTAATATGTGTGCAAATAGAAAAGTGCGAGCAAATTTAAAAGTTCTAGTAAATAGGAATTTGCAATAAAATGTAGAAGATAGAGAAAAGCATCCACACATGATTCTATGACTCCTTTGTAATCTACACACAAACAGAAAAGCACGAGAGTTGGCTTGCAAAAGGGTTAGCACTAAAAAAGAGTATTTTTGTAAAAAAGTTGATCAAGAGGATGAAGTGCAAAGTGCATGACTTTATGTTCCCTTAATGGCCGACGTGCAAAATAAAAATGTGTTGAATTTGAAGAGTTAAAGGAATGTGAGCTAAATTTTATATGCGCGTGATTGAAATTCAGGTGAAAGATGACCACACGATAATCATCCTTAGTCATTCGATTGGTGAATTTTTGGTGAATTTTTACATGTGCATTCTTATAGAAGGTAGGGGAAAGATAAATCAAACACCATAGAAGTCGAATCACTACTTATTGTCCAGAAACTTCCAGAATATTCTGATTAACTAGAATCAATTACAAATTGATGAATGCAAGAGGGTTACAAGAACCATTGATATCAAAGGTGATTTGTATTTGAAGTTGGTTGTAATAGATAAAGAAAACTTAATTGGATGGCACCATGGATGGCAAGTGGCCAAGAAAATCAAGATACATTGAACTCCTTGTAATACTTAGAAATGACTATCAATGTAAAACTATAAATAAAGGCAATGACCTCCTTTCAAAAGGTTGGCTTTAAAGTTTTTTCTTGCACTACTATGTATATATTCTACAAATTAATGAATGAAGCATTGTAAGGGATGTTTACCTCAAAATTGCACTTGTGTTGATTGGTTGGATATAATTTTGTAAAGTTGTCTCTGTTGTTACTGCTATGGTTAGTCTATTCTATTAATTTGGATAGCTAACTTAGAGTAAATTAAGATAATTTGTTCTTGCATACATGCTTATGGGAATTCTATTTTTGTTATTCAATACATTGATATTATTCTATTAATTTATATAATTAATGTTGTAGATGTTTGGAATAATTACTTGAGTGTGCAAAAGACCATTAATACGGTAATTGCATAGTTTTGAATGATGTTAGTCCTGAATACTATTTCTAAAGTTCAATTTTCCAGAAGTTGCTTTGTGGATGTCTATGCTGTTAGCTTCACCCATCTATTTTGTATTCATACATTTATAACCCTATCATTCCTATCTTTAAACTTTTACTATTTTGAGCTAAATAGAGTCAACACCCATTAAGTTGACAAGGTATACCAACCTTTTTTGGAGGTTGAATCAAAGTAATTTGGTTCTTTCAATGTTTAGTATAGATTGTGATTAGTGGTTGCTCACCTTAAATTCCTTCATTTTAATTATCATAGTTATGGTGTTGGCTTGATGAAAAACCAGAATACAACACAATACCACAAATATTGTGAGACTAGTCACATGGCAAGAGATTGCAAAGTGAAAATGATCAAGATAGAGATAAACATTTTTGGTCATGAGATAAAATTTAGTAAAGAGATAATACTATAGGAAAACATAGAATAGATCAAGGATATTCTACTCCCAAAAGAGAGAGACAACGAAATACTATCTACAAAATTAGATTACAAAAGTTAGTTTAGTTCACTTAGACCAGCCATTAAAGAAATAAAAAAGGGTCCTATTGAATTAAAAAATGTCCAACTTCATATGCATCCATAATTTCATCTCAAAAATCTTGGAAGGAAAGTACATAGCCTCTTCCAACATCCATATTTAGGTTTTATTCCTACTATTATTGCTAAAATATAACTAATATAATCTAAATACATGAAATTAAATATGATAAATTAAAGTATAAAAAGTAGCTATGGAAATTAAAATGCATGAAAAGTAAATTTATAATTTTAATATGTGAGAGATTGAAAGGATTTATGGTCATAGTCGTGTTGGTCCGAATTTTATACACACCCTATGAAGAATGAGCATGAAACTCTGATAACACTTATACGGGATAAATCCCACTCACTTTAGGATCTTGCTGGTTATCCAAGGTGTGAGTTACAGAGTTGGGTCGAATGTCTATTCACTCTTTTCTGCTTCTGGAATAGTTTTCAATATGGACTATCTGTTACCTTACAACGGGCTCTGAACTTGTTCAATAATGTTTAGAAGTTGTCACTTGTTGACAATCAGATTTAAAATTAGTTCTTTGATCTAGCTCTTATGGGTCAGCAGATTTAAATAAAAGACAAATTAAAAAGAAAATAAAAATGGATCATTTCACAGTAAAACAGGGAGAGTAGGGTAAGGCAGAAAGAGAAGTCTATCAAACTTAGTTGTAAAACCTAAACTACCAATTTTATTTATACTATCAGCTTCACAATAGAACAAATCAAAGAAGAAGGTGTCTAGCTTTCTAAGATCACCTTCTACTAAGAGCATAAGACATAGATGGAACAAATCTGAAAGAAAATCATAAACAGAAGGGAATTCAGTTAAAATTGGTATCATTCACCAGCAACATAGCTCACACAGTGAGGACAGAGCAATTAGAACATACTTGAACCTTAAATCTGTGATTTTCCCTAGCATACAATAGAACAAATGAAGCCCAACAGCATATTTAATCTTGATAACACAGATTTACAGAGATATATTTAATAAAATTTAAAGAAACGGATAACAAAAGAAGATGAACTTATCATAATCTGAAAGAGATTAGGCTCCTGGCCATGCTATCACAGAAAACAAAAGCACATCAACTCTAAGTCCAAAAATAAAGCATTTAACAAGATTTGCAAGAAATTGCTTCAATAGCCTTTTTTCTAAGTTTTCGCCTCCTGCAATTACATTTAGAAAAAGTATTTATAGACTCAGGACAGACCCTGATCTTTTCAAAAATATCTTCTTCTCAAACCCTAAATCTTATCATCTTAAACCCTACTACCCGAGTTTTACAATATAAGCCCTATTAAAATAAAGCTTTCGATAAAACTTAACCATTCTGCAAATCAGTGCAGTCACTTGCCATAAATGGAGAAGGCAGAATTCGAATTCCACTTGCATCCACCCGCAACTGTGTGTAAATGTCTTCATTTATTCCCCCATGGAATTTGGATGAGTCACAACTTCTTTGACATTTCATCTCCGCAGAGCCATCCCTGAGTTGAAAATATTTGCACGCCATTACTTCTGCCATAAATTTTCATTAAATGCATCTATCAGCAAATTCTGGCAACTGTGTGTAGATATTTTCATTTTTTGGCCAATTCCTGACATACTCCATTAAATGGGCAGCTGCTTAGTCACCGTAAAGTCTCTTTGCGGCCAGATCTGTAAAATCTGGGTGAAACAGCAATTCCTGGCATCTCAAACTTTAATGTGATGGCCCTTGATTAAAATGCGCCTGACTTTATCTTTCTGGCCATTTCTCCCGTTATCATGCAAGTGCTAGATGGCTTTCTGTAAAAAAGACAAAACAAAGATTAGTATTTTAATAATATTAAATCAAAACCTTAAAGTTCAATCAAAACCCTAAAGTTCAATCAAAACCCTAAAGTTCATTATATGTAGGCTTGCTTTGTTTTGACACGTGTCACAAAAAAAATCACGACACGTGTCCGTTTCTAGCTGTTTTCCATTCTGTGCTGTCTTCCTACCATGGCCACAAAAATGCGACATGTCGCGATTTCGCGACATGTCGTGAAATCGTGACCTGCTTCTCTGCTTGGCACCTTTCCGCTTTGCAAGCCACGAAAACATGACATGTCACGATTTCACGACATGTCGCGAAATCATGCCCCTTTTCTTGTGCCATGCACCTTTCTGCTTTCATGCAGCGAAATCGCTACGTTTCTGCCCTGGGCACCTTTCTGTCCAACATGGCCGCGAAAACATGACATGTCACGATTTCACGACATGTCGTGAAGTCGCGACCTATTTCTGCTTCAGGCTCTTCTTTGTTGTCACTGCCGCAAAAATGCAACATGTCGCGATTTTGCGACATGTCACGAAATCGCTACGTTTTCTGTGACTTGGTGTTGCCTTCTAACTGGTGTCGCGATTTTGCGACACCCCTTCTAACTTGGCATTACCTTGCGTTACCTTCACTAAGCGGCTGGGCCTTTACCATTTTTGCACTTGCTTTGCTTGGACTCGTCGCGATTTTGTGACATGTCGCGAAATCACGACGGTCCGTACCTTGGCCCCCCTCTGCCCTTGGCGTGTCACAATTTTGCGACGTCGCGAAATCATGACGTTGTGATTTTGCGACACCCAAGGCTTAAGCCTTAGCAACTTTTTCTTCGCTGTCCTTGCTGACCTTTGGGCTCCCTTTGCTTCTCTGCTTGCTTTGCTTTGACTTGGACCTGTTGCGATTTCATGACATGTCACAAAATTATGACGGTTCGTACGCCCTTGGTTCCATTTCTGCCCCATAAGCCGCGAAAATGTGACATGTTGCGAAAATGCAACATGTCGCAAAATCGTGCCCTTTTCATGCCTTGGCAACTTTCTTCGGCTTGGTGTCGCGATTTCGTGACACCCTTCTCTGACTTGCGCTCTTTGCTCGCTTTGTTTTCTGCTAGGACCCTTGGCTTAGCTTCCTTTTGGTTCCTATTGTGTCGCGATTTTGTGACACCATTGCCTTGGCCATTTATTTTCACCCCACCATGTCGTGATTTCGTGACACAGTGGCTATTACCTTGCTTTCTCCGACCCTTGGCCCCTTTTGGACCGTGTCACGATTTCGCGATGTCACAAAATTGTGACATCATGATTTCACGACGCGTCCACTCTTTGGTCTTTCTCTTCGCTGCAAACCTTTGCTTCCTTCCCCGACTGTGTCACGATTTTGTGACATCGTGAAATCGCAACGTCGTGATTTTGTGACACCCTTGTGACTTCGGCCCTTTTGACTTAGCTTCTTTCATCTCTTGTTTGGACCTACCGTGAAACCGCGACATGTCACGATTTCGCGACATGTCGCAAAATCATGACGGTCCATACGTCTTGAGCCCCCTCTGCGAAAAACGTTGCGATTTCGCTACGCGTTCCTGACTTGCCGCCTGTGCCAAACTTGTCATGATTTCGTGACATCCCGAATATGTCACGATTTCGCTACACTTTCTTGCCTTGACCACTTTCTCGCTCTGGCAACCGTGAAACTGCGACACGCGCCCCTTTCTGGCATTCGCTTCCTTTTGCCTCCTGCTGCAACGAAAATGCGACATGTCATGAAATCGTGCCGTTTCGTATGCACTTGCTTTCTCTCTCCAAACTCGTCGCGATTTCGTGACATTTCCAAAAATGGAAAGTGTCGCGATATCGCAACATTTCCAAAAATAGAAGTGTCGCGATTTCGCTACATTTTTGCATCTTGGCCGATTTTTCTAAAACCCGTCGCGATTTCGTGACATTTTCAAAAATGGAAAGTGTCGCGATTTCGTGACTTTTCCAAAAATGAAAAGTTTTGGCTTCTAATGAATTTTTCTATCTGTATTCTGCATTTTTTTCATATCAGTGAAAGATTTTCTTTATCCATGAATGATTCTAACATGTGAAAAATGAATTCTGAAATAAAACAAAGCCAGATGCAAGAATACTTGGATACTTTGATACAGGCAAAACTTGAAGAAGAAGGAGGTAAGCAAAAATTTGGAATTAAAACCTGAAAAACATCAAGAGGGTCCTTACTGCAAAATGAAAGCCCAATATTTTCACAGGATGGAAATTCATTTTTTAGTGGGGGGGTGTTGCTTCTCAACAAGTCGTCGCAAGGAGAGTGTATGATCAATCAACTCATAAGAAAATAAAATAACAACAATGGTAATACCATACATAGAAATAAAATTAACAAAGAATGATAAGAGGTCAAAGGAGCAGTACCATAATCATCATGTAATCCATAATCTAAGAGAGCAACTCCAATAATAGAAAGCAAAAATTTAATCAATTCTCATTAAATTTATAAAGGAGAAAGTACAATAGGATGTTATAAAGTGTATCTTTGACTTCATCAAACCAAAGGATTTTTAAAATAGAGCCCATGAAGAATTCACTATTGAGTTACCTTGGGTGATAAGTTTTTACTACCTGATAAAATTAAAGATGTGAGATATCTTTATTAGGATGATGCACCTCTAAATATTCCATTCCTAAGTCACCTAGACATCTTCTAAAGTGCTTGTTAATGGTGTTACATGCCAAATATCTACTTCCAAAATTCTTCCTTAGGATCCATGCATCTTATTTTTACCCCTCTACCTTTCCATGAGAAATTTGATCCAATTTAGGAGCACTTCACTTAGATTTACTAGTGCTTCACTCCTATGAGCCAATCACATCCATATTGCTAGTATTTCACTCATTGTTAATTATTTACTCTTAAGCAATCAATCTTTTGGTCCTCTAAAAAATTTAGACTTTCTAGGCTTTAATTTATCAATGTAAAAGGTTTTATGCATCTCTTAAATGGGTATATTTCCCAATGTAGTAACCTATTACTAAATTTCTAGTGACTTCAAGGGGCACCACAGTCTATTAGAAAGAGATCCCAAATCCTTCCTACATCCATGGGTTGGATTCTTCAAAATTAGATTTCTCTACCACAAAAATACAAAATTATTGGTTCTATTGGCATGTTTTAAGGAATAGCCCTAATAGCTTTCATCGCTTTTAATTCCATAGCAATTTTATGCCTATAAGATACTCAATTTATCTTGCTATGTTATCATATGGGTTTGTAGATAACCTATCTTACTTCCCCACCATATCCTATAGATTATTGAGTGATATATCCAATTGTTTTATTATTTATCCAAATATGTTAGCTCCAACACTAGCTTTTATGATGTATTCATTAAGGAGGTTATTTTCATTAATGAATAATTTAACAACCTAGCATTGACTAACCCATGGATTTCCTTTTCTATTTTACATATTGGAGTTTTTGGAAAGAACATTATACCTTTATGGATTTGATGGTCTCTCTATGCATTAATGATGTTTTTCAATTTATTGATGATATATTTTCTATCTATCCCCATATATTGTGCCTATGATATCATCTTAGTGGCTAGTTGCTTAAGTAAATCTTGGTACATTTTTCAATTATCCTTTCTATTTGGTTGAGAGTTTTGTTAGTGTTGGCTATAAATTCAAAGTACCTCTTGGAACTTATGACTTTAGTTTTTATGTGGTATGATAGAGACTTCATCTTTTTCATATCTAAGGCCTACCCTAGGCCAATTGTTATTCCTTTCAATTTTGTAATTCCATATTGGATCTCAAAGATATTTAGATTTATATCTTATTGGGTGTCTTGTAATTGCTTCACTTGTTTTTTAAGTAGTGTTTTTCTTATTCAAATTGTTTCTCTTGCTAGTCTTGCTATTGCACAAGTTATTTTACAAATATTTGAACTATTGATTTTACTTATTGATTTCAATAAGTTGGGATTTAAGGTCCTTAATCTATTATTTTAGGTTAGATTTTTTTTGCAATAACCTTTCTAAGTGCTTCATTTTTTATTGGATATTAATATTTTTTACCTTCAATTGTGACACTACTACATGCTCCATTAATTTTTGCTTCACTATGTCATTATCCACTTCCATTTGGCCAAATTTCATGGATGGCCCAATGCAAAATTGGTTTGTAAGATAGGTCATATGATATAGATATTTTATAGTTAGATCCAATTTGACACTCTAGTAGTGAAGTTGATAGGTGTGGTTGTGGTTCTAGAAGGAATACTAGAGATCACTTCTATAATAGAGTCCTTTCTATCAAAAAATAACAATTGAAAATACATGATGACTAGTGCCTTGAAGATTTTATTTTTAACTACTTATACTCCTTTCATATTTTCCTCTCCTCTACTTTGAAGGAGTCAAAATACTCTTGAAAATATATTGCCTATGGTTCATCAATGTTGTTCCAAACGAAGGTCTAAATAGACCCTATAATCAAACGTGGTTTTGGGGATTATTTTGTAGGCTTTATCACTTGAATTATATTTAGAAATATCATAGCCTTAAGTAATAGTTTTGAGATTGGCTAATGGGATTGTGTATAACATAATACAATAGGTGGAGCAATTTGAGTGGAAATGGAAGTGAATTAATAGGTGGAAGTGGAAACCCCTATCACCATTTGAGCTAATGTTTCAACTAGTGGAGAGGGTACTATCAAGGTGAATAACTCATAATGTAGGATAAAAGAGGTTGTTATATTGTGACTTAAATATTGGGTGAGGTGAGCAAGGTAATGAGATATTGCTATTAATATGGAATGTATTGGGAGGTAGGGTGCCTCAAGAAGAATTGGTGTGTGTAATTATTGATGGTTATGGATGTGTGGAAAAAGAAAAGGATGGAAAATAATTGGAACAAGAAGATATAGAGAGGGAGAAAGTAGTAGAAGAATAAGAAAGGGAAAGAGAAGGAGTGGTGGAATGGGTGATAGCCATTTTTGGGACTTGTCTACTACTAACTCAAGATGAAATATTCCTTGAGGGGTTTTCCCTCCTTAAGTTGAGGTCCTCCTTATTATTTTGTAGGATATGGGCTTACTTATTATGCTACTAAATTTTTAAATATAGACCTATGCGGGTCTCCTTATCTTTCATACATTTCTCTCATCATCTATTATACCATAGTTTTTGAGATATATACATTATTTAGTACATGCTAATGTACCCCCATGGTACCTTCATGGTACATTTGTAAATATGTAATAGATTAGGGTTAAGTCTATAGTTTATATTTTGAGTTATATTTGCTAAACATTGCCCATGTCCTTGCCAGAAGTTCCTTTATTTAAAAGAAAATAAGTAAAGCAACATCTAAAAATCATAATCAAATTTTCATTAATTACTTTCTCCTATTATTCCATCATCTTCTTAAAAAACATAATTTATCCATCTTGCTAACTACAAATCCTTCCCAAAGGAACTTAACATAGAAATAAAACATCAATTCATCTTCATCTATTAAATGAAAATTTATGGCAATACATCAAGGATGTTTACAATATATCCCATCCTTCATCAATAATCATAACATAACTTCTACACATGATATCTCTTAAGTATTTCTCTTTTCCAAAGATAATATTACATTTTAAATATCAAATAACAAAACCATAAGTATCATCCTCTTTCCAATGTCTTCTACTGGATATATATTTTCCTTCATCAAGCTTATGAGCATGAACATAGGGATCAGATAGCACTTTAAAATAAATATGCAAGCCTAACATGCATCATTCAAATAAAATCATGCAAGAACAATGCAAGGTTCCAATGATAAATTTTTCAACATTATTTCAATGCTTAAATCATAAATGAGGAAAGTCCATACTTCTTTCACTCAAGTTTGACTTCATTGCTACATAAGCCACACTTAGCTCAAATTAAATATTCATTCCTTCAAGAGTAAAACAATCACTTATTTTCTTGAAACAAAGAGCTATTTTCATATACGATCTCTATTAATAATTTTTCCAATATTCTTAAATATAGACTTATTAATCTTCTAATAAACCCCATCATAATACTTATTAATAAATAAATATTGATTATAAAAGAAATACACATTAATTAATCAATATTAATAAAATTCTTAAATATAATATTAATTAATAGGTTTAACCCTATTAATTAAATATGACTTAGTTAAACTATTAATTAATTAATAAAATTAATATTGAATAATAATTTAACACCTTATAAAATCAATATAATTAAAACTATTGCTGCTAATGTCAAGTGAAAGCAAACTGCAACACAAAAATTCATAAATTTTCAAGATAAAAACCACAAAATGAGTACAAGTTTGATAGTTGATGTAGTTAATGAAAAGAAATATTAGCAACCAACCTTCATCCAAATGACTACTGTAATGGCCCACCTTGGCATGACTTTCCCTTGTTGTTTGATTGATTTAATGATGTGTTGATATTTAATGCATGATCCTATTTTTTTCTATCAAGATGGGTAAATAGTTGTATTTTATTCTTTCTAAATTTGGATTATGTTATTTTTAGAATATGGTACTATTGATGAATTTTATGGTTTCAAGACCGGGTACTCTCACAAGTGGATTGGTATGGGATAACCACTAGAGTTGGGAGTAATGAGAAATGGGAAATTATGGATTAATTTTAGTTGACAGTCCATAGGGGTAAAAAAATCATGTAGAAGCATTTGCATGTGTGTATGTGTGATTAAATGCATCATCAAGCAAGGATGTTGCTATAAAGGAAAAAGAGCCTTTTAATTCTATGCTTAGGAGCCCTTTATAGGTGGTTGATAACCCTGAAGTTATCATAAATCCTCTTGCTTAGGGAATGGGTATGTTTGTGCATTTTTTATTATTGTTGACTAATTCTTAATTCAGGCAAGAACAAATTTAAGAAAGAGCCCTTGTGTTTCTTAGGCTCATAATTTATCTTTAGGATGCATTAATATTTGTGTTTCAAAGTATAAATCTTAATTTACTGATGAAGTAAGGTATTAATAATAATATTAGTATTTCTAATACGTAAATAAATAAGTATACTAATGTGAATAGATAATATTAACATTAGACAAGATAAATTAATAATAGTATTAATTAATTTAATACTATGAAGAGTAAATAAATTATTTAATAATACCTTTGTTAAAGTTAGCAATTTAAATCTTACTAAGTTAAGGTTTTAAATAGGGGCATATTTTTTTTAATTATGGTAGGAAGGGGTTTTAGGGTCCCCAAAACCTTACAAAAGCTAGAAAGATATATATTTTTAGCACAAAAAGCCAACAAAAAACTAGCTATCAACTACATAACTTGTTGACCATTATAAAACCACTCTTACAAACACAACCTAATGATGAAATAAACTATAATTTGAGTAAAACACAACCACATACAAACCAAAAAACAATCTTCGTAATAAATAATCAGGACCATACCACAAAAACATAGAAAAAATATTTTTTTCTTCACTTTGGCGACATATCCTTCTTCATTCATGGTCATCTAAAGTTGGGTTGCCTTGTTCTAGCTAGTTCCCATCATTTGTGTGAACATTATACAATTTTCTCATTCCTTGCTACTCCACCAAGGGTACATTCCTTATTTTCTCCTTTACCCCTATCTCCTATAATGACTAGGGTAAATTATCTATCTAGGAGCTACTCTCTTTCAATGAAACTCCAATATTGGTCATAACATCTACAAATCCATTCCCTTCTCAATGCTAAATTATAAAAAAATGAAGTTGTGTTAAGTTCACTCTACATTCATAAATCATTTGTGCTATTGTCTAACTTGCTTCATGTTCTTCTTTGAGAGATTTCACTATATTCAATTAATCACCTTCAATTATGACATTCATTACTTTCATTTGTAGTAAAATGCAAGTGCTCAACAAGAGAGCTATTACCTCTTAAAAATAATTAGTTTGAATTCCAAGAGGTTCAAAATATGCTAACAAAAACTCACATCTTATTACCCCCTGCTCTAGTAGCACCTAGATTTCCTTTTGAAGCTCCATAAAAATTAAGCTTAACCTAGTTTTTTGGAGGTATTTCCCAATATACATTAACTACAAAAGGCTTCAATGGATATTAAGAGATATATTGATATCTTGCCAATCTAGAAGAATTAGGATTTCTATATTGAGGTATTATTTTGGAACATTTAAGGAAGATTTAAAGTTCTCCTCTAAGGAATTCCAACCCTTAAACTAATTGAAGAAACATCTCTCTTTTTGCCCTTGAAAATTTTGTTATTGCACTCTTGTCATATCCCCCATAAAAAATGTGGAAGACAAAAATTGTTAGAGTATATCATATTATTTAGGTACATGCCAATGTACCACCTTGGGTACATTGTTAGATTAGGAGTTTATCTTAGGTTACTTGAGTAAGAAGTAATAAATGCACAAGTTTCAATGTGCAATAATGTAAATGTACAAGGAGTCCACTTGTACATGAGTCAAAGGTAGTTAGGAAGAGTAAGGGCCAAGCAACTTATCTTCTTATATAAAGGTCCCATAGTGAATAGAAATCATGAAGTAGAAGTGAGATTACTATAGAGCAGTGAGTAGGTATAATGTAGTTTCCATTAGAGTTATAGAGTGTTCATTTCCTCCATTACTGTACATTGTACTATTTTAGTATATTTCCATTAATAGCATATTTTAGCATTATTGTAGAATTCTATTATCCTACTTTTTGTATATTTTACATCTTATGATTGCTTTCTCCCATATCATAAATTATCAAAAGCTAACAGTGGTATCAGAGTTATGGTAGATCAGATAGGAATGGGGAGAGCCACAAGAGAGATTGAGAGAAGAGAAGCAAATATCAGTTCCAAAATTTTTGAGATTACATGTGGCTAGAGTCTTTCCACAGAGTTACAAAAAAAATCATGAAGACTAGGACTCAACATTCATTCCACTAGATTAAAAAATCAACTAGTGAAGATTCATCAATTAGAATTTCTTCCATTATTGTCCTAATAATTTATTACAGAAAAAAGGAGATTCAAAGAAATTTGAGAAACTTCCTATAGAGAGCTAGGAAGAATATCATCTTCAAAATCAATCTAGCACCAAAAGCAACAATCAGAAGAAGAGAATATTCTAGGATCCTAAGGGAAGTCCTGTTGTAAAACTATGCATTGCAGAAGCAGAAAAGGCCATAGTGGCCTTATTACTGATTCAAGAGAATCCAAAGAAGAGTCCAAAAGAATATAAGAGATTGGTGATCTCCATCAAAGACTGCAGATAAAATATTTAAGAAATCAACCTAAATAAGTTGAAGAGACCCATAGAAGGTCCCATTAAAGAAATCCCAGTTCTAGAAGATTGGAGGTTGGTGATCTCCATTAAAGCCTGCAGATTATAGAAATGAAGGACTAGCAAGATTTTGTTCCAAATTCTAGAAGCAGTAGATTCTAGAGATCCAATAGATCTCATTTCAAATACTTCCATAAGTATAAGGTTGAAGGAAAGGTCTCATTGAGAAGACCAGAGAAGCTACGAGATTGAAGACCTTGGAGAGGTCTTAAGGAGAAACAAGGAGAAGACTTGGAGAGCCTTATTGTAGAGTTTGAATAAGCCATTAAAGGAGTTTCGAGAAGAACTCATTGGAGAAAACCACTACCAAGGATAAGCTCCTAATAGTGAAGAAATTGGGACAATTATCACCATCCGACAACAAGCCCAAATTAGAGGGATTTGGCAAGTATTTTTTCAAATTTTGGAGGAGACTAGTGAAGACCTCAAGATTTTTAGATTATTGATAAGAAAGCCCTATTTAAATATAGAATTCAACAAGAAGGTTGAAGGAGAACATTGATAGAAGAAGCCTATCAAATCCAAGATATTTAGATATTGCCTTTCATAGTTAAGAAGGAATATTTCAAAGATAGGGGTCTATTGAATCTACAACAAAATACTAAAGGGGATCTTGAAGGAAATATTAGCTACGAATTGGGGGAATTCCCTACCAAAATTTTGAGATTCAAGGACAACATTTTAGTGGATAGATTGACTACTAGAGGGAAAAAATAAGGACAACATTACTAGCTATAAAACTTTACATTTTCAAGATACATCCTAAATGAGAAGTTAAAACCATTTACTATAGTTTCAAGGCAACAAGCTAGAAGGTTTGATAACTATTATTTACTACCATTATATATAGAAACTTGGTGAATCAAATCATCAAGACATTCATCATATTCAAAGGTCGTTAAAGGTAAGCAACTTAGGTGCAAAGGGTTCATTACTTGAACACTTATATTTAGTTCATTACTTAGCTTCATTAAGAACCTTATTAGAATTCATAAGTTGCAAGGGAAGGTTACATTTTAAAGTCTTCAAGGGAAGCACAGAAGATATTTTCTATTAAGGGTTATTACGTGCACATTAAAATAGGAGTTAGATATATTTTGAAAGAAAGAAAAATATAATCTTCCTGTTATCTAGTTATAGAAAAGAAGACTATATTAAGTTGCAGAGATTACAGTACATTTAAAAATTCTTTAAGACTTGTAATTATTGCATATTCCAAGTTATTTTAAAGGAGAAATAAGGTGAAGCTAATATTGCACTATTCTAGATTGTCTAACTTACTACTCTTAAAGATTATTATGTGCATTGGTTGTTAACTTAAGGTGTAAACCAAAGAGCACAAAATTTACTTATATCAAAGTATCTAGAGACACTATTTGGTGCACAAAAAATTCAATCTATTATGGTCTAGAAAATCCACCTTACAAGTTAATATTCTTCCAAGGAGTGGAGAAGAAAGTTACCTCATCAATAGCAAAATAAAAACTTGCAATAAGGAGATTGAAAGATCTCAAAAATAGGTGCAAATTCAAATATTCTATTGTAAAAGTATTTATATTAATTTCTTGCACCATTATAAGGACAAGCTTGAGCATCTTAAGGACACTCCAATAACCTATACGACTCGTTACAAAGGGGTCAAGAAAAGAAGCACTATCCGAGCAAGGTAGAGAGCCAAAAAAGGGCTCGTATTCAGGTGTTTAAAGATACCATCTCTGACCTTTCATAAAGCATCCACAATAGCATATACCTATGGTATCAAAGCCAAATCATTATCCAAATAAGAGGGAAAACATATCAAGGTCTACACTAAGTGCTTATCGTCTATTGCATTCCAATGTAGCACTAAGGATAAATCATTACAATAGAGAAGAAAGATATAGCATAAACAAAAGGGTAGATTACCAAGGAAGAACTACCAACTAGAAGAGCACCATATAGCCATCATTGAAGCACCATCGAACTAGAGCAAAATTACAGTAAGGAGAATAGCATCATCAAATGTCCAAGAGAAGCATTGAGAAAAAGGTACAACAAAGCTATTGTTGGAAAGAAGCATAGTATACATTGAGAAAGGTTTTTCATGCAAATGAAGGGGCTACTACTTGAATTTTTTTTAGAGTTCCCATATTGTTCATAATGTCTACGTAGAAAGAAAACATCCATTCTTGAGTTTTAGGAAATCATTTGAAGAGCATATTTATCATAGCTATGAAAGGAGTGTTGAAATAATCTTGATAGTGTTATACAAGCACATAAGCCACATGGGTGTCATTTTAAAGGGAATTGAAGCTACTTAAGTACCCAATCCTATAGGAGGTAATAAAAGTGAAGTAATAGCATGTAGCGAAGAATATCAAAGCAAGGTGACTAGCGAAGCATCTCAAAAACAAATTCAAGGACTGTCATAAATCAGCGCTATCAAAGCTAAGCATTGAACTCTCAAATTGTAAGGTGAACATAAATGTCGTTAGAGGAGTGAAGGTCAATGATGAAATAGAACATTGAATGTTCATATTTTAAGGGATAGATCACCACCATTAAAGGAGAAAACTCGCATTGTCGATTATACAAGAGCATTGATTGCTCATTAGCACCCAAATTGAGAAGCCCACTTATCATACATTAACTATATATCTGTTAATATTTACTTTTATTAATTCAAAAATTATAAGGTGCATACTATAAGGTTGAAAGATAGTTATTATTGCATTGATATATCAACCTTGGAAACTAAAGAAAGTAATTTTGGTAAAGGTAGAAGAAGGAAGTTGATTAAGCATCTTTAAGAGTTGGAATTAATTGGTTACACTTGTATAATACTCACATTAAAGGACAAAAGAAATCCAACCATATTGAACTTAAAATTAATAAGTGCATAGTTCATTAGGAGAGATAAGGTGAAATAGGAGTTGATTATTGTTATTTACAAAACATTACAAAATCAACCAAAAGGTGAACTATTACTTACTAAGCACTTTATCAAATCTATTGCATATAACTAGGGAGTCATAAGGTAGACTACTTAGAATACTCTATTCTCAAAGTCTCTAAAGAACTAAAGGAGCATACTTCAAGATCAATCAAGAAGAAATATGGATGAAATATTAAGAAATGCTTTTAATAACAAAGAACTATTCCATGAAGTGAAACTTTACTCTCAAAACTTAATAGATACTCTTGAAGGATACAAGTATCTATCTACTAGCAATAAAGAGAGATTCTCCTTATTCCTTAAAGAGGCTAAAGAGGGTAGCTTTGTATAATTAATTGGTTATCTTCATGAAGTCCTCTTCAAATCATGGTGGAATACACAAAAAATAGTTATATTCACATCAGAGGAATGTTTGATGATCTATCTATCATTAATTATTTTTGTACTTGCTCAACACATGAAGCAAACTAGCAATACAAATCAATATTATTGTGATGATAGACTAACTTGTCATGAAACAAATATTCCACTAGTATCAATGCAGAATCACAGGAGGAGGAAGAGGAAGAAAATGTATGCTAAGATAAAACATAGCAAAGAAGATATAAATAGAGAAGAGACCACAAAGACTAAACCAGATGGACATATTCAATTTCAAGAACTGGAAGAACCTTCAATCAAAACTTTCCTTGTCTTGTATGAAGATACTAACTACTTGCTTGAATATATTCCTATAAGCAGAGAAGGAGAATACAATCTCCAGTACCAAGAAGAAGATCCATATTGAAGACTAAAGTCTTCAATACCCAAATAATGTAATATAGGGGGTGTTAGAGTATATTACATTATTTAGGTACATGTCAATGTACCACCTTGGGTACATTGTTAGATTAGGAGTTTATCTTAGGTTACTTGAGGAAGAAGTAATAAATGCACAAGTGTCAATGTGCAATTATGTAAATGTACAAGGAGTCCACTTGTACATGAGTCATAGGAAAGGTAGTTAAAAAAAAGAGTAAGGACCAAGCAACTTATCTTCTTATATAAAGGTCCCATAGTGAATAGAAAGCATGAAGCAATTCGAATATTACTATAGAGTAGTGAGTAGATACAATGTAGTTTCCATTAGAGTCTTGGAGAGTTCATTTTCTCCATTAATATGCATTGTACTATTTTCATATCTTTCCATTAATAGCATATTTCAACATTCTTGCAAAATTCCATTATCTTACTTTTATGCATATTTTACATATGTGAGTGCTTTCTACCATATCATACATTATAAAAAGCTAAAAAAAATACCATAAACACAAGATTTTGATATTAAAGGATGAGTTCCATTGTAAACATAGATCCACTATATTTTTAGGCTTCACCTATGAGACGAAAACATTTTGGACTAAATAATTGAATACTTTAGATGAAAACACACAATACAAAAAGAGATGTTGAATTGTTTCCAAAGCATTTTCACATAAAGCACACCTGTTTACAATTTGGAAGCCCCTTTTACAAAGATTATCATTGGTTGAAATTCTATTCAAAATAGTCAGCCAAAATAAAATCTTACTCTTGGGAATCAAGTTTTTAATGCAAATCTTCTTAACTGGGAGCCAACCAGCTCTTTCCTTCTCCAATAGGGAATAACCTGATTTAACTAAATAGTCCCATTTGCTTTATTTACTCCAAACCAGAGAGTCATTAATACCCTTAGGATTTAGAGGAAAATACTTGAGTAGGTTAAAGAGTTTATGAGATACTTTATTATATTATTTAGTCAACCCTTCCAAAGTAACATCTTTCGAACTAGTTCTCTCAAAATTCAAAATAAGAAAATCCTTCAACTTTTCTCCCAGTATTTCTGAAAAATATTGTCTAATGGGTTAAACCATAGTGTCATACTCAAGGGGTTGGTTTGTTAACCAAATATCCTTCCAATAATCCACTTTCTCCCCATTACCAATCCTCCTTATTGAGACTTTCTTCAAAAGGTATTTGTTATGCATTAGATTATTCCAAAATATAGACCCCTTGGGTAGATCTTCTGAACATAAGAAATATTTATTATTTATTAGGTATTTTGCCTTTAAATTTTTTATCCAACCTAGCTAATAATTATTAATCAACTTCCATCACATCTTACCAATTAAGGCCTCACTCAATAATTTTAGGTATTTGAAGCCTAAACCTCCATATTCTTTTTTAGAACATATTTGATCCCAATTTACTAAGGACAAACATTTTTTATCCTCTAAACTAGACCATAAAAATGATCTTTGGATATGTTCTAATTTATCTCTAATAATAGAATAAATATTTAAAACTAACATAAAGTAAATGGGAATGCTCTACAAGGTGGACTAGACTAGTTGTGCTTTCCTTGTTTGACTCCTACTTACAATTTTGTGCTGTTTTTGAATTCTAGAATTTTGGAGACTTACATTACTTACACTACATTGCATTTAAAAAGACATGTATATAGAGGTGTATGGACTCATGAATATCAAAGGATTGATCTTGGTCATATTGGAATTTTGAGTATTAATATTATAGGTAATTTAAAGTTAAATAATAGGTTTTATAATGAAAATTGAGATTAAGATATTAGGCGAACAAAATGGAACTTGAACCTAGATTTTATAAATGTTAATACAAATTTTAAATATCAATAATTGAAAACTCTCATGTAGAGGAGTTGGAGAGAAAGTGGGTAGTTAAAAGTCTCCAGTTATCGAGAGGCCTAGGTTCAAATATCTCTCCTCACATGTTGCGGATATGTTGTATATAAAAGGTTCCTCATCAAAAAAAAAAAAAAATCAATAATTTAAATAAATTGCATTTATTACATTTTTTGAAAGTACTTATATTTTCTATTAAATAACCCATTATATTTATTCACTATAATACTTAAATTTTATTGTCTACATAAATAGTTGTGAAAAATATTGTCATGGAATGCCAATATGTCATGTGATATTTTTTGATTTTGGAATTATAGAAATATGAGGTAAAATACATTATATTAAAAATTTATATTGGTCAGTATATATATTACTATTTTGTTCTATCAATTATGTGCATATGTGCATGAATGCATGTGTGTGAAATTGGGATTAAATTGGGGCTCCCTAGTAAACTTGGTTTAGTTTACCTACCCTATGTAGAAAAAGCTTGAAGCTAAAACATTAAATAGGTGGTTTATGTGTTGATGTGAACATACACTTATATAATACATGTGCTTAGAATACACTCTTATATATATGCTCGATTGATAATTTAAAATATATTATACAATACCTTTCAAAATTCTACTAACACCGGCTAAAGTGTGGTTGTTGTTGCATTATATTATAGTGATATTAGTGGACATTGGTTATATATAGCATTGTATAGCCAATAATATGTGCACCTTACAAGTGATGTATGTTTTGGTATGGTTGATTTAGTTCACATTAAATGCATAAATTTTAATAGGACCACTACTTATATTGTAAATATAGGAGCTCATACATATTTAAAATTTAATTTTGTTTCAAACTTCATAGATGCTGGTTTGTCTTGATATGGGTCATGGAAAGTACTTCCCTTGGAAAGACTTTTTGTCACTCAATTTGCTATAGCTAGGTCCTTATAAATGGCCCTCAAAATTAGAATCACCCCTATATCTCCCTCTCCAAACTCTCCTTTTTGGAATGCCACTAAGGATGGATTCTTATTTTTTAGGTTTGGCTACCACATTCAGGATGATCTGTGTCCCCTTGACTTCCTCGTGAAACTTATCTGGCTTACTCATCTTGTCTCCAAAATTATATTATTTTCTTGGCTTGTCTTTTACAATCAGGTTTTTATGGTTGAAAATATTATTTCTAGAGGTATGGTCCTTCCCAATTGTTGTGTCCTATGTTACAAGGCTTGGGAATCGATATCCCACCATTTCCTTTCATGCCCCATTTCTTCATCCATGTATTTAATCTTTGTATCATTCATTGTGGCTTGGGCCCAAACCAATTCCATCTATGATATTTTCATCAAATGACCTAGGACCTTCAATCATCCCCACCTGAGCTCCCTTTGGGAATTCTATAATTATCATTTCTTGTGACACATATGACTTGAGAGAAATAAAATAATTTTTAATGGATCCTATTTTGATCCTACTTCCATTCTTTTGTGGATCCTCTGCTCTATGGCTGAGAATGCCTGTGTTGTTCTCTTTGAAGTGGTCTCAAATATTCTCTTTTTGCCCACTTCAACAATTTAGGAGATATTATCCATCAGTGTACTTCTCCCCAAGACCATTCATATGTGCATTGGAGTTCTCCATCGACTAGGTGGATCAAAATTAGTTTTTATGGAGCCTCTAAAGGAAAATCGAGTAGAGCTAGCGATGAAGGAATTTTCAAATATGATCTCAATAAATTCATCCTAGTCTTTGCTAAAAATATTGGAGTCCAATCGAACCACATGGTGGAAGCACAAATGCTACATCAAGGTCTCTCCATTCTCAACCATATCCACTTCACCAATATCATCATCGAGGATGACTCCCTCAACATCATAAATGCCATAAAATCCACCTCTAGTCCTAGCACTAAAAATCTACTCAACATGGTCGATGATTCCAAGAGGTAGCTAGGAAATTAGATGAATGTGGTAATTTATCATACTTATCGAAAAGGCAACAAAGCAAAAGATGCCATGGCAAATTTAGTAACTTTCAAGGACAGTCTTTGGATTTGGTTCGACCACTTTACCCAAAGTATTCTCATTGACCATAATGAAAATGAATCAACCTTCCTATGACTAGGCCATGTAGGTGGACTTTACTAGGTGTCAGACCATGAGTGGCACAATTCACTATCTTATCAGTAGGTACAAAAATTTACCTCATCAATCTCCTATTCTAAACACTCCTAGTAATCACTTCAATCACTACCACCAACCAGAAGGCTCTCATCATAATCCTCAGTGTAAGTTGACTAATCTGCATGCCTACTTATTCACCCATGTCCAACAGTGCATCCTCCATGGATAAGGCTTCACATGGCATGTTGTGTTGCTCATGTTGTAGGTATACAGATTAGGTTCTTTCCCCATTAGCATATTTTATGTGAATCATTCATGTAAGTGGTATAGTAAATCTTATATCAATAACATCTACATTGACCATAGAACTACCACATGGTGTGGTGCATCCTTTGTGATGTGGGCTCATGGGAATTTATTTTCTCCAATATTCATTCTTGGGATGAATTACTTCTCAAGGTGGGACACATATTCTCATGGCAGACCTCCTCTTAATTCATGGATTCTCCCCAAGTAGTGTTTATATCCTATTGGCCCTTTCAAGATAGTAGGATCAAAGCGATCATTTTTATGTTCATAAAAATTATGCACTTAGATCAATGGTCACCTTCCATCGATGTCATGCATGATGGGGCTAGTGTTTGTTTCCATACCTAGGTAGCCATAAATTCCCACTCTACCACTGTTCCTCGTATATATAATTTGGTACCCAATTGTGGTTATCTGAAGCAGTTTCATCTTGAGTGGTGGGTTTGGTGGGATTTTGACTAGACGGATAACTTAACCATGGTGTTGCTTGAGCCCATTTCTTTGCATGTTGATGCTCTGGTCAAAGAGTTTTTTATTCTTCGCTAGTTGATACCATTTATTCAAAAACTGTCTCCAAATATTACATTGCTTCCTAAGATAGAGAATGAGTAATTGAAAAAGGTCTTAAGTTCAAGGTGAGTTTTTGCATGATTACCAAAGCTTTTGAACTTCCCATCGATGATGATAATGTCTATAAGGACAAGCACACCTTGGCCGATGAGCTCATCCATTTGTTGGATAAGGGTAAATGCCTTGACAAAGAGAAAGGTGGCATAGTGTGGAAGGATCTTCCTACACCTGGAACATAATCATGGTCCTTATAAAGGAGTACATAATGGTGGATGACATCAATACTCCTCTGAGGAGCTTTCACATGGACTTCCTAAACCACATGCATTCAGTGAAGGAAATTAATATACTTGAATATATTTTCAAGTTAATTTAAATCTTATTTGATAATTTCAAAGATAGGTCATCCACCTATCCCAAGCATTAAGGGCTTAAAATTATGTTGTACTAGTTTTATGTGCAGAAGGAAGTAGATAGAGCTTCCCTCACAGTTATTTATACCCAAGAAGTGGGAACAGGTAGTGCATTGGCTCTTAGTGATGACTCAGAGACTGATTCTAATATTGAATTTAAGAGAAAGGTATATCTAAATTACAACCCTACCCTACAAAAATGGGTACTTTTTGGCACTCATACAGAATGGGTGCTTCGGTATCCAAGGTCAATATGGTACTAGACCTATCAGATTCTACGATTGATATGACCCTTGCATCAACAAAGAAATTAAAATTTGAAGGGATTCGCTCCGTGGATGTTGGTAAAGGCCTAAAGAATAAGGAACCTTGGGTTTGTATATTTGAGCTCCTCAATTCCACTTCCTCCATTCTCCAATCTAAGAAAATTATTGCCACCATGAATGATGGCAGCACCCAAAGAGATTATCCTAAAACTACAATTGAGGCATCCAAATAGGATAATCCTAAAGAATGAACCATTGGTTCTTGGGGGATTATTTATTTTTTGTTGTTTTATGTAGGCTCATCCATTTTGAGCTATTTCTTTGGGTTGTTTTTCCTTTTATTTTATCTTTTAATTTTTGGTTGGGTCAATGTTAGTTTGAGTTGTTTGCCTAGTTTTGTTTGCTAAAGTCATCCGTGGCTTGATTTTTGTAAGGATGACTTCATTTTGGTTCTATATTGTGAGGATGGGTTTATATTATGATTTTAGTGGGGTTTCCACCTTCTTGGCTACTAAGTTGTAAAAGGTTTAGGGTCCTTTCAAAACCCTCTTTTCTATAAAAAAAAATAATTTTGTTGTGATAAGCAATTAGTGTATAAGAGTGAGATTTTTCTTAGTAGAAGCATGATGTTATTACTATCTAGACTTAATAAATATCAAACTATATTTTATTAAAAAATAATAATAAATACCAACTTATTGTTAGACCATGCTATCATTGTTAAAATTATGGATCCCTAAAAGGTTGACCAAGTTAGCACATTATTCATTATATTTTTATTGATACCTCACAATTTTTTTGCATTGTATCCAACCTGTTTGAGTAATTTCAAGGAGGATGTTCCTATGAGATAAAGGGAATGCAATATCTACCTTTATCTTGATATTAGAAAGATAAATATATTTTGGGATCATGATGAGGACTCTTTATAATTTTATATATACACATTATTAATTAGAATAGTTTATATTAAAAATTGTATAGGTAATTAGATTTCATGAAAAAGGCATGACAAAAATGACTATGATATGGAAATTGAGATTCACATTATTCAGTTACTCATAAAATTAAGTTATTAGTGGATGTTGTAAAAGAGATAGTTAAATTAGAACAATTTATTATTTATTAGATGTTAAAAATTTAGAATTGTTATCATGATGAGATTTGTCACATGGAGTTATTATTTTATTTATAATGAAAGTTAGGTTTATTAATACTAAAATATTGAGAATATTAAGAGTGATGCAAGTTGAGAGTAGGTGTAATACAAAAGTGAGTTTGATAGAAGAGCAAGTGAAATCTAAAAGTGAGTGTGAGCCAAGATAAAGAGTAAGCCAAGATTGACCCTCATCATTTCTTGTTTTAGATCTTTGGAAAGTGTAGGGATAGAGTGCAAATAGGAAGCAAATCTGAGTGAGGAGAATGACTCACCTTTTTTTGCTTTAGATATTTGGAAAATTCAAAAAATAAGACTTATATGAGAAAAATATAGATAGCATGGAAGAAAAGCCATATTTGAAATCCTAATTAGAAGTAAGGGTTCCCTATCTAGAAGTATGGATACCTTAGTTGGAGACAAAAGGAATAGTGAATATATAGTAAGTTTGATCTAGTAGTAGATATTACACTAGAAGTGATTATCAAATATAATATGATTGAGCATGATATAATAGTTCTTAAAAGTAGAGAGCTAATATGTAAGTTCCATGGGTATTGGCTAGTGTTTGAAGGTTTAAAATCATATCAAATAAAAGGAGGGATATAATACAAGTTATTCCATGATTTTTCTTCCTAAATATAATTTTTTCTCAACATATTTTTTGGTTCAAAAATTAGGGAAATAAATGGGTGGTGGTCCATGGTTTAGAAGGAGAGGTACCCTATGTTTAAGACCATGAAGTGAGAAATTTTCAACCAATATAGAAACTATTAAAAATATTCTAGTGTGGGTAAGGTTTTTTGGAATATTATATCAGCTTTTCAATAAGTATTTTTTAAAGAGTATTAGAAATACCCTAAGGGAGTTCATCCAAGAGGGACCAATTACTAAGAAGCGAAAGCATGCAGTATATCCTTGGATAGGTATTACTATGAGTATTTTAAAATATTTGACACAATCCATTAATATTAGATCTAAATAAAGAGAATGGAATCAGGAAATGAATTATGAAAAACATTACATTCCTATACCACAAATATTATGAGACTAGTTACATGGCAAGAGATTGCAAAGAGAAAATTATGGAGAGGGAGACAAATGTTTTTGGTCATGAGATAAACTTTAATATGAAGTAAATAGATCATACTATAGGAAAAGATAGAATAGATCAAGGCTATTCTACTCCTAGAAGAGAGAGATAGTGGAATACTATATACAACATTAAATGAAAAATGCCATTATAGTTCACTCAGACCAACCATTAAAAGAAACAATAAAGGGTGCTATTGAATTAAAAAATGTCCAACTTCATATGCATCCACAATTTCATTTCAAAAATCTTGGAAGGAAAATACATAGCCTCTTATAACCTTTATATTTAGGTTTTATCTCTACTATCCTTGCTAAAATTTAACTAATATAATCTAATTACATGAAATTAAATGTGATAAATTAAAGTATAAAAAATAGCTATGGAAATTAAAATGCATGAAAAGTAAACTTAGAAGTTTAGGATGTGAGAGATTGAAAGTATTTATGGCCATAGCCGTAGCAAGAAGAGTGTATGATAAATCAACTCATGAGGAAATAAAATAACAACAATGGGAATCCCATGCATAGGAATGAAATTAAAAAAGAATGATAAGAGATCAAAGATGCAATGACACAATCATCATGTATTCCATAATCTAAGAGATCAATTCCACTAATGGAAAGCAAATATTTTATCAATTCTCTTTAGCTTCATAAAGGAGCAAGTACAATAGGGTGTTATGAAGTGTCACCTAAACTTCATCAAGTCCAAAGGATATTTAAAATGGAGCCCGTGGATCCTATTTATAGGAAGAATTCATTGTTGAGTTACCTTGGGTGATAAATTATTACTACCTAATAAAAGTAAATATTTGGGGTATCTTTAGTAGGATGATGCACCTCTAAATGTTATATTTCTAAGTCACCTAACATCATTTAAAGTGCTTGGTAATGGTGTTTTGTTCCAAAATAACCCCTTACAAAATTCTTCCTTGGGATCCATTCATCTTATTTTTACCTCTTTGCCTTTCCATGAGCAATTTGATCTAGTTGAGGAGCACTTCACTTCAATTTACTAGTGCTTCACTCCTATGAGCCAATCACATCCATATTTCTAGTGCATCACTCATGTAAGTAAATCATTTTATCTTAAGCAAATAAATCCTTTGGTCCTCTAGGAAATTTAGGTTTTCAAGGCTTTAATTGATCAATGTCAAAGGTTTTATACATCTCTTAAATGGGCATATTTCTCAATGTAGTAACCTATTACTACATTTTGAGTGACTTCATGGGGCACCGAGCTCTATTGAAAAGAGATCCCAAATCCTTCATACATCCATGGGATGAATTCTTCAAAATTAGATTTCTCTACCACAAAACTACACAATTATTGGTTCTATTGGCACATTTTAAGGAATAGCCCTAGTAGCTTTGTTGGTTCTAATTCCTTAGAAATTTGATGCCTATAAGATCCTCAATTTATCTTACTATGTTCTCATAGGGGTTTGTAGATAACATATATTTCTTCCCCACCATATCCTATATATTATTGAGCAATGTATCCAACTACTTGATTCTTTATCCAAATATGTTAGCTTCAACACTAGATTTTTATTCCTTGATGATAAAATTGATGATGTATTAATTAAGGAGGTTCTTTTCATAATTGAATAATTTAAAAATATAGCATCAAATCACCCAAGGATTTCCTTTTATATTTTATGTATTGATATTATTGGAAAGATCATTGTATCTTTGTGGGTTTGATGGTCTATCCATGTATTAGGGATATTTTTCAATTTCTTGATGATATATTTTCTATCTATCCCCATTTATTGTGCCTATGATATCATCACAGTGGCTAGTTGCTTAAGTACATATTGGTACATTTACTTTGTATCCAACCTCTTTTCAATTATCCTTTCCATTTGGTTGAGAATTATTTCAATGTTGGCTACAAATTTAAAGTACCTCTTTGAAATTATGACTTTAGTTTTTATGTGGTATGATAGGGACTTCACATTTTCCATCTCTAAGGCCTACCCTAGGTCAATTGTTGTTCCTTTAAATTTTGTAATCCATCTTGGATCTCAAATATCTTTGGATTTATCTCTTACTAGGTGTCTTGTAATTGCTTCACTTTTCTTTTTAGTAGTGATTTTTCTTATTCAAATTTTTTCTTTTACTAGTCTTGCCCTTGCACAAGTTATTGTAAAATATATTTGAACTATTGATTTTTCTTATTGATTTCAATTAGTTGGGATTTTATGTCCTTAATCTATTATTGTAGATTAGATTTTTTGAAATAGCCTTTCTAAGGGCTTCATTTTTTGTTAGATATGCATCTTTTATACCTTCAATTGTGCTACTACTAATTCATGCTTCATTGATTTCCTCTTCACTATGTCACTATCCACTTCCATTTGGAAAAATTACATTTGGATGCCCTAATGAAAAGTTGGTTTGTGAAGAACATGTGCTTATACTAAGAGGGGGGGTGAACAGTATAACATAAAACTTTTCCCCAAATAGCAGTATCAACATTAATAAAATAGTGAACATCACACAAAGCATCATACACATGAGAGACATAATTTTTAATGTGGTTCACTCAATGTGGGCTACCTCCGTAGAGAAATATTTCTCAAAAAATCTTTTGGGAATCCTTCCCAAGTACAATGTTTATGGACCTCTATCCAAAGGAGATGCTGATCCCCTAATATCAAGTTCATGGATCTCTTCCATAGGAGAACTATTTACCCTTCTGATCTAGCTAGTGATCTTCTAGAAGACTCTATCTCACTGCTACACTGATTGGTGGATCTCTCTCCACGTGAAGACTCCTCACTTAGATATGTCTTCAATTGTCTTGGCTGCAGGATCTCTATCCACTGAGACTCTATCCTCTATACTCTGTCACCTCCAAAGCTCTGTTAATAGGTTCACTTAGAACATTCTCAAATATGCTCAATAGGTCCACTCATAACCTACTCAAATATGCTGAACAAGCTCACTCATAACTTGTCCAAATTTGCTCAACAGGTCCACATAAAACCTGCTCAAATCTGCTCAACAGGTCCACACAGAACCTACTCAAATCTACTCAACAGGTCCACACAAAAATTTCTCAAATATTCTCAATAAGTCCTCTCTAGGACTTGTCCAAATCTGCTCAATAAGTCCTCTCTAGGACATGCTCAAGTATGCATAGCAATATTCCACAAAAGCTTACTCAAAATCAGTACACAAGCCTTCTCAAATACTTGTCTTATATCTGCTTAACAAGCTCACATAGAACTTGTCCAATATCATAGAATCATAAAGAGAATTTTTAGAGACTCAATACGTTCTATACTTAATGATCAATCAATATCTCAACTCAATCTCATAGAAGCATAAAGAGAATTTTTAGAGACTCAATATGTTCTATACTTAAATCCCAATCTCTACTCAAATCAACCTCATAGAAGCATAAAGAGAATTTTTAGAGACTCTATATGTTCTATTCTCAAATCTCAATCTCAAATAAAATCAAGAATATAGAATAGTTTATTTTATGGAACTTGAACAACCACATGCATCCACTTGACTAGGCTCAATCAAATCAACTCAACCAATCATCTCAATGAACAACCCTTTCTCACAAACCCTAGTCCAAGCATGTATCAACAAACTCAAAATGTTTCCAACAATGCTCAACAACAAATCTCACATAACAATGATACTCATGTTCTCTTCTAACTCAAGTTCAATTTCTTTGTACAACCAATGGGCTCCAACAAAAATGACTATAAAACAAGGTTTAATCACAACTCTCAATCCAAAAAACCTTGAACCACTAAACCAATCACTTTCGAAAAGGAAACCACAATCAATCCTTTTCACTCCAAAGATATTTTTCAGAAATCAACCACAATAATCAATAAATAGGAGAATGTGCCCATACATTTAATGAATATGAAGAAGCCTCTTTGGAAATCTACCATAAGCACAATATTCTTTTTCCAATCTTCACAAGGGTTAGAATATCACAAAATAATCAACATTACTCCACTTCACAATAATATTCACAAAGGCTTTTAATTAGAAAACATTATTAAGAATTAATGCACAACTTACTTATCACTCCTAAAACCACTTGTACCATAAAATAAAATAAATCAAAACATTTCATAACCTTGTCACTCCAAAAACCACTTATACCATAAAATAAATCAAATATTTTATATCCTTCCTTTCAACACTTTTGCACTCAAAAATAATCAAAAAGATTTCTTAGGAAATATATCACATTAATCAAATATCAAACCTTATTAAAATATTAAAGCTTGCTCAACCTTATATCTCCCACAAAAACATAATCAAACCATAGCAAGAAAATATTTTAATTAAAATATTTACCCTTGCAAATATCAGAGTTGGAGTGCATACCTCAAAGGATCTCTAGAAGGGCCTTCGAACCTCTGCCCACCGTGCTACCAAGCGAAAGCTAAGCTGCATGAGCTAAGACTACCCACATGAGTGCCTTGGGCACTATCTTAAAATACGTGCACTTTCCTCACAAGGTGCCAAAAATTTAACCGTCCACAACTTGACTGCCCATGTCACACTCCACGAAATTCACTGCGCAATATTCGAATGTAGAAATACTTTGGGTTTTTAAAAATCATGCGACACGACTTAGATTTATTAAATGGAAAACCTTTGGATTATTTATATAAGCCATACTTCAATGCAAATACATCGGCCCTTTTAACATTGCCCTCATGACGTCGGTGACGCCAATAAGAAAGGAGGGAAAAACCTTTTATTTAATTTTAAAATTAAAATTTAAATTTTAAATAAATTAAAATTTAAACTAAACCTTTAAAATTAAATTTCTCCATCATTGAGGCACCTTTTTCGATGAAACGAAAAGCCAACTTGGGTTTTAAGAAAAACCCATTTCAAATCTGCCATCCATTGGTTTTAAATAAAACCTTTCCTTACCTTCCTTGGTTTTCATAAAAACCTTTTGCTAAGCTTCCCTTGAAGCTCCTTTTGGAACCAAATGCCATGCATCCCTTCTAGAAACTTTGATCAAAACCTGTGCTTCTCATGAAGATCTTTGTGGAGAAAAATCATAGTGTTTACTTACATAGGTCCTTTGACATCAATGACAATTTTTAGCTGAGGGACTCAAAATGTCCAACAATCTCCCCCTTTGTCATTGATGGCAACCCATATTCATTTTACTAAAACCCGACCTTCTTTTCTCCTCCCCCTGGGATTTTGCTCCCCTTGGCTCAATGCTCTCTCAAATATCAAATCTCATATCAAATTTCTCCCCAATACAAAAATCTCTCCCCATTTGACATCAATGGCAAAGGGTTACCTTTGGGGCTCGGGGCTAAGAATGAGCCTCTTAGCTTAGCCCCTCCTCCACCTCCACATGAGGTGGTTAATTCTGGGGTGGGAGTACTTCTATTCCTTGAAAGCACAAATTTATACCTTTATTTTTCTCTCTTCATCTATGAGTCTTCTGAATCCGCTCACTGTTTCTTTCCAAGTCATCATCCCTGTTCCTGTCGTCACTTTTGTTCCTATTCCTGTTCTTGTTCTCATCCATGTTCCTATTTCGATTCTCATACTTGTTCTTGTTTTTATTCTTTTCTGAGTCTATTCTTTTTTGAGTCTATTCTTGTTCATCTTCTTGTTTCTATTCATATTCTTGTTTTTATTCATATTCATGTTCCTATTCATATTCTTGTCCCTGTCCATGTTCTTATTCTTGTTCATGCATGTTTTTGGAATATTTTCTCTACACCATATTGCTATGTGACCATCATTATTGCACTTATAAAACTTAATGTTATTATTCCTTGGATGTGCAACTGTCTTAGGATTTCTCCTAGTGAAGCCATATCCTCTTTTGTCATTAATCTTGCAATTCATTGCCTTGTGACCAAAACCATTGCATGAGTAGCAATAACCTTGGAAAATCTATTCTTTTCCATATACCTATCTTTCATGAGTCCTGCACTATGAATCCATGTGTCCAAACCTGTGACATGAAAAACATCTTCCATTGAAGCCTCCTTGTCTTGACCTCATTGGTATCCTATTCTGATTGCTATTCCATTTGTATCTTCTTTGTGCATTGTTCCTCTCTTTGTCGAACTCTTTGTTGTCCAACTCATCCTATGATGTCCCACTTCCACTTAAACTATCTTCTTCTGATGTATCTTCTTCTAAAGTTTCTACTTCATAAAGACTTGAAGTAGATTCTTTTTCCTGTTTCTTTTAAACCTTTCCAAAGCCAAGATATGTTGAAAATGATGTTCACTGTTGTCCATAGATGAACTTATCCAAGTTCTTAGAGCTATTTTTGAAACTCTTCATCTTGATCTTGGAGTCATTTAAGTCTTATTTTAGAGTAGCCACTTCTTGTGCTAACTTCTTACATTCCAAAATATTTTCTTATAACTTATCCTTGAAATTGCTTGCCTTAGCCTTTGAATTCTCTAAATCCTCTATGAGCAATAACCTTTCTTCATCACATCCTTGAAATACTTTCTAACCTTCTTTACTGTGTCAAGGGCATAGTTAAGTTCTCCCTTGAGATAATCATTCTCTACTGAATAATATTCTATTTATTTGCCTTTGTCCTTATCATTACTTCATTTTGACTTGTCTTCTATAGGATCACTTTCTTTATCTTCCAAATCCATTATAAGATTCTCCTTTGGTCCCAATATTGTATGTTGAAATTGGATCTCATTTTCTTTGGATAATAGACATTTTTCATTTTTGATCTCATTGAGTACATAAATATTTCTTTCTCTTATAGCACTAGCTACTAGTTTTCCAAATTTAGATTTCCTTACTTCACATCTATCTTGATGGAAAATTACCATATGGCCTTGATCACAGAGGTGACTAATGCTCAATAGATTGTTTCAGACCTTCCACATATAGAACATTTTTAGCTTTTGCTTTCCCATTGCCTATACTTAGAGTTTCTTTTCCACAAATCTTTGCTAAACCATTATCCCCAAATTTTACTGACCCTCTATTTCCTTCTTTCAAAAATATAAATTCATATTTTTCTCCTGTCATGTTTCTAGAGCATCCGCTATATAGAAACCATTTTTCTTCTTTATCATGAGCATGCAATGCTATTTTAACTAGCAAGGATTTTAATTTTCCTTTCCCTTTTTCTTATTTTATAGTAGTTTGAGTTGTGGTCTTTCTACTAGACTTAGATATTTCTAGTTTACACCTTCTAGCTATATATGCCCAAAATTATTGCTTTTGTAACACTTAACATCATCATCCATATGTGGTACATGAGAATATGTACTACTACTATCATTATCTCTGCTAGTATATTACGTAGCTCTATGACCATATTTATTGCAAGAAAAACAATGTCCATGGAAAGAATTTTGTAACCTATTTTGATGAGGACTTGATATGGTATTATTCCTTTTTTGGTCTTCTCTCCTTGAGATATGGTAAGATACATCCCTTTTGTTTGATGTTCCTACCTCTTTTGACTTGGTGCAGCTCCTTGTAATCTTTTATTTATTTCAGTTCTACATTTTAGCATAACAATTTCTGCTGCCACTTTCTCAAGTCCTACTTAGTTGGCTTACAATGTGTCTCTCAACTGATGTTTAATATCTATTATTTATTTCACTTCTATTTCAAGTTCTATTAACCTTTGTAGAAGCTCAATTATTGTTAATTCATCATTTCAGATCTGTTCCTTTAGTTGTGCACTTTGTTCTTGAATCCTTTAAAGATATTGGAGATAGTTGAAGAGTGCTTCCTCAAAGTATATAATTTCTTCACTCTCTTATCACATGTGTGTTACTGAAGGATCCTCTTACAATCTATTAAAATCTTCATGGAGAGATCGACTCTGATACCAATTGAAGAACATGTGCTTATACTGAGAGGGGGGTGAACAATATAACATAAATTTTTTTCTCAAATAGTAGCATCAACATTAATAAAACATTGAACGTCACACAAAGCATCACACACATGAGAGACATAATTTTTAATGTGGTACACCCAATGTGGGCTACCTCCATAGAAAAATATTTCTTCTAAATATTTCTCAAATAATATTTTGGGAATCTTTTCCAAGTATAATGTTTATGGACCTCTATCTAAAGGAGATGATGATCCCCTAATCTCAAGTTCATGGATCTATTCCATAGGAGAACTCTTTCCCCTTCTACTTTGGCTCATGATCTTCTAGAAGACTCTCTCTCACTGCTACACTAACTGGTGGATCTCTCTCCACTTGAAGACTCCTCACTCAGATCTGTCTTCAATTGTCTTGGTTGTTGGATCTCTATCCATTGAGAATCTATACTCTATACTTTTTCACCTCCAAAGATATATCAATAGGTTAAATCAGAACCTTATCAAATCTTCTCAATAGGTCCACTCAAAACCTGCTCAAATATTCTCAACAAGCTCACTCAGAACATATCCAAATCTGCTTAATAGGTCCACACAAAACCTGCTCAAATCTGCTCAATAGGTCCATAGTGAACCTACTCAAATCTGCTCAATAGGTCCACACAGAACCTGCTTAAATATTCTCAATAAGTCTTTTCTAGGACTTGTCCAAATATGCTCAATAAGTCCTCTTTAGGACTTTATCAAGTTTGCATAGCAAGCTTCCACAAAATCTTACTCAAAATCAGTCCACAAGCCTTCTAAAATACTTGTCTTAAATCTGCTTAACAAGCTCACACAAAACTTGTCCAATCTCATAGAATCATAAAGCTAATTTTTAGAGACTCAATATGTTATGTACTTAGTGCTCAATCAATATCTCAACTCAATCTCATAGAATCATAAAGAGAATTGTTAGAGACTCAATATGTTCTATACTCAAATCCCAATCTCAACTCAAATCAATCTCATAGAAGCATAAAGAGAATTATTAGAGACTCTATATGTTCTATTCTCAAATATCAATCTCAACTCAAATCAAGAATATAGAAGATTTTTTTTTATGGAACTTGAACAACCACATGCATCCACTTGACTAGGCTCAATCAACTCAACTCAAACAATCACCTCAATGAACAACCCTTTCTCACAAACCCTAGTCCAAGCATGTATCAATCAACTCAAAATATTTCTAAAAATGCTTAACAAAAAATATCACATAACAATGATGCTCATGTTCTCTTCTAACTCAAGTTCAAGTTCTTCGCACAACCAATGGGCTCCAACAACAATGCTTATAAAACAAGGTTTAATCACAACTCTCAATCCAAAAAACCTTGAACCACTAAACCAATCACTTTGAAAAGGAAACCACAATCAATCCTTTTCACACCAAAGATATTTTCAGAAATCAACCACCATAATCAATAAATAGGAGAATGTGCCCATACCTTTATTGAAGATGAAGAAGCCTCTTTGGAAATCTACCACAAGCACAATATTATTTTTCCAATCTTCACAAGGGTTAGAATATCACAAAATAATCAACATTATTCCACTTCACAATAATATTCACAAAGACTTTTAATTAGAAAACCTTCTTAAGAATTAATGCACAACTTCATTATCACTCCTAAAACCATTTGTACCATAAAATAAAATAAATCAAAACATTGCATAACCTTGTCACTCCAAAAACCACTTATACCATAAAATAAATCAAATATTTTATATCCTTCCTTTCAACACTTTTGCACTCAAAAATAATCACAAAGATTTCTTAGGCAATATCTCACATTAATTAAATATCAAACCTTATTAAAATATTAAAGCTCACTCAACCTTATATCTCCCACAAAAACATAATAAAACCATAGCAAGCAAATATTTTAATTAAAATATTTACCCCCACAAATATCAATGTTAGAGTGCATACCTCAAAGGAGCCCTCGAAGGGCCTTGGTGTTTCAAACCTCTGCCCACCGTGTTGCCAAGTAGCAGCTAAGATGCATGAGCTAAGAATACCCATGTGAGTGCCTTGGGCACTCTCTTCCTTAAACTCCTCACAAGACACCAAAACTTTGACCGTTCATGACTTGACTGCCCATGTCACACTCCACAAAATTCACTATGCAATATTCGGATGTAGAAATACTTTGGGTTTTCAAAAATCATGTGACACGACTTATATTTATTAAATGGAAAACCTTTGGATTATTTATATAATCCATAATTCAATGTGAATACGTCAATCCTTTTAACATTGCCCTCATGATGTCGGTGGTGCCAATAAGAAAGGAGGGAAAAACATTTTATTTAATTTTAAAATTTAAATTCAAATTTTAAATAAATTAAAATTTAAACTAAACCTTTAAAATTAAATTTCTTCATCATCGGGGCACCTTTTTCGATGAAACAAAAAGCCAACTTGGGTTTTAAGAAAAACCCATTTCAAATATGCCATCCATTGGTTTTAAATAAAACCTTTCCTTACCTTCCTTGGTTTTCATAAAAACCTTTTGCTAAGCTTTCCTTGAAGCTCCTTTTGGAACCAAATGCCATGCATCCCTTCTAGAACCTTTGATCAAAACATTTGCTTCTCATGAAGCTCTTTGTGGAGAAAAATCATAGTGCTTACTTACATAGGTCCTTTTGACATCAATGACAACTTTTAGCTTAGGGACTCAAAATCTCCAACAGTTTGCAATGCAGGTCATATGATATGAATATTTTATAGTTAGATCCAACTTTGACACTATAGTAGCAAAGTTTTTAGGTGTGGTGGTGGGTCTAGAAAGGTTACTAGATATCACTTATATAATAGAGTCCTTTATATCACAAAATGATAATTGGAAATACATGATAGTGCCTTGAATATTTTATCCTTTAGCTACTTATTCTCCTTTTATATTATCCTCTCCTCTACTTTTAAGGAGTCAAAATCCTCTTGAACATCTATTGTCTATGGTTCATTAATGATGTTCCAAATAAAATCCTAACTAGGCCCTATAATCAGACTTGGTTTTGGGGATACTTATGTAGGCTTTATCACTTGAGTTATATTTAGAAATATGATAGCCTTAAGTAATATTTTTTGAGATTGGGTGACGGATGGCAAGGTGGATAGGACAATACAATGGGTGGATATATTTGAGTGGAAATGAAAGTAAATGAATAGGTGGAAGTGGAAAACCCTATCACCATTTGAGCTAATGTTTCAACTAGTTGAGAGACTACTATGAAGGTGAAGATCTCATAATATAGTATACAAGATGTTGTGATGTGCTGACTTTAATAGTGGTTGAGAGAAGCAAGGTAATGAGAAAATGCTAGTAATATGTGATGTAGTGGGCGGTATGGTGCTTCAAATAGAATCGATGTATGTACTTATTGATGGTGATGTATGTTTGGTAGAAGAAAAGGATGGTAAATAAGTGGAACAAGAATAAATAGAGAGGGAGAAAGTTGTAGAAGAAGAAAGAGAAAGGGATAGAGTGGTGGAAGGGGTGATGGCCATTGTTTGGGCCTTGTCTACTACCAACTAAAGAGAAAATATTCCTTGAGGGGTTTTCCCTCCTCAAGTTGAGGTACTCATTATTTTTTAGGAGATGATCCTACTTATTATGCTACTAATATTTTAAATATAGACCTGTGGGTATCCTTAAATTTCATGCATTTATCTCATTGTCTATTATACCATAGTTATTGAGATATATTACATTATTTGGTACATATTAATATACCTCCATGGTACCTTCATGGTACATTTATAAATATGTAATAGATTAGGGTTGAGTCTATAGTTAAGAGTGTGAGTTATATTTCCTCTTTTGTGTAGGTGTTAATGTGTAGGAAATGCACAAGTGTCGTGTAAGTGTCAATGTGTACAAAATACACAATTCTCAAAGAGAGAATGTGTAGACATCTAGAAGTCACACTTAGCTAACTCTACGTACTTGTAGATACTTTTGGATGCTTGTAGGTTTACATAGGCCATCCTAGACACCTCTAGGCTATCATAGACTGATGTAGACTATTGTAGATCCCTATAGACCTACGTAGAATAATGTAGAAATGTGTAGACATGCGTAGACTACTATAGATATATGTATACTAGCATAGATTGATCTAGATTAGCGTAGCATATCGTAGAATTACATAGGCTACTTCACTAGTTTATAGGTACAAAACACTATTAAAATACTCAATTCACATCATAAGCACTTTTTATCCATAAAAGGATGACTCATAAATCACCCAAGGCCACTTAACCCCTTCCTAGACTTAATTAAGACCCCACGGGGCTATCAGTTCCCAAAAAGTCTTAATTAAAGTTAATTCAAATTCTAATTTTAAAGTGACTTCACTTAAAGTGCACTTTTTGGATTAAAAAGGTTAATTAGGTTCCTAAAACCTAATTAGTCCTAATTATTCCCTCCCACATGTGTGTGCACCATAATGGTTAGGATATTTCTTAGGAAACCCTAACCTAACCCTAATCTAACCTTAGAGTTGACTAATCCTAGTTAACCCTAATATCTCCTCACACGTGTGAGAATGAGATATTTCCTAAGGAAATGTGAGGATGACAACTAACAAACCCTAAAATAACCATCCTAGAACCTTACCTTAGGATTTAGTTCTACTAACCACACCCACTACACCTTAGGTTTATCTATAAATAGTAGACCTAAACCCTCATTCTACCTCTCTCTCTCCCTTTAGCCAAAGTATAAAAACTCTACCAAAATATGTATAGAAGTACAAAAACAATAATGTAAAATTGAATAGCAATAGTATAGCACCTAAGGAGCCCATCCATGCAAGGATTTCATTTAGAAGGCACTTACAGCTAAATTTGCCCCTCGACCTACGAATCCAACACCAATTCACCGCCTAGCCTGCAAATTGGGTCTACAGGTCCCAAATCAATCCAAATTTGTTAGGTATGTTTTATTTGACAATATTATGATGTTTCCCATAGTTTTTACAATATTTTAGTTCAATTTAATTTACTATTTTTATTGCCATTCATCAATAATAGTCCTGATCAAAGCAAGCCCCCAAACACTCTAACCCTATTTTTTAGGTTGTAAAATAGGTGACTAAGCATCCATATCAGCAAAAACGGTGACCCACATACACAAGAAGCCCAACTACAATTCTAACTTCTATTTTAATAGAAATACGCCCAACCAACCTTTCCCTTGACTACCACAGGCCAATCAAGTGGCAACTGCTACCTTAGCACCCACACCAGTTTCACAACCTCTTCTTCCTCAATGACAAATATTTCAAACCAATGTGCCTCCCCCTCCTAGGCCTCAACAGCCTCACGACATGCACCCATAGGCCCAATAATGCAACCTCACCCCACTTTCTGAACCATTTCCAGCCCTCTTCTAGAGGTTATATGAAGGAGGTCACATCTTATTACCCAAGATCCGACCATTGGATCCAAACCTACCTAAGCCTCATGGATACAATGAGCAAGCCTTCTACCAATACCACCGATAGCATGGCCATGATATCAATTCATGTCACTCTTTTTATGCTCAAGTCCAAGACCTAATTGATAGAGGTACCATTCAGGTTTCAAACCCTCTTGCCCCACAAAATCAAAACCTAGGGATCTTCTAGAACCCCTTACCTGACCATAGGGGAGCTAACACCCAAAGACCACCAGTCAATCCACCAGGGCCACCTAGGTAAGTCAACAATGTCTAGCGTGATCCCCCATCACGTAGTATAGTGGGTATGATCAACCTTACTACATGCAACCAATGATACCCATCATGCCAAACAACACCTATTGTTTCCCCGCCGGTCCAACTCACATCACCACAACCTTCTATGATTCCTAGCACCATACCACCTCCACCACAAAATGTCATTACAATCCATGGTAGCCTTACCCACCAATTACGAAATACCCCCACTCGACTATCCATTTTTGACCTCCTACAACAATCTCAACCCCATCGTGAGGCATTGAATGATATCCTACGCTCCATCGATCTGGAGACACATGACATGAATGCCTTCGTAAAATTTGTAGGGAACATCCCATGATGCCTTCAACCCTCCATTAGTTTCCATGATCACGAGATTACAAAATTGGTAGGAGAAGGAGCAGATCCTCCTCTCCATATCCAAGCAACCATCAATGACATCACCTACAAGTGTGTCCTCGTTGATACTGGTTCTTCCATTAGTATTATCTCTACAATGGCATTGCATCACTTGCATATCCCACCAGCCCATTTTGCCACTCCATATCTCGACCTTCATGCCTTTGATGGTTCCATGAGACCCACGGTAGGATCCATCATCTTACCTATCTGAGTAGGCATCCATACCATCTCCATCCTTTTTCACATCATCCAAGGGGAGATGCAGTATAACATCCTCCTTGGTCACCCATGGATTAGGGACATGCAATGTGTCCCTTCCACACTACATCATTGCCTTAAGTATATCCATGATGGACTAGTCCATTGCATTCCTACCGATGGGGATCCCTTTAAGTTCTACAACATAGTAGACCTCCCACCAACACCTTCCTTTTCCTCCACATAACTCTTTCCCATATCTTCCCATAAATCTATTGGAGCATCGACATCTTCCCCAACATCCACTTCACTACCTCAAACCTCATCAAGGACACATGCCTCGATGTCCTTACCCTTAGCACCATCTTTAGTAGCACCTAACCCTACTACCATACCTTTTTCACCACCATCCTTGTGGCCACCACCACCATCGCAGCCCTCATCATCCAAAATTCCACCCACGATACTATGACCATCATCACCCTCTTCCTCACACCCTATCGCTTCACCTAGCCCATCTTCCCCTATGAAAACCCCTATCCTACCTACACCACAAACACCTCCCCTTCCCTTTCACCCATGGCCTAGGTCATTCACTTCCTAGCGTAGTCTAGTTCTGACACCTTCTCCTCCTCCTTCATAGTTCCCATAAGTAAACCACCCTATCCTAGCTACCATAATTGAATGCCATGAGTGGGAACAATGAGCTTCTCACCTTGATAACTAGCTATTACACCCCTCCTCCACCACTATAAGAGAGTCTCAGATTGCACCATCATATTCTGATTTAGACTCACCACCTCATTCACCATCATGCACATCACCACATATTTCCATTTTTATGATAAATTCAGGCCTAGGGGATTACAATGTGCATGATGCCCACGTCCACCTATCATCCAGTCCATGTGAGACTTCGGCTACCCCTCAACCTCGATGTTGACCATTGGAACTATTATACAACTAGGATCCCCTAATAATCATACCAACTTTGTCTATGTAGGAGTTGATTCCTCACTCCCACCTATAGTACCTCCACCACCACAATCTAGCTTTTGTGGTACACTTGATCACCTGGCTAATCCTTATTTCACCTTATACTACCTTCGATATTTCCATTGGCATGGATTTGGATTAGGCCGCTATGAACAAGGGTTGCGTACACCCATTAACCCTCATGTCCAATTACCTATGGATAAATCTGGATTAGGTTATCATCCCACTATCATCCACACACTTGAGGATGAGTTACAGGATCTCACCCTACATCCTTCTCCTCTTCCAACACACACCTTGGAAGAATACATTGACATGGACATCCTAGAAGACACTCCATCACCTCACTCTACCATTACAGTTCCATGTGATTTCTTCCAAGAATCCCCCTATTTCGACACCACATCTTCATGTTGTGTCGATGAATTGATAAGCCAATTTGTGGCCCTATCCTTAAATGCTCATCACCCAGAGTAGGACATGACATCTCCACCACCATCACCAACATATTCAACCCCATTCCTACCTATACATCAACAACTTCAATGAGCTGCTACTCGACCATGTTCTCCATCGGTTATCTTGCACCCTCCTTTAAGCCTTTTAGGATGCTCATGGGTTGTCGAGTCATCATCACCAAACTCTTCACCACCAACATCCCCCATAACATTGGTTAATATGGTCAAGGTGGATCTTTTCTCCCCACTTTGATACACACACCAGCCAATGCATGATGACACACCAAACCCCAATTTCATCGATCTCATGCACATCTCACCCATACCAGCCCCCTAAGATTTCCTACTTTCACCTCATGTCTTGCATGCTATGAATACCCCTTCATCATCTATGCCACCTCACATACCATAGGTGCACCACACAGACATCTATCTAGATGATGAGTATGACATTACCGAGGCCATCGATGACCTCCACCTCATTCCAGTTCTAGAACAACTGCATGATGGTTCTCACATGCTCATAGAGGAAACCATCGATGTAGATATCGATGATGATCCTAAGAATCCCCACATTGTTAAGCTCACCGCTAGCCTTTCCACTAAAGAATATGCTCTATTCACTACTTTCCTTTGAAAGTATATTAGAGTCTTTGCATGGTCCTACAAAGATATGCCAGGCCTCGATCCAACTCTTGTAGTACACAACCTCACGCTAGACAAAGATGCTAAACCAGTAAGGCAAAAACTATGATGCATGCACCCAATAGTTGCATTACTCATCAAAATTGAGCTACAAAAGCTCCTCGATGTCGATTTTATAGTACCCATAGATTACCCCGAATGGGTCTCCAACATGGTTCCAGTACCAAAACCATTTGGTGAAGTCCGTGTTTGCACCGACTTTCATGATTTGAACAAAGCTTATCCCAAAGACAACTTCCCACTACCTAACATCGACTCACTCATCGATTCTATCATAGGCCATGAGATGATCTCCCTCATGGATGGATTCTTTGGTTACAACCAAATCAAGATCAACCCCGCTGATCAACACAAGATATCATTCACAACCCCCTAGGGGACCTTCTACTATAAGGTCATGCCTTTTGGCCTTAAAAATGTTGGGGCAACCTACCAATGTGCCATGACTTATATATTTTCCATGATTACATGCACAAAAGTATGGAAGATTATGTAGATGATCTCATCACAAAGTCTAAGAAATGCTTGCAACACCTAGATGATCTCCACTAGATCTTTGACCATTTATTAGAACACAATGTCCACCTTAACCCAAAGAAGTGTGTCTTTGGAGTTACCTCAAGAAAAATATTAGGGTTCATTATCACTCAATGTGGCATTGAGGTAGACCCTAACAAAGTAAAGGCCATCATCGAGATGCCCCCACCTACTACCTTAAAACAACTGTGCAACCTCCAGGGCAAGATAACCTCCATTCATCACTTCATTGCACAACTATCAGACAAGTGCAAACCGTTCAACCATCTCTTGCAAAAGGGAGTAAATTTTAAATGGGATGATAATTGCCAATAGGCCTTTGATGCTATCAAATCTTACCTCACTTCCCCACCAGTTATGTCTCCTTCACACCCACAACTACCACTAATTTTGTACATCTCAGCCATAGATTTTGTGCTAGGTACATTTCTAGCTCAAAAGAATGCACTCGACAAAGAGCAAGCCATATATTACATAAGTCGTATGCTAGTCAGCTACGAAGTTAGATATGGGTACATGGAAAAGCTATGCCTAGTTGTAGTCTTTGCCACCTAGAAACTTCACCACTATATGTTAAACCACACAACCTTTGTCATCACCCGAGACAATCCCCTTCGGTACATGATGAACAAAAGCTATCACAACTCTCGAACAACAAAATGGATCATGCTCCTAACTAAATTTGACCTAGAATTCATTTCACAAAAATCCATTAAAGGATAGGTCATCATAGACCAACTTGCAGAAGCTCCCTTGCTTGATGATCAACCTCTCCTCATTCAACTTCCCAATGATTCCATATTCCACATCATAGAAGTCGAAGAGTATGTCGAGCTTGAATCATCAGTCGATTTAACCCTATACTTTGATGGCTCTCGATGCACTCACGTTGGGGGTGCAGGTATTGTTTTCTTCACACCCGAAGGGGAACCACTCCCCTTCTCATTCAAATTGGACTTCCCTTGTACAAACAACAATGCAGAATATGAAGCCTTGATCCTAGGATTAAAATAGGCCCATGCCATGCATATCAAATGCCTCCACATCATAGGTGATTCCCTCCTAATAGTGAACCAAGTGAAAGAGACCTAGCAATGTCATTGTCCAGTTCTCCAATAATACAAGTATATTGCACAACTTCTTTCCCAATTTGAGTGGTATGACATCGAAGCTACTCCATGATCATCAAACCATTTTGTGGATACAATGGCCTCCTTAGGATCATTAATACCACAAAACCCATTATCAGATACCACATCAGTATCCATTCATACACTCACCCAATCTACCATATCACCTACGTCTCCTATAGATGATGGTGGCATTCACGTGGTCGATACCGAACCACATGACCCTTGGTTTATGCAGATAAAATATTATATCAAATTAGGATTCCTACCATGTGACTTACCACATGCTCATCATCGAGCATTCAAGCAAAGAGTGATCCACTATACATTTTTGGGGGACATCCTCTATCATCGTAGCTATGATGGCATCCTCTTGCGTTGCCTAGAACCCCATGAATCTCAATGGGTTGTACAAGAAACCCATGATGGTACTTGTGGTGGCCACTTCAGTGGCATGGCAATCACAAAATGCATCCTTCACATGGGATATTATTGGTCAAAGATGGAGCATGACTATTGTGAATACGTGAGGCATTGTGTCAAGTGCCAACAACATGCAAACCTCACACACCTTCCATCTCAAGCACTCCAACCAATCCAATCCATGTGGCCTTTTTCACAATGGGACCTCAACCTTATTGGACAAATCACACCCACTTCATCAAGCAATCACAAATTCATTATTATAGCCACAAAATATTTTACAAAGTGGGTCAAAGCCATCCCACTTGTCCAAACCATAGGAGCCAAGATCATAATATTTATTATAGACCATATCATATGCCACTTCGGAATTCCTTCCCAAATCATCTCTGATAATGGGAAATCCTTTAAAAATAAAACTATCTATGCCCTCTACACCAAATTCAATATCCATCATAGCTTCTCTACCCCATACTACCCATAGGGTAATGGCTAAGTATAAGCTACAAATAAAACAATCTATTCCATACTTCATAAAATAGTAGTAGAATCTCATCATGACTAGCATAACCAAATACCCTTAGCTTTGTGGGCTTACCGTATGAGCATACATACTCCCACTAGGGCAACCCCTTTCTCACTGGTCTATGGCATCGAAGCCATCATACCCCTTGAACTCGAGATACCTTCCTTGAGAGTATCTATGAAGGAATTCATTGATGATGACACTGCTCATCAAGCCCACCTTGATCAACTAACACTCCTCGATGAGCATCATATCCATGCCATCGAACACACATATGTCTACCAAGATCACCTTTTCCGTGCCTACAATAGTAAGGTACATCAATGCGAATTCCAAATTGGTGATCTAGTTCTCAAAGAGAACCAATAAATCACAAGTCAACCTCACCAATAATGAGATAAGTTTACCCCAAACTGGTTGGGCCCCTTCATCATCACACACAAGTTTGGTTTAGGTGCCTATCATTTGGCTAATCTCGAGGGTCTCATAGAACCTAAACCTATTAATATCCTTCACCTTCATGCATTCAATGCCTAGCCCACATAGGCATTCACAGTCACAAATAGTACACACTACTATTCACACACACATCACCCACCATGCACACCATGATACATGCATGCATTTACTTTACAATTGCATTATACATGTATTTTTTCTTTTTATGTCATTTATATGTTGTTGGTATCTATTTATTTTTTTAGGATTCACATCATCTACCACTATGCCATCAGTAGTGATACATGATGGTACACACTTACCACCAACATCATAGCATCCCACCATGCAGGACCATCTAACACCACCCCTAATACCGATTACACTATCCGATCTAGCTAGACCACCCATTACTCTTCAGACTAGATAGTCTTCACCTTCCTCCCATTTAGACCATCACACTCCACCCTGATGCCTCTCGCCTCATCGTAGAGGGTCATCCTACTCACCTCATTTAGGAGACAACCAGGTCTCCCTATCCTCCTTTGATGAAAAGGAGGAAAGCTCCCATATCCACACCCAGGGGTCTCCTCCACCTCCACCTGAGGATGCAAGGAACCCCTACTCATTGACCTCTCCACCTCACCATCTGTTAGGAACCTACCACCCTCCCAATCGAGGATACACACCTCATCCTGCATGGCCTTCATGCCTACCTCCCCCACTCCCAAGTGGGATGTCTCCCTATGCTCAAGCCTTGCAGTCACATGCTTCCCAAGCTGCTTCTATGTGCATACCTCCATCCCACACACATCATTATCCATAGCTAGTTCCTATGCCAACCATCCTCTAGACGCCACCCTCACCACTTTGTGGCCTACCATTCCAGCCAACCTCACACTCTACGAATGTATTCCACTCACCCCCATTATCACCTCATGCAAGTTCCTCTTCCCATGCATACCACACTACTCCCTATACATTGGAGTCTCGCTCTCCACCTTCTCCGATCTCATCACCTCCACATCTTGATATCCAGCACATCCTAGCTCGACTCGATACCCTCGAGTTACATTTGAGCCATTGTCATTGCCTCATATCTACTCACCAATCCACCATACCTCGTACATCTTCACCTCCACCTAGGTCTATTCCTCATCCCAGGGTTCATCCCATATCCGAATCATGACCCACTCCTCCACCATTCGACCTCACTCCATCCACTTCCCACACACCTCCCATGGATCCCTACATCTACCCCACACCTATCCCATCCTCACCATTATCCAAAATGTTTCACCATCTCCTTCACCAAGGCCTCCTGGTATTACCTAAAATCAGGCCTATTGACCCATCGCATCCCAAACCATGAAATTACCATGAACACTAGTTCTGTATATACCATCGACAACTAGGGCATGACATTGATGCCTGTTGCACATTTGAAACCCTGGTAGACAACATGTTGATTGGTGATCACGTCCCATCATCTGAGCATTCCCATTCATCCACCCGACTTCAGAGTCCCCCACATCACATTATCCCCCAAAATTTGCCATCATGTGAATCCTTGATAGTGCCATCCCACTACATTCACCATATGTCCAACTACACAAATCACCAAAGCCCAAGCAACATCATCGCTTCACCTCCCTGCTCATGACCTGACCCACGTCACTTCACCCATCAGTAGTTTCTCTTCATATTTCCTCCTTCCTCTTCTTCTACTTCTTCTTCTTACTTCCTCATGTAGTTGTATGGTCACGCTTCGAGTGGCTACATACCTACGTTGATCTATTTTATTTCTTCTATCTTCATTAGTCTTTGGTAATCCCCTCATCTTGTTGGTTACCAATACCTATTTCTTCTCATTTCTTCTAGTTGTAAATCTCATCTTCACATCCTTCCTCTTTTTGTCATTATCACATGCATTCCCATAGGTCATAGTTTACTCACCTATCATCACACACACCCCACACGCTGGGGCAACCATCATCACACACACCTACTACACACACCCCACACATTGGGGCAACCATTATCACAACATCTCGCTTTTGTCATGACGATACACCATACTCATCTGTAGATAAGTTTCCCAAACTTCTCCCTCTACACCTCATGAGATTCCTCTTGTAAATATTGCATTCCCCCACTTGCATCATTTACATTACATCCATTGCATATATCCATATGTTTTTCATTATAATTTCTTTTATAGTTTGTATATTCTTCCCCAAAATGCGCCTTCAATAGGAGTAACACATGCACTTGTTAGCATCACCACCTGGATGTCCATTCCCCCTTTTCAGGATTAGGGTATACATAGGTGTCATGTTAAGCTTTGACCACTCACTAGTTCAGTCAATCAAATGTCACCTCTAGCTGATAGGTTTTACACACTCCTTATAGTTCTTTAGGCTGGTTCAACTTCTCTCATGGACCATTCACATAGGTTACACATTAAACAAGTTTTGAGTCTAGGGAAGATAACACCTTGCGTAGATATCACCATCTAGTGAATAGTTTCCCCTACTCATCCTATCACTTGCATGGTCAACATACGACCTGGGGATAAACAAAGGGATAAGCATAAGCAAAAGTAAGACAACTAGGCAGAAAACAAAAGACAATGCCCATACAAAAAAAAAATAGAGAAAAGAAAGAAAAAGAGCACCACAAAACATACAAGAACAATAAATGAGGGGCAGAAAACAAAAGGAAATACCTCTAGATATCACCAGTGTTATGCTTCATCACCTTTGGTCCTTAGGTTCAACATAACATCATGGGATGATTTCCATCGCTAGCAATAGGCTCTAAGAGCCTGCCTACTAGTGGAATAGTCTTACAAGTGGTGACATATCTATCACATTAGCGACCTTCTTTTGTACATATCACTGTTCACTTATGGATGAGCTAGCTAGTTCGGCCATGTCTACAATGGGTTAATCCTACCTCCCTCAAAATGGATAAATGAACCTCACTCATTTACACACATAGGTCCATGACAGACTCTGAACCAGTCAGATTAGTTATGAGTTACCACAAAAACTTGCATAGTTTTGGGTCTGAGATTTGATTATCAAAACTACATTGGTCAAAGCCATTACATATACCTTATACCATCCTACATCCCTGAGATTATGGAATGGATCACATTCACATAGGTACATGCAATGATACAAGTGCTTCCTTTGCGCATTTCAGTCTTCTCATACATGCATCATCACATCTATGTTACATACATTTACTAAAAATTGCATCACATCACATCATATTGCATTACATTAAACATACAATCCTTCACATAATTCTATAGTATATCTACACTATAGTTTGATCATACATCTACACCCTACCACATATGTATATCCATGCATTATACATTTACTTACACATTACATTATGCTATCTACGCAAACACAATTCAAACACATTAAAATTAACATCAAACACACATGTATATATAAAATCCAACACCAAAAAGGTATATATATCATCCATCAAAAATACTCGTAGGCTACAACTTGGGACCATGCCCATCATACAAAATATAAAATTGCCCGTAGGCTACAATGGTAATCAACCTAACTACCACTAGGAGCCTCTCCACTCCCCTCGTGGCTCACCATCCCTAGTGCTATCCCATGTGCCACTGTAGCCCTATTGGACTCCACTTGCTCTCCCGATATCTGAGCCCTTATAGGAGATAACACCACTATTGAGCTCATAACCACATCTCTACCTACTGCCACATCCTACATCCTAGCTCTCATGCCTCTTCAACCAACTGAAGATGCACTCTGATGACTCCATTGAGAGGGTGCCCATACACATGTCTGTGTCCCTGACTATGACACCACCTGATCATAGTTCAAGAGTGAGATCCTATTAATCCCCAAAGAGTACTCACAAGCCACCCACCTTGCTACCTCTATAGCCAACATCCCTCTCCCAAACTCGATACTCTCCTACAACTACTCTATCTCCGCTCTTAGAGTAGCCACATTAGTTGGAGCCTCCATGTGTGCTCCCTCAAACCCCTCTCATCCCCCTCTCATCCCTACCACTATCTCACTAGCTCAACTCATAGCTCTATAATATCTGCATCTCGAGTAACCAATGCAGATTGATCCCTCTCCATATCTACTACCATCCGAGCACACCTATCCTCAAGAGCCTTTCGAGAAGCATCACTAGAGGTCTCCAAAGATATCAACCTCTCCTCCAAGTCTATCATCTCTACCCACCTATGACTCTCACTCTCATGAAGCTCACCCTCTAACTATCATACTCAAGCATGTAACAATAGTACCTCCTCCTCGACCTCCTACCTCTCCTACTTCTCGATGGGAATCTCCTCCAACCCATCAAAGAAACCAATATCTAGGGTGTCATCAAAACCACCCATAGCCATACCCCCACCTAACTCCTCCATGATCAAAATCTCCTCCACAACTAAAATCTCCCCTAAAGGCTGCTCTCCACCACTCATAGGAACCTCCTCCACCCTCTCTATATATGAACTCGAGGTACCACCCAATCATCACCTAGAGCATCATAGAGGTACCTCTATCTCACCACCAGGTCTATCCTATGACCTCACCCAAGTGCCTCTCATTGCCCTCTACCCTCCTCCCTATTGTAGGTACCCCACCACCAGGTGGTACCCATCGGTCTACCACACCAACACCCAACTCCTAGCTCTACATCACCCACCAGGCATCAAACTCTGGTGTAGTCTCAGCATCACTCACATCTGGGATCACAATCGGTGGGTCCCTCTCATCGATCCATGGAAACACTATAGGTGGCTACCCCCTATCACCTCATCACCTATAATATACAATAGGAGCCTCTAGAATATCCTATTGTAAGCCAAACTATCACCTGACTCGATCAAATTGAAAGTACTCGACCTACCGAGTATATCACCCCACCAACCACCTCCCTCGATGAATGGCTCCCAACTACTCACCATCCTTCTCCCATGTCACCCCACCCATCCAAGACCTCCACTCAATGGCACTCGGTACCAACCTACCAAACTCTATCCTCCAAAATAGAGGATCACCCTCATGTGGCCTCTTAACCCCCTTCTCCTCATCAGTCCTCCATCTGAGAGCATAAGGTAAATGTTCTTATCCCTCCACATGAGCCTCATAAGGCAACAATGATGGCCTCTCAATAGAAATATGCTCCCATGCCCACACCTATAATAAAGGAGTCCAACTCAATCCCTTCTACCCAACATGCACCACATCATGCAACTCCCTATACACCTAGGCCAACAATGTAGGTGCCCATGCAAACATAGTATTACACTCTACCATATCACTGATAATGTCCAACATATTCTAGGTAAACAATACCCTAAAAGTGTTAGGAAGAGCATATGTCGAGATCATCATCATAGCTGCACACTGACGCTTAGATATCTTCTCATTATTCCATAACAACTCATAATCCATCTTCCTGATATCTATCTCCCTCCACTCCTCACCAAAGAAGCGCTCCATCATAGCCTCCTTCGTATCATCTAGTGTTGCCCTCACTGGCACACCCTCGATCGATAATTTGTAGATCCTATACACATCTTCTAGGGTGATAGTCATCTCACTCATCAAAAAGTGGAAGGTGTTGCGATCCACATCCCATCACTCACATAATATGGATATATATGCCTAGTTGGCATGAATGCTCTTGCATTCCCACATGCCTCTAAACCATATGACATCCAACCACTTCTGATCATCCTCATTGTCCATAAGCTTATCAAAATCATGCTTCATCGTACGGACATGATGATATGGCTCGATCATTTTCACCTATTCATACACAAACAACAACAAAATTCACATCAGTCTAATGCACAATCATCCAATTAAATAAAATTCAATTTTATTTAAACACATCACACACACAAATTAATTTATTTTAATTTGACACGCACTTCGAGACATAAAATAGTGCACAATTCACATATCAAAACAAATAAAAAACACAATCGCATATTTGGATACCCATTTGGCCATTTCATGGTAAAAGTTCAAATAGATGTGAAAAATAGTACATATTTGGCTCCCAACAGTCAAATTTATAATTATCCACATACTTACTGTGGCATGAAATTCAAAATCATGTCAATCCATCAGACATACAAAAACAAAATACATTTTTGAACACCCATTTGCCCACTTCATGGTGAAAGTGTCGACAAATTTCAAAAATAGTATACAAATCCACATGAAGTTTGAGGTCAAAGTTACCACAACCTCCCCAAAATGGTACACATGCCAAATCACATAACATCACAAACATAGTCACATTTCTGAATACCCATTTGCCCACTTCGTGGTGAAAGTTCAAACAGAAATAGAAAATAGTGCAAATCGGGCTCCCAACAACCAATTTTAAATTCAACATTATCTACACCTTGGCATGTAAATCAAACACACGCCAAATGCAATCATATACCAAAACAAATCACATTTTTGGATACCCATTTTGCCCTTCTATGGTGAAAGTGTCAACGGTTTTCAAAAATAGTACACCTACAGTGGAAAACTTAATAGTCAAAGTTTTCTAATTTACATCCTAATGACCTACATTCAGATAACACACCAAATGAGGATAAATCAAAAACACAGTCACACAATCACATACCCATTTCCTACTTTTACAGAGGAAATTCAACCACATTGCAAAAATAGTGCACCATCACTCCAAAAATGGAAAGTCAAACTGCAAGACTACTCTACCCGTCACCCGATCAAACTACAATGAAAAATGGTCAAACCTAAAAAGTGATCACACTTTTGGGTACCCATTAAGCCCGTTTAACACTTTGTATTCCAATTTTAATAAAAAATTACCTAAATTTTTAAAATAACATGAAAACCTCCCCCCTATTTCATGCTTTTTGAGAAATAAAATTAAAAAATAAATAAGAAATAGAGCACTTACCGATGGATCACCACATCGAGCTCTAGTGCCAATACATCCTCTCATCATCCTACACCTCGATCCGATCAACTACAAGTGCTCCACATCACCAAACATCACTCCCTCCTCACTCTCCAAGTTCATCGATGTCAAAATGACCCCCCACGCTTCCAAAAAATCTTAAATACACCTAAAAAATCCTAATTAGGTCAAATTCACCCCTCGACCTATGAATTTGACCCAATTCGCCCCTTGACCTATGAATTAGCCCAATTCACCCCCGACCTATGAATCTAGATCCAATTCACCCCTCGACCTATGAATTGAGCCTAGAAGCCCCAAATTGACCCAAATTTGATTCCAAACCCTACGAAACCTGCCCCTCTTCCTATCCATCTGATTTTTCATCAATTTCATCATGCATTTTTCTTCTATCAACCGATTCATCACCACATCACCATATTCCATTCACCTCATTGTTGATTCCTCGTTTGAGGGGGTATTCATATCCAAAATCCAGCTTTGCATGCAACCAAACAACCAAACATCCAAATCACGGATATCACATCTATCTACAATTTTTTTTCTGAATATTATCTTATGATTATAATCTCAATCCCAACCATATATTTGTTAGATCAGGAGAGTTGTGCGTAATAATGGAGAGGTCACTTTGGCATTCATGGTACACAATGAATGACATGGTTGACTAATTCAGCACAACATTTGGAGAAGGATTTCACTCTGGCATTCATGATACATAATGAATGACACATTTGAATAATCCAAATGTTAACTAGCTCAAATGGTTTGACACTTGTCACCATGTACTCATCAATCAATCAACAACAAATATTTGAATAGGCATTTGTTCTATTCATATTTTGGACCATCCTACATTGGTCGCAAAAGCAAAGCAGTCAAAAGTTGCCACCCCCAAGCAACTAGTATGACATCAAAAAATGTCATACAGACTCAGAAAAACCATCACGTTGCATCCGCAATCATCCATTTCCATTCACCGACATTGTTTTTCATTTTCTCTCTTTCTTTGTTCCCCTCTTCTTCTTCTTTGCTTCTTCTCTTCTCTCCCCCGGATCCCTGATCAATGTTGTATGGTCACGCTTCGAGCGGCTACATACCTTTGGTTGGATTCCATTCCCTTCTCCTCTTGGCTATCGATCAATGTTGTATGGTCATGCTTCGAGTGGCTACATACCTTTGATTGGATCCCATTCTCTTCTCTTCTTCATCTTCTACTTTCTCCCATCATATTTTTGTATTAAACTATGTGCCACACAATATAGTACAAAAAGGGGTAAAATGTAGACACCTAAAAGTCGCACATAGCTACCTCTACGTACTTGTAGATCCTTTTGGACACTTGTAGGTTTACATAGGCCATCCTAGACACCTCTAGGCTATTGTAGACCGATGTAGACTATTGTAGATGGCTCTAGACCTATGTAGACTATTGTAGACATGCGTAGACATGCATAGACTATCGTAGACTAGCGTAGATCACTCTAGATTAGCGTAGCATATCGTAGACTTACATAGGCTACATCACTAGTTTATAGGTACAAAACCCTATTAAACTACTCAATTCATGTCATAACCACTTTGCATCCATCAAAGGATCACTCATCAATCACCCAAGGCCACTTAAGCCCTTCCTAGACTTAATTAGGACCCCATGGGGCTATTAGTTCCCAAAAAGTCTTAATTAAAGTTAATCCAAATTCTAATTTTAAAGTGACTTCACTTAAAGTGCACTTTTTGGATTAAAAAGGTTAATTAGGTTCCTAAACCCTAATTAGTCCTAATTATTCCCTCCCACATGTGTGTGCACAAATTTGGTTAGGATATTTCTTAGAAAACCCTAACCTAACCCTAATCTAACCTTAGAGTTGACTAATCCTAGTTAACCCTAATCTCTCCTCACACATGTGTGAGGATGAGATATTTCCTAAGGGAATGTGAGGATGACACCTCACAAACCCTAACCTAACCATCCTAGAACCTGACCTTAGGGTTTAGTTCTCCTAACCACACCCCTACCCCTTAGGTTTATCTATAAATAGTGGACCTAAACCCTCATTCTACCTCTCTCTCTCCTTTTAGCCAAAGCACATAAACTCTACCAAAATATGTATAGAAGCACAAACACAACAATATGAACCTGAACAGCAATAGTACAACACCTGAGGAGCCCATCCATGCAAGGATCTCCTTTAGAAACCACTCACAGCTGAATTTGCCCCTCGACCTACGAATCCAACACCAATTCACCCCCCAGCCTACGAATTGGGTCTATGGGTCTCAAATCACCCCAAATTTGTTAGGTAAGCCTTATTTGACAATATTATGATGTTTCCCATAGTTTTTATAGCATTTTAGTTCAATTTCATTTACTATTTTTATTGTCTTTCATCAATACGGGGCCTAACCAAGGCAAGCCCCCAAACACTCTAACCCTATTTTTTAGGTCATAAAATAGGTGACAAAGCATCCACATCAACAACAGTGGTGGCCCACATACGCAGGAAGCCCACCTACATCAAGGAACCCAAGAGCAACTATCAGTCTATTTGATGTTCATTATGAAAAGGATTCCTTATAATCCTTATTGTAACCTATGAATTCCATTTCAAATGAATAAAGAGCAATTTTTTGGACATGTGCATTTACTTTGTATTTATGTTTGAGCAAATAGTAGCTTTTGCCCATTTCAAAATGTACACAAGTATCTTGTATGTAAGAGTTCAAATATGTAATGTGAGAATATGGACAAGTGTCCTTGATTAGGAGTGCATGTAGAATTCCAAGAGTTATGTATATATGTACAAGTTTTTTAGAGTCAAGTGTCCATCAAGTATGCAAGTGGTAAGTTGATAAGCCAAGAGTCATGACACTTGGTATATGGAAAGCAATATTCAAGTACCTAAAGATTTATATTAGTGGTCCTCCCATTTCCCTACATTTCCTTGTATGATACTACTTGACCACGACATAGGGGTTACCCTTTAAGGCCCATATCATTTAAATGTGACACCTATTCCCTAACCCTACATACTAGAATCTATGTAGGATTATGATGGTGTAATGAATTAGTTATTAGGTAGTTTCATCTACCCATGAAATAACTAAGACCATTACCACTCACTTGATAATGATCGTGGTCATATTTACCTACCGATAAGATACCACCACTATACTACCTTGTGAATAATACAATAGATTATCCCATACCAATACACCATTAAGATTACCCAAGACTCACTGTTAGGAATCATCCAAGCCTCACCAATAGGATCACCCAAGCCTCACCAATAGGATCACCCAAGCCTCACAACTAGGGTTTATCATTCACAATTACCTAGTTGAATTGTCTACCCACAACTCAACTAGGATTGGGTACAACTCAACTCTAGGGATTACTAATATGGAACTACCAACCTTGTCCATAATAACCCATTTAACCCAAGGGTCCTAAACAATATTTTTGTCCAACTCATAAAAAATAAAGTACTATAGTAAATCATACCAAAATTCTATACTAACATCAACATATCATATTGATAAAGACTAGATAATTTAGGTATTTCATTTCAATATAACATTAGAAAATAAGATAGTTACTTTATTTAAAAGAAGAGAAGCAAAGCAACATATAAAAATCATAATCAAATTTGAATTAATTACTTTCTCTTATTTTTCCATCATCTTCTTAAAAAAAGACATAATTTATCTATATTTCTAACTACAAAATCATTTCCAAAGAAACTTAACATAGAAAGAAAACATCAATTCATCTTCATCTATTAAATGAAAATTTATTATAACACATGAAGGATGTTTACAATATATTACATCCTTCATCAATAATCATAAAATAACTTCTACACATGATATCTCTTAAGTATTCAAAATTATATTTCAAACATCAAATACCAAAACCACAAGGATAATCCTCTTTCCAATGTCTTCTACTTGATATATCTTTTCCTTCATCGAGCTTACGAGCATGAGCATATGGATCAAGATAACACTTTAAAATGAATATGTAAGCCTAACATGCATCATTCAAATAAAATCATGTAAGAACAATGCAAGATTCCAATGATGAATTTTTCAACATTCTTTCAATTCTTAAATCATAAATTAGTGAAGTCCATACTTCTCTCACTCAAGTTTTACTTCCTTGCTTTACAAGCCACATTTAACTGCTAGAATAAATTTAATATTCATTCCTTCAAGAAAAAACAATCACTTATTTTCTTGAGACAAAGAGTTATTTTCATATATGGTCTCTATTACTAATTCTTCCAATATTCTTAAATACGGGTTTATTATTCTTCTAATAAACCCCATCATAATCCTTATTAATAAATAAATATTGATTATAAATTAAATACACATTAATAAATCAATATTTTTTTTGTTGGATAAAAACGTGTTGTACTCGGGTCCCCCACCCTTGAAAAATTGCATCTATCTTCTTTAGATCTTAAGAGTATACAAATAGATACACTGCTCATCTCAATTGAGATGCTATAGCTAGAAACCTACATCATTTTACATAAAATGTCTGAATTCTTGATTTTCATTGTTTGGATCTTTTCAAGTTTCTATATGAATACAATTAAACTAGAATTTAGCATCTTTCTTGATGTATTTATATAGCAGCCTTCACAATGCCAAAAATTCACCTCTACTATTTATGCCTTGCATATTAGTAGAGTAATATTTCCAAAACATTGCACTATCATAGTCCGCTTTACCAAATCTGGATTGCTAGTTTCCTTCTTGAAACACAAGTGCAACCACAAAAATTATAATAAATAGTCTAAATGAAAATACATTATTGTTACAAAATAAAGAAAATATTATCAATGGAAAACATTAAAGTAAATATTAATCATTAATTGATTCAAGCAATCAACATTTTTTTATCAGCTTCAACTAAACTTTCTACTTCCTCTAACCATGGAAAGGAGAATTTAACTTCACGATCCTCAATCAAAACCCCTTTATTGGCTGGATTATCTACACATTGTTTCCTTCCCTTAATATATGTGTAAACCTGATTTATTCAAACTCTTTAGCAAGATCTTGAATTTCCATAATTATATCTTGTATGTTCCATGGAGCCTTTGCTTTTTTCAAAAATGTATTTATTACTATGATATAATCACCTTCCATCCATAGTCTATTCCATTTCATTTTTTTACATATTTTTAACCCTTATAAAGCTACCCAAGCTTCAACTTCATTATTTGTCTTAAATCCACTATTGAAAGCATAATGAGATAAAATATCTCCTCCATTATTTCTAATTATTCCTCCTCCTCCTACTGGTCCTTGATTTCCTTTAGATGCTACATCAAAATTTAATTTAAAACACTCCACATTTTGCGGTTGCCACTTTATATTATTTACCTTAATTTTGCTTCTCTTGTACCCAACATCATAATTCCATTTAATGACTTCATCTATCAAGGCGCTCTACTTCTAAATTAGGAATTGGGTGATTTGATAGGTTTAGTTTAGACTCCTCTATGGATAAACATATATTCTTTTTTATTACCTCCCTTTCCTTTAAATATTCTTCTATTCATTTCTAGCCATATAGTCCAAAGTATTGTATCTTTTGATATACCCCATATTGTCTATAAAGCCTCACTTTTATAAGTGCTCTGCCATTGCTTTAATCGATATTCAGTTATGCTATTCATCACCATGCATTTACCAAACATATTAAGAATCCATTGCCATAGATTCCAGACTATTGAGTAATATCCCAAGAGATGGTCTATACTCTCCTCCTCCTTATTATAGAAAACACATTGAGAGGGGCCATGAAAACCCTTTTTCATAAGGTTATCCCAGGATAAAATTATTTTACGACCTAATAACCAAAAAAAGTTTTAACTTTAGGAATGCATGGGCTATCCCAAATATCTCTCCATATTCTAGTGACATTATTATTTTGTTGGTATTAAACATTATATCCACTTATTGTTGTGTATTATCTTGAGATATTTAACTCCCAAATCGCTCCCCTCGGAATAATCACACTTGTTATATTTCTACTCAATTGCCTATTAATAAATCAATATTAAGAAAATTCTCAAATATAATATTAATTAATAGGCTTAACCCTATTAATTAAATATGACTTAGTTAAACTATTAATTAATTAATAAAATTAATATTGAATAATAATTTAACACCTTATAAAATCAATATAATTAAAACTATTGTTGCTAATATCAAATGAAAGCAAACTATAGCATAATAATTCATAAATTTACAAGATAAAAACCACAAAAGGAGTGCAGGTTTGATAGTTGATGCAGTTAATGAAAAAGAAGATTAACAACAAGCTTTCATCCAAATGACTACTATAATGGCCCACCTTGGCAAGACTTTACCTTGTTGTTTGATTGATGTAATGGTGTGTTGATATTTAATGCATGATCCTATTTTATTCTATCAATATGAGTTGATAGTTGTACTTTATGCTTTATAAAGTTGGATTATGTTATTTTTTAGAATATGGTACTACTGATAAATTTTATGGTTGTAGGATTGAGTACTCTCACAGGTGGATTGGTATGGGACAACCACTTAAGTTGAGAGTAATGAGAAATGGGAAATGATGGATTAATTTTAGTTGAAAACCCACAAGGGTAAACTAATCATGTAGAAGCATTTTCATGTGTGTATGTGTGGTTAAATGAATCATTGACAAGGAGGTTGCCATAAAGGCAAAATAGCCCTTTACTCATGTGCTTAGGGGACCTTCGTAGGAGGTTGATAACCCTAAAGTTATCATAAATCCTCCTACTTAGTGAATGGTTATGTTTGTGCATCTTTGCTTATTATTGACTAATTCTTAATTCGAGCAAGGACAACTTTAAGAAAGAGCCCTTGTGTTGCTTAGGCTCTTAATTTATCTTTAGGATGCATTAATATTTGCATTTCAAAGTATAAATCTTAATTGGTTGATGAAGTAAGGTATTAATAATAATAACATTAATAATAGATAATATTAATATTAGACAAAAAATTAATAATAGTATTAATTAATTTAATACCATGAAGAGTAAATAAATTATTTAATAATTCTAAAGTTAGCAATTTAAATCTTACTAAGTTAAGGTTTTAAATAGGGGCATATTTAACTAAATATAGTATTAATTAATTTAATACTATGGGAGAGATAATAATAAAAATTAGGGCAACCAAATATAGAAGTTTGTTTATTATTATAAAAATGAGAGATAATAATAATAACTAGGGAAAAAAATATAGAAGTATGTTTTTTATTATTATTAAAAAGGAGAGATAATAATAATAATTAGGGCAACCAGAAATGGAAGTCTATTTATTTGCATATAAAGGAGAGATAATAATAAAAATTAGGGTAACCAGATATAGAAGTTTGTTTATTTTTAGCAAGAAGAATATCTATTTAATAGGTGCAAGGCACCCATTCAAGGGGAAGGAAGGAGGAGATATCTATTAGAAAAGAGTTTATGCAATTCTCATATGGGTGAACGAAAGGAAAAAAGTGGGAAAAAAAGGAATTTTGAAAAAGCCAAAGCAAGTTAAACTATCTTTATCTAGATATTTAGTAAGCTTTTTAGCTATACTTACATTCTTTCCTTCCATGATTTTAAAACTCCATATTTGCTTCTTTGGTAGTTCATTAATTTTATGCGGTGATTAGAGCCTAGAATTTAAAGTCCCACCCTATAGAGTTATAACCATGTTTTATAAAAGCTTGAATAGAGATAGGATATATATGCTTTAACCATGAGTATTTTTTATTGTATTAATATTGATTTAATAATAGGTTTGTTTATTATTCAATATTAATATAGTTTAATAATATTAATTAATATTAGTAAATGGTTTTCAAAGTCACAGAGGAATTCGGTAGGGGGACCCTATCAGCCTCATGCTATTCATCATTATGGCAAAATATTTAGGCAAAACCATAAAAAATAATTGCAGTTCAAGGCTAATATCAAGAATCAAGGCAACATCAATCACTAGGGTTGTTTCTCACCAAAAGTTTGTTGATGATACCCTTATATTGACTAATGTGTCGGTGGTTGAGGCCAAAAGAATTAAATACATCCTGCAACTCTATGAGAATGCTGCTGGTCAGAAAGTTAATTTTAGTAAAAGTAAGTTATATTTCTTGAACACCCCCATTCAGAGGCAAGGAAGGATTGAATAAATTTTAGGGTGTGATATAGAAAACCTCTCCACTTCGTATCTTGATCTCCCTCTTTTCATTGGTTCTCCGAGAGAGTCAATGTGGGATAGGGTTATTGAAAGAATTCAAAAAAAACTTGCTGGATGGAAAGGTCATATTCTATCTCAAGTAGGAAAGCTAACCCTCACTAAGGCCTCTCTTCAGAGCATTCTAGTATATTTACTCTCTATTTTCAAAGCCCTTGTGAAGGTTTTATAGAAAATTGAGAAACTCCAAAAATAATTTTTTGTTGAACAAGGTACAGCAAGAGTATTGTCATTGTTGTCAACACAGACAACAATTGATGCAGTTGAAGCAATGGACAAGAATTCTGAAGTCAGTCAGATCAAGTACAGTAAATTTGCAGGAAAACAAAAGTCACCAAGATTCAAAAAATTGCAGAAAAGACCAAGTAAGAAAAGCGATCGCGATATCGCGACAAGTTTTTGTCGCGATATCGCGACAGGTTGAGAGGTCCGTTAGCAGAAAGAAAAATTGTCGCGATTTCGTGACATAACCGAGGAGAGAGAAAATCATGCCAAATGGTCGTGATTTCGCGACATAACGGAGAGAGAAAATGCACGCCAAATGGTCGCGATTTCGCGACATGTCCGAGGAGAGAGAAGATGCAAGCAAATTTGTCGCGATTTCGCGACATGTGGGCAGAGAAGGAAGCAAGGTGAAAAGATGTCACGATTTCGTGACATGTTGGAGGAAAATGCACTAAGTCAAGGAAGTGTAGCGATTTCGCTACAAGTTTGAAAGTCAAGGCGAAAGAGTGCAGCGATTTCGTTGCATGTTGAAATGAAGGGCAAAGAAGGTGTAGCGATTTCGCTACAAGTGAAAAAGCACAAACAAGAAGGTGTAGCGATTTTGCTGCATGACAAAATGCATGGAAACAAAGGTGTAGCGATTTCGCTACCATTCAAAGTTGCAAAAATTAAAGATGTAACAAGTCAAAAGCACAAGGCACAAAGTTGTAGCGATTTCGCTACTGCATGAAGCAAAGAGTGTACGGAAGCAGTGAACGTCACGATTTCGTGACATGTTCCATTTTCTTTGAGTGCTAAGGAGAGTTGTACGGAAGAGCAAAGTGTCACGATTTCACGACATGTTCCATTTTCGTTGAAGTTTGCAAGGAGGATTGTACGGAAGCCCAAAGTGTCACGATTTCATGACATGTTCCATTTTTATTCAAGGAGAGTGTACGGAAGCAGAAGCACGTAGTGGATTTCACGACAAGAATGATGATGACGTCAGCAAAGTCAGAAAGTGTCGCGATATCGCGACAAAGTGCAAGGAAAGCTGTTGGAAGCCGAAAGTGTCACGATTTCGTGACAACATTAAGGATGACGTCAACAAAAGTTCTAAGTGTCGCGATATCGCGACATGAACAGAGGGAAAGCTTTCAAAGCCAAAATGGTCACGATTTCGCGACAGCAAGGGCATGAAGTGTACGGCTTCAAAAAGTGTCGCGATATCGCGACAGGTAACAGTCTGGCAGGTAAAACCCGTAGGAGCATGCAAGGTGACACGTGTCGAAAAAAGCATACAAAAAATCATGCAGCCTGTTACGTAAAAAGTAACTGATGTCAGATCGACGGTTACACGTTGACAGGTGTCGGACATGCATGGGAACAGAATGTATATTCATGATTGAAAAAGCATTCGATGCATCACATATGCGGTTTGAAAAAGATTAAAATAAAGGTATTTGAAGAAATTGAAAACATAAGAATATGAAGGATCGAAAAGCTTTCGAGAAGATGTATGTGAGCATTTAAAAAGGTATTGGAAGGAATGAAAAAAGGAGGAATAAAAGGAAAGAATTGAAGGAGAATGAAGATGGAAGAAAGAGGATTGAAAAGAGTGATAAGTGATAGGTTATAAAAAGAATAATCGTACAAAGAAGATGTTTTTGCTGTTAGAGAGAAATTGCTGTAAAAGGAGGATTAGAATAGAGTCAAGAGAAAAATTAGTAGAGCCGTGAAAGTGTGCGAGTTGGGTTAATTGCGGACCAGTCGGGGTCGTGCATGAAGTGAAGACATTTTTATGTCATTCTAAATTGATCGAATTGCAGGTCCAAGTTGGTGCTTGGTACTAGGAGTTGGTGCTCCATATGTTGCGGAGAAAATTAAGGGGTTGGTGCTCCTTCCAGTAAATCTTTGGTAAAGTAATTTGTAAAATTGATATTTTGCAAAGACTGGATTTGGATTGAAGTCCAAGCGGTCAATTTTGAGGAGTAGCCAAATTGGTGAACCTCGTTATATTGAGTGTTGTGGTGTGCTCTCTTGTTCAATTTATTTTTCTTGTTTTAAAGTTCTCTTTAGTTTCATATTGAATGTTGTTGATATAAAAATTAAATAACTACACTGATTCACCCCCCTCTCAGTGTCATTGTGTGAATATCAATTGGTATCAGAGCAAGGTTCCTTGTACAAGCTTAATCAGCTAAGGAGATCTTGGAAGAAACAATGGCAGGCGGTGAAGGATTCTCATCCAACAAAGCCCCCTTATTTGATGGAACAAATTACACTTTCTAGAAACTCAGGATGCAAACATATCTGAGTGCATTGGGATATGATATTTGGGATTCTGTAGATAGTGGATACACAGCACCCACTACCCCTCCAACAGATACTGCTGAGAAGAAAAAATTTGAGAACAACTCCAAAGCTAAGAATGCTATAATGTGTGGGCTTGTTGACAGTGAACTGATAAGAGTCATGAGCTGTAAATCAGCAAAAGACATGTGGGATAAACTGAAGAGCATCCATGAAGGAGACAACAAGATCAAGGAAGCAAAACTGCAAACTCATCGAGCACAGTTCGAAGCACTGCAAATGAATGAAGATGAGAACATAGAGGCTTATATGTTGAGAGTCAACGAAATCATTAATGCAATCAGAGGACTCGGTGAAGAAATTGATGATGCAGTTGTTGTGAAAAAGGTTCTCAGAACACTGCACAAAAGATTTAACTCCAAAGTTTCTGCAATAGAAGAGGCAAAAGATCTGAACAACTTCAGCTTGGATGAGATGCATGGTTCTCTGACAGACATATGAAATGAGAATAGGACAAACCAAGTCTATAGACAGAGAAGCGACTTTTAAAGCACACAAGAATATAAAAGCTGAACATGAATCCGAGGATGAAGAGACTCCGGATGAAACAGAAGCTAATTTTGTTCGAAAACTCACAAAAGGAAAAGGAAAATATAGAGGAAAGCTACCTTTCAAATGCTTCAAGCTGTGGAGGAGTCGGTCATTTTGCGGCCAAATGTCCAATGCAGGAGAAAACTAAAAATGGTGAAGGCTCACACCAAGAAAAAGGTGAGCTGGAAGAAGAAACAAAATTTCAGAAAGAACAACTTCAAGAAGAAAAGCTTCATATCCAAGAATGTCAGCACTTCGAAGAAAGCTCGGATGAGGATTCCGAAGAAGAAAAAGGTGAAGCTTCTGTTCATGGCACTTGAAGAGGAAAGAACGAGAAGAAAATCAGGAAAGTGATGAAAACTTTAAAGATGAAGCTGAAGTTTATCTGGAAGGAGAATTGGTTGCTTGCACTTGAAGAGTTGAGTGTTGAAAGGAAAAAGAACAAAAAGTTTTCAAGAAAACTAGAAGATGCCATTGACATAATAAACAGTTTAAAAATACGAGACAAGAGGAATTCAAGAAAATGTCCGAAGTTCTTGATGAACAATTAACTGTAAAGACAGTTGAATGCAACAAGCTAGAGGAAGACATGGTTAAGTTAAGAATGCAGTTAGAGGAGATGAATAGAAAATTAAACTATTTTCATAAGTTTGAAGAAAGTACTGTAAAGCTGGATAAAATGTTAAATAACCAAAGGCCTTCCGACATCAAATTTGGTTTAGGCTTCGATGAAGGAGAATCATCAAAGGGTTCAAAGGCCTCGAATGTAGAACCCATAAAGAAAGAAGAAAAGATCAGGGTTGATCTAGAAAAAACAAAACATGCCCAAGAAAGCAATAATGCCAGACTCAAGAAGAGTATTGACAAAGATGGCTTCATAAAAGTCACACATCCAAGAAGGAAAAGATTTATGGCTCCTACTTCAAACTGGCAAAGACCGGCACCCAGGTTTAATCATTCCTTTTTTGGTTATTGTTTTAAATGCAATGCTTATGGCCATAAAATTTTAGATTGCAGGCATAATGTATATCAAAGGAATTTCACAAGCAGAAATGTTTTTTCTCCTTTAATGAATTATGCAGTTGAATGTTATAATTGTCATAATTTTGGACATATTGCTAGAAACTGTAGAAGCACTTTTGCAGCAAATAATTATCAGGGTAGAAAATCTCAACCAAGTGAGTTGAAACAAAACAAGAAATTTCTTGAAAAACAAGTACATGCTAATGAGAAGACAAAGGCAAAACAAGTAGCCAAATCTGTCATCAAACCAGAATGGAAAGAAAAGGAATCTTTAATTGTTCAGACTGCCTTTAAAGCTCAGAACAAATCTGCACCTTGGATACTTGACAGTGGGTGTTCCAGTCACATGACAGGTGACAAGCAAAAATTTGAGAATTTGCAGAATTATGAAGGTGGTTCTGTGAAATTTGGAAATAATGATGGAGCAAAGATTGTTGGAAAGGGATCAGTCAAGATCAGTGATGGCAATATAAAATCAAAAGAAGTCTTGTTTGTGATTGGTCTGAAGCATAACTTACTGAGTGTAAGTCAAATCTGTGACAGAGGCCATGATGTAATCTTCAAGAAGGAGGGCTGTGAAGTAAGAAAGACAAAAAATGGAAAGATAATAGCCACTGGACTGAGAACTTCTGGAAATCTGTATACACTTTCAGAGACTTCAGAAGGAGCTTGCTTGGTTGGTCAGGAAGAAGAAAACTGGTTGTGGCACAAGAGACTCGGTCACATAAGCTTTGATAATCTGGTAAAAATCAGCTCAAAAGGGGCAATAAGAGACATACCAACTATTGGTAAACCTTCAAACAGTATTTGTGAGTCATGCCAAAAGGGAAAACAAACCAGAGCCACTTTCAAAGCAAAAGAATATTTCACAAGCAAGCCATTAGAATTAATTCACACTTGATTTATGTGGACCCATGAGAACTGAAAGCATAAATGGACACAAATATTTTATGCTGTGTATAGATGATTACTCAAGAATGACATGGGTACTATTTCTGAAACTTAAATCAGAAGCCTTTGAGATGTTTAAAACCTTCAAAAATCTTGTTGAGAATCAATCAGGGAAAAGAATTAAATGCCTAAGATCAGACAGAGGAGGAGAGTTTATTTCAGAAGAATTTGCAGAATACTGTCAAAAATATGGGATAAGAAGACAATTTTCAGCAGCTAGAACACCTCAGCAAAATGGTGTTGTAGAAAGGAAAAATAGGACAGTGCAGGAAATGGCAAGGACAATGCTGGCTGAAAACAAAATAGCTGACAGATTTTGGAAAGAGGCAGTACATACTGCGGTTTACATTCAAAACAGGTGCATGCTAAGACCACATGAAAGCAAAACACCTTATGAACTGTGGTTTGGCAGAAAGGCAACAACAAGACATTTCAAAGTATTTGGCAGCAAGTGCTACATCAAACGGACTGAAGATAATCTCGGTAAATTTGAAAATAGAGCTGATGAAGGTATCTTTCTTGGTTACTCAACAAAAAGCAAAGCCTACACATGTTACAACAAAAGGCTAAAGAAAATTGTTGAGAGTGCTGATGTGAAAGTTGATGAAGGTAGAGAACAAGAAATTACTTATCAAGAAAACTACCCCATCTATGAAGAAGTCATTGAAGGTGATGATGAAAAGGAAACAGATAAGAATCAGAAAATTGATCCGAGATGGTGTAAAAGCTGAATCGAAGAAGAAGAAAACAGGGAAATTTAAAACAGAGCAAGCTGGCGGAAAAATCATCCAAGTGAGCAGATTATTGGGGATCCCAAAGATGGTATTCGAGACAAGAAGAAGCGACGGTGCGGAACTATTCTCTGTTATCTAGCATTGAACCTAAAAATGTTGCTGAAGCAAGCAATGATGAAAGTTGGTTGAAGGCAATTAATGAAGAACTAGATCAGATTGAGAAAAACAATACCCGGGAATTAGTACCTAGACCAACAAATAAAAACATAATTGGCACTAAATGGGTTTTTCAAAATAAATTAAATGAAGATGGGCGAGGTTGTCGGAAATAAGGCAAGATTGGTGCAGCAAAGGCTATGCTCGGGTTGAAGGCATTGATTTTGAGGAAACTTTTGCACCGGTGGCAGGACTAGAGGCAATCGGAATGTTTACGGCATTAGCGAGTTCATAAAAACTTCAAAGTATATCAAATGGATGTAAAATCAGCATTTTTGAATGGAAAACTGGAAGAAGAGGTTTACATTGAACGACGAGATGGCTTCCAACTTGGTGAAAACCCAGATTTTGTTTGCAGGTTAAAGAAAGCATTATATGGTTTGAAACAGGCACCCAGAGCATGGTATGCAAGGTTGGATAATTATCTAATTAAACAAGGGTTCAAGAAAGGTTTGGTGGACAACAACTTATATGTCAAAACAGAGAAGGGCCATCTTATTGTTCTTGTTGTTTATGTAGATGATATAATATTTGGCGACGACATGGATGAATACTGCAAAGACATATCAAATAAAATGAAGAAAGAATTTGAGATGTCTATGATTGGTGAACTTTCTTATTTTCTAGGACTGCAGGTCAATCAAAATGAAAAAGGCATTTTTATTTCTCAATTAAATATGTAAAAGAAATGCTTGAAAAAGTTCACAATGGAAGACAGTAAACCGGTTAGCACTCCCATGACAACAGGCTGCAAGTTGAGCAAGGATGATAAATCTCCAGATGTAGATCAAACAATGTACAGGTCTATGATTGGAAGCCTGCTATATTTAACAGCCACTAGACCAGATATATTACAAGCAGTATGCATGGTTGCAAGATTTCAAGCCAGTCCAAAAGAAACTCATGTAACAATTGTAAAGAGGATCTTCGGGTATCTCAAGGGCACTATGGATTATGGGTTGTGGTACCCAAAAGGTAAAGATTTCACTTTGATTGCATATTCGATGCAGATTGGGCGGGATGTATTGATGACGGGAAGAGCACAAGTGGAGGGGCATTTTATCTTGGAGACAGGTGGTAGCATGGCACGACAAGAAACAAGAATCGGTATCTCTATCCACTGCAGAGGCAGAATACATTGCAGCAACAACATGCTGTACTCAGATATTATGGATGAGACAAACGTTGAAAGATCTTGGTATTCATTTCAAAGAGCCAATTTCAATTAAATGTGATAACACTAGTGCTATCAACATATCCAAGAATCCGGTTATGCATTCAAGAACCAAACATATTGCAATCCGATATCATTTCTTGAAGGATAAAGTTGCAGAAGGAGAGGTAAAATTGGACTTTGTTCCAACTACAGAGCAAGTAGCTGATATATTCACAAAACCATTGCCCAAGGATGTTTTTGAGTATCTTCGAAATAAGTTGGGAGTGGTCACAATTCCCAAGAACTGACTATCTTTTGGGATCACATTCTCAAGGGGTGCATTTATGCCTATACTTATAGTTTTGCTTATACTTATGATTTTTGCTAACTATAACAACATTTGTCTGAGAATGGTGTGCAGAGACTCGGGGGAGTCTGCAACAACCCTTTGGTATTATTGTCAAAGGGGGAGAAGAATTACGAGGAAAGTGCATGAGTGTTGCCAACAATTCCAAAGGGGAGATTGTTGAACAAGGTACAACAAGAGTATTGTCATTGTTGTCAACACGGACAACAATTGATGCAGTTGAAGCAATGGACAAGAATTCTGAAGTCAGTCAGATCAAGTACAGTAAATTTGCAGGAAAACAGAAGTCACCAAGATTCAAAAAATTGCAGAAAAGACCAAGTAAGAAAACTGTCGCGATATCGCGACAAGTTTTCTGTCGCGATATCGCGACAGGTTGAGAGGTCCGTTAGCAGAAAGAAAAATTGTCGCGATTTCGCGACATAACCGAGGAGAGAGAAAATGCATGCCAAATGGTCACGATTTCGTGACATAACCGAGGAGAGAGAAAATGCACGCCAAATGGTCACGATTTCGCGACATGTCCGAGGAGAGAGAAGATGCAAGCAAATTTGTCGCGATTTCGCGACATGTGGGCAGAGAAGGAAGCAAGGTGAAAAGATGTCACGATTTCGCGACATGTTGGAGGAAAATGCACTAAGTCAAGGAAGTGTAGCGATTTCGCTACAAGTTTGAAAGTCAAGGCGAAAGAGTGCAGCGATTTCGCTGCATGTTGAAATGAAGGGCAAAGAAGGTGTAGCGATTTCGCTACAAGTGAAAAAGCACAAACAAGAAGGTGTAGCGATTTCGTTGCATGACAAAATGCATGGAAACAAAGGTGTAGCGATTTCGCTACCATTCAAAGTTGCAAAAATTAAAGATGTAACAAGTCAAAAGCACAAGGCACAAAGTTGTAGCGATTTCGCTACTGCATGAAGCAAAGAGTGTACGGAAGCAGTGAACGTCGCGATTTCGCGACATGTTCCATTTTTGGAGTCTGCAAGGAGAGTTGTACGGAAGAGCAAAGTGTCACGATTTCGTGACATGTTCCATTTTCGCTGAAGTTTGCAAGGAGGATTGTACGGAAGCCCAAAGTGTCACGATTTCGTGACATGTTCCATTTTGGCAAAGGAGAGTGTACGAAAGCTAGAAGCGTCGTGATTTCATGACAAGAAGGATGATGACGTCAGCAAAAGCCGAAAGCGTCACGATTTTGTGACAAGAATGATGATGACGTCAGCAAAGTCAGAAAGTGTCGCGATATCGCGACAAAGTGCAAGGAAAGCTGCTGGAAGCCGAAAGCGTCACGATTTCGTGACATGCTTAAGGATGACGTCAGCAAATGTTGAAAGTGTCGCGATATCGCGACATGAACAGAGGGAAAGCTTTCAAAGCCAAAATGGTCACGATTTCGCGACAGCAAGGGCATGAAGTGTACGGCTTCAAAAAGTGTCACGATATCACGACAGGTAACAGTCTGGCAGGTAAAACCCGTAGGAGCATGCAAGGTGACACGTGTCGAAAAAGCATACAGAAAATCATGCAGCCTGTTACGTAAAAAGTAACTGATGTCGGATCGACGAGTTACACGTTGACAGGTGTCGGACATGCATGGGAACAGATGTATATGCTTGATTGAAAAAGCATTCGATGCATCACATATGCAGTTTCGAAAAAGCATTCGAAAAGCGTATTTGAAGAAATTGAAAAGTCGTATTTGAAGAAATTGAACATTCGAATATGAAGGATTGGAAAAGCTTTAAAGATGTATTTGCAGCATTTAAAATAGTGTATTGGAAGGATTCGAAAGAGGAAGAAGGATGGAATAAATAGGAGATGGATTCAAAGGATTGGAGGAAAAGTATTTGATGGATTCGAACAGGAGATGGATTCAAGGAGTGGGAATGAGGATGGAATCAATATTGCATGGATTAAACATGAAGTATGTGATTCGAGATGCAGGATTGATAGGTTATAAAATAATAGTCGTACAAAGAATATGTTGCTGCTGTTAGAGAGAAATTGCTGTAAAAGGAGGGTTAGAAAAGAGTCAAGAGAAAAATTAGCAGAGCCGTGAGAGTGTGCAGAGTTGGGTTAATTGCAGACCGGTCAGGGTCGTGCATGAAGTGAAGACATTTTTATGTCATTCTAAATTGATCCGAATTGCAGTCCAAGTTGGTGCTTGGTACTAGGGGTTGGTGCTCCATCATTGTAGCGAGAAAATTAAGGGGTTGGTGCTCCTTCCGGTAGATGCTTTGGTAAAGAATTTGTAAAATTGGTATTTTGCAAAGGCTGGATTTGGATTGAAGTCCAAGCGAGTCAATTTTGAGGAGTAGCCAAATTGGTGAACCTGGGTATATTGTGTGTTGTGGTGTGCTCTCTTGTTCAATTTGCTTTTCTTGTTTTCAAGTTCTCTGTGCTTCAGTTTTTGAATGCTATTGTTTTGAATTTTAAATAACTACACTGATTCACCCCCCCTCTCAGTGTCATTGTGTGATTATAATTTTTATGGACTAGATTAGAGGAGAAAAAAAGGATACACCTTGTAGGATGGACCAAAGTGTGCAGACCCAGGGAAAATGGGGGGTTAGGTCTGAGGAGAATTGCTCATATGAATTTAGATTTACTATCTAAGTAGGAATGGTACCTCATTTATGGTGAAGAAAATGAATGGACAACTATCATCAAATGAAAGTATCTTCAAAATATGGAATTTCTATGTGACTCAGTTCTAATCAGAGGTTCTGCTTTTTGGAAAGCAATTCTCAATTGTAAGGAAATCATCAAAAAAGGTTTAAGATGGGTTTTAGGCAATGGTGAGAGGATAAATTGCTAGAATGATAGGTGGGATAAGGATGAACCACTGACACAATATCCTAACTTATCTCGAATCAAAGATATCACGGAAGAACTCATTGGTAGAAAAGTCTCTAATTATATGGTTGAGGACAGAGGCAGAATGAAGTGGAAACAAATAAGGATTAAGGGATTTCAAGAAGAATCAAATGATCTTTGTAACATTCTCGGGAAAATTTTTATCCCCATGAGACCCAAGGAAGATCAAGTGACCTAGGATCCTATGGAAAACGGGTAGTTCACTATTAAATCATCTTACAAGCTTTTGCTTGATGACGAGGATTTTGTCCTCCAAAAGGACTTAGTTTGGATAAAAAATTTAATTCCAAAAATTGCAGTCTTTTCATGGCTAGTTATCCAAGGAAGAATTTTAAACATTGATAATATGATGCGTAAAGGTATTTGTATCACTAATCACTGTTATCTGTGCAGGGCTAATTGGGAGACCATTTATTACATTTTCCTTGAGTGCCCTTTTTCCTTGATTGTCCTAAGTGGGATTTTTTAGGCCTTCAATATTTCTTGGGTTAAACCAACTATCATATTTGATTTTTTTGTCTAGTGGCCTTGCCCCTTTTCAAGCCAAAAACTTAGATACATGTGGAAAATTTGTCTCAATCACTATCTTTGGTAGGTGTGGTTAGAAAGGAACCATAGAGTCTTTAATGAGTCTATCCATGATCATAAAACTATCATTTCTAGGATCCTATCCTTTGCCAATGAGAATGTGAACCTTATCCCTTTTGATAGCCATAAACCTCATTTGTAGGAGACCACAATTTCTCAATATTTAAGCTTAATCTTGTTAGATGAGTCTGTGCCTAGGGTAGTCAACCCTAGAGCCAATGTTAAGTGGTCCCCACCTCCTACGGGTTGGTTTAAGCTTAATTTTTATGGAGTGGCTAAGGACAATCCTAGAAGAGCAGGCATTGGTGACATTGTGCAAGATCATAATGGGAATATGATGCTTACATTTTTTGAATATTTGGGAACAAGGACAAACAACGAAGTTGAAGCTAGAGCTATGTGGAGAGGCCTTAAAATGACTCAAGACTTAGAAGGCAATTTGATCATAGAAGGAGACTCTATGCATGTTATAAATCTCCTCAATAATTGGAAAACACCTCCTTGGAGGATTAAAATAATTGTTGAAGAGGCTAGGATCCTTTTCCAGGGAAGACAAGACAGAAAATCCCAACATGTCTTTAGGGAAGCTAACAAAATTACTGATAAGCTGGCCAATTTGGGTGTCGATGGTGACAAAATTTTCAAATGGGAACATGGTGTCCCAAGAAAAGTAGAGGAGCTTATTAAAAAAGAATGCCAAGAATGATAGTCAAATTTACCAATAGGGAAGGCATTGTAATTTTGAAGGCTAGGAGTATTCCCGCCTCTTTTTTGAAATGGACTCATAATAAAAATTATCCGAGCTATCAATATTCGTGGATGCTTCTTGGAAATACCACAAAGACTAATGGGGATAGTCACATTTCATATAACATGGCTCCTAGTCATCTTAGTAATTTGAGGTTGGTTGATAATCATAGGGTAGGAAAGAAATGGCAATATAAGACTTAGAACTAGAGCCACGTGGACCACCAGATAGCCATCGCCATAAATCTAGCCAATAGGTTCACTTCTCCAAGGCTGATTGGCCAAGATGAGATGTGGTCCCAAAGCATGTCATATAGAAGAAAGCAATTACCAAAGAATTATTAAGAGTAACTGTCAATACAGAGCTTGTGAGAGTTTTTTTCAGTACTCTACTATGTGTGTCTGCAGCTTTTTGTTTCTCCACTATTTCAAGGAAGGAATCCATGTTTGTTTCTTTTTTTGTAATTATGATGCAGGTGTGTTTTCTCGGGGTATACCCAAAATGTTGTATGGGAAGTTTCTTTTTTATAACATGCTATGTGCCTTACCAGATGTAATGTCTTTGGCGGAATGTATATTTTACATATATAGGATCCTTAGTAAGGGCATGTTCATCAACAACCCTGGGTTGATTTTTGTAAAAGGTTTTGGGTCAACCTGTAAAACCCAGTATTAATGCTATAGTATATTATCTACCAAAAAAAAAAATATTAGTAAATGGTTGAAAACTATTAATTAATATTAATTAAATATTAAAGACTTTAGTCATATAAATATTGATGGATTATTGTGTTTGTTTAAATGTCAATATTAATTTATATTTTGAATAATATATATATACATACATAGAGAGAGAGAGAGAGATTATAGTTGGGTTTACTAGGAGAGTAGTAAACCCATGATTTTATAAGAAGATTGTGAGATTATGAACTGAGATCTTGCATTGTTATTGAATGATTTTATTGTATGATGCATGTTAGGCTTGCATATACATTGTATCATTGAACTAATATCTTGCATTATTATTGAATGATTGTATGATGCATGTTAGGCTTGCATATACATTCTATTAGGATTGAGATCTTACATTGTTCTTGCATAATTTTATTTGAATAATACATGTTAGCTTGCATATTCATTTTAAAGTGTTTCCTGATCCCTATACTCATGCTTGTAAGTTTGAGGGATAAAATACATTTCAAGAAGGATACATTGAAAGAAGGATGAAACTTGTGACTTTGAGTTTTGATGCTTGAATGTAATGTGGTATTTAGAAAAGGGAAGAACTTAAGAGGTACCATGTGTAGAAGTTATGGGATATATTGTAAACATCTTGAAAGTGATGGCATGAATTTGTTTGGGTGATGAAAGTTGAATTATTGTAGAGTTACTTTGGAAAGATTTGTAGTTGGCAAGAATTGTATTTATTGAAAAGTAATAGGAAGTAATTAATAAAAATTTGATTATAATTTTTAGATGATGCATTTCTTTTAAAAAAAAAATAATTATCTAATTTTTTAGTGCTTTGCAATGAAGTACCTAAATTCTTAATCTTTATCAATATGTTATGTTGATTTTTTCAATTTGAGCATGTTTGAATATAACACTCTATTTCTCTGATGAGATGGTAATAAATGTTTTTTAGGACCCTTGGGTGGAAGGGGGTTATTTTAGGCATGATATTCGAGCCAAATTACTAATCCCTAGAGTAAATTTATACCCAATACTAGTTGAGTTATGGGGAGACAATTTAATAGGGTAAATGTGAATGATACACCCTAAGAAGTGAGTCTTGGGTGGCCTTAGTAGTGAGGCTTGGATGGTCTTAGTAATGAAGCTTGGACAAGTCCTAGAGCTAAGGCTTGGATGAATTCCTAAGTAGTGAGGCTTAGGAATATTAATGATGGATTGGTATGGGATAATCCATGAGATCATTCATAAAGAAGTATAATTGTGGTACCTTACAATGAGGAAAGCGTGACCATGATCATTACCAGGTGAGTGGTAATTGTGTTAGTTAGCTCATGTGGAGATGAAGCTAATTAATCACTAAGATATTATGCCATGATAATACTACATAGATTAATGTATGTAGGGTTAGGGAATAGGTTTCACCTTTAAGTATTATAGGCCTTAAAGGGTAATCCCTACATTGTGGTCAATTTGTCTCATACAGGTGAGTGTATGATAAATGGAGGGACCATTGGTGGTGTATTTTCTAGCGATGAGGTTAGAAAAGTGAACACAAATAAAGTATAGGAATATGACCACTTTTATCAACTTGAGTTTCATATGTATTGACAAAGAAATCAAAATTGGTTATGCCTTAATACTGATGAAAATATTGGGTCTTCTTTATGAGTTAATTTTTGAAACAAATAGCTCTCCCTTGGGCCAAGTTTATGGATTTTTATAAATACCTTTCATCGAAGCAACATAAAGTTGAACCCCCTCTATACACTCACTAGAAAATAATTTGATTTTCCATAGAATAATTACTTATAAATTCTAAGCTTAGCATGACCATTCCAGAACTAAAACAATCAACCTAACACTCTAGGTTTAATGTAAAAAGCAACGTATAAATCATTTTCCTTATGGAAAACTAGACAATAACCCATGCCAAAAAACAAAGCATAGATATGTTATGATTATGGAAAACCAATAAATAAACAAATAAGATTTTATTAAAAACTTATCAAGTCTTCCAACTATACCAACCCAAAATGATAGCAAGAATGGGATTTATTGCAGAAATTCACAAGCACAATATATCCAATATTTACACAAATATTAATTAACCAAAGACACACAAAAATTATTGAAATCATGAATAAATCTAAAAAACACATATATACCTCTCATAACTTCATAACCATAAAATATTAAAAAAAACCAAGTCAAAGAATGGAGCAGATCACTATCACATCACAAAAACTGGAATCAACTTTACAAAATCAATTCGTTTGTTGCAATGAAAGAACTTCCCTTCAACTAGCAATAAACCCTTCCACCAATTTATTCTAGTCCTTTTTCCTGTAATCCTTGGTAGCCAACCATATATATAACATTTCCCAATAATAGGAGATCAAAGGAATGGATTGGAAGAGCTCAAAGATCAGGGTGGCTCCTTCAATTCTCATGCATTAAAACCATATTTAGAAATGAGAATCTCATTTAACATTTATTGTGGCTTCTTAAATTCTTATGCATTAAAACCATATTTAGAAATGCAAATCTCATTCTTAAAATAATATTTATTAAATTGAATATACCCCATTTTAAAAATTAGCTTATTAAGATTAAAATTTAAATTTCTAATATTACTTTAGATAATTTATTTCCTCTTCTATAGTATTAAATTAATTAATACTACTATTAGTTAAATATATCTCTATTTAAAACCTTAACTGTGGGTGAAGTTTTGCACTCCTTAACCCAATCTTCTTTGTATATAGAAGACGATGTCTTTTAAAGTTGTCCAAATTTTGAAGCATTTGTGGATGGGCGGAGGATAAAGGCAGGTGGGTAGCAAAAAAATTAATTGGGAAAAGGTTTGAAAGTAGCTGAGCAAAGAGTAATTCTAAAGATACACCACATAAGTGCAAGAATTTCTAAGGACAAATAGAGAATTGATCGAGCAAAAATTTAGGAGGTGTTGTTGGGTGAAGTCATTGTAAAACCTTGTCTAGAAGAAGGGTGGAACTTTGAGGCACTAATTAGGGAAAAGCTATGTTAAATACCTACCCTAGATATGGGTAGAAATGTGAAGGGTGAAAATTAGAAGGGTAGAACTTTGGGATGTCAACAGGACAGACTTATCTTGAAGCCCCGCTCGATCGTAAAAGACACATCGAATGAAGTTTTGGGAAAGTGATGAATTAAAATTATCCTGCTTGTCCATCCTGTATCTATCACCCACCAAAGCCTAATGCCATTAATGACTGTTTTTAAATTTATTGTAAAAAATATTATAAATACTGGAATGTTGGCCATTACAGAGTGTGACTCTTTAGATAGTACAATTCACATGTAATTTTTTTACTATTATGTAAATACAAGTGTGCTACTGTTTGGTCTCCAATTTGGCCTTTACATATTTGTGTTAAGTTTATAATGCTTATTTTTGCTATGGCTATCTAAGTGATCTCATTTAATTTTGCTATATAGATTTTGTGGGCTTTACTTGGTAGTTTTGGAATTAATATTCCTAATAGGTTGGGGTTTATTTTTACTAAAACTAGTTGGGTGGACGTGCTCTAATTCTGCATCCTTGATTTCATGCACCTTGCTTTCTGGTTTTGGAATTTTCCCATGATCTATAGCACCAAGTGCTAAGTAGGGAGGTAGTCTACTTGTATTTGTAGCTACGGTGTTGGATTTATATGCATGTGTCTTAATGCAACTATAATCCATCCTTGTTAGTTCTGGCTATGACCTCATTTTACTTCTTTTACTTTTCCCTTTTACTCCCTCTAGGCATAGGTAGCTAGGATTTTAGAAATTGGTCTTCTTCAAAGATTGACAACTCTACCTCCCTAGGCCTAGTGGCTATTCAATATTGGTATAGGTTCATGGGTGTATCAGTTTCTAATAAATACCCACATTCTTGTTAGGTGCTAGATCTGCATCCAACAATTTTGGCATGCCTAATGGGACATAGAGGTCCCATTATTTCTTAATTAGAGTTTGGTGAAGCTCTGCTGTGTAATATCCATATGTTAACTTGGTAACTCTGTTGCATAATGAAATATGTTCCTTGTAACTGGTTGTCTTTGAATAAAGCAATTTTGGTGACTTTGTTGAGGACTCAATAAGTCTTCATTGTTCAAGGAAATCAAAGTTTGGTGATGCTCTAGTTTACCCCAATTTGGTCAAATCATCGAGACACTCCTCTAAGTGGGAAGATCCAAACCCAAAGATTAGTTGCCTCTTATATGATTTGAAATATCTCAACATCCCAAATGACTAAAGATTTTATGAGCAGTCTCGACCTCACTGTCGAAGAAAGTATGCTCATTTCACAACTTTGACTCCAAATAAAAGATTGAGATTTTTTAAAACTAGTGCCACAATGGCTTAGCCATGCTATTCCTAATGGTATGATCTTGACCCAATAAATATCCATTTCTATCATGATATCCATGAGGGTGCCTTCAAGATCTTTCTAAAATATGATGGCATAAATAAAGTTACACTCAAGAACCTAGAAGACATCATTCCTTTGGCTGTCATATTCAACATCACACATGAGGATGTGTTGATTAGGATTCTTATACTTTACTTGGAGGGGAGGACATTAAAATAGTATAGGTTATTTCAGAGTGGAAGTATTTGTACATGGGCTGACTTGGCAACAACTTTCACCAACTTATTTAATAGTTGTCAAGACCCATTCTCCCTACTTACCCAATTCTCATTTATCAAGAGGAACCCTCTTGAAAGCATTGAGAACTTTAATATTTGATTTTAAATAAATTGGAGAAGAATCCCCCATGAAATTTTCTTGACTATTGTTCAAGCATACCACTATTATATCTAGGCCTTTAGCCCTGATAGTGCTCTCCTATTACATCAATCTAGGGAAAGTTGATTTTCTCAAATATTTTAGGAGGTTATCAAGGTTGATCAAATTTTTATAGGGAGGTACTTCCTAAGAAGGAATTATGGTCACAAAAACTCTTTGTAGCTACTGCCCCTATAGAACTTATACTAAACCAAGTTTCATAGGGTGCTTTCGACACCAACCCCCACATGGTCATGCAAAAACAATAAGAATATTCTCCTAAAGCCTCAAATATTAGGTAGTAGGGCCACTTCAGAGATGATATTTCCATAAAATACACATGCTTGAGTACAACCTAATATATCAACCCCATATCCAATTAGATATGCAGTATGATAGCTCTCGTAACCATGTGTGAGACCCAATGTTGGTGGATGAGCATGCAGTAGGATTGTTGTAGCAAGTTAGTCTTGAGAAGGAGCAACACTGGAGTTTGTTCCTTGATAGATAAAAACTAGAAATGTGGAATTATGTGGTAAAAATGGTTGCTACATTAATATTTGATGGCTTGAGTACCAAAATAGTCAAGCAAAATGAAAAATTTAATTATAATTTAATCACAATTATAAGCCACTATGATCGATCCCAGATGGAATACAAACAAAGGCTCAAATTCAATGTAATTTGGTTTGGTAATTGTAGATTCATAGGATAGTTTGCACAAGTATACTTGGCTTAGGCATGTTGGGTACACCAAAATTTTGTGTAAATAATACGACAAGTAAATAAAACTATATGGTAAGTATGGTTGCTTGTGAGGTATCATTATTTTATCCGTGGCTTGCAAGGAAAGCACTTTAGTAATGGATCACCAGTTGGCTAGGGTGTTAGAAACTATTAAGTAAGGAGCATGGGAGGATTCCCCAGGTCATGCCTTATAAAAATAACACTTTCATATTATCTCCCCCACTTCTTCCTCATTTTCTTATTTTCTTCTTTGTAATCTATTGTTGTGACCTCGTAGCCCAATGGATGTGACCAAAAAATACAAAGGCCTTGTATGATGCCCTTGGAAATCCAAAACCATAGGGAGGACCTTCACATGATCTGATGCATGTCAATCCTATTCAAATTTGGGAAAATATGATATAAATAAGAGCTCATCCATAGAGGTAGACATGATCAGAAAGTGCAAGCTACAAGAAATTGTTAAAGCAGAATGGCCCCATGGTGGATAGCAGTTAGTAAAAGAGGATCCTTACTAAATTTTGTAAAGAATAAGAATTATAACAAGAGAGGTGAATGCCCCAAAAAATATATTTGCTCTTGGAATATTTTGGGTCCTTGGTGGGGTATGTTTAGGATATTGCAATCCATAGGGGTATCTCATGGGATGGGGTATCCACCCTATTGGTTTTATCTGATAAATCCTAGATTGTTGTTTCTTTCATCTCTACTCCTATCTATGTTCTTTCCTTTACTCCTCTCTCACCTTGTGCTAGTTATATTCAAATTTTTTAGTTGAATACATGCATTCCTTTACCTCTAGTGCTTCTTGTCTCTTCCCCTTTCCTCTTGTGTTGTCTTCTCATTGATTCCCTATTTTGCTCATTGTTTTTGCTAATGGTTTTATTCCCCTCCTTCATCTCCATAGTGTTTCACCTTTTTAATTGTTCCATGCCACCCATATTCCTCCATTGCTTGGCTACAATTGTTCGTATCCTTCTTGTCTTTCTAACTTTCCCCTTCTTTTTTCAAAAGTGTTATGTGTTTTAAGTTTTTATCTAGGTTTTTTTCCATAAGATGGAAATTCCCTGAGTCACCAAGATTTTGGGTGAATTTTTACACTCCTTCATCCACTCTTCTTATTTGTATATAGAATATGATATCTTTTAAATATATCCAAATTTTGAAGCATTTGTGGATGGGAAAAGGATAAAGGTAGGTGGGTGGCAATATAATTAATTGGGTGGAAGGTTCAGAAGTAGTCGAGAAAAGAGCAATTCCAAATATCCACCATGGAAGTGTAAAAATTTCTAAGGATGGGTGGAGAATTGATTGGGTGGAAATTCAAGAGGTCCTATAGGGTGGAGCCATCATAAAATACCACCCAAAAGAAGGTCAAAAATTTGAGGTACTAAGTAGGGTGGAGCTATGTTAAACCCACACTCTAGATATGGGTGGAAATGAGAAGGGAAAAAATTAGAAGGGTGGAACTTTGGGATGTCAGTAGAAAAAAATTATCCTAAAGCCCCACCCAATCGTAAATTACACACCGAATGAATTTTTGGTAAGGTGACATATTAAAATTATCCTGCTTGTCCACCCCATACATATTGCTCACCAAAGAAGAACATCAACAATCCCTAGGAAGGTGCATTTATCATTGCATCTACCAAGGTACCAAACTATAATGGGCATGAAGGTGGTAGTTCAAAATGCATAGTTCCAAAGGCAATTAGCTCTAACCCACCATCTGAATAAAGGGATGAAGTAGATGGAAATGTATAGCTTGACAAGAATGTCAGAATCGGGGTTATGCATAGTGGCTATTTATCACCAAATTGGCTAAAATTAGGATTTTCAAAATTTGGAATTGGCTGATATTTAGGACCCTTGACCAGGGCCCATTAGCCAAAAACATTTGGATGCAATTTTTTTTGGGTCGATTCACCCCAATTTTAGTCCATAAATACCTTCTTGTTGAGCATATCCTTTGGAAACCATCCTTACCTTATGTTTGGATATGCTTACATCAACATTATACTTCAGATTTTAGATCCATTTCACACTTATAATGGTCTTGTCTTTTGGACGAGAAACTAGTTCCCAAGTATCTTTTTTCTCTATTTGTTCAATTTCAATATCCATAGCCTTTGTCCAATATTCATTGGGCCATGCTTATCTAAAATTAGAGGGCTCAACATGAGAAGAAGACAACAAAGAATAATTAATAACATTCCCATATTTATTTGCTTGCAATCTAGTCACTCTTATTGTATTGTCATCATACAATATTTGACTAGGTGGATGATACTTAGAGAGCCTTTTTGTACCAATGTTACCTTTTAATGGAGTGCTCATTTTTTTTCATTTTCATGCAGTAAGGTTTCACCATGAACATGAGGAGTTGAATCATCAATATGAAGGAAGCACCATAATATTTGTGTGTCTCATATCCATCCCCTTCATTAAAAAAACCACATATCTACTATCTTGCATGGTGTTAGTAATAGGATAAAAATATCTAAAAGATTTATATTCCATAGAATAGCCCAAAAAAATGAATTTGATGGATTTTTCATCAAGATTCCTTCTCTTTTTTTTAGGAATTTTCACATAATATGTAGAACCAAAAAAGTTTCAAATGACTAATGCTTGGCTTCTTACCATGTCAAAGCTCATAGGGAGTAGAATCTTGTACCAGATTTATAGTACATCTATTGATAATATAAATAGATGTATGGGTAACTTCAATCCAAAATTTGTTTGGTAATGCCTTCTATTTCAACATGCAATAGGCCATCTCCACAATGGTCCTATTTTTTTGTTTTACCACTCCATTTTGTTAAGGAGTGTAAACAGTAGTCAACTCCCTCTTGATTGCAAGGATTTTTCAATACTCTAGGAACTCATTTAATATGAATTCACCTCCATAGTCTATATTTAATATTTTGATAAAAGAACCTAATTGCTTCTAAACAAGAGCCTTAAAATTATTAAAAAAAATCAAAAGCTTGTGATTTCTCATGCAAGAAATAAATCCAACACATTCTTGTATGATCATCAATAAACAAGAGAAAATATTTGCTATTACCTAAACTCAAGGTTTGTATAGGTCCACATAGATCAATATGCACTAAATACAATGGTTTTTGAACTTTGAACTTACGATGAGGAAACTTCTCTTGATGTTGCATTCCAAAAATACATCCTTCACATAATGTGTTGAGAGGATTTATGAAAGTGGGTAGTCCTCTAATAACACTTTTATTTTGTATTCCATCCAAGGAGCCAAAATTGAGGTGTTTGTACCTCTTGTTCCATAGCCATGCCATATCAATGGTGCTCTTCAAGCATTCACCTATTGGTTACATTTTCAATACAAACATCCTATTTTTTGCCTTTAAAACTTCAGTTATAATTTGATTGTTAGACACATTCTAGAATCTACAAATATTCTTTTTAAAAATAGCTCTATAATCCTTTGATCATAATTATCCAATGCTCAAAATATTATATTTCATCCTTGGTACATAAATGTATCATGCATGTACAATATCTTATCATTCTTTGTTTTAATGGCAAGAGTCCCTTTTCCTACTATATCAAATTGATTGTTATCACCAAATATGACTTGTTAAGTAACATTGTTATCAAGTTCAACAAAGATATTTTTTCCATCATGTGATTTGTACATCCACTATCAATTATACCATGAATGTGAAGAACACAAGCTTATACTGATAGGGGAGGTGAACAATATAAGACCACTTTTTACTTTTCTTTCCAAATCAATATTATGCAATATATAGATAGAAATATCAACAACAGTAATAAAATAAATGCACAAATCACCACACACAATAGAGACACCAATTTAACATGGTTCATCCAATGTGGATTACATCCACAGAGAAAAAATTTCTTATAAATTTTCTCAAATAAATTCTCTTGGGAATCCTTTCCCTACAATGTTTATGGACCTCTTTCCAAAGGAGATGCTGATCCCCTAAATCAAATTTGTGGATCTCTATCCACAAGATAACTCCTTCTCCTCTTCTTTAGTTGGTTCTCCTCTAGAAGACTACTACCTCCACTACACTAGATTGTGGATCTCTCTCCATTGAAGACTCTTGTCCCCACTTAGAATACCTATCCTTACTACCCTAGCTGATGGATCTCTATCCACTGGAGACTACTGTCATCTCTACTTTGTCACCTCCAAATATCTGTCTCAAATATCCTCAACAAGTCCACTCAAAATTTGCTTAAATCTGCTCAAAAAGTCCACTCAAAACTTGCTCAAATCTGCTCAAAAATTCCACTCATAACTTGCTCAAATATGCTCAAAAAGTCCACTCAAAAATTGATCAAATATGCTCAACAAGTCCACTCATAACTTTCTCAAATCTGCTCAACAAGTTCACTCAGAAATTTCTCAAATCTGCTCAAGTCCACTCTAAAATTGCTCAAATCTGCTCAACAAGTCCACTCATAACTTGCTAAAATATACTCAATAAGTCCACACAAAAATTATCCAAATCTGATCAATAAGTCCACATAGAACTTATCCAAATTTTCTTAAGAATTCCACATAGAACTTATCCAAATCTGTATTGTAAGCTTCTATAAAAGGCTCACACTAAATTAGTCCACAAGTCCCGTCAAAGACTTGCCTCAAATCTGCTTAACAAATCCACATAGAACTTGTCCAATCTCATAGAAACATAAAGAGAATTTTTAGAGACTCAATATGTTCTACACTCAATGCTCAATCACTTTCTCAAATCAAATCAAAATATTGAATAGTTTGTTTTATGGAACTTGAACAATCACTTCACACAACCACTTGACTAGGCTCAATCAACTCTACTCAACCAATCCCTCAAAGAAACACCCCTTTCTCATAAACCCTAGTCCAAGCATATAACCATCAACTCAAAATATTTCCAATAATCCTCAACAACAAATATCATATAACAATGATACTCATTTCATTTCAAACCCTAATTCAAGTTCTTTTCATGACAACTCACTTCAACAACGATGCTTATAAAACAAACTTCTCATAACAATGATACTCATGTTATTTTCAAAACCCTAACTCAAGTTGTTCACACAACCAATGGATTCAACAAAAATGCTTATAAAACAAGGTTTGAACACCAACTCTTTATTTTAGAAAACCTTGAAGTATTAACTCAAACACTCTCAAAAGGAAACCCTAATCAAGTCCTTTTCACTCCAAACTTATTTTCCATATTATTAATCAATCAACTCAACTTATGGAAGAATGTGCTCATACCTTTTTATTTAAGATGAAGGGATATCATAAATCTGTCACAACCACAAACACTTCTATGCCAATCTCAAAGAGGTTAGAAGATAAATCTTTCTCACAATATAATGTAAATACTTAATTACACCTTATCAATCCACCTTTCAAAAACAATCATCAACATACATAAAATATTTATCCAATAACACCTTATAAACTCCCAACTAAAATAGACTTAACATCCACCAAAAATTAACTCAAAACTCTTTAATTTAATTTAATGGCAAGAGAAACTTTGATAAAAATCAAATCATATTTCTTTATAATTCCAATGATATAAATCACTCATCAATAAAACAATCTCTCATTAATCCTTATTACTCCACAATAATAAAAATCAATTATCAAATCAACAACCTTTATCAAACCCTTATAACTCCAACAATAATATAAATCAAACACACAACTTTTCACAAACCCTTATTACTCCACATTATCCTTTAGAAAAATATTAGGCAAAAAATTAATTATCAAAAATTACCTTTACCTCTTAGTGGGTCTCAAACCCATGATCTCTACCTCTGCGAGTGCTCTAGTCATGGCTTTGACTGCCACATGCGCTAGACACACGATTAAGAGCCCAAGCACTCTTTGTCCCCTTTATCCTTGGCTAGCACACAAAAACCAAGGCACATGCAAAAGGGAACTTTCCTTGGTGCTCAAGACACACCACTCCATGTAAATCAATCACGTGCCTCTCAAATCCCAATGCCTTTGCAAAACATGCACTACCAATGGACCACCATGTCCTTTACATTTCAAACAATCTACACTCTCCCTTATCTCTTCTACCTGGCACTAAAAACAATCAAAATTATTGTCTTCTTCCTCAATGAATAACAAATGCATGAAAATGTTTCACTTTGTCACATGAAAAAATAATGTCAAGGGGTAAGTTTTGAATGCCTCTTTGGAATTTATTTATACACGAAAATCACGAAAATCCCTTTGCTTCTTAGACGTCAGCGCTCCCACTTTTGATGATGTTGGCGCTCCCACATTTATAATTTATAAATTATTTAAATTCTAAGGAATTTAAATTTTATAAATTATATTTATAAACTTTAGCTTTAAAGAGATTAAAGCCTTCCTTGGGTTTAAACTTAAACCTTTAACTTGTAAAATATTCTGCCACCGTGGGTCTTTTAAAAACTTAACTGCCATATCAATGTGTGAGGAGATTTTTATATCCTCATAATGATTTTAATAAAACCATTTAATCTTCCACCATGGGTTTAACAAAACCCTCATAAAATATTATTTTGCCAATTTTCTCTTCAACTCTTCGCATTGTTCCTATGAATTTTCATCTTGACATCAATGACAACTAAATGAACTCAAAATATCCAAAAAAATGATTCTAAATAGAATCAAAATTATTCAAAGTGAGAAAGAGATCACCTTTTTCTTCATTATAATTTACTTTATTTTCATGCTTTTTCTTTTTAAAACATTGCTCTTTAGTTTGATTACCCTTACCCCAATAATTTCATTGCTTATGGGCTAAATCATGATTTTTATCATTACCTCTTCCATGTCCTCTACCACATCCTCTCCCTCAACATCTTCCATGGCCTCTTGAAGAAAATGATCCTAAAGTGGTAAATGAAGATTCTTTTGTTAATCCAATTTCATCTTGCCTTGAAATGCTTGATCAAGGACTTATTATTTATATATCATCTTATGCTTACATGTTTGAAGGATACCAAGCAATTCAACAAGAGTCATATTTGCTAAATCTCTAGATTCTTCAATAGCTATGGTAACTGGATCAAATTTGTTAGGAAGGTTTATCAATACCTTCTTGACTATGTTTGTATCATTAAGAATCTCTCCATGTGAATGAATAGAATTTACAACATTTTGAAATCTAGTGATAAAAACCTCAATGGATTCATTTTCATTCATGTGTAAGGATTCAAATTCCCTCCTTAAGAGTTAAATTTTGACTATCCCCACCTTAAAATATCCTTTATAGGTATTTTATAGTGTATCCCATGTAATTTTTTATTGTGAATATTCAACAATCTTGGAAAAGATAGAAACATCTATCCCACTTTGAAATGCAAAAAAATATTTTGCATCCTTCTTCCTATTATCCATCAGCTCCTTCATTTCATTACAAGTAAGAGCATTAAAATTTGATTCATCTATTGGTTTGGAGCATCCTTGCAAGACAAAACTCCATAAATCTTGTGAAATAAAAAAGTCTTCATGCAAATACTCCAATATTTAAAGTTTTCACCCTTAAACATGGTAATTTTAAAGGTAATTGTAGTATCCACATTTTGTGCCATGATAACAAGAAAAATTATCTAACCCAATAGAAATATTGGCTCTGATACCAAATGAATATTTTAATGCTATGTAGAAGAGACAAAGGAATCTCTACTAGTTTGCACAAAATATTATGAGATTGAATACAAAATAAGATGGATGGAATTTCTGATTTATTGCAGCAATAACATAGATTGAAAATCACCAATCAATGGAAGAATTCATAATATGATCAGACCTACAAAGTGCAAAGATAATTAACCAAAAATGATAGAGAAATCTTGTACATCCAATGGCTGAATAAAAAAACTGCAATTGTAATGTAAAAAATACAATTTGTAGAAGAGCTCCAATACACCAACTGTATGGGAAATATGGCAAAAATATGATAGTATTTTTTCTCTCCACTTGTATTTTGAAATTTTTATTACAATAATGAAGAGAAGAAAAGTTATAAAATACCCAAAATTCCAATGCACAAAAAAGCTTGAAATATCCTAAAATTATCAACTAGTTATGAGCATCATGCAAGATGCTTTATTGGATATGCTAAAAAAATAAAGCATGTGCATGTGCATAGGATAATTTAGGATAATTATTGGGAGCAACTTATGCATTACAACTCCCACTATGACTAGTCAACTAAAAAAGCTCCTAAATTTTAGGAGTGATCAAAGGAGCAATTTTTTGGAGTTAAACAATGAATAAATCCTCCTCAAATATGTATGCCCCTTATTTGAGGAATGTTTAATTAAACAAAAATTAATTGAATTTTTGTTTAAGAAAATGTGCCAAAAAAAGAGTTAATTATCCCCTAAAATGTAGGATATGGCTCTACAATGCTTGGAATGCTCCAAAAAAACATGGTGTGAAGCATTTAAACATCAAATTTTATCTAGAAGAACTTTAGAATTTGATTTGATTGAAATTTGGGGTTATAAGGTTTCTTAAAATAAATTAGAAATATGATTTTGTAAGGTATAACCCTAGAAATAGAGAAATCAAAATTGGAAATAATTAAATTTGGGAGTTAAAAGAAGATTAAAGTTGAAATTAACGTATTGATTACTTGATTGATTGATTGATTTTGTGAATTGAAGAAATTGTTGTTTGAAGAAATAGCTTGATTAAAAATAGATAAATTATGGAGAAATAAGGATTACTACATCAAAGGAATTTTAAAAGGAATTGAATGACTTATGAAAATTCATGGAATAAATTACTCCAAATATATCTTTAGAGGAGAGTGAAGAAATACTAGTAAATTTAAAACATTGCATACAAAGCATGATAGGTAATATTAAAAAATGAAGAGATGCAAAATTGAAAGAGATTAAAAATATTTTTCAAAGAGGCCAAAGATGAATAGTATGGGACTCTTGAAGATTATCTAAGCACAAAATTGTCAAAAGCAAGTGAAGACTTCAAAAGTGTTATTTCAGTACCTGTTGATATAGTGAAAATATCATCTATGACAAAAATAAACAATGATAACCATGTATACAAATTTTTAGTTATTAAATAGAAAACAAAGAAAAATATCAAGACCAAGGAAAAGAAGAATAGATCCAAAGCCGAAGGACAAAGAACATGATCAGAGATTGAAGACTAAAAGTCTTCAAACCAAATAATGTAATACATGGGGGTGTTGGAGATATTACATTATTTGGTAAATGTTAAAGTACCCCCATGGTACATTTGTACATTTATAAATATTAGATTAGGGAGTGTGATTTATATTTCCCCTAAAGTATGTGTCAATATGTGAGAAGAGTCCAAGTATCATGTAATAAATTGTGCAAGTGTGTAGAGTATAAGAGTGTGCAAAGTCTCATTTAATATAGTGTGCAAGTGTCTAAAGTGTGAGAATGTGCAATGTGTCATGTAATTCAAGAGTCATAGAATTAGGTGTCAGATATACAAGTGAAGAGTCACATAGTATGTGGCAAGATGTAAAGTGAAGAGACATGAAAGTTTTTTCATATGTGAGGAATACAAAAGGATGCATCTCTTAAATATGTGAGGAGAGCAATAGTCAAGTATCGAAGAGTCATCTTATAAGGTTATATTATGGAGATAAATCTCCATGCATTATTTCCAATAAAAATATTATTGATGTATATTTGATAATTTATGAATTATATTGTAAGATTTATTATTCTAAAATATTGTTGATATTTCATGACTTTGAAAAATTCATATTGGTTAGATAAGTGTATGTTTCTATATTGTATTTGATTAATATATTGGATAGTGGGACCTATGATTTAATCTAGATAAAAATCCATCATGTTCCTACCATATTATGGCCTTGGGCGTAATTAGAAAACCTTTAGATTATGGTCAAGCGAAGGATTTTGGAATAATTCTAAGTTTTGATTAGGTGAAGCTTGCTTATCATTAAAGATAATCTTACCATAATCTATAAGATTTTGGATAATAATGCATAGGGTATTGCATCTATCAAATTTATGGCCATCAACACAATGAAAATCACAATGTTCATCATGCCGATACCAGTTAGGTAGTTCCTTTATTGTATCTAAAGGACTAATTGGTTGGAGGTTTATCATATTTATGTAAAGGTGCAATTTCAACATAGTTTTTTGTGATTGACCTATGTTTGTGAATTGGAACCTAGGTTTGTCTTATTTTGCCAATACAAGCATTTGGGGATTAGTATTTGTATTTACATTATCTTATTTGAGATTCAATAACACCATCATCTACTACATGTTATTTTTTAAATTATCCTTTATTTCTTCAAGAATATGGTTTCTCTTCATATTCTTGAGCTTAAGTTTCCCCCTTCATAGGAGAGCAACTTCTACATGCTTAGCCATGTCAGATGGCTTGGGTCATTGCTAGGGACTTTAACACCCCTCTATTCCATTATGACAAGATGGGTGGAACTCTTGGTTGGTCTGAGAGTATGTTGGATTTTGAATAGTTCATTTCAAAAAATGGGATTATGGACACTAGTATTAGGTGGGGTAATTTCACTTGGAGCAACAAGAGATTAGGCAATCAATTTATCCAAATAATATTGGATAGATTTTTGATATCCCAATAAGGATTGTTAAAATTTGGAAATGCCTCTTTATCTACCCTCCTAAAATTGGATCAAACCATAATATTTTGTTATTTGAGATTATGTCTAGTGAAAGGAAGTTCTTTAGCCCCTTTAGATTTGAGGCTATGTGGATTAGTGACCTTGATCTAGAGCCTTACATCAAGTATTGATGGGATACAAAGTTTTTGGCCCACTTGCTTCCTAGATTGCTAAAAAACTTAGATTTATTAAGTTCAAGTTGAAATAGTGGAATAAGCATATTTTTGGAAATATCTTTAAGAAAAAGACAAATTTAAAACAACAAATTTTGGTCTTAGAGTTGAAAGTGATCGGAGAAGGATACTCTCTAGAGTTAAGAAACCAAGAAAAATATATCCTATCAGAATTCCATAACACCTTAGCCTTAGAGGAAATATTTTTGAGGAAAAAATCTTGAGCTCTTTGGCTCAAAGAGGGAGATAGGAATTCTAAATATTTTCATGTTACTACTTTGAGGCATAGGAGCAATAATAAAATGAAAGAAATTTTGAGAAATTATGGTTCTATTACTAAAAATATTATGGAAATTAGGAAAGAGGTAGATATTTTATCAATCTTATCAACATTGCAGAAGAGATGGTTATTGATGAAGCCTCCATTTTTCTTTAGAATATTCCTCAACTGGTCATGGAAGAGAAAAACATATTCTTAACTATCCCTTTTTATGAAGATGAAATTAGAATTATTGTTTTTGATATGGTAGGAGATAAATCCCTTGGGCCAGATGGCTTTCTTACCCTTTTCTTCCAAAATTTTTATCACATTGTGGGAAAGTTTGTTTGTGGTGTTATTTCTAAGATACAACAAACCTTATTTATCCCCAAGGATGTCAAATCTACCTTTATGGCCCTTATTTCAAAAGTTGTTGGAAGTAAAGACTTCAAGTATTTTTATTCGATCAGTTTATGTAATACCTTTTACAAAATCCTTATCAAAGTTTTAGCCATTAGGCTTTAAACTATTATACCCTTTATTATTAGTGCTAATAAATAAGGGTTTGTTTTGAGTAGATAGATTCTAGATGGAATAATCACCAAACATGAAGTTCTCCACTCTATTGATAAAAGTGAATTTGCAAGGATCCTATTGAAATTAGACATGAAAAAAGCCTATCATAGAGTCAATTGAGATTTCATGTTGAGGATCCTCTCTAAATTTGGATTCCATGAAGATTGGATTAGGTTAATAAAAGAGTGTATTTCTTCTACCATGTTCTCAATTTTAGTGAATGGAGCAGTTGTGGGTTACTTTGCTAGCAAGATAGGTGAAGGCAAGGAGATCCTCTAACCCATTAACTTTTAATTATTATGGAAAATTTCCTTAGTAGATTTATTTTTGTAGCTACTAGGGCCAGTAAGTTTATTGGTATCAAATCAGCCACTTCTGTTCAACTAATATCCCATTAAAATTTTGTGGATGATACCATTATTGCCACCATTGCTTCTATACCTTAAATCAAAAAAATAAAATCCCTTCTAACCAACTATGAATTAGTAGTAGGGAAGAAAATAAAATTCCTAAAAAGGAAAGTCTATTTCTTGAATACCCTAATGAGAAGGCAAGGAAAAATATCTAGAATCCTTGGCTGTGAGAATAGGTGTTTGTTAACTACTTATTTGGGAATACCCCTCTTCAAAGATAGTTTGAAATCTACCCAATGGGACCTTATGATATAAAGAATCAAAATAAAACTTATAGGTTGGAAAAATTCCCTTTTGAGTCAAGCTGGGAAAGCCCAAATGGTTATATCCATGCTCCAAAGTATCCCAATCTACTTTTTATCCCCATTCAAGATGCCTGCTAAATTTAGATCTTCCATTGAGTAGATTAAAAATATTTCCTTTGGATTGGAATAGAGGAAAAAATAATATTAGTCCTAGTGGCATGGGATCATGTTTATGTACCCAAGGAAGAGGGATAACTAGGTATACGAAAATTGAAGAGGATGAACAAGGAATTAATTACTAAAATTGAATAAAAGCTACTTATGAATGTTCAAATAGGGCAACCAAAAATTATTTGAGTAAAATACCTCAAGAATGGTAATAACCTCATAGAAGAGGAAAACCAACCTCAAGGATCCTACCTGTGGAATCAAGTGCTCAAGTCCAAAACCCTTATGAGGAGAGGTGTTGGCTAGAAAATTGATGGTAGTTAGGTTGATTTTTGGAAGGATTACTGGGTACAACAAACCTCATTGATTGATAATAAAAATTTGGTAATCTTGGAACCTCATCTAACTTAGACTTATGGTAAATTGGTCTCAGAATTTATTAAAAAGGATAAAAATAGAAAAATTGAAACCCATTCATATAGTAGACTTGGACCAAGATGGCAAAGAGGCTTTGGAAAATTTAAAAGCTTTGCTAAGAATTAAGTCTTAATAATTTTAGAGAGAAGGATTCCCTTTTATGTAAAATGCACAAGCAAGGGCAGTTTATTGTGAAATTGACATATCAATTGTTGGAAGGTAATGAGGAAATCTGGTTCCCAGCTTCCAAATTTTGGCTAAAAGGATTGATTCCTAAAATTAGTTTCTTTTACTAGTTATGTGTCCAAAAAAAGATCTTAATAATTGATAACCTTGAAAAGAGAGGTATGGCCCTACCTAATAGATGCTATTAATTTAAAAAGGACTGTGAATGTTCTAAACACCTATTTTTGGAATGCTTGTTTTTGTTGGAAGTGATGTCCCTAGTTTTCCAAAAGTTTGGTATATCTTAGATCCTTCCAAATAATATGGTAGATATTTACCTCCAATGGTTATTCCCCTATTATAGTCATCATTTAAAGTATTTCTGGATGTTTAGTATTCACCATATCATGTGGAGTCTATGGAAAGAGATTAATAAAAGAGCTTTTAATAATGAGGACTAAAACTTCATTGGAGCTAGGATATGTGCCACTTTGATTTAAAATATTCATAGCCTAAAATTTGAAATTCCTAGAGAAGCAAAGGAAGATCTAGTTTTTGTGGAAATATGGGATATTTCTAGGATTGTGGAACTTTTTGATCATATCCTTATCTCCATTCAAAAACCATATGGAAAGCTCCATTGTATGGTTGGGATAAGCTGAATTTTTATGGTGTAGTAAAGGGTAATCCTAGAAAAGCTGGTATTGGTGGAGTTATTAAAAATAAATATGTAACCTTAATTGTTGTCTATGTGAAAGGTTTGGGATCTCAAACTAGTCATTTCATAGAAGCATGAGCTCTATATCAAGGTGTTAATATAATAAAAAATAAATATCAACAAATTTATAATAGGTGACTCTCTAAACATTATAAAGTATGTTAAAGGCCCACATTAGCCCAACTAGAGCATAGAGGATATGATGATAGAGGTTATAGTAATTATACAAGTCTTGGAGAATAACTGGGTTAATCATATTTATAGGGAAGGTAATGCTTTAGTGGATTGTATGGCCAACATTAGGGTGGATCTTAAGGAGCTAAAAGTGTGGATTCAATATTTTCCTCTTGTTCTTCTAGAGGCAGTAAAAAAGGAGACTCCTATGGTTGATATGAATGGCTAAGTGGTTATCTAAAGTTGTGTTTCTAGGTCTCCCTAATGGGAGTGATAGGCCTAATAGATTTAGTTACAATGATGGAAGATTATATAGTGTGTTCAAGGGTAGAGTTTTTCTTTATATCAACTCTTTCTTGCTATCTAGGGTATCTATTTTTTCTAGTAGGTGTTATTGGGGAGCTAGTTTATGCCTGGGTGCTTAGCTGAACCTCAATTCTTCTCTTACCTAGGTTTTTAGTTTGGTTCTCTACATTGCTCCTTTCTATTTTTTTCTTTTAGAATAGAAGTGTTGTTTTATTTTTGGCTTAGCATGAGAGAATTTAGAGTAGTCCCAATTTAGGGTTTATTTTCTCTTTTTTTAATTGATCTTTTGATACAATTTTTTTTCCAATGAGTTCCATGTCCTATAACCTTGAGTTTCTAGATATGGATTCTTTTATTTCTTTTGTTAGGAAGTGGGTTATTGTTTATATCAATATTGTAGGTTTTTGTGATTAGTTAGGTTGCCTAGTTATGCTCAATACCAAAAGTGGTTTTATTTTTCTAATCTTATTTGTGGTATTTTGAATGAAAAATTTAAAACTATGAATTTATCACATTGTTTGGTCACAATTTTATTTTCTATGGCTGATTGAAAAGGAATAGATCTAGAGGCATGCCCTATTATGGTTGGAGGTAGAATATTAAAATTTGAATGGGTATTTGGAATGTGGAACTTATTCCTTTTTTGGTCTATGCAACAACTATATAATTATCAAATATTTGAATGATTTTATGTTGGACATTTTGAGTCCATAAAGTTGTCATTGATGTCAAGGCATGAGGTTGTCATTGATGCCAAAAGGTTAAAAGTGAACCACCATTGATTTCAAAAGGTCAAAAGGAAGCATAAGTAAAAGGTTTTTATTAGAACCATGGATTGGAAAATAAAAGGTTTTATTAAAAACCATGGATTGGCAAAATAAAAGGTTTTATTAAAAACCATGGTTAGACGAAATAAAAGGTTTTCATAAAAACCCAAGGAGGATTTTTATTCCAAATTAAAAAGTCCAAGGAAGGTTTAAATATTTAATTTATAAATATTTAAATTCAAATTGAATTTAAATTTTATAAATAAATATTTATTTATTTGAAATGGTATAACCCTAAGGTTACCCCATCGACGTGCAAGTCAAAAACCACCCCGCCGACGTGTTGGAAGAAATAACAAAGCAAGGCACTTAGCAATATAAATATTGCCTTGCTAAGGCCAAAAGAAAAGTATTTTGAATTTGAAAATGTGCTGCATTTTATGGAGGAGAAGACAAAGGAATTCGTGTGCTACATTTATCCCAAAGTTTGGAGCATTGAAGAAGACAAGGCGCTTGGGTTCTAGCACCATCCGATGGCTAGCGCAGGTGGCAAGTGCTTAGTGTTTGTAGAGGGGAGGTTACAGGTTTGAAACCTAGTGGTAGCAATTTTGGGAAGCCCCTTTTTGTTTTTGGTTTTGGTGCTAGTAGAAGGAATAAGGAGCGCGTGGGGAGTTTAGCTCCCACGTGAGCGCTTAGCTCACGCGATAGCCAAGGCCGCGGCTAAGGCGCTTGAGGAGGCAGCATCGTGGGTTCAAAACCCACTAAGGGCAAAGGTACAATTTTTGATTTAAATTTTGTTTGCCCTAAGGTTGTTGTGAGTAAATTGGGAGGTATAAGGTGGTAATTAAATTGGATTATTTACCTATATGTTAAAGTGATTTTTGGGCATGGTAAAAAGTTGTTTTTGATAAAGTAAAACTAGGGTAATTAATTTTTACCTTAGAAGAATAAATTGCATTATTTTATAAATTATTTTATTTGATAAGTGCAATTTAAGAAAGGAGTTATAAGTAGAAATTGTGTTATATTTTATAAGAGGGTTTTTGATGAAAATTATGATGTTGAAATTTATTATTGAGATGGAGCAATAAGGTGTATTTGGGATTTAATTTATCTTTGTGTTTAAGGTAAATTGTGAAAAGTGTTAGGGTGATAATTCTTGTCATCTAACCCTTTGTACTTGGCAAAGAAAGTTGTGATAATTGATCTAGGCTTTTGAAGATCATTCTACATCAAAGAAAAAGGTATGGGCATATTCTTCCTTGGTTGAGTTGATTGGTTGGTTTTCTAGAAAATAACTTTGGAGTGAAAAGGACTTAATTAGGTTTCCTTATTGAGTGTGTTTTGAATTAATGCTTCAAGGTTTTTGGAATAAAGAGTTGTTGATAAAACCTTGTTTGATAAGCATTGTTGTTGAAGCTATTGATTGAGTGAAGAACTTGAACTAGGGTTTGGAAAGAACATGAGTATCATTGTTATGTGAGATTGGTTGATAAGCATTGTTGGAAATATTTTGAGTGAGTGTTCATATGCTTGGACTAGGGTTTGTGAGCAAGGATTATTTCATTGAGTGATTGGTTGAGTAGATTTGGTTGAGCCTAGTCAAGTGGATGTGTGAAGTGATAGCTCAAGTTCTATGAAATAAATTATTCTATATTCTAAATTGAGCATTGAGCGTTTTGAGTGTGAAGCATATTGAGTCTCTAACAATTCTCTATATGTTTCTGAAAGAGTGATTGAAAGTGATTGAGCATTGTGATGAATGTGAAGCATATTGAGTCTCTAACAATTCTCTTTATGTTTCTATGAGATTGGACAAGTTCTAGTGTTGACTTGTTGAATATATTTGAGGTAAGTCTTAGAGAAGACTTGTGGATAGATTTGTGTGAGATTTTGTGGAAGCTTACAATATAGATTTGAGGATAGATATTGAGGATAGATTTGAGGATAGATATTGAGGACATATGAGGATAAATTTTGGTGTAGATTTGAGGATAGGTTTGTGCTAGACTAGAGATAGAGATTGAGCAGATTTGTGCTAGATCGAAGGACTATGTTTAGTGTAGATTTAAGATAGATATTTGAAGGTGATAGAGTATAGAGGATGATAGTCTCTAGTGGATAGAGATCCATTAGCTAGGGTAGTGAGGATAGGTGTCTTTAGTGGATAGAGATCCATTAGCTAGAGTAGTGGGGGTAATAGTTCTTCTAGAAGATCACCAATTAGAGCTAAGGAGAAAGGAGTTCTCCTGTGGATAGAGATCCATGAACTTGATTAGGGTATTGGTGTCTCCTTTGGATAGAGGTCCATAAATATTGTAGGGAAAGGATTCCCAAGAGAATTTATTTGAGAAAAATTTATAAGAAATATTTTCTCCATGGAGTAGCCCACATTGGGTGAACCACGTAAAAATCATGTCTCTCATGTGTGTGATGCTTTGTGTGATATTTACTGCTTTAATATTGCTGATGTTATCATTTGGATTAAAAAGCAAAAAGTTTTATCTTATACTATTCACCCCCCCTCTCAGTATAAGCACATGTTCTTCAATTGGTATCAGAGCGGGTCTCTCCATGAAAAGACTAATAGCTTGGAGAAGGATCCATCAGAAACACACATGACTTCATAAAATGAAGAGGAGACTATGTTTGATATAAAAGAGGAATTATTTGCTGCTCTCAAAAAATTGGAAAGAATTAGAGAGAAGAATTCAAGCTTGAAGGAACAAATTCAAGAGGATGAAGAAGCAAGGATGGAACTTCTACAAAATCTCACAGAACTCAAGATAAGGGTGGAAGAAGGAAAGAAAATTGAGCAGGATATGACAGATCTGTTAAGAACAAGAGAAACAGAATGTGAAATATTGGAAGCAAAAATTATTTATTTAAGGAATGAAGTTGAAAGGACCAAGGCACTACAAGATGTAGAGTATGAGAAACAGAAAAAGGAATCAAGTCTTCAAGAAGCAAAAACTTCAAACAAAGATAGGCAAGCTAAGGATATCAGAAAGGAAGAAAGCAAAGAAGAACCTTGGATGAGAGTTAATCACAAAAGGAGAAGCACTCCACCACAATCTAAAAGGCATCCAAGAAGGTTACATAATTTCTTCCATGGTCATTGCTTTTCTTGTAATAAATATGGTCATAGAGTTGTACATTGTATTAGTCATGCAAGAAACAATGTCAATAGAAATTTCAATTCTTTTGCACCTCTTATGGATGATGATATTATATGTTACAAATGCAATAATTTTGGGCACAAGGCTAGATGGTGTAAAATGATACTTCCTGAGTCTAGAAAAATAATTTCAACAACTAGGAAAGATGAAAGGGAAAATGTTAAGGCTAGATCAATGTTAGTTCAAACAACCCTTCATGCTCAGGATAAATAAGAACAATGGTATCTTGATAGTGGTTGCTCTAGTCACATGACAGGAGACAAAGAAAAATTCATGGTACTAAAAGAAACCAATAGAGGATCAGTAAGTTTTGGTGATAATGGATCAACAAGGATTGGTGGAAGAGGAACTCTGAGTTTAGACAATGGGAAAACAAGAACAGAAAATGTGTTGTATGTTAAGGGGTTAAAACATAATCTGCTAAGTGTAAGTCAACTTTGTGATCAAGGGCATATGGTTACATTTCACCCAGATAGATGTGAGATAAGAAAATCAGAAACTGGAAAGGTCATTGCCAATGCAAGAAGAACTCCAAACAATCTATACATGCTTAGTGAGATCAAAGGGGAAAAGTGCTTTCTATCACAAGAAGATGAGAGTTGGTTGTGGCATAGAAGATTGGGTCACTTGAATTTTGACAACATAGTCAACATAAGCAATAAGCAGGCTGTCAGAGACTTACCCAAAATAAAAAGGCCACAAAACATAATTTGTGCACCTTGTCAACATGGAAAGCAAACTAGAACAAGCTTTAAGTCAAAAGGATATATGTCATCTGAGCCATTAAGTCTAATACATACTGATCTATGTGGTCCTACCAGAACATAGAGTATTCAAGGTGAAAGTTACTTTATACTATTTATAGATGATTACTCCAGAATGGTTTGGGTAGATTTTCTGAAAGAGAAATCAGAAGCTTTTGAAAAATTCAAAACATTTAAAGAACTGGTTGAAAATGAAACCGACAAGAGAATTAAGTGTTTGAGATCTGACAGAGGAGGAGAATTTACCTCAAATGAGTTTGTAGAGTTTTGTGAACAACATGGGATCAAGAGAGAATACTCAGCAACAAGAACTCCTCAACAAAATGGAGTAGTTGAAAGGAAAAATAGGACTATTGAGAATATGGCTAGAGCTATGTTAAATGAGTCTAAGCTCCTCAGATGGATTTTGGAGAGAAGTAGTCAATACAATAGTATACATAATCACTAGGGCTCAAATGAGGGTAAACCATCACAAGACTCCATATGAGCTTTGGAAAGGAAGACCGACCACTGTAAAACACTTCAAGGTTTTTGGAAGCAAGTGCTATATAAGACGAGAAGATCAAAACTTAGGCAAGTTTGATCCAAGATGTGATGAGGGAATTTTCCTTGGTTATTCCTCTAAGAGTAAAGCTTATAGATGCTTCAACAAGAGAACTCACACTATTGTAGAAAGTATAAATGTAACAATTGATGAGAAGATAGATTCAAGAGAACCAGTTCAACAAATTGTGTATCAGGAAGATGGAAGTTGTCAAGAAGAGTTTCATGAGGAATCAGATGAAGAAAAAGAAGAAACACAAAGACTTCTTCCTAAAACTCCATCCAGGTATGTACAGAAGCATCATCCAAAAGAGTAAATCATTGGGAATCCAGATGAAAGACAGACAAGGAGAAGGATAATAACACCATCTCAACAAGCAAATTTTTCTTTGCTATCTAAGATTGAGCCAAAAGACTTCAATCAAGCAAGTGAAGATGAGTTCTGGATCAAGGCAATGGATGAGGAATTAGATCAGATAGAGAAAAGCAAGACTTGGGAACTTGTCCCACGTCCAAAGGACAAGAATGTGATCGACACAAAATGGGTATTTAGAAACAAGCTAAATGAATATGGACAAGTAGTAAGGAACAAAGCAAGGTTAGTATGCAAAGGTTATGCACAAGTAGAGGGAATTGACTTTGATGAGACATTTGCTCCAGTTGCATGACTTGAAGCCATAAGAATATTTTTAGCCTTCTCAAGTTTTAAAAACTTCAAGGTATATCAGATGGATGTTAAGTCAACATTTCTAAATGGTGTTCTAGAAGAAGAAGTCTACATTGAATAACCAGAGGGATTCATATTAATAGATAGACCAGATCATGTATGCAGATTGAAAAAGGCACTATATGGATTAAAGTAGGCTCCTAGAGCATGGTACTCAAGATTGGATAAGTATCTTCAGGAACAGGGATTCAGAAAAGGAATAGCAGACAACAACTTATATATAAAAAATGAAGGGAATAATCTACTAATTATGGTTGTTTATGTTGATGACATCATTTTTGGGGGAAACAATGATAAGATGTGTAAATAATTTTCTAAGAACATGCAGAATGAATTTGAGATGTCTATGCTTGGTGAGTTGTCTTTCTTTCTTGGACTTCAGATTTCACAATCAGAGAAAGGAGTATTTCTCTCACAAACCAAGTATATAAAAGAAATGTTAAAGAAATTCAGGTTAGAAGATTGCAAACCGGTGAGTACCCCCATGGTCACAGGATGCAAGTTAAGCAAAGATGATGAATCTCTAGAGGTAGACCAGAGATTATACAGATCTATGATTGGTAGCTTGTTGTATGTTACAACCACAAGACCAGACATAGTACAATCAGTGGGATTAGTGGCAAGGTTTCAGGCAGCACCTAAAGAAACACATGTGGCAATAGTAAAGAGAATTCTCAGGTATCTAAAAGGGACTATGGATTTTGGGCTTTGGTATCCCAAAAGTGATAGTTTTACACTCACAGCATATACAGATGCAGATTGGGCTGGCAACATTGATGATAGAAAAAGCACAAGTGGAGGAGCATTCTTTCTTGGAGACTGTTTAGTCTCTTGGCTAAGTAAGAAGCAGGTTTCAGTATCCTTATCTACAGTAGAAGTAGAATATATTGTAGTAGTAGCCAGTTGTACACAGGTATTATGGATGAAGTGAACTCTAGAAGACTTCAAGATAAAACATGATCATCCTATTCCCATACTATGTGATAATACAAGTGCTATAAGTATCTCAAAAAATCTAGTGATGCACTCCAGGACAAAGCACATTCCGATTAAGTATCATTTTTTGAGAGAATAGGTGATAGATAAACAGGTCAGGTTGGAATATGTTACTACAAAGGAACAGATAGCAGATATTTTCACTAAGCCACTTTCAAAAGAGACCTTTGAGTATCTTCGAGAAAAACTGGGAGTAAGACTCCCACCCCAGAATTAACCACCTCAAGAGGAGGTGGGGGAGGGGCTAAGCTAAGAGACTCATTCTTAGCCCCGAGCCCCAAAGGTGACCCTTTGCCATTGATGTCAAAGGGGGAGAGATTTGGTTTAAGTAAGGAGAGAATTGAGTTTAAGGAGAGAGCAATTTCCTAGGGGGAGCAGAATAAAAAGGTCAAGGAAATGGTAAAAAGTTATTGGGTTGCCATCAATGACAAAGGGGGAGATTGTTGGACATTTTGAGTCCATAAAGTTGTCATTGATGTCAAGGCATGAGGTTGTCATTGATGCCAAAAGGTCAAAAGTGAACCACGCAAAGGTTGATGGCAAAAGTGTTCAAAATATTCAGAAGCATAAGTAAAAGGTTTTTATTAGAACTATGGATTGGCAAAAGTAAAAGGTTTTATTAAAAACCATGGATTGGCAAAATAAAAGGTTTTATTAAAAACCATGGATTGACGAAATAAAAGGTTTTCATAAAAACCCAAGGAGGCTTTTTATTCCAAATTAAAAAGTCCAAGGAAGGTTTAAATATTTAATTTATAAATATTTAAATTCAAATTGAATTTAAATTTTATAAATAAATATTTATTTATTTGAAATAGTATAACCCTAAGGTTACCCCACCGACGTGCAAGTTGAAAATCACCCCGTCGACGTGTTGGAAGAAATAACAAAGCAAGGCACTTAGAAATATAAATATTGCCTCACTAAGGCAAAAATATATTACTTGCATTTGAATTTAAAAACGTGTTGCATTTTATGGAGGATAAGATAGAGAAGTTGTGTGCTGCATTTATCTTGAAGTTAGGGGTCATTGAAGAAGACAAGGCGCTTGGGTTCTAGAACCATCCGGTGGCTAGCTTAGGTGGCAAGTGCTTAGTGTTTGCAGAGGGGAGGTTACGGGTTCGAAACCTAATGGCAACAGTTTTGGGAAGCCCTTTTCGTTTTTGGTTTTGGTGCTAGTAGAAGGAATAAGGAGCATGTGGGGAGTTTAGCTCCCACGTGAGCACTTAGCTCACGTGACAGCCAAGGCTATGGCTAAGGCACTTGAGGAGGCAACATCATGGGTTCAAAACCCACTAAGGGCAAAGGTACAATTTTTTATTTAAATTTTTGTTTGCCCTAAGGTTGTTGTGAGTAAATTGGGAGGTATAAGGTGATAATTAAATTGGATTATTTACCTATATGTTAAAGTGATTTTTGGGCATGGTAAAAAGTTGTTTTTGATAAAGTAAAACTAAGGTAATTAATTTTTACCTTAGAAGAATAAATTGCATTATTTTATAAATTATTTTATTTGATAAGTGTAATTTAAGAAAGGAGTTATAAGTAGAAATTGTGTTATATTTTATAAGAGGGTTTTTGATGAAAATTATGATGTTGAAATTTATTATTGAGATGGAGCAATAAGGTGTATTTGGGATTTAATTTATCTTTGTGTTTAAGGTAAATTGTGAAAAGTGTTAGGGTGATAATTCTTGTCATCTAACCCTTTGTACTTGGCAAAGAAAGTTGTGATAATTGATCTAGGTTTTTGAAGATCATTCTACATCAAAGAAAAAGGTATAGGCATATTCTTCCTTGGTTGAGTTGATTGGTTGGTTTTCTAGAAAATAACTTTGGAGTGAAAAGGACTTAATTAGGTTTCCTTATTGAGTGTGTTTTGAGTTAATGCTTCAAGGTTTTCTGGAATAAAGAGTTGTTGATAAAACCTTGTTTGATAAGCATTGTTGTTGAAGTCATTGATTGAGTGAAGAACTTGAACTAGGGTTTGCAAAGATCATGAGTATCATTGTTATGTGAGATTGGTTGATAAGAATTGTTGGAAATATTTTGAGTGAGTGTTCATATTCTTGGACTAGGGTTTGTGAGCAAGGATTATTTCATTGAGTGATTGGTTGAGTAGATTTGGTTGAGCCTAGTCAAGTGGATGTGTGAAGTGATAGTTCAAGTTCTATGAAATAAATTATTCTATATTTTGAATTGATTTGAGAAAGAGGTTGAGTTTATGAGTGTGAAACATATTGAGTCTCTAACAATTCTCTATATGTTTCTAAAAGAGTGATTGAAAGTGATTGAGAATTGTGATGAATGTGAAGCATATTGAGTCTCTAACAATTCTCTTTATGTTTCTATGAGATTGGACAAGTTCTAGTGTTGACTTGTTGAACAGATTTGAGGCAAGTCTTAGAGAAGACTTGTGGAAAGATTTGTGTGAGCTTTTGTGGAAGCTTACAATATAGATTTGAGGACAAATATTGAGGATAGATTTGAGGACAAATATTGAGGATAGATTAGAGGATAGAGTTTGGTACAGATTTGAGGATAGGTTTGTGCCAGACCAGAGACAGAGATTGAGCATATTTGTGCTAGACCGAAGGACTGTGTTTAGTGCAGATTTAAGATAGAGCTTTGAAGGTGACAGAGTATAGAGGATGACAGTCTCTAGTGGATAGAGATCCATTAGCTAGGGCAGTGAGGATAGGTGTCTTCAGTGGATAGAGATCCATTAGCTAGAGTAGTGGGGGCAACAGTTCTTCTAGAAGATCACCAATCAGAGCTAAGGAGAAAGGAGTTCTCCTATGGATAGAGATCCACGAACTTGATTAGGGGATTGGTGTCTCCTTTGGACAGAGGTCCATAAATATTGTAGGGAAAGGATTCCCAAGAGAATTTATTTGAGAAAAATTTATAAGAAATATTTTCTCCATGGAGTAGCCCACATTGGGTGAACCACGTAAAAATCATGTCTCTCATGTGTGTGATGCTTTGTGTGATATTTACTACTTTAATATTGCTGATGTTATCATTTGGATTAAAAAGAAAAAAGTTTTATCTTATACTGTTCACCCCCCTCTCAGTATAAGCACATGCTCTTCATTTTATTTTGAGAATTAATAGAGTGGTTAGTATGATGGTCGAAGAGGTGGTTGTCCACCTAGAATATATTAAAAAGAAATGGGTTGAAATCTACCCCAAAGAAGAGCTAGATATTTTGGGGAAGAAACCCAAAAGCAAGAACTAAATCTTGCCTGGGTGTTTGGCCCCTTATCAGATTTGCATCCTTTGTCTAGTTGGTTTCTTTTTCTTTCTCTCTTGTATCTTACGTTGGCCCTTACCTAATGGTTTAAGGATTATTGTGATTTGTGTCCTCTTCTATGCTTATTTTTGACCTTGTCAGGTCCTATTTTCTCTTTGTAAAAGGTTTGGGGTCCTTTTCAAAAACCCCTTCTTTACCAATAAAAAAAAGGATAATTCTTCATGAAGATTGCATATGAAGATATGCAAGAGCTCTTTTAAAGGAGGCATGTACTGGAGTCTCCCAATAAGGGTTTTCTATTTTGCTAAAAAAATAACAAATATTTCATCCTTGGCTTGTTTTAGTTGATAAAGGTCATCTATAGTGATACTCTCTTTAATGTATACTAAAATATTATTTGACAAATACCTCCACAAGTTCCCTAAAGATCTTGATAGAATGATAGGGTATTTGAAAATGCCATTCCAAAGCTAAATTGCTAAGTATTTTTGGAAAGAGTCTAAGGAGAAGCATTTTATCATGATTTATATTGCTATAATCAATTTGAAATAGTCTAAGATGACTAATAGGGTCTTGTTTTCCATTATACATTTGAAATTTTGGTGTCTCAAAGTTTTAGGGAAATGGATGACTAGTTACTACATGGTCTAATCATTTATTATAAAATTTGTTAATAGAGTATTTTTGTCCAATTATGGCCCTTTGGAGAGAGGCTATTTGATGGTCTAACTATTCAAATTTGGAATATCATTTTTCAAGATGTTCTAATTTATCATTTATACTCTAAAATTCAAGGGATGGTTGATTTGAAAGTGCCTATGGTAACACCAATGGGGGTTGAGAGTAGGTTTGAGATAATTTAGGTAGTGACACCAGGGGTGGTACCACTTTATTGGATACTACATGTGTTTTCATGCAGGCGATTTCTAAGCGAGTGGATAAGAAAGGGTTAGTAGAAATAAGATTTGAAATAGGTGGGATATATAGAGGGATGTTATAAGAGGGAATGACAATAGACATGCCTATAGAAATTATAAGAGTAATAGAATTAGTGGGATAAGCCATAAACACATTAAGACTTGAAGTATTAACTTGGTTTTTATTTAATTGTGAAATGATAGATTAATTGTTTGAATGTTCAACATTTTCATTTATTGGATTAGGATAAAAAGGTTCTTCCCTATTTTAATTTTCAAGTTCCTCTCTAAGGAAATCTAGGAGGATATTTTTTGTTCCATATTATATATTACCTAATACGATCTATAGAATCAAATGTTACTTTTCTACACCATTTTTATTTTCTATAATTAGGATTTACCCATGGATTTTGTTCTTCTTCTTGGGCATGTGGAAAATAAGGGCAAGAATTTGATGGTAATAATCTACTATTGATATTATATCGATGTTCATCCATAAATAAATATTAAGAAAAAGGAGTTGATTAATTAATTAAATCTTGATTAAGATAACATCATCACTCTATATGCTTTTGGTGGACCCATGCATCATACATATATGGTGTACCAATGTTGCATTCTATTTTGGTGTGTCAATACATTGTCCATATTTGGTACAACAACACTGTTTAACTCTAGTACTTAGCTATAGTAAAATATCCTTTAAAAACTACAAACCATGAGATTTCTAGCTAGATTCTAAATAGTGTTAGTGTAGTATCAAATGTTCACAAATATACTCCTAAAATCACACAAAACATGTCTAAAACAACCAAGTAATGCACTTCCTTTATTTTCTAAATTTAAGCAAAATATTATCATAAATTAAAGTCTAGCCCATCATTAAAATTCTATTCAACCACATTAAAAAGGGTAATTTTTTTATTATGCTACATAAAATGAGGTATTTTAAGGCCTCATCACTCCCCAAACTTGTACTAATGCATGTCCTCATGCATTCCCTTTTTCCAATGCAACACTAATATTAATTACTTATCTAAGTCCTTCCAAAATTTTTGTTGATTAGAGGTGGGAACCTCTATATTTTTTTTATTTTAGCCAACCACTATTTGAAATATCTCTCACCAGGTGGCCCAACAAAGTCAAACCAAGGAATAAGGCTTATGATAGTAGGTAGTCTAAATCTAAGCCCCATTCAATTATGCTTGAGCATAACCATAATGACTAGTAAAGCTTATTAATGGAACAAATTTAGATTTGAAAGGGAAATTGATTTATTTTTCCTTAGCTTGATTCTCAATTCTTCCCATATTTTTTGGTATGTCATCTTGGCCTTATCTAGGTATCTATTATAGTAATATCTAAACTCCTAAAGGAACTAGTTCATGTGAATGTTGTACTATCTCTTGATATCTTGTTAGCACATCAAAGTGAAGTGTGTATGGAGAAAGGTGCTCGGTTAAGGGTTATCAAAGTATAACAACAACCCAAATTCTAATTCATTGGATTTATCTTTAATAATTTTGTCCTACCTATGAATTTGGTTGTAGTTGGTGGAAGTAAAATCCCATATGATATATCTCTATTACATATATTGGGATGAAATCTCACCTCCTCAACCAATACATATTTATGAAAATAAAATTTAGACAATATCATTTTTTCTCTATTAGACTATGTAGAAAGGCAAAAATAAATTCTTCTAAAGAATCCAACTAATAATTAAGACCAAAACTTATTCTCATTACCTACCATCAATAGTATTTTTCTTGCAAGAATAAACTATATCTCCTAGTTTGATTTCTACATTCCAAGAGTCATTCTAGAATATGGAAAGTCTTAAAATTTATTCTAAATATCAACCACTTACTTAGATTGGTCATGTTGGGCACTGAATTGCATCAATTTTTACTCAATATTGTGATTGTCTATCTTCCTAATTTATGTCCAGGCTTGCACCCAATAGCTATAGCTCAACACTCAATATTGGATGGACCAAAATAGGGGTTTCAAATCCAACCTCCAGAGTAGGCTAGTTCCTTATCAACTTAAACAGGGTGATGACACAATTATGCTCACTTAGGTTTTTGGGGATTAGGGTTGAGAAAAATATTAGGGTTAGAAAATGTGAACAATAGTGGATGGATAGTCTAATAGAATTTTCACTACAACAAAAAGCTCCCATAAAACAATTTAAGTACACATTACCCAAATCAAAATTATCCCAAATGAAATGCACATTCATTCATAAAAGAACAACAGAGAAATATTGTAGACAACAATTTCAATATCCAAACAATGACAATCCAAATAGTAGAATTAATCAATATCTAGATTTTATAGAAATGCACTCCCTAACAACAAATATCCAATTCAAAAGTAGATTTCAATTACCCTAGCAGTTAGTAATCCATTAATATGGCACAAACTAACTATTCAAGTATTTATATAAATACAACTTAGGAATTTGAACCTCTGATATCAAATCATGAAGACACAAAATTTGAGGTGAAAATCAATGTAATGATCCTTTCATTAGCTCTTGGGAATATTTACAGTAGTACAGGCAAACACAGTAGAGCGGATCCTTAAAAATGAGGGTTTGATCTCTATTTATAGTTTGAAAAATTAAAAATATTAGGAAAAATTACAAAGATTTATCTTTTACAGCTTAGCAGAGAGTTCTAGCTAGCATTTCCTTACTGGTTCATCCTTCGTGAAATCTGCCATGGTAGCTTAGAGTCTCTGCAACTTACTGGTTGTTCGACGTCAAATAAATTTTTAGCTGTTGGAGACTACATCTGCATCATTAATATTTCTTAGAAGCCCCTCATCACTGTCGATCTGCAAATATCTCTGGTTCTTTTTTTCTTGAAACCCTCGGTGCTTCGGCTTCCTACTCCAACTGACTATTTTTTGAATCCAGTGAGAAATCACCTTAATATACTTCAGAATTATTGATAAAATCTCTACCATAGATCTTCTTCCATCGCATGGCTATGATTTTATAAGGAATATACTTGGAAAAATGGCTGGGAAGAACCAAAATACCATTCAATTTTTAAAATTAATGACACCACCTTTTATGCCTCAGATCTTGTGGAATGCCAATCTGACACAAAAACTCATTGAAATTGAAGCAGGATGAAATCCGCTCCTTATTTTTTTTTTTCCTTTGTTGGTGATGAAGCATTCACAAATTCACACGAAAAGGTTGATGGCATCATATTATCTTCAAAAAAATTATGGATTCTATTTTGAACCCAAGCAAGTGTATTAACTCAGAACACCATTATGGACCCACCATAGTGTAAAGGTGGCTCTTCTTTCATTCCACATTGACATTAGTATACAACACTACCTGTCATCAATCTGAAAGAAATTTAGTCAAAATGACCTTTGTCATGAATCCACATGCCTTTGCTCTGTTTTATGCCTCCTGTCACCATTTCGGATAAAAATATTCTATGCGCTCGCTATAATTGGGCTCTCCAACACTTAGCTACTTAGAAGATGTTAAAAATACAAAGCAGTCACCAATATGCACCTTTTTTATGCTAACATCATCTTTCCCCAAAAAATTTTGTGGATTCAGGATGTGTTGCCAGTCCGAAGCCAAAAACATTAGAAACTATGGAATTTATCCTAGTGCAAAAATACACTAAGTTTTGGGCGGATTGAAAACCTTCATTGCGGATCTGCTCCTATATACACTAGAACGTATGTAGAATCATAACTTCATGCCTTAGATAAAAAAATTTAAAATGTTCCTAAGTATGTGGCCATTTTGGGCCTATATTCTGGCACCTCTCAGGTGGATTTGCTTGCAAATTCGTAGAACTTAGAGTCTTATCCATTGGGCTATAGGAGTGAAAAAAGCTCATATTTCAAAATATACTTTAAAGAATAATTTCCATATGAACACTACCCTCTAAAAATAGTCCTCTTAGAGAGTAGAATTTCACATTGAGACCATGCTTTAAGCAACATAGAGGATAACTGATCATATGGAGACTATGTAATAGATACATGTTCCTTCGCTATTTCCAAAATCTATCTTTGTGCCCTTATAGAAAAACTGCTTCACTGTTCTTGCAAAACATAGTTCTACTCTTCTTATAAGGCCTTCTTACAAAAATGCCTTCACATAAAATTTGCTGCTCTTTGTGCCTCTCTAGAATTCATGCCTTTATTGTTTATTTTTGACCATGTCAGAGCAAAAAACAAAAATGCAAAAATTGTGTATATGTACAAAATAAAAAGCAACTTAAGTGTGTGCCCCTTCCGGGCCTGTGGTGGTTCTATCCTGCTCTTCTTCTTTATGGGCCTCTTCTTCTTCATTTTCTTCTTTTGGAGAAGATTATTTTTGAATTCTTCCTCCAGAATTATCACCAAAAAATTGAATCATCAACTTCAAAGTGTGTAAAGTTTGATTCCAGGCTACTTCAGAGGAGTTTGATGTTTCTTTAAGCTACTTGTAAATATATTACAATTCTCCAATAACTTCATAGCTAACAACACTCCCTATATTTACTAGATCTTCCATGAAATCTCTTAGCCTGGTAAAATCAATGATCAATTAAGCAACTTACTCTTGGTTTAGTGGCTCTTCAAGAGATTAAATTCCATATTCATCTTGCAAATTTTCATCAAAGTTCTTTTGGATCTCTTCCACATATAGCAAGTTGTGATCCTCCATCCACAAACCTTTGAAACCAACTTGAATCAATTCTTTGTTTACATCCACAACATATTTAATCACTCCTTCAATTCTATCAAATAACAACCAATATTTTTGAAGTACCCTATGCTTCTTGACCATAGTTCTAGCAGTAACTATGGCAAGATTCCATTTTATTTATTGGAAATTAGCTTAGCAGAATCACTGAGTCTATTATCAACTAGCTTGTACATTTGCTCTGCTAGAATCACCATAGGTTGTAGCTCTCCAGTGATTTTATCTAAATATTTTTGAACATTCAGAAGTAAGCGACTGGCATCATCTAGATAATCAATCATAACCCGAAGCCCTAAACATTTCTCTTGGACCTCGAAGAGCAATTATTTTCTAATATTCTTTAGTTTAGGTTTAGAAAAGCTTGAAGACTTAGCTTTCTCAATTTGAAGCTACTATTTCAAACTTTGAATTTCTTTTGTTTGTTCTTCATTCAACTTCTTTTGCTCTCCTAATTGATCTTTGAGCTTATTGGATTCTTGGAAATTTTCTTACCGGGTCTTAGCCTCTTTTTCAAAGCCTTTCCCACTTCCTTTTGATTACTCATAGTCTTTTGAAGCTTTTAAATTTTTTTCTCTAGTTTACCCACCTTCTCTTTCGATATATCATTCTTCACATAGAAGGTATCTAAGTGGGCTCTGGCCATTACCATCTCATCTTCTTTAGGAAGCTTCTCAATGTCTTCTATTACTTCTTCAACTCAATAATCTTGGACAGTCATATCGATCTCAGGCTTGCTTACTAGAGGGACCATGGACTTGGATATCCTTTGCCTTGAGATCGGATCGTCATACATGCTCCTTCTTCTTACAACCATCCTGCTGGAAGGCTTAGATAAATTTTTTACCCAAAAATAATTTATTTGTTGTGTGACTACCTGCTCCTTTGGTAAATTTACATGACTTGAAAAATTGGAAGCCAGGGGAGATGAAGATACTAGGAATGCAAGGGTGGACTCAACCATTGACAATGGTGGTGTGGAAGTAGTTACAGTAGTTTTTGTGACAATAGTGGACTTTGTAACTACTATTGTGGTTACTACTAGTAAAATCATAGAAATTGAAGCAAGACTAACAATTGGATGAGTGGGGGTGCTTGGAATAATTTTCTCCTTTTATGGGGGTGACAATTTCAATGGTGAAGATGAAATTATGGGAGATGATGAAGTGGGAACCTCAAATGATGAAAGTGGAATATGGGGTGACTTTGGGGGAGAAGGGATGACTTGTACCTCAGTGGTGACCAATGAAACATGTGGTGGACTATGAGAGGGAGAAGGTACCTCTATCACATTTTATTGACTAGAAAGGGAGGGATAATTCCTTGGGGATTTATGAGGATGAAGAGGAGAAGAGAGATTAGATACCATACCTTCACCTACAAATGTAGTATGGTCTTGTTCTATCTCTGTATCCTGCTACTGCTCTTGTTGTATCAATTCTTGTGTAGCTAAAACAACTACCTCTTTAACAACCTCTCCTTTTTCCATCCTTTATTTCTTAGAAACCTCTTTCTCTTCCATTTTTGGAGCTCTTTTAGCTCTTTTGTGAATCAATTTTAAGGTATCCAACTAATTATTTGTATCTTCCTCGGATACTTCTTCTTCTACTGCTTCTTCAAGTAATACTTGCTTAGAAATGGGATGCAATTCTAATGATGTTGTGGTAGTAAAAATGAGAGGTGTAAATATAAAGCTTTCATCCTTATTTTTCTAGTCAATATTTGTATTCAGAGGCTTTCCACCTAGAGCTAAGCATTTAGGCCTAATCATTGCCTCTATGACTGGAGTATTGACAAAATTTCACTTGAATATTGCATTTTTCTCAAAAGTTATGCTCCCTTAGGAAAATTCTCTACTTGTTTAGTGGTAGGCTGAAATATGTTTGGGATATCAGTAGCTATCAAAGGAGTCTCATACTATTCTATTGGTTCTTCTTGATCTGTTGGTGGAGAGAGAGAATCAAACCCAACCTATGACTTCTCGTAAGTCAACACTATGTTTTTGATGTCCTTCTGCTTCCAGGTTTTGATATTTTTATCATACTTCCTATAAATTTCATTATCAATATTCATGCCAAACTTGTACTTAGGTTTTCCAATTTCAATTCACATTCTCCACCAATTTGGTATCTTTGCTACTTTCCATTGTTCTCCTTTTTCTACTTCTTCAGTAGTATCCTTATCAGGTTGAGGGTACTTTTTCTTTTCAATTTTCTCCTCAATATCACGAATGATGGCCTCTGTCAGTCGATGGCTCTTCTTATTTTCTGATGTTATTAATGAGGTATAGGTCCTTTATTATTATAATATGTGAAATTTTTTGGGTTCTGAATGTGGATCTACTCCTACGACAAAAAATTCAAGGTAAAGCTCTTTGGTAATTGTGAACATGGGGAAGTCTTCAGGAGTTTTGATCATTCTATTTTTGGAATCATAGAATTCAACCATAGCAGAGACTAACTCAGGATAATGATGCAAAGAATCACAAATATAAGAGAATAAGAAATATTTTATAGCTATGGTACCTTGTGGTTACACCGAATTTCCATCGAAGTATCTGAATTCAAAATTCATTCTTAGAGGGGTCCTCCTTACTTGTGTCATTACTATATCTGCTATTCATCTGGTTCGCTGCACATGTGCTTGCAACTCTACTCTTATATTTTGTTCTTTTGTGAGCACTTTCTTCAGAGCCATTATACCAAAAAAAATACTATGTTCTCTCTGATATTCATAGTGAATGTTTTTGAGTACTATTTCACTCTTTTCTCCTCTGTGAATGTGGTATGTATCCGAATGAATGTAGCTCATGCTTCAACACTTTTATTTCCTAGTGCATGCATATCTTTTACAATTAATGTAGCTACTAAGTAATATATCTACTGGAACACTTTCCAACTCCCACTCATTCATTTTGGTGGCTCGAAGATGGCATTTTGATCTCTCATTGGCAAAAAATTCAAACTTGGATATCACCTTGCGACATTGCTTCATCTACTCTTTGGTTCGAGCATAGGATTTTTAGCATTGAATGCGGGCTCTCTCCTTCCTCTCCATGTTGCACAATTAAAAAATCACCACTTCACTCCACCTTAGTCTTGAAACTAGTAGATTAAAGACATATTTAATCTCTGCTAACAATTAACTTATTTCACGTGCGGACCATCACATTGGTTCTATTTTGCTGAGATCTTCATACATTTCAATGTGGATTAGATATGCTCATCATTCCACTATACTTTACATGTATTTATATGTGGAATGGAACCTCATTGAATCCTTTTTTAACACTTAGCTATTTTTGTGAATATTTTTCTCTTTTCAAAATGTTAAAGAAAAAACTAAATACAAAGTGCAGAAAGAAAGGGAAAAATAATACATGTATATGCATATGTTACAATGAGCTTATGTTTCAAACATAGTATATTTTAATATGGAAACCATTTACTAGAATCGGTTGTATTTTCCCCTCTAGATATTCAATCTAGAACACATTGGAATCCTTGGCCTCTACTATTTTGAAAAGGCCATCCCAAAAAGAATCAAACTTTTCATGTTTGCCTAGTTTTGCTCTATCAAAATTCCACCTGAGAACTAAATCTCCAACCTAAAATTTTATGAATCTAGCCATATTATCAAACCATGCCTTGATATCTGAGGTATGTTTCTAAAAATTCTCATATTCCTGAGATCTATTCTCTTCCAGTTGAAGTAAATGAGTCAACCTTATTCCCGTTGGATTTCCCTTAGATTATTCCTCTTTATTTTCCAGCTTGAGTGCTAGAATTTCCAAATGGATAGGTGGAACTACCTATTTACCATACACCAGAGCATAATGGGAAGTTTTAATGGAATTTTTTATAGTAATAATGTCTACCCACAAAGCTTGGTCCAACTGTAGGTGCCAACTTATTTTATTCCCTTCAAGTAACTTCCTAAAAATTCTTAACAAGTTTTTTTGGTAGATTCAGCAAGTCAATTACCCTATGGGTAATAATTTAAATTATTCTTAAGAGTGATGCAAAACTTAATAGAAAAATAAATATACTTAGATCCTATAAAGGCTGGCCCATTATCACTCACCAAGGCTTCTGGAACCTCAAACATTGAAATCAAATTTTCCATAAAATTGATCACAACTTTCTGATCTAATTTCTTTGTAGAAATAGCCTCTACCCATCTAGTAAGGTAATATGTGGTATTTAGGACAAACTTATGATCTATTGAGAAATTAGGGTTTATGACCCCTATGAAGTCCATCCCCCATTGTTGAAAATGTTCTTCAACTTGTATTGGCTTGAGGAGGAATGAAACATTCCTTGTACTTCCAAAATATCGCTAACATTTGTCATAGGCTCTAGTAATTCTAAAAGTTTTAGCAAATACAGTAGGCCAGTAGTAGCCAGATCTTATGATTTTCAAAGCTATAACTCTACCTGAGCTATGTACTCCAGCTGGTCCTCCATGGAAATCTTTAATAACCCTTTGTTGCTGATCTTATTTTAAGCATTTCAGTAGGACTCCATCCAAGTTTCTATTATACAAGAATTTTGTTAGCGATACATACTTCAAAGCTTGTAGTTTGTATCTTATCATTTGGTATGAATTTATATTAGGATGTCATACTCCAGTTTAAAATTATTTTATCATCTGATCAACCCAATCAGAGTCTACTATCTGTATTCCTTTAACCTGATCCTCTTTTATTTTCTAGCAAGCTATCAGTTCTACTGATGCTGTTGCCTCTGTTAGACCTTGGCATAAGGTCCTGCCTCTCACCAACTTGGTGGGATGTATATCTACATAATATTTTTAGATTTTTTTAATCCAACTGACCCTTTTATCTCCTAGTTCACCCTACAGGATAAAAATTCTTACATCTGGATGAACAACATATACCAGGGTCTTAATTTGTACCAAGTACTTCCTAAACTTTTTCCATGACTTCATCATAGAAAATACTTGTATTTCAATAAATTTATATTTGACCTAGTAGTCATGGAGTATCTAGATCCAAAATAATACAGGATGCTCCTCACCTTGATCATCTTTTTGAGTGAGCACTGAGGCATAACTCTATTAAGCTCCATAAGCATAAAGGATAAAATATTTACCAAAATCTATATTTACCAGTACTGGGGATATTGCAATGGACTATTTGATAATCTCAAAATATTGTTTCCTCATCTTAGTCCATTTGAACTTGGCATTCTTCTTGAGTAACTCAGATATAGGCCTTACTTTCTATGCAAAATCAAAAATGAATTTCCTAACAAATTTTATCTGACCCAAAAAGGACTATAAGGCCTTCTTGTTTGTAGATAATAAGAGAGCAATAATGGACTTAATTCTATTTGGATATATGACCATACCTTATTTTAAGACCACATGACCTAGAAGCTTTCCTTCATGAAATGCAAAGAATGATTTCTTAGGATTGAGTGAAATACCAAATTCTCTACACTTTTGAAAAACTTGCTCTAGGTGTGATAGGTGGTCATGCTTATCATAGGAAAACATAGTCATATCATCCAAATAAATAAGAATGAATTTATTGATCAATACCCCAAAGGCATAATCTATGGCTCTCTAAAATATGGCTCCCACATTGGACAACCCAAAAGGCATTCTCTGGTAGGTAAATGTGCCCCATTTGGTGGTGAATGTTGTTTTATACTGATCTTCATTTTTCATCTAAATTTGATTGTACCTAAATTAGCCATATAATAAAGAGAACCTCTCTACCCCTACAACTATCTTTAGTATTTGATCAATATGTTGGAGGGGGTAGTGATCTTTAAGGGATGCTTGGTTAAGATTTCTGAAGTCTACACACAAACATATATCACCATTCTTTTTTCTTATTGGTACTAAGTTGGCTACCCAGGTTGAATTGTTTATTGGATATATGATCTTAGCCTTTAATAACTTTAATATCTCCTCTCTCATAATGTCTTCTATCCTTGGATTTACAAGCCTTTGCCTCTGCCTAAAAGGCTTTGCATTAGGCTCTAGCTCAATAATATGTTGGATAACTTTCTTGTCATATGCCTTTATGTCTTCATATGACCAAGCCATAATGTCTTGGTATTTTAAGCATAAGGTTTTGATATCTTCTGATTCCTCTAGTGAACATCAAATTCCAATATTGAGCCTCTTTTTAGTACCGAAATCAACTTCTTTATAAAAAATTTCATTGACTTTCATGGCTCTAGTATTTTTTTTGTCCTCATTGTCAAACAATCTCTCTAGAGTGACCAACCCTCTAGGAATGTGATCATTCCTCAATTGAATAACATATTTTTGATCAATATCTTCTGGATTATCTTCTTGGATAGTGGAGAGACATGCTTATCTTACCAGAAATTCAATTATACGCTCATCACTTTCAAAAACCTACCAAAACATTTGCTTATCTGGTACTACAGGTCTAAAAATAATTTTGATTCCTTTGATTTATTGATTCCAAAGTCTATAGAAGGGTTGAAGTTTTGTTAGATACCTTTGTTGCTAATGAATCTTCCAAAGTATTCTTTTCTCTAGGAATAAAATTTAGATTTAGGGCATACTCTATTTCTATATGCTTTTAGATAATGGTGCTCACTACTGCACATTTTTCTTACCTGATGGACGATTAACTCAGAGTCACCATATATGTCTAAAATATTAATGCCCATGCTTTCTACTTGTATCAATCTAAGGCACAGGGTCTCATATTCTATAGCATTATTTATACATGACCATGTTAGTCTATAGGCAAAGCTCTTTGTCCCATCTGATTGGGACTGTAAAACCACACCAGCTCCTACACCATTTTTGCATTTAGTACCATAAAATTGCATGATCCATGTTTCTCTTATATTGATTGGATATAGTAGGGATTTTATTCTTTGAATTAGTTGAAATACTATAAGTCCCTATACCAGTTCCAAAATAATTGTAATCCTCTCTGAAGGGCAACTCATCCTCTATATCCAATTCCTTAAAATTATCAACTAGCTCAAATTGCTCCAAGGGAGTAAGATTGCACATGTCTTCCTCAATATTTTCAATATGGTAAGATACTAGTTTTTTGTGTGTTATCCTTATTCTCTTTCCTTTGAAAGGAATTACCATACTAGAATAATCCATGTACATACATCCACCCAATTTTGTAGTAAACTCCCTTGAAAGGCATAATCCAAAGTAGGGTTCTAGGTCAACCACTACTATTTCTTGTATTAATTGTAACCTCAGGGGATCTATGTAGCCTCATTAAAACATACTTTATGACTCCAAATATCTTAACAGGTGTCCCATCCAATTGTAATAATTAAAGATAAGATCAAGTATACTCCATACCCATTTCTTCACAGACTGCTTTAGGCATAATTGTGGTTGATGCTCCTGAATCTATCATACAATTTTAGACTACCCAACCTTCCATCCTTAGAGAGATATAGAAAGGAGGGGACTTATTTTTTAAAACAATATGAGACATTTATTTCTTTTCTAATGGCATACTAAGGATTGTAGAGGCCTACTTATATTGTGGATACTTTTTGAGGGAAGCCTTAAGCAAATCTATCTGACCCATAATGAATAAAATATCATACAAACTAGATTTTGATGGAATCTTTTTTCTCTTCAACAATATTATACTTGAACTTAGGGCAGGTCTTTCAAGCCTTATTTATAGCTCACCATATTTTATTTTATACTATTGAGTGGCTTCTATTCTTTACCTTTTGGTAATAGAGGGGAATCTAAGCCTTTCTTGAGCCTCATCTTTAGATCTCATCCGGTATCCTTCAATTTCCTTTTCCAACCTCTTAGGAAGATTGTATGTCTTCTCTTTCCATTTAGCCTGAGGAATGGGAAAAGTATCACTACTTTTGGAAAGTTTGTCATTTTTATTTTGAGATGGAACTTGAAATTATCCCATTTTTTATGGATCTACCTGCAAGGTTTTCTTTCTAGACCTTGTCATAATAGCAATTGGGCTATCTTCATCCAGCTCTTTCCCAATCATGATTTGATCAGGCTACCATAACATGTTTACTCTCCCCTTTTGATTTCTTTCAGCTTGATCCATAACTTTTTGAACATGATTTTGGTACATAATACAAGACTGTGAGTCATGAGGATCATTACATACTAGACACCAAATATTTTCAAGAATAGTATCTAAAGAACACTCAGGCTCCTGATATGCTGCATTCACCCTGACCCCAATACTGTTACTAGGACCCGATATATGATATTTTTTCACATATGTAAATCTCTTTTGTTGTGACCTTTATTGGTCTCTCTTCTCCATTGAATTCATTCTCTTACTCAGAGTTTTCAAAGTATTTTTTATATCAAAAATAGCAAAAAACTCTTGGGATACTTGATAAGGAAGGGGAGGGAAAGGAATTGTAGTGGATAATGCTTTCAGTTGAGGGATAACATTAATTTTCATATATGGGGATGATAAAAAAATGGGATCCATGTAAGATGGGTTTGCAACTTGGATTTGGCCATCAGTGGTTTCTCAGTTATAAGGTAGCACAGTTTTGGGGGATAGTCTCCCAAAATTAATTATGACATTCTCAACATGAACTACTACATTATAAATTTGGGGAAATTTTTCTACTCTATATTGTTGTGTCTACAAGCCTATATCTGATCCAAGATCTTGAATATAATACATATAAGCTAAACATATAGTTGGTCTAGTTGCAGGGAGAATTCTCTTCCATGTTCTGCTAAACCTCAAATTGAAATCTAAGATAGTTTCTTGTTGAGATTTCTACATGGATGTAAACTGGTTGATTAGGGAGAGAAAGGGTTATTAGATTCATTAAATTCTTCCACAAACGGCTTAGCCAATTCTTGCCATAAAGTGATGGTGTTATCTTCCAGAGTTCTAAACTAATGCAAAATATTTCCTATGAAGGACAGGGCTAGAATTCTTATAATAATATCCTCCTCTTTTATGTTGTGAATTGCTTCTACATTTAAAATATCCTAATAGTGCTCATACGTTGTCTTCACAGATCTATAATAAGTGGGGATAGCCTTGGACACAACCTGGGGAATGACATTCATATGGGCTAACCTCAGGGGACCATTTGTGTTCTAACTAGGGTACTTTTGTAATGGCTAATTAGGGGTCACATTTTGTGCCATATTTCTAGGTGTAGGTCTTGTTGGAGGGACTATTGGATTAACTATAGGATTTTCCTTAGGAAGATCTTCTTCTAAGAGGAAATGTTGATTCAAAATTCTAATAATAATAGATCCTCTATAAGGTAATTCATAATAGAAATAGGAGTTAGGGTTATTCCTTGTGAAAGACCTAGTATACATGAAAGGACACTAGTCTACAGGAGTAATTATTTTTTGGTTTCAAGGACCAGGGAGTCACCAGGTGAATTTGCTATTCTCCACTTACAAGGTGAAGACAATTTACCAAATCTTGATTCCTTCAAGTAGAGATAAAACAATAACTCATATGATGGATTTTCGTGTTCCTTGTGAACTGGTCCTACCGAGCGTGCCAAAAACTATTGGGAACTGAATTGCATCAAGTTTTACTCAATACTGTGGCTATCTATCTTCCTAATTTCTATCCAAGCTTGAACCTGATAGCTATAGCTCAACACTCAACATTAAATGGACCAAAACAGGGGTTTCAAATCCAACCTCTAGAGTAGGTTGGTTCCTTTTCAACTTAAATAGGGTGTTGACACAATTATACTCACTTAGGGTTTTGAGTATTAGGTTTGAGAAAGAGATTAGGGTTAGAAAATATGAACAATAGTGGACAGATAGGCTAACAACATTGTCACTACAACAAAAATCTCCCATAAACCAATTTAAGTACACATTACACAGATAAACATTATCTTAAATTAAATGCACATTCATTCATTAAATAATAGTAGAGAAACATTACAGACAACAATTTCAATATCCAAACAATGACAATCCAAATAGCAAAATTAATCAATATCTAGATTTTACATAAATGCACTATTTAACAACAAATATCCAATTCAAAAGCATATTTCAATTACCCTAGAAATTAGTAATCCATTAATATAGAACAAACTAACCATTCAAGTATTTATAGAAATATATCTTAGGAATTTGAACCTATGATATCGAATCATGAAGACACAAAATTTGAGGTGAAAATAAATGTAATGCTCCTTTCATTAGCTCTTGGAAATATTTATAGTAGTACAAGCAAACACACTAGAGCCGACCCTTAAAAATGAGGGTTCGACCTCTATTTATAGTTTGCAAAATTAAAAATATTAGGAAACATTACAAATATTTATCTTTTACAGCTCAACAAAAATTTCTAGCTAGAATTTCCTTACTGGTTCATCCTCTATGAAATCCGCTGCAAGTGGACCACCATGGTAGCTCAGATACTCTACAACTTGCTAGTTGTTCAATGTCAACTGAAGTTTTGGATTTTGGATACTGCATCTGCATCATTAATATTTCTTGGAAGCCCCTCATTTCCATTGATCTACAGATGTCTCTAGTTATTATTTTCTTGAAACCCTCGATGCTTCGGCTTCCTCCTCCAACTGACTGTGTTTTGAATCTGGCAAGAAATCACCTTAATATACTTTAGAATTATTGAAAAAATCTTGATCGTAGATCTTCCCCCATTGCACAACTATGATTTGATAAGGAATATACTTGGAACAATGGTGGGGAAGAACCAAAATACCATTCCACTTTTAAAATTAATGACATCACATTTTATGCCTTAGATCCTACGAAACGCCAATCCGACACAAAAACTCACTGAAAGTGAAGCAGAATGAAATATGCTCCTTATACTTTGTTTTCCTTTGTTGGATATGAAGTATTCACAAATTAGCACAAAAAGGTTGATGATGTCATATTCTCTTCAAAACTTTTACGGATTCTATTTCGGACCCAAGAAAGTGTATTAACTCGGAACACCATTTCGAACATGTCGCATTGTAAAGGTGACTCTTATTTCATTTCACACTAATATTAGTATACAACACTACTTGTCATCAATCCAAAATAAATTCAAAATGAACTTTTTCATGAATATGCATGCCTTTGCTTTTCTTTCCACCTCCTATCACCATTATGGGTAAAAGTATTCTATGCACTCCCCAGAATCGGGCTCTCCAACACTTAGCCACTTAGAAGATGTTAAAAATACAAAGTGGTCACCAATCTGCACCTTTTTTATGTTGGCATCATATTTCCAAAAAAAAATTGTAGATTTGGGATGTGTTGCTAGTCTAAAGCCAAAAACATTAGAAACTATGCGGAATTGCTCCTAGTGCAAAAATACACTGTGTTGGGCAGATTGAAAACCTTCATGTGGATCCATTCCAATATACACTGGAACGTATGTGGAATGGGAAATTCATGCCTTAGGTAAAAATTTTCAAAATTTTCCTAAGTATGTGGCCATTTTGGGTCTACAGGTCCCTATTATTTTCCTTAAGGGCTTTGAGGGTTTTAACCTTCTCGTCTAGTTAAAGACACTATTTCATCCATCTTTCAAGCATTGTGTTATGGTTGTCCAATGTAACCATGCCTAGAGGAATAATCACTACTAGCCTTAGGACTTCTAGAGGCTCAATATAGCACCCTATATCTTGGTCCTATATCTATTATCTATTTTTTATAGCACCTTATCCTATTTTTCTAATTCTACTTGGTCTAGTGCTTCTTCTTGTTACTACACCATTTCTAGGGCTTCTACTTATTTTTATGCTACTTCTAGTGCAACTTCCAATTTTTTTGGCATCACTTTTGGTGCTCGATGCCAAAATATTCTACTACTTCTATCCTGCATACCAAATCCTATAATATACCTATAATTTTTATACTATGTACTTCTTTAGGTTGGTTGTTCAATTTATTTAGTTTAGCCAATTATTGCAAGAGCCACGTAATGTGATTATATTTGTCTTGTAGTAGAATTTTAACTACTTCTAGTTCATCCTATTGAGTTTTGATCTATGCCCTAGCTCATGCTAGGATTAACCTACTAATAGCCTCAATCTCTATTTCAGTGTCACCTACATCCTATTCTTTATTTGAAGACTCTTATTACTATTTGAATGAAACAACATTTTATTGCTATTATTCAATAGTAATATCCAATATTTGTTCATTGTTGAGGATCCAATATAATTATTTTTTCTTCCTAAAATAGTATATGTTTTCTATGCAAGATCTCCACTAGTTATCTTTTCTTGTTCTTCACTCTTTGGCTATTTGTCTATTTCACTATTGCTAAATTATGTCTACTATTTGGGTGCCAATAGTTCTTTCCCATTCCTACTTATGACCAATTTATTTTTCTAAAAGATCTTGGTACACTATCGGTTAGGTTGGCTACTTGTTATTTGCCTAATCAATGGACCTAGTTTATCTTCTCATTTCTTAACTCGTGTTTGAAATTTCAAGCATCGGTTCTGGTATGTCAAGATTTTTTTGGCTTTCAAAAGAGTCAGTCATAGCTATTTTTTTCTTCTTTGGCTATCACTAGATGTTTCAAGCATTGAAATACCCTGTTTAGGTACCCTAGTACTTTCTAGAACTATAGATCTAAGATAAATTCTATTGCTACGAAGACCCACATCAAAACTACAAGTTTCTATATTAGGTAGTCTTATGCATGATATTAACTTTAGGAATCATTGCCACTATTATTCATAACCCTCACCTTGGATAAATTGATGCTTGCATATCAATTTGGTGTTAGCAATTTTGGGTTTGAGATCCTAGCTTCTTGTCTATGAGTTGTCATTGATGTCAAAAGGAAATGAAATTAATGTTAAGAGGATGTGTTGGCTTCAAATGTGGAAGATTCCAAGAGAATATTTTTAAGAGAATCTGAAGAGATTCCATTGGCAAGGTTTTTTCATTAAAACCAAACCGATTTTTATTAAAACCAAGTTGGATAGGGTTTTTATTAAAACCAAGTTAAATTGTTTTTATTAAAACCAATGGAGGTTCTCTTTATTATTTATTTAATTATTATTTAAAACCCTTCAAGGATTTAATTAATTAATTATTTAATTAATTAAAGGAGAAATTATTTTTATTTTATTAAAAATACTTAAAGGTTTTAAACCTTTTTTATTCTTAATTTATTAAAATTATTTAAGGGTTTTTAAACCCTTTTTGAAAAGACTTTTGATTAATTTCAAAAAGGTCTTTATTTCCGTTGACATCAAGGTGTCTTCAAAGAGACTATTTATTCTCCAACTCCTAAGGTTGGAAGGCTAATCAATTCGAAATTCCTCGAATGCAATTTGCGGTGTTTGTGCTCTATATTCGCTGCGATCGAAGGAAGACTTAGAAGCATGTGCGGTTGAAAAGTCTTCGGGAGTTTTTTCGAGGGTGAAGTGGAGGGAAGTTCACTTGTGAACTTCATAGCCCACGTGGGCTAGTGGCAACGAAGGCTTCTGTTGGGTGCTGCATTGGTGGAGGTCGCCGTTTCGAGTCTCGTGGGGGTGCTTTTCTAGAGTAACACACGTTTTTATTAAAACATCTTTATGCCATGAAATTCAGAGTTTCTTGGACAATGATTTATAAGTTTGAGAGTTGTGTGTGGTGACATCTTGAAGGTTCAATTATCTTCTACTCCAATAAGGTATGGGCACATTCTTCTTATGAGTATGATTGGTGTATGTTTTCTGAAATAAGGTTGGAGTTAAAAGGTATTCTACTAGGTATCCTTTGGCTAGGTGTAAATCCTATTTTCTGGTTTGTTGAAGACTACTTATGCATTGTTATCCTTAAGGAGAGTTTTTGGTGAATGCATAATTTTTGGTTTGAGATAGTGGAAGCTTTGTGCACTAGGGTTTATATTTGTGAGTCTAGCTACTTGCATTGAGTTGGTGGAACCCTTGGTTGGCTATTTTGAGTTTGATGGTTGAGTTGCTTCCATAGAGGTTGTTTGATCAAGTTACTGCTTTACTTGATTCATGATATTGGGCTTACTCCATTGAGTTTATTTGAGCAAATTATTCTTTGCATTTGGTGATATTGTGTTGGTGGCTATTTTGTTCAAATATCTTTGGAGGGAAAAGGATTTCTACTTGTTTCCTTTTCTTGTGATGATTGGTTGAATGCATCAAGGTTGATGTTGAGTTGAATGGTGTTGGCTGACTAAACCTTATTTGATGAGCATTGTTGTTGAAACCCTAATTGATGATGAAAATAATATGAGTATCATTATTATGTGATTCTTTGCATAGTTGGCAATTGTTGGGGTTTCATGTTCTTGAAAGAAAACATTCTATTATATCCATTTTAGATATTGAGTTAAGTTTTTAGATTTGAGATTGAGATCGAGCTGAGTTGATTTGAGTTGAGTTTTGAGATTAGGATTTGAATATAGAAAATATTGAGTCTCTAACAATTCTCTTTATGCTTCTATGAGTTTGACAAATCACATTGGGTCTCTAACAATTCACTTTGTGATTTCCTACTAAGAAAGTTTTTCTTGGTGAGCTTGTTGAGTTTTTGGACAGGTTCCAGTGGGGACTTGTGAGCAGTTTTTGGACAGGTTCCGGTGGGGACTTGTGAGTAGTTTTGGATAGGTTTCGATGGGTACTTGTGAGTAGTTTTGGATAGGTTTCGATGGGGACTTGTGAGCAGATTTGGACAGGTCTTAGCAGAGGACTTGTGAGCTGAGTTTGATATTTCTATCAGAGAAATTGAGGACAGAGGTGCATTGGTTCTATGAGAAGAACCTGAGGATAGTTGGCAAGTCTTTGAGAAGGCTTGTATGCAAAGGATTGATTTGTTCAAGAGTTGGACAGATCTGACAGATAGAGGAAGACTTGTACTAGATCGACTGACTGTGTTTGGTATAGGTTGCTGAGCTACTGTGGACATGATCATAGAAGGCAGAGGTCTCTTAGGCTAAGCATTGAGGATAGGAGGTCTTCAGTGGAAAATAGTTCCACATGCTAGCAAGAGGTAGAGATAGTTGATCTTCTGAGGGATCATTTCTAGAGCAGAGGGGAAGGTATCTCCTTTGAGTAGAGGCTCATAAATTCTAATTGGGGAAAGGTATCTCCTTTGAGTAGAGGCTCATAAATTCTGATTGGGGGAAGGTATCTCCTTTGGGCTGAGGCTCATAAACATTGTAATTGGGAAGGATTCCCAAAGAACTTTGAGATAACTTTTAGAGAAAAGTTTTGTGGACATAGCCCAATCATTCTGGGTGAACCATGTTAAAATTGGTGTCACTTTGTGGATGATATTGTGCATTGCTTTGATATTGCTTTGGGTATATTGCTTTACTATTTTGAAGTATAAAGGAAAAAGTAAAAAGAGGTCTTATACTGTTCACCCCCCCTCTCAGTATAAGCTTGTGTTCTTCATTTGGTTATCCCATGGTCCTTTTCCATCTTGCATGTTATTTTCCATGGTATGCAAGGTAGAGTGAAGATAAGATGACAAATTAATCCTCAAATTTATTTTTTGAATTCCATGACTTAGTTGTGTTAGTATTTTTATGTGTGGCCCTAAGAGAACTAAAAACTAACATGTGAGAAATTTCATGATCTAAAGGACCATAGTATCCAAAGGTGGAATTAAAATTGAATCTCTAATATCCTTGTACAAGGAATATTCCATCTCATATGTCAGACTAGGCCTCTTATTCAATGGAAATTCTCAAAAGTTGGCTTATATTTTTAGCTACTACCTTAACTTGGATGCCTTAAATTGCTACAATAGAGTCATGGAGTTTTATCACAAACTCCTAAGTGATGTATTTGTCATATCCTTTAAACATTTATAAAAACAACATCCATCCTATCTTGCAAAATATATTTTCTACTTCAATATTTTGAGTGAGTTCAGAGGGATCATTCAACTCTAATTTTTGCTTTTATCTACCATTTATATCAAATATAATTTAGACTATTGCAATTTAGGCTATGTAGGTATAAAAAAATGTATGCATCCTTTATCATGTTGAAGGTTTTAGGTAAATTTGGTATTCCATAAACATAGTTGTAGTGAGTTCCAAAATAAAATATGATAGAACATTATTATTATACTAATGCTAGGTAGAGCAATAAGTTAGTTCATGAACCATCATTATCATCGTATAATTTCATGAATCACTCACATGATTCAAATTATTATGGTACATGATTTAGTAATAACTACTTGGACATGGCAACTGATAGAGCATGAACCAAATGCAATGCAATATCTTTCATACTTTTTTACCATGTCCTTTCCAAGACATGTAAAAATAATTCTCTACTACATATTGAATACTGTCCATATGTTACTATGTCATGCTAGGTCAACTTTGGATATGGCATACCCTTTCATGTATTTCACATAGAACATTTCCATTTTTTGCACAAGTTCTATATTCAACATGTGTGATTGGATTTTTTGGTCCATGGAAAAACAACATGCACCTTTAATTTGCATGCCATGGACACAATTTGTAAACTTCATGTTACATGGTTTAAACATAAGGAGTAATTGGCATAGGGTCCAAGTAGGTATGTTGCAATGATTATAATGTAATAGGTGACACCTATCACCACTTAGCACAGATGGGGTAGTTACTTGACACATGGTATTAAATTATATCTATTATAATCTATCCTTTTTCTTTCTATTTATTTGAATCAGGGCTAACATGGTACTTAAGTAACCCTTATTCCATTGTGATGTCCTTATGTGTTGCTCTTAATATGATAATAGACATGTCATGTTTAGATTGGTTACTGGAGCATCACCATGTACCACACAAGTATCAATGTTGGTCATTGAATATCATCCCCTATTTTAAGGTGATTTACATATTTTCTAGTTGCTAACATGGTAGTCCTATGGAATACCCCTAATTAAGATAAGACGCATCTCTTGAACATTGCATTTTCATTTTTTTAAGAAATAGACTCAATGAAAACCTAAATGGGAAGAAGCCTCTTACACAATATGCAAGATAGACTATGAATTTAGGTATACTAAGAACTTCTTGGTGATTGGATTGTGATAGAGCTATAAGCAATGCTTGTTGACCAAGAGATGATATCTAGAACCATTTATGGGTAGGATTTGTATTGGAACATTATCAAATACTTTCTCTATATTGTAAGGTTCCAACCATCTAGTGTGAAATTTGTCAATAAAATCTTGGTAACATGAGTAAAAAAGGAGTTCCTAGTAATTGGATTTGTATTTGTTGTTCTTGATGTGGTTATCATGCCACATATTTCTTTTCTACTAGATGATCTTGGTGTGATGAAGTTATTATAGATAAAATTCATAATTTTTTTAATAATCAACTTGAACTTGAGGACTCTTTCCTATTGTGCATCATATAAACTAATACCTACCTCAAGTATCGTGTCAAGTATCTAAAGCTTGAATTTGATGGGAATAATCGACTTCTTGCCATATACTAGCTCATATGGGATAAAACCTATAGTTGAATTTCATGTGGTATTATATGCCCACATAGCCTCAGACAACCTATTCACCTATGCTACTCTATAGAAAGCTATTGTCTTTGTCAAAATCTTTTTAATTTCTCTTTAGTAACTTCCACTTATTCATTTACTTACAAATAGTATGGAGATGTCTTCTTATGATTTATTTGGTAGAAATATGTAAATTATTGCACCACCTTGGACATGAAATGTGGTCCTGTGACCACCGAAAAGGCTCACACCTATTGATGTCCTATGGTAATAATTGACAAAAGCATAACATGGATACAAGAACAAGAAATTGACAATAGATGAATCAATAAAACACGCTTTATTCCATTATATTCAAAGTCAAAATCAAATTACAAGTACATCCCTCTTAGGGATAATCATCTTGATACAATATTACAATAGGAGTGTGTAATTGTTTCCCTCTTAAGGGTAGGTGTGATCAAAATGCCCCTCAGGGTGACACGAACTGCCTTGGGGTAGAGCTAACCCCCTTCTCCGCGATGTGGAAGGATTATGATATAGGCTCCTTTCTGCACCTGTCTCCCTACGAACAAGAAACAACAATGCATGATTATATAGATTGATAGCCTCTCGTGATGAGGCCCTTTAAAGGATTATACATGTAAATGCCATCAAACTAATGAAACAAGAAAGCATAAAGAAAGGTTCTACGCTATTCTAATTGTATCAAGAATTACACTACAATATACAAAACATGAATAAAAACATGATGCATTGAACAAATATTGAATTGAAAGCAATAAAGCATCAAAAATATTCAATGTACTTCTAACCACTACAACACGTAAAATGCCTAATTCCTACGGTCAGAGTTTCTCTAAAAGTGCAATTTAACCTATGAAATAACTAATCTGACTAACCTATGCAGTAAAAAGCAGATTGAGTAAGGTGATCTCTAACCTATTGCAAACCATAGCTGTGAGGGGTGGTCTACACTATAAACCATGGCTGACAGCCATGGTTTGACCTCTGATGTGTTTGCCCTCAGAATTAGGGGTAGTGGGCTTGACCTCCTTGTCCGAATTGATGTTCAAGGGTCACCTTTGTCGTCTTCTGACAGATTTGGTGGTCAAATCGCTATGAAGGGCCTTCGTTCACCCAGATTTGCGTTTCTTGATCCTCCTAGGCACCTAGGGCATCCATGGCTAATTGATCATTGAATGGATAGCAAAGGGGCTCCCAAATGCACAAGGTCATTATGCAATTTGATAGGGCTTCACTGCTCTCTTGATCAACTAGTTTGCTCGACAATTCGACAACGCTTCGCTATGCAAATTATCTCTCCTCAGTCCTCTCTTCCCCATTGAAAAATGGGGGTACTTATAGCATGCCCCTAGGGCTAGGGGTGGCTTCATGGAGAAGCCAAGATCAAGAAGGTTGGTTAGGTCAGTTGGGATGGAAGCCTTTGGAATCTTCCATCCTCCAACTGCCTCCTTCTAGATCTCTTGGCCGTTCCAACCGATTTGGCTCGGATGGAAGGCCTAACTGAACTCCAGTTCAAACCGTAGGTCACAGCTATGGTCCAGACTAGAGACCACAGGTGTCAACCATGGTTCAGACTGGAGACCGTAGGTCTGGGCTGCGGTTCAGACTGCTTAGGCTAGAATGCCTAAATTGAGTGGTTAGAACCACTGCTCTATCTTGGAGTCTATCCAAGATCCTTCATATGGTTTTGTAGCATGTCCATATGAGTAGTCACCCTCGGCATGGCATATTTTAGGTGTCTACAGATGCCCCTTTTGAGATGCATTGTGAGATTGAACAACGCTGAGAAAAATAGACCTCCTAAAATGATGTCGAAGGTTCTATGATGATCATTAGTCTGATCAACATTAGATGCCCCTGGTCCAGCAAAAGGATGCACATCCTGGAATCATTGCTTCCAATGTGGGAAGGCTTACATTTGAAAAGTCTGCACTCATCATCAGACATTCGGGTAGCTTTGGTGCTACAATAGGAGTTAGGCCTATATAACCGATGGATGAGAGCTACAAATAAAATTTCATATTTGCTATTTGCCCCAAGCAGAGGGGAAGCTTATGATAGTTGTTAGCAATGATTCACAAGGATGAACACAATTTTGACAAGATCAAGGGATCTACGATCTTCGGGATCTTCTATTGATTTTGATTATGACATGAAATTATGACTACCCCCTCAAGCGACGAGTCGATGAGGGTAATGACAATGTCTAAAGCGACGAAATCGCTTGACCATAATGAATGATCCTGAACAACTTTAGATTTGAGACGTTTAATGCCTTGGCTAGGCCTAGTTCAGCTTATGATTGCAACGCTTAGTAGTATTTGCATATCTCTCTCCCATGGAGCAGTCAGGCTATGATAGTCATCTTAGAGAGTCAAGATAATACAAATTCAAGAAGACTTGTGTTGAATCATATTTTCGATGATTTGCTGAAAAATGTCATAGAAGAAATGACAATTTTACCCCAAATGTCCTTATTGTGATCTACTCATCTTTCCGGATTGCATGGATCGCAAGTCGTTGCAACCGCCAAGTTTATAGGATAAATCATTGAATACGAGGCGCATTTGGTTTTTCATTTGTTTGATTTTTTTGTGTTGAATTTTGTATTTATTGGATTAATCTTGGTGCTTTTAATGTCACCAAATTTGCAATTTTGATCATTTATTTTGATTTTTGTCCACTGGGAGTCATTAATTTACCTTTTCAGACCTTCCCATGGTGGGTTTTTAGCACATTTATTACTAATTGTGGACCGTGGGTACGATCGACGGTTTCCACTACCAAATTTTGGGGACCGTAGGTCAGACCTACAGGTAAAAACCCTAGTTTGCGGACCGTGGGTGTCAGCTGCGGTCCGTAGTGACTAGGAGAACCTATAAATTGAAATTTTATTTGCAATTTGTCATTATTTTCCTGCAACCTTGAGCAATTTGAGAGCTCTAAGAGAGAGAAGACATTCCCTGATATGGAACGTTGTCCAACTCCACAACTTGTACACTCATTCTTCCCTGATGGCAGATCCTGATCAACCGTCTACTAGCCGAGGGTAGGGTGCGGGCAAGGTAACTCAAAATCGAGACCTCACACTTATTAATAGTAAAATAAACCACACTTAATAAATGCAAAAATTGAACCTCATTAAACTATCGGTAATGAACCCCACTAGTTTAGGCTAGATTAGGATTTTAATTTTATGCATGAGTGGTCTAGGAGGGTACCCTAAATGGGTGCCACTCCTAAACCATAGCTGGTAGCTGCGATTCCTAGTTAGCAAAATGGGAACCATAGGTTTAGTTGCCCAATTTGCAAATTGGGACACAAGTTGTTGGTTCCCAATTTGCAAATTGGGGACCACAATTTGTAGTTGCGGTTCCCAATTTGTAAATTGGGGACCGTAAGTTGCAGTTGTAGGCTGCAATTGCTTGTGTTTTTTTTTTTAGCACTGCTTAGCTAGATTTAGCTTATAGTATGTATTTTTTTGCTTTTTAAAAGTTGACGTCTAGAGCGCGGGAGCCTGACTTGATGAAGACTCTCCACGAGGCCTTATCATATGATGACCGAGCATGGTTCCAAGCCATCGGGTTTGGTTATGTCATGGATCTACCCACCATTAGGGTAGATCAGGCCTATATTACTATGTTGGCCCGATGCTGGAATGCATGGACCAACACATTTCACCTACCTCCTGGTGAGATGACTATCACACTAGAGGACGTCTACAGGATCTTCAGGATCCCTATCGATGGTGAGGCTATCATTTCCTCTACCTACATGACAAAGGATGTCATATTTGCTACCATATTCGATGATCAGAGCATCGATACATAGGATGATGCAGACCATGGAGGGGTGCACATCGAGGACTGGTATCAGGATGACGTCTTCTCTGCTCGAGAGGCCCTGTTCATGCACCTCATCATTCAGATTGTCCTTCTAGACTCCTCGGGTATGAGGATTCCTTGGAACATGCTAGCCCCTACTTGGAGGGTGCTTTAGAGCTCGATGGAGGAGCCACTACTGCTAGCCTAGGGGAGCACTTTATTATGCTAGCTCTATCGAGAGCTGTACCAGATCATAGAGTGGAGCCGTAAGGGCATCAATTGTAACCTTTTGCTATAGATCTAGGGGTGGTAGCATATCTGGATTGAGCATCCTATTGACCTACCTCTGTGCATCACTACCCTAGATGTCGCTCATCAGTGCTATGCCACCTGTTGGCCTCATGTTGAGGAGGGTGTCCATAGTAGGGCTCATGTTAGGGATACACAACATTATATCATCAATTTTGTGGCACTTGGGCTAGGGGACGTCGTCTGGCACCCCTACATGGATTGTCCTATATGGTCGAAGGTGGACGAGTGGCTACGATGGGCCCATCGAGATAGATGGCTCATCTGGCATAAGCTAGAGGTGAGAGAGTACCAATTTTTCTCTCGCATCCTATGATAGTTTGGCATGGTGTAGGACCTACCAGATATGCCCCTCAGGTATAGATGACTAGCTCTAGAGAGGGATCTCCCATTGATAGTTCCTCCACCACTAGGGGATGCACCTGATGACTTCTAGGAGTCGAGGGTTGAGACTATTGGGACCACACCTGACTATGATGGGTGGTGGTCTCTTTTTAGATGGCATGGTATCGAGGCCTCTAGGTTGAGAGCCAGTAGAGGCAGAGGTAGAGGTCGATCCTGATGGGCGTAGGGTGCACCAGTACTAAGGGTGGTTGGGGCATAGAGGCCATCATTGAGGACCTACCAAAGATCGACCCTAAGGAGGATGCTCTAGAGGAGGGTGAGGTCCCTCCTGACAGTGCAGAGGGACAACTGCTAGCATAGGTTGTTGACTTGTAGAGTCAGATTGGGAGATTCCATACACAGTAGTGGGAGCGAGATACTACCATCACCACTCTAGAGGTGAAGGTGACTGACAGGGAGTGGTGCCTGACTAAGGCGTAGGGCCAGATATAGGAGCTCATGACTCGAGCTACTGACGTAGAGGCCTAGGTGTAGAGACTATAGACTACCCTAGAGTTGGCATAGGCATAGTGGACTATAGTAGAGGTAGAGCGAGGATCTCACTCGAGCAGTGAGGGGAGCTACTATGGGGCCTCCTCAGGCTATTATTGGGCCTCCTATGGTACCAGTAGTAGGTACACTAGCGATGTAGGATCTGACTATTGAGGTGATGTGACTACATGGTATGGTCATGAGGACCAATGAGATGCACGTAGCTCGGCTTGCCCACGTTGATCAGTTGGTCGGCTATATAGAGATGTAGGGGCTATCGATTCCTCGAGGATCCTTTTTCGTAGAGTCATAGCGTACTAGATCTAGGACTTCAGGGTAGTCCATAGCTAGCTCGAGTCATAGGACTCATAGGACTGAGAGGATGCATAGGTCCTCTAGCATGCATACAGTGAGGTCGTAGGCTAGGGCTAGAGATCTAGGGTAGACATCAGGGGCCTCTAGCTAGAGGACTAGCCTACTGTAGCTACCAGTTTCTCATGTGTTGGGTGCGTTAGGGTTTGGAGGTAGGCATGATCCATAGTAGGATCCACCATAGGTGCTAGGTCAGCCAGGAGAGCAGGCTCCAGAGCATAGTGTAGAGGGAGGCGAGAGAGCTCCAGTACAGGGGGAGCAGCCTAGATCTATTTTTTAGCATTTGCCTACTATAGTTTGATGTATCATTTTGTGTGTAAGGTCGAGGACCTACACAGTTGTAGCCTATGGGCATTTTGTACTCCCTATGTACTCATTTGGACACATATATATATGATATGATCTTTCATGGCTCATTATGTGTAAATGTGTATTTATTAATTTTTGATTTTATGTTTATTTGATGCACATGGATGCAATGCGTATTTAAATGCTATGTTTATATGATGCAATGTATGGATGTCATGCACTAGATAGCTATTCTTTTTTATGATGATGATATGCAGTGATCTAGATGATTAGATGTGCGACATATGATGTATGTAGATGGATGCGATGCTTATTTTTTTAATGCATATTTATTTTTGCTTTGTGGGCATGCATATATTTTATGCAGTTTATGATATGCTATGCAATGTATGGTAATGCATTATGTACATAATCATAATCTAATGGAAATGAACCTGTATGCTTTAATCACTTAAAACATAAGGAATGAATGTAAACTGTGTATATCAATTTTCAAAATATGACACCACAGAATGTATAACAATCATGCAAAATAATTGATAATTCTCATTACAAGAACTTAATCAATTAATCACCCATATATGAAATGCAGTGAAATGGATTGGTAAAATGCTTAATGAATGATTATGTCATTTCGTACTATATAATCAGTGGTCGTCTAAACATCATTTTTGATCTTCATGCGGTATCTATCTTATATATTTGATTGTACTTTGTAAAATGCATTTTGATTAATGAATGACTCGTATTTCTGTAGTCTAATGATATTTGATATTTTGTTGCTATTGGAGCACCTTTTTGGGTTTTTCCTTGAGACTCAAACACTCTAGTAGACCTCTCCAAAAATCACATACTAACTATACCAGGCTTATATTGGACAAGGCTTTTGCCATGACAGACCCAACTATTCATAATCCTTGTGTGTGCATGTGAGTATTTTTAGATAGATCGTAAGCATACCCCGTATGTCAGTCGGGACTCTTTCAACCCATATGTGAGATAGGGTTCCTCATACGATCGTATCATCCTTGTTTCAGCTTTGATTAGACTTATACAGCTAGACAATCCTAAGTACCTAGAGCTAGCTCATCTTGCAAATTGATCAGGGCTACCCCTCCAAATGCAGGCGGGACTCTTTCAACCCATTGCTACGTTTGGGGATCACCCAATAGAACTACCCCTCCGATTGCAGGTGGGACTCTTCCAACCCATTGCTACGATCGGGGATCACTCTATGGCTTTCAAAAGGTGTACAATCTAGGGATTCAAGTTCTCACCCTTCTTACTTTCTCAGATGTAGTGATAAAAATCATTGTTAGTCCACGTGTTATCACTTTCTTTGAGCAAGGGATTTTTATAGTGCTTTTGATTCACTATGTCACTTTATATTTTGAACTTGAAATTTGTATATATTTTTTTGCACTTTGTAACTTGGGATTTAACTTTTGTGACTTTGGGATGTATAGGGGAAATTCTTGTCCTTTTGCCAAAGTACACCTTTCTAGACCGACTATTTGCAAGATAAGCAGGTCGTGAGACCCATCTCTCTAGAGACCTAAGACTGCTTTCATGGCTTTCATCCTCTCTCGTCTTAGCAGGATTTTATATTGTTTTTCTTAGTGACGGGATTCTGATATGTCGAGGCACTATCCCAACTAATGACCTTGTCTATAATAGCAAAGCAAGCTTTCTACAATATCTGAAGAACCCACTAGGTATGGTTGAGTGACAGGAAAACTTAATACACATAGGTCTCCACAATAGGTATCGTGTATGAATGCAATGAATTATGATAAATGCAAGGGTGCATGATTGTCATACAAACGTGTGACTATTTGTAAAACTTTGATAAATGCACTACACTCTACTATGGAATGCAATGGATGACAAATGCCTAAATGCAATATGATGATGTGAATGCATGTGTGAATGCAGATGAAAATATGCAAATGCAAATGTTTTTGGATTTTAAGCTTTATCAATTTTTTTGGACTTTTATATATTTTTCTTGATTTTTATAGGTTTTTGAGCTTTCATATTTGACCAAACGATGAGTACATGTCCTTGGAGATTTTTAGGGTTGACCAAGCAATTTTTAGAAATCCTTGGAGCCTTTTGACTTGACCAAAGGTTTTACAACCGCCTTTGGAACCTTTTAGTTGACCAAACTCTCAGCAAGAGGGCGTGGAGCCTTTTGGGATGATCGAGAAGTTATAGGAACTCTTAGAGCCTTTGGGTTGACCAAGCAATTTTTGGGAATCCTTGGTGCCTTTTGACTTGACCAAGCTTCTTAATCAGATAGCTTGGGGCCTTTTGAGATGATCGAGCGGTTTAGACAAAACCTCTCGAGGCTTTTGGGTTGACCAAAGGGCTTATAGATGCCTTTGGTGCCTTTACTTGACCAAGCTTCTTAATCAGATAGCTTGGGGCCTTTTGGGGTGACCGAGCGGTTTAGACAAAACCCTCGAGGCTTTTGGGTTGACCAAAGGGCTTACAGATGCCTTTGGTGCCTTTACTACACTCTTAAGCATAGAACACCTTAATATGGATGATATTGAGAGGTTCAAGCTCATCCACACCCTCTAGCGATGTTAGGCGATAGGTACCTAGACCAATATTTTTAGATATGATGTAAGGCCCTAGCCAGTTAGCCATGAATTTGTCTCGCATGTCAGGTGGCAAATTTGAGTTCTGTTGGTTTTCTTTTAGCACAAGATCCCCAACTTCAAAGTCTCTCTGGTGGACTTTGATATTGTAAGCTCATTTTAATCATTCTTGATAAATATGGAGATGCTCGAGGGCATTCACGCGACGTTCATCAAGCAACATCAATTGATCGAGGTGAGCTTGTCACGTGGTGTCATCATCGATGAACTCTTTCAATGCGATGCGCAGCATTGGAATTTCCAACTCTAAGGGCATAATGGCCTCAACGCCATATACTAGTGAAAATGGCGTTGCCCCAATGGGCATCCGAATGCTAGTCCTATAAGCCCATAGTGCAAGGGGCAGTTGTATATGCCAATCCTTGTGGTGTTCTTGCACTATCTTTTTCAATATGGCTACCACAGTCTTGTTTGAGGCCTCAGCTTGCCCGTTTGCTTGTGGATAATATGGAGTTGCAAAACTATGTTGAATGCGGTATTTAGACGTTAAAGCCCACACAGTTTTGTTCTTAAAAGAAGTTCCATTATCCAAAATTATTTTGGATGGTATCCCAAAATGACATATGATATGCTCGAGAATAAATTCTGTGATGCGAGCTCCAGTGGTCATTGTAAGGGGAATGGCTTCCACCCACTTTGTAAAATACTCAGTAGCCATGATAATGAATGTATGTCGACCTGACGATGGAGGGGAAATCTTGCCAATCAGATCTAATCCCCACTGAGCAAATGGCCAAGCCGCTTGAATGGGCTGTAAGGCCTATGATGGCAAGTGCATAAGATTAGCATGATGCTGACATTTAATGCATTTCTTGACATACACATTGCAATCCTTCTCCATAGTGGGCCAATAATAACCCATGCGAAGGATGCATTTGATGATAGCCATGCCACTGAAATGGCCATCGCACGTACCATCGTGAGCTTCTAAAATTGCCCAAGATGACTCTTGGGGCTCAAGACATCGAAGGAGGACTCCTTCATAACTACGTCGGTACAAAATGTCTCCTATCAAGACATACTTAGTCACTTTCTATTTAAATGTGCGTCTTGCGGCACGTGACAATCCTTCTGGAATCATACCAAGTTTTAGGAAGTCTTGGATTTGCAACATCCAGCTTTGACAAGCCTCAGCTTCGACTGCTAAGATGGCCTGCTCCCCCTGCGTATTTAGCTTTGCAAATGCATACTGGGAAACAACCTTGTGGTGAATGGTAGTACCACTCCCCGTAGGACTCTGAGAAGTCAATGACTCCTAGGGTGCCTACTTAAGAAAGTCTTCTGCTCTACGGAACCAATCAGTTGTTGGTTCCACAACAATCATGTTGACTGACTCTTTGTTATTAAAGGTTGCACGCTCCATTGCTGGGTGTGAGAGCATTCTAACATGGATGGTAGTAAACTCGGTAGATGGATTCTGAGGGATCAAGGACCCCAAATATGCCATGGTGTCTACGAACCTATTTGATGAATGAGGGATTGCCTCGATGTCATACCATTCAAGTTTAGCTAGATAAGTGGCAACAAGATCTTTGTAGGCTTTCAGCATGGGACATCGACACTGAAAGAGCCCCTTAACCTAGTTAACTATGAGCAGAGAATCACCAAAAATGTTTAGTCTTTTAATACCCATGGCGATGGCTGTGTGGAGGCCTAAAAGTAGGGCTTCATATTCAACATTATTGTTGGTGCATGAAAAGTTTAACTTGAATGACAAGGGCATTGGAGCTCCTTGTGGCATGAAAAACACTATTCCTACACCACCCCTTGCTCACACTTCGAACCATCGAAGAACAATGTCATATCAACATTATTCTCTGGTTCCTCGGGTTTGGGAGCTTCAGATATTATGAAGACCGCATCATCTGGAAGCTCAATGGTTAGAGGCCTACTATTGGATAGTGGTGCCTCAACCAGTTGATCAGCTATGACTTGTCCCTTGATGGACTTTTGGCTGATGAATTGCAAATCAAATTCTATCAATAGCATGATCCACTTTGCAGTACGTGTGTTATGATATGTCTTGCTCATCATGTACTACAAAGGATTCTATTTTGATATAACATATGTTGTATGACTTAGCATGTAATGCCACAATTTCTTGGTAGCGAACACTACTGCTAAACAAAGTTTTTCAACATATGCATATCCTGACTCATAACTCACCAAGGTGCGACTGATGTAATATACGACTTGCTCTTTGCCTTGCACATTCTTTTGGGCTAACATGGTCCCTAATGCAAAGTTGGTTGCCGATATATATAGCAGAAAAGGCTCATCCGGCCTTGGTGGAGCTAGTACTAGCGACGTTGCTAGGTATTGCTTAATCTCAGCAAAGGCTGCTTGGCAGTCCTTGTCCCAATCAAATGGGACCCCCTTGTGTAGCAGTCGATTCATGGGTCGACACTTATCTGATAATTGAGTGATGAATCACTTTATGGATGCTACTTTGCCCTGAAGGCTTCTTAATTCTCTGATATTAGTGGGAGGATGCATCTCTAGAATAGTCATGACCTTTGTTGGGTCTACTTCGATGCCTCACTTAGAAATGATGAATCCCAAGAGTTTACCTAAAGTTACACCAAATACGCACTTCTTAGGATTCAACCTGACATTGTGCTCTATCAGGCGATCGAAGACCTTCCTTAAGACCTCTGCATGCTCTGCTCATAGCAACGACTTAGCTAGTAAGTCATCGATATAATATTCTAATATTTTATGCATATAGTCATGAAAAATATATGTCATAGCCCATTGATATGTGGCACCAACATTTTTAAGACCGAATGGCATAACTTTGTAGCAAAATGTCCCCCATGGCGTTATGAACATGGTTTTATGCTGATCTTCGGGTTTAATCTGAATCTAGTTATATCCAGAAAAATCATCCATAAGGGAGAGCATTTCGTGACCTATAGTGGCGTCTACCAGAGCATCGATATTTGGCAATGAAAATGAATCTTTGGGTGTTGCCTTGTTGAGATCTCTAAAATCCATACAAATATGGACCCTTCCATCTGGCTTTCCTATGGGCACCATATTGGAAACCCACTCCGGATAGTCGATGGAGATGACGAACTCTACATCCAATAACTTTTGCAACTCATATTTTACCATTAAGGCTACTGTTGGATGCATCTTTCTGAGTTTTTGCTTGACTGGCTTCTTCGATAGATCTAGCGAAAGGTTATGAGTAACCAATTTTGGATCTAGACCCGACATGTCTTTGTAAGTCCAAGCAAAGAGATCAGGTCTCTCTTTCAGTAGAGGGATGATGCTATCACGCTCATCCGGAGTGAGACTCTCTCCAAATCTAACCTTCTTTGGATTGGTGGGATCTTTACTGATATCCACATCGAAGGTTTTCTCTACTGACATATGTGATCCCTCCTCAAGTTGGTGAGGCATAGGAATCATATGGATGTCATCAATCGGGTTCACATGTTCCTCTTGGGAAGCATTCTCGGCATGACAAACATCATGAGCACAGCCTAGTGTGAAATGAAATGGTTGCAACATTTCTTCATTTGGGAAGAAATATTTAGGCTGGACTGGTGAATCAGCACGATCCCAATCGATAGCATCCATGTTCAGATGCAGTGGTTTGGATGGATCTACTGGATTGTGGAGTGGAGTGGTCAAATCGATGGAGACCATATTGATGGAATGGAATTGATCTCCGAAACCACATGGATAGAACTCTATCTCTGAAGCATAGCTTTCATACCCAAGATCTGGTTTGGATGGTACGAGCACAAATGGATCCTCTCTATGGGATGCCCATATAACTGGATCATCTCGGTGCACTAGCTATAGAATGGGATCTCTCGGCTCAAGGAGCTCCATGTACGTAGGTAGATTAAGAAAGAGTTCCTGATACCTCTCTTCGAGCTCTCTTCTTTCCCTCAGGCTATGATGGAGATTGATCTCTCGATGCAAACCTATAGCTGTAATAGGTGGGGGACCTCTAGGTGGAGGCCTATTGCATAAGTGGTGAGGTCCTAGATAGGCCATCTCCATCGAGTCCTCATCATCATTATTCAAATACAATCTATCACTTCCCTCCTCTTCTAAGGAGGGATTAGGTAGATGTGGTCCCATGTATCTGATCCTACGATCGCTATCATCACTATCTAGATAAATCTGATAGAATGATCGTATATACGATACTACCATGTAAACTAGTGCTGCTCCTTCCTCAGAGCGCTCAGTGTTGGGAAGGACTTCCTCCATAACATGCTTTGATTCCCTAGGCAATAGATATTGTGGATACACGAGCCTAGAATTGATCCTCTCATCTACATCACTATGGTCATTACCATGGATGGGCCACTCTATTGTGTCTATGCATAGTGGGAGATCCATTGGGTGAGGCTTTAAGTAAGCCTCCTCTATTTCATATTTGTAATCACTATCGACTATGGAGCGCTCGTTCACCTCTTCCACTTGTTCCATAGGCAATAGATGGCGTATAAACGTCGGACCTAAAAAGGTCGACCTGATTTCCTCCTTAGATTGATCATCATTTGAGGACTCATCATCTGCATCATAACTAGGTCCACTCATCTCGGAGGTGGACTCCTCTCCATCATCATCACAAAGATCTCCTGATTTGAGATCACCTATAACATGGGGGTCATGCCCCTGCATACCAGTGTCATTGGTAGCACCACAGATTTGGTTACCTAGGTTGTCTCTGGGGTTGTCCTCTAAGGGCCCATCATGGTATGAATCAGGTGGCCCTATGGTAACAAATGATACCATCTGGTGAGTCCTCCAATAGTTGGAAGGATCAGGGTGATATGGATTAAAATCCACATCATCCCCCAAACTCAAGTACATGTGATCTAAGGATGCAGCAAGCAAATCATCATGACCTTGTACTTGTAACCCTAACCCGAACCTATCAGTAGCCAACTGATAATGAGGTTCGAGTGGAGTTCTTCATCCTTGTTCAAAAATACCAAGGTCATGCCCATGCCAATGATATGACTCAAAAATGTGCATGGCATATTTTGGGTTGGACAGATAGCGCACATTCATAGTGAATGGCTCATCATCATCCTCATCTATGGACATTCTGGTGGGCGCTTGATCCAGCCCTACGTAGATGAAGTTTTTCTGGTTGGGTGGCTCACCCAACGACACTATGGATCCAATCAAAAATTGATGGGCGTGCGGTCGGCCCATCTCTTGCATAGTTTTTAGGATAGGTCTGAAAGTAACATTTTGCACAAGATACTCACCCAACCCCATGTTGGCCAGATGAACGGTCACCTACGGTGCAGATGACCCTACTGAAGATGCAGGTGAAGTAGGCTGAGGTGCCTCCTCGACTTTGTCTTGAGGTTCTTCCACATCCATGGGAGTGGGAGTCTCATTGGTGACTGATCTGGGCACTTGATTTTCCACTTTCTCACCCAATTTCACCTTTAGCTTCTCGACTTGTCGGTGCATCATCGATGCAGTCAACTTTAGAGAAGTTGCAGTTGTGTGCTCAGATCTATGTGACACAGATGTCGATGGTTGAGCATGGGCTACTGGTTTGCCTATTGGAATCTTAACCGATGAGACAGGTCGGATATCCAAGTGCATCGATGGGAGTACAAAACCCCCAGGAAAATCTGCTAAGTTCATGAACTTGAATGGTTCTTCGTCCGAGGACACTACGTGAACTTGTCCCTCATGAATGTATTTCACACACTGATGCAAGATAGAGGGGATACAATGCATTTCATGAATCCAAGGCCTCCCAAGCAGAATGTTGTACTGCATGGCACCCTCTATCATGTGACACATCACAGAGATGGTCTTGAGTCCCACCTAAATAGGTAGAACAATTGTACCAACCATCGAGCATAGCGCATCGTTAAATGCCCTCAATGTAAAGGTGGTAGGTACAATGTGTGACTTGGGTAGCTTGAGGTGGCTCAGTGCCTTGGTTGTGATTATGTTGATCGAGGACCCAGTGTCGATCAAGACCCTTTTGAAAGGCATGTGGTTAACACATGTGATAATATGCAGCGGTGGGTCAGCCGTAATAGTAGGAACCATCTTCACTTCATGATCATAAAATTGTATCGTGGGTTCCTGACACTGTTGTACATGTCCCACAAAATTTGTAAATGCATGGGCATCTTGGGACTGTACCTCAATGGACCTCAGAATGTCCATAAGAGTCTCCCTATGTCTAGGGGACTATTGAATAAGCTCGTATATTGACAACTTCGTAGGAGCTATCTAGGTTCTGAACTAGCTTGCTCCTTATGGTCACCACCGGTCTAGCTGGTGGGCCTGGCATGTTCTGAGCTGGTCATTGATCCGATGTAGCTTGTATTCTAATGGGAGCATGAGGTCGATTCAGTTGGTCATACCTCCCATGTCTAGTAACAATATTGACCATGCCTACGAACCCCTGGGTAGGTGGTTCGATTCACACTTGATTGACCTGGCCGACATTGTTACGAGGCACCTCATGATTAGGTAGCAGATTCTTGAAAATCCCCATGTTTCTATTGTCGGGCGCCTATGGGTTGCCTGGTACTACCAACTCTCCTTTTTCTATCATGTTCTGCATGATGTGTTTGAAGGACCAACATGTCTCGATGTCGTGGCCTTTCGCTCTATGGAATATGCAGAATAGATCGTCTTGATGCCACTTTGATTTTGGCACATTCGGATCTACTAATTTGACCTCAGGCAATCGTATGGCCTTGGCCTCGCATAGTTGATGAAAAATTGAAGTCATCGATTCTGTCAAGGGTGTGAACTGGTGAGGTGGGCGCTCTTCTTTGTTTTTGCCCTTATAGTTGTTTTTGCGTGTCTCGTAATGCAGGAGGAGGTTGAGCTTGATAATTAGGCTTCTATTGTCCCTTGTCTTCTCCTCCGAGATTTAGCACTACTTGATTCACGTGGGCCTGCTTGCCCTGTTGTTTTGTAGTACTCTTTTTAAACCCCTCTTTCCTGGTTTTTAGCTTCAAGTTGCCTTCTTGCAACTTGATGTCCTCGATCACCCTGGCTTGCACCATGACTTCCTCGAATGTAGGGTACTACTGTAGCTGCAACAATAGCGAGATGTGCTTGGCACAACTCTTTGTAAAAATTTGGGTCAGTTTGGCCATAGGAATAGGGAATGGCAGCTTTGCCATTATTCTATGCCATCTCTTTTCGTATTGCTCGATGGGCTCATCGTCATGTTGAGCTAGCATAGCCAAATCAGAAAGGTTGGCTTGTTTCTTGATGCCAAATGAATAGCATTCAAGAAATGCATCAGCCAACTATTCAAAACTAGTAATACTATGTTTCTTCAGTTGGTTGAACCACTCTCGGGCTAGGCCAAAAGTGTCATAATGAAAGTGCACAACAACAAGGCATCCTGACTCTCTATCTAGAAACACGCATCCAGAAAACTCGTAACATGCTCTTGTGCATCCTCATCACCCTTGAATTTTTCCAATCGAGGCATATCAAAATGCTCGGGATATGGAGGTGTAGGCACCGAGGGGTCTAGAGGTTCATTGTGTATCTTCCTCAGTGTCGGCTTTTGCATAGCCATGCCTTGCCTCTCTATTGCTTTGACCTTATCGACCAAAACCTTGTACGCCTTAGAAGACAAAAAGTCCTCCTCCCTAAGCTACCATGGAGGTGGTCTAGGAGGTAATGCCTTCTTTGGGGGAGGTGGAGGACATGGCTCTTCCTCCTCCTCAACCCGAGAACTCTCAGGGTAGCCCTGATCGTATCTGTCTACATCTATGTGCTCATGCTACCTCTGTCTAAGATCATTGAGTGATGGTAGTCGCTCCCTCTATTGGGCACTGGCATGAGTACGAGCATCTCTTCGCTCCTCATGCATATCGGCTAGGGACATAACCCTTCTATGCACACGCTCTCTATGGTCCTCGAGAGGGTATAGGCCAGCCCTGGCTAGCCGATCCTCCTACTCTATGCGCTCCTTCTGAGCTAGAATACGCTCTTCGTGCATGCGTTGCTCATATAATCTCTATCGTAAGAGCCTTTGCACTTGAATATTTTCATCTTCAATATGCTGCCTCTCTAGGTGAGCATCATCCAATTGATCTTGGAGTAGCTGACGTCTTTGCTCGGACACCAGTCTATGTGATCTATCGATCTGGTCGACCGTAGGAGGCCTTCGATGTGCGTGCTCTATGTGAGCTACCTTATGGGTTCTGTACCCATCAGATAGATGTGTGGATGGTGGACGTGTGACATGAGGGCACTTAGAAGCCTCTCCATGCTCTCTAGTGATCTTGATACAACTATCGCTATGCTCACTCGGAGCATGAGTGGGTAGAGCTGTAGGCTTGTAGCCTAGCTACTCAAGAACACTACCTAGACCATCTAGCTATCTAGACCTCCATCGCTCATGCGGTGGTGTTCCATTAGCTCCCACCTTTGATATATCAATGGTGATCTTGCATGGTGAGCCATGCATGGGAGTATGGGTGGACTTATGCTCAAAAATGAGCCTATCCTCTTACCCTTGAATGGGCGGATCTCTGACTCATCTATACTCTAACGGTGGAGGGTTAGAACCTCCTATGGACCTAGTACGTATGGGAACCAACTTGGTCCCCTACACCACATATTCCTCGATCGATCCCATGGATGCACGTGTAGTGCGGTCTCGATAATGGCTTTGGGGTAGAGCATCCTCATGTTGAGAAGCTCCATGCTCAGTCCTATGCCTGGAGGAGTGTACTAAAGCTCCTCTATCGAGGGTCCACTCAATGGGATCTCCTCATGTCGAGTTGTCACCTCTAATGCTAGCCGAACATCATTCGGTTTGCTCATGTGTATGAGGACTCGACACATGCTACTGTGAACTAGTTGGGGGTTGATCATGGGCATCGGTCCTAGACCTTTGTCGATCACCCCGTGTGTTCACCATTTGTGTTCCTGACGTCTAGATGTATTTTATTATGCAGACAATGTAAACAAATGGTGATTATCTCTTTTAAATGTTTGATTGTGAGCCCTAAACTATTTGATGTTGTTTTTAGATGTGTTGTATCAGTGTTAGAAACTCTTTGCATGTTTTGAAAGATTGTTGGATTTTAAACTCAGTTAAATTGGCTTTCACCTATATACTCGCACAAGCCGAATATGGTAATGACATCCATACTCAATGAAGTAGCATAGGTACTACCAACCCTCACCCAACACACCGTACGCAACGATACACCCTTCCGAGGAAGAGTGCATGCTATTTTGCATGGATAGGATAGTTCTTGGGTCGGCCTTGGCAATGAGCGGGTCCCGATAGTACAATTTCAAATGAGCCAACCAAGTGGTAATAACATCCACTGTTGGTCTCAATCAAGCGGGTTGGATGTGAGAGCCCAACGCCACTGATGTTTAAATGATACGTGGTGTGTGTGGTTCTTTTTATTTTGTAAAAATGACAAATGCATCATAGAGCACAATGACCATTCCTACATGATGTACATGAAAAGAAAAAGGAACGTTTCACATTCAGAAATAATGCATGCTAATGTCCTACATGATATTTTGACGATGCAATTATAATGACATGGCCATTGATTGGACCTCAAGCATGCAAACGACACACAATACTTATCAAGGTCATTGTATTTAGGGGTAGACTACACTCAGAGGTCCGCTATTCCCAACAATGCCTTCCCACTGAATGGAAATCAAATGCAAATTAGGACTTATTCATTGACCCCTTATCTTTTGTTCCTAATTTGCAGTGATTCGATGATCTCTGGAAAGATACAGAGCAAAAATTTGAATACAGAAGGTGAAATTAGGACCTACCTCAACTCTTGCTCTATTGCCCACTAATTTCTTTGCTGTCTGCTTCTTCCTCTATGAACCGCAGGTCCGACCTGTAGGCTGCAGTGGAGACCATAGGTTACAGTCACGGGCCAAAAAATAACCATAGCTGAAAGCTGTGGTTAGCACCTATGGATAGAAAAAGCCAAGAATAGTTAGAATTCGAGGCTAAAATTATGGGGTGCCACCATGATCACCATCTGTGACCACCAAAAAGGCTCACACCTATTGATGTCCTATGGTAATAATTGACAAAAGCATAACATGGATACAAGAACAAGAAATTGACAATAGATGAATCAATAAAACATGCTTTATTCCATTATATTCAAAGTCAAAATCAAATTACAAGTACATCCCTCTTAGGGATAATCATCTTGATACAATATTACAATAGGAGTGTGTAATTGTTTCCCTCTTAAGGGTAGGTGTGATCAAAATGCCCCTCAGGGTGACACGAACTGCCTTGGGGTAGAGCTAACCCCCTTCTTCGTGATGTGGAAGGATTATGATATAGGCTCCTTTCTGCACCTGTCTCCCTACGAACAAGAAACAACAATGCATGATTATATAGATTGATAGCCTCTCGTGATGAGGCCCTTTAAAGGATTATACATGTAAATGCCATCAAACTAATGAAACAAGAAAGCATAAAGAAAGGTTCTACGCTATTCTAATTGTATCAAGAATTACACTACAATATACAAAACATGAATAAAAACATGATGCATTGAACAAATATTGAATTGAAAGCAATAAAGCATCAAAAATATTCAATGTACTTCTAACCACTACAACACGTAAAATGCCTAATTCCTACGGTCAGAGTTTCTCTAAAAGTGCAATTTAACCTATGAAAGAACTAATCTGACTAACCTATGCAGTAAAAAGCAGATTGAGTAAGGTGATCTCTAACCTATTGCAAACCATAGCTGTGAGGGGCGGTCTACACTGTAAACCATGGCTGACAGCCATGGTTTGACCTCTGATGTGTTTGCCCTCAGAATTAGGGGCAGTGGGCTTGACCTCCTTGTCCGAATTGATGTTCAAGGGTCGCCTTTGTCGTCTTCTAACAGATTTGGTGGTCAAATCGCTATGAAGGGCCTTCGTTCACCCGGATTTGCATTTCTTGATCCTCCTAGGCACCTAGGGCATCCATGGCTAATTGATCATTGAATGGATAGCAAAGGGGCTCCCAAATGCACAAGGTCATTATGCAATTTGATAGGGCTTCACTGCTCTCTTGATCAACTAGTTTGCTCGACAATTCGACAGCGCTTCGCTATGCAAATTATCTCTCCTCAGTCCTCCTCTTCTCCCCATTGAAAAAGGGGGGTACTTATAGCATGCCCCTAGGGCTAGGGGTGGCTTCATGGAGAAGCCAAGATCAAGAAGGTTGGTTAGGTCAGTTGGGATGGAAGCCTTTGGAATCTTCCATCCTCCAACTGCCTCCTTCTAGATCTCTTGGCCGTTCCAACCGATTTGGCTCGGATGGAAGGCCTAACTGAACTCCAGTTCAAACCGTAGGTCACAGCTACGGTCCAGACTGGAGACCGTAGGTGTCAACCATGGTTCAGACTGGAGACCGTAGGTCTGGGCTGCGGTTCAGACTGCTTAGGCCAGAATGCCTAAATTGAGTGGTTAGAACCACTGCTCTATCTTGGAGTCTATCCAAGATCCTTCATATGGTTTTGTAGCATGTCCATATGAGTAGTCACCCTCGGCATGGCATGTTTTAGGTGTCTATGGGTCCTTGATATGAAAAAATAGCACGAGGATAACCAAATATTTTAAAAATTCCCTTACAATAAGTTTACCACTTTATCTTCACAAACATACTTGAATGCATGAACCTATGCCCACATGGTTACATAATCTATAAAAACTAAAATGTGCTATTTTACTTTGGATGGTAGATCAATTGAGCCAATAAAATCAGTCTCCCATTTCTCAAATGGCTCAAGGAACATTTGAGGTTGGATGGGCATCTCTTTTATGGTAGTGGGTTTACCACTTGTTGGTACTAATCACAATGTCAAACATATTTTCTAACATCCTAATGAAGTGAGGACTAGTAATATCTTGCACCAAGAACCTTTTGGATGGTTTTATTTATAGAATAATTTCCTCCTAAATATTTTTTATGACATGCCTAAAATATTTTAAAAACTTTATCTTGTGATGCACACCTACATAAAACAAATTTATGTTCACATTTAAATAATATACCATTTATCCATTTAAAAATGAAACTTTGTTGAACTAAATGTTTCTTTTTTTTAGGATAAAAGTGTGATGGAAAATTTCCTAATAGTTGGTGATATCTAAAAAACATAGAGAAATTGTTGATATTGCAATAAAATGTTTGTCTAGGAAGCTATCCTCCACTAGCTTATCATCACTTACAATATACAATCTTGATAGAAAAACAATTACCATATTAGCTTTGTCAGGTTTATCAACACCAGTGATGTCAAATTCTTGGGGTAATAGTAACCATTGAATAATCCTACCACTAATGATGGGTTTTTCCATTAGGTGTTTTATCATTGTGTGATTTGTGTGATAAACACTCGATACCTAGTGATATAATGACATAATTTGTTAATAGCATATACTACTACCAAAAAATTCTAGTAGTTGTATAGTTCTATTCATCTATAGCTAAATTTTTACTAATATAATAGATGGAATAAAGTTTTCCATATTCATATTCCTAGTTGAGGGTTGCACCTATTGCACTATTATATGAATCTATGTGAATGTGAAATAGAATCTTCCAATTTGGTCCTTGTGGAACAAGAGCAAAAGTGATTTTTTATTTTACTGTATCAAATACATTTTAGCATGCATCTAAACATTGAAATTTAGTATATTTAGCTAATAAAAATAATATAAGACCTATGATTCTACTAAAATATGGGATAAAACATTAGTATTAATAAACATGTCCTAAAAAGGTCCAAGGTATAGACCAATTGGTTCATCCAAACCCCATAATGGGGGCGAAGGTCCAAGGTTCAAATCTCGGGCCTTGCCAGACTGAACGCTTGTCCCTTTCCTGGTGCTTTCAATGGCATAAAAGGTTTAAAATGATTGTGGCATGGTGGTTATAGGGGTGAACTATGCAAAGATCTATGTGGAGGCTTCTGGGGTGGACAACACAAAATACTGTGGCGGCCATAAAAGCTGGACAACCTGCCCGGATTCGTGGCGGCTACCGATTCCACCATGTAAATTAAAAAAAAACAAAAAGAAATAAACATGTCCTAAGAAACTCCTAACATCAGTTTATGTCTCAGGAGGAAGTAATTGTAGCATAATATTTTTTTAATTAAGAATAAAGAGAAGGGATTTTCAAAAGGAAACCCAAACCTCTTAAAATGAGCTTATTAGAATATACAAGAGATAATCCAGAAAAGAAACAAAAGGATTCACCCAAATTTGACCAATCCCTTTCCAAGAAAACCCTAGGCTAAATACTTATCAAAGAAAAAAATATTCCAACAATTAAATAAAGTCATTGATCAATCTTGGGGAAGACATCATTCAAACTGATTGAAGAACACAAGCTTATACTGAGAGGGGGGTGAACAATATAAGATAAAACTTTTTACTTTTCTTTCCAAAGCAGTATTATCCAATATTATCAATTGCAATAATGAAACAATGCACAGATCATCACACACATAAGAGACACATATTTAATGTGGTTCACCCAATGTGGGCTACATCCACGGAGAAAATATTTCTTATAAATTTTCTCAACAAATATCTTGGGAACCAATTCCCTATTACAATGTTTATGGGCACCAACCCAAAGGAGACACCAATCCCCTATGCTCTAGTTCATGGACCTCTATCCACAGGAGACACCAATCCCCTTTGCTCTGGTTCATGGACCTCTATCCATAGGAGACACCAATCCCCTTTGCTCTGGTTCGTGGACCTCTATCCATAGGAGACACCAATCCCCTTTGCTCTGGTTTGTGGACCTCTATCCATAGGAGACACCAATCCCCTTTGCTTTGGTTCATGGACCTCTATCCATAGGAGACACCAATCCCCTTTGCTCTGGTTTATGGACCTCTATCCATAGGAGACACAAATCCCCTTTGCTCTAGTTTGTGGACCTCTATCCATAGGAGACACCAATCCTTTTTTATCCAAATATTCTCCAAGCTACTCAAATCTATCAAGCCTACCTCAAAGCTTGCTCAAATCTTCTCCAAGCCTACTCACAAGGCTTGCTCAAATCTGCTCCATGCCTACTCACAAGGCTTGCTCAAATCTACTCCAAGCCTACTCACAAGGCTTGCTCAAATATACTCCATGCCTACTCACAAGGCTTGCTCAAATTTTCTCAAATCTACCTAAAACCTTCTTAGAATCTCAAATCACAAACCTGCTCAAATCTACCTCAATAACTTACTCAAATCTTCAAATCCTACTCATAAACTCTGCTCAAATCTACCTCAATAACCTACTCAAATCTACTCTCAAATCCTGCTCATAAACTCTACTCAACCTGCTCACAAAACCTGCTCAACCATTCCTAATTCTTGCATAGAAATAATTGCATATATCTTTCCCAAAAGTGCTTTCTTTGACTAAAGTAATTCAGACATATTCTACCTAGAATTATTTTTCTTCATGAACATATAGAGAATGATATGCATTACAAATACTCAATATGTTCTTCTCACATTCATTAAGTCTGTTACTTTCACATGTCTCACATTCATTGCATTCAAAAGGATACTCTAGTCTAGCACTTGATAGTTGACCTTCTTATGTACTTCCAAAATTAATCAAAACCAATGCACATACTTGCTTCACAAAATTGGTCTATAGCCCTTGCAAATTTATTCCCAATATCACTCAAAACTAATGCATAGAATTTTATCTCAAACCCTTGCTAGTATATTTTAAAATTCATGCACCAATTTGCTCTCAAACTTACTGTATATTTTCAAATTCAATAAGCACAACTTTGTTCTCAAACCCTAGAACATATATTTCCAATTTCATTCAACAATAATGCACAACTTTATTCTCAAACCCTAGCACATATATTTCCAATTTCATTCAACAATAATTCACCATTACTCCCATCTTCAATCAATCACTAATGCACATCAAATTTACTTTCAAACCCTTGCACTTTTATTTCCAATTTCTATCAAAGCAATGCACACTCAATCAATCCTTATTTCTCCAAACATATGACAACTCAACCACCTTAAGAAGGAATTAAATCACCATACCTCTAAAACTGCCTTGATGATGATGTGCCTTCAAAACCTGCTTCAAAAATAATTTCCCTTTCTTGTCCCACTCAAAAACTAGTTAGTAAATCTCTCTTTCAAATCATCCACAATAAAACCCTTCTCAAAAATATATGCACAATAAGGCTTGAAAATTATGTTTTATGACTCCTTTTTAGTCTCCCAAAATAAAGCTTTTAGTAGTGACTAAGCCCTTAAATTTCCTTCTTCTACCATGCAAAAATACATTTAAAAATTAAACCATAATCACACCTTATAACTCCTACTTTCACAATATACAAAAGATAAATTTTAATTTATCTCAATATGCCTTATAACACCCTCACATCACATGCAAAAGATAATTTTCCATTTATCCCAATACACCTAATACAATGTGCAAATGATAAACTTCAATTTATCCCAATACACCTAACACAATGTGCAAATGATAATCTTCAATTTATCCCAATACACCTAACACAATGTGCAAATGATAATCTTCAATTTATCCTCATACACCTTATGACTCCCACTAACTCAAAATAGAATATACAAAATAATTATTAATGTTGCACCTTATGACTCCCACTTAATAAGAATTAAAACATTATTGCCCTTACCTCAAAAACTAAACTATCAAAATGTTGTGTAGGAGATTCGATCTCCTCACCTTGCCCAATGCAATGCTCTCCCAAAGGACCTCCGACCAGCTAAGCTAGCCCAATGGGTGAAACCTAAGGGCTCGACGGTAATATTTGTATCCTTCGTAGCTTTATCCTCCAACCAAAAAATCACACAACAAAAACCTCATGATGGGATTCGAACCTCTGTCTCTCTGCACAACAATGCCCTACCAAGGGCCAACCAACCAGCTGGGACACACCGACGGGTGGGAACCAAGATGCGCAACCAATTATTTATCTGCTTCAGATTTCACCCAATGATGAACTTTCTCACTGCGCTCCCTGCCCTCTTCGTTCACTGAAAACAATGCGCTGGAATAATATCGAATCACACGATTAAAACCTTTTCTTTGCATATGATTTTTGCTCCTCCATTTATATGTGTCTTTTCATTTTCACCATGGACGTCGATGCTTTGATTTTTGACTTTTATGCTTGCCCTTGGCACCTTTTAAACTTAAACCCATTTGAATATTTAAATTAAATATTATAATATTATTTTTAAAACCTTTGGCCCTTTGATATATTAAATCCTTTTGTCTTTAAACCTTTGTCCATTTGAAAAATATTTTTATTCTTGAACCTTTGTTCCTTTGAAATATTAAATCTGTCCTTGCTCAAGCCTTTGTCCATCTCTTTATAATATTTAAATATTGGTATTTAAATATTATAATCCTTAAAAATAATTGTCTTGCTTTGCAATAAACTTCCTTTGTAATAATTTGTCCAACCTTAAAACCTCATCAACCTTGAATAATATTTCTGCCTTGAGTACCATGCATCCTTTGACATCAATGACAACTCAATATACTCAATATTTCCAACAATCTCCCCCTTTGTCATTGATGGCAACCCTTACAAAAAATTTCTTTTACTGCAACTGGATTCCCAAACTGCTCCCCTTGACAAGCTGCTCCCCTTACTGAAATCTCTCCCCTTAATCTCTCCCCTTTGACATCAATGGCAAAGGGCTCCTTTTGGGGCTAAAAATAAAACACTTAGCTCAGCCCCCTCACCACCTCCTTTTCTTGAGGTGATTAATTTTGGGATGGGAGTAAAGCTACTCCCAACTTACAATGCTCTTCTTCTTTTTCAATATTTTTCCAAACTTTTGAAGTCATACCTCTTTGAACATTTTGAGCATCCTTTTTCTTGCTTGTCTTTGGAAGTTCCAAAAATTTTGTTCTACACCACTTTGCTCTATGCCCAAAATTATTGCAATTGTAACACCTGATGTTGTAGTCCTTGAAAGGTGCAAATGAATTCTTGGTGAAGCTATAATCATTCTTACCATAAACCCTGCAATGTATAGCTTTATGACCAAAATTATTGTAATTGAAACACATGATGTTGTAGTCCTTGGAAAGTGCAAGTGACTTGAAATTTCTCTTGTTGAAGCCATAATCATTTTTATCATGAACCCTGCAATGTATAGCTTTATGACCAAAATGATTACATGAGAAACAATAACCTTGGAAGAAATATTCATCTTGCCTTGATCTCATGGTTCTTTCTTTGCTTTTCTTGTGATGGTCCCTATTCCTTGATGATTCTTTGTTTGCTTCCTCTTTGATACTACCACTTCTCAACTTATCAGTATAGGTCTTAGGCTCTTCTTCAAATACCTTCTTTGATGCTTCTATTTCTTTTGAGCTTGACTCCTCTTCTTGTACCTCTTGACCTTCCTCATAACCAAGTCTAGTCTTCATAAATGGAGATCTCTATGTTTTGATAATATCATCCAAATATTTTGAGCTTTTCCTAAACTGATATATCTTATTATTGAATTTCTCAAGTCCCTTCCTTAGAATTTTAACTTCATGTTCTAGTCTTTCACATTCTAGTTCTTTTGCCTTTAACTATTTAGCCATACCTTCTTCAACTTTCTTTGCCTCTTCAACCTTAACTTTTAAGTCTATGAGATCTTGTAGGAGCTTTGTCTTTGTTTCCTCATCCTCTTGAACTTGAGCCTTCAATATTAATTTCTTAACCCTTTTCAATTCTCCAAGAGCAACAATAAGTTCCTCCTCTATGTTAATCATGGTTTCTTCTTCATTTTCTGAATCTTTCTCTTTTTCTAGGTCTTTAATCACAAGAGCATTTTATTTTTCTTCTTGGTCTTTGACAATAGGAGCATCTTCATTCTCTTCTATGGCCAAAAATAGGATTTCTTCTTTTTCATTATCGGAGAAGCTTTCATCACTTTCACTTGAAGTATTGCTTTCTTCTTCAACATAAAAACTCTTCTTGTGCCTTTGAAAAATCTTCTTCTCATGCTTGCCTTGACCATGCCTATTTTTATTTTCATAATAAAACTTTCTTTCCTTATTTTTCTTGTAATCCTTTTCTTCTTCACTGCTACTACCTCCATTTTGTGGATAATTAGCTGCATAGTGACCAATGTTACCACAACTAAAATATTTCATAGTCTACATATTTTTGTGTTTTCTTGGACCCTTCTTATTTCTTCTCACAAAGTTAGCCTCTTCTTCACTACTTGATTCATCACTTGATTCTTGTTCTTTATTCTTTTCCTTCTTTGAAGCTTTGAATGTTGCCTCTCTTTTTTATGTTTGTTCTTTTTCTGTCCTCATCTCATAGGCTATGAGAATTCCATGTAGCTCATCCATGCTTAAAGTTTTGAGATCCTTCATCTCTTCTATTACTGAAACCTTTGCATCATACCTCATAGGGAGTGACCTCAATATTTTTTGAACAATAGTAGATTCCTCAATATTTTCTCCAAGTCCACGAATAGTGTTGACAACCTCATCAACACGAAGTAGATACATAGCAATATCTTCATCATATTTCATCTTCAAGTCTTCAAACTTCCTTCTGTGTGTTTGAAGTTTTGCCATTTTGACCTTGTCATCTCCTTCATATGTTCTCTGTAACTTATCCCACATTTCTTTTTCTGAAGTACATTGCATGACTTTCACAAACTCTGATTCACATAACCCACTCAAAATTACATTCATTGCCTTGGCATTATCTTCATATGGTTTCTTACCACTTGCATCTATAGGAGGAGTTGTAGATGGTGTGAATCCATTTTCAATGGATTGCCATGTATCATATCCATGTGCCATCAAATAAGTCTTCATCCTCACACTCTAGAAAGCATAGTTAGTCCCATCAAACAATGGAGCCTTATTTGATGAAAACCCTTCCTTATGAGCCATGTGTGTTCTTGTAAGATCTTCCTTCAAGTTGTTAGACTTTCATGAAGGAACCCACTCTGATACCAATTGAAGAACACAAGCTTATACTAAGAGAGGGGGTGAATAGTATAAGATAAAACTTTTTACTTTTCTTTCCAAAGTAGTATTATCCAATATTATCAATTACAATAATGAAACAATGCACAGATCATCACACACATAAGAGACATAGATTTAATGTGGTTCACCCAATGTGGGCTACATCCACGGAGAAAATATTTCTTATAAATTTTCTCAACAAATATCTTGGGAACCAATTCCCTATTACAATGTTTATGGGCACCAACCCAAAGGAGACACCAATCCCCTATGCTCAAGTTCATGGACCTCTATCCATAGGAGACACCAATCCCCTTTGCTCTAGTTCATGGACCTCTATCCATAGGAGACACCAATCCCTTTTGCTCTGGTTTATGGACCTCTATCCATAGGAGACACCAATCCCCTTTGCTCTAGTTTATGGACCTCTATCCATAGGAGACACCAATCCCCTTTGCTCTAGTTCATGGACCTCTATCCATAGGAGACACCAATCCCATTTGCTCTGTTTATGGACCTCTATCCATAGGAGACACCAATCCCTTTCTCTGGTTTATGGACCTCTATCCATAGGAGACACCAATCCCCTTTGCTCTAATATGCTCTACCTCACAAGGCTTGCTCAAATCTACTCCAAGCCTACAAAGCTTGCTCAAATCTACTCCAAGCCTACTCACAAGGCTTTCTCAAATCTGCTCCAAGCCTACACACAAGGCTTGCTCAAATTCTTTTCAAGCCTACACACAAGCTTGCTCAATTCTACTCCAAACCTACTCATAAGGCTTGCTCAAATTCTCCAAGCTACTCACAACCTTCTCAAATATGCTCATCAAACCTACTCAAATCTACCTCAATAACCTGCTCAAATATGCTCTCAAAACCTACTCAAATCTACCTCAATAACTCTACTCAATTCTACCTCAATAACCTGCTCAAATCTACTTTCAAATCCTACTCATAAACTCTGCTCAACCTGCTCACAAAACCTGCTCAACCATTCCTAATTCTTGCATAGAAATAATTGCATATATCTTTCTCAAAAGTGCTTTCTTTGACTAAAGTAATTCAGACATATTCTACCTAAAATTATTTTTCTTCATGAACATATAGAGAATGATATGCATTACAAATACTCAATATGTTCTTCTCACATTCATTAAGTCTGTCTCTTTCACATGTCTCACATTCATTGCATTCAAAAGGATACTCTAGTCTAGCACTTGATAGTTGACCTTCTTATGTACTTCCAAAATTAATCAAAACCAATGCACATACTTGCTTCACAAAACTGGTCTATAGCCCTTGCAAATTTATTCCCAATATCACTCAAAACTAATGCATATATTTGCTTCACAATATTGGTCTATAACCCTTGCAAGTTCATTCCCAATATGACTCAAAGTTAATGCACCAATTTGCTCTCAAACCCTTGCTAGTATATTTTCAAATTCATGCACAACTTTGTTCTCAAACCCTAGCACATATATTTCCAATTTCATTCAACAATAATGCACAACTTTATTCTCAAACCCTAGCACATATATTTCCAATTTCATTCAACAATAATTCACCATTACTCCCATCTTCAATCAATCACTAATGCACATCAAATTTACTTTCAAACCCTTGCACTTTTATTTCCAATTTCTATCAAAGCAATGCACACTCAATCAATCCTTATTTCTCCAAATATATGACAACTCAACCACCTTAAGAAGGAATTAAATCACCATACCTCTAAAACTACCTTGATGATGATGTACCTTCAAAACCTACTTCAAAAATAATTTCCCTTTCTTGTCCCACTCAAAAACTAGTTAGTAAATCTCTCTTTCAAATCATCCACATTAAAACCCTTCTCAAAAATATATGCATAATAAGGCTTGAAAATTATGTTTTATGACTCCTTTTTAGTCTCCCAAAATAAAGCTTTTAGTAGTGACTAAGCCCTTAAATTTCCTTCTTCTACCATGCAAAAATACATTTAAAAATTAAACCATAATCACACCTTATAACTCCTACTTTCACAATATACAAAAGATAAATTTTAATTTATCTCAATATACCTTATAACACCCTCACATCACATGCAAAAGATAATTTTCCATTTATCCCAATACACCTAATACAATGTGCAAATGATAAACTTCAATTTATCCCAATACACCTAACACAATGTGCAAATTACTAAATGTAAAAATCTTCAATTTATCCTCATACACCTTATGACTCCCACTAACTCAAAATAGAATATACAAAATAATTATTAATGTTGCACCTTATGACTCCCACTTAATAAGAATTAAAACATTATTGCCCTTACCTCAAAAACCAAACTATCAAAATGTTGTGCAGGAGATTCGATCTCCTCACCTTGCCCAATGCAACGCTCTCCCAAAGGACCTCCGACCAGCTAAGCTAGCCCAACGGGTGAAACCTAAGGGCTCGACGGTAATATTTGTATCCTTCGTAGCTTTATCCTCCAACCAAAAAATCACATAGCAAAAACCTCACGGTGGGATTCGAACCTCTGTCTCTCTGCACAACAACGCCCTACCAAGGGCCAACCAACCAGCTAGGACACACCGATGGGTGGGAACCAAGATGCGCAACCAATTATTTATCTACTTCAGATTTTTCCCAATGATGAACTTTCTCACTGTGCTCCCTGCCCTCTTCGTTCACTGAAAATAATGCATTGGAATAATATCGAATCACACGATTAAAACCTTAGCTTTGCATATGATTTTTGCTCCTCCATTTATATGTGTCTTTTCATTTTCACCATGGACGTCGACACTTTGATTTTTGACTTTTATGCTTGCCCTTGGCACCTTTTAAACTTAAACCCATTTGAATATTTAAATTAAATATTATAATATTATTTTTAAAACCTTTGGCCCTTTGATATATTAAATCCTTTTGTCTTTAAACCTTTGTCCATTTGAAAAATATTTTTATTCTTGAACCTTTGTTCCTTTGAAATATTAAATTTGTCCTTGCTCAAGCCTTTGTCCATCTCTTTATAATATTTAAATATTGGTATTTAAATATTATAATCCTTAAAAATAATTGTCTTGCTTTGCAATAAACTTCCTTTGTAATAATTTGTCCAACCTTAAAACCTCATCAACCTTGAAGAATATTTCTGCCTTGAGTACCATGCATCCTTTGACATCAATGACAACTCAATATACTCAATATTTCCAACAATCTCCCCCTTTGTCATTGATGGCAACCCTTACAAAAAATTTCTTTTACTGCAACTAGATTCCCAAATTGCTCCCCTTGACAAGTTGCTCCCCCTTACTGAAATCTCTCCCCCTTTGACATCAATGGCAAAGGGCTCCTTTTGGGGCTAAAAATAAAACACTTAGCTCAACCCCCTCACCACCTCCTTTTCTTGAGGTGATTAATTTTGGGATGGGAGTAAAGCTACTCCCAACTTACAATGCTCTTCTTATTTTTCAATATTTTTCCAAACTTTTGAAGTCATACCTCTTTGAACATTTTGAGCATCCTTTTTCTTGCTTGTCTTTGGAAGTTCCAAAAATTCTATTCTACACCACTTTGCTCTATACCCAAAATTATTGCAATTGTAACACATGATGTTGTAGTCCTTGAAAGGTGCAAATGAATTCTTGGTGAAGCTATAATCATTCTTACCATAAACCCTGCAATGTATAGCTTTATGACCAAAATTATTGCAATTGAAACACATGATGTTGTAGTCCTTGAAAGGTGCAAATGACTTGAAATTTCTCTTGGTGAAGCCATAATCATTTTTATCATGAACCCTGCAATGTATAGCTTTATGACCAAAATTATTACATGAGAAACAATAACCTTGGAAGAAATATTCATCTTACCTTGATATCATGGTTCTTTCTTTGCTTTTCTTGTGATGGTCCCTATTCCTTGATGATTATTTGTTTTCTTCCTCTTTGATACTACCACTTCTCAACTTATTAGTATAGGTCTTAGGCTCTTCTTCAAATACCTTCTTTGATGCTTCTATTTCTTTTGAGCTTGACTCCTCTTTTTGTACCTCTTGACCTTCCTCATAACCAAGTCTTGTCTTCATAAATGGAGATCTCTATGTTTTGATAATATCATCCAAATATTTTGAGCTTTTCCTAAACTTGATATATCTTATTATTAAAATTTTTCACTCCCTTCCTTAGAATGTCAGCTTCATGTTCTAGTCTTTCACATTCTAGTTCTTTTGCCTTTAACTATTCAACCATACCTTCTTCAACTTTTCTTACCTCTTCAACCTTCACTTTTAAGTCTATGAGATCTTGTAGGAGTTTTGTCTTTGTTTCCTCATCCTCTTGAACTTGAGCCTTCAATTTTAAATTCTTCTTTCTAACCCTTTTCAATTCTCCAAGAGCAAAAATAAGTTCCTCCTCTATGTTAACCATGGTTTCTTCTTCATTTTCTAAATCTTTCTCTTTTTCTAGGTCTTTAATCACAAGATCATATTCTTTCTCTTCTTCTTGGTCTTTGAAAATATGAGCATCTTCATTCTCTTCTATGGCCAAAAATAGAATTTCTTCCTTTTCACTATTGGAGAAGCTTTCATCACTTTCACTTGAAGCACTACTTGCTTCTTCAACATAAAAACTCTTCTTGTGCCTTTGAAAAATCTTCTTCTCATGCTTGCCTTGACCATGCCTATTTTTATTTTCATAATAAAACTTTATTTCCTTATTTTTCTTGTAATACTTTTCTTCTTCACTACTACTACCTCCATTTTATGGATAATTAGCTGCATAGTGACCAATGTTACCACAACTAAAACATTTCATAGTCTGCATACTTTTGTGTTTTCTTGGACCCTTCTTATTTCTTCTCACAAAGTTAGCCTCTTCTTCACTACTTGATTTATCACTTGATTCTTGTTCTTTATTATTTTCCTTCTTTGAAGCTTTGAATGTTACCTCTCTTTTTGATGTTTTTTATTTTTCTATCCTCATCTCATAGGCTATGAGAATTCCATGTAACTCATCCATACTTAAAGTTTTGAGATCCTTCATCTCTTCTATTGTTGAAACCTTTGCATCATACCTCATAGGGAGTGACCTCAATATTTTTTGAACAATAGTAGATTCCTCAATATTTTCTCCAAGTCCATGAATAGTGTTGACAACCTCATCAAAACGAAGTAGATACATAGCAATATCTTCATCATATTTCATCTTCAAGTCTTCAAACTTCCTTCTGTGTGTTTGAAGTTTTGTCATTTTGACCTTGTTGTCTCCATATGTTCTCTGTAACTTATCCCACATTTATTTTTCTGAAGTACATTGCATGAATTTCACAAAATCTGATTCACATAACCCACTCAAAATTGCATTCATTGCCTTGGCATTATCTTCATATGGTTTCTTACCACTTGCATCTATAGGAGGATTTGTAGATGGTGTGAATCCATTTTCAATAGATTGCCATGTATCATATCCATGTGCCATCAAATAAGTCTTCATCCTCACACTCTAGAAAGCATAGTTAGTCCCATAAAATAATGGAGCCTTATTTGATGAAAATCCTTCCTTATGAGCCATGTGTGTTCCTGTAAGATCTTCCTTCAAGTTGTTAGGCTTTCATGAAGGAAACCGCTCTGATACCAATTGAAGAACACAAGATTATACTAAGAGGGGGGTGAAAAGTATAAGATAAAAATTTATACTTTTCTTTCCAAAGCAATATTATCCAATATTATCAATTGTAATAATGAAACAATGCATAGATCATCACACACATAAGAGACATAGATTTAATGTGGTTCACCCAATGTGGGCTACATCCACGAAGAAAATATTTCTTATAAATTTTCTCAACAAATATCTTGGGAACCAATTCCCTATTACAATTTTTATGGGCACCAACCCAAAGGAGACACCAATCCCCTATGCTCAAGTTCATGGACCTCTATCCATAGGAGACACCAATCCCCTCTGCTCTGGTTCATGGACCTCTATCCATGAGAGAAACCAATCCACTTTTCTTTGGTTTTTGGACCTCTATCCATAAGAGACACCAATCCCATCTGCTTTGGTTTGTGGAAATCTATCCATAGGAGACACCAATCCCATTTACTCTAGTTCATGGACATCTATCCATAGGAGACACCTATTCCCTTTGCTTTGGTTCATGGAACTCTATCCATAGGAGACACCAATCCCCTTTACTTTGGTTCATGGACCTCTATCCATAGGAGAAACCAATCCCATTTGCTCTGGTCTACTCCAAAGCCTACTCAAATTTTCTCTAAGCCTACTCACAAGTCTTTCTTAAATTTGTTCCAAGCCTGCTCATGAGGCTTTCTCAAATCTTCTCCATTCCTACTCACAAGGCTTGCTCAAATCTACTCCAAGCCCACTCACAAGGCTTGCCCAAATTTTCTCCAAGCCTACTCACAAGGATTGCTCAAATATGCTCATAAAACCTGCTCAAATATGCCTCAATAACCTTCTCAAATCTACTCTCAAATCCCAATGAAAAGCTCTGCTCAACCTACTCACAAACTCTGCTCAACCATTCCTAATTCTTGCATAGAAACAATTGCATATATTTTTTCCAAAAGTGCTTTCTTTAACTAAATTAATTCATACATATTCCACCTAGAATTATTTTTCATCATGAACATATATAGAATGATATGTATTACAAATACTCAATATGTTCTTCTCACATTCATTAAGTCTATCGCTTTCACATGTCTCACATTCATTGTATTCAAAAGGATACTCTAGTCGAGTGCTTGATAGTTGACCTTGTTATGTACTTTCAAAACTAATCAAAACCAATGCATATACTTGCTTCACAAAACTGGTCTATAGCCCTTACAATTTCATTCCCAATATCACTCAAAGTTAATACACTAATTTGCTCTCAAACCCTTACTAGTATATTTTCAAATTCATGCACACTTTTTTTCTCAAACCCTAGCACATATATTTTCAATTTTGTTCAACAATAATGCACAAATTTGTTCTCACAACCTAGCACATATATTTTCAATTTTATTCAACAAAAATGCACAACTATATTCTCAAACCATAGCACATATATTTCCAATTTCATTCAACAATAATTTACCATTGCTCCCATCTTCAATAAATCACTTATGCACATCGAATTTACTTTCAAACCCTTGCACTTTTATTTCCAATTTCTATTAAAGAAATGCACACTCAATCAATCCTTATTTCTCCACACATATGACAACTCAACCACCGTAAGAAAAAGCTAAATCACATACCTCTAAAACCTTAGCTTTAGATATGATTTTTGCTCCTCCATTTATATGTCTTTTCATTTTGACCATGGATGTCGGCACTTTGATTTTTGAATTTTATGATTGCCCTTGGCACATTTTAAACTTAAACCCATTTGAATATTTAAATTAAATATTATAATATTATTTTTAAAACCTTTGGCCCTTTGATATATTAAATCCTTTTGTCTTTAAACATTTGTTCATTTACAAAATATTTTTATTCATAAATATTTGTTCCTTTTAAATATTAAATATATCCTTGCTCAAACATTTTTCCATCTCTTTATAATATTTAAATATTATAATCCTTAAAATAAATTATCTTTCTTTGCAATAAAATTTCTTTGTAATAGTTTGTCCAACCTTAAAACATCATCAACATTGAAGAATATTTCTGCCTTCTTTGACATCAATTATAACTCAATACACTCAATATTTCCAATAATGATAGTCAAAACACACTCTAAGTCCTTCCATAAAATTTTATCTAGGAAGGGGATAAGCCTGGGGCAGTGCACATTAGACAAAAGGGGGAAAGGATTTAACTGACCAAACCAATTCCTATGCTAATTGAAGTTGAAATACATGAGTCCTAAGACCACCATTTGCTCCTACCTAGGTGGCTCCAAGATGCCATGTAAGTTCCTAATTAGACCTCCAATTATCAATAAGATGCAAACCTAAAGCAAGCATATAACCCCTTTAACATTAAAATTGTTTGAATTGGCTTTTATAATGATCATATCATCATCACCACTCCAACTAGTAACTAGAAAGGAATCATCACCAATAATGGGTAAACTAAAATACTAGCTCTTATCACAACTTCTATTAAAAGCAAGAAAATATTCCCCCCATATATTGATCACTACAACATGGAAGAGATAGAAGAAAATCTAGTTTGACAAAAAATAATTGAGGAAGATATGGTCACTAGAATTTCCAATTTAAGAGAGAACTTCCATTATGTTGAAAAACTTCCCCCACATTAAAGGACAGAAAATTCTTACATGGAGGCCTAAGAGCTTTGAACCAAACAATTTGGAATATTTGAGTCCTTATCATTTACAATAGAAATATCTTTGGGGAAGCTATCTATCCAAATCCTAAAGGAATATTGGTTAATGCCAAGGTTTACCATTAGATTCACTACCTTATTTACTTCTTTGTACATGTGCTTCACCTAACTATTCTCCAACTACTATAGAAATTGTTTCACCTAATTGTTCTCTGACTACTATAGATGTTGCTTGACCTCCTCCAACATATCTTCAATGGTACAATTTAGGTATTTCAAGCCTTTAATTGTATTGATAATGGACATGGAATCCTCTTCCAAAATCATTTTTTTTGGGTCCAATATTTCCAGAATAAGAACTCCTTGGAAGAGAGCTCTTGCTTCAATGAAAAAGCTAGTTTGAATCCTTATTTTTAGCATAAACAAAAATGAGTTTTCCTTTGTCATTTCTTATAACCCCTCCTATGCCAAAGCTACCCAAATTACCTTTATTTACACCATTAAATTTTATTTTAATCCATCCTAGAGGAGTGTCCCATTTAACTTGGGAATGAGGAGGAGAACCTACCCCCAAAAAGGCAAAGGTTAGAAACTATTTTGGATTCATTCTCACTCTCCAAATCATATTTTAAGGAGAAGATAATTACATTTTATTTTAATGCATTAACAATTTTGGTTTCAATCGAAATTGGGTCCTTTTTTATATTCTCAAAAGCTCTATTATTCCTCTATTTCAAAATTCCCCATAGGAAAGTGAGGCAAACTGAGTTCCCAAAAAACTCTGAGCTTTTTTCTAGGAAATTGGGGGTTCCATTAAAGGAAAATATCAAGAATATTTTTAGGAAGAACCCATTCAACCTCAAGATGCCTCAAGAGAAAATTAAACACTTCTAAAGAAAATGAACACTCATAAATAAATGATTGGTGTCCTCCCATCTGGATTCATATATGTAGCATTTTTTAGGGATATTCAATCCCATTTTGTATAAAATCTCAATAGTGAGAATCTAATTCTACACAACCAACCAAAAAAAGAAATTGATTTTGGGGATGACTTATTTTTAGCAAGATATTATTAATTAGTAACTAGTCCCCTTCTTTATTCTCCAATAGGTAGTAAGAATATTTAACCATAAATAGACCTTTTTTATGTACCTTCCATATGAGGGAATTAGTAAAGAGTATGCTTCTAATGATTTGGGTTCTTAGAATCCTCGTGAGATCACACCAAGATCATTCTTCCCTTGGATCAAGGTCATTAAAAGAATGAGATTCCAAATCCTCCTACCTTCCACTTCGTTTAAAACATCTACCACCTTGTTTCCATAGACCTAAGCAGTAAGAGGTTGTCAAATTTTGATCTTCAATTAGGGGAGTTTTTCGGATCAACTATCCTTCCAAAGATGTATTTGTCTTCCATATTCAAACCTCAACCTTAGGAATTTCTAAATTAAGGATTTGCATCTTAGAATATTGTTCCAAAAGGAAGATCCATGAGGCAAATTTTGCATCTTCAAAAAGTTGCTCTCTCTTCTAAGATACTTGGCTTAAGAATTTAGATCCATCCAACATTATCTTCCCTATTGAGTTTCCAACCCTACTTCGCAATGAGGGCCATGTTCATCTATTTTATTTTTCTAAACCTAAGTCCCCCTCTTCCTTATTTGGACAAACCTAATCCCAAGCTATCAAAAAAATTCTTTATTTATCTTTCATCCCTAATCAAATGAGCATCATATACATATGTTCAATATTTAGGCTAATTTTAGATGACATATGGAACAAGGACATGAAGAATATAGGGATATTTTTGAGGGTGTATTTAACAAGCCGGGCCTTATCAAATTGATTGAGGAGAGTTCCCTTATAGCCTACTAGCATTTTTCTAAACCTTTCAACCACTTAAAACCACAATCATTCTTGCATTCTATATTTTAAGAGGAGTAAACCAAGATACATCGACAAGAGGTTTTAAATCTCACACCCAAAAATCCTTGTAATTTTTTGTTGTCTTTTGGGAGGGGTATTGAGGTAGAAATATTTGATTTTTTTTAAATTTAACCTTCTTCCTTGTTGTTTTTTACACTTAGTATGCTCCTGATCTCTTTAGCTTACAGGATGGAAGAGATGGTGGCTAAAATGGTATTATCTATGAATTATTGATGGATGATAAGGTTTATGGAGGATGCTATTCTTATTCCTTCAATTTTTCATAAGGAAGTAGCAGCTCGTATTAGCCTTCCTAGAGTTTTAGCTAAAATAAAAAACAAATAAGGGGATAGGGGATCCCCTTGCCTAAGTCCTCTAAGACTTTTAAAGTAACTTGTGGCTACACCATTAACCAAAACTAACATCATAACTGAGGATATGCATTCTTTCATGACCTTTATCCAATTTGGGTAAAAACCAAATTTACCCATGAGTTTGAGTAAGAAATCCCATGATACCCTATCATAGGTCTTGTCCATATCTAATTTTAGTAAGAGAACAACTTTTCCACTCTTATCTATAGAGTGTATGACTTTATATATGGTTATGATACCATTAAGAATTTTCTCACCCACCACAAATCCACCTTGATTTGATTCAATAATAAGGGGAAGACCCACCTTGATTCTATTAGCTATCACTTTAGTATTTTATATAAAGTATTAAAAAGGATAATAGACTTGAAAAACTTGAAGTCCTTTGCTCCTACCACCTTAGATATGAGGTCCAAGAAGGTTGAGTTAACATCCCTTGAGATATGAAAGGAATTTTGAACCTCTTAAATAGAATCAAACACCTATGCACCAAATATACGTTAGAATATTTGGAAAAGAGAATAGGGAATCTATATGGTTCTAGGGATTTCTCCTTAGCCATGAAAATATAATATCTTTCACTTCTTTCTATTTAAAGGGATTGATAAGGAAATAATTCATTTGATCTATAAGAATGGTAGGAATGTTGTTAAGAAGCTTATTTATAGCCTGATATTCCTCTAATTCTCTAGTTCCAATAAATTTCTTAAAATATGCACTGCTTCCTCTTGAATTTCCAAAATATTATCAGTTAAGAATCCATATTTAGATATTTCTTTGATATTTTTTTAACTTCTATGTCTCAGGGTGGTAGCACAAAAAAAATTGGTATTGCGATATCCATACTTTAACCATAATGCTCTTGATTTTTACCTCCAAAAAGGCTCATCACAAGCCAAGATATTATGATAGTCTGCAAGAACCTATTTTTCTCATTTCTAGAATCAATTGAAAGAAGACCCTCCTCTATTAAAGACTCTAAAATACAAATTTGATGCTTTATAAAGACTTCCAGTAGAAAAATATTACCAAAAATATCTCTATTATAGCCCCTTAAGTTAGAATTAATGAGTCTAATTTTATTTGCAACATGGGAAATTAAAGGATCAAAAAACTTCTCCTTCCACCATTTTGAAATCTAAGGCTCAAGGTTACCATATTTTAGCCACATAGGTTCAAATTGAAAAAGGTTTTTGAAAAGTTTCCTAGTAGTCAAAACCTCGAAAATTATTGGATTATGATTAGACCCTACCTTGGGAAGATTAATTTAAACAACATCTTCGAAGGAACGTAGACCATATTTAAAAATTAGAAATGTGTCTTAACTTATTTGGATTAATTGGCTTCCTAGTATCCTATTGCTCCAAATAAACTTACCTCCTTTTAAATCAACATCCATAAACTCATTATAATTTACAAACTATTCAAAATCCTCCATACCATTAGAAATAATTTTATTTTCTCCTTTCTTGTATGATGGATAGAGGAGGGATTTAAAATATCCAACTAGTATCCAGTATTCTCCTTGGAAGGCTGCTCTCATACAATTAAGTTCATCCTATAAAATACATATACCTGTTACCAAATTTAGGGCATAAATATTGGTGAGAACCCATCTAGCCTTAGATTCCTTACAATAAAACAAAATATTAATAAACCTATTAGAGGATGAGATCAATCTTCATTCAATTTTGGTGTGGTCCCAAAGGCATAATAAACCCCCAAAATCTCATAAAGCATGCCTAGATAAATAACTTGATTCCTTACAAATTGCTTTTTAAATCTTTTTGTATTAGTTTCTCCAACATTTGTCTCTTGGAGAAGAATGATATGAAGATTTAAATCCCTTATTATATATGCAACCAATCATTGCTTGGATGGGAAATTTAGACCCCTTATATTACTAGATATAACCTTCATTTTTGAGTATTGGTGGGTTTTTTCCTTCCCCCACCCAAGAATAAGGTTATTTAGGTTCTATTAGCAATATATTTTGAATTTTCTCTTATCTTGATTTCCTATGGAGAGGATCATCCCTATTTTGGATTATAACCCCCATCAACATTTCCTTTTCTACTTAGGATATACTGTTATTCCTCTAAATGAGATGTGGTGTCCCAATACAATACCTTATCCATTAACATCAAATATTTATCATTGATTAGATATAAATTATGAGCCTCATAGAAAGCAAGAAATTTGTCAAGAATATGGAGAGCTTCATCAAAAGTCTCTCCATATACAGTGAAGTCATCCATGTAAACTTCTTCACATCCATTCATGAAATGAGAAAAATAATGACTACTCACTAAAATGTTGTAGGAGCATTATAAAGACCAAAATAAATAATGATAAGAAAAATTATCCTAAGGTAATATGAAGGTGATCTTTTCCTAGTATTTTGGTGCTACCTGAATTTGGTTATAACTACTAAATTTATCAAGGAAAGATAAGTATTTCTTTTCTACGAGTGTGTCAGGAACTTCATCAATGAAGGGTAATGGAAAATGATATTTATATGTGGATTTATTAATTTTACAATAAAAAATGCATACAAACCATGTAACATTCTTCTTGGGAACAATCACTAGTGGTGAAACCCACTCACTCTAAAAAATGGATAACAAAATCCTACTAGCAATTTTTCAATTTTGGTTTTCACAATATCTCTTAATGTAGGACTTATTTTTCATTATGGTTGATGAATAGATTTTGAATCAATTTTATATATGTGATGAGTACAAATATCAGGATGAATACCTTTCATATTACTCTACTCCCATGCAAAAACATTGGAGTGTTTACTCAAAACATCAAATTTGTTTCCTCTTCTTCATATAGCCAACTATTAATGTTCAATGTTTTGCTTGGCTAGATTTCAATAATTTTGGTGCATGAATGCATTGGTTGAATTCCTTTAAATTCCATCACCAATAGGTTTAAAGGACAATTGTGGGGTAGAAAATTCTAGAATTTTTATCAAAACTAATTCCAAAGGGGTATGAAGTCCTACAAGGGAAATTTATTAAGAGAAAGATCATGATCATGCCTATAATATGCTAAGATGAGTTGGATTCCTTGTAAAGGTACTATTGGAAAATATTCTAGTTCTTCATATCTATATTTGTAGAGGATTTTAAAAACATGGCCTTGGTATTGATCAATATTATTTGATGTGCTAGTTGATGCAAACTCATCTAATTATACTATAGAAAGAGGGTCTTCTAATTTTTCAACATGTTATTTGACTATGATTATGATTAAGTAGGAGATGTTATCTTGTTCCTCTCATTTATCTACCCATAAATTCTTGGAAAAATCCAATGAAGGTCTAGTAGGAGGATATAGAAAATTTTTCTTTGAACTCATCTTGTTTGAGATGGTCATATCCCCAAACTGACAATCAATGAATGCAATATCCATGGAAATACATGGTCTACCAAGGATTAATGGGTAACCATTTATCTTAGCTCTAGGTTGTAGAACAATAAAGTTGACTATGTATTTCCATGAATCTAGTGATATAGGAACATCCTCTATGATACCTTTAGGTTTTGCTATTGATTGATCTACCATTTGTAAGATCATAGAGGTTGGATGTATGTTTGATAAACATAGTTTATCCAAGCTCTCTATGGTCATGATATTAATTGTGACTTCTAGATAAATCAAAGCATTTGGTATCTTGGTAGTGCCTATGGAAATTACTATCGGGCTACCTCGATCACCATATTAGGTAGAATGAGCTTTCTAACAAGTAAATCTATTAATTTACCATCCACTTGTATGGTTTTAGGGTGTTGCTTATTTGTATTATAGGTTTCTTAATGCATGAATTTTGAATAGTTTTATTAATAATAGACATATCTTTAATATATTTCAATAAAGGAATCATAAATTTTTATGCATTTTAGTTCTTTTAATAGATTATGTTCTATAAAAGGTTCTTATCTATAATTGAGGCACTCAAGATATGATGCTTGATGAGAAGAACTTGGAGGATCATTTTCTTGATGATGTTTATCCTCTTGGTGAGGAGACTTAATAAAAATTAGAATTTGTGGTTTAGTATAATTATAATAGAAAAAGTTGGATCAAGAACCATTTTACTGAATGTAGTTGAATATTATCATAGTTTTTTACAATGAGCTTGACTCTGTCATCTATTTTAGTGGCATAGATAGGTTTTATGTATCTACTTTTATTTGGGTTAGCCATAGATTGCATTGTAAGTGGAGGTTGTTTGGCTTGCTATGGCTGATTTTGTTGTGAGGCGTTGATAGAGCCAGATAACAAAGCTTATTATTAGTTTTGAAACTACCCTTACCCCTAGAACTGTTATTTTTAGGGGATTTGTGCTACCATTAATAATTTTACATGGGTTGTTGTCTCCATGGTTAGTTTTAAATGAGCTATGGTGCCCATTGTTGGTTTGGCCAACCTAGAGTGGACCATTCCTAAGGTGAAGTCCAAGGATATTGACTCAATTATTGTGCAAGTGGTGGCATAGACCATGGAATGGACCAAGGGTTAGGCATCCAATTCATTTGATATTTTGAGAATATTTATCTTAATATGGATTGTGAGGAAAATTAGTACCTTGAATCTACCCAAAAAAGTTAATCTCTTTAGTTTATTGGGTGTTTTCCCTATGGTATTTCTAATGTTTGATAAAATATCACAATGATATGTCGAATGCCCCTTTTTCACAAATACCACACATGGTGGACTTATTTAGGGGGAATTCGTGTAGTGCATACTTCTCCCTAAACCTAGAGCAGTGCATGTCTAGAGGTTTGTTAGATTTATTTTTTTTCTTACATTTAATTTAACATCATATTGAGGTGTACTAAGATATCTATTTTAAGATTCAAGAATTATTCCATAAGCTCTTTTACATCATTTTTATTTTTACCAGTTCTATGTATTTGAATCCCTTCCTTTGCATGTTAATAATACCTATAGATTTATAATATATCGACAAGATAAAATTTTTCATGTAACATTTTTCCATGAGTTTTAAGGCTTCTTCTTGTAGGCCTTTAAGGAATACTGTCTTGCAAAGTTCCTAATCTATCCTAGTTCCATACCTTCTAATGATAAACAAGAATTTATCAAAATAATCTTCCAAGTTCTCATCATCCAGTTATTTCATCCTAAAGAGTTTCTCCTTATGGTATTTTATCTTACATTATTCTTGGTATTAGTCTTAAAATACTATTTTCATTTCCTCCCAAGTTTATGGAATTTGGTTCTAACCCCATAAATCAATGCATTGAGTCCTTGAGTGTTGAAGGGAATAAATTAAGTTTTTTATTATAATTTCATAGTCATAGGTCTAACAAAAAACCTTGAACTCAAACAAGAATTGGTTTGGATATTCCTATGTAATTCTCCTAAAATTTGTCAATATTGTTGGTGAGGTGCTTTTTATATGGGCTTCTACCTTAGGATCTAACCTAATTGACCATGTAAATGTTCTAGTTGCATGACTACCTTATCCAATAATATTTGTGTTAATTTTTCCTTTTGTCATGATGTCTTCCCAACAAATATTATAATTTTTCTTGAAAACTTGGGAAGATGGTGTCTTGTCTAGACTTGATAGGGAAAAACCACTTGATTGAGTGATCAACTACTCCTCAAGATTTCCAAGTTTTGGAGACTTAAACATTGGTGATGGTTGTTCTCCACTAGAGTTTTTACCTAAGTTTATCTCCACTATTAGTAACTCAATGGTTGGTTTAATATCTTGATGTTGACATCTATTCTCTATGGCTCATCGATAGCTTTGAATTACAAATATTTCCCTTCTATATCTAGGTCTATACATACGTTCTATTTTAGCATAAAGGAAACTACTTATTGAAAATCCAATAAAATATAAAAACCATTAATTTTTTAGAAGACCTAATATTTGGCTTCACTTTTGTGCTACAAATCAATACCTTAATTGATTATTTGACAACATTACTATCCCTATTATAATATTTCTCTCTAGACTTCCTCTTACTCTATTCAAGTGTAGCGATATGATCACTTTCATGTCATATATCGCTAGACTGGTCAAAACACAATTATAGAATCACCTCAAGAAAGTGTGGTATTTATAGAGGTAGCAAAAAATCAACTATAATTTATATGGACTATGAATGTGGATATGTGGTTTAGTGCTTGTCTTGTAAGGTCATTATTCATGATATCATAGTTGTAGTATTTACTTTTTTCTTGTGACAATTGATCAACTATGGCAACAAATGATATGAGGTAAGGAGATGTGGTTTAGAACATGTTTCTATAGATAAAATAAGGTGAAGGATTACAAGATAGACAATAATGTTGAATGATCTTAAAAATTCTCTAGCAAAGCCTAACTTCCCAAACAATAGAGCCAAAAAGTGATGATCATTAAAATTATCAATCTAGGGTGGCTTTCGATAGTTGTAAGTGCTAAAGAGAAAATAAATATATCTTGGCATTGGGAATCCTAAGGGTTTCTATGAAAAGTTAATTAAAATACTCTTGCAAAACTTAAAACACATTTGTAGATAATTAAAATCATACACACTTGTGTAAAAATAAAACATCACACTTGTAGGAAAACAAAAGATCACATGCAAAAATAAAATATACTTTTATGGAAATAAAAATTTAACTTATGAAAATAGAAATATATTTAACCTAGAAACTATATATAATCATCCTAAGAAAAATTTGCATACTAAATAATAACAAAATCACATAATAAAAATAACAATTTATATTTCTATATTAAAAATATTAATTCTGAATTAAAATAATAGATTATGTAATATACAAACATACCTGTAAAAAATCATAAATAAGTCCCTCTACTATACTAACAGAGTGGGCCCTTACTTTGTAGCCCTAAAAAAGGAAAATTTAACTCAGAACAACACTAACAAAATATTACATGTGTGTAAACAAGAACTACAAGCTTTATTCAGAATAAGACAAAAATTTGGACATTTTACACTAAAATCTTATTTTCTACATGTATTTTGAAAAGATTTATTTAACAACATATGGCATACATTTATATACACATGCCACTCAACAAACATGATACTAACTAGGTAAAAGTTAATGAATAATCTTTGCCTTTTTTTGTTTAAGCAAAAAACAATGATTTCTATTGATGGGAAAATACAAGTACAAAGCAATCAAGGGAGAAAACTATGTCTCACACTCTACATGAAAAAAATCACTACAAAGCATTCATTTTGAAACCTGGTTCATTGTTAATTGCTCATTGTTCAATCTTACTCCTTCATTAGATTTTTTATTTGCTTCAGAATTCAGAATTCATAATTCTTGGAATATGGATAATTTCAAATCTCAAGAACTTTTCCAATAGCTCATTTACTTTCTCATAAGAGTCATTTATCAAATCATCATGTGGAGAACATAACTATTTCATGATGTTGAAAACCAACAAGGAATCACCTCTTATAACCACATCCTTCAATTCAAATTGAATAGCAATTCTCAATCCTTGAATTAGACCTCTGAATTCTGCAATATTATTTGTGTTGCAACCTATTTCTTATTTGAATAAGATTTTTTTTATTGGGTAGAACCAAATAATTATGCCTCCTACAACCACCTACCTCGAATTTCCTTTGGAATATTCATCAAAAAATACATGCACTTTACCTTTGTCAAGATGTATCTTCTCAACTGCACTTGGTTCTATGATTTTTCTAGTCAATTTATCCTTGTCTGGATCTAGCATTTTAGAATTCTGAGATCGGATTGGCTCCAAGAATCCTTGGAAGCTACCATGCTTCTTTTTTGGGATCTAAATTTTTCCCCCACTATTAAATTTTTCTTCCAAGTTCCTTCAATTGTGATTGTTTCATTGTTAAAACAAACCTTGTTCCTACAAAGCTAAATGTTCCAACATGTATTTATTAGAAGTAATAGCCATACACTTTGGATAACCTCATTACATTTATCATTGGTCACCACACTATTCCATACAACCATGAAACCTTCTATTAACTATTTAGTCAAAGCAATATTGATGTCTTTTCTGCACATGTTTGCATAGTTAGACCATAAATTTTTTATGAATGGACAATGAATAAACACATGGATACACATTTCATTATTTTTTGTACAAAGGTAGTAGATTTTTCGCCCAACGTATCCTATTTTTTATCTATTTTATCAAATTAGAATTGAATGTTTGATTAGCAACAAAGAAAATAACTTATATTTTGAAGTGGCAACAAAAATCCAAACCAATCTTATGGCCTTTTTAAAGCTTGCTAACTATCCTCTCATATGCTAAGCTAACAGGATAGAGTACCCTCTCTTGACAGTGTATGCCACCAACCTGTCCTTTTCAACCCATCTAACAACATCTTTACCTTTCCTTAAAAACATAGGTCTATCTTTTAATAATATTAATAATTCCATGTAAATATGATGGAAGCAAATGGGAATATTTAGTTCTTCAGTTGTTTTCCAACTTTGAAATTTGTGTCAAGTAGCACAACCCTTATTAGATCTTTAACTTCATTGTATCCTCTATTCCTTAAACCTTTAATAATTTGAGCCAGATCTCTACGCTGCACTATTGGAAATTTTATAGAAAATGAATTCGAGAGAACATCTATCTCTCCCTCCCTGATTGCCCAAGAAAAATTTACTTTAAATAGTTTTAAATATTTTAGAATGTGTCCCAAAATTTTTATTTCTTTTCTATAGGGACTCAATTTGAATAGTAGGTTGTTTTGAGGACACACCACACCATACTTGCTCAATAGGACCAAAACCCAAAGGTTGTTTGCATTGTAAAGAATTTATCACACCAAATTTGCTACTAGGAATTTATCCATAAGGTATGGATTTTTAATACCTAGTCCACCTTCATTTTTAGAATAACAAACTATGGCCCATTTTACCAAATGTAATTTTTCTATCCATATTTCCCTCCTTTCTAGAAAAAATCTCTCATTATTTTTCTACTTATTGCATCGTCGATTTTGGGGTAGCCATCATAGAAGACCAAAATATAGGTAAAGAGGATAGAACTGATTTGAGCAATGTGGTTCTCCCAGCTAGATTTAGGAATGAAGAAGTCCAAGAATACATTTTTTTGCTTATCTTATTTAGTAAGAAATTCCAATCTGCATATTTGGTGATATTGGAGGATATTGGGACTCCCAGGTACTTGAAACTTCCTTTTGTGTTTCCCAATTAGAAATTTAGTACTCTTCAAATTTTATTTTGGAGCCTGATACTACTATTATAAATGAAGATATAGCATTTTTCATAGTTCATCTTGCCTCCTTAGGCCATTAGAAACATGTTAAGGATCTCCTTGCAAGATTTGGCATTATAAATGGAAGCCTTACCCATCATAAGAGTATCATTATCATAGAGAGTATGATTGATAGATCTGACCTTTGAGGATATTTTTACCCCTTCTTAAAGACCTTCCTCTACTTTAACTTTGATAGCTTTGCTAAGACAGTTAGCCACCAATGCAAATAAATATGGGGACAGTGGGCATCCTTGTATAATCCCTCTACTAGATGCAAAAAAAACTTGTGAGACCTCCATTTATAATGATAGCAAATTGGGGACTATTTATACATGCATGGATCTACTTGATCCAATTCTCACTGAACCCATATTTTTGCAAAATTTTGAGAATAAATATCTGGTTAACTTGATCATAAGCATTGGCCATATCCAATTTTAATGCCATTGAATTTTTATTTCCATGTTTAATTGAATGCAATGTTTCTTGAGTCAAAATTATATTGTAAAAAAAAATTCTGCCTACAACAAAGGCTCCTTGATCCTCTGAAATTAGATTTGGCAGAATTCACTTAAATATATTTTCCATTATCTTTGCTATAATTTTATAACTTGTGTTACAAATAAATATCAGTTTGAATTTATAGAAGCAAGTTGCATTTCTATCATTTGGAATAACTACCAAAAAAGTGGAGTTAATGACCTTGAGGATCTTGCCCAATTTTCTCTTTTCTTCTACCACTTCCAATAAATCTCTTGTCAAAATTTCCAAAAAACTTATATAAAAATTGACTTGGAACCTGTCTGGAATAGGGATCTTGTCTTTTTTCATACCTTTTACTATGGTCCACAACTATTGTATTGCGATATCCTTTGTTAAATATATATATTTCTCTTCATTAACCACCATTTCTATGTATTTTAGGGCTTCCTCTTGAGCTAGAATCCTGTCAATTGGTTCTTCTTGTAAGAGATTTCCAAAAAATTAAGAGCCTTTGATTTGATGTCTTCCAAGACTATCACTATATTTCCATCTTCCCTCTAAATAATTTTTATGTAGTTATGATTTCTTCTTTGGAGTATGGGCTTATGGAAAAAACTAGTGTTCTGATCTCCCTTCTGTAACCATATCATCCTTGATTTAAGTCGGTATAGCTCTTCTTATTAATATTAAAACTTTTCCAACTTTATCAATCAATTTTGTTCTCTGCAAGACAACTCTTCCTTATTCCCTCCATCCAATATTGTTTTATGGATTTCCTCAAGTTCTCTGTTCAAAGTTTCCTTTTCCTTTTCCTTTCTATTATGTGTCTATTTTGCTCATTATTTTAGCTTCAAATTTATCTAGAGTAGTTTTTTTTTTTAAATCTATACATGGTTATTCCATGTTCTGGTTCACCTTCCTGCCGCCACCTCTTAATTTTTTCTAAAAATTTTGGGTTTTCAATCCAAGTGGGGTTGAAATTGAAGGGAACATTATTTTGTAATTATGACTTGATCTTCTTGAAGAAGCACTGGCTAGTGATTCGAGTGAGTTCCCCTTAAGGTTCTTTTTTTGATCACCTTATGAAGAACACAAGATTATACTGAGAGGGGGGTGAACAGTATAAGATAATTTTTTTACTAAAAAGTGCACACCTTATCACATATATGAGAGACATGATTTAACATGGTTCACCCAATGTGGGCTACTCCATAGAGAAAATATTTCTTATAAATTTTCTCAATGAATATTTGGGAATCAATTCCCTACTACAATGTTTACGGACCTCTATACAAAGGAGACACCAATTCCCTATGCTCTGATTTATGGATCTCTCTCCATAGGAGACCTCTATCCCCATTAATCTATATGGTGATCTTCTAGAAGACTTCTACCCCCATTGCTCTGGCTTGTGGATCTCTCTCCATAGGAGACCTCTATCCCCACTACACTAGCTTATGGATCCCTATCCACTGGAGACTAATGTCCTCTTTACTCTATCACCTCTAAAGCTTGCTCTCAATTTTATCTTAAATTTATCTCAAATATACCCCCAAGTCTTGACACAAGTCTTTATTGAATCACCAATCAACTCTGCTCTCTATCTTCGCTCAAATCAGTATTCAAGTCTTCTCAAAGACCTTCTCAAATCTGCCTTCAAATATTCTCAAAGACTTGTTCAAATTTATCTTCAAGCCTTCACAAAATCTTTCTCAATCACATTCAAAAGCACTCTAAAAAATACTCAAATTTTTCACACAATCATTAAAATAATGAAGAAAAACTTTCTCACAAACCCTAAACAAGTTTTTACATACTTCTTCCAACAAAGAGCACAATGTAGGTTTCAAACCCTAAATCAAAAATTTCCAACAATGTTCTACCATACAAACCTTTTAACTCCACCTTATATTTTACAAAATTCAATCCAACAAACACTTAAAACAAAGGAAGATGTGCCCATACCTCTTTGCTTTTATGGATATATGTCTTCAAAACCTGTCTCACAACCAACTGCCTTTCTATGTGCCACTTCAAAAGTTAGATAGCAAGTTTCTATTTCAAAATATCCACATGAATTTTTCCTTCAACAAGATGCTCAATGAACTCTAAAAGTAATATTCTAGGGCTATTCTTTAGTTCTCAAGGACAATGCATTAAATCTCACAAGAACTCTCTCAACAATTTCCCTTTTATAAAGCAAGAATTACAATCAAATAAAATACCTATTACACCTTTTTATCTCCACTCTTTCAAAATAATTTTTCACTCCATGTTAATGTCCAAGAACAAAGAATTAAATTCATAGATAATCCATTTATAAGTTTATCACTCCAAGATTAGAAAATTAAATAAATGACCTTTAAAAACTTTAAATATATTGCAAAAATATTTCTCCTTATATCTCCTATGTTTAAAACTATAGGCCAAATATCATCCACCAAATATCACTATAGCCAACAATTCAACAACATAGCGTATACCTCAAAAATTAATCATGACGCATACCTTATATATAAAAAATATTTATCTTGATTTTTTGAAGATGGAAATTGACCCTCTGACCTCAGTCTTCCAAGCACAACACTTGACTGCTTGCACTAGCCAATCGGTTGAGACTTAACCTTTAGCCTCAACACTTTAACCTTACTGCATTCGACGCAATAAAAAAAAAAACTCTTCAACTAGCTCTAGGGGGAATGAAACCTTGAACCTTCCCTCTACCAAAAACTAACACAGGACCCACCTACCACTTGGGATATCAGCCCTTGCTGAACCAAGGCATTCATTGCTTTATTCTTATTCCCTTTTGCTTGCTTGGAAAATAAAATTTTTACATGTTTCTCTTATCTTCCTCGTTCGAATCTCTTGCATGTGCATTCACTTTGATCATTAGAATTTCAAATTATATTGTTTTCTTGCTCCTTTAATATGCTTCTAAGGTAATTTGCATGACATCAACAAAAAATATAAGTGCCTCCATTTAAATTTGATTTTTGGTGCCTTTTGCCAAATTCAAATTTAATTATTTATTTAATATAATATTTAAATTTAGTATTAAATAATACTTTTGCATGGGGTATTCATCAATTTTTTTATCTTTTTAATAAGCCCTTTTGGTTTAATTATTATAATATTAAAATATTATAATATCTTCTCTTTTCTCTTTAAAAACATGGGCGTAATATTTTGTCTTAAACATTTTAGCCAACCTTTTTGGTTTATATTATAAAATATTATAAAAAAAAAAATTGCCACTTTGCTTGTACCAAAATGAACTTTGCCTTGCACCAAACACTTGACATCAATGATAACCTTATTACTCAAAATTTCCAACAATATCCCCATTTGTCATTGATGGCAATTCCTTTTTTTTTAAACATCCCTTTTTATTTTTCCAATTTTGCTCCCCCTGACTGAGTGCTCTCACCCTTACTAAAATATCTCACCCTTTGACATCAATGGCAAAGGTACTCCTTTGGGGCTAAATATAAGACTCTTAGCTTAGCCCCCTCCCCATATCCTTTCCTTGAGGTGGTTAATTTTGGGGTTGGAGTAAAAGTACTCCCAATTTTCCTCTAAGATACTCAAAAGTTTCCTTTGTAAGTGGCTTAGTGAAAATGTCTGCAATATGTTCCTTTGTAGTAAAATATTCCAATATGACCTACTTATATATCACTTCTCTCATAAAATAATATTTTATCAAAATGTGCTTGGTCCTAGAGTGCATCACTGGATTCTTTGAAATGCTTATAGCACTTGTATTATCACATAGTATGGAAATAGGATGATCATGATCTATCTTTAATTCCTTTAAAGTTTACTTCATCCATATCACCTGTGTACAACAAGCAACTACTGTAATGTACTCTACCTCTAATGTGGATAAGGATACTGATGCCTATTTTTTTCTTAGCCAAGAGACTAAATAATCTCCAAGAAAGAACACTTGTGATTTTTTTGTCATCAATACTGCCTACCCAATTTGCATCTGTAAATGCTATGAGAGTGAAATTATCACTTTTGGGATACCAGAGTCCAAAATCCATAGTACCTTTTAAATAACTAATAATCCTATTTACTACCATTACATGTGTTTCCTTTGGTGTCTTTTGAAATCTTGCCACCAGTCCCACTGCCTGCGTTATATTTGGTCTTGTAGCTATGACATATAGTAAGCTGCAAATCATAGATTTATACAATGTCTGATTTGCCTTAGGATATTCATTTTCTATACTTAGTTTGCATATTGTAATCATGGGAGTACTTACTGGTTTGCAATCTTCTAAATTGAATTTCTTTAGCATCTCTTTTTATATACTTTATTTGTGAGAGAAATACACCCTTCTATGATTGTGAAATTCATAGCTCAAGAAAGAAGGACAACTCACCAAGCATTGACATTTCATATTCATTTTACATGCTCTTTTAAAAATTTTGACACATCTTATCATTTTTGCCTCTAAAAATGATGTCATCCACATAAACAACCATAATTAGTAAGCCATTTCCTTTATTTTTTATGTATAAGTTACCATCCACTATTCCTTTCCTAAAACCCTGTTCCTGAAGATATTTATCCAACCTTGAATACCAAGCTCTAGGATATTGCTTTAACCCATAAAGTGACTTATTTAATCAACATACATAATCTGGCTTATCAGTTAGGTTGAATCCCTTAGGTTGTTCAATGTAACCCTCTTCTTCCAAGAAACCATTGAGAAAATCTAATTTAACATCCATTTGATATACTTTGAAGTTTTTGAATCTTGAGAAAGATAAAAAAATTCTTATGGCCTCAATTCATGCAATAGGATAAAATGTCTCATCAAAATCAATCCCTTCAACCTGTATATAACCTTTGCATACTAATATTGCTTTATATCTGACTACTTGACCATATTCATTTAACTTTTTTTTGAAAACCCATTTAGTACTAGTTACATTATTGTCTTTCAATCGTAGGACAAGTTCCCAAGTTTCACTTTTTTCTATTTTATCTAGTTTCTCATCCATTGCCTTGACCCAAAACTTATCTTCTCTTGCCTCATTGAAATCCTTGGGCTCAATTTTAGATAACAAAGAAAATTTTTCATGCTCACTTGTTCCTATTATCTTCCTCCTCGTTTGTCTCTCATTTGGATTTCCAATTATTAAATCTCTTGGATGATTTTTCTGCACATACCTGGATGGAGTCTTAGGTGGTGTTATTTATGTTTCTTCTTCTAATTCTTCACCTAGTTCTTCTTGGCAACTTTCTTCTTCTTGATACATAGTTTCTTGAGCTAGTTCTTTTGACCCTATATGCTCATAAATTTTCACATTTATACTTTCTATAATTGTATGTGTCCTATTGTTATAGCACCTATAGGATTTGCTCTTAGTGGAATAGCCAAGGAAAATACCCTTATCACATCTCGAATCAAACTTAACCAGATTTTTCTCTTCCCATATTATGTAGCATTTGCTTCTAAAATTTTGAAATATTTTACAATGGCTGATCTCCCTTTCCAGAGCTCATATGGAGTTTTGTAGTGATTTACTCTTACTTGAGCTCTATTGATGATATACACTGTTGTATGAACTGCATATCTCCAAAAACCATCTGAAATATTATACTCATTTAACATAGCTCTGGCCATATTTTCAACAGTCCTATTTTTCCTTTTAGCTACTCCATTTTGTTGAGGAGTTCTTACTATTAAATATTATCTTTTGATACCATGATGTTCACAAAAGTCTATGAATTCATTTGAAGTAAATTCTCCTCCTCTATCTGATCTTAAAAACTTAATCCTTCTATCTATTTCATTATCCACTAATTCTTTAAATATCTTGAAATTATCAAGGGCTTCTAAATTTTATTTTAAGAAAGCTACCCAAGTCATTCTGGAGTAATCATCTATAAACAACATGAAGTAACTTTCACCTTGTAGACTCTTTGATCTTGTAGGACCACATAGGTCGGTGTGAACTACTTTTAATGGTTTAGATGATGTAAATTATTTTGACTTGAAACTTGTTCTAGTTTGCTTCCCATGTTGACATTGTGCACAAATTGTATTTTGTGGTCTTTTTATCTTGGGTAAATCTTTGACTGCTTGCTTGTTGCTTATTTTCACTATGTTGTTAAAGTTTAGATGACCCGTTATTTTATGCCACAACCAACTCTCATATTCTTGTGATAGAAAATATTTTTCTCCCTTAATCTCACTTACTGCTCTCAATTTTATCTTAAATTTATCTCAAATCTACCCCAAGCCTTGAAACAAGGCTTGATTAAATCACCAATCAAATCTGCTCTCTATCTCTACTCAAATCAATATTCAAGTCATCTCAAAGATCTGCTCAAATATACCTTCAAGTCTTCTCAAAGACTTGTTCAAATCTATCTTCAAGCCTTCCAAAAATCTTTCTCAATCACATTCAAAATCACTCTAACAAATACTCAAATGTTTCACACAATCATTAAAATAATGACGCACAACTTTATCACAAATCCTAAACAAGTGTTTACACACTTCTTCCAACAAAGAGCACAATGTAGGTTTCAAACCCTAACTAAAAAATTTCCAACAATGTTCTACCATATAACCCTTTTAACTCCACCTTATATTTTACAATATTCAATCCAAAAAACACTTCAAACAAAGGATGATGTGCCCATACCTCTTTGCTTTGATGGAGATATGTCTTCAAAACCTGTCTCACAACCAACTACCTTTCTATGTGCCACTTCAAAATTTAGATAGCAAGTTTCTATTTCAAAATATCAATATGAATTTTTCCTTCAACAAGATGCTCAATGAAATCTGAAAATAATATTATAGGTCTCTTCTTTAGTTCTCAAGGACAACGTATTAAATCTCACAAGAACTCTCTCAACAATTTCCCTTTTATAAAGCAAGAATTACAATCAAATAAAATACATATTACACCTTTTATCTCCACTCTTCAAAACAAAATTTCACTCCACTTTAATGTCCAAGAAAAAAGAATTACATTCATAGATAATCCATTTACAATATTATCACTCCAAGATTAGCAAATTAAATAAATGACATTTAAAACATTTAAATATAATGCAAAAATATTTCTCCTTATATCTCCTATGTTTCAAACTATAAGCCAAATATCACTATAGCCAATAATTCAACAACATAGCGTATACCTCACAAATTAATCATGGTGCATACCTTACATAAAAAAGATATTTATCTTGCTTTGTCATGATTGAGAATCAACCCTCCAATCTTAGCCTTCCAAGTGCAACACTCGATCACTTACGCTAGCCAAGCGGTTGAGACTTAACCTTTAGCCTCAACACTTTAACCTTGCTGCATTCGATGCAATAAAAAACAAAACTCTTCAACTGATGCTAGGGGGAATCAAACCCCTAACCTTACCTCTACCAAAAACTAACGCAAGATCCACCTAAAACTTGGGCTACCATTCCTTGCTGAACCAAGGCATCCCCCGCTTTATTATTATCCCCTTTTGATTGCTTGGCAAATGAAATTTCATCATGTTTCACTTAGTTGCCTTTTTCGAATCTCTCGCATGTGCATTCACTTTGATTGTTCAAATTCCCATTTAAATTGTTTGCTTCCTCCTTTAATATGCTTCTAAGGTAATTTTCTTGATGTCGGCGAAAAATAAATACCTCCATTTAAATTTGATTTTTGGCACCTTTTGCCAAATTAAAATTTAATTATTTATTTAATATAATATTTAACTTTTGGTTAAATATTATATTATTTAAATTTAGTATTAAATAATACTTTTGCATGGGGGTCTTCATCAAATTTTTTCTCTTTTTAATAATCCCTTTTGGCTTAATTATTATAATATTAAAATATTATAATATCTTATCTTTTCTATTTAAAAAACATGGGCGTAATATTTTGTCTTCAACATTTTAGCCAACCTTTTTGGTTTATAATATAAAATATTATAACCAATTCTTTCACCACTTTGCTTGTACCAAAATGAACTTTACCTTGCACCAAACACTTGACATCAATGACAACCTTATTACTCAAAATTTCCAACACCTTATTTTAAGAAAACAACTCCTCTGGGATTAAAAATTGATCTGGCCTCTTTGATATTACCTCTCCCAATTCTTCTATTTTTCCAAGTAAACCAACCTTTCGTGGAGCACAAATTTACCAAATTGAACTCATCCATACCATCTGTTATTAAACTTCTAATTTGATCTTGTGAGAAGACTCCCCCTTTCTTATCTTCAAGATCCAATATAGTATTTAAGTCTCCTCCAATGATAAATTTTTTATTGTCATCCTATATAATTTCATTCCACATGGAGTTCCAGTATAGTAACTTGGCTATTGCTGAATTGGAGCCATACATATTATAAAGCATATCAAATTTAGGATGCTCAAATATAATTTTTATCCAATTTAGGTATGTTTTACTCTCTTTTACCTGTACATGTTCTTTAGACCATAAGAGGAAAAGACCCCCTGACTATCCACAAGCATCAATATTCAAGAAGTTACAATCTTTCCACACCAGTATTGCAATTTTTTCAGCTCTGTCTGCTCCTAAATTGGTCTCTTGAATGCATACTATCCACGGTTTTACCTCTAAGATCTTATTTTTTAGTATTGTTTTGTTTTTAAGGGGTTACCAACCCCATCATGTCCCATATCAAAATATTCATTTGGAGGAAGACTTATCCTTGGCCAGAGGTGTCCTGTCTATGCACTTTTGACTTCCATTCTCAAAATCCTCTTTAGCCTTTGTGTTTCTTGACTCTAATTTTTTTCTACTTGTCTTCTTATTTTGTATCTCCACATATAAATCACAAGCTAAGCATTATTTTATCCCTGAGTATCCATATTATGAGTTCTTTGAGTCTAAATCTAGTGGTGTGCCTTTGATTTTAGCCACTAATTGAATAAATATAATTTTATCTATTGTTTCCAATGTTGAATATGTTGTTTTGATATTTTTCATGCTCTCCTTTTTAGATGAAGAATATCCAATTCTGATAGGGTACTAAAGTTGATATGCGTGAATGGAGGAGCCCTAAGAAATGATCCCATATTTCATATTCAATACCCCTACATTATATTTTGGTTCTCCTTTTGATGTGACAAAATCTATATTATTCAACTTTAGAGTGCTTTGCTCCTTGGAGATCGATGTGTCTAGTGAATTGTTTTGATGATTAGAAGGCTGAAAAACTTTTGTTACCCCTTTATCCTTTGAGATCTCATCTGTATAATGGACTTCTTACTCGGTTTTTTAGCTATTATCTCCTTGTTTTGAAGGATTTCTAGATTTAAAAGTGAAGCTGACTAAAATTGAATATTTGATCAAACAACTTAAATAACATATAAATTTCTCAGAGATGTTGCTTTTCATTTATTAAGAGTGTTTTTGGGTTACAATATGAATCTCTCTATTCTATTTACAAATGTGAAGCACTCTTATGGTCTCCTTTAGGGCCCCTCGATGCAGGTGGGCTTTTGTGTGCATGGGCCACTAGTAGTTTTGTTGATGGGGTTCTCTTGTACCTGATATTAAGACCTAAAAAATATGATTAGTAATTTTGGGGGCATACCTTAGTCAAACCTCATTGTGATAAAGACAAATTCGACATAAAAGTAACATGGAAAATGATAAATACTGAAATAAAATATTGCTAAAGCATTAAATAACTGATACCTACTAGTTTTGTTGGTTTAGATCCACTACAAGGTCAATTCACAAGGCAACCTGAGAATTGGAACTCATATTTGTAGGGTAGGGGGCGAATTGGACTGTGACTATCTTTTGGTGGAGATCATTTATTCGGATGGGATCCCAAGATGCGTTGATGTTGTTTGCATGGTTTGGAATTGTTAGATGTGGCTCTGGTATAATTTTTACAGAGTTTCTGTAAGGTGACTAAAAGGGGAGAGAGAGGTAAAATGAGGGGTGGAACCCTCTATTTATAGGAAAGGCTAAGGTCAAGGGGGTGGTTAGATGAACCAAATATTAGAGTCAATCCCTAGTGAGGTTAGGTTAGGGTTTTGAGGAGGTGTCAAGCCCACATGTCTTAAAGGAATATCGTTTAGGGTTATCCAGGGTTAGCTAAGTCCTAGGTTAGGTTGGGGTTTAGTTAGGGTTTCTATAAATATCCTAACTAATTCATGGTGCACACATGTGTGAGAGTGTGCTTAGGGCTAATTTTGGCTTAGGACCCTAATTAAACTTACTTTGGTTATAAAGTGCACTTAAGTGAAAAGTGACTTGTAAATTAGAATCTTGATTAGCCTAATTAGGATTTTTAGTGGGGAATGGTCCCATGGGGTCCTAATTAGGTGTAGGAAAGGGCTTAGGTTGCCTTAGGGGGCTAGTAGATGGATTCCAAGTGGGTAGGAAGCATCTCGGGTGTGTTTTACCTAGTTTTTATAGGTTTGGAGTCTACAAGTGACCAAGGTAGCCTACATATGACTAAAGTGGCCTATGATGGCCTATGGTGGCCTACAAATATCCAAAAATGAGCATGTACAACTTCTGGGTGTCTAAATTTACTCCTTTTTTACTAGGCTATGTGGAACACAATTTAGTGTAAAAATATGATGTGAGAAGGTGGTGGAATGTGTGTGAACTGAAGGAGAAAAGAGGAAGAGAAGGGTGGATCCTAATCAAAGGTATGTAGTCACTTGAAGCGTGACCATACAACAATGATTGAAAGCCAAGAGAAGAAGGGAAAAGAAGAAGAAGGGAAGAATGGAAGAAGAGAAAAGAGAGAAGAAGAAGAAAGGAAGAATGGAAGAAGAGAAAATGGAGAAGAAGAAGGGAAAAATGGAAGAAGAGAAAATGTAAGGTGCAGGTAATAAATGTAAATGGATGGTTGTGGATGCAATGTGATGATTTGCTGATTTTGCACAATATTTTGTAATATTGTATTGATTTCTTGTGAGGGAAAATTATGATTGCTTTGCTTTTGTGACCAATACAAGATGGTCCAAATACAAATAGAATAAATGTCTATTCAAATTTTTGCTTTTGATTGATTGATGAGTGTATGGTGACACATGTAAAGCCATTTGAGCTGAGTGAAATGGATGAATCAAGTGTAACATTTAGTATGTGGTCAAGGCCGATATACATGAATGAAAGCAATGCATATTCGATACTGTGCATGGATCTTGTGACTTAATAAATGTCTAATTTGGTATGGGATTTATCTTGAGATAATATTTAGCAAAACATTTTGTAGATATATGCAATATCCGTGATTGGATGTTTGATTATTTGGTTGTATGAAAAGTGGATTTGTATATGAATACCCCCTCAAATGAGGAATCAATAATGAGATGAATGAAATGAGGTGATGATGGTGATGAATCGGTTTATAGAGGAAAATGGATGGTAAAAGGGAGGGAGAATTTGGTAGAGAGAAAGAAGAAAGAGTGAAATAGATGTTGGCATGAAAATTGTGTGATTTTGGGATCAGGAGCTTCAATTCACAGGGTGCTTTATGAATTAGGCCTGAATTCGCATGGTGACCTATGAATTGGACCTGAATTCATAGGGTGACCTATGAATTGGACCTGAATTCATAGGGTGACCTATGAATTAGGATTTTTAGGTGTATTTATCCTTTTTGAAATGTGTGTGGGGTTATTTGCATGATGATTGAGTTGGAGAGTGAGAAGTGAGTGATTTTTGGTGAAGTAAAGCACTTGTAGGTTGGAGAAGCGAATGTGGAGATGGTAAGGGGATAGACTAGTGCTGGCAGCCAATACGAGCATCTATCGATAAGTAATAATTACTTAAATTTAGTGCATTTTAACTTTTAAAAACACGTGAAATGAAGTAGGGAAGATTTTTTTACATGTTTTTGTAAGTGTATGTAAGATTTAATGAAAATTTGAACATAAAGTGTTAAAAAACCAAATGGATATCTAAATGTGTGATTAGATGTTAGATTTGACCAAGCTTTCTACCAGTTTGTGATTGAGTTGACTTTATTTTGGGGTAAACCAGATACTATTTTTGATATGTGATTGAATTTTATCCATAAAAGTGGGATATGGACATTAAAAATTGTGGTTGTTTTTGTGTTTCATATTTATTTAGCTTACTATGTGGATGTGTGGGATTTTGATGTGATTTTTTTGAATTTTACTATGATTTTTGTGTGTAATGGTGTGCTATTTTTTAAAAACGTTAAAATTTTCACTATAAAAAGGTGAAATGGGTATCCAAAAATGTATTTCTTTTGTGTGTTGTTGTGTTTGATATATTTTTGAATTTTGTGCCCCGATGTGTATGTGGATGAAGATGAAGTTGGCTGTTTGGAGCCAAATATGTACTATTTTTCTAATCTGTTTAGACTTTGACCATGAAATGGCCAAATGGGTCTCCAAAAATGTGACTGTGTTTTTTTTTGTTATGTTGCATGAGTTGTGCATGTGTTAATATATTGAAATGTGTAATAAGTGAAATGAATGATTATGTTGATGTTGAATGTGATTGGTTGGGTTTATGTTTATGTGCATTTGACATGTTTGTCATGATGGAGGTGAAAGAAATACCCAAAATGATTGTCGAGCTGAATTTATAGGGTGATCTACGAATTGGACCTGAATTCACATGATGACCTGTGAATTGAGCAAAAATGCTTGAATTTGTTATGTGGATGCATGAGGAGTGTTGTGTAAGTTTTGTAAGGAATGGTTGTGTATAAACTAATTAAAATTACTATACATGTGAGACTAATAAAAATTTTATGTGATTTTTGTGGATGAAGCAAGCAAAGATGATTGAGACACGATATTATGTGCGGATGATGAAAGCTGAGTTGGATGAGATCTTGAAGAATGATGCAGATCAGGAGTGGTTGGATGTAGTGTGGTTGAGGGAAGTTTGGGAGTGTGTAAGCATTCATGCCAATAGAGCTTACATATCAGCATTGTGTGAGATATGGGACCCAGATAGGAATACCTTTCACTTTTTGATGGGTGAGATGACTATCACCTTGGAAGATGTGTATAGGATTTACAAGTTACCTATTGAGGGTGTTTTGGTGAGAGCAACGATGGATGATAGGTATGAGAAGGTGCTAGATCATGTGTTTGGTGCATAATGGAGAGAAGTAGATACTAAAAATATGTATTATAAGTATATTTGGTATCAGAGGATGTTGTTTAATCACCAATGTGTAGCGATGCTCATGATTTTAATATATGGGCTACCAACTACTTCTAGGGTGTTGTTTACTTGGAATATGCTTAATGTGGTGTGCGACATGGTAGAGTGTAACATTGTATTTGCATGGTCACTTGCATTATTGGTGCAGGTCTATAGGGAGTTACATGACATGGTGCACGTGAGGAAAAAAGGGTTGAGTTGGACTCCATTGCTACAAGTGTGGGTGTGGGAGCATATAACGATAGAGAAACCAATTTTGTTGCCCTATGATGCTCATGTGGAGGGGAAGACACACCTACCATATGCATTGAGGTGGTAGACAAATGAGGAGAAGGATATGAAGAGGCCACATGAGTGTGATCATTTGTTTTTAAGGGTGAAGTTTGAAGATTTGGAGCCTAAGGATGTTAAGTGGAGGACCCAGAAGGGTGGAGTGGTATGGAAGAGTGATGAGGAGTAGTTGGGAGCTATATGTTGAGGGTTATGGGTAGTGGGGCAGTATATTCATCATAAAATATTTCTTCTAGTTCAGTAGGATGATGGAACAATTTGGTTTATGATAGGATGTTCCAAAGCTACCTATCATGATTTATAGGTAATGGGGTGATAGAGGGAGTCACCCTATAGTATTACCATAGATCGATGAGAGGGATACACTAATGATTATTTTGGATATGGATGATGTAGGTACGACACTAGAGTATGATGCTTGGTGGGTGAATCAAAGTTGGGAGGTAAATACTAGAGTGATTGATGGATGGGTGCAGCTATGCAGTGGGGTGTCTATGCCAGAGGGGTGGTCATCAAGAGGCACCAAGTCTAGGGTGCAAGTAGAAGTGGAAGATGAGGTAGAGATACCTATTTTTTTATTAAGACAATGGCTAGGTGGTACATCTAGGGTGTTTATGAAGATGGTGGTAGAGGCACCAGTGAGTGATAGGGTGTAACCTATGGAGGAGTTAGTAACCATGGAAGGGGTTGGTGAGGATGTCAAGGTTGGCATAGGTATTAATGATATGATTGATATAGGAGTTTTAGGTGATATGGGGGATATGGGAGACATACCATTTGAGGACCAGGAGAGGAGGGATGTGGATTAGGAGCTACTAATGTTGTGGTAAAGGGTACATCAACTAGAGGGGAATATTTGAGAGAGCAAGAGAGGCTAGGCAAATGAATTGGGGACATGGAGAGGATAACACCATGATTTGGAGGAGAGGTTGATAGTTGTGGAAATAATGAGTGATGCTGAGTGGAGAGATTTTATGGAGATGTTGGGGGTGGTATATTAAGTGCATGCCATAGAGTGGAGGGCGTTAGAGTTGTAGTGCGTAGAGCTGCATGGGTGGCTTATAGTAATTGAGATGAGACACACAAATATGGTACATATTTTGCACCATTTGACCATAGAGATAATGGAGGTAGGGAATAAGTTAAAGTTAGAGATGCATAAGATGTAGCATGTGATAGTAGCCAAGGATATCAAGAAATAGGATCATTTGGTGGAGATAGTAGAGCTATGTGTCAATGTAGAGTAGCAGTGATAGGCATGAGCATATGGAGAGTAGGAAAAGACCTTAGAGTAGGTCCCTAGAGATGTGGCTACTTTGAGATCTAAGATAGAGCAACTACAAAAGGATAGTGAGGATGTGGTGGAGCAAATGAAGGAGGAGGTTGTGATGTAAAATGATTATGATATTATCTTAATAATGCATGGGATTCCACTTCTAGATTATGGTAGGTTGCGATCGAGGTTAATATCATAATCACAAGAATAAATGTATTCTTAGAAAAGTTGATGGAGCACAACATCGATGGGGTTGAGGGAGGCAAGGATAGAGGCACCTATAGTATTGCAGATAGGAGGTGTAATCCCAAATTTGGATAGGATGGTAGTGCCTATGAGTACTCAAAAATTGAGGAAAGTTGCTAAGTCAAGTGGGGCGACAGGGATGTGTGGGGCAGAGTAGGCAAGGATGGCTCATGAGGGGAGTGGAGAGACTCCTAGTGATAAGTAGGGCTGAGATTGGTTTGTGATGGTGTATTTTTGGTTTTGTAGCCTATAGGCATGTGTGATGATGGGTGATGGACTTGTTTCCATTTTGTAGCCTGATGGCATTTATGATCATTATATATATAGATACCTATTTTATTACAACTCTTATATATGTGTGTTATGATTTTATTTGAATGTGTTTATGATATTTTTATGCAGAATTATTGTAAGATTATCTTACTGATGCATGGGATTCCACTTCTAGATTATGATAGGTTGCAATCAAGGCTAATATCACAATAACAAGCATAAATGTATTCTTATCAAATTTTATGGAGCACAACATCGATGGGGTGGAGGGAGGTAAGGATAGAGGTGCCTGTAGTATTGCAGATAGGAGGTGTTATCCCATATTTGGATAGGATGGTAGTGGCTATGAGTACTTATAAATTGAGGGTAGTTGGTAAGTCGAGTGGGACAACAACGATGTGTGGGTTAGAGTAGGCGAGGGTGGCTCATGAGGGGAGTGGAGAGACTCTTGGTGTAGACATGAAAAATTGACTCATTTTCCTTAGTTTTTATCCTAAAAAATTAAGGTCATATTAAATATAATTTTACCCTATAAAATCATCTTAATTCTTATCAAATTTTATACCATTGGATAGGGCTCAAAAAGAGCTTTCCAATGATATATAATATGTCCAATTTTGACATCATCTTCCTCATTTTTTGCTCCAACAAACCAAAAATTCTTGACCATTGGGAAAAATCTCCCATCAATCAACAAAATCGCCTGAAAATCGATAGAATCACTAGGAAATTTTGTCCCAAATAGAATTTTAATAAATTTTTTAAAAGGCAAAATTTGGATTAAAACTTCTTACCTGGTTTAACCATCGTTCAAATTAGGGATTTTGGTGAATATATTGAAGATGGCAAACATAGGAGGGATAAAAACCTCCTCCATGTTTAGCCTAACCTCCCAAATTCCTCAAACCCCTCCTTGGCCTATTTAATCTAGGCCCTTTTTCCTTTTTCCTCTTGACTAGCAGGCTGACTAACTGACTGGCTAGCTAGTTGGACTCTGATCCCCTAAGATTATTTTATGAACTCTCTTGAGGATCCCTTGCATCAATTTGCTATGCAATTCCACCACCCACCATCCCTATTTTCATTGTTATTATTGCATGTCTCAATTATAATCACCCTAAACATCATCATAATCACCTAGTGATCGACATAAGCGACATGTGATTTCGATAGAAGTGACAGACAATTTCATCAAAGAGTAGGCAATTTCATCAAAGAGTACGTGATCCTGTCTTTAGATCAGCTGGGGGCAAGGATTCAAATCACTGTTTGCATTTCTTTCCCAATTTTCTGTGTGTCTATGCATTGCATCATGTCCATTTAATTTATTACTCAAATTTAGATATAGCATCTTGGTGTTCACCATCATTCTAGTTAATTGAATCATGAAATCAGGATCATAATCACACAAATCCATGGCATACTAGGTTGAATTGTCATCATTGTGTTCTCATGTCATTTCATATCCATTTGCATATAGAAATTAAAACATATTTGTGACTTGGAGTACGAGAAACTGTCATAATTTGCAAGAAACCTTGTTTTCTATCCCCTATTTTCTATCAATTATTTTACTACAAGATTGCGACATAATCACCTATGATTTTATTAAATCGAAGGTGATTTTGTCTAGAACACGGGTGATTATTTTTGGAATAGAGGTGATTCTATCAAAAATAGAGGCGATTATGTCCTGCTACAAGCCTTAGAACCTTCATCAAACATCCGAGTCAAGTAAGGTTTATAATTTCTTTTAGCCCTAGTTTTAGGCATTGCATTTTATTCTGTATCCACTGTCTACTGTCTTCATTAAATCAAAATTGCATATAGATAGTTTAGTTGCATAGAGGCCAAAATTAGGTGTATGTGAATGATTTATAAAAATAACACATCAAACATCTTCCAAACCTAGGTATGGAAACTACCGTTAAAATTTTCCTAGTGAACCCTTAATTCATCAAAAAATCACCACAAGAAGGCACATTAAATTGCCTCTATTTTGAGGTGTAGATCTACTATTTTCCCATTCCTATCTAAGGCATGGATCCATCAACCTAGAGGAAAGGAGTGTGAAAATTTTAGGCCTACATTCTTTGGTGAACCCGACATGAATACATAGGCATTTATTCTGATTTCAAAAATAAACAAAAAAATATATACAAGAAAAATAATAAAAAAATCATCATTTCAAATTTGTATGTTTTAGATTCAGTTCTAAATTTTAGATACCAAATATTACTTTTAGAAGTACTAAAGAAACCATGAGTCTTAACTCAAATCAATATGAGCCCATCAATAATGTTGGGAAAATTTTGCCAAATACATTTGTTGATTATGACCAACCTCATCCATATTCAACATCACCTTTATCACACTTTTCTCATTTTTCATCCTTACCCCAACAAGACAATCCCTTTTCCAATCCTCTTCATAACGATATTATATTTTCTCCCACATATCCATATTATGTTTATCAATCCACATACAATCCTTCTCCACCATTTCAACATTCTTCTTTCAACACAACACATTCATTTCAACAAGAAAATACTTCTTCTTCCAATCCTAACATGCACTCACATCATATTTCATAATATTCCTATCATCATTCTACCCATAATAAAGAAAAAAATAGGTAATAAACCATTAATTCCTTTTATGGCTGAATTCCTAAGCCAATTATCAAAAACCTCTCGAAAACCTTCACCACGTAAATTTACTAAGCTCAATCAACCAATGGATATAATTCTCAAGCATTTATGTGATATAAATAAGATTGAGTTACCTCCCATAAGACAACCTGATATCACAAAATATTGGTATAAACCTGAGCTATATTGTGAATATCATAGAGCGGATGGACATATGACACAAAAATGTAGAAATTTAAGATGTGCAATTCAATATTTTATTGATGAGGGTATTTCACTATAAAGGAATTACAATATACAATTGATTATCAATCTCCAATAAAAAATCAAACTCCTACACAACAAATACCCATAATAAATCAAGACATGGGGATATCCCAAGAACCCATATTCAATTATCAACAATAGGAAACCAATCAAAATCTTAATGTGTCCCATCATGATGATATCACTAATATTGTAATAGAAAATACAAATGAGCAACCTCAAGTTCAATCAACTCAATTTGATATTCAAGAGATGGATTCCTCATTTTACCAACCTTCAAAACTATCTTTGGCTCTAGAGAATGATCCAAAATGGAATGTAAGCATAGAAAGCCCATCTTTAGCATCAAAATCTCAATTTGAAATCCACATTGGTAGTCAACAACAAGTGACTAATCCTCAAGAAAATATATCCCTTTTAGAAGTATTACAATGTTATCATGTTCATAGGGAAAATTTGTTCAAGATACTTAGCCAAAAATTTATTCCTCATGATCTTTCCCCTAAGAACACAATTAATGGTGTAATCCCTCTTGAGGTTAACCATATTTTATTCTATGATGAGGAGATTCCTTCCTTTGCTCCAAAATAAGACTCCTGTCTTTACGTTACAATATTTAGTAAAGAAACATCTATTAAAACTATCATGGTAGATAATGGCTCCTCTCTTAATTTATGAACTTATCAATTATTCCAAAAACTTGGATTAAAGGAAGAAAATCTCAATGAATCAAATGTTATTATAAAATATTTTAACAATGAAATTCAAGAAGCTCAAGGCACTATAATTATTCCCCTTAAGAGTGGATCCAAGATCCTAGATACTTTGTTTTATATAGCATCTTATCCTTCACCTTACAACCTACTTCTCAGAAGTCCTTGAATTCATACAATGAGGGTTGTCCCTTCCATCCTTCATAAATATTTGAAGTTTAAACTTGCAAATAAAATTATTACCATACATGGTGACCCAATACCATTTGAAGAATCTTTAACTATTGAAACATCAAGTTCTATACATTCTCCATTGTCACAATTACCTCCTATAAATCAATTTTCTTCATCCATACCCGATCATCCTTGTTTACCAAATAAAACCCATGCATATCTTTCACATATGCTCCCTCTATCTTATCAAGACTTGAAATATAGTGATAAGAATGAAGAACCTTCTTATCCTTTTGACACTTTGTTTTGTAACATGATCAATTTTACACATAAAAGTCAATTTTTTTGCTACATTGTTCTAAATTTTAAAAAATATTTTGTTATCACTACCTTTTATTCATCACCTTTTGTTCTTCATTATCCATTTCATTATTATTATCACATGAAGTTCTCTATTCTTTTACTCTTTATCATTGTCATTTGTTTTCCATCACTTTTCTTCATCTACATCTCATTCTTCATCACAACAATCTCAACTATCAACCAAACAACTTCACATACACCATAACCAAATTATCCTTCAAAACCTCCTTTGATTTTAAATCCACCTTAGACATGCTATACTCAAATAACGTTGTATAATGTATAAAGATCATCTTGTATATACCAACCAATTCCATCATTAAAAGTAAAAAAAAAAAAAAATCAAATAAAACAACTAAAAAAATATCAAAAATCTCAAAAATATTTTAGATCATTCTGCATTGTTATTCATTTTTGTATTTCATAATTTTGAAGCTATATTTTCCTTTATTTCGGATTAATTAAGAAGTTATCTTGAACCATACACTTAATTTCACAAATTAATTATTTTGATTTTACCACTATGATTATAAATCTTTCTTGTATCGAAGATCACTATTTCACTAAATAATATTTTGAGTTTTTGGAAATGATCTTGCTACTTCTTTAACCAAGTACACTTTTACACATTAAAAATATTTGTTGTAAATTCAAAAAATGATACTACATAGTAGTCTTAGTCTCTTAAGCAAAAAGTTTCCCTTGCTATCCTATCATGCGCATGGTCTAGAATTTTTTGAGAATTGGTAAAAGGACAATCTCACCCCTACCCAAATAAAAATCCCTTGCTCTATAGCCAATCTGAGCAAGTATCCCAAAAGAAAAATCAAGAAAAGAAAAAGTCACAAATCAAAAGAAAAAGAAAGAGAAAACAAAATAAAAAAGAGAACGAAAAGAGAAAAATAAAAGCAATAAAATACCTTTGTTCAAAACAAAATGAACAAAATCCCCACCCCTTGAAAGTGAAGAAAATAAGGGTGAATGATATTAAATCCCTGGAGTTCTCAATTATTTGAAAATCATGAGGTAAATCCCATAACAGGTGATTTGTGCCCAACTTGCTTGACATTGGGTAATTCCTTTTTGCGTGTGACATGTCTGTCACATTAGAAACCTTCTTTTGTACATACCTATGTTCGCTTGTGGATTAGCTAGCTTTTGATGACTTGACTTATATAGTAGTCTGGTACAGTGTCATGCACAAAAATCATGGTTAATGAACCCTTCACTTGCACACACATTTGTTCATTCAAGTTTGCTTGCATCAATACCTTACTCAAAATTGGTAAATGAACATTACAAAGCACACATATTTGATCCTTGATAGATTTTGTATCATCATGACAATCAAGACGGATAATGAAATCACTTATCACACACTGGTTTTTGATAAATTTGAATTTGTCTTAGAAATAAGTTAAAATATTTCTTTGAAAATTTTCGGACAACATTAGTTCATCATTACTTTCATATTAACACATTACATAGATATTTCCAAAATTTTAAAAATCTCCAAAACAACTTATTGCAAAAATAACATGTAGTTCAAAATCACTTATCATACATAGCATTCATGACTTCGCGATGATGGTATAATTCCTAGGAATTATTCTTCTCAATTTTCACACTAGGAATTCTATACCTAGTGCAAGTCATCTTTCTAATTTTTCCTACCCAAAATTAGTCCATATATTTTCATAAAAAATTCATAATATTTTTGAAACATGTGACACAATTATTTATCTTACATTACTTTGCATTTTAAAAGAACAAATAATTTCATATCATCATGCATTTCATTTTGTTTTTTGTGATGATAGTATAATTCCTAAGTAATTGTTTCATATAATTTCACACTTAGGAATTCTATGCTTAGTGTAAATCATCCTTCAAAATTTCATGCTTTGCTCAATATATTTCACAAACATTTACCGCATACATTGTTATAAAAAAAAAATCACACATATTCCTATTACCATAAAAGCCTTAATATTATTCTTAAGCATACAACCATTCTTAGCAATATCAAAAACATTCCTCACAAATAGGATTAGCTTCGAGACTTAGCAAGCTTTGAACTCCACCAATAGTCTCATAAAAGCACAACATCCTTTGAGGTTTATTGCTATAATCTATCAAACATCTTGTCCCAAAACAACATCAATTTTTTTTTCTCATCATAAAGCCTTAAGATTATTCTTAAGCACATAATATTTCAGTATTAGCAATACAAAAATTCCTCATAACAAGATCCGATTCATGACTTAGCGAGCTTTGAACTCCACCAACAGTTATATAACAACACAACATCCTTCGAGGTTCATTGCTAATCCCTCAAATATATCATCACACAAAAATATATTTTTCAAAACACACTTTACAAAATCATTTTCCTTTTATGTTAAGCATGATCAAAATGTTCAAAAATCAAAGCATGATTACAAGAAATTATGTAACACAACCATCATAAGAAAATGTAATAAATCATCCAATAAATCACACAAAGTCACATAAGACAAGAAGATCAATATATATATAAAAAAAATTGAGTTTTTCCACCAAACATAGAATTTGGTGTAAAAACTTGAGGGGGCATCCTAGTCAGTAAATTAGTAATTATTTTTTTCTAAGACATCAATTTCACATAAACTATTCATTTTAAACCATCTACTTAATTTTTGCCCATGTAAAATCATAATCATTTCTACTAAAGTATCTACATTTTTCTTTGATGCATTTATTGTTCATAAATAGGTCAAAGAGGGGGCAAAATTTAGACATGAAAAATTGACTCATTTTCCTTAGTTTTTCTCCTAGAAAAGTAAGGTCATATTCAAGAGAATTTTTACCCTATAAAATCATCTTAATTCTTATCAAATTTTATACCATTGGATAGGGCTCAAAATGATCTTTCCAACGGTATATAATATGTCCAATTTTGACATCATATTCCTCATTTTTTGCTCCAACAAACCATAAATTCTTGATCGTTGGGAAAAATCGCCCATCAATGAACAAAATTGCCCGACGATCGATAGAATCGCCAGACGATTTTTTCCCAAATAGAATTTTAATAAATTTGATAAAAGACAAAATCTAGTTTAAAATGTCTTACCTAGTTTAGTCATCGTTCGGATCATGGAGGTTGGCGAGTAGATTGAAGATGGCAAATATAGGAGGGATCAAAACCTCCTCCATGTTTAGCCTAACCTCCCAAATTCCTCAAACCCCTCCTTGGCCTATTTAATCTAGACCCTTTTTCCTTTTTCCTCCTAAATGGTGAGCTGACTAACTGATTGGCTGGTTGGACCCTGATCCCCTAATATTGTTTTCTAAAATCTCTTGAGGATCCCTTACATCAATTTGCTATGTAATTCCACCTATTGGCATCCCTATTTTCACTTTTTTTATTATATGTCTCAATTATAATCACCCCAAACATCATCATAATCGCTTGGCAATCGACAGAAGTGACAGGCAATTTCAACAAAAGTGATAGGAAATTTCGTTAGAGAATAGGTGATTTCGTTAAAGAGTAGGCGATCCTATCTTCAAATCATCTGGGGGAAAGGATTAAAATCACTGTTTGCATTTATTTCCCAATTTTTTGTGTGTCTGTGCATTGCATCATGTCCATTTAATTTATTACTCAGATTTATATATTGCATCTTGGTGTTCACCATCATTCCAATTAATTGCATTATGAAATCAAGATTAAAACTACATAAATTCGTGGCATAATAGGTTGAATTTTTATTGTATTTTTCTCATGTTATTTCATATCCACTTTCATAAAGAAATTAAAGCTAATATGTAACTTGGAGTATGAGAAACTGTCATAATTTGTAAGAAACCTTGTTTTTTGTCCCCTATTTTCTATCAATTATTTTGTTGTAGGATTGTGACATAATCGCCTATGATTTTGTTAAATCAGAGGTGATTTTGTTTGGAACACAGATGATTCTATTTGGAATAGAGGTGATTCTATCAGAAATAGAGGTGATTATGTCCTGCTACAAGCCTCAGAACCTTCATTAAACATCCGGGTCAAGTAAGGTTTATAATTTCTTTTAGCCCTAGTTTTAGGCATTGCATTTTATTATGTATCCACTGTCTACTATCTTCATTAAATAAAAATTGCATATAGATAGTTTAGTTGCATAAAGGCAAAACTTAGGTGTATGTGAATGATTTATAAAATGAACACATCAAACATCTTCCAAACCTAGGTATGGAAACTATCGTTAAAATTTTCCTGGTGAACCCTTAATTCATCAAAAAATCACCACAAGAAGGCACATTTAAGTGCATCTATTTCAAGGTGTAGCTCTACTATTTTCCCATTCCCCTATGATGTGCAGATCCTTCAACCTAGAGGAAAGGAGTGCAAAAATATTAGGCCTACACCTGGTGATCAGCAAGTCTCAGATTGATTTGTGATGGTGTATTATTAGTAGCCTACAGGTATGTGTGATGATGGGTGATGGACTTGTTTCCATTTTGTATCCTGATGGCATTTGTGATCATTATATATATAGATACCTATTTTATTGCAGCTCTTATATATATGTGTTGTGATTTTATTTGAATGTGTTTGTGATATTTTGATGTTTTTGTAATGTGAAGTATTGGTAAGTAAAATTATGATAGATGAATATATGTGGATGTGGTAGTATGTAGGAGAATGGTGTATGATATAAGATAGATGCAATGATGCATGATGTGATGTAAATAGATGTATGTAAAATAGATGCAATGATGCATGATGTGATGTAAATAGATGCATGTAAAATAGATGCAATGATGACATAGCTGAAATACGTAGAGGAAGCACTTGTATTATGACATAACTAATGGTAATATGACCCGTTTCGTAATATCAGAGATTTAGGATAATATAAGGTGCATGTAACAATTTTGAAAATCATAGTTGTAGCAATAAAACCTGTATCGGTCCAAATTTTTTGCATCCCTACCTTCAGGCTATAGCATCCGCGCTCGGAAGGAGGATGGGAAAAGGATGGTGCGGTACCTCGGACTGAGAGGACTTTGCGAAGGTCCCGCCTCTCAAGGGAGGTGTATTTTGATGATTTTTCAATGGATGGTGGGTTCACTAGGAAACATTTGATGGCAGTTTCCACGCCTAGGTTTTGGAATGTGTTTTGATGTGTTCGTTTTTACCTTAAGCATTCAGATCCTAGGTTTGGGCGAATGCATCTAGATTACTCTATATGAAAATGCAAATTCAATGAATATAGAAAGCAGATTTAAAGACAGAAAAATAGAGAGATTACAGAATGCAAATGATGAATACCTGATCCGGATGTCTGAAGAAGATTTTGATGTTGAAGTAGTTTAGATCGTCTGAGATTTGACAGAATCGTCTGCAATCAGACACGATCGTCTGAGATACGACGAATTTGTCAGAAGAATTCATCAGAGACCTGAAAAACCAAAACAGATGCAAAATACAAAAAGTGCTATAGTGCTAACAGAGGGAAATGATATAAAATGGCAGCAATGTTATCAAACTACAACTTAAACACAGAAACAGAAATGAATTGTGCTAATTTGATGATAATTAAGATTTAATTATGCACTTAATCTAAATGGGTGAACTCCAAATGCAAGATAATATAAAACACTGAATAGATTATCTAATTTGCAGAATAAAATGATAGAAAAAGGGTTGAGGAACGCAAACTTCAGGCACTAATTGCCTTAATACGGACTGCAGTCGAGATCGTCTCGCATCAGTATGAAATCGTCTCGAATTCGACAGGTTCACCTCCAATCTGAACAGGTTCGTCGGTGACGATAGGTGCTGGCTCCGGCTGAAAAATAGTGATGTACCTGCAACAAAATTGATGTGGAACTAGTGCAAGTGCAAGATAGAGATGATTTAACGTATATGGAATTGAATTGCAGAGAATTTTAGCCAGGGGTTGGGAAGGGAAAATCCTAGAGACTAAATAGGCTTAGGAGAGTAGTTAGGAGGTTGGAGATCATCCCAATTTGGGAGATCTCCAACGGGGGAAGGGTCCCAATGGTGCAGACATGCTTCTGCCCAGATTGGAGACCCATTGGAACAGATTCCAACTTTGCAAAATCAGTTTTGCGACAAGATCGTCTGGACGTCCTAGTCTAGACGAAATCGTCAAATCTTGGGCGATATCGTCTGATCGGCGACGATATCGTCAAACGGTCAAAACAACCTCTAAAAATGGTGCGAAAAAGGGGGAAACGAATTTCTCGACGGTTAATGGGCGGTTTGGGAGGTTAAATTTGAATTTTAAATTATTTACTAAGGTGAATGTAATTATTGCATTTTTACTGTGCCAATTTTAGGGTGCTACATTTTGCCCCCTCTTTAGCGAATTTTCTGAAGAAAATGCGTTAAAGATGAGTTCTTCTCGATCTACGAGAAAGCAAAAAAAATTATTCCCATTTTTAGGCGACAATTCTTTGTCGAATCGTACGACAGCTTACTATGGTGCCCCCTCCGTGTTTTTACCCAAATCGAACGTTTGAGGTAAAAACGTGAAAAAGAAAAAAAATATTTTTGAATAAAATTAAGAAAAATAGGGTAAAACCCTAATTCATTTTTACTATTCATTTTCTGGTTTTTAGAGCTCTGGAAGCAAAAATGGTGGAGACGACGCACAGATCAACAGAGGTCCGATGCGGTCTACGGGTAAGAGTCTAAACTTAGTTTAGAATGCTTTAATTTAACTTTACATGTTTTTTAGATGAATTTTAGATGAATTTTGAGCATCGCGACCATTTTTGGGTTGTCGATGTCGTCGGGACGAAATCGTCCCGATTTCGACGAAATCGTCTCAATTTCGGCAATTTCGCCCGAGGGTGAAATCGTCGAAAGGGGGATGATTTTGTCAAATTAGAGACAATTTCGAACTGCGAAATCGGAAACGATTATGCTCAAATTTGGGACGATATCGTCCAATAGTGGGCGATATCATCAATTGCACAAAGTTGAATTTTTAATTTGCATTATTGATTACTTGAATTGTTGATTAATGATTGTTTATTGTTTTGTTGTTTATGTTGGCAGAGAGGATTACTAAAGAGCAGGGAGTGAAAATATGGAGGTTTGAGAGATGACTTGGCCGCTCTGACATAGGCAGAGCGAGATCAGCTGGCACAGGCCGGCTTACTACATGTGGCATAAATGCCACAAGTATCTACAGACATGGGGCTACTGACAACCCTAGCAGAGAGATGGTATCCGGGGTCCTCATGTTTTCGGCTATCGACAGGGGAGATGACTCCCACTTTGGAGGATGTATGGAGGATTTTGAGAATCTCCATACAAGGATGACTGATGACTCCTACGGCCAATCAGGGCCGTGCTATGGGACGGTTATGCAATGACCCGAGCTTCACCCTGGAGAAGGGTGGAGTTAACATCGAGGCACTATGCTAGATGCCTGGGGCATCTACACTCACACAAGTTTTGGCTGGAGTAGTAGGTGGTTTGCTGCTGTGCCACCAGAGCGGATGCAGACTACCATGGTTTCTGATAGATGTGGTCTGCAACATGAGAGACCACGGATACAGGTTTGCTTAGGGGAGCTTTGTTCTATGCTGGTTGTACAGGATCCTATATGGGGTCGTGTACAAGGGCGATCGATGTCTAGTTATGACATCGCTACTACAGGTTTGGTGTTGGGAGCACATTGCGGTGCGGAGGCCGGTAGGGCTTCCTCTGATAGGGGTTGATGGGGAGAGGCCTCGAGTCTTCTACTAGTGGCTCCGAAGAGGATCACAGTGGTGGATCGACCTGTCGATGTCTCGGAGGCTACTAGACGACCTAGTCCCGAACCAGATCACCTGGAGGCCGTAGAGGGAGCATCCAGGGTGGCCAAAGGATGGACATGAGTTGGCACGCATCAAGCAAGTTTGCTGGTTGAGGATGGAGAGGAGAGAGGTGGAGCTCCACCGGTATGACCGAGTTTTGAGGTAGTTCGGTCTGCAACAGGGGATCCCATATCTGAGGGATTACGAGTTTTCTCGGACTGTCTGGGATAACACTACAGTTAGTGGGGCTTCGGACATGCAGCGGTTCTGGAGCCAGGACATAGATGATGCCCCCATATAGCCAGTGGATGGGGACGACGCAGGGGTAGCCGATGGCTATGATGCCTGGTACGTAGGCATCCACCCTCCTTGAATGACGAGGGCACAGGGTTCGATCCACACGGTTGTGCGTCGGATAGGGAGGTGATGCCAGGCGATGATGGAGGGAGCCTAGGGTCACGGTGGGAGAGAGGTGAGGCGGCCACAGGCATAGGAGCGATCGTGGCAGAGAGAGATGGAGAGTAGGGAGGTGAGACTCCCATCTCCACAGAGGCCACCATCGCCCGATAAGGGCAAGGGTGTGGATACAGGAGAGAGTAGTGAGATGGCTACTCTCTAGGCGGAGAGAGATCATCTACAGGCTCAGGTGCAGATGCTACAGGATGCGGCTGCACAACACCGGGTTGAGGTGTCATAGCTACGGGATGAGATTGCACACCTCAGGGAACGGGGCAGAGGGGTGAGCACACAGGAGCTAACACGGTCGATTGCTCAGATCATGTTTTACCAGGGAATCTACTTCTAGATGGTGCCAGAGGGTCAGAGGGTACAGCTACCAGTCGGCATTGTTGACCCTATCAGGATTGGGTCCTCGAGGACTACGTCTCGATCGAGGACGAGGACTACACAGACAGTGATGGGGCCACCTCCTCCACCTCAGGGCAGGGGAGGAGATGAGGTAGAGAGCTTGAGGGGCTCTTGAGGCTAGAGGGCGAGATTGACATTGGTATGATATGATTATTTTTGATAGAGGATTGATTATGCCGAGGTACAGATTATGGCATACCAATCTAGTTTTGATGATGTACATATGTTGATATATATATATATATATATATATATGGGAGATATTTTTGATCATATGACTTGTGTCTTGTGTATGTTTATGATGCTTTTATATTTTGATTGATTGATTTGATAATTGGATGTAATTATGTCATTGGAGATATGAATGTCATGGTGATATTTTTAAATGAAATAATTTGATGTAACAAATTGATTGTTTATGATGAAATGTGATAAAAATAAAAAATAGAAAGAGACTTCTAACAATTATTTCAAAGGACATTGTCGCTATTATAGACCATTTCATGGAGTCGCTGCTCACTCGGTTGTCAAGCTAATCCCAAGATAGAAATATTGTTAAAAGTAAAAGAGTGCTTAAGAGATTGTCTTAAGACTTTGTTGTGATAGTGCAAATGATAATGATGATGATGGTTTGTTTTCAGATTTTCATAAAAATGTTTGTGCATGAAATGATGTTTTAAAATGATTTTTGCTAGGCATAAATTCCTAAGGGTGATAAATTTTTTGGATAATTCCTTAGGAATTATACCATCATTGCAAAATTGACATAATGACATGAAATAATGTAAATGTGTTTACTTTTGAAAAGCATAATTTGTGTAACATAATGAATTAAGCCATATGGTTTTCATGATTTTTAATAAATGGGGAATAAAAATTGTTACAATGGTTTGCGCTAGGCATAGAATATGTAGGTATAGACTTATACCATCATCGCGAAAATCCAAAATAGTTTTATTGCATGGTTGATTTTTGATGAATAGAAAATATGAAAATGAGGACTTGCGCTAGGCATAATATTTCAATTTGGGTTTTGAAACTATACCATCGTCGCGAGAGTCAATCAGATATATATGTATATGTTTTGATTGTATATTTTGAATTTTTTTTTTTTTCTATTATATAGTTGTCTTTATGGTAAACAACTGTACTTGATTTATTCCAAACAAGTTGCAAAAATAATATTTCAAATTATTTTGAAGACAAAAGTTAGATTTATAAGGAATCCCATGTGCATATGTGAATTCATTTCCAATCTTGATTTATCATAATGATACACAAAATCTCTCAAATACAAATGTGTGTGCAATTGCATTGTTCATTTACCAGTTTTGAGCAAGATAATATGATACAAGTGATTTGAATAAACCAAATAAGTGTTCATTAACCATGATGTAGATGCATATAACCATACTAGGCTACTATGTAGATCGGATTATCAAGAGCTAGCTAATCCATAAGCAGACATAGGTCTGTACAAAAGAAGGTCGCTAATGTGACAGACATATCACCACGCTAGGAGTTACCCAAGGCCAATCGGGTTTGGCACAAACCACCTGTTATGGGGCTTACCTCACAGTTTTTGAATAATTGAGAATTCCAAGGATTCAAGCTCATCAACCCTTCTTTTCTTTTCAAAGGGTAGGGAAAGGGATTTTATTGCTTTCTTGCTTTCTTTTGAACTTTGCTTATTTTTTTTGTATTTCTTTTGTTCTTGATAATGCTTGTAACATTGTCTGTAATGATATAAAAGAACATTTTTCTTTTCTCTTTTTCTTGAATTTTTCTTTTCTTTTTCTTTTTCTTTGCTAGGGATACTTGCTCGGATTAGCTGTAGAGCAAGGGATTTTTATTCTGGGTAGGGGTGAGCTTGTCCTTTTGCCAATTCTCAAAGATTCTAGGCCATGTGCATGATAGGATAGCAGGGGAAACTTTTCGCTCAAGAAATCACTTCTACTATGTAGCAAAACATGGAAATTACAAATATAATCATTTTATTGTGAAAGGATGTGCTTGGTTTAAGTAAATAACAAGATCAATTCTCTATGCTCAAACTTTATTTAATTGAATTTCGTGAACTTTGATATAAGAGAGATTAGTAATCATGCCAGATAAAATCAAGATATTTATTTGTTGTGAGTGTGCAAGTGAGGGATTCAAAATAAATGCTAATTTATCCAAAATAAGTTGAAACATATAACTACAATAATTGTAAGAAAATATATATAAATGATTTGTGAGAAAATTTTGAGAATGTTGACTCTCTCTTTCTTCTTTATTTTATTTTGGTTTCGAAAAAGTCAAGCATATAACTACTTTTATATTTTTATCATTATTTTGATTTTTGTTTTGATTTTTGATTTTGAGCAGAAAGAACTTAACAAGTGCTTTAAATAAATGCAATAGATAGTTTTGAAGATTTTGGATGATTATGAATATTTTTGATGTTTTTGGATTTTTATAAATTTGAAAGAAATATAAGATAAAGAAATTTTGAAAACAATTATATATAAGGATGAAACGACCAAATTTATGCATAGTAACGTTTAAGATGCAAAATATTCATGGGTTCTTTAAGTTCTTTACCATCTAAGGTAGATAATTTATATGCTCCTGATTCAAATTTAGCAGTAATAATGTATGGTCCAAGCCAATTGGGCTCAAATTTACCTTTAAGTTCCTTAGTTGCATTAGTATTTTTTTGATTTTCTTTTAAAACAAGGTCACCAATCTCAAAGGATCGATGATGAACTTTCTTAGCATATGATCTTTTAAGCTTGTTTTGGTAAGCACGGAGATGCTCCAAAGCATTGATGCATTTTTCATCTAGGAGTTCCAGCTGACTGAGTCTGCCAGCTCGATATTCATCTCCTACTTCGGTATCTTGAAGTAGCAGAGCCAATGAAGGAACTTCCAATTCAAATGGAAAAATTGCTTCAGCACCATACGCCAAAACAAATGGTGAAGTTCCAGTGGGGGTTCGAACACTAGTTCGATAGGCCCATAAGGCTAGATATAATTGAATGTGGCAGTCAAGGCCAGTTTTATTGACTAATATTTTGAGAATTTTGATTAGGGTTTTGTTAGACGCTTCTGCTTGACCATTACCCTGAGGATAATAGGGAGTGGACCAGCGATGTTGAATCTTATATTTTTGACATAATTTGCTAACATCTTTATTTTTGAATCAAGTTCCATTGTCAGAGATGAGATTGGCAGGAATTCTAAACCTGCAAATGATTTGATTAAAAATAAATTTAGAAACTTGTGTGCTAGTGCAGGAAGCTAAAGACATAGCTTCGACCCACTTTGTGAAATACTCAGTGGCAGTTATGATGAACTTGTGTCCATCAGATGACATAGGATTGATTTTGCCAATAATATCCAAGCCCCATTTAGAAAAGGGCCATGGAGATGAAATAGCCTGCAGCTCTTATGCAGGCACATGGACAAGGTCAGCATGTTTTTGACACTTGTCGCAATGGTGCACATATTCATGTGCATCCGTTTCCATGGTAGGCCAAAAGTATCCTATCCGAAGGAGCTTTTTAGTAATAACACTACCACTAAAGTGTCCTCCACAAGATCCATCGTGGGCTTCACTCAAGGCTGATTTAGACTCTTCTAAGTTTAAACATCTTAATAGGATACCTTCAAAAGATCTCCTATATAAAGTATTGCCAATTATGACGAATCGACTTGCTCGTCGACGTAATAACCGACATTGGTTTCTATTAGAATTGGCAGGGAAAGTCCCATTTTGAAGAAAATCAAATATGTCTATATACCAAGGTTTAGGAGTAGTTTCATTGATTAGAAACACATCCAAAGGCTCTAAGCATGACTTATTTGAGGCGGGTTCCTGGAGTCGACAAATAATGATAGTGGCATATTCGTCATCTAACTCCAAGGGCAAGAGAGATGCAGCTGTGGCCATAGCATCAGCTGCACAATTGCTAGTTCAAGGAATAGCTTCCAAGGTGACTTGATCAAATAGGGACATTAATTGTAAAACATAGGCCTTATATGGGCGTAGTTTATCATCTCTGGTTTGATAAACTTCATTAATTTGGTTTATAACCAGTTGGGAATCACCAAAAACTAAAAGATGTTTAATTTTGAGTGCTAGAGCAGCTCGTAATCCAAGGATTAGAGCCTCATACTCAACAGTATTGTTGGTGCAAGCAAAGGTCAGTTTGAAGGACAGAGGAATAAGATGTTTTTGTGGAGATATTAAAATAATACCCACACTAGCTCCACTCATGCATCGGGTTCCATCAAATTATAAGGACCATTGTTCAGGATGGTCTGCCTCTAATTGAAGGCATTCATCTGGAAACTCGATGATGAGGGGATGGGTAGACTCTAAGGGTGTAGCAGCTAATTGATCTGCTATGATTTGACCCTTAACAGACTTTTGTCCTATGAATGTGAGATCAAACTCTCTTAGAGCAAGAACCCACTTGGCTGTGCGACCCAATAAATAAGGTCGACTCATGAGATACCTTAAGGGATCATATTTAGCAATGACATAAGTTTTTTGGCTAAGCATATAATGTCACAATTTTTGCATAGCAAACACGACTACTAGACATAGTTTTTCTAGTGCTGTATAGTGGGTTTCATAACTGATGAAGGTTTGGCTAATATAATAATTAGCACGTTCTCGCTTTTCATCATCAAGTTGGGCTAACATAGCCCCTAAGGCAGAATCTAAAGCTAAAATATATAGGAGAAATGGGCGATCGGATTTAGGTGGTGAAAGCATAGGTGGATTAAGGAGGTATTGTTTGAGAAGTTCAAAAGCTTCTCTACATTCGATATCCCAATTAAAGGGGACATCCTTCTTAAGGAGTTTAAGAAAGGGACTAGTTTTATCCACCAGCTTATCGATGAAGCGACGGATGGCTTGAAGCTTACCTTGTAAACTTCGTAATTCAGATATATTAGTCGGTGCGGGCATATCGGTGATAGCCGCAATCTTGAGAGGGCCGATTTCAATACCACGTAAAGAAACTAAAACCCCTAATAGTTTGCCAGATTTAATGCCGAATATGCATTTTGCTGGATTTAATCGAATGAGATATTCTTGTAATCGATTAAAGACTTTCCTCAAATCATCTAAATGATTATTTTCAATAATAGAATGAGCTATAATATCATCCACATAATAATGTAGGATATCATGCATCATATCATGAAAAATGTAGGTCATAGCTCGTTGATAAGTTGCACCGACGTTCTTTAAGCCAAATGGCATCACTTTCCAACAAAAGGTACCCCAGGGGGTAATAAAGGTTATTTTAGCCTGGTCTTTAGGAGCTATCTGAATTTGATTATAATCGGAGAATCCATCCATTAAGGACATCATCCCACTCTCGACAGTGAATTCAATGATTTGATCCATGTTTGGAAGAGGAAAATCATCTTTAGGGCATGCAGCGTTAATATCTCTAAAATCTGTGCAAACCTTAACTTTGGTAGCTTCTTTCTTGGTGACTGGAACTACATTTGAGATCCATTCAGCATAATCAATAGCTTGTATAAAGATAACATTCAAGAGTTTTTCTAACTCCCCTTTGACTAGCAGAGCCACTTTGGGATGCATTTTTCTGAGTTTTTGTTTGACAGGTTTAGCATCTGGATGGACCACTAGATGATGCATGACTACGAAAGGGTCTAGACCTGGCATATCTTCGTATGTCCAAGCGAAGACATCTTCATACTCTTTAAGGAATATGATGTATTGTTCTTGTTTTTCTTGGCTTAATTCTGATCCAATATTGATTATGTGAGGATTATCCTCAGTTCCAATATTAATTTTAATGACATTTTCTACCTCCATGTGTAGATCTCTTTCAAAATTAGGTGGGGTAGGTGAAACGCCCAATTCTTGTAATTCTTGTAAGGTTAATTTAGATAATTCATCTTGAGGTTTAGTGGCCTCAAGTTGGGCTATAGTTGGTATAGAACCATAAAAATAAAACCCATTGTGTAACATCTCTTCAATAGAGACATCATGGAAGATATCTCCTTCCAACTCTTCATCGGGGTCAGCAATCATTTCAGGGTATGCTATGGACAGCATGTTGCATGAAAATGATTGATTTTTAAGAGGCAAATCAACATGCCTATCCAAATAATCTTGATAGAATATGAGATGATCATCATCCTCAAAAGGAAAGGGTTGGCCCTTACTAGGAAATAGGCCCACACCATAGCGGGCAGGCCATGGTTCTACCTCAAAAGGTTCTTTCATGCCATTTTGGAAAGGTCCTAAGCCTTTCCCTTCATATCCCATTTTAAGCATCATGGGTTTAGCTTTAATATAATCGTTGGTAAAATAACACCGAGTGTATCCCTGATGATGAGTTTTGATATTTTGAGGGATTCTTCCCCAGTCATATCCTTTATAAATGAAGGCACAACTCCCAACTTGGTAAGTACTTCCCATAGGTTGTGGGAGGCCAAAAGTACGAGGAGATGGTGGCAAGTTATTTAAAAGGTTTGAATATTGCATGAAAGCATTCATTTTTTCTGATATTAAGGTTGTAGATAAATCTGGTAAGAGTTCATCAGAAAGGGCATAAGATGTAGAAGGCTTATTACCTATGTCTTTAGTTGTGGAAGGTATGATAGATGTGTCTATAGGATTTGAATTTATAGGGGTAGAACTTGAAGGATTGGTTGTAGATTTAAGATCTGTTTGAGGTTCTAAAATGATTTTTTTAGAGGATTGTTGGTCTATATAGGAGGATGAAATTAATGGAGGGGAAATAGGTGAAGTTATGGGTGTATGTTTCATAGTTTTAGATGAAAAATAAGAACTAGGATGTGTGGATGACAGGGTAGGGAAAAATTGCACTCCAATGGGTTCTGCCAAAGCACACATATCAAAAGGTCTAGGGTCACCATGAATAGTGACCAACTGATTTTTGAATTCAAATTTAACACATTGGTGTAAAGTTGATGGGACCGCTTGCATGGCGTTGATCCAAGGGCGACCCAAAAGTATATTGTATGATGCTTGGACAATGTACAATAAACATGATTGTTTCTAGGGTTCTAGGACCAACTTGCAATGGGAGGGTAATAACTCCACACGTTTCTTGTGTTTCGTCATTAAAAGCTTTGATAATCATATTAGTTTTCTTCATTTCATCACTTCTAAAGCCAAATCATTGGTAGAAGTCAAAGGTGCAAATGTTTAGAGATGATCCATTATCAATCAAAACTCTTTTGATAGCTACATCTCCAATTAAAGTAGTAATGTATAAGGGATTGTCCTTATGTAAACTGTGTTGTGGGATATCTTTATCCCGGAAGTCAATACAATCAATCTCTCGAGTGATGATAGTATTGGCCATAGCTTCAGGTTGAATGTTTTGAGGTACCATCATTTGGCTCAATGTAAGCATCAACTCATCCCTATGGGTGGGAGAGGATCTTAATAAATCTAAGAGGGAAATTTTGGTCGTAGTATTGGACAATTGCTCATTAATGTTGTAAGGGGGTTTAGATTGAACAATAGGAATGTGATTCCCTTTATTGGGATTTTTCAAAATGAATGGAGCTGATCCATCATTCTGATTTGGTTCTTGTTGGGAATTTTGAGCTTGTTGTCGAGTAACGACTCCAATGGTACCTACAATGTTATAGTGGAGACATTGAAATGGTCTCGGTTGAGCATTAATGGCTTCTTCATTAGAAAGGAATATATTGGAAGAAGGTCAAGTAGTGACTCTTCTAGGGAATGGTTCTTCTGGAACATTAGCATCTGTGACGGGTTGAATAGGATCTGATTCATTTTCAAAACTATTCGATTGGTTTGAAGTAATGTCTAGTTCACTTTCACTATCTGATTCTATATCACTAGAATCAGAAGTTTGAAAATTATGTAAGGGCCTGGTCGTAACCAGAGATAAGGTCATGTCAAATATTTGAGGATCCTGAACAGGTAATTGTCCGCTAATGGTTCCTACATATCGGGTAGGAGGGGGAACATTATGATGTTCGATTTGATTGGCTACCTCTTTACCATGTCTTGGTAAAGGGTGTTGAAATATGTCTAGAGTTTGATTGGCATTTTGATTTTGATTTTGGGGAACGGTCTTTTGAGTATTATTAGGAGGGTTTTGTTTAGGTTGGAAGGCTTGCACTTCCATTTCATTATTGTCAATCAAATCTTGTATTCTATGTTTCAACATTTTACAAGCATTGGTAGAATGTCCAAGTCCTCTATGGAAATCACAATGCAAGTCAGCTCTATATCCGGGTATAGTTGGGTCAGGTTCCCAGATGGCTGGTAATTGGATCAAACCTCTTTTGAGTAATTGAGGTAAAATAGTTGATAAGGGTTGGTTTAATCTAGTGAATTCTCGAGGAGGCTTGTCAGGAGGTTTCAATATGAATTTTTCTATTGTCTTCATTGCATTGATATTAGCAATGTTTCTGCTATCAATGACTCCATCACCGATAACTTGTTTGTTTTTATATCGATTTCTGGATGTTTTCTCATCATCCTTCTTCCTAAGTTGGCCTCTCCTAATGAGGGCATCTTCTACTCTTTGAGCTAAATCTATAACTTGATCGAAGGTAGTTAAAGTAGCAGTCGATAGCTCATAAGATATTTGTTCTTGTAAATTGTTGATGAAAATGTCCAACATTTCCCTATAAGGCAGCACAAAGTGCAGTTTTCCTGTCAATTGCCTCCATCTAGCTAAGAAATCGGCAAAACATTCATCCTTGTCTTGTTTTAAATTGTATAGGTCTTTAATAGTTACATGCCTCTCGATGTAGGCACTAAATTGATGGACAAATGATTCAGCTATTTCTTCAAAGTTTCTCAAAGAATGAGTGGGCAATTGATAGTACCACTCTAATGCCATTCCACCTAAACTTTTGGGGAACATTTTTAGTAATAGCCAAGTCATCATGCGATATGTCGTGACATGCTATCCTAAACATGCGAAGATGCTCTATGGGATCTTTGGTTCCTTTATATATAGGCAGAACATGCATGGGAAAATGCTTAGGGTATGGTTGAGCTACAACTATGGGATCCAAAGGTTGACTATAGATCTCTCGATAATTATACGAGGGATGGTAGGGATCTATCTGGTCCATACGTGAAACTAATTGTTTCACCATGGCTTCCAGATTACTAGTTTGTCCCCCATATTGGTTTGGTAGGGCATTGACATGGGTTTTATGGGTGTAGGATGGAGGAACATGTAGATTAGATGCCATGTTACTGTTGTGTAAAGTATTGGTAGGAAAAGTATTATGGAGGAATTTTGAAGTTGGATTATGTTGTATTTCGGATTGTTGAAAGTTTGTATTTGGATTTGTTTTAGGTTTTTGTTTATTTGAAGCATATTGCTCAATAGTTTTGCAGAACAAAGTAGTGAAGGAGGGTTTATTTTGTGTGGGAGTGATTTTAGGTTGAATAACGGGTTCCTTAGGAGGTTGGGTAACCTGTTGTTTTGACATGTTTTGAGCCATAGTGACCATATCCGTATTGAATGGCCCGACCTTGTCACTTTCTTGATCAATGAAAGACAAGGGATTAGTGCACATATTAAATGCATATTCCATGGTTGCTTGAGCGTCACTGATTTTCCCTTTATCAAGGTGTATTGCCACATTAAGGTCATTAATGTTATCAATGAGAAATTTCCAAAAATGCTCTGCATTGTCAAAGGCAATAGTTCCATTTGGAGCTACTCTAGGGGATGAGGATCCATCCTCTTTAACACTTCCTTCTTGTTCCTTATCTTCACCTAAGTCTTCATCTGATTGACCTAGAGTTTATCCTTCTACATTTGTATCTCCAAGAAGGACATTTGGGTCTTTAGTTGTATCTTGTAACCAATCTTCTCCTTCTCCTAAAGTTTCTTTACCATTCCTAAGTTTAGGCATGGTGCTAAGTTTTGATTTCAACAAATATATATATATGCAAAAAATTAAGAGGTATATATTTACTATATACCTACTGTTGTGGTTCATCCAAAACACACCCCAGAAGTGGGGACCCACCTTTGTTTTTGCAGGTTTTAGGGAAGATCTCAAAGACCCGGATGCTAAAAATGAAGAAAAGAAGAAAAATGCCTAAGTGTTGAAAGGGTCACGAAATCGCGACATGTCGCGAAATCGCGACCTGTCTCTCCATCGCCGCAAAAAAATTGAAATCTGTCGCGAAATCGCGACGTGTCGAGCAGGATAGAAAAGATGTCACGAAATCGTGACGTGTCGGCAGACAGAAAATATGTCACGAAATCGCGACGTGTCGGCAGTGAGAAAGGATGTCGCGAAATCGTGACGTGTCGACGGCAAAGAAAAAAGGATGTCGCGAAATCGCGACGCATTTTTTGGAAGCGTACGAAAAGTTGAAAGGGTCACGAAATCGCGACATGTCGCGAAATCGCGACCTGTCTCTCCATCGCTACGAGTTGCCGAGAGGAAGCACAAGGTTGAAGGTGGTAGCGAATCGCTACCACTTCGTGAAGCGGAGGCTCGAAGGAAAAGTGGTAGCGAATCGCTACCACTTCGTGAAGTGGAGGCTCGAAGGAAAAGTGGTAGCGAATCGCTACCACTTCGTGAAGCGGAGGCTCGAAGGAAAAGTGGTAGCGAATCGCTACCACTTCGTGAAGGCTGAAGTGTGAAAGTGGCTATCCACTTCGAAGCGGAGGCTCGAAGGAAAAGTGGTAGCGAATCGCTACCACTTCGCAAAGACAAAGGCTCGGAACCAAAGTGGTAGCGATATCGCTACCACTTCATCGAAGGAATGCTCGGAACCAAAGTGGTAGCGATATCGCTACCACTTTTTGAAAGGAAGGCTCGGAACCAAAGTGGTAGCGATATCGCTACCACTTTTTTGAAAAGAAGGCAAAGCAAAGTCGGTAGCGATATCGCTACAACGAGCTACGACGGGCGTACGGACCAAGAACACGTCGCGATATCGCGACATGTCACGATTTCGCGACATGTCGCGTTATCGCGGCTAGGAAACAAAAGAGGCCAAATGCAAATTCTGCCGGGATTTCCACGGGAAAGCGTTACGAAAGGTGCAGGAGACGCAGGACACGTGGCAGAAATGACAGAACCAGAGTAACGTTTCATAACAACAGTTACTGGCCGCAGAGATCGAGCGTTACGATTGCATGCAAGGGTTAGAATACCAAAAGGCGGGAATTGAAGCGAAGGGTCCTGGGAGTCGAAACGAAGCGTCATGGAGCAGCCGAGAACGCGCGACAGAAAGGTTAAATAGCAGAAGTGTAGATGGATACAGGGGCTGGAGATTGTAACAAAAAAGCATTACTTATTGAAATAAAGGATTTTTCTTTGGTAACACGACTTTTGTGTGTAAAATCAAAAGGAGATCGAAGCCAAAACTATTGTTTTACTATCAATCTTTCCGTTGCATCATTTTGTCTTGTATCTATTTCTGTTTACGCCATGGGATGGGTTACGATAGGTGAATGGTAGAATGATGCAGCTTATATTCTTTTCCTTAGAGTCTTGCATCTGATCTGATTAGATTGTGTGTTAGTACAGATCTGATCGGTTGGGTTGTTTTGGGGATTTCATCTCTTAACTTGGGATTTTGCAGGGAGGAGATCGTGAACCATTTTAATATCCTTCATTATTTTCCAACTGATTCAAAATAACAGCTTCCTGTTTTATTCCTTGATATGCTTAATTTCATGTCAGAGACTAACACTGAAATAACAAAACTATTGAATATAGATAAAACGAACAAGTTAACCTTAGAATAAATTGTGAATATTAGAACATCAAAAGGATTTTTGTTTATTTTTTTTGATTAATCAAACAAGTCAAGATTACAAAGTTCATTAAGAATCAACAAAGGCCCCTTGTTAACAGCTATCTACAGGATTTTGAGTTATTCTGGGATATATCAGTTGCATGTATTAAATTGAATTCATTTTTTTATATATGTAAAAGTTGTTTCACAAAGAAACTTGGAGAAATAATAAAAGGAAGGAAAATAAAATAAATTATTTCTTTGCAAGAAAGAGTCTTTTGTTCGAGACTCTAAGTTGCGTGTTATTATTTGTAATATGACAAATTAACGCTCAACATTTTGGCGCTAGAAGGAGGGCCTTCTGTATTGCTTTGCAATTTTGATTTGTTCTAACAATTAACGTGGGTAGTTTTGTTTCCACCTATTGTGCTTGCAGGTATAACATTTAGACATTTTATCTGGCAACAGAGTTGAGAAATCTTTTAGAGTCCTAGAGTTTCCAAGCTGGCCCAACCTGAGTACATTGCTACTAGGTCTAAAACCACAGGGGAAACTATCTTCCAAAGTCTTTCTCCCACTGCTAGGAGGCCGAAAAACAAAACATTAGAAGTTGAAATACCACCCAAGATACTTGAGTTAGGGATTTCTTTGGACTCAAGTGCCTTTAGTGGGCCTGAACCCTTAAGTTCAAGTGGGATAGTAACACCAGCTTGTATCTCGTCTCCACAGCTCCAGGAGTTCCAATTGTTCCCACAGTGGTTGACACCTTTGATTAACATGGCCCAACAACAACAACAACAACAGCCACCTGCCCTTTGGTATGGTGCTCGTAGTTCCCCTTTAGATATTCCCGAGGCAGTCCACGACTTGCCTAGAAACATTGAAAGGGGATTACCCAAATTCATTCATGATGGTCCAACAACAGCAGAAGATCATGTCCAAATCTATAAAGATTACATGTTTAGGCAGGGGGTTACTCACGAGGATGTTGCCTGTCGAGTTTTCCCCGCTAGTCTAGACCACATTGCTAACGAATGGTATCGAAATTTGCCAGACAGGGTCCATAACTTCATGGGCCCAGCTAGAAACCGCGTTCATAGGTCAATTCGGATAGCTTAGTAGATCCCTCCATGACATACAATTTCTTCGTATCTTGCAAAAGACAAACCAATGAACCCATTCGAGCGTTCAATCATAGATTTCAAAAGCTATATACGAATGTGACTCGTCACTTTGCGGTAGACCCCGCAATTGCCTTGCAGCTATACTTCGGAGCCTTAGATCCTTTAACATCTTTGTTGACTAGAAGGAACCCTCAGGTTACAACCCTTCCTTTGGCTTATGCAGAAACAATGACTCTCGAACAACAGATGAACCTGCCAGGCGCAGGATTGTCTCAATTGACTGGGATGGGACAATATGGCCCATACAACCAATTTGCCATGATGAACCAGGTAGTAGCACCACAGGCTCCGATGTTGAACAACTTCCAAACACCCACCCAAGTTACGCCATTGTCATGTTATCCGAATGCTCATTGTTCAAGCTACGTAGTTTGATTCAAAATAACTCAATGGGTTTGCATGGGTTCGGTATGGGCAATAATCTGTTGACCATGTCGGGGTTTGCTCCAATTAACACGCCAAGCTCAAGAACTTATCCAACAATCACTCCCATTCAAAGTGTGAATCCGGGATGGAATCCACCTACCCAAACCCAAGCCATTCAAAATGGGAATCCAGGATGGAATCCACCCGCCCAAACTCAAGCCATTCAAAATAACCAGATGGAATCCGCCTGCCCAAACCCAAGCCATTGTACCCAGTCCAGAGGTGGATAATGCAGCCAACACAATCGGACTCGCAATTGCAATGCCTCAACCACAAGGGTCCGAAGCAGCCCATAGAAAATATGAAAGAAACGTTGGCCAAGGTGTTGGTAAAAGTGGGGAATGTCAATAAAAAAGTTGATCAGGCCATGGGCCATAACCGACCTCACAATCATAGAGGAAAAGGAATGTATAACACGCAGCCTAACAACGGGCGGGTACCCAATCCCGTTGCCAACAAGGTAGACATTTCGGAATACTGTGGAGATGCAGGATCTTGTGATAATGATTGCCCGCACTGTGGCCACGTGAAACCGGAGTCTATGCTAACGGAGGTCATACATTCCCATGAAAATGAAGAAGAGGAGGATGTAGAATTTTTTGGAAGCGAAGATGAAGAAGCTTTGGAAGTTCATACAAATAAACGTTTTGGGAAAGCAAATCACAAATATTACACTAGGAGTTCTAAAGAGCCCAAAACTTCCTCCGCTCCTCCTAATAATCAATTACTCCCTCCCTGACCCTAAAGGAGATGTCAATCCCCCTCCTCCATCGAAGGTCGAAAAGTCTAAGATGATGCAAAACTTGCCAAATCCAGAAAAGCTCACTTACGATTTGGTGGAAGATATGAAGAAGAATAGGGCCAATGTATCGATGTATGACATGGCCCGATTATTAGGCCAAGAAGTGAGTTCACCAAAAGGATTAAATCCATTCGCACAAGTTCATGAAGCTAAAAGTGCCGAGTCCCAAGTGGTTGTACAAAAAGAAAAACGAGATATACCTCCCTTTTTGGTAACCATTAGAATTGCAAGTAAAAACTTGCACAATTGTTTAATAGACTCAGGGGCCTCGGCTACTATCATGCCCTTAGAAATCTATAAAATATTGGGACTTACACCAAAGCCTTCTAGGAGCAGGGTGGTGCAGTTGGACAGGTCAACCATGGAGGCAGTAGGAGAGCTGGGTGATGTGCATATTCAAGTCAATTCAGAACCCAGAATTCAACAACGCATAGACATTTTGGTGCTCGATATTCCTATCAAATATGGCATGGTATTGGGAAGAGATTGGAGTAAGAACCTAAACGGTTACATTGTGACAGACTCTTCACACATGTGGCTACCTTGGAGGGGAGTGGCCAATCAAATTCGAATTGAAAGTGAACCCCGACTCAAAGAGATGATCACAGATTACAACAAGCCGAACGAGATCCAAGACATTGAAGCTGAGTTGGGAGCATACTGTTTGGACATAGAAGCACTCAAAAATACCCATGATGAAAGGATGGGGCACAACTCTACTGAAGGACATCAAGACATTTGGACCTTAAGATTTGATGGATCCAGGTCCAGACAAGGAGCAGGAGCCGGTGTTGAATTGTCATGTTCGGACCAGGAGCCTATATTCGCTGCATACAGACTGCAGTTCCCTGCCACCAACAATATGGCAGAATATGAGGCTTTGATTCTTGGACTACAGCTGGCCATTCGGAAGAAAATTAAATATATCAAAGTCCTTGGTGATTCGGAACTGGTGGTGAAACAAGTGAGGGGACAATACATATGCAAGGATAGGCGGCTCAGGCTTTACCGAACAAGGGTCAGAGATTTAATAGATGAGTTCGACGCCTTTAACATTTCTCTGATCTCGAGAAAGGGCAATCGTCTGGCAGACTCCCTAGCTGTAGCAGCGAGTATGTTGAAGCCAGTGGACCATAAGAAATGCAAGAAGTTCTCTATAGAGTTGGTCCCTTGTCCCTCTATACCAGATAATGTTACGAACTTCCAAGTATTTGATAGTGACAGGCACATATTTCATTTTGTCACTAATTCTGGTATATTTGAAAAGAAGTACATAGATGAAGAAGAAAGGGACGTAGAGGAGGTAGTTTCGAAAGATAAAAATCCTGTAAAAAACAACCGGATGCCTGATGAGATAGCTTCATTAGAAAAAATCTTTGATATCGGAAGCAAACCAAGAAAAGGTAAAAGGGTTCCATCTCCCGGAGAGGCCTCGTGATTTGGTTAACATTGGAAGTGCAAAAATCCCTGGAGGTATTCATAGCAAAAGCATGTACCAAGCAGGAGAAGGATTCCATAGCAGATGCATTAAAAGAATACATAGATTGCATTGCTTGGAGTTATAAGGAGTTGAAAACCTATGATCGTAATGTCATAATGCACACGATTCCACTGAAGCCGTAGTCCAAGCCCTTCGGGCAAAGACAAAGGCGAGTTAATCCATTATTAGAGCCCTTGATAGAGAAAGAGGTGAAGCGACTGTTAGAAGCTAAGATCATCTTTCCCGTTAGGCATTCCACGTGGGTTTCTAACCTAGTCCCCCGTGAGGAAAAAGAGTGGAGAAATAAGGTTGTGCATTGACTTAAGAAATCTCAACAAGGCATCCCAAAAGGACAACTACCCGTTACCCACCATCGATGAAATACTCCAAAAGGTAAACGGGTCAGAGATGATGTCATTCCAGGATGGTTATTCGGGATATAATCAGGTCCTTATCCATCCTAGTGATAGGATGAAGACTGCTTTTACGACAAAATGGGGCACCTTTGCATACAGGAGAATGCCCTTCGGACTATTGAACGCAGGTGCCACTTTCCAGCGAGCTATGGATTTTGCTTTTAAGGGGCTTATTGGTAAGTGCATCATTGTCTACGTCGATGACATTCCTGTATTTTCTAAGAACAGGGAAAGCCATGTCAAGGATCTTAAGAAAGTCTTTCAAAGATGCAGGGAACATGGTATATCTCTCAACCCAAAGAAGTGCATCTTCGGGGTAACAGAAGGAAAACTGTTGGGACATATAATATCTAAGGATGGAATTTCCATTGACCTTGAGAGAATAGAAGCCATACAACAAATTCCTCGTCCCAATAGCAAGAAGGGGTTGAGATCATTCTTCGAAAAGATCAATTTTGTCAAAAAATTTATAGCAGATTTTGCAGAGATAGCAAGACCTTTGAACGACATGCTAAAGAAAGAGGTCCAGATCATTTGGACAGATGAAAGGATAGAGGCTTTTGATAATATCAAGGATGCGATTTCTAAAGCCCCGGTTTTGGTGAGTCCCGATTATACGAAGCCTTTCTATATCTACACATTTGCTTCAGATCACTCCTTTGCGAGTGTTTTAACTCAAAAGAGTGAAGGCAGCATTGAAAATCCCATTGCTTTCCTGAGTAGTCCTCTCAAAGATGCGAAACTGAGATATTCTACCCTAGACAAGCAAATGTATGCGCTGGTTAAGACCGTAAAAAAGTTCAGGCACTACATAGTCCACAATAGGGTCTTTGCTATCGTCCCAGATCCTGCTATCAAAGCCATGTTCGTTCATAATGAATTAGGTGAGAAGCGTGGTAAGTGGGTTTCAACTTTGCAGGAATTTGATCTGGAGATTCAATCGATGAAGATAGTGCGGGGGCAAGGGTTAGCTAAGGCAATCGCAGAACAGGATCTCGCAATTCCTTGTCAACATTATGAAGTCGCCGATGTAACCAAGGAGGAGTGGTATGCGGATGTGGTGTACTATCTACTAAATGGTAGGTGTCCATCACTTTTGAATGCTACTCAGTGCAGAGCCTTGCGTTTGAAGTCTGCTAATTTTCTGGTAAGATCTGGCACATTATACAGAAAGAACCATGAAGGTATTTACCTTCGTTGCGTTGATCAAGAGGAGGCAGTGCGAATACTCGAAGAGTTTCATGGTAAACATGGGACAGGGCATGGGTCTGCCAATGCCACAGCCCATCAAATCCTCAGAGCCGGTTATTATTGGCCTCAACTATTCAAGGATGCCCATTCTCATGTGAGGTCATGTCACATATGTCAAACTGCAGCCAATAGGGATAGAAACGCTGCCATGCCTTTACAGTCCGTAATCGAGTCCAGACCTTTCACGCAATGGGGCCTGGATTTTATTGGGATTATCAGCCCCAATTCCTCCGATACTCACAAATATATTCTGACGGCTACGGACTATTGCACGAGATGGACCGAAGCTATCCCCACAAAGAATGCTACTGCAGAGGTGGTCATTAGATTTTTAGAAGATAACATTGTCACTAGATTCGGGATGCCTAACTCCATCGTAAGTGATAATGGTTCGGCCTTTTCCTCTCTGGAGTTTGCTAATTGGGCATTTGATAACAGCGTGAGTTTAAAGTTCTCCTCCAATTATTACCCGCAGGGTAACGGATTGGCCGAGTCATCCAATAAGAATCTGTTGACTGTCATAAAAAAATTGTTGGAAAGGAATCCGCGGGACTGGCACAATAAGCTTAAGTTGGCCCTTTGGGCTGACAGAATCAGAGTCAAAGAAGCAATAGGGACATCTCCTTACCATCCGGTTTATGGACAAGATCCCATTTTTCCCGCAAATCTCAGATTACAAACGCTGCACTTCATGAAAGATTATTTTGGAACTAATGATAAACTTGAGTCTAGACTAACGCAATTAATGCGCTTGGATGAAAAAAGGGATGAAGCTATGCTTCATTTTAGTAAACACCAAGACATTGTAAAAATATGGTTTGACAAAAGGTCTAAGGCCAAGGCGTTTAAAATTTCAGATTTAGTGCCGTTATGGGACAAAAGACATGAGAAGAAGGGGGAACATGATAAATTTGATTACCTTTGGTTAGGTCCCTACCAGATTTCAGAGATCCTAGGGGAAAATAGTTTTAGACTAAAAACCTTGGATGGAAAGGATTTGGCACTACCTATCAATGGGTTGCACTTGAAGCATTACTTTCAAGCATGAGGTAGTTGGGCTTTGTATTATATGTAATAACGCTGTAATTTCTTGCTTTCATTTTTCATGTTTAGGTGTGTATTATTCTTTTTTTTTGACATGTCTAAGCTTTGTATTAATGTTGTGATCTGTTTCTTTGTGTGCAGATTTGATACTTAAGTGTGTGTTTCAAGAGATATCTAGTTTTGTGTCAATGCTGTAATTTAGTTTTTTTTGATGTGCAGATTTGATATGTTAGTATGTATTCATTTTTGTTTCAGGTTTTTCTTGTATTAATGTTGGGTTTTTGCGTTTGTGTGCAGGTTGGACATTTAGGCGGTGGTGTTCCTTTGATTTCCTTTTCATTGCTTTTAAAAAAAAAAAAAAGGGGAATAAAAGCTTGATGTTGAACACATGCCTAAGATTGGGAGAATATGAAACATTGGAATCATGTTGTAAGAGCTCCACATGTAATACAAACAGTTAATTTAGATCATTTGAAGCTTGTGATGCATGAAAAGGTCGGTTTTGCATGACAAATCATCTCATTTGCAATTCACGAAATAATGCATTCATGTTCCATCTCACTTTCCATACATTTTCACCGTAGTGGCATATGCATCTTAGGTGCAATTCATTTGAGTATGTTGAATCCTCTTAGGGTTATGTTATAACATAAATTTAAGTAAATCCTAAGGTTGGAAACTGAGTCTTGAAGTATCTAGGACCAAGCACGTTTCATACATTAAAAAGGATCTTGAGCAAAATGATCAAAACCTAACTTGGAGGAAAAGGTTGGGCGAAAATGGTTTTCATGTCTATCCTATTATGCAACATGATCCTAAAAATAGTGGTTTTGACCACTTCCATAGAGCTTAAAGCCTAAAATCGGAGTAGTAAGGATAGGGTTAAATTCTCATCTCGGTTGGTTGAGAATCTAATTCCCCAAAGCTTTGATTGGACCCACATGGAGTAGTAAGGATAGGGCATAAATTCTCATCTCGGTTGGTTGAGAATTCGATTCCCCAAAGCTCTTATATTTCATTTCGTATTAAATCTTAGATTGTAAGGATCGTACTATTTGTCCTCTGCAAAGGATGGGTAGTCATCCCCAAGGTTTAAGTAACAAGATTAATATTTTCCATTTACATTTAAAATCTTGGGTTGTAAGGATCGTACTATTTGTCCCTAACCAGGATGGGTAGTCATCCCCAAGGTCCAAGAAGTAAAATAAATAAATTTTTCCCATCTCATCCTTATATTGGATTGTAAGGATCGTACTACTTGTCCTCTCGCAAGGGATGGGTAGTCATCCCCAAGGTCCAAAGAAATGAAGATAAGTTTTGGATTATGGGGTTAGATAGGCCCATGCATGACATCATGTCTTGCCTAAAAAGTAAGACCACTGATTGTCTAGAGGGTTAGACTAGCATGACCATTTCTTCCATAATTGGTTTAGTTATTTTGCTCAAAGTGAGGTAAAGAATTCTAAATCAGAATAGTAAGGATAGGGTTAAACTCTCATCTCGGTTGGTTGGGAGTCTGATTCCCCAAAGTTCTGATTTCACATCCACTTGCACATGGGTTCAAGATAGTAGGGACTCATAACCAACTTTGGGATATAATGAACCGTTCACTAGTGGATCCTAAGAGGGTTTGGCAGCCTTGAATGTTTGCACATAATACTACAAGAGTGACTATGCATTTTCTCATGGCATATTCAGTAGGATACACAAATCATTCACAATTTCGCATATGCATTCATGCAAAACCGATGATGGAATGTGGATCAAATTCAAATGATAAGGAAAGGAATTCATTGCACACACCGAGCTAATACTTGATGATTCTAATAATTCATGTACTTCTGATTTTGGGCATTAGTTATATTGATTATGGGCTAACCCATGTTTTCAAATTTGTGATTTATGTTAGGTTGGGTTCTTACTAAAATGCTCAAGAGCATTTGACAAATAGAGTCGCCATTTGTTGTGGTTCATCCACAACACACCCTAGAAGTGGGGACCCACCTTTGTTTTTGCAGGTTTTAGGGAAGATCTCAAAGACCCGGATGCTAAAAATGAAGAAAAGAAGAAAAATGCCTAAGTGTTGAAAGGGTCACGAAATCGCGACATGTCGCGATATCGCGACATGTCGCGAAATCGCGACCGTCTCTCCATCGCCGCAAAAAATTGAAATCTGTCACGAAATCGCGACGTGTCGGCAGCAGGCCAAAAAAGATGTCACGAAATCGCGACGTGTCGACGCAGATATGAAATCTATCGCGAAATCACGACGTGTCAGCAGCAGGACAGAAAGGATGTCGCAAAATCGTGACGTGTCGACGGCAAAGAAAAAAAGGATGTCGCGAAATCGCGACGCATTTTTGGAAGCGTACGAAAGTTGAAAGGGTCGCAAATCGTGACATGTCGATCGAACGACTGTCTCTCCATCGCTACGAGTTGCCGAGAGGAAGCACAAGGTTGAAGGTGGTAGCGAATCGCTACCACTTCGTGAAGCGGAGGCTCGAAGGAAAAGTGGTAGCGAATCGCTACCACTTCGTGAAGCTGAGGCTCGAAGGAAAAGTGGTAGCGAATCGCTACCACTTCGTGAAGCTGAGGCTCGAAGGAAAAGTGGTAGCTAATCGCTACCACTTCGGGTGTTGGAGGAGGCCTTCGGTAAAAGTGGTAGCGAATCGCTACCACTTCGCAAAGACAAAGGCTCGGAACCAAAGTGGTAGCGATATCGCTACCACTTCATCGAAGGAATGCTCGGAACCAAAGTGGTAGCGATATCGCTACCACTTTTTGAAAGGAAGGCTCGAAACCAAAGTGGTAGCGATATCGCTACCACTTTTTGAAAAGAAGGCAAAGCAAAGTCGGTAGCGATATCGCTACAACGAGCTACGGCGGGCGTACGGACCAAGAACACGTCGCGATATCGCGACATGTCACGATTTCGCGACATGTCGCGTTATCGCGGCTAGGAAACAGAAGAGGCCAAATGCAAATTCTATCGGGATTTCCACGGGAAAGCGTTACGAAAGGTGCAGGAGACGCAGGACACGTGGCAAAAATGACAGAACCAGAGTAACGTTTCATAACAACAGTTACTGGCCGCAGAGATCGAGCGTTACGATTGCATGCAAGGGTTAGAATACCAAAAGGCGGGAATTGAAGCGAAGGGTCCCGGGAGTCGAAACGAAGCGTCATGGAGCAGCCGAGAACGCACGACATAAAGGTTAAATAGCAGAAGTGTAGATGGATACAGGGGTTGGAGATTGTAACAAAAAAGCATTACTTATTGAAATAAAGGATTTTTCTTTGGTAACACGACTTTTGTGTGTAAAATCAAAAGGAGATCGAAGCCAAAACTATTGTTTTACTGTCAATCTTTCCGTTGCATCATTTTGTCTTGTATCTATTTCGTTTACGCCATGGGATGGGTTACGATAGGTGAATGGTAGAATGATGCGCTTATATTCTTTTCCTTAGAGTCTTGCATCTGATCTGATTAGATTGTGTGTTAGTACAGATCTGATCGGTTGGGTTGTTTTGGGGATTTCATCTCTTAACTTGGGATTTTGCAGGGAGGAGATCGTGAACCATTTTAATATCCTTCATTATTTTCCAACTGATTCAAAATAACAGTTTCTGTTTTATTCCTTGATATGCTTAATTTCATGTCAGAGACTAACACTGAAATAACAGAACTATTGAATATAGATAAAACGAACAAGTTAACCTTAGAATAAATTGTGAATATTAGAACATCAAAAGGATTTTTGTTTATTTTTTTTGATTAATCAAACAAGTCAAGATTACAAAGTTCATTAAGAATCAACAAAGGCCCCTTGTTAACAGCTATCTACAGGATTTTGAGTTATTCTGGGATATATCAGTTGCATGTATTAAATTGAATTCATTTTTTATATATGTAAAAGTTGTTTCACAAAGAAACTTGGAGAAATAATAAAAGGAAGGAAAATAAAATAAATTATTTCTTTGCAAGAAAGAGTCTTTTGTTCGAGACTCTAAGTTGCGTGTTATTATTTGTAATATGACAAATTAACGCTCAACACCTACTACAATATTTGAAAATGAAATGTTTAAGTTTTTGCTAAGTTTTTGATTTTTCATTTTTTCTTTAATTTTTTTGAAACAATACAATAAAGACAACAAATAACACAATAAATGCTAGAAATAATACTGAAGTAATAATTTAATTTTCTATAAACAACTTATGAATATCATTAATAGGTTCAAGTTGTTTCGGAGTCATGAAGTGTTCTTCTTCAAATTGAAAGTTTTCTTTTAAAAATTTGATGAAAAGAGCTATAGAAATACCATGCATTTCAGATTCTGGTTTGTAATAATAATTCTCATGACAATATTCGCGATACAACATAGCTCTAGGAATTTTGTTCCATCTTCTTCTAATCATAAGATCAGTTTCTAGGGAATCTACATGAACTAGAAATGGGTGTACCACAATTGTGTCGTTGAGATATTCCTCGAGAGTTAAAAATTTTGAAGATACAAGAGCTTTTCTATAAGCTAACCATCTATGGCAGGCTCTCTGAAGTTCATGATAAAAAACTAATTGATGAGGATCCAGGACTCTAGCTAGGACTAGCCTCTTGATTTGCTTAAGTTGTAGGGACCTAGATGAAATGAGACTAAGTCTCCTATCAAGTTCGTTCCACAAGAATTGATTTCTGCTTGTTTCAAGCACACTAAGGACAGAATTAACTTCTATGGCTGCCAATTGATTTTCTATGTTTATAGTAACTTCTAACCTTTTCTTAGGAGCTACCATCTAAACATGTTTTCAAACTTAAATGTTTAAAATGCATCTATGTTTCATTTGTTCTATATATTTTTTTGTTTTTGTTTTTGTTTTTCAAAAGGTTATGATGCATTCACGTCTGGTTCACCAAAATGTATCGCTCCAAATTTTTCGCATCCCTACCTTCAGGCTATAGGATCCACACCTGGAAGGAGGATGGGAAAAGGATGGTGTGGTACCTCAGACTGAGAGGACTTTGCGAAGGTCCCGCATCTCAAGGGAGGTGTATTTTGATGATTTTTCGATGGATGGTAGGTTCACCAGGAAACATTTAACGATAATTTCCACGCCTAGGTTTTGGAATGTGTTTTGATGTGTTCGTTTTTACCTTAAGCATTCATATCCTAGGTTTGGCAGAATGCATCTAGATTACTCTATATGAAAATGCAAATTCAATGAATACAGAAAGCAGATTTAAAGACAAAAAAATAGAGAGATTACAGAATGTAAATGATGAATACCTGATCCGGATGTCTGAAGAAGATTATGATGTTGAAGTAGTCTGGATCGTCTGAGATTTGATAGAATCATCTGCAATCAAACACGATCGTCTGAGATCTGATAGACAAATTCGTCAGAGACCTGCAAAACTAAAACAGATGCAAAATACAAAAAGTGCTACAGTGCTAACAGAGGGAAATGATATAAAATGGCAGCAATGTTATCAAACTGCAACTTAAACACAAACATAAATGAATTGTGCTAATTTGATGATAATTAAGATTTAATTATGCACTTAATCTAAATGGGTGAACTCCAAATGCAAGATAATATAAAACACTGAATAGATTATCTAATTTGCAGAATAAAATGACAGAAAAAGGGTTGAGGAATGCAAACTTTAGGCACTGATTGCCTTAATATGGACTGCAGTCGAGATCATCTCGCATCAGTATGAAATTGCCTCGAATTCGACAGGTTTGCCTCCGATCTAAACAGGTTCATCGGCGACGATAGGTGCTGGCTCCGGCTAAAAAATAGTGATGTACCTGCAACAAAATTGATGTGGAACTAGTGCAAGTGCAAGATAGAGATGATTTAACGTATATGGAATTGAATTGCAGAGAATTTCGGCCAGGGGTTGGGAAGGGAAAATCCTAGAGACTAAATAGGCTTAGGGGAGTAGTTAGGAGGTTGGAGATCATCCCAATTTGGGAGATCTCCAACGGGGAAGGGTCCCAACGGCACAGACACGCTTCTACCCATATTGGAGACCCGTTGGAATAGATTCCAACTTTGCAAAATTAGTTTTGTGACAAGATCGTCTGGACGTCCTAGTCCAGAAGAAATAGTCAAATCTGGGGCGATATCGTCTGATCGGTGACGATATCATCAAACGGTCAAAACAACCTCTAAAAATTACATGAAAAAGGGGAAACAGATTTCTAGGTGGTTAACGGGCGGTTTGGGAGGTTAAATTTGAATTTTAAATTATTTACTAAGGTGAATGTAATTATTGCATTTTTACTGTGCCAATTTTAGGGTGCTACAAAACCTCATAAAAATTGAATGATATTTGTCGACAACTCATAACTAACCTGGCTAGGTCAAAATATATCAAGGACCAGTGTGTGAAAATAAGTGATGTTCATTTATCCATTTTGAAGGAGGTAGGACTAAACCGTTGTAAACATAGCCAAAGTAACTAGGTCATCCACAAACGCACAATGATATGTATAAAAGAAGATCACTAATATGATAGAGGTGTTACCACTAGTAAGACTATTCCATTGGCATGCAGGCACTTAGGGCCTATAGTTGGCGATGGAAATTGTCCCATGATGTTATATTAAACCTAAGGACTAAAGGCAATGAAGCATAAAAGTTGTGTTTCTTGGAGGCTTTTCCTTTTTTTTCTACCCCTTGTTTTATTGCTTTTATTTTTGTGGTGCTCTTGTTATTTTTTTTTCATATAGGTGTTGGATTTTATTTTTTTCCCATTTTCTAATTTTATTTTTTGTTTATGCTTATCCCTTTGTTTATCCCTAGGTTGTATGTTGACCATGCAAATGATAGGATGAGCAAAGGAAACCATTCGCTATATGGTGATATCTACACAAGGTGTTATCTTCCCTAGACTCAAAATTTGTTTAAAATGTGACTTGTGTGAGTGGTCCTTGAAAGAAGTTAAACCAACCAAAGGAAACTATGAGGAGTGTAATAACCTATTAGCTAGAGGTGACATTTGATTGACTAAACTAGTAAATGGTCAAGAAAAATACAAGACACCATCTACTTTGTAATCTTGATAAAGGGAGTGGACATCCAAGTGGTAATTCTAACAAGTGCGTATGTTATTCCTGCTAAGGACGCATTTCTAGAGATGGAATATACAAACATGAATGGAATCATAGAAGAAATATGGGTATATGCAATGAATATAGTGTGAGATATAGTATGAAATACCAATATGTAAAATAGGAAGTATGTGATATATAGAAAAATAAAAAAACAAACATGTATGAAGATGTATGTGTGGGGTGAGGATAATGGAAATAGAGAGTCATGATAACGGTTGCCCTAGAATACGGGGAGATGTAGAAAAAAAGGATAAAAGTATATAACTAATAGAATATGTATGAAATTGATGAATCAAGAAAGTCGAGAGTGAGAATACATGTAGAGGAAAATGAAGGTGAAGAAGTGCGACAAAGAAAAAATAAAAAGGAGAAGAAGAGAGGAAAATCAACATAGGAATGTAGCCACTCGGAGCATGACCATTCAAAAATGATAAATAAAAATGAGGAGAGAAGATACAATGGAAGAAAACATGAGGAAATAAAATAAACTAAGGTTACATGAAGTGATGTGACTTAGAGCGTGGGCGACTGGGTGAAGTGAGGAGGTGACTAGGATTTTTGTAGTTGGTGTAATTGGATAACTGTTGAAAGTAACAAGGTGTGGAGATGAATTAATCATGTGATGGGGTGGAGTGAGGTACTAGCCAATGTGGAGGGATTTGGAGTTGAGTAGGCAAGGAATATTATTTAGGATGTTAAAGAGGGTCATCAAAAAGCATATCCTATAAAAATAGTCTCAAATGTACAACACATGTTGATGTCATACCCTAGTTGTCGATGATAGACATAAAATTGATTTTCTTTGTAATATCACAACTTAGGGTGCAAGGGGTCGATAAGGTTAATTTTGGTTAGTATAAGGAGGCCCTGGTGAAGTAGCTAGTAAAATTCTTGAGATAATGGTGCTGATTGGGCTGGCATAGGATAGATATATGGGTCGGGTGGTGATGAGCATCAAGGAGGTGGAGGAATGAGTGATCAGGTTAGGATGTGGGAGTCGGGTGTAGGTAAAATCTGAGAAAAAAAGGTAGGCCTAGAAGAAGGTGATGTGGGTCAGGCCATGGTAGAATGACATAAAGAGGAGTGGTAGTAACAATGGCTCAAGTGTGAATCAAGGTTATCAAGATGGGCAAGGATATGTTGGATATCGATGGGAGGAGGTGATGTAACCGAGGCTAGTAGATGAAATTTAAGTATGGGTGTGGAGAAGGGAGTGAATAGGAGGAATAAGTGGGAGAGTGGAACTACTACACTGGTAGTGTGGTATGATAGAATAGAGGCCATGAAATGGAGATGGTGGTATTTGAAGGATAGGTGGTACAAGAGATAACTGTGGGCAACAACGTGGATGAGATGGGGGAGTACACGTAGCAACAAAATTAGAAACATGATGGCATAAAGATATATCATAGGGAGATACCCCACTTGGTAGGGGTGGGGATAAGTCTAAGGATTATGTGTGAAGGGGCATGACACCTCTATTAGGAGGGCAATATGGTGATGAGGGTCTACAAACTAAGGAGGGTTAGAGATATGGATATCTCAGGTTACCTATGTGAGGCGAGGATGATCTACGAGAATGAGTGTCTATCATATGGGAATGTTCCTACTTATCTATGAAGGAGGATAAAAACATCTATCTATCTCTAGAGTGGGGTGAATAGGATGAATCCCTATGGTGACGTAATCGAAGGTGGAATGAAGTGTGGTGGTCTAAATGTGATAATGTGGAAAGATGATGCACATGGACTGTGTCGAGTGGCATGGCAAGATCAGCTGGGGTAACTAGTACTGGAGGTAGTATTTGGAGGTCCTACATAATGAAGGTGAATTATATCCTAAATATGTGTGCCTAGGACAAAGTATTACCACTGAATATGTCACTGTTGGTGATGAATGGCCTACAAAAACTGAAATACCCACAACATATAAATGACATAAAAAGTACAAGTGGTTTTGTTGTGTAACAAAAAGTGAAAAACCATATGTGTAGTGTGGTGTGGTGTGTGGGTGATATGAATCAAGACCATGTTGTGATGACACTATGTACAATCCATGGTGGTGCATACCTAGGTGATATAGGCATTGAACTAGAAAAGGTGAATGATGTTGATAGACTCGATTTCGATGAATCCTTTAGGAGATACCAATAGATAGGTGCTAGAATTGTATTTTTGTGTGACGATATATGGACCTAACCAATTAGGAGAGAATATATCTCACTTCTAATGGGGTTGGCTTGTGATCCATTGGTTCTCTTTGAGGACCATGTCACCAATTTGAAATTTGTACTTATGTACCTTGCTGTTGTAGGCATGATGAAGGTGGTCTTGGTAGACACGTGTGTGCTCGATGGCATGAATGTGTTGCTCATACAAAAGTGTCAATTGGTCAAGGTAAGCTTGATGAGCCATGTCATCATAAATAAAGTCTTTCATGGAGACTCATAAGGAGGGTATCTCAAGTTTTAGAGGCATAATGGCTTTGATTTCATAGACTAATGAGAAAGGGGTTGCCCTAGTGGGAGTAAAAATGCTCATGAAAAATGCCCATAGAGAAAGAGGTACCTAATTGTGCCAATCATGATGGGATTCTACCACTATATTATGGAGAATAGAGCAAATAGTTTTGTTTGTAGCCTCAACCTGGCCATTGCCCTAGGGGTAGTACGATGTCGAGAAGCTATGGTGAATGTTGAATTTGGTGCATAGGGCATAAATAATTTTGTTTTTTAATGGTATTCCATTATCAAAAATGATTTGGGAAAGGATTCCAAAGAGACATATAATATGGTCTATTATGAACACTGCAATATTAGCTCCCGTGGTTTGGACAAGTGGGATGGCTTCGATCCATTTTGTGAAGTAATTTGTGGTAGTAATGATGAACTTGTGATTTCTTGACAAAGTAGGTGTGATCTATCCAATGAGATATAGATCCCATTTTGAGAAAGGCCACATGGATTGAATTGGTTGGAGAACTTGTGATGGAAAATGCTCGGGGTTGGCATGTTGTTGGTATTTGATACATCACTTGACATATTCACAAGATTTATGCTCTATTTTGGGCCAATAATAGCCCATGCATAGAATGCATTTTATGATAGCCATATCGCTAAAGTGGCCAATACAAGTACCATCATGGGTTTCTTGTACCACACAATGAGATTCATGCGGTTCTAGGCAACACAAACGAATACCATCATGATTGCAATGATACAAGATGTCTCCTAGTAGTGTAGCGGATAGCTCATTGTTTGAATGCTCAGTGATGAGCATGTGGTAAATTGTAAGGCAGGAAGCCTAATTTAATATAAACTTTAATTTGTGAAAACTAAGGATCATGTGGTTCAGTTTGGATAGCAAGAATTACCTCATCATCTATGGGTGAGGATGAAATGGTTGATTGCATTAGCGTATGGATGGATACATGTGTAGTGTTAGATAAGGGGTTATACGATATTAAGGACTTGAAAGAAGCTATTGTGTTGATGAAATGATTGGATGAGCATGGAACGACTTTGATATCGTACCACTCAAACTTGGTGAGGTGTTGCTAGACAATTTGCTTGTATTATTGGAGGATGGGGTAGCGACATTGCTATATCTCCTAGAATTTATTTATGATAAGGAGGGAATATCCAATAATGTGAATCAATCAAATGTGCATCGAATGCACCTACTTTAATCCAAGAATGAGAGCTTCGTATTCTATATTGTTGTTTGTGTAAGGGAATCCTAGTTTAAATAAAAATGGGAGAGGCTCTCCATCTAGTGTGAAAAATACATTGCTTGCACTTCTAGCGTGTGTGTAGTGGGAACCATCAAATAATAGCATTAAGTCAACAACTATCTCTGGTTCAAGATACTCCTTGGGTTATATAATATTGAATATGAAATCATCAAGGAGTTGGATGAGGAGAGGTTGATTATCGGGTAATGGAACCTTAGCAAGCTAGTCTGTGATGACCTGCCCTTTAAAAGATTTTTGTGAAATAAACCCTAGGTCGAATTCAGTAAGGAGCATGATCCATTTGGTAGTATGATAGTTATGATAACTCTTGTTCATAATGTATCAAAGTATATTATCATGAGCGATGACAAATATAGTGTGGTTAAGCATATAATGACATAGTTTTTGGGTGGCAAAGACTACAACAAAGCATATATTTTCCATGTATAAATAGTGGGTTTCATAGCTAACTAGCATACAAATGATGTAGTATATAGCTCACTCATGATTGATCTCATTATTTTGGTCTAAGAGTGTGCCAAGTACAAAGTTCATAGCAAAAATGTATAGGGTAAATGGTAGTTGTGGGTGTGGGGGAGATAAAACTGGTGAGGAGGTAAGGTAGGATTTGATTGAATCAAAATATTTTTTATAGTTTTAATCCCATTTGAAGGAAACCCCCTTTTTTAAGAGGTGATTAAATGGCTTGCACTTATCTAAAAGTTGTGCAGTAAAGCGATGTATAGACTGAATTTTGCCTTGCAGACCACATAATTGTTTGAGGTTTGTTGGTGGAGGTATCTTGATGATGGCTCTAACTTTTTTAGGATCCACTTCAATGCCTCATTGAGAGACAATGAACCCTAGGATTTTGCTTGAGGTGACACCAAAGACACATTTCGTTGAGTTAATATGAACATTATTTTTGAATAGGTGATCAAAGATTTTGTGTAGATTAGCAAGGTGTTGCAAATGCTATTTTGATTTAGCAATGAGGTCATCGATGTAGTCTTCCATAATTTTGTGCATGTAATAATGGAAAATGTAGGTCATTGCATGCTGGTAAGTTTCCCCAAAATTTTTAAGGCCAAAATGCATGACCTTATAGAAAAATATCCCCTAAGGGGTTGTGAAAGAAGTCTTGTGTTGGTCAGCTAGGTTGATTTTGATTTTATTGTAGCCAAAAAATATATCCATGAGAGATATCATTTCATGACCCATAATGAAATTGACGAGCGATTCAATGTTGGGTAGGGGGAAGTTTTCCTTGGTACAATATTTGTTCAAGTCATGGAAGTCAGTGCATAAGTGAACCTTGCCTGAGGGCTTAGGTATTGGTACCATATTGGAGACCCATTCAGGGTAATCAATAGATTGAATGAAATCTATGTCAATAAGCTTTTGGATCTCATATTTCACTAGCAATGCAACTATAGGATGCATGAAGTGAAATTTTTTATTGATAGGTTTGGCATATTTATTGAGAGTGAGGTTGTGCACTACTAGAGAAGGATTGAGTTTAGGCATGTCCTTCTAGGAACAAGTGAAGACTCTAATATATTCCTTGAGGAAGGTGATAAAAAAGATACACTCTTCTGGAGAGAGACTAGTGGTGAGTTTGATAATGTGTGTATTGGTGGGATCATCATCGATATCGACATCAATGGTTTCTTCTACGAGCATGTGGGAGCTATCTTGGAGCTATTCTAAAATTAGGATAACATGGAGGTCATCGATAGCCTCAAGTAATTCAAAATTATCATCTAGATATACATCAATATGATGGACCCATGGAATGTGAGTTGGGGTGGATGGTGAAGGTGTGATTGTCATGCGCAAGATAGAAGGTGATAGCAAAAAGTCTTATGGTGAAGGTGTTGGTGAAATGTGGGTGAAATAGATGAAGTTAGGGTTGGGTGTGTTGTTATGATGTGTGGGAGATGAATATAAAAATGGGGAGAATATATCCACATCGACCATGTGATAGAATCCGTATAGGTCATGGAAGATGATGAATTTGATGAATATAAAAATGGGGAGAATATATCCACATCAACCATGTGATAGAATACGTATAGGTCATGGAAGATGATGAATTTAATGATAGGATTTCAAGAATATTTGAGCATTGTGTGAGGTTTAAAGGCAGTCATAAAACCATAGATGGGAAGTAAGATTGTGTTGAAAATCAATGAAGTTTCTAGGAAGTGGATTTTGGTATGGTTTAATTTATAGGTGATGAAGATGTAGGTGATATGGAAGGCTCTAGATGAGGAGCCATGAGAGATAATGTGGTAAATTTATCAACTAGCACATCGATACAATAAGCAGAAGTTGTGTCATTAAGAGACATATCTTGGAAGAAATTGCATGGAATGGTAATGGTAGAATGGGGGATAGGCTCTCATACAGGATGTCCATGTCAATGTAGTCTTCCAATGTGTGTAGGTGTTGGCATGGGATGCAAAGAAAGGTCTTGAATCTCATCCTCAAGCTTATGTATGATGGAGGAGTGATAGTCTAGACTAGATTTATTTATTGAACATGGGGGTTAATAGGTGTTCATAACCCTTTTTCATAGTGTCCTAGACCAAATATGTGCCAATAGAAATATAGAAGGTAACGTAGGACAAATTGGGGGCTTGACATATGGTCTAGAGTACCACAAAAACTATATTGTGATGGTGGAGGTATAGTGATCAGGGATGAGGAGTCAAGGCTGACATAAACAAAGTTGGTATAGTTGTCAAGGGGACCTAGTCACACAATGGTACTGATGGTTAAATAGAGGCTAAAGGATAGTTCAAATCCTATGTGGATTAGAATATTGGGGGTTGCACATGAGCATACAAAAAATTGTAGTCACCAGATCCAGTGTTTTTCATAAAAATTAACACTCAGGGTGTCGCATGTGTTGGAAAATGAGGTGGAAAATTAGAATCCAAGGAGGATGATGTCAGTTGGGAATCAAAAATAATGGGAGGTGGATAATGGATTAATTTAGCATCTAAGTGGAAATCTAGTTATTCCCAATCATGGTATTCAACTATGATAGATGGAATGGGGTGGTTCATGTGGGATAATTGCATGGTTGTGGTACAAGGAGTGGATGTTGAGCTATGCAAATATGTGAAAGATCATGGTCATGGATGAAAAGGGAGTGGTAGAATTTGAGGAGTGGGAAGGAGAGGAGGTTCAGTGGAGGAATATGGGTGAGATTGGATAGGAGGTGACGATGATGGGGATGAGAAAGGTGGAATCATAGGAAGAGGATTTGTGGAAGAATATGGTTGAGAAGGAGGGGGAGGCCATGAGGAAGGTGGTAAGAAAGTAATGGTAGTAGAACAAAGTTTCATGCTAGGTAATGATTATTGTGGGGATGATATTGGTGTGGAAATATATGTAGGTGCTCCTAATAAGTGAGGAGAATGGATGGGAAGTACATGAGTGGAGGATGATGAGGGTCTTGGGGGAAGGTTTGTGATGTTGTAGAATTTTAAGGGATCCCCATTGGTAGGAATACAATGGACAAGCCCGTAATAGATATATTTAGGACAATGTTGTAAGGTAGAAGAGACACATTGCATGTCTCTAATCCATGAGAATTTGAGCAACATATTATACTATATCTCATCCTAAATAACATGAAATAGGATAGATATGGTTTAAACATTAATGTGAATAGGTAGTAAAATAGAGCCTATTATGGGTTGCATTGAACTATTGAATGCTCTAAGGTCGATCGATGGTGTGGTGAAATGAGTGGGTGGGATGTGTAAATGATGTAGAGCAGCCTTAGAGATGATGCTTATGGAGGAGCTCATATCAATGAGAATACACTTGGAGGTGATATCATTGATGGTTTCCTGGATGTGAAGGGGTGGATCTACTCCTTCCCCTACAAGTTTGGTGATCTCATGTTCATGAAATATAATGGAGGATTGGAGGAAATGATGTATGTTTCCCATAAAGTAAACAAACATATTTATATAATGTGTTTCAAGGTTGATGGATCAGAGGATGTCATTTAATACCTCATTATGGGGTTGAGATTGTTGTAAGAGATCGAATATGGACAACCTAGCTAGAGTGTTGCATAAATAGCGTGTAAGACTACCACAAATAGTGATGATATTTTGTAATAAGCATGGTGAGGCCTGGGTTATGATAGAGGGCTATAGATAAGTGAAGGGTGTCGAGGGAGTAACCAATAGTACATCCTATCAGGGTAGATAGTGTTGGGCTTTAGTGGTAAGTTTTATCATGCCAATGATACCACATGAGTGTGGATATCATTGGATATTATTAACCTATCTAGCTTGTCCTTGAGGACTGGATTGGAATTAGTCCCTCGATGTTTAGGTAGCAAATTTTGATATATTCCCAAATTTTTATTTTGACGTGCAAGGGGGTTTGAGACCTCAATGGTATCCCAGTTAATGAGGTCTTGAACAAGACCAAAAAAGTAATAACACGACTCTATATCATGGCTACGCTGTCAATGTATGCTTAAAAGTCCTATTCGATATATCCTCAAGGCTTGGGTTTATTAGGATCAAGGGGTCAAATATTGGGTAAGGTAATGTGACCTACATAATAAAATCACTAAAATAGAGCTAGTAAGGGCTTGGATAATGGGGCCAAATTATACTACAAAAGCTATAAATAAATACCACGAGGCTATGTCAATCAGGGTGTAGGAGGTGCACTAGTCTAAAAAAAATATTATGGTGGAGGTGGAGGTCGAGATATGGATGAAGAGATGGGAGAAGTTGCTACCACCTGGTTGGTTTATGGTGGTCTAGTATAGGGTTGATTTGGCATATTTCTATTGAAATAAAATTTGGAATTATACGAAGGTTTCTGTCTGAGCTTGATCTTACCTGATTGGACTTTGATGTCCTTAATAACCTTGGTTTGGGTGGTAGCTTCCTCAAACGTGTGTCTTTGATGAAGCTATAATGAGTTAGAAATATTCTTGTGAAATTTTTTTGAGAAGAGCATAACCAACTCAATGGATGGGAGGCTATGAGAGAGATCATGTATAACCGATATTCATTTAGAAACAAACTCGATAATAGATTCATCATCTGCCTGACGTAGGTCGTAGACATCTAAGAAGTTAGTTGTTCTTATTTATGTTGATGGAAAAGTGTTCCAAGAATGAGTTGGTCAATTGCTCAAAGATGTACAAGTTGTGGTGTGGAAGCATGTTGTACCAATCTAAGGCTTGTCCCCCAAGTGATATGGAGAAGGTACATAATATGAGGGGGTTTCTACTATGAAGTTGATAGCAAGCTGAGCGATAGTTTTTGATATGTTCACAAGGATCCTCTTTGCATTTGTATTTATAAAACTTTAGGATATCGAAGCGATAGGGGTAGGGAGGAATAGAAACTTATAAGTGGACTAGCTCATTGTAAATTTCATCATATGCAGGATGTTTTTGCCCATAACTATCTATATGGAGGTTGATCATCTTAACTTCGTCTTACAAAAGTTTAAGCTCAGGTGTTAAGGGTGTAGAGGATTGTATAGGGGTAGGTGGAGCTTGGGAATGTGGAGGATACTAGATTTGTTGTTCCTCCTAGTTTGGGAGAGGGATATATTATGATGGTGCCTATAGGTGAGGCTTTTGGATATCATAGGAGGTTGAAGCTAAGGGGATACCCTATGGTAGATTAGATATATGTTGAGGGTAGTAGTATTGTTTTTGTGGGGCTTGTGGTTTCTAAATCAAGATATATGGAATAAGGGTCTGCTATAGTGGTTGGGTTGTAAGAGACGATGACCATGAGAGGATTGTTGTGAAGAATGTGGGTGTAGTAGGCTATGGTGGAGGTAATGTTATCTACATGAGTGGTGCTGGTGGTGGGTGAAATGATGTAGGGTTATGCATAAGGAGTTGGAATCAAAATGTACTTGTAAAAAAATGGTGAATCCTAATCAAAATCAAGGTGAATCATGGTGAATCCTAAGAAAATCAAATCAATCTTCACACCAAAATTTGAGGAATTTGAAACCTTAAAACATAAGTTTATTTTTGGGGTGCAATTTGACCTATTAAATCACATTATAAACCCAGGTGTTGTAGGTAAGTTGGAGAGGAGAGGGCAATCCTCCAAGGGAGGTCCCAGGTTCAAATCTCCACCCTACAAAAAATTTGAATTGGGTATCTAAAATCTAATTGATAATGTTGGTGCGGGTAGGGTTGGGTGTGACCCTCGGGTGACTTTGATGGTGTAGAACCCCCTATTCATGGTATCTCAGACCAAGGTAGATCTGCAAGGCATTTTTTGCTTAAAAAAAATCACATTATTATTTCATAAACAAAACATCACCATTAGATCAAGCTCAAAACGAGCTTTCCAACAAGTACAAATATGGCTATGTTTGGATATATATTATGGCAAATTGATCCTAAGAAAAAATTGGTCTTGAAAATTTTAGGTGAATGGGCTAACGTCGAGGGTCCTCATATTCACCAATTTCTAATTTTGGAAATCCTAATATTCACCCAATTTGTGAATATTCACCACTGTGCATAACCTTGAGATGAAGTATAAAAATATGGCACATGTATCCAACAAGAAACATGATGGATGGAAAATGTAGGTGGCATAGGATAGCCTGGAATATTTATAGGATAAGATGTAGGTCATGAGTTGTAGGTGGGAAAGAACCCAAGATCTGGAGCTCGAAGTGAATGTGGTGGAGGTATGTGGAATATGGGTGTTGATGAATATGGGGTGATGCACCATAAATTATAGCGTGGTGGAATATATGTAGAGGTAATGAGGGAGAATGATCATGGGCTTCAATGGTAGAATCCTAAGGAGGTGGTGTGTTCAAAGTGGTCTTACCAGACAAGGGAGATGAGGTATGTTGAGGTAGTTGGTACGAGAATTATTATGGTTGAGAAGGCGATTATGATGTAGCATCAAAGGATACAAAGTGGGGTTGTTGGAAGGATGGTGGTTGTGATGCTTGAAAAGTGTCCTAATATGATGATGTGAGAGATGCATATTGGGGCTCTATAGGAGGCTGCAATAAAGTGATTTTTGATGAGGGCGATTGCATGGTTGGAGTGGAATATAATGGGTCTAAAATCATATTTACGGTAGGGGTGAATGAGGCAACCTTGGTGTGAGTGTGACTAAGTAGGAAAGAGTCATTATCAAACAATTATTGAGATAGACTTTGGAAGAAAGAATGTGCAAAGATAGGTGAGGTAAGAGTGATCTCCTCATCAATAGTAAAGAGAGGAGGTAGATGTCTCGGAGCGATGTAGATGATGTGATCATAAAATGTAGAAGGTAGGTTAGGTGAAGGTGAATGGAGAAGGAATGGGAGATATTCACCTGAGGAAGTGGGAGTCTCATCATGAGATCTAGTGTGTGTGGGAAGTAAGTTCAAATCTATGGGGAGATCTATTGTGATTGTATCAACTTCCCCTATAGATGGAGGGTAAGAAGTTTACTTATTGGAAGGGATGAAGAATACCTCATCCTCAATGAGTTCTTACTTGTGTTCTTGACTACATGTTATTACATGCATGATGTCGTGTATGGTGTATTTATACTCAGAACTATTTAGAAATGAAAATATGAGATTATGGGTGTGATATGTGTGGGGTTTTTGAGTAACCCTATGAAATTTGGATAGTTTTTGTGCCTGGAAAAATAATTTAAAGGGCACTATGCGAATTGAGACCTGATTTGTAGGTTGACCTATGAATTGGACTCATACTATAAATCTGATAGAAAAATTAGAAGTGACATGCTATAGACAACAAATGAATGTGCTGCTAATCAGTGGATGTACTAAAACCAATTTTTGTGAGGATGCAAATAGTGTTTAACTAGTATCAGTTCTAAATGTAGAAAATAAAATGTTTATTTTTCATGTATTTTGATGTTGAAACTTACTTCCTAGAAAATATCACAAGAAGTAGGTAAATTTATAAAATAAATGGGAGTGTCGTCAATATGGAACCTCCTACAACACCCAAGGGCGCACATAATAAAATAGTGTCTCAACGAGCAAGTGGGGACATGTATGGAATGTGTAGTAAAATGATATCCAAATGGGGAGGCTCAAAATGGACTAATGAGTCCAATATTCTCTCACAAAAATAGGTGGTACTGTATAGGACCTGCTACTAGCCCAGTCAAGCGTTTGCTTCACTCTCAGGTGAGTTTAGTCAAAAATGGTAGTTATCATGTTTACTAATTATGTGAGCCTTGTGAACGAAGGAATCTAATATTGTCCTACTCTGAAAGTCCCTTCTGGTGATGAATACCAAAAAACTAGTCTTTTATGGTGATGAAGTCCAAAAAACCATTCCTGAGGGCTACTAAGGTGTTTAGGGGGTGAGCTGGTGGAAGGAGATGAAATCCAATGTCACAATTTTGGAGTGATGGATGAAGTACAATCTCACCACTATGTATACCACATGAGTGTGTGTAGGTGTCTTTGTTATCATTGGGGGAAAACAAATATGACTATCTAGATGTTTTTTTCATAAATGAAAGCTAGGTCTAGATGCATTTTCAAAATGAAACTAGATTTATATGCATTTTTAAAATGTAAACTAGTCCTATGTGCCTTTTTAGAAAATAAATAAGGATATATTCTATGAAGTATGTAAGCAAGTAAAGTGAAGCATGTGATAAAAGGGATTTTGGAACCCTAATTTTAAAACATGAAAGAAATGTGAGATTGATTGTGCAAAAAAGAAATTTGAAATCCTATGTTAGAAGATGCGAAAAGGAATTGGAAATGATTTGTGAAAAGATATTTGAATTTGATGTGCAAAAGGAATTGAAATCCTATGTTAAGGGTAAAAAGGAATTATAACCCTAATCTAAAAAACATGAAAGAGATTTGAAATTGATTATGCACAAAGAAATTTGACTCTTATGCTAAAGGATGCTAAAGGAATTGGAAATGATTTGCAAAAAGATATTTGAAATTGATGTGCAAAAGGAATTGAAATCCTATGTTAAGGTCAAAAAGGAATTATAACCCTAATCTAAAAAAAACATGAAAGATATTTGAAATTGATTATGCACAAATAAATTTGACTCTTATGCTAAAGGATGCTAAAGGAATTGGAAATGATTTGCAAAAAGAGATTTGAAATTTATGTGCAAAAGGAATTGAAATCCTATGTTAAGGTAAAAAATTAATTATAACCCTAATCCAAAAAAAAACATGAAAGATATTTGAAATCGATTATGCACAAATAATTTTGACTCTTATGCTAAAGGAATTGGAAATAATATGAGAAAAAAAATTGAAATTGATTTGCAAAAGGAATTGAAATCTTATGTTAAAAGCAAAAAGGAATTATAACCCTAATCTTAAAAAAAAACATGAAATAGATTTGAAATTGATTATGCACAAAGAAATTTGACTCTTATGCTAAAGGATGCTAAAGGAATTGGAAATGATTTACGAAAAGAGATTTGAAATTGATGTGCAAAAGGAATTGAAATTCTATGTTAAGGGAAAAAAAGAATTATAATCCTAATCTTAAAATAAAACATGAAAGATATTTGAAATTTATTATGCACAAAGAAATTTGACTCTTATGCTAAAGGATGCTAAAGGAATTGGAAATTATTTACGAAAAGATATTTTGAAAACTTAATCTAAATGTGATTTTTGAGAAATGAAGTTGAAATGCTTTTGAGAAATAAGAGACAACAAAAACTTCTGATCTAAATGTAGGTTTTGGAAATGAATGGAAAATACCTATCGAAAATACATAAAAGAATGAATTGCAAAATTTAGAAAAGGGAAGAAGAACTAGTTTGACGCATGTAACTTACAAAGTGAAAAGGAGAATGCAATTTTGAATTGAATGATAGCGAATAACTATGAAATAAATGAAAGGAATTTTGAAACATTTTGATAGACCTAATTATCATTTTAAAAGGACTAACCGTACAAAATAGCAAAAATACATTTAGAATGTAAATTTGCTATGCAAAAGAAACACAAAAATAGAAAATACCAAGGGGAATACCTGATTGTTGAGATGTCAGATGGGTTTTTTGAATATTCTATTGTGATGCCCTACTATGTTAGGGTTTTATGAAGCAATATGGAAAAATTTGTAGGGTGACCTACGAATTAGATTTTGATTCGCATGCTAGGGGGAAAATCAGGTTTAAGAGCTTCAAACTTCTTTTTTGTTGGATTGAAGTGCTTTTTAGGGCTTAGGTAGGTTTTTTTCTACCATGAGGGTACTTGAAATAGGATAAAAAACTAGATACTGCATCAGATTCATAAGAAAACTAGTCTAATGCAACCTTTTGTGGGGGTCCCACCGAGCATTCTAGAATGAAGCTAACTAAAAGTGACCATTTGATCAAACAACTTAAATAACATATAAATTGCTTAGAAATTCTGCTTTTCATTTATTAAGAGTGTTTTTGGGTTTCATTTTCTATTCTATTTACAAACATGAAGAAATCTGATGGTCGCCTTTAGGTCCCCTCAATGCAGATGGGCTTTTGTGTGCATGGGCCACTAGTAGTTTGGTTCTCTTGTACCTGATATTGAGACCTAAAAAATATGATTAGTAAGTTTTGGGGCCTACCTCAGTCAAGCCCCATAGTGATAAAGATAAATTTGACATAAAAGTAACATGAAAAATGATAAAAATTGAAAGGAAATGCTACTAAAACATTAAAGAACTGATACTTGTTGATTTTGTTGGTGTAGACCAACTACAAGGTCAATTTGTAGGGTGGCCTACAAATTGGAACTTAGATTCATAGGAAAATGGGTGAATTGGACTATGAATTTCATTTGGTGGAGATCCTTTGTCTGGATGGGCTCCCAAGATGCTTTGATGCTATTTGTTTGGTTTGGAATTGTCAGATGCAACTCTCGTACAATTTTGGCTGAGTTTCTATAAGGTGACTAAAAGGGAAGAGAGAGGTAAAATGAGGGGTGGAACCATCTATTTATAGAAAAGGCTAAGGTTAGGTGGGTGGTTATATGAACCAAATCTTAGAGTCAATCCCTAGTGAGGTTAGGTTATGGTTTTTGGGAGGTGTCAAGCCCACATGTCCTAAAGGAATATCTCATCCTCACATGTATGAGGAAGGGTTAAGGTTAGCCAAGGTTAGCTAAGTCCTAGGTTAGGTTGGGATTTAGTTAGGGTTTATATAAATATCCTAACTAATTCATGGTGCACACATGTGTGAGAGTGTGCTTAGGGTTAATTTTGGCTTAGGATCCTAATTAAACTTACTTAGGTGATAAAGTGCACTTAAGTGAAAAGTGACTTGTAAATTAGAATCTTGATTAGCCTAATTAGGATTTTTAGTGGGGAATGGTACCATGGGGTCCTAATTAGGTGTATAAAAAGGCTTAGGTTACCTTAGGGGGCTATTAGATGGATTCAAAGTGGGTAGGAAGCATCTCGGGTGTTTTTAACCTAGTTTTTGTAGGTTTGGAGTCTAAAAGTGATCAAGGTCACCTACAGATGACTAAAGAAGCCTATGATGGATTATGATGGCCTATAGTGGTCTAAAAATAACTAGAAGTGAGCATGTACGAGTTTTGGGTGTCTTCAAAATATGCCTATTTCATAAGTATTGGGCAAATCTTTAGAAGTATCTAAGATCACTTTTTGGATCCTTTCTTTGATTACTATTTTTGTGTATTGTTGCTCTCTGTTTCCAAAGTTTAGATCCTTTATTGGAGAGGTCGATGAAGTAATATCCTTATCCAAACTTTCCACTATATTTTCTTGATTTAGGATCTCGAAAGAGTTATGGAGAGTTGTTTGGTATTGGTATTGAGCTCTTCTTCTTGGATTATTTCTTCTACCTATAGCCTATGTAAAACCATAATTATTTTTTTATCTTGAGTTTATTATGGAGGATTCAGATAACGAACTCTTGCAAAATGGCCATATTCATGGTATTTTATGCAATTGAAAGGAATAATTTTAATATTCCAATTTTTGTGAATATTCTTTAGAATCATTAATTTGTAATCTTATTGCCTTCGGTAAACCTTGACTAAAATTCACCTTTACACAATTTTTTATGTAATATACCATTGACCTAGATCTAGTATTCTTTGAGATCTTAACAAAATTATCTATCTGGTTGTTAATCCCTGCTAGAATATTTTCATTCCACTAGAACCATAGGAGGAAAGGGATTCTAACCCACACAGGAATTTTCTCTGATATCTCTTCAAGAGGATTGTATTCTTCGAACCAATGGTTCATGTACAAACCAACTAATCTATAAAATCGTGGACCCTTGTCAAAAATTACCTCTCTTTCCTCTGGTGTATCAAACATAACTAAGAAGTAACCTCTGCCCACTATAGAAAGCTCGATTTGGCCTTTGACATATTCATATCAATTTTTACTCACCCACACTTGGATGTTTCTTGATGTAGGCCAAATATTTGAGAATTTATAGATAAGAGCATAATTTTTAAGCCTTTTAACTTTGATATTAGCCTATGGGAAGTGGATTTTAAGCATCGAAACAATTTTCCTCTTTTAAATAAAGCTAGATTTACTTGAGATCATTGGACCTTTACCTAGGATTGAATTTGTAGTTTTGGAACCGATCACTCCATCTACAGAGGGGAGGGGCAGATCCCCTCCATCTGGTTTTGCATTGGGCACCTTTCAAAACTAGAAGCTAACTTGCTTCCTATAAGGAAAAGACCTGCTACCATTACTGGAACACACTATCGTATTTTATCTTCTACCTACATAGACCCAAAAACCCTAATCTTCATCACAATCAATAAAATATTAACAAGTGAGATGAGAGAGGTACAAAATATTTGCTTCATCATTAAGTAATTGGATCATAAAATAATATATGGCAGTTGCACAAAATTACGAATAAAGCTCATCATGTAGAGTTGTCAAAATTAAATCCATTTACATGATATTATAATTGTATTTTTCTTTATTATCAACCTATGAATATGATCAGTGGATAGATATAGTGAAACACCCAATTTCTATGCCAACCAACATGACCTAACTATCCTAACATGTTATTGTTCCATCCTCTTTTCAATTCATCATCATTGCATCCACTGTTGGCACACCTATTTGTCATCCATTTTTTCTACACCAATGCTACATTTTATTTTTGGTGCTTCGATGTGTTATTTATTTTTGGTGCATCAACAATGTTTAACGTACTTAGTTGTACCAAAATATCCTTCAAAAATCTACAAACCATGATATTTCTAACCAACATCCAAATGGAATTATTGTAGTATCAAATGTTTACAAATATACACCTAAAATTACACAAAAATGATCTAAAACAACTAAGCAAAGCACTTCATTTAGTTACTATGTTTAAGAAAAATATTTATCATAGATTGTAGTCTAGTCCATCAGTAAACGTTTATTCAACTACATTAAAAAATGTAATAAGTGTAAAAAACGAGTCATTTTGAGGCCTTGTCAAAATATTCTAATGGTGGGGAATGAGTAAGGTTCTAGTATCCTTAGCTCTTTAGGTAGCTACCTCCATCTATCCTTAGACTCCTTAAGGGTATAAATATAATGTTATATCCATACAACATGGAAGACAATAATAGTTTCATCCTAGTGTTGGGATATCCATGGTGCAACCATAAGTTTTAGTTCCCATTATTATTGCTATTTTATTACCTAGGTTTCCATATGATGTTCATGCCTTTTCTTCAAGGGGTTATGCCTCCCAACTATTTGATATGCTTGATTTTATCTAAACCATTCTATCTCATTTTTTATAATGGAGTAGAATATCTCAAGATATTATCTCCCATATATGGATTGGGGGTTTGATTCAATTTGATTACCCAAAATATAGGTATAAATATAAATTGACACACTAGATTGTTATTTTATTTAAAGAGAGAGATACAAACCTTTATAAATTCTATTGGTATGGTAATATCTTTAATCTCTCTAGCAAGTGCTAATTCAAGTAGGATTATGCACAACGACGAATATTCACCAATAGGGCGAATATTTGCATTTTTAAAAATTCAAAATGGCAAGTTTGGGCGACCCTAGATGTCGATCCTTTCACCTAAAATTTTTAGGACTTCTTTTTTTTTGTGTCAGTTTGCCATTCATTGATAATAGTATTACGTTTTTTTAAAACTCACCAACACTCCCACCTAAATTGTGGATCATTTTCACCTTAAATTTCTAAATTTTTAAATTTATCCTGCCTAACTCATCAACTATAAAACTATAAATAACCAACATGCTAGTGATACTTTTTCACTTAACCGAACTGAATAGTACATTCTATCTATTGCAAAATTCCATCGAAGTTCAACCGGGTCCAAAAACCTGTTGATTCGGGTCAAAAATCCATTCGGCCCGAAATGGAATCCATATATACACTTGGAATGATAGTGAGGAAAATTTCTTTACCTGAACCAATATCCAGATTTTGATATGCACCCAGGTTGAAATCTGTCTACTTGACATAGTTTTGCACACAGACTGACATAAAGATCGATTGCATAGATATTCACCTGGACCGACATACCATATTTATTTTGTACCCAAACTACCACATGAAAAATAATTTGTAGCCATTCTAGTATTCAGATGGCCTAATAAAGTTTTGATTCCATATTGACATCCTGTTCCTGCTCTGCACCCAAACCAACATCTGATCTTTGTTCTGTACCCAGATCGACATCTAACTAAACCAAAATCTGAGCTTTATTCTGTACTTGGACCACCATTTGGTACTAACCTATACACAAATTGAAATTTACACAAACTACAAACAACCTGACACAAGACTGCAACTGACACTATTATTAAACTGGGTTGACTATTGATCTTTTTTCCAGCCGCTTCTACCTCTGGACCTTTTTCTGTACCAGGTACTCTATTTCTTAAAACATTGTGAATTTGTGATGCTGTGGGTTTTTTGATTTTTTAGAGAATATGAGTTGAAGTAGTTGTAGAAATAAGATATATTTTTCTGTCATCTCATTGCAATTTTTCTTTTATTATTTTTTAATCATTTATTAAAAATAAGTCAATGCTCTATTTCCCATGTTATTCTCTATTTCGTCCTATTCTCCATGTTTTCCCATATTTTCTCTCTTTCTATTAACATTCTTTGATTATTTATTTCTATTGAGATATGTTTTTCTGTTACAAGATTATGAGTAGGTAATTTCTTTGGTTCTCTAAGGACATTGTGATGCTCTATTTTGCATACACAAGTTTTTGTCTTACATTTATTTGAATTTATATATTAATTAGTTGTATGCTCTTCTTAGTTACAAGTGTTATCTCCAGTGTAGTGGTAAAAAGAACACAATAAATCATGTTTATAAATAGGTATGTATTTTCTACCAAACCAGCATCTGTTTATTCTAATTACTACATTATATTGAGCCCTCACATAATTAAAATTTCTTCATTTTATTACTTTTTTAAATTGAAAAATATTTTATTTACAAGTAAAATGTCACCTATTGGCAATGCAAATAAGGGGGCCAAATATTCTACTGAAAAGAGTATCCTAAATTATTTTAACAATATATCAAAATCCAATAAGCCATCGACATCGAAGAAAATTAAAGGTACAAATGATTTTTGACTTCTGAACAATTAGTTGTATATTCAATTATTATTTTAAATAATGTTTTATTTCTCATATAGTTAACTCATAGTATGTGCCTCTATCCATATTTCATGATGATATGCATCATATTCTTGTTTGTAAGTTTTGTTTGTAAATCCAAAAATGATAAAGAATAGTATTCTATGCTACTATGTAGAATACCCTGTTGACCCTGATATGCCTCCACTTGAATATATTCCTCACCAAGATATGCCTTCTAATGAAAATTCTCTTAACAATGACATCCAAAAAACACTTGAAGATATTCCTCAAATGGACATGCCAGCTGAAAATGAAAGCGATAAATCAAATACATTAAAATATTCTTTTGAATATTCAAGAAAAAATACTAAAAATAGAAAGACATCTAGTTGGGATATTGGAAGGGCATTTAAAGATGAATGGGCAGAAAAATTTCCATTAATAGAACCTATCCCTTCCATGGACAACTAATTCGAACAAAAATAATGTACATGCAAAATTTTTAGTTGGAAACTAGGTAAGGATCACAGGATGCAAAATAAGAAAGATACAATAGAAAAACATGCTAGTAAAGTTTATGTAAAAGTATGAGGAGGCAATGGTAAAATAAAAAATAAGTTAAGTGGAAGGATGCATTAGAATGTATGCATGTCAGATGTGCAATAGAATATAAAAATCACTTAAAGAAACAACAATATCTTGTTGCGAAAGGTGGAACGATTAAATCCCAATTTCAAAAAATTCATAAGACCACTTTAGTTTAAAAAATCTTGCAGTTGGCTGTTGTATATAATATTCTTAAAAAGGGTAGACCCATATTTCTTATTTTAGTAATTATAAGCACCTATTTGAAATAGTCAATGTGCAAAACCTTCCTAGTTCCTATTGGTTAGATCGAAGTGGTTGAGAAATGGTAAAATATCTATCATTAGTTAAGAAGGACCTGAGAGAGAAAGTAAAACATGCCATATTCATATCACTTTCTATTTATGACGTGATGATTGTGGATAACACATCATGAATTTGCATGCATGTGTATATATTTCAAAATCATGTAAGGTAGCCTAGTTTTCTAGGATTACATAAGATGGCGTAAAGTTCAAATGCAAAAAAAATCTATAATATTATTGTGAGTAGTTTAAAGGATATTGCAGGAATGAATGATATAGAGATGGCCATAAAGTTAATATGCATCAGAGCTGATGGTGTTGCTATAATGCAAGGGCACAGGAATTGTCGTAGTGTTCATCTCAAAATGTTAGTTTTCCCATATATGATACCCATTCATTGCATGGATCATAGAGTAAATATAGCATATAAAATCATGAGCTCTTTTGAAAATGTTGCAAGAGTAGAAGACCTTATTCATGAAATACATTATTATTTTTCTTATAGTCCAAAAATATTTGTAGAGTTTCAACAATTTTCACTAGGAGTTACAGAAGGAAAAAAATTGTTAAAAGATGTGGATACAAGGTGGATTTGAATGTATCAACCTACACACAGAGTTTTTAAAGAATATCAATCATTAACGGGGTTGATGTAGGCAAATCGTAGGGCTGTTGATAAGGTAAAATATCTACTATTCTGTTTGACTGACTTTGAAACCCTTTTAACGTTATGTGGTATTCTTCTAATTTTACATGAAATGAATAAGTTTATTAAACTTGTACAAGAGAGAATCATCTATATCATTGATTTCATAAGGATGAGAAAGCAAATATGTGTGATTATTGCTAGGTTATATATGTCCAATTTTTTTTGAATATCCCTTGTTTGATAGTTGAAATACATTAACAAACATAAAAAAATCCAAAAAAGCCTTTTAAATTTTGACATCAGTGATCATATGTGTATTAATGTTCATGAAAAGATGATACCTTTGTATTATTTTGAAAGATAGACAAGTATAGTTGCTGATGATGTTGAACAAGTTCCTGTAACACACAATAGATTTAAAGTTGTTTTACATAAAACAAAGATAAATTTGTTTAAAATAGCATAATCATTGACAAAAGATATACAAGAATGGTTTCAAAGAGATGAGTTGCTTGAGGCAATGGGTGTGGTTAACACCATGTTTTGGGGTCCTTGTACTGAATACAATTCTACATGAGTTGTTTGTAAAATATATGTTCATACTTATTAAGCATTTTAGTAAAAGTGTGGAAGTCAATGGTGTTGAAATAAAAGGTATACTCAACAAAGATATTTTAAAACAAAATTCATCGCATTTTGGTGGAACAATGGTTGAACAAACATCACTTTTGAGTAATATCAATGATACTGGTTCCATTGCACGTTTGTGGCAAAAATTGTATCCAAGTAGTATCTTACAAGATACTATTATTTATATGAATTGTCAAACAATGATATTGGGATCTGTGGAAGATGAGAGGATTTTCAATGCACTATATTTCATTAAATCTAAATTTCACAATAGGCTGGACAAAAATTTAGAAAATTATTTGAGATTTTATGTGTCATCGTATCAGTTGAACACATTTCCTTATGATAGGGCATTAGCATATTGGAATTCCCTTGTAGGCAGAAGGGGTACCGATAATATGAACAATAATAAGGATAATTATGATTTCAGTGATTAGATTATGGGGACACTGATAATTGCTATGCATAATAGTGATTCCTAGACAAGTTGATAAGTGTTTGTTTCAACTACTTGATTTGTGAATTTTCTAGTATTGTGATTTTTCTAGTATTTCACAACATTAATAAATTTGAATTTATTTGATATCAGATTTCACAATAATGATTTTGGATAAGCTGATAATTTTTGTTTTAGCTACATGATTTGGGATTCTAGACAAGCTGAGAATATTTTTTTATGGATCCAAGTGTTGTTTTTGAAATAGTTTTAATTGCATTTATATCATAGTATTTGTTTGTTTTAGTTACCTGAATTGTATTTTTTAAAATATTTTACAACCTTGTTCAATATGAATGTGTTTATTTGTCATCATAAGATTGTTTCATCTATCTAAATTATAACTTTATTCTTTATCACACAACATTATCTTTCAAATTATATATTTTATGATTTAAAAGATATAATTCTCTTTCATAATCAACATAACTAAGTTGAATGGTGAATATAGTTTAATCATTCATTTCTTTTCATATTGTAATTATGAATATAGTTGAATCGTTACAAATTTAAAAAACAACACATGAATATAAATAGAAACAACCAATGAGTGATAGAAGATATTAAAAAAATCCTTTTTCATTAATTGCATAGAAAATATACAATACCAATTGTTTATAGAACCACCATCCAATTTTTTTTTCAACAATGATAATGTTTTACAACAAAGCAATTTTTTCAAGGGTGAGCATGGGCAAATTCAGATTCTCCTTGTGCACATGGATTACCTAGGCCTTGAGATTTAGTATTTCCTTATATATCTACATCTCCTTGAGTTTGAGATGCTCCATGGATATCTGCATCTCCTTTAGTTTGAGATGCTTCTAAAGTTGTAGGTTCCTTTCCTTTATCTCCTATAACAATAAACTACTTAGGCCATTTTAGTGATCCCATTATAATGAGGACTTCCTCTATCTTTTGTAAGCTCCCCAACAACAATCTATCATCTTTGGTTGGATCCTCAAGGACTACATGTTCATATTGTTTAAGATTCTTCTTAAGTAAGATATTTGGATCCATTTTGTGCTTGAGGATAATTTCTTTTAGATAATTATTATCCTTTACCTTAGTTTGTAAGGTCTCCTTCATTGTTATCACATTTAAGATTGATTTCTTTGTAGCCTCGAGATTAAAAGCCAAGAAATTAACTTGTTTCTATAAATTCTAGAATTTTTTCTACATAAAAATTAAAGAAAACCTTATTTATTCAAGAGTTATATTACAAAATATAATGATAAATTTGATTGTATCTAAAGTCTCATCCCCACAAAATCTCTTAAAGCATCAAAAATAAAAAATTTCTTCTTATCAGAAGCCCATAAGTTGTAATACACCTGGGCTTCAACATTTAGGTTCTCTAACTTTCTCAATATAGTCTTTAAAATTTTATCATCATAAGAAATAGAAGGGTTAACTATCCTGATTAGACTTGATGTAGAAACCTAGCAAGCTTCTCAGGTTGGTTTCTGATAGAGGTAAAAATTTCTTCCATTTTATCATAATTTTTATAGTAGGTATTTATTTCCTTGATAAGTATCTTTACCCACAATTCTCAATCCTTCAATTCATTCACACTCCATCAAAAGGGAGCCAAAAATCCTATACACATCCTCCAGCGTAATAGTCATCTCACCGGTAGGAAGGTGGAAGGTGTTGGTCTGAGGGTCCCATAGATAGACCAAAGCCATAAGGTAGGCCTAATATGACATGATGTGAGGTAGCCTAGTGACATAATGAAGCTCATGAGCCTTGATCCAAGCCCATTTTGTGTCATACAATAGGGGTAGAAGGTCATTCATGAGCTTCGGGTCACGAGCCCGAGCATCAAGAATCTAATAGTAGAAGAGAAAGCAAAACATAACTATAATGCATCTAAGGCGTGGATCATAATAAAGCATGAAAACAATACAAATAACAATGGGCTACTCTAAGTCCAAATAAAAAAAGTAATAAATGCACCTAAAAAGTTAAGAAATTCAAAAAAAAATCAACTAATCATGCAAGAAAATTCAAAATTTTTACAAAGGGTTCTTGGCCACTGTCGACTACAATGGCCAAAAATTGGCCATTGAAGCTGAGAGCAGCCAAGCCCCAATGGTCAAAATTTTAACTATTGAAATTCAAACCTAGCCACTCTGAGTGATAATGACCAAGCCAGAGGCTGAGCTGGCCGCTTTGAGCAGCAGCGGCTGACGGGCGACTTAGCAGAAGCATCTACCCTAAGCCAAAAATAACAAACAAAAATTGGCCACTAGAATTGATAGTGGCCAACAACATAAGAAAAAATATGATGGATTCCATCCATGAGAAGTAGCTCTTGCCTTGAGTGTCCAAGAAGTTTGGGCCACTAATGACAGTAGTGGCTGAATTTGGAAAAATAAAAATTAACCCTAGGGTTTGACCTTTCACTTTCACTAGTTGTCAGTTTGCATTAGAGCTCTGTTTGTGAAAGGAAATTTTACTTCTTGGAGTGCTGCTATGTTGGAGACCATGGTTGCATAGGGAGAGACATCTACAAGTGGAGGAGATAGAGCTTATCGGGTATTCTCTCAAACCTTGACCATATCAGTTTCATTTTTTGGGTAAAATGAACCTCATTAATTAATGGGTAAATGAACCTCATTAAACTTGTTGGAAATAAATTAAACCTATAGCTTAGGCTTAGATTAGGATTTTATGTGGTGGGTTAGCCACCTTTTATTTTTTTTCAATTTTTATTTATTATTTTTGGCCTAGGGTAGACGCTTCTGCTGCATCACTCGTCGGCCGCTACTGCTTAGAGCGGCTAGATCGACTTCTGGCTTGACCGTTGTCACTCAGAGCGGCCAGGTTTGAAATTCAATGGTTAGAATTTTAACTATTGGGGCTTGGACACTCTCAAATTTACTAGTCAATTTATGGCTGTAGTAGTCGATAGCAACCAAGAACCCTTTGTAAAAATTTTGAATTTTCTTGCATGATTAGTTGATTTTTTTTTTGAATTTTTTTGACTTGTTTTTGCATTTATTGACTTGTTTTTGAAATTTTTTATTTGTACTTAGATTATCCCATCGTTATTTACACCATTTTCATGCTTTATTATGATCCATGCCTTAGATGCATTGTAGTTATGTGTTGCTTTCTCTTCTGCTATTAGATTCTTGATGCTTGGGCTCGTGACCCGAAGCTCATGAATGACCTTCTACCCTTGTTGGATGACATAGAATGGGCCTGGATCAAGGCCTACGAGCTTTAGTATATCACTAGGCTACCTCACATCATGTTAGATCAGGCCCACCTTACAACTTTGGTCCATCGATGGGACCCTTAGACCAACACTTTCCACGTTCCTATTGATGAGATGACTATTACGTCGGAGGACATGTATAGGTTTTTTCGGATTTCTTTTTTGATCAAACAAATCAACTTATATTCAAATAAAGTAATTTCATCCTCAGGATCAGGATCGGAGGTGTCAGAAGGCGATGATGAAATTATCTCAGCTTCAGGTTCTTGTTGCAAATTTACCATATTTGACACTTTTAACCCTTCAATGTTCCCCTAAAGAAGAAAATCCTCATCAAATTCTGGCAAATATAAACTGAAGGTTGAAACAAATTTCAAAGAAACACTAGTTATTAAAAATGACAATGATGGAAATCTATATGCTCGTCCCTATGTGATCGATTGTGTGGGTCCCGCCTGTGATCTTGGTCCATCAAGATTTTTTCTAGAAATTTGATCGTGCATTAATTGTTGTCATTTTTGAAATTTTCTTACTACTAGTGCTTGTGGTGGTGGACCCGGTGGTGGTGGTGGACTTGGTGATGGTGGTGGACCTAGTGGTGGTGGCGATGGCATCATTTTCTTCCTTATTTCATGAAATTATGGGGAGGGACCTAAATATATTATAATAAAATATTATTAAACAAAATTAAAGGAGATAAAATTTATAATTAACAATTACAAAACTCACATACTCGATGAACAGATCTCATGCTACCCTTCAACTTGTGGAGATAACTGGGTGTGAGTGTTTGTGGTGGTTTGGCATAAAACTGAAAAACATACCAAAAAAATGAAAAATAAATATAATTTCAACTAAACAAAAATAGTAATAAATCAAGAAAAACTTGAAATAGTAAACTCACCCATCATTAGTGTGACATAACTAGATTCACCTTCCATGGAATTTGCTTGCACATGTTGATGAGAAGAGGGAGAAGAAGTTGGTTTCTATCGTTAATGAGGTCTCTGTGGTTGAAATTCAATCATTGTGCCTTTTGAATCACCACTGTCCTTTAGCATGTACCAACATCCTTTTTTGATCGTGCTATGGCTGCCTTACTATGCATTTACATGCAAAATAAAAAGTTAAAACATAAATTAAAAATATCCTAAAACATAAAAATTATTATTGGTGAAAAATAGAATAATTACCTTCAGCTCTTTGGCAGTCATAGCAATACATTTTTTTTAAGTGAAAAACCCCTTGCAGATCTGCCTTGGTCTAAGAGACCATGAGCAGGGGGTTCTACACCATCAAAGTCACCCGGGGGTCGCACCTGACCCTTTCCACACCAACATTATCAATTGGATTTTGGATACCCAATTCAAATTTTTGGTAGGGTGGAGATTTGAACCTGGGACCTCCCTTGTGTTAGTCTCACAATGACACTGAGAGGGGGGGTGAATCAGTGCAGCTATTTAAAACTTAAATATTCAACTCTTAAAGTAAAAACAATGAGAACTTAAAACCAAATAAAGCAAATATAACAAGAGAGCATCACACAACACAAGATGTACTGAGGTTCACCGATTTGGCTACTCCTCAAAAATTACTATTTGGACTCCCATCCAAATCCAGCCTTTGCAAAGCAACAACTTTACAATCAATTTACCAGCACCCATTGGAAGGAGCACCAACCCCTGATTTACCAACACCAACTGGAAGGAGCACCAACCCTTGATTTATCTACACCAATAGAAAGGAGCACCAACCCCTGATTTATCTGCACCAACAGAAAGGAGCACCAACCCCTGATTTATCTACACCAATAGAAAGGAGCACCAACCCCTGATTTACCAACACCAAATGGAAGGAGCACCAACCCCTAATTTATCTACACCAATAGAAAGGAGCACCAACCCCTAATTTATCTGCACCAACAGAAAGGAGCACCAACCCTTGATTTACCAGCACCAACTAGAAGGAGCACCAACCCCTGATTTATCTGCACCAACAAAAAGGAGCACCAACCCTTGATTTACCAGCACCAACTGGAAGGAGCACCAACCCCTGATGCCAAGCACCAACTTGGACTTCAATTCTGAAACTAGAAGATTGACATATAAATGCCTTCACTTTTACAAGACCCTGACTGGTCTATTGCTTACTCAACATCGCCCACAATTCACAAAACACACACCCTTCTCGCTCGCCTCTCGCTCACCTCTCATGCTCCTCTCGTGCACTTACCTCTCTTCGCAAGATTAAATCCACGATGCTTTAATCCCCAGTGCTTAATAAATTCTCCAAGCAACACTCCTTTTATAACAATCCTTTCTCTTCGTAACTCCAGTTGTAACTCCTTTTATATTCTCATATGCCACTTGTCAATTGTAACACCTTCTCCCCTTTCAATTGTAACTCCTTCTTTATGTAACTCCTTTTGTATATATATAGAAGGCATTTCGTCAAACACGTCACATGCAAATAATTGACACCATATTCTCCTACCATGACTGTTCGTTTTCTCGATCATGACTGTTCATTTTCTCTTTGCATGTCTATTCGTTTTCTCTTTGCATGACTGTTCGTTTTCTCCACTTGTGCATGCATTTGTTTTCTCCTTCGATGACTATTCATTTTCTCCTTCATGACTGTTCATTTTCTTGGTCATGACTCTTCTTTTGAGTGGCAAAAATGTGACATGTCACGATATCGTGACACTTTTGTTACTCTGCCTGCCTGCCTTTCTTGAGTCATGAAAATGCGACATGTCACGATATCGCGACACTTTTTCTTTCTCTACCTGCCTGTCCTTTTTGAGTCGCAAAAATGTGACATGTCATGATATCGCGACACTTTTGCTTCTCTGCCTTCCTGCCCTTTTCAAGTCATGAAAATGCGACATGTCGCGATATCGTGACACTTTTGCTTCTCTACCTTCCTGCCCTTTTTGAGTCACAAAAATGCGACATGTCACGATATCGCGACACTTTTTCCTCCTTGCTCTTTCTCTTTGCTTTGGACCACGAAAATGCAACATGTCACGATATCGCGACACTTTTTCTTCTTGCTCTTTCTCTTTGCTTTGGACCGCGAAAATGCTACATGTCGCGATATCACGACACTTTTCCTCCTCGCATTTTCTCTTCACTTTGGACCGCGAAAATGCAACATGTCGCGATATCGCGACACTTTTTCTCCTTGCTCTTTTTCTTTGCTTTGGCCCACGAAAATACAACATGTCATGATATCGTGACACTTTTTCTCCTTGCTCTTTTTCTTTGCTTTGGCCCGCGAAAATACAACATGTCGTGATATCGTGACACTTTTTCCTTCTTGTCCTTTCTCTTTGCTTTGGCCCACGAAAATGCTACATGTCGCGATATCGCGACACTTTTTCCTCCTTGCATTTTCTCTTCTCTTTTGGCCGCGAAAATGCAACATGTCGCGATATCATGACACTTTTTCTCCTTGCATTTTCTCTTCTCTTTTGGCCGTGAAAATGCAACATGTCGTGATATCATGACACTTTTTCTCCTTGCATTTTCTCTTCTCTCTTGGCCGCGAAAATGCAACATGTCGCGATATCGCGACACTTTTTTCTTTTGCTTTTTTTTGCTTCTCTTTTATCTTTTGCATATGGGCCACTTCGGTCTTCTTGGACAACCTATAACAACTTCACCCAAACATCAAAAACATCCTCATAAGCATTTAACTTCACTGTACATACTTTGAGTAACCTCTGAACTCCTATCCATTGCATCAACCGATCTATCTGACTGTGTTGACAACAATGACAATATTGTCGCTGCACCTTGCTCAACAATCTCCCCCTTTGGAATTGTTGGCAACACACGTGCAATTTCTTGTAATTCTTCTCCCCCTTTGACAATAATACCAAAGGGCTACTACAAACTCCCCCTGCGTACAACATGGTGTCGCTGCAATATATTCTGCCTCTGTTGTGGATAAGGAGGCTGACTCTTGTTTCTTACTGTGCCATGCGACCAACCTGTCTCCAAGATAGAATGCACCTCCACTGGTACTCTTTCTATCATAAAGTCTTCTTGGATAAGCACTCTAACCTCTGCTCATCATATTATAATTCTTGTTGTACCTTGCTTTTACTTATTTGGTATAGTTTGATCAACACGCAACTCTCAGCTGCACAAAAGTTACTCCCAAATCAAAAGTGATCGACTCTCCAGGTAGCCTGCATGTAATTTCTTTAGCCTTTTGACTGCCACCTCCTCCGTGACTAACGACTTTGCCTCGCATCCATTGTGCAGCTCAATGTCTCTAGTTTCTAACGGCTGCCATGAATGTTTTCATCGTCTGCCTAGGTATTGATAGTGGACCGTTACATCTAGCATTGGAACCTCAATCTGCATGTAGTCATCAACACTCGGTATTCTGCTTCTTGCTAGGGCATATGTCAGGGCTACTCAATGTCTTAGATGAACGTTCTTCACGTGATTCCAGGGAGCATTTCTCCTCGTTGCGATCAAGGGATTCCTCGGGCAATATCTCGCATTTCTCAAATAATGCAAGACTTTCTTAGGTGCATAGGCATCTTGTCCTCCTTGGCACTTCACCACCTGGGCGCTATTCTCTCAACGTCTCTGCCTTGCATGTGCCACTTGGCACTCTTGACCAACTGGGTGCTAGTGCCACTGTTTGCTTTGACTCTAGCATCTCTTTGATAATGGCTACTTCTTTAGAGAAAATTAATGCTCTCTTATTACCTCCACAAACAACTACATGAACTGAAACACACTTTGACAACTATACGACAACTCCCCCTGACTACTTGCCTTTCATCCTCAGATAACCAAACAAATACATAGGAGCATTAAAATAAACTTTAAGATTGCTCCCCCTGAGGATGTGCTACCTGGAGTTGCTTAGTGCAATAGAGGAGTAGTCTCCTTCAGTCCAAGGAGACACGATTTCCTTTCCTCTTTCTTTCTCCACTCTGGTTTGATTACAGTTTTGGGCTCTTGTTTTGACTTTTCTTTTTCAGTAGCTTGTGCATGCTTTTTGAGAAATTTTCTATTTTGTCTCATTCCATTTGGTTGAAATTTTCTTCCCTAAAATTGATTTGATGCAAATGTACTTCGACAATTTCTTGCAATGTGCCCAAAATTATGACAGTTATAACATTCTATTGCATAATCCATCAAAGGTGAAAAAACATTTCTACTGGGTGGTTGTCTCTTGTGCATCCTTGATGGATGATTATTTTCCTTTCTTTGATGCACATGATTTCTTCCCTGTCTGTGTTGCATTCTTTGCGTCTGATGAAATCTACTGTCTTGCCTTAGATTAGATACAAAATTTCTTGGACAAAACCTTGCTATGTGCCCATGACCATTACATTTAAAACATTGCACATGGTGTTCAACTAGAATAACAGATGTATTTCTACCAAAATAACTCTTTGATCTATTATTCAATCCACAATAAATTGCCTTGTGACCATAATGGTTGCATCTAAAACAATAGCCATTAAAAGCATTATTATGAATAAAGTGAGAGTGATAGAACCTCTTTTGTTGTGGTTGCTTTGTTGTAGATCTCCTTTGAGATTTTCTTCCTTTTGAAGATTCAGCTTCAAGCTTTTCTTGCTTTGATCCTTCAGCAGTGGACTTCTTCTTCTCTGTAGATTTAGAAGATGAAGGTTGTTCAGCTTCACATCCAAGACCAAGCTTACACATGGGGCTTCTTTGTTGCCTTATCATTTTATCTAGCAACTCTGTGCTCTTCTCAAATTTGAGATTTGTATTGGCCTCTTCTAGTTGTTTCCTCAATAAAACAATCTCCTCTTCTTGTTTGCAGCAAACAATCTCTTTCTCATTGATCTATGACCTGAGAGTTTCTTCAATCCTTTTGGACTCTTCTACTTGCATCTTTAGATCATTAATAACTTTGTTAGATTCCTCTTCACGTTTGCTACATACATCGCCTTTATCATCCAAGTGTGACTTCAAGGCTTCTTCTATTTTCTTGGCTTTATGAATTTGTAAGAAGAGATCTTCAATATTATCCCCATATTCTTCCAACTTCTTGGACAATATTTTGTTCTTTTTCCTTTCTATACCCAACTCTTCAAGTGCAGCGATCAACTCACCTTCTAGATATACTTCACCCTCAAGGTTTTCATCACATACTTCAGAATTCACTCCTATATTTTCTAGTTCAATTTTCTCTTCCACAGGAACTGAAACTGACTGAGATGCCTTATTTGAGGAGGATCTATTCTTCTTACCCATTGCATACTAATCCAAGATCAACCCTAGCTGATTTAGCCTGACAAGGGAAACTGGCTCTAATACCAATTGTTAGTCTCACAATGACACTGAGAGGGGGGTGAATCAGTGTAGCTCTTTAAAACTTAAATCTTAAACTCTTAAAGCTGAAACAATGAGAACTTAAAACCAAATAAAGCAAATATAACAAGAGAGCATCACACAACACAAGATGTATCGAGGTTCACCGATTTGGCTACTCCTCAAAAATGACTGTTTGGACTCCCATCCAAATCCAGCCTTTGCAAAGCAACAACTTTACAATCAATTTACCAGCACCCACTGGAAGGAGCACCAACCCCTAATTTACTAGCACCAACTAGAAGGAGCACCAACCCTTGATTTATCTACACCAACAAAAAGGAGCACCAACCCCTGATTTATCTGCACCAACTAAAGGAGCACCAACCCCTGATTTATCTACACCAATAGAAAGGAGCACCAACCCTTGATTTACCAGCACCAACTAGAAGGAGCACCAACCCCTAATTTATCTGCACCAACAGAAAGGAGCACCAACCCCTGATTTATCTGCACCAACAAAAAGGAGCACCAACCCCTAATTTACTAGCACCAACTGGAAGGAGCACCAACCCCTGATTTATCTACACCAATAGAAAGGAGCACCAACCCCTGATTTATCTGCACCAACAAAAAGGAGCACCAACCCCTGATTTACCAACACCAACTAGAAGGAGCACCAACCCCTGATTTATCTGCACCAATAGAAAGGAGCACCAACCCCTGATTTACTAGCACCAAATGGAAGGAGCACCAACCCCTGATGCCAAGCACCAACTTGGACTTCAATTCTGAAACTAGAAGATTGACATATAAATGCCTTCACTTTTACAAGACCATGACTGGTCTATTGCTTACTCAACATCGCCCATAATTCACAAAACACACACCCTTCTCGCTCGCCTCTCACTTGCCTCTCGCTCTCCTCTCGCACACTTCTCGCTCTCTTCACAAGATTAAATCTATGATGCTTTAATACCTAGTGCTTAATAAATTCTCCAAGCAACACTCCTTTTATAACAATCCTTTCTCTTCGTAACTCCAGTTGTAACTCCTTTTATATTCTCATATGCCACTTTTCAATTGTAACTCCTTCTTTATGTAACTCCTTTTGTATATCTTGAGAAGGCATTTCGTCAAACACGTTACATGCAAATAATTGACACCATATTCTCCTACCATGATTGTTCGTCTTCTCGGTCATGACTGTTTGTTTTCTCCTTTGCATGTCTATTCGTTTTCTCTTTGCATGATTGTTCGTTTTCTCCCTTGTGCATGCATTTGTTTTCTCCTTCGATGACTGTTCATTTTCTCCTTCATGACTATTCGTTTTATCGGTCATGACTATTCTTTTTGAGTTGCAAAAATGCGACATGTCATGATATCGTAACACTTTTGTTTCTCTGCCTGCTTGCCCTTTTTGAGTCGTGAAAATGCGACATGTCACGATATCGTGACACTTTTTCTTTCTCTGCCTGCCTGCCCTTTTTGAGTCACAAAAATGCGACATGTCGCGATATCGCGACACTTTTGCTTCTCTACCTTCCTGCCCTTTTCAAGTCACGAAAATGCGACATGTCACGATATCACGACACTTTTGCTTCTTTGCCTTCCTGCCCTTTTGAGTCACGAAAATGCGACATGTCACGATATCGCGACACTTTTTCCTCCTTGCATTTTCTCTTTGCTTTGGACCGCGAAAATGCAACATGTCACGATATCGCGACACTTTTTTCTTCTTGCTCTTTCTCTTCGCTTTGGACCGCGAAAATGCAACATGTCGTGATATCGCGACACTTTTTCCTCCTTGCATTTTCTCTTCACTTTGGACCATGAAAATGCAACATGTCGCGATATCGCGACACTTTTTCTCCTTGCTCTTTTTCTTTGCTTTGGCTCGCGAAAATACATGTCGCGATATCACGAAAATACATGTCGCGATATCGTGACACATTTTCTCCTTTCTCTTTTTCTTTGCTTTGGCCTATGAAAATACATGTCGTGATATCGCGACACTTTTTCCTTCTTGTCCTTTCTCTTTGCTTTGGCCCACAAAAATGCTACATGTCGCGATATCGCGACACTTTTTCCTCCTTGCATTTTCTCTTCTCTTTTGGCCGCAAAAATGCAACATGTCGCGATATCGTGACACTTTTTCTCCTTGCATTTTCTCTTCTCTTTTGGCCACGAAAATGCAACATGTCACGATATCGCGACACTTTTTCTCCTTGCATTTTCTCTTCTCTCTTGGCCACAAAAATGCAACATGTCGCGATATCGCGACACTTTTTTCTTTTGCTTTTTTTCGCTTCTCTTTTATCTTTTGCATATGGGCCACTTCGGTCTTCTTGGAAAACCTGTAACAACTTCACCCAAACATCAAAAACATCCTCATAAGCATTTAACTTCACTGTACATACTCTAAGTAACCTCTGAACTCCTATCCACTGCATCAACCGATCTATCTGACTATGTTGACAACAATGACAATACTGTTGCTGCACCTTGCTCAACACCTTTGAGAATTGCCCTCTCCTCTCCAACTCACCTACAAAACCTGGGTTAGTCATAGCAATACATTTGGTGAACCAATATCCTAAAAATTATGAAAAATTTCATAATAAAGAGCTAAAATATAATTTACTGAGGCAACCGTGAGAGGTTTGTATGATTGGCTTGTCTGAACAGTATAGAACTATGATCTGATTTTATTAGAAATATATGTACACCTATTGAATCTCTCATGGTACTCTAAAAAACAAATAATATAAGCCAATGACCAGAATGGAAACTCTAATATTCTAATCAAAAAAATTATTGCTTGGAAAAATTTAATAATTGATTTGGGATCATTGTTTAAAATAAAGTTATTTGTTAACCCTCTCTTGGAATTCATCGTAGAGGCTGCAAATAAAATTAGTTGATTATAAGTTTTAAATTATGAAATTTAAGATTATAAAATGAAAAGAATTATACTTGAAAACAATTTCGAAGAGATATCAAAATGCTCTGCTAGGAAAGCCTTATCATTCTTTGAGAGAAATAGCTTATGTGTAACTACAACGAGACCCTTCTATGGAAATCTAGTCAATCTCTAGATAAAATATATTTTTCAATTCTGTATCAAAAGAACACCCCCAAGATCATTGTTGTAGGAATCGATTATATTGTGTAGAACAAATTTATCTATTCTAAATTGGGGTAGAGAAGCCAAACCCCCAAAACCTGCATTCTAAACTCATTTATGGTCTATCTCATCTGTCCTCGCTAAATACTCTAAAAATGTGAAGCAACTTTAATTTTTGAATGAAATTTTTTGTGCAATTGTTGACATGGTCGCCATCACTCTGGAAAGGTGTGGGGTAATGGTCTCTTGGGGAAGGGAAGTTCTAGTAACTTTGTTTTGGAAATTTGAGCAAGTTTTGTTGTCATTGATGTCAAGAGGTTGATGTCCAAGTTTCATCATCATTAATGTCATCAGGTTGTTTTTCCAAAAGGCAAGGAAGTGTTTAAAAGAAATAGGATATAATATTTATTTTAAATATTATATGCCTAAAGAGGCCTAAAATATTGAAGACCCAAGGAAGGAGAAGCAGGTTTAAAAAGAAATAATAATATTATAATATTCCGAGAAAAAGGTTGAGGTGAAGAAAAATGAGGTCCAAGGAATCATTAAAAAATAAATCCTTGAAAAGACCCATTGAGCAGATTTTAAAGGTCATTATTTAATTTATTTAAATTAAAATATTTTAACCATAGGTTAAAATTTTAATTTAAATAAATAATAAGGCGCCAAAAGGTTTAAGTTTAAAATTCAAATTAAAATTCAAATTTGCTAAGCCGACGTGTTGGAGTGCAAAGAACAAGGTATAAAAGGGGGCAATGATTTTTATTTTAAATCATCCATGCAATTCGTATGCCCAAAGTGAAAAGAATAATCATGCGCTGCATTAAGAGGGAAGAAGAGAATTCACATGTGTTAAAGTTTAAAGAGGTAGACTTCATATTAAGTTTGAGTGGAGCGCCAAACCAATCCCAAAGCGCTATGTAGCACAACCGGTGGACAAAGGTTGGTTAAGACGTTTGCACAGGGCAGGTCAAGGGTTCGATTCACGTCCCCTTCATTTTGAACGCAGCAAAGGATTTTGATTAATTTTGAAAATCATCAAAAGCAAGGAATAAAGTGAGGATCGTGCGCTTGGAGTTTTGTGTTGGGCATGTAGCCCAATGGTAGCCTAGCCTTGGGCTAAGGCACTATAGTGGCGACAGGTTACGGGTTCGAGTTTGGGCGCAGTCATAACAAGGTGCAAATTTTTTGAAGACGTGGGCCATCACATAAGGTAAGCGCTCGATTTAATTTTTGGCCAAGGTTTTGAAAAGCTAGAGGCCACGTGATAGTTTTGAAAGGCGCTAGAGGCCACGTGATTATTTTTGCAAAGGTGAAATAATAGGGAGTCATAAGGTTGATTAATATTTTAATTTTTTATTAGAATTATAAATAAATATTGGAGTTATAAGGTGTTAACAAAGGAATTAATTTTTATTTTGTTGAATGTTATTTTGTGAAGCTTGGAGTTTATAAGGTGTTATCAAAGGAGTTTGATTGTTTATGAATTGAATATTATTTTTTGAAGTTTGGAGATTATAAGGTGTACTTGAGACTTGATATTTTTTGTATGGTGAAATAATTATTGAGGAAAATATTTGAGTGGAGATTTTGAGATAGATTGTTGCTATCTAACCTTGAAATTGGAAAAGAGGATTTGATTGTGATTAAGATAGGTTTTGAAGACATATCTCCATCAAAACAAAAGGTATGGGCACATCTTCCTTATGAGTGAAATATTGTTGGATTGAATGTTGTGAAATGCAAAGGTGGAGTGAAAAGGATTGTTTGATAAGCATTGTTGGAAATGTTTGAGTGAGTTTTCATGTGCATGATTTGTGGATGTTGAAAGAACATGAGTATCATTGTTATGTGACATTGGAATTGGGGGGGTGTGAGAGAGATGAGTGTATTATTATGTGAAATTGGAATCATCTTGAGTCAAGGTTTGAGATCCATAGTGTGAGTTATTGGAAGTATAGTGAAACACTTGGTTAGGGTTTGTAAGCAAGGTGTGTTTCATTGAGTGAATGTTTGAGTGAAGTTGGTTGAGCATTATTGATTGAAAGCATTGGAGTGATAGTTCAAGTTTTGTGAAACAAATTATTCTTTATTTTTAATTGATTTGAAAGAGAGTTTGAAAGTGATAGAGTGTTTTTGAGGTGAGTGTGAAACATATTGAGTCTTTAATAATTCTCTATATGTTTCTATGGTTAAACAAGATTCTGAGTGAAACTTGTTTGTGTGATTGAAGAGGTTTTCTGAAAGAGATTAAGTTGAGTTTTGTATGCAAGTTTTGCAATTGATTTGAGTAAGCTTTTGTGAAAGCTTAAGGATAGATTTGTGTGAGCTTTTGTGAAACTTAAGCAATTTGAGAAGTTGGACTTGAGAGATTAGAAGTTCTAGAGAGAACTTGTTGAGAAGATTTAAGGTAAGTCTTGGTGAAGACTTGTTGAGTATATTGGACAAGTTCTAGGGAGGACTTGTTGAGAAGATTTGAGGTAAGTCTTGGTGAAGACTTGTTGAGCAGATTGGACAAGTTCTAGAGAGGACTTGTTGAGTAGATTTGAGGTAAGTCTTGGTGAAGACTTGTTGAGCATATTGAGCAAGTTCTTGAGAGGACTTGTTGAGTAGATTTGAGGTAAGTCTTGGTGAAGACTTGTTGAGCATATTGGACAAGTTCTTGAGAGGACTTGTGGATAGATTTGAGGTAAGTCTTAGTGAAGACTTGAGAGCAGATTGAGCAAGTTCTTGAGAGGACTTGTGGATAGATTTGAGGTAAGTCTTTGAGAAGACTTGAGAGCAGAGTTGATTGATTGATTTGTTCAAGCTTTGAGTTAAGGCTTGGAGTAGATCTAAGCAGAGTTGATTTGTGATTGGATCAAGCTTTGTGTTAAGGCTTGAGGATATATTTGAGGATAGAGTTTGGTGCATATTTGAGGGTATATTTATGCCAAACTAGAGACAGATTTGTGAGCAGATTTGTGCTAGACCAAGGATAGTGTTTAGTGTAGATTTGAGATAGAGATTGAGCAGAGCTGAGAGTAAGCTTTGGAGGTGATAGAGTAGAGGATAGTAGTCTCTAGTGGATAGAGATCCATTAGCCAGGGTAGTGAGGATAGAGGTCTTCTGAGTGAGGACAAAGGTCTTCTATGGAGAGAGATCCACAAGCCAGTGTAGTGGAGGCAGTAGTCTTCTAGAAGATCACCAACTAGAGCAAAGGAGAAGGAGTTCTCCTATGGATAGAGATCCACAAACCAACAAAGGAGAAAGAGTTCTCCTATGGATAGAGATCCATGAACTTGATTAGGGGATTGGTGTCTCCTTTGGACAGAGGTCCATAAACATTGTAATAGGGAAGGATTCCCAAGAGATTTGTTGAGAAAATTTTAGTGAAATATTTTCTCCGTGGAGTAGCCCACATTGGGTGAACCACGTTAAATTGGTGTCTCTATTGTGTGTGATGATTTGTGCATTGCTTTGATTACTGTTGTTGATATTGCCATTGATATATTGGATAATATTGTTTGAGAAAGAAAAGTAAAATTTGGTCTTATACTGTTCACCCCCCTCTCAGTATAAGCTTGTGTTCTTCAATTGGTATCAGAGCGGGTTCCTTCGAAAGAGTTTAACAACTTGAAGGAAAAGCTTACAGGAACACAGATGGATTCTTAGAGTGGATCTTTAGGAAATAAGGCACCATTGTTCGATGGGAACAATTATGCATTTTGGAGTGTAAGAATGAAGATTTACCTAATGGCACAAGGAAATGATATATGGCAAGCAGTTGAGGATGGGTACACACCGCCAACTACTCCACCTATAGATAAAGATGGTAAGCTCCTACAACTAAATAATTCAAAGGCAATGAATGGAATATTAAATGGTTTATGTGAATCAGAGTTTGTAAAAGTTATGCATTGCACATCAACAAAAGAGATTTGGGAAAAGTTGAAGAAAACATATGAGGGAGACAAAAAGGTCAAGATGGCAAAATTGCAAAATCACAAGAAAATATTTGAAGACCTAAAGATGAAGGATGAGGAAGACATTTCTACATACTTACTTCGTGTGGATGAGGTTGTTAACTCCATGCAAGGACTTGGGTTTAAAGTTGAAGAAATAGATGTTTGTCAAAATATTTTAAGGTCACTCCCTAAGAGGTATAGTGAAAAGGTTTCAGCCATAGAAGAAACAAAAGATATTGAAACTTTGACAAGGGATGAGTTACATGGAACTCTCACAACTTTTGAGATGAGAATAGGAAAGGATCCTATCCCCCAGAAAGAAGCAGCCTTCAAAGTTACAAAGAAGACAAAGGATAAGAAGTCAAATTCAAGTAATGAGTTATCCAGTGATGAAGAAGCAAACTATGGCAGAAGGAACAAGGACACAAGAAAGTATAAAGGTACAAAAATAGTTAAGTGTTTCAAATGTGGTAAATATGGTCACTATGCATCTAATTGTCCAGAAGCTAGAAATAGCAGTGGTGATGAGAAACATGATCATAAGAATAGGGAAGCAGGAAAATACAGGTATCAAAATAAAAGTAGGGATGGACAAGGCAAGCAAGGAAAGAAGTTTTTCCAAAGGCATAAGAAGAGTTTTTATGCAGATAATACAGGCAAGAGTTCAAGTGATAGTGATGGAAGGTCCTCAGATAATGAAGAAGAAGAAATTCTATTTTTGACAGTAGAAAAAGAAGATGTTAAGAAAAAGGTAAAAAGGGAACCAATAATTCTCAAGTGTTTTAGGTGTGGTAACTTTGGTCATCTTGAAGATCATTGTACAAGGAATGGGTTCAGTTTTAGTGAAGATGAATATGAAGATGCTCTTGAAGGTCTAGAAGAAGAAAGTCTTCTTATGGCAATAGAAGAAGAAGGAAGTGCTCCTATTGAAGATAAATCAAAAAGGAATGAAGATGATCTAAAAGACAAAGAATCAAAAAATGAAGAGGAAGGAGAAGTTGATCTTGAAGGTGAGCTTATTTCTGCTCTTAAGGAATTAAGGAAGGTAAGAAAGCAGAACTCAAAACTCAAGCTTCAATTTCAAGAATGTGATGAAGAGAAAGGAAATCTTATAGAAGATCTAACCAACTCAATAGCTAAGACAAGGAAATTTAAAGAAAAGTTAGAGGCAAAGGTCTTAGAATGTGAAATATTAGAGCATGAGGTAGCTTCACTAAGGAAGGAAGTAAAAGAGTCTAAAGACAAGCTACACAGGTTTGGGAGAAGCTCAAAGACCTTGGATAAGATTATCAAGGTACAAAGATCTTCATCAAACAAGATAGGACTTGGTTTTGAATAGGAACATAGAGAACAAGGAGAGGAGTCAATCTCAAGCTCCAAAGAAGAAGAAGCTTCAGAAGAAGAGAGTGTAAGAGAAAGTGAGACTTCTGAGGATAAGTTGGAAAATAGAAAGTTCAACAAGGAAAGGAACAATGCACAAATAAGGAACATATGGAACAGGAAACATCACAGGGAAGAAGAGACTAAGAGACCAATGGGGTCAAGGCAAGGTTTCTTCAATGGACGGTGCTTCTCATGTCATAGGTTTGGTCACAAGGCTACGTAGTGCAGGACACATGAAAAATAGGGATATGGTTTCACCAATAGAAATTTTAGAAATGGGCATCTCTTTCAAGGGTATTGCTACTCTTGTAATCAGTTTGGTCATAAGGTAGTAAATTGTAGGGTTCATGATAGGAATGGATATGGCTTCACCAGGAGGAACTTCAAGATATTTGCACCTTCAAGGAACCACAACATTAAGTGTTATAAGTGCAATAATGTTGGGCATATGGCTAAGTGGTGTAGAACAAAATTTCCAGAGACAAGCAAGAACAAGAATATTCAGAGGAATCAGAAGGATCAGTTGAGGAAGAAGGTGGACAAAGGTAAAGAGCAGTGTATGTTGGGAGTAGAGATACTCCCACCCCAAAATTAACCACCTCAAAGAGAGGAGGTGGGGAGGGGGCTGAGCTAAGAGTCTTATCTTTAGCCCCAAGCCCCAAAGGTGGCCCTTTGCCATTGATGTCAAAGGGGGAGAGATTTGAGTTAGGGGGAGAGCATTCAGTTAGGGGGAGCAGTTTCTCAGGGGGAGAAGAACTAAAAAAGGTAAAAGAAATGGTTAAAGGAAAAAGGGTTGCCATCAATGACAAAGGGGGAGATTGTTGGAAATTTGAGCAAGTTTTGTTGTCATTGATGTCAAGAGGTTGATGTCCAAGTTTCATCATCATTAATGTCATCAGGTTGTTTTTCCAAAAGGCAAGGAAGTGTTTAAAAGAAATAGGATATAATATTTATTTTAAATATTATATGCCTAAAGAGGCCTAAAATATTGAAGACCCAAGGAAGGAGAAGCAGGTTTAAAAAGAAATAATAATATTATAATATTCTAGGCAAAAGGTTGAGGTGAAGAAAAATGAGGTCCAAGGAATCATTAAAAAATAAATCCTTGAAAAGACCCATTGAGCAGATTTTAAAGGTCATTATTTAATTTATTTAAATTAAAATATTTTAACCATAGGTTAAAATTTTAATTTAAATAAATAATAAGGCGCCAAAAGGTTTAAGTTTAAAATTTGAATTAAATTTGAATTTACTAAGTCGACGTGTTGGAGTGCAAAGAACAAGGTATAAAAGGGGGGAATGATTTTTATTTTAAATTATCCATGCAATTCGTATGCCCAAAGTGAAAAGAATAATCGTGCATTGCATTAAGAGGAAAGAAGAGAATTCGCATGTGTTAAAGTTTAAAGAGGTAAACTTCGTATTAAGTTTGAGTGGAGCGCCAAACTAATCCCAAAGCATTGTGTAGCACAACCGATGGATAGAGGCTGGTTAAGACGTTTGCAGGGTAGGTCAAGGGTTCGATTCATGTCCCCTTCATTTTGAATGCAACAAAGGATTTTGATTAATTTTGAAAATCATTGAAAGCAAGGAATAAAGTGTGGATCATGCGCTTGGAGTTTTGTGTTGGGCGTGTAGCCAAAATATAGCCTAGCCTTGGGCTAAGGCATTGCAATGATGGTAAGTTACGGGTTCGAGTTTGGGTGCAGTCATAACAAGGCATAATTTTTTTGAAGATGTGGGCCATCACATAAGGTAAGCTCTCAATTTAATTTTTGACCACATGATAGTTTTGAAAGGCGCTAGAGGCCACGTGATTATTTTTGCAAAGGTGAAATAATAGGGAGTCATAAGGTTGATTAATATTTTAATTTTTTATTAGAATTATAAATAAATATTGGAGTTATAAGGTGTTAACAAAGGAATTAATTTTTATTTTGTTGAATGTTATTTTGTGAATATTGGGTTTATAAGGTGTTATCAAAGGAGTTTGATTGTTTATGAATTGAATATTATTTTGTGAAGTTTGGAGATTATAAGGTGTACTTGAGACTTGATATTTTTTGTATGGTGAAATAATTATTGAGGAAAATATTTGAGTGGAGATTTTGAGATAGATTGTTGCTATCTAACCTTGAAATTGGCAAAGAGGATTTGATTGTGATTGAGACAGGTTTTGAAGATATATCTCCATAAAAACAAAAGGTATGGGCACATCTTCCTTATGAGTGAAATATTGTTGGATTGAATGTTGTGAAATGCAAAGTTGGAGTGAAAAGGATTGTTTGATAAGCATTGTTGGAAATGTTTGAGTAAGTTTTCATGTGCATGATTTGTGGATTGTGAAAGAACATGAGTATCATTGTTATGTGAAATTGGAATCATCTTGAGTCAAGGTTTGAGATCCATAGTGTGAGTTGTTGGAAGTATAGTGAAACACTTGGTTAGGGTTTGTAAGCAAGGTGTGTTTCATTGAGTGGATGTTTGAGTGAAGTTGGTTGAGCATTATTGATTGAAAGAATTGGAGTGATAGTTCAAGTTTTGTGAAACAAATTATTCTTTATTTCTGAATTGATTTGAAAGAGAGTTTGAAAGTGATAGAGTGTTTTGTTGAGTATAAAATATTGTGAGTGTGAAACATATTGAGTCTTTAATCATTCTCTATATGTTTCTATGGTTAAACAAGATTCTGAGTGAAACTTGTTTGTGTGATTGAAGAGGTTTTTTGAAAGAGATTAAGTTGAGTTTTGTATGCAAGTTTTGCAATTGATTTGAGTAAGATTTTGTGAAAGCTTAAGGATAGATTTATGTGAGATTTTGTGAAATCTTACAAGAAGATTTGAGATAAGTCTTGGTAAAGACTTGAGAGCTAATTAAGCAAGTTCTTGAGAGAACTTGTTGAGCAAATTGAGGTAAGTCTTGGTGAAGACTTGTTGAGTAGATTGAGTTCTAGGGAGGACTTGTTGAGTAGATTTGAGGTAAGTATTGGTGAAGACTTGTTGAGCATATTGGACAAGTTCTAGAGAGGAATTTTTGAGAATATTTGAGGTAAGTCTTGGTGAAGACTTGTTGAGAATATTGGACAAGTTCTTGAGAGGACTTGTGGACAGATTTGAGGTAAGTCTTAGTGAAGACTTGTTGAGTAGATTGGACAAGTTCTTGAGAGGACTTGTTGATAGATTTGAGGTAAGTCTTAGTGAAGACTTGAGAGTATATTGAGCAAGTTCTTGAGAGGACTTGTGGATAGATTTGAGGTAAGTCTTTGAGAAGACTTGAGAGCAGAGTTGATTGATTGATTTGTTCAAGCTTTGGGTTAAGGCTTGGAGCAGATCTAAGTAGAGTTGATTTGTGATTGGATCAAGCTTTGTGTTAAGGCTTGAGGATAGATTTGAGGATAGATATTGGTGTAGATTTGAGGGTAGATTTGTGCCAAACTAGAGATAGATTTATGAGCATATTTATGCTAGACCAAGGATAGTGTTTAGTACAAATTTGAGATAGAGATTGAGCAGAGCTGAGAGTAAGATTTGGAGGTGATAGAGCAGAGGATAGTAGTCTCTAGTGGATAGAGATCCATTAGCTAGGGTAGTGAGGATAGAGGTCTTCTGAGTGAGGACAAAGGTCTTCTATGGAGAGAGATCCACAAGCCAATGTAGTGGAGGCAGTAGTCTTCTAGAAGATCACCAGCCAAAGTAGAGGAGAAAGAGTTCTCCTGTGGATAGAGATCCATGAACTAGAGCAGAGGGAAGAGTTCTCCTATGGATAGAGATCCACGAACTTGATTAGGGGATTGGTGTCTCCTTTGGATAGAGGTCCATAAACATTGTAATAGGGAAGGATTCCCAAGAGATTTGTTGAGAAAATTTTAGTGAAATATTTTCTCCATGGAGTAGCCCACATTGGGTGAACCACGTTAAATTGGTGTCTCTATTGTGTGTGATGATTTGTGCATTGATTTGATTACTGCTATTGATATTGCCATTGATATATTGGATAATATTGTTTGAGAAAGAAAAGTAAAATTTGGTCTTATACTGTTCACCCCCTCTCTCAGTATAAGCTTGTGTTCTTCACTTTGCTCTAATCTCGTGTAGTTGAAAAAAGTTTGAAAAAATAACTATTGATACCTTTTTATAGATGAGATTGTGTGGGGTGGACACGTAGCATCATGTTATTGGACATGCGTGTGGGGCGGACATGTGGTAGTATGTTAGTAAATATGCTTATGGTGGTGTCCATTTGCATTACTGCACCTGATCCATATGCATTACTGCACTCGGTCCATCTACATTTTTGCAACCGATCCATCTACATTTTTGCACCTGACCCGTCTACATTTATTCACCTGATCTATCTACATTTCTTCATCCAATCCGTATGCATTACTACACCCAGTCTATCTATAATACTTTACCCAGTCTATCTACATTTATGCACCTGATACTTTTGCATTATCAATTTCATCCAGTCCATATGTTGGATTTAGTTATCCATCTGATCCATCTATCGGGTCCTTCTTCCACCTGATCCGTCTATCGGGTCCTTCTTCCACTCGATTCATCTATCGGGTTGTTCTTCCACCCAGACCATTACTCCATCCTTTATTTGCACACTATCCATTTGTCAGATCAAATTTTCATCCAGTACAAGCTTATATTATGTGTTGTAGCAAATTCAAGCTAGGATCATATGTTGCACCTAGTCTGAGCTCAGATCGTGTGTTGCACCCAGTCCAATCCTGAATCTTATTTTGCACCCAATTTAAGCTTAGATCTTATTTTGCACCCAACCCAAAAAAACCAAAAATATTCAAATCACCAAGTTTCTACAATTTTTTATTAAAATGTAAGGTAATTTTCCTTTTGCTTCAATGTGAGGTTGGCTAATATTCACCATGGTTTCGAAATGGATTCACCAATTTTTTACAAGTACATTTTGGGTCTGACCCCTTATGCATAATTTTGAATTCAAGGATAAATTAATTCCATTTTTCATTGAGTATGAGTGCATAAACCTTGGAAGGATGCCTACATTTATCTATTTACTTACAATTTTTCCAAAAAAAAGAAAAATTTCTTCCAAAATTATTTCTTTTTAACTAGTTGTTGATTCAAACTTTTTATCTCATTGGCCTATTTATCTAGGTGTTAAAATTCAAGATACTCCCTTTTTCTTCAATTACATACTTTTTGGTATTGCTTCCGTCTTGTAGTTTTCTCTATATTAAGTCTTTGTAGGTAGATCTAACCCTAGTCATGTTATTCTACTTTCTTTTTTTGTTTGAAATCCATAATCATAATAATTTAGAGTTTCCTTTAGAACCTATATATTTTGGCATGTTCTACGTGCCTATTAAACTGGATTCTTAAGGATTAGCTATGATGGAGTGTCCCCTTGTGTTTGGAGCATCAATATATTAAATTTGAATGTAGTTTTTTTTCTTTAGAATTGTGACAAAATATGGCGTAGTATTGGGTTCTATAGTTGCTACAACTTCTACATAGATTATGGGGTTCTTTCTCTTAAATTATGACTCTACATGTGACATAATCTCAACTTCCACATTCCCCTTTCTCCTCTTCATAGATAATTATATCCTTGATTATGGTCCCATATAATACCCAATAATGTGGGTTTATTATTCCATTAGCATTTTTATGGGGTTTCTATGTGTTTCTATAGTATACCAATAGATCCTCTATGGTTATTTTTGTAGGTACTTCCATGGGAGTGGTATTTGATTTCTTCATAGGAGTCTTTATAGGTATTTCAATGTGAACCTTTATGGGTACTTCTAGTGGATAACTTGTATCTACTATTTTTTGATCCTCAATTAGAGGTCATACAAGATGAGAGCAAGGAGATATTGCTTGTGCAATTTATGGAGAGAGAGGAACTATATTGAAAAATTTAAAGGAAAACCTACACATTTTCTTCCTTATTTTATAGGAATATGATTATTGCTACATGTAGAGGAATTTGATCAATCCCTAGTCTCTAGTTCCATAGATATCTTTAATATGGTTTGGGTTTTAGGTGTAAGGGACCTTTGATGCATGAAATTTTTTTAGTGCCATAGGAACCTTGGGCCTTCTAGTGTTGTAGGGGCATACTAAGGCATCCTCATAATATATCAATGCAATTCATATTATTTTTAATATCATGCTCATAACCTCCCTAGCCAACAACTAAATAATTTAACTTGCTACCATTCTTAGATGTGATAAAAGATAAAAATGAAAGGAAATCCAATTGAATGTCTATATTTACATGTAACGTATTTGATGATATCTTGTGCAAATTTATCCTATGGGGCGAGTAGGAAATCTCTCTTAATTCCTTCTTTGTGTTATCAAAATCATCACCTACTAGGAAATAATTTTCTCTTACATTTTTGTACTTCACACTTCCTCTTAAACAAATTCTCTCCATCCATTAGCAGGTCTATTATTCATGTGATTTCTTCTTATGTTACTAGAATTATCATCCCTTAGACATTTATTGATACATCATGCAGATTTTTTATAAACACCCTCACAATATCAATATTATACCCAATAAATATATCAATGAAACCCATCCACCTAACATATTAAAAAATCTAAGTTATTTCCTTACTAGTTTTCATCTATTTTGTGGTGGTGAGTTCTTTTTTATTTTGTAGTCTTGTCATGGTTGCATTTCAAGTAGGATTTCTATAATTTTCTCTCATTTTTCTATCTATAACACTCTACCTATTAGTATAATTTTCCTTATTCCCATATTTTCTATGCACGAATGCTTATAAATATGGTCTTATCTTCATGTTAGTGGAAGGAGTATCTTGCATTCAGTAGTAAACAAAAATGCATCCTTAAATGCGATACCACATGTGTGAAAATCATTTCAATAATGCCTATGCATATGGAAATGAATTCAACATATATTTATGTATACTTCTCATTATTTGTGTACCATTAAGACCTTATAAAATGTGATGATGAAAGTACCTCATTCTACTAATCACTATTATCATACCTACTATCAAATCACTTTTTGAGGCATTAGTTAGATTTTAAGCTATTTTTTATGCCATGATGGTAGTGGTATTGACCTAGAAGATAATGACATAATATTTGAATGATGACAATGGAGTCATATTATATAGTGATGAAAACCCACCGTTAGAATATTATTTAAATATTTCATGCCAAATCACTCATATTTGTCTTTTTTCTTGTTTATAAAAGAAAATTTTGTAGGCAAAATAAAATGTAAAATATTATAGAAAGAGGTAAACAATAACCTATAAAAGTTGATCAAGGTCAATAAATGATTAAAGCATATTAATAGAATGAAATTTTCAATAGGAATTGGTATAACATGGTTGAGTAGTCATATTGAGTATTAAGACAACAATATCTTAGATACCTGTTTAATTGATGCAAGGATTTTATATTCATGGATGGCCATTGTGCAACAAAACCTACAAGGAAGAATTTTTTTGTTGAGGAGATCCTCCTATAGTTCTTGGTTTTGAGGATCTTTTCTCTTTTTTTGGGGGTGAAGAAATCCTTCGATGTCCTAGTCTTGATAATATCTTATTTTTTATCAAGAGTGGAACTATGAAATGGACTTTATAAAATCCCTAGGCTTTTCATCCTTGTTAGATGACCATGCAACTTCAATGAGATTTAATTGATAATTTTCTTTTAGTTTGGATATAAATTTCTCCTTAGAGAGTGGCTTTATGTATAGCATCAATCAATGGTGGAATTCCTTGTTAGAAGGTATTGTTCCTAATATATTTTTAGAATAGCTTGATAATTAGGCATAGAGACCTTATAACAATCCCAATGTTAAATACACCCCATTGATAAATTAATATATATTTTTTAACAAAACATGTTAAGTTCATTAGATAAAGTTCACAAAGATGTATAAAATACCCACCCTAGGCTACACCACTTAGAGTAGTGTTAGGTGTATTCCAAATTTCTTTTTCATTCCTAGGAATACGACAAATGAGATCAGTCACTGTAAATGATACTCAAGTGGTTAGGATGTGGCCAACTCCTATATTAACTTATGGATATAAGTGTAATGCCTTGAAGCCTAGATACCTACATCTCCACGGTGAGCTATCTAGTGCTTACTGCTTAATTACTAAACTAGCTAATTAAGGTATTTATCACTCCCTATGATAAATATCTTGGCCACCTGATCCTCCTCGTTCAAGGTGCAAAACTTGCAATGTTACTCCATACCTCCATGATAGGATATCTTGTCCAAGATTTCTCACTTAGGACCTTCCCAAATCTAACCTACTTTTGGTAACCCTTTGGGCTACACCACCTAGAGTAAACAAACACAAATAGACTTGAGTGTTGCCTACCGCAACTCCCCTCAAGTTTTGGAAACATCATGTTTTAGGTTTTATAATTTATTAAGAGTATCTTCTCTCATTATTAACATCTAAGATATCTACTCACAATCTCTATTCTTAGATAAGAACCTTCAAGAAACATATCTAATTATGAACAAGAAAATTACACAACTTGATGAGGACATAGAAGGCATACTTTATTATGTTTTTTTTATTATTATTAATCACATGAAACTTCACGTTGGATTATATGCAAGGCTGATTTGGCTTTGTTACAATATGTTAGCCACCATGCCTATATTGGTTTGGTTTTTACCAACCAAACTTGGCTTCCATTGCATATTCTATTTGTAATCTACTTTGATGCTTATTTAAGCACTTAAAAATAATAAAAATGTATTTAGAATTTTAGTTTTGTATAAGTGGTATTAGAGCAATCTATTATGCTCCTGTCTGGGTAGGGCACCATGTTGTCTACTCAAGATACACTTTTATTTGAAAATTTAAAGCAAAAACTCAAAATGATTGTTGCTAATGTCCAACATATTCAATTTTCCCAACTAGCAGAAGAAATGGTAGAAAAAAAAGAATATGTTGAAGAAAAAATTCTTCCCATGGAAGAATTTACTGCAAAAGTTTAAATTTATGTAGAATAAATTATGACAAATTAAATTATTCCTACTGAAATGGAATAAATTCCCATTGCTACTATGGAGGAAATTGTTGAAATGCCTACTGTAGAAGAAATTATTGCTGAAGAAAAATTGCTACAAAAATATCTATTGAAGAAAATGTTGAAGCAGTAGCTGGTATTGAACTAGGATTTATAGGCATGGAGCCCATCGTCCTTCATTTGGACTATACTACTATTACAGTTGAAATTCAACAAATATTTTAGGATGACCCCCTCAATGAAGTTGATGATTCATAAGAAGATATTTTGATATCTCATAATTAAGTTTTGGATGTTGGTGATGATATTGGTGGTGATATTGTTGTTGCAACTCTAGAAGAAGAATACCTTATTGTAATTTTATCTATTATAGATCTGATAAAAGTAGATATTGCTACAGTAATATGGTGCTCTATTTTTGTCTCCATGGCTCACCTGCAACCAGTTGCTCTCTGCTACTAGATCTACCTATTTTTCCAAATCCACTTGCTAAGCCATTGTGGTTTCCAGATCCTTGGCCATGGTAAATTCCTTGGGCTACTCAGCCACCTCCTTGGCCTCCACTATGGCCCCTAGCTTAGCAATTCTTGATATTTTTCCTAGTTGCATGGTTTGTGTGGAAGAAGAGAGAAATTTTTATCTGCATGAAAAAGAGGGAAAATATCAAAGAAGAAAATAAAAAAATCCAGTACCACCATAGGATGCGCATCAAGGAAATGTGCAGCTATTAATGTTGGCATCTACATAGATCGTGTGGCAACCATGTGAAAATTCGTGTAGGTTGGCCTACACACGGGCCATGTGGAAAGATGGACATTGGCCTACACACAGACTATGCATAAAATTATGCACATTGACCATGCAAAAGTCATGTGCAAATTGTGCGCTAGCCTTGCATTGGCCTACACGTAGGCCACGCAGTAGCCACATGCAAAATGCATGCACTAGCTTGTGCATTGGCCTACACATGGACCACGTGGTAGGCCACCACTATGTGTGGCATGTGTATCCACACAAGGCCAAGGCCAGTGTACCCCCACATGGGTGTAGCATGTTTACGCGTTCTGTGCTCCACGTAGGCCGCACACTATCAAATTGACCACATGCACGTCCATCCCCTATGAAAAAAAATTAAAATTAAAATTTATTTTGATTAAAAAATGATTTATTAAATGAAATAATTTTTTTTTACCTTTCATGCCACTCAAGGGTCCAATCGGCCATGTCGAACCCTAGGCATGTTTATAGTCATTGGAATTATTTTTCCAAATTGGTTTTAATGACATCAGTATTTTGCTATTTTGTAAGGGTATGTTTGACCTTTGGTCTTTTGCAATGTATAGAGTGCATTTTTTAATTATACTCGAAACTCTACCTCTTTCTCCTCCATGTTTGTAAAAGCATTGGAGTCCAATGCTTATATAGTGGAGAGGAATGATGAGGACATAGAAGGTATACTTTATTATGTTTATTTTATTATTATTATTAACCATGTGAAACTTCACATTGAATTATGTGTAAGTTCGAGTTGGATTTGTTACAGTCTATTAGCCACCATGCCTATGTTGGTTTGGTTTTTACCAACAAAACTTGGCTTCCATTGCATATTTTATTTTTAATCTACTTTGATGCTTATCTAAGCACTTAAAAATAATAAAAATGCATCCAAAATTTTAGTTTTGTATCACAACTTATGAGAAGTCTATCAATTTATTAAATTATTAATCAATTCATGTACTACTAATATTGTATCATATAAATATACACAAGCCCAAAAGGCTCTCCATCTAAGCAACATAAAGAATATACCTATTCCATTACATAACTACACTTTTTAAAAATATCCCAAAGTAAATATTTCATAATTCCAAATCCTTACATTAGATATCCATCTTCACCTTTAAGGAGAAAAAATATTTACATATTATAAAAAATACATGAATTAATTTATATTCCATATTAGCAAATATAATGCATATTTCATATTAATAACCTTTCATTAAATAACATACAATAAACTAAAACAATACATGAAAGTATCAAATATAACACCACATTTATCCTGGGTAAAACCTAGCCTTAAAGATATCTTTTCATTATATAATCATAATTTTCTTCAATACAATCAATTTAAGGAATTTCCATTATTCCATTTTCTAAAAGCATGCATATATTACATAAAAAAATTCACATTTCTTTATGTTACGAAAGAACATCATTCTTTTCAAATATATTCAATAACAACTTGTTTTCATCAAACAAGGTGTCATGTTTTCAATAATCATATTGTATAAAATAATTTTCAAGAAGGGACCCTATAATCCCTTCAAGAATGAACTCCACATTCATATCATATTGTATAAAATAAATTTCAAGAAGGGACCCTATAATCCCTTCAAGAATGAACTCCACATTCATTCTTTCCCAAATATTGTTTTATCAAAAACCTAGAACTTCTACAGTTCTATCATCATCTTAGAACTTCCATAGTTCTATCATTAGTTTAGAACTTCCATAGTCTATCATCATCTTATAACTTCAATAGTTCTATCATTAGTTTAGAACTTCTACAATTCTATCATAACTTAGAACTTTCCTAGTTCCTATATATGAATGGTTACATCTATTCAATAAGCAAACCATGATTAAATGGCATACTACGAGAAGTCCCTACTTATCTTAGACATTTATTTAATTTATAAAGTGCACTCTAAGAGAAACCCATACTTTTCTTGGAAAATCTATCTTTCCTTAACCAAAATTTAAGCATAGATTCAAGCACTTAATCGTATTATTTGAAAACATAAATACATTCGTCTAACTCATCCATATTCATTAATTATTTTTATTATAAAACAATACCTTCTCATTTGTAAGGAAAACCAAGTTTCATTTTCCAAAATACAATAAAACTTGCCTTTCAAAAAAATATGCATTCATTAAATCAAAAGGGAGATTAATCCACTTAATCTCTTAGTAAATCCAAGAGGAGGTTAATCAAAAAGGGAGATTAATCCATTTAATCTCAAATTATTTCAAAAGAAGAGATTAGTCCATTTAATCTCTAATTATTCCAAAAGGGGAGATTAATCCATTTAATGTCAAATTATTCCAAAAGAAGATATTAGTCCATTTAATCTCTAATTATTCCAAAAGAGGAGATTAATCCATTTAATCTCAAATTATTCCAAAAGAAGAGATTAGTCCATTTAATCTCTAATTATTCCAAAAGGGGAGATTAATCCATTTAATCTCAAATTATTCCAAAAGAAGATATTAGTCCATTTAATCTCTAATTATTCCAAAAGAATAATTGATTAACTTCTTTAATTCAAAGGTCAACTAATCTTAAACAATAGGGTCTTTCATTCCCTAAAATTAATTCCATATATTTAGAGACCAACTAGTCTTCAAACAATAGGGTTTTCCTTTCCCTATAAACAATTTCCTATATTTAGAGACCAACTAGTCTCAAACAATAGGGTTTTCCTTTCCCTATAAACAATTTCCTATATTTAGAGATCAACTAGTCTCAAACAATAGGGTTTTCCTTTCCCTATAAACAATTTTCTATATCCCCATATTGCATAAATAGAGCATAAAATCCACCATTAATGGAGTCTATCTATCCTCTAAAGAAATCATTCATTACTAATATTTTGAGAGTAATCACATACAAAGCATGTATTAAAGTAGAAGATATTCTATATCACCTAGTTACTTAAAGGAAAAGCATGTAATAATGGGAAAAATTTAGAGCATAGAAGGAAAGACAATCCTTTAGATATGAAAGCAATTAGGAGGAAATTAAAATCATGAAAGGAGTCCACCTGAATTCTCCTTCTCCTTCGATAGGCTTCCTTCTAATACTCCCAAGGTTGCTTCCAAGATTACCTCCTCATGCTAGCCTCCAAGTCCTGCTCATGTTTTTCTTAGCCTACTCTTCTCCTTGTGCTTCATTAACTCCCAACTAATCCCTCTTAGGCCTATACAAAGGTCTTCTTGAAAGATGCCTTTCTTAAACTAGTAATTTCTCCCTTTATGAGTCATAAAGGTGAGTTAATATTAAATGATAGAAATATCCTCCATTATGACCTCCTTTTACTCTCCTCCCTTAATTTTGAGAAGGTTGCCATCAAAAGGGTTAATGCCTCCTATTTTAATAATGCTTTAATTAAGATGCCTTTTCTCCACCCTTGGTTTGGAAAAGGGGTATATTTTGAAAAGCATCATTTAATTCTTAAGGAAAGATGCAAATTCTCTACCCTTGAATTAAAAATAGGGATTTAATAGGTATGGTTAGGGTCTTTGTCATAGAACAATCCCTTATGACAATTAAGTAAACCCTCTTATTAATGATAAACATCATTGATAAATTAAACTAATTATGCCAATTATCTACCTTTATAAGTTATGAAGGTGGCTCAATATTAAAAGGTGTTTTAAGAAATGATATTTCCTTTATTATTTTATATTTTTAAATTTGGCCCTTTCCTAGCCACCATTTAGGCCTTCCTCCTCCGTCCATTTGGAGGGGATTCCTAATCCATTAGCCCTTTCTCTTTTTGGTCCTTTTCCCTAATTCAAAAGGTCTACTATTGAAATAGTAAGATGCCTTAATTTAATCAATATTAAATTCCCATTAGCAAAGATACCAATACTCCTCCTTCATTTGGAGGAGGGGTCAATTTGGTGAACTATTATTTTATTCCAAGGGGAAGATGCTCTTTCTCCTCCCTTGGTTTTTAAGGGGTCTTTGTCGCCCAATTCCAAATCGATTTACTATTTTACAAAAATAAACTAAATAATAAAATCATCTAATTAAATCTAATCATAATTAATTAATTAAACTTGTAATTAATATTAAATCATCTAATTAAAGCTAATCATAATTAATTTATTAAACTTGTAATTTATATTAAACCATCACTAAGACCATTATGGATCTTCATCCATATTTTCCTTCTTTCTTGTCCTCAGTGGCAACTCCCTTGTCCACTCTATTCAAAGGATTCCTGTTCTTGCAACCATGCAGACTAATGTAGACTATCAACAATACCATATTCTTAAATAAACCAATCATACATTGCAAATAATCAACTTAATATCATTTAATCTATCTTCAAAACAACATAACAATTCATAAGTCCATCATATGAAAAAGCTTTCCAAGGGAGGGTCATGACATACTACCCCCCTTAAAATAAACACAGTCCTCTATGTTTGCCTACAATACAAAGCATATATGAACATAGGTTTTCATAACCTTATTTTTCCACAAGTGGCACATTGTTCAACATTGTTTTGTTTTATTTTCATAGAGATGATATAAAATCATATTTCTATAATAGTTTAGACACAACAAGTCTAAATGCAACTAGGTTTATCAAAATCTCTCACAAAGGAGTTCCAACCTATGACTTGATGACCCTTATCATGAGTTAACCTCATAGAAAATAGGTGTCATCAAAGACAAAAAACATAATGTCATAAATCTCACTTTAGGATCCATATATTCTGAAATTCTCTTTGGAAAACATATTTGCCACCACCAGTGCATCATCCTTGATGTCCCCTAGTATACATCCTTAGTCAACTTATTGACTATTACTAGAATTATGTTAGGTTCATATCTCAAGAGACATAGATGCCAAGTGAGATCCTCAAAAGAGTCTAAGGTACACCACTTAAGACCCACAAGAAGTGGAGGGTTCACTTAGATCTTCCACTTGATTCACCAATGGTTTCAATAGTGGGAGGAAAAGACTTGAACATAAGTAGTCTCCAAGTACTTGTTTCTTCAAAGTATATATATGAACAACTCTACCAGTAATAACAAAATGATTACCAAGGCTATAATATGCTCAATGAATGCACTCCCTAAAATAAGGCCACAAAGTATTACACATGATAAATTAGATCAAAATACCATTGTATCAATCTTTTCTAAATATATTTTCCATGAAAATGTACTACTATTTGCCTAACTATGATAAATAGTTAATGGTACAGAGTAGTTAACAACTACAAAAATCAATGATTAGGTTTTATATTTAGAATCAAGATCTTTGTTATTACTTCCATAGATATTTTCTCAACCATTTGTCTTCACAATATCCCCTATGATCTATTCTTATTGTGTATACCTTGAACCATTAAATGTTTTCACATTGGTTCACATATGCGGATATTAATAATACCACATGCACTATGTTGTGGTATAAACCATTGTTTAAATAGTGCACAACACATTATTAAACTTGACCACCACCCGGTGGTTGGGTGGAATATTTATCTGCTCCATAAATGGTGATGTTTGGTGGTGTCTTAGCCATGGTAAAGGTTCTATTTACCTCTATCTTTGGGGTATGTTTCAAGATATAACAACCAATACCCAAGCTTTCAAATAGCTTATTACTTTGGCAAAATTCTAGGTTTGTATTGTAACATGGGTCAATAAGATAAATAAAAGAAAACATTCTTTTATTATTTTGCCTACCCTTGTAGTATCTATTGGAGTTTCTCAAATTATCCCATCAAGGTCTAACTTTAGCTTCATCCTGACTAGCCAACCATGAATTCTAAGAAGATCTTCTTCTTAACCATCTGTTGATAGTATCAAGGGTCACACTTCCACCATGTAAGGTGTTGTTCCATGAATATTATCATCCATTGATAATATCTATGACTACACTTACTCCACATAAGGTGTCATTCCAAGAATATTATCATCCACTAATAATATCTATGACTACACTTACTCCACATAAGGTGTCATTCCAAAAGTATTATCATCCATTGATAATATCTATGACTACACTTACTCCACGTAAGGTGTCATTCCAAAATATTATCATCCAATGATAATATCTATGACTACACTTACTCCACATAAGGTATCATTCCAAAAGTATTATCATTCATTGATAATATCAATGGTTACACTTACTCCATGTAAGGTGCCATTCCAAATCATTAAGAAATAAAATTAATGACATTATTATTCATAACTTCCTAGAAGAAGATCTTTTTCATATTCTCACTCTAAAGAAAATAAACTTATACTGAGAGGGGGTGAAGAGTATACGATAAATTTTTTACTTTTCTTTCCAAAGAAATATCATCCAGTATTATCAATTGCAATAATAAAATAATGCATAAATCACCATACACATAAGAGACATAGATTTAACGTGGTTCACCCAATGTGGGCTACATCCACAAAGAAAATATTTCTTATAAAATTTCTAAAAAATTTCTTGGGAAACAATTCCCTATTATAATGTTCGTGGACCTCTATCCACAGGAGATATTGATCCCCTAAATTTTGGTTTGTGGATCTCTATACACATGATATATTTATCCCCTATGCTCTGGTTCATGGACCTCTATTCAGAAGAGACACCAATACCCTCTGTGCTAGTTCATGGACCTCTATCCATAGGAGACACCAATCCCCTCTACTATGGTTTGTGGACCTCTATCCATAGCAAACACCAATACCCTATGCTCTAGTTCAATCTAAATCTTGCTCAAATCCTCTCACAAAACCTACTCAGATATGCTCATAAAACCTGCTCAAATTTTCACACTAACCTGCTCACTATTATGCTCAAAGCTACTCATAAAACCTGCCCAAATTTGCTTATAAACCTGCACACTACTCTACTCAAAGCTGTTCATAAAACCTTCTCAAATATTCTCACAAAATTGCTCACTACTCTGCTCAAAGATGATCATAAAACCTGCTCCACTTTACTCACAAACCTGCTCAAATCTTTCCCAAATATTGCATACAAAAAATGCTCATACCTTTCCCAAATCTTGCATAATGATGTCATCAAATTCTTTACCAATTTTTCAATGTGCTTTCTTCAACTAAAACAATTCAGACATATTCTACCCAAAATTCATTCAACTCTTGCACATCTAGATGATGATATATTTGTGTTGAAAACTTTAAATAAACATGCTACCTTTTACATTCAATACATTGGTTCCTTCCACATATATCACACTTATTACATTTTAAAGGTAGCCTAGGTCTAGCACTCACTTGCATATAGAATTTGAGACATTAATACCTTGCTTTTATTTTACTATCCAATGCACTTTTCCCCCTTTTTATTTTGCATGCATTAATCCCTTTATTAAATAAAACTTCTAAATCTACCTCAATATAATGCACTCCAAATATATTTTCAATATAAAAATCTATATTCAATGATAATGATGTGTCTTAGTGTATTCTCAATCTATCTCAAACAAGATACTACATTTCAAATTTATCTCAACAAAGATAATGCATCTCAACTCTATATTTTTCTTTTTTATTTAAATATTAAATCAAAACATTTCAAACCCTTATTTCTCCTTTTGAGACAAATGTAATAATACTTATGAATGAAAAAATGATTCTTATATTTTTATTTGTTTGCTCTTTGTTTGACTGTATTTCGGTTGAATTTGAAGGTTTTCCAACTCCACATAGCTATAGTTCACTTGCTTTCTGCCCTAATGCTAACTCTTTGCCATATGTACTCCTATCTTGTTGGGGTAGCACACATGAAAATATTTGAATCCACTTCTACACTTTTTGTGAGGAGACCACACTACTCTCTTATACTATTCATGTGCAATCCCAAGTACACAACACTCTTTACACCATCTATGTGAAACCCTAGCACACTACACTCTTACACTTTCCATGTGGAAGCCCAAACACACTACACTCTTTGCACCATCTATGTGGAAACCCTAGCACATTGCACTCTTACACTTTTTGTGTGGAAGCCCAAACACACTGCACTCTTTGCATCATCTGTGTGGAAACCTTAGCACACTACACTCTTACGCTTTTGTAGGGAAGCTCAATCACAAGCATAAAATATTTTAATTTTTTACTGCTTGTGTGTCTCTTCCTCTTTTATGCGATAAAAATATTGATGTGGTTCTTTATTCTCAAGCTTGACATCTTCTTGCCTTAGTCACATAGTACCAACTGAACTCATATTTTTGATTCTGATGACAACACTCTACCATGAAAAACATACACTACCACTTCAATACCATGTATTATGATGCTCTTGTTTGATTTAATTTGGTAGATCTTCAATCACCTCTGTTGGACATGGTTTCTCCTTCGAACGTAAATGAATACTCTTATCCTTTCAATGCAAGTGAAGACTCACTGTGAATGAAAGCTCTCTCTATAAAACGAAAGTGAAGGTGCTCACTATGAATGAAAGTTCTCTCTCTCAAATGAAATCACACTTCTCCAAATTCTCTTATTCATAAAACATAGATGAAGACGAACGAAAGCTCTCTCAAGAGAAGGCACATTCTTTAGATTCTCTCATTCTCCAAACGCTGACAAAGATGAACGAAAACTATCTTAAGTGAAGTCACATTCTCTAAATTATCTCATTCTCCAAACATAGACGAAGACAAACGAAAGCTCTCTCAAGTAAAGGCACATTCTCCAAATTCTCTCATTCTCCAAAAGTAGATGAAGACAAACGAAAGCTCTCTCAAGTGAAGGTACATTTTTCAAATTCTCTCATTCTCCAAATGTAGACAAAGATGAATGAAAGCTATCTCTCAACCAAAGGCACATACTTCGAATACAAACATTTTTTCTCACACTTTATCTGAAGCAACATGAAGGCACACCTCAAAATCACCTCAACCATAATGTTAGAACCATATATATATGAAGAATAATATTTAATCTCAACATTAGGGTCAGCCCTTTCAATATTTCAATATATTTAAATCCTTTTATTTAAATACATCCCACTCTTAAAATATTAATTTAAATCCTTTGAATTAAATACATCCCACCTTTTAAACATATATTTAAATCCTTTGATTTAAATATATCCCACTTTTTAAATAATTACTCTAATATTTAAATATTAAAGTATACATCATCATCACCATTTTATTTGCTCAAAATCCTTTTGATAATATTGACAACTCAAAATATATTCCTTTGACATCAATGACAACTGAATATGTCTAACACACTCATCTTTAGCCCTGTTGTGACTCCTTCACAATGACCCCAAAATTTGGGGACCCACTTGAAATTTGAAAGTTTATTTCAAATCATTACTTGTGCTCATAATTCTCCATTGTCATTTTTGAAGTATCAAGAATGTTCATACTCCTGTGAATGGTTATATAGCTGAATTCAATGCCAAAATTCACTTAGTAATGCAAAGATTTTTGAGTTGTGCTTGCCAGGATCATTTTGTAGTCAAGTGATGCACCCCTTTAGTTTATATGTTGTTCTCTTGTTATGTTAATTTTGTCATGGTATTTTGTTAGTTTTGTTTAGTTTGGTAAACATTGTCATTTGGTTATAAAGTAATGTGGTTTTATGTTATATAATATATTGGTAAATTTTTTTGTTTTGTTATACTTTATTGACTATGTTATGTTATATAATATATTGGTTATAAAGTCTTTATTTTATTTTATGTTATAGTTTAGGTTTGTTTTAAATTTTTTTTATGTTATGATTATGTTTTATTTTTGTTATGTTCTATTTTTGTTATTTCTTTATGTTACGTGTGGTAGGTGTTGTTATGTAATTATGTTAAGTTTCTATTTTTTTGTTTTTGTTAGTCTTTTGTTTTTGTTATGTAATTATGTTAAGTTTCTATATTATGTTTTTGTTATGTCTATTATTTTCATTTTATTTAGTAAGTTGTGCATGTTTTTATTATGTTTTAAGGTTAGTTTTATTAGTTTCTTTGTTATTATTTATGTGTTTTATGTTTCGTATTATATGTTTATATGTTATGTTTGTTAAAAGTATTATTGTGGTATTATTATGTTATGTTATTTTGAATTCATTTTATGTTGTGGCTAAAAAAAAAGGTTGTAAGTTGTGCATGTTTTTATTATATTTTAAGGTTAGTTTTATTAGTTTGTTTGTTATTATTTATGTGTTTTATGTTTCGTATTATAGGTTTATATGTTATGTTTGTTAAAAGTATTATTCTGGTATTATTATGTTATGTTATTTTGAATTCATCTTCTGTTGTGGCTAAAAAAAGGTTGTGTGTTATATTTTAGGTTTCCCAAATAAACGGGCGCGGTTTTAGAAAACATGGAGGACTTCGCTTTTCAAGGGAAGTGTCGTCAAGGGCCCATGGTATTATCTAAATTAAACAATATAAGGAATTATGCTTCTTTTAAGGCTTATGGTGCTCATGGCCCAATGCATGTGGGAGTGCAAGGAAGTGGAATGATGATTAAAGAGTGTGGTGAAGGATTAAAGACACCATGATTTGGAATTGTGAAGTTTCACGGTAGGCGGTCACATACTCGACATGCATAGTTTTATGGATATCGAAGCATATGTGATAAGATGAAAGGAAATGTGTTGGTGGTATGTAGCAATTGAAACACAATATGCTCGGTGATGTTATTACAATATAGATCAGTGACAAAAAGCTATGATTGGGTATTCGACAATGATAGATTGTCGATGTAAAATACTGGGAGATATGCAGGTGAAAGATGAATGAGGAATCGAAAGCATTAATAATTTCTTTCATATTTTCGTCATTGCTAGGAATGTCGGTGTGAATAAAATTCAAGTTTGGAATTCAAAATTGGAATGAAAGATAGGCCATCAATGAGTGAGAATTGTCAACCATCATATGTTTTAGAGATTTAATTAATTTAAATGCGATGGACGTTGTTGTATTTGAAGGTCGATGTTAGTTCCAAGTTACAATATTTGAAATAGACCAGATGCAATCTGATTACATAGAAGCCATGTGTCAAAACATTGGATTGTAGTGGTATAAACGAACATGATATGTGATTGAATAATGATAAATCTGATGCAGAAGTTTTAAAGTGGAACAGGAATTGGATATAATCGTATAGTGGCAGGTGGATGATAAAGATGGACTACCGCTCATTATTTTTGAAGATTTATAAAATTTATACATTTATAGTTATCTGGTCATAAGGATAATTTATAAATTTTGTAATTTTGTTACGCGGAAGGTATGAATGAAGGAAGGAAATTTGTTGGAAGATGCGGTTAATGAATTCGTTTCAAGACAGGTTCGTAACGAAAGAATGAATTCTCCTAAATTATAAGTAAGAGAAGAAAGGAATTGAAAGGAGCCAAAGCTATGTTTTGAAGAAGATACAGAGAAGTCCATATTGCAGAGAAATCAAGCTTATTGTAAGATCAATATTTTATATTAAATATTTTGGATTCAAGTATGTGCACAGTCTGTATTTGAAATTAATAAAATATTTAATATAATTTTTCAATAATTAATATTCCATTGAAGATTGCATCATGTCATTGTTTTGTTGTGTGAATACTGGTGAGCAGTGATTTGGTTTAAGTTTCTGTGATTGGTATTTGTCTATAGCATTTGTCCGAGATAGAAGATTATTTTCTTATCATAAAACCTTTGATCATTTATTTTATATTAATTATTTTTATATAACCTAGTTCATTTTTTATAAAATTTTACACTAGGTTATTACTAATTTATTATTTAAATATTAAACTGTTTTAATATTTAAATAAATAAATTTATAAAGATAAATGAGTATTCTGATTCCAACTTTGATTTAATAAAGTTGAGAATTGGAATTGATATATTTTATCATATTTTGGTTGGACTTTATGTTTTAAATAGAGTTTTTATTTAATTAAAGGTTCAAACCTTACATTGGAGGATTATATTTGTAATTAAATATTTTATTTCATAAATATTTAATATACAAATATCATAAGAAAACACATTTATGAACTTGATTTTCAAATCATAAAATTCACAGTTCATAGATAAGCATTACATTAAACCCTATGAGTTATGATTATTAAGGTTTGAAAACCTTATAATTTGGGGTTAAACATTATTACTTTTATTCATTTTCAAATATTTAAATTTTGATTTTATATTTGGGATGAATAAAGTATTTTCATTTATTAAACCTTGGATTTTTTAAAAGGTGAATATTTATAATCAAGGTTTATATTCTATTTTGAAGTTCATATACTTTTATTAAAGTATTTGAAATTTCACATTAGTTTAAATGCTAAATTGAACATTTGATTTAAATTATTTTAAGCATTTAAATAAAATATGGTTATGAGATGATAAAATGAATTTGCACAGTATATCAAAATTATAAAGCAAATTTATTATTTGTTTAGAGAAAGAATGAGTAAAAGCACTTAAAGCATGATGAATTCCAAATTGATTACCTAATTCCCAGGCCCCTTGTTAATAGTACTTGCAAGCCATTGAGACTATTCAAGCACTTATTTACGCATATATGTATGACACATTAAAACATTAAGTGAGAACCTTGGAGAAGTTTAGTTTCTTTGCAAGAGAGGACTTTGAGTCCTAGTTGTTGAGTAGTTTTGTAACCTGAAAAAATCACACCTCAAAAAGCCCCTCTAATAAGGAGAACTATGTGGTTCTTGAATAATCCATCTCCTTAGATTCCCAATTTTGAGTATAAGTATTAGATATTTAAGACATAAGAGTCAATCCCTTATGTTGAAATCCTTGTCCTCTCTAGGATTTCTTCTATTTTGGCCTGACTTTCACTGTAATATCCATCTTGATATTGCATTCTCTTGACTTAGCTCGTTAAGTCAACATGACTATGGGTCAAAATAGTTATAAGCCTTTTTCAAGGACTTAAACTTGAATAGGTTTATCCTATTTTAGTCTTAGGATTCACTCCTAATATGGACTTATGTACCTTCTATTGTTCATAAACCTCATATTCTTGGACATACTTTATCAACTTAAAGAGAGAATCCAATTAAGTACAGTCAAAACTTAACTAAGAATAGAATTTTTATTTCTATTTTTTTTTAAAGCGAAAAACCCCTTGCGAGGCCGCCTTGGTCTAAGAGACCATGAACATGGGGTTCTACACCGTCAAAGTCACACGGGGTCGCACCCGACCCTACCCACACCAACATTATCAATTGGATTTTGGATACCCAATTCAACTTTTTGGTAGGGTGGAGATTCAAACCTAGGACCTCCCTTGGAGGATTTCCCTCTGCTCTTCAACTCACCTACAACACTTGGGTGAAATTTTATTTCTATTATTTCTCATTAAGTTTAACCAAGAATATCTATTCCTTCTCATTAAGTATGATCAAAACTTAACCAAGAATTAATTTTCACACATATATTAATTCATGTTTATTGGTTATATTTTGCAAATTCCACTGGCATACACACCACACATCATTATAGTACATAAATAGTGGCTTTTTAGCCACACCATAAAACAAGCCTTATTGCTGCTATCTTTCGATCCATTCACTACTTTGTGCTAGACCTAGTTATCGTAGAGAAGTTGTTCAAACTCTTTCTTGTGACCATGCTTGTGTTGTATTTCTATACCCACACTATGCTCTGGTAGTAGGTTGTTATGGAGTGAGTAGGCCATGGCTCACTAGCACATCAAAACATGAAGTCAAGTATGCAGTTCTATACTCTTCCTTGGCTTGTCATAGTTGTGCATTCTTAGACTATATGGTTGTTGATGCTCCTCAAACACTTATTTGTGTTGCCTCTTGTTGGAGTCTATCTTGCTCTACAATGGTGGAATCCCTTTTAGAATCCAAATTCATATTTTATTGTGCTCAAAAACTTTCTCGCTCAACATTCAATGGCCTTATTTCTTCTGGCTTTGCACTGCCTCTCTGACTTGTTTTGGCATTGTTAGAAGCCATATTTTATTCTTAAATTATATACAACAATGGATCAAAAATCAAAAGTATAAGAATCATAAAGCATACTATGGGATTTGCTCCAAATATAATCAATATTAAAAAAACCCTAATACAAGTATAATCGTGTTAAACACCATGAGTAGTTGATAGGTTAATTCTTTTCTCGATGTTGAATAAAATTCCTCCAAGATTTTATTTTTGTATGTTCAAACCATTTTCTTGACATTGTAGAATTAGCATTACTCCTTCGATCAATGCTAAGTGTTTAACTAATCACTAGTTTACGACACATCGATCTTACTCAACCATCTAGTCGATCATATCTCGATCATCTTGAGTCTCCTCATTCATCCTCCATGAATCATATCTCAATCATCTTGGGCCACCTTATTCCTCTTACGCCACCCATCATTGTTCTTGTATTAATTAACTTGGGACACATCATTCCTCTAATCCATCTAGGGCTACAATATTTTCCAATGTGATTGAAATCCTATTATTTCTTCACATGTGTCCCACATTTATGGCATCTTATCCCATTTGATGTCTCATCATATAATTCCATCAATTCATCCTATACAAATATATTTATACTCCTTATCCTTGGATGCCAATTTTAATTTTTACCATTATCACTTTGCTAACAATGATCTAGGTCATGCTTGCCTACCCGCAAGGTGCCATCTCAAAATTTTGCACTTTATCATTCATTCTATAATTATGATATTACAAAAATGTTTAGTTATTTATCCCTATGAACTAACTTTTCTCATTATCATTCATTTGAAAATGACTATGGTTATTCTTTATCCATGCAAGATACTACTCCTAAGTAAGCTTGTACATTATCACTCACCTGGTAATGATGGTCACTCCTTCTTCATGAAAATTACCATATTAAAGTAAAGCTACCTTTCCTAGGATCAAATTTGAAGAAATCTTTAATTTATTCTTTGAATATTTTAGTCCTATGTCCTAGAGCTTTAACAACTAAAAAATTGTTATTAATGGTTTAAACAACCTTAAACTCAATTTGAGAAAACTTTAATCTTGAACCAACCTCTCAAAAACTTTAATATTGAACCAAAATTTGGTTCTTTTACTAGCATCCTTTTACTAGCTTTGATCTTATACTAGCATCCATTTGCTAGCCTGCACTCTGATACCAACTATAACAACCCCAATGTTAACTAAACCCCATTGATAGACTAATATTTTTTAACAACACATGTTAAGTTTATTAGATAAAGTTCACATAGATGTATAAAATACCCACCTTGGGCTACACCACCCAAAGTACTGTTAGATGTATTCTAAATTTATTTTTTATTCCTAGGCAGACCATAACTGAGACTAATCATTGTAGATGACACTCAAGTGGTCAGAATGTGGCCACATCCTATACTAACTTATGGATCTAAGCATAATACCTTGAAGTCTAGATAACTACACCTCCATAATGAGCTATCTAGTGCTTAGTGCTTAATTACTAAACTATCTAATTAAGATTTTTATCACTCCCTATGATAAATATCTTGGCCACCCAATCCCCCCATTCAAGGTGCCAACACCAAACTTACGATGTTACTCCATATGTCCACGGTAGGATATCTTGTCCAAGCTTTCCCACATAGGACCTTTCCAAAGCTAACCCACTTTTGTGAACCCTCTGGGCTATGCCACCTAGAGTAAACAAATGCAATAAGAATTGAGTGTTGCCTACCAAATCCCCTCAAATATTGGAAACATCATGTTTTAGGTTTTATAATGTATTAAAAGTCTCTACTCTGATTATTAACCTCTAAGAGATCTACCCATAATTTCTATTTTTAAATAAGAACCTTCAAGGAACATCTCTAATTATGAATAAGGAAATTACATAACTTATGAGAAGTCTATCAATTTTTTAAATTATTAATCAATGCATGTAATACTAATATTGCATCATATAGATATACACAAGCCCAAAAGGATATCCATATAAGAAATATAAATAATATATCGATTCCATTACATAACTACAAATTTTAAAATATCCTAAAGTAAATATTTTATAATTCCAAAATTTTTAAATTAGATATCCATCTTCACCTTTAAGGAGCAATAATATTTACATCATATAAACAAGACATGAATTCATTCATATTCCATATTAGTAAAACACTATGCATATTTCATATTAATAAACCTTCATTAAAGAGCATAAAATAAACTAAAAAAGTAGATGCAATTATCAAAGATAACACCACATTTATCCTAAGAAAACCCTAAGGGAAAACCCAACCTTAAATATATCTTTTCATATATAATTATAATATTCTCCAATACAATCAATTTAAGGAATTTCCACAATTCCATTTTCTAAAAGCATCCATATATTACATAAGAATTTCCACAATTCTTTATGTTATGAAAGAACACCATTCTTTCCAAATATATTTAGTAACAACCTGTTTTCATCAAACAAGGTATCATCGAAGCAAACAAAAGATGCTATTTGATCAAACATAATACATAAACATATATAATTCCCATAATGTTGCTTTTTATTAATTCAATATGTTCATGGGTTACAAAGGTGATTTTGCTAATCTTTATTTATGAATATCAAACACCCTGATGACTTATTTCAAGACTTCTTAGTGAAGGTGGGCTTATGGACCACCGGTAGTTTGCTAGTTTTGTGATCTCCTGCACCTATTTTTGAAGGCCTACAAAATATTATTAAATGGTTTGGAGGCTTGCCTTAGTCAATCCCCTTGTTGATGAAAGATAAAAAGACACAAAATAAAACTATGCTGAAACATGGTAAAATTTGCATACAACACTATAAAAGCATAAAATAAAGCATACCTACTAAATTTACTGAGGTGCATCTACTACATGGTCAATTTGCATGGCAAGGGGTAAATTAGAACCCAAATTCCTAGGTCAGGGGTGAATTGGACTTCTACTGACTGTGGGACCAAAATTTCTATTTAAATGGATGTTTGAAGTTGTCCTTTACTATTTGTATGGTGTGGAATTGCTAGATACGATTCTGGGGCAATTCTAGAAGAGTTTCAGTAAGGTGAATAAAAGGGAGAGAGAGATAAAATGGGAGGGAGAGCCATCTATTTATATAAAAATATGAGGTCAAGAGAGGGGGTTAGATAAACCAATCCTTAGAGTCACTCCATGTTGGAGTTAGGTTAGGGTTTGAATAGGTATCAAACCCACATGCCTTAGAGAAATGTCTCCTCCTAACGCATGTGTGAGGAAGAGTTAGGGTTAGCTAGGGTTAGCTAATTCCTAGGTTAAGTTAGAGTGTAGTTAGGGTTTTTGGAAATATATGAAACTAACCTCATGGTGCACACATGTATAGAAGTGTGTTTAGGGCTAATTTGACTTAGGACCCTAATTAAACTCACTTAAGTGAAAAAGTGCATTTAAGCAAAAGTCAATGATGAATTAGATCACTAATCAACCTAATTAGGCTTTTAGATAAGGATAAGGTCCCATGGGGTCCTAATTAGGTGTAGGAAATGTCTTAGGTGGCCTTAGTGGACTAGTAGGTGGATTCCAAGTGGGTAGGAAGTATTTTGGAGGTTTTTTACCTAGTTTTGTAGGTTTAGGAACCTGCGGATGACTAAGGTGGCCTACAGATGGCTAAAGTGGTCTAGATGGCTTATGAATACCTAGAAGTAATAATGTGTAACTTTTTAATGTCTATATTTACCCCTTTTTATACTATATTGTGTGGAACACAATTTAGTGTAAAAAGATGATGTTAGAAGGAAATTGAATGTGTGTGAACTGAAGGAGGAAAGAGGGAAAATAAGAAGAAGAGAAAAGAATGGAATCTAATCAAAGATATGTGGCTGCTTGAAGCATGACCATACAAAAATGATTAATAACCAAGGAAATAAAATGGGAAAGAAGAATAAGGACAAAGAATGGGTGAATGCAAATGATGAGATGCAGGTGAATGAATGCATGTGGATGACTGCAGATGCAGTGGGATGACTTACTAATTTTTGTACAACATTTTGCAATATTGTACTGGTTGCTTGTGAGGGTATTTTATGATTGCTTTGCTTTTGCAACCAATGAAAGATGGTCCAAATACAAATAGAACACATGTCTATTTAAATTTTTTGGTTATAATTGATTGATGAGTGCATGGTGATACTTGTCAAACCATTTGAGCTGGGTGACATGGATTATTCAAATGTACCATTCAGTATGTGGTCAGGACCTATATACATGAATGCCAGAGTGACATATCTAATATTAGATTATTTAAATGTACCATTTAGTATGTGGTTAGGGCCAATATACATGAATGCTAGAGTGACATCTCTGATATTACGCATGGTTCTTGTGACTTAACAAATATTTTATTTGGGATGGAGTTTATCTTGAGATAATATTCAGCAAAAAAAATTGTAGATAGATTCAATATTCATGATCTGGATATTTTATTGTTTGGTTTTATGTAAAGCATATTTTGGATATGAATACCCCCTCAAACGAGGAATCAATAATGAGGTGAATGACATATTATGAAGTGATCATGAGGTGATTGATAGAAGAAAATAGATGATAACCAAGATGAAAAATTATATGGACAAGAAGAGGGAAAGGTAATCTAGGTTTTGGAGTAAAAATTTGGTTATTTTGGAGTCAAGAGCTTCAATTCGCATGGTGGAGGATGAATTGAACTTGAATTCATAGGCTTAGGGGGTGGATTGGACCTAAATCATAGGGTGGGGGGCAAATTAGGGTTTTTAGGGTAGCATGTGAGTTGGAGAGTGAAGAGTGAGAGATGTTTGGCGATGTAGAGCACTTGTAATTTATGGAGTTGGACTCAGTGATGGCGAGGGAATAGACTGGTGCTGGCAGTCGACGTGGGGACCTACTGGTAAGTGGCCACAACTTGTTTTTTTTTTAATTTTGTTATTTCTAGAAATGCATGAAATGAGGGAGGGGAGATTTTTGCATCATTTTTAAATGTACGTAAGATTTAATAAAAATTGAAACACAAAGTGTTAAACAAGCCAAATGGGTATCTAGATGTGTGATAAAATGTTAATTTTGACCAATTTTTATGCTAGTTTTACCGATTTGCGGGTAGTGTAGTTGAGTGAGTTGACTTTGCTATTAGGGGTAAATGGTGTACAATTTTTGAGATGTGTTTGAATTTTATTTGTAAAAGTGGAAAATAGGTATCCAAATGTGTGACTATGTTTTTATTTTGCCCTCATTTGGCATGTGACGTTGATGGATGCTTTTTGGATGTAAGTTGGTTGAACTTGACTTTGATGTTGGCGATTATCAATATGCCATTTTTGAAATCCGTTGAAAATTTCACTATAAAAGGGCAAAATGGGTATTCAAAAGTGTATTTTATTTTTGTGTGTTGTTGCATTTGGTGTGTTTTTGAATTTTGTGCCATGAGGTGTATTTAAGTAAACATGGAATTGGCTATTGGGAGCCAGATATGCATTGTTTGTCAAATCTATTTGAACTTTCACCATGAAATGACAAAATGGGTATCCAAATATATGACTATGTTTTTTTTACCATGTTTTATGAATTGTACATGATTTTATATCTCAAAATACGTGAGAAAGTAAACAAATGATTTTGTAATTGGTAAATGTGTTTTAGTGAATTGAGTGTTGTATGTTTTGTGATGCTTGTCTTGCAAAAATGAGGGGGCAAGAGGTTACCTAAAGTATGTTTTGTTGTTGTTTATTAGTATTTTTTTAATGTCTGATATACTGTAATGGTGATGTGTGTGACAAGGATTTGATTGAAATTGTATTAACTAAAATGAATGGAATTTTAGTGTATGTATGGAACTAAGATGAATTTTATTGTGAATGAAATAGGTGAAGAATATTGAGCCGTGACATTGTGAGCAAACAATGAAGGCTGAATTGGAGGGGGTTATGAAGAATGATGCAAATTAGACATGGTTGGATGTAGTGTGTCTAAAAGGAGTTTGGGAATGTGTAAGCATTCATGCTAATAGAGCTTACATATCAAAATTGTGTGAGGTGGGATCCAGATAGGAATACCTTTCAATTTTTGATGGGTGAGATGATGATCGCCTTGGAAGATGTGTATAGGATTTATAAGTTCCCCATTGAGGGTGTTCCAATGAGGGCAACTATAGATGATAGTCATGTGGTGGTGATAGAACATGCATTTGGTGCACGATGGAGGGAGGTAGATAAGAATATGGATTATGAGCATCTTTGGTATCAGGGCATGTTGTCCAATCATCAATGTGCATTGATGATGATTTCTATTTATGCGCTATCAGATGCCTCTAGGGTGTTGTTTACCTAGAATATTTTGGATGTGGTGTGTGACATGGTGGAGTGCAAGGTTGTGTTTGAATGGGCACCTACACTATTGCTCCAGGTGTACAAGGAGTTGCATGATGTACTGCACACAAGGTGAAAGGGGTTGAGTTGGACTCATTTTCTATAGGTGTGGGCATGGGATCATATAGCAATAGAGTTACCATTGTTTTTGACTTGTAATGCTCATGTGGAGGGGAATATTCATTTGTCATATGCACTAAGATGGAGGATAAATGAGGAGAAGAGGATGAAGAGGCCACATGAGGTTAATCCTTTATTTTAGAGGGTGACTTTTAGGAGTTGGAGGCTAAGGATATTTGTTGGAGGTCCTAGAGAGGTGGAGTAGTATGGGAAAAGGATGTGGAGTAGCTAGGAGCTATTTGTTGAGGGCGATGGATGGTGGGTCTGTATACTCAGTAGGCTAAGTTTTATAGTTTAGTATGGTGATACGATAGTTTGGTTTGTGATAAGATGTTCTAGAGCACCTGTCATAAGTGGTAGGGTGATATAGGGAGTCACCCTATAGTATTACCTTGGACCGATGAGAGGGATCCTTCTATAATAATTCTAGATGTGGTAGATGCAAGTATGACATCAGAGTATGATGCCTAGTGGGTGACTCAAAGTTGGAAGGTAGGTAGGAGAATGATTGATCAATGGGTACAACCAAGCAGTGGGGTGGGAAGTGAGAGGTACTTGATCTAGGATATAGGGGGGCAAGAGATGAAGTTGAGGTAACTCTTTTTAGATCAAGGTGATGGTTGGGTGGTACATCTAGTGCAACTACGAAGAGAGTGGTGAAGGCATCGACAGGTAGTGTAGAGTATCTTGTGGAGGATCCTGTGATGAGGGATGAGGTGAGGAATGATACTGGAGCTGATATGGGTGTAGCACCCTAAAATTGGCATAGTTAAACCTTAGTAAAAAGATAAAAATTTGAATTTTAACCCAAAACCATCGGTTAAATGCCCATTACCTACTCCCCTTATTCTTCGCACCATTTTTAGGATTTGTTTTAACTGTTGGACGATATCATCGATGATCAGATGAAATCATCCTAGATCTAACGAAATCATCTAGAACAGAACGTCTAGACGATTTCGTCCCAAAATTGATTTTCATAATTAGCTTTTGTTTCAACAGCTTCTCTAACTTGGGCAGAAAGCATGTCTATGTAGTTAGAGTCTCCCCCGTTGGAGATCTCCAAAATTGGGATGATCTCCAACCTCCTAACCTCTCCCTAATCCTATATAAACTAGGATTTTCTTATTTTATCCCCCTGGCTAACTGATTTCCCTGCAACTTTAACTCTTCATGCATTAGAACACCTTCACACCTTCATTTGCATTGTGTATTTCAAGTTTTCTTGCAAGAATTTTACTATTTTTTAGCCGAAGCAAGCTCGGATCATCTCTAACAATTCTAGATGATTTTGGATGATCCTATCATAGATCAGCGATGATCTCATACGATTGGAGGTGATCTTGACTACAGTCCAGATTGGGGGCAATCAGAGCTCGAATTTTGCATTTTCTTGTCTTTTCTCTTCATTTACTTATGCATTAATTTAGTTTATTCTATATTTGCATCCTAGAGTTCACCTCATTTAGCATAGATGCATGATAAAGTTAAAATAAATTATGAAATTAATGCATTTCCTTTAATTGCTATCTATATCTATCATTTAGGTAAAATTACTGTCATTTCTATCATTTCCCCTTGCTTTTGCAGTTGCATTTTTTTTTTTTGTATTTGTTTCTGTGATTGTAGGTTCGTCAGATCGACAACGATCTCGTCTTATCTTAGACGACCAACTGAGATATGAGATGATTCTATTAAATTTCATATGATAATGTAAGATTTGAGACAATCTTGACTACTACAAACCTCAAAATATTCATTAGACATCTATAATTAGGTATATTCTATCTTATTTAGCATACTTTCTGTGTTTAGCGCTTATTTATGTTCTTTTTATTCATATAAATCAGCATTGGCATATAGAATAGCTTAGATTCATCTTGGCCAAACTTAGGATATGAATGATTAAGGTACAAAATGAACACATCAAACCTACTCTCAACCTAGGTGTGGAAACTGCAACTCAAAATTTTCCTGGTGAACCCACCATCCATTGAAAATTCACCTTTATACCCCTCCCCCGAGAGGCATGACCTCCAAAGGGCCTCTCAGTCTAAGGTATTGTCCCATCCTTCTCGCATCCCCCTTCTAGGCGTGGATCCTATAGCCTAATGGTAAGGATGCAAAAAATTTGGAGCGATACATTTTGGTGAACCCGACGTGAAAACTAAAACCTTTTGAAAACAATCCAAATATATATATATATATATATATATATATATATATATATATATATATATAAAATGCATTTAGAATCATCATACAAACAATTAAAGTTGCATATCATATTTAGATGGTAGATTATAATAAAAGATGAGCTATCACCATAAATGTTGAAAATCAATTAGCAGCCATAGAGATTACTTCTTTGCTTAGAGTATCTCAAACATATAGAGTCCCACATTTATGGGATGAAATTAATAGGATATTGAATCTTATTTCATCTAGATCAACCGAAATTAGGCAAATCAAGAGGTTAGTCCTAGATAGAATCCTGGATCTTGATCAAGTAACCTTATATCATGAGCTTCAGAGAGCTTGCCATAGGTGGTTAGCAGATAAAAGATCACTTGTGTCTTCTGAATTATACACTTTTGAGGAATACCTCAACAACGTAGTTGTAGTACATAAATTTATATCTTGTATAGAGGATCAAAAGGTCATTCTTATGGATATAAAGATATGGAATAGAGTTCCTAGAGCTATGTTATATCGAGAGTATTTCCATGAACTTTATTTCTACAAGTCAGATTCAGAAGTAGATAATATCACCATAGCACACTTTGTCAAATTCTTGAAAAACCATTTCCAATTTGAAGAGGAGCATTTCATGACTCTTGATGAACTTGAGCCCATTAATGATATCCATAAACTATTTATAGAAAACTAAGCCATTATTTTATTATTATTATTTCTTGCATTTAGTATGTTATTTGTTGTCTTTATAATATTATCATAAAAACAAAAAACAAAACAAAAATATAACAAAAATTAAAATATAGTTTTTAAGTATTAAAGTAGGTATATAATTAAAATATATACCTCCAAAACTTGTCGCATATATATATATATATATATATATATATATATATATATATATATATATATATATTTGCTAAAATCTAAGTTTAAGCATAATGACTAGACTTCGGAATGGAAAACAGACTAAAGTAGAAGAAGATTGGTTAGGAAAACCAGTAAATAAACCAAATGTCCTTCCTGAAGACCCAGTTTAGGAAGAAGGAACCCTAGACCAACAAGAATAAGAATTTTTTGAAGGAAATGAACAAAGAGAAACTATTAGAGAGGAAGGATCCCCATCACCTAAAATGTCTCTAGAAGGAGTTGTTACTTTTGAGAACATGGAACATTTCTGGAAGTTCCTCAATACTAATATTGGTGCCCTTAATAGAGCAGTCCATATGGACAAGGATCAAATTAGTGACACTCAAGAAACCCTAGAAGAAATATATCACACATGCACTAATCCCTTGTCCTTCATTGATCAAGAAAGTGATCAAGTTGGACCATCCAATTTGGATATGGCAGCTATAATCCAGAACATGCAACAACAACAGGTTACCCAACCACCTAGAGTGCCTATTACCAAGCCTATAGTTATTCCCACACAAAATAAATCGTCATTCACTACTCTATTTTGCCAAGTTATTGATCAACATACCTCAAATCAACAAAATCCCAAAACAAAACCAAACATCAATTTCCAAAAATCTAGGATACAACATAATGCTACTACAAATCTTCTTCATAATACTCTCCCTACCAACCATTTGCATAATAGCAACATAGCATCTAATCCTTATGTCATGCCATCATATGCTCACATACCATCGAACCAACATGGTGGAAAAACTAGTAATCTAGAAACCATGGTGAAACAGGTAGTCTCCCGCATGGTCTAGATAGAAACCTACTATCCCTCATACAATTATCGAGAGATGTGTAGTCAGCCTTTAGATCCTATAGTTGTAGCACATCCATATCCTAAACACTTTCCTATGCCTGTCCTACCTATATACAAAGAAACCGAAGATCCCATAGAGCATCTTTGAATGTTTAGGATCGCATGTCATGATATATCACATGATGACTTGTTATTACTAAAAATGTTCCCAAAAAGTTTAGGAGGGATGGCATTAGATAGGTATTATCAATTACCCACTCATTATTTGAGGAATTTCGAAGAAACAGCTGAGTCTTTTGTTCATCAATTTAGTGCCTACATCAAAAGGCATGTAACCATTAAATATTTGTACAACTTAAAACAAGACAAAGATGAATGTTTTGCTGATTTTCTAGCTCGATGGAGATAGTTGATAGGAAAATTACACTTTGTGTTACCTTATCGGCAAATGCTGGATATCTTTATTAATAATTTACAAGAACAACTATCCTATGAGTTATCAACTACTACCTTGACCACCTTCGATCAATCTATAGATTTAGCTCGAAGAGTGGAAGATGCTCTCATTCGAAGAGAACAACTTAAAAAGAAAGATGATAAAACATCCAGAAATCAATATAAAAATAAACAAGTTGTGGGTGATGGAGTCACTGATAGTAGAAACATTGCTAATGTTAATACTATGAAAACAATAGAGAAGTTTATAATGAAACCTCTTGCTAAACCACCTCGAGAGTTTACTAGGTTAAATCAACCTCTATCAACCATTCTAATGCAATTATTAGAATGAGGTTTGATCCAATTACCAAATATCCAAGAACCTGATCCAACTATACCTAGATACAGAGCTGATTTACACTGTGATTTCCATAGAGGACCTGGACATGCTACCAACTCTTGTAAAATATTAAAACATAAAATACAAGACCTGATTGATAACAATGAGATGGAGGTGCAAGCCTTTCAACCTAAACAAAATCCTCCTAATAATGCTCAAAAGAACATCCCCCAGAATTAGAATCAAAATGCCAATAAATCATTGAACATATTTCAACATCCTTTACCAAAGCATGGTAAAGAGGTGGCTAATCAAATTGAGCATCATAATGTTCCCCCTCCTACCCGATATGTAGGGACTATTAGTGGACATTCACCTGCTCATGATCTACAAATTTTTGACACAAATTTATCCATAGTTACGACCAGACATCTATGTAATATTTAGACACCTGATCTTAGTGATACAGAATATGAGACTGAAAGTGACATGGAAATCACCTCAAATAAATCGAATAGTTTTGAAGATGAATCAGATGCTATTCAACCTATCACAAGTTCTATGGTTCTAGAAGAACCATTTCCAAGAAGAGTCACTACTAGATCATCGTCTCACCAATTGCTTTCTAATGAAAAATCCATAAACGCTAGACCAAGACCCATTCATCATCCATAAAATAATATTATAGGTACCATCGGAGCTATTACTCGACAACAGGCTCAAAATTCTCAACAAAATCAAACTCAGAATAATGAATCAGCTCCATTTGTTTTGAAAGTTCTTAATAAAGGGAATTATGTGCCTAATGTTCAACCTACACCTCCTTATATTATTAATGAACAATTATCAAATACTACAACTAGAATTTCCATTTTGGACCTTTTAAGATCTTCTCCTACAGATAGGGATGAATTAATGCTCACATTAAGCCAAATGACGGTACCACAAAATATTCAACTTGAAGCCATGTCCAATATTATCATAACTCGAGAAGTCAATTGTATTGACTTTCGAGATAGAGATATACCACAACATAGTTTACATAAGGATAACCCCTTATATATTACTACCCTAATTGGAGATGTAGTAGTTAAATGAGTCTTGATTGATAATGGTTCATATTTAAACATCTGCACTTTTGACTTCTATCAAATATTTGGGTTTAGAAGTGATGAAATTAAAAGAACTGATATGATCATAAAAGACTTCAATGACGAAACACAAGAAACATGTGGGGTTATAACTATCCCATTGCAAGTTGGTCCGAGAACCTTAGACACGACCGTGTTTATTGTACATTGCCCTACATCATACAATATACTCTTGGGTCACCCTTGGATCAATGCGATGCGAGCTATTCCCTCAACTTTACATCAATGTGTTAAATTAAAATTTAAAAATCAGTCGGTTACCATTCGTGGTGATCCTAGACCCTTTGATATGTGTGCTTTGGTAGAACCTGTCGGAGTTCAATTTTGCCCTGCTTTGTCATCCAAACATCCTAATTTTAATCATCCATCTAAAAATGTGAAACACATACCCATAACATCATCTAATTTTTCTCCATCAACTCCACCTCTACATATAGTCCAACTATCCTCTGAACAAACCACATTAGGACCTCAAAAAAATCCTAAACCCACAACCAATGCTTCTTGTTTTACTCCTATAACTTTCATACCTATAGAATCGTCCATCGATATTTCTACACCATCTACATCCACTAAAGGCATAGTTTTTGCATCAAAATATGTAGGAAATGTTCCTTCTACCTCTTATGCTCTTACTGACGAGCTCTTGCCTGATTTATCTAAAATTCTTATATCAAATAAAATGAACGCTGCTATGCAATATTCCCTTATATTAAATAATTTGCCACCCTCTCCTCACACCTTGGGCCTCCCATAGCCTATGGGAAGTATTTACCAAATTGGTATTTGTGCTTTTATTTATAAGGGATATGACTAGGGAAGAATACCCAAAAACATCAAGGCACATTATGATGGATATGCTCGATGTTATTTTACTAATGAGTATATTAAAGCTAATCCTATAATGCTCAAATTGGGATATAAAGGGAAAGGTTTGGGACATTTCCAGAATGGTATGAAAGAACCTTTTGAGGTAGAGTTGTGGCCTGCCCGATGTGGTGTGGGCGTATTTCCTAGTAAGGGTCAGCCCTTCCCATTTGAGGATGATGACCATCTCGTATGTTACCAAGATTATTTAGATAAACGTGATTCTTTGCATTTAATGAATAAGCCATTTACATGTAATATGCTATCCATAGCCTACCCTGAGATGATCACTGAATCTGACGACAAGTTGGAGGGAGATATCTTCCATAATGTCTACGTTGAGGAGTTATTATATAAAAATTTTTATTTCAATGGCTCTATACCTAGTATAGCCCATCTTGAGGCCACGACTCCTTAAGATGAATTATCCAAGCTAACCTTGGAAGAATTACAAGATGAAGAACACAAGCTTATACTGAGATGGGGGGGTGAATAGTATAAGACCTCTTTTTACTTTTTCCTTTATACTTCAAAACAGTAAAGCAATATACCCAAAGCAATATCAAAGCAATGCACAATATCATCCACAAAGTGACACCAATTTTAACGTGGTTCACCCAAAATGGTTGGGCTACGTCCACAAAACTTTTCTCTAAAAGTTATCTCAAAGTTCTTTGGGAATCCTTCCCAATTACAATGTTTATGAGCCTCAGCCCAAAGGAGATACCTTCCCCCAATCAAAATTTATGAGCCTCTGCTCAAAGGATATACCTTCCCCTCTACTCTGGAAATGATCCCTCAGAAGATCAACTACCTCTACCTCTTGCCAGCACATGGAACTCATTTCCATTGAAGACCTCCTGTCCTCAATGCTTAGCCTAAGAGACCTCTGCCTTCTATGATCACGTCCATAGCAGCTCAAAAACCTGTACCAAACATAGTTAGTCGGTCTAGTACAAGTCTTCGTCTATTTGTCAGATCTATCCAATGCTTGAACAAATCAATCCTTTGCACACAAGCCTTCTCAAAGACTTACCAAATCTGTCCTCAGGTTCTTCTCAAAGAACCAATGCACCTCTGTCCTCAAGTTATTTGATAGAACTATCAAAATCAGCTCGCAAGTCCTCTGCTAGGACCTATCCAAATCTGCTCACAAGTCCCCACTAAAACCTATCCAAAACTGCTCACAAGTCCCCACCGAAACCTATCCAAGACTGCTCACAAGTCCCCACCGAAACCTGTCCAAAACTCAGCAAGCTCACCAAGAAAAAAAACTTTCTTAGTAGGAAATCACAAGGTGAATTGTTAGAGACCCAATGTGATTTGTCAAACTCATAGAAGCATAAAGAGAATTGTTAGAGACTCAATATTTTCTATACTCAACTCCCAATCTCAAAACTCAACACAAATCAACTCAGCTCAAACTCAATCTCAAATCTGAAAACTCAACTCAATATCTAAAATGGATAGAATAGAATGCTTTCTTTCAAGAACATGAAACCCCAACAATTGCCAACTATGCAAAGAATCACATAACAATGATACTCATGTTCTTTTCACCATCAATTAGGGCTTCAACAACAATTCTCATCAAATAAGGTTCAATAAACACCATTCAGCTCAAAACACAACCTTGAAGCATTTCACAATCAACATTAGAAAAGGAAACAAGTAGAACTCCTTTTCTCTCCAATATTTTTTGAACAAAAAGCATCCACCAACTCAAATCACAATAGCACAAAACAATTTTTCAAATCATCAACAAAGGAGTAAGCCCAACACTTTAACCAAGTAAAGAATAGCTTGATTATTACCAATTTAATGAAAGCAAATGTCAATCTCAAAGCTGCCCACTTAAGGTTTCACAAATTCACACAAGAAGCAATTTTAACCTTAAAACATCATGCTTTCATTTCCATAATCAACCAAAAGCACTCTCAACATTACAAGAAAGATTTATCCCTTATACACCTTATTTCTCTCTAATAGTCTTATCAAAAATAAAATTTATCTCTCATAAGAATGCAATGAGATATTTCAAACAACACCTTCAAAAGAATCTTTTATCAAAATAAAACAAGCTTTTAACTCCTTATAACTCCTAAGTTGTTTTTCCCTCTAATAAACTTCCTCCATCCGCAAAATACACTTAGCAAAAATTAATTTCAAAAATACCTTGGCCAACATCAAAAATCGTGCTATGGAGAAATTACGCACGAATTCTAACACCACCCACTACGTCCACTTCATGATGAAAAACCCTTTCACGTTATTCGAACGTGGAACCTCTCGTTCAGGTAGCATGCCAACAGCCTAGCCGCTACCGATGTGCCAAAGGTGCCCGGTGAGGTTTAAACCTCACGCTGTTAGCCTTGTTCCTTTTGCGCTAGGGATTAAATAAAACAACAATGCCTCCCTTTCTTCTGACGTGAACACAATCAGAGAAGAAATCTGAACAATGGATCACGAAATCACAGCGAGGAAGAAATCAAACAACAGATCACGAATTCATAGTGAGCAACTCTTTTCAAAATGCGGATGGGATCATTCTTGATTTTCATCGAGGGAGATTTATATGCATTTTTACCATAATCTCTTGATGTCGACGAGGAGTTTAACACGTCGGTGGAGGTCTTGGCTAGCGCCCACAATCTTAAAACATAGCGCCATGGGTTAGGAGAACCTATTGCAAACAATAATTTAATATTTATTTTAAAATAATTAAAGGGAACCTTAACAAGGTTTTTAATTATTTAAATAAATACTTCCTCCTGGACCCAAATGCATTAAACTAATGCATCCACCTGTAATCTTTAAACTTTCCAACTTGGGGTTTACAAAAGACCTTTGAAACTATCATGTCGAAACCTCCAAGAAACCTTTTAATAAAGCAAAACTTTTGACATCAAACAAATTCCTTCAAGAGCTTCTTGACATCAATGACAACTTATACACATGATCAAGGGCAATGTACCCAATGTACCCAAAATTGCCAACACAAGAATTGGGCGTTTCACCCGCCCCACCTAATTTTGAGAAAAATCTACACATGGAAGTAGAAAATATCATAAAAATTAACATTGGAACCGAAGATAATCCTCACATAATCAACATTGCATCATAATTGAGTCAAGAAAAACAATATAAATACATTGCATTTTTTAAAGAATATGAAGATGTCTTTGCTTGGGCATATGAAGATATGCTAGGATTAGACCCTTCTGTAGTTATGCATCACCTAGTAGTCCATCCGGATGCTAAACCTGTTAAACAAAAACTTAGAAAAATGCATCCTAAAGTGGCCTTACTAGTCAAAGGGGAATTAGAAAAACTCTTGAAGGTTATTTTTATACAAGCCATTGATTATGTTGAATGGATCTGGAATGTAGTTCCAATAACTAAGAAAGAAGCTACCAAAGTTAGGGTTTGCACAAACTTTAGAGATATTAATGTTGCATGCCCTAAAGACGATTTTCCTCTTCCCAACATGGATCAGATCATTGATTTTACTGTTGGGAGTGGAATGATATCCTTAATGGATGGATTTTTTGGTTATAATCAGATCAGGATAGCTCCTAAAGATTAGGCTAAAATAGCCTTTATTACCCCTTGGGGGACCTTTTGTTGGAAAGTGATGCCATTTGGTTTGAAGAATGTAGGTGCAACATATCAACGAGCCATGACTTATATCTTTCATGATATGATGCATGATATTCTACATGATTATGTAGATGATATTATAGCTCGTTCCATCAAAGAAGATGATCATTTAGATGACTTGAGGAAAGTATTTGATCGATTAAGGGAATATCTTATCCGACTGAATCTAGCTAAATGTATATTTGGAGTTAAGTTCGATAAATTATTGGGGGTTATAGTTTCTTTACATGGCATCGAAATTGACCCTCTCAATATTACAACTATCACTGATATGCCCACACCCACAAATATATCTGAATTACGAAGTCTACAAGGTAAGCTTTAGGTTATTCGTCGCTTCATCGATAAGTTAGCAGACAAAACAGGACCCTTTCTTAATCTTCTTAAGAAATATGTCTCTTTTCATTAGGACGACGAATGTCAGGAAGCACTTGAACTCCTCAAAAAATATCTCCTTAACCCACCTGTGCTTTCACCACCTAGATCTGATCGCCCATTTATCTTGTATATTTTTGCTTCAGATCTTGCCTTAGGAGCTATGTTAGCTCAACTTGACAATGATAAGAAAGAGCGTGCTAATTATTATATCAGTAGAACCTTAATTAGTTATGAAACCCGCTATACAGCATTAGAGAAGTTATGTTTAGCTGTCGTATTTTCTACACAAAAATTATGACATTATATGCTCAGTCAAAAAATGTATGTTATTGCTAAATTTGATCCTTTGCGGTATCTCATGAGTCGACCGTACTTATCTGGTCACACCGCAAAGTGGGTTCTTGCGCTAACCGAGTTTGAACTCACATTTATAGGACATAAGTTTGTTAAGGGTCAAATCATAGTAGATCAATTAGTTGTTACATCTTTAGAGTCTACCCATCCCCTCATCATTGAGTTTACTAATGAATGCCTTAAAATAGAGGCAGACCATCCAGAGCAATGGTCCCTATACTTTGATAGAGCCTGATGCATGAGTGGGGCTAGTGCAGGTATTATTTTAATATCTCCATAGAAACATCTTATACCTTTATCCTTTAAATTAGCATTTGCTTGCACTAATAACACTACTAAATATGAGGCTCTCATCCTTGGATTACGAGCTACCTTGGCACTAAATATTAAAAATTTATTAGTTTTCGGTGATTCTCAACTTGTCATAAATCAAATAAATGATGTTTATCAGACCAGAGATGATAAATTACGCCCATATAAAGCATATGTCTTACAATTATTATCTTTATTTGATCAAGTTACCTTGGAAGCTATTCCTCGAACTCACAATCGTGCGGTTGATGCTATGGCTACAGTTGCATCTCTTTTGCCCTTGGAGTTAGATGATGAATATGCTACAATCATTATTCGTTGACTCCAAGAAATTGCTTCAAATAAATCATGCTTAGAACCTTTAGATGTGTTTCTAATCAATGAAACTATTCATGAACCTTGGTACACTAATATACTTAATTTTCTCCAAAATGGGACCTTCCATGAAGGTTGTAATAGCAACCAGTGTCGGTTATTACGTATATGTGCAAGTCGCTTCGTAATTATTGGCAATACGTTGTATAGGAGATCTTTTGAAGGCATCCTATTGAGATTTTTGAATCTAGAAGAATCTAGATCAGCTTTGAGTGACACCCACGATGGATCATGTGGAGGAAATTTTAGTGGTAGTGCCATCACTAAGAAGCTCCTTAGGATAGGATATTTTTGGCCTACCATGGAGAATGATGCACATGATTATGTGTGCCATTGCAAAAAATTCCAAAAACACGCTGACCTTTTCCATGTGCCTGCATAAGAACTACAGGCTATTTCATCTCCTTGGCCCTTTTCAAAATGGGGCTTAGACATCATTGGAAAAATCAACCCTGTGTCATCTGATGGACACAAATTCATCATAACCACCACTAAGTATTTTACGAAGTGGGTTGAAGTTATGCCCTTAGCTTCTTGCATTGTAACCCAAGTTTCTAAATTTATTTTTAATCAAATTATTTGTAGGTTCGGAATTCCTGCAAATCTCATCTCAGATAATGGAACTTGTTTCAAAAATAAGGATAATGGCCAAGCAAAAGCATCTAATAAAACATTAATTAAAATCCTCAAAATATTGGTCAATAAATCTAGTCGAGATTGGCACATTCAACTATATCCTGCTTTGTGGGCTTATCGAACTAGCGTTCGTACCCCCATAGGTACTTCACCTTTTGTTTTGGTTTATGGCGCTAAAGTAGTTTTTCCATTTGAATTAGAAGTTCCTTCTTTGGATCTGCTACTTCAAGATACTGAAGTAGGAGATGAATATCATGCTAGCATATTTAGTCAGCTAGAACTCCTAGATGAGAAGCGCATCAATGCTTTGGAACATCTTCATGCCTACCAAAATAAGCTCAAGCGAGCATACCTTTGATGAGTGTCATTGAGTCTCATCATTTAATCTCAATGATTTATCAATCCGGGGTGGTGTCCAAGGCTATCTATGATAGAAGGCTAGGGCAGAGTACAATTCAGGCATTCAAATTTTAAGCATTTATTGGTGAAGCAAATTTTGGTTTAGCCTTTTGGTGTCACACTAAACCTAGTCTAAAGAATGGAAACTAAAATAAATTATAGGAATTGAAAACTAAATCTAAGTTGCAAGAATTGAAATCTAACTACAATTGCATGAATTGAAATTGCTAAATTGAAATCTAATCTACTTTTGCAGAATTGAAATCTAATTACTCTTGCAGAATTGAAATTGCTAAATTGAAATCTAATCTACTTTTGCAGAATTAAAATGATGCTTGTAAATAAAACTTATTCTAAAAACACCTATCAATGCCCTGCCACAGAAGGTCGTCAAGCTTCTGCTACAGGAATTGATAGCAAAATGAAATATGCTGAAAAATGAAAAGTTGCTAAAATAGAAAGCAGGGAAAACATATAAAGAAAAGGAAAAATGCTTAATATAATTTGTCAGCTGACATACACACAAATGATGTACAAAAACATAATAGGAAACATAAATCACATAACACAAAATAAAAACAAGAAAATGAAATCTGGCAAGCAATCTATTAATTATGCTGCAGCAAAATTACAGATTAAAACCTGCCATAAAATCCCTCCTTCTAGATCTAAAAGTGGGCCCATACTTATTGATATAGAAGGATATGAAAAGCACTCCTTAACTAATTAACACTCAGAACATAAAATGATAAAATACTGCACTTTTATTGATGACAAAACATGTTGAAAACTGTTACAAAAAATTATTGTACAATCTTAATTGCTGCTACTGAAAACTCTCATCTATTCTAATTCCTAATTGGCTCAACTAAGGAGGGAGTTGTGTTATTTATATAAATATTTATAATATATCCCATGCTCAAATAAACCTATGTGCTATTTTATAGTCATTTGCCAATAATTTTGGATCTGAAATAAATGCAAATCTAGACAGTTTGTGTTGCAGCAGTAGTCATTGGCCCTTAGAAAGCATCTTCAGTGGTGGGAGTACATGGGAGGAGTCTAGAAATAACTCACACATATTTCTCCACTTCATAATATTCCATTTCTATCTTGCAAACAACTTCCTATTATGATGCAGTTATTTCTATGTTAATCCTAGAAGAGGATCAAAGTTGATATTTTCCATAAATGGTGGCTTTGGACGGCAAGGACAACAAAATAATATGGGAGATATTTTCCCTTACCTTTTCCAACCTTTATTTCCCTTTTTCAGCTTCAAAAATTGGTCAATAAGTCAAAAAGCACATTTTATTTTCATTTCGAAGATAAGTGGCTTCATTTCGAAGACAATGCAATTCTCATTCCGAAGATCGCTCATTCCGAAGATACTGCAATTCTCATTTTGAAGATACTACAATTCTAATTATGAAGATACTGCAATTATCATTCTGAATATCTGCTCATTCTAAAGATAATGCATTCCTCATTCTAAAGATCTGCTCATTTTGAAGACACTGTGTTTTCTCATTTCAAAGATATTTGTTCATTTCGAAGATACTTCAGAATGAACAAATGGGTGCTTTTCAAGTGATTTCTTCTACATATCTCAGGTGGGTTATCTCCTAGGATCATATTCCAATGGTATTCATATCTTTCCATATGTGAATTCCATGCCTTATGTTTATTTGTAGCTTGCTAGAATTTACATGGTAAATTATTGCATTTTCCAGCTCTACTGCATAGTTGTAAAATATTGACATTTCTTGCAAATTCAAACAAATTAGAATATGGAAAAATTATTCAAATATCAACATGAAGGAGTACATCAAGTTGCTACTAAATTTATACACTTCATTCACCAAGTAACCATGCTGAAATAGTGCAACAATGCTGCATAATTGTCCTTGCTCTATTATACCCTATTGCTGCCTATTTAGATAATGTGGGAATGCTTCTAAATAGGTCAGATGTCTTTTGTAGTCCTTATGAACTCATTCCATCTATATCCTCATGCTGTGCTTGACAACTTCAAGGTGTTCCTATAAAGTGACAGCTTGTTGATTTTTATATGGCTGTTTTTCTTAGATTTTTAGATTTATGACAGTCCTAAACTTTTGGCTTAAATGTGGATTTGAAACAAGTTGAAGGGTAGGAAAACATTCAAAAACCATTGAGAATTTAATGGATATCAACATACCACATTTGGTTAATTGAAATGCATGTTCTTACTTGTTACTTAATCACGCAAAATCAGTCATAAAATGCTAAAAATAGTCAAAAACAGAGATATAGTATTCCTAACATAAAATCATGCAAACACTTAACAATTAGTATATTCTAGTCAACTATTTTGTAATTAACTTATCATATGGTAGTCAAAAATTGTGCAATAATGAGTCAAACATTGTGCAATAATGATGCATTCTTGGGCCTCATCACCCCCCCAACTTGAACTGATGCATGCCCTCATGCATCTTAGTATGCCATAGTAATATGCAGGTTTTATTCTTGTGAACAACATCCTTTGCTATCTGTTAACTGAGAAATTCCTCCTTGCTAACTATATCAAGTATTTTGCAATTAAGCACATGTATGACTCTTTTTCTATTTTTCTACAAGTTTTAGTGCTGCAAGGTACCTCTTAAAGGCTTGATAACATATGATTCATATTGCTAGATGCACTACTACTGATGGAATTTTCTGTTCTTAACAACATTTCAGCTTGAATGCTTATTTTTGTTGTTTGCACATTTTGAACAAAATTGAATTTTTTTTTTATTATTTGAAATGCTTGAGGGATGTACTTACTTGTGGTAGAGCCTTATAAACCTCAATATTTGATGTACCCTACTCTTTTTGCTATTCTGTAGCATTTTCAGCAATTCTAGTATAGTTTCTGCTCATTCCGAAGATACTGCATTTCTTATTCCGAAGATCTTCAAAAAATGCAGAAATGACCTCCTATGCAAAAGTTAGCTACATATTCTATTGTGGGTCCATCTCTAGAGTGTATAAGCCTTCCATAACATCAAAAATCCCTTCTTCATCCTTTTTTTTAGATGCTATTCTTTGTTTTGTATGTTGCTGTTTTATTCTAGTAGTACTAAAATACAACCTTCAGGTGCATTTTTTTGATTATCCTCCTTCAATTTATCAGACAATTGTGAGATATAAACTTACAGTTCTCCTTCTAAAATTTGCCCTACAAATTGAAATAGAATTGTTGCCATGTTTGTCCCAAAATCAGGTTTTTGCACAGTTTTGGAATTTCTATGCAATTAATGGCATAAGGGGGTGTTTCTTGACATCTTGAACATGTTCCTTTTTCAACTTGTCACTATTGTATGAATATTTTATGCCAAATACCGACTATCATACACTAAATGCTAAATGTTTACTATGAATTATATACAAGAAACACATACCTTATTGTCCTGAAAATTGGTCATGGAACTTACAAGCTACTTTTGATGATTGTTAGCAGATTATCTGAAAACATAAACAAACATAACACATGTGCAGTGTGAGATTTGTACAATGGTGAAACAATGATGGGTAGATCAACAAGGCAATGCATGCCAAAAAATTGGTTTTCATGCAAGCCAACTCAGTAGTGCCTCCAGGAAGGTTTTCACTACTAAATTATTCATTTTTTTTTATATATATATATTTTTCATCATTTTTTTCAATTTTTTTCTTTTTTTTTTCATTTTTTTCATCTCTTTTTTTTTCATTCATTTTTTTCATCAGAAGAGGCTGCCATTTCTGGTTTTCAACCAACTTCTGTCCTATATTTTTTTTTCAATTGCTTCAATTAGAGAGAACATCTCTCACTCTTATTTGGATACGACTAATCCTTATTCTGCAAAAATATGTCAATTGTTGTATGAAAACACCATCTCTTTCTGTTGAAACCTGCAACATTGATGCAACCTTCCTTACTAGATGAGCAGTAAGAATCTTCTTACATCATCATTGCCTCCTTATTGCTGGAAATGAAGTATTGGCTCAATTGTTCCTCTTTCTTTCTGAAATTGATGCTTGTCCTCATGTATCCCCATTTTGTGGGACATGCCTTTGCTGCAATTTTTTTCTTTCTTTCTATTTTTTTCCTTTTTTTTTTTCAATTTTTCTTGTCTTGCTTGTACCTAAGAAGGAAGTTCACAAACAAGACTATTCTTCCTTTTTTTTTTTGCTTTTCTTGTATATATATTTTTCTCTTTTTTTAAGACTTTTTATCATCACTCTGAATCTGATATTGAAGAGAAATTATCTTCCATTATGTGTACATCCAACAAAATCTCCTTCAAGAACTCCTCCTTAGTTAATGGTGCATGGTATACCCGAAGGAAATGTCCATTCACCACTAACATCCTCCATGAATTACCAATGGGAGAAAGAAGCACTGCTCCATATCTGAAAACTTCTTCAATCAAGTGTTGTCCATGCCTCCTAGTCTACAAAATATTGTCAATATATTCTTGAAACAATTATATACCAATTCCCAAAAGACGTTAAGTTCTTACATTAAGATAAAATCTTGATATACCCTGTAATTCTATGTAAAGGGATTGAAATATTGTTTCAAAATAGCAACAATTTTGCTTTTTGTTTATAAGTTAGCAAGCTTAATAATGTGCAAGAATTTTCTTGGCTGCACTTCAATTGGTTTCATTCCTAGGAGGACATAATTTACCCCTTTGTAGAATGGAAGTAAATTTTCTATGTGCAATTTTTCTAGTTTTTCTCCTTTATCCAAGGCTAATTTTTGTGTGTTTGGACTAAATGTTTTTTGTATATCTCCATTGATTTTTATCTCTTCAAGCTTAGGTAAGTTCTTATTTGAGCATAGTTGGATGTTGTTGCAGTCAATAACATTTCCTGCAGGTTTTTTTTTTTTTTTTATACCAGATTCAGCTACATAGACAGGGGTTGCCTATCTTGTATTATTCAGACTGATCATAGGTTGGGCTTAAAAAAATATTTTTGGTTTGCACAATAAGACAAGAAGTGTATAACTTTAGCAGATCAACTACTTGTCAGGTAGGATCACCTCTAATGAGATCAACTATTTTCTGTGTAGGCTAAGAATTGCTAGGTTGCGGTTTAGCATGGTAAAATCCTAACAATATTTAAGTAATAATGGAAAACTCTAAGATCATCATTAAGTTGTAAACTCCTATTTTTATTGTGCAAAAGTTTTTGTGATTTTTTTTTTAATAGATTTAGCTTACATAGACAGGGGTTGCCTATCCAGGTTGGGCTGAAGGTGGTGGTTGCTTGTTTTCTAAATGGACTGAAATGCAGCTATCAATAATTATTATTTATACTAGCTATTACATTCAGATTTAATGTTGAACTTCATAACTTAGCACAATAATAATTATTTGACTGCTTTTACCCTCTAACAACACCATGTTCCCCAAAAATGATGCCAAAATTATGAGTGTCATTGAGTCTCATCATTTAATCTTAGTGATTTATCAATCCAGGGTGGTGTCCAAGGCTGTCTACGATAAAAGGCTAGGGCAGAGTACAATTTAGGCATTCAGATTTCAAGCATTTATTGGTGAAGCAGATTTTGATTTAGCCTTTTGGTGTCACACTAAACCTAGTCTGAAGAATGGAAACTGAAATAAATTATAGGAATTGAAAACTAAATCTAAGTTGTAAGAATTGAAATCTAACTACAATTGCATGAATTGAAATTGCTAAATTGAAATCTAATCTACTTTTGCAGAATTGAAATCTAATTACTATTATAGAATTAAAATTGCTAAATTGAAATCTAATATACTTTTGCAGAATTGAAATGATGCTTGTAAATAAAACTTATTCTAAAAACACCTATCAATGCCCTACCACAAAAGGTCATCAAGCTTCTGCTACAGGAATTGACAACAAAATGAAATATGCTAAAAAATAGAAAGTTGCTAAAATAGAAAGCAGAGAAAACATGGAAAGCAAAGGAAAAATGCTTAATATAATTTTTTAGCTGACATACACACAAATGTTGTACACAAACATAATAGGAAACATAAATCACACAACACAAAATAAAAATAAGAAAATGAAATCTGGCAAGCAATCTATTAATTCTGCTATAGCAAAATTACAGATTAAAACCTATCATAAAATCCCTCATCCTAGATCTAAAAGTGGGACCATACTTTCTGATCTAGAAGGAGGTGAAAAGCACTCCTTAACTAATTAACACTCAGAACATAAAATGATAAAATACTACACTTTTATTGATGACAAAACATGCTGAAAACTGTTACAAAAAATTACTGTATAGTCCTAATTGTTGCTACTGAAAACTCTCCTCTATTCTAATTCCTAACTGGCTCAACCAAGGAGGGAGCTATGTTATTTATATAAATATTTACAATATATCCCATGCTTAAATCAGCCTATGTGCTATTTTACAGTCATTTGCCAATAATTATGGATCTAAAATAAATGCAAATATGGACAGTTTGTGTTGCAGCAGTAGTCATTGGCCCTTAGAAAGCATCTTCAGTGGTGGGAGTATGTGGGAGGAGTCTAGAAATATCTCACACATATTTCTCCACTTCATAATATTTCATTTCTATCTTGTAAACAACTTCCTATTATGCTACAGTTATTTCTGTGTTAATCCTAGAAGAGGATCAAAGTTGATATTTTCCATAAATGGTGGCTTTGGATGGCAAGGACGGAAAAATAATATGGGATATATTTTCCCTTACCTTTTCCAACATTTATTTTCCTTTTTCCAGCTTCAAAAATTGGTCAATAAGTCAAAAAGCACATTCTATTTTCATTCCGAAGATAAGTGGCTTCATTTCGAAGACAATGCAATTCTCATTCCGAAGATCGCTCATTTCGAAGATACTGTAATTCTCATTCCAAAGATACTATAATTCTAATTCTGAAGATACTACAATTCTCATTTCGAAGATCCGCTCATTCTGAAGATAATGCATTCCTCATTCTGAAGATTCGCTCATTCCGAAGACACTGTGTTTTCTCATTTTGAAGATATCTTTTCATTCTGAAGATACTTCGGAATGAACAAATGTGTACTTTTCAAGTGATTTCTTCTACATCTCTCAGGTGGGTTATCTCCTAGGATCATATTTCAATGGTCTTCATCTCTTTCTATATGTGAATTCCATGCCTTGCTGTTTATTTGTAGCTTGCTAGAATTTACATGGTAAATTACTACATTTTCCAGTTCTGCTGCACAGTTGTAAAATATTGGCATTTATTGTAAATTCAAACAAATTAGAATATGGAAAAATTATTCAAGTATCAACATGAAGGAGTACATCAAGTTGCTACTGAATTTATACACTTCATTCACCAAGTAACATGTTGAAATAGTGCAACAGTGCTGCACAATTGTCCCTGCTCTGTTATACCCTGTTGTTGCCTATTTAGATCATGTGGAAATGCTTCTAAATATGTCAGATGTCTTTTGTAGTCCTTATGAACTCATTCCATCCATATCCTCATGCTTTGCTTGACAATTTCAAGGTGTTCCTATAAAGTGACAGCTTGCTGATTTTTATATGGCTGTTTTTCTTAGATTTTCAGATTTATGACAGTCCTAAACTTTTGGCTTAAATGTGGATTTGAAACAAGTTGAATGGCAAGAAAACATTCAAAAACCATTGAGAAGTTAATGGATATCAGCATACCACATTTGGTTAATTGAAATGCATGTTCTTACTTGCTACTTAATCATGCAAAATCAATCATAAAATGCTGAAAATAGTTAAAAACAAAGATATAGTATTCCTAACATAAAATCATGCAAACACTTAACAAATAGTATATTCTAGTCAACTATTTGGAAATTAACTTATCATATGGTAGTCAAACATTGTGCAATAATGAGTCAAACATTGTGCAATAATGAGGCATTCTTGGGCCTCATCAACCTCAATAAAGTTCATCATCGATCCTTTGAGATCGACGACCTTGTCTTAAAAGAAAATCAAAAAATATTAATGCAACTAAAGACCTTAAAGGTAAATTCGAGCCCAACTGGCTTGGACCGTATATCATCACTGCTAAATTTGGATCGGGATCATACCGATTAGCTACCTTAGATGGTAAAGATCTTAAAGAACCTATGAACATTCTGCATCTTAAACACTATTATGCATAAAATCTAGGCATTTCATCATTGTATATATTGTTATTTTGCATCTTGTTTTCTTTTAGTCATCCATATAAAATTTCAAAAAAAGTAATAGTATTTATTCTTTCCATTCATAAATTAAAATCAAAATATAAAAAATTCAAAATCATCAAAATCTTCAAAACATATTTTATTTTTGTACTTGTCAATTCTTGACGTGTTGCAGTCATATTTTCAATTATTTTGGATAAATTAGAATTTATTTGGAATCCCACACTTTCACACTCACATGAATAAATATCTTGATTTTATTTGGTATGATTATTAATCTCTCTTATATAAAAGTCCACAGTTGAATTAAATAAAGTTTTGAGCATAGAGAACTGATCTCGTTATTTACTTAAACCAAGTATATTTCTTCACATTAAAATGATTTCATTGCAAATTCGATATGATGCTACATAGTAGAAATGGTTTCTTAAGCGAAAAGTTTCCCCCTGCTATCCTATCATTCACATGGTCTAGAATCTTTGAGAATTGACAAAAGGACAAGCTCACCCCTACCTAGAATAAAAATACCTTGCTCTACAACCAATCTGATCAAGTATCCCTAGCATAGGAAGAAAAAGAAAAGTCAAAGAAAATGAGAAAGAAAAATATTATTTTGTACCATCGCCACAATAGTTTAGCATTATATTAGTTCCAAGAAAAAATACAAAAAAAAAAGAGAGAAAAAGAGAAAAGCAAAAGCAAAAAGCAATAAAATCCCTTTCCCTACCCTTTGAAAAGAAAATAAGGGTGAATGAGCTTGAATCCCTGGAATTCTCAATTATTTAAAAACTGTGAGGCAAGCCCCATAACAAGTAGTTTGTGTCCAACCTGCTTGGCCTTGGGTAATCCCTAGCATGGTGATATGTCTGTCACATTAGCAAACTTCTTTTGTACAGACCTATGTCGGCTTATGGATCAGCTAGATCTTGATGACCTAACTTACATAGTAGTCTAGTACGGTTATATGCATATAAATCATGGTCAACGAACACTCATTTGGTTAATTCAAATTACTTGTATCAAATTATCTTGTTCAAAATTGGTGAATGAACAATAAAATTGCACACACATTTGTATTTGAGAGATTTTGTATCATTATGATAAATCAAGATTGGTAATGAACTCACATTTGCACATGAGGGTTCCTTATAAATCTACATTTTGTCTTTAAGATAATTTAAAATATCTTTGCAATTCTTTCAGAACCATTTCATCTTCTTATTTAAGAACATTTGCTTAGCATCAAAACAGTTAAATATATTTCTTTCCAAAATCCAAAATTTTCTTTCGCAACATCTTCAAAAACATAGTAAATAAAGTCATGTTTGTATATTATTATTTTATGTTTATCTCAAAATAAAAAAAACACAATCATGCAATAAAACTAAAATATCAATTTCTTCTTTGGATTTCGCGATGATGGTATAAGTCTATACCTATAATTCTATGCCTAGTGCAAACCATTGTTCTAAATTTATTTCCCATGCATTTTAATTCATAAAAACATATGGTTTACATCATTATGTTACAAAATTGTGCTTTAAAAATAACGAATACATTTTCTATTTCATTTCATTATGTCAACATTCCATTTTGCAACCATGGTATAATTCCTAGGGACTTATTCAAAAAATTTATCACACTTAGAAATTTATGCCTAGCAAAAATCATTTTTTAAAATATATTTCATGCATAATATTTTTATGAAATTCTGAAAACAAATCATCACCATATGTTGAGCAAGGTGCAGCAAAAGTATTGTCATTGTTGTCAACACAGTCAAACAGATCAGTTGATGAAGTGGATAGGAGTTAAGAGGTTCCAGTTGATGATGTGGACAGGAGTTAAGAGGTTCTTCAGAGATCAGTTGATGAAGTATACAGGAGTTAAGAAGTTCTTCAGAGTATGTACAATGATTTTCCAAAAGATAGAAGTGGCCCATTTGCTAAAAATCGAAAAATCAAAAGAAAATCACAAGGGAGAAAATTGTCGCGATATCGCGACATGTTGAGAAGAAAGAAAACTATCATGATATCGCGACATGTTGAGGAACAAGCAAAATTGTCGTGATATCACGACATGTTTGGAGAGAAAGAGAAAGAAAGCAAAACTATCACGATATCACGACATGTTTAGAGAGAAAGAGCCAGAAAGCAAAACTATCGCGATATTGCGACATGTTTGGAGAGAAAGCGCAAGCTAGCAAAACTATCGTGATTTCATGACATGTTCGGAGAGAAAGCGCAAGCAAGCAAACTGTCGCGATTTCGTGACATGTTCGGAGAGAAAGCGCAAGCTAGCAAAACTGTCATGATTTCGTGACATGTTCGGAGAGAAAGCGCAAGCAAGAAAACTGTCACGATTTCGTGACATGTTCGAGGAGAAGGCGCAAGAAAGAAAAACTATCACGATTTCGCGACATGTTAGAAGAGAGAGAAGAAGAAAGAAAAATTGTCATGATTTCGCGACATGTTAGAAGAGAGAGAAGAAGAAAGAAAAACTGTCACGATTTCGCGACATGTTAGAAGAGAGAGAAGAAGAAAGAAAAACTATCGTGATTTCGCGACATGTTGGAAGAGAGAGAAGAAGAAAGAAAAACTGTCACGATTTCATGACATGTTGGAAGAGAAAAAGACAAGTAGAAAAAGTGTCGCGATTTCGTGACATATTGCAAGAGGAAGAGGAGAGAGAAAAAGGTGTCACGATTTCGTGACATGTTTCATTTTCACGGTCCAAAGCGAAGAGAAAGAGGAGAGAGAAAAAGATGTCACGATTTCGTGACATGTTTCATTTTCGTGGTCCAAAGCGAAGAGAAAGAGGAGAGAGAAAAAGGTGTCACGATTTCATGACATGTTTCATTTTCGTGGTCCAAAGCGAAGAGAAAGAGGAGAGAGAAAAAGGTGTCGCGATTTCGTGACATGTTTCATTTTTACGGTCCAAAGCGAAGAGAAAGAGGAGAGAGAAAAAGGTGTCACGATTTCATGACATGTTTCATTTTCGCGGTCCGAAGCGAAGAGGAAGGCAGAGAAAGAAAAAGTGTCATGATTTCATGACATACTGCAAGGAAGGTTGTACGGACGAAAAAGTGTCACGATTTCGTGACATATTGCAAGGAAGGTTGTACAGATGAAAAAGTGTCACGATTTCGTGACATGTTGCAGGAGAGAGAGTCCGAGAGAAAAAGTGTCACGATATCGCGACATGTCGGGTTTTCATGACCCAAAGGCAAGAGAAAGAGCTAAGGAGAAAAAGTGTCGCGATATCGCGACATGTCGGGTTTTCACGAACCAAAGGCAAGAGAAAGAGCAAAGGAGAGAAAGTGTCACGATATCGCGACATGTCACATTTTTGCGACTCTAAGGAGGAGAGAGAAATTAAGAAGGCTGAAGTGTCGCGATATCGTGACAAAAGTAAAAAGGAAGAGTACGAAGGTGAAAGTGTCACGATATCACGACATGTGTTTTCAAGGGTACAGGTAAATAGAAGCAACAAGGAGGCGAAAGTGTCACGATATCGTGACATGTGTTTTTGCAGGTACATGCCAAGAAAAGAAGCAAGGAGGCGAAAGTGTCGCGATATCGCGACATGTTGTGTTTTCGCGGGTATGAACCAAGTAAAGCAGCAAGGAGGCGAAAGTGTCATGATATCGCGACATGTGTTTTCGTGGGTACAAGCCGAGAAGAAGACAAAGAGGCAAAAGTGTCACGATTTCGTGACAGGTCACTTTGGCACAAGCTAAAAATAGAACCCATCCAAAATAAGATATGTAACCATTAACTGAAGTTACACAACAGTTACAGGGGACGTTACAAAAGAAAATCATGCAGCTAATTTAAGAACAGTCGAAGAAGGAGAAATCTAACAGTCGTATAAATAGAATCGAATATGCATGCATGCACAGAAAAGAATACGAACAGTCATGACCAAGAAGACGAACAGTCATGGTAAAGGTATATGTGTCAATTCGTTGCATGTAACGTAATGCCCACTCTATATATACAAAAGGAGTTATTGACAAGTGGCAGATGAGAATATGAAAGAAACAGTTACAATTGACAAGTGGCGTATGAGAAATAAAAGGAGTTATAACTAGAGTTTCAAAGCGAAAGGATTGTTATAAAAGGAGGTCTATGTGGAGAATTAAATGTGCGGTTGAAAGAGAGCAAAAGCGCTGCTCAAACTAGAGTGAAAGTGCTGCAAGAAGTGTGCTGGAAGAATGTTGTAAGAGAGCATTAAGCAGAGCCATGAGAGCCGTAAGAGTGTATAAGAAGCGTAGCAAGAGGGTTGTAAGAGGGCTGCCAAAGTGTAGTAAGCAGAGCCATAGGTATGTGCTATGTGAACTATGGGCAATGTTGAGTGAGCAATAGACCAGTCAGGGTCTTGTAAAAGTGAAGGCATTTATATGTCAATATTCAAATTTTAGAATTGAAGTCCAAGTTGGTGCTTGGAATCAGGGGTTGGTGCTCCTTCCAGTTGGTGCTGGTAAATCAGGGGTTGGTGCTCCTTCTAGTTGGTGCTGGTAAATTGATTGTAAAGTTGTTGCTTTGCAAAGGCTAGATTTGGATGGGAGTCCAAACAGTCTATTTTTGAGGAGTAGCCAAAACTAGTGAACCTCGGTACATCTTGTGTTGTGTGTGATGCTCTCTTGTTATATTTGCTTTATGTGGTTTTAAGCTTTCATTGTTTTGGCTTTAAGAGTTGAAGTTTTTAAGTTTTAAAGAGCCACACTGATTCACCCCCCCTCTCAGTGTCATTGTGAGACTAACAATTGGTATCAGAGCCAGTTTCCCTTATCAGGCTAAATCAGCTAGGGTTGATCTTGGATTAGTATGCAATGGGTAAGAAGAATAGATCCTCCTCAAATAAGGCATCTTAGTCAGTTTCAGTTCCTATGGAAGAGAAAATTGAACTAGAAAATATAGGAGTGAATTCTAAAAAGATAGAAGAAGTGAACTCTGAAGTATGTGATGAAAACCTTGAGGGTGAAGTATATCTAGAAGGTGAGTTGATCGCTGCACTTGAAGAGTTGAATATAGAAAGGAAAAAGAACAAAATACTGTCCAAGAAGTTGGAAGAATATGAGGATAATATTGAAGATCTCTTCTTGCAAATTCATAAAGCCAAGAAAATAGAAGAAGCTTTGAAGTCACACCTGGATGATAAAAGCGATGTTTGCAACAAACAAGAAGAGGAGATTGTTTTATTGAAGAAACAACTAGAAGAGGCCAATACAAATCTCAAATTTGAGAAGAGCACAGAGTTGCTAGATAAAATGATAAGGCAACAAAGAAACCCCATGTCTAAGCTTGGTCTTGGATATGAAGCTGAACAACCTTCATCTTCTAAATCTGCAGAGAGAAGAAGTCCACTACTGATGGATCAAAGCAAGAATAGTTTGAAGCTGAAACTTCAAAAGGAAGAAAATCTCAAAGGAGATCTACAAAAAAGCAACCACAACAAAAGAGGTTCTATCACTCTCACTCTATTCATAATAATGCTTTTAATGGCTATTGTTTTAGATGCAACCATTATGGTCACAAGGCAATTTATTGTGGATTGAATAAAAGATCAAAGAGTTATGCTGGTAGAAATACATCTATTGAACACCATGTGCAATGTTTTAAATGTAATGGTCATGGGCACATAGCAAGGTTTTTTCCAAGAACCTTTTTATCCAATCTAAGGCAAGACAACAGATTTCATCAGACACAAAGAATGCAACACAGACAGGGAAGAAATCATGTGTATCAAAGAAAGGAAAATAATCATCCATCAAGGATGCACAAGAGACAACCACCCAAGAGAAATGTTCAAGTTTACGAAAAGCTTCAAAACTATGATGCAGTTGAGAAACTCAAGCCCAAGTTCAAGAAAGGTTGGAGAAAGAAAGAAGAGAGGAAATCGTGTCTCCTTGGACTGAAGGAGATTACTCCTCTATTGCATTAAGCAGCTCCAGGTAGCACATCCTCAGGGGGAGCAATGTTAAAGTTTTATTTTAATGCTCCTATGTATTTGTGTGGTTATCTGAGGATGAAAGGAAAGTAGTCGGGGAGTTGTCGTATAGTTGTCAAAATGTGTTTCAGTTCATGTAGTTGTTTATGGAAGTAATAAGCAAGAGCATGAGACGTTGGCTTGACAGAGCCGTTTTTTATTATTATTGTGAAATCTCTCTAGTGATGGCGATTACAATAGCAGATAGTGTGTGGTTGAGATTTTTGGCTTGATTGTTGAGTGAGATTTGCTTAGAAGCTATTATTCCTTTAGCATGGTTTAATTAATTTGGAGAAATAAGGTGTAAAAGGATATATTGTTTGTATGCTTTATATTTTTTTGGTAGTTGACTTCTAAGGATTGGAGTCATAAGGTGTTTTATGGAATAAATATTTTTGTGGTTACTTTTATGATCTAACCCTAACTTGGTGGTAAAGTTGAGGGTGGTGTTGGTAATAGGTTGAAGAACTATTCTCTTCTTCCTCAAACAAAGGTATGGGCAACTTCTTCCATGTATATTGTTGATGGTGTATTTTCTGAAATTGAGTTTGGAGTGAAAAGGTTGTCTACTAGGTATTCTTGTTGGTGTAAATCCCATTTTCTGGATATTGAAGATTGTTTATGCATTAAAATCATTGATGAGTTTTTTTTGGGTGAATGCATAATTCTGGTTGAGGAAGAGGAAGCATTTTGCACTAGGGTTTATGTTAGTAAGTCTTGCTACTTGCATTGAGATGGTGAAACCCTTAGTTGGCTGTTTTGAGATTGATGGTTGAGTTGCTTTCATAGAGGTTGTTTTGATCAAGTTAATGCTTTACTTGATACATGATTTGGGCTTACTCCATTGAGATTGATTTGAGCAAGTTATTCTTTGCATTGGTGATTTATGTTGGTGGTTGTTTTGTTCAAATACCTTTGGAAGGAAAAGGATGTCTACTAGTTTCCTTTTCATGTAGTGATTGGTTGAATGCTTCAAGGTTAATCTTGAGTTGAATGATGTTGGTTAAACCTTGTCTATAAGCATTGTTGTTAAAGCCCTAATTGGTTGAGAAAAGATATTGGTTGTGGAAAGAACATGAGTATCATTGTTATATGAGTTATTGCATGGTTGGCAATTGTTGGGTTGTGTTTCATGTTCTTGAGAAAAGCATACTACATCTATCTTATTCTTTTGAGATTGAGATTGAGTTGAGATTGAGATTGGGAGTTAAGTATAGAACATATTGAGTCTCTAAAAATTCTCTTTATGCTTCTATGAGGTTGATGAATCACATTGGGTCTCTAACAATTCTCTTTGTGGGTTCATGCTAAGCAAGTTTTTCTTGATGAACTTGTGAGCTGATTTGGATAGGTTCTAGTGAAGACTTGTGAGCTGAATTGGACAGGTTCTAGTGAGGACTTGTGAGCTGATTTGGACAAGTTCTATGTGAGCTTGTTAAGCAGGTTCTGTGTGAGCCTATTGATAGAGTACAAAGAATAGAGTCTCAATGGATAGAGATCCAACAGCCAACATAGTTGAAGATAGATCTGAGTGAGGATTCTTCAAGTGGAGAGAGGTCCACCAGTCAGTGCAACAGAGAGACAGAGTCTTCTATAATATAACAATTGGAGAGAGGTCCACCAGTCAGTAGCGGATACCTTCATAATAAATTGGGAGTGGTCATGCTTCCCAAGAATTGACTAGCTATCGAGACCACATTTTTAGGGGGAGCATTTATATATTTGGTTATCTTTTTGCTCATGTTTGTAATTTTTGCTAACTGTAATAATTTGTGCCTGAGAATGTTGTGCATGGACTCAAGGGGAGTCTGCAGTAGCCCTTTGGTATTATTGTCAAAGGGGGAGAAGAATTATAGGAGATTGCATGAGTGTTGCCAACAATTCCAAAGGGGGAGATTGTTGAGCAAGGTGCAGCAAAAGTATTGTCATTGTTGTCAACACAGTCAGACAGATCAGTTGATGAAGTGGACAGGAGTTAAGAGGTTCTAGTTGATGATGTGGATAGGAGTTAAGAAGTTCTTCAGAGATCAGTTGATGAAGTATACAGGAGTTAAGAAGTTCTTCAGAGTATGTACAGTGATTTTCCAAAAGATAGAAGTGGCCCATATGCTAGAAATCAAAAGAAATCAAAAGAAAATCACAAGAAAACTATCGCGATATCGCGACATGTTGAGGAAGAAAGAAAAGTCGCCACGATATCCGCTGACATGTTGAGGAGCAAGAGAAAGGGGGGGAGAGCAAACTGTCGTGATATCATGACATGTTGGAGAGAAAGAGAAAATGAGTATTGCGACATGTTCGGAGAGAAAGTGCAAGCTAGCAAAATTGTCGTGATTTCGTGACATGTTCGGAGAGAAAGCGCAAGCAAGAAAAACTGTCACGATTTCATGACATGTTCGGAGAGAAAGTGCAAGCAAGCAAAACTATCATGATTTCGTGACATGTTCGGAGAGAAAGCGCAAGCAAGAAAAGCTATCGTGATTTCGCGACATGTTTAGGGAGAAGGCACAAGAAAGAAAAACTGTCACAATTTCGCAACATGTTAGAAGAGAGAAGAAAGAAAAATTGTCACGATTTCGTGACATGTTAGAAGAGAGAGAAGAAGAAAGAAAAATTGTCATGATTTCGTGACATGTTAGAAGAGAGAGAAGAAGAAAGAAAAACTGTCACGATTTCGTGACATGTTGGAAGAGAGAGAAGAAGAAAGAAAAATTGTCGCGATTTCACGACATGTTGGAAGAGAAAAAGACAAGTAGAAAAAGTGTCATGATTTCGTGACATATTGCAAGAGGAAGAGGAGAGAGAAAAAGGTGTCGCGATTTCGCGACATGTTTCATTTTCGTGGTCCAAAGCGAAGAGAAAGAGGAGAGAGAAAAAGATGTCATGATTTCGCGACATGTTTCATTTTCGTGGTCCAAAGCGAAGAGAAAGAGGAGAGAGAAAAAGGTGTCGCGATTTCGTGACATGTTTCATTTTCACGGTCCAAAGCGAAGAGAAAGAGGAGAGAGAAAAAGATGTCGCGATTTCGCGACATGTTTCATTTTCGCGGTCCAAAGCGAAGAGAAAGAGGAGAGAGAAAAAGGTGTCACGATTTCGTGACATGTTTCATTTTTGTGGTCCAAAGCGAAGAGGAAGAGGAGAGAGAAAAAGGTGTCACGATTTCGTGACATGTTTCATTTTCACGGTCCGAAGCAAAGAGGAAGGCAGAGAAAGAAAAAGTGTCACGATTTTGCGACATACTGCAAGGAAGGTAGTATGGAAAAAAAAGTGTCACGATTTCACGACATATTGCAGGAGAGAGGTTGTACGGAGAAAAAGTGTCACGATTTCATGACATGTTGCAAGAGAGAGAGTCCGAGAGAAAAAGTGTCACGATATCACGACATGTCAAGTTTTCGTGAACCGAAGGCAAGAGAAAGAGCTAAGGAGAGAAAGTGTCACGATATCGCGACATGTCGCATTTTCGTGACTCTAGGAGGAGAGAGAAAGTAAGAAGGCAGAAGTGTCGCGATATCGCGACAAAAGTAAAAAGGAAGAGTACAGAGGTGAAAGTGTCACGATATCGTGACATGTGTTTTTGCGGAAGCAAACAGAAAGACAAGGAGGCGAAAGTGTCACGATATCACATGTGTTTTTGCGGGTACATGCCAAGAAAAGAAGGAAGGAGGAAAAAGTGTCATGATATCGTGACATGTTGTGTTTTGTGGGTATGAACCAAGTAAAGCAGCAAGGAGGCGAAAGTGTCACGATATCGCGACATGTTGTGTTTTCGCGGGTACAAGCCGAGAAGAGGACAAAGAGGCAGAAGTGTCATGATTTCGCGATAGGTCACTTTGGCGCAAGCTAAGAAGAGAACCCAACCAAAATAAGATATGTAACCGTTAACTGAAGTTACACAGCAGTTACAGGCGACGTTACAAAAGAAAATCATGGAACTAATTTAAGAACAGTCGAAGAAGGAGAAATCTAACAGTCATATAAATAGAATCGAATATGCATGCATGCATAGAAAAGAATACGAACAGTCATGACCAAGAAGACGAACAGTCATGGTAAAGGTATATGTGTCAATTCATTGCATGTAACATAATGCCCACTCTATATATATAGGAGTTATTGACAAGTGGTAGATGAGAATATGAAAGAAACAGTTACAATTGACAAGTGGCGTATGAGAAATAAAAGGAGTTATAACTGGAGTTTCAAAGCAAAAGGATTGTTATAAAAGGAGGTCTATGTGGAGAATTAAATGAGCGGTTGAAAGAGAGCGAAAGCGCTGCTCAAACTAGAGTGAAAGTGCTGCAAGAAGTGGGCTGGAAGAATGCTGTAAGAGAGCATTAAGCAGAGCCGTGAGAGCCGTAAGAGTGCAGTAAGAAGCACAGCAAGAGGGCTGTAAGAGGGCCGCCAAAGTGCAGTAAGCAGAGCCATAGGTATGTGTTGTGTGAACTATGGGCAATGTTGAGTGAGCAATAGACCAGTCAGGGTCTTGTAAAAGTGAAGGCATTTATATGTCAATATTCAAATTTCAGAATTGAAGTCCAAGTTGGTGCTTGGAATCAGGGGTTGGTGCTCCTTCCAGTTGGTGCTGGTAAATCAGGGGTTGGTGCTCCTTTCTATTGGTGCAGATAAATCAGGGGTTGGTGCTCCTTCCAGTTGGTGCTGGTAAATCAGGGGTTGGTGCTCCTTCCAGTTGGTGCTGGTAAATTGATTGTAAAGTTGTTGCTTTGCAAAGGCTGGATTTGGATGGGAGTCCAAACAGTCTATTTTTGAGGAGTAGCAAAAATTGGTGAACCTCGGTACATCTTGTGTTGTGTGTGATGCTCTCTTGTTATATTTGCTTTATGTGGTTTTAAGCTTTCATTGTTTTGGCTTTAAGAGTTGAAGTTTTTAAGTTTTAAAGAGCCACACTGATTCACCCCCCCTCTCAGTGTCATTGTGAGACTAACACCATCATCATTTTTCATCATCATAACGCAAAGTCTTAAGACAGTCTCTTAAGCATTCTTTTACTTTTAGCAATATTTCTATACTGGGATTAGCTTGACAACCTAGTGAGCAGCAACTCCATGAAATGGTCTATAACAGCGACAATGTCCTTTGAAATTATTGTTAGAAGTCTCTTTTATTTTTCATCAAATCACACCACAAACACAACCAAATTGTTTACATCAGATTATTTCATTTAAATTTTATGACATGACATAAATTTAGAATTTATTTTTTTAAACAACATAATTACATGAATAAACATAATAAAAAATTAAAGCATCATACAACATATACACAAGTCATCTCATCAAAAAGACCATATATATCAAAAAATTATGTACATCTCAAAACTGGATCGGTATGCCACAATCTATACCCCGGCATACTCAATCCTCTCTAATAATATATACAATTTCTATCCAGTCTATAGAAAATAGTCTCGAGAAGCCCTTGATCTCTCAGCCTCATCTCCTCTCCCACCCTGGCGTGGAGGAGGTGGTCCCATAGAGGTTCAAGTAGTATCTTGGGTCCTCGCCATCAATTATGAGGAAGTCCTCGATGATCCCATCCTGATTGGTTTCACAATGTCGACTGGCATCTATACCCTTTGGCCCTCTGGAACCAGCTGGAAGTATACTCCCTGATATAATGTGGTCTACATCATAAACTGTGCCAACTTCTGAGTACTCACCCCTTCGCTTCGAGCCTTGAGCCATATAGCCTCATCTTGTAGATTTTGCACCTAAGCTCATAGATGGGCAGCCTCAGCCTAGAGAGCCATCGTCTCATTGCTCTCCCCTACCTCAACACCCTTGCCCTTATCGGGCGATGGTGGCCTCTCCACCTGTTGATAAGGGAATCCCTCCTCCCTCCTCCTTGTTCGCTATGGTCTCTGTGGAGCCTGTGCCATCCTCTGATGTCTCTTATATGGAGACCATCACTGCTCCCTTATATCGTGACCCCATACTTCCTCAATGGTTGCCTGACACCGCCTCCCCATCCATTGCACAATCATGTGCACCGAACCCTATGCCCTCATCATCTAAGGAGGGTAGATGCCTGTGTACCAAGCATCGTATCCATAAGCAACCCTAGTGTTGTCACCATCCACTAGCTGGATGGGGGCATCATACGTGTCTTGGCTCTAGAATCACTGCATATCCAGAGCCCTTCTTAGTGTGGTATTATCCCAGATAGTCCAAGAATACTTGTAATCCCTAAGAGATGGGATCAGCTACTATAGACCGAACTATCACAAAACTTGGTCATAGTGGTGGAGCTCTACCTCTCCCCGCTCCATCCTCAACCAACAGACTCACTTGATGCGAGCCAGCTCCTACCCATCCTTTGCCCACCTTGGATGCTCTCTCCATGGCATCCAAGTGATCTGGTCTGGGATGAGGTCATCTATCAACCTTCGTGACATTGACAGATCTATCCATCACTATGACCCTCTCTATAGCCACCAATAGAAAACTTGGGGACTCTCTCGATCAACCCCTATCAGTGGGAGTCCTACCAGCCTCCACACCATGATGTGCTCCCCGCACCAAATCTGTAGTAGTGATGTCAAAACTAGACATCAAACTCCCTTGTATACGACCTCGTGTAGGATCCTATACAAGCGGCATAGTACAAAGCTGCCCCATGCATATCTATGCCCGTGGTCTCTCATGTCGTAGACCACATCTAAAAGAAGCTAGGGTAATCTACACTTGCTCTGGTGGCATAGCAGTAGGCCACCCACTATCTCGACCAAAATCCAAGTCAACCTAGATGTCCCAGGCATCTGCCTTAGAGACTCAATGTTCACTCCACCCTTCTCCAGTGTGAAGCTCAGGTCTTCGTATAGTCATATCATAGCCTGGCCTTGATTGGCCATAGGAATCATAAACCGTCCTTGTATGGGGATCCTCAAGATCCTCCATACGTCCTCTAGTGTGGGAGCCATCTCCCCTATCAGTAACTAGAAGTAGGACAATCTCGAATACCACCTCTCTGCTAAGGTTTTTAGTAGCCCCATGTCTTTTGGTACTTGTGGCATCTCTGCCATGTGCTGTAGTATGACCTATGCTAGTCGATCTCACTCCGCCTGGTCGAGTGTAGCTATGTCATCCCTTAGCCCCCCATATTTCCACTCCCGACTCTTTAGTAATCCCCTCTGCAAAACAAACAATAAAACAACAAAATTCATTAATAAAAACAATTACTAAAGTCAAATAAATGCAATTCAAACAAGCTCAATTTCATAAAAATGATGATATCGTCCACCATTGGATGATATCTTCCTAAATTGGGTAAAATCATCCTTTGTAGGATGAAATCATCTTCGATTTCATGACTTGGGGATTGCCCCTTGTTGGATAGAATCACCCCTATTTTGTTATTTTGCCCTCAGACAAAATCAACGATCTAGGGATGATTTTGACAAAATTGGAATGATTTCATCCAGACATCGTCGACGACCTAAAAATGTCCGTGAGGCCCCAAAATAGTCAAAATTTCAATCAAAAATTGCACAAATCAAATTAAAAACATAATGCATCAAGTTTAGATCCTTACCCGTAGCCTGCGTCAGACCTTTGTCGATCTGTGCATTATCTCGACCATTTTTGTCTACAGAGCTCTAAAACAGTAAAAATGAATAGTACAAATGAATTAGGGTTTTACCCTATTTTTCTTAATTTTATTTTAAAAAAATAACATTTTAATTTTGCTTTTTCATGCTTTTACCTCAAACGTTCAATTTGGGTAAAAATACGGAGGGGGCACCATAGTAAACAGTCGTACGATTCGACCTAGAATCATCGTCTATAAAATTGAGTAATTTTTTGCTTTCTCGTAAATAGGAAGAACTCATATTTAATGCATTTTCTTCATAAAATTCGTTAAAGAGGGGGAAAATTGTAGCACCCTAAAATTGGCATAGTTAAACCTTAGTAAAAATATAAAAATTTGAATTTTAACCCAAAACCGCCCGTTAACCGCCCATTACCCGCTCCCCTTGTTTTCCATGCCATTTTTAGGATTTGTTTTGATCGTTGGATGATATCGTCGATGATCAGACGAAATCATCCCAGATCTGACGAAATCATCTAGAACAGAACGTCCAGACGATTTCGTCCCAAAACTGATTTTCATAATTAGCTTTTGTTTCAACAGCTTCTCTAACTTGGGCAAAAAGCGTGTCTGCGTAGTTAGAGTCTCCCCCATTGGAGATCTCCCAAATTGGGATGATCTCCAACCTCCTAACCTCTCTCTAATCATATAAAAACTAGGATTTTCTTATTTTATCCCCCTGGCTAACTGATTTCCTTGCAACTTTAACTCTTTGTGCATTAGAACACCTTCACACCTTCATTTGCATTGTGTATTTCAAGTTTGCTTGCAGGAATTTTACTGTTTTTAGTCGGAGCAAGCTCGGACTGTCTCTGATGATTCCAGATGATTTTGGATGTTCTTGTTGTAGATCAGTGATGATCTCGTACGATTTGAGGTGATCTTGACTGCAGTCCAAATTGGGGGCAATCAAAGCCCAGAGTTTACATTTTCTTGTCTTTTCTCTTCATTTCCTTATGCATTAATTTAGTTTATTCTATTTTTGCATCCTCGAGTTCACCTCATTTAGCATAGATGCATGATAAAGTTAAAATAAATTATTAAATTAATGCATTTCCTTTAATTGCTATCTAGATATATCATTTAGCCAAAATTACTATCATTTCTATCATTTCCCCTTGCTTTTGTACTTGCATTTTTGTTTTTTTGTATTTGTTTCTATGATTGTAGGTTTCTGACGAATTCGTCTGACAAATTTGTCAGATCGATGATGATCTCGTCTGATCTCAGATGACCAACTGATATATGAGATGATTCTATTCAATTTTAGATGATAATGTAAGATTTGAGATGATCTTGACTACTACAAACCTCAGAATCTTCATCAAACATCTAAAATTAGGTATATTCTGTCTTATTTAGCATACTTTCTATGTTTAGCACTTATTTATGTTCTTTTTATTCATATAAATTAGCATTGGCATATACAATAGATTAGATTCATCTTGGCAAAACTTAGTATATGAATGATTAAAGTACAAAATGAACACATCAAACCTACTCTCAACCTAGGCATGGAAACTGCCACTCAAAATTTTCCTGGTGAACCCACCATCCATAAAAAATTCACCCTTATACCCCTCCTCCAAGAGGCATGACCTTCAAAGGGCCTCTCAATCCAAGGTATTATCCCATCCTTCTTGCATCACCCTTCCGGGCGTGGATCCTATAGCCTGAAGGTAAGGATGCAAAAAATTTGGAGCGATACAATGGGCATTGATGATACGATTGATGTGATAGATCTTGGAAACATTAGAGATATGGGAGAGATATCCATTGAGGGGTAGGAGAGGCTAAAGGTTGATGAGGAGTTTTTGATATTACATGAGAGGGTACGATAGCTAGAGGGGCAGTTGTGTATGAGTGAGGAGGGTGGGGCAGTAGACCAAAGGAGATGGAAGGAGGAGCACATGGAACTAGAGGAGAGATCGTTGGCTATGGAGGTGGTAAGTACCACTAGGAAGAAGAAGTTGGAACTTCAAGTTGTTGAGCAGTTTGGATGGTTTCAAATAGTGGAGGTGAGGCATGCAAAGATAGTAGTGAATTTGCAGTATTTGACTAGAGAAACTATGGAGGTCGAAGGGAGGTTGAAGGACAAAAAACATAGGAAGGTATATGTGATATAGATAAGGGATGCAAAGAAAGCAGTTCATTTGATAGATATTTTGAGTTGTACACTGATATTGATTGACAACGGTAGGCACGAGAGGATGTGAAGTAGGTGAGAGCAGTGGAGCAAGTTTTTACATATGTGGTTGTGCTAAGAGTAGAGATAGAGTGGCTATGGAAGGATAGTGAAGAGGTGGGGAATTAGATGAGAGAGGAGATGGTGATGTGATAATATTGCAATATCCTCTTAATGATGCATGGGATTCCACTACCGAATTATGGTAGGTCAAAATCATGGTTGAGATCACGATCATGAGTGTAAATACATTCATAGCAGATTCATCAGAGTACAACCTCAATGGCATAGAGGGGGTGGGGATAGAGGTGTCAATAGTATTATAGGGAGGAGATGTTGCTCTTATGGTGACTCAAATATCTAGGGTAGAGGTGGAGTCTATTAGGGTAGAAGTAACATGCAGAGTAGCACAGGGTATGATGAATTGTGAGGGGAGTGGAGAGACTCTTGGTGATCAACAAAGCTGATGTTTTGGTTTGTGGTTATGTATTTTTGGTTTTTTTACCCTACAGGTCGATATAATATTAGATTGTGGACTTTTACCCATTTTGTAGCCTGATGCAATCTGTGATCTTGATATATATATATATATATATATATATAGATACCTATGATGTTGCAGCTCTTATATATGTGTTGTGATTTGATTTGAATGTGTGTGTGATTTCTTGTATTTGTGTTGTGTGAAATATCGATAAGTAGATGTACCATGGATGAATATGTGTATGTGGTAATATGTAAGAAAATGATATCATTGTAGTGTAGATATACTGTGAAGTGATGTAGTGGAAATGAATGTAGATAGATGTGATGATGTATGATCTAAGATAGATATGATAATAGGTAATGTGATATGAATAAATACATGTAAAATAAATGCAAGGATCCATGTATGTGAGAGCTAAAATATGCAGAGGAAGCCCTTGTATCATAGCATAACCGATGATAATGTTATCCATTCCATAATCTCAGGGATGTAGGATAATGCAGTGTGTATGCAACAATTTTGACAATCATAGTTGTAACAATCAAATCTTATGAGAAGTTGAACGAGATCTATCGACAACTCATAACTAACCTAGCTGGGTCAAAGTCTATCAAGGAGCGGTGTGTGTAAATAAGTGATGTTCAATTGACCATTTTGAGGGAGGTAGGACTAACCCATTATAAACATAGTCAAATTAGCTAGATCATCCACAAGCATGCAATGATTTGTACAAAATAAGGTCACTAATGTGACAGATGTGTCACCACTTGTAAGACTATTCCACTGGTAGGCAGATACTTAGGGCCTATAGCTGGTGATGGAAATCATCCCATGATTTTATGTTAAACCTAAGGACCAAAGTTGATGTAGCATAACAATTATGGTATTTGGAGGCTTTTCATTTTGTTTTTTGCCCCTCATTTATTGCTTGTTATTTTGTGTGGTTATCTTTTCTCATTTTTTTTGTATGGGCTTTGGATTTTATTTTTTACCCATTTTCTAATTTGTGCTTATGCTTATCCCTTTGTTTATCCCTAGGTTGTATTTTGATCATGAAAATTATAGGATGATCAGGGGAAATTGTTTGCTAGATGGTGATATCTACACAAGGTTTTATCTTCCCTAGACTCAAATTTTGTTTAAAAATATGATCTGTGTGAGTGGTCCTTGAGAGAAGTTGAAATAGCCAAGGAAAACTATAGGGAGTGTAATAACCTGTTAGCTAGAGGTGATGTTTGATTGATTGAACTAGTGAAGAGTTAATAAAATGCATGATACCATATGACCTATAATCTCAAGAAAGGGAGTGGACATCCAGGTGGTAATGCTAACAAGTGCGTATGTTATTCCTACTAGGGGTGCATTTCTATAGATGGAATATACAAACATGAATGAAACCATATAAGAAGTATGGATATATGCAATGAATGTAGTGTGATATGTAGTATGAGAGAATAATATCTACAAGAAGAAATATGTGAGATGTAACTAGAGGAGCTTATAAACCATATTGAAATTTGGATGCGTAGGATGAAAATGACAAGAATAGAGAGTCATAATAATGGTTGCCCCAGTGTGTGCAGAGAGACAAGTACAGGGTCTCTCTAGTTAATCAATAAAATAAATTTATTCACATAAATAATACCCGAACGATTCACAGTGACTCTCAATAGTTCGAAGAATGAAATGAAATAATGAATCAAATCTTAGTAAGAGTATAATGCCACTACGAGGGCAGGTCACGTCGTGAAGGCTAATGTGAATTGTAATAAGAAAATAAAAAACACCATGATCTAATTTAATGAAACTATCTAATATATATATGAATTGTTAACTCTTGGAATGCCTAGCCGATGGCTAGGTTTGGTGTGTAACATGACTCCCCTCCTCGGAAAGCTTTGTCCTCAAAGCTGGAAATGTCTAGAAAATACTTTTAGGTTCCCATGTGGCATCCTCCTCTAGTAAATCTTGCCATTTGATGAGAAATTCTTGAATCTGACGTGATCTCAGTCTTCGTATTCTATGTTGTAGTATATCTTCAGGTTGGAGATGTATGTGTCCTTCCTCATCGAGCACTGGTAATTCTGATTGACCTTGCACTTTCTACCCAATTACTTTTTTGAGACATGAAACATGAAATATCGGGTGTATTCGTTATGATGAAGGTAGCTCTAACTGATAGGCGACTTCTCCAATTCGATGCACAATTTTGTAAGGACCATAGAATCGTGGAGCCAACTTTTGGTTGGACTTTATCTTTAACGATGATTGTTTGTAAGGTTGCAACCTTAGGAAAACCCAATCACCTATATTAAAAGTTCTCTCTGATTGGTGCAAGTCTTGTTGTTGTTTCATACGATTTTGTGCTTGGACTAAATTTTCTTTGAGGATGGTGAGTTTAGACTACCTTTGTTGGAACCAATCATCCACTTTGGCTACTTTGGATGATCCTTGTACGTAATCTACAACGGTTGGAGGCTTGGTGCCATACAATGCTTCAAATAGAGACATCTTAATTGAGTAATGGTAAGAAGTGTTGTACCACCATTTTGCCAATGCTAACCACTGGCTCCATTGGTATTGTTTATCTTGAGCGAAACATCTTAAGTATGTACCCAAAAATTTGTTAACCACTTTTGTTTGACCATATGTTTGTGGATGGTAGGCTGAGGACATGTTCAATTTGGTACCACTAAGTCAAAATAATTCCCGCCAAAAATTACTAGTGAATATGGGGTCTCTATCACTTACTATATTTTTTGGCATACCATGTAATTTGAAAATTGAATCCATAAATACCTTGGCCACCTTGCTTGCGAAAAATGGATGTTGTAAAGCCTGAAAGTGAGCGTATTTGGATAACCAGTCTACGACTACGAAGATTATTGTCCTGCATTCTGACTTTGGAAGACCTTCAATAAAATCCATGGATATATGTTCCCACTGCCGTTCAAGGATGGGTAGTGGTTGTAACAACCCTGGTGATTTGACTGTTTCTCCTTTATTGCGCTGGCAAACTTCACATTATGCTACCCATTGTTTGACCTCTGCTTTTAATCCTTTCCAAAAAAATGATTGTTTGACCCTTAAATATGTCTTCAAAAATCTTGAATGTCTTGCCGATGGAGAAGCGTGTGATTCATTGAGGATATTTGATTTGAGTTCTGAATTGTGTGGAATGTAAATGCGGTTCTTCTTTCGGAGGATTTTATCTTCATAAGAGAACAAAGGGTGTTTAGAGGACCCAATAGATAATTCTTGAATTATCTGAGAAGTTTCGCTATTGGAAAACCATTCATCTTGTAATTGATTCACCCATTGGGAGCAAGGACTTGAAATAGCATTAATGACTACTTCGTCTTCATATTTCCTGGATAGCGCATTGGCAGCTACATTTTCCTTCCTCTTCTTGTATTCGATAACAAAATCATAACCCAATAGTTTGGTTAACCACTTATTTTGTTTTGGATAGGAAAACCTCTGCTCAAGAAAATGTTTGAGACTACTATGATCTATTTTGATAATGAAGCGGCTACTGATTAGGTAGTGTCTCCATTTTTCTACTGCATGAAGAATAGCCAACATTTCTTTTTCGTATGTCGATCTTCCCAAATTTTTCTCGGAGAGTCTGTTTACTTTCAAATGCCAACGGATGACCTTCTTGCATTAATATAGCCCCAATTCCTGTTCCTGACGCATCACATTCGATAATAAATGGTTTGTGAAAATTGGGGGTTGCTAATACTGGAGTTGTACACATGGCCTCCTTAAGAGCTTCGAAAGCTTGAGTAGCCTCTTTCGACCAACGAAACTCATCCTTTTTTGTGAGTGCTATGAGAGGTGCTGCAATCTTACCATAATTTTGTACAAACTTGCGATAGTAGCCCGTGAGACCCAAAAAACCATGAAGTTTCTTGATGGTTTTAGGTAAAGGCCACTCTTGAATTGCCTTAATCTTCTTGGGATCAACTTTGACGCCCTCGTGTGAAACTATATGACCAAGATACTCAACTTCTTGGACACCAAATGAACATTTGGAACGTTTGACAAATAAATTTTCTTTGTGTAAAATTTGAAGGGCTTTATCCACATGATGTAAATGATCCTTCCATGTTTGGCTATATATGAGAATGTCATCGAAAAAAACTAAGACAAACTTATGGAGGAATGGACGAAACACTTGGTTCATGAGACTTTGGAAAGTGGATGGTGCATTGGTGAGACCAAAAGGCATGACCAAAAATTCGTAATGACCTTCATGAGTACGGAAAGCATTTTTGGGAATATCTTCTTCTCGGACATGGATTTGGTGAAATCCTGAGCGAAGGTCTAATTTTGTAAAAAATTTTGCACCATGCAGCTCATCTAGTAGGTCATCTATGACAGGGATAGGAAATTTGTCCTTGATAGTTAGTTTATTGAGAGAACAAAAATCAGGACACATACGCCAAGAGTTATCTTTTCGTCTAGCCAGAACTACAGGTGAGGAATAAGGGCTAGTGCTGTGACGAATGACTCCATGATCTAGCAGATCCTGAACGATCTGTTCAATTTCTATTTTTTGTGGTTGAGGATAGCGGTAAGGATGGCTGTTAGGTGGGACACTCCCTAGAACCAAATGGATGGCATGGTCATGAGATCGTTTAGGTGGTAATCCTTGAGGTTCTTGGAAAACCTCATCATACTTTGTTACAATGTCTCGTAAATCTGGATCAGTAATATCCGAAGTTACTCGAGATTGCTTTTCCAAACAATTAACTTAAGCTATAAATCCATATCCACCCTTTTTTAACATCTTCTCCATACTATGAGAGCTCACCATTTGTGATGGAGGAGTAGTGATGCCTTGTAAGCGAATGACTCGTCCGTTTTCCTTCCATTCCATAAATAATTTTTTGAAATTGAAGCTAACCGTGTCTAATGTTTCCAACCATTCAACTCCCAAAATGACATCAGAGTTCCCTAAATTCATGACAAAAAGGGATCCAAACCAGGTATAAGTTCCCATTTTTATGGAAACTTGAGATGTTCGACCAACACATTGTGCGTTCACCCCGTTGGCCACTAGAACCTGGAATTTGTCTTTGGTGGAAGAGTTAATGAATAAATTCAAAGCTTTTGCTATTTTGATGTCGATAAAATTGTGGGTACTGCCAGAATAAATTAGCACATTCACCTTTTTCTAGTGAAGAAATCCTGGAACCTTGATGGTACGGTGGGCTGTTAACCCCATGAGGGTATGCACGGAGATCGCCATTGTATCCTCTTCATTTTCTTCTAAAGTACTTGGTAGTTCTTCTTGCATAGGTTCTTCGGGGTGGTAAGTTTCTTCCTCTTCTCCTTCATATTGATCGCATTCAATATGAAAGTTTTGTTTTTGGGCACATGCTTGTTCCCTGGGGTGATGAGTGCGACATTTATAGCAAAAGTATCTTGATGGTTGATCATTTCTACAAAATGAATTGTTGCGATACGAAGGACGACTATAAGTTTCACGCCGTGCATACAACTGATTTCTCTTCTCAGCCAGCTTAGCTATTCTTATACAATCATTCAACGAGGTTGGATTGTGAATGTATACCTCCACTCTAATATTTTCTTTCAATCCATTGTGAAAATCTCCTACCACTGTGTCGGGATTGAGGTCTAAAGTATATGGTAGTAAACTGGTGAACTCCGAAACGAATTCGCTAACCGATCCTTCTTGTTTAAGAGATAACAGTCTTACTATGTATGACGATGTAGCTCCTTCATCAAATCTTTCTAAAAAAGAGGTAGTGAATTTTCTCCAGTTAATAGTAGCTCCTTTCTCTCACTTAAGCCATACGAACCATTGGTAGGCCTCAGTGCCTAATTTTGATGCAGTGAAAGGGACTATCAAATTCCTTAATTTGGTATAAGTCGAGAATGCCTTCCATTTTGGCTATCCAACCATGAGGATCATGACCCTCAAAAGTGGGCATATCAATGCGTGGAAAATTATTAGGGCCTCTCGATTGGTGATAACCCGTATCCCTTTCTTGATCTTGGTTATACCTCTGTCTATGATAGCGATCCCTATAATTATCCGAATTGCCTCTTTGCTGTTCCCAATCGTCATCTTGATAGAAATTTTCTTCATTCCTTTGGGCATGGGAGTGATTTTGGGGATTAGTATTGGGATTAAGCTAATTTTGGGGATTAGTATTGGGATTAAGCTGGTTTTGTGCTCGCACTAGGGTTTTTAGGTTGAGACTAATTTCGTTCATACCATCTATTAAGAGTCAAAGAGATTCATCGTTGGAAATGGCTGAGTTACTTGAGTTTCCTTGTGTGATTTTTTCGTGAGTTGGGGGAGGGTTAGTAGCCATAGGGTCTACCAGTGGATGATGTGGATTATAACTGCCAATTTTGAAAGGAGAAGGAGAATTTTTTGTACCTGGGCTTCGATTAGGTCTTCTTGCATTGTTATTGGTCATTTTCGAGCTTGATAATCGACCATCAGGTCCTTTGGTCCAGCTTCTACTCATGCACTGTTTAAACTTTTCGGATTAGTAATCCTTGAATGTCCAACTTGAAAAATAAATTGGTTGAATTCGGCAACAAAAGTGGATTCTGCTTCAATTGTCGCTCCAACTGCGACACGGAGTGTGGTGCACACTAACCCTTGACTTCCAGATTTTAGTGTAACTTATCTGGACTCGACTGACAGCAAGGACTAGTGATAGGTGACAGAACGGGATGAAACAACCGAATGATCAAGATGCGAGGAATTCAGACAAACCACAATGCACAAACAGAATTGGCAAGAAATGCGACGAGCATACGAGATGTGAGACATGATAGAACTGACACGAGCGGATGGAACAGACACGATAGAACCGACATGAGCAGATGGAACAGACACGAGATGTAATAGAATAGGACAACAGATGCGAGACATGATAGAATAGGACACGAGCAGATGGACAGACGCAAGACGCAACAAAATACAACACGAACAGACAGAACAGATGCGACCAAACGAGCAGACGGAAGAGAGACTTGCTACGCGTGAAGAAGCTCCCAAGGTGTGACCGTAGTCACAACGTATATGGTGTGATGCCAAATATTTAAACCCTTTCGCAAATGAAACACTGCCAATGTGGGATAAATAGCAAAACCCACGAAGGAAAAAAAAAATTAACTGACGTCAGCGCCAAAAATGAAATAAGGACCTTAAGTTTTTTGCTGGAAATATGAATAAAATCACGAATTTGAGTGGCCAACGGCGTCGTGAGGAATTGCAGAGTAATTTTGCTAGAATTTCAATTGCTTCATGACTGTTAAATTTTACAGTGGCCCCCTGCGAGCTGAGATGGCTGTCGACTGCAGCATGCTAGCGAGAGATGTTGGCTGTCGTGGAGATGCAACTGCTAAAGACTACAACGACTGCTAGTGACGCCTGATGGACATTGACTACAGTGGAAGCGTGGTTGCAGCTTGCTATCAAGGATTTCTACGACGGTGTGCTTTAGGATCTATATTTGAAATCTGATACCACTTGCAGAGAGACAAGTACAGGGTCTCTCTGGTTAATCAAAAAAATAAATTTATTCAAATAAATAATACCCAAACGATTCACAATCACTCTCAATAGTTCGAAGAATGAATTGAAATAATGAATCAAATATTAGTAAGAGTATAATGCCACTAGGAGGGCAGGTCCCACCGTGAAGGCTAATGCGAATTGTAATAAGAAAATAAAAAACACCATGATCTAATTTAATGAAACTATCTAATATATATATGAATTGTTAACTCTTGGAATGCCTAGCCGACGGCTAGGTTTGGTGTGTAACAGTGTGTGGGGTATGTATCCAATAGTAGAAAAGCAAATAATTAGGAAAGTATGTGTGGGACTTATGGGTGTGGATATAGGTCATATCTGAGGGTGAGGGGTAGGCCTGGAAGAAGTTGATGTAGATCAAGCTACGATAGAACGGTGTGAAGGGGAATAGCAATGAAAATGGCTTAAGTGTAACTCGAGGTTGTTGATGTGGGAGAGGATATGTTGAATGTCAATGGGGGAGGTGATGGAATTAAGGAAGGTGGGGACCAGGATTAAGGTGGGAGGGAAAAAGGAGGATAATGGAACTATTGCACTGATGGTGTGGTAGACTGAAGTGGGAGACCATAGAATATATATGGTGGTGTTTGAATGATAGGTGGTGTAGGTGATGGCTACAAGTAGTGATACAAACGGTATGGGGGAATGCATGTGGATGTGGTATGGGTGGCATGTTAGCATAGGGATAAGTCATAGGATGACATACCAGTTGAAAAGGGTTTAGGTAGTCCTATAGAATATGTATGAATGGGTATAGCTACCTTTTTATGGGTATGATATGTTGGTGAATGTTGATAGACTAAGGATGGTGGTAGATATGGATATCTAGGATCACCTATGGGAGGTGGGGATGATATACGTGCATGAGGGTCTATTGTATGGGAATGGTCCTCCTCATCTGCAAAGGAGGATAGGGAGATCTAGCTATCTCCTGAGTGGGGTGAATAGGAAGAATGTTTATGATGAGGTGAATGACAATGAGGGGAAATATGGTGATCAAAGTGTGATGATATGGAAGTGTGATGTGTATGAACCATGTTGGGTGTTCTGGATAAATCAACTAGAGTTACTGGTACCAAAGGTAATATCGAGAGATATTGCATGATGAATTTGGGTGATATACTGAATGTATGTGCTTGGGATAAAGTATTTTCACTAAAGATGTCACTGTTGGAGATGAAAGACCTACAAAAACTAAAATACCCACAACATATAAATGACATAAAGAGTACAAATATTTCTATTGTGTAACAGAAAGTGAAAACTATGTGTGTAGTATGATGTGGATTGTGTGGGTGATTTGAATCAGGACTATGTTATAATGACATTATGTACAATCTGTGGTGGTCCATACCTAGATGATCTAGGTATTGAATGTGCGAAGGTGAATGATTTTGATGGGCTTGGATTTAGCGAATCCTTTGAGAGTTGTAAATTGATAGGCATCGAAGCCATATTTTTGTGTGACTATGTATGGGCCTAACCAGTTAGGAGTGAATTTATCTTGTTGTTGATGGTTTTGGCTTGTAATCTATTATTTTCCTTGAGAACCAGGTCATCAATTTAAAATTCATGTTGATGTACCTTACTATTATAGGTATGGTGAAGGAAGTTTTGATAGACTCATGTGTGCTTGATGGCATGGATGCGACACTCATCCAAGAGTGTTAATTGGTCGAGATGGGTTTGACGAGTAGTATTATCATCAATGAAGTCTTTCATGGAGACTCACAAGGAATGTATCTCAAGCTTAAGGGGCATAATGGATTTGACACCATAAACCAAGGAGAAGGATGTTTCTCTAGTGGGAGTATGAATGCTCATGCGATAAGCCCATAAGGAAAGAGACATCTAATTATTCCAATTACGATGGGATTCTGCATCTATTTTTTAAAGGATGTAATAAATAGTTTTATTAGTCACCTTAGCATGGTCATTACCCTAGGGGTAGTGCAAGGTTGAGAAGCTATGGTGGATATTAAATTTGGTGCAAAGGGTGCAAACAATTTTGTTTTTGAAGGGCATACCATTATCAAAGATTATTTGAGAGGGAATACCAAAGTGACATATGATGTGGTATGTGATAAATGCTTCAATATTGGATCCTATGGTTTGGACAAGTGGGATGGCTTTGAACCACTTTGTGAAGTACTCTGTAGTGGTGATAATGAATTTATGATTGTTTGATGAAGTAGGTGTGATTTATTTGATGAGATCCAAACCCCATTGTGAGAAAGACCACATGGATTGATTGGTTGGAGAGCTTGTGAAGGTAGATGTGTGAGGTTGGTATGTTTTTGGAATTTGATGCATCGCTTGACATATTCACAATAATAATGCTCCATTTTGGGCTAGTATTATCCCATACATAAGATACATTTGGTGATAGCCATGCCATTGAAGTGGCCACCACAAGTACCATCAAGGGTTTCTTATACTACCCATTGAGATTCATGTAATTCAAGGTGTAGACACCTAAAATGTACCATTTTTAGGAGACTACTCATATGGGCACATCCGAAGACCATATGAATGATCTTGGACCTTTACAAGAGCCAAAAGTGGTCCTAACCACTCAAAAGGGGTAGTTTTGACCCATTTAGGCTCAAACACTATCAATCGAAGCAGCCACCAACACTGGCCACTGAAGCTGAGAGTGACCACACCTAGCCACTGCTCTAGATAGCAACTAGCACCAAAATATAGTCTATCCATGAATACGGGCCCATATCATGCATTTTGATTGTACTTGCATTGCTTGCAATCAATTTTTGGTGTGGATATTCCAGAGATCCTCCTAACTTCCCCTTCAATGCAAATTTGTGACTGTTCCTTCCCCCATGGGATGGTTAGTTGCATGCAAATATAGATTTTAGATTCTATAGGAAGCAAAGATCTAGATCTAGATCTGAATCTAGGAGGTATACATATGGACCCTCCCAAGCAAAGTAATAGATCCATGAATATCAAAATTTTGTTCAACGAAGCTCTAGTCAATTGGAGAGAGATTCCATACCCCATTGAGGATTAGCAGAGATCTACTCGATTTAACGATGATTTATAGCCATACAACCATTTAGATTGAACATTCTTCATCACCAATTAGTGTACAAACATAGAGGTGACCCTTGGACATCAATTTAGATGAGGAATCTAGTGCTACAACCCCTGGTTCATGAGAAAGAAGGTTTTATTTTGTATCCACTATCCTTGACAATGGCCTGCAGGCATAGACTTAGGTTTCAAACATTATTTTCCAAGTTTTAGCTTAGATTTGTTATTGCTTTTTGCTTTGTTAATTAGTTTTAGCATAGATCTAGATTCTTGAATACATTTGTACTATTATTTCTTGATTTATCCACATATTTATCATTCAATTTTACTGCATTTTGATCTTATTATGCTTACATATCATGCTTCATATATTTTCTAATAAAGCCTCATCACGAGAGGCTACCCATGCTACTGATCTCCTACTATTGTTTCTTGTATGTAGGATACAGGTTTTAAGACCAAAACCAAGTGTTTAAAATGATAGATCCCTCTAGAAAAGAAGGAGAATGAGGCATCTATAAGCCCTCATACAAGTTTGTGTGTGACCAGGAGGCCTATGGAGTGCATCATCCCATTGCGGGGGAGCATTTATTTTTGCTTGTATTTTCATTGTATCAAACTAGGTATCCCTAAGAGGGACCGATATGTAATCAAAATCCACATGCATAAATAAAAGATATTTTTTGAATTTGTCACTTCCATGTTATTTCGTATTTATGGTCTTTTATTTTTATATGATGTTGCACGTGGACTAGGTGCAAAGCTTCTTGGGGTCGTATAGATGGCGATCATGGTGGTACCCCCACCTATTTTTATGTTTTATGCTTTTTATGTGTGCATGTCTAGCCACTCTGGTCAACGACGACTAATAGACAGAAACTACTTTTGAATTCAGTGGCTAGTAGAAGCCACTCTAGTCGATAGTGGCCAGAAGAAAATTAGCAACAAAGATCAACCTATGCTTCACCGGATATGGATTTTAGGTTGGGATAAGTCTCTAATATTTTAATTTCTCTATCTATTTTTTTCTATTAGAATACATTAGGGAAATTTTCATTTAATTAAGAAAACAAAGAAAATACTAAAAGAAAAATGCATTGAAGCTTTCTAGTTTTCTTAGTTTTCTTCCAGTCACTGCTAGGAACAACGGACCTCTATTTTTAAGGTCTTCCCTAGTCTCCAGTAGTCTAGGATTTTTTTGTTAAGCTTGCTTGCATGGGGCCTAGCTAGTGGCCATTATTTCATAGAGTAGAAATGCATTCTCTAAAAGTCATCAAAATATTTAGACACTTATTTTTTTGAAAATAAAATGTTCTTTTCTTAGGAATGTAGGAGAAAAAGTATGAGTGCTCATTGATGCATTGTTTTTCTTTATGCAAAAATCTAAAAAGAACATACACACACCATAATTCACTTAAACACTAGTGAGGTGGACTTCATTACCATCCACTAGTAGAGTTCAATGAGGTGGATTTCATCTCCACCCATTGTCTCAAATCCCATGTACCCTTTTATATTAGCCAATACCGGTTTCCAAGATCCATCATAACCCATGGGATATAGCATATATCTCTCTTCAAAGAGGTATATCAATGAATGTGGGTGAACTGGGTGAGGATCGAGAGGACATGTTATCCCTTACCGTGTGTGGACTTCATCACCACACATTATAAATTTGATAACATGACTAGAACTTCTATGCCAGTTGTCGAGATGTGAGTATATAGGTGAAATCCACTTGAAAAATATAAGTATATCATCAAAAAAATGTAAAACATGATGAAAGTTAGATGGTAGCTATAAAAAAATCTAAAAATACACTAAACCATTCTAGGAACACCAAGAAAAATTAAAATAGAAACACTTGTTTACTTTGTTTGTGTGTTCCAAAAAACTACATAAAAAGATAATTCACAATTGTCATGGTCTACATATGGAGAAACCATCATAGATCTACCATTGAGGTAGAAACTTATACTTCACACACTCACAATCACAATGACATCGAGCCAACCACATACTATGCTGTTGGATGAAGTTCAACGAGCCTTAGGGGCGATACTTCACCCTGTGGGGGGACTCCTTGAGAAACCCAACTAGAGAGCCATATCCTAGTTTCTATCATGGTAGGCATGAGGGGGCATCAAGGCCTCAATCATCACATAGACATGAGGAAGCCTCAAGGTCTTCCTTATCACACATACATGAGGAGGCCTCAAGACCTCCCTCTTCACATAGACATGAGGAGGCCTCAAGGCCTCCCTCATAACATAAACATGAGGAGGACTCAAGTCCTCCCTCATCATACAAATATGAGAAGGCCTCAAGGCCTCCATCATCACATAGATATGAGGGGGATTCAAGGTCTAAATATTCACGTAGACATGAGGAGGCCTCAAGGCCTCAATCATATCATAGGCATGAGGGGGCATCAAGGCCCCAATATTCACATAGATATGAGGGGGCTTCAAGGCCCCCATCCTCACATAGACATGAAGGGGCTGCAAGGCCCCAATATTCATAGGATACACTTAGGTTAGATCAGTCCACTAAGGGGTAGAACATAAGGTTTGTGCCCATTCATAGACCCAAAGCACATCCTAGACTTCCAAAATATGGGAGGATACCCCTAGATCATGGTCTCATTGGGGCTAATGGGACTCCATGGGATCAACCATGGAAGACTAGACAACTTTATGAGTTGGATCGAGTTCTCTTGAGACCAACTCAAAGAAGCATTTTTACCACACATTCTAATTCAATAATTTTGTATAGCATAACTACAAGGCACACCAATGAGCCAGAGGAAGCTTCAAAGTGTCTCTACAACATGTGCACTGCCTCTGATTATGGGGGTACAAAATATAGATCACTCTACACAGAGTAGGTCAACCTAATAGACAAGTACAAGAGCATAGTAGGAGCCTATCCAAGTGGCTTATCTATTAAGACTCATCACATAGAATTGTAGGATCATGAACCTTCAATGGTAGACTAGTCTAATCGCATACATAGATTAGCATAAGCACTATACATAGAGCAAGAACACTTAGAAACCCTTGAGAAAGAAGCATGAAGAAAAAGGTATTTGCACCTACATGAGCAAAACTTGAGGGAGGAAAAGATAGAGCATGAAGAGCAAGCATATAGGCTAGCTCGATTTGACTTGCACATAGGTGGTGAGAAATACCAAAATGATAGATGTGCCGATTCTCAGCATGAGAGACATACTAGACAAAGAGATGAGCACTCTCACAAGACCTCAAAGCATAAAAAATGCCTGGATCTAGAACAAACAAAAATTAATGAAGAATAAGTAGGGATAGAAGATCAGGGGTAGACATATCCTTAACCTCCATCTGTGGTCATGGGGGATGAATACAAACACCCAAATCAGGTAGACATAGGATTACCTCCTTGAACACCACAAGTAAAACTTCAAGAATAGGATATTATTTCTTCTAAGGCGTACAAAATACTCATTGAGAGAGTCAAATATCTTGAGAAATAGGATGTAGTTGGATAGAAGCAAATCCTAAGTAAAATACACAACCAACCATTGTGCCCTTCAGTACAGAGTCTTACATATCCTAGGCACTTTGATATGCCTAGGCTAGACAAGTTCAAAGGAGAGGAAGATGCATAAGAACATGTCACAAATTTTATGAATGTGCACTTCAAAATTGAGCATAATGATACCCTAATACTGAGAACATTCATCATGATGTTATTGAGAAACCAAGGTTGAAATAAGGAACATCGACCACATTACTATTTCATATATTTATCAGAGTCGATGCAATCGATATTCAACTAGCAAAGCGAGGCAAAAAGACTCAGGCTACCTAAGATGTAACTTCTTGACCCTAACCATCCCAATCCCAAGGGTTATAGGGAATATCAATACTACCCATATCATAGAATATAGGGTTATGACATCGAAACATGTATTAGATTCAATAATGTTGTGCAAAACATGATTGAGAAGGGTGAGCTAAAATTTGACAACCCATTAGCACCCAAAAATAGAGACATGGTTATATTAAGAAACCTATTTCCTAATAATGAGGCCCCAAAAGATCAGGGTGCTCAAGTAAACCAAGTTTGAGTTAAACCTCCCGCTCAAGAATGCATCAAAATGGTTTTTAATAGTCAACATGGCAAAAATAAGCTGGTAATATAACCAACCAGAGCCTCCAATAGCTCATATTTGAATACTGGTTGTACCTCAATAGAGGCAGGTGAAAAATAATCCTCCAAGTCCACCAGTATGACCTGTGGTAACTATTTGGAGCTGACTAGAATAAAATATCCAAATAACACCAGCCAAGTTATCAATCTATGAGATCATTGAACAGTCACCAAGACATAAAGAGAATTTAATGGAGATCCTGATATCAATTGAGATTTAGCCCTAGAACCTTGATGCATTCATAAATTTCATGGGATAGGTCCAACAGTGTCAAGAGTTTGTGATCCATTTCTATGATAAAAAAATCAAGGTAGTGCCTAGTACCATAGTAGACCCACCTCTGCATATGATCACATCCATAAATGACATACCTTCAAGTGGGTTATAATCAACACAAGCTCGTTGATTAACATTATCACAACAAAGGCTATAGAGAACCTACAAATCCTTAGGTCAAACATTGTCCCAACCTCCTATACAATGAGATCTTTCAATGATGCACTATGATCCATAGTAGGTACAGTTGTTCTACCTATAAAGGTAGGGTAAAAGACCATCCCCATGATGTGTTACATATTGGAGGGGGAAATGTAGTACAACATGCTCCTAGGGCATCCTGGATAAGGGACATGCAGTGCATTCCCTCAATCTTACACCAATGCATCAAGTATGTGCACAAGAGACAAGTACATGTGGTTTTATTGAATTAAGAGATATTTTAATAAGTGCATCAGGTCAACTTATCAAGGAAATTCATCCTTATATCAACACACCTGTACGTAATACCTTTATCCTTTACACAACCAACGAGAAAGTCTAAATTAGTGTGAGGTGACCCATCCACATAGGCACCACCTCCTGCATATAAATCTATTAGTACTTTTAAAAAATCCATAATGTCTAAGGAAGAGGACTCTTAGAAGCTAAAATCACCCCTAGTGGAGGAAGGACCTATAGATCTTCCAACTATAGCAGCTAAAAAAAAATTGAATCCCATGGAGGAGGAAGATTCCCAAGGAATAGCTAAGGAGGTACCTCAACCTACCTCGACTACCTCATAAATGGCATCATATGTATCGCAGGTGATAGTTCACTTAGCCAACATAGGGTTAGGTAAATATCTTATGTAGAATGTGACTTTCACACCTATTATTGAGTCTACACAAGACATGGGATGACCAAGAGTCCCAAACTTACCAATAGGGATAGTGGTTCCATTAGGGATTTCCCCTAACCAAACCAAATTCATATATGTTAGTTTAGACTATGCCCATAATGCTTCTGATATTGAAGATGATGAGGATAAATCATTCACCATGAATGTTCATTACTTGTCAAAACTTGATTTTTCTCTAAGGTGCTTTGAGTGATGCCATTGGCATGGCTATGGCTTAGGTCTGTATGAGCAAGAGTTTTGGCTTCCATTCCAACTGCAATACCAGCTTCCTACTAATAGGTTTGGTCTAGGATATCATATCTAGAGCCTAATGATTTATTGGTAGTAGTCCTAGATAGTGTAAGCTTGGGATTTGAGGAAGACATTGACTGGAATCCCTATCAACCCCAAAACAAAAGTTGCTTGAGTGATAGATGGGTGGATATGGTCAATATTGGACCACCTGATGAGCATCATAAAAATTTCTCTTGAAGCACACCCATCAGGAATCCTCCTATGGGATGATGAACCAAGTCATGGTTATGAGCAAGAGGAAAATGAGTATGTCACTGGTGAATCCGAATATGAAACCAGACTGGCCTATCATGGGTCTCTATATTTACAACACCTTTCTTGGGTAACATAGAGGGTGAATATATATCATATGAGAGTGGTTATGAATCAAAGGACTCAACTAAGATGGCCTACCTTGGGCCTAGACATTCATGCCACATCTAGGGCCAACAAAAATAAACAATAGATTCTTCATAGATGACAATGATTATGAAGATGATACTGAAATGGCCTATCTTGGGCATCAACATTTAGGTCAACACCCAATTCTAGTGGGCAGGAATAAGGGGTTCTTCATAGATGACAATGACTATGAGGATGATATTGAGATGGCTTATATTAGACCTCGTCACTTCTTTCAGGTCGATTTGCTTTTTCAAAGGGAGGAGATACTCCACATTATATATCTTAGCCCTTACTTCATGGGAAGACCAATGAATCTAGACTACCTTCATCACATGGTCAACCCAGATTCACGTACATTTAGAGAGCTGCTTTATACTAATGATCCCATCATCTCATCTATCCATAGAACATATCCTAAGATCCCCATACCCCTAGAGCCACATCTTGGTTGTAGAAGGCAAAATACCAATACAGAGTTTCACCCACATGGTCTTGGAGATTTCACCCGATCCATCAACATGATCTCTATTGATTTAACAACTCCACTACATAACCCAATAGATCTTGTGAAACCATTATGTCTTAACTTAGACACTATTGATTGGAATCATGTTGATTCACCCCTAGATCCTGAAGATTTCTTCCCTAATGAAGAGATGCTACAACCATTTCATTTTGCACTAGGCTACACACACGATGTCTATCATGTTGGTTTCGATCATGATTCAGTGGAATTGTTAAACCCAACATATGACATCCAATTAATCCCCATTCCTCACCATCTTTAGGAGGGGTCACATATGGCAGTAGAGGAGAATTTTGAAGTGGACATTAGTGATGATCCTTATCATCTAAATAAATTTAATTTTGAAGAAAACTTATCCCCAAAATAACAAGCCATCATTATTCTTCTATTGAAAGAGATACCTAGTCTCTTTGCTTAGACCTACAAAGATATGTTGGGACTAGATCCAACAACCTTTCTCTAGATCCCATGAAGAAACCAAACAAGTAAAATCTTAGAAATATGCATTCAACCATTGCTTTGATGGTAAAGAATGCATTGCATAAACTATTGGATGTAGTCTTTATTGTTCCCATCAACTATCCATAATGTGTATCAAACATGGTGCCCATAGGAAAACATGGTGGAAGAATTCATATTTGTACAAATTTTAGGGATCTCAATAAGGCAACACTAAAGGATTCATTATCATTTCCTAACATAAATGCTCTTGTAGATGCAATTGTAGGTCATGAGATGCTCTCCCTAATGGATGGTTTTTTGGTTACAATCATATTTGGATTAAACTCTCACTTATTTTAGGTCGATTTGCTTGTTCAAAGGGAGGAGATACTCCACATAATATATCTTAGCCCTTACTTCATGGAAAGACCAGTGAATCTAGACTACCTTCATCACATGGTCAACCCAGATTCATGTACATTTAGAGAGCTACTTTAGACTAATGATTCCATCATCTCATCTATCCATAGAACATATCCTAAGATCCCCATACCCCTAGAGCCACATCTTGGTTGTAGAAGGCAAAATACCAATACAGAGTTTCACCCACATGGTCTTGGAGATTTCACCCCATCCATCAACATGATCTCTATTGATTTGACAACTCCACTACATAACCCAATAGATCTTGTGAAACCATTATGTCTTAACTTAGACACTATTTATTGGAATCATGTTGATTCACCCCTAGATCCTGAATATTTCTTCCCTAATGAAGAGATGCTACAACCATTTCATTTTGCACTAGGCTACACACACGATGTCTATCATGTTGGTTTCGATCATGATTCAGTGGAATTGTTAAACCCAACATATGACATCCAATTAATCCCCATTCCTCACCATCTTTAGGAGGGGTCACATATGGTAGTAGAGGAGACTTTTGAAGTGGACATTAGTGATGATCCTTATCATCTAAATAAATTTAATTTCGAAGAAAACTTATCTCCAAAATAACAAGCCATCATTATTCCTCTATTGAAAGAGATACCTAGTCTCTTTGCTTAGACCTACAAAGATATGTTGGGACTAGATCCAACAACCTTTCTCTAGATCCCATGAAGAAACCAAACAAGTAAAATCTTAGAAATATGCATTCAACCATTGCTTTGATGGTAAAGAATGCATTGCATAAACTATTGGATGTAGTATTTATTGTTCCCATCAACTATCCATAATGTGTATCAAACATGGTGCCCATAGGAAAACCTGGTGGAAGAATTCATATTTGTACAAATTTTAGGGATCTCAATAAGGCAACACTAAAGGATTCATTATCATTTCCTAACATAGATGCTCTTGTAGATGCAATTGTAGGTCATGAGATGCTCTCCCTAATGGATGGTTTTTTGGTTACAATAAGATTTGGATTAAACTAGAATACTATCATAAAATAATATTCACCACTCCATGGGGGACATTTTGCTATAAATTAATACCATTTTGTCTTAAAAAATATAGTGGCACATATCAGTGGGCTATGACATACATTTTCCATGACTAAATGCATAAGATATTAGAAGACTATATCGATGACTTACTGGCCAAGTCATTGTTGCATGAAGAGCATGCTGATATCCTCAAGAAGGTCTTTGATTACCTAATTGAACACAATTTTACGTTGAATTCCAAGAAATGCATTTTAGTGTAACTTCTGGAAAACTCTTGGGATTCATAATTTCTAAATGAGGCATCAAAGTAGATCTAGCAAAGGTAAATGCTATCCTAGAAATGAACCCCGCCCATTAACATTAAAGAGCTAAGAATCTTACTGGGAAAAGTAGCATCCATAAATTGATTCATTGCACAACTATTAGACAAATGTCAACCCATGAATCGATTGCTACACAATGGGGTCCCATTCCACAAAGAATTTCAGCAAGCCTTTAATAAAATCAAGAAGTACTTGGTAACACCACTAGTCCTAGCTCCACCAAGGCTAGATGTGCCATTCCTACTATATATCTAGTACCAATTTTTCTTTAGGCACCATGTTGGCTCAAAATAATGTGAAAGATAAATAACAAGCGGTATATTACATCAACCACACCTTGGTGAGCTACAATGTAGGATACACATACGTAGAAAAGTTATGTTTAGTAGTGTTTTTTACAAACAAGAAATTGTGCCACTATATGCTAATCCATATAATGTATGTAATATCCAAATAAAATCCTTTGTAGTATATGATGAGAAAGACATATCATAATACACGTACTACAAAGTGGATCATGCTATTGAAAAATTCAACTTGGAATTCATAAAGCCAAAATTCCATCAAAAGATAAGTCATGGTTTATCAATTGGTAGAGGTGCCCACCTGAACCTGAAGAACCTAAAAATAAAGCTGACATGACTTTGTTCTTCGATGGTTTAAAGTGTGAGCAAGGGGGTGATGTAGAGATTGTGTTTTTCATGCTGTGAAGTGCTCCAATGCCCTTGTCTTTTAAGCTAAACTTCCCTTGCATGAATAACAACACTGAATATGAGGCCCTAATCTTGGGTCTCCAAACAGCCATCGCTATGAAGATCAAAAGGCTAAATATATTTGGTGACTCTCTCCTCATATTCAACCAAGTGAAGGGACTATTTCAATGTAGGGATCTAATATTGAAAACTTACAAAGAGCTTTTTGACACCTATCTAGCTCAACTAGAATGGTATGACATTGAGGCAATCCCTCGCATGTCAAACATATTTGTAGATACTATGGCATATTTGGAATACGTGATCCCTCAGAATCCATCTATTGATTTCACTACCATTCATGTGATAATGCTCTTGCACTCAATGATGTAGCATGAGGTTTTTGATAACAAATAATCAATCAATATGATTCATATAGAACCAGACCATGACTGGTTTTGTAAATCTAGAAAATTTCTAAAGAAGGCACCTTGGGAGTCCTTGATCTTGCAGGGTTCTATGGGTAATGGTACCATTATTCACTACAAGGTTATTTCTCAATCTATATTTGGACACATTGAATCATACCAAAAATAGGTCATCTTATCTGTTGATTTTGTAGCTTATCAGGATTGGCTATCCTAATTACAAGATTTCTTGAAACTTTGAATTTTCCCACATAGAATATCGTATGCCAAAAAATGAGTATTTAAACAAAAAGTGATAAGATATGTCTTTCTAGGAGGCATATTGTATCGTCAAAGATACGATGGAGTCATCCTTAATTACCTAGAGCTCCAAGAATCAGCATGGGCAATTTAGTGGCACATATCAGTGGGCTATGACATACATTTTCCATGACTAAATGCATAAGATATTAGAAGACTATATCGATGACTTACGGACCAAGTCATTGTTGCATGAAGAGCATGCTCATATCCTCAAGAAGGTCTTAGATTGCCTAATTGAACACAATGTTAGGTTGAATTCCAAGAAATGCATCTTTGGTGTAACTTCTGGAAAACTCTTGGGATTCATAATTTCTAAATGAGGCATCAAAGTAGATCTAGCAAAGGTAAATGCTATCCTATAAATGGCCCCACACACTATCATCAAAGAGCTAAGAAGCTTACTGGGAAAAGTAGCATCCATAAATTGATTCATTGCACAACTATTAGAGAAATGTCAACCCATGAATCGATTAATACACAATGGGGTCCCATTCCACAAAGAATGTCAGCAAGCCTTTAATAAAATCAAGAAGTACTTGGTAACACCACTAGTCCTAGCTCCACCAAGGCTAGATGTGCCATTCCTACTATATATCTAGTACCAATTTTTCTTTAGGCACCATGTTGGCTCAAAATAATGTGAAAGATAAATAACAAGCGATATATTACATCAGCCACACCTTGGTGAGCTACAATGTAGGATACACATACGTAGAAAAGTTATGCTTAGTAGTGGTTTTTACAAACAAGAAATTGTGCCACTATATGCTAATACATAGAATGTATGCAATATCCAAACAAAATCCTTTGTAGTATATGATGAGAAAGACATCATAATACACGTACTGCAAAGTGGATCATGCTATTGAAAAATTCAACTTGGAATTCATAAAGCCAAAATTCCATCAAAAGATAAGTCATGGTTTATCAATTTGTAGAGGTGCCCACCTAAACCTGAAGAAACTAAAAATAAAGCTGAAATGACTTTGTTCTTCGATGGTTTAAAGTGTGAGCAAGGGGGTGGTGTAGATATTGTGTTTTTCATGCTGTAAGGTGCTCCAATGCCCTTGTATTTTAAGCTAAACTTCCCTTGCATGAATAACAACACTGAATATGAGGCCCTAATCTTGGGTCTCCAAACATCCATCGCTATGAAGATCAAAAGGCTGAATATATTTGGTGACTCTCTCCTCATATTCAACCAAGTGAAGGGACTATTTCAATGTAGGGATCTAATATTGAAAACTTACAAAGAGGTTGTTGACACCTATCTAGCTCAACTAGAATGTTATGACATTGAGGCAATCCCTCACATGTCAAACATATTTGCAGATACTATGGCATATTTGGAATATGTGATCCCTCATAATGCATCTATTGATTTCACTACCATTCATGTGATAATGCTCTCACACTCAATGATGTAGTGTGAGTTTTTTGATAACAAATAATCAATCAATATGATTCATATAGAACCAAACCATGACTGGTTTTGTAAAGCTAGAAAATTTCTAAAGAAGGCACCTTGGGAGTCCTTGATCTTGCAGGGTTCTATGGGTAATGGTACCATTATTCGCTACAAGGTTATTTCTCAATCTATATTTGGACACATCGAATCATAGGAGAAACAGGTCATCTTATCTGTTGAGGTTGTAGCTTATCAGGATTGGCTATCCTAATTACAAGATTTCTTGAAACTTTGAATTGTCCCACATAGAATATTGCATGCCAAAAAATGAGTATTTAAAAAAAAAGTGATAAGATATGTCTTTCTAGGAGGCATATTGTATCGTCAAAGATACGATGGAGTCATCCTTAATTACCTAGAGTTCCAAGAATCAGCTTGGGAAATTTTGTAATCTCATGATGGTACATGTGGTGCGGCATGACCATTATCAAGCGCATCCTTTGAATAGGTTATTACTGGCCCATCATGGAGAAGGATTGCTGCGAGTATGTCAAGAAATGTGTTAAATATCAACATCATGCAAATCTAATGCACTTACCATCATAGGCCTTACATCCCATTCAGGAGGCTTGGCTATTTTCTCAGTGGGGTTTTGACTTAATCAGAAATATTTCTCCCCTATCATCGGGCCGACACACATTTATATTAATGACCACTGAGGACTTAAAAAAATGGGTGGAATTACCCCACTTAACCTCGATTATTAGACCACAAATTATGGAGTTCATACTTCACAACATCATGTATCATTTTGGGTTCCCATCCAAGATAATCTTAGATAATAGTCCGTTATTCAAAAACAAAAATGTGTAGGATTTAACATCCAAATACAACATTCAACATAGTTTTACAACACCATATTATAGATAGACAAATGGGCAAGCAGAGACCTCGAATAATACAATAGTAGCCATATTAAAGAAGATGGTGAAAGAAAATCATAATGATTGGCATATGTAATTACCCCTTGCATTATGGTATTACAATACTAGCATGCAAATGCCTACTAGAGCAACACCATTTTTGCTTGTATATGGCACTGATGCCATTATTCCCTTAGAGCTTGAAATTCTAACATTGTGCATTGCATTAAGAGTTCATCAATGATGATACTACGAGACAAGCTCGACTTGATCAATTGACCCTTCTTAATGAGCACCACATCAATGCTCTTAAGCATATCCATGTTTACCAAGATTTTTTAACATGAGCTTATAATAATAGAGTCCACCTAATAGACTTTAATGTTGGATATATTGTACTTAAAGAGAACCAACATAACTCAAATCTACCATCGCATTTGCGAGACAAATTTGTGGCCAATTAGATAGGTCCCTATATAATCTCAAATAATATTGGGTCTGGGACACATCGCCTAACATCATTAGAAGTTGTTGAGGAGCTAGAGCCTCTCAACATTATTAATCTAAAGGTATTTTACACATAAGCACAACAAAAATATCAAAAAAATTCAAAATTTTCAAAATTACAAAAACAATAGAAAAATTCAAAATCAAAAGGCTCCAAAGGCATCATAAGCTCTTTGGTCAAATCAAAAAATCTCCAAAGGAATCATAAGCTCCTTGGTCAAATCACAAAAGGCTTTAAAGGCATCATAAGCCCTTTGGTCACCTCACAAAAGGCTCCAAAGGTATCTTAAAGCCCTTTGGTCAAAACACAAAGGGCTCCAAAGGTATCATAAGCTCTTTGGTCAAATCACAAAAAGATCTAAAGGCATATTAAAGCTCTTTGGTCAAATTATAAAAAGCTCCAAATGCATCATAAGTCCTTTGGTCAACTCACAAAAGCCCCAAAGGTATATTACAAACCTTTGGTCACTTCACAAAAATCTCCAAAGGTATCTTAAAGCCCTTTGGTCACATCACAAAAGGCCCCAAAGGCATCTTAAATCTCTTTGGTCACATCAAAAAAGGCACCTTAAGCCCTTTGGTCAAAACCAAAATACAAAAGCACAAAAATAGTTTAAAGTCAAAAAATTCAAAAAAACATTAAGAATAATCAAAACTCAAAAAAAATTGAAAACATTAAAAATACAAAAACATTTGCATTATGCACCTTACATTGGCATCCATTAGTTGCATTGCATTAGGTACGTTGCATCCATTGCATTTACATTGGATAGATTGTGTTTGCAATCTTAAAAATAACACCACGTTTGTACCTCAATCATGCATCTTCAAATCCATAATCATCCATAACCCATGTGAGTAACTGTGTCTTTCAACATGACCCCTCCTATTGCTATAATGAATATACTAGGGTTTTTTGGTCACTCAGCCATACCTAGTGATTTTCTCAAAATTTGTAGAAAGCTATCTTTAATTTTGATAGATGAGGTTTGGTTTTGATAACACTTGGTATATTTTAGAATCCTATCACTAATCAAAATACCAAAATCTTAGTTGGAACAAGGAAAATATGAATGCTACAAAGTGGCACTAGGCATCCTAATAAAAAGGTTTTTACTTGCTCACCTTGCGATGTGCGCAATATAGGACTTTGATCATTGGCAAAAGGACAAGCTCCCCCCTACCCAAAGAAATCCCTTACTTTCATCAAAACAAGCAAAAATCCTAAAAAAAATCAAAATGTAAAAACAAAATAAATAGTGATTATCATCACTACAAAAATATCTTGCTCAAAAGAAAACAAAAAAATTCAAAATAAACAATTATTTTCATCACTAAAGCATGATCAAGTATCCCAAATAAATGTGAAGAAAATAAGGGGTTAAAGATCTTAAATCCCTAGAATTGTTAGCATCCACAAACCATTGAGTGATCCCTAATACAATAATGATATGCATGAATCTTACCTAGAATTAGATTAAGCTCTAAAAATTTCAAAAAGGGCTAGCTTTAGGTGTCCTGTATCGCCTAGTGGTCTAATCCAACTGAGTCCAACTTAGGATCAAGATGAACATATGAGGATACCCAATACAAAAATGGGCTACATAAATCCCTCCTAGCACTGGGATATGCTTATATTTTATCTAATATATTCATTTGCACACACAGGGATAATGAATATCTAAGTCTTCATAACAAAAACCTTATATTTCAGGAGTCCTGTATGGTCAGTATACAACTTTTGATGAAGTAACTAGGGTGTTTGAGTCTCATGGAAAACCTTAAAAATACCCTAATAGTAATAAATAATGTCATTAATCAAATCATCAACTTTATTTAGGAGGTTTTGATCATTAAATGATGTGCATGAATAGGACAGATACTAGATAAAAATTATTAATGTATTTAGATGGCCATTGACTATTTTGTACAGTTATTTTAATTTACAAAAGCCTATAAAGAAAGCACATACATATCACATCATCTCATCACACATTTAAATGTTTAAATGATTAATTATTATGCTAAGAGTTATTTACATTCATCATAGTTATATAATCTGTGGTGTCGCCCATTAGATTGTTGAACTCATATCACATGCATTCCTTATGTTTTAAGTAATTAAAACATATAGGTTCATTTACATTAGATATTCATCATGTAAATAGTGTACTATGCATATTGCATTTGCCATTTCATAACAACTTAAGTTATATGTATACAATTAGACAAAAATTAAGAATACATTTAACAATAACACTGCATCCATACATGCTAACATCATAAGTAGTCCATATACACATCTAGATCACATCATCTAAATCATACATCCATCACCTAGCTAGAGTATGTAAATCAATACATCACATCATATAGCATAAGATCATAATACTGTATCACATAAACATAAAAGCAAAAACATATAAATATACATAATGAGTATCAAAATGCTGATATCATATATATATATATATATATATGTGTGTGTGTGTGTGTGTGTGTGTGTCAAAAGTACATGGAGGTACAAAAATACCCGCAAGATACAATAGTGTATGTCTTCTGACCTTACACTAAAAAATAATACCAGATCCATCATAAACATCATATTGGGCCTGTGCCCCCTGGCTCGCCTCCACCCTCAGTTCTATCCCTATGAGTATGATGGGAGCTAGTCCCAATGGTCTACTCTGTTTGCATCCTGTTCCTATGGCTCAGCCACACCGACGACTGCCCTGATGCACTCTACCTGCTACATTGTGAGTCCCTTATTGTATCTCACTCTCAAGGAGTGCCACCTAACAACCTAATATGGTACCACAGGGATACAATGTAAGCAACATTTAAATGCATATGACCCGCATCCCCCTCTATAATCAATTATAGACACCTATACTTAGCCCCTGAGGCTAGACCTGTGGGCCCCTGTACAACGAGAGCAGCTAGCACAACCTATCCTCAGGAAACATCCCTCTCGGTAGTAAAATGATCTATCTCGATATGTGTTGAGTCAATCTATGCTTGAAGAGTGGTCCTCTCCTCATCAAAACCCTTGATTTGAGACTAGAGAGTAGTAATGGTGGATTTTTGCTATAAGACATGAGTATGAGTTACCTAAATCTTGGCCTATACACAATGCAACTAAGCCTAGAGAGGAGAATCCTACTCCTCTGGAGCTAAATCCTCCTCATCCTCTAGGACCTGCTCCTCTACAACTTGCTATTTCATGACTTTACCCTAGTTTTTTATTTGAGCTTGCACTTGATGCCCATCAATATCATCTATAGTTGCCTCATCTCAATCCTGACCTAAGCTACCATCGTCCTACCATAGCCGCATAACCCACCACTAGGTATACACCTCAGTCACCCCAACATTTTCTACATTGACATCAATCATAGGAGGGTCCTCATCCTCTATCACTACTACAACTTGGGGTAGTGGGATATCCCTCTCTACAATGATCCACCAATACAAAATAGGCTCTAGAGGTACATCCTATTGTACACTAAACTTTCAGAGCACTTGAGAGTAATGGAAAAACTCTTTGATGCCACCCTTACGATCGATAACCCATCGATCGTACCTAGTTTGAGTCATGAATTTGTCTACCTCTACCTAGATGGGGCACTCATGATAGGGCCTCCATATAATATCCTTGTCCTATAGGCTAGTCAGAGTCATTGTATAGTGAGAAAGATCCCCTACATGGCACTAAATCTTGCACTCCTCACACTCTTGAGGCCACCAGCATCTGTAACATTGAGCCACATATATAATGGTAGTAATCTTAATAGGCAATCCTCTTGGGTGATCCACCCTGATGTGCTCCTAGCCCCAGATCTATAGAAGTAGATTGCAAGCAATGTTAGCTTGTCCCCATTGCTAAATTCGATAAATCTCATAATAACACTAGGCTAGTAGTGCACTCACCCAAGCCATAATGATAGGTGCCTTGTTATCCATAAAATCCTAGACCATAGCTAGGAGGTTCCATGGGAACCTCGCTCCTGAGAAATTTTGATAAAATAATGTTATATATAACATGCATCAAAACTACCCACCACTGAGAGAAGACATTCTCCAAGTGCCACCTAGCTATGGAGATCTTGCCATGATGGTAGTCATCAAATGTTGAAGTTGCATGAGCTCCAAAATACCTTGCAAAGAAAGCATCTCTAGCATTGATAGGAGAGGACACAATAGGGACTCCATCAAAATGGATCCGAAATATCTTGCATACGTCTTTCGAAGTAATAGTCATCTCGCCAGTAGGGATATGGAAGGTGTTCATCCATAAATCCCACCTATGTGCCAGGGTATTGAAGTAGGCCTAGTTCGACATGATCATCAGTAGCCTCGTGATGTACTGAAGTCCACGAGCATCAAGCCAAGCCCAATTTGTGTCATCCATCTAGAGTAGAAGTCACACAAGCAAAGTAGGGTCCCAAGCCCACACAAACAAGAGCTAAAAGTGTAAAGTAAATGCCTAAATTAAATGCACTTAAAATCTAAAAAGGTATAATAAAATCCAAAAATGGTACAAACATAATTCAGGATGAAGTAGAATACAAAAATTATAAGAAAATGCTCCCAAAAAAACAAAAAAAATAGAATTCACACTTAAAACATACAAAAAATCAATTAAATCACTTAGAAAACAAAAAAATCAATAAATTTCCCTAAATTTGCTTGATCGCTCATGCCAGGAGCAGCCACGCAGTGACTACTAAAGTCGATAGCAGCCAGCCACCAATGATCAAAACTTTGATCGTTAGAATTCAAGTTGGCTGCTTACGATAGCAACAACCCCTCTTGGTCAATTGGGGGCCACTTTGGTCATCAACGACCACAAGGCAACACGTCAACGACATTCGCCCTCATCCAAAAACATCAATTTTTTTGAAAAAATCCAAAAACTAAGCTAAAACCACTATAATTAAGCTAAACCTAGACCTATTGACTAGTTTGGTTCATTGCCAGCTAGTTTAGTTTGGTTTATTTACTGATTAATTAGTGAGGTTTATTTTACCCAATAAAACAAATAAAAATCTAGGGTTTGGGAGATACCCATGAGTCGTTAGCTCCTCCACTCATAAATGCCTCGCGTTGCTCTGCCATGGTTTCAAGAATTCATAAGTGTCTCAGATCACAATCACTCTCTCTCACCTCAAAGCTCAAAAAGTGTAATTTATAGTAGGCAAGCAAGGAAAGTCAAAACCCTAATTTTCTTTTATATTTTTTAGTTTTGCCTCGGCTACTGCTAGCATCAATGACCCATATTTTTTACCTGTTTCTCATGACAATGGCCACGATTTGGTCGTTATTGCTAACATAGGATAGCAAAAAACAATAAATGCACTAAATATCTCACCACAAGGAGCCTCAAAATGGGCAAATAAGCATATCTTCTAGTCCATAATCAACAAAATTCAAAATAATAAAAAAATCAAATAACAAAAAAATCTTGAATGCACCTCGTACTTAGTTATTTTCTCTATACACTTGGTGGTTGTAGCGATTAACACTCCATACAATCTTCCAAGACGAGTAAATTACCATAAGGTCATTTGGGGCAAATTAGTCATTGCTTGAATTGAGATGCTTCACTTCAATCCTAAAGAAGGCCATGGTGACTAAATTGCCCCAAAAGAATGAGGATTTATCTCAATTCTTCTATGATATTTTTAGCAAATCATTGAATGTAGTGATTCAACACAAGATTGAATGGAATTGCTATCATCTTGATTCCCTAAGAAGGCCATTGTGGCTGGACCACTCCATGGGAAAAATATGTACAATTATTAAAAACAATTGAAATCACACCTAAAATGGGATCTTCCTACACAACAAAGAAAAACTCTAAAAAATATCCAAATCATTCATCTTGTTCAAGCGAATCGTCACTTTATGCATTATCCTTCCCTTATCGACTTCTAACTTGAGGGGGTAGTCATAATATAAACAATCATAATGAAAATAAAAATCAACAAAGGATCACTCGATCATGTCAAATTGCATTCGTATTATGAATCATTACCAATAACTATCATAAGCTTACCCTTTTTTGGGGAAAAAAATCAAACATGATAGTTAAGCTTGTAGCTCTCCTCATTTCGAACCTATAGTAGCACTAAAGCTACCTGATCACCTGATGGATGTTGACAAGCTTTTTCTAAACTTAAGCCTTCCATCCTATTGGAAGCAACGATTCTAGGATTTGTGACTTTTCTCATGATTGGGGCATCCAATGCTGATTAGATCAATGATCATCACACACCCTACAATGTGGCCCTAGGGGGTCTATTTTTGCTCCACATTGTATTTCCCATAATGCATCCCAAAAAGGGGTATCTGTAGACACCTAAAACACATCATGTTTAGGAGACTACTCATATTGGCACATCCAAAGACCATATGAATGATCTTGGATCTTTCCAAGAGCCAAAAGTTGTCCTAACCACTCAAAAGGGGTATTTCTGGCCCATTCAAGATTAGCCTCTATCAATCAGTGAAAAGGATTGGACTCCAATGCTTTCAGAAGAGTAGGAAAGTCATGGGACATCTGATGAAAAGAAATCCAACGAGCCTGATGCAACAGCTATCTCATCGAGCCATAAGATATGAGGTGGTAGACCCCTGGCGAGTCTATTGAATCTTTGTGTCAGATCTGATCAGAATCCAATGGTAACTAAGAATCAGGAACTATTCCACGGGATGACTGATAGCTAGTGCTGTCTCCAATGTAGAGTCAAAATGCAACTTCAAAAGATCTACATTGAAGACGTCATGAATTCCCAAGTGTGCGGGAAGATCAAGGTGAAAAGCATTCTCGGAAACCTATTGAAGAATAGTATAAGGCCCATAGCGAATCGGTTTGATTTTACTATGAGTCTTATCAAAAAAATGTCGCTTGTCAAGATGCAACCAAACTTTGTCACCAACCTGAAATGTATGAGGAATTCAATGTTGATCCATGGGATTTTTTTGCTGCTGTTGTGTCTTTTGCAAAATCTCAACCACCTTTGATTGCAGATTATGCAAATGCTGAATAAACGAGTGTGCTTTGTCTTGTTCCTTTTGAAGATGTGAAGTGACAGGAGAAGGCAAAGACAAAGGTAACTCATAAGGTGCCAAGGGCTGAAATCCCATACAAACCTCAAAGGGTGAATGACCTATAGAATAATGTAGGGACCTATTGTAGGCATGTTCAATATGAGTGAGACTCAAGTCCTACTTTGCTGGTGAAGCGTGATGATAGATTCATAAACTTTGCACAAGGGTATGGTTTACCACTTCAGTCTGCCCATCGGACTGCGGATGATAGGCAGTGGAAAAGTTAAGGGAAACTCCCAAAATTTTCCAAAAAGAATTCCAAAAGTGACCCACAAAGCATGAATCATGATCCGATATAATGCTGGTAGGTAGACCAAAGGAATGCCAAATGTTGTCAAAGAAAAATTGGGCTAAGTCTATTGCAGAACTTGTCTTGCGGCATGGAATAAACTTAGCCATCTTACTGAATCTGTCAACCACCATGAACACACAATCATGTTGGCACACTGTCATAGGAAAACCACTAACCAAATCCATGGAAATGCTTTCCCAAGGATGGGAAGGAATGGTCAAAGGCATGCCTAAGCCAAACTTCTATTAGCTGGTTTTGAGTGACAACAAACTGCACACTGTTTGAGAAATCTCAACACATCCCTCTGCATTTTAGGCCAATAGAAAAATATTTGCAAGTGATGAAGTGTTTTGTGCTTCCCAAAGTGACCAACATAAAGTGTAGAATGAGCTTCCTTAAGAAGTGACACTCTAGGTTCACAAGGAACACAAAACTTGTCCAATTTGTAAATAAGTCCTTCTTTGATGTAGAAATCTTGGAAAGGACACAAATTGGAAGAAGAAGGCTTACTCACTTGCTCAAATATTTTTCCAAAATCAGGATCCTATGAATACTGATTAGGCCAAGTCTGAAATCCCAAGTGTGAAGTGGACATAACTATTAGGGCAAGAGCGGCAGGATGCCTACTCAAACAATCAGCAACAATATTACTCTTCCCCTTTTTGTACTTGATCACCAAGTGAAATTGTTGGAGGTAAGAGGCCCACTTCATAAGTCTTGATTCTTCAATTTTACTTTGAGATTGTAAAAACTTGAGAGGCATATGATTAGTGTGTACTACTGTATCTTTTCCTAAAATATAATGTCTCTAGTACTTGATAGCTTGAACTAATGCATACAACTCCTTGTCATATGTAGAATAGTTCAACTTAGCAGTAGAAAAATTTTCTAAATGATAAGCAACTGGATGACCATTCTGTTTGAGCACAGCTCCTAAGGCAACTTTAGAGGCATCCATTTCAATCTTAAAATGTTGAGAGAGGTCAGGTAAAGTTAACACAGGTGTTTTACAAAGTTTCTTTTTGAGTTTCTCAAAGGCAATCTCTTGGCTTTTCTCCCAATGAAATGGAACTTTAGACTTAGTGAGATAATGCAATGGAGCTACAAGGGTGGAATATTGAGGAATGAACTTGTGATAAAAATTTGCAAGTCCTAGAAAACTCCTTAACTTAGTGAGAGTTGTAGGAGGGGACCACTTAAGTAAAACATCAACTTTTATGGGATCTACCTGAATTCCACTTTCACTAATCACATAGCCAAGGTAAGAAACTGAAGTATTGCCAAAAGAACACTTGGAAGAATTGGCATATAATTGATTCTTTGCAAGAAGATCAAGTGTTTGCTGGATATGCCTAAGGTGTTCCTCCCAAGTTTTTGAGAAAATCAATATATATCAAGATATATTATTACAAATTTGTCAAGTACATCACGAAATACATCATTCATCAACCTCATGAAGGTTGTAGGAGCATTAGTAAGACCGAAGGGCATGACCAACCATTCAAAGAGGCCCATATTCGTCTTAAAAGCTGTCTTCCATGTATCCTCAGCTTGGATACGCACTTGATGATATCCACTTTTGAGATCTATTTTTGAAAATAACTTAGCTCCTTGAAGCTGATCTAATAAATCATCAATGCATGGTAATGGATATCTATTCTTTATAGAAATTTTGTTCAAAGCACGAAAATCAATGCACAATCTCCAAGTGCAATTTTTTTTAAGAACCAACAAAATAGGTGAGGCACAAGCAGAAGTACTTTCCTTAATGAAACCCTTAGACAACAAATATTCTATTTGCCTTTTTATTTCTTCATTTTGCAAAATAAATTATCTATACATGGGTGCATTAGGTAGTGAAGAACCAGGAATGATTTCAATGCTGTGATTAATTATGCAAATTGGAGGAAGAGACTTTGGCTCCTAAAATATGTGTGAATAACTTTGCAATATTTTATCCATTGAAGAGTGTTGCTTTGGAATGGATGTGGATGTAGAAGTGTTTTGAGAGCGAATGAAAATTAGAGCAACATCACCACCTTTTGTAATTACTCTTTTTGTTTGCTTGGAACTTAGAATGATGTTAGGAGTGTTGGTGCTTTTAATGAGAAAGACCTTACCATATTTTTGAAGTGTGTAGGTTCTTTTGAAAGCATCATAAACATCTCTCCTATCATACTTGAAAAGGTTGTCCAAGCAAAATCCCACAACAATCCATAGGAGTCACATCACAAGTGACTTGATCTATGAAATGTGGGCCAAGTGCAAATTTTAATGTGCAAGTGTAAGTGATTTCTAAGCCTCTTCCACTATCCTTCCAACCCAAAGAATAAGGTTGAGGATGAGGCTCCATAGGTAACTTCAAACGCTCGACAATGGACCTCGCAATTAGATTTTTATGTGAGCCATTATCCACTATACAATCTGTTGCAAAGTTATGGAGCAAATGAGCTCGAGTGATGAACAAAGCATCATGAGCGCCCTTTGATGAACTTACATTTACCAAGGTAACTTCATTGAGCTTACCTTGTAATTTCGTGTATACTCTACTCTCTCCTACTGACTCAAGGGGACCTTTAGAAGCATTCTCCTCTTGAGTAGTAATGACTAAATTTTTCTTCTTAAGCTTGAAACAATCAGCTTTTTCATGACCCTTTTTCTTACAATAGTTACAAAATTTTTTAGAAGAAGAAGAAGGTTTACAAGAAGAAGAAGAAGGAATAGAAGCAAAAGGAGAAGGAGAAGAAACATTCTTCTTTTGATAAAAATTCTTCTTTTGTGAGAAAGAATTATTCCCTTTTGATGAGTTTGCAACCACTTGAGGAGCAGGTGCGTGGAATGCCTACGAGTGCACTTTGAACTTGTCCTCCGCAAGTTGTGTCTGGTTGAAAAATGAATCCAATGTTTCCATAGAAACAAACATAAGTTCTATGTACAAGTGCTCTAACAAGCCACTTTGAAATTTGAGAATCAAAGCTAGAACATCATCCTCCACATTCACAAGTATCTTGTATCTATTGAACTGAAAAATATATTCCTGTACAGTCATATTATTTCCTTGCCTAAACTGAAACCACCTAATTACCAAATCCTTAGAATAATTGGAAGGATAAAAATTGGTTTTCAGAAAATCTACAAGTTCATCCCAAGTAGTGAGTTCATCATGACCTCTTTTTCTTTCTACAAGGACTTTAGCTAAACCAGAAATTTTTAGCTTAGCATAAGGAACTACATCTTCATCTGAAAGTCGAGAGTAAGAAAACCAAGAACTCATGTCAAGAATCCAACTATTCAAGACATCAGGGTTCCTGGATCCATCATAAAATGGAACTTCACAACGAACTCTCAGGCGAGAATCACTAGCAGAAGTTGAAGCATTATGTAGAGAAATATCATTTACCTTCATTGCAAGGTTACCAAGAACTTCTGCCATGGTAGTATCATTAGCTTTATCTGCTAAAGCATTTACAACATGGGCAAGTTCTACCACTTGGGCAGCCAAGTCAGAAGCCATGTGAGACTGGGTATAAGCCAGAAGTAAAAAAATGAGAAAGCACTAAATCAAGGTAAAAATTGAAATTTTCCTTGTTACAATGGAGTGCCTCTGAATTTTGAAAATTACTCCTAAGGCTCAAATTTTGAAATTTTAAACTAACCTAAGGTGCAATTTATAATTTATTAATTTAAAAATAACTTAAGTAAAAATTAAATTTAATTAATCAAAGATTAATTAATTTTAATTAAGTTATTAAAAATTAAATTAATAAAAATAAAATTAACATGCAACCTTTAGAATAGAAAAAAAATTTAAATTGGAAAATTACAATAAACTTTTACCCGCATGCAACTCAAAAACTACCAGATTCCCCAATGCATGCTTCCCAAGGCATGAATTTCAGTGCCTGTTCCTCCTCGGGGGTAGCGTAATCATGATGCCAAATTCTAGGCTGGGTGTGCAACAACAGTTTTTGAGCCCTGACGCTGGCAATATGTCAGTGCCATCAGGCCAAACACTATCCAGGTCCATGATAGTAGTGTTGTCACATCTGACAACAAGGTCAGGCATGTGGCCTGACGCCTGAATGGCGAGCACCACCCTGACACTGTCAGCGGATAGCGTTGGTGGTCTGACTGAGGCGCCTGACAACAGTGCTATCACGCCTAATAGTAGCATTAGGCGTTAGGTTGAATGCCAAATGTGTGAACGCCCTGGCGCTGTCAACGGACAACACTGGTGGTCAGGCCAAAACACTGTCAGCCCTGATAGCGATGGCCGCAGCCCAAACGTTGTCGTGCCTGACAGCATCAAAATTGATAGTCATAGGCCATCAGCTATCGACCGGTCGCCTGTCGCAAGCCTGCACGTCGGGTGTTGTCGGGTGGTTCTGGTCGGCCGCCTGCCGTGATTCGGCACGTCGGGTGGTGCTGGCCGGTCGCCTACCAAAATTCTGCGCACAGCTTGGTCAATGAGACCAAGGGCTAAAAAAAAAATTCTCTTTTTTTTTTTACAATAAAAATGTAAATTAATATATGCAAGGAAATATATATATTAATTTAAAATTTTAAGTTTTTCTAATTTTTTTTTTTTAAATTAACCAGGGAGGCTAATTATTAAAAACAATGAAAACTTAAACTATTACAAATATGAGCAACCAGATCCCTTAAGTAGCTCTCCTTTCAAGATTCGGTCGACACACGACCAACGTTTGAAAGGCAACCAGACCTAAGTCGACACATGACCTAGTATAGAACTCCTCCAACTTCAATACTCCTCGATGGCAGGAACAAATGGCTCCCTAATATGCATCTCTCCATAGGAGTAGTCCAAACCTGCCAAGGGATTTTTGTAAGAAAGGAATCGGGGTAAACTTCTCCTATACTCCTTGAGCATACGGAGAAAGTTGGAACGAGGATTTTGACACCTAAGGAACTTCCTTCTGCGTATGGTTTTCAAGCTACCCTTGAGCTTAAACCGAGTCCTCAATGAGAAATAATTTCTCATAACAAAATTATCTCCTACCCTCTCACCTCACAAGCCCTAGTGCAAACATGAACTAGGCTCTGATACCAATGAAAAGGATTGACAATCCAACTAAGTGTTCTATTATTTACAATCCAATCCTCATCATATAGTTTCATTATCCCTTCTTTATGGCATAAATTATGGTAGTATAATATCATATATTGTTAAAAAAAAGTATTTTATCTATTTGAAATACAATGTTGATTGTATTTGTTTAAGTTCACTTATAGTATATCCCTCCCATTTACCTATATATTAGCCACTACTATGTTGAGGCATTAAACATCATAGATCAATGCCAAATTTATCCTTTTACTTATTTTTTTATTTTAAAATATTAAATTATTCTTTTTTATGTAGTTTTGATCACTTTGAATTTTGTTAGCTTTCTTGAGACTTGCTTTATATTTCAAAAATTTAGTTTATTTTGTTAAGAATTAATAATTCTTTATTTGGTATTTTTTTTTAACATATGAATAGAGACATTCACCTATGATTATGGATTGTATAATTTTTTTATTGATAATAGGGTTTTGAAAGGGTCCCAAAACATTTTTACAAAAGGGTCAGGGAGAGGATCTTCACAAAGAGAAGGTCTCCACAAAGTAAAACAAGAGATGATCCCAACAAGACAATCTCACAACATTGAAAAGTGTGACCATACCGTGCAACACAAACTAGGAAATTTGGCATATGGGAGTCTAGGATAAAAAAAAAGTTAATAAATTAAAAAAATATAGCTTATGGAAGCCCAAGATAAACAAAAATTAACAACTTAAATAAAAAACCCGACTTGAGGTAGCCCAAGATAAATCTCGAAAGGATAAACCCATCCAACACAGGAAATATAATAAGAAAATATTTAAAATTTAAAAATTAAATTTAAAACTCTCATCCAAGAGGGACTGGGAAAGGGAGACCAGCTGGTAAAGTTTGAAACTAGGGGTCCCACCAAAAAAAACCTGCCCAACATAATACCAACATCTCTAATCCAACATGGGAAAACCAAAAAACTGCTCAAGATGAAAAACTTGTCTAATGGGAGCTCGGGAAGCATAGCTAAAGATAAATATTTCTCATCAATAAGGTATGATGCTAGATGCAAGAAATTTTGAGAGCCCATTTGCAATAAAAGAACTTGTTCAAATGGCCTGGAAGAACTCAAACCTATCTAGAATGGGCTAAGGAAACTATAAAACCCATCCAGGAAGGCATGGGAAATCCAAACACTAACCTAGCAAAGATAATCCTACCAAGATAGTGATAGCCTATAAAGAGGATCAATAACATGGGGAGATCACCATAGGCACAAATATCTTGTTACAAAGAAGACGTGATGCACAAGTAAAGGATAGGAAATGCTGGAGAAGAATCAATCAACCACAACATTTTGGGACTAGAGGAGAAAACCACACAGGGATAACCATTAGAGATAAGATTATGTAGTAGATAGGAAAGCATGGGTACCCACCCAATACCAAAGGGACTACATAAAATTCCCATAAAAAAGTCACCTGTATCAGAAAACCACCAATCCCACCAAACTTCCATCTAGGAAGAAACCAGAAGACACCATCAACTGCAACTACACAATAAAGCACCGGTCCACCCCAAAGACTAGAAAGGATTTTTAGAGAATGGATCTAGAGGTAATCCTAAAAATAGATAATAAATGGATTTTATGAGAATATAATATATCAAACCCACTCCTAAAACCCCATATTTAAAACAACTATAAAAGTCACCCAAATATAGACAATAAAAATGTGACCCCATCCCAAGACTAGAAAAGGTATAGGAGGATACCCTAGGCTAAAAAAAATATAGGCAAACAAGATGAGAGACCCCATTTCGAAATTTAAACTTTGGAGAAGAAAGTAGGAAACCTTACTTTCATACAAAAAAAGTACAGGGCCCTCCCAAAGACTAGAAAGGTTAGTTGGGAAAGGTTTCACAACCCCATCTCATGAGCCAAGCCATTCGAAAACCAACCAACACCAAATACCTCTAGGAAAAGAAAATTCCAGATAAACTAGCCAAGTCATAGAAAAAATTTTAGGATAGTACAACACATCCTAGGAAGCATAGGAGGGTCTCGTGGAGGTCCTAGAAATGTGATAGGGAGATCCCAAGAAGATCTACCCAACATATATCAGCAAGACTGGAGGAGGGAGAGGCAGGAAATTTGAAATGGGGGTCCACCCTCCTAGAGAAGGGGACCTCCCACACTCTCCGCGCCTATGGATTGTATAATATGATAACTAATAACTTGATCATTAATGTGGTATAATGTCAAACAATTATTATTTAGTTAAACATAATAATTGCTGGAGAATATCACATTATTTGGTACATGACAATGTATCACCTTGGTACATTATTATATTAGATGTGTGTCTTATATTAGAGTGTGAGTTTATATATTTCATGTAATGTAATAATATGCAAGAAATACACAAGTTTCATGTAATTATATGTGCAATTTTGGTGAGTGTAAATGTGCACAAGCGTCCATTATGTAAGAGTGCACATGTGTCTTTAGAATAGAAAAGTGAAAAGTTACAAAGAAGAGTGAAGGTCAAGAGTGCACCATATGAGGAGTCACATCCAATTATATACTTGTGATAAAGCATTGTAATTTGGTATTTAAAGTGCATAGCTTATTATGTGCATTAGTAGACATTTATTCAATAGTTTTTTAGTATTTTGATTTTTTCTTGTGTTATTCTATTTGATGTCATATTCTGAATTATTGTATTAGTTTTTATATTGTAACTTTTTATTTTATCCTATGATTATATAACTATGATTTTTGTATTTTATGTAAGGCTTAAAAATCTATCAATGGTATCAGATCTATAGCAAGATTATTTGCGTAGGATTTTAAAGTTACAAAATGCTAGAGTCTTTCCACAAGGTTGAAGGATAACATGTGAAGACTATGAATCAACAAGGATATTTCCACAAGGTTGAAGAATAACCTATGAATACTAGGATACCTATTTAGGTAAACTAGCTTGAATATAGTTGATTATTCAGGGCATAGCCAACTCTAACATTGATAGAAAGTTTTAGGGACAAAAATCCCTAGATATCAATACTAGATTCTTAAGTAATGCTAAAAATAATTATCTAAGATTTTGCTGCAGTAAAAAATCAATCTTCAAAAGTTGAGAAGATTCCTATAATAGATAGAGAAGAATTTCATCTTTTATTGCTAGAATTTTGAGAGCTTTCCTCATGTAGGGATTTATTTGAAGTTGCAGTAAAATAAGAGACATTGAAGATAGAATGAGACCCACCAAAAGAGGTCCTATAGAAAATTTTAGGTAGAAAGAGAAGACCCAAGAAAAAGAGGCCCATAACTAAAAGAGATAGGAGACCCAAGAAAAATATATCCCATAGATGATAAAAATAGGAGACCCAAGAGAAGTGGTCCCATAGTTGACAAAGATAGGAGACCCAAGGAAAAGTGGTCCCATATAAGTCAAAGATAAAGAGGAGACCCAAGAGAAGAGGTCCCAAAATTAGTAGAGATAGGAGATCCAAGAGAAGAGGTTCCAAAATTGGCAAAGATAGGAGACCCAAGAAAGAGATCCCTTACAGTCCATAGAATTCAAAGAGAAGAGACCCAACCAAAGAAATCCTACTGAATATTAAAGATAGAATAAAGAAGACTTAAAGATAACATAAAGTCTTAAGGATAGTCCTAGTTAAAGTATACCACATAGAACATCAAAGAAAGCATATTAGAAGTCCAAATTGGAAAGAAAAGCTAGAGAATTTAGGACAACAAAAGAGCAAGGTAGTATTTTGAAAGAGTGAATGCCACAAGAGCAGTAGCAAAGAAAAGAAACAAGTATAGAGAATACAAGACAACATTCATAGTATTGCCATAAGCAAGTGAAGCATCACAATAACACCACAACAAGAGGTCTTGAAGCTATATAAGGCAACATATTCATTCAAGAAAAATACTAAAATCTAGAAGAACAATATTGAAGATAGAGAATAAATTTTAAAATTAGAAAGAGATAAAGAAGAGTTTCAAGGAAAATCTTACTATATTTGGGATAATCGTCACTATTCGATGACAAGCTCATAGATATAGAGAAGTAATACTTAGAATTAAACTAAGCATAGGGAGGAATAATTAAGGTACAAAGGAGCTATAAGGAGTAAAGAAGTTAGAACAACGAATATTAAAGATGGATTCAAGGGTAGCTAGAGAGTGTTAGAGTATATTACATTATTTATGTACATGGCAATGTACCACCTTGTGTACATTATTAGATTAGAGGATCATCTTAGGTTACTTGAGGTAGAAGTAATAAATGCACAAGTGTAAATGTGCAATGATGTAAATTTACAAGGAGTCCACTTGTGCATGAGTTGTAGGAAAGATATATAGGAATAGTAAGGGCCAAGTAACTTATCTTCTCATATATAGAGGATGGGAGTAGAAATTTAGAGAGTGGAGATAATCATAGTGTAGAGATTACTATGAAGTAGAGACTACGTACAATGTAGTTTTCATTAGAATTTTGAAGTTTTCATTTCCTCCATTACATTGTATTGTACTATTTTTGCAACTTTCCATTAATAACATATTTTAGCATTCTTGCATAATTCCATTATCTTACTTTTTTACATATTTTATATCCTATGATTGCTTTCTCCCATAGCATACATTATAAAAATCTAACAATGGTATCAAAGCCATGGTAGATTAGATAGGAATAGGTAGAGCTACGAGAGAGATTGAGAGGAGAGAAAAAAATTTCAATTCTAGAATATCTGAGATTTCATTTGGATAGTATTTCCATAAATTTGTAAAAAAAATCATGAAGACTAGGACTCAACACTCATTCCACTAGATTGATAAATCAACTAGTGAAGATTTATCATTTAGAAATTATTCCCTTATAATACTAATACTTTTTTGTAGAAAAAGGAGATTCAAAGAAATACGGTAAGCTTCATATAGAGAGATAGGAAGAATATAATCTTTAGAATCAATCCAACACTAGAAGAAACAAACACAAATAAGAGGAGATTCCAAGAACCTAAGGGAAGTCCTATTGTAGACTTGCACATTACAGAGGAAGAAAAGGCTAGAGTAGCCTTGCTACAGACTAAAGAGACTCTACATAAGAGTCCTAGAATATTGGAGGTTGGTGATCTCCATAGAATACTGAAGACCTACAAATTGTAGAAGATAAGAAAAAGGTCAAAGTAGCCTTACTATAGATTGAATAGAATTAAAAGAATATTATAGGAGAATATATAATATTGGTGATCTCCATCGAAGAATACAAACAACATATTGAAGAAATCATCCTGAAGAAGCTGAAGAGACTCCAAAGAAAATTCCAAAAGAAGATAAGGAGATTGGTGATCTCCATTGAAGCTAGTAGACTAAAGACTTATTCTAGAAGAATTTGAAGAAGACCCATAGAAGGTCTCATTGAAGCACTTTCAATATTATAATATTGAAGAAGGACTAGCGAGGTCCTATATATGATTTCAATAGCAATAAATTTAAGATATCTGAGAGGGAGATCTCATTACCAACACTTCCATAGTAGAAGGTTGAAGGAAATATCACATTGAGAAGCCATAGAAGCTGCAATATTGAAGACCTTGGAGAGGTCTTGAGAAGAAACAAGGAGAAGTGTTGTAGAGCCTTATTATAGAGTTCGTAGAAGTCATTAAAGGAGTTCCTAGAAAAACTCATTGGAGAAATTCACTACCAAGGAGAAGCTACTGATAGTGAAATATTTGGGACAATTTTTGCTATCTAACAACAAGCCCAAAAAGGAGAAGATTTTGGTAATAAGTGTCAAATCCTAGAGAAGGATACTGAAGACCTCAAGATATTCATATTCTTGAGACTAGGACCGAAGTCAAAATTTGATAAGGAGAAAAGAGCCAAAAATTACTACCAAACCTGAGAGGTTTGAAGATTACCTTTAAAGGCTAGAAGGCTCATTTGAAGAAAGGAGATCTACTAAATCTACAGAAAAATACTGAAGGATTCATAGTTGTGATTTACTACCATTCCAAGTAGCAACTTGGTAAAGCAAAACACCAATATTTACATCATCTTCAGAGATCATTAAAGGTAAGCAACTTAGGTGCAAAGGGGTTCATTACTTGAACATTCATATTCATATTTAGCTTCATTAAGAACCTTATTAGAGTTAAAGTTGCAAGGAGAAGGGCTCATATTATAGTCTTCAAGAGAGTGTAGAAATATTATTTTAATATTATTACATGCACATTAAAAAAGGAGTTGGATATATTTTAACAAAAAGAAAAATGTCATCTGCCTATTATCTATCTAAGAATTAAGAAGACTACATCCTACGACATCGATTGTAGTGAAAATTTTAGATTGCTTTTAAAATTTCTTTACAAGGAAGATATTACTCTTAAGAAGATTGTAAATATTATAGAGCATTTGCGAATTATTTAAGAGATATCATTAGTGCATATTACAAATTACTTTCAAGGAGTAATAAGGAGATTGCAGTTACACTATATTAGTTTCTCTTAAATATTATTAGAAGTGCACTAAGGATTAGTGCTAAAATTGATCTCTCTATAATATTTATTATATGATTACTAGCTTGGATTAATTGTTACTAAATTATCCAAGTGAAGGAATTAGATACTAGTGTTGTCTAAAAAGCAAAAAATACATTGCTCTCAAAAAAATAGAGCACGTAGCAACTATATCCAAGAAGCTAAAGAAAAGCTTTGGATAACTCTATAGTAGTCCTCAAGCTATACAATGAGAAGCCTTAATTTCAAAGGAGGAAATAACATCAAAAGAGACAAAAAATTTGATGCAAAATCAGGTTTCTTATTCATATTACATTGGTGCACCATATACCTCTAAAAAGAGGATATATTATCAAGTGTCTCAAGACACTAACATAAAAGGTGTTCTACGTCTACTATTGGAAGATCAACGAAGGCAAACGAAGAACCAATATAGGGTTCATAAGAATCAGGTTTTAGGTGTCTAGAAACACCATTTAAATTGTCAAAGCAATGCCTACTAACAAAGTCAACCTACAAACACATTGGAAGCCTTGCAACCATTACATTTCTATTGCAAAGCAAGGAAGAATAACAATGAGAAATCTTGGAAATAAAATTTGAGTAAAGGAAATGAAATACCACCTCAATAAAATGCTAAACTACTAGCGAGGAAGAGAGCCATCAAATCATCTAAGTGCTTCAATCAAGTGATGTAATATCATCTTCCTAGAATCTATGTTGGATTCAAAGTTGGAGGAAATCATCATTGTAATTGCAAGCTTGCAATCACTGGCAAAGCATTGGAGAAAAGAAGTGAATAACTTGCATTCGTTGGAGGAGATATAAGGATAAAATAAGAACATTTAAGAGTTCACATGCAAGTGCCACTTGGGATAAAGAGGTTAAGCATTACATTCTTCTCATGAAGAAGCCTAGAAAAGGAATGACGTGAGAATTGAATAATCATTTGGTTCCTAGCAAGAGTAATGCCCACCTTGGAGCATTAAAAGATCACAACAAGGAAATTAATGTTCATCTTGGAATGTTGGAGGCAAAAATCATCATTAAAGCCTTGAGCATTGGTTATAAATTCTACAAAATCACCACCACTTGTTTGAAACACCAATAAGGAGTATAAAACCTTAAGCAATCTACGTAGAGAGATAACTCTATTAATAACATAGATTTAAAGGCACTCTAACATAGAAATCATTAATGCCAAAGGAAGAGCACATATTTATCTACAACAAAGGTATATTGCATAATGAGGTCAAAGCAACAAAGAGAATAGCATTGAATGCATTGAATGCTCATATATCAAAGCCAAGAGATTTGTTGAAGCCTCAAGCAACTCAGATTGCTCAAGCCACATAGAGGAGGAGTACGTAGAAGTCTCAAACCATGCAGAGATATGTAGAGGAGAAATATGTTGAAGTCTCAAGCTACATCAAATATATGTAGAGCTACAAGCTACACACTATAGTGCTAAGGTAAATCCAATATTGCTTGCTTTAATAAGGTAATATTAGATTTATAAGGGAAACATATTTAATATTGCATTAGAATAACTAGCATTAACCAAGAATTAGTAATTTATCAAGCAAACTCATTTCAAGGTATTATAATATTTACAATAATCAAGTAGGAGATATAAGGTTGTCAACCTTGGTAAATTAAAATCAATATGCAAATATTACTATAATTATTTTCTAATATTCCATAGTAGGGAGTTATAAGGCATACTACACCAAACTATAGATAATTAGAATTTAGAAAGTAAAATTATTGAATAGAGAAGAAAATATATTGCTTATATGTAAATTTGCAATTAATTGGTAACAATTATCTCATACTCATACCAAGGAAACAAAAGAAATCCAACTATTAGAGCATACTTCATTAGGAGAGATAAGGCAAAATTAGTAAGCTATTTATCAAAGCCTATAGCATATTTACTTGAGAGACATAAGGACTACTAAAAAACCTAAGCTTGAAAGGATTTAACAAATTAGTTCACATACTTTAAACTAGGGAGTCATAAGATAGTCTACTACAAAAGATCCATCAAAAGTATTCTTAAAACGTAAAGGAACTAAATTTAGAAAGATTTATACCTCAAGGAATACAATGAAAAATGACATGAATAAAACTATTAGAAATAATAGAGCAAGTGCCATAAAAATTGGAATAAGGAATTTACTTATAAAATTTTAAGGAGATTTAGACTTTACTTCAAAAGTGATTCATAGTGAAGCCTTAAGATACAACTTTGAAACTATGGAATATTATCTACATGCTCGATTCATTGAAGAAATTGATAATGGAAAAAGTGAAATTAAAATTTTTGTATAATTTAGTAGCATATTATACGTGGTACTACTTATGTTCAAATGTTACAAGGATGAGAATGTAGAACAAAAATGATTAATAGAATCATTTAAAAAGAAAAAAAAATGGATGCATCATATCTAGAGAAAATATTTCAATCCTCATGCAATATTGATACTTCAAGTTCTACTAACTCAAAATCTTATCTTGATGCCTTAAGTACTTATGCAGAAGCCTCTATTCATGATAAAAAGAAAAATTACAAAAATAAAATACTCTTGTAAGAATCAGGTGATAGTACAACCACCTATGAAAATACAAAAACCACATTTAAAGGTAAGGATAAAGAAGGAAAGGAACCAAATCAAGGAGGCACACAATGTGAAGATAATACAAAGGACCAAATCAAGTTGAAGACTATTCAAAATATGAAGATCCATATTGAATACTAAAGTCTTCAATACCCAAATAATGTAATACAGGGGGTGTTAGAGTATATTACATTATTTAGGTACATGTCAATGTCCAACATTGGGTACATTATTAGATTAGAGGATCATATTAGGTTACTTGAGGTAGAAGTAATAAATGCACAAGTGTCAATGTAAAATGATGTAAATGTACAAGGAGTCCACTTGTGCATGAGTCATAGGAAAGATAGATAGGAAGAGTAAGGGCCAAGTAACTTATCTTCTTATATATAGAGGGTGAGAGTAGAGATTGAGAGAGTGGAGATTATCATAATGTAGATATTACTATGAAGTAGAGAGTAGGTACAATGTAGTTTTCATTAGAATTATGGAGTGTTCATTTCCTCCATTATATTACATTGTACTATTTTCACAACTTTCCATTAATATCATATTTCAACATTCTTGCAGAATTTCTAGGGGAATACAGGAAAAAAGGAGAATATTTGGATGTAGGGGTGGAGATATGTGAAACTCTTCAGACTGAGGAATATGGCAGTCTGGTTCTGCAACAAATTACCTCCCCACATTTTAGTCCTAAACAAACCAAGAGCACTGTGAAGTCTCCTATAGATTTTGGCAGTGAAAAAAGAAGAGGGAAAATATCAAATGTTGAGCATCAAAAAATTAAAACTTATAATGACATTGCCAATGGAAAACAAAGAACCTTGTTTCAACAAGTTATTCCAAAATATGAAGACAAAAAATTAGGAAAACCCCCTCAAGATAGGGGGAGAGGAAGAAATCCCAAACAATCTAAATGAAGTTCCTCTCATGGAACGTGAGAGGCCTCAATGGCCTGCCCAAACACAGGGAAGTCATTGCAATAAGAAATCAAGTGAATCCAACTATTATCATGTTGCAAGAAATAAAAATTGATGATATTCAATCAAAAAAAGTAGCAAAAAATCTAGAACCAAGGGGAGATGGTTTGCAAATCAGCAAGAGGAGTGTCTGGAGGCCTTATGACTTTATGGGATCCCTAGATAGTAGAAGGAACCACTATTCAAAAATATGACAGGGTTCTTAGTGTTTTATTTAAGGAAATAAACAAAAATAGGTCATGGATACTTTCAAATATGTATGCCCCAACTTCAATTCAAGGGAGAGCTCTACTATGGGAGTACTTAGGCAAACTGAGTGAAATATTTCATTATGTCCCCTCTGGCTGGGGATTTTAAAACTCCTCTTTACCCTTCAGACAAAATGGGTGGATGGACCACCTATCAGGAGCATGGATGAGTTAAATGACTTTGTGAACTACAACATGTTTATGGATGTAAAACTTAGAGGAGTGAATTATACCTGGAGCAATCGACGGATAAGGTGTCATCTCATTCAAGAAAGTCTTGACAGGTTTTTTCTATCAAAGGAGGGTACAACTATGTTCGATTATTCTACCCTGCAAGCCCTTCCTAAAATTGCCTCTGATCATAATCCCATTTTTTTGGAGATCCCTAAAATCTCTATCCTTCAAGAAACCTTTTAGATTTCAATCTATGTGGATTAAACATTCTAGTTTTACAGATAATTTAGTGGTGGCAGTAGCCTGTCAAGGGTAGTGCAGCTTTTAAACTTGATCTAAAATTAAATTTTGTTAAGGAAAAGCTTTGAAATTGGAACAAAGAGGTCTTTGGGAACCTCTTTGAAAATAAAAAATAGGTTGTTGAAAGTTTGAAGATAATTTATCAAAGGATTCAACATGGTGATGTTGATGAAACTACTAGGCAGGAGGAACGGAAAAAACTAGTAGAGTTTCATAACATTTTGGCCTGTGAGGAAATCTATTGGAGGAAAAAATCAAGGGCTCTTTGGTTGAAATATGGAGATTAAATTCCAATTTTTTTCATGTAACCACACTTACAAACAGAAGCAATAATAAGATAATTTTTTTTTTTAAAGAAAATGGTTCTATTACTCAGGACTTAACAGAAATCAGAAAGGAGGCAGTAACTTATTTCAATTATATCCTTGGTCAGGAATCGCAGTGCAATGAGGAGGTCAAAGATATTCTCTTGCAATCCATTCCTAGCATAATAAATGAGGATATAAACCTTAAGCTTCTAGCTCCATTTTTTGATGAGAAAATTAAGGATGCCTTATTTAGCATGGAGCCAGACAAATCCCCGGGACCCAACGAATTTCCCCCTTGTTTCTATCAAGCTTTTTGGGACATCGGAAGTGAGGATGTAATTTCTACTATTAAAGAATTCCAAGCAAGAAATTATATCCCAAAAGGTCTCAACTCTACTTTTATTTCTCTAATTCCTAAGAAGAAAACCCCTGAATCTATGGCTAACTTTAGGCCAATCAGTCTGTGCAATGTTTCTTAAAAGATCCTAACTAAAGCCATTGCAAATAGAATAAGATATGTTCTGCCCCATATCATAGATTCATGCCAAGGAAGCTCTATCCAGGGTAGGTCAATATTGGATGGAGTTATCACAGTTCATGAAGCTCTGCACTCTGCTCATAAGACTAACAAGTCTATTTTTGCCCTCAAGGTTGATATGAACAAAGCATTTGATAGGCTAAATTGGGAATTTCGGATTGTTGTTCTTATTAAGTTTGGTTTTCACCACCAATAGGTTAATTTGATCAAATAATGCATTTCTAAAGCATGGTTCTTTATTTTGTTTAATGGAACAAGTGTTGGTTACTTTCAAAGTCGTAGAGGAATTCGATAGGGGGACCCTATCATCCCCATGTTATTCATCATTATGGTAGAATCTTTAGGAAGAACCATAAAAAATTCTTGCAGTTAAAGGCTAATTTTGAGAATCAAGGCAACATATCTCACTAGGGCTATTTCTCACTAACAATTCGTTGATGATACCCTTCTATTGACTAAGTCGTCTATGGTTGAGGCCAAAAGAATTAAATACATTCTGCAACTCTACGAGGATGCTATTGGTCAGAAAGTTAATTTCAGTAAAATCAAGTTATATTTCTTGAACACCCCCATTCATATGTAAGGAAGGATTGTAGAAATTTTAGGGTGTGATATAGCAAACCTCCCCACTTCATATCTTGGTCTCCCTCTTTTCATTGGTTCTCCGAGAGAGTCAATGTGGGACAGGGTTATTGAAAGAATTAAAAAAAAACTTTCTAGATGGAAAGGTCATCTTCTATCTCAAGTAGGAAAGTTGACCCTCACTAAAGACCCTCTTCAGAGCATTCGAGTCTATTTCCTCTCTATTTTCAAAGCCCTTGTGAAGGTTTTCCATAAAATTGAGAAACTCCAAAAATAATTTTTATGGACTAGATTAGAGGAGAAAAAAAAGGATACACCTTGTATGATGGACCAAAGTGTGCAGACCCAGGGAAAATGGGGGCTTAGGTATGAGGATAATTGCTCATATAAATTTAGCTTTACAAGCTAATCAGGTATGGTGCCTCATTTCTAGTGAAGAAAATGAATGGACAACTATCATCAAATGAAAGTATCTTCAAAATATGGAATTCCTAAGTGACTCAGTTCCAATTAGAGGTTCTGCTTTTTGGAAAGCAATTCTCAATTGTAAGGAAATCATAAAAAAATATTTAAGATGGGTTTTAGGCAATGGTGAGAGGATAAATTGTTGGAATGATAGGTGGGCTAAGGATGAACCACTGATGCAATATCCTAACTTAGCTCGAATCAGAGATATCACGGAAGAACTCATTGGTAGAAAAGTCTCCGATTATATGGTTGATGAAAGAGGCAAAATGAAGTGGAAACAAATAAGGATTTAGGGATTTCAAGTAAAATCAAATGATATTTGTAACATTCTCGAGAAACAGTTTATCCCCATGAGACCCAAGGAAGATCAAGTGACTTGGGCTCCTACGAAAAATGGGCAGTTCACTATTAAATCAACTTACAAGCTTCTGCTTGATGACGAGGATTTTGTCCTCCAAAAGGACTTGGTTTGGATAAAAAATTTAATTCCAAAAATTGCAGTCTTTTCATGGCTGGTTATCCAAGGAAGAATTCTAACCATTGATAATATAATGCGTAAAGGTATTTGTATCACTAATCGCTATTATCTATGCAAGGCTAATTGGGAGACCATTTATCACATTTTCCTTGAGTGCCCTTTTTCCTTGACTATCCTAAGTGGGGTTTTTCAGGCCTTCAATATTTCTTGGGTTAAACTAGCCACCGTACTTGATTTGTTCATCCAGTGGCCTTACCCCTTTTCAAGTCAAATACTTAGATACATGTGGAAAATTTTTCCCAATCACTATCTTTGGCAGGTTTGGTTAGAAAGGAACCATAGATTCTTTAATGAGTCTATCCATGATCATCAAACTATCATTGCCAGGATCCTATCCTTTGCCAATGAGAATGTGAATCTTATCCCTTTTTATAGTTGTAAACCTCATCTAAATGAGACCATGATTGCTCAATCTTTAAGCTTAACCTTGTTAGATGAGTCTGTGCCTAGGGTAGTCAACCCCAGAGCTAATGTTAAGTGGTCCCCACCTCCTACGGGTTGGTTTAAGCTTAATTTTGATGGAGTGGCTAAGGACAATCATGGCAGAGCAGGCACTGGCGATATTGTGTGATATAATAATGGGAATATGATGCTTGCATTTTCTAAATATTTTGGAACAAGGACAAACAATGAATCTGAAGCTAGAGCTATGTGGAGAGGCCTTCAAATGAGTCAAGAATTACAAGGCAATTTGATCATAGAAGGAGAATCTATGCATGTTATAAATCTCCTCAATGATTTGAAAACACCTCCTTGGAGGATTAAAAAAATTGTTGAAAAGGCTAGGAATCTTTTCCATGGAATACAGGATAAAAACACTCAACATGTCTTTCGGGAAGCTAACAAAATTGCTGATAAGCTGGCCAATTTGGGTGTCGATGGTGATGGACTTTTCAAATGGGAACATGGTGTCCCGAGTGAAGTAGAGGAGCTTATTCAACAAGAATTCCAAGAATTATAGTAGAATTTACCAACAAGGAAGGCACTGTAAGTTTGAAGGCTAGGAGTATTCCCGCCTCTTTTTTGAAATGGACTCACAATAAAAATTATCCAAGTTGTCAGTCTTCGTGGATTCTGTTTGGAAATACCACAAAGATTAATGGGGACAATCACATGTCAGATAACATGGCTCCTAGTCATCTTAGTAATTTGAGGTTGGTTGATAATCATAGGGCAAGAAAGAAATGACAATATAAGACTTCGAACCAGAGCCATGTGGACCACCAAATAGCCATCACCATAAATCTAGCCAACAGGTTCACTTCTCCAAGGCTGATTGGCCAAGAAGAGATGTGGTCCCAAAGCATGTCATATACGAAAGAAAGCAATTACCAAAGAATTATTAAGAGTAATTGTCAATACAGAGCTTGTGGGAGTTTTTTCAATACTCTGCTATGTGTGTCTGCAACTTTTTGTTTCTCCACTGTTTCAAGGAAGGGATCTGTCTATTTATATTTTGTAATTATGATGTAGGTGTGTTTTCTCAGGGTATACCCAAAAATTTTGTATGAGAAGTTTATTTTTTATAACAGTCTATGTGCCGTACCGGATGTAATGGCTTTGGCGGCATGTAGATTTTACATATATAGGATCCTTAGTAAGGACATGTTCATCAAAAACCCTATTTGTAAAAGGTTTTGGGTCAACCTATAAAACCCAGTATTAATGCTATAGTATCTTATCTACCAAAAAAAATTATCTTACTTTTCTACATACTTTATATCTTGTGATTTATTTCTTCCATAGTATGCATTATCAAAAGCTAACATAGAGCACTACTAAATTTGAAGGTATAGAAAAGTATACACCCATCAAGTTTGAGAAGCTCTAAAGAAAAATATTTTTCAATAATAGACTTGGATAAAGAAGCCTAAATTAAAAGACAAGGTAGAATAGAGGACAATATACAAAGAAGATTTGGCCAAGTTAAATATTAAAAGTAAATATCATAGGCATCTAAGAAAATAGTAATATACAAGGTAGATAACATTGCATATTAAAGGTGATTAAGTGCACTTTTTAGAAGTTTAAATTATTAAAGGTTACAGTTATTTAAGAGGATGACATAGTGTGAGTTTAATCTTGGAGAGCATCCTACACCAGTGATCCAATGAATAGGTATCCTGCATCTACACCTACAATAAGGATACCAAAGAAAGAAATAGAGATAGAATATATCTATGCTAGAACAAGATTCAGCCTAGAAGAATATACAATAAAGGCAGAGAAAAAGAATAGCTATTTAGTCTATTGGAAAGACGTAGTAAGCTTGGAGAACAAGCAAGCTAGAAGAACCAAAGGTTAAAGATGATGAGTTCAGACAACAAGCTTGAAGTCAATAAAATTCATCACACCAAAGGTAGAGCATCAAGTTATATAGAGGTAAAATAAGGTCAAGCACCAAGCTAGGCTACATATAGAAACTTAGTGGAATACCCAAGAATAAGTGAAGAGCCATGCTAGAAATATGAGCTGAACGTAGAGCTAAGAACCACCAAGAGCAAGTGCCTAAGAACCATACACAAGGAGATGTAGAGAACCATGCTTAGAACTTGAATCCTAGCCTTGCAAGGATGAAGGGATATCAAAGTGTCAATTCTAGAGTAAGCCAAAGCAACTAGGGATGAAGCATCAACTAGGGAGATGAAGCATCAACCTAAGGAGAAGCAGTGCAACATTGTCTATGAAGAAACAAAGTTCCAGTGTTGTTAAGGAAAGAAAAGAATTGAGAAGTTGAAATCAAAATCTATCAATGGATTTCCAACATTATGAAGGAAAGAAAAGAAAAATCAAGTGCCTAGTTGGAAAATATAACATTAGAACAACTTGTGCCTAAGAAACTTGAATGTTACGAAAGGAATATAAGTGTCATCATATTTGTAATGATCAAAGGATGAGGTACCATATTTATTAAAGGGTAGAAAAAATGGTAGAAGGGTAATCAAAATTTGGAAGCCATCAAATACCTTTGTTGCATGCCCATCCATAAAAAATTTTGAAGCACAAGTGAAACATTCACATCCAGGAAAGCTCAATGAATTGTTGACCAAATTGCAGTGTTAGAAGTTTGAAGAATCAAGTTCCATCCATCTAAGAGCCAAGCATGCGTGGAGTTGGAAACCAAGCTTTGAAACATTTGGAGCATTGAAAAATTTGTTTAAATCATGCAAATCCATGTGAATGAAGGGTAGACAAATGGACATAATTGTAATTTTTTTTAATGCCATTGACATTAGGTTATGCATGTAATTAATAATATATGTTTAAAGCACATTTAAGCATCAAGTATAGTAGAGTGAAGCGTTCATTGGAGAGAAGCCAAACCCTACTTTTTGGAGATAAAATGCCCATTGGAGGACAACACTCATCAAAAAGAGGACAACTCCCATTAGAAGATATCGAGGCATCATAAATTGGAGGAAAGAAACAACCAAGACATTGGTCAGTGAGTAGAGTTAAATGTGCCAAAGGAGAATTGGATGCACCAAGGTTAAGGTATTGAAGATTTAATTTAAATTTAAATCTTTCTAAGGTTCTAAAGGAGTAATAAGTTTAATTTTTTATATTTCTAAGGTTTTATAAGCTTAATTGGAGGGATAAGGACTTTATTAGCAAATTAATACCTTAGACATTTATTTAATGATCTAAAGCATTAATTAGAAGTTAATATATTTGCTTCTTAAGGTTTTGGAGAAATAAGTAGTTATAGAATTATTTATTTAAAGTTTTTCAAAGCTATTTAAAATTTGAAAGGTTTATTTTTGAAAGTTAAAGCTAAGAGAATATTTGCAAAATTATTTTGGAGAGATAAGGAATTATACATCAAAATTAGGAATATTATTTTTGCAAAATTCTTAATTTTATAGTTTCTAATTAATTAGGGAGTTATAAGGAATTCAACTACAAAGGTTTTCAAAATATAGAAACTTGAAATAATCATTATTCAAAAACTAGGGAGTCAAAAGGATGTGTACTTTCACAAACTCAATGGATAAAAATATGGAAAATATTATTAGAAAAGAAATGATAAATTTCATTTGATACTATAATATTATTAGAAAATAAAGGGCAAATGTATACTATAGATCAATTTTCTTACAAAAATTGAAGGAAAATTAGATCTAGCTTCAAAATTGATCTATAGTGAAGCAATAGAAGAAAGATTTGAAACTTTGGAATATTATCTACATGCTAGGATTATTGAAACAATTGATAATGGAAAATATAATATTCTAATTCCTTTGGATATTGGTAGCATATTATATATGGCATTGCTTACACTCAAATATTACAAAGAAGAAAGCATGAAATAAAAGGAATTGATTGAATCTCTTAAGAGGAAAGCAAAAATAGAAGAATCCTTTTTTGAAAAGATATTTCATTCTTCATGCAATATTGATACATCAAGTTCATCTAATTCAGGATCTTACCATGATGCTTTAAGTGAATATTTAGAAGTCACTATACCAAAGAAGACATGTGATATGAAGAACAAAGGCAAAAGGAAAATTCTTTTACAAGAATCTAATGATAATAAGATAGTTCAAGAAAGCACAAAGACTGAAGAACATGAAGCTGAAACTAAATATGAAGGCAAGCAATAATAAAAGGAATCTAATCAAGATGAAGGAGGCATACAATGCAAAGTAAATTGAAATATGAATACTGTATTGAAGACTAAAGTCTTCAATAACCAAATAATGTAATATAGGGGGATGTTGGAGAATATTACATTATTTGGTACATGCCAATGTACCACCTTGGTACATTATTAGATTAGATGTGTATCTTAGATTAGAGTGTGAGTTTGTATATTTCATGTATTGTAACCATGTGCAAAAAATGCACAAGTGTCATGTAATTATGTGTACAAGTGTTGTGAGTGTAAATGTGCACAAGTGTCCATTATGTAAGAGTGCACATGTGTCCTTAGAATAGGAAAGTGAAGAGTTATAAATAAGATTTAAGGTCAAGAGTGCACCATATGAGGAGTCACATCCAATTATATATTTGTGACAAAGCATTGTAATTTGGTATTGAAAGTGCATAGCTTATTGCATGCATTAGTAGACCTTTATTCAATAGTATTTTCAGTATTTTGAGTTATTCTTGTGTTATTCTATTTGATGTCATATTTTGAGTTATTATATTAGTTTCATTATATTGCAACTTTATATTTGATCCTATGATTATATTTCTATGAGTTTTGTATTTGATGTAAGGATTTAAAAGCTATTAATAACTACTATATACATGGTCATGTATGAATGTTGGACTTATGTTCTATGAAATGTGCTTAGTCTATGTTTTTTTATTTTTTGGATTCATGTTTTTAATTTGATATATTTTAGGATTTGATGTGTTTTTGCAAAGTCATCTAAGTATTGTATTAAGGTGCAAGTCAATTATTTGATCTCATTTTTACAAAGATTTTGTCAATTCATGATCTTGATAATATGACATGTATGGAGCATATGTTAATTATTAAACCTCTTTTAATTTTATTCATATTTTTCTTGCTTGATTTATATCAGCTTGGTCACAATTCTTCCATCATTTTTCTAGCTCGATCATTTTTTATGTGATTACCATGTGTTATTCCATAGTACATTTGGGATCCTATTTTTTTACTCTTTTATTAATACCTCAAATAATAAATAAACTAATATGGGAAGTGTGCTTTAATTTATTTGACTAGAAGATTATAGTATAACTCTTTGTATTATCCTTACAAACACTTTTGAACAAATCTCTTTGTAGTAGGTTGACATGGCAACCTTTATTGTTCCCAAATGTTTTGATATTTTATTTTTTTTATAAATGAAACATCATAGTTAGTGTTGTGTATTGTTCTTCTATCTATCAAGAGCATTAGAAATTAGAATATTTGTATATTATGGGTCATTTTAAAATATGCATGATTATTTGTTATATTTAATTTAATATTATATTTAGAGGCATAGAATGTTGTGAAGAGAGTTATTCCTCATGGTTTTAGCCTATTTTTATGAAACAAGGAGATTCAAGAGGATTATTTATGTGTACTTCTATGAGGAGATTCAATTAGGTCAAAAAAACTCAACAACTATAGTTTTGTTGATTCATTACTTTCATCTCTTGCATTACAACTTGGTTAGCCATAATAGCTCAATAGTGGAGACTTTGGAACTTTAAATAGAGGTCCAAGATTTGAATCTTGAGAGAGGTTGGGTTGTACACCATTCTTCAACAACTAGAGTATGGTTGGAGATAATCATATATCAAGTTAAAAACATCTATCTCATATGGGCTATGGCCTATGGACTCACGGATGTTAAAAGCTACTTTACCCTTTAACATTTACCCTTTATTAATATTTACGAGGTAGAAGGAAAAGATATTTCCAAATCTCCCAAGGACTATTTTAAAAATGTCAAAACTACCTCCAAGCAATGGAAGGCATGGTAGTGCTCATATTGAAAACTTGAATAAGAAAATCCATTTAGATGGACTCACAGAGAAGAGAAGTGCAGATGAAATTAAACTCACAACTCAGTTAGAAGAATGGGAAAAAAGAGAAGAAATCTTATGGAAGCAAAAATCTAGAATTCAATGGCTCAAAGAAGGAGATCGAAACACAATTTTCCTCCACAAATCTCTTCTAGCTCGAAGATATCACAACTTTATTTCTTCCTTAAAATCAGATTATGGAGATGGTGTTTATACTTGGGATGGCATGAAATCTATTGTTGTTGATTACTTTTCCAATATTTTTGCTGCTACTCCTCTTGACTCAACTTCACAACAAAATGTTCTTCAAGCAATCCCTTCTCTTATCACTTCTGAGGAGAAATCTATTTTGACTACTCCTGTTACTATCAATGAGCTTCAACAAGTAGTTTTTAAAATGCAAAAATAGAAAACCCCAGGTCCTTATGGTTGTCCTATTGAGTTCTACCAAGAGTTCTAGGATATCCTTCATGTTGATTTATTAGAGGTGGTGGAAGAAGCCAAGAAAGACAAAGAAATTTTGAAGGTTATCAATAAAACTTATATTACTCTTGTTCTAAAAGCTCAAGAGGTTGATCATATCTCAACTTTTAGACCTATTGCTTTATGTAATGTTCTTTTCAAAATCATTACTAAAATCATGGCAGAAATCTTGAAGCCTCTTTTGCATAAGATTATTTCCCCATAGCAAGGGGGATATGTGGAAGGATGTAAAATATTAGATGAGATAGTTCTTGCTCAGGAAGCCATCCATTCCATGGATATGCAAAATTCTCCTTCCATGTTCATTCGGTTAGACTTATCCAAAGCTTATGACAGAGTGGATTGGCACTTATCAAAGTTTTGAGGTAATTTTGTTTCTCTAAGGATTGGATGGATTGGATTATGGGATGTATCTCTTCAGTTTCCTACTTAGTTATTATCAATGGCAGTCCTTCTCAGTCTTTCCTAGCTTCTAAAGGTATTAGGCAATGTGACCCACTATCCCCTTATTTATTCATCATTATTTTTGAATTCTTAGGTAGGACTATAACCAAAAAGAGGGAAACCAAAAAACTTGAGGGAGTTACCATTGCTCATGGAGCTAGACCTATCTCTCATCTCCAATTTGTGGATGACTCTACTCTTTTAGGTAAAGCTATAGTTAAGGAAGCTTCTAATATTAAACAAATCATTAGCTATTTTTCTAAGGCTACTGGGTAGTTGATCAATGAAGACAAATCTAAAGTTATTTTCTTTCACTGCTCTACTAGATAGGAATCCATGGTCTTGGATAAATTAAGATATAAGAATACCTCTCTTCCAATCACTTATTTAGGTATTCCCATAAATATTCAAAGGTAAAAAATAAATATTGGAATTGGTTGTTGGACAAAGTCAAGAAGAAAATTGGAAAGTGGACCAAAAAGTGGCTTTCTTCTGAGGGTAGAATCACTTTGGTAAAATCAGTCCTTAAAGCTATTCCTATTTATGTTTCTTATGTTTTTAATATCCCAAAGGCTATTCTTCGAGAATTGGATCAAATCAGTCATCGTTTCCTTTGGAGTGGTACTAAGGAGAAAAGAAAATGGGCCTTGGTGAAATGGGATACTTTATGTCTTCCTAAAAGTGAAGGGGGGTTAGGATTCCAGTCTTCAATTAATAACAACAAAGCTTTAGATGCTAAATTATATTGGAGGATGTTGCATAACTCCAATGCTCTTTGGGACAATAATATCCATGCTAAATATGTTGAGAACAAAAGTCCTAAAGACCTTGTTCGCTATCAAATTCTTACCAAAGGTTCTCCCATTTTAGCAGTTCTTAAGACTGGTGAGGATTTGATAAAGAAAAAATTATTTTGGATCATTCATAATAGTCAACATGCAAATTTTTGGATAGATTCTTGGGATGGTCATAAGCCTTTGATAACTCAGTTTCCCAATTGGAGGCCTTGGATGGAGGAGCTTCACCGAGCTAATTGGATAAAGGTGGCTAATTACTGTCGGTACCATACTGGTAATTCAAAGGTTGGTAGATATTGGATCCCTATTGAGGACTAGCCTATTCAAATCCCAAAAAGGTAAAGACAAGATATCCAAGGTATCCTTCATATGAGATCCATCTCTTGGTCCCATGAAAAAGATTGTTTTGGATGGAAAAACACTACTAAGGGTGAGTATTTAGTTGCTCAAGGTTATTTGACCTTATGCCATAATAATCCCAACCATTCTTTTGACATATTTTATCAATTGTGGGCTCAAAATCTCTGGCCTAAGGTGAGGTTCTTTAATTGGCTTTTATTGCATCATAGGGTGCTTACTGGTGAGCAACTTATGAAGCGTGGTTTTCATGGCCCTTTTAGATGTGAAATGTGTGAAGAGAATGTAGAAAATATCAACCATGCTTTTATTGAGTGTGCTTTAGCCTCTGAGCTATGGATGAGAATGGCCACTTTACTTGGCTTACAGTGGTCCAATTTTTTTACTTTTGAACATCTTTGGAGGGATTGGCCTAATAAATAGGGTGTTGATCATTTTATTAGGCAGTTAGTTTGGATGGGTTCTACCATTCTTCTTTGGAATATTTGAAATGAAAGGAACAACCAAATTTTTAATCAAGATAGGAAGTATATTCACTATATTTGGAAAAATACCATAGCAAACTTAGTTGAATCAGTCCATCAACTCCTTAATCATCCCCAGAACTCCCACCAAATATGAGATCAAGTGATGCAAATATTGAATATTAAACCTGCCAAGGGCAACCAACTTAAATGGAATGTGAGTATTAGTAAGATGGATAAGACTAGAAATTGTCAACCTCCTCCTAAGAATTTTGGAAAAGTCAATACTGATGGAGCCTCTAGAGGGAACCCTGGAAAAGCTAGTGTGGGAGGAATTGGTAGACTTTCAGATGGCTCCCTGGTTTTTACTTTTGCTAAGAATTTGGGTATTCTTTCCAAGAACCTTGCTGAGGGTTATGGTATCCTCAGAGGCCTTTAGAAGGCTACAAAGTTTGGATGGGAAAAGGTGTTATTTGAGTCTGACTCTCAACTTATGATTAATCTAGTGAAGACTCCTTCTAAGAATCATAAGGTGGATTGGAGAATAAAAAGAATTATTGAGAAGATTCAGTTAATCCAGATGGGATTTTTTAAATTTGATTACAATCATGTGGTCAAAGATCAAAACAAGAGTGTTGATGCTTTAGCTAATTGGGATTTGGACAAAGGTGATCTTACTTGTTATGGCCACCCTCCTATATGGTGGGCTTCTCAAATCAGGGAAGCTCTTCTTTCTATCATTTCTTTGGATGGCTCCAGCTTTGAAGGTACCTAGTTTCTTCTTGTTTTTTTTTTGCTTCTCTTTGGTTCATTCAGTTTTTTTTAGTTCCCTAGCTCATTCTATTCTTTATTTTGTTTCCTCTGTTGATTCTTACCTTAATAGTCTTCTAGTCTAGATAGGTCATTGTTTTGTTCATTTTTTTTTTTCTTCTTTGTTTTTTTTGTTTAGTTTTTTAAGGTGGGTGGGTTCTTTTGTTTTGTTTTTTTTTTGTGTTCTTTGTGTTGTTTTTTGTTGTTTTTTTTTTTTAATGTTTTTTGTTATTGTTCTTGTGTTTTTTTCGTTCTTGTTCTTGGGTTTCTCTTTGTTTGTGTTATTTCGTGTTTTTATGTGTGAGTGTTTTCTATGTTTTTTGTTTTTGTTTATTGTTTGTTGTTGGTTGTTTTTTATTTTTATTTTTATTTTATTTTTTAGGTTTTGGTTGTGTTTATTTTTCATGTTTTTTTTGGGTTATGTCTTTGTAGTGTTCTATTGTTTTTGTCTTGTTTGTTTTTTGTTATGTGGTTCTTGTGTTTTTCTATGTGGTTTGTGTTGTGGTTTCTTTTATCTTATTGTGCATGTTTGGTTGTGATTTTGTTTTTGACACACTCAAGGAGCATGTTTTTTAATTTTATTTTATTATTTTTGTTTTTATTTACTTATTTTTAAATTGGTTTTGTGTGTTTGTTTGCTCCTTGAGTATGTCAAAGGTGGTAGTCCAGGTCCGAGTCCTGGGCATTTTTTGTGGAATGGATACCGCTGCCTCCTTGGGTCTTACCCGAAAGTGGCATCCCTTTTGGGATGTTTTCCACAAAAAAAAAAATGGAAGGCATGGTAAGGTCTTTGCTACCTAATTTGAGTTAACAGTAAATACATTGGACTTAGAAAAGCATGTTATCTTCCTACGAAAGTATTTGTAATTTAGGCAAATACCACATTCTATATTTTATTGAAAGACAAAAATTGTCATTTTTGTAATAGCTTGAATTCAAAGAAATATTTTCATAATTTAAAGAGAAGGCCAAGCAATATTTTGATGTTATATATTACTTCTTATTTTAAAATTATGAGACACTAAATATCAAATATTTTATTAAAAATGAATTTTTCCAAGTGATATTTTGAGATTATACACTACTCATCTTTTTTTATATTTGGAAAGTAAAACATCAAAAATTATGGAAAATATAATTTTCCTATGATCCATGAGTCGCCAATAATGTTCACCTGTAACATATTAATATAAGGATATATGAGTTAGTAAAGTATACCCACATAGATAATTGAAAGGGTTTAACCATCTATAAATGTGAGAATAATGAAATTGTGCAAAAATAAATATAATGGATTATTTTCTAATTATTCACCATCACATGAAGACTAGAAAGCAATGCATACAGTTACATGAATTTAAATTGCAAAAGATAAAAAAGTACAATCTAACGATTTTTTTTTGTATTTATTGTGCTTTTTAAGTAGAGTTTTTCACATTAACAATGTATTCAAATATATTTCATTCTTGTAACTAGTTTTGTTTGATATTGCAAATGACTTTAAGATGTTACTCTTGGTATTAGATGAAAAATAATCAATATGTAATATGCATTTTCACATTTTCGTCTTATTTAAACTAAAAAATGGTATTTCCTAATGGATAGGTTGCTCTACTTAAGAAAAGGCTTGAATATCTATCCATGGATATAAAAAAATAATAATAATTTGTAGCATAAATATAGAAGGAATATAGGTATATGCTTAGCAACTCTAGAAATTGCATTCCTTTAAGAGTAGATGCACCTAGAAAAACATAATAGTCAAGTGTATTGTATTACCTATCCTCTTATTTTTTGCTTCTTTTTCTATGGATTTCAAATTGGTAGAATTTTTCTTGACTAATTATACTAGTTTAAGGTATAAACAAGGCATTGGTTAAGAGAACATATTTTTTTCTAAATAGTATAAAACTACCATCAATAATATTATTGAACAATCCCAAGTAGAGATAGAGTAGCAGTGTCAAGTGCGAGAAATTTTACATTATGTTCATTAAGAACTTGATGATTTGTAAAATTCAAGAGACTTTTAGGATGATTCCTTTCAAGCTAAAGCAAATATTTAAACCTTGCAAGTAGTAGTATACCTTATTCAAATTATTTTACTCAACTTTTTTTTCTAAGAGTTTTCTTGTTAGTACCTCCATATTTTAAAAATAAATTTTCCTTGTGGATAATGCTCTAGGAAAAGGATAGAAAAGTTACAAACATATGAGAGCAAATTTTTATAGCTATTATAAAAAATATAGGCCTAAAAATAAAATTGAGCAAGTGAAATAGGCATGCATTTGAGAAGAGTAGATGGATTGATTCATGAATTCAAATGAGACAAGCATTAATATTGTTAAATTTAGTAAAGAGCTCAATGGGTAGTCCTATAAATTCTAAGAGTGATAATCATGATGCACATACTAATGATTCAAAATTAGACAACCAATATTCAAAGAGAGAGATAGAAGTCCATCCTATTGAGGATGAAATTTTGTATGAGAAAGAGATTTCTAAGGCCAAATACATATAGAATGCTAAGAATAACCAATGTCATGTCAAATCCTTTTCCCTTTATCATAAAGGGTTCAAGGCATAGTGAGTTAGATATGAAATTTAAATTACTTACTACACTATCTGAGAAAAGTGATTGTGTTTTGGAGCAATAATTATTAGGGAAGAGATATAATAGAAAAGTTAAAGCTCTCCATTGCAAAGAGAATCACTTTAAGGCATACATCCTTGGATATAAGTGTGATTAATTGGATATAATTCTTGGTTTAATAGGATTAGGAAAATCATATTTAGGTATACACATTCACCACTAGTAGATATTGGGAATTTTCTACATGTATAATTTGCATAGAAATTTTTGTAGTGTTCTATGATAAATGTTATGTGTTGGGAAGCCCTTAAAATATAAAGATCATTATTGCACCATTTTCACTTGGATAATCATTGAGACACAAGATAAATGGATGGTTTTACTACTTACTTTTAACTAAATAGTTATGTAAACAAAGCATGATGGAACTTGAGCAAATATATATTATTATAGATTGTGAGTTTTCTTCCTTGCCCATGACCTAAATTTTATTGACCTGCAATTTTTTTTTTCAAGATAAATATTTGGTATACTATGATTAGAACTTTATCCCTTGATATTAAAAATAAATGATTTTTATTCATCGATGTTCAAAACTCCACAAATATATCTTTTAACCATAAGAAATATAACTTTATTTGATATTGGTACTTGTTTTTTTAATTATTTCTTATATGTCCATATGCAAATTTCCATTTTGTACCTCTTTTTTGCTACTACTAGAGCCTTGGCATTCTCCATGCACATGGTATTCTTCCTTTTTGAAGGTATTTTCAAGATTTAGTCAGATTGCATTCACAATATAAATGTTCATAATGTTTTTGAAAATAAATAATGGTATTCATCCTTAATGATGTAACTTGTTAAAGAATAAATTGCACACAAGAAGAAAAATAGAGTCTCCCATAGGCTCTTACAAATTAGAGACAAAATACTTCTTGGTAGTTTAGTTTATTCTTTCCTATTAATATAAATTGCTTATGAATAAATTTCACATTGATATCTCTAGTGAAATAATATGTCAATGATGGAGAGAAACATGGTGATGGTTGTAGCTTGCAACATTTGGTTTATGAATTTATACTTGAACATGAAAATATTATTTTGAGGATTCAAAATAAATAAAAATATCCAAGTCTACCATGGGCCTAAACGATTTAAATTAGGCTAAAAAATCTATGAAACATTGTAGGAGAAGTAGCAGGACATATATTTGTCTAAAGCGAGAAGAAATAAGGAAAACAATTGTTTGGGAGGTAAGAAATTCAAATGCTTTTTGAGATCACCAAGAAATATTGAGAAATTATTCACAATTAGATTGGTGTAAGAGGTTTTAGATTTTTATATGAGGCCTCCATTGCATAATCATATATTTAGTTTAAAAGTCTCCCACAATTTCTCTATAACCTGTACCATCCTTATTCAAATTGCAAAAATTCTTTGAAGTAACTCCAATATTTTAAAGAAAGAAGTGGCACCAATATTTTGATTTCATATTGTGATCTAGTGATTAAAGGTGGTCCATTTCAATAGATGTTATTTTAGAGAAGAGAATTTGGTAGAGTATAGGCTAAAAAGCAAATTGGACATTAACCAAACCAATATAAATATTTAAAATTATTCTTAATTCTTAATAAGATCCCGCATTAATCTAATAGCCTATTGTAGGATAGGGTGCAAGTCTCAAACCATTAACTAGGGGAAGTACTTAGGCTATTTTCCCTAAAAATATTTATGAAGAGTATCCTAAGAACCCCAAATTAATTGGTCCAAGTGTATCACCAGTAAAAAGGGTCAATGATTCCATACCATATTTGTAGTTGTAACCCCAGGAGTGTATACACAGAGCTATAATTTGAAGGTAAACCCATGGTTGATTTCTCAATAGTTATTCTCTTGTGGAATTCTATTGGTAATCAAAGAGTAGTACTCATTGAAAAAACCTTTGTGGCTAGTGATATTTACCTTAAACCACTAGGAAGCCACAATTTGGGGCCTAGTTCATCAAATTGTTTTTATAGAAGTATCATATGTCACCAATAAAGCTTTAACATAGAATATAGGTTCACATAGAGGAGGAGGTTGAGAGAATGGGTGTAGAGGATGTGTAGGGATTGTATTTTAATGACGAGTATGGGGATATAAAAGGAGTTTTTGGAGGTAAAAATAGAGTTGTAGGAGGTGGTAATACAAGGTAACAGTAGGATTGGGGTATAGAGCAATACATTTGGATATGCAAAATTGGATTAGTGTATGGTTGAAGCTTCTACAATACAAGTAAGAAGTTAGAAGGATATAGCTATAATTTTTGATGATAAATATGTTAATGTGGATCTAACGAAACTCATGATACATCAAATCCTTATCCCCTTATTTTAAATGAGAAGAATCTAAATTTGTAGCATGAGAGTAGGAACCTAGACAAGGACAATAGAAAATGAGAATAATATTTGAAAGGGAAGAGAAGTGGTGAGGAAATAAAAAACAATGATTATTGACCACCTTTGAAACTAATAAGGGAGGAATATTTTTTAACATTCCTAAGAATTCTATAAAATAGCATAGAATATACTTAATAAAACTCTTATAGGGAAGTTCATAAGCTCCAGATAAACAAGGAAGAATATTAGGAAGTGGGTAGCTAATCACTATAAAGTTAAAGGTCAAGTGGAATTTTCCTTTCTATCAAAATTTTGTTTCCTCAATTCTTTTAACAACAAATAATATTTCCTTATATCTCTTCTAAGAGGCCCATGGTTTATGGGTAGATCTAGCATTTATCTTAAGAAATGAGCTCCTAGATTTAATCCTAACACAAAAAGGATAGAGGTGTCCCTAATATAGGTACAATTACTTGGTTTACCTCTAGAAGTTTTGGAAGAGGAAGTCTTTGAAAGTATAGCAAAATCCTTTGGGCACTTTATTATAGTGTAATTTGTCACCAAAGAAAGACAAAGGGTATTGTTTGCTAGGATGTGTGTTATGGTAGAATCAACACATAAACTGCAATAGAAGATCAAACTAATGTCAAGGTGAGGGGTGTGGAATCAAAGCATAATTTATGAGAAAAACCCATTTGGCTATAAAATCTATGTAAAAATGGATCATCTATTAAGGGATTGCCCAAATAGATAGAATATGAATAACATAGAAATCCATAGCAAAAATTAAGAAAGAAATAAAGGTCTAATATGGAAGAAAAAGGAGCAAATATCTAAGGAGAAGGATGAATAGTTTCATAAGAAAGAATTTGAGGAGAGGAGGGAGCCAAAATGTAATAAGGACGAAATAAAGGAAGATGGTATTGGTGAAGGTAAGGAAAACTTAGAAGGAGGGTAAAATTCTAACTCTAATAGAGGAATCTAATAACATAGAAAACCAATATGTTTAACAAAGGTCAAGCTCTCTGATACCATGTGATGAGGTAACTAAAAAGGAGGAATAAAATATGGATCGAATGGAAGAAATAGAGAAATAAATGGTAGAGGAGAGGGAGGCCCATGAATATTTGGATCTAGAAGTTGTGTCATGTATAGTTAATGAAGAAGAAGTGGATGCAGAATATTTAGGGAAAATACATACCTAAAAATATTGAGTGATAAAAAGTGCATGGATGTAGGAGTAGAGGGTGGAAAGAAGGTGGGTAGACCATATTTGAAGAAAAAACACTTAAATAAAACTAAGAAGGATTTAAATTATGGCAATTAAACAACCATAGTATTAAGTGGGTAAAAGTCCACTACAAGAAGTAAAATATGAAAGTCATATCATGGAATGTTAGGGGAATGAATGACCTTAAAAAAGAGATATTGGTAAGGTCCATGTTGAAGGACAACCAACCTAAAATAGTATTATTACAAAAATAAAATTATCTTGTGCGATGTGGGAGAGTATTTAGAGTGGAATATGGAAAAAGGGTAAGATTTTTTAGGAGGAATCCAGAGGAGCTTCAGGAGGATTGTTAACTATGTGGAATTTTGACCTATATGAGGGAGAATTTATCTCTCAAAGTATAAATCAATTATTAGTTCTAGTCTTGGTAAAGTCTTCAAAGTTAACTTTTCTTGTTATATGTGTCTATACTCTAAATGTAAGTATAATGATAAAGGAGTTTTGAAAAGAGTTATAATAGATGGGACAACAAGTTAGGGGGTTAATATGGATAGTGGTAAGAGAATTCAACAATCCATCAAGTCCAAGTGAGAATAAATGAGGGTCCTAGGGTTTCACTAAGAGTATGGAGGACCTTAGAAAGTTTATATTGGCATCAAGTCTTTATGATGTTGATTTGAGTGGCAATGCTTTCACATGGACTAACAAGACATTAGGGAAGGACTTGATACAAGTGATATTGGATAGGGTTTTAATATTTTTGAAGTGTTTTTAGAAAAATTGTTAGTATACTTTGGTACCATTTCCAAGAACAGGGTTAGACCATAATCCTCTTGTCTTTTGGTGTAGTTAGGAGGATAGAAAGAAAAACAACCCCTTAAAATTTGAATTCATGTGGCTTTAGCACCCAAGCATTTACGAGGAGATAGAAATATAGTAGATGCATTTGATCCAAGGATCCAAGATGTATATGGTTGTTGGGAAATTTAAACATGTGAAGAAGAAAGTAAAAAAAGTGGAACAAGGAGGTCTTTGAAAATATCTTATTGCAAAAGGAGTAGTTAAGAAAATAACTAAGTCAAATTAAAGAGGAAATTAGTAGAAATGGTATGGACCATGTCCTTTTTGATACAGAGAAAGTTATATAGGTATAATTGCATACAATAATGGCAATGGTGGAGACATACTAGAGGTAAAATTCAATTAACCAATGGTTAACAAAAGGAGATAGGAACACAATATTCTTTCATGTCTCTACCATAAGATATAAAAGTACAACAAGGATATCTTAAATTCAAAATGAGGATGGATAAGTAATAAGAGATGAAGATAAATTAGACAAGAGGCAGTGGATTTATTTAGATTATTGCTAACAAAGAACAAGGATGATGATCAGGAAGTTATGAAGGAATTAATTTAACATATCCTAAGGATTCTATCTAGAGACATGAATGCATAACTTGTCAAAGAGGTGAGTGAAGAGGAGGTTAAGAAAGAAATATTCTCATTTGAAAAATATAAAGCTCTAAGGCTTGATGGATTTCAAGTAGGTTTATTCCAAGCCTTCTAGAACATAGTGAGAAAGGATGTAGTAGTAGTAGTAAGAGAGTCACGTAATTTTGGGAAAGTGCTAAAATAAGATAATGATACTTTTCTAGTGTTCATTCTAAAGAAGCTTGGGTTGAAGGGATATAAATAATTTAGGCCAATTAGTGTATATAATGCCATTTATAAGATAATGTTAGCTTTTGGTGATGTATATTAAAGGAAAATCAACCACAAGATGTAAAATATACAGGCTATGATAACTATATGATAATAGCACTAAAATATGTATAAAAATTATAGAAAAGACTTCTGCAATAACTAAGTAAAATTCCATAAATGAAAACTCACAAAATAGTACAATGCAATATAATGGACAACTTGAAGACTCCAATAATTTTAAATGAAGAACTACATTGTACCTAATCACTACTATAATCTACCTCTCTATAGTAGCATTGTCTCTCTCTTCACTCTATACCTTAAAGGCCTATATATAGGAAGATATGTGCCTTGGACTTTACTCTACCAAAGAATATTCATATACCTATCCTATGACTCATGTACATGTGGAATACATGCACATTTACATCATTGCACATTCTAACACTTGTACATTTATTACATTGCATGAAGTAACTCAAACCTTACTCTAAAGTAAAATCATACTCTAGTTATGTATCCAAGGTGGTACATTAGCATGTACCAAATAATGTAATATACTCTAATATATAATATCAAAAGTGATTACATTAAGACTAAAATCTATTCTCCCAGAGATTATTTTAAAGCAATAAAGGGGCTTTGTGAAAGGTAGGCATATTTTGGATGGAGTAATCACACTCCATGAGACCATGCATTCAGTTAACATTAGTAAAAGGGAGGGAATGGTATTAAATCTTAACATGAACAAAGCCTATAAATGGATCTCATGGAATTTTCTAGATAGATTCCTAAAGAAGTTTAGCTTTAGTAGATGTTGGAGGCTATGGGTGAATAGTTTCTATGGAGGACATTAATTTTTAGTTATAATGAATAATTCTTCAATTGGATTTCTAGTAGTAGAAGGGGATTAAGGTAAGGAGACCCTCTATCCTTACATATCTTCATAATTATGAAAAAACATTGGGAAGGTGCATTGGAGCAACAAAGTAAGTAGGAGCCTTAAGTGGGTTGAAACCATCTATATCCATGAAAGGTATTACTCATCAATAAAATATGGATAACACAATTTTATTGGGGAGTTTCTCTATAGCTGAGATGAAGGAGTTTATGAGGATTCTAAATCTTTGTGAAAAAGCATCCCAAAAAATGATAAACATGGATAAGATTAAGATGTTCTTTTATAAACATTATAGAATTGATAGAAAATATTAGCAAAGGAGCTTGGGTATGGTGTTTTAACTCTCCCCTCTGTTTACTTGGACATGCCAATGTTCACTAGGGCATGCAAGGATTATATGTGGAATGTGTTGATTGATATAATACAGAGTAAATTAGTTGGTTTGAATGGGAATAAACTAAGTCAGGTAGGAAAGTTATAACTTCTTAAGAGTGCTCTCCAAGCACTCTCTGTGTATTTATTATTAGTGTTTCAGATCCCATTCAAAGTATCTAATATAGTAGAAAGTATTTAGAGAAATTTCCTATGGTTAGGAATAGAGGAGAAAAGCATAATTTCACTTGTAGCTTGGGAGAAAGTATGCAATGATAAATCAAGGGGAGAACATGGTCTTAGAAGAAAATGAGATATGAAAAACACCTTGGTAGAAAATATGGGATGGAGTCTAATGAAGGAAGGTCATGCCTTATGGGCAATAATTCTAAGAGATAAATACCTTGACAACCAAGAGGATAGTATATTTTTTACCACACTAGAGCCCTATCGAGGATCTTTATTATGGGACCATATAGTAAAGGGTAGAGAGCTACTATGGAAATGCATATAATGGAAGGTAGGAAATGATAGGTCTATCCACTTATAGGAAGATGCATGGCTAGAGAAGTACCCATTAGTGAAGTATGAGGAGTTAGCAAGTATCAAAGTAGAGCTAGAACATAATTATGGGAATATGATGAGTGATTATTTGGATATAGAAGAAGAAGAGGTAAGATGAAAGGAGCTAAAAATCCATAATCACTATGAGGATGAGCACAAAAATCTAAGAACTAAATTAAGAGTATATTATGTAGGCCTCAATGTAGCTAAGGATACAATAGTATGGGGAGCTACTCAAGAAGGGTCGTTCACTATTAAATTGGCCTATGATCTTTCACATGTAGTTCCTAAGGAGGGATTTCAATGGGAATAAATATGAGAAAAGAAAGTTATTCCAAAGTTTAAAATTTTCCTTTGGTTGGTAGTCCAAAATAAGATTTTAATAATAAATAACCTTCATAAGAGGGGTTTTCAATTCCCTAAAATATGTTACCTTTGTGAAGCTCATGAGGAATCAATGAGTCACATATTACTAGAATGTAATTACTCCCTCAAAATATTGTATGATATAATAAAGAATATGGGGGTGGTGTGGGTGTTTCCTAATAACATGGAAGGATGGATAGAACAATGGGAGAATCCTTTTTAAATTCTAAAATTGAATCAAATTTGAAATCTGATTCCATTCTCATCATGCATGGGGAGTTTGGTTGGAGAGAAATAAAATATTTTAAAGAGGATAATATATTTAAAACCAATAATAGAGATCATATCATTGCATCCATAGTGGATAATATTAAATCATTAGAAGTGCATGATATTTTAAAATCATTGGATGAGGCTAAATTAAGTGAAAATTGAAACCAAAGTCTAGTTGGAGGGAATGGCAATCTATGAGGAGGCTTGAGGAGCATAACCAAGTGGCAACCACCAAAATAAGGATGGATGGAACTATATTTTAATGGGGCTTCTAAAGGTAATCTAGGGAAGGTTGGAGGAGTAGAAATGCTAAGAGGTAGCTAGCGAATGGTAATTGGAGTTATGAGTGAATACTTGGGCATTATGACTAGTCATAACGCTGGAGCTAGAGCAGTGTTGGAAGGAGTAAATATGGTGGTTCAGATGGGGGCTAAGAGATTAATAATTGATAGAGACTCATTGAATATTGTTTATTGCCTCAATAAAAATTTGGTGGATAATTGGAGAGTAGTTGACATAGTAACAAATACACTAAAATACCTAAACTCATTGAAAGAGTTTTAAGTGGTACAAGTGTATAGAGAAGGAAATTGGGTGGCCAATTGGCTAGCCATTTAGGGAGCTCTCTGAGAGGAAGATAAAATATGGATACTGCCATATGAGATACATCTACATGTACTCCATTTAGTGGCAAGAGAGGGAGGATATTTAGAAAGTCAAGTCAATGGGTGAAAGTTCCAATTTTCAAAATATCCATAGTAAATTATCTTTGGAGATTTATGGAATTGCATGTTGTGGGGTACTTTATTTTGGAGATCTATGGGATTGGTCAACTTGTAGATGTAATAATTTTGAGAGATTAGTCTGCTAAGAATTCTATTTTTTTTAAATCTATGTTTGCAGAGGGACCCATTTTTTGGAGAATTGTGGATTTGTTTGTTGAGGTTTTCTAAAACATCTAAGAATTTTTCTATTGAGGGTTCCATATTCTATATTTCTATGGACTTATCTACTAAAGGTTCCATATTCTGAAGACCTGTGGACTTGTTTATTGAGGGTCTCATTTTCTAGAGATGTCTAGACTTGTGACTTTTTGGAAATCTTATGAGGTTTCGAGTGAGAAGGGTTCCATTTCCTAGAAATATATGGATTTGTGTGTCGAGGGATCTATTTTTCGAAGATATGTGGATTTGTGTGCTAAGGGATCAATTTTTTAAATATCTACAAACTTGTCTACTAAGGGTTCCATCTTCTAGAGACTCTTCGAATATATGAATGTAAAGCAGTTGTTAAGGAATGCAAATTTGTAGAGATTTTAAACTAGGTAATTCAATGCTTTGAATATCTTATAGCATTCAAAGGTGATAATTTTTTATTGGTAAGACTAGACAGAGCAATCTAGGGTTGTAAAAGGGTTCGATCCCTTTCAAAAACCCTAATTTTACCCTAATTAAGAAAAAATGATGTAACTTTTTTTCTGGTAAGTTAATAATTTTCATTAAGGTGGCATTTGAAAGGCATCCCAATGCCTTTAAAAAAATGATGTAACTTGTTCATTTAGAAACAGTGTTATTTTTATTTACTATCATGGTTCTAAATATTTTATTAATAGTGAGTAGACCATAATTAGAAAATAACTAGTAATTGTCTCCACATATCTAATGTATAGATGGGCACAAAGGAGCTTTTTATCCATTGTTAGAGGACCCTTGTTTGAGTGTACTATTGAATATGTGTATACAAATTGTGGATCTTAATTTATGTATTTCTATTTGGTATTCGTTTTTGTATTTAGCCTTACATTTTATAAGCTTTTTAATTGTATCTTCATTTTTTTGAAGGGCACAATGGAGCTTTTTATCCACTGTTAAAGGACCCTTTTTTGAGTGTACTATTGAACATGTGTATAATAATTGTGCATATTAATTTAGGTATTTCTACTTGGTATTATCTTTTGTATTTAGCCTTACATTTTGTAATTTTTTAATTGTATCTTCATTTTTGATGGCAAGCCGGGATTCACACAAACACATTCACAGTAATTTCATGGTAATTTCATTAAAAAAAAGAAAATAGCATGATACGGGTTACAGTATTCTCTCCAGTATACCACTTCTCCCCCAATCCCGAACTTCACCATCCCCCATCCTTACAGCATTTCGGGTTTTTAACGAGGCCCCCGATCCTCTCGGCCATCAATGCCCTGCCTAACAAATTCAAATTCTAATTTTTCCCTCCCTCGGTCGAACTCCCCAAATTTTCTCACAATAAATGGCCCCTGCCTTACCCACCATGAAACCCTCATTAAAGCTCTTCTCTGACCTGCAAACGCCGCCTTGGTCAGATCGTCCTTCCGCGCCTCTGTTTCGCCCATAACGTCCATGCTCTGTACTGTTGTGAAGACCATTCCCATCTTTAATACACGCGGTCGCCAATTTCAATTTCAATCTTCGTGGCAGCCCGCGCGTTTAATTAATTTCCTTTTCTGCTTTGTCTTCGGCTGACCGTGTCACTTTAATACACGTGGAGGACGCGTGTCACGTTTAATTAATTTCCTTTCTGCTTTGTCTTCGTACTTGTCACGATATCGTGACATGTCGCGATATCGCGACCCACTGTCCCTTTGCCTTCACCTTGGCGGAAAAAGTCACGATATCGCGACATGTCGCGATATCGCGACCCACTGTCCCTTTGCCTTCACCTTGGCGGAAAGAGTCGCGATATCGCGACATGTCGCGATGTCGCGACCCAACGGTCACCTCACTTCAACTTGCAAAAAGATGTCGCGATATCGCGACATGTCGCGATATCGCGACTCAAACTGGCCATTGCCCTTCCGAAGCTTTGGGGTCACGATTTCGCGACCCCAACGCAACTTGTGCCTTTACTCTAAAACTTCTCCTTCTTTTTACGAAATCTCCCTCTTGGGCCAAGATTTGAAACAAACCCAACACAAATACTTAGAAAATAAAAGCAAACAATAAAATGATTTGGAGGATGCAAGATTGCTCCTTGACCACCGGATGCTCCTGCATCAGACACCCGGGGTAGAATAAAAAAAGTGACCCTCACTTTTGTTCGGCTAAGGGGAGACCCAAGCGGTCAACCTCCGCCTTCGACAACCAAGTCGCATCTTCAGTTGGTCTGCCCCTCCACTTGATCAAGTACTCAGTATCCTGCCTGTTTCGGGTGCTCCGGCCTTCACGGGTATCTAATATTTCCTCGGCCTCATCTGTGCTTGGAGTAGAGGCTGGAAATTGCCATGGTTCTGGACTTTGCATGTCTGTACTTTCTCCCTCATGATATTCCACGAGATCTGAAATATTAAAAATAGGTGAAATATCAAGCCAACTCGGCAATTTCACTTCATACGCATTTCCTGACTCCCGCTTTCCCAGTATTTTGCATGGCCCAAACTTTTTCATCTTCAATTTATTGTAAGTCTTGGCAGGAAATCTCTCCTTCCTGAGATACACCATAACCTCATCTCCAATCTCGAACTCCTTGAACCGCCGCTTCTGGTCTGCCCTTGTCTTATATTGACTGTTCATTTTTGTAATCTGTCTTTTTACTTCCTCATGCAGACTTTTTATATGCTCTGCAAATTCTTCTGCCTCGGCACTACATTTTTCTCTTCTGTCCAACTTTCTTAGCTCAGACACATTCCTCGGGCTGTTTCCATATACTATCTGGAACGGTGATTTATTTGTGCTTTTATTAACTGAACTGTTATATGCAAACTCTGCCTGTGGTAAGACTAAATCCCATCCCTTGGGTTGATCCACTATCAAACACCGCAGTAAATTGCCCAGGCTTCTATTGACCACCTCCGTCTGTCCATCTGTCTGTGGATGGTATGCTGAACTGAATTTCAAGTCTGTCTTCAATTTCTTCCACAGAGTTCTCCAGAAATACCCAACAAACTTTGTATCTCTGTCTGAAACTATACTTCTCGGCAAACCGTGAAGTCGTACCACTTCTTTGAAGAACAACCCAGCAATGTGAACTGCATCACTTGTCTTTTGGCAGGGAATAAAATGTGCCATTTTGGAGAACCGGTCCACCACCACAAATATTGAATCATTTCCTCTCTGTGTTCTCGGCAATCCAAGAACAAAATCCATGCTTATGTCCTCCCATGGTCTCTCAGGCACAGGTAATGGCTGGTACAGTCCTGTATTTTGTTTCACACCCTTTGCCATCTGGCATATTCTGCAACTTTGCACAAACTTCCGTACATCTTGCCGAAGTTGTGGCCAGTAGTAATTTTCCTCAACCAAGGCAATGGTCTTATCCCTACCAAAATGCCCAGCCAATCCTCCGCTGTGCTTTTCTTTGATTAAATTCTCCCGCATGGAACTTCTGGGAATGCACAACTTACTGCCCTTGAACAGCATCCCGTCTTGGATTAAGAAATCCAACCATTTTGTTCTATCTATGGTAAGAGGTATTGAGCAAGCCTTCCAGGCTTCTGCAAAATCCGGATCTGCAGGGTATAGATCCTTCAGTTCTTCAAACCCCACTACTTCCACTGTCAATCTGGTCAGCAGAGTCTGCCTTCTGCTTAAGGCATCTGCAACCCTGTTTGACTTCCCACTTCTGTGCTTTAGTACAAAGGTATAACTTTGGAGGAACTCCACCCATTTCATGTGCCTTTGGTTCAGTTTTGTCTGACTGTTAATGTATTGCAAAGCCTGATGGTCAGTAAATAGCACAAACTCCTTTGGTAATAAATAATGTCTCCACTTTTTCAGGGCCTGAACTATAGCATAAAATTCTTGATCATAGACAGAATACTTCTTCCGAGCATCATTTAACTTTTCACTGAAATAAGCAACTGGCTTGCCTCCTTGACTCAGTACCGCCCCTATTGCACTGCCACTGGCATCACAGTCCACCTGAAATACCTTGTTGAAGTCTGGAAGTGCCAAAACAGGCTGTTCTGTAACTTTTCTCTTCAATGTGTCAAAGCTCCTTTCAGCCCCTGATGTCCATTTGAACTCCTTTTTATCTCCCCTCATTGTCTCGGTGAGAGGTGCACAAATACTGCTGAAGTTCTTTATGAACTTCCTATAAAAACTGGCCAGACCATGGAATGACCTCACTTCATTGTGCTCCTTGGAGTAGGCCATTCAATGATGGCTCTCACCTTTTCGGGGTCCATCTTCAGGCCTTCTGCTGAGATTACAAACCCCAAGTATACCAATTCCTTCTTGACAAAATTACACTTTTTCAAATTTATTAATAACTGTTCTTCTTGCAACTTTTCAAAGACTCTCCTGATATGCATCAGGTGTTCCTCCAGGGTCCGGCTAAATATCAATATATCATCTAAATAAACAATAACAAACTTTCCCAGAAATTCTTTCAGTACTTCATTCATCAGCCGCATGAAGGTACTTGGTGCATTGGACAGTCCAAAGGGCATGACTAACCACTCAAACAGGCCTTCTCTTGTCTTGAAGGCTGTCTTCCATTCATCCCCCTCTCGGATACGGATCTGATGATAACCACTTTTCAGGTCAATCTTTGTGAAGTACTCAGCTCCACTTAAAGAGTCCATGATATCATCCATTCTTGGTAACGGGAATCTGTACTTAATAGTAATTTTGTTGATGGCCCGTGAATCTGTACACATCCTCCATTCTCCATCCTTCTTTGGCGCCAGCACTGCAAGTACTGCGCATGGACTCAAACTTTCCCGAATTAATCCCTTTTCTAATAATTCTTGGACCTGTCTATTTAACTCCTCAGTCTCTACAGGTGTCATCCTGTGTGCAGCTTTATTTGGCAGGCTTGATCCTGGTACTAAATCTATATGGTGGCTAATTTTTCTCACGGGGGTAAGCCCTCAGGCACATTGTCGGACACAATGTCTGGAAATTCCTCCAGCAGATTTAGAACTTCTGTTGGGGTATCCCGGCATTCCTTCCCCCTAACTCTTGGAATTATTGCATAACATAAATGTTCATGCTTTAACCCATTCAGAAACTCTCTCCCCTCAACTAAACAGACTTTGGAAATATTACACACCTTTTCATCTGTATCCTTCAAGGGCTTTAGCTTATGGCGTACACCATTCTTTGTCAATGAGTAGGTGTTGGCACGGCCATCATGTACTGCACTCCGGTCAAACTGCCAGGGTCTCCCCAGCAACATGTGGCAAACATCCATGGGTAAGATGTCACACAGGACCTCATCACAATACTTCCCAACGTTAAATTTAACAGAACACTGCTCATTGACCAAGGCTCCGTGGTCCTTTTGTAACCATGCGACCCGGTATGGGTGTGGGTGTTTCTTCCTCTCTAACAGTAACTTCGTAACCATTTCCTCTGAAACCAGGTTATCCGTGCTACCATTATCAATAATGATATTGCAAACCTTGCCCGCACATTTACATCTAGTGCGGAATAAACTTTTCCTCTGGTCCGTGTCCTCCTCGTTCAACAGGACTCTTCTTACAACCATTGTTTCTCCTCTCTCCGCTTCTTCGGAATGCTCGGATTCAGCATCCTCCTCTCGCCACAGCGGCTCTGGTTGGGCCCTCAGGCCTCTTGTTTGTTCTTTCTCGGTGTTGTGGACATTCAAATGCCCTGTGTCCTTCTTCACCACAGTGGAAACATGTTCCACGAAATACTCCCCTTCCAAACCCTCGTCCAGATCCACCCCGTCCTCTTGGGTAGCTGTTCTGATCTCGGGGCTGATAAACATCTTCGTATTTTTGGTCCTGGTTACTACTGGCTTCCCCAGTCTTCTTCGGATCCTTGTACTTTTCTCCACTGGTCCTCCCACCAGTCCTTCCACCTCGGCCTCTTCCTCTTTGCTTGCCTTCAAACCGCCTGTTTAGCTTTTCTTCTACCTTCAAGGCAAATTGATAGGCATCCTCAATGGTGTTTACTCGAACCAGGCTCAGTTCTTCCTGGATACCAAGCCTCAACCCATTAATGTAACGGGCTACTTTCTCTTTATTTGCCTCTAAATGCCCTGTTCTAATAGAAATTTTGTAAAATTCTTCAGTGTACTCTTGGACAGTTTTGTTTGTCTGTCTCAAGCTCTGCATTTTTCTTAGCAGATCCAACTCGTAATCTGCCGGGATGAACTGTCTTTTAAGCTTCTCCACCATTCTATCCCATCTTGTTATTCTTTCTTTCCCCCTTCTGTTTCTCTCCAACTGCATTCCCCTCCACCAAATGCTGGCATGACCCTTTAACTTGGTCTTAGCAAATCTGACCCGGTTAGGGTCTTCAATCTCCTCATACTCGAAATATTCCTCTAAATCATTTATCCAGTCAATCACTTCTTCTGGATTCAGATTTCCCGAGTAGGTAGATACCTCCATTTTTGGCTGTTTTCCAATCTGAGAGATGGCCTTATACAACCGGGCCTGAGCAGGATCCACAGCTTCTGCTTCTTCCTCAGACTGTTCTTCCTCTTCAACTTCATCTTCACTTTCCTCTTCCCCTCCGGGTTCGCGCCTTCTGCGTAACTCTGCTTGCAAGGCTTGAACTTGTCTTTGCAAGGCCCGAAAGTCTTCGGCCGGCACCACATTTCCTGCTCCGCCACGGTTCCTTCGTGGAGGCATGATATATATATATATATATTTTTTTTTTTTTTTTCTCTGTATTATTTATTATTATTATTATTTTTTTAAGAATTCTTCCACAGATCCTGGTGCAACTGCCTCTCTCCGGCGATCTGTTACACGCTCAGGAGCTCCCGCTCTGATACCACTTGATGGCAAGCCGGGATTCACACAAACACATTCACAGTAATTTCATGGTAATTTCATTAAAAAAAAGAAAATAGCATGATACGGGTTACAGTATTCTCTCCAGTATACCACTTCTCCCCCAATCCCGAACTTCACCATCCCCATCCTTACAGCATTTCGGGTTTTTAACGAGGCCCCCGATCCTCTCGGCCATCAATGCCCTGCCTAACAAATTCAAATTCTAATTTTTCCCTCCCTCGGTCGAACTCCCCAAATTTTCTCACAATAAATGGCCCCTGCCTCACCCACCATGAAACCCTCATTAAAGCTCTTCTCTGACCTGCAAACGCCGCCTTGGTCAGATCGTCCTTCCGCGCCTCTGTTTCGCCCATAACGTCCATGCTCTGTACTGTTGTGAAGACCATTCCCATCTTTAATACACGCGGTCGCCAATTTCAATTTCAATCTTCGTGGCAGCCCGCGCGTTTAATTAATTTCCTTTTTTGCTTTGTCTTCGGCTGACCGTGTCACTTTAATACACGTGGAGGACGCGTGTCACTAAGGCCTTCCTTCTCATTTGAACGCGTTTCTGCGTTTAATTAATTTCCTTTTCTGCTTTGTCTTCATACTTGTCGCGATATCGCGACCCACTGTCCCTTTGCCTTCACCTTGGCGGAAAAAGTCACGATATCGCGACCCACTGTCCCTTTGCCTTCACCTTGGCGGAAAAGTCGCGATATCGCGACCCACTGTCCCTTTGCCTTCACCTTGGCGGAAAGAGTCGCGATATCGCGACATGTCGCGATATCGCGACCCACGGTCACCTCACTTCAATTTGCAAAAAGATGTCGCGATATCGCGACTCAAACTGGCCATTGCCCTTCCGAAGCCTTGGGGTCGCGATTTCGCGACCCCAACGCAACTTGTGCCTTTACTCTAAAACTTCTCCTTCTTTTTACGAAATCTCCCTCTTGGGCCAAGATTTGAAACAAACCCAACACAAATACTTAGAAAATAAAAGCAAACAATTAAATGATTTGGAGGATGCAAGATTGCTCCTTGACCACCGGATGCTCCTGCATCAATTTTGTTTTATCGGTATACAAGTTTGATTAGGTTGATGATGTGTGATTATAAATAGTTGTGTTATTTAGTTAGTATATATATATATATATATAGATAAGTATGAATTTTAATAGTTAAGTACTAAATATATATTGGACTATTAGCCTTCAATTAACATGTTTTAAAAAAATTCTAAGATCAAAAGTATTAAGGTTTACAAGTTAAGTTTTTTCTTTATTTCAATGAATGATATTTTTTCTTTGGTCTCTTTCAAACATATGTGTGTATATTTTATCTTTTTTTTTTTAAATAAATTATCATTTTTCTAGCATTTTAGCAGTCAACATCATATCAAGGGTTTGTATTATATTGTTTAAAAATGTGCAAGATTGAGTATGAGTGTCTTTTGAATACATTTTTATAGATTAGAAGCTATTGTATATGACAACTGAAAAGTCATTATTTTTATTAGTTCAATATAGCAATAGAAAATATGATTCAATAGAAATGTTTAGAAATAGTATTGGTATATTCTCAATTACTCAAAGAGGTTTTATTGTTGCAACACACAGACATACACACACAAATGAATTTCTAAAAGGTAAATGGACCATGGTTTAAATTAGTTTTATGATCATCTATAGTGTTGAAATATTTTATTACATTAATAAATGACATTGAAGTGATAACATATTCTATTTTAAACTACTACCATTACTATGGATGCAAGAGTATATTTGATATTTTGATCAATTTAGTCTACCTTTACTATGTATACAAGAGAATATTTGATATTGTGACCAATTTAGTCTATTATATATAGTTAACCTATGATTTTTGTAAAACATGATTGATTTTTTTAGCAAATAAATTTATTTTTTAGTCTTAAAAAGTTCTTAGAATTTTTCATTGATTATATAGGATTGAAATGGGCCCACCTATATTACATCATGATCATGATACCAAAACCACATTTTGATATGTTGCTATTATGCATATGTCACTCAACAAGATTTGAACTTGGAAATCCACCTTTAAAGCCCACATCTTTAAAAACTTGAGTTCATACCACTTGATAAATATAAAATTTCGCCCATGGTATTGGAACCTTGGCCTATGGTGTGAAAATCCTCATTTTTTACCACTTGCTATAACCCATGAGACAAATGTTAAGGTCCACATGAGATTGGAACCTTAGTTTGTGGTATGAAACTCCTTGTTTCCAACTAGTTATTCCAAATACCTAGCCTTCAAAAGTTTTAGATTATTCTTGATTTGACTTCAAAAATTTCTTAATTTATAATGGGTCAATTACTAGGTTGTCTTTAATGAAGGGGGCTTTCTTATTTTATGTGTAAGCATTAAAATCCCCTAATAAAATAATATGACATAAATATTTACACATGTTAATATCATTATTTATATTATCAATATAAATTTGTTATCTAGTTTATGCTTCTTGTTGAATTTTAAATTAGTAGTACAAAATAATAGATTAAAAAAATGTATATATTTTTTTAATTTTTCCTAATTCAAACTAGATATATTAGTTCTTATGGTCAATATCTACTGACCTGAAGTAGTTTTTCAAGTGTGTATTTTACTAAAAAATGATTTGTACTGCCTTGTTCTTTGCTCCTAAGAGTAATTAATTTAAAACCTCATATACTAATAATTTGACATTCATCTGACTCCCATGTTTTAGTGATAAAATTTCAATATCTATGTTGTTTGGCATCCAACTTAATTGTAGATTATTTCTCCACAATAAGTCTTGAAATTGCATTGAAAGGATACTAGTCATTCATAATCAAACTTTTCATTTATCTAAAAGACAAGATTCCTACTTGTAATGTATGTTAATCTCTTTCATTTTAGTGCTTTGTATAGAGTAACTTAATATTTAGGTATTAAGTCAAGTCATTAATAAGAAAATTAGTTGTACCCTTAAAAAAATAAATGGCTTTTTCGAAAATATATTTTTTTAAGTATAAGGATCATTTGTTGAGTTTAATTAGTTTTTATTTATTTTCATTAATTACTTCAATCCTCTCAAATTATAACATCTCATTTGTGTCAAATGATAGGATTTTAAAAGTTTGGTTCTTACCAAGTCAAGTGTATTTTATTTATCCTCTTCATCTATAATTACAACAAGCATCTTTTTGAATTGTTGTTTTTTCATTAAAAAGTTTGTTGACTTCATCTTTGATGTTGAATATTTTGTTGATTGTTATAAATTTTTCATTTGGGATTAATTTTTTTTATCAAGTTCTTATTGTTTAGACAATACATTTACTTTAATTGGTTATATGGAATGGAAATGGGCCTTGCTCATGTTACATCATGATCACAATATTAAACAATTTTAACAAACCAAAAATTGGCATTACAATAGTATATTATTATAGTATGCATTAGAGTTGAACCCTAGTGGGATCTTTGTGATCTAAAAATTCTCATGAGTTGAACTTTGATGGATTTTGAAGCCTTAATATCAATATGAAACTCACAAGATAATTTCCATAGAATCAAATATATGATAGCCACAATATAGTAAGATCAAGATAATAATATGAACAAAATAATATGATCCAACTAATATGTAAATTAAGGCTAATAATATATCAAATAACATTCATTAATAAGCAACAATATGAATGTATAAATAACCTAAATCATACAATATAATAAGACTTACAATATTAGTTGCTCAAATGTATGTAAACTTTATTACTCCTCTTTCTCTTACAAATGTATCATGAAACTCTCATACAATGACAATCCTCACTATGTAGACAATGTAAGCTTTGTAGGCTTTGTAAGCTATGTAAGTGATGTAGGCTATGTACACTATGGAGTAATATATAGCCATAGTAGAATGACTCTTTGGTTACTTGACTCTTCCTTCTCCTTATGCCAAGTCTCATGACTCTTGGCTTCTCTACTTAACACTTGCATACACATGACTCTATCTTGTATGCACACTTGGACATGACTCTTCACTTAACACTTTCTAATCTAAGAATACTTGTGCACACTTACATATGAGGCACTTGTGCACATCTACATACATAACACTTGCACACATGACACTTGTGCATTTCCTGCACATTATTACATTACATAAAATATTTACTCATACTCTAATCTAGGACACAATCCTAATCTAATATTTACAAGATGTACCATGAGAGCACATTAGCATATACCAAATAATATAATATTCTCCAACAAACTTCAACCCTATAAGCAATTTACAAAATGTACTATGAAAGTACATTAACATGTACTAATTAATATAATATTCTTCAATAAACTTCAACCCTATAAAACTTTAGATTGTTTAAATTATTTTTTATACCATACAAAAACTAAAATCATGCTAAAAATATTGCTTATTATAACTAAGTTAGAAAACAAAAATAAAAAAAAATAACGAAATATAATGCACATAACTAAGTCCTATGTTTACCTCATTTAAATTTGATCTATAAAACTTTCTTTAAACTTTTATGTGTTAAAATATATATGTTCAATAATATTACTATACATGTTTGAATTATTCTCTCCACTTCAACATTTAATAGTCAAAATATAGGACCTATAAAAAAATATATATATTTTTTAATTAAGGTGGTTTGCCCCTCAAATGTTTAATAGTCAAAATATAGGACATATATATATATATTTTTAATTAAGGTGGTTTGCCCCTTTGACGGTCAAATGTTTATGTGGGTATACAATGCTTGTCTGATTAGATAGGTGTATGAATAATGCTAAATAGTCTTGTCCAAAACATTGATAACCTTGGAAAACATTTTGTAAAGTTCTACTTATAAACAAAGTTCTAAAAGTTTGGAAGTTCTTAATAAGGTGGATTTGTAAAATATATTCGAGTGTTCAACCTAAAATCCATGTGCTAAGAGACAAACTTATACTGCATAGTCAAAGGGAAGTTTCGCCGGTTGCGTTCTAAATCAAATATGTATAATGGGAGTAGCATGCGGTTGGTCCCAATCGTTTTCAAATTAGACGGGGTTTGTCCTCTTGCGGCTCTATACAAGACATTGTAGGGATACACGTGTAAAAGTAGATCGTGTAATAATCTAATTTAGAAATTTGGTGTGGTCAACATTGGAACGGTCGTGAATTATTTAAGTTAGAGTTGACATAGTCGAGTTATCGCCAAGTGTCGAAGTGGAGAAGCGCATGCATGCGCGTGATGTTGTCTCTTCTCCTTGTTGCTCTTCGTAAGCCCTAAATCCTCGGCGAGGACAGGAAGGGACCCTCGACTCCCATTCCCCGCTTCCTCTCTCGACTTTTTCCTGCCCTGCCTGCTGTCCGCTCTCGTCTTCTTCCTGCCCTGCCTGCTGCCCTCTGCCGTCTGCTCCACTACCGCCGTCTATAAATGTTACTGCCATTGGCGCCCAGAGAACATTCATCCATTTCGTTTCATTCCATTTCCATTCTCTGTATTTTTGTACTTGTGGATAATATGGGCTTATTTCATGGTGAAAGTGATGTTCCACCCCTTGAAGTGGAGTATGGGGAGTTACTCAAGAGAGGGGATTTGAGAGACGAAGCAGGAGCAAGATGTGAGAGCAAGAGCTGCGACGGTGAACTTCCTTTGATAGATGTGGGTCGTTTACTGAGTGGTGATGCCACGGAAAGAATCAAGTATGCAAATGATATGGCCATGGCTGCCAGGGAGTGGGGTTTTTTTCAGCTGATAAACCATGGAGTTCCTTCCAATGTTATCCATAAAGTCCAAGCTGAGCAGAAGAGAATGTTTAATCTTCCTTTTGAAGTTAAGCTCAACATGGATTGTTATAAATGGGGAACTACCGTTGCCCACCAGTTATGCTGGATGGAAGCTTTCCATGTGCCTCTTGCCCACTCACACCAATTGTATCAATTCGCCTCCACCTTCAGGTATATAATCTACTCTACTCTCCTCTCTTTTTAATGTGATGATGCAAGTTTACTGGCATATTCTATGATTGAAATTTTGTTGGAAGTTAATATATATTTATAAAGGGCCTTTTAACCAGTTAATGTGACGATGCAACTCTAATGACATATTTCATGATTGAAATTTCGTTCCACGTTAATATCTATCTATAGAGAACCTTCTAACCAGTTAATGTGATGATGCAAGTCTAGTAGCATATTCCATGATTGAAATTTCGGTTTCACGTTAATACCTATTTATATAGGGTTTTCTAACCAATTAATGTGATGATGCAAATCTAACGACATATTCCGTGATTGAAATATACCTATCTATCTATTAGATATTATATTAACGAAGTATGGATGAACTTACCAGGACAGCAACTGAAGACTACAGGCAGGCAATGGGCGAGTTAGCACAAAAGCTTGTAGGAATTCTAGCAGAGAAGCTTTCAACGGAGTCCTCCATTAAGGCCTCCGCCTATTTCAGGACTCACTGCACATATGAGACGTCAATCCTTCGTCTAAACCGATATCCCGAATGTTCAGTGTCTTCCTCTCATGTGCTTGGATTAGTATCACATACTGATAGTGATTTTCTTACGATTCTGCACCAAGACCAAGTGGGCGGACTTGAGATAATGAAGGATTGCAAGTGGGTTTCCGTAAAGCCAAGGCCAGATGCTCTCATCGTCAATATTGGAGACCTTCTACAGGTTGGAATGGATATGGATTTTATTATTCTAAATTTTTTATGTTAAATAAATATTTATGATTGAAATAGATATGGATTTCATTATTTTAATTTATTAAATTTAGAATTTCTTCCCACATTAATTAATACTTATCTATGTTATGGTTACATATATATGCAGGCATGGAGCAACGATGTTTATAGAAGCGTCCAACACAGAGCAGTAGCAAACAATATCAAGCAACGCATGTCAATTGCATTTTTCATGTGCCCTTCACAAGATACATTCATTACTGAATATGATTCTCATTCTCATTCTCATTCAAACCCACCGCATTACAGGCCTTTCACATTCAGAGATTTTAAGGCACAAGTAAATGAAGACGTGCGGTTGACTGGGAATAAGGTTGGTCTTCCTCGATTTAGATTATATTAGTCGAGTGATGGGATTAGTACCTACTGCATATACTTCTTCTTCCGTGTCAAAGTAGAATTTCAGAATTTTGCGGATGCAAATTGCGATCCATGTCATTCTTGATTGCAACGACTACAGCTAAATGGGATTGGATAAAACGCCTCATTCTTGATTGCAACGACTACAGCTAAATGGGATTGATATGGGGATTGGATTAACCAACGCCAAAAATAATTCCCTGATATTTGATTTTTTCTTTCTTACTGTTATTATTATAACAGATGGTTCCAAAAAATAATCCCCTGATATCTGATTTTTTCTTTCTTACTATTATTATTATTATTATTATAACAGATGGTTCCATTGACTAGTCAAATTAACACAGCTTCTACCTAGACAGGAGGGGAAAGTAATTTTATACTTACCAAAGTTGGACTTTGCAATTATGTAAACTACTCTTTTTCAACAAAAAGAGAATCTGACGACCGTAACATAACTCTGTCTCTTCATTTAAATGAATTAATTTTTCTGTGCTCGTGTCACATCCATAGCCTGTACAGAATAATTTAATTCTATCTCAAATTTGGTATTTTTAACTTTAGGAGACTAAAATTGGAGTGATTTTTCTTTACATTATTACTTTTATACTTTATAACGATTGATGCTGATGAAGCTAATTCGGGTAATTATAACCTAGTTTTACAGATATTGAATTTCTTTATTATTTCTTAAACTTTGTTTGGCTAATTTGATTTAATATGTTATATATAACTTTTTAACTTTAAATAGGAAAGTATTTAATTTTATATTTAATGTAGTTGAAAAGTTGTATTTGTGTATATAATTTAAATTATATTAGTTTTAAAAGATAAAGGTAAAGTAGTTTTTGATGTGCATTACATTATATAAATTGATTTTAATAGAAGATGTTATTTATTCAACTAAACTCTCATTACTAAAATATGGTATACAACTATATCCATCATTGGATTCAAACCTTGGATCTATTATATAAATAATAAGAATTGGTTCTTGGATAAGTGGATGAACAATTGCAAATTAGTATAATTTTTATAATATTATTAATATTTGATAGTGTTTTTATTTCATAACATACAGCTTAAGATATTGCAAAGGGAATTGACACTAACTTATGGGTTGAAATGATTCCTCTAGACTCGTATATGATGGGGACTACAAATGTAATGTTTTCACCAAGTCACAATATTTATAGGCCTAAACATATGATAACTTAGATCCCAACACTTAATAGTTATTAATAGTTAGATGTTAGTAATCCCTATAGCCTCTTTCTTCAACACAAGGAAAGTTTTATTTTTGTCATTTGCTGTGAAAGCTAATGAAACTACAACAAAAATCAAATATGAAACTTGTTTTTATGGTGACTCAAGAGACTACTCATGCGAGATAGACAATTAGAGTTATATTCTAAGGGTTGAGATAAACCCATTTTTAATTTGTTGAAACTTGATGCCAATTTCAAGAATTACAAGAATACTCCAAATAATAGGTTTAAGGTTTGAATTTGGAAGAGGGTAAGGTAATACATCAAACTTTGTTAACTAAAGTATTGGGATATCTAGGTTTTGGTAGATTAACGTATATTAGATAAAAAAACATTTTCTCATTTGGTTGGAAACATTAAAAACTACTTCCCTTCCATTTTTTATTTAGAGAAAATTGTTTTTAAATATTTCTACTATTGGTGTAAAATTTTTATACATCTATTTTTAAAATACAAATGATTTAAAAAATAAAATTAACAATTTAAAATTATGTGTGTGTTTTAAATTAAAATTATTCAACCCATTACTATATAGATACATTTATATATTATAACAATAATTATTATTTAAAAAATAAAAATTAAAAGGAAAAAGAAAGGTGAAAAGTGGTTTTAATGTTAACCAAACTATAGGCCATACGAGACAATACATTTATATATAATGTATTGTCATTGTCAAATTATATTTGCATCAAAGCACACTAGAGCATGGCGTACAACCCCACCTCCACAAGATTCAAACCTTGTACCTCCCTCTTGAAGTTTCAAAGTCTTCACCATTATGCCCATTATATAAAAATAATTATATCAAAACTAAATATTTTTAAATTACCCAATTTGCTAGAGGAAAATAATGGTGAATGAGGAGTTTCATGTGATAAACCTAAGTTCCAATTCCATGGGTGAACCTTAACTTTAAAATGAGTGAATCTCAAGAATTTTAGTGGAAGCAAGGAGAAGGGAAAAAGTGCAAGCAAGGAGTAGGAAATGAGTATGAGTGTCCAATAAATTAGAGGAAAATAATGGTGAATGAGGAGTTTCATGTGATAAACCTACGTTCCAATCCCATGGGTGAACCTTAACATTAAAATGAATGAATCTCAACAATTTTAGTGTAAGCAAGGAGAAGGAAGAAAGTGCAAACAAGGAGCAAGAAATGAGTATGAGTGCAAGTGCAAGTAAGAAGGTAGTCAATGCAACAACAAAGCAAGAAGCGAGAGCCAATGGGATAAAAGAGAGAGTTTGAGCAAGGAATCAACATCACCTTAAGATTGTTTGCTTTAATTCTGGAGAAATTCAAAGAATGGTTAATTTTCACAAGGGAACCTACATATTATGCAAGGAAAGCCATTTATAAAAGTCTTAGTTGGAAGTAAGGATTCTTTAATTAGAAGTAATGATGCACTAGTTAACATGAAAAGGAATTTTATGAAGTTATTCTAATCGCTACCCAAAGGAAAATATCTCATAAAAGTAAATATCAAGGATGATATAATAGATCATGACACATTAATTCTTAAATTTAGGGGCTTAATATGTAAGTTCAATGGATACTAGTTACCTTATTTAGTGATTCAAAAGTGGATTCAATGAAAGTGGGGTTTGAGTCAACATTATTCTATCACTTTCCTTATAAATAAATATTTTCTTGTTAATTTTTCTAGTTAAAAAGATATTGTTAAAGTAATAGGTGATGGTCCATGGTTTAAAGGGAGATATACCTTGTATATAAAACCATGGAGTAAGAAGTTTTTTGTGAAATAAAATATCTTAAAAGGATTTCAATGTAAGTTAGGATTTTTGGACTTCCTTATCAACTTATCAATAAGGGGAGTTTAAAAAATACTACTAATACTCTAAGGGAGTTCATTTAGGAGAGACCATATATTGAGTAAAAGTGTGGATGAGGCCGAATCATGGTTAGGTTTAACAGGTCCATTAATAAACTATTTACTCTTGCACTAGAGTCCATAATTTAAAGAGATAAGTCCAAAACCTAATCTAGAACAAGATAATATGTTATATTTCAATCATTATTTATATAAGAGAGAAGTAATTTAGATATCTAGAACTTATGATAGCATAGTAATGCTAACAAAATTTCCATAATAATTAAATGTTACCTCCTAAGTTACAAAATAACTGCTACAACAAAAATAGTTGAAGATCCCACAAGGAAACAATGAATATTCTTGTAAAAAATAGATTAGAGTACAATGCATAATCTAACCTAGAACCCTATAATTAGTAAATTAGAGGATAGTGTAGAATATAATATAAAACAAGATGATGTATTGAATTTTAATCCTAATCTATGTTAGATAGGAGTTATAGATACCTAACACTAACAATAATGTAGTAGCATTAATGGAAGTGCTATAATAGTGCAACACTACCTTTTATAAAAAAGTTATAAAATTATTGCTACAACTAAAATAGTTAGACCGTACGTAGAATAAACAAAGTTTAACAATAGAAATAATAAAGTTTGATTATAGATAATATAACATCTAAGGGCTAACATATATTTTTTGGTAGATAAGATACTATAGCATTAATACCAAGTTTTACAGGTTGACCCAAAACCTTTTACAAAAATCATCCCAGGGCTGTTGATGAACATGTCCTTACTAAGGATCCTATATATGTAAAATATACATACCGCCAAAGCCATTACATCCGGTAAGGCACATAGCCTATTATCAAAAAGAAACTTCCCATACAATATTTTGGGTATACCCCGAGAAAACACACCTGCATCATAATTACAAAAAAAAAAACAAACACATATCCCTTCCTTGAAACAGTGGAGAAACAAAAAGCTGCAGACACACATAGCAGAGTACTGGAAAAAACTCCCACAAGCTCTGTATTGATAGTTACTCTTAATAATTCTTTGGTAATTGCTTTCTTCTATATATGACATGCTTTGGGACCACATCCCGTATTGGCCAATCAGCCTTGGAGAAGTGAACCTACTGGCTAGATTTATGGTAGTGGCTATCTGGTTGTCCACATGGCTTTGGTTTGAAGTCTTATATTTCTATTTCTTTCCTGCCCTATGATTATCAACCAACCTCAAATTATTAAGACAACTAGGAGCCATGTTATATGACATGTGATTGTCCCCATTAGTCTTTGTGGTATTTCCAAGCAGCATCCACCAAGACTAACAACTCGAATAATTTTTATTGTGAGTCCATTTCAAAAAAGAGACGGGAATACTCATAGCATTTGAACTTATAATGCCTTCCCTGTTGGTAAATTTGACTATCATTCTTGGCATTCTTGTCGAATAAGATCCTCTACCTCGCTCGGGACACCGTGTTCCCATTTGAAAAGTCCGTCACCATCTACACCCAAATTGGCCAGCTTATCAACAACTTTGTTAGCTTCCTGAAAGACATGTTGGGATTTTTTGTCTTGTGTTCCCTGGAAAAGGATCCTAGCCTTTTCATACTATCTATATGTTAAGGGCTAACATATAGATAGTATAAGATTATAGAAAAAAGCATTGGCTTGTATCAACACTTTTGAATTCATTCTTATGCTTTCAAAGGAACCAGTAAATATAATGCTAATAAGTATAATGTATTCAAGGATTTGAGGTCCAATCTCATAAAATATACCATTAGAACATATTAAAAATATGAGATTTAAAAAGTCATGGCATGATTTTGGTAGATCTTTTCCAATGAGAATATGATATTCTAGCTAACAATATTTTCTTATCATGCAATTTATTTTTCTTGAAAACACTTTGTTAATGAGAAATCATTATGGTAGAAATACAAGAGGGTTATATTTATAGATTTTTAGAGGATCATAGAGGATAAGGTTATCAATTTTGTGGATCAATTTTTTTTTCTACTTTGAAAGATTACTTTATGTTAAAAAGTAACAAGTTTATACTTGGCAACTTAGTTGGTTCAGGAAGGATACAAATACCCAAAAAATGTCCTAGTTTAAGCACTCATATATGGGACAAGTTGGTATATGGAGAGGAATATTTTGATGAATTGTTGGAATGAATTCAACTCTAGTCAATTACTTGATATTTTTGTAATTTTATTTTGAACAATAATGGTAGTAGGTAAAAGTGTTATTGCATTTTTTAAAAATTAGTAACGATACAAAAATGTTTTGGTTGATAGGCTAACAAGTTGGCATGGAACCAAAAGAAGTGTTTTAAAATTCAAAAAATAATGTTGTGCATACTACTATAGCACTATTGCATTAATATCTCTAAGATAATGCTTATGTTAAAATATGATGAAGCTCTTTCATTGTCAATTTAATTTAGTTTTTTTCCATGATGCTTGGTGGTGTTTGTATATATTTAAGATAAGTTATGTTACTGTTGGGGGCTAGATGTTACCGTTATACCCCTCTGACACTATGACCCCTTGTGGTTGTAGTTCAACCCTTCATCTTCTTAAGTGGGTGCATCTGGTTCCCTACAGCTCATGGAGGGGGGTGCCAATCCTAGGAAGTCTAAAGAAGTGTGGGACACAACCCCTACCAAATGACCTCCAAGGTTTTTTACCCAAGGATGGATCCTTGCTTTGAATTTGAACTTCTTTGCTTGTATACCTATTGCTACGCTAACCTACTTTGATTGATTGTTACAGGGAAAATGAAATAGGGAAAGAACATGTGAAATAATGCAAAAAGTAAACTTGCAAAAAGGAATATCTACCTAGTCTATCTAAGGGTGGTGATGTGCCAAAGACCTAATAATACCCTCCTATGTGACTATCCCCATTAGTCTTTGTGGTATTTCCAAGAAGCATCCACCAAGACTGACAACTCGGATAATTTTTATTATGAGTCCATTTCAAAAAAGAGATGGGAATACTCATAGCCTTCAAACTTACAGTGCCTTCCCTATTGGTAAATTCAACTATCATTCTTGGCATTCATGTTGAATAAGCTCCTCTACCTCGCTCGGGACATCGTGTTCCCATTTGAAAAGTTCGTCACCATCGAAACCCAAATTGGTCAGCTTATTAGCAACTTTGTTAGCTTCCCGAAAGACATGTTGGGCTTTTCTATCCTGTCTTCCATGGAAAAGGATCCTAGCCTCTTCATCCTATCTATATGTTAAGGGCTAACATATATATAGTATAATATTATAGACAAAATAATTGGCTTGTGTCAACACTTTTGAATTCATTCTTATGCTTTCAAAGGAATAATTAAAATATAATGCTACTAAGTATAATGTATTCAAGGATTTGAGGTCCAATATCATAAAATATACCATTAGAACATATTAAAAATATGAGATTTAATAGGAACTATTTTGAAGTAGCATGTAAATAAATATTATTCCTATAATAACAAAAATACAAAAAGCAATCTAAAAGCTAAATGTAAGATGAATTTTGGAGATGGCTTATGCAAGGGGTGCTATGTCAAAAAGTCTCTTGTCATGATATCTCTATGTTACAACTTGAATGATGAGAAATGCAAATTCATGGCATGATTTTGGTAGATCTTTTCCAATGAGAATATGATATTCTAGCTAACAATATTTTCTTATCATGCAATTTATTTTTCTTGAAAACACTTTTTTAATGAGAAATCATTATGATAGAAAGGCAAGAGGGTTCTAGTTATATATTTTTAGAGGATCATAGAGGATAAGGTTATCAATTTTTTGGATCAATTTTTTTTTCTACTTTGAAATATTACTTTATGTAAAAAAGTAACAAGTTTATACTTGGCAACTTAGTTGGTTCAGGTTGGATACAAATACCCAAAAAAATTCCTAGTTTAAGCACTCATAGATGGGACAAGTTGGTATATGGAGAGGAATATTTTGATGAATTATTGGAAGGAATTCAAATCTAGTCAATTACTTGCTATTTTTGTTATTTTCTTTTGAACAATAATGGTAGTAGGTAAAAGTGTTATTGCATTATTTAAAAATTAGTAACGATACAAAAATGTTTTGCTTGATAGGCTAACAAGTTGGCATGGAACCAAAAGAAATGTTTTAAAATTCAAAAAATAATGTTGTGCCTACTACTATAGCACTATTGCATTAATATCTCTAAGATAATGCTTATGTTAAATATGATGAAGCTCTTTCATTGTCAATTTAATTTAGTTTTTTTCTAAGATGCTTGGTGGTGTTTGGATATGTTTAAGATAAGTTATGTTATTGTTGGGGGCTAGATGTTACTGTTATACCCCTCAATCACTATGACCCCTTGTGGTTGTAGTTCAACCCTTCATCTTTCTGAGTGGGTGCATCTGGTTCCCTATGCCTCATCGAGGGGGGTGCCAATCCTAGGAAGTCTAAGGATGTGTGGGACACAACCCCTACCAAATGACCTCCAAGGTTTTTTACCCAAGGATGGATCCTTGCTTTGAATGTGATCTTCTTTGCTTGTATTCCTATTTCTACGCTAACCTACTTTGATTGATTGTTATAGGGAAAGAACATGTGAAATAATATGAAAAGTAAACTTGCAAAAAGGAAAATCTACCTAGTCTATCTAAGGGTGGTGATGTGCCAAAGACCTAATAATACCCTCCTATGTCATGGCAATTTGAGTGAACACATGCATAGTGACTTATAGTGCACAAGGAACATAGGTCCCCCCAAGATCATGTGATAAAACTAAACATCCACATTAGAACTAGGACAAGGATTTCATAAGTAATAACAAATTCTTATTAGTGTGAAAATTGAGTTAAATACATGCAAAGTAAAGAGGTTTAGAAACACCTTGTCCAACTACACAAGGCTCAATCTAGACCGAGACATAAGAGAGAATGAAAGAAAGCACCCCTTTGGAGAATGAGTGGTTTTTTTATAAATTACAATGAGAAGAATGATACATATTTATACATAATACATGAGGTCTTTTCTCCCCAAATATTCAAAATGCCTCCTTTCAAAATTCCTACTTATAATACTTTTGCATTAATGATGTATAATCCTTAGGCTTTAAAATCTGGAGCCACTTGATATTATGGCCTTATCACCTATGCTAGAGATCTATTGTAGTGATATTTTACCATTAATGAGTTTGGACCCATAACTACCTATTTGGAAAAATCATGATAGCGTCTTATATGGTGTAGCTTCTCATAGATAATAGACCACACATTTAGGGGATCGTACACCCCCACATAATATGCAGGGCCTAGGCTGCTTATGTATTCCTTGGTTTGATTGGAACTCTTCATGTTGGTTTCTTATTTTTGCTTCATCCCATTATTTTGGTTACTACCACTAGCCAAATGACTAATTATTTGATTTTATAGAGCAACCCTAGGCCAAAATTATTTTTGAGGCTCCACCACCTAGTATGTTATGGTGCCTTGAATTTTTACTAAAAATTTGTTATGATTTGTTGTTATGAGCCTTCACCATGTAGGTCTAGATATTGGAATTTTGTGTGTACATTCGCTTGCACTCTTCTCTAGGGGGGTTCATCTGTTTTCATTTGGATTTCACCCAAACCTAGGATATTTTGAGCTCCTACTAGAACCAAACTTCAAAAGGGGCCAATTGGCCTTACTTCACCTAAGGAGAATGAGAACTCACTATCGTTATGGTGAATCATAGGGAATCCTCAGCTAGATGAGGACAAGAAAACCCAGAAGCCACCACCTTATCCTTGGGAATGGAGTCAAAAATTAGAAAAATCCCTACTTTTACAAAATTATAAATTTCTTTAAGATTCGCTTGTTCTTAAAATGTGTGATGACTTTGGGTTACACCCTTTCATTGATCCCTTTTTTTAGCACAATTCTTTCCTTCTTCCTGCTCTTCCCTTTACCTAATTTATGGTGCCACACTAATGCTTTTATGTTGTACCTCTGGGTCTTTACCTTGGATAATTATTATGCCTTTAAATGTAAATACCTAGAGGTTCTCTCTTCTTTAGCACTGTGATTAAGTTGACCAATTCTTGGGTTGAGGTAAACAAATTTTCTATGGAAGCTTGACCATTTCTACCATAGATCACATGTTCCTATTGGTGTTAGTAGTCCTTTGCATAGTCATAATGAGCTCCTTCTTCCTCCATTGTTCTTGAATTTTGTAAAAAAATGCAAAGCCAATTATTTATGGAGGACATATTTATATTTGCACCCACTCACGAAGACAATGAGTGGGTGCTAGATCATTTTTAAAGAAGGTACCTTGCCAAAGATATGAGATATGAGATGATGAGTGGGTGCTAGATCATTTATGGATTGGATTACTTCCATAACATAGGGAGCTTTAGGATATGCCTTTGGAATCCATCCCTTATCAATATTTTTATCATCCTCATGTTATCAACTACTTGGAAGATAATAGGGATTCCTAGTCTTATCTTCTTGTATTGCCCTAAAGCTTTCCTCCTATAGATGTATGAAGGAGTAAGAAGTAGAATTTCTTCTTAGGAAGGTTGCTTTCATAAAAAAATTGATGGGAAGACCTCCATACTCAGGTGTCATTATTTTCTACCCTGGTAATTTTCTTGTAATGATATTTGCTACGAGTGAATCAGGGGTGATATTAGTTTTTATATTTCTTGACTCTTTCATTGATGTGCCAAATTCTATTTTCCATGCAATTATTTCTAATTTGAACTCCTTGGCACATAATTCAATACTTTTCACATGTATGTTGGCCTCATTCATTTCTTCTCTTTACATGTCACTACTTGGTTCCACCAATTTCAGAATTACACTTGGTAACACCAACTTTATTTGTAATGGCTAAGTATTTACACTTTGGTACACAAAACCTGACATATTATCTTACACTATATTTGTCATGTGTCACTCCATTAGAATCTATAATTATCAGACCAAAGTGATCCAAACTTTTTCTTTTCCCTCATGTCCATCTTCTTGAACATGTGGCATGCTTCTTCCCAAGGCCCTTTGTTGTTTGGCCACATCAGAGAATGAGTCCCTAGGCTCATGCTAAATATTGCATCAAGATTTTGTATGGGTATTTCATATGATTGGAGACTTATGTACCTCATTCCATTGCTATACATGTGCAGGTTTTGCTCCTTGGACCATCAACTTTTGGTATTTTTCACTCCTTTTGGGTTGGCTGGTTGGCCCATTTTTTCTTGAGCAATTAAGGTACCCAACAAAAACTAGAATACTTCCCTAGAGTGTATGTGAGTAATGGTTTTAGTTTATCCTAGGGATGGGTATAACCATACATTTGCCTTTTTTCCATTCATGTTATATACCAAAGTGATATCCTTATGAGAAGTAGTAGGCTCTTGTCAAGGAGGCATTGGTGTTGGTGCCTCCTATTGGTTTTGGTCCTCTTTGGTAGTTGCCTTCATCCTGAAACCATCCATGAGGAGAGTTGCTAGCTTATAATAATTAGTGATGGAATGGGAAGTAAGAGAGTCAAAACCTTGATGGACCTTACCTCAAAGAGAGGATACTAATATCCAGAGTACTATGTCTTGCTTGATGACATAGTTTATATGGTATGTGAAGACCTTCTCTTGTAGGTGCTACAATGGAGTGATTTGAAATTAATTGTTGTATTTTAATAAGGACTTATAGTACTAATGTTGGTAACTTTCCCCATTTAGTTGGTGGCTCAAAGGGATTTAGCAGACTTTTATCATCCTAGATAGGTGTCATTGGTGGAACACCCATGCCAAGTGTCCTTTTGGTTATGGCAAAGGTGAACATGCTTCTTGCTCTTGAAATTAGATTTATTGAGGTCTTCATTGGAACCTCAATATTGTGCTCTTCTTAAAAACTTCTTTGGGGTTTTTCTTATTTTGTAGTGGAATTTCTAGGTGGGAATTGTTGTTGGCCAAACAAAGGTTACCACCGTAACCTCGATTTGGAGATGGTGACTTCTTATAGATTCTTCTTTGGTAGTAGAGTTGCCAAGTGAATTTCTTGAGGGCTTTAAACTATTTATGACCATGGTCTTAACGTGAACCACAACATGACTTCTAAATTAGGGGATAAATTTATTTCTAGTTCATGTCCCATCGAGCATGTCAATTTGAACTGTTAGGGGTTAGATGTAATCCCTGTGTCCCTTGGGCACAATGACCCCCTATCATTATATTTTAATTCTTTGTCTCCCTAAGTGGGTGTGTTTGATACCTTGTGCTTCATGGAGGGAGGTGCCAATATTAGGAATTAAAGGAAAGCATGGGACATTTCCCCCACTATATGACCTCTAGGTCTTTTTACCCAAGACTGGCTCCTTTATTTGTAGGTGATCTTTGGTGTGCATCTTCCTAGTACTATGCTAACCTACTTTAATCAACTACTGCAAGGAAAAGGAAAAGGGAAAGAAAACATGAAATAATGTAGAAAGTAAACTTGTGGAAAAGTAAATCTACCTAGTTTATCTAAGGGTGGTGATATGCCAAATATCTAATAAGACCATCTTGTGCCATGGTGGTTTGAGTGAACACATATGTAGTGGTCTATTATGCATGAGTAACATAGGTACCCCCAATATCATGCAATAAAAGTAAACACCTATACTAGAACAAGGACAAGGATTTCATAAGTAGTCACAAATTTTTATTAGTGTGAACTCTGAGTTACATACATGCAGAGAAAGGAGGTTCAAGGACTCCTTGCCCGACTACACAAGGATTGAGCTAGGCTGAGACATAGGATAGAATGAAAGAGAGCACCTCTTTAGAGAATGAGTTGCTTTTTGATAAATTTCAATGAGAAGAATGATACATATATATAGATAATACATGAGGCCTTTTCTCCCCAAATATTTAAAATACCCCATTTCAAAATTTTGGCTTACAATACTTTTGCATTAATGATGTATAATCCTCAAGCTTTAAAATTTGGAGCCACTTGAGATGATGGGCGTATTTCCCAAGCCAGAGATCTGTTGTAGGGATCATTTTCCATTAATGATATTGGATCCATAAGTACCTCTTTGGATAATTCATGATAGTTTATTTGATATTGTACCTTCTCATAGAGAAAAAACCATGCATCTGGGAGACTGTACACCATTCCTTGGCCTAGTTGGCACTCTTCATGGTAGTTTTTCCTTTTTGTTTCATTCGATTATTCCAATTACTATCACTAGTTAGATGATTGGTTATTGATTTAGTTGAGAATCCTTGGGTTAAACTTATTTTTTAGAATTGACCATCCAGTATGTTGTGGTGCCTTGGGATTTTATCAAAAATCTAGTTATGTTTTCTTGTTATGAACCTTCATCATGCAATTTTGGATATTGCGCTTTTGTGCCTATATTCATTTATGCTCTTCCCTTGGGATTTTTTTTGGTTTTGTCTAGATTTCACCTAAACCTAAGGTATTTTGGGCTTCTACTAGAACCAACCTTCAAAAGGGTCCAATTGGCCTTACTCCACCCTAGTGAGAACTCGCTATAGTTACATTAAAATTTGTACGTATCAAATTTGGATGTTTACATTTGCCTCTTGTTAATATGTTCATAGAATGATGAATGCATAAAAAATTATGCCCCAACACATTTTAAAGAAGAAAAAGTTGATCAATTGCATAATTTTTAGCTCATTTATTGCATTTAACTGATTAGGTTTTAATTTTGATGAGTTTTATCACATTATGTAGATGACTAATTGATGATTACTTTAAATTATGACTTACTTATGTGTGATATCTCAAATTTTTGATGGAAAGCTCTTGGTTGAACAAGAAAAAATGAACATGTACACAATCACATAAGCAAATCAAAGAGAAAGAGAGTGGAAATTATGAAATGCATGAAAGAGTGTTGGGGTAAAAATAATAAGAATGAATAAAAACAAATCATTTTTACCATGCAAGGAAAAAATATAGATCTTTGGATATTTTGTTTAGCTTATGTTTTTATGGCTCAATGTGAGTAACCTATTCATTGCAATGACTAAGTTCAATCATTGAAACTAGGAGAGTGAGGTACCACATAGGTTAGAACCATGAAATCTCACTTTTTAATGCTATTTAAGATTAAATTTTGATGGTTAAATTCAATCCCAAAAGGTTCTGCATTGTTAATTGTGTTATTAATTGGGTGGCCAAGTTCCTTTCTTAAAGGTAAACTTGAGGCTTCCAAAGCGTGGATATGGTTCCTGAAGTATGTAAGTCTTAGAAGATGTTGATACTTCAATTTTTTCTAGCTTCAATGTAGGACTTTTAGCAAAGGGTTTTATCTTGGTTCTATCTTTATTTTTGTGGTGAATCTGTTAACTGTATATGTTGTTGGTTGGGCTCTTCTAGAATTGACTGAGGTATTTCTTGGTCATAGTAAGGATCACTGATGGGTATCTTGAGGAGGTGGAAGTGGTTGGGATGCTTATGAAATTACTATATTAACTTCTATTTGGTTTTATTTGTTGGATTTTAAGACTAGGTTGTGTAGTGTTATTAGTGTTATCTTATGTTTTTCAACCCAATTTTACTATTTTAATCCTAGATTTCAAATGTTGAAGACTATTTAGACCTTTTGTGTTATCTAGGCATTATCTTCTCTCTATTTTGTTCTATTGGCCTATTTCTTTGGCTTTTTTATGTTGGTATTATGGTTTTCTTCATTTTTCCATGCTCGGTTAAGGTGGATTCCTTGTAAAAGGTTTAGGGCCCTTTTTAAACCTTGTTTTTTCACCCTATCAAAAAAAAGATGAACTTTTGATTATTTTTTTGTTGTGACACTATTGCCATACCACACCACTTTTACATATTCTATTGTATATTAGTACTACAATTATATGATGCATTTATTCAATTTATGACACCATTACTTAACATTATTGCTAATTTATAGCACTACCAATTTTAATATCACTATAGAAAATAAGTGGTAGATGATTTGAGATATGGATGAGTTTTTTGATTAAATATTTGATTTATTGATTTGTTCTTAAAATTTGACTTATTGGAAGTTTTTATTAATAAATGTGTATATAATTTTATATATTTTAGACATGTAAGATCAATGAACATACAATACTGAGTCTTTCATTTCAATGTTGAACATGGAAGACCATGCTTTGGTGGTAGTAATCATACTCTACTATATGGTGTTGATGATCAAGGTAGATTTTGATAAGGCTTTGATAAAAACCCTTGCCATGATGTGGTACCCTCCATATATTTGTTAGAGAGATGATCGTTATATTAGATGTGTGTAAGATTTTATGAATGCTTATTCAAGGTACCCCATTGAGGATGATCTAGGCTAAGTGTCAATATATATAAAGACTAAGAGATTATATTTTTTCCTAGTTTTATCTAGCATTGATATTATTATTGTATTCATGGGGAAACATTTGGATTTCCAAGGGGCTTTATTGGCATCTTTGATATCTATATTGTTACTTCTTGACACTAGTAGGCATATTTTCTATGGGAACTAGGAGCAATTATGGTAGAGATGATTTCCCACAAAGTTATCTATACTTATGGGTTAGATATTACAATTAAGTTCTACCATGAGTTGTAATGGGTGGAATACAACAATATAAAGAGCATCATGTGTTGCATGCTACTTCAATTTTGAGCATGTGATCACATAGCCATCGTTTGACCACACAGATTGCATTGTATGATTAATAATGCATAGGTTCTTGTTGTCATATCTAATTATCTCTATTAGGGTAATAATTCTTCACAAGGAGTGACACAATTTAATGGCATGCCTGATGGAACCCCAATGACACATCATTTGTCCTAGAATTGAAACAAGTACTAGTATTTCGATTTGGTGAGGGCCTTCGTTTATTCCTGCTTGTCAAAGCACCTCTTTAATCACATAGAAAATTTGTTATAGAACAAACACAATAAGAATTCAATACGATAGATATCAAACCAAGGTTTGGGTGAAGGTCTCAGTCTACCAAATTTTATTTAGAAGCATAAAATCACGTTCACCTAGCAACTCCACATTAATAGAAGAAACCTAGAGGTATGTAGGCAAAATGTGTTGTCAAAGCTTATTATTATATTTTAAAGCATGCTTAGCTCCTTAGTAAACATCCCTTCATATGAGTAAGGACCAATCCCTATAAGTCCCCCAAAATTACCTAAATAATGGAGGAAGCTACATGAATTCATATTGACAATATTACCATAATATATTGGTAAAGGCCTGATCACTTTGCTAGAGAACCTCAGAGAATTAGTATTTACATACCAAACATAATTTTTTGGAGCAATATGTATCCTTAATTATGTTAGTGGTATTCTTCAAATGAGAGGGATGTAAAAAATATGAATTACTTCCTCATTCAATCATAGAAAAAAAGTCAAGAAAAAATAATTGAAGTAAAAAATGATCTGACCCAAGAGAAATAAGTTTTCCCTCTCCATCATGCTAAATAAAGTAGCCAATCGAGATCTCCCCAATCAAAAAATAGCCAATAGATCAGAATCCATAATAATGAGGAAGTAGTCATCCAAAAATAGTCAACTTGGGGAACTAAAGAAGTAGGGCATAGAGCAGTCACATAGACAGGATTGAGACAAAACCAATCAAAAAACATATCCTCCTATTGGACTAAAATATTTCATTAAGTTGGAAAGGCATTGCACCTAGTTATTTTAACCAAAGTACAAAATTGGATGAGCAAATATTGCTCTCTATTTCAACCTCCAAAGAAGGTTGACTCCTTTAGGATGATTTAAATTTGGGAAAAGGGATAGGAAAAGAGTAAGGGGTTGGAGAAAGATAATAAAAAGTGGATGGGATATAGTGTAACAACATTGGATCTCACTAAGCAATATGTTATCAAACCAATTACATGACAATTAATAGACTAGCCATTATCATCTACAATTATAGGTTTGTTCATCTCATGACATTTACTTTAATCATTCCAAGGATTCAAATAATTAGCAATCCAATAGGTGATTCATACTTACTTTAAAAGAATAAACTAAGTGCTTACTGTAATAATAATAATTTAAAGAAAAGTATAAAGTATTTAATCATTCCAACGACTTCAATTGTTAGAAATATAATAGGTAATTCAAATTGAAGAATTACTTTAACATAATACACTAACAAGTAAGGAATTAGTAAAGCTTTAAAGACCTTTTGGGGGGTTGCCCCCTAAGAGGCCTAGAAAATGGTCTAGTGCTTTAACGATCAACAAATTTGAAGGTTGAAGGAGCATGGAAGGTTGGAGGCTGAAGGAGCATGGAAGGATGGAGGTTGAAGGAGTGTGGAAGGCTAAAGGTTGAAGGAGTGTGGAAGGCTAAATGATGAGTTGATATTTGGAGCATCAAGGCTAAAATAATATGGAAGTCTGGGTTGGCTAAAAGAGCATGGAAGGATGGACTGGCTAAAGGAGCTACAATGAAAGGTTGGGATGTTGGGTGGAAGGTTGGAATGGCTGAAGGAACATGGAAGGTTGATAAGGTTGAAGGAGTGTGGAAGGCTAGGTTTATTGAAGGAGTTACAACATAAGGCTAGGATGTTGAGTGGAAGTATGGGAAGGCTGAAGAAGCATGGAAAGCTACTTACAATGAGAAAAACAAAATTTGTAAAGTGTGAATGATTAAGGTTTTTTCCTGAAAAACATCTCATAAAGTGAAGGATTAGGATTTTTTTCTTGAAAAATATCTCATAATGTGAAGGATTAGAGTTTTTATTGAACACATCTCATATTTTAGGATCCATATATTCACAAAGAGTTATATGATTTAGTTGATTATTGGACCAACTAATGCAAAAATTGAATAGATTTAAAATGAGTGGTCATATGAAAAAAATCAAGCAATATTGAGGGAGATACAACCTTGTGAAGTCAACCATTTGGAACAAGGGAAGTGAACATTTTTCAAGTCACAAAAAATGAAATTGTAAAGTACAAAATATTAGGGTTTTTTCTTGAAAAATATCTCATCTTTTAGAAGCCATATCTTCATGAAGAGTTATCCAATTCAGTTGATTCTTGGACCAACTTGTGCAGAATTTGAAAAGCTTTAAAATGAGTCGTCATATGTAAAAATCCAAGAAATATTGAGGGGGATACAACCCTGTGAAGTCAACCATTCAAAACAAGGGTAGTTATGATTTTTCAAGTCATTAAAATTGAAATTGAAAATATTTGCCAACTAGGGTTCAAATGATGGGAAGAGTAATGAAGGGCTATGACTTCAACGAGGAAGCAAAATAGGAATTTATAATTGGTAATTTGGACTATGATAGTGCGATGTTTTGGAACTATTACTCTACTAAGATGCAATGCATAGATAGTAGAGGTGAAATTTTGGCATTGTGAAGGTTGCTATAGAAAAATGTCAAGAAAGATACTAAATTCTAGAGTAATTGTATTCATACAAAAATTTGAAAATATCCAGAAAATGAAAATCAAGAATTCAAACATTTTATGTAAAATGATGTAAGTTTCTAGCTATAACATCTCAATTGAGATGAGAAGTGTATCTATTTGTAAAATATCAAGCTCTAAAGAAGAGAGATGTAATTTTTCAATGGTAGGGGACCCGAGTACAACCCTTATTATCAAGAAAAAAAAATACTAACAACTAAGTGTAATAGAAATGACTTAAAGTAAAATACACATAAAACCTACAATTGCACAATAATGGAGGTCAAACAACTATCACTTCATTTATTAGTATTAATGTTAGAAAGAAATATCAGGTTAGGACTATAGAGCTAACCCTTGTAATGAGATCTATAAGTATATTTATAGGTTTCTTATTAAATCTTGTAGCTTAAGATTTATGGTTAGTTATAAGGTTACAAATATTACTTGGCAAGAAAGTTCTAGAAGTTGAGGTGGAAACTCTAAGCTTAAACTTGTGCATAATTTTGAATTTAGCTCATTAATCTGCAACTGCCTTCTACAAGTGGTTGTATTATTGAAGCCATAGTTTTCATCTCTAGTGTCATGAAATAGAACTAGCTAATAAGCACCATGTTCATTATAGTTCTGAGGGTAATGTTTCTTGAATATTCAAGAAAAAATGGGTCCTTAATTTTATTTGTAGGGGTTGTCTAAAATGAGACCACAACTTTGGTCCATTCTAGTTTTGTATACTTCTCTTTTATGTTATTCTCTTTTGTTTGCATGGTATCAGGATCTATCCTAGAAGTAATGATGCCATCGAATTGGATAGCCTAATTTTGTACCTTTGACTTGAAATACTTATTTATAAGGTATTGAGCTCTTATTACTAGCGCTTTCCTTTGTTGGAGTAATCATGGCTTTGAGCAACTCTCAGCCCCATGCCATCAGCCATTTATATTTTGAGCCTGCATGTTGTTGATGAAATCTCAGTCTTAGGCAATCACGATATCACACAATAAGCTTTGTATATTCTCAATATTGAGTGACATCATACTGACATTGTTGCTAGAAAGGAGTCTAGTTTTGAGCATCAATCGCATTGAAATTTGACCTTTGTGCCATCTTGGCTTTTTACCTTTGATTGTGCACCGTCTCGTGCTCTATTGCGACTAATTTGAAATCACTTTTTTAATGAGTATGGTTTTGAGCACTATAGTTTTTGTTACTTAGCTTTACACATCCTGTGGAGACTATACTTTATGTCAACATCTTTGCTAGCATAGTCTTGATCTTGAGAACCTCAGTTTCAGGCCATCTTGAAATTTTTGCTATACTTAACAAATATTTTCTCAAGAAAAAGTTTTATGCTTGAAAATTCAAATGAGATAATGAATTTAACCTACATTCTTGGTGCCTCATAAGATTTTTTTCTTGCAAAAAAGGAACTCAAGTAGCTTTCCTTTTGGATCATGAACTTGTGAATAAGATAAGGAGCTAGAAGATAAGTTGGCAAGGGGAAAAGAGGTGAAGATAGTAATACATGTGGTACTTACCGATGAGGCCCAAAAATGCCTCATTATTGCACAATGTTTGACTACCATATGATAAGTTAATTGCCAAATAGTTGACTAAAATATACTATTTTTTAAGTGTTTACATGATTTTATGTTAGGAATACTATATCTCTGTTTTTGACTATTTTCAGCATTTTATGATTGATTTTGCTTGATTAAGTAGCAAGTAAGAACATGCATTTCAATTAACCAAATGTGGTATGCTGATATCCATTAACTTATCAATGGTTTTTGAATGTTTTTCTGCCCTTCAAATTATTTCAAATCCACATTGAAGCCAAAAGTTTAGGACTGTCATAAATCTAAAAATCTGAAAAAACAACCATATAAAAATCAGCAAGCTGTTACTTTATAGGAACACCTTGAAGTTGTCAAGCAAAGCATGAGGATATGTATGGAATGAGTTTAGAAGGACTACAGAAGACATTTGACCTATTTAGAAGCATTCCCACATGGTCTAAGTAGGCAGCAACAGGGTATAACAGAGCAGGGACAATTGTGTAGCATTGTTGCACTATTTCAACATGGTTATTTGGTGAATGAAGTGTATAAATTCAGTAGCAACTTGATGTACTCCTTCATGTTGATATTTGAATAATTTTTCCATGTTATAATTTGTTTGAATTTGCAAGAAATGCCAATATTTTACAACTACGCAATAGAACTGGAAAATGCAGTAATTTACCATGTAAATTCCAGCAAGCTACCAATGAATGGCAAGGCATGGAATTCACACATGGAGAGGAATGAAGGCTATTGAAATCTGATCCTGAGGGCTAATACACTTGAGAAATGTAGCTAAAATAATTTGAAGAGCACACAGTTTTTCATTTCAAAGATCTTCATAATGAACAAGACATCTTCGAAATGAGAAATGCAGTCTCTTCGGAATGAGCCACTTATCTCCGGAATGAGAACATAAAAGTGCTTTTTGAATTTTTGACTATTTTTGACGGTGGAAAAAGGGAAAGAAGGTTGAAAATATTAAAGAAAAATATCTCCCATATGAATTTGTCATCCTTGCCGTCCAAAGCCACCATTCATCAAAAAGATCAATTTTGATTCTCTTCTAGGATAAACCCAGAAAAACTGTAGCATAATAGAAAGTTGTTTGCAAGATAGAAATGTCATATTATAAAGTAGAGAAATATATGTGAGATATTTCTAGAATCCTCTCATGTACTTCCACCACTGAAGATGCTTTTTAATGGCCAATGACTACTACTGCAACATAAATTGTCCAGATTTGCATTTATTTTAGATCCAAAATTATTGGGAAATCACTGTAAAGCAGCACATAGGCTGATTTGAGCATGGGATATGTTGTAAATATTTATATAAATAACACATATCCCTCTTTGGTTGAGCATTTAGGAATTAGAATAGAGGATATTTTTCAATTACAGCAATTAGGACTGTATAGTAATTTTCTATAACAGTTTTTAACATGTTTTGTCATCAATAAAAGTGCAGCTATTTTATCATTTTTTGTTCTGAGTGTTAATTAGTTAAGGAGTGCTTTTCACCTTCTTCTAGATCAAGAAGTATGGGCCCACTTTCATATCTATAAGGAGGGATTTTATGGTAGGTTTTAATCTGTAATTTTGATGCAACAAAATTAATAGATTGCTTGCCAGATTTTATTTTCTTGTTTTTATTTTGTATTATGTGATTTATGTTTTCTATTATGTTTATGTACAACATTTGTGTGTATGTCATCTGAAAAATTATATTACGCATTTTTCCTTTGCTTTCCATATTTTCCTTGCTTTCTATTTTAGCAACTTTTCATTTTCAACATATTTCATTTTGCTATCAATTTCTATAGCAGAAGCTTGACAATATTTTGTGACAGGGCATTGACAGGTGTTTTTAGAATAAGTTTCATTTACAAGCATCATTTCAATTATGCAAAAGTAACCAGATTTCAATTCTACAAATGTAACTTAGGATTTCATTTCAGCAATTTAAATTCTATAAGAGTAGATTAGACTTTCAATTTAGTAATTCCAATTCCTGCAATTGTAATTAGATTTCAATTCTTGCAACTTAGAATTAGTTTTCAATTCTTGTAATTTATTTTAGTTTCCATTCTTCAGACTAGGTTTAGTGTGACACCAAAAGGCTAAACCAAAATTTGCTTCACCAATAAATGCTTGAAATCTAAATGCCTAAATTGTACTCTGCCCTAGCCTTCTATCGTAGATAACCTTGGACACCACCCCGGATTGATAAATCATTGAGATTAAATGATGAGACTCAATGACACTCATCATTTTGGCATCGTTGTTAGGGATCATGGTGTTGTTAGAGGGTAAAAGTAGTCAAATAATTATTATTGTGCTAACTTAGGAATTTTAGAGTAAAATCTGAATGAAATAGCTAGTATAAATAATAATTATTGATAGTTGCATTTTAGTCCATTTAGAAAACAAGCAACCACAGGGAGGTGATATTCACACTTGGGGGTTAAATTGCCTATGTTTGAAATTCTTGATAAAAATAGAAAGAATTCATCATCCTCATTATCAAGAAACATAAGATCTCTTAAAAAAATTTATAAGAGCCATCTTCTAGTACTGCCCTTTTTATATCCATATCATCAAGGTAGTATAAAAAATTTGTACTAGGTGTTGGAAAGATATCATGGTAGATATACAAGACTATCCCTTGAACAAAATAGCCATATCAGCTACCTATAGCATTTGTTCACAAGGACATATCATTGATGAATACCATTTACTTCCATAACTCAAAGATGCAAAATCTGTTGTCTAGTCTGAATTCTTCTCAAAGAGAGATCCCAACAACAACAAATAGGGCAAGTAAATCAACCACCACCTTTAGCCCAACCTGTGGCCAATATGAATAATACAGGACAGGAAACCCCTGTCTATGAAAACTAAAAAAAAAAATCACAAAAACTTTTGCTATGCTAAACCGCAACCTAGCAATTCTTAGCCTAGAGTTTTCCATTATTACTTAAATATTGTTAGGATTTTACTATGCTAAACCGCAACCTAGCAATTCTTAGCCTACACAGACAATAGTTGATCTTATTAGAAGTGATCCTACCTGACAAGTAGTTGATCTGCTAAGGTTGTACACTTCTTGTCTTATTGTGCAAACCAAAAATATTTCTTTTTTAGCCCAACCCGTGATCAGTTTGAATAATACAGGATAGACAACCCCTGTCTATGTAGCTAAATCTGGTATATATATATATATATATATAAACTACAGGAAATGTTATTGACTGTAGCAACATCCAACTGTGCTCAAAGAAGAACTTACCTGAAATTGAAGAGACAAAAATCAATGGCGATACACATAAAACCTTTAGTCCAAATACACAAAAATTAGCCTTGGATAAAGGAGAAAAACTAGAAAAAATGCACATAGAAAATTTACTTCCATTTTACAAAAGGGTAAATTTTGTCCTTCTAAGAATGAAACAAATTGAAGTGCAACCAAAAAAATTCTTGAACATTATTAGCTGGCTGACTTATAAACAAAAATCAAAATTGTTGTTATTTTGAAACAATATTTCAATCCCTTTATATGGAATTACAAGGGTATATCAAGAGTTTATCTTGATGTAAGCACTTAACATCTTTTGGGAATTGGTATTTAATTGTTTCAAGAACATATTGACAAGATTTTGCAGACTAGGAGGTATGGACAACACTTGATTGAATAAGTTTTTAGATATGGAGTAGTGCTTCTTTCTCCCATTGGTAATTCATGGAGGATGTTAGTGGTGAATGGACATTGCCTTCGGGTATACCATGCACCATTAACTAAGGAGGAGTTCTTGAAGGATATTCCATTGGATGTACACATAATGGAAGAGAATTTCTCTTAAATATCAGATTCAGAGTGATGATAAAAAGTTTGACAAAAAGAAAAAAAATAAAAAATTGCAGCAAAGGCATGTCCCACAAAATGGGAATACATGAAGACAAGAATCAATTTCAAAAATGAAGAGGAAAAATGGATCCAATACTTCATTTCTAGCAATAAGGAGGCAATTAATATGTAAGAAGATTCTTACTACTCATCTAGAAAGGAAGGTTGCATCAATGTTGCAGGTTTCAACAGAAAGAGATGGTGTTTTCATACAACAAATTGACATGTTTTTGCAGAATAAGGGTTGGTCTTATCCAAATAAGAGTGAGAGATGTTCTCTCTCATTGAAGCACTTGAAAAAAAAAAAGAGGATAGAAGTTGGTTGAAAACGAGAAATGGGAGCCTCTTTTGATGAAAAAAATGAAAAAAAAAGAGAAAAAAAAATGAAAAAAAAAAGGAAACAAAATAAAAAAATGATGAAAAAAAAATGAATAATTCAGTAGTGAAAACCTTCTTGGAGGCGCTACTGAGTTGGCTTGCATGAAAACTGATTTTTCGGCATGCATTGCCTTATTGATCTACCCATCATTATTCCACCATTGTACAAATCTCACACTGCACATGTGTTATTTTTATATTTTTAGATAGCCTGCTAACAATCATCAGAAGCAGCTTGTAAGGTGCATGATTAATTTTCAGGATAGTAAGGTATGTGTTTCTTGCATTTAAGTCATAGTAAGCATTTAACATTTAATGTATGATAATCAGTATTTGGCATAAACTATTCATACAATATTGGCAAGTTGAAAATGGAACATGTTCAAGATGTCAAGAAACACCCCCTTATGCCCTTAATTGCATGGAAATTCCAAAACTGTGCAAAAACCTGATTTTGGGACAGACATGGCAAAAATTCTATTTTAATTTGTAGGGCAAATTTTAGAAGGAGAACTGCAAGTTTATATCTCACAATTGTATAATAAATTGAAGGAGGATAATCAACAAAATGCACCTGAAGGTTCTATTTTAGTACTGCTAGAATAAAACAACAACATACAAAATAAAGAATGGCATCTAAACAAAAATATGAAGAAGGGATTTTTGATGTTATGGAAGGCTTATACACTCTAGAGATGGACCCACAATACAATCTATAGCTAACTTTTGCATAGGAGGTCATTTCTGCATTTTTTTTAATATATTCGAAATGAGCAAAAATCTTCGGAATGAGAAATACAGTCTCTTCAAAATGAGCAGACATCTTCAAAATGAGAAATACACTCTCTTAAAAATGAACAGACATCTTTGGAATGAGAAATACAGTCTTCAAAATGAGTAGACATCTTCAGAATGAGAAATACAGTCTCTTCAAAATGAGCAGAAATCTTCAAAATGAGAATACAGTCCCTTCAGAATGAGCAGGATATCTTCGAAATGAGCAAAAACTACACCATAATTGCTAAAATGCTACAGAATAGCAAAAATAGTAGGGTACATCAAATATTGAGGTTTATAAGGCTCTACCACAAGTAAGTACATCCCTCAAGCATTTCAAATCAAAACAAAAAGTATCAATTTTGTTCAAAAGGTGCAAATAACAAAAATAAGCATTTAGGCTGAAATATTGTTAAGAACAAAAAAATCCATCAATAGTAGTGCATCTACCAAATACGGTTCCACAATAAGACTATTGCAAGATGAATCATATTATATCAAGCCTTTAAGAGGTACTTTGCAACAATAAAACTTGTAGAAAAATAGAAAAATAGGCATACATGTGCTTAATTGCAAAATACTTGATATAGTGCAACAAGGAGGAATTTCTCAGTTAGCAGGTAGCAAAGGATGTTGTTCATAAGAATAAAACCTGCATATTACTATGGCCTACTAAGATGCATGAGGGCATGCATCAGTTCAAGTTGGGGGGGATGATGAGGCCCAAAAATGCCTCATTATTGCATAATGTTTGACTACCATATGATAAGTTAATTGCCAAATAGTTGACTAAAATATACTATTTGTTAAGTGTTTACATGATTTTATGTTAGGAATACTATATCTCTGTTTTTGACTATTTTCAACATTTTGTGACTGATTTTGCTTGATTAAGTAGCAAGTAAGAACATGCATTTCAATTAACAAAATGTGGTATGTTGATATCCATTAAATTCTCAATGGTTTTTGAATGTTTTCTTACCATTCAACTTGTTTCAAATCCACATTGAAGCCAAAAGTTTAGGACTGTCATAAATCTGAAAATCTAAAAAAATAGCCATATAAAAATCAGCAAGCTGTTACTTTATAGGAACACCTTGAAGTTATCAAGAAAAGCATGAGGATATGGATGAAATGAGTTCAGAAGGACTACAAAAGACATCTAACCTATTTAGAAGCATTTCCACATGGTCTAAATAGGCAGCAATAGGGTATAACAGAGCAGGGACAATTATGCAACATTGTTGCACTATTTCAACATGGTTACTTGGTGAATGAAGTGTATAAATTCAATAGAAACTTGATGTACTTCTTCATGTTGATATTTGAATAATTTTTCCATGTTCTAATTTGTTTGAATTTGCAAGAAATGCCAATATTTTACAACTATGCAGCAGAACTGAAAAATGTCGTAATTTATCATGTAAATTCCAGCAAGCTACCAATGAATGGCAAGGCATGGAATTCACACATGGAGAGGAATGAAGGCTATTGCAATCTTATCCTAAGGGATAATCCACTTGATAAATGTATCTAAAATCATTTTAAGAGCACACAGTTGTTCATTCCAAAGATATTTGGATTGAATAAGACATCTTCGAAATGAGAAATGCAGTCTCTTCGGAATGAGCCACTTATCTTTGGAATGAGAACAGAAAAGTGCTTTTTGAATTTTTGACTATTTTTTACGGTGGAAAAAGGGAAAGAAGGTTGAAAATATTAAACAAAAATATATCCCATTTGACTTTGTCGTCCTTGCCGTCCAAAGCCACCATTCATGGAAAAGATCAATTTTGATTCTCTTCTAGGATAAACCCAGAAAAACTACAACATAATAGAAAGTTGTTTGCAAGATAGAAATGACATATTATGAAGTAGAGAAATATGTGTGAGATATTTCTAGACTCCTCTCATGCACTCCCACCACTGAAGATGCTTTCTAAGGGCCAATGACTACTACTGCAACACAAACTGTCCAGATTTGCATTTATTTCAGATCCAAAATTATTGGCAAATCACTGTAAAGCAGCACATAGGCTGATTTGAGCATGGGATATGTTGTAAATATTTATATAAATAACACATCTCTCTCTTTGGTTGAGCAGTTAGGAATTAGAATAGAGGAGATTTTTCAATTGCAGCAATTAGGATTGTACGGTAATTTTTTGTAACAGTTTTCAGCATGTTTTGTCATCAATAAAAGTGCAACTATTTTATCATTTTCTGTTCTGAGTGTTAATTAGTTAAGGAGTGCTTTTCACCTTCTTCTAGATCAGGAAGTATGGGCCCACTTTTAGATCTAGAAGGAGGGATTTTATGGTAGGTTTTAATCTATAATTTTTCTGCAGCAGAATTAATAGATTGCTTGCCAGATTTCATTTTCTTGTTTTTATTTTGTATTATGTGATTTATGTTTTCTATTATGTTTGTGTACAACATTTGTGTGTATGTCATCTGACAAATTATATTACGTATTTTTCCTTTGCTTTCCATGTTTTCCCTGCTTTCTATTTTAGCCACTTTCCATTTCAGCATATTTCATTTTGCTATCAATTTCTATAGTAGAAGCTTGACGACCTTTTGTGGCAGGTCATTGACAGGTGTTTTTAGAATAAGTTTCATTTACAAGCATCATTTCAATTATGCAAAAGTAACTAGATTTCAATTCTGCAAATGTAACTTAGGATTTCATTTCAGCAATTTAAATTCTGCAAGAGTAGATTAGACTTTCAATTTAACAATTTCAATTCCTACAATTGTAGTTAGATTTCAATTCTTGCAACTTAGAATTAGTTTTCAATTCTTGTAATTTATTTTAGTTTCCATTCTTTAGACTAGGTTTAGTGTGACACCAAAAGTCTAAACCAAAATTTGCTTCACCAATAAATACTTGAAATCTGAATGCCTGAATTGTACTCTGCCCTAGCCTTCTATCGTATACAGCCTTGGACACCACCCCGGATTGATAAATCGTTGAGATTAAATGATGAGACTCAATGACACTCATAACTTACCATAAGAAAATAAAGGGATATGAGTCGTATAAAGTGGAATGTAAGTGATGATGAAGAGATATATATGTAGGTGGAAGAAGAAACATTGGCACAAAGGGAAATAACTAAGGGAAGGGGGGATACAATACTATATGTAGTACTATTTATAAGAAATAAAAAAAGTAGAAACTAAAGAAAATATAGAATGTAGAATTATTGAAGCAATATATAGGTGGATATGAAAATAAGAATAGGTGAAAATGGAAGAAACAAGGGAGATATAGTGCAAGGATACACCTATATTATGGGACACACCCACAAAAATGTATCTCCATAAGCTTACTCTACTAAAACCAATAATTCCTTTAGGTCCAGGCAATATGCCTTAGGTAAATTTGAGTATGTCTTTTCTTCTTCTTGACACAGTTGCATAGGAACCTCTTTTGTTTATCACTTGCAGTAACACGAGGATTCAATTCTATCTTCAAACCCATAGCTACACTAGAGAGATTTTTTTTAATTTGAAGGCATGTTAGCTTTCTATTAAGCTCAAGAAATACCTTTTCCAGTTAGCTTTCCATAATAATTGAGCATTTATGTCTTCTAACTGGGCACTTTTTCAAAAAAATTGGAGCTCATACAAACTAGTCGTTTAATGTTTTCATGTCAACTAATCTACTTTGGTTTATCTTTCATAATTTTACTTACATCACTCATAGGATAGAGTGTCCTATGACACATATCTTACATCATTTGTCAGCTCTACCCATTCCATATCCTAATTTTGAGTACTTTATTACCACCTATCCATTGTCCTTTTCTTTTCCATTGGGCTACAAAGTCCAAGAAAAAGTTATGGAGGGAAAAAATGGTATATCATACTATGTGAAGATTAATAAGATGTGAATGGGGAGAGTGGATTGATGATTATGATATCTGTGTGTGAGTTTTACAGGCTTAAGTAGCTTCTTATTTTCTTCCATGCTCTAATATATTTCTCAGTCTAATCAAGCTTGAAGGTTGTTCACTATAATAGCCTTGGTGCCTACTTCTCAACACCTTATTATACATATAGAAGGTTGATATAAAATACTAATTTATTGGCTATCTACCTTAGTTGATAAAGTTGTAGTCATATTTTTATTTACTTGTTGGCTATTTACACAAAAATATGGCATGATTTCCCATGCCTGGCCAAAATTATCTTGCAATATATCCTATAAACCTATAATATATTGACCATATTATACCAAACTTGAGCTTATATTCATGATGGATTCTTGGTATTCTATAACTATCTTCAAACACTCTCAGAGGTCAATCTAATTTTTCTTTATTTTCAAGGAATTATTGGTTATGTACATGTGTAGTAGCCATAGATAATTAGTTTGGACTATGCTCCATCTTAATGAGTGTTGATCTCCCTAAAGTATTTTGTATAGTTCCCAAAAGCATATCTATCATCAATTTTCTTTATGTTTGATTTACTCTTCTTTATTTGTACCCACTTCTTACAAATTTATTTTAATCGAATGGCTAAACTTGTTGAGGCTCATGATCCTTCATATTTTGGGAAGACACATATATGATTGCTGATTGTGACTATTATTTTTAAAAAATATCATATGGACCATGATCATAGTACCATGGTTGTTTCCATGTTTGATCTAATTATTTTTTGGCCATACACTTATTTCTAACTTTACATTCTAGGCACTTTTTCTTAGCAATGTTTCTTTTAGTTCTTTGTATTATTCAATTTAGAAGGGGTATAAGCCTTGATTAGGTATTCAAACTATCTTCCCAATACATGGGATACTCATGTAACTTATGTCCTAGATCAAACACCCTCCAATTTGTTCTAGAAAATATTTGGACAAAGAAATACCAAACAAGGGAGGCACATCAATAATTACTATATCTTGTACCACCACAAGGTCTAGGCATCTATGCATTATCATTAGAAAATATTTTAAGAGACCAACTATTTTGATAGATATTTTATTGAATTAAATCCCCTTGAATTATATTGGGTTGATGCTCAATTCCATGCTTTTACAGAATTCTAACATAACTATGATTTCAGCTTTGGGATCTACTATGCAATTGTGTAGTATGCACTTCTCCAATGAAAAAGATAAATAGAACAAAGTGGATTGGCTTCATTGCATGTCCAAGGATGTTCTCTTTATTGTTGGGTTGTCATTTTTCTTTGATATTTGAAGAGACAACTCCACTATATCTATTTCTTTAGCACTAATAGATCTTTCCTCAAGTCTTATTGTGCTAGAGTAGGGGTTTTGAATAAACCTTGATATTGTTTCACTACTCATATCCTTTGTTTCAGAGTTATGGATGGAAAATACTACTTCCCATATAATTTGATTATTTTTAACTTAGTGATTTTACCTTTGGAATTGATACTTGAACATATCATTAGGATTCATTTTATTCACTTTGTGCAGTTGGAAATAGAGTATGATTAAATCTAAGCACCATTTCTTGTTGGTTGTTATTAGGAGTTATTCCTTTTGAGAGTGTTTGCTTAGGTACCATAGTGAAAGTCACCACATATTCTATCAATGGATATTTTCATGGGCACATAATATGTAGGCCTATTTCTTTGGTATATATCCCATCATGCAATGAGGGTTTGCACATAACCAAAATAACAATTACTTCCTCCCTATTATCATCAAGACATTACCTTGACCTCCTCTCTGTGATACACTCTTCACCAAAAAAGTGCTAAAAATTGGTGTACTGGTGTGGTTGCTAGTACATGAGCCTAGAGTTGTTAGATTCATCCATTTTAGGCTGAGAGAGCCACTCCTCCATTCTTCTAACATATTTAGTTAATTTTTGAATCATTGCTTTTCAATTCTTGTTCTATTTGGAGCTAATTCTCCTATGTGGTAAGGATACCAATGGACTTGGGAACTTGAGATGAATATGACGTATACTCTTCATGATATGGTGTAAAAGACATGCTTTAGAAGGGGTTAGATGGGTATATGGTGTTTCTAGGAGGAACTTTACTCGCTGTAATTAACATATTCTTAGTTAATATGGATTCTTGAAAAAATTGTGGGGACCTTCTTTCTTTAAACTACTGAATTAAAATGGTTAAGTTCGGGTGAAAGGTGTGTATGTAATATAGATATGCTTGAGAAAGGGAAGGTTGAAATTCTCTAGGGATTATATTCCAAGTTATTTTAAATAAAACATTGAAATAAAAAATTCTTTCATGGGAGGCTCTCTAGATAGAAGAAAAGTGAATAAATAACAAGAATGGATCTCTAGGATCATCAAACTCATTGATAAGAGATTCAACTAATTCAAAGCATGTATTGATACTATTATCTTCTAAAGACATATATCATATAAATACTTTACCTTTGAAATATAGGATGATTAATCTAATCATTATATCTTCAAAGGAAATATCATATGCAATAGCTAAGGAAGCTACGTCTTGACAATGCTCATAAGAAGTTTTTTCTTGGCCTTCATAACTAGGTAGGATTTTTAGAACAACCTTTGGTATTTCATGAAGGATTGAGACATTGAGGGGACTAGTATCATACCAATATGGACAACATTACTCAACTATGGAAATGACATAACCTATTTATAAGTAATTATCAGCTTGATCTTCAAGGGAGTCATTGAAATTTATTGGTAATATGATAGATAATATGATTTGATCTTATAATCATATGAAAATGGAATAAAAAATACATAGGTAAAAAAAAAAAAATAGAACTGATAATATTATTACAATACAATTTTGGGTTGTATCTCTTAAAGGGAGTTTCTAGATAAATATACATTCTTCACAAATGAGATCAATATTATCCCTAAAATCTTGAATTCTCCAAGAAAGTGAGATAAACTTTGGTAATTTGGTCTCATAAGGCATGCTATAAACTACTATACTATTGGAATAAAATCTACCATTAAGCTATAAAGATATTGCACTCAATTATTTTAACTAAAGTATAGAATTGGATAAAAAAAATTGTTCTCTATTTCAACCTTCAAAGAAGGTCAACTCCTTTAGGATGATTTAAATTTGGGAAAATGGATAGGAAAAAAGTAAGGGTTAGAAATGATTAAGGGTTAGATAAAGCTAGGAAAAAGTGGATGGGATATAGTGTAACAACATTGGATATCACTAAGCAATATGTTATCAAACCAATTACTTGACACTTAACAGATAAACCATTGTCATCTACAATTACAGGCTCATTCAGCTCAAGACATTCACTTTAATCATTCCAAGGATTCAAACAATTAGCAATCCAATAGGCAATTTAGTATCACTTTAATAGAATAAATTAAGTGTTGAATGTAATAAAAATGAATTAAATAAATGTATAAAGGCTTTAATATTTAGACAAAAAATTGACCCATAAAAATGAGTCAATTCTTCCTTAGACCCTTGGCTAGCCACCCAAACTTGCTAAGAGCAAATTTGGGACCCTTTTGCCTCCCTTCTTTGTCTTGTTTCCTCAGCTTTACTAAATTCATGCTCGATCTATACGGGTTATGAATATATCTTTCCAAAATCATGCCTTGTAATGATAGGGCATTAATTTTATGTTCTAGGGGTTTTCTCACTAAAACCCCTCCCCTTGTTGGCATATTTTGGGGTCGGTCTTTGCCCACAGTGAAATTTCATTTTCCCACTTTTTGTGCCCTCCAAACCTCTTATAAATAAGGATTTGGATTCCCTAAGCTTATCTAAAAATTTCTAAGGAGATGCTAACTATTGACTCACTTATTTTCTTATGCTATCAAGTGTTCTTCTATTGCAAGTTATTGTTTTGTTGTTTTGTACTTTGATGATTGTTGCCCTTGGGGATTGAGTGGAGGAGTTTTGATGATTGGATAGATCAAAATTTTTGAAGTGCTTCTTCCAAATCTTTATTTCTCCTTACTTTATCCATCAACTCATTAGGCTCTACATTTACTTTAGTTTGCTTTGCAAGCTATTTTCGCTATTTTATACTTAATTTTTCACTATTTTGAGGCCTAAATAGGGCATCTGAACCAAATTCATGTCTTGCCCATACAAGGTATAAATTTGGTAAGCCATATTCATTATTCCTATTTATAGGGCATGAATTTGGTAAATTAGGACTTGGGAGCAAATTTCGCACTCCAAAACCCTAATTTGCATTGTGCATTTTTAGCATTTTGTTGTGTCCATCCTATCTACATTCATTTTACTATTACATACCTATTTTGCTCTATTTTTGCATGTTCCAAATATCAAAGATCAATTTTTTTTTAAATTCATCTAAAAGGACCAAGGGGGCTTGATTGTTGCACCTCCAAGATCAGTCTTATAGCAACCTAAAAAAACCCCCAGATGCTGATCAACTTTTCTAGGGTTTGTGAAGTTATTTTATAGGTTTGAAACCATTGGATATTATAGATGCAAGAAAAATCTTGGATCAACCACAAAACTATATAATTTTCCTAATATATCTTTAGGTTTTTTGGTGTTTATTTTTGTTCAATTATGTTCAAAACCTAGATTTCAAGTAAAGGAAAAGTATTTGGTTGAATTTCTAGCCATTTGAAAGAATAAAAAGCATATAGTGTGCATCTAGGATTTTTAATTTTATTTTTGTATCTCCCTTTGACCCTAGCTCAAAGGTTTTATTTTACAATCCTAGCATTAGACATCATTAAACTACATAATCATACTAGGGTTAGCCCTTGTCTTCTTGCATCTTGTGTGTCTTGCATTGTTCTTTCTTTTTCATAGTTTAATTTAGAAATGCCAAAAAATAGTTGTATGCTTTATTGATACATCAAACACTTCGACCCCAGACTTGGAGTGAGTCCTAAAATCATTCCTATAGAACCCATACTTTTGTGACCTTGAGTATAGAGAACATAACACACCCCCATGGTTCACCTTGGCTCCTAATGGATTCAACCAAGAATTGTATATAGCAAGGCAATTTTTTCCCTCTACATAATCATTCCAAGGACTTCAATTGTTAGCAATCCAATAGGTAATTCAAATTGCAAAATTAATTTAATTGAATACACTAAAAACTAAGTGTAACAGAAATGACATAAAACAAAATACATAAAAAAAATTGTAATTGCACAATAATGGAGGCCAAACAACTATCACTTCATTGATCGATAATAATGTTACAAAGAAATACTAGGCAAGGACTATAGAGCTAACCCTTGTAATGATATATCTCAATATATTTATAGGTTGCTTATTGAATTTTGTAGTGTAATACTTATATTTAGTTACAATGTTGTTACAAATATATCTTGGCAAGAAAGTTCTAAAAGTTAAGGTTGAAGCTCTATGTTTCATCTTGTGCATAATTTTGAATTGGACCCATTTATCTATAACTAGCTTTTGTAAGTGGCTACATTATTGGATCCATCATTTTCATCTTTGGTATCATTAACTAGAACAAAATGGCAAGCACCATGGCTATTACAAGTTTCAAGGTAATGCTTCTTGAATCTTTGATCAATAATGGGCCCTTAATTTCATTTGTAGGGCTTGTCTAAAATGAGATCATGACTTTGGTCCATTCTAGCCTTGTGCACTTCTCTTTTATGTTGTTCTCTTTTGTTTGCATGATGACAAGATCTAGCCTAGAAGTTATGACATCATCGTATCAGATAGCCCAATTGTGTGTCTTTGACTTGAGATACTTATTCACATGGTATAGAGATCTTCTTCTTAGCACTTTCTTTTGTTGGAGCAATAATAACTTCGAGAAACTCTCAATCCTATTCTATTGAACCAGTTGTTTATGAAATATCAATATTAGAAAATCGCAGTCTTGCATAATAAGCTGATATTGTTGCTAGGAAGGGATCAAATTTTGAGCACCAGTTGCCTTAACTTTTGACCTTTGCACCATCTCAATTTTGGTCCTTTTATTATGAATGGTCCCATGCTTTATTGTGGCTAAGCTGATGTCATTTATTTAATGATCATAGTTTTGAGCATCATAGTTTTGGGCACTTAGCTTTGTGTGTTTTCGTGGAGACTAGACTTCGTGCCAACATATTTGCTAACATAGTCACGATCTTGGGAACCCAAGTATTGGGCCATCTTGAAACTTTTGCAATATTTATCTAATATTTTCTCAAGAAAAATTTTGGTGCTTGAAAATTTAAATGATATCATGAATTTGACCTACACCTCTCTACCTCCATTAGCATATGAGAATACACTATCAATTGTAGAAAAATATTGGGAAAAATTTTAAAGCCTACATACTACATAGGTACAAGGATTGCAAAAGTATTTTATCTTATTACCATCAGCAACAAAGAGAGCATGGTAAAATAATAAGATATGGAAATCAAGGATTTTTGAATCCATAATGAATAAAAGTGTTGAGGATTGTTCATGATATGGGACCCTAGTTCAAGAAAGCCTAAAGTTGGAGATACAAGCTAGTCAATAGTTGTGTCTCTTCTCCCTCCCCCCAAAAAAAGAGGGGGAGCATGAGTAAATTAAGGTGGCACATAGTCCAAGATAGTTCAACTATAGATAAATGGATGAAATTTGAAATTAAGAATCCCTCCCACTAGAATATTCTTGGGAGGAAAACTTGGTAGTCAAGAAAAAAGTGTGCATTAAATTCCACCTCAATACATATTCCTATTTGCAAACAAAACCTAACAAGGAAGACTGTGGGAATAAATTAATCTTTAAAGGCATGAATATGCATGCAAGCACTCTTTAAAAAATGTGGTATCCTTTGAACATTAACAAGGAGTAAAAAATGCAGGACATGTAGGGACCACAAAAAGAGATAAGGTGAAATGAGTAACGATTTAAACTCTAAAATACCCAACCATTTTACTCCCTAGTAAATGTTATAGTTGAAGCCTTTACAATTCACCATTCACTATCAAATCAAAAAATCAAGCCAGACTAACTTCAAAATGATGAAGACAAAGGACTCTCATGTTGAATAAATGCTAGAAGTACCTATAGCCATATTATCTTCCAACATCAAGGTTCTAAGGAACATAGCCGAGGATTGCTCTAGCCTAAAAATTTGCAAAGGATCCAAGAAATTGAGAATAAATGCCTATTAGCATTTTAGAGTTAGCAAGCCTTCAAGCTTAAGAGAGCAAATATGGACTAGTTTCTTGGCATAGTACATGGTGATCAAAGTATACTTCTACTATGAGTTGGTGAACATATGTGCAGAATTTTACAATCTGAATACCTAATAAATCAGCTATTTGGATGGGAAATCCATAATAAAAATGGATGGTCTTAGTATTATAAGAATTTTGTTTCTACTAAAATTCTAAATTCACATTAATGAGGAAGAGAGAAACAATTTTGATAGGAATTTGTAGAATAAAAAATTGGCATTCTTGAGGTCAAAATATGAAAGGGAGAGGCAAAATAACCTAGTCTTACAAAATTTTATTTTCCTTTATGTATTTGATGAAAGTGCAAGGGATACATTGAGTATGATGGCTTTCTTGGGCAAGAAACATGATAAAATTTCTAGTACCACTTAGTTGGGTATTTTATGTAGAGTGAAGCAAGGGACAATAACCCTAGATTTTGTCAAGATAATAGTGAAGTGAATCAAAGAAGGCCTACGATGTTTTTGGTCAACACAAATATTTAGGTACTCATTTTTGGTATATCTTATTTTATATTAGAATTCAAGCATGTTCCCCAAAATAGGAGTAAAATGTAAGGATTTGAAAGGAAATGACATGCTAGTCTATAATTGGGCCAAGGATTTAAAGAAGGTCTCTTCCTACTATATTTTTGTTTGTTATTTTTCTACCCCCATCATTTACTTAATAAAGGGGTCTCAAGTCCCCAAGGTTTCAAAAGAGTGTAAAAATATTTTAGAAGGGACAATCTTGGGAAATTTTTTTTTTTTTTAAGAAGTAACTTTAATAAAAATGTATGGTTACAGTTATCCAATTTATCTTCTATCAATATATGTTCCTAATCGAGTATTTACCCTAGAAGTTTTTAAGAAAATTGACACTCTATATTTTAAAAATGGTAGTTGTAAGTAGAAGGTATCATACTATCTGCAACCTCTCAATTTGGGAGGTATAACCATACACAAAAAAAAAAGCCTTCAAGGTGGAAGTCAAAGTGAAAAAGCTAGGTATTGAACTAATAAACGACATTGGAATATGACCCTAAACAAAAATTTATTACATACCTAAAAGGTATAAAGGGGTAGAAGTTCACTTATGATTAGAGGCATGAGATTATAATATTTAGGAGTCCCATAGATGAAACAACAAATCACCCCCTTAGTGAATTTACCAGAACTCCACCTAACCTAAAACCCTATGAATATTTTTATGAAATAAAGGGTGCTTTCAGTCCATGAAACAAGGCAAAAATAGAAGACAAAAGAATTGATGATTTCACATTGGAAGATTTTCAAAATAGAGGTATGGTGGAGGATGAGACAACTAAGTGGATAAAAATAAGTCAAGCTTGGCTCATTAAAAGAAGATATAATATTCAATGAATTATACAATTAAGAACATATCAATGTTGAAATATCTATAACCATAGAATCCAGTGAAGAAGGGGTGATTAGTGAAATGCATCAAAAAATAGGGGAAGCAAGGACATAACAAGAATAAATTTTAGAATTATTATCTGACCCTCTAGGATAAGGTGTAAGTTATCCTAATCACCAAAACAAAGCAACACCTTCTCCACCATCCCAATAGTAGGCTTTGCCTAGGTCACCTAGATAAAAGACCCAAAATAAAAGAGGCCAAAAAGGGGAATGCATAGAAAGTGTCGAAAAGGGGAAGAAAAGAAAGCATGGTAAACAATGAAATAAATAGGTAGTAGCATAATATCAATATCAAGCCACTCTTCCCTCCATGCATCCAAGGAAAAATCTCAAAAATTAGAGAAATGCCTCCTTTATAAAAGGCCCAATATTCCTCAACTAGGCAAACTCTATTGTCCCCAATACATTCAATCACCTACCCAAATTATGAAGAGGGGCATATATTTCATTTCTATAAAATTCCCCCCTTGACTTAGCCCCAACTATGCTAATGACTCACAATATAGTTGCCCTACTAATCAAGCCTTTGGAAGCATTCACATCATATTCAAGGTTACAAGAGGGAACATTAAAGAATTTGGAAACCCTCACTCCTTGGCCAAAAATATAAAGAATAAAACAACAAACAACCAAATATAAGTAAGATATACAATATCAATAATCTTAGAATATATCTACTACTCAGGTGGATTTCCATTTTTCTCCTCAAGAAAAAGCATTATTGTTTTTAAAAATAAGTCAATTGGTAGGTAAAGTAGTACAAGAAATGATATAACAATATTGACATACGTCAACAATTGGCATAGATTTAAAGGATGCTCAACCTTGGGATATGCTAAAGCTTACCAAATAAACCAATAGAATGGTTGAACATGACTATGATATAACCATCCAAAGGATAAAAAGAAAATAAAAGGAGATAGAACAAACCAAGAAGACCTTGAGAGACTCATATGATGAATCCAAAGCCCTAAAGATCCAAATAAGTTTATTGACTAAGTACCTAAAATAATATGAGTTTGAAGCTATTTAAAAATTATGAGGAACAATTAAAATAATTATCTACTCAACTTCCCATGCAATTAGTCCAGTTTGATCAAAAAAGGATACCTTGTTAAAAGACCTAGAAGACCTCAAGTAGTGAAATAAAGAGGAACAATGGCTCAAAACTAGAAATATTATGAAGAAGACTCTAGATACTTATTGGAATGATATCAAAAGCATGGTATTATTATTATTTCTAGTCCTCAAATTTATAGATTCAATATCTCTATTGTACCTTTACATAGATGAAGAGGCAAAGGTAGATCTAAATAGAATTAATATGAGGCTAAGAGAATCTAGAATGTATCAAACTCTACTAGACAAGATGCTTGATTCTAAGATTACCACTATCAAGGTTGAAAATAAATAAATTATGGCACAAAATGTAATAAACCTCTTTATAAAAGAATAGATGGTTGAACAATGTATAAAGCTAGTTGATACTTTATACAACATTGTGAGAAGGATAAGCAGAAATAGACTCTCTAATAGCAGTAGAGATACGTTCACCATGGAATAAGCTAAATGGTAAGCCATGCTTAAAATAAGAGTATCTAGGATAATTTAATCAAATAAATAGTTTTTACTTAGCTTAGAATAGAATAATTCCTTGCTTAATGCAAAAGAAACATCCTAGATTATTGGTCCTTTAGCAAAGCTTAAGTTGTAGATCCGTGAAGCAATGATATGAACAAAGGATTTATCCCAAGATGATAGACATGAAATTATTTCACTATATAATGCATTCCAACACACTCAACTCCTTATAAGTGAATAAAGGTGTGGAAATCAAGGGAGCACTTGCAAACTCTCCACAACATAACAATTTTTCTTAACTATTCTTTTAGTTTTTGTGTTTTTATTTATAAGGATTGTGAAAGTTTTGACTCTAGGCCAAAGGATAAAGGTAATTTTGAGTTATCCTTCAAACAGGCTAGAAGGCCTCTATGAGCCACTAAAACTATAGTGATTCCTCAATACCTTCTCATGACTAAGGTAAAACCTTGATACCTAGTAATCAAAGTTTTGTCTAGCCTAGAGGAGAAGAGACTGAGATAAACCCCAATGGTTTGGACTTATGTAAGATTTTATTTAGTAAAAGTCCTAATAGATAAAAAAATAAGTGCTAAAGAATTTTTCTTTAGGATAAATCCCAATATCAAATATTTTTCAATCTACAATGAAATGTTGACAACAAAATTCTTGACTAGTCAGCAAGATGACCTAATATTTTAGAGAAACATCAGAAAGTCAAGCAAACATGGATGTCTAAGTCAAATAAAAAGTGATAAAGGTATATTGGCCAAGTTAATTCTTCCTCTACTTGGGAGATGAAGACCACATACTAGAGCATGACCTAATTAAATGTCTTAGACACTTATTCAAGATAAAATATTGTGATGATAGTCTCAAATTTGACAATTATTATTGTCAAAGAGTACTTCATTCAATTACCAAAATCCATAGGAAAAGTAGGTGAGATTGTCATATTTATTTGTAGATAATTTTGGAGGGGAAATTTTCCCTTTTATAAAATACAAATAATAGAGACATAGATTGTGGAAGAGATTTGCAAATCTACAATTGTATTCTTTTGTAGGATTTCCCTTCATTTATTTTTGTAAAAATAGTTAGTTCATGAGCGACTTGTGGGCAATTTTGAACCCCTCATGGTAAATATTTGTAAAATTTTAGTTGCATAGATATATACATTGGAGCCTATGTCAAATGTTTAGTATAGACATTTGTGGCCTCCTGTTGACCCATTTTTGTATGTATGTATTTTTTTATGATATTTTACCTATTCTTTGGGTTTTATTAAGTGTATGTATGTGTGAGGGGTTTGCATATAATTTTTGGACTAGTCACTTATTTGGATTTTTTTTAGGACCCACCTTCTCATGCTTGCATACAACTAGTAAATATCATTTGTGCTTCACTGTGTCAAGGAGAGGAAGTGTTCATCACTGGCACATAACATTTAGGCCTATTTTTGAAGGAAGATATTAGTAGATATCTTGGTGCATCACAACATATTTTATTTTGTTGAGTTGTTTTATTTTTATCTCTTGCATCCCTTTTCCCTTTGTTGAGTCTAGATGTACCTTGAAGATCATATCATAACAAGGATCTATCCTTGTAAAACTCTCAAAGGCCCCTAATTGATTTGAATTCCATACTCTCGACCATGGCCCTACTGTATCACTCCTCATGAGGAGTGATTACCTCTCCAAGGATAATTAGAGATGATAATAGTTCTATATTCCTATTAGTGGGCTCATGATTTTAAAGTGGGATATGGTTGGCCATAGAGGTATTTTTGGATGGGTGATTAGATAGATTGATGATTTAAGGTGCAAGATATAGTTTGTATCCCTTATAGAAGGTATATTAGATAGAAAAATGATGCATACTAGTTAGAATATGTTAGGCAAATGACATGGTTAATAAACACATGTAGAAAAAGAGGGTTATTCAATTAAGTGTTCATGACTCGATGGTTTGGGCTAGTATAAGATATCTTTACATATGTGGTCTAGTATAGGAGGGTTGTCAAGGAACTAGAATTTGGTGCATCATTCAATCTAGACTCATACTAGGAGATGGATGTGGATGACCTTACCCTCTAGGACCCAAAAATGAATGATGCTAGATTTATAAATCACTATTAGGGATAGTAATGGGGATTTTGACCATAGAAGGTGATAGTGGTGGTGTTGTATATTGAGAAATTGATCTAGCTAGGGAGGAAGTGAGTTGGAGGGTATAACCCATGCCCCAAATAGATAGATTATGTCAAATTTAGTGATAGAGGTAGGATGTATGTGGTATAATGATACCAACTATATTAGGTGAGGAGATGGTCCCTAACATTTTACTCATGCTACTTTGATTATAGAGAGAGATTCCTTTGTCCAATAGGTTTCCAACCTACATGTGAAAGAGGATTCAATTACTATATAGTATGATTAGATTCATTATGAGTTGGATGCATAGGTTCAAGAGAGTAACAATTGGTATAGTAAGTAGATGGATTTCAAGACATTGTTGCATCTTCATTAGTTAAGTAGGATGCAACTATGCAAGAGATACATTGAGTACACATTATTAGTGGAAAACAAGAAAGGGTGGCATGCTTTCTACTAGATAGATTAACTACAATAGATCAAGAATATTAGACTAAGGTATCTCATCTTCAAGGAAATTAATCTAGGATTTGTGTAGAGATGGCATAGCTATAGCAGTATTTGACTATAGAGATTGCTAGGTAGACCTTTTACTATATGACCTATCATACAATCATACCTTAAAATCATCATATTCCTTTGTTGATTCATGTCTTTACATGATCATAGAATACATCACAAGCTTGGTCCCATACACACTATTCCAAATAGATAATCATGATGTAATCACATTAGGGAGGCACTCGAGTAGATTCTTCCACTAATACTATGTCTAGGACATATAGGATTGTGTATATATATATATACATACATACATACCTTTATCAAAATTTACTTGTAGTTTTTTGTTTCTTTTATCATGTTTATAGTGTTATATTAATCATTATGATGGTGATTGTGATTGATAATGTTAGATTGATCATGTTAAAAATAATATTACCCTCAAATCAATATTTTAAGAAAAATATTTGTTATAATTGACACTTTGCTTAAATCTATGAGAATTAAAATAGGTTATGATGTAGTTAAAAAGGACTGATTACAACATTGTGAGCAAGATAATTCAAGATTTTTTGTTGTGACATATGGGAATCTCTATTATACAAATATGTACAATGTAGATGTGCCCATAAGGATATTCTAATACATATATATACACAATAGACATTCCTTAGAGGACTTTAGTTATGCCATAAGGACTTTAGATATTTCCAAAGGGACTATGATTGTGCTATAAAGGACATGAGATATACCACAAAATACTTTGAATATGCCATAAAGGAATTTTATATTTATAATTGCATTGAATAAATGCTCAAGGAATTTTATTGTGCCACATGGGACTTTATAATTTATATTGAGGACTTTAGATGTGTTGTGGGTAGATTACATAAGGGCTTCTAGTATACAATATATGTGTGCAAGGAAACTTTTTATAGATGATTTAAGTTGTGTTTCTAAGGACTTTTTTATTTTCCTTAAACAAACGCTCAAGAAAATTTATTGTACAAGATTAAACTATGTCTGTGGGGACTTTATATACATGATTTAGTTGTGCCCCAAATGATTTTTAATTTTTTAATTTATTTTTATTTTCAAAAGTCAATATGATAAAAAATAATATTTTGCTATAAAAACATAAATCTTTATGTACACCATAATGTTAATTTGTATAATAATATACAAAATAAGTTAGATGTACGTACGATTTGTATAAGATAAATTATTTAATTTAATATTATACACATTTTTTAGTACAATGAACTTGAGATGTGAATTACTCTCATTTCTATATGTTTTTTAGATGGTCCTGGTAATAATACATAGATGCTTAAAATCCCTCCCATTAAGACCACCCTAAATTTCAAATGAGTACAAAAAACTTTAAATAAGATGATGGATATGGTTTATGATATGGATCATTGATATTATATTGAGCATGTATATTACCCCTCATTCTTGTAAAGGAGAGAATAAAGAGGATAAGATTTTAGCTAAAGAGATGAAACATAAAATGATAAGTAACTATTTGATGTATGATAATTCAATGCAAAAAGGAAAAAGAGATATATATTAAATATTTAGATGAATATATTAGATGATTAGAGCTATATGATAAAATGAAGATGAATCCAGGATAATGATAGAAAATAATATGAGATAATGTTAAATTTTTATGAGCTAAACTAGGATCATATAATTCACACCAAATGTTTTAATTGGTTGTATTTTTATTGAATTTGGTAGGAGTTATGCTGAAATGGTGTTGGATGTTTTTGAAATTCCCAAAGTTAAGGGATTTCTTTAACCAAGATTGTTTTATAAAACTTATGTGATATGGTTAAGAAAAAACTGATACTTGGTTTAGGATTAGAATGAATAACTAGTTTCATAAGAAGAAATAATTGAGTTTATATTGGGATTCAAACCTATATTGAATATTAGGTTTGAAGCTAAAATAAATATTAAATTTAGATTTAGTTTGTAGAGGGTTGATCCAATGTTCTAATATATTGGATGAATAGGACTGACTTTAACTTATAGGAGTTCCTTTCTAGTTTATAGAATGACTTGTGATGTAATTAAAACACTTGGAGAGGCTTGAATAGTATTGTATACAATAGTTATATTTACAAGAGTGGATGAGGCCACTCAAATGGGTAAAGATATATTTAGGGTAGGTAAGGTTACATTCATAGAGGTGTAAGTTTGTTCTTGTGGTTCAACATAATTATAGTCTAAAGTAGGGGTTTGAAGTTGATCCATAAGTGAATTAATTATTTAATAATATTTAAGATGTGATTTAGGTTCTTTTCTAGAATATATTGATAGCTTCTCAATATATTTAAAAGAATTGGATCATGCATATAAGTAATCCAAAAGTTACCTTACCTACTTTATTGTGACTAGGGTAGAAGGAATAGGTTCATTGTCAATCAAATTGAAAGTTGTATTTTCATAATTGAGGAATTATTCTTGTGTCTATTCATTAGTTGTGATTAGAGGGTCAATCTACTGGGCTCATTATTGAACCACACTTCTTGTAGTATATCACCTTTCAACCATAACTTTAAGGACTTACTTATAGAAGGAATATGTAGTTTTTTTTAGGATAGTTTAAATAATTTATTTATTTAGATTTAATTAGTTTAGAGAGTTATATAGAAGAATAAAAGAAGAAGAGACATCATTATTACGTTGTCTTTATATAGACTAATATTTTTGATATATATCATTGCTTCTCTATCTATCATTACCTCCTAATACATATTAAATATATTTATATAACAAGATTCTCTATATGCCCACTAGATTTTGGGAGAGAAATGGTATGTGAGAGTAGAATCAACATTTGGAATACTAACAATACTTGGAAGTAGAATTTAGCACATGAAATAAGATCAATATATGGGAGTTTATGAATCTCACTACCTGATCCTGCATTTCTACCACTACTACCACAAGTACCCATGGTAGGTGTTGCCTACTGGTATGACATACCAGCATCCTCATAACCACTCTACATAATATGAATGTCAGTTCCCTAACTCCGTATCGATGTGACATATCATCAACATGGAATCCACTTTATTGGATCATGTGTTAGGTTCCCCAACATCATCTTTGATTCCACCATTGACACCCATACCATGTAAATATTCCTCCCTCTAATGGGGATCCTCAAGATGCACCACACATCCTTCAATGTGATCATCATATCCCTGATCGACATCCAAAATGTGGATGATTTTGGATACCATCACTCTACCAGAGCTATGAGTAAGGCTTGACCCACCTCAATGCAAGGCATCTTTACCAAGTGCAGAAGCCCCACGTTCTCCATTTTCTCCCTTTCTACCACTGTGAGCTCTCTCATAAAATCCTTGAGTGTGATCAACTTCCACTTTCTGATATTGAGTACATCTAGATACATAATAACATAATTTTATCATCAATTCATCATTTCACACATCTAAAAATCATAAAAAATATAAATTTTAAAAATTTCATATCTTATTGTGCAAATTTTACCAACTTCGCACCTTGGAATGATTAGGTGTGAATTTGGCAATGCCTCCCAACCAGATTCATGCCCTGTACATGCAATATGTGAATTTATCTTGGGTAGCCTACCAAATTCATGCTTCAAGACAAAATTCATGCCCCACGACCAAATTCATGGTCGATGGCAAATTTTGATAAAATTGCTTAATTTTTTTAAAAATGCAATGATTATTATTTTTTGTGTGTGTGCAGGTGCAAAATAAAAAAAGAGCAAGTGGGTCTCAATTCGTACCTTCACCCGGTCAGCAGTGGTCCCTGACTTGCCCCTTGCCATAGTAGCACGGTGAGTTGGAAGCATCATTTCTCCTTTTCTTCTCAGATCTCTTTTATCCTTCTCACACGATGAAAATGAGCCTTTTTTTCCTCATTTTTTTCTTTTCTCCCTCATTTTATTCTCTCTCCTCCCCTTTCCTTCTCTCTCTCTTTGTCTTGTCTTTGATCCTTTTCCTTGTTTTTCATTTGTTTGCCCTTTATTTATATTTTTCGAGTTTTTATCTAGAATTTTGTATTCCTTCCAAAAACTCAATGGGGAACCCTAGCCTTAGAGGTATTAATGGTAGTGATACCTCATTTTGCATGAAAATATTTGATGTTCATCCTAACACCCCTTTTTGCACTACCCTTTATCCAAACTCGACCACCCCTTTTTGTGTTCACCCATAGGAGTCTACATATTTCTTTGACACATTTATTTGGTCGTAAATGCATCAAAGAGGGGGAAAATGTAGACACAAAATTTACCCATAAAAATAATTCAATTCTTACTTATACCCCTAGCTAGCCACCCAAACTTGCTAAGTGTAAATTTAGGGCCCTTTTTCCTCCCCCCTTTGCCTTGTTTCCTCAGATTTACCAAATTCAAACCCAGTCTATATGGGGCACAAATTTGGCTTACCCGATTCATGCATTGTAATGATGGGGCATGAATTTGGTGTTCTAGGGATTTTTATCACTAAAAAACCTCTCCTTGCTAGCCCATTTTGGGGTCAACTTTTACTCGTAGTAAAATTTCATTTTCGCACCCATTTTACCCTCTAAACCTCTTATAAATAAGGTTTTGGATTACCTAATTTTTTCTAACAATTTCTAAGGAGATTCTAAATATTGACTCAATAATTTGCTCATGTTTATACTAATTTTTTTGTGTGTAGGTGCAAAATAAAAAAAAAAAAGTAAGTGGGTCTCTATTCGTACCTTCACCTGGTCAGTAGTGGTCCCCACCTTAACCCTTGCCATGAAAACACAATGAGTCGATAGCACCATTTCTCATTTTCTTCTCTTTGTACGGTGAAAAAGACCCTCTTTTTTCATCCATTTCTTCTTTTTTTCCCTACCTTTATTCTCTCCCCCCTTTCCTCCTTCTCTCTCTCTTTGTCTTGTCTTTGCCTCTCTTTGCTATTTTCATTTTTTCCCTTTATCATCATTTTTTAGTTTTTATCTAGAATTTTGTATTCCTTCAAAAAAATCAAGGGGGCACCCTAGCCTTAGAGGCATAAATGGTAGTAATGCCTCATTTTGCATGCAAATTTGTGATGTTCAGTATAACACCCCTTTTTACACCAGCCCTCTATCCAAACTTAACCACTCATTTTTGTGTTCACCCATAGGAGTCTACATCTTTCTTTGACATATTCATTTGGACATAAATGTATCAAAGAGAGGGAAAAATGTAGACATAGAAAATTAACCCATAAAAATGAGTCATTTCTTCCTTGGACCCCTAGCTAGCCACCCAAACTTGCTAAGTGTAAATTTGGGGCTCTTTTTCCTCCCCCCTTTGCCTTATTTCCTTAGCTTTACCAAATTTGCACCCGATATTATAGGGCATGCATTTGAATTACCATATTCATGCCTTGTAATAATGGGGTAGGTGTTCTAGGGATTATTCTCACTAATATCCCTCCCTTTGCCAGCCCATTTTGGGGTCAACCTTTGCCCATAGTGAGATTTCATTTTCTTGCCTATTTTTCCCTTCAAACCTCTCATAAATAAGGATTTGAATTCCCTAATCTTATATAATAATTTATAATGATACTATAACTGTTGACTCACTCATTTTCTTATGCTATCAAGTGTTCTACTACAAGTTGTTTTGTTGTTTTGTATTTTGTTGATTGTTGCCCTTGGGGATTGAGTGGAGGAATCTTGACAATTGGATAGATCAAATTTTTTGGAGTGTTTATTCCACCTCTTAATTGCTCCATTTTTTCTCCATAAGCTCATCAGGTTCTACATTTACTGTAGTTTACTTTGTAGGTCTATTTTCATTATTTTATACATAGTTTTTTATCGTTTTAAGGCCCAAAAAGGGTATCTGAACCAAATTCATGCCCCACCCATACATGGCATGAATTTGGTAATATATATTCATGCTCCCTATTTACAAGGTGTGAATTTGGTAAATTAGGTCTTGGGGGTAAGTTTCACACCTCAAAACCCTAATTCGCATTGTACATTTTTAGCATTCTATTGTGTCCATCATGTCTACATTTCATTTTACTGTTACATACCTGTTTCACTCTGTTTATGCATGTTCCAAAGATAAAATATAAATTTTAATTTTAAATAGTCATCTAAAAGGACCAAGAGGGCTTGAATGCGACACCTCCAAGCTCAGTCTTATAGCAGCCTAAGCAGTCCCCCAAATACTGATCAAATTTTCTAGGGTTTGTGAAGTTATATTGTAGGTTTGAAACCATTGTATATTCTATATGCAATATAAATCTTGAATCAACCATCAAATCATATAAATACCCTAATAGATATTTATGTTGTTTGGTGTTTTCTTTTGTTCAATTCTATTCAAAACCTAGATTACAAGGTAAAGTAATTGGTTGAATTTCTAGATATTTGAAAGAATAAAAGTATATAGTGTGTATCTAGGATTTTAATTTTTTTTTGTATATCTCCCTTGGACCCTAAATAAAATTATTTATTTTGCAATATTGGGGTTAGACATCATTGAATTACAAAATCATACTAGGGTTAGCCCTTGTCTTCTTGCATCTTGTGTGTCTTGCATTGTTCTTTAATTTTCATAGTTTACTTTAGAAAGTCCAAACAATAGGTGTATGCTTAATTGACACATCAAACACTTCCACCCTAGACTTGGAGCAAGTATTAAAACCATTCCTAGTGAAACCATCCTTTTGTGACCTCGAGTGTAGATAATATAACACACCCCCATGATTCTCCTCAGCTCCTAGTGGATCAATTCAAGAATCATACGCAACAAGGAAGCTTTCCCCCTCTACATAATCATTCCAAGGACTTAAATTGTTAGAAATCCAATAGGTAACTCAAATTTCAAAAATAATTTAATCGAATACACTAAAAATTAAGTGCAATTGCACAATAATGGAGGCTAAACAACTATCACTTCATTTATCGACAACAACGTTACAAAGCAATGTCAGGCAAGGACTACAAAGCCAACCATTATAATGAGGTTTCTCATATTATTAAATTTTGTAGTGTAATATTTATAGTTAGTTAAAAGGTTGTTACAAACACAACTTGAAAAGAAAGTTCTATAAGATGAGGTGGAAGGTCTACGCTTAATCTTGTGCATAATTTTGAATTGGGTCCATTTAAATATAACTAACTTCTATAAATGGCTATATTATTGGATCCATTATTTTCATCTTTGGTGTCATTAACTAGAACCAACTGGCAAGCACCATGGCTATTATAGGTTTGAAGGTAATGTTTTTTGAATATTTGAGCAAAAATGGACCCTTAATTTTATTTTTAGGGCTTGTCTAAAATGATATCATGACTTTGGACCATTATAGGCTTGTGCACTTCTCTTTTATGTTGTTATGTTTTATTTACATGGTGTCAGACTCTAGCCTATAAGTGATGACATTGTCAAATTGAATAGCTTGATTTTATACCTTTGACTTGAGATACTTATTCGCATGGTATCAAGATCTTCTTCCTAGAACTTTCTTTTGTTGCAGCAATCATGAATTTGAGAAACTCCCAATCCTATGCTATTGAACCTTCATGCTTTGATCCTATGTGTTGTTGATGAAATCTTGATCTTGGGAAATCATGGTATTGCATAATAAGCTAACATTGTTGCTTGGAAGGGATTCAATTTTGAGCATCAATTACCATGATTTTTGACCTTTACACCATATCGGCTTTAGGACTTTGATTATGCATGGTCCCATGTTTTTTTGTGGCTAACCTCACATCACTTCTTTAATGAGCATAGTTTTGAGCATCATAGTTTTGGTCACTTAGCTTTGTGTGTTCTCCTAGAGACTAGACTTTGTGCCAACATCTTTGTTGATATAGTCATGATCTTGAGCATCCCAGTTTTGGGCCATCTTGAAAGTTTTTCAATACTTATCCAATATTTTTTCAAGAAAAATTTTGGTGCTTGAAAATTCAAATGAAATCATAAATTTGACCTACATATCCTTACCTCCATTAGCATATGAGAATACACTATCAAGGGCAAGAAAACATTGGGGAAATTTTTTAAAGCCTACATACTACATAGGTACAAGGATTGTAAAAGTACTCTATCGTATTACCATCAAAAATAAAGAGAGCATGGTCAAATAAGAAGATATGGAAATCAATGTTTTTTGAATCCATTATGAATAGAAGTTTTGAGGATTGATAACAATATGGGACCTTGGTCCAAGAAATCCTAATGTTTGAGACATAGGCTAGTCAATAGTCATGTCTCTTCCCCCCCCCCAAAAAAAAAAGAGGGGGAGCATGAGTAAATGAAGGTGGCACATAGTCCAAGATAGGCCAAATATAGATAAATGAATGAAATTTAAAATTATGAAGCTCTCCCACTAGAATATTCTTAGGAGGAAAAGTTGGTAGTCGAACAAAAAGTGTGCATTAAATGGCACCTCAATACAAAACCCTATTTGCAAATAAAATCTAACAAGGAAGATTATGGGAATAAATTAACCTTAAAAGCATGAATATGCATGAAATCACTATTTAAAAAATGTGGTATTCTCTAAAGATTAAGTAGACAAGGAGCAATAAATGCAAGGTATGCAAGGACCACAAAAAGAGATAAGGTGAAAGGAGTAAAGGTTTAAACTCCAAAATGCCCAACCATTTTACTCCCTAGTAAATGTTATAGTTTAAGCCTTTACAATTTGCCATTCACTATCAAATAAAAAAAGCAAGCCATACTAACTTCAAAATGATGAAGATAAAGGACTCTCATTCTAAAGAAATGCTAGAAGTACCTATACCCATATATTCTTCCAACATCAATATTTTGATGAACATAGCTAATGATTGCTCTAGCCTAAAATTTTTCAAAGGATCCAAGAAATTGAGAACAAATACCTATAAGCATTTTAGGATTAGAAGGCCTTCAAGCTTCCAAGAGCAAATATGGACTTGTTTTTTTGCATAATACATGGTGATCGAAGTACAATTCTATTATGAGCTGGTGATAATAGATGCAAAATTTTACAACCCATCTGCCCAAGAAATCAGCTCTTTGGATGGGAAATTTATAATAAAAATGGATGGTCTTAGTATTAGAAGAATGTTTTATTACAAAAAGGCTAAATTCACATTAATGAAGAGTAAAAGAGCAAAAAAATTGAGAGGATTTTGCTGAACAAAAAAATGGCCTTCTTGAGGTCAAATAAGAAAGGGCAAGATGAAATGACCTAGCCTTACAAAATTTTATTTTCCTTGATGTAGTTAATGAAAGTGCATGGGATGCATTGAGTATAATAGCTTTCTTCTTGTGCAAGAAACATGGTAAAATTGTTAGTTCAAATCAATTGGGTATTTTATGTAGAATGAAGCAAGGGTTAAGAACCCTAGATTTTATCGAGCTAATAGCAAAGTGAATATAAGAAGGCTAAAGATATTTTTGGCAAACACAAACATCTAGGTACTCATTTTTGGTATATAATATTTTATATTAGCATTCAAGCATGTTCTCCAAACTAAGAATAAAATGTAAGGATTTGAAAGGAAATGACATGTCGATCTATAACTAGGCCAAGGATTTAAATAAGGGCTCTTCCTACTATAATTTTATTAATTATTTTTCTACCCCCATCATTTCCTTAACAAAGGGGTCTCAAGTCCCCAGGATTTCAAAAGAGTGTAAAAATATTTTAGAAGGGATAGTCCTAAGATACTGGTTTTTTGTTGAAGAAGGAACCTTAATCAAAATCCATGGTTACAATTACCCAATTTATCTTCAGTCAAGATATGTTCCTAATCAAATATTTTCCCTAGAAGTTTTTAAGCAAATTGACATTGGATTTTAAACATGATAGTTGTAAGTATAAGGTATCATACTGTATGCAACCTCTCAATTTTGGAGGTATAACCATACACAAAAAGAGAAGCCTCCATGGTGGAAAGCAAATTGAAAAAATTGGGTCTTGAACTAATAAAGTACAAATGGAAATATAACCCTAAAAAAAACTTTATTTCATACTTTAAAGGTATAAAGGGAAAAAGTTCACTTATGATCAGAGGCATGAGATTAAGACATTTAGGAGTTCCATATATGAAACAACAACTCTCCCTCTTAGTGAATTGATCGGACCTCCACCTACCCTAAAACCCTATGAATATTTTTATGAAATAAAGGGTGCTTTCAGTCCATGAAACAAGGCAAAATATGAAGACATAGAAGAATTGATGATTTCACATTGGAAGATTTTTAAAATAGAGGTATGGTGGAGGATGAGACAATTAAATGGATAGAAATAAGCTAAGCTTGGCTCATTAAAAGAAGATGTAATATTGAATTAACTATACAATGAAGAACATACAAATATTGAAAGATATACAACCATGGAAACTAGTGAAGAAGGGGTGATTAATGAAATGCATCGAAAAATATGGGAAGCAAGGAATGAACAACAATAAATTTTAGAATTATTATCTGACCCTATAGGAGAATGTATAAGTTCTCCTACTCACCAAAACAAAGCAACATCTTCTTCACCATCCCAAATAGTAGGTTTTACCTAGGTCACCTAGACAAAAGACCCAAAATAAAAGAGGCCAAAAATGGGAATGCATAGAAAGTATCGAAAAGAGGAAGAAAAGAAAGAATGGTAAACAATAAAATATATAGGTAGTAGAATAATATTAGCAAACCACCCTTCCCTCCATGAATCCAAGGAATAATCTCAAAAATCAATAGAAATGTCTCTTCTAGAAAAGGCCCAAGATTCCTTAGCTAGGAAAACTAGATTGTCCCCAATACATTCAGTCACCTACCTCAATTATGAAGAGGGGCATGTATTGCCTTTCTAAAACATTTCCCCTTTGCCTCAGTCCCAACTATGCTAATGACTCACAATATAGTCACCCCACTAATCAATCATTTTGAAGTGTTCCCATCATCTATAGGGTTACAAGAGGGAACATCAAAGAATTTGTAAGCCCTCACCCCTTGGAAAATATTCCAAAGACTCAAACAACAAACAACCAAATATAATTAGGAGAGGCAAGCTCAACAATATTAGAAGATAGCTACCACTCAAGTGGATTTCCATTTTGCTCCTCAAAAAAAAAATATTATTGCATTTAAAAAGAAGTCAATTGGTAGGTAAACTAGTACAAGAAATGATATAGTAATACTGACATATGTAAAAAATTGGTATAGGTTTAAAGGATGGTCAAACTTAGGATATGTTAAATGTTACCAAAGAAACCAAAAAAATGGTTGACCAAGACTATGAGTTGACCACCCAAAGGATAAAAAGTAAATAAAAAGAGTTGGAACAAACCAAGAAGACCCTAAGAGACTCATAGGATGAAGCCTAAGCCGTAAAGAACCAAATAAATTTATTGAATAAGTACCTAAAATAAATGAGTCTGAAGCTATTTTTAAAAAATTGGAGTAACAATTGAAATAATTATCTACTTGAATTCCCATGCAACGAGTCCAATTTGATCAAGAAAAGGATACCTTGTTAAAATATCTGGAAGACCTCAAGTAGCAAAATAAAGAGGAATAATGTTATAAAACTAGAAATATTATCAAATAGACTCTAGATACTTATTGGAATGATATCAAAAGCATGGCATTAGTATTATTTACATTCCTCAAATTTATAGATTCAATATCTCTATTATGCCTTAAGATAGATGAAGGGGCAACAGTAGATCTAAATATAATTAATATGAGGATAGTGTTAGAATATTATTATTGTTATAATTTGCACTATGCCTATAATTGATAGGTTGAAATTTGACTTCTGCCACTTGTCCCTGTCTTAAGTTTAAGTTGGAGTGGTGTCTTCTGAAAGACACTTGGAGTGGAGCTTATGAAACTTGTCATATCTCCCTCCTAAGCTTGATGCTTGTATATTGTAAGATAACTTGTAAATATAGTGTGCCTTATTTTTTAGTCCTATCATCTGGTATAAGATCGGTGAGATCCGCCTGTGGGATTTTTGGTATTTTAGTATGGAGTCATGGAGTATGCTCTCCACTCATTGAGTGGATTAGAAACCAGAAACTCCATGTTTTTTTAAATCTGTACTGCTAGAGAAGTTTTTTTTGTGGGAGAAATTGAAAGTCTATGTTGCTGAAATATTTTAGTAACTCTCAACACAAGCGAAAAGCTATTTATCATGGTTTGCTCTTCATCATGGAGGATTCAGTATACTAATTTGTTGAGGTTTTTGGATACTACAAATATATGTTGATGGTGATTGCCTTAACATCTTACCCGTTGCTTCTCGAGAGTTTTTTTTAGATAGTTGTCATGTAATTAAAGCCATAATTTTAATTTTTTGGACTATGTTTCCCAGACAGACAGAGCGACGTTTGTGTTTTATTTCATGTTCTTGTCAAAATATTTGGGTGACTGACATACATTGTAGCTATTTATTTTTTCAGTGTTGATTAATATTGTTTACCACGTAGCCAAAAAAATCATCCACATAGAAGAACCTCGATGATCGCATGATCGACTTTGAAAAAATGAAATTCAATCACAAGAGAAACCTGGGAGTTCCCTAAAATTTGCTACTGTGTCAGTGGATGTAAGGACCGAGGAGAGTAGATATTTCAAACTCTGAAATGCTCTGTTCACTAACAAGTTCGGTGAAACTTGAGCATTGATCACCTAAACTTGGTTGCTTTTGACTCATCATTCATCCTAGACTCAGTGCATGGTGAGTTCATTGGAGTATGTACCAGGTAGTGGTGGTTAAGCAATGGCCACCATGCCATTATCAACGACACGACTGAGGCAGGACCCTCGGTGCCAGTTGTCAATGCCTTCCCGCTTGGCTGCATCCCGAGCGGGTTTCTAGGCACTTAAAAAGTAAAAGTCATCGTACATTCATCTAAAAGAGATATTACCAGTGAATTGGATCGTAGTGTATGTAGCACACTATTTATTTTTGCTTACAATAAATATTTTATTGATTACAATGTCTTGTGAGATGCAGGTAAAGAATTTGGTTGAGGTTTATTCATTCCATCTTTGAAGGTTGCTATTCTAGTAGCAAAATTTTATAAAAACTCCCAAATCAAGCATTATATTGTAGAGTAAAACTCGGAGGGGTGACCATTTGGGAAAGTTCCAGAGCTACACACTTTTTTCAGGGTCTTTGTTTTTGTTTGTTTGAAGCATCAAATTGTATCTGACTATAGGCTTATTTATAGTTGTTGGAAAGATAATTTTGAGGGGGATCCATTGGTCAAATTAGTTTTTAGTTTTGAGATAATTTACTCAGCTGAATTTTGACTTAAAGTGGATATTGTAAAACAGAGTGCATTTTCGGTTGCATCCGACACTCTTGAACAAAATTTTTGGCAAACTTGTAAGAGGCACAATTCTAAGTCTTTGGGGGGACTTTAGGCCAAGTTATTCATTCACTTTGGCAATATTGGGGGTAATTTTATCCTTGAAGGCATTGAACTTGTATCATTTTTTAGGCACATTTGGGGCTAATTTTTAGCCAAGTTTCCAATACAAATCATCAACTCAAGGGGTGATTTAGGGCCCCTTGTCCCTTGCTAGTGGAGTCATTTTGTGGCACTCTCTTGGCCACTTGGTGTTTGTTGCTTGCATCTTCTGTTTGGGCTTTGTCTACATTTTATGCTTGCTATTACCCTTACATGACCTTGGGTTTTATAATTGTAATCAAGTGTAGTTCCATTGCATACACACTTGACACTAAGCCATATACAAGCAAGCAAACACATACAAGCATCTTCTCATAAAGCAATAAGACATTGACACATCTATTGTAACAATTCTAAAAGAAGCAAGCAAGCATCACATTTTTATAACCACCTATGTTCCATGTATCAATCTGCTCATATACCTATAGTCTCCCTCACGTAAGGGTGGGTTATTGAGTAGTTTGGTATAAAGGTCTGGTAGGTTATTCCCTTTCAGAATCACCTATGTTCCACGTATCAACTACTCAAATGCTTATAGTCTCCCTCACGTAAGGGCGGGTATATTGAGAAGTTTGGTATAAAGGTTTGGCAAAATTCTAATTCTTACTATCTTTGGATAAAAAAGGCACTTGTGTTCAACTTAACCCTCCCACTATTGGAATCACTTAAATATTCAGAGTGGAAAAACTAGGTGAACCCTCCTCTAGATCTTCAACGGTGTACCCTAGATTTTTTTTAGGGCTCTAATTTGGCATTTGTCGTTCTTACTTCATCCTTTTTTGAGCTCCCTTTTCTTTTGATACTTTTCTAAATCATGGCTACTACAAATCTATTAAGTGGACTTACAAAGAAACTTGAAGGAGCACAAACTTTTGCAAATTGGAAGTATGATATGGAATCAATATTAATTATGAATGACATGTGGGACTTTGTGAAATATAGGCATGCTAATGAAGACCCACTCACTGCACCTACAGACCCTAAAGAAAAAGTATGATTTGAGAAGAATTCCAATATAGCTTTAATTCTAATCAAGCTAGCTACAGGAATTCAATTCAAAGAAACTGTAAGGGCTACAAAAACACCTAAACAAGCATGGGATGCTCTTAATAGATTGTTTTATAGGCCAAGTCAAGATAATATTTTGTATCTCAAAAAAAAATTGCACAATGTATGTATGAAAGGCTCACTTACCGATTATATTATGGAATTGAAGTCTATTAAGAATGATTTCTTAGCTACTGGTAAAACCCTAGATTATAATGAGTTAATTCCAATCATTTTGCATGGTATTCCTTCAAAGTTTCACTCCTATGATACCATGTTAGACTTGAGTGGTAAAACAATGAATTCCACACTTGAGGATATTGAGATCCTACTTAAGAAACATGAGCAAGCCCTAATCAAAGATGAAGAAATTGAAGCCACATCAATAGCTTTTGCCACCAAGGCAACTTTACAGCCTAAACAAAACAAAGGTCAAAATTAGCATAATCAAAATCAAAGGGGTAGACAACATCAGAGATACCCATAGTACTAGTAGTAACCAAATCAACAGTACCAGCAATAGCCACGTCAGCAACAGTACAAGCAACAACCAAATCAGTAGTACCATCAACAACCACATCAACAACAGTACTAGCAACAACCAAGATGGCAAAAAAGACCTCAAGGGGGTCAAAACAACAATCAACAAGGGTGTGAATATTGTGGAAAATGGAATCATAATGTTGCTAATTGCTATAAAAGGCAAAGAGAATAGGGAGAACCAAAAAATAATAATCTAAACACATTGTATGCAGCCAACCAAGTTAACGTTGAAGATAAAGAATGTTGGTATATTGATTTTGGAGCAATAAAGCACATGACAGGAAGGCAAGATTGGTTGAACAAGGTTCAACCTACATCAAATTAATTCATTAATTTTGGTGATGAAAGTGCTCTACCCATTGAAGATGTTGGGGAGGCACCACTTACTTTGCATGATGGTAATAATGTTCCTGCAATAGATTTTTTGTATGTGCCTGGTCTTAAAAGGAGTCTTCTTTCTATTGGACAACTTACAGATAAGGGCTATAATGTCTATTTTGAAAAATACAAATGCTGCATTAAGGAACCCAATGGCAATTTCAAGGCCATGGGATTCAAAAAGGATGGTGTTTACTACCTCCTTAAAAAATATGTAACACAAACATCTTTGCATACAACTACTTTCTCTTTGGAGTACATGTGGCATGAAAGATTGGGACATTTAAATTTTAATAATATTCAAATGATGGCTACAAAAGGATTAGTTAAAGGACTTCCACATATTAAGGAGTCAAAATGTTTTTGTGAGCCATGTGTAATAGCCAAACACCATAGGCAACCATTTGAAACAGGAAAGGCATGGAGAGCCAATAGACCTTTGCAATTGGTTCATTCAGACATTTGTGGGCCAATGTCTGTTCAATATTATACTGGGGCTAAATACTACATCACTTTCATTGATTATTATAGTAGAAAGGTATGGATCTACCTAATTCAATATAAGTGGCAAGCCCTTGATAAGTTCAAATAATTCATCACACTTGTTGAAAGAGAAAGTGGTTATCAAATCTCCACCTTAATATCAGATAATGGTAGAGAATATGTCTCCAATGAATTCTTTAATTTTTGTAAGTATCATGGGATAAGGAGGCAATTCACAACCCCCTTATACCCTACAACAAAATGGAGTTACTGAGAGGATGAATCAAACAATCACAAATAGGGCAAAATCAATGTTACATGCTACTATATTACCTAACTCATTTTGGGGAGAAGTTGTTCTTACTACTGCATACTTGACTAATAGGTCATACACAAAGGCCTTACATGAAAGAACACCTAAAGAAGCATGGAGTGGAAGGACGCCCTATGTGGGCCATTTGAGAATCTTTGGATGTGATGCCTATTCTCATATTACTCATAAGAAAAGGAAGAAGTTTGATGGTAAGAACCAAAAATGCATCTTTGTTGGCTATAGTGATAGTGCCAATGCATATAAATTATATGAACCTATTTCCAAGAAAATCATTTTATCTAGGGATGTTACCATCCATGAGTATCCCCCATATAATCCTCCTAATGCCCCCACTTTAGAAGTAACTAATGAAATAGTTGCTCCATTCATGCTTACAATATCATCTAGTCCTTCTCCTTCACTCATAAATCAAGAAATTCATCCACAAGAATAACTTCCTACAAATGATCCATGTACTCCATCTCCTCCTCCTAATGATCGAGTAACATCATCCAATCCTTTACCCAAGTGGGTTAAAGCCACAATATATGAAGCCCAAAATCATTTGCCCACCTATATAGGTAAAAGGCCTTCAGCCCTAAGACACCAAGTGAATTATGCCCTAATGGCCAAAGTCCTTAGCCAACCTGAACCTTCTAATGTCAAAGAAGCACTTGGTGATCCTAAATGGGTTCATTCCATGAATAAAAAATTGGATTCCATTGAAAGAAATCACACTTGGGAGTTAGTTGATTTACCCAAAGGAAAATATACCTTTGGCACAAAATGGGCATACAAGGCAAAATATAAAGCAGATGTCTCACTATATCACTACAAGGCTCGCCTACTAGCTCAAGCCTATAAGCAACAAGAGGGAATTGATTATGAGGAGACCTTTGCTCCTGTGGCTAAGATGACTACAATCAGGATAGTTATTGCTATGGCAGCTCAAAACCATTGGCCAATATATCAAATGGATGTCAAAAGTGCATTTCTCAATGGTCATTTGAAGTAGGAAGTGTATGTGAAACAACCACCAGGGTACATAGTTCAAGGCCAAAAAAACAAAGTCCTCATATTAAAGAAATCTCTTGAAAGCACTTGGATACGGAAGCACAGGCGCACCGGGTGCGATGCAAACAAAAGCAGATGTAATGCTAAGTCCTACGAATGAACAAAGAACTAAAGTGCATGAAAAGGGAAAGCGAAGCATGAATGAAACGAGATATAAAGCAAAAGTAAAGTGTAGCCTATTTTATTAATTTTGCTTGAGATCAAGTTACAATACGTCTCCCCCATTTTCAGGGGCTAGGAGCGTTCGATACAATTGTTACACCAACAGATGGTACGCTTCCCTTCGGGATCTTTCGCGTGCCCACGTTTGAAATGGGCAGGCCAAACGTCACCACCGCTTGCGTGAATGCATCTGTAGTTCCTTGCTGCCCCTCCGGTGTTGAGATCCTATGTTCAAAGAAACAGCAAATGATTAATAGCACATGCGGATGGAGGGAAACATGCAATCCCCAAGGCCTCCAGTTAATGCATACATGAAATAATTAAAATAGTGGTCAAAACATATCAAAATAAGATGAAACTTGAAAAGAAGCATGTAAACATCATCATGAACACACTGCAAAAGGAACAGTCGAGAAATCTGCTATAGATTTCTAATCGCTCCGGGGTGGGACGATTAGGACTGTCATAAAATGCCTGAAAGTGACCTCCCAAATGTCCCATCCAGAGGCCTCCAAAACACCTACAAACTTGGGGTTAGGAAAAATGGGGCATTTTGAGATGACCCAAAAGGTCGGATTTTGCAGATTCTGCCCCGATCACCCTGTATCCGAAGGCACTCCCTGTATGTTAGTGAAAGCGTAAAACAATGAAAACACAGTCAAAACTTATCAGAATGGAATGAAATTTGAATAGCAGCATATAGGAATGACATAAAACAAGATGCAAAAGAAATAGTAGAGAAATCAGCTATAGATTTCTAATCGCTCCGGGGTGGGGCGATTAGGACTACAACAGTGTAGGGGGCACCCAGGGGCAGGACGCCCATCGTTTGGGGCTTGGTTTTGACACCAATCCACTTGGGATGGGTCCAAAACCTCCTAGGGGGTTGTGTCAACAAATTGGGTGTGGGATTGTGGCCAATTGTTCAGGTTTTGGGTCCGGATTGCGCTCCTAATGTTCACCCGATAACCTCCCTTCCAAAAGAGAGATCAAGGATGTAGGAAGCACAATGGGGGTGAGGGTATAATTCGACAACACTCCGTTGCTCCAAATGCTCCTACTCTGTTCTTATTTTGGGGTGAGAAGACTCACCATTTTATAGACCTGAAGGTCTGCTTTGAATGTGCATGTAGAGGCGCCACTTGGCCATCATGCCTTGTCAGGGGAGAGAAGATTCCTCCCTGATTAAGGGCTCCATGACTGCCTCTATGACTACCTCTTTGAGCTTTGAAATGCTCACTCGCACTCCCATGCATTGAAGGTGGAGTTGAGTGGTGGATCTAGGCTTCCATTTGTCAAGGTTTGACTTTTTGCCCGTCAAACCTGCTATTTGCCCCACCCTGGAGCGATTGCTGCTAATCGTCCCGGGGTGGGGCGAATAGCATTCTAATCACCCTAGGGTGGAACGAGTAAGGAGCAGGGTGCTTGAAAGGTGCCAAATTGACCTCTGACCTTCCAAAATTACTTTGGGAGTGGTTAGGACCACTTTTTAACCTCTGGGGGCTGCCCTAGGGGCTATGTATGCCAATTCGGTCAGTTCTTGTAGCCACCTAATCAGATTGGTGCTATTTTGGTGTCTATAGATGCCCCTTTTTGGGATGCGTTGTGCATGGCGTAGTGCTGAGAAAAAATAGATAACCAAAGCACTTAATGATTAGGGTTTCTCGGTAACCTAACCAACTTTTGATGCCCCAAGTATGGAAAGGGCACGCATTCTTGAATCCTTGCTTCTGACGAGCTAAGGAGCTTAATTCAAGTGTTAACCTTTTTTTGGTGAGGTGTTACTTGATCTTGGACATTGTTCAATCATGAATAGGCAAAGGGCGCAACCTTTTGTCTATGGGAACCTTGAGTTCATGATTCTAGAATGCCAAGTGTTTGATCAACTTGTGATTATTGCTTGTTTGCTGCCCCAAGCAGGAGCGTGATTGTCTTTGTCAATGATTCTTTGAATGCATGCCATTTCCTTGATTGGGTGTGTATTTGTTGATTGGTGACTAAGTGTGACTACCCCCTCAAGCGACGAATCGATGAGGGAATGACCGACATGAGAAAAGCGATGAGTCACTTGACCCAAGATGACTTTTTTAAGGGTGCCTTCAGTTGTTTTTCGTTGAATGCTTATGCAGTTTCCCAATAATCGGGCTTGTTTTTGGTGGGTTTTAACCCTTTTTGTGACGCTGTTTGGGGTTGAAATTGTCGAAAATCCATCCTCCCGTGGAGCGGTCCGGCTATGGTAGACTTCTTAGGGAGTAGGATAGTGATAATTTGTGATCCCAATGTCGGTTTTGGATGCCATGAATCACAGGCGCAAAGGTGCCTTTGTTCGGCAGTTTTATTGCTGTTTTTTGGTGGGTTTTGACCCTTTTTGTGACGCCGTTTGGGGTTGAAATTGTCGAAAATTCGTCCTCCCGTGGAGCGGTCCGGCTATGGTAGCCTTCTTAGGGAGTAGGATAGTGATAATTTGTGACCCCAATGTCGATTTTGGATGCCATGAATCATAGGCGCAAAGGTGCCTTTGTTCGGCAGTTTTATTGTTGTTTTTGGTGCATTTTGGATGCAGTTTTGGTTGTTTTTGATTTTCTTGCTCTGTAATCGTCCCAGGGTGGGACGAATACCAGTTTTGTAATCATCCCAGGGTGGGATAAGTGCTAACTAGAGCGCTCATCCCAGGGTGGGATGATTACAGGCCTAAGAGCCTATATAAGGGCCAAAACTAGGTTTTGGGCTCATTTGCAATTGTTTTTTCTGGCGATTTGGAGCTGTGAGGAGGAGGAGTGCTAGTTTGCGTAGTGGAGCTCTACCGAATTTTCATGGACACCATGAGTTCAAGGACCGGATCCTCGAGTGGCGGAGCTGAAGCAAGACTGGTAGGTGCTCCTTCTCTTTACTTTATTTGTTTTTATTTTGTTTTAAGTACAGTTTAAAACCGTAATTAAATTGTTTTGTATTTCGTTTTTCTATTTAGACTAGGATGAAAACCCTAGGTTAAACTATTTTGTTTTGTTTTTGTATTTTGTTCTTTTAGACTAGGATGAAAACCCTAGGTTAAATTTTTTTGTTTTGTTTTTGTATTTTGTTCGTTTAGACTAGGATTAAACCCTAGGTTAAACTTTTTTGTTATGTTTGCTTTTAGCCTAAGGTTAAAACCCTAGTAATTTTGTTGTTTTTTCTTTTTGTTTAAACTAAGGTTAAAACCCTAGGTTAAAATTTGTTTTGTTTTGTTTTTTTGTATTGCATTTTTTCGTTTAGACTAGGATGAAAACCCTAGGTTAAACTTTTTTGTTTTGTTTTTGTATTTTGTTTTTCCGTTTAGACTAGGATGAAAACCCTAGGTTAAACTTTTGTGTTTTGTTTTTGTATTTTGATTTTCCATTTAGACTAGGATGAAAAACCTAGTTTAAACTTTTGTGTTTTGTTTTTGTATTTTGTGTGTTTAAACTAGGATAAAAACCCTACGTTAAACTTTTTTTGTTTTTGTTTGCTTTGAGCCTAAGGTTAAAACCCTAGTAATTTTGTTGTTTTTTTTTTTAAACTAAGGTTAAAACCCTAGGTTAAAATTTGTTTTGTTTTGTTTTTGGTATTTCGTTTTTCATTTAGACTAGGATGAAAACCCTAGGTTAAACTTTTTTTTGTGTTTTTGCTTTTAGCCTAAGGTTAAAACCCTAGTAATTTTGTTGTTTTTTTTTGTTTAAACTAAGGTTAAAACCCTAGGTTAAAATTTGTTTTGTTTTGTTTGATTTTTTTGTTCTTGATTGTACTTAAAGTTAGAAACCCTAGTATGAATTTTTTGTGTTTATCTATTTTTTTGTGTACAGTTAATTTGAATGATCTGTACTTTTGTTGTACATTTTTTTGTATGTTTTTTTTTTAATTTTACTTTGTTTTTTTGTACAGTTTTGCTGTTTTTGTACAGTTTTATTTGATTGAGTTGTACTGTTGCTGTACAGTTTTTCTGTACTTTTGTTTTTCTGTACATTTTTTGTCGTTTGTATAGTTTATTTGAATGTTTTTGTTTAAATTAAGGTTGAAACCCTAATTTTTTTTTGTTGTTGTATTGTTTTTGTGTACACTGCTGTACATTTGATTTGTTGTCATGTTTTAATGTTTTTGTGGTGTTTTTGTTTTTTAGGTTGTGAAGAGTCGATACCATCAGCCGACGATATTTTTTGAAGCGTGGGATGCATTGATTGTGGTGGACTGGGAGTGGCTTGATGCCCTTGGGCTCAAGCAGGTGACGCGGCTAGAGCCTGTGGTGGGGGATCGGGCATATCTGACTACCCTGATCAATTTGTGGGATCCCCGCACCAACACCTTTCATATCCCAACAAGGGAGATGACAGTGACTCTAGAGGACGTGTATCGGATTCTATGGATTTTGATAGACTAGACGCCCATTCGGATGACTCCTCGTGATCAGCGGATGACAGTGCTGACACAATGCTTTGGGCATGCGATGAAGATGGGGGTGGATGGGGCGATGGAGAGGGCAAATGGGGACTGCCTGATTGGTGGGATTCTAGTGCGATGGTGGTTTGAGAAGGGCGTGTTGGGGGTGAGGCATGTGTTGCTTATGACCCTCATCTCCAACATGCTGCTTCCTGACTCCTCAGGTGCGAGGTTCCCTTGGAACCTGCTAGAGGTAGTGTTCAGACTTGTGGAGTGTTCGACGGCAGCACCACTGATTATGAGGTGGGGTCAGATGCTACTGGCACAACTGTATGATGAGTTGTATGAGGTCCACTACCGAAGGCGGAAGGGGATTGGGTGTAGCTACCTGTTGTAGTGCTAGGGGTGGCAGCACATAGTTGTGGAGCGGCCGTAGGGGTTGCCTTGGACCACTCGAGGGGAGATGGTGGATAGGGAGATTGGCTATGCTGCTCTATGGCGGAGGTCAGAGGAGCAAGGGCAGAGTCGATGATGGGTAGGTGTCGTAGGGCACTATGCTGATGCCTTCTCATGTCTTGCTCTAGGGGAGGTGTTTTGGTGGCCATACCGGGACTGTCCAGCTTGGCCTGAGGCTGGAGAGTGGCTTTGGTGGGCGTGCAAGGGGAGGTGGTTGATCGGGCAGCACAAGACCAAGCAGGAGTACTTCCTATACGTTCGGGTGACTCGACAGTTTGGGGTGTGCTAGGGATTTCCTGGGGAGCCCTTGATCTATCGACATCGAGGCGACGAGAGGACTCTAGCTTGGTCGATTATTGAGCCACTGGGTGAGGAGTCGGATGCAGTGATTGATGTCCCCGATGTGGACAATGTCGGGGTGACTGCAGAGTACGACTAGTGGTGGACGATGCTGCGATGGCGGGGTGAGGGGCCTCTAGGAGGTCTGGATGCGGTAGCAGCAGGCGATGGGGTTATGGAGGCATCGAGGGAGGGTTGGGGGGCTCCACGTGATGATGCAAATATGGTGGAGGTAGATGACTTGACTAGGGATGATGTAGGGGTTTCGGAGTAGCCGGATACATAGGACGTCCCGGAGTAGTGGGTGCCGGAGCAGCATGCTATCCTAGAGATGCCCATGCCTCAGGTAGTCCCAGGAGATAGGGAGGCTAGGTTTCATGCTGAGATAGCACGATTGGAGGACCTACTATGGAGACGGGATGAGGAGCACAGTGCCAAGAGGGATCGCCTGTGGGCTCAGTTGGTGCAACGGGATGAAGCATTGGTTGCATACCGTCGGTGGGATGTGGAGTGGGGTCGGTTTTGGGTGGAGTTGGAGGCCGAGATTATCCACCTTGGTGGACAGTTACCTGAGCTCACTGGAGGTGGATCTTCGCGCTGAATGAGAGATAGTGAGACTGAGCAGTCTGCTTCCTCTCATCGTAGGTGGGTGGGTGAGGGTAGCGCTATGGGGCATGATGCGAGGGTTGGCAGCAGCCACCCTGAGAGGTCCCATAGGACCCACACCACTGGGGGTAGTTCCAGTCGCATCGATCCTACGTGATCATGGTGGCCGACTCCCTAGGCTTGGGGTTTTTGAGTTTTTGATTTTTTTGTGAGGTCAGAGGACCGACTTATTGTAGCCTACGGGAATTTTTGGCGATATATATACATGACTTTCTCTTTGATTATACACTTGTCATGATTTATTGTTTATTTTATGCACATTTATTTACGTTGATGTATGCATGTGTTATTATGAATGCGATTGTTTCTAATTATATGATGTATGCATATGGAATGGATGAAATGATGTGTTGATAACTTGGCGGTGGCACCATAGACTGTACAAGATTTGCTGGCTTTCTGTACTATGTGATTGCTTTGTGGAATGACTTTGCATGTGTGAATTTTGTGTTTTGTATGTTCCGATGGTGATGCAAGTAATGAAATGTACAACAATTGTTTTAGAATGTAGTTAAGGTTTTTCTAAGATTCAGATGTTTTAACTAACTAGCCAAGACTGTACATTTATCTCACAAGACTTTTGAACAAGGTACGAATCAGACTTGAGTTTGATCGAGTTATTTCACATCCCTGTGTGTGCGATTGAATTTGTTTATGTGGTAGTTGTCAGGATAGTGCCAGATAGGTTGTCAACCAAACTTGTACTGAGGATCACCTAATTAGCTCCACTAACTCCTTTGTTGTATTTAGTAAGATTAATCTGCGGTGCAATCTAGGATACCATAAGCTAGCTCATCCACATGCAAACATTGATCTGTACACAATTTAATGCGATAGATATATCGTCATGCGGGAGGTTTGCCACCAGTGACCAGCAGGCTATCCACCAAATCGGTACTGAGGATCACCTCATGACCTTCTGAATGCTGAGAGTTCCAGGGATTCAAGTTCGACTCCCTTATTTTCTTTACTTTTATTGGGATACTTGCTCTCGTATGTAGTGATAAAAAATCATTGTTTATTTTTATTTTTTTCTTTTGAGCAAGGGATGGGAATTTTGAGTGATGAGAATCACTATTTCTTGTGCTTTTTTGATGTATGCACTGTGTGGGTTTTGATGTCAAACTTTGGAGTTTGTACTTTGACTTTTTGTAATTTTTTTTTGGATATTTGCAACTTTTTGAGAATTTGGGATTCTTGGGGAATTGGGTAGGGAAGATGCTTGTCCTTTTGCCAACTCTCAGCATTCTTGGGGTCATTCGCATAGGGGGATGAGCGAGATAACCTTTTCACTGTATGGTATCCTGGATTGCTTTGCAGGTTTCATCTTTCGTTCACACAACTTGGGAATTTTTATGTGTTTTAACTTGTGTGGGGATGCTACGTAACAAGGTGTGATCCAAGTAAAACTCTACCTTTGTAAAATATGTCTGACTTTGTACAGTTTTTGGCTAGAAATCTAAAGACAGCTGAATGACGAAAACCCTAAATACATTAGGAGACAACTGACTATGATATGGTGAAAATGTGGATGGCGTTATTCTTGTTGGATTATTTACAAAGTGGACAAATGTGGAAAATGATGGAATTGTTGAGTAATTATAGTCTATGGTGCATTTGACCTGTATGACCAACAAATATGCAATGTATGTATGCGATGCCTAATGCAGCTTATTATTTTTTTTGTGTTTTGATTTTTAAGAGTATGCATGGAAGTGAGATGCAATTTTTTTTTTTATTTTTTATTATCTTTTGTTTTTGTTTGTTTTTGAATATTTGTTTTTGACCAAGCGATTGTGGGAACCCTTGGAGCTTTTGGTTTGACCAAAGGGTTTATGGATACCTTTGGGGCGTTTTAGGTTGACCAAGCGATTGTGGGATCCTTGGAGCTTTTTGGGTGACCAAGCGGTGGTGAGAACCCTTGGAGCTTTTGGTTTGACCAAAGGGATTATAGATACCTTTGGGGCATTTTTGGGGTTGACCAAGTGATAGCTGGCATCCTTGGAGCTTTTTGGGTGACCAAGCGATTGCTAGAATCCTTGGAGCTTTTGGGGTGGGCTATGGCTCCCTAAATGTGGAATGGCCTCAAATGACTGATGTTCAAGGGTTCTAGTTCCTTGATTCCTTCAAGAGAGGCGAGCCGGTATGTTCCAGGTCCTATTTTACTATCAATGACATAAGGACCTAACCAATTTGCCATGAATTTGTCCCTTAAATGGGGTGGCAAGTTAGAATTTTGTTGGTTCTCTTTTAAGACCAAGTCACCAACCTAAAAGTCCCTCGGGTGAACTTTCATGTTGTATGCTTTCTTAAGTCGCTCTTGATAGATACGTAAATGCTCGAGAGCATTGATGCGTCGTTAGTCGAGCAACGTAAGCTGGTCTAACCGGGCTCGCCGCGTAGTGTCATCATCGATGAACTCTTGCATTGATATGCATAGAGAAGGTATTTCCAACTCGAGAGGCATGACTGCCTCGAAGCCATACACCAACGAAAATGGAGTTGCCCCAGTGGGCATCCGAATGCTAGTGCGATAAGCCCACAGAGCAAGCGGGATTTGAATGTGCCAATCCTTATGACTATCTGTGACTATATTTTTAAGGATGGCAACTAGCATTTTGTTTGACGCCTCTGCTTGCCCATTTGCCTGTGGATAATAAGGTGTTGAAAAATTATGCTGAATTTTGTACTTTGTGGTCAAAGCACGCACATATTTGTTCTTAAATGACATCCCATTATCCGAGATGATCTTGGATGGAATACCAAAATGACATATGATGTTATGTAAAATAAACTCTGCAATGCGGGGCCCAGTCGTAGAGGTAAGAGAAATTGCTTCCACCCACTTGGTGAAGTACTTTGTGGCCGTTATGATGAACGTGTGATGGCCTGACGATGCAAGGGAGATATTTTTGATTAGATCTAAGCCCCACTACAAAAATGGCCAAGCCGATTGGATCGGATGCAAGGCCTAAGAAGGTACGTGTGTCAAGTTAGCATGGTGTTGACACTTCATGCACTTCCTCACATACGCGCAACAATATCGCTCTAAATATGGCCAATAATAGCCCATGCAAAGAATGCGCTTGGCGATGGCCATACCGCTGAAGTGGCCACCGCACGTACCATCGTGTGCTTGGGTGATCGCCCAAGTGGACTCCTACTGGTCCAAGAAATGGAGGAGGATCCCTTCATAGCTCCGATGGTACAAAATATCTCCTAGCAAGACATGTTTTGCCACTTTCTGTTTGAATGATCTTTTCACGGCATGCGACAATCCAAGTGGGAGGCTACCTAACTTGAGATAGTCTCTTATGGGTGTGTACCAATCCTGCTGATCAGAAACCTCGATGGTATGAACGACCAATCCCTCTTGAAGTTCATCCCTAGCAAAATTTGAGCGGGAAAGAACTTGTAAGAATAGCGTTGTGTTGCTATTAAGAGGGTTCAGGGAGAACAAGGACCCCCAATTGGCATGATTCAGACTATCATGGATTCGAGAGAACCTATCCTAAGATGGTTCAATCTGGATCAGGTGGATTCTTAGCATTAGGTCAAAGCTTGCATGCTCCATCATGGATTGCGATAATGTTTTGACTTGAATGGTTGTCATTTCACCAGAAGGGTCTTGCGGGATTAGTGACCCCAAGGAGGCCATAGTGTCCACAAAATGATTCGATGATCGAGGGAGTGCCTCGATGTCGTACCATTCAAGCTTTGCCAGGAATTTATCCACAAGGGCTTTGTAGGCCTGTAGAACTAGGCATTTGCATTGGAATACCCCTTTCACTTGGTTGACAATTAACAATGAATCACCAAAGATATTCAAGCATTTGATGTTCATGGTGATGGTTGTCTGAAGACCTATGAGCAAGGCTTCGTATTCAGCATTGTTATTGGTGCACGGGAAATCAAGTTTAAATGATAGAGGCATTGGAGCCCCTTGCGGTGTGAAGAATACGATTCTCGTGCCACCCCCTTGCTCACATTTAGAACCATCAAAAAATAGGGTTATGTCGGCCTGTGACTCAAGCTCATCAAAATCTGGCGATTCTAAGACATGGAAGACCCCATCATCGGGCAGCTCTATGGTCAGAGGCTGATCGTCTTTGAGAGGAGCCTCTGCTAGTTGATCGGTGATGACTTGACCTTTGATGGACTTCTGTCCAATGAATTCGATGTCAAACTCCGTCAACAACATGATCCATTTCACCGTGCAACTACTATGATAAGTACGACTCATCATGTACCGTAATGGATTCTCCTTAGACACAACATACGTCGTATTGCTCAGCATGTAATGGCATAGCTTTTTGGTGGCAAATACCACTGCTAAGCATAGCTTCTCGACGTATGCATAGTTAAGTTCATAATTGACCAGGGTGCGGCTAAGATAATAAGTAGCCTATTCTTTATGTAGTTCATTTTTCTGGGCTAGCATGGCGCCTAGTGCCACCTCAGTAGCTGAGATGTATAAATAGAATGACACTCCTAGTCTAGGTGGTGCCAATACTGGTGACAAATCCAAGTATTGTTTAATGTCGTCGAAGGCTGACTGGCACTCATCATCCCAGTGAAATGCTACCCCCTTGTGTAATAATTTATTCATGGGTCGACACTTGTCAGATAGTTGTGCTATGAAGCGCTTGATCGACGCGACCTTACCCTGCAAGCTTCTAAGCTGCTTGATGGTGGTTGGGGGAAGCATTTCAAGGATTGCCTTGACTTTATGTGGATCTACCTCGATGCCTCATTTTGAGACTATGAAACCCAAGAGTTTTCTAGATGTGACGCCAAATACGCACTTCTTGGGGTTTAGCCTAACTTTGTGTTCGATGAGGCGATCGAGGATCTTGCGCAAGTCATCGAGATGATCTGGGCGCAAAAGAGATTTGGCCAACAAATCATCCATATAATCTTCCAAATTTTTATGCATGTGATCATGGAAGATGTATGTCATAGCACGTTGGTAGGTGGCGCCAGCATTTTTAAGGCCAAAGGGCATGACCTTATAACAAAATGTCCCCCAAGGCGTCGTGAATGCCATTTTGAGTTGATCATCGGGATTGATACGAATCTAGTTGTATCCCAAGAAACCATCCATGAGGGAAAGCATTTCGTGGCCTATTGTAGCGTCTACCAATGCGTCGATGCTAGGCAAGGGGAAATCGTCCTTGGGACTCGCTTTGTTTAGATCTTGAAAATCGGTGCATATGCGAATCCTCCCGTTAGGCTTTTTGATGGGCACCATGTTGGACAACCATGGTGGGTAATCCATGTAGATGACAAACTGTGCATCCAACAGCTTTTGTAATTCATCTTTTACCATTAAGGCCACTGTTGGGTGCATCTTACGTAGTTTTTGCTTGATTGGCTTGACTGTCGGATCAAGCGTTAGATTATGCGTGACTAGCTATGGGTCTAGCCCCGACATGTCTTTGTAGGACCATGCAAAAACCTCCTTCTTCTCTTTGAGAAGGGCAATGTAATCGGCTTGCTCTTTGGGGGATAGAATTACCCCTAGCTTGATGATTTACGAATTCATTGGATCAGAGCCGATGTCTACGTCAATCGTCTCTTCGATTGACATGTGGGACCCATCCTCCAACTGGTGTGGAGTTGGGATTAGGTGGATATCATTTGCTGAATTTAGATCTACGTTTGGAACATCGGGTTCCTCTTCAACATGGAAGATATCCTGAGTTGGTCCTGGGGTGAAATGAAGCATCTCACCGCAAGGCCAATACTCTGATGGAGACGGTGGTGAGTTAGCATGATCCTAGTCTATGGCATCTAGGTTTAGATACAATGGTCATGCTGGATCGGCTGGATTGTGGATGGGGGTGGTTAAGTCAATGGAGATCATGTTGATGAAGTGAATTTGGTCTCCATTACCGTGCGGGTGGTGACTCGGACATCCTTGGTGATCTTTGTGCTCCGGATATGGCTCTGTGGGTATTGGCACAAATGGATCGGCCCTATGTGTGGATAGAAGGATAGGGTCTACCCTTGGCACTGATGGCTCTATAGGGTCTCTGGGTGGAGGGTGCTCTCTATATGCTTGAAGTGGTAGGTGCAGTACTTGGTCCAACTGTGCTTGGTTCAAATGCCACCTATGCCTTGGCCCCATGTTTAGTTGTTCAAACATGTCATCAATGTCCATGGGGTATTGCTACTATCGCATATGGTTGAGATATGCCATCTCAGTATCATATTCATAATCACTATCAGATATCCATAGGCCTTCGTTGGCTTCGACAACTGTTTATGACATGTGAGGCTCGTTCTGCTCGAGCAAGTTAATTTGGTCCCATCGGGGTTGTTTCGCTCTCTATGGGAGGACCTGATTCTCTTGAGGTGGCATTTGCTCGATTGGAGCATTCAAGGGGAACATCGCCATGAAGTTCTCCTGATAGTCATCTATGGGCATCACTTGCGAGTGATTGCTATCGGACTCGAAAGGGTCCCAAGGTGCTACCTCATACTCTATCTTGTCTTTTATAGATCCTTCTTGACCTTGTCTATATCCCTCTTGGAGGCAAGTTCTTGAACTTTCCCCTTTCTCGATCAAAGGGAAGGGGTTGTTGAGGCCCACAAGGTTGGTTGTTAACAATGGGAGATAATCCCCCAATGTGTATGTTGTGTTAGGATTGGCATATGGATCTTGTGCCAACCCATCCTTGTTGCCTAGCCCTAGGCCTTGCATGTTTTCTACCAAGATGTCAAGGGGTAGAGGGTGGTTGAACCCTACTCCTAATTTGTCGTATGGCATCTGATATCTTGGTTGACAAAGAACGTGCACCCCTTGTTCATATCTGCCCAACCCATATCCATGCCAATTACATTGGCCAAGATATTTCAAAGTGAAGTCCGGGTTGGATAGATAGTTGACATTCTTAGCAAAGGGCTCTTCATCCTCTTCCTCTTGCAAGTAAGGTTCAACGCCATTGTCGAGGCCCCCATATACAAAATTTGTCTAATTTGGTGGGTAGCCCAAAGGGACAATAGTGTCGATGGGGAGGCGAGGTCTCCCCATGTCCTGCATGGACTCCAGCGTGGGTGTTGCTACAATGTTCAGCACTAGGTACTCCCCCAAGCCCGTATTGGCCATCTCAATGGTGATCGTTGGTGGTTGAGGGGGAGGGAATGGGAGTTCTTCTTGGGTCCACTCCATGTTGGGTGAACCAGGCATCTCGACTTCCATTCGATTGGGCACCTCTTTGGTAGAGATGGTTGAGACCAATGGTGGTATCTCTTCTAGGGGCTTCTTCCCATTGTCCTTCGATGTGGCCACCGTAGGTGGTGTCGTTGGTGAAGGACCAGACGATGAAGATGGGCCCGATTGGTGATTTTATGGACTTAACAGCGGCGATGTATGCAGAATCGGACCTTATTTGGATGGGTTCAACTGAAAGTCCAAATGTGTCGATGGGAGGGTCGATTGTGGCATCAGTTGCACCATATTACAATACTTGAAGGGCTCTAAGTCTGTCGGGACTACATGCACTTGCCCTTCGTATGTGTACTTTAGGCATTTATGGGCTATCGAAGGGACACACTTCATGTCCCTGATCCAAGGCCGGCCCAACAAGATGTTGTAGGCCATCTCACCTTCCAGGATGTGGCACAACGTAGGAATAGTCTTTTGTCCCACTTGGATGGGCAGGACAATTGTGCCAACCATTGAGCATATCACGTCATTGAATGCTCAGAGAGTATAGGTGGAGGCCACAATGTGATATGCTAGTAACTTGAGGTGTTTCAATGTCGTTGTTGTGATTATATTGCTGGACGAGCCAGTGTCCACCAACACCCTCTTAAATGGAATCTCGTTGACCCACGCAATGACGTGCAGGGGTGGATCCGCCATATCACCAGTCATCGATTTCAGTTCATCTTCTCTAAAGGTGATGACTAGTTCTGTACATCATTTTACATGTCCCACAAAGTTGTTGAAAGAGTTTGCTTCATGGGGCTATAGCTCGATGGATTTGAGTATCTCCATTAGAGCCTCTCGATGGGGTGGTGATTGTTGGATGAGCTCATATATGGAGAGCCTAGCCGACGTGGTCCTTAAACTTTGGGTAAGTTTAGTCCAAATCATGGCCACTGGTCTAGGCGGGGGAGGTTGTGTAGGGTGTTGTTGAGGTTGTGATGTTGATGGAACCTCTCCTATAGCTGCAAGGGGGTAGCTGTGCTTGGGTACCTCTTGTTCCATGTCACTATGCTTATCATCCCTACATACCCCTACATGGGGTAGTTTTGTGTCACCTCATTGACTTGTAGAGTCTTTGCCTATGCATCATGGGTAGGCAGGGGGTCTTTGAAGACCTCCATCTATTGGTTGCTTGGTGCTATGGGATTATCCACCGCTAGCATCTTGTTGTCTATTAGGTCCTGCACTAAGCTTTTGAACTTCCAACACGCGTAAAGGTCATGTCATTTTTGTTGGTGAAATCTACAATATAGGTCTTCCCTATAGCCCTTGGGTTTTGGCACGTTGGGGTCTATGGGTCGACTTTATGGTAGGTTTATCAAGTTTATCATGGACAAATGGTCAAACAAGGAGTCTTTAGACTCTGTGAAGGGTGTGAATTGTCGCCTAGGGTGACGTTGATGATTTTGCTCTTGCCTATGATTTTCCTTCTCATAGCTGTCAAGAGGGACTGCCTGATAATTAGCCTTTGGGGGTTGTGTCATCTGTGTAGGCTTTGGTATGTTTATGGCAACCTGATTGACCACAGTGGGTTTTGATTGCGTGGACCCAATTTTGGCATTTTTGGGCCACTCTTTCTTGCATGGCTTGGCAATCTCGCCATCTTGTATCTTGATCTCCTCAATTATTCTGGCTTGCACCAGGGCTTCCTCGAGAGTGGCATATTGTTGTAGCTACAATAGCACGGAGATCGACCTTAGGCAGCTCTTTGAGAACATTTGGGTCAGGTCGGCCATAGGAGGGAGGTAAGGAAGCTTTGAAAGCAACGTCCTCCACCAATTTCCGTAAGCCGCCATTGTCTCTTCCTCATACTACCTGAGGCTAGCTAGGTCACTTAATGATGCCTTCTTTTTGGTGTTGAAGGTGAAACGTTCGAGGAACGCATCCACTAGCTGGTCTAGGTTGTTGATGCTATGCTTCGGCAATTGGGTAAACCAATCCAAGGCAGGGCCTATGAACATGGTTATAAATGTTCTTAGAAGCAAAGCATCATTGTCCTGAATTCCAAAGCATTGACTCAAGAATCTTGTCACGTGCTCTTGGGCATCTTCATCCCCTCTAAATATTGCCAATTGAGGCATTTTGAAGTGTTCAGGGTATGGGGGTGCCGGCACTGAAGGATGCATAGGGTGACTGTGGAGCTGGCATAAAGTGGGCTTTTGGGGCCCAGAAGTCTTGGTCTCCATAGACTCTAAGTGCTCTAGCAATGCTTTGTATGCATCAAAATATTTGATCTCTTCCTCCTTGGTTTGTTCCTATTGCGAGTTGCAGGGAACTTGAGGCCTATGGAGGGGTAGCCGGATAGCGCCCCCCTTGCCTTGGTAGGGTGTTTCAGCTCGCTCTTCTTCTTGCTCAAATTCCTCATAGGCTTCTTGAGGAGTTCCTGGGTGTGACCTATAAACATGGGTGGGTGCCCGAGGAGGGTGTCCATCATTGGCTCTAGGGGTGGCCTCCCGCTCAGGTCTAGGAGGTCTCGGAGGCAACACTTGATAAGGTCGTGGAGACCTATCTTGCACCAAGGGGTTGGGCCTCTCATAAAGCTCTGTCTTATGTGTGCGAGGGGTTGGAATCCTCTCATGCATGGTGTTGTGGAGCAACTCATCCATCTGACGTTGAATGTGCTCTTTGCTAAGATGGTACAGGTGCTCTAACTGTTGTTGATCTTGCTCAAGCTACATGATTTGTGCTTGGCGAGTGGTATGTTTGGAAAATGCCAAGTCGATTTGTTCCATCGTCATAGGTCTAGGAGGCCTAGATGCCTCCCCTACATATCTATCTCGGTCGTAGTGATACGAGATCTCTATAGGTCGCTTCCCTCTATCGAGGTTAGCGGCATTCACCCGAGGCTCTGGCCTTAGTAGGTGATCCTGATAAATAGCAGGTGTAGAGGCGCATTGCTCCCATGTTGTGTATTGAGGAATATAGTGGTTTTCCTCGTGCTCTCTTTCATCTATGTGAAAGGGGCAGGTAGAGTTGGCTCGCCCTGTCTAAAGAGCCTTGCGCTCTGGATTTGGCCTATTGTTTCTGACGGTAATGAGGGGTAGAGGAGGAATGATATAATCATGTGCCCCCTCTTTATGCACCCTATGTTGTTCTAGCGCTTCCTCGCATGGTGGCCACTCATAATGAGTGTCTAAGGGGGCCTTCCTATGTATGTACTCCTCCTAAAAGGGTCTATGTTGAATGGGAGTGCCCCTCGAAGGGGTGCCTCTATAGTCCTATTTTGTCATGGTATGATGTGGACTATTTTGGGGGTCAGGCCGCCAAGGTGGTATGACCAAGTCCTTGGAGCTATAACGGAGGCGACTTGTGCCCCCTTGTACACTTTCCGTAGCTTCTGCCCGTGATTGGGCTTGGCTACGGGTGTACACCATGGTGGTGGTCCTCTAAAATATATGTAGATTTTTATCTTCTTTTATGATTTTTTTTTTGCTACACTAAACAAAAAGGACCACACAATCAAAGAAATGATTATCTCATTTATAGATTAAAGGTGTGCCCTAAATCTGGTTTAGTGTGTTTTGATTTTTGTTGTGCAAAACCTTGTAACAAAAATTTTGTTGTACATGCAATATGAGGGCTCTTATGTCTCCCAAAATGGTCGCCCCTTCAATATACCACTGCCAGGCCATTATACCGAACCTCTCAATATACCCGCCCTTACGTGAGGGAAACTATTGGTACGCGAGAGCATAACAGTACGTGGAACATAGGCGATACGAAAGGGGAATCACTCTATTTTTGACACCTACCATAGAAGACTTATCCTCATGCACTGGGAATCACCCCAACTACACTTGGTCAGCTTTCATTAGGATTTACGTCTAGCAACAGTCACGATCGGGGTTATGTATGCAAAATTCAAGCCAAGGTGGTGATGAAATCCATCGTTGGTCTTGATCAAGTGTTGGGGTTTTACGACCAACTCCTTGATGTTTATATTATCACATGGTGTGTGTGGTTATTTTTACTTGCATGAAGAAAGAAAACATGCAGTAAAATTTTCCATGCAAGCAAAGAAAATAGAAAAATCATAGAAACAGAGACAAAGAATTACAGAGGATGTTCAGAAAAACCTACCTCTTCTCTGCCCACACTAGATGCCCTTGAGTTTCTGCTCAAAAATTGCACAAAGAGCTAATCATCCCGGGGTGGGATGAATAGCAGATCTATATTCATCATAGGGTGGGATGAATGCCTATTCATCCCTAGGTGGCATGAATTCCAGTCTGTATTCGTCATAGGGTGGCATGAGCAGCAGTCCAGCGCTTGAAGGATTAACACCTGCAAGCAAAAACACAAAGTTTTGATCAAAAACTTGATCCCAAAATTAGGGGATAGGGTCCCACCATGATCACCACTAAAAGCACTTGGATACGGAAGCACAGGCACACCGGGTGCGATGCAAACAAAAGCAGATGTAACGCTAAGTCCTACGAATGAACAAAGAACAAGTGCATGAAAAGGGAAAGCGAAGCATGAATGAAACGAGATATAAAGCAAAATTAAAGTGTAGCCTCTTTTATTAATTTTTCTTGAGATCAAGTTACAATACGTCTCCCCCATTTTCAGGGGCTAGGAGCGTTCGATACAATTGTTACACCAACGGATGGTATGCTTCCCTTCGGGATCTTCTGCGTGCCCACGTTTGAAATGGGTGGGCCAAATGTCGTCACCACTTGTGTGAATGCATCTATAGTTCCTTGCTATCCCTCTGGTGTTGAGATCCTACGTTCAAAGAAATAGCAAACGATTAATAGCACATGCGGATGGAGGGAAACATGCAATCCCCAAGGCCTCCGATTAATGCATACATGAAATAATTAAAATAGTGGTCAAAACATATCAGAATAATATGAAACTTGAACAGAAGCATGTAAACATCATCATGAACACACTGCAAAAGGAACAGTTAAGAAATCTATTGTAGATTTCTAATCGCTTCTAGGTGGGACGATTAGGACTGTCATAAAATGCTCGAAAGTGACCTCCCAAATGTCCCATCCAGAGGCCTCCAAAACACCTACAAACTTGGGGTTAGGAAAAATGGGGCATTTTGAGATGACCCAGAAGGTCGGATTCTATAGATTCTGCCCTGATCGCCCTGTATCCGAAGGCACTCCCTGTATGTTAGTGAAAGCATAAAACAATGAAAACATAGTCAAAACTTATCAAAATGGAATGAAATTTTAATAGCAACATATAGGAATGACATAAAACAAGATGCAAAATAAATAGTAGAGAAATCAGCTATAGATTTCTAATCACTTCGGGGTGGGGCGATTAGGACTGCAATAGTGTAGGGGGCTCCGGGGGCAGGACGCCCGTCGTTTGGGGCTTGGTTTTGACACCAATCCACTTGGGATGGGTCCAAAACCTCCTAGGGGGTTGTGTCAGAAAATTGGGTGTGGGATTGTGGCCAATTTTTTGGGTTTTGGGTCCGGATTGCGCTCCTAATGTTCACCCGATAACCTCCCTTCCAAAAGAGAGATCAAGGATGTAGGAAGCACAATGGGGGTGAGGGTATAATTCGGCAGCACTCCATTGCTCCAAATGCTCCTACTCTATTTATTCTTTTGGGGTGAGAAGACTCACCATTTTATAGACCTGAAGGTCTACTTTGAATGTGCATGTAGAGGCGCCACTTGGCCATCATGCCTTGTCATGGGAGAGAAGATTCCTTCCTAATTAAGGGCTCCATGACTACCTCTATGACTGCCTATTTGAGCTTTGAAATGCTCACTCACACTCCCATGCATTGAAGGTGGAGTTGAGTGGCGGATCTATGCTGCCATTTGTCAAGGTTTGACTTTTTTCCCATCAAACCTGCTATTCGCCCCACCCTGGAGCGATTGCTCCTAATCATCCCGGGGTGGGGTGAATAGCATTCTAATCACCCTAGGGTGGAACGAGTAAGGAGCAAGGTGCTTGAAAGGTGCCAAATTGACCTCTGACCTTCCAAAACTACTTTGGGAGTGGTTAGGACCACTGTTTAACCTCTGGGGGCTGCCCTAGGGGCTATGTATGCCAATTCGGTCAATGCTTGTAGCCACCTGATCATATTGGTGTTGTTTTGGTGTCTACAGTTTTATATGGGTTGAATCAAGCACCCCGATCTTGGTATGCAAATATTGACTCCTATTTTCTCAACTTTGGTTTCACTATATCTGCAATAGAATCTACTCTCCATGTGAAAAATTGGATGAACCACATCATTTTTGTTACATTATATGTGGATGATCTTCTCATTACAGGTGATACCATAGAAGGAATAAGGTTGCTCAAGGAGGACTTATGCAATAGCTTTGAGATGATAGATTTAGGCCTCCTCCACTATTACTTAGGCATAGAGGTATGGCAACAGCCTGGTAAGATTTTTATCTCATAGGATAAATACATTCAGTCTATTTTGGAGAGGTTTTGCATGGAGGAGTGTAAGCCCTCTCTCACTCCCATGGAAACCAGGTTGAAATTGGTCAATAGTGATGATGAAGAAAGGGTTGATGGTACCCTTTATAGGAAGCTAGTTGGAAGTTTGATCTACTTAACTTCAACTAGACCAGATATTTGCTATTCAGTTGGCCTTATTTCCAGATTCATGCACGATCCTAAGAAGAGCCATTGGATAGCAACTAAGAGGATTGTGAGATTCCTCAAGGCCACACCTCATCATGGTCTTCTCTATACATCAAGTGATAATTTTTCATTGGTTGGCTACACAGATTTAGGCTAGTTGTCCCGAAACTAGAAGATCCACATTATGTTATTACTTTCAGTTGGGCCACGACTCTATTTCATGGAGCACAAAGAAGCAGAACACAGTTTCATTATCTTCAACAAAATCTGAATATAGAGCAACAGTTGAGGCAACTAAGGAGGCAATATGGTTGAGGCAATTACTTTAGGATATTGGTCTTTTCATACATGGTCGAACATATATATATTGTGACAATCAAAGTACCATCAAGATGACAAGAATCCAGTTTTCCATGCTAGAACAAAACACATTGAGATCCATCATCACTTCATTAGATAAATGGTCCAAGAAGACATTATACACATGGAGTATGTACCAACTCAATATCAAGTGGTAGACATCTTCACCAAGTCACTTGGGAAAGAAAAGTTTTCTCAGTTTAGCAATTTTTTATATCTATGTAAAATAAGTCAACATTAAGGGGGAATGTTATCTAATGTTGACTTATATTTTTAGGATAGTGCACATTAAGGGGTAATGTTAGAATATTATTATTGTTATAATGTGCACTATGCCTATAATTGGTTGACATTTGTCTTTTGCCACTTGTCCCTATCTTTAGTTTGAGTTGGAGTGGTGTCTTCTGAAAGACACTTGGAGTGGAGCTTATGAAACTTGTCATATCTCCCTCCTAAGCTTGATGTTTATATATTGTAAGATAACTTGTAAATATAGTGTGCCTTATTTTTCAGTCCTATTAGATAGGAGAATCTAGAACCTATCAAGCTCTACTAGACAATATGCCTGATTTTGAGGTTACCACTGTTAGGGTAGAAAATAGAGAAATTATGGCACAATAGGTAATAATACTCTTTAGAATAGAATATATGGTTGAACAATGTATAAATCTAGTCGATAATTTATACAACATTATGGGAAGGCTAAAGTCAGAAATAGACTGTCTAATAGCAGTAGAGATCCCTTCACCATGGAATAAGATAAATGGTAAGCTACGATTAAAATAAGAGTATCTAAGGATAATTTAATCAAATAAAAAGTTTTATATTATCTTATAAGATAAGATAAAATAAATAGCCTATATTATTGGGCCATTAACAAAGCTTAAGTTGTAGATCCATGAAGTAATGATCTGAACAAAGGATTTCTTCCAAGATGATAAACATGAAATTATTTCACTATATAATGCATTACAACACACTCAATTCCAATCAGATTAATAATGGGTGGAAATCAAGGGAGCACTTGCAAAAATATCCACATAACATAACAATTTTTCTTATCTATTCTTTTAGTTTTTTTATTTTCATTTACAAAGATTGTGAAAGTTTTGACTCTAGGTCCAAGTAGGGTTATGCATAGTGGTGAATATTCACAAATTGGGTGAATATTAGGATTTTCAAAATTATAAATTGGTGAATATAAGGACCCTCAACATCGGCCCATTCACCTAAAATTTTCAAGATCAATTTTTTCTTAGGGACAATTTGCCATAATATATATCCAAACATAGGCATATTTGTACTTGTTGGAAAGCTATTTTTGAGCCTCATCTAGTGGTGTTGTTTTTATGAATTTATAAGTTATTAAATAGGTAAAAATTTCTCCAAATATGACATTACTTTTTAGGGCTTCAAATACCCCAAATGTTTGTGTGAAGATTGATTTGATTTGCTTAGGATTCACCTTAATTTGATTTGATTTTTATTAGGATTCACCTTAATTCGATTTGATTTTTATTAGGATTCACCATTTTTTTACAAGTACATTTTGATTCCAAACCATTATGCATAACCCTAGGCCCAAGGATAAAGGAAGTTTTGAGTTCTCCTTCAAGCAAACTAGAATACCCCTATGAGATGCTAAAACTGTAGCGATTCCTCACTACCTACTCATTAAAAAGGTAAAATTCTAATAGCTGGTAATTGAATTTTTGTCTAGCTTGGAGGAAAAGAGGTTGAAATAAACCCTAATGGTTGGGACTTATGCAAAAAAAATTAGTATAAGTCCCAATGTCAAATATTTTACAATCTACAATGAAGAACTGACAATAAAACTCCTAACTAGTCGGCAAGATGAACCAAGATTTAAGAGAAATATCAAAAATTTAAGTAGACATGGATGCTTGAGTCAAATAAAAAGTGATAAAGGTAGATTGGCCAAGTTAATTCTTCCTCTACTTAGGATATGAAGACCACCTACTAGAGAATGACCTAAGTAAATGTCTTAGACACTCATTTAAGACAAAGTATGGCGACAGTAGTCTCAGGCTTGGTAGTTATTATGGTCAAAGAGTACATTCAATTACCAAAATCCATAGAAAAAGTAGGCGAGATTGTCAAATTTATCTATAGACAATTTTGGAGGGAAATTTTTCCTTTATGTAAACTACAAATAATAGAGACATAGAATGTGGAAGATATTGGCAAGTCTACAATTGTATTCTTTCATAGGATTTCCCTTCATTTATTTTTGTAAAAATAGTTAGTTCTTCAGTGACTTGTGGGCGATTTTGAACCCCCACTTATGGTACAATATTTGTAAAAAAATTCTTGCATATATATACATTGGAGCCTATGCCAAATTTTTAGTATAGATATTTGTGGCCTACTATTGATCCATTTTGTGTGTATGTATTTGTTTGTGATATTTTACCTATTATTTGGGTTTTATTAAGTGTATGTATGTGTTAGGGGCTTGCATCTAATTATTGGACCAGTAACTTATTTGTATCTCCTATAGGAACCACATTTTCATGCTTGCATACAACTGGTAAATCTCATTTGTGCTAAACTACGTTGAGGAGAGGAAGTGTTCATCACTGGCACATAGAATTCAGACCTACTTTTGAAGGAAGATCTTAGTATATTTCTTGGTGCATCCCCATCCCTTTTATTTTATTGAGTTATTTTATTTTTATCTCTTGCATCCCTTTTACCTTTTTTTATTCCAAGTGTGGCTTGAAGATCATATCATAACAAGGATCCAACCTTGTAAAATATCTCAAAGGCCCCTGATTTAGTTGAACCCCATGCTCTCAACCATAGCCCTATTGAATCACTCCTCACGAGGTATGATTACATATCCAAGGAAAAATTAAATATGATAATAGTTCCATATTTCTATTAGTGGGATCATGATTTTAAGGTGGGATATGATTGGACATATAAAGATATTTTTGGATGGATGATTAGATAGATGGATGATTTATGGTGCAAGTTATAATTTGGATCCCTTATAGAAGGTATATTAGATAGACAAATAATATATACTAGTTAGCATATGTTAGGCAAAGGATATAGTTTATCGACACATGTAGTTATAGAGGGTTATTCAATTAAGTGTGCATGACTCGATGGTTTGGGCTAATATAATATATCTTTACATATGTGGTCTAGTATAGGAGGGTTGTAAAGGAACTAGAATTTTGTGCATAACTCAATATAGAATCATACTAGGAGGTGGATGTGGATGACATTACCCTCTAGGATTGAGACATGAACGATGCTAGAATTACAAATCACTAATGGGTATTTTGACCATAGAGGGTGATAGCGGCGATATTGTGTATTGAGAAGTAGATATAGCTAGGGAGGAAAGTGATTTGGAGGTTATAACCCATGCCCCAACTAGATAGATACTGTTAAATTTAGTGGTAGAGGCAGGATGTAGGCATAATTATACCAACTATGTTAGGTAAGGAAATGGTCCTAAAAACATGAGATTCTGAAAAAAAAAATGATAAACTAAAAATGCAATGTAAACGAAACTAAAATAATGCTTAAACCCTATGTTATTGAAAAATGCATAAAAAGAAAGAACATGAACACAAGATATCAAAGCAATATAAAAATAATGGCCCTTTTATTGATATGCTTCACAAATTCGTGTTACAATGTGACTCCTTCCTTTTTAGGGGATAGGAGCATTAAATGTTGGTCTTTTACAACTTGTTTCAGAATTCCTTCTTCCGCATGCCCACATATAAGATGGGCGAACCAAAACATTGTCGTCGCTTGCATTGGTAAAGGTAGATTCCTCGCTGCTCCTCTAATGCTGCAAATCTGTGTTCAAAGAAACAAACAAAGAATTAGTAGCACCTGTGTATGAAAAATAAAATATAAATATAACGATGGTTAAAATGAGTCTAAATAAACTGAAAACTTGACAAAAGTATAATCATGAAACTATCTAAATACTACAAAAGAAATAGTCACCAAAAGCAATAAAGCGGGGGGTGCCCGAAGGCAAACCACCCGTGGATGAAACTTTGTTTCGACACCAATCCGCTTGGGATGAGTCCGAAACCTGATGTGATGTGTTGTCGGCAAATTGGTAGGATATTGTGGTCAGAAAAATCGGTGTTGGTTCTTGATTCGTGCCTTCAAAAGTCACCCACTAACATCTCTTTCGATTAAGAGATTATGGATGTTGAAAGCACAAATCGCAAGTAAGTGAATTAGTAGCACTTCGTCGCTCAAAATGCTCCTTCTCTATCTATCTTTTTGGGTGAGGAAACTCACCATTTTATAGACCCAAGGGGTCTCTTTGAATTAACATGCAAAAGTGTTTCTTTGCATGAATGCTTTTTGTGAAGAGAAGACTTCTTCTTGATCAAGGGCTTCTTAACTGCCTCTGTGCATGTCTTTGTATGTTTAGAAAAAATCACTCACACTCCCATGCAATGAAGGGATAGCTAAGTGGCAAATCTGAGTTGTCATGAAAAATCCTACTCTCACTCCCATGCAATGAATGGAGAGTCAATTGGCAGATATGAGTTGTCAAAAGAACTCACTTGCATTCCTATGCCATGCAGGGAAAGCTAAGTGGTAGTTCTGATCATGCGTCGAGGTCTAACTTTTTGCTGGTCAAACCTGCCGTTCGTCCCACCTAGAAACGAGCGCTAGTAATCATCCCTGGGTGAAACAAGTACAAATCTGTACTCGTCCCTAGGTGAAATGAGTACCAGTCTGCACTCGTCCCTAGGTGGAGTGAATAAGAAACATAGTGTCTAAAAGGTGCCAAATTGATTTTTGACTTGTAAAACTGCTGTGTGAGTGGTTAGAACCACTGTTTTAACCTCTGGGGCTGCCCTAGGGGCTATGTGTGTTAGTGCGATTAGTGCTTGTTGTCACGTAATCAGATTGGTGCTGTTTTGGTGTCTATAGGTCCTTAACATATTACCTCATGCTACTTTGATTATAGAGAGAAATTTCTTCGTCCAATAGGTGTCCAACCTACATGTGAAAGTGGATTCAATTCCTATAGAGTATGATTAGAGTTAATATGATTTGGATGCATAGATCCAAGAGAGGAACAATTAGTATAGAAAGTAGTTGTATTTCTAGACATTATTGCATCTTTGATAGTTGAGTAGGATGCAATTATGCAAGAGATAACATGAGTAAGCACTATTATTAGAAAACATGGAAGGATGGCATACTTTCTACTAGATATATTAGCTACAATAGATCAAGCACATTAGACTACGGTATCTCATCTTCAAGGCAAGTAATCTAGGGCTTGTGTAGATATGACATAGCTATAACAGGATTTGATTATAGAGAGTGCTAGGTAGACCTTTTACTGGATGACCTATCATACAATGATTCATTCAAATAATCATATTCTTTTGTTACCTCATGTCTCTACATGACCATAGGCTACATCACAAGCTTGGTCCCATACACACTATTCCCAATAGTTTATCATGATGTAATCACATTAGGGAGGCACTCGAGTAGGGTCTTCCACTAATACTATGTCTAGGATATATTGGATTTTTTATTATATATATACATACTTTTATCAAAATTTACTAGTAGATTGTGTTTATTTATAATATTTATAGTGTTATATTAATCATTATGATTGTGATTGTGATTGATAATGTTAGATTGATCATGTTAAAAATAATATTACCCTCAAATTAAAAATTTTAAGAACATCCTCACACTTTGATTAGATCTATGGGAATTAAAATAGGTAATGATGTAGTTAAAAAGGACTTATTACAATATTGTGAGCAAGATAATTCAAGATTTTTTATTGTGGCAAATGGGAATTTCTATTATACAAATATTTACAATGTAAATGTGCCCATAAGGATATTAGAATACAAATATATACAAAATAAAAATTCCTAAGAGGACTTTAGTTATGCCATAAGGACTTTAGATATTCCCAAAAGGACTTTTCTTAACATGAGATACACCACAAAAGACTTTGAATATGCCATAAAGGAATTTTAGACTTTCGAATTGCATTGAACAAATATTCAAGGAATTTTATTGTGCCACATGGGATTGAATTTACATTGAGGAATTTAGATGTGCCTTGGGTAGATTACAAAAGGGATTCTAGTATACAATATATGTGACCAAGGGAACTTTTTATAGATGATTTAAGTTGTGTTTCGAAGGACTTTTTTATTTTCCTTAAATAAATACTCAAGAATGTTTATTGTACAATATTATACTATGTCTATGGGGACTTTATATACATGATTTTTTTTTGATAGGTAACAGTATATTTACAGCAGGTTTTTTGAAAAGGATCCCAAAACCTTAATTACAGTAGTAGCCACAGCAATGAAAAGGAAAACAAAAATAACGTCCCCGTCTTGGGGCCCTGGAAACTACAGAAAACAAAAAACCACAAAAAACTTCCACAACAGAGATTCACCAAAAAGAATATCAACCCCAAAAATAGGACACATTGAAACAGCAAAAGCCAGGGGCCCAAGCTAACTGGGCCCTGAGCCGTCCTCGGCACGCTCAGACTATCGTTGAACCTTGGCAGGACTTTCCTCCAGCTTGCGACGGAGCTCGGACAACGCCTTGGCGGCATGAGTCGCAGCTTGGGCAGCGGTGTTAAGAGACCCGATCACTGTATCCAGGAGGCCTTGGAGAGCCAGCTTCTGCAATGCATCATCGGACTCGGAGCTGATCACCATGGGCTCCGGGATCTCTGGTTTGACATTCTTGGAGCTTTCCGCAGCCCAGCTGGGCCCGAGGGAAGCCTTTTTGTGGCCAGAACTTGGAGGTAGGGCCCCGTCTGGGCCTTTGCTCGACGCTCTGCACTTGTGCATAGGCCTGCGACGCTTCAGGGAAGAGGAAACGTCTGGAGCGGGGGAACCTTTGGCGACAGGGGAACCAGGGGGAGAAATGCTTGCTTCAGGGGGCGGGACAGAAGAGAGGGGGGAATGTTGTGCAACTAGGGCTGGTTGGCCAGGGCATGTCTATAGAGGACAACCATGAGCCCCTGGTGCATTGGCCGAGAATGGTTCTTGCGAGCACGCTCAATGGTCAGACCCAGGGAGTAGAGGAGGAAGCGCGGGGTGCTGATGAGGGTAGCTCCTCGAAGGTGGTTAAAATAACTTAGGTGAAAGCTAAATAGTCACTGCTCAGGATCGTCACAGGTAATATATTGCATTATCGGGACGATGGCTTCGTCGAACGACATCGAGAGGTGAGAGCAGAGCAGATTGGCTTTGTCCCACTAGTGGTCTGGGAAGCGGAGAGCTCCTCTTCCCAGTTGTGCTTGTCCCGCCTGACAACACGGCCTTTTTCTTCATGGTGGAGGCCGGTGACCTCTGTGAGGAAATCCTTGGAGACTTTGAAGTGTAAACCCTTGACTGTAACTTCCCCATCGTTCCACGTCTCCAGGAACCCCTCGGTGATCTCGTCCTCATGACCAAAGAATTTGCTAAAAAATGGGGTGTATTTCTTGGCGTCGGAGAATAAACGAGCAGGACCGCTCAACTCGAGGACAGGGGGCTCCAGAAAGACAGCTTTGGAAGCCATGGGGGTCGAGCTGGCAAGGTGGGGACAAGGGGGCCAGAGAGTGCCAGACCGGGGAAGAAAGAGCAGGGGAAGGAGAATGCGACAGCGGGATGGGACGACGAGGGGAATATAAAGGCCGTGCGGGGGCTTTAGAAGGGGGAGCACCGCCAGCTTTGGAAAGTAGCACACGCGGCTGGAAGCGACACGACGGGGATGGGGCTGAGGGGGCACACCAGACTGCTGACACGCGAGGATGGGAAAGGCCCACTACCAAAATGCCAGTTGGCTAACTCTGAATGGGGGAACGTCGGGAGAAAGCCACGTCGGACTAGACCGCGCTCGGGTTAGCATGGCACGGGAAACAGGCGGCACAGAGATCAAAGCGGGAAGGACGGGGAGGTCCGCCATGCACAAAAAAATGGGGCTACCAGCTGGCCAACGCAGGCAGCTGACAAGGCAAGGGGCACGGGCCGCCGCGAGGAGGATCTGGGTGATCCCCTCGCGGACAGGGTGGCGAGCCGACGGGTCGACACGGGGCCGAGAAGCACCGGTCAGCGGAAGCACGCGTCAGGGGGACTTCGTTGCCCTACCACGGGGAAGTCTAGACGTCCGAGAAAACATCATGGTCGGGTTTGTCCTGCAGCACAATTTGGACTAGGCCTGCAGGGAAGTGCGAGGTCCAGGTGGCAAATTCTCCAACGGTAATGGCTAGATTTGCCATGAAGTCAGCAACCCTGTTGCCTTCTCTGAGAACATGCTGGAAGGTGTACTCGGGGAAGCCCTGGAGAATGAAGAGGGCCTCCCAAATGAAATTCTGGAATCGCCAGGAGCAGGACTCGGGCTTGCTGGCGCCTCTGATAATGACTTGGGAGTCGCCTTCGATGATGATTTTTGGGGAGGAACCCCTGAGGGCCGACAGGCCACTGAGCAGGCCGACAGCTTCGGCAAAGTTGTTGGTTTGCCTGCCCAGCGGGACCGCGAAGGCAGTGACCAGATGCCCGGAATAGTCTCTGATAACCCCGCCAGCCCCAGAGGGCCCGGGGTTGCCTTTGGAGGCGCCATCAAAATTGAGCTTGAGCCACCCGGGGGGGGGGAGTCCACCTGATGAGGGAGCACCGGGAGGGGGCGGGGGGGAGCGGGGGGGAGATCTGAAAGCCGAGGGAGGAGAGGAGGGAGGCTTCGCTCAAGTGCCTGGGGTCCACAGAGAGGGGAATGAAATGGGAATTCTCGATGGCAAAGGAGACTGCTTTGGTCGCTAACCACTGGGGGGAGCAGGTCGGGGAGGAAAAGGCTCGCCTGTTGCGCTCGAGCCAAATTTTCCAGAGCATGTGGGGAAGGCAGGCCTTCCAGAGGAAGCGGAGAAAGGGATGGGCAAAGGGGGTGGGCCACTGAGACAAGAGGTCAAAAATGGAATTGGGGGTCGCCCACTGAATGGAGAAATGGGAGAGGATGTGGCCCAAAACTTCAGAAGAGAAGGCGCAGCTTAAGAAAAGGTGGTTGGTTGACTCCCAGGCGGCCCGGTAGAGGAAGCATCTGTTGGGGATTTGGAAGCCTCGCTTGATCAGATTTTTGATCGTGAGGATTTTGTTTTGGATGGCCGCCCAAACGAAATGGCTAATTTTGGGGATCAGATTCTTGGCCCAGACCAGCTGGGTCGGGAAGGTGGTCGCTCCCGGGGTTCTCTGAATGTGATAAGCAGACTTGACTGAAAAGATGCCGCTGGGAGAGCCATGCCACACGCATCTGTCATTGTCTCCAAAAGAAGGGATGACCGTCGCACTGAGGATGCGCTGAAGTCTGGCAGCTTGAAGCGGGAACCTAGGGTTCAGGATGGGTTTCCAAATGGTCCGCCCCTGACGCTGAGTCATGTAGTCAGATGCTCTGGGACCACGGTCCACAAGCCCAGGTTTGAGAAGAAGGAGATCTCTGTCCGAGCTCAGGGCCTCGTCTAGAATCCATCTGTCCTCCCAGAAGTCAATCTTGGCACCGTCTCCAAGGATCCACCTGGTCCCTTGCTGAACAATATCTCTGGTGGAAAGCAGGGCCTTCCAGAAGGCAGATCCATCATGGGGCTGGGTCTCCCCGAGGAAGGGGTGATTGTGGCAGTATTTCCTATGCACAATGCAAACCCATTCATCAGGGGTATTGATGTGGACCTTCCAAGCATGTTTGGACAGAAGGGCCTTATTCATGGGAACCACCCGTCTGAGCCCGATTCCTCCCTCATCTTTGGGGCGGCAGACCAGGGGCCAGGAGACCAGGGGAATCCTTTTCTTGTCTTCGCATCCCGACCAGAGAAACCATTTTTGAATTTGCTCAATGAGAGTAGCGATGGAGGCCAGAATTCTGAAGACCGACATGAAGTATATCGGAATGCTTTGGAGTACAGATGCCAAGAGAGTGGCTCTGCCGGCCTGAGAGAGAAGGTGGCCTTTCCAGGGGGCGAGTTTCCTTTGAATCCGCTCAATCACCCCATTCCATAGCACCTTAGAAGAAGCCCCTATGAACAGGGGAAGCCCGAGGTAGGAGGACGGGAGGGAGCCGGGGGAGCAGCCCAGGATCCGCCCGATCTTGATTTGCCTAGCCACGGGGGTGTTGATGAAGTAGATCTTGCTTTTTCGTAGGTTGATTTTCTGCCCCGCCGCCTCCTCATACAGGGTAAGGATGTTCTTGAGGGCCTTGGCTTGAGGGACCGAGGCCGAGGAGGCAAGAATGGTGTCGTCCACAAACTGCTGATGGGACACGGGGGGGAGGCCCTGTGTCGGCCTGATGCCCAAGATGAGACCGCGAGTAACAGCGTTGGAAATGGTTCGACCCAGCGCCTCGGCCAGGATAATGAAGAGAATCGGGGATAGGGGATCACCTTGGCGGAGACCTCTAGAACTGGGGAAGAACCCGGTCGGGGATCCATTGACAAGGATTGAGAACCAGGGGGAGGACACGCACTTGTTGATGAGATGGACCCAGGAGGGGTGAAACCCGAATTTGAGGAGGACCTTGGACAGGAAGCTCCAATCGACCCTATCAAAAGCCTTGTTCATATCAAGCTTGAGTAGGAAATGGGCCTTTATGGATAGGACAGCTGAGTGAATGGCCTCATGCATGATTATGACCCCATCTGTAATCATCCTGCCTTTGACTGAGCTTCCCTGGCAGGGGGAAATGATCAGGGGAAGGATGTCTTTGAGGCGGGTGGTCATGGATTTAGTCAGAATTTTATAGAGGACATTGCACAAGCTGATGGGGCGAAAGTCTGACAGGGATCTGGCGACCTGGGTCTTCGGGATCAGGGCTATGAAGGTGGTGTTGATGCCTCTAGGGATGGATCTGGAAAACTGCAGGTCCCGGATGGCAGCGCACACATCATGGCCCATGATGTCCCAGAAAGACTGGAAGAAGTGGGGAGGAAACCCGTCCGGGCCCGGGGCCGCCTCAGCCTTCATGGAAAAGGTGGCAGCATGGATTTCTGAGTCAGACAGGGCCTGAACCAGCTTAGCATTAGCCGTGGCCGGGACCGACATCGGGATGTGATCCAAAAGGGAATCGGCCACCTCCGAGGACATAGGAGGTCCGTCGCCCAGGAGCTCTTGGAAGAAGTGGACTGCCTCGGCTTGGATGTCCTCTTCCTTGTTGATGATACTACCATTGCTATCAACCAGCTCGGCAATCTTGTTAGAACCCCTGTTACGGAGGGTCGATGCATGAAAGAACTTGGTGTTTGCATCGCCATCTTGGATCCACAGAGCACGCGACTTCTGCCTCCAAAAGGTTTCTTCCCTGGCAAGGATATTGTGGTACTCGCTGAGGGCAGTGCGTTCCTCTTCCCTGAGTCCGGGTTCATGAGAGCCTGCTTGGAATCTGGACTCAATTTCTTCGAGTTTTTTTTTTATAGCCTCCTTGCTTTCGAAGATGTTGTCGAACACTTCTTTGTTCCAAGTTTTGAGGTGCTCCTTGAGGCGTCTAAGTTTGTGGAAGACTTGTTCGACGGGGTGACCAGGGACAGGGGGAGCCCACCAGCGGCCGACCTGGGCCCGGAGGTCGGGATGGTGAAGCCACATGGATTCAAACCGGAAGGGTCTCTTAGGGGGGGCGATGATCAGTCTCGAGGAGGAGGGGGCTGTGATCGGACCCAATTTTGGGGAGGGCCAAGAGGGAGGCATCGGCAAAAATGGGGAGGGCTTCCTTAGACAAGAACACTCTATCCAACCTTACCTGAATGTGGTTGGGTCCCACTCTCTTGTTGGACCACGTGAACCGGGCTCCCTTCAAGCTGACATCCATGAGCTCGTTATGGGTGGTAAAGGCCCCAAAGTCATCCATGCTTTTGGTTCTGACCTCCGAGCCCCCGCATTTGTCAGAGGAAAATAGGGGGCTGTTGAAATCCCCGGATAGGATCCAGGGCAGGGGAGCAAAAGCTTCTCTCATCAAACTGATTTCTTGCCAAAGCCTTGCTTTCTCAACAGGACTGTTGGGAGCATAAACGTTGGATAGGATCCACGATCGCTTGGAGTTGAGGCAGTGGACCAGAATGTTCATAATTCAGGGCGACGAAGAAATGAGCCTTCCCTCATAGGATCGAGGGTCCCACATGCACATGAGGCCCCCGGCTGAGCCAGCCGTGGGGGTGGAGAGAAGTTCGCAGTTGCACCAGGTAGCCTGGGCTATTCTCCGGGCAGCGGCGTCATCTATCTTGGTCTCCTGGAGGAGGATGAAGGACGGGCGGTGATCCCTGCGGAGTTGACCGAGGATCCTTTTCTTGGGGACCCCATTGAGTCCCCTGATGTTCCAGGAGATGAGCTTCATTTGGCACCCTTGTGGGGTCGCCTGCCCCCCTTTCCAGCCTGGGCGGGGGGTTTGGATCGGGCGTCGTCCGCCTTGCAAAAGCTCATGCCAACGTCAGATAGCATAGCCTGGGAGCCGTTGGCAATGTCGTCCTCCGTGATCCTTGACCATTGGTCGCACAGGGTGGGCCGCCCTCGTTTAAGTTTGTTGCCAAAATCTGTGGCAAAGGACCTGCTCCGGGTCATTTTGGGGCTGACTTCGTCGGACTCGGAGGGAGAGCTGCCTTCGGTCTCGTCATTAGATCGCTCAGACCCACACACCAAGGGGGTAGGTTTCGGGAAGGATGCCTGGGGGGCGAGAGACAGAAGGGGTTGGGGGGGAGGATCGGGTCCCGGTAGCAGCCGAGGCTTGAGGGGAAGGAGCCAGAATGGGATGCGGGGGGGGATCTGGGATCGGGTCCCCGGAGGAGGGGACGCCCTCCGAACTAGGCTCGACTAGGGGGGCCTGGGGGCCCGAAGGGGAAACCTCCTGGAGGGGAGCGCTAGGGATGGGACGAGAGGGATCCTAGGACGGGGCCCGACCAGAGCTGGGTGGGGGTTTGGGATTAGGGCCTTCCGCCTTCCTGGATGCCGGGCATTGGTGAGGGAGGTGGCCTTGAGAGCTACAGGAGGTACAGAACGCAGGTTTGTTTTCGTAAATAAGGGTTTGGCACCAAAAGAAGGACCCAGAAGAGATGGTGACCAAGGAGGGGAGCTCAGATTCGAGGTTGGCATTGGCGCAGAACCTGGCATGCACCATGCGAGAGCCAGCCTTAGTCACGGGATCAAAGGCCACCAAGTCTCCAACCGACTTGGCGATGAGCTTAAGAACGTCTTCACGCCACAGATGGAAGGGGAGGTCCGGGAGGCGAACCCAGATCGGGGCAAAGTTGATGCTTTGGGTGCTGGGGTGAAAATCTGCACCATACCGCCTGAGAAAAAGGCTCTTGCGACCCAAGAACCAGGGCCCGCCCGATAGGATCTTCTCAGCATCCTCGTTGTTGTTGAGTTTGATAATAAAAAAGCCTCTGGACAGGGCAACCAGCTGGATGTGGCCGGAGACCTTCCATTTGGTGGCCGCCCATTTGTGGATCGTCTCCATGTCTGGGCGCCTACCCAGGAACTTCCCAACCAAGGAGGACGAAGAATCCGAAACCAAGGATGAGTAAACCTCCTCCTGGATGGAAATGTGGGTGCCTTGGAGGGAAAGCCCAATGCCCAGGGCCCGAGTAAGGGTCCTGGAACCCACCAAAATCTGTTGGTAGGAGGGTTTGGGTCCTCCTGGGGCCCGCCCTAGCCTCGGATCGGGGGTTGACTTCCCAAGGCCATCCGACACGACAGGGCCAGGCAGGGGGCGTGGGCCCAGGATCTCGACCCCACCAACCCCACCGAACAGCTCGAAACCCCCATTCGACCCCGCCACGGTTTCGCCTGGACCAGGCCCGGGCCCGGACGTACCTGATCCCCCTGGATCCGGGCCCGCCCAGGAACCTGTGCTCTGCTTAGGATCCGATCCCAGCCTTGCATCCGCTTCTGCTCCAACCTGCGCTCCATCTGCCACTCCCGCCATCGATCCGTTCCCTTTATATACATGATTTAATTATGCCCTAAGGGTTTAATTTATTTTTATTTTGAAAATTCAAGATAATATAAAAATAATATTTTGCTATTAAAATACGTAAATCTCTATGTACACCATAATGCTAATTTTTACAAGAATATACAAAATAAGTTTGATGTATTACTTGGATAAGTTAAATGGTTTAATTTAGATATTATACACATTTTTTAGGACAATAAAATTGAGATGTGAATTACCCTCATTTCTATATGTATTTTAGATGGTCCTAGTGATACTACATAGATTCTTAAAAGCCCTCCCATTAAGGCCACCCTACATTTCAAATGAGTACAAAAAAAATTATATAAGATGATAGATATGGTTTATGATTTAGATAATTGATGTTAGATTGAGAATGTAGATTAACCCTCATTCTTGTAAAGAGGTGAATAAAGTGGATAAAATTTTAGCTAAAGAGATAAAACATAAAATGATAAGTAACTATTTGATGTATGATAAGTCAATGCAAAAAGGATAAATAGATATATATTGAATATTTAGATAATGATATTAGATGATTATAGCTATATGATAAAATAAAGATGATGATCCAGGATAATGATACAAAATAACATGAGATAATGTTAAATTTTGATGTCAAGCTAAACTAGGATCATATAATTCACACAAAATGTTTTAATTGGCTAGTTTTTGATTGACTTTGGTAGGACTTGTGGTGAAATGGAATTGGATGTTTTTGAAATTCTCAAATTTGAGGGATTTCTTTGACCAAGGTTGTTTTATGAAATTTATGTGATATTCTTAAGAAAAAAATTGATACTTGGTTTAGGATTAGAATGAATAAATAGTTCTATAACTAGAAATAATTGAGTTTAAATTGAGATTCAAACTTGTATTAAATATTAGGTTTGGATCCAAAACAAATAATAAATTTATATTTAGTTTGTAGATGGTTGATCCAATGTTCTAAGATATTGGATGAATATGATTGGTTTTAACTTGTAGGAAGTCCTTTATAGTTCATATTGGCACTCGTGATGTAATTAAAACACTTGGAGAGGTTTTATTAGTACTGTCTACAATAGTTAAATATATAATAGTGGATGAGGTCACTCATATGGGTAAAAATATATTTAGGCTAGGTAAGGTTACATTCATAGAGGTGTAATTTTGTTCTTGTCGTCCAAAATTATAATCTAAAGTAGGGGTTTGAATTTTATCCATAAGTGAATTAAATATTCAATAAGATTTAAGAGGTGATTTAGGTTCTTTTATAGAATCTATTGATAGCTTCTCAATCTATTTAAAATAATTGGATCATGCATTTGACTAATCCAAAAGTTACCTTTCCCACTTTATTGTGACTAGGGTAGAAGGAATAGGTTCATTGTAAATAAAATTGAAAGTTAGATTTTCATAATTGAGGAATTATTCTTGTGTCTATTCATTAGTTATGATTATAGAGTCAGGCTATTGGGCTTATTGTTGAACCACACTTCTTGTAGTATATCGCCTTTCAAACATAGCTTTAAGGACTTAACAAAAGGAAAATGTAGTTTTTTGTTTTAGGATAGTTTGAATAATTTATTTATTTATATCTAATTAGTTTAAAGAGTTATATTGATGAATAAAATAAGAAGAAACATCCTTATTGCATTGTATTTATATATACTAATATTTTTTATATATATCATGGCTTCTCTATGTATAATTACGTCCTAATACATATTAAATATCTTTATATAATAATATTATCTATATACCCACTAGAATTTGGGAGATAAATGGTATGTGACAGTAGAATAAACATGTGGAAGACTAACAATACATGGAAGTAGAATTTAGCACATGTAAGAAGATTAATATATGGGAGTTTATGAATCTCACTCCCTGATCCTACATGTCTACCACTATTCCCACAAGTTCCCATGGTAGGTTTCACCTACTAGTATGGCATGCTAGCATTCCCACCACCAATCTATATAGTATGGATGTTAGTTCCCCAATTCCATATCGACATGGCATCTCATCAATATGGAATCCACTTTGCTGGATCACATGTGTTGGGTTCTCCAACATCATCTTCAATGCCACCATAAGCACCTATACCATGTAAATAGTCCTCTCTCTAATGGGTATCCTCAAATGCACCACACATACTCTAGCGTGATCATCATCTATCTTATTGGTAGCTAGAAAGTGTATTATTATAGATACCATCACTTTATCAGAGTCATTAGTAGGGTTTGATCCACCTCAACATGGGGTATATCTACCAAGTGTAGTAGCCCCATGTTCTCCAATGTCTCCCTCTCTACCACTATGAGCTCTCTCATAGAATCCTTGAGTGTGATCGACCACAACTCTCTACACTCGAGTACATATAGCTACATAATAACATAATTTTAATACAGGAAAAAATGAGAAGATTTGGATGTAGGGTTGGAGATATGTGAAACTCTTTAGACTAAGGAATATGGCAGTCTAGTTCTGCAACAAATTGCCTCTTCCTAGTTTATTCCTAAATAAACTAGGAGCACTATGAAGTCTCCTATATATTTTGGCAGTGAAAAAATAAGAGGGATAATATCAAATTCTGATCATAAAAAAATTAAAAATGATAATGACATTGCCAATGGAAAATAGAGAACCTTGTTTCAACAGGTTATTCCAAGTTCTAAAGACAACAAATTAGGAAAACCCACTCAAGGGAAGGAGAAAGGAAGAAATATCAAACAATATAAATGAAGTTCCTCTTATGGAATGTGAGAGGACTCAATGGCCTGCCCAAACATAGGGAAGTCATTGCAATAAGAAATCAAGTGAATCCAACTATTATAATGTTGCAATAAATAAAAACTGATGAGATTCAGTAAAAAAAAGTAGCAAAAAAAATATGGAATCAAGGGGAGATGGTTTGCAAATCAGCCAGAGGAGCGTCTGAAGGCCTTATGACTTTGTGGGATCCTTGGATAGTAGAAGGCACCATTATTCAAAAAGATGATAGGGTTATTAGTGTTTTATTTAAGAAAATAACCAAGAACAGGTCGTGGATCCTTTCAAATATTTATGCCCTACATCAATTCAAGTGAGAGCTCTACTATGGGAGTACTTAGGCAATCTAAGTGAAATATTCCATAATGTCCCCTGGATTCTTTTTGGGGATTTTAACACTCCTCTTTACCCTTCAGACAAAATGGGTGGAAATGGACCACCTATCAAGAGCATGGATGAGTTCAATGACTTTGTGAACTCCAACATGTTGATGGATGTAAAACTTAGAGGAGAGAATTATACCTGGAGCAATCGATGGATAGGGTGTCATCTCATTCAAGAAAGGCTTGAAAAAAAATTTCTATCAAAGGAGGCTACAACTCTATTCGGTGATTCTACCCTGCAAGCCCTTCCTAAAATTGCCTTTGATCATAATCCCATTTTTTTGGAGATCCCTAACTCTCTGTCCTTCAAGAAACCTTTCAGATTTCAATCTATGTGGATCAAACATTCCAGTTTCAGAGATAACTTAATTCAGTGGTGGCAGTAGCCTATCAGGGGTAGTGCAACTTTTAAACTTGTTGGCAAATTAAAGTTTATTAAGGAAAAGCTTCAAATTTGGAAGGTCTTTGGGAACCTCTTTGAAAATAAAAAATAGGTTGTTGAAAGTTTGAAGATAATTGATCAGAGGATTTAAAATGGTGATGTTGATGAAACTACTACGTAGGAGGAACGAACAAAACTAGCAGAGTTTCATAACATTTTTGCCTGTGAGGAAATCTATTGGAGGAAAAAATCAAGGGCTCTTTGGTTGAAATATGGAGATTCAAATTCCAAGTTTTTTCACGTCACCACGCTTAGAAACATAAGCAATAACAAGATAAATTTTTTTAAAAAAGTAGATGGTTCTATTACTTAGGACTTAACATAAATCATAAAGGAGGCAGTAACTTATTTCAATTCTATCCTTGGTGAAGAATCACATTGCAATGAGGAGGCAAAATATATTCTCTTGCAATCCATTCCTAGAATAATAAATGAGGATATAAACCTTAAACTTCTAGCTCCCTTTTCAGATGAGGAAATTAAGGAAGCCTTGTTTAGCATGGAGCCAGAAAAAGCCCCAAGACTCGACGATTTCCCCCTCATTTCTATCAATATTTTTGGGACATCTTAAGTGAGAATGTAATTTCTGCTATTAGAGAATTCCAAGAAAGCAATCATATCCCAAAAGGTCTCAACTCTACTTTTATTTCTCTAATTCCTAATAAACAAACCCTTGAATCTATAGCTGACTTCAAGTCAATAAGTTTGTGCAATATTTCTTACAAGATCCTAACTAAAGCCATTGCAAATAGAATGAGATATGTTCTGCCCCGCATCATAGATCCATGCTAGAGAAGCTTTGTCTAGGGCAGGTCAATATTGTATGGAGTTATCACAGTTCATGAAGCTCTACACTCTGCTCATAAGACTAACAGGTCTATTTTTGCCCTCAAGCTTGATATGAACAAAGCATTTGATCGGCTAAATTGGGACTTCCTGATTGTTGTCCTCCTTAAGTTTAGTTTTCACCACAAATGGGTTAATTTGATCAAATAATGCATTTCTAAAGCATGGTTATTGATTCTGGTTAATGGAACAACTGTTGGTTACGTTCAAAGTCATAGAGGAATTCAGTAGGGGGACCCTATCAGCCCCATATTATTCATCATTGTGGTAGAAGCTTTAGGCAAAACCATAAAAAATGCTTGTAATTTAAGGCTAATATCGGGAATCAAGGCAACATATCTCATTAGGGTTTTTTCTCACCAACAATTCATCGATGATATCCTTATATTGACTAAGACATTAGTGGTTGATGCCAAAAGAATTAAATACATCCTACAACTCTACGAGGATGCTACTAGTCAGAAAGTTAATTTTAGTAAAAGCAATTTATATTTCTTGAACACCCCCATTCAAAGGCAAGGAAGGATTTAAAAAATTTTAGGGTGTGATATAGCAAACCTCCCCACTTTGTATCTTGGTCTCCCTCTTTTCATTGGTTCTCCAAGAGAGTCAATGTGGGACAGGGTTATTGAAATAATTTAAAAAAAACTTACTGGATGGAAATGTCATCTTCTATCTCAAGAAGGAAAGCTAACCCTCACTGAGGCCTCTCTTCAGAGCATTCCAGTCTATTTCTTCTCTATTTTTAAAGCCCCTGTGAAGGTTTTCCAGAAAATTGAGAAACTCCAAAAAGAATTTTTATGGACTGGATCAAAGGAGAAAAAAATGATACACCTTGTAGGATGGACCAAAGTGTCTAGACCCAAGTAAAATGGGAGCTTAGGTCTAAGGAGAATTGTTCATATGAATTTAGCTTTACTATCTAAGTAGGCATGGCGCCTTATTTCTGGTGAAGAAAATGAATGGACAACTATCATCAGACAAAAGTATCTTCAAAATATGGAATTTCTAAGTGACTCAATTTCAATAAGAGGTTCTGCTTTTTGGAAAGCAATTCTCAATTGTAAGTAAATCATCAAAAAATGTTTAATATGGGTTTTAAGCAATGGTGAGAGGATAAATTGCTAGAATTAAAGGTGGGCTAAGGATGAACCACTAACATAATATCCTAACTTAGCCCAAATCAGAGATATCATGAAATAACTCATTGGTAGAAAAGTCTCCGATTATATGGTTGAGGACAGAGGCATAATGAAGTGGAAACAAATAAGGATTCAGGGATTTCAAGTGAAATCAAATGATATTTGTAATATTATTGGGCAACAGTTTATCCCCATGAGACCCAAGGAAGATCAAGTGACCTGGGATCCTACGAAAAATGGGCAGTTCACTGTTAAATTAGCTTACAAGCTTCTGCTTGATGATGAGGATTTTGTCCTCCAAAAGGACTTAGTTTGGATAAAAAATTTAATTCTAAAAATTGCAGTCTTTTCATGGTTGTTTATCCAAGGAAGAATTCTAACCATTGATAATATGATGTGTAAAGGTATTTGTATCACTAATTGATGTTATCTGTGCAGGGCTAATTGGGAGACCATTTATCACATTTTCCTTGAGTGCCCTTTTTCGTTGACTATCCTAAGTGGGATTTTTAGGCCTTCAATATATCCTGGGTTAAACCAACCACTGTACTTGATTTTTTTGTCCAATGGCCTTGCCCCTTTTCAAGCCAAATATTTAGATACATGTGGAAAATTTGTCTCAATCACTATCTTTGGAAGGTGTGGTTAGAAAGGAACCATAGAGTCTTTAATGAGTCTATCCATGATCATCAAACTATCATTGCTAGGATCCTATCCTTTGCCAATGAGAATGTGAACCTTATCCATTTTGATAGCCATAAACCTCATCTATAGGAGACCACGATTGCTCAATATTTAAGCTTAACCTTGTTAGATGAGTCTATGCCTAGGGTAGTCAACCCCAGAGCCAATGTTAAGTGGTCCCCACCTCCTACGGGTTGGTTTAAGATTAATTTTGATGGAGCGGCTAAGGAAAATCCTAGCAGAGCAGGCACTGGTGGCATTGTGCGAGATCATAATGGAAATATGATGCTTGCATTTTCCAAATATTTGGGAACAAGGACGAACAAAAAAGCTGAAGCTAGAGCTATGAGGAGAAGTCTTCAAATGACTCAAGACTTAAAATGTAATTTTATCATAGAAGGAGACTCTATGCATGTTATAAATCTCATCAATAATTGGAAAACACCTCCTTGGAGGATTAAAACAATTGATGAAGAGGCTAGGTTCCTTTTCCAAGGAAGACAAGACAAAAAATACCAACATGTCTTTCAGGAAGCTAACAAAATTGCTGATAAGTTGGCAAATTTGGGTGTCGATGGTGATGAAATTTTCAAATGGGAACACGGTATCCCAAGTGAATTAGAGGAGCTTATTCAATAAGAATTACAAGAATGATAGTCAAATTTACCAACAGGGAAGGCACTATAAGTTTGAAGGCTAGGAGTATTCTCGCCTCTTTTTTGAAATGGACTCATAATAAAAATTATCCGAATTGTTAGTCTTCATAAATGCTGCTTGGAAATACCACAAATACTAATGGGGATAGTCACATGTTAGATAACATGGCTCCTAGTCATATTATTAATTTGAGGTTGGTTGATAATCACAGGGCAGGAAAGAAACGACAATATAAGACTTCGAACTAGAGCCACATGGACCACCAGATAGCCACCGCCATAAATCTAGCCAGTAGGTTCACTTCTCCAAGGCTGATTGGCCAAGACGGGATGTGGTCCCAAAGTATGTCATATACAGAAGAAAGAAATTATGAAAGAATTATTAAGAGTAACTATCAATACAGAGCTTGTGGGAGTTTTTTTAGTACTCTTCTATGTGTGTCTACAACTTTTGTTTCTCCACTGTTTCAAGGAAGGGATCCGTGTCTGTTTCTTTTTTTTGTAATTATGATGCAGGTGTGTTTTCTTGGGGTATACCCAAAATGTTGTATGGGAATTTTCTTTTTGATAACAAACTATGTGCCTTACCGGATGTAATGGCTTTGGTGGCATGTAGATTTTACATATATAGGATCCTTAGTAAGGACATGTTCATCAATAGCCCTGGGTTGATTTTTGTAAAAGGTTTTGGGTCAACCTATAAAACCCGGTATTAATGCTATAGTATCTTATCTACCAATTTTTTTTTAACATAAATTCATCATTTCACACATCCAAAAATCATAAAAAATATAAATTTTAAAAATCTAGCTATTTTTGTGCAAAATTTACCAAATTCACACCCTAAAATAATTGGGCATGAATTTGGAAATGCCTCCCAATAAAATTTATGCCTCATCTGTATAGGGTATGAATTTTTCTTGGGTAGCCCACCAAATTCTCACTCCACAACCAAATTCATGATCGATGGTAAATTTTGATAAAATTGCTTTAAAATTTAAAAAAAATGCAAAAATTACTAAAAAATTTGTGTGTGTAGGTGCAAAATAAAAAAATAGCAAGTGGTTCTCGATTCGTACCTTCACCCGATCAGTAGTAGTCCCCAAATCATCCCTTGCCATGATAACATGGTGAGTCAATAGCACTATTTCTCCTTTTCTTCTCAAAGCTCTTTTCTCCTCCTCATGCGATGAAAAATACTCTTTTTTCCTCAATTTCTTATTTTTTTCCCTCCATTTCTTCTCTCTCCTCCCATTTCCTCCTTCTCCCTCTCTCTTTGTCTTGTTTTTACCCCTTTTCACTATTTTTGTCATTTATTTTCCTTTATTCATATTTTTTGAGTTTTTATCTATAATTTTGTATTCCTTCCAAAAAATCAAGGGGGAACCCTAGCCTTAGAGGCATTAATGGTAGTAATGCCTCATTTTGCATGTAAATTTGTGATGTTCAGGCTAACACCCCTTTTTGCACCAGCCCTTTATCCAAAATTTATCACTCATTTTTATGTATACCAATAAGAGTCTACATATTTCTTTGATATATTCATTTGGTCATAAATGCATCAAAGAGGGGGTAAAATGTAGACATATAAAATTAACCCATCAAAATGAGTCAACTCTTCCTTAGACCCTTGGCTAGCCACCCAAAATTACGAAGTGTAAATTTGGGGCTCTTTTGCCTTACCCCTTTGCCTCATTTCCTCAACTTTACCAAATTCTTACCCGATCTATATGGGGCATGAATTTGACTTACTAGATTCATGCCTTGTAATTATGGGGAATGAATTTGGTGTTCTAGGGGTTTTTATCACTAATATCGCTCCCTTTGTTGGTCCAATTTGGGGTCAACCTTTGCCCACAGTGAAATTTTAATTTCTTGCTTTTTTTTCCTCCAAACCTCTTATAAATAAGGGTTTGGATTCCCTAATCTTGTCTAACAATTTCTAAGGATATTCTAGTTGTTGACTCACTCATTTAATTATGCTATCAAGTGTTCTTCCACTACAAGTTTTTGTTTTGTTGTTTTGTGCTTTATTGATTGCTACCCTTGGGGATTGAGTGGAGGGGTCCTGATGATTGGATAGATCAACATTTTTGGAGTGCTTCTTACACCTCTTCATTGCTTCTTACTTTCTTCATCAGCTCATCAGGTTTTGTATTTATTTTCATTTGTTGTGGAAGTTTGTTTTTGCTATTTTATGCTTAATTTTTTGTTGTTTTGAATCCAAAAAATGTCATCTAAACCAAATTCATGCCATGCCTATACATGGCATGAATTTGGTAAGCTATATTTATGATCCCTATTTACATGATGTGAATTTTGTAAATTAGGGCTTAGGGGTAATTTTCACACCCTGAAACCCTAATTCACATTGTGCATTTTTAGCATTCTATTGTGTCCATCCTGTTTGCATTTCATTTATTATTACATACATGTTTCACTCTGTTTGTGCATGTTCCAAAGGTCAAATATCAAATTTTGATTTTGAACGATCATCTAAAATGACCAAGAAGGATTGAATGTTACACCTTTAAGCTTAGTCTTATAACAACCTTAGCATGCCCCTAAATACTAATCAAAGTTTCTAGGGTTTATGAATTTATTTTGTAGGTTTGAAACCATTGGATATTCTAGATGTAAGATAAATATTGGATCAACCACCAAATCATATAAGTTCCATAATATATCTTTAGGTTGTTTGGTGTTTGCTTTTGTTCAATTCTATTCAAAACCTAGATTACAAGTAAAGGAAAAGTAGTTGGTTGAATTTGTAGGTATTTGAAAGAATAAAAGCATATAGTGTGCATCTAGGATTTTTAATTTTGTTTGTGCATCTCCCTTGGACCCTAGATCAAAGGATTTATTTTTTAATCCTAGGGTTAGACATCATTGAATTACAAAATTATACTAGGGTTAGCCCTTGTCTTCTTACATCTTGTGTGCCTTGTATTGTTTTTTCATTTTCAAAGTTTAATTTAGAAAGGCCAAAAAATAGGTGTATGCTATTTTGACACATCAAAAAATTCTACCCTAGACTTGGAATGAGTCCTAAAACCATTCTTGGTGAACCCATCCTTTCATGACCTTAAGTGTAGAGAATATAACACAACCCCATGGTTCACCTCGGCTACTAGTGGATCCAACTAAGAATCGTACATGGTAGGGTAGTTTTCTCTGTCTACATAATCATTCCAAGGTCTTAAATTGTTATAAATCCAATAGGTAATTCAAATTGTAAAATAACTTTAATCGAATACACTAAAAACTAAGTGTAACAAAAATGACTTAAAGCAAAATACACAAAAAACTCATAATTGCACAATAATGGAGGCCAAAAAATTATCACTTCATTGATCGACAACAATGTTACAAAGTAATACTAGGAAAGGACTACAAATATGACCCTTGTAATGAGGTATCTCAGTATATTTATAGGTTGCTTATTGAATTTCATAGTGTAATATATATAGTTAGTGACAAGGTTGTTACAAAGATAGCTTGGCAAGAAAGTTCTATAAGTTGAGGTGGAAGCTCTACGCTTCATCTTATGCATAATTTTGAACTAGGTTCATTTATATATAACTACCTTCTATAAGTGGCTACATTATTGGATCCATAATTTTCATATTTGGTGTAATTAACTAGAACCAACTAGCAAGCACCATGACTAGTATAGGTTTGAAGGTAAAATTTCTTGAATCTTTAAGCAAAAATGCATCCTTAATTTCATTTGTAGGGCTTGTCTAAAATGCTATCATGACTTTGGTCCATTCTAGCCTTGTGCATTTCTCTTTTATGTTGTTCTCTTTTGTTTGCATTGTGTCAATCTCTATCCTAGAAGTGATGACATCGTCGACTTAGATAGCCTAATTTTATGCCTTTGAATTGAGATACTTATTCACATGGTATCAAGATATTATTCCTAGAACTTTCTTTTATTGGAGAAATCACGAATTTGAGCAACTCCTAATATTGTGGTATCAACCCTTCATACTTTGATCCTACATGTTGATGAAATCTTGATCTTGGTAAATCATGGTCTTGCATAATAAGTTGACATTGTTTCTAGGAAGGGGTCTAATTTTTGAGCATCAGTTGCCTTGAATTTTGACCTTTGCACCATCTCATCTTTGGGCCTTTGATTATGCTTTGTTGTGGCTAAGCTAAAATCGCTTCTTTAATGAGCACAATTTTGAGCATCATAGTTTTGGATATTTAGCTTTGTGTGTTCTCATGGAGACTAGAATTTATGCCAATATCTTTTCTGACATAGTCACGATCTTGAGCACCCCAATTTTGGGTCATATTGAAACTTTACAATACTTATCCAATATTTTCTCAAGAAAAAATTTGGTGCTTGAAAATTTGAAAGAGGTCATAAATTTTACCTACATCTCCCTGCCTCCATTAGCATATAAGAATACACTAAGAGCAAGAAAACATTGGGGAAACATTTTAAAGTCTACATACTACATAAGGTACAAGGATTACAAAATTACTCTATCGTATTACCATAAACAACAAATACAACATGGTCAAATAAGAAGATATGGAAATCAAGGGTTTTTAAATCCATAATGAATCTAAGTGTTGAGTATTGATCATGATATGGGACCTTGGTCCATGTAATCCCAAATTTGGATACACAGGCTAGTCAACAACCATGTCTCTTCCCTCCAAAAAAATAGGGGGAGCATGAGTAAATGAAGGTGGCACATAGTCCAAGATAGGCCAACTATAGATCAATGGATGAAATTTGAAATTAAGAAGCTCTCCCACTAGAAGATTCTTGGGAGGGAAATTTGGTAGTTGGGAAAAAGGTGTGCATTGAATGCCACTTCAATACAAAACCCTATTTGCAAAAAAAAACTAACAAGGAATATTGTGGAAATAAATTATCCTTGAAAGGCACAAATATTCATGAAAGTAATCTTTAAAAAATATGGTATACTCTGAATATTAGGTAGACAAGAAGCAATAAATTCAAGGCATGCAGGGACCACAAAAAGAGATAATATTAAATGAGTAACGGTTTAAACTTTAAAATGCCCAACCATTTTACTTTCCAATAAATTTTATAGTTGAAGCCTTTACAATTCTATATTTACTATCAAATCAAAAAATAAATCTAGAATAATTTCATAATTATAAAGACAAAGGAATCTCGTGCTGAAGAAATGCTATAAGTACCATACCCATATATTCTTCCAACATCAAGCTTCTGACAAACATAGTTGAGGATTGCTTTGGCCTAAAAATTTGCAAAGGAGCCAAGAAATTGAGAACAAATGCCTATGAGAATTTTATATTTAGCATGCCTTCAAGATTTAGAGAGAAAATATGGACTAGTTTCTTGACATAGTACATGGCAACTAAAGTACAATTGTATTATGAGCTGGTGAACATATGTACAGAATTTTACAATCCAGCTACCTAAGAAATCAACTCTTTGGATGGGAAATTTAGAATAAAAAAGGATGGTCTTAGTATTAGAAGAATGTTGTCATTACCAAAAGGCTAAAATCACATTAATGAGGAGGAAGAGAGCAAAAATTTTGAGAGAGTTTTGCAGAATGATAAAATGGCCCACGAAAGGGCAAGACGAAATGACCCAGTCTTGCAAAAGTTTACTTTTCTTGATGTATTTGATGAAAGTGCAAGGGATTCATTGAGTATGATGGTCTTCTTATTAGGCAAGAAACATGATAAAAGTGCTAGCACAACTCAGTTGGGTATTTTATGTAGAATGAAGCGGGGATCAAGAACCCTAGATTTTTCTAAGCTAATAGCAAAGTGAATCAAAGAAGACCTAAGATGTTTTTGGTCAACACAAACATTTAGGTACTCATTTTTGGTATATCTTATTTTATATTAGCATTCAAGCATGTTCCCCAAACTAGGAATAAAATGTAAGGATTTGAAAGAAAATGAAATTCTAGTCTATAATTGGGCCAAGGATTTAAAGAAGGGCTCTTCCTACTATATTTTTGTTAATTATTTTTCTACCCCCATAATTTCCTTATTAAAGGGGTCTCAAGTCCCCAGGATTTCAAAATAGTAAAAATATTTTAGAAGGTATAGTCTTGGGAGATTGGTTTTTTGTTGAAGAAGGAACATTAATCAAAATGCATGGTTATAGTTACCCAATTTATCTTCTATCAATATATGTTCTGTTGAGTGGTGTTTTAACCCGATTGTGAAAACACACTCTCTTGTAGGATCCGAGTCCTAAATCCTCTGCTTGCAAAGAAATGCGATTTCTCCAAGGTTCTTGTTATGATGATTATTAATTATCAAGAATGCTGCTTAAAATGAAATGCTAAGAACACCTTAGGGTTTGCAAGTGGATGTTAACAAGGGGCACTCGTGGTTTATTAATTTTGAATTTTCAATGGACTCAAAATGAATAAAATCTGCTTTAACCTTTAATTCTGATGGATTTTCAGTGATTTATTCAAACACAGTAATTAAACTGCTGAAAAATAAAATATGGGTTTGAAAAGCAAAGACAAAAATAAACAAAAGTAACAATAAAAAATAGATTACAGTCAGAAAGTTGTAATTAATCAGATGAAACCGAAGATAATGAGGCTTTCTACATGCAACCTAACCTAATGAACCTGCACATCCACACAATCCAAATAGGCCAGAGTGAGTCTCGAGGGTTTCGTGGTAATTCCAGAAAACAGGCATTCGCATGAAGCAACCAAGAGATCTTGCATTAACTTCACCTAAAAACCTAAGAAATCCGGAAGGGAAATATAAACATTAAATCATGCATGCAAAAGTTACTCCTTCTTTCTCATCCAATAAGATGCCAACTCTCTCGCATTTGTATTTAAATGATATCTCGATTACATTCAAAAATGTTCCAGGTGTGAAAGAAAATCCCAGAATAAAAAGAAGGAAATTGCCCAAGTACGGGCCCAGAATAGCACAAAGCCTTCGTCTCCGCAACTCCGTATTCGGCAATTTCCAACCCTTTCTTCGATTTGCAATTCTGGCTTTATAGCAATGTTATGGCTCTTCGATTTCCTCTGTCGCTTCATTTCCTCTTCCTGTGGGTGACCCTTCAAATTCCTGCTTTTTCCCGCTTTGATTCACGCTCAAATTTGGAAACGTCCCAAAATTCACTCTGCATGTAACGCCCCTGCAAGTTTGACACATGTGCGCCACGTGTCGTGCTTTTCTTGTGCCTGTCGTACCGCTTTTCTACGATAGAACCCGACAAAACCGCAAGTCTGCCCGTTCATCTTCCCGATCGCGAAATCGCGACGTCTTTCTCTGCCGTACGCGTCCAACGGCTTTACGTCGCGATATCGCGACCATTATCATCCTCTTGCCTTCCTTCGACAAACCGTCGCGATATCGCTACCATTTTTATCTTCCGTACGCCTTGGGAAAACTCGTCGCGATATCGCGACCATTTTCCTTTCGGACCTTCATGCCTTTCCATCGCCTTTGCGAAATCGCGACCATTTTTCCGTCCGTACACCTTTGCTGCAATCGTCGCGAAATCGCGACGTCTTTCCTGTCGCGATATCGCGACGTTTTTCCGCTTCGTACACCTTTCCAAAACACGTCGCGAAATCGCGACACTTTTCATCATCCGTACGCTTCGGCAAAACACGTCGCGATTTCGCGACACCTTTTCTTTTCTCCTCACCGACACGTCGCGATTTCGCGACACCTTTTTCCTCCTGGTCACCGACACGTCGCGATTTCGCGACACCTTTTTCTTCCTTGTCACCGACACGTCGCGATTTCGCGACACCTTTTTCTTCCTTGTCACCGACACGTCGCGATTTCGCGACAGCTTTTTCTTCCTTGTCACCGACACGTCGCGATTTCGCGACAGCTTTTTCTTCCTTGTCACCGACACGTCACGATTTCGCGACAGCTTTTCTGTTTTGTTGCCGCTGACCGCGCTGACCGCGATTTTCCGACATGTCACGATTTCGCGACAATTTTCCGGTTTCGGTCGCGATTTCGTGACATGTCGCGATTTCGCGACCCCTTTCTACACTTGTGCATTTTCTTTTTTTTTTCAATTCTGGCATCTGGGTCACTGAGATCCTTCCCTGTGAGCCTGCAAAAAGGTGGGTCCCCAATTTTGGGGTGTGTTGTGGATCAACCACAACAAATGGCGACTCTACTGTCAAATGCTCTTGAGCATTTTAGTAAGAACCCAACTCGAAACATATCACAAACTCGTAAATACATGTTAGCACATGAGCAAAATAACAAATGCCCAAAGATCAAAAGTACATGAATCATCAGAATCATCAAGTATTAGCTCAATGTGTGCAATGTGTTTTCATTCCCTATCGTTTGAAATTGATCAACATTCCATTATCAGTTTTGCATGAATGCATATATGAGATGGTGAATGATTTTTGGTCCTAAATGAATGAGCTAGAAGATTTTGCTTTTCCTAATAAGCATGATCATTCTCCTACTATTATGTACAAGCATTCAAGATTGCCAAACCCTCTTAGGACCCACAAGTTCATTTCCTTATTGTATCCCAAAGTTGGTTATGAGTCCCTACTATCTAAAACCCATGTGCAAGTGAATGTGAAATCAGAACTTTGGGGAATCAGACTCCCAACCAACCGAGATGAGAGTTTAACCCTATCCTTACTATTCTGATTTGGAGTTTATTACCTCACTTTAAGCAAAATAATTAAACCAATTATGGAAGAAATGGTCATGCTAGTCTAACCCTCTAGACAATCAGTGGTCTTGTTTTTAGGCAAGACATGATGCCATGCATGGGCATATCTAACCCCACAATCCAGAACATATCTTCATTTCCTTGGACCTTGGGGATGACTACCCATCCCTTGCAGAGGACAAGTAGTACGATCCTTACAATCCAAAATAAAGATGAGATGGGAAAAATTTATTTATCTTTTATTTCTTGGACCTTGGGGATGACTACCCATCCTGGTTAGGGACAAGTAGTACGATCCTTACAATCCAAACCTTAGATATAAATCATTAATTCTATTGCTTAAACCTTGGGGATGACTACCCATCCTTTGCAGAGGACAAATAGTACGATCCTTACAATCCAAGACTTACTATGAAATGAGACATAAGAGCTTTGGGGAATCATATTCTCAACCAACCAAGATGAGAATTTATGCCCTATCCTTACTACTCCATGTGGGTCAAATCAAAGCTTTGGGGAATTGGATCCTCAACCTAAGTTTGATGAGGATTTAACCCTATCCTTACTACTCTGATTTTAAGCTTTAAGCTTTATGGAAGTGGTAAAAACCACTGTTTTAAGGATCATGCTGCATAATAGGATAGACATGAAAACCACTTTCGCTCAACCTTTCCTTCCAAGTTAGGTTTTGATCATTTTACTCAAGATCTTTTTTAATTTATGAGACGTGCTTGGTTCTAGATATCTCAAGACTCAGTTTCCAACCTTAGGAGCTACTTACATATATGTTATAACACAACCCTAAGAGGATTTGACATACTTTCATGGCTTGTACATAAGATGCATATGCAACTAAAATGAAATGTATGTGAGGTGAGATGGAATATGAATGCATTACTTCTTGAATTGTGAATGAAATGATTTATCATGCAAAACTGATTCTTTCATATATCACAAAGTCAAACAATATAACTTAAAAAGTTTTGTGCAACTTGTGGAGCTTTTACAAGACAATTCCAATATTTCATATTCTCCTAATCCTAAGCATAAGTTGACATCTCAATTTTCTATTATTATTATTATTATTATTATTTTTTTATTTTTAAATTAACACACATGTCAATTGAAATCAAATCCATAATCAAAATCCTAACTAAACTAACAATCCTAAACAATAAAAACAAAATCTGAAAATCCTTCACCAACACCAACAGAATAATATCAAAGTCTCACAACCTAAGGGCTAAAATAATGCTTTAGAATCTGCCCATTAACCGGCAGCATGAAATCTTTCCCTTCTAAGGTTTTTAGCCTGAAGGTGTTCTTCCCAAGAATTTCTGAAATCTGATATGGGCCTAACCAGAGACAATCAAACTTTTGATGGTTTCCTTTTTCCTCATGTCTTTTGTCCCATAGTAACACCAAATCTGAAATTCTGAATGATTTAACTTTGGCCCTTCTATCAAACCATCTCTTGATGACTTCCTGGTGTTTGTTCATGTGATTCATGGCTTCTTCTCTCTTTTCATCCAGGTGCAATAACCGGCTCAATCTAGCTTCAACTTGATCATCTCGTCCCCATGTACTCTTGTATGAAATGTAAGGTCTGCAGCTCCAAATTTGTCTGGAAATATCGGGTCTTGCCCATAGACCAAATGATAGGGAGTATTCCCTATAGCTTCTTTCACTGGTCCTATCTCACTCACAGGGCAAACTTTAATTGACTATGCCGATCCCGAGGATTCTTTTCCAAAGAACTTCTTAATAGTATTCAACAAATTCTTATTTGAAGATTCGGCCAACCCATTTCCTTGAGGATAGTAATTGGATGCAAACTTTAAGCTCACTTTATTATCATATGCCCATTCTGCAAATTGTGTGGAAATGAAAGCTTTACCATTGTCACTGACAATAGAATCGGGCATTCCATATCTTGTGATAATTTGATCCTCAAGGAATTTAATCACAACGTCTGTGGTGGCGTGTTTAGTGGGAATCGCTTCTGTCCACCTTGTACAATAGTCTGTAGCTGTCAAAATAAATTTGTGAGAATCAGAAGAATTTGGGTTAATAACCCCGATAAAATCCAGTCCCCACTGTGCAAACGGTCTCATTTCAACTACAGGTCGCAACGGCATGGCTGCATTTCTTTCTCTATTTGCAGCCACTTGACAGATGTGACAAGATCGCACATGAGCATGCGCATCTTTGAATATATGAGGCCAGTAATATCCTGCTCGCAGGATTTGGTGTGCTGTAGGATTGGCTGCACCATGACCAGTTCCGTGCTTGCCATGAAATTCTTGCAACACCCTGGCGGCTTCGTCTTTGCTCAAGCATCTCAGGTAGATACCTTCGTGATTTTTCCTGTAAAGTACACCAGACTTTATCAGATAGTTAATAGATTTAAGCCTTAGAGCTCTCCTTTGTGTTGAATTCAAACTAGACGGGCACTTACCAGTCAATAAAAATTGCACAATATCAACATACCAGTCCTCCTTAGCCATGTATTCTGTATTTGAGCATTGACCTGTTATTTGCGGATCATTTTCTACGATCGCCTTTGCCAGTCCTTGTCCTCGAACTAGTTTCATTGGTTGGATTTCGAGATCAAATTCTTGGATGGTTGCAATCCACTTTCCTCTCTTTTCACCTAGTTCATTCTGTAAAAACATGGTCTTGACAGCAGAATCGGGTACAATGGCAATAATTCTGCTGTGTACGATGTAATGCCTAAATTTTTTCACAGTTTTGAAAAGTGCGTACATTTGCTTATCAAGGATTGAATACCTTAATTGGGCATCTTTTAAGGGGGCACTTAAAAACGCAATGGGCTTTTCGGCATTATCTTCGCCTTTTTGGGTTAATACACTCGCCAAGGAGTGCTCCGATGCAAAAGCATAAATGTAAAAAGGCTTGGAATAGTCTGGGCTTATCAAGACCGGGGCTTTGGAAATGGCGTCTTTGATATTCTGGAAAGCCACTCTACTTTCCTCGTTCCATCTTACGTCCACATCTTTCTTGAGCATCTGGTTTAGAGGTTTAGCTATCTCAGCAAAGCTAGAAATGAACTTCCTCACAAAATTGACTTGCCCAAAGAAAGACCTCAATTCTTTTTTACTGCTCGGGAGAGGTAGGTCTTGGATAGCTTGTATCCTTTCTCGGGTCAATGGATATTCCCTCCTTTGAAATAATGTGACCTAGCAGCTTCCCTTCTGTCACTCCAAAAATGCATTTCTTGGGATTTAATGAAATTCCATGTTCCCTGCACCTTTGAAGCACCTTCTTTAAGTCTTTAACATGATCCTCTCTCTTCTTCGAGAAAATTGGGATATCATCCACATACACGATGATGCATTTGCCTATTAGTCCTTTGAATGCGTAATCCATGGCGCGTTGAAAAGTTGCACCAGCATTTAATAGTCCGAATGGCATTCTCTTATATGCAAATGTCCCCCACTTGGTAGTGAAGGCTGTTTTCATCCTGTCATCTGGATGTATAAGAACTTGGTTGTACCTAGAATATCCATCGAGAAAGGACATCATTTCTGATCCATTTACCATTTGCAAGATTTCATCGATTGATGGCAATGGATAATTATCTTTCTGGGAGGCCTTATTAAGATTTCGAAAGTCTATGCACAGCCTGATCTCTCCACTCTTTTTTCTGACTGGAACGAGGTTAGCCACCCAGGTTGAGTGCCTAACGGGAAAAATGATTTTCGCCTCTAACAGTCTTTTAACCTCCTTTTCGATCAAAGGCTCCAATAGCGGGTTAACAACTCGTTGTCTTTGCCTAAAAGGCTTGGAGTCTGGCTTCAAAGGTATGGTATGCGTGATAATGTTCTGATTGTAAGTCTTTAGCTCATTGTAGTTCCAAGCAATACAATCTATGTAATGCTTCAAAGTCTGGTATTATATTGCTCCTTTCTTCCTCTCGTACATGCCTTTGCTATGTACACCTCCTTTGGATTATCTCGCACTCCCGCATTAATTGAATCGCATGCATCTTTGGGGAGCGGGACTCTTTTTCTTTTCTTGTTCTTGCATTCCATGTCGAACATTTTTTCTAATGAAACCACGTCTTTAGGGATTTTGTTGGATTGATACGCAGCTTCACTTTCTTCTTGTTTCATCCTGCCACCTTTGTTCCTCATCGATCACTTGATTTTCAAAAATACCCGAGTTTGTGACAAACTTGAAGATGTGCCTGTCACACTCAAAAACCTGGAAATTCTTCACATTATCAGGTATTGATGGACAAGGAACCAGCTCAATGGAAAACTTTTTACATCTTTTTATATCCACCGGGTTTAACATGCCCGCGGCGACTGCAAGAGAGTCTGCTATTCGATTCCCTCTCCTAGAAATAAGGGCTATGTTGAATGCATCAAACTCCTCCATGAGATCCATAACCCTAGTCCTATAAAGGCTCAGTCTTTTGTCACGGCATGTATACTGTCCTTTGATTTGCTTGACAACCAACTCAGAATCACCCAAAACCTTCAAGCACTTAACCTGTTTGCTCAATGCTAGACGTAAACCGTAAATCAATGCTTCGTATTCTGCCACATTGTTTGTGCAAGGAAATTGCAGTCTGTAGGCAGCCAATAATGGTTTACCTCCTGGACCAGTGAGCTCGACTCCAGCTCCTGCTCCCTGTCTAGATTTTGATCCATCAAACTTGAGCAACCACGTGTGATCTTTTTCCTCAGAAGAACCACCATGACACACTTCTTCTTTAAGTTCATCAGCAGCTTTCTCAACATCAAGAGCATAGACCCCTAGGTCTGGCTCAGAAAACTGAACCTCATTCGGCTTGTTAAAATCTGTTATAATCTCCTTAAGCCTCGGTTCGTTTTCCACTCTGATTTGGTTAGCAATGCCCTTCCATGGCAGCCACATATGCGAGCAGTCTGTTGCAAAATAGCCATTCAGCATTTTCATCCAATCTCTCGCAAGTAACATTCCATACCTACTCGGGATGTTAACCACCAAAATATCTACAACCTGCTGGACCCTGGGTTCAGAATTTAATTGAATCTTGACATCATATAAGGTCCCTACTACATTTACCTCTGAACGGTCCAATTGCAAGACCGTGCACTTGGATGAAACCGGTTGTAGACCCAACATTTGACATATCTCCGTAGGCATGAGGTTGCTAGTGGCTCCTGTGTCTACCAAACAGTTATGCAAGTTCTTACCCGCAATTCTCAGAGTTAATAAGAATGGCGGGACATCCCTTCTTTCCTTTCGCAAAATCAGGTGGGATTCAGCTCTTTTTTCCTTCCACATCGGATCGGGTGAGTTCAAAGCTCTTATCAACGCCTCCTTTTGACCAGGCAATTTAGCTACGTCCAGGAATGAAAGACTAGATTTGGACTTCTTCATATCCTCCACTACGTCATAATTTGGTTTTTCGAATTTGACTGTCTTCTGGACGTCATTAGACATTTCTCTTCTGAGTGGAGGGGGAGGGTTGTTACTTGCCTTTGTATCTGGAGGAAGAATAGAACTGTTTGGAGGTGTTGATGAGGTTTTAGGGGTTTTAGACTTACTCCTCAAATGGTACCCATGAGTCCCCTTTCTGAAATCTCGAAAAGCTTGCACCTCCTGCTCCAATACTTCATCTTCTTCCTCCTCGCTCTCACCCTCTTGGTGATATACTGTTTCCATCACCATAATATTTTCATCTTGTTGATACGATGGATCCTCATTTGATACCAGTTCCAAATCGTCAACTTGTGCCTAAAGACAATGAGTGTATCTAGCTATCTCAGGGCAATTCCTTTCATTGTGTTCTTTTGTGTTATGTAACCCGCACCCTCTTTCCCATGCCAAATCTGAAAGATTCAAAAGAGAATTGGATTGGTGGGGCCTGCAGAAGCATCTAATTGATTAGCAATGGGAGCAGGAACTCCCCCATTGTTTGGCTTAGTGTTCCAGTGCCTCCCTCTATTGTTAAAATTCTGACTTGGGTGAGGGGCACGGGACTCATGCTTCTGCTGTTGAACTCTGTCATTACTTAGTTTATGCACTAGTTTCTTGAGCTCTTCGACTTCCAAAAGACATCCTTCGGTGGAACCACATTGTTATTAACCCCCATTGGATTTGCATAATTGATGGGGTCTTGATTCCACATTTGGGTGGGGTTCTGAGGAATTGGATTCCCAAATGGATTGATACCTTGAATTGGGATTGGATTCGGAACAGGAACTATGGCTTGAGGATTGACTTGACTAGTTTCCTCGCGTAGTTGATTGACTCGTTCGCAAAAATGCAGGAACAGGTGGAATGGCTGCGATTGGTTGGATTGGAATGGGTGCATATGCGGGTGCTGATGGATACGGCTACGGATATGGGAATGCGTTCATATTTGGCATTTGTGGTGCCATGAGCTGATTTGCCTGGGGAATTTGACCATATGGAGCACCCTGTCCCAACATGGGCATCTGGGTAAACCCGTAGCCTTGCGGTGTCAACTGCTGCTCAATAGTCATGGCTTCATTATAGGCCAAAGCAAGCGTGGTGACCTGAGGATTACGCCTTGCAAACATGGCTGTCATGGGGTCCAATGCCCCAAAATATATCTGCAAAGCTACTGCAGGATCGATGGCAAAATGTCTAATTGCTCTGTTATAGTTCTTTTGGAATCTCTGATTAAACATTCGGATTGGTTCCCCTTGGCCCCGTTTGCATGTAATAAACTGATTGTAAATAGTTGCGGGATCTAAGGGAGACCTAAATTGATTGACAAATGCATTTTCCATTTGTGTCCAAGAGGTGATTGAACCAGTTGGCAAGCATATATACCATTCATATGCTATTGGATCCAAGCTCATGGGGAAAAGTCTGTAGGCTACATCTTCATGCTGAACTTGCAGTCTAATTAAAACATCCCTATAGGCTTGGATATGTTCTTCTACTGTTCTTAGGCCATCTGGCTTGTACTTAGGCAGAAATATTTCAATGTTCTTGGGGATTTCATGGATATCCCCAGCAATATTCAAAGGAGTATTGTTAGCTCCATACCAAGGAGCTGCTGGAGCTTGAGCCATTTGACTCAGAATTGATGTAGACAGACCTACAATAGCAGAAGAAATGTTACAAACTATAGGCGCACTAGGGGCAACAGATACTACTGGCGTAGGTCCACTCGACGTTCCTGGAGAAAATAGGCCTTTTGCTACCGGAGTGCTTACGACTTGCTTGATTTTGCCCTTGGGAGTACCAGTAAGGTCATGAAAAATAGTTTCTCCGGTTGTTTGAGACCTGGTCGCAATACGGCGTGGTGGGTCCAAACTTGCTCGAGGAAACCCTCGGCTAGTTCGAAGAAAACCTCGCAACAAACAAAAAAAAACAGTGTTGCAGTTTAGCCGTAAATTATTTCAGAATTAAATTAAAACAAAATATTCAGATATAAAAAATTAAAATAAATAAACCGATCGCCCTCCTTCTAGCGCCAATCTGTTGAGTGGTGTTTTAACCCGATTGTGAAAACACACTCTCCTGTAGGATCCGAGTCCTAAATCCTCTGCTTGCAAAGAAATACGATTTCTCCAAGGTTCTTATTATGCTGATTATTAATTATCAAGAATGCTGCCTAAAATGAAATGCTAAGAACACCTTAGGGTTTGCAAGTGGATGTTAACAAGGGGCACCGTGGTTTATTAATTTTGAATTTTCAATGGACTCAAAATGAATAAAATCTGCTTTAACCTTTAATTCTGATGGATTTTCAGTGATTTATTCAAACACAATAATTAAACTGCTGAAAAATAAAATATGGGTTTGAAAAGCAAAGACAAAAATAAACAAAAGTAACAATAAAAATAGATTACAGTTAGAAAGCTGTAATTAATCAGATGAAACCGAAGATAATGAGGCTTTCTACATGCAACCTAACCTAATGAACCTGCACATCCACACAATCCAAATAGGCAAGGTGCGAGTCTCGAGGGTTTCGTGGTAATTCCGAAAACAGGCATTCGCATGAAGCAACCAAGAGATCTTGCATTAACTTCACCTAAAAACCTAAGAAATCTGGAAGGGAAATATAAACATTAAATCATGCATGCAAAAGTTACTCCTTCTTTCTCATCCAATAAGATGCCAACTCTCTGCATTTGTATTTAAATGATATCTCGATTACATTCAAAAATGTTCCAGGTGTGAAAGAAAATCCCAGAATAAAAAGAAGGAAATTGCCCAAGTACGGGCCCATAATAGCACAAAGCCTTCGTCTCTGCAACTCCGTATTCGGCAATTTCCAACCCTTTCTTCGATTTGCAATTCTGGCTTTATAGCATTGTTATGGCTCTTCGATTTCCTTCGTCGCTTCATTTCCTCTTCCTGTGGGCGACCCTTCAAATTCCTGCTTTTTCCCGCTTTGATTCACGCTCAAATTTGGAAACGTCCCGAAATTCACTCTGCATGTAACGCCCCTGCAAGTTTGACACATGTGCGCCACGTGTCGTGCTTTTCCTGTGCCTACCGTACCGCTTTTCTATGACAGAACCCGACAAAATTGCAAGTCTGCCCGTTCATCTTCCCCGTGTCGCGAAATCACGACATGTCGCGAAATCGCGACGTCTTTCTCTGCCGTACGCGTCCAACGGCTTTACGTCGCGATATCGCGACCATTATCATCCTCTTGCCTTCCTTCGACAAACCGTCGCGATATCGCTACCGTTTTTATCTTCCGTACGCCTTGGCAAAACTCGTCGCGATATCGCGACCATTTTTCCTTTCGGACCTTCATGCAGCTTTCTGTCGCGAAATCGCGACCATTTTCTCCGTCTTCCGTCACGGCACATCGGCCTTTTCTCCGTCCCCTCGCATCGGCGTTTCGCGATATCGCGACGTTTTTCCTTCGTACACCTTTCCAAAACACGTCGCGAAATCGCGACACTTTTCATCATCCGTACGCTTCGGCAAAACACGTCGCGATTTCGCGACACCTTTTCTTTTCTCCTCACCGACACGTCGCGATTTCGCGACACCTTTTTCCTCCTGGTCACCGACACGTCGCGATTTTGCGACACCTTTTTCTTCCTTGTCACCGACACGTCACGATTTCGCGACACCTTTTTCTTCCTTGTCACCGACACGTCGCGATTTCGCGACACCTTTTTCTTCCTTGTCACCGACACGTCGCGATTTCGCGACAGCTTTTCTGTTTTGTTGCCGCTGACCGCGCTGACCGTGATTTTCCGACATGTCGCGATTTCGCGACAATTTTCCGGTTTCGATCGCGATTTCGCGACATGTCGCGATTTCGCTACCTGTCGCGATTTCGCGACCCCTTTCTACACTTGTGCATTTTCTCTTTTTTTTTCAATTCTGGCATCTGGGTCACTGAGATCCTTCCCTGTGAGCCTGCAAAAAGGTGGGTCCCCAATTTTGGGGTGTGTTGTGGATCAACCACAACATGTTCCTAATCGAGTATTTCCCTAGAAGTTTTGATTAAATTAACACTATAGATTTTAAACATGGTAGTTGTAAGTAGAAGGTATCAACTCTCTGCAACCTCTCAATTTGGGAGGTATAACCATACACAAAAAAATATAAGCCTCCGTGGTGGAAGGAAAATTGAAAATTTTGGGTCTTGAACTAATGAAGGACAAATGGGAATATGACCCTAAACAAAAATTTATTGCACACCTAAAAGGTATAAAGGGAAAGAAGTTTACTTATGATTAGAGGCATGATATTAAGAAATTTAGGAGTCCCATAAATGAAACAACAACTCATACTCTTAGTGAACTGACCAAACCTCCACCTACCCTAAAACCGTATGATTTTTTTTATGAAATAAAGGGTGCTTTCAATCCATGAAACAAGGAAAAATAGGAAGACATAAAAGAATTGATGATTTCACATTAGAATATTTTCAAAATAGAGACATGGTGGAGGATGAGACAACTAAGTGGATATAAAAAATCCAAGCTTGGCTCATTAAAATAAGATGTAATATTCAATGAGTTATACAATGAAGAACATACAAATGTTGAAAGATCTACAATCATGGAATCTAGTGAAGAAGGGGAAATTAGTGAAACATATCAAAAAATAGGGGAAGTAAGGACATTTTAGAATTATTATCTGACCCTCTAGGAGAAAGTGTAATTTCTCCTACTCACAAAAATAAAGCAACACCTTCTTCATCAACCCAATAGTAGACTTTACCTAGATCACCTAAAAAAAATACCCAAAAGAAAAGAGACCAAAAATGGGAATGCATAGAAAGTGTTTAAAAGAGGAAGAAAAGAAAGCATGGTAAACAATGAAAGAAATAAGTAGTAGTATAATATCAATATCAAGCCACCCTTCCCTCCATGCATCCAAGGAAAAATCTCAAAAATCAAGATAAATTCCTCCTCTAGAAAAGGCCTAGGATTCCTCAGCTAGGTAAACTACATTATCCCCAACACATTTAGTCACCTACCCCAATTATTAAGAGGGGCATATATTGCCTTTCTAAAAACTTTCCCCCTTGCCTCAAACCCAACTATGCTAATGAATCGCAATATAATTACCCACTAATCAAGACTTTGGAAGCATTCACATCATCTTTAGGGTTACAAGAGGGAACGTCAAAGAATTTGGAAGCCCTCACCCCTTGGCAAAAATTCCAAATAATAAAACAAAAAACAAAAAAATATAAGTAGGATATGAAAGCTCAACAATCTTAGAAGATAGCTACCACTCAGGTGGATTTCCATTTTGCTCCTCAAGAAAAAGCATTATTGCTTTTTAAAATAAGTCATTTGGTAGCTAAACTAGTACAATAAATGATATAGCAAGACTAACATATGTCAAAAATTGGTATAGAAATAAAGGATGCTCAACCTTAGGATATGTTAAATATTACCAAAGAAACCAAGAGAATGCTTGGCCATGACTATGAGTTGACCATCCAGAGGATAAAATAGAAAGAAAAGGAGTTGGAATATACCAAGAAGACCCTGAGAGACTCATAGGATGAAGCCAAATCCCTAAAGAACCAAATAGGTTTATTAACTAAGTACCTAAAATAATATGAGTTTGAAGCTATTTTAAAAAAGTTGGAGGAACAATTGAAATAATTATCTACTTAGCTTCCTATGCAATGAGTCTGGTTTGATCAAGAAAATGATACATTTTTAAAAGAGCTAGAAGACCTCAAGTAGCAAAATAAAGAGGAACAATGGCTCAAAACTAGAAATATTATTAGAAAGACTCTAGATAGTAATTGGAATGATATCAAAATTATGATATTAGTACTATTTCCAGTCCTCAAGTTTATATATTCAATAGATCTATTTACCTTAAGATATATGAAGAGGTAAAGGTAGATCTAAATGTAATTAATATGAGGCTAGGAGAATCTAGAACCTATAAAACTCTACTAGACAAGATGCCTAATTTTGATATTACCACTATCAGGGTAGAAATTAGAGAAATTATGGCACAAAAGGTAATAAACCTCTTTAGAAGAGAATATATGGTTGAACAATGTGTAAAGCTAGTTGATAATTTATACAACACTATGGGAAGGCTAAAGGTAAAAATAGACTCTCTAATAGTAGTAGATATCCCTTCACCATGGAATAATGTAAATGACAAGTTATGCTCAAAAAATAATATCTAAGGATAATTTAATCAAATAAAGAGTTTTTGCTTAGCTTAGAAGAGCATAATACCCCCCTTAATGCAAAATAAATAGCCTAGATTATTGGGCCATTAGCAAACCTTAAGCTATAGATCCATGAAAGAATGATATGAACAAAGGGTTTCTCCCAATATGATAAAAATGAAATTATTTCACTATATAATGCATTCCAACACACTAAATTCCCATAAGATGATTAATATGTGGAAATTATGGGAGCACTTGCAAAAATCTTCACATAACATAACAATTTTTCTTAACTATTCTTTTAGTTTTTGTGTTTTTATTTACAAGGATTGTGAAAGTTTTGACTTTAGGCCCAAGGATAAAGGTAATTTTGAGTTCTCCTTCAAGCAGGCTATAATACCTCTGTGAGCCGCTAAAACTATTGTTATTCCTCATTGTATTATCATGACTAAGGAAAAACCTTGATAGCTGGTAATCGAAGTTTTATCTAGCTTGGAGGAGAAGAGGCTGAGATAAACCCAAATGGTTGGGACTTATGCAATATTTTATTTAGTAAAATTACTAACATATAAGCAAAGGAGTGCTAAAGATTTTTTATTTAGGCTAAGTTCCAATGTCAAATATTTTGCAATCTACAATGAAGCATCGATAACAAAACTCTCAACCAGTCGGTAATATGACCCAAGATTTAAGAGAAATGTCATAAAGTCAAGAGAACATGGATGAATGAGTCAAATCAAAAGTGATAAAGGTATATTGGCCAAGTTAATTCTTCCTCTACTTAGAATATGAAGACCAAATACTAGATCATGACCTAATTACACTCATTCAAGACAAAATATGATGATGATAGTATGAGGCTTGATAGTTATTATGGTCAAAGAGTACTTCATTCAATTGACAAAATCCATAGAAAAAGTAGGTGATATTGTAAAATTTATCTGTAGATAATTTTGAAAGGAAATTTTCCCCTTTTGTAAACTACAAATAATAGAGACATATGCTGTGGAAGAGATTGACAAGTCTAAAATTGTATCCTTTCATAGGATTTCCCTTCATTTATTTTTGTAAAAATAGTCAATTCCTGAGCGACTTATGGGTAATTTTGAACCCCCGCTTATGGTACAATATTTGTAAAAGTTTACTTGCATATATATACATTAGAGCCTATTCATATTTTTAGTATAGATATTTTTGGCCTCTTGTTGACCCATTTTTGTGTGTATGTATTTTTTTGTGATATTTTACCTATTCTTTGGATGCATGTGTGAGGGGCTTGCATATAATTTTTGGACTAGTCACTTATTTGGCTAACCTACATGACCCACCTTCGCATACTTGCATACAACTAGTAAATCTCATTTGTGCTTCATTGTGTCAAGGAGAGGAAGTGTTCATCACTAGCACATAACATTCAGGATTATTTTTGAAGGAAGATCTTAGTAGATCCCTTAGTGCATCACTACCCCTTTTATTTTGTTGAGTTGTTTTATTTTCATCTCTTGCATCCCTTTTCCCTTTGTTGAGTCCAAGTGTTCCTTGAATACCATATCATAACAAGGAGCCAGCCTTGTAAAAAATCTTGAATGCCTATAATTGAGCTGAATCCCATGCTCTCGACCATGGCCCTCTTGTATCGCTCCTCATGAGGTGTGATTACATCTCCAAAGATAATTAGAGATAACAATAGTTCCATATTCTTGTTAGTGGGATCATGATTTTAAGGTGGGATATGGTTCGCCACATAGAGGTATTTTTGGATGGGTTATTAGATAGATTTATGATTTAAGGAGCAAGATATAGTTTGAATCCCTTATAGATGGTATATTAGATAGAAAAAGGATGCATACTTGTTAACATATGTTAGGCAAAGAACATGGTTTATCAGAACATGTAGTGATAGAGGGTTATTCAATAAAGTTTGCATGAATCAATGGTTTGGGCTAGTCTAAGATATATTTACATATGTGGTCTAGTATAGGAGGGTTGTCAAGGAACTAGGCTTTGGTGCATCACTCAATATAGACTCATACTATGAGGTGGATGTGGATGACCTTACCCTCTAGGACCTAGACATGAATGATGTTAGATTTAAAAATAACTATTAGGGCTAGTAATGGGGATTTTGACCATAGAGTTTGATAGTGGTGGTGTTGTGTATTGAGCAATGGATCTAGCTAGGGAGGAAAGTGAGTTGGAGGGTATAACCCATGCCCCAGCTAGATATATAGTGTTAAATTTAGTGGTAGAGGTAGGATGTAAGAGGTATAATGATACCAACTATATCAGGTGATGATATGGTCCCTAACATATTGCCTCATGCTACTTTGATTATAGAAAGAGATTCCTTCATCCAATAGGTGTCCAACCTACATGTGAAAGTGGATTCAATTACTATAGAGTATGATTAGAGTCAATATTATTTGGATTCATAGATACTAGAGAGGAACAATTGGTATAGCAAGTAGATGGATTTCAATACATTGTTTCATATTTGATAGTTGAGTAGGATGCAATTATGCAAGAGATAACTTGAGTAAGCACTATTATTAGAAAAAATGGAAGTATGGCATGCTTTCTACTAGATATATTAGCTACAATAGATCAAGCACATTAGACTAAGGCATATCATCTTCAAGGCAAGTAATTTAGGGCTCGTGTAGAGATGATATAGCTATAACAGGATTTGACTATACAGAGTGCTAGGTAGGCCTTTTACTGGATGACCTATCATACAATGATTCCTTCAAATCATCATATTCCTTTGTTGACTCATGTCTCTACATGATCATAGACTACATAACAAGCTTGGTCCCATAAACACTATTCCCAATAGTTTTTCATGATGTAATCATATTAGGGAGGCACTCGAGTATGGTCTTAAACTAATAATATATCTAGGACATATAGTATTTTGTATTATATATATATATACATACTTTTATCAAAATTTACTAGTAGTTTTTTGTTTCTTTTATCATGTTTATAGTGTTATATTAATCATTATGATTGTGATTTTGATTGATAATGTTAGATTGATCATGTTAAAAATAATATTATCCTCAAATAAATATTTTAAGTATAATATTTATTTTGATTGCCTCACACTTTGCTTAGATATATGGGAATAAAAATAGGTAATGATGTAGTTAAAAAGGATTTATTACAATATTGTGAGCAAGATAATTCAATATTTTTTTTTTGTGGCATATGGGAATTTCTATTATACAAATATGTATAATGTAGATGTACTCATAAGGATATTCTAATACAAATATATATAAAATATATGTTCATGAGAGGACTTTAGATATTCCTAAAAGGACTTTGCTTGTGCTATAAAGGACATGAGATATGCCACAAAAGACTTTGAATATGCCATAAAGGAATTTTAGATTTTTGAATTGCACTGAACAAATGTTCAATGAATTTTATTGTGCCACATGGTATTTTATAATTTACACTGACTTTAGATGTGCCTTGGGTAGATTACAAAAGGGCTTCTAGTATACAATATATGTTCCCAAGGGAAAATTTATTGATGATTTAAGTTGTGTTTCTAAGGACTCTTTTATTTTTATTAAACAAATGCTCAAGAATATTTATTGTACAAGATTAAATTATCCATGGGAACTTTATATACATGATATAGATGTGCCCTAAGAGATTTTTAAATTTTAAATTTATTTTTATTTTGAAAATTCAAGATGATAAAAAAATAATATTTTACGTATAAAAATACATAAATATTTATGTACACCATAATGCTAATTTGTACAAGAATATACAAAATAAGTTTTATGTATTATTTTTATAATTTAAATGATTTAATTTAGATATGATACACATTTTTTAGGACAATGAACTTGAGATGTGAATTACCCTCATTTCTATATGTGTTTTAGATGGTCCTGGTGATACTACATAGGTTCTTAAAATCCCTCTCCTTAAGGCCACCCTACATTTCAAATGAGTACCAAAAAATTTAAATAAGATTATGGATATGGTCTATGATATGGATTAGTGATGTTAGATTGAGAATGTAGATTACCCCTAATTCTTGTAAAGATGTGAATAAAGTGGATAATATTTTAGCTAAAGAGATGAAACATAAAATGATAAGTAACTATTTGATGTATGATAAGTCAATGCAAAAAGGATAAAGAGAGATATATAATATTTAGATGAAGATATTAGATGATAGGATCCTAACATTTCATTTATTTAATAATAAATAGTATAATTAATTTAATCATTATGAACCACCATTTGTAAGGTAAACTGACGTAGGTATAGATATAAACATGTGTACGAGCAAAGACAATAATCATCAAGAAGAATAATATTTTATTAATTAATATTTTAGGAGGAATCCCTTTCAAAGTGGCCTATGATTCTTGATCAATTTATTATATTTCTACGATTCTTGATCGTTATATTTATTAAATTTATATTAGAACATCAAGGTTCTAACATCTGGTATCAGAGTTGTTCATCCTAGAAGCTGCATAAGTATTTTTTGATACAATTAAATGAGATATATTAAACAAGAAATTAAAATTGGTGTGATGTCAAATCTTCAACATTCTCTCATGCTCAAATTTACTAACGTTTGGCATGTGTATTTTACCGACATCTGCTCATGCATAGAAAACTATCAATTCTAAGATCAAGAAAATAATTCAAAAGGAGTGGTTAAACATGATTAGAAATTATCCTAAAGTATTTCAACAAATAAATTTTCCTCATGTGGTTTTAGGAGAAACTTAAACCCTAATCTCACCTTTCAATCCTAATTTAACACTTGGCATCGTCTGGTTCAGATAGAAATTCATGCAATCAGGAGTTCAAAATACGACATTAATTTTGACATCCAAATCCACATTTAAGCATTCAAATCCCTCAAAAGTATGTTTAGACATTCAAAACCAGTGATCAAATCTGACAATTACATTTCACAAGATAGTCATAGTTCCCAGGTGATTTAGCAATTTTCCATCACACACGCGATTTATATATATAAGTGAATTATCCCACATTGTTCCTATGATAAAACAAGAAGATAATATAATTTCTTGGGTACACTTACATATTCAACCAACTTTCACTGGTCAAAGCATCTCCCTCACGTGTAAGTTGAGTCCATCCTCATTCCCCGTTCTGTCTATTGTTGTGATTTCACTGCTTGTCAAGTTGTTCATCTAGTTCGATCATGTTCTATCCATCACTTGTTAGTGTTCTCATGTCCAAGTCAATGCTATACTTGTCATCCATGTCCTCCCTGCTAGGTCCATTGTCGTTACCTATCCATGTGCTTCATGTCACTTCTATTACCTATCCTTGTCAGTTTCTAGTATCTGATATTTTATTTTTTTGGTTTCTCTATGTTAGGTTTATCATATGAACACATAGTAAATCCTCCTCCAAATTCATGTCCTCATCCCCTATGCCACTTTCACCCATTTGTATTATCCCTTGCGACCAATAACACCTCATTTGTGTACCCTATCAGCTCAATACTTACATTCAAAACATTCAAAGTTTACTTGTTGGAGAATTCAAATAGATTTGACAATTGAGAATTCAAAAATATTTTGCTTGTTGGAGATTCAAATATATTTTATCATTGAGAATTTAAACAGATTTAATTATAGGATAAGTCAAATAGAATTGACAATTGGAGAACTACAATCAAATTTTCAAGTTTTATATTTTTTATCACACTAAATTTCAAAATTCAAATTAAATTTTTCGATGTCACCTTCAAAGAAGATTACCAAAATGGTCGAGGGAAGAAGATCTCAAGACCCCAGTTTAGAAAAATTGGATCATGATATTCGACAAATCAAGGACCTACTTTTGCAAGTTAATCTCAAGCATACTTTTCAGGAAATAGAGGTAAGGATGGCTGGATTAAATGCTAAATATGACTCTTTGAATCAAAATTTGGCACAAGTACAACAAATCGCACAATCAACTATGGCTAATTAGTCTCAAAACACTCAAGGTTCTGGTTCCCCATAGTCTTTAGGACCATTTGGAGGCTCCATGCATCAGAAGCTCCTTGGGGGTCAACAAATATCCATCCTTCCAAGAACAACTAAGTTGGATTTCCCCAAATTTGAGGGAGGAGATCCCACTAGCTGGGTCTATCGGGCAGAACAATACTTCTCATTGAACCAGATTCCTAAGGTGCAAAAAGTTTGTATTGCATCATTCCACCTTGAACATGATGCTATCCAATGGTACCAATGGTACAAAAAGACTAATGACACTCCTACTTGGGATGACTTTACAAAGAATATGTTGGTCTAGTTTGGCCCAAGTAAATTTGAAGACTTCATAGGAGCTCTCACTAAATTACGTCAAATCACTTTAGTGCACGAATACCAGGCTCAATTTGAGAAGCTCACAAATCGCACAACAGGGTTGGATGCATCATTTTTCAAAAGTTGCTTCATCAGTGGGTTGAAAGAAGAAATTTGGGTGGAAGTACAAATGTTCAATCCCAGCACCATGATGCAGGCCATTGGATTAGCCAAGTTAGCAAAAGATAAATTCAATGCTCAACGTCGACAAGGGAAGCCACCTATTGGAAAATCACAAATCACTCACACTACCCCAAAACCTAATCAACCCTTGCAAGTTAAGCATCTCAGCCCTAAGGAAATGAAGGAACAATGGGTGAAAGGCCTCTGCTATAATTGTGATGAGAGATATGTGCCAAATCATAGATGCACTACACAAAAGTTATATTTGTTGAATGCAGCTGATCCTTGTAACTCAACAGAGGAAGAAGATGAGATAGAAGTGGAAGTAGTGATAGATACACCTGATAACAACAATGAGGATATCCCAAAAAATTCTTTCAATACTCTCATAGGATTTTCTTCTCCATAAACTATGAAAGTTCGAGGATACTTCAAATGACAAAACCTCATTATGCTCATTGACTTTGGAAGTACACATAATTTCATTGACCCACGTGTGGAAAAATAGGCTAATTGTTATATACAACCTTACAATAGTTTTGAGGTGATGATTGGTAATGGGGGATAGATTTCCTATAAGGGGAAGTGCCAAAATGTCAAGCTCACCATGGGTGACTACAACATGAAAAGTGACATGTATGCGCTTCCATTGGGTGGATGTGATGTTGTCCTAGGGGCTCAATGGTTGCAAACACTCAGGCTAATACAATGGTATTTTGCAACATTGTGGATGCAATTCACAATTGAAGGCCAAAAATACACTTTAAAAGGACTCCAAGCAGGTTCCTCACAAATAGTGAGTTCTCACCGCATGGAAAAACTTATTCAAAAAGGAGGCAAGGGAATGGTCACACAATTATTCTCCATTCAACCCACAAGGGCAGAACATGATGAAGTGGAAGAGTTACAACAAATTTTGACACGTCACTCTGGAGTATTTGAAGAACCAAAAGGGTTGCCTCCCCATCGTAGTCACGATCATGCTATACAACTTCTTCCTAGGAATCAACCACCAAATATTCAGCCTTATCGATATCCCTACTTACAGAAAACTAAAATTGAGAAACTTGTGCAAGAACTATTGAAAGCAGGTGTCATTCGACCAAGTGTCAACCCTTATTCTTCTCTAGTCTTGTTGGTTTGTAAGAAGGATGGGTCATGGTGACTATGTATCAATTTTTGTACCCTCAACAAGCTCACAATCAAGGACAAATTTCCAATTCCTATTATTGATGAGTTGTTGGATGAGCTTCATGGTGCTAAGTATTTTTCAAAGTTGGATCTACGATCAGGGTATCATCAAATCAAAGTCAGAGAAGATGACATTCCTAAAACAACTTTTCACACCCATGAGGGACACTATGAATTTTTGGTCATGCCTTTTGGCCTTACCAATGCTCCTTCAACATTCCAAAGCTTGATGAACTAGGTATTTCACCCTTATCTTAGGAAATTTATTTTGGTTTTCTTTGATGATATTTTGGTTTATAGCAAGACTTGGGAGGACCATTTGGTTCACTTGGAAAAAACCTTGCAAATATTGGGCGAAAACCAATTATATGCCAAACGCTCAAAATATTCTTTTGGGCGGAAGGAGATTGAGTATCTAGGACATATCATTTCAAAATATGGGGTTAAGGTGGATCCCCACAAAATTGAAGATATGTAGAATTGGCCTATCCCAAAATCATTGAAAATATTGCATGGATTTCTTGGATTGACTGGGTATTACCGTAAGTTCGTAAAGGACTATGGCAAGATTACAGTCCCATTGATAACTTTACTTAAAAATAATGCCTTTATTTGGTCCACAAATGCTGATGATGCTTTTCACAGATTGAAGGAAGCCATGTGTTCCACCCCTGTATTGGCCATGCTAGATTTCTCAAAGACCTTTGTGATCAAAAGTGATGCTTCCGGATTGGGAATTGGTGTCGTTCTCATGCAAGAAGGTAGACCCTTGGCTTTCACTAGCAAGGCACTTTTAGGATGGAACTTGGCATGATCAACATATGAGAAAGAGATGTTGGCCATCATTCATGCCATCCAACATTGGCGGTCGTATCTCATTGGTCAACATTTCATTATCCATACCAATCATCATAGTTTGAAATACTTTCTAGAACAATGTATCTCCACCCTAGAGCAACAAAAATGGGTCACTAAATTGTTGGGGTATGATTATGAGATTGTGTATCATAAAGGGAAGGACAATGTGGTTGTTGATGCCCTTTCATGTAAATTTAAATATTTGCCACAATTGCAAGCACTCTCTTCACCCGTTCCACAATGGATAGATAAGGTAACATAGGAATGGCTCAGTGATAGTTCAACACAGGCATTAATTCAGTAACTCCAACAAGATCCCAATAGTAAGCCTCACTTTACTTGGAGCAATGGAATGCTTCAATTCAAGGGATGTATTGTACTACCTCCTACCTCTTCATGTCAACCAGAGATACTCCATGAATTACATGCTACCCCTGTAGTAGGGCACTTTGGATTTCTAAAAACTTATAAGAGGGTGGCTCAATATTTTTATTGGGATGGAATGAAACAGGATATCAAAAAATTTGTTGTAGAATGTGAAGTTTTCCAGTGATAAAAAGGGGAGACCATGGGTACTCCAGGACTTCTTCAGCCTCTTCCTATCCCAAAAAAAACATGGACTGATATTTTGATGGATTTCATTGAGGGCCTTCCAAAGTATTCTAGAAAATCTGTTATCCTGGTGGTTGTGGATTGATTGTCCAAATATGCACACTTTTTCTCCTTAGCCCATCCCTACAAGGCTGTCAATGTGGCTCAACTATTCCTTGATAATATTTTCAAGCTCCATGGTATGCCACCCACTATCATCAGTGATTGAGACCCCACTTTCACTAGTCATTTTTGGAAGGAATTCTTCAAGCTCCAAGGCACTCAGCTTTGTATGAGTTCGGCATATCACCCCCAAATCGATGGACAAATAGATATTGTTAATAAATGTTTGGAGACTTACTTACATTGCTTTGCTTCTACACAACCGATTCATTGGGTTAAATGGCTTCCTTTGGTGGAATAGTGGTACAATACTTCATACCATATTGCCATCAAAATGATACCCTATAAATCCTTGTATGTCTAGGCACCACCGATAGTCACATCTTATATTCTTGGAAGCACCAATGTTCAAGTAGTAGATTTTGAGATTTCTAATCGAGCCAATATTCTTTGTCTTCTTAAAGAGAATTTACTCACAGCACAACATCGGATGAAATAGTAGGCGGATCAACAACGGGTTGAACATGAATTTCAAGAGGGAGATATGGTGTTCCTACGACTTCAACCTTACCACCAAACCTCTCTCAAGCTTAAAGGTCCACAAAAATTAGCCCCAAAATTCTACGAACCTTACAAAATTTTGCAGTGCATAGGACCCATTGCCTACAAGCTGGAGTTACCCAAGTCTTCAAAAATTCATCCAGTGTTTCATGTGTCTTGCCTCAAGAAGGTCATTGGCTCACAAGTAAAGGCACAAACTTAGTTACCTGAATTTATCGAGGATGGATCCCTAGTGGTTGAACCTGAAGCAGTCTTGGATCAATGCACCCGTCAACTTTGCCATCGCACCATCATCGAGGTCTTGATTCAGTGGCAAGGCTTGGCACCTGAGGATGCTACTTGGGAAGCGCTTCATCAATTTCAACAACAATTTTCTTAGTTCTAGCTTTGAGGACAAAGTTTTTTCCAGGAAGGGTGGCATGTTAGGATCCCATATCCTAACATTTATTTATTTAATAATTGTAGCAAAATAACTAAGCACAATAAATAAAATAGACACAGAAAGAGAAATTCGCCAAACAGAATGTTCCTTTGTATTAATGCTTGATACAATGTTACAATGGATATTTTGAATTGCCCCAAATGTGTTGGGGGTAATGTTACAATGATTTTCTCCTTCTGATAGGTGTTACAATGTTCCGAGGTAAGAGGTAAATTCTTCCAACTCCTCAGCAAGATAGGGTGCTCTTCATTCCTCTGCTACAGCTCCAAGGGGTGAGTGGGCTTTGGTATCCGATGTAGGGGCCACTCCTAGCTTCAATAGCTCTTCAAATACCTATCTCCTGCACACATGGAAACCAAAAAAGGGTTAATAGCACCTGTATAAATGACTGTAAATAATGCAAATAAAAAACCCTTGAAAGGAATGCTTGCAGGAAACACAGAAACACTAACTAAAAATGCCTTGCTAACAAATTGATGATTTACTGATCTCTGTTGATAAAACCTGTTCGGGACTGTGGAACCGCGAGAACGCGGTTGCGGGCTGGAAACCACGGACCTGCGGTTGTGAAACCACGGATGCACATTTTTGACTATAAAACCATGGGCGAGCGATTTCGACTGAGATGATAGGTCACCTCGGGATGCATGCCAACGATCGAATTCGAGCTCGCGCTCTTAGTTTCTCATCGGGTCTGGATGTATTCTAGCAACCTGTCGGTATGCAAATTCAGCTCCTTTTGTTTGGTGGATTGATGGTGCCTTTATAGGCTTCCTAGGGCTTTGGAGGGGAATGTGAGGTGGCAAGCCTGACTTGCCAAGTGGCAAACCTGAACTGCCAGGTGGAAGGGGTAGTTACAGTGAGTCACTCAGTGTGGCTCACTTAACTGGGGTGATGTGGCTCCAAGTGGAGTGGGATGTGGGATGTTTTTTTATGTGAAGGGACAAGGGGACAACAACAAAGGAGTTGTGGCATGGGTGTTGGGAATCTATCTCATGTGCAAGGACAAAGGGGACAGGAGTGGGTAAGATGTGGCATGGATGTTGGATGAAGTGTCCAGGACACATGTCCAATGGGTGGACAAGGTATCCTAGGGTGATTTTCCTAATTAAATAAATTAGGAAAATATAATGATGTGCAGGATTTTATATCCCTAAGTTAGAACTTAGGCATATATCTTTATTATGCAGGATTTGATGGTGAGGTGGTGAATGTGAACTAAAGGGTGCTAGATTTTGGTGTCTACGAGTTGCCCCTTTTTGTACTGCATTGTGTACAACACAATGCGGTGCAAAAACTAATGACATCTAACTTTATTGGACGAATGGGTTCATTTCTCTTTGACACACAGAATGAATGAATTTATTTATTTTTTTTATTTGTTTGCTTACCCCCTCAATTGACGATTGGGTAAAGGTTGACACCCATAAGCCAATTGACTAAATACGGATGCTGAAAGTGGGTTGTTTATTGAATGATGTTGATTTTGTAATGAATTTTGTCTTGATTTTCTTTGTGCCCCAAGTTTGGGATTATTTGTGTTCTTGCAATTTTGCTTTTGGTTTCATTAATGTTTAGAATACATGGTAAAATTTCTGACCACTCTTTTGAGTTTTCGTCCACTATGACTTTAGCAATTCCTTCCAAATGATGGGTTTAAGGAACCAGTCATCGAGGATTTGATGCTCAAGCGGTTTTTTAATTATTACCAAATTGTTGTTTGTTGTTCCGCTTTTGACCCAACGGAAGGTTTTTGTAGGATTACCTTGGCAAATCTGTTTTAGAACACATTTAAGCTCATAGATTTAGGGACTTATCGACTTGATTCATTGTTGTTTTTTGTGATTTCTGAATGAGTTTCCTTATGGTGATTTACCCATCCAACCGGTTTGCATGGATTGCTAGTCGTTGCAACCGCTAGGTGTATAGGATAATCCACTAGATACGAGTTTCACTCCAGATGATTAGGTGGATTGTAGTTTTTTTTTTAAACCGCTGACTTGCGATTATTTTGGCGAAAAACGCGGATTCGCATTTTGCTTTATGAAACCGTGTTTCCGCGTTTTGCACCTCAAAATGCGTGTTTGCGTTTTCGCGTGTCGTGGAAAACGTGGGTGCATGTTTTTTACCGCTAAAAGTGGCTATTTATAGGCTGTTGTCATTTTCAATTTCATTCTGCCAGTTGTCATTGGTTGATTGGTTGAAGTGATGAGTGAGATGGAGGTTGGCGAGGGGAGCGGTGGTGGTGGCTCGGTTGGAGCGGAAGTTGGCGGTCGGTTTGCAGAGGTAGGCGATTTGGCCTTTTATTTTTTATTTTGCGTTTGTTTTGCTTGTTTGATAATTAAGTGGGGCTGGTAAATTATTATTGTTTGCTCATTAAGCGGGGCTGGCAATGAACTTTTTTTTTTTTTTTTAATTTTTTTTTTATTATTTAGGGTAGGTAAAAAATTTTCATTTTTGTTTTTATTACCTAATGTAGGTTAAAAAAAATTCATTTTTTTGCTTTTATTATCTAGGGTAGGTAAAAAACTTTTTCGTTTTTGTTTTTATTACCTAGGGTAGGTAAAAAAAAAAATTGTTTTTGTTTTTATTACCTAGGGTAGGTAAAAAAAATTCGTTTTTGTTTTTATTACCTAGGGTAGGTAAAAAAAAAAATTATTTTTGCTTTTATTACCTAGGGTAGGTAAAAAAAATTATTTATTTTTGTTTTTATTACCTAGGGTAGGTAAAAAAAAAAAAAAATTGTTTTTGCTTTTGTTACCTAGGGTAGGTAAAATTTTTTTTTGTTTGTTTTTATTACCTAGGGTAGGTAAAAAAATTATCGTTTTTGCTTTTGTTACCTAGGTTAGGTAAAAAAAAAAAAATTCGTTTTTTCTTTTATTACCTAGGGTAGGTAAAAAAATTTCGTTTTTTTTTTTTTTTTTATTACCTAGTGTAGGTAAAAAAATTTCGTTTTTGCTTTTGTTACCTAGGGTAGGTAATTTTTTTTTTTTTTTTGCTTTTATTACCTAGGGTAGGTAAAAAAATTTCATTTTTTTTTATTATTTTTTATTACCTAGTGTAGGTAAAAAAAATTTTGTTTTTGCTTTTGTTACCTAGGGTAGGTAAATTTTTTTTTATATTTTGCTTTTATTACCTAGGGTAGGTAAAAAAAATATTTGTTTTTATTACCTAGTGTAGGTAAAAAAAAAAAATCGTTATTGCTTTTATTACCATGCATGTTGTGCTAATTTTTGTTTTTTTTTTTTTAGGTTAAGCTTCTTGATGCTCGACATAGGTGGTCGAGGACCATTCGAAAAGTGTGGAAAGCACTTTCGGATGATGATTGGACTCTACTTCAGACTATTGGTTTAGACGGTTGCGGGCAGTTAGGCACCGTCCGAGCTGATGAGGATCTCCTTTCGGCACTTGTTGAGCGTTGGGATCTAGATAGGGGCACATTTCAGCTCCCAATAGGGGAGCTGACTATCACTCTCGAGGATATCTACCGTATCTTTCACGTTCCTATCGAGGGTCTTGTTGTTCGGGTTAGCCTCGACAAGGAGGAGGCTATGTTCCCTTTGTTTGGTGAGATGTGGGACATTGATTGTAGCAGGGGTGACATTGCGTATTTGGATCTCTTTACAGCTGGTAGCTTGGGTGCATTACTTGTCTTTATGATGTACATATTGAGCAACATGTTGTTGCCCAATTCCATGGGATCGAGGATCCCGTGGAACCAGGTGCCTATTGTTCTGGATTTGATAGTTGATCCTCGTCGGTTGGCTTGGGCTCCCACTCTTCTCTGCAAGGTGTATAGTATGATTTATGAGGTGAAGAGGCAGGGGCGTAAGGGTCTGGGTTGTAGTTTGTTGCTCCATATTTGGTGTTGGGAGCATATTATCATTGGTCGCCCTATTGGTTTACCTTGTGGCATGGATGCCACTTCTCCCTGGGTATATAGATGGTTACTCAGTGAGGAGGTCAGTCGATCTGTTGTGAGTGCTTCAGAGTTTAGATATATCTTGAGTTCTCTGACTAGGGACTTGATGTGTTGGCGGCCTTGGAGGGGTTTAGATTGGGCAACAGATGTAGCAGAGCTTCGTCACGTTAGGTGGGGACGATGGGTTGTTGGCGCCCATCTAAGGGATATGGAGTTTATCTAGTTCTCTCATGTACTGCGATAGTTTGGGCTTGTTCAGGATGTTCTTGATGTTCCCGTTACGTATAGGCGATGGGGTGATGAGTTGGGGTTACCTGTTGCTCCTAAATTTTGGTGAGTCGATGATCCTATTGATGACTCAAACTTGGAGGTGCTTGACTTGGATGATGTGGGCATGACTGCTGAGTATGATGCATGGTTTGTGAGTCAGCCTCTATGGACTCCTAGTGTCGTTGTAGATGATGATGGGAGTGGTGATGATGTAGATGTGGGCGGATGGGTTCCTTGGTCGGTGAAGCATCAATGTGGTAGCTCTTCGAGAGCTGACATGGGTATGGATGTTCAATAGCCTGAGGAGGGTGGTGGCGATGATGATGAGGGTGCACCTCCTCGATGGTTAGAGGAGTGGGGGATTCTCCAGGCTGAGCGAGATAGCCTAGATTTGGAGTTGGGTCGAGTGAAGGCCGAGTTAGCATGGTATCAGGGTGAGGTGACTCATCTTCAGGCTGAGGTGGATGGGTTACGGGTTGGACCTAGCAGCGCTGCTCTGGCTGCTAAGGATGCAGAGATCACCAGACTTGGCGGTGAGATTACCCATTTACAGGGTGAGCTTTCTCGGTTGCAGTCAGGTTTTGGAGGTGATGATTCTGCTTCGACTATTGCATCTCTACGAGTAGAGATTTCTTAGAGGGTCGCTCGCCAGGGTGCTGATTTGAGGAGCTTGTGTAAGTAGGCTGTCTACATCGAGATGTTGGAGAACATTCTTCATGAGCGTCAGATTCCTTTACCTATTCCTCCTTCATCATCTACTGCCACTACTACCCGAGGGACTGAGACGAGTCGCAGGACTCATCGTACTTCTAGCTCTCATGGGGCTTCTACAGCGTAGGGTCCACGGAGGGATCCTGCTGGCACTAGCTAGTTGCTTTATTGCCTTATTTTTTTTTTTGTATATTTTATCTTAGTATGAGCCTCAGTGCTTCGATGTATACTGCCTTCGGGCATTTTGTACTTTGCAGACTTTTGTATATATATATACATGGCATTTATTTCGGTATTCACATGTGTTATTTGTATATGCATTCTTCTTGTTTATGCTTTGCAATGTTTATATTATGCAATCTAATATTTCTATGTTATTGCTATGATAATGAATGCAACTGAACTTGTAAAATGCATTTGATTTTTATTCATGTAACTAAATGACGGTATGCATGTTGCTCATGTAATCTTTTTTAGCTCAGAGTATTTGACCTTTACTCGTTCATATTTGCAATTGGGGGTATCCCACTTGATTATTCTTTGTTGGTGATGTATGTGGTATGTATAAATGGTATGTGGATGGTGATATGGATTATGATTTGGTTTTTGATATGTAACTGAAAGTATTCTCAAATACTCAAAGAAGCTAGTAATGTTAACCATTTTTCTTGAATGTTATCTTACTTTCTTTAGGACCATATTGTGTGCAAGTGAAGTTCATTTACTAAATCTTGCGTGTCGATGACCCTAAGCAATCCAGAACTAGTGCATGTGATTGTGATGTTTATTGCCCCATCTTGATTAATTTTGGATGGTACCTTTCTGGGTTTTCCTTTTGGCTAGCTTACCCGTATGTGCGTTCAGAGGTCTCCCTCTTGAGAGAGAGACATGTCACCCTGCATGAGTTTACTCCACTTCCATTCAAGCATCTATAGCCCCGGTGGAGGCTCACTCCATAGTCCAATGATTTGATCTTTAAGCCTTTGTGATGACTACATAACTTTCTGAGGGGAACATAGTATGATCTTTTCAGCTTTAGAGATCTGTGGTGTGTGTTGTTAAATTTTTTTTGTATAGAGTTTTGGGGAATCGGATTCTCAACTAAAGTATGATGAGAATGTGACCCTATCCTTACTACTCTACATTTATTTATATTTGTTGTTTCACTGTGGTAGTGGTGATAACCACTATTTTTGTTTTTGGACTATGTTGCGTGATAGGGTAAGCGAAGAATTTTACTTTTTTTGCTTTGAGGTTTACCCAAATTGGTGTTATCTTTCTATCATTCAAGATGTTTTAAGATTTGTAAAAGTGTATTTGGTTCCAGATTGCTTTTGGGTCAATCTACCATACTCAAGATTTTCTTAATGTGGTGAAAGTGCTTTGGTCCTAAAGAAAATTGGACACTTCATGAAGTTTGGTTTTTCACTAGACATGTTTGAGTGACTGAAAATTGTATGATGTATCATATATGATGTGTATGATTTGTGAGTTGTAAAGAATATTTAGTTGAATACCCCCAACTCTTGGAACTTGTTTTCTTGGTCGTATCATCACCACTATTAAATATTACTGAGCAAGGGATGGGATGGATGCAACTATATATATATATATATATATATATATATATATGTGTATGAACATATAATTGAAATGCAAATGCAATATGAAAAATGTAATTAAAAATATGTCTATTTACAATGTGAAATGCATGCAATGTTGTAAAATGAAATCTTTTGTTTATTATATATATATATATATATATTTTTAGCCATGTACATATATATACATATATTGCAAGTCGTTTTACGCATAAAATGCCTTTAGGTGCATAATGTTCAGTGGTTCTGGCTCCAATTTCCCTTCTAAATTGGAAAGTCTGTATGTTCCTTGTCCCAAATTTTGCTTTACAATATATGGGCCCAACCAATTTGCTACGAATTTATCCCTTAAGTGTGGTAAAGCATTGGTATTTTGTTGATTTTCTTTGAGCACTAGGTCCCCCACTTGAAATTCGTGAGGATGGACTTTTGCATTGTAAGCGCACTTGACTCTATCTTGATATACTCGTAAATGTTCTAGAGCATTGATACGTTTCTCATCAATAATTGTCAATTGGTCAAGACGTGCTTGTCTAGTTGTATCATCATCCATGAATTCTTGTATCTCGATTCGCAAGGATGGTATCTCGAGCTCTAATGGTAATATAGCTTCTGCACCGTAAACTAGTGAAAATGGCGTTGCTCCCGTTGGCGTTCTTATGCTTGTTCTATAAGCCCATAGTGCTAAAGGGAGGTGAGTATGCCAATCTCGATGATTATATTTTACCAATTTCTTGAGAATAGATATGACTATTTTGTTTGTTGCTTCAGCTTGCCCGTTTGCTTGTGGGTAATAAGGTGTTGAGAAGCTATGTAGGATTTTGAATTTTTTGCACAATGCTCTAACATCCTTATTCTTAAATGACTTTCCATTATCAAAAATTATTTTTGAGGGTATTCCAAAATGATAGATAATATGTTGAAGTATAAACTCCGCTATTCGAGGTCCAGTCGTAGTGGTCATTGGAATTGCTTCCACCCATTTTGTGAAGTATTCTGTAGTGGTTATGATGAATTTATGTTGTCCTGATGAAGCAGGTGTTATTTTACCAATCAAGTCAAGACCCCATTGTGAAAAGGGCCACAAACTTTGAATGGGTTGCAAATTTTGTGATGGCACATGAGTCAAGTTTGCATGATGTTGGCACTTTTGGCATCTTTTGACGTATTTGCAACAGTCATTCTCCATTGTCGGCCAATAGTATCCCATGCACAATATTCTTTTTGCAATTGCCATTCCATTGAAGTGACCACTCTCAAGTACCATCGTGGGCTTCTGATATTGCTCTTTCTGCTTCAATTGGATTTAAACATCGTAGTAATATTCCATCATAACCATGTTTATATAACACATCTCCAAGTAAAGTGAAACGAATGGCTCTTTGTTTGAATGTTCTTTTTGTAGTTCGTGTCATTTCTATTGGTAGTGTGCCTGACTTGAGAAAGTCTTTTATCTCATCAAGGTAAGAATTGTAAGGTTCAACATGTATCAAACAAACATTCTTCTCACCTATAGATTCTACTCTTTTAATTGATGGTTTAGACACTATTGTTATGATTAGCGGTTGCAATTCTCCATGTTCATTTTTAGGGATGAGAGATCCCAAGGAAGCCATTGCATCCGCAAATCTATTTGTCGATCATGGCAAGTTACTAATTTCGTACCAGTCAAATTTTCCTAGCAATTGTATTGCTACTTCATGGTATTTCTTTAAGACTGGTTCTTTACATTGGTATTCTCCTTTTATTTGGTAGACAACCAATTGAGAATCACCAAAAATGCTTAATATTTTTATTCCCATTGCTATAGTTGAATGAAGACCTAGTATTAAGGCTTCATACTCTGCATTATTATTAGTGCATGTGAAGTCGAGTTTGAATGATAAGGGAATGGGTATTCCCTCAGGTGTGTAAAACACAACTCCTGCACCTTGCCCTTTTTTGCACTTGGATCCATCAAAGAACATTGTCATATCTGCTTCATCCTCAGGTGAAACCACTTCTTCTTGTTCTGTGACAGAAAATATTGAATCGTCGGGAAGCTCAATTATTAATGGTCTATCATTGTGCAGTGGAGCTTCCGCTAATTGATCAGCTATCACTTGCCCTTTTATGGATTTTTGACTTGTGAATTCGAGGTCGAATTCTGTTAAAAGCATTATCCATTTAGCAGTGCGGGTGTTGTTGTAAGTGCGAGTCATCATGTATCACAGAGGGTTTTCTCTAGCTATAACATAGGTGGTATTGCTTAGCATGTAATGTCTAAGTTTCTTAGTGGCGAAAACCACTGCTAAGCATAACTTTTCGACATAAGCATATCTTGTTTTGTAACTTACCAATGTTTGATTGATGTAATAAACTGCTTGCTCTTTATTTTTCTCATTCTTTTGTGCAAGCATTGTCCCTAAAGCAAAATTTGTTGCATAAATGTATAGGTGAAATGGGACTCCTATTTTAGGTGGCGTAAGAACTGGCGGTGAGGCCAAATATTTCTTTATATCATCAAATGCCTCCTGACATTCAGTTGTCCAAGAAAATATCACTCCTTTTTGTAATAGGTGGTTAAAAGGCCTGCATTTATCTGAGAGTTGCGCAATGAATCACCGAATAGATTGAACTTTTCCTTGCAAGCTTTGCAACTCTTTCAAGTTTTTGGGAGGTGACATTTCTAATATTGCTTTTACCTTGCCTGGGTCTACTTCAATGCCTCGCTTGGAAACAATGAATCCTAGAAGTTTTCCTGATGTGACACCAAATACACACTTCTTAGGATTTAACCTTACCTTATGTTCTATCAATCGATCAAATGCTTTTTCTAGCACATCTATGTGTTCAAGACGTGTTTTTGATTTAGCAATAAGATCATCTACATAATATTCGATTATCTTATGCATATAATCATGAAATATGTACGTCATGGCACACTGATATGTAGCTCTTGCATTATTTAACCCAAAAGGCATCACTCTATAGCAGAATGTCCCCCAAGGCATTGTAAATGTTGTTTTATGTTGATCTTTGGGATTAATCCGAATTTGGTTGTATCCGAAGAAACCGTCCATTAAGGAAAGCATTTCATGACCAGCACAGGAGTCTACTAATTGATCAATATTCGGAAAAGGAAAATCATCCTTGGGACATGCTTTGTTTAAATCTCGAAAATCAGTGCATACGCGTATCCCCCCATTCGGTTTGTGAATGGGTACCATGTTTGAAAGCCATTCAGGATAATCGATTGGTACTATGAAGTGTACATCCAATAACTTTTGCAGCTCTTCTTTCATAATTAATGCAACTGTTGGATGGACTTTCCTAAGCTTCTGCTTGAACGACTTGGCATCATGTGCTAGCGTAAGGTTGTGGACTACCAAGTCCGGATCTAAGCCAGGCATGTCTTTGTAGGACCATGCGAACACTTCCTTCTTTTTGATAAGCATGTTTATGATGCGCTCTTTTTCTTCTATGGATAATTCTTTTGCTATTTTGACAATCTAGGGATTATCCATGTCTTCACTAAGGTTCACGTCTATAGACTCTTCTATTAGCATGTGAGAACCTTCCTCTAGCTGATGTGGAGTTGGGATGAGGTGGATATCATCTACCACATTTTCAAATGTGTCTGGGGTTTCCCCCTCTATCTCAGTTTGAAAAACTAAATTGTTTGATGATGAAGGTTGTTGTGGAATATAAGCGTTTGAAGCGCACAACAACTCTTCGGACAGGATGAATTCAGTAGTGGATGGCGGGGATGAAATCCTATCCATGGCTATGAGACTAGTGTCGATATGGATTGGTTTTGTCTCATCATATGGATTGCGGAGTGGGGTGAGCAAATCAACAAAAATCATGTTGACTTGATGGAAGTGAGGTGGCTGCGATTCAAGAATTGATGACTCATATTCTCTAGGTTGCAACTGACCTAATGTGTGTGATTGGTTTTGTTGTATGCTTTGCCAATGTGATGGAGGAGGTTCTGGTTCAGGACCCTCACGCTCTTTGTTTAGCCAAAAAAGTGCATGGTCTATTGGAAACTTCTTTTGATACCAGTCATCTCTTTGCATGGTTTCTCCATATATTATCTCTTCTTGAGGCTCTTCTTCTTCTTGATTAAGCCATTCAGGATGTGCTTCAGCTTGGAGCATTCTCCTGGCTTGTGTCTCAAGAGCATGGTTGATGAAAATCATTTTTGTTTCATCATCATCATTGTCACTCATCCAGAAGCCATTAGCATTTGTATGAGGTCCTAGTATTAGTGGCTCAAGGTCTTGCCTAAGGTATGCCATCTCAGTAGGATCTTCATAATTTGCTTCTCATTGTAAGGCTTGCTCTCGAGGGTAAAAATTGTAGATTTGGTATCTACTTTCTATTTTTTCATCCTCATCATTAGGTTCATCCTCATCATTAGGTTCATCCTCATCATCGCTCTTTTCCTCCTCTTGTTCGCATTCTATGTCAAGTTCTTGGAAAGCTTGATTAAGCGAAGAGCTTGCGATGGAAGGTTTATAGCCTAGACCGGAGCGGTCACTTGGCTCTCTATATTCTGGTTCAATAATGTGGTGAGGACCTTGTTCATGTCTTCCAAGTCCATATCCTTGCCAACTAACCCTTCAAAAATATCTCACTGGGAAACTTGGGTTCGATAGATAATCAATGTTTTCATTAAACTCTTGTAAAGAGTTGTCATTTTGAGGAGGTGGGTCCGATGAAGAATCCATCCCTCCATATATGAAATTGATTGCATTTGTTTGAGAACCCATTCTATATATATCACCAATAGCTAAAGGTGGGTCACGAGGGCGGTCGTAATCTCTGACTGACTCAATAGGTGGTGTAACTGTGACACTTTCAATAATGTACTCACCAATACTTGGATTGGCGAGATGTACTGCAACTCTAGATGGTTGTGTGGCTAATGGCTCGGCGGATGAAGAGGGTTCTTGAGCATTAGCTCTTGGCTCTGCTAGCGGTGGTGGATTATCTCTAATAGGTGGCCCTATTTGTGAGACTACGGGTTCTAATGACTATGTAGTAGTGGTTGATGATGTGGGTTGTGCTTTGAATGTGAATGGTGGCTTTGAATCTAGAAGTGTACTAGATGGAGTTGGCAATTGATTAGCAGGATGGGCGGGTGTAATTTGAAAATGAAATGCGGTGTTTGAAGGATGCACTGAGCTAACGCTTTTGGATGCAAAAGTTGGGTCAACTATAGGCAACTCTTCTGGAATGGGTGCTTTTGATGATGTGGTGTTGGATGGAATGGTTCTAATGACTAGTGGTTGGATGGTTAGATGTGTTGATGGAAGCAAAGGCTCATATGGATTTGAAATAAAGTTGCAGTATTTGAAAGGTTCAGTGTCAGCTGGTATGCAATGTACCTTGCCTTCATGCACATATTTTAAGCATTGATGCAATGTTGAAGGCACACACTTCATTTCCCTAATCCAAGGGTGTCCAAGAAGTATGTTATATTGCATTTCCCCTTCCAAGATGTGAAAGAGAACATGTATTGTTTTCACCCCCACGGTGACGGGAAGAACAACATTCCCTACAGTTGAGCATAAAGCGTCATTAAAGGCCCTAAGAGTGAATGTGGATGTGGTGATGTGAGATGATGGGACGTTGAGCTTCATCATGGCAGGTGTGGTGATGAGGTTGATTGAAGAACCAGTATCAATAAGCACTCTCTTGAAGGGTTTCCTGTCAATGTGAGCTACTATGTGCAATGGTGGATCAGGTGAATCTGCTGATATTTGTTTTTCCTCAAAGTCATAGAATACTATCGAGGGTTCCATGCACTTTTGCACACTACCCACAAAGGAATTGAATGCATTGGGGTCTTCTGATTGTACTTGAATAGACTTTAAAATTTCCATCAATGCTTCCCTATGAGGTGTTGATTGTTGTATTAGCTCATAAATTGACAATTTTGTTGAAGCCATCTTCAAACTCTGTGTTAACCGGTTGTTCAGTGTAACAACAGGGTGGTTGTGGAAAGGTGGTGGTGGCCCACTCGATCCAAGTTGTATGGGCACATGAGTTGGTGATGTTGTCGAAGCCTGAGTTGTGCGATTAGCTTACCTTTGTCCATGGGTAACTATACTGATAGCCCCTACAAAACCTTGTGGCAGTTGAGACACATAATTAACTTGATTGGGAGGAACTGTAGAAGTTGATGCTCCCGTCGGTTGTTGATTTACCTCTCGATGTGGCAAAGGTGTCTGATATATGCCTAGGTTTTGGTTATTTTGGGCTAGTGGGTTGTCAACTTTGATTGTACCCGCTTCCAATAAATCTTGCACAATTCCTTTAAATCCATGACAACCTTCAATATCATGTCCTCTTTGTCTATGATAGATGCAAAAGAGGTGTTCTTTGTAACCTTTTGTCTTTGGTTTTTTAGGATCATCAAGTTTCATTTTTGGTAAATTAAAAAGTTTTGTCGCATACAACTTCTAAAATACTAATGAATATGGCTCTTGTATTGGTGTGTAATTTCTTTTTGGCTTAAAATGATGTTGTTGCCTTTCCGCAGGTTGTGTCTAATTTTGTGCCTGCTGTGGGGGTGGAACCGCTTGATAATTTGATTGTTGCGGTTGTTGTTGTTGTTGGGGTTGTTGGATTTGTGTTTGAGCTGGTTGATTTGACTGTGGTTGGCTCAAAACTATCTGATTAACTTGTGCGGTCTTGTATTGACCATGGTTATTCCCCTTTTGATTCTTATTGTGCCACTCTTTCTTCTTAGGCTTAATCTCACCTTCTTGAATTTTGATTTCTTCAATCAATTTTGCTTGGGCGAGTGCCTCATCGAATGTTCTATACTATTGTAGTTGTAGCAATGAAGATATGGGTCTACCAAAACTCTTCATGAACATTCGTATTATCTCTGGCATAGGGAGTGAAAATGGTAACTTGATCATGACTGATCTCCATCTATTGCCAAAGTCATAGACTGATTCATCGTCATATTGTTTTAGATAAATCAAATCAGTCAATGTTGTTTGTTTTCTAACATTTAGGGTGAATATTTCCAGGAACTGGTCCGCTAGTTGTTCAAAGGTAAAAATACTTTGATGTGGCAGGTGGTTGTACCGGTCTTGGGCTTCTCCCCCTAATGTTTGAGGAAATGTATGTAATAGTAATGCATCGTTGCTTTTGATTCTGAAGCATGCATTCACAAATCTTGTTATGTGCTCATGGGGATCCTCTTCCCCTTTAAATTCAAGCTTCGGTATTTGGAAATCCTATGGATATGGTGGCTCTGGTACCGAAGCATGAATAGGGTGATTGAGTAGTTGCCTTAAAGTTGGCTTTTGGTATTGCAAACCTAGGGTTTGCATGGCAAGACTATCAATCTGACTCTATAGAAATTGGTATCTAGGATCATCTACAGGACTGACACTCGAATGTACTTGATGTTGCTGGTAATGAGGTGGATTGTATGTAGGTTGGGGGTGATAAGACATGGGTGGCAGAAATATGTTATGGTATGGATGTTGAGGGATGTTATGATATGGATGGGGTGATGGAGGTATGATATTATGCTGACCTATTGCATTAGCATATGGGTGTGGTGGTTGATTATGAACCATAGTGGTAGAGGGAGGATGCATTACCCAAGATGGATCTTGGATAAAGGCATTAGGTTGATGAGATGTAGGTGGAAGATTTTGCTCAATCCCTTGCAAATGTTGGTTAGGGTCAGGGTTCATGCTACGGTTAGCATTATCTAAAATCATTTGCTGCAACTGTAAGAAAGCTTGTTGCATAGCAATTGCACTTGATGTAGGGATTGCTACCTGTGATGTGGTGGACTGAATTGGTTGTGGAACAACCATGGTAGTGGAGGTAGATGGGGGGTAAGTAGCAAAGGGTATCACTACTGACTATGGAATGGTATGAGACGTATGTCCTACAAGTGTGGATGGAGGAATGGATGTTGGGGCTTGCGAAACAATAGGAATTGTTTCATACAAGGGATTAGTGGTAATGGTCATTTGTTGTGGTAATGTGGGGGGAATTTGGTTGGATGACAATGGTTGATTGGCCAATGCTACAACAACCAACTCAAAGAGAGGATTGGTGAAAATCTATTTTGACTACTATGGATAGGTGAATATGGATTCTTGTTGTGATGATGGTATGACACGTGATGGGATGGAGAGTGGTGGTAATGATGGGAAGACCATTCCAGCTGCATTCAAGTACATTCTAACAATGTCCATATCTATCATGGTGACCTGACTGTCTACCGTTGTAGGAGGTTCACTCCTAGGTGTCTCAGGTATGGCTGTGTGAGTAGCTCTATGCATAATGTCTATGTCCATGTTGGGGGCATTACTAGAAGGCCCTACATCAAGACTCTAGGACATAGAAAGGGGCATACCTACTTGTCCCACCACCGAAGTGTGAGGGACATTGCCAGACTGGGAGGCCATAGGGGAAGACCACTGACTTCGGTTTGACACTAGTTTCTTAGCTTGATTACGAGTCACTACCATACGCTACTATGTGGTAAGATGCGAAGTGAGACTATCTATGTAAATAAAGTGACAACACAATGCAATACAACACACAAAGTTTTTGATGCTAGATTTTTGTATTTCTTTTTTTTTTTGAAATTTGTTTGAAAAATGCAAAAGACGTGTGCTCAATGTTTTGCCCTAAATGAATCTAGGATTTCACCTGTATACTCATAGCTCGACAACCTGGCTATGAACTCCAGGTCACGTAAATCCCTCGTGTGTGGCAATGAACTCCACACCCGGACAAGGAGCACAGGTCCTACCAGTCCTCACCCAGTCTCACTTGGTCAGCGTCATACTCTTCGAAGAGAAATATATGCAAATTTTCCAAGCTACGATGGTTCTTGGAGCCGACTTTGGCCAAATATCAGGGTATAATTTTGGTGGTTCGGTGATGAAATCCAAACCCGACGGTGATGAAATCCAACCATTTTCCAACGTTTATGTGAGTGTGTGGTGGTTTTGTTTAACTAGGGTGTTATGCAAAATTATTATGCAATTATGTTTTAATGCCTAAATGCAGAAAATAGGGACTATAAAATGATAGACAATGGATCAGGAGCAAAAATGCCACCTTCAGGTCTAATTCCAATCGATTTCTATTTGATAGGGCTAACCGCGGGTGCGTGGTTAGTTCTGGTAAACCGCGGATGCACGGTTTGCCAATCGCGCATCTACGTTTGGGATGTCCCAACCATGGATGCGTGGGTCCTTTCTGCTAATAGAAATAGATGGGGCTTTTATAGACCCGAACCCAAAATTAACACTCCAGTTATTTCTAACCGGGTGAATGCAGGATGACCTATTTCCTATTATGCAGATGCAGATTCTTTTTAGCTTTTTTTTTTGGTTATTGTATGTATGAATGCAAATTTTAAATAACTTTCTCTATTCTAAGACCTAAATGCACACAATAGCATACAAGACCAGACTTTTTAATGCTAATAATAGAATGCAGATAAAATAAAGAAACAAAAAGAACAAGGATCAGAAGGTACAGACCTATGATTCTTTCGCTACTCCTTCTGTTAACCGTCGGCCCGCATTTCTGATGCAACAACCGCGCTTCTACGTTTTCTCAGGTAGAAACCACATGTCTGCATTTTCTCCCACCAGGAACCGTGCACCTACGTTTTCTCAGATAGAAACCATGTTTCTACGTTTCCATAGTAAATGATACGACCGCAAGATTTTTTGAATGTATCAATTTTGAGTTGAATCTGTGCGCGCTTTGAATTCCCAAAACCTGTAGGTGCAGACAGATATTAGTAAACAAATTTAGACAGCAAGGCAAAACAAAATAGGACCTTTAGGGGGTCCCACCATGATCACCATTCTCTGTAGCAAAATAACTGAGCACAATAAATAAAATAGACACAGAAAGAGAAATTTGCCAAACAGAATGTTCCTTTGTATTAATGCTTGATACAATGTTACAATGGATATTTTGAATTGCCCCAAATGTGTTGGGGGCAATGTTACAATGATTTTCTCCTTCTGATAGGTGTTACAATGTTTCAAGGTAAGAGGTAAATTCTTCCAACTCCTCAGCAAGATAGGGTGCTCTTCATTCCTCTGCTACAGCTCCAAGGGGTGAGTGGGCTTTGGTATCCGATGTAGGGGCCACTCCTAGCTTCAATAGCTCTTCAAATACCTGTCTCCTGCACACATGGAAACCAAAAAAGGGTTAATAGCACCTGTATAAATGACTATAAATAATGCAAATAAAAAACCCTTGAAAGGAATGCTTGCAGGAAACACAGAAACACTAACTAAAAATGCCTTGCTAACAAATTGATGATTTACTGATCTTTGTTGATAAAACCTGTTTGGGACTGTGGAACCACGGGAACGCGGTTGCGGGCTGGAAACCGTGGACCTACGGTTGTGAAACCGTGGATGCATGTTTTTGACTATAAAACCATGGGCGGGCGGTTTCGGCTGAGATGACAGGTCGCCTCGGGATGCATGCCAACGATCGAATTCGAGCTCGCGCTCTCAGTTTCTCATCGGGTCTGGATGTATTTTGGCAGCCTATCGGTACGCAAATTTAGCTCCTTTTGTTTGGTGGATTGATGGTGCCTTTATAGGCTTCCTGGGGCTTTGGAGGGGAATGTGAGGTGGCAAGCCTGACTTGCCAAGTGGCAAACCTGAACTGCCAGGTGGAAGGGGCAGTTACAGTGAGTCACTCAGTGTGGCTCACTTAACTAGGGTGATGTGGCTCCAAGTGGAGTGGGATGTGGGATGTTGTTTTATGTGAAGGGACAAGGGGACAACAACAAAGGAGTTGTGGCATGGGTGTTGGGAATCTGTCTCATGTGCAAGGACAAAGGGGACAGGAGTGGGTAAGATGTGGCATGGATGTTGGATGAAGTGTCCAGGACACATGTCCAATGGGTGGACAAGGTATCCTAGGGTGATTTTCCTAATTAAATAAATTAGGAAAATATAATGATGTGCAGGATTTTATATCCCTAAGTTAGAACTTAGGCATATATCTTTATTATGCAGGATTTGATGGTGAGGTGGTGAATGTGAACTAAAGGGTGCTATATTTTGGTGTCTACAATAATAAATAGTATAATTAATTTAATCAATATGCCACCATTTTTAAGGTGAATCAACGTAGGGATAAATATAAATATGTGTACGAGCAAAGGAAATAATCATAAAGAAGAATTATATTTTATTAATTAAGATTTTAGGAGGAAGCCCGCTCAAAGTGACCAACGATTCTTGATCAATTTATTATATTTCTATGATTCTTCATGGTTATTTTTATTAAATTTATATTATAACATCAAGGTTATAAAATTAGAGCTATATGATAAAATAAATATGATGATCAAGATATGATAGAAAATAATATGATATAATGTTAAATTTTGATGTCAAGCTAAACTAGGATCATATAATTCATACCAAATGTTTTAATTGGCTTTGATTGTATTTGGTAGGAGTTGTGGTGAAATGGTGTTGGATTTTTTTTAAATTCCCAAAGTTAAGGGATTTCTTTGACCAGGATTGTTTTATGAAATTTATGTGATATGAAAAAGAAAAAAATTGATACTTGGTTTAGGATTAGAAAGAATAACTAGTTTCATAACTAGAAATAATTGAGTTTAAATTGGGATTCAAATTTGTATTAACTATTAGGTTTTGAAGCCAAAATAAATATTAAATTTAGATTTAGTTTTTAGAGGGTTGATCCAATTTTCTAATATATTGGATGAATATGATTGGTTTTAACTTATAAGAGGTCCTTTATAGTTCATAGAGGGACTTGTGATGTAATTAAAACACTTGGAGAGGCTTGACTAGTGCTATCTAAAATAGTTATATTTACAAGAGTGGATGAGGCCACTCAAATAGGTAAAGATATATTTAGGCTAGGTAATTTTACATTCATAGAGGTGTAAGTTTGTTCTTGCGGTTCAAAATAATTATAGTCTAAATAAGGGGTTAAATTTGATCCATAAGTGAATTAAATATTTAAAAATATTTAGGAGGTGATTTAGAATATTTTCTAGAATATATTGATAGCTTATTAATCTATTTAAAATAATTGGGTCATGCATTTGACTAATTTTAGACACCTAAAATGTGTCATGTTGAGGGTGACTACTCATATGGACATGCTACAAGACCATATGGAGGATATTGGACAAACTCCAAGATAGAGCAATGGTTCTAACCACTCAATTTGGGCTCCTTGGCCTAATTAGTCTGAACCGTAGCCTAGACCTATAGTTTACAGGTTGAACTATGGTTGAGACCTGTGGTTTACAGTTTAGACCACAACTGTAACCTACGGTCTTAACTGAAGTTTAGTTGGCCTTCATCCAAACCAAATCGGTTTGAATGACAATTTGTTCTAGAAGAAGGTGGTTAGAGGACGAAAGTTTCCAATCCAACTGTCCTAACCACCCCTTCTTGATCTTGTCTTCTCCATGAAGCCACCCCTAGACCTTGGGTAGTCCTATAAGTACCCCTCAAAATTAGGGAAAACCATTAGAGAGAGCATTGGAGATTTGAGTAGTGAAGCCCTGTCAAATTGTACACTCAACTAAGTATACTGAGAGAGAGAGCTATTGCACTTATCCCCTACTTACTTGCTAATATTCATGATGAATTGCATTATGGATGCCCTAGGATCCTAGGAGAGCCAAGAAGTGCATATTAAGGCAAACGAATCCCCTTCACAATGAATCAACTACCAAATTAGTCTAAGGACACTGAAGGCGACCATTGAACATCGATTTGTACAAGGAGGTCAATCCCACTGCCCTTGAAATTGAGGGTAAACCTATCATATTGCTAGCCATGGTTTACAGTGTAGACCGCTCATCAGAGCTATGGTTTGTAATAGAGGTATCACTGCCTTACCTTTTTCATTTATGTTCGGCTAGTTAGCTTAGTTTAGCTATTTCCATGGTTCAATTGTAGTTTAGTATATTTCTTACTGGTGGAATTAGGTTAGAATAGTTTCTTTGTGTTAAGCATAAAATAGGATATTAATGGATTATTTATGCACTTTCATGCTTTATTTCACATAATTGGTCCATGCATAGTGTAGTTGTTGTCTTCCTTCATGCAATTCTATAAATCTTGATCCAATTAACATAACTTAGAAGTGTTTTTCATGCTTTCTTGATTATACATGCTTAATGATATTTTTATGCATCTTTCCTAAAAAGAGCCTCATTATGAGAGGTTGCCTATATTTTTGACACTTTTATGTTGTTTCTTGATCACAGGGAATAAATTCAAAGGAAATTCAATCATCAAGTTCCTTTCTCAATGCGAAGAAGAGGGCAACTCCACCCTAGAGCAGTTTGTGACTAGTTGAAACGCAACATTAGTGTGCCTACCCTGTTAAGAGTTTTGGTATTGTATTAATTGTATCATAATTTGGGTGACCCTAAGAGGGGTATGATTGTAATTGATATTCTTTGCAATTATTAATACAAGAAACACTTATTTTGTTGAATCTATGCAATATTGTCATTTTTATGCTTTGAATGATTGAATATGATATAATACATTAGATGGGTGCATGATTTTTGGTTAGATCAAAAGGCTATCACGATGAAACTTTGCAATTCTAGCATCTGACTATGTGTTTTTGGTTTTTATGAATTTCAGGTACAGACCGTAGCTACCAACTATGGGCCAACAATTGAACCATAGGTTCAACCTGCGGTCCACAGTCAAAACCGTAGATCAGACCTGTGGTTTCCAATAGATACAACAAATAGTAGAGGAATAAAGCTCATTCGGATGTGGACCTGAGGTAGGCCCTAATTTTCCCTCTCTATAATTTTTTTTGTCTCTGTGTTTTTCTAGAGAGTCAAATTTGGAATGCAATTAAGAAATTAAGAAAGAAAAATAAATGAATTGGGTCTTAGTTTGCATTTATCTTTTTTGTTGTTAGAAAGGTGCTGCTAGGAATAGTGGACCTATGATTGCAGTCTGCCCTAGGCTACAACGTGCTTGATAGAGTATCTTGTTTGGTTTTCATGTGTGAGGCCCAATTAGTGGCCAACTATCATCGTAATGTGCATGGTCTCAAAGAGCATCTAGAATATCTTACATTTTTTTGAATTTGAAACATTCTTTCATTTACATAGCATTTAGAAAATGAACATAAATGCTATATGATGCATTTCTTTTATGTACATTAAAAGGAACCATACACACCACTTGGAACTCAAACGCTAGTGAGTTAATCTTGACATCCAACCACTAGTAGGGTTCAATGATGGTGGGTGTAACTTCCATCCATCGGCCCAAATCCTATGAATATTTTGGATACTAGACCAATACCAGATCCTAGAACCTTTCATACCCTAGAAAATTTGCATGTATTCTCTTTGGAGGGTATAACGTTGACTGGGGGAAAATGGGTGAGGATATGGGAGGACCTGTGCTCCTTGATTGTGTGTGGGCTTCATTACCACACATTATAGGTTGGATTACGTGACTTGGAGTTCATATCCAAGTTGTCGAGCTATGAGCGTACAGTTCAAAGCCATTAAACTAAGAATAAAATCCAATAAGTTTTGTAAAACATGATAAGAGTTCTACACTGATACAACAAATCATTAAAATACATCAAATAGTTTAGGGCTCAAATTTTAAAATGTAAAGGAGATAATCACATTGTTTACTTTGTATGTTTATTTATTGCTTAATTCATCAATATAAGACCCTCCCTGAGGCCACAATTTTTAGTAAGAGAGGAAACCTCTCGAGTCTTGTTTAGTCAGTTCATCATGATGACTAGGCATGATAGAGCTCAATCATGAGCTAATGAGTCAGAGTTCATGGATAGGCTCTGAATGCTCTCGATGTTCTCTTGAGGATATTTAAAACCTTGTATGCCTCCTTGATAGGCATCACAATCATCATGCATTAGAGGATCCAATCCTCATAGCATGAAATTTTGAGAGTCATCACGAGCTCCCTTCATCACGTAGGGGGTTCACCCATACAGATCATGGGATTTCTTCACATATGTTAAGAACCCAAGTTATTAGGTCTCTTCTTGGTGAGATAGAGAGTTGTGGATCCTACTCCATGAGTCATTTCTATAGGGAATTTGAGTCTCATGCAGCCCATGAGAGGTAACTACTCCAAGACCAATTTGATGAAGCACGTCGTCAATGTAAACGTCTAGAGTGTGAGTCCACAGAGAGAAATAGAGCACATAAATAAAGGTTGGATGAACTCCAAAAACATGAAGAGAGAATTTACCAACAGAAAGCATGTGAGGAAAAATCATGTGAGGTAATTCCCAAAAAGAAGCTCATACCTAGAGTGCTTAGGCAACAAGTCAATGTGATGCACCTAGTGCATCATCAAGAGTTGCCACTTAAGCAAGTAGATAGCCATTCTCTTAAGTAGATAGACATGCCTAGGGTTATCCAAGAGCAACATAAAGAGATGTTTAAGGATCCCATGCATAAGCATGATATCGAGAGTAGTCAAGTCTGACAAGTGAGTAGTGTCAATGCTCGAAAGTCATCACAATACTTGGGGCATATACAGTCTATTCCACCATATAAGGAACCTGTGATTACTTTTCATAAATAGGAAGTCAATCCTATCACTGTCAGGGAGTCTGATCCTCCATTGCATATCATAGGGAGGATACAACATATTGTGTATAAGCGAGTGTTTGTGGATACAGGATCTTTGATTAATATCATTACCAGCTCAGCATTCAAACATCTTAAAATTCCATCATCCCACATCAAGAAAATAAATTTCATATTGAAAGCCTTTAACGATGTGGAATCCCCTACAATATGCACAATAGTACTTCCCATCGAGGTGGGACAAAAGATTATTCCTGCATTATGCTACGTTTTAGAGGGATCAAGATAGTATAATATACTACTTGGAATATCATGGATAAGATCCATGGAGTGCATACCATCAATAGTGCATAAATGCATTAAGTACACTCATGGAGGTGAATTTTATGTAGTTGAGGTAGACTCATATCCCTTCAAGTATTATAAGCCTAAGGATCATTCGTAGGAATCGGGTGATGCGCCTATGTATCTGTAAGTTAAATTAGATGAGTCTATCAAAAGTGCGTATGCAACCTCATAGGACTATAGTGGAGTTACCATCCCCACCACTGTCACCTATGGAGTCACCTACTATCCCTACACTCTCGACACCACTTAGCATGGAAGGATTGATGAATGCCCTTATGGAGTTGCTCACAGCCACTTCGGAGGTATCATTAGAGGATATTTACACTCCTATCAAGGAGGAGGAATCTAGCATGGTCATGGATGCACCTGAGTGTATCACACCCTCTTCATCCATCATGTCACCAAATAGTTCACGCAAGGATGATGGTGAATATGAAGAGCTTATAGAGGCTATCATTATGATGCTAACCACCATAGAATCCACTGAGGATTTAGGTTAAATTTTCATCGAGTCTCTACCTATGGATCCTATCCTAGATACATTGTATGAGCATGAGGGAGGTTCAGTTATCACAAATAAAATAGAACAATCTTAGTATATGGACAAATTACCTATGATGCATGCAATTGTGGAGACTTCTCATGAGTTTGTGGGAATGTTTGACATTAGGCCAGACGATCAAGTGATTCTTGATCACATAGAGCTAGATATGGGGTAATCCAGTGGTGTGTTCACATTGCTAGGGCCAAAAATTTTAAAATTAGTCACTCCTGACTCATTTCTCATGACACCATCTCAAGAGCACAAACAATTAGGTTCCTTACATCATATTTGGGGTATCGAAAGTGACATAGTTCAACACAACAAAGTGAAACAAGAGTTTGAGCTGAGTCATATGCATGAGCATGTGGATAACACTGATGAAGTGTGTCATAAAGAAGCATCCACATCAACTCAAGTGAAGGAAATATGTGATTTACAATTACCTAATGGATACATAGCATCCACTTTTCTATTCCCTTCAAATGACAAAGGTATTTTGAATTAGTCATTGGAAATACATATTAATTCTTGGCAGTCTTGCAATCCATTTTAAGATTTCTAGAATAGATGGAGCACCAAATGGATGATCAAGATAAGGCATTACATTTTATCAAGAACCAGATTGAAAATCTAGAATTACAAGAGCAACCCTTATCTGAGGTTGAATCACTTCTTATGCAAGTATAGGAAAAGCCTCAACGAAAGCAAAAGCCCATGTAGCCAACCCAACCATTGGATTCTCAAAGTAAACCAATGCGGGGCAAGAGCCCAAAATAGACGTAGAATGGGACTCCATTACAAGAGTCTATGTATGATATCTTTTAGAAGCTGCAAGAGGCTAAGCTCATCACCTTACCTAAAGTCATCCCTCTAAACCCAAATAGAGTTAAACCTACAGGTTACAAGGAGCATCACTATTGCATCTATCATTGAACAGATGGTCATGGCATTCGATATTATCGTGAGTTTAAGAGTGTGGTGTAAAATTTGATAGATAAGGGGGTTTATCATGTAGATGGTTATCTTAGAGTGCCCCAACATGCCGAATTAGAGGTCATGCCTCCTCAAGGGTGACCTCAGAGTCATCAGTCACCTCATAGGTCTAATAGGCCAATGCAACAAGTAGTTTCATTTTAGATGACTACTCTAACTTTGTTCTAAAAGTTACATGAGGTGCAGGCATTCAAACTACCCAAATTCAAGCATAGGGCATCTGAGACTGGGTCACCTAATAGGGGTCTCTTTTGTGTGTATCATCGAGTGCATGGACATAATATTTAGAGTTACTAGTCATTTAAGAGGGTCATATAAGACCTAGTAGAGTGGGATGATATCCACGAGGATGGTTCTCTCATTCACCCATGCCAAAGCATAGGCACACTAGTGAGTTCCAATCTTCACTTGGGGGAGTTAATTTCTATCACTCTTCCTAAACAAGCTAATTACTTCTTAGTAAATAGCATGCATGCTTGGGTCTTCAAGGTAGCATACCTTCCCCACTAGCCATGCTACATTCGATAAGAAAAAATGAGGAGTCTAGAGGTATTGCACCTCCCTCACCATCATTGAATGACACACTCACTAGGAGTATATAGGGCATCACGCCCTTCCCAAAAGGCTCCAAGGATTCCTAAAACTTCTTGGTCGTATCATTCAAAGGCCTCGAGGGTTTGCTTATAATCACTCGGTCATCCTTAAAAGCTCCAAGCTCACCTATGAGTAGTTTGGTTAATCAAAAGGTACCAAGAGTTTATGAAAAACTTCTTGGTCAACCCAAAAGGCTTTGAGGGTTTGCTTAAAATTTCTCAGTCATCTTAAAAAGCTCCAAGGATTTTGTTAAAAAAAAAAATTTGTCACTCCTAAAGGCTCCAAAGGCATGTACTCGTTGTTTGGTCATATATGAGGCTCAAAAATCATAAAAATAATAAAATCAATAAAATAAAATAAAAATTGGTAAAGCTTAAAATCCAAAAACATTTGCATTTTGCATTTGAATTTTGCATTATCATTTTTTGCATTCAAACATGCATTTGTTGCATTACTGCATTACATATAGGCATTCATCATCCATTGCATTACGTATTAGGAGGGATTATGTTTGTTAGTCTTACAAACGACACCACGTTTGTGTTTAAATCATGCATCTCTGCATTTATCATGATCCATCATTCATGTGAGTAATTGTGTTTTTCAACACAACCTATAATGTTTCTATGGAGATATACTAGGGTTTTCTGGTCACTCAACCATACCTAGTGGTCTTATCAAGAGTTGGTAGAAATATTGCTTTGCTTTTGTAGCTAAGGTTCAGTTAGTATAGCCCTTAGCATATCAAAAGCCTATCACTAATCAACAAATTAAAAAATCCTAACAAGGACTAGGGGAAGATGAAAGTCGTGAAACAGGACCGGGTATCTTGAAGCAAAAAGAGTTATTCTTGCTTATTCCTCTGTGCAAACGATATCAGAAATATTAATAGTTGGTAAAAGGATAGGTTAGTTCCCTATTCAAAATCCCTTGCTTACAATAAAATGAGCAATATCCCAAAGTGATATCCCACATAAATCCTCATGATTGATACCCTAGATCTATATCATAGATCGACTTCCCAATATTGATATCCCATATTGATATCATAAGATCGATATTCTCAATCGATATACCAAAAATAATTTTTCCAAGTAAATACCCCAAAGGAAATTTTCTAAAGAAAATTATCAAATATAAATGTCAAAAAGTGAAGATCAAATTAAGATAAAAAAATAGGCTTAAATCAAGTTCAAAGTGAAGATCAAATCAAGATCATTAGTAAAAGTTCGAGTGGAGATCAAGTGAAAATCCAAAATCCAGTTCGAAGAGAGATCAAATGAAGATCCAAAGATAGTTCAAAATGAAGATGGAATCAAATCCCTTACTTCGCTACATATGAGCAAGTATCCTATAAATTGAAGGATATAAAGGAATGAGCCTAAATCCCTAGAATTATTGGCACTACTATACCTTACGTATGACGATATGTCTAATACACTTGCATCTCACTTGTGGGTAGACCAATGTTTGAATGTGGAAGAGCTAGCTTCAGGTGTCCTGCATTGCCTAGTGGCTTAGTCCAACTAAAATTTAAACTTGGGATTGGATAAGATATTTGTGGAACCCCTATCTTAGCAATGGGCTAAAAAAATCCTGCCTGACATCGGGGAACGCTCGTGTATTATCCTAAAATAATCATGTGCACACATAGGGATAATAAACAATTAGGACCTATCATAGAAAAAGCCTTGTATCTCAAAAGTCTAGTGTGGTTAGTATGCAACATTTGATAAGTCTATTAGGGTGTTTTAGTCTCATGGAAAATATCAAAAATTTCTCTCATAGCAACAAAATATCGAATATCGCAAACCATATAAATCATCAAATTGCAGAGTATCGAGTCCAGGATACATCATCATATAGTTCACAATCAAAATATAGGATATATACCAGATGAATATTAGCAATAATATTTAGACAACCACTGACTATATCATGCATATCGTTTAAATTTTGCAAAAGAAAATAGAATGACACATTATATCATTCACATCAAAAAATTAAATTCATTGCATTTCATATATGGGTGATTAATTGATTAAATTCTTATCTTAAGGATTCTCAATTACATTCATGATTTTTATACATTTTGTGGTGTCATCCATTATATTGATAAACATATTTGCATTCATTCCTTATGTTTTAAGTGATTAAAGCATATAGGTTCATTTATATTAGATCACCATCGTGTAAATAAATCATTACATACATTAATGCATACAATAAAGCAATATCAAATATGTGTTAAGAGAAAACATTGCATCCATATGCATCCATCATAAATCGCACATCTAAGCATCTATATCACTACATATGATCATCATCATAAATCAAATAGCTATCTAGTGCATGTCATCCATACATCACATCATATAACATTAAATTAACATAAGCATTGCATCCATGTGCATCAAATAAACATATAAATCAAATACATAGTATGAGTTATAAATGATCAAGTCATATCATATATAAATATATGTTGCAAAGTACATCATATGAGTACAAAATACCCCTAGTCTACAATTGTGTAGGTCCTCGACCTTACACCAAAAATTATACATATACAAAAAGTAGCTATGATCTAACAAGAGCCCTAGATCTGGTCGGCTCCCCCTGAATTGGAGCTCTTGCCACCTCCCTCAGCCCTATGACCTGGAGCCTACTCTACAGTTGAATCTAGCCCCTGTTGTGTGCCCTACTAAGGGCCCTATGTACCACCTAGCTTGAGGAATCCTAGCACACAAGAGACTGGTATGTCCAGGTGGCTAGTCCTATGGCTAGAGGTCTCGCTTGTCTCCCTATGGCTCTTGTGCAAGCTACTATCATGTGTGCTAAAGGACCTATGCATCCTCTATATCCTATGGATTCATTGGCTAGAGCTAGTTGTGGACTGCCCCATAGTCTTGGACCTAGTTCGCTAAGATCCTGCATCATGAGAATCCTTCGATATCATGTCATCAATCAACCTGATGTAACCCTCTATCTGGTCCATACAGGCTATCCTACTAGTATATCTATCATTGCCCTCCTCCATGAGGGCTTGTAAGTGTCAAATATCTAATATGGAATCACGACCACCAGGTAGCACTAGCACTAGTGCTACGGGTGTTGCCATGACAACACGAGAAGATGAAGAATCTCCCATTTGAGCCTAGGCCAAGTCCCTCTATGCTATATTTGTACCTAGTTGTGCCTCTTCTAGATCACGCACAATAGTGAGCTCCTATACTCTCCCCTCTACTACCATAGCCCGTGTAGTTAGGCTAGTGATATGCTACTTTACCTCAAAAAATCTATAATATTTATCAATCAGTTGGGCCCATAGAGTGGCAATAGTGGTGTCTCGCTCCATTTGTTGTGTGAAATATCTATCGAACTGATTCTAAAAGTCAGCAACCTAAGCCAGGAGCATCCCATCTGTGCTGTCAGGAGATACCTCACCCTCCTTTGGAGCCTTGTCATTTGGATCAACCTTGGGAGCCTCCTTGATGGTGGCCTCTATGCCCCATCTACCCTCTATCCATTGGTGCACCCTATGCTCATCGAGATCTGCCTTTACCTATGCTTGGTCTGGCACTCTGCCTAGATACCCCAATATATGCCACTGAAGCATGGACCACCATCTATCGTATGCTAGATTAGAAGCAACCTTGTCAACCCTAGTCTCCTAGAAGTCATCTAGCTCATCCTTTAGAGATGGAGGTTGAATCCCTATCAAATCCCACTCTAAATCCAAGCATCGATATGGAAATGGGATCTTTGGGATATCCTGCACTACGCCAAACTGATGCAAGATGTGAGTAGAACTGATACTCTCTAATCTCAACCTTTTGGCTGAGTAGCCACCTATCTCTATGAGCCTATTGAAGCCACTCGCCTACCTCAGCCCATACTGGGAAATCCATGTATGGCCACCACTCAATGTTGTTCAAGCCGAGTGATGCAAACCATGTAAAATAATGTTGGATATCACCAACATGGGTCCTGCTCTTGAACCCCTCCTCCTCATGAGGCTAGCAAGAAACATAGCTCTGGTGGTCTTCATCGACCTTTGAGATGTCTAGTGGTAGTTCTCTAGGATGATCTATCTTGATGTGCTGCTAGCCCCAAATCTGGATTAACAAGCTACAACTGATGCCCCAGTGGCTTTGATCAGTAATCTGGTATAACTCTCTATACAACTGGCATATAAAGGTGCTCCCCTAGGCCAGTCATAGTGGTTGAGTCGTTGAGCTCTGAACCACTCTTTGGATAGTGGCTAGGAGGTTCTAGGGAATCCTCATGCCTGAGGAGTCTATAAGAACAACTTGCACCACAAGGTGCATAAAAATGGCCTCATGCATAGAGAAGATATTCTTCCCCTACCAGTATCTGATATGGAATCCTCCATGATCAATACTATGCTGAGCCTCCTGGCTCCGTTCGCCAAAGATAACATAAAAAATGGACCCTTTGGTCCTAGAAGTAGAAGAGACGATGGCCTCACCATCAATGGGGATCCTAAATATCCTGTAGATGTCCTCTAGTGTAATAGTAATTTCACATATAGGTAGGTGAAATGTGTTGGTCTGTTCATTCCAGCGTTGGGCCAATGTTGTTAGCTAAGCTTGATCTACCCTAATCATGGGTAGATCTAGGACGTAACCAAAGTCGATGGCTCCGTACCAACTCTGCTCCCTAGGAGTGAGCTATCCTCGAAGAGTCTTAAGGATGTCGGGCTCGTGAGCTCTAAAGGTCAACCTCTAAAATAAAAAGCATAATATAAGTAAAAATATAACTAAAAACAAGCAAAAACATTTAAAATGACCTAAAAATTGTTAAAAACATCTAAAAACTACTAAAAGTACAAAAACATGTCATCATGCAGTCATAAAAATTAAAAATATCACTTAGACAAGTCAAAAATGTATTAAATGACGTTATTTGCCTATTAAACCTTGGAAAAATTAAAAATTTGATAAATTTTTCCTAAAGTTTGCAAACCATGGGTTAACCCTGCGGTGTGCATGCAGTCAAAAATTGATCATTGGTATTTTAAAAATGGACTGCAGCTAGTACCTACAGTACCCAATTGATCAATTGGGAACCATAGATGGTACCTACAGTATCTGACTGAGATCTTGCCTGGTCATTTTCCATGGCTAAAAAACAAAAAAATAAAAAAATAAAGCCTAAACTAGCCTTATCTAACATGAGGTTCATTACTAGTAGTTTAATTAGGTTCAATTAGCCCATTTATTAATGAGGTTAATTTTACTGGTTATGGATGTAAGGTCTTGGTTTTGAATTGCCTTGCCCTCACCTCTTCCTCGACTAGAGGAAGCTTTCTTGCGTTCTACCATTGTGCGATGTGTAGGGTGTAGGTGTAGAGTTTGATAGGTTCAGGTCATTTTTCAGCTATCATTGTCAGAGCTCTCCAATTTCCAAGTTGTTTTCAAGGAATAATGAAATAAATTTGAAAATTGAGACTTTTATAAGCTTTTCTTATTCTGCACGGACCGCAGACCCTAGCTGTGGATCCCAAAATTGTAATTGGGAACTGTAGACCCTAGTCGTGGTTTGCAACTGGTAGCAAATTTAGTCAAATCCCACCATGGGAAGGTCTAAAAAGGTAAATTAATGACTCCCATTGGATCAAAGTTTCAAAAAGAGTAATCAATGTTGTAAATTTGGTGATGTTCAAGCACCAAGATCAATTTAAAAAAAAATCAAAATTAACAACAAAAAAATCAAATAATTAAAAATACCAAATGCACCTCATATTCAGTAATTTACCCTATACACTTGGCGATTACAGTGACTTGCGCTCCATGCAATCCGACAAGATGAGTAAATTACCATAAGGACATTTAGGGTAAAATTGTCATCGTGGATATGATATGCTTCTTTTCGATCCCTAAGAAGGCCTTCGTAACTAGACTTCTCCACGGGAACGAAGTGTTTCATGTCATGTATTCTATGACATATTTTAGCAAATAATTGATAACATGATTCAACACAAACCTAATTGGATTTGTATTAATTTTATTTCCTAAGATGGTTGTTGCAGCCTGACTACTCCATGGGATAGGAATGTACAATCATTATTAATAATTGGAATCAAAAGCTGAACTAGGCCTAGCCAAGGCATTAATATGCTCAAATCTAAATTTTTTCAAATCATCCATGGTGGTCAAGTGACATCGTCACTTTAATCATTGTCATTACCCTCATCAACTTGTCGCTTGAGGGGGTACTCATAATATTAAATCATAATCAAAATAAATAGAAGATCTTGGAGATTGTAGATCCCTTGATCTTATCAAAATTGTGTTCATCCTTGTGAATCATTGTCAATAGCTATCATAAGCTTACCCCTTTGCTTGGGGAAAATAACAAATATGACTTTGCTTGTTGTTCTCCGCATTTCGGATCTATGGGTCATAAGATACCTATGGAATGCACAACTACATTGAATGAGATGATAAGGGCACAAGCTTTTCAAATGTAAGCCTTTCACCTAGTTGGAAGCAATGATTATAGGATGCACATCCTTTTGTTGGACAAGAGGCATCTAATTTTGATCTGACTAATGATCATCATAGAATCTTCGACATCATTTTAGGAGGTATATTTTTCTCAGCGTTGTTCGATCTCACAACATATCTCAAAAGGGGAATTTGTAGACACTTAAAACGTGTCATGGCAAGGGTGACTACTCATATGGACATGCTACAAGACCATATGGAGGATCTTGGATAGACTCCAAGATAGAGCAGTGGTTCTAACCACTCAATTTGGGCTCCTTGGCCTACTAAGTCTGAACAGCAGCCCAAACCTACAGTTTACAAGTTAAACTGTGGCTAAGACCTATGGTTTATAATCAACTGTGGCACTTCACAGTGAATCAACCACCAAATCAGTATGAGAACACCGAAGGTGACCATTTAACATCAATTTGGACAAGGAGGTCAAGCCTACTGCCATTGAAATTGAGGGTAAACCTATCATATTGCTAACCATGGATTTCAGTCATGGTTTACAGTGTAGACCACTCATCAGAGCTACAATTTGTAGCAGAGGTATCATCACCTTACCTTTTTCATTTATGTCTAGCTAGTTAGCTTAGTTTAGCTATTTTCATGGTTCAATTGTAGTTTAGTAGATTTTTGACCGGTAGAATTAGGTTAGAATAGTTTCTTTGTGTTAAGCATCAAATAAGACATTAATGGATTATTTATGCACTTTCATGCTTTATTTCACATAATTGGTCCATGCATAGTGTAGTTTTTGTCTTCCTTCATGCAATTCTATAAATCTTGATCCAATTAACATAGTTTAGAAGTGCTTTTCACACTTTCTTGATTATACATGCTTAATGGTATTTTTATGCATCTTTCCTAAAAAGGGCCTCATCATGAGAGGCTACCTATATTTTTGACACTTCTATGTTGTTTCTTGATCACAGGGAAAAAATTCAAAGGAGATTCAACCATCAAGTTCCTTCCTCAACGCGAAGAAGAGGGCAACTCCACCCTAGAGCAGTTTGTGACTAGTTGAAAAGAAACATTAGTGCACCTACCCTATTGAGGGCTTTGGCATTGTATTAATTGTATCATAATTTGGGTGACCCTAAGAGGGGCATGATTGTAATCAGGATTCTTTGCAATTATTAATACAAGAAACACTTATTTTGTTGAATCTATGTAATATTGTCATTTTTATGCTTTGAATGATTGAATATGATATAATACAATAGATGGGTGCATGCTTTTTGGTTAGATCACTAATCTAAAATTTACCTTACCCACTTTATTGTGACCAGGGTAGAAGGAGTAGGTTCATTGTCAATCAAATTGAAAGTTGGATTTTCATAATTGAGGAATTATTCTTGTGTCTATTCATTAGTTGTGATTAGAGGATCAGGCTATTGGGCTCATTTTTTAGCCATACTTCTTGTAGTATATTGCCTTTCAACCATAGCTTTAAGGACTTAATAAAAGGGAGATGCATTTTTTTTATTTTAGGATAGTTTGAATAATTTATTTATTTAGATTTAATTAGTTTAGAGAGTTATATAGAAGAATAAAAGAAAGAAAAATATCCTTATTACATTATCTTGATATAGACTAATATTTTTTATATATCATGGCTTCTCTATGTATTACATCCTAATACATATTAAACATATTTATATAAGAATATTACCTATATACCCACTATATTTTGGGAGAGAAATGGTATGTGAGAGTAGAATCAACATGTGGAAGACTAACAATACTTGGAAGTATAATTTAGAACTTGAAATAAGATCAATATATGGAAGTTTATGAATGACTCCTTATGACTCGCACTAACTGGTCAAAATATATACCCAAGTCAATTTAAGTATACATAAGTTCCTATATGAGTAATAAACAACTTAGTCTCATAATATACACTTTATAGTTGAAAGGATCATATGTTGGCTACTTAGGAACTCGAGAAAAATTCCAATAGAGATACAAATTTTATTATTTATTTATTTATCTTATTAATTTAAGCTAATATAAACACACAACATTAGTGTTTTTGCTTATTAGTTTTCTAAAAAAAAGTTCTTTTTATTTTTCTTTTAGGTAAGGCTTTTACAAAATTTAAGGGACCTAAGTATTTTTCATGCTAGGATTTCAAAATATATTGATGATTCCCAAGCATGAGAAGGTTTGTTGGATCCACGTAGACACCATTTCCTCTTGTGATGGAGTCCATAATTCAAAGAGATGGGTTGATTGGTTTTGTTTAGATAAAATTGTTGGAAATTTTGAGTAATAATGTTGTCATTGATGTCAAGTGTTTAGTTCAAGGTAATCTCATTTTGGTACAAGCAAAGTGGTAAAAGGATTGGTTATAATATCTTATATTATAAGCCAAAAAGGGTTGGCTAACAGGGTTGAGGACAAAGGATTACACCTATGGTTTTAGAGATAAAAGGAGATATTATAATATTTTAAATATTATAATAATTAAGTAGGAGGGCTTAATAAAAATATATTATAATAATTAAGATAGGAGGGTTTAATAACAGGACAAAAAATATTTGGTAAAAATCCCATGCAAAAGTATTATTTAATACTAGATTAAATAATATAATATTTAACCTAAGGTTAAAATATTATATTAATTAATTAATTAAATTTTGAATTTGGCTAAGGCACCAAAAATTCAAAATTACATTGGAGGCATATATTTTTGTCGATGTTTTAAATACCACCTTGGAGCATATAAAAGGAGGTAACAAAATCACATTTTAATTGGAATGCTTGGTGACATAGTGTATGCGAACGAATTTCTAAGGAAGTGCATGCAAACAAAATCCAATGGAGGAGAGAGGAGAAATGTGGATGTTTCTCATTTGTTGACGAGTGCAAGAAATAAAATGAGGGCGATAGATAATTCCATGCAACAAGGGCTGGTATCCCAAGAGGAAGATGGGTCCTACACTAAGTGGTTGGCACAAGGGATGTACGGGGTTTGATTCCCTCTAGCACCAGTTTGATTGTTTTATTTTTGTTTTGTAGAGGTGGAAGGTATTTAGGGCAGGAGGCTAACTCTTAGCCTCAACCACTTGGCTAGTGCAAGCGGTCGAAGCATTGCACTTTTTAGGCAGAGGTTGGAGGGTCGATTCCCATCCGTGATAAAGGCAATTAATTTTTTTTATAAGGTATGCACGTGGTTGGTTTATGATATATGTGCTTCATTGTTAATTGTTGATTATGGTATATATTGGTGGATGATTAATTTAGCCTATGGTTTAAAAACTTAGGAGATATAAGGTGAAATATTTTTGCTATAATTTTTAGGGTTTAAATATCATTTATTTAAATCTGTTAAGTTTGGAGTGATAAGTTTGTGAAAGGTTTTATGATTGTAATGTTTTGTTTTTGATATGAAAATGAAGTGAAAAATTATTTTGAAAGTGTGGAGATAAAATGTGTAAAAGAGATTTTATTTGATTGTAAATTGTGCTTTATGAGAGGAAAATTATTGAGATAATTTTGAGAGCTTTAATGTAATGCCTTTGATAACTAAGGAAAGCCCTAGATTATTATTTTCAGAGATCATTGAAGAAATTTAAGAGGACATTTTGGAATAGAAATTTGCAATCTAACTTGTGAAGTGGCACATAGAAAAGTGGTTGATTATAAGACAGGTTTTGAAGACATATCTCCATAAAAGAAAAAAGGTATGGGCACATCATACTTTGTTTGAAGTGTTTGTTGGATTGAATATTGTGAAACATAAGGTGGAGTGAAAAGGATTGTTTGATAAGAATTGTTGGAAATATTTGAGTGTGTTATATATGCTTCATGGTTGAATTTTTAGAGAACATTTGAGATAGATATTGAGAATTATTTGAGTTAGGGTTTGAGACCCACATTGTGCTCTTTGGTTGAAGAAGTATGAAAATACTTATTTAGGGTTTGTGAGCAAGTTGTGTTTCATTGATTGAATGATTGAGTGAAACTTCTTGAGCATTGGTTTTGAGTGATATTAAAAGTGAATGTGCAAACATTAGAAAACAAATTTGTGAAAGTAGAAGTATAGATCAGAAAGATAGGTGTCATGTGATAGATTGAATATATATATAAAGGAGCAATAAAAGTAATATTTGTGAAAGTGATATACTTAATGATTGAGTAGAACATATTGATTTTTTGATAGAGTACATCATTCTCTATATGTTCTAGAGGTTAAATGAATTTTGGATAGAATATGTCTAAACTACTTCAAGTTAAAGAAATTACTTTAAATATTAGATAAAGCATATGATAGCATTATGAGGAAGATTGAGCATATTTTATGAGTTGTTTGAGCATGTGTTAGAGAAGGTTTGTGCATGTGCTAGAGCATATTTGAGCAAGTCTTGGTGAAGACTTGAAGGTATATTTGAGCAAGTCTTGGTGAATACTTGAAGGTATATTTGAGCAAGTCTTGGTGAAGACTTGAAGGCAGATTTGAGCAAGTCTTGGTGAATATTTGAAGGTAAATTTGAGAAAGTCTTGTGAATACTTGAGACAAAATTGAGACTAGGTTTGATTTGTTCAAGCTTTGTGTTAATGCTTGGGGTAAATCTGATATAGATTTGAGAGTAAGATTTGGAGGTGATAGAGTAGAGGACATCAGTCTCTAGTGGATAGATATCCATTAGCCAGGGCAGTGAGGATAAAGGTCTTATGTGGAGAGAGATCCACAAGCTAGAGTAGTGGAGGTAGAAGTCTTCTAGAAGATCATCATCTAGAGTAGAGGGGAAAGAGTTCTTCTATGGATAGATATCCATAAACTAGAGTAAGGGGAAAGATTTCTTCTATGGAATGTGATCCATGAACTAGCTGGGAAGATAGAGTTCTTCTATGGAGAGAGATCCATAAACCATTTGAGGAGATAGAGATCTCCTAGATCAAGTTCCATGAACCAAATAAAAGGAGAAGGAGTTCTCCTATGGAGAGAGATCCACAAATAAGAGCATAGGGTATTGTTGTCTCCTTTGGACAGAGGTCCATAAACATTGTAATAGGGAATTGGTTCTCAAGAGATTTGTTGAGAAAATTTTAGTAGAAATATTTTCTCTATGGAGTAGCCCACATTGGGTGAACCACATTAAATTGGTGTCTCTATTGTGTGTGATTATTTATGCATTTATTTAATTACTACTATTGATATTGCCATTGATAATATTGTATAATATTGTTTGGGAAAGAAAAGTGAAAGTTGATCTTATACTGTTCACCCCTCCTCTCAGTATAAGCTTGTGTTCTTCAATTGGTATCATAGCGGTTTCCTTCGAAAGAGTTTAACAACTTGAAGGAAAAGTATATAGGAACACATATGACATCTCAGAGTGGATATTCAACATATAAGGCACCATTGTTCAATGGGAACAATTATGATTTCTAGAAGATATGAATGAAGAATTACTTGATGACACAAGGATATGAGATATGGTAAAAAATTGAGGATGGATACACACCACCTCCAACTAGTCGTTCTACATATAAATATGGTAAGCTCCTACATCTATATAATGTAAATGCAATAAATATAATATTAAGTGGTTTACGTGAAGCAAATTTTGTAAAAATTATGCATTGCACATCAACAAAATATATTTGGTAAAATTTGAAGAAAACATATGAGGGAGACAAAAAGGTCAAGATGGCAAAATTGCAAAATCACAAGAAAAATTTTGAAGACTTGAATATGAAGGATGAGGAAGACATTGCTACATATTTACTTCATGTGTATGAGGTTGTTAACTCCATGCAAGGACTTGGGTTTAAAGTTTAAGATTCAAATGTTTTTCAAAATATTTTAAGGTCACTCCCTATGAGGTATAATGAAAAGGTTTCAGCCATAGAAGAAACAAGAGATATTGAAACTTTTAATATGGATGAGTTACATGGAACTATCATAGCTTATGAGATGAGAATAGGAACAGATCATATCCCCAAGAAAGAGGTAGCCTTCAAAGTAGCAAATAAGAAAAAAGATAAGAATCCATATTCAAGTGATGAGTCATCCAGTGATGAAGAAGCAAACTATGGCAGAAGGAACAAGGACTCAAGAAAGCACAAAGGTACAAAAATAATTAAGTGTTTTAATTGTGATAAATATGATCACTATGCATCTAACTGTCTAGAAGCTGGAAGTAGTAGTAGTGAAGAGAAACAAGATCATAAGAGAAAGGAAGCAAGAAAATCCAAGTATGAGAAGAAAAATATGGATGGACAAGGCAAGCATGAATTTTTTTTTTTCAAATGCATAATAAGAGTTTTTATGTGAACAAGAAAAGTAAGGTTTCAAGTGATAGTGATGAAATATCCTCAGATAGTAAAGAAGAATAAATTTTCTTTTTTGCAATAGAAGATGAAGGAAGTGATCCTGTTGAGGATAAATCTAAAAATATGAAGATGCTCTCAATTACAAAGAAGTAGAGAAATAATCAAAAGATGAAGAGGAAGGAGTAGCAGATCTAGAAGCTGAACTTATTTTTGCTCTTAAATAATTAAAAAATGTCTGAAAGCAAAATTCAAGATTCAAAGCTCAATTTTAAGAATGTGATGAGGAGAAATAAAATCTTATACAAGATCTGACAAACTCAATAGCTAAGACAAGGAGATTTAAATAAAATCTAGAGGAAAAAGTCTTAGAATGTTAAATATTAGAACAATATGTAGTTTCTCTAAAAATGGAAATGAAAAATTCTAAAGATAAGCTATACAAGTTTGGGCAAAGCCCAAAGACCTTAGACAATATTATCAATGCACAAAGACCATCTATCAAAATAGGACTTGGTTTTGAAGAAGGACATGGGCAATATGAAAAATGGGATTCAAGCTCCAAAATAAAGGAAATATCAAAATAAAAGAGTGAGGAAGAATCTAAGATGTATGATGATGAGTCAGGAAATAAAAGTAACAAGGAAGAAGACAATGCACAAACAGAGAATAGGGAGCATCACAGAAAAGAAAGGACTAAGAGACCAATGGGTCCAAGGCAATATTTCTTCAAAGGATGTTGCTTCTCATGTAATAGGTTTGGTCACAAGGCCATGCAATGCAGGACACATGGAAAGGAGTATGGTACTAAGAGGAATTTTAAATATGGACATCTCTTTCAAGGGTATTCCTACTCTTGCAATAATTTTGGTCATAAAGCAATTCATTGTAGGGTTCATAACAGGAATGGGTATGGCTTAACCAGAAGCAAATTCAAGATATTTGCACCTTCTAGGAACCACAATAAGTGAAATAATGTTGGGTATATGGACAAGTGGTGTAGAACATAATTTCCAGGGACAAGAAATAACAGGGACATTCAAAAGGATCAAAAGGATATATTGAGAAAGAAGGTTGACAAAGGAAAAGAGCATTGCATGCTGGGAGTAGTTTTACTCCCACCCTAAAATTAATCACCTCAAGGAAAGGAGGTGGGGAGGGGGCTAAGCTAAGAGTCTTATCTTTAGCCCCAAATGAGTCCCTTTTCCATTGATGAAAAGGGGGAGGGATTTGAGTTAGGGTGAAAGCATTCAGTCAGGGGGAGCAGTTTCTCAGGGGGAGCAAAATTAGAAAAAGGAAAAATGAATGATTAAGAAAAAGGGTTGCTATCAATGACAAAGGGGGAGATTGTTGGAAATTTTAAGTAATAATGTTGTCATTAATGTCAAGTGTTTGGTTTAAGGTAAGCTCATTTTGGTACAAGAAAAGTGGTAAAAGGATTGTGTATCGCTCCAAATTTTTTGCATCCTTACCTTTAGGCTATAGGATCCGTGCCCGAAAGGGGGATGCGAGAAGGATGGGACAATACCTCGGACTGAGAGGCCCTTTGAAGGTCCCGCCTCTCGGGGGAGGAGTATAAGGGTGAATTTTTGATGGATGGTGGGTTCACCAGGAAACTTTTGAGTGGCAGTTTCCACACCTAGGTTGATAGTAAGTTTGATGTGTTCATTTTGCGCTTTAATCATTCAATTCCTAGGTTTGGCCAAGATGAATCTAAACTATTTTATATGCCAATACAGATTTAGATGAATACAAAAAATAGGAATAAATGCTAAACACAGAGAATATACTAACTAGAATAGTACATACCTGATTTCGGATGTCTGATGAAGATTCTGAGTTTTGTAGCAGTCCAGATCGTCTCAACTCGTACGTAATCATCTGAGATCAGACGAGATCATCGTCAATCTGACGAATTCATCAGACGAATTTGTCAGAAACCTGCAATCACAAGAATAGATACAAAATACCAAAGATGCCACTACAAAAGTAAAGGAGAATGATAGAAATAACAGCAAACAGGCCTAAATAATAAATGCAAATAGCAAATAAGAGAAATGCAGTAGATTTAATGATTGATTTTAACTTTATCATGCGGTTATACTAAATGAGGTGAACTCCAAGATGCATAAATATAATAACTAAGATAATGCATAAAGAAATGCAGAAAAACAATAAGGAAATGCAAACTCTGGGCTCTGATTGCCCCCAATCTGGACTACAGTCGAGATCACCTCCAATCGTACGAGATCGTCATCGATCTGCGATAGGATCATCCGAAATCGCCTGGAATCGCATGCGACGATCCGAGCTAGCTTCGACTGAAAAACAGTAAAGTTCCTGCAAGAAAACATGAAATACAAAATGCAAATAAAAGTATGAAGGTGTTCTAAGGCATAAGGAACCAAATTTGTAGGGAAATCACGTCGACTAGGAGGTTCGGGGGATAAACTAAGAAAATCCCAGTTTATATAGGATTAGGGAGAGGTTAGGAGGTTGGAGATCATCCCAATTTGGGAGATCTCCAATGGGGGAGACTCTAACTACGCAGACACGCTTTCTGCCCAGGTTAGAGAGGTTGTTGGAACAGAAGCTAATTATGAAAATTTGGTTTTGGGACGAAATCGTCTGGACGTTCTGTTCCAGACGAATTCGTTAGATCTGGGATGATTTCATCTAATCTGCGATGATATTGTCCAACGGTCAAAACAAATCCTAAAAATGGCATGGAAAATGAGGAAAGCGGGTAACGGGCGGTTAACGAGCGGTTTGAGGTTAAAATTTGAATTTTTATCTTTTTACTAAGGTTTAACTGTGCCAATTTTAGGGTGCTACATTTTGCCCCCTCTTTAGCGAATTTTTCGAAGAAAATGCGTTAAAGACGAGTTCTTCCCGTTTTACGAGAAAGCAAAAATGTACTCAATTTTTTAGACGATGATTCTTGGTCGAATCGTATGACTGCTAACTATGGTGCCCCCTCCGTGTTTTTACCCAAATCGAACGTTTGAGGTAAAAACACGAAAAAGCAAAAATTAAAAAAAATGTTGTTTTTAAATAAAATTAAGAAAAATAGGGTAAAACCCTAATTCATTGTTACTGTTCATTGTTATTGTTTTTAGAGCTCTACAGACAAAAAATGGTGGAGACAGCGCACCGATCGACAGAGGTCCGACGTGGGCTACGGGTAAGGATCTAATCCTAGTAAATTAGGTTTGAATTTAAGTTGTGCAATTTTTTGTTTTAAATTTTGATTGTTTGGGGCATCGCGGCCATTTTTAGGCCGTCGACGACGTCGGGATGAAATCATCCCGATTTCGTCGAAATCGTCCCTATATCGTCGATTTCGTCGGAGGGCAAAATCGACGAACTAGGGGCGATCCCGTTCAACAAGGGGCGATCCCCAAGTTGCGAAATCGGAGACGATTTCATCCTACAAAGGATGATTTTGCCCAATTTGGGACGATATCATCCAATGGTGGACGATATCATCACTTTTAAGAAATTAAGCTTGATTAAAATGTTTTTAATTTTATTTTAATGATTGGTTATTAATGAATTTTATTGTTTTATTGTTTGTTTTGCAGAAGGGATTACTAAAGAGTCGAGAATGGAAATACGATGGGCTGCGAGATGACATAGCCATGCTCGATCAGGCAGAGCACGACCGACTAGCTCAGGTCGGTTTACAGCATGTGGTAGAGATGCCACAAGTACCGACAGACATGGGGCTGCTGATAGCCCTAGCAGAGAGATGGTATCCGGGGTCGTCCTGCTTTCGGTTACCGATAGGGGAGATGGCTCCCACACTAGAGGACGTATGGAGGATCATGAGGATCCCCATACAAGGATGGTTGATGACGCCTATGGCCAATCAGGGCCAGGCGATGATGAGATTGATCGGAGACCCGAGCTTCACCCTGGAGAAGGGCGAAGTGAACATCGAGTCTCTAAGGCAGATGCCTAGGGCATCTAGGCTGACTCAGGTTTTGGTCGGGGTAGTAGGTGGCTTATTGTTGTGCCACCAGAGCGGGTGCAGACTACCATGGCTCCTCTCAGATGTGGTCTATGATATGAGAGACCACGGATATAGGTTTGCATGGGGCAGCTTTGTACTATGCCGCTTGTATAGGATCCTGCATGGGGTCGTATACAAGGGAGGCCGATGTCTAGTTTTGACATCGCTGCTACAGGTTTGGTGCTGGGAGCACATCACGGTGTGGAGGCCGGTAGGGCTCCCATGGATAGGGGTTGACCGAGAGAGGCCCCGAGTTTTCTACTGGTGGCTACAGAGGGGGTCATAGCGGTGGATAGATCTGTCGATGTCACGAAGGTTGCTGGATGACCTCATCCTAGACCAGATCACCTGGAGGCCATGGCGAGAGCACCCGAGGGTGGGCAGAGGATGGGCAGGAGCTGGCTCGCATCAGGTGAGTCTGCTGGCTGAGGATGGAGTGGGGAGAGGTAGAGCTCCACCGCTACGATCGGGTTCTATGGTAGTTCGGTCTATAGCAGGGGATCCCTTCTCTTAGGGATTACGAGTACTCTCGGACTATCCGAGATAGTACCACATTGAGCGGGGCTCCAGACATGCAACGGTTCTGGAGTCAGGACATAGATGATGCCCCCATCCAGCTAGTGGATGGTGATGACGTTGGGGTTATCGATGGATATGATGCCTGGTACATAGGCATCCACCCTCCTCGGATGATGAGGGCATAGGGTCCGATGCACACTGTTGTGCAACGGATGGGGAGGCGGTGCCAGGCTGCTATTGAGGCAGCACGGGGTCACGATGGGAGAGAGCAATGACGGTCTCCATAGGAGAGATGCCAGAGGATGGCACGGGCTCCACAGAGACCACAACAGATAGGGAGGAGGGAGAGGGGAGTCCCTTCTCAGTAGGGGGAGAGACCACCATCACTCGATAAGGGCAAGGGTGTCGAGGTAGGGGAGAGCAGTGAGACAATGGCTCTTCGGGCTGAGGTTGCCCGCCTCCGGGCTCAGGTGCAGACACTATAGGATGAGGCTACATGGCTCAGAGCTCGGGGTGGAGGAGCGAGCACGCGAGGATCGGCATGGTCTATGGCTCAGACTGCATTCTACCGGGGAGCATACTACCAGATGGTTCCAGAGAGCCAATGGTTACAGCTGCCAACCGACATTGCGGGGCCGATTAGGATGGGGTCATCGAGGACATCATCACGATCGATGTCAAGGACCCACGACATAGGGCGGACTCCGATGGGGCCTCCTCCTCCACCTCAGGGCGGGAGAGGAGACGAGGCTGAGAGCTCGAGGGCTTCTCGAGACTAGACGCTCATGGCACAGAGATTGTATTTTATTATATATTGTTTGAGAGGATTGAGTATGCCAGGCTATTGATTGTGGCATACCAGTCCAGTTTTGATATGATGTACATAATTTGTTGATATATATATATGGTCTTTTTGATGATATGACTTGTGTATATGTTGTACGATGCTTTAATGTTGAATTTTGCAATTGATTATTGATGATTCATGTGATTATGTTGTTTTAGAAATATTATAATTATAATTTTATGTCATGTTGTAAAATTTAAATGAAATAATCTGATGTAAACAATTGGTTGTTTTGGTGTGATTTGATGAAAAATAAAAGGGACTTCTAACAATAATTTCAAAGGACATTGTCACTGTTATAGACCATTTCATGGAGTCGCCGCTCGCTCGGTCGTCAAGCTAATCCCAGTATAGAAATATTGCTAAAAGTAAAAGAATGCTTAAGAGACTGTCTTAAGACTTTGTGTTGTGATGATGGGAGTGATGATGGTGATGATTTGTTTTCAGATTTTCAGAAAAAATATTATGCATGACATATAAAAGAAATATGATTTTGCTAGGCATAAATTCCTAAGTGTGATAAAATTTTGAACAATTCCTTAGAAATTATACCATGGTTGCAAAATTGAATGTTGACATAATGACATGAAATAGAATAATTTGCGTTCTTTTGAAAGCACAATTGTGTAACATAATGATGTAAGCCATATGTTTTTATAAATTAAAATGAATGGGAAAATAAAATTAAAGCAATGGTTTGCGCTAGGCATAGAATTATAGATATAGACTTATACCATCATCGCGAAATCCAAAGAAGAAATTGATATTTTAGTTTTATTGCATGATTTGATTTTTGATTTTGAGAGAAACAGAAAATAATAATATATAACTTGACTTTATTTACTAGATTTTGTAATAGGTTGTTTAAAAGGATTTTGGATTTTTTGAAAACAATGTATGTAATTGTTTTTATACTAAACAGATGTTCTGAAATAAGAATAAAATTTATTCCAAAAGAGTTGCAGAAATATTTTAAATTATCTCAAAGACAAATGTAGATTTGTAAGGAACCCTCATGTGCATATGTGAGTTCATTGCCGATCTTGATTTATCATAATGATAGAGAATCTCTCAAATACAAATGTGTGTGCAATTGTATTGTTCGTTCACCAATTTTGAGCAAGATAATTTGATACAAGTAATTTGAATTAACCAAATGAATGTTCGTTGACCATGATTTATATGCATGTAACCGTACCAGACTACTATGTAAGTTAGGTTATCAAGAGCTAGCTAATCCATAAGCTGACATAGGTCTATACAAAATAAGGTCGCTAATGTGATAGACATATCACCATGCTAGGGATTACCCAAGGCCAAGCGGGTTGGGCACAAACCACCTGTTATGGGGCTTACCTCACAGTTTTCGAATAATTGAGAATTCCAGGGATTCAAGCTCATTCACCCTTCTTTTCTTTTCAAGGGGTAGGGAAAGGGATTTTATTGCTTTTTGCTTTTGCTTTTTCTTTTGCTTTCTTCTTTTTTTTTTTTTGTATTTTTGCTTGATATTGAGATAATGTTGAAATATTGCTGCGATGGTACAAAATGATATTTTTCTTTTTCTCATTTTCTTTGACTTTTCTTTTTCTTCCTATACTAGGGATACTTGCTCGGATTGGTTGTAGAGCAAGGGATTTTTATTCTAGGTAGGGGTGAGCTTGTCCTTTTGTCAATTCTCAAAGATTCTAGACCATGTGCATGATAGGATAGCAGGGGAAACTTTTCGCTCAAGAAACCACTTTTACTATGTAGCATCATATTGAATTTGCAATGAAATCATTTTAATGTGAAAAGATATATTTGGTTCAAGTAAATAACAAGATCAGTTCTCTATGCTCAAAACTTTATTTAATTCAACTGTGGACTTTGATATAAGAGAGATTAATAATCATACAAAATAAAATCAAGATATTTATTCATGTGAATGTGAAAGTGCGGGATTCCAAATAAATGCTAATTTATCCAAAATAACTGAAAATATAACTGCAATACTTCAAGAATTGACAGGTATGAAAATAAAATATGTTTTTGAAGATTTTGACGATTTTGATGTTTTTATGTTTTGATTTTTTTTTTTATGAATTGAAAAGATACACAATGTGATTGTTTTTGAAATTTTTATATGGATGACTAAAATGAAACAATATGCAAAATAACAATATATACAATGATGAAATAACCAGATTTTTATGCATAATAGCGTTTAAGATGCATAATGTTCATAGGTTCTTTAAGATCTTTACCATCTAAGGTAGCTAATCGATATGCTCCCGATCCAAATTTAGCAGTGATGACATATGGTCCAAGCCAATTGGGCTCAAATTTACCTTTAAGATCTTTAGTTGCATTAGTATTTTTTTGATTTTCTTTTAAGACAAGGTCGTCGATCTCAAAGGATCGCTGATGAACTTTCTTGAGGTATGCTCGTTTAAGCTTGTTTTGGTAGGCACGAAGATGCTCCAAAGCATTGATGCACTTTTCATCTAGGAGTTCCAGCTGACTAAGTCTGCCAGCATGATATTCATCTCCTACTTCAGTATCTTGAAGTAGCAGAGCCAAAGAAGGAACTTCTAATTCAAAGGGAAAAACTGCTTCAGTGCCATAGACCAAAACAAAGGGGGAAGTGCCTGTGGGAGTACGAACGCTAGTTCGATAAGCCCACAAAGCAGGATATAATTGAATATGCCAATCGCGGCCAGATTTGTTGACCAATATTTTAAGGATTTTGATTAATGTTTTATTAGATGCTTCTGCTTGGCCATTACCCCGAGGATAATAGGGAGTGGACCAACGATGTTGAATTTTATACTTTTGACATAATTTCTTAACATCTTTATTTTTAAAACAAGTTCCATTATCTAAAATGAGATTTGCAGGGATTCCGAACCTACAAATAATTTGATTAAAAATAAACTTGGAAACTTGGGTTCCAGTACAAGAAGCTAATGGCATAGCTTCAACCCACTTCGTGAAATACTCAGTGGCGGTTATGATAAATTTGTGTCCATCAGATGACACAGGGTTGATTTTTCCAATGATGTCTAAGCCCCATTTTGAAAAGGGCCAAGGAGATGAAATGGCTTGCAGCTCTTGTGCAGGCGCATGGACAAGGTCAGCATGTTTCTGGCACTTGTCGCAATGACGCACATAAGCATGTGCATCATTCTCCATGGTAGGCCAAAAATATCCTATCCTAAGGAGCTTTTTAGCAATGGCGCTACCACTAAAATGCCCCCCACAAGATCCATTGTGGGCTTCACTCAAAGCTGATCTAGATTCTGCTAGATTCAAACATCTCAATAGGATGCCTTCAAAAGATCTCCTATACAAGGTATTACCAATAATCACGAAGCGACTTGCTCGTCGACGTAATAACCTACGCTGGTTACTATTACAACCTTCAGGAAAGGTCCCATTTTGAAGAAAATTAAATAGATCAGTGTACCAATGTTCAGGAGTAGTTTCGTTGATTAGAAACACATCCAAAGGTTCTAAGCATGATTTGCTTGAAGCGGGTTCCTAGAGTCGACGAATAATGATGGTAGCATATTCATCATCTAACTCCAAGGGCAAAAGAGATGTAGCTATAGCCATAGCATCAGCCGCACGATTGCTAGTTCGAGGAATAGCTTCCAAGGTAACTTGATCAAATAAAGATAATAATTGTAAGACATATGCTTTGTATGGATGCAATTTATCATCTCGGGTTTGATAAACATCATTGATTTGATTTATGACAAGTTGAGAGTCACCAAAAACTAATAGATTTTTAATTTGTAGCGCTAAAGCAGCTCGTAATCCAAGGATAAGAGCTTCATATTCAGCAATGTTATTAGTACAAGCAAATGTTAGTTTGAAGGACAGAGGTATAAGATGTTTCTACGAAGATATTAAAATAATACCTGCACCATCCCCACTCATACATCGGGCTCCGTCAAAGTATAGGGACCATTGCTCTGGATGGTCTACCTCTATTTTAAGGCATTCATCAGGAAACTCAATGATGAGGGGATGGGTAGACTCTAAGGGTGCAACAACTAATTGATCTGCTATGATTTGACCCTTAACAGACTTCTATCCTATAAACGTGAGTTCAAACTCGCTTAGCGCAAGAACCCACTTTGCTGTGCGACCAGATAAGTACGGTCGACTCATGAGATATCGCAAAGGGTCGAATTTAGCAATAACATACGTTTTTTGGCTGAGCATATAATGTCATAGTTTTTGTGTAGAAAATACGACTGCTAGACATAACTTCTCTAATATGGTATAGCGAGTTTCATAACTGATTAAGGTTCTGCTAATGTAATAATTAGCACGTTCTTTCTTCTCATCGTCAAGTTGAGCTAACATAGCTCCTAAGGCAAAATCGAAAGCAAAAATGTACAAAATAAATGGACGATCAGATCTAGGTGGGGAAAGCACCGATGGTTTAAGGAGATATTGTTTGAGGAGTTCAAATGCTTCTTGACATTCTTCGTCCCAATGAAAAGAGACATCTTTCTTAAGAAGCTTAAGAAAAGGTCCGGTTTTGTCTACCAACTTATCAATAAAGCGGCGAATAGCTTGAAGCTTACCTTGTAGACTTCGTAATTCCGATATATTTGTGGGTGCGGGCATATCAGTGATAGCCATGATCTTGAGAGGGTCAATTTCAATGCCACGTAAAGAAACTATAACCCCTAATAATTTATCGGACTTAACTCCGAATATACATTTAGCTAGATTCAATCGGATAAGATACTCCCTTAACCGATCAAATACTTTTCTCAAGTCATCTAAATGATCATCTTCTTTGATGGAACGAGCTATAATATCGTCTACATAATCATGTAGAATATCATGCATCATATCATGAAAGATATAAGTCATGGCTCGTTGATATGTTGCACCTGCATTCTTTAAACCGAATGGCATCACTTTCCAACAAAAGGTCCCCCAAGGGGTAATAAAGGTTGTTTTAGCCTGATCTTCAGGAGCTATCTTGATCTGATTATAACCAAAAAATCCATCCATTAGGGATATCATTCCACTCCCAACTGTAAATTCAATGATCTGATCCATGTTGGGAAGAGGAAAATCGTCTTTAGGGCATGCAACATTAATATCTCTGAAGTCTGTGCAAACCCTAACTTTAGTGGCTTCTTTCTTAGTTATTGGAACTACATTCGAGATCCATTCAACATAATCAATGGCTTGTATAAAAATAACATTTAAGAGTTTTTCTAATTCTCCTTTGACTAGTAAGGCCACTTTAGGATGCATTTTTCTAAGTTTCTGTTTAACAGGTTTAGCATCCGGATGGACTACTAGGTGATGCATAACTACAGAAGGGTCTAATCCTGGCATATCTTCATATGTCCAAGCAAAGACGTCTTCATATTGTTTAAGGAATGCAATGTATTTATCTTGTTTTTCTTGACTCAATTCTGACCCAATGTTGATTATGTGAGGGTTATCTTTGGTTCCAATGTTAATTTTTATGATGTTTTCTACTTCCATGTGTAGATCTCTCTCAAAATTAGGTGGGGCGGGTGAAACGCCTAATTCTTGTAATTCTTCCAAGGTTAGCTTGGATAATTCATCTTGAGGAGTCGTGGCCTCAAGCTGGGCTATACTAGGTATAGAGCCATCGAAATAAAATCCGTTATGTAACAATTCCTCAATGGAGACATCATGAAAGATATCCCCCTCCAACTCATCGTCGGATTCGGCAATCATCTCAGGGTAAGCTATGGATAACATATTACATGTAAGAGGCTTAAAATGCAAGACATCCCGTTTATCCGGATAATCTTGGTAACATATGAGGTGGTCATCATCCTCGAATGGGAAGGGCTGACCTTTACTAGGAAATAGGCCCACACCACATCGGGCAGGCCATGGTTCTACCTCAAAAGGTTCTTTCATACCATTCTGGAAAGGTCCCAAACCTTTCCCTTTATATCCCAATTTAAGCATTATGGGCTTAGCTTTAATATACTCATTAGCAAAATAGCATCTAGCATATCCATCACAATGTGTCTTGATGTTTCTAGGTATTCTTCCCAAGTCATATCCCTTATAAATAAAAGCACAACTCCCGACTTGGTAAATACTTCCCATAGGCTATGGGAGGCCCAAGGTACGAGGAGAGGGTGGGAGTTTATTTAAAATAAGGGCATCTTGCATGGCAGTGTTTTTTTTTTTTATATAAGGATTTTAGATAAATCGGGCAAGAGCTCATCAGTAAGAGCATAAGAGGTAGAAGGAACATTTCCTACATCGTCGGATGTGGAAAGTATGCCTGTAGTGGATGTAGATGTTGTAGAGATATCGATGGATGAGTCTATAGGTATGGAAGTTATAGGAGTAAAACAAGAAGCATTGGTTGTAGTTTTAGGATCTTTTCGAGATCCTAATGTGGTTTTTTCGAAAGATGGTTGAGCTATATGTAGAGGTGTAGTTGATGGGGAAAAAGTAGATGATGTTATGGGTGTGTGTTTCACACGTTTGGTCGGTTGATGAGAATTAGGATGTGTGGATGACAGAGCAGGGCAAAATTGAACTCCAACCGGTTCTGCCAAAGCACACATATCAAAGGGTCTAGGATCACCATGAATGGTAACCAACTAATTTTTAAATTCAAATTTAACACACTGATGTAAAGTTGAGGGAACAGCTCGCATTGCGTTGATCCAAGGGTGACCCAAAAGTATATTGTATGATGCAGGGCAATGTACAATAAACACGGTCGTGTCTAAGGTTCTCGGACCAACTTGCAAGGGGATAGTAATAACTCCACATGTTTCTTGTGTTTCGTCATTGAAGGCTTTTATGATCATATCAGTTCTTTTCATTTCGTCACTTCTAAAGCCAAATATTTGGTAGAAGTCAAAAGTGCATATGTTTAAAGATGAACCATTATCAATCAAGACTCGTTTAACGGCTACATCCCCAATTAGGGTAGTAATATATAAGGGGTTATCCTTATGTAAACTATGTTGTGGTATATCTCTATCCCAGAAGTCAATACAATCGACTTCTCGAGTTATGATAGTATTGGACATGGCTTCAGGTTGAATATTTTGTGGTACCATCATTTGGCTTAATGTGAGCATTAATTCATCCCTATGGGTAGGAGAAGATCTTAAAAGGTCCAAAAGGGAAATTCTAGCTGTAGTATTTGATAATTGTTCATTAATATTATAAGGAGGCTTAGGTTGAACATTAGGCACATGATTCCCTTTATTGGGATTTTTCAAAACAAATGGAGCTGATCCATCGTTCTGAGTTTGATCCTGTTGAGAGTTTTGAGCCTATTGTCTGGTAATGGCTCCGATGGTACCTACAATATTATTTTGAGGATGATGAATGGGCCTTGGTCTAGCGTTTATGGCTTGTTCATTAGAAAGTAATTGGTGAGAAGATGGTCTAGTAGTGACTCTTCTAGGAAATGGTTCTTCTGGAACCATAAAACTTGTGATAGGTTGAATAGGATCTGATTCATCTTCAGAGCTATTCGATTGATTTGAGGTGATTTCCATGTCACTTTCAGTCTCATATTCTACATCACTAAGATCAAGTGTCTGAGTATTATATAGAGGTCTGGTCATAACCATGGATAAAGTTGTGTCAAATACTTCCACATCATGAGTAGGTGAATGTCCACTAATAGTTCCTACATATCGGGTAGGAGGGGGAACATTATGATGCTCAATTTGATTAGCCACCTCTTTACCATGCTTTGGTAAAGGATGTTGAAATATGTCCAGTGACTGATTGGCATTCTGATTCTAATTTTGAGGGATGTTCTTTTGAGCATTATTAGAAGGATTTTGTTTAGGTTGAAAGGCTTGCACCTCCATCTCATTGTTATCAATCAGGTCTTGTATTTTATGTTTTAATATTTTACAAGAATTGGTAGCGTGTCCAGGCCCTCTATGGAAATCACAATGTAAATCAGCTCTGTATCCGAGTATAGTTGGATCAGGTTCCTGGATATTTGGTAACTGAATCAAACCTCGTGCTAATAGTTGTGGGAGAATGGTTGATAAGGGTTGATTTAACCTAGTAAACTCTTGGGGTGGTTTATCAGGAGGTTTTAGTATAAATTTCTCTATTGTTTTCACAACATTAACAATAGCAATGTTTCTACTATCAGTGACTCCATCACCCACAACTTGTTTATTTTTATATTGATTTCTAGATGTTTTCTCATCATCTTTCTTTTTAAGCTGACCTCTCCTAATAAGAGCATATTCCACTCTTCGGGCTAAATCTATAGCTTGATCGAAGGTGGTCAAGGTAGCAGTTGATAACTCATAGGATAATTGTTCTTGTAAATTATTGATAAAGATATCCAACATTTCTCGATAAGGTAACACAAAGTGTAATTTTCCTATCAACTGCCTCCATCGAGCTAAGAAGTCAACAAAACACTCATCTTTGTCTTGTTTTAGGTTGTACAAATCTTTAATAGTTACATGCCTTTCAATATAGGCACTAAATTGATGCACAAAAGACTCGGCGGTCTCTTCGAAATTTCTCAAAGAATGAGTGGGTAGTTGATAATACCATTCCAATGCCATCCCTCCTAAACTTTTTGGGAACATTTTTAGTAATAACAAGTCATCATGTGATATATCATGACATGCTATCCTAAACATACGAAGATGCTCTATGGGATCTTCGGTTCCTTTGTATATAGGTAGGACAGGCATAGGAAAGTGTTTGGGATATGGTTGTGCTACAACTATAGGATCTAGAGGTTGACTACACATCTCTCGATAATTGTACGAGGGACGGTAGGGATCTATCTGGTCCATGCGGGAGACTAATTGTTTCACCATGGCTTCCAGATTACCAGTTTGCCCACCATATTGGTTTGGTGGTACATGAGTATGGGATTTGTGAGCGTATGCTAGCATGACATAAGGATTAGATGCTATATTGATGTTATGCAAATGGTTGGTAGGAAGAGTATTATGAAGAAGATTTGTTGTAGCATTATGTTGTATCCCAGATTGTTGGAAATTGGTATTTGGTTTTGTTTTAGGCTTTTGTTGATTTGAGGTATATTGATCAATAGCTTGGCAAAATAGAGCAGTGAATGAAGGTTTATTTTGTGTGGGAATAACCCTAGGCTTGGTAACAGGCACTCTAGGTGGTTGGGTAACCTGTTGTTGTTGCATGTTCTGGATTATAGCGGCCATATCCTAATTTTTTTTTTTTTTTTTTTTTTTTTTTTTTAAAAAAAAAAAAAAAAAAAAAAATATTTTTGAAATATTTTTTTTAGGGTTTTTTGAGTGTCACTAATTTGATCTTTGTCCATATGGACTACTCTATTAAGAGTGCCCATATTAGTATGGAGGAACCTCCAGAAATGTTCCATGTTCTCAAAAGTAACAGCTCCTTCTGGAGATATTTTAGGGGATGAGGATCCTTCCTCTCTATCATTTTCCTTTTGTTCATTTCCTACAACAAATTCTTCTTCTTGTTGATCAAAGGTTCCTTCTTCCTAAATTGGGTCTTCAGGAAGGACATCTGGGTTATTTCCTGGTTTTCTTAACCAATCTTCTTCTACTTCAGTCTGTTTTCCATTCTTGAGTCTAGTCATTATGTCTAAATTTAGATTTTAGCAAATATATATTAATATATTTGCAACAAATTTGGGAGGTATATATTTTAACTATATACCTACTATAATACTTAAAAGAAAATGTTTTGATTTTTGTTATGATTTTGTTTTGTTTTTATTTTATTTATTTATTTTTTTGATTTTTTTTGTTTTTGTTTTATGTTTTATAAGGACAACAAACAACACACTGAATGCAAGAAATAACAACAATAAAGGAATAGCTTAGTTTTCTATAAATAGTTTATAGATGTCATTGATAGGATCAAGTTCATCAGGAGTCATGAAATGCTCCTCTTCAAATTGGAAATGGTTTTTCAAGAACTTGATAAAATGTGCTATAGTGATATTATTTGTTTCATACCCTGACTGGTAGAAATAAAGTTCATGGCAATACTCTCGATATAACACAGCTCTAGGAACTCTATTCCATATTTTTCTATCCATAAGAACGACCTCTTGATCCTCTATATGAGATAGAAATTTATGTACTACAACTACATTCTCAAGGTATTCCTCAAAGGTGTATAGCTCTGAAGACACATGGGCTCTTTTATCTGCTAACCACCTATGGCAAGCTCTCTGAAGTTCATGATATAAGGTCACTTGATCGGGATCCAGGATTCTATCTAGGACAAACCTCTTAATTTGCCTAAGTTCTGTTGCCCTAGATCCAATGATACCCAATCTCCTATCAAGTTCGTCCCACAAAGGTTGAACCCTATTTGTTTGAGGTACTCTAAGCATAGAAGTAATCTCTATAGCTGCTAATTGATTCTCAACATTAATGGTGACAACTCGTCTTTTATTATAATCTACCATCTAAATGTGATATGCAATCTTTGATTCTAAATGCATTTATGTTTTGTTTTTTGGATTGTTTTCAAAAGGTTTTTAGTTTTCACGTCGGGTTCACCAAAATGTATCGCTCCAATTATTTTGCATCCTTACCTTCAGGCTATAGGATCCATGCTCGAAAGGGGGATGCGAGAAGGATGGGACAATACCTCGGACTGAGAGGCCCTTTGAAGGTCCCGCCTCTCGGGGGAGGAGTATAAGGGTGAATTTTTGATGGATGGTGGGTTCACCAGGAAAATTTTGAGTGGCAGTTTCCACACCTAGGTTGATAGTAAGTTTGATGTGTTCATTTTGCACTTTAATCATTCAATTCCTAGGTTTGGCCAAGATGAATCTAAACTATTTTATATGCCAATACAGATTTAGATGAATACAGAAAATAGGAATAAATGCTAAACACAGAGAATATACTAACTAGAATAGTACATACCTAATTTTGGATGTCTGATGAAGATTCTAAGTTTTGTAGTAGTCCAGATCGTCTCAACTCGTACGTAATCGTCTGAGATCAGATGAGATCGTCATCAATCTGACAAATTCGTCAGACAAATTCGTCAAAAACTTGCAATCACGAGAATAGATACAAAATACCAAAGATGCCACTACAAAAGTAAAGGAGAATGATAGAAATAATAGCAAACAGGCCTAAATAATAAATGCAAATAGCAAATAAGAGAAATGCAGTAGATTTAATGATTGATTTTAACTTTATCATGCGATTATACTAAATGAGGTGAACTCCAAGATGCATAAATATAATAACTAAGATAATGCATAAAGAAATGCAAAAAAACAATAAGGAAATGCAAACTCTGGGCTCTGATTGCCCCCAATCCGGATTACAGTCGAGATCACCTCCAATCATACGAGATCGTCATCGATCTACGACGAGATCATCCGAAATCACTTGGAATCGCATGCGACGATCCGAGCTAGCTTCGACTGAAAAACAGTAAAGTTCCTGCAAGAAAACATGAAATACAAAATGCAAACAAAAGTATGAAGGTGTTCTAAGGCATAAGGAACCAAATTTGCAGGGAAATCCGTCGACTAGGAGGTTCAGGGGGATAAACCGAGAAAATCCCGGTTTATATAGGATTAGGGAGAGGTTAGGAGGTTGGAGATCATCCCAATTTGGGAGATCTCCAATGGGGGAGACTCTAACTATGCGTAGACACGCTTTCTACCCGAGGTTAGAGAGGTCGTTGAAACAGAAGCTAATTATGAAAATTTAGTTTTGGGACGAAATCGTCTGGACGTTCTGTTCCAGATGAATTCGTCAGATCTAGGATGATTTCGTCTAATCTGCGACGATATTGTCCAACGGTCAAAACAAATCCTAAAAATGGCATGAAAAATGAGGAAAGTGGGTAACGGGCGGTTAACAGGCGGTTTGAGGTTAAAATTTGAATTTTTATCTTTTTACTAAGGTTTAACTATGCCAATTTTAGGGTGCTACAGATTGGTTAAAATATCTTATATTATAAGCCAAAAAGGGTTGGATAATAGGGTTGAGGACAAAGGATTACGCCCATGGTTTTAGAGAGAAAATGAGATATTATAATATTTTAAATATTATAATAATTAAGCTAGGAGGGCTTACTAAAAATATATTATAATAATTAAGACAAGAGGGTTTAATAAAAGGATGAAAAATATTTGGTGAAAATCCCATGCAAAAGTATTATTTAATACTAGACTAAATAATATAATATTTAACCTAAGGTTAAAATATTATATTAATTAATTCATTAAATTTTGAATTTGGCTATGGCTGAAAAAATTCAAAATTACATTGGAGGCATATATTTTTGCTGATGTTTTAAATATCACCTTGGAGCATATAAAAGGAGGTAACAAAATCACATTTTAATTGGAATGCTTGGTGACATAGTGTATGCAAACAAATTTCGAAGGAAGTGCATGCGAATGAAATCCAACAGAGGAGAGAGGAGAAACATGGACGTTTCTCATTTGTTGATGAGCGCAAGGAATAAAATGAGGGTGAAAGATAATTCCATGCACCAAGGGCTAGTAGCCCAAGAATTAGGCAGGTCCTATGCTAAGATTTTGGCACAAGGGAGGTACGGGGTTCGATTCCCCCAAAACTAGTTTGATTTTTTGATTTTGGTTTTGCAAAGACAATAGGTATTTAGGGTGGGAGGCTAACTCTTAGCCTCAACCTCTTGGATAGCACAAGTGGTCGAAGCGCTGCTCTTTGTGGGTAGAGGTCGGAGGGTCTATTCCCGTCCACAATGAAGGCAATTAATTTTTTTTGTATAAGGTATGCACGTGGCTCGTTTATGATATGTGCACTTCATTGTTAATTGTTGACTATGGTATATATTGGTGGATGATTAATTTGGCCTATGGTTTGAAAACTTAGGACATATAAGGTGAAATATTTTTTCTATAATTTGTAGGGTTTAAATATCATTTATTTAAATATGTTAAGTTTGGAGTGATAATTTTTTGAAATATTTTATGATTGCAATTTCTTTTTTATATGAAAATGAAGTGAAAAACTATTTTGAAAGTGTGGAGATAAAAGGTGTAAAAGATATTTTATTTGATTGTAATTTGTGCTTTATGAGAGGGAAATTATTGAGATAATTTTGAGAGCTTTAATATAATGCCTTTGATAACTAAGGAAGAGCCCTAGATTATTATTTTCAGAGATAATTGAAGAAATTTATGAGGACATTTTGAAATAGAAATTTGCTATCTAACTTGTGAAGTGGCACATAGAAAAGTGGTTGATTATAAGACATGTTTTGAAGACATATCTCCATCAAAGCAAAAAGGTATGGGCACATCATCCTTTGTTTGAAGTGTTTGTTGGATTGAATATTATGAAACATAAGGTGGAGTGAAAAGGATTGTTTGATAAGCATTTTTGGAAATATTTGAGTGAGTTCTATATGCTTCATGGTTGAATGTTTAGAGAACATTTGAGATAGAGATTGAGAATTATTTGAGTTAGGGTTTGAGACCCATATTGTGCTCTTTGGTTGAAGAAGTATGCAAATACATGTTTAGGGTTGGTGAGCAAGTTGTGTTTCATTTATTGAATGATTGAGTGAAAATTCTTGAGCATTGGTTTTGAGTGATATTAAAAGTGAATGTGCAAACATTAAAAAATGGATTTGTGAAAGCAGAAGTATAGATCATAAACATAGGTGTCATGTGCTAGATTGAATCTATCTTTAAAGGAGAAATAAAATTAATATTTGTGAAAGCGACAGACTTAATGATTGAATAGAACATATTGAGTTTTTGATAGAGTACATCATTCTCTATATGTTCCAGAGGTTAAACAAATTTTGGATAGAATATATCTAAACTGATTCAAGTTAAAGAAATTACTTTGAATATTAGACAAAGCATTTGATAGCATTATGAGGAATATTGAGCATATTTTGTCATATTTTTGAGCATGTGTTAAAGCAAGTTTGTGCATGTGCTAGAGAATATTTGAGCAAGTCTTGGTGAAGACTTGAAGGTAAATTTGAGCAAGTCTTGGTGAAGACTTGAAAGCATATTTGAGCAAGTCTTGGTGAAGACTTGAAGGTAGATTTGAGCAAGTCTTGATGAAGACTTGAAGGTAGATTTGAGAAAGTCTTGGTGAATACTTGAAGGTAGATTTGAGCAAGTCTTGGTGAATACTTGAAGGCAGATTTGAGCAAGTCTTATGAAGACTTGAGACAACATTGAGAGAAAGTTTGATTTGTTCAAGCTTTGTGTTAAGGCTTGGGGTAGATCTAAGATAGAGTTGAGAGTAATATTTAGAGATGATAGAGTAAAGGATAGCAATCTCCAGTGTATAGAGATCCATTATCTAGGGTAGTGAGGATAGAGGTCTTTTGTGGAGAGAGATCCACAAGCCAAAGCAGTGGAGGTAGAATTCTTCTAGAAGATCATCAACTAGAGCATAAAGGAAAGAGTTCTCTTGTGGATAGAGATCCACAAACCAAATTAAGGGGGAAATATTTCTCCTATGGAGTGTGATCCACGAACAAACAAGGAAGATAGAGTTATTCTATGGAGCGAGATCCACAAACCAGTTGAGGAGATAGAGGTTTCCTAAATCAAGTTCCATGAACCAGATAAAAGGGGAAGGAGTTCTCCTATGGAGAGAGATCCACAAATCATATCATAGGGAATTGGTGTCTCCTTTGTATAAAGGTCCATAAATATTGTAATAGGGAATTGATTCCCAGGATATTTGTTGAGAAAATTTTAGTATAAATATTTTCTTCGTGGCGTAGCCCACATTGGGTGAACCACATTAAATTGGTGTCTCTATTGTGTGTGATGATTTTTGCATTTCTTTGATTACTGTTATTGATATTGCCATTGATAATATTGGATAATATTGTTTGGGAAAGAAAAGTGAAAGTTGGTCTTATACCTATTCACCCCCCCTCTCAGTATAAGCTTGTGTTCTTCAAAAATGAGAAAATTCTAGATAGTATTTTTCTAAGTTTTGTTATTTTATTTTAGAACACTAAATTAGCTCCATTTTTAAATTTTGTAAAAGACTCTACCTTTTAATTAATTAAAATTAAGGAAAATTGACTTCTTAGGAAATATAGAGACTAATGTAAATGCTTTTCCATTTTCAATATTACTACAAGGCTTATAAAATTAGAGTTAAGTTTCAAATAGACAACCTATCTAACAAATTGACAAAAAAAATAATGCACATAAGAGCACAATAGTGCTACCAAAAGTACTATAACAATTTATAAAAGCATTGAATAATTTTATGCTTTTGCAAAAGAAGTAAAATTAATTTCCTATTATAAGATAAAGAGATAAATGAAAACTAAATTAAGAGCACAAAAAAGCTATTATAGATGCCAAACTATTAATATAATATCACCTGTAAGCTTAAGTTGAATAATTGATATAATTTGCTTATTTGTCAAAAGTGTAGTTGTGCTAGTAAAAGTGCTATAGTCCTTTTAAATACATTTAAATTGCTTGAACTATTACATGGAAATAATGAAATTATTAGATCTCAAATAAAGTCAATACAAATAACTAGGTTTATAGCACAAAAATTTAAAAAAGAGATAGAATTAAGGAAGATAAGGAATAGGGTACACCTAATTTATAACCCTTGTCATTTGAATTTTATGTTTCCCATTGTCCTTGCTCATCCTTATTCAAAATAATGAGATGCATTGAGTTTGCCTTGATTAGATATCTTGTTTATAAAAGCTAAAATTAAAATCAATAATATTTTGGGGGAGGATAAGAAATACTTACATTCTTTACCTTATTTTTGGAGTCATTGTTGGATGGTTACATTGATGAAGTTCAAGATGGATGAATTCATTGTATAAGTTGTTATAGAACCACAATGTATATTTGAAGAAAATGCAAAATCTAATATACAATAGAATAATTTGTTAGCTTTCAACCTTGATTTATATCATATATAATTTACTACTATGGCTAAAATATTTAAAATTTCTATAGAGAAATAATGAATATTCCTACAAAAATAGATTAGAGAACAATGCAAAATATAATATAGAACATGATAATATATTAGATTTTAATCCTAATCTATGTCAAATAGAAGAACTATAGATGCCTATTTCTAATAATGGTGCAGTAGCACTAATGAAAGTGCTATAATCATGTAGTGCTACCCTTATCAAAATTTACAAAATTATTACTAAAAAACTAAAATTATTAGACTTATATAAACCAAAATGTAATAATAAAAGAATAAAGTTGTATTATAGATAGTATCACATCTAAGGACTAACATGTAGATAGTCTAATATTATAGATAAATGTATTGGATTATGGTAGTGTTTTTGAATTTGCTTCTATGCTTTCAAAAATGCCATTACAAGACAATGCTACTAGTTATAAAAAATAAAATCGTGGATTTAGGGCCTAATACTTCAAAATTATTAGACTTTATTACATTATTTGTTGTTATGTAAATGTAATAATTACATTATTTAATGTTTGTAATTATTGGGGGACTGATAACTATGTCTCCCACATGAAATTTGAATAGTCACATATCTCATGATAATATGAGGAGATGAAAAGATAATGTTAAAGGTGAAACACCAAGGATATCTTGAATCAAAGAGATATTGTATTAATGTATTAACGTATTAAAATGTATGCTATATGTAAGCTTAGGTTGGTAGATGGTGGAGGAATATGAAGAAAAATTTGGTGAAATTTTAGTGTTAAATTTATTGCTTGATTATAATATTTTGTTTAAATATTTTTGTGTTCTATTTCCAGCATCTAGTACTAGAGTCATCTTAAACTGTTTATGTAAGTAGAGAATTTATTGGTGTAAGAAGGGACAATCATCACCATATGATGACATGATATTATAACTTGTGTCATTATTGAATATAGAGCAAGTTTAATTTGAAGATAGAGGAGCTTGTTAAATTCAATATTGGAATTTCTATAGAAGATAGTTGGGCACCCTAAAGATAGAATGCTCGAAAGAGAAAGATTAATGCCATGAATATAGAAGGCACAAAAGAGAAGTTTGAGTGGCTAGTTAAAATTTTTGCATGAAAAGAGAAACCTACCAGTTGAGAGCTATGTGAAGATGGCTAAGATTTCCATTGAATTTGATTTTACACTCAAAAACATTGAAGATGTCTCACTAAAACACTTGGAGCTACATGTGAGTAAAATTAGAGCATTATAGAAATACCAATTATTTTTGGAGTATTAGAAATGTCTTTTATAAATTATAGTAAATACTTTGAATGTTCTCTACAAGCTCCATACCACTATTTGAATTAATGTTTATACATTAGAAAAAAGGGGAATTTGGTGAAACATGTGAATATCTCATGTTGATTTGATCTTATGTGCAAAAGATAGACCCTTTGTTGCCCAACAAGGTAAAAAATTCAAAGTTTTATTTTTAATTTCACAAAGAGTGCAGTGAGAGTGTTGGTTATTGTAAAATAGTTTAAAATTTTATGATTAGGTCACAAGTTTGATTCTCATGGGGACAATGTTTTAAAAGGAAAATAAACAAAAGTTATTTTTAGTGAATATTTTCAAAAATAATAAAGGGTGCATGAAGGGAATCAAAGGGTGCAATTAAGGGATTTTTAAAAAGTGAATAGGAGTGTCTCTAATAGGTAAATTTATTTTTAATTGAAAAACAAAAGTTGATATTTTTAAATGAAAAAGGAAAAATAAATATTTGAAAAAAATTGAAGTTTATTAGGAGTCCTATAGTTTATGGAAATATTTTGCAATATAGAAGCTAGTGTGTTGTTAAAGGTGCAATTTTGAAAGGCCAATTTTGTAATTCATGAAAAATAGGTATAGAAGAATAATAATTTTTTATAAAAGGTGCATTTTTGGTAGTGGTTGATATATCATTTTTAAAAACAAATTTTGCATCAAAAATAATTTTGTATACAAAAATAAAAATGTGTGCTTTGCACAATTGCAACATTTGGTATAAACAACACTTTTAACTTGCATGTATAGGTAATGTTGTCACATTAAGTTACTAAATCCAAAGCCTAATGTAGCTACCATAACATTTGGGCATCAACCCTATAAATCATTAGGGAGGAATAAGGACACATTTTTATGATATTTTATTTCATCGTGTTCATTACCTCATTCATTACTATTATTACACATAAATCTTAAAATTACAAAAAACTAAGTATATAGGGAAGTTATACCCATGTATGAATATTTCTCTTTAAGTAGGTATCATTGATAGGATGAATCCTTTTTAGTACTACCTTGGTACCTGTTGTAGTTTGGTTTGTCATCAAGCCAACCCTAGAACTATGATCATTATCTTGAAGGATTTAAAGGTGAAAACCCACTAATCATAGCCCAGTATAAACATTGGAAGAATCAAATCACTTTGATTCAACCTCCAAAAAAGGTTGGTATACCTTGTCAACTTAATGGTTGTTGACTCTATTTAGCTCAAATAGTGAAAGTTTAGGGATAGAAATGGTAGGATTAATGAATAAATAATGGATGGGTCAAGCTAACAACATAGACATACACAAAGCACCCCCTGATAAGTTGAAATTCAAAAATAGTATTCAAGACTAAAAAAATTCAAAACTCTACAATTACTATATCAATTACCTTTTTGCATACTCACAGAATTATTTCAAACATCTAAAGCACTAATTATCCAAATTAACATAATAATATCAATGCCTTGACTAACATAAATAGAATTCTTGAAAGTATGTATGCAAGAATGAATTATCCCAATTTACTCTAAGTTAGCTATTCAAATTAACATAATAGACTAACCATAGTAGCAACAGTAGAGACAATTTCGCAGAATTAGATCCAATCGATTAACACAAGTGCAAGTTTGAGGTAAAAATTCCTTGTAATGCTTCATTCATTAGATTTGCATAATATATACATAGTAGTGCAAGAAAACACTTCAAAAATAATCTATTTAAAAGAGGTCATTGCCTTTATTTATAGTTTTACAATCATAATCATTTCTAAGAATTTTACAAGGAGTTTTACATTTCTTGATTTTCTTGGCCACTTGCCATTCATGGTGTCATCAAAATATAATTTATTGATCTGATGCAACAAATTATGCTTCAAATCACCTTTGTCATAAATGGTTCTTGTAAACCTCTTTCATTTATTGATTTGCAACTGAATCTATTTTATCAAAATATTTTGGAAACTTCTAGACTGGGAGTAGTGATTTAGATTTTATGGCATCTAATTTAGCCTTCCACTATATTTTGTAATGATGCACACATAAAAATTCACCAAAAAAGGATCTGAATAAAAGGGGGCTTGATAATCATTGTTGATCTATCAATAAAATGATTGTAGTTGATTATCGCATGATACCTTTCGCCTGAATATCTTTTATACTTATTTAAAATTAGAAATCATGTAAAATAAAACTTTGCTTACCTCCCCTCTAGCTTCTTGGGCTCAACGTATTTCTGATTTGTGCAAAAATAATGAAGAGGACAAAGAATATCAACATGGATATTTTTCTCTATTTTTCATTTTTTTTCATGCATATTTGTTTGCTAGCGCTTTTCAAATTTACGTGAAGATTACAAAGGAACAATAAATCTCACTCTCTTAACTTTTCTTTGATTCTACCTTTTTCCAATTCTTTTGTGATTTCTTGCACTTTTAGTTTGCACGCAAAATAGAAAGATGATAGAAAATCTTGACACATTTATTTTCTCCATTTGTGACCCTTTTCAACACTTTTCTATTTTTTGGTACTTTTTAAATTTGCACGTATTTTACAAAGGTGGTAGAGAATCTTAGCGCAACCTCCTCTATTTTTGACACTTTTTCATGCTTTCTTGTTTTCTTGTGCTTTTTTATTTGGGCATGGTTTACAAAGTGGACAAGAAATCTTGGTGCACTTTATCTTCTATGTTTTGACCATATTCTAGCACTTTTGTATTTTTTGATGCTTTCTTGTTTGCATGCTAAATACAAAGGCGATAAAGAATATCAGGTCGCTCAACTTCTCCATTTGTGGCTCTTTTTAGTGCTTTTGTGTTTTTAGCACTTTTTTGTTTTCTTTCTTCATACTTAATCAAAATTGCAAATTTTTTAGCTAAGTAAAGATGTAGCCAATTTTGGCCTACATTATTGGTACCTCATAGGGAATATTGCTCGTAAGATTTTAAAACTTGAAACCTTATTAATTGGATTTATGGAGTCTAATAAATGAAAATATGGAGGATCATGAAGTGGAAGTAAATGGTTGGAAACAATGAGATGGAAATAATGACTTTGGAAATGGTGTGAAAATGTGGAGGGGATGCATGAAGATGAACAAAAATATGGGATGGATGGGGAGTGACAAAATGATATGAAGGTATATGGATGGGGTAACTAGAATTCAATTAGTTTTGTTTCAATATTTTGACTTGGCATCTCATGGTTATTCATAGCATTGTGGCTTAAACATTACTCCTTTGTGACTACTGACTTCTTGATCAAAAACAAAATATTCAGAAGCTGATGTTCATGAAGAAACTATTTATGAACCAAAAAATGTGATTATCCTACAACAAGGAGGACTTATCTTATAAGTGGTCTTCACTTTCTTATGGCTCCATATGCATGAGTCCTTTTGCAAGTTCATATTTTATTTGTCTTCCTAGCATCAGACTGTAAAACTTCACCAAAATTATGTTTACCAAATGGTCCCTTTCATTGGACTTGCTTCTCCTCTTGCCCTTCATCTTCTTCTTCTTCTTCTTCAATATGGATCACCTCTATGTCAGTATTTTAAGGTATAATCTCCTAAAATTCATCATCTTCTTCTTCATATTTCACCTCTTCCTCGGCTTGGTCTTCCTATTCAATTTGATCTTCATCAAATCTCTCTTCATTGGATCCCTCTTCATTAGTCTCTTCTATATATACGTATTCTTCATTGATGTCTTTCTCACTGAGTAATTGGGTCACATTGCATAGTGCACTTGAAGCTTATTCCTAGGTTTTTTTTGGAATTCCTAGTACTGAGAAGATGTTCTGATGAATTTGTTGTAAGCTTTCTAACCTCTTGTAGGATGGCTAAGCTCCATCATTACCAAATTATGATATAGCATCCATGATATTTATCAGGTTCTTAATCAGTTGGATCATCTATTCTTTCTGGATTGACTCAAGCCATCTTTCTATTTCAAAATTATTCTCTATGATAGAGTCTACGCAATCTTCCAACACTATTTATCTGATGTATTGATGATCTTCCCCAAGCTAATCAAGGAAATCAAGTAGCCTAATGTGATAAAGCTTTCTCATAATTTTATTTGTCTTGTATTCTAGCTTGTCTAGCAATTGTATACCCCTCAATAATAGCTTTTTCTTAGCCAGGATATCTTTGGCTATGCTTTTGGCTATACACCACTGCTTATTTAAAATGAGTCTGGCCATGAATTTGGACCTGGTTTTTGTTAGTTTGCAAATCTTCTCTACTGGGGCTACCTTATTTTGAAGCTCCTCCTTCACATTCTGGAGGGTATTCCTAGTTCTCACCAAATAGTTCATTACTTCATCTAAAAAAGCAAAAACCAACCTAGACTCCAAACTATTTATCTTGATCTTTGACCAGATTTCTCTCCTAGCCTGTTTTATAGTGTCCTTTGAGAATCCAATAGGTCTGGCCCTTTTCAATAATAATTTCCACTGTAATAAATCATTTTGATTAGTAAGGGTTCTTACTTGAGCTTGAAAACTCTCTATTTTTTCTTTATAATTGGCAACTTCCTCATACTTGTCTTGTCAATTCTTTACCTCATATCTGAGTGTGTTGACTAGATTCTCATGGTCTCTAAGAGAAGCTTCAAATTGCTATATTTTTTCTTTCAGCTCTTCATTATCTTCCCTTATAATATCTCCTTGCAAGAAGATTGTTTCCATATGGGCCTTAGTCATTACTAACTCATTAACAATAGGAAATTGCATGATATCCACTATATTTTCTACTATCTCATAGTCCTCCATAGTCATCTCCTTCCTTGGCTTGTTCACCTTGGGGGTGGCAGTGAGCTTGGTTCTCTTCCTAGACACTATATTAATGATAACAATATTTTTTTTAAGAGCTATCACTTCTGATGGTCTTTCCAGTTGCTCGTTCCACCAAGCTATTATGTTAAAATAAATTTAATCTATCCTTTGGTGTTGGACCATGATAGGATCAGTAGATTAGGTGGATGTGGTGACCAAATATGATATGAGGTGGAGATGGGTATGTGGGGAGGCTAAGATAGTGGAATCTTGGTGAAATGGGGTAGACATTATAGCTTTAGCTGACAACGAAGGAGGAAGTGGAGCTAAAACATGTGACCCTGATGATACTGCAGCTAAAGTCACAAATGGCATAGGGGTATCTTGTGGTAGGGAAGGCAAAAGTTGAACTTCAATAGAAACATATGGTGTTTGAGTGGGTGAAAATGGAATGGATGTGGAATTCTGAGATTATATAGGTGGAGGAACTTCCATCGACTGAACTCATTTTTTAGAATGGAAGGGAGAATTCTTTTTGGAATCTAGAGGAGGTAGATTAGAAGAAGAAAAGACAAAAAATATACTTGATTCCCTTGGTGGGGATTGATGAATAATTTGATTTGGGATTGACTACCCTGTTAGTGGAGCCTAAGTTTACTCTAATGCTTGAGAGACCTATTCTAATTTTTCCTTTTCTTGTTCCTCTTCAACTATTCCTTAAACCATTCCAAAGGAAGTTGCTACTAACTACAAATTAAAATAATCAATAGTTGATTTTTCTCCTTGAGTTGGTTCTTGGAGCTCTGTTTGTGATTGCTATGATTGGATCTACTATTGGGAGGAAGTAGGACGTGCAAATCTTACTGCATAGGTACCGTACATAACTTCATATTTTCTATGTATCGATTCTATAAATCCTTCGATGAATGCCCCTATTGGATCCTCAAAATCCAACTTATTTTACCCCCAGTTTTAAAAAAAAATTGCCGTCTTGTAAGTTTGCTCAAATTTGCCTTGGTTTATCTCCATCTAGTAAATTTTTTAGGTCCTTGGATATTTTACTGGTATGTCTCACCTTCCGAAAGTGTCTTTGAAAATTTTTGTTTCAATGAAGTGAGGTCGTTGTTTTGGTCTTTCGTCATCATTTTTTGAACCTTTATGAAAATATAATTAATTATTTTGACCCAAGGGTCTTAAATATTTAATTAAATATCTTCTTTTTAATAAAAGTTTGATTATATATTTTTATGTACTTGATTATTTTTTATCTTTAATTAAATTTATTTAAGTATTTAATTAAACTTTATATGTTTATGATAAGTTTAATTATAATTATCATACTTTATATTATATATATATATATATATATATTAAATTAGTCATAAAAAAAATTTGGCCGACCATAAGAGGGGATCGGTCGATAGCCCCCCCTTCAATAAAAAAAAATGCGGTCGACCCTCATCAATCGATCCTTGTCGCCTGTCAGCTAATCGGTCGACCCTTGTCTGTAGATGCCCATCGGCTGACCCTTGTCGGTCAATGACCATAGGCTAACCCTTGTCGGTCGACGCCCATCGATGGGCCCTCATTAGCCGACCATAAAAAAATAATAAATAAAATAAAAAAATAATAAAAAAAAATTTAAAAAAAAAGAAGAAAAGGAGAGAAGGCACGTGAATGCCTTTTATATAAAGGCACGTGCATGCCTTTTATATAAATGCACATGCGTGCCTTTCTAAAAAAAAAAAAAATAATGAAAATTAAATTTCGGTCGATAGCCATTGGCCAAAGGCCAATTCTTCTTTTCAAAGAAAAATTTGGCTTTATATATGGTTTTCCATGCATAAATAATGTTATAAAATTATTATTATTATTATTATTATTATTTAAATTTTGATAATAAAATTAAAATTAGCTAAAGTTGAAATTTTATAAAAAATGGAAAAATGATTAAAAATTACAACCAACCTCATTTTTGTGGCCAAGTTTCAGCAGTCGAAAAATAAATTTTTGAAGCCATTTTTGGTCATTTTCGAGATGAATGAAGATGTTTTGGCCACTACCATGCCATTTAATGCAAGCAATATATTGGATCAATTTCATATGCAGTTACAATTTTTGTGGGCCATTATCCAATTTTTGGTAACAATTACAGTTATGAGCCATCACCAGAGTAGTTGTAGTTTTGGTAATTATGGGCCATCATCGGCTTTGAATGAGAACCAATATATAGGCTATATGAGAGAGTGGCTACAACAACTTTCATCATCAAGTTTTCTATGTAGTATTTCTACAAGAGGTATACCAGAGTGTCGTCCTTGTCGATTGTATTTTATTTTGTGTGTCTTGTCTAGTCACCCCATTTTCTTCCCTATCACTGTGCAGGTTTTACTGAGGAGGTATCTAGTTTGCTAAGATCATTTCCAATGATTTATATCGAAATATAGGAGACTCTTTGTTACATCATTTGAATGAATATTTGTAGTTCTCTATTATATTATTTGAATAAAAAATTTGTTAATACTTGCTTGGTGAGATCTGGTTACACTGACCAGACTCCATTGTAATAATATGTTGATCAATGCTATCCTTCTTCCTCCTTTTGACAATATTATGTGTAGTTTTGCTTGTTGTCCCATTTATGTGTTACATTATTTGAATGTATAAGTGGAGTCTTCTTTCATTGGTATGCTTAATCATATTTGTTACATTATTTGAATGGATTTGATTGGCTCAGTTTTATCTCCTCCCCCTTATTTATTCATCATCATTTAAGTATAGCTACAATTACCCAATGGATAAGGCACTGGTCTATAGCTTGAAGCATTAGCTAGGAGTTACTTCAAGGCTTGGTCATTTTTAATGTTGTAGTTGTGTTTCATTTTTGCAAATCTGGATGAGCATGAGCATATAAGGAATATTGTAAGCTCACCTCCATAATTTTCTTACCTTACTCGGTCTGTCTAGAGTCTTTGTGATAATATTTTCTTGAGTTAAAGAGGTGGATCCACCAGAGTCCATAGTGTTGTTTGTGAACCAGTGATTTTATTGTGGCGTGACAACCCATATTATTCAGGACATGAAAAATCACCACAAAATTTTTTTGGCACCTTTAGGGAATGAAATTTTGTGCTATATGCAAGTTATTTTTATGAAGTTTACTTCCTAGCGATATTTTGAATTTTTTACCTGCCAACTTAACACCAATAGTTTTTGGCAGTGTAGTATTTTTGTGTGTTTTGTTTTTCTCAATCTCTCCTAGAGTGGATTTGTGAGAGTTGAGTGAATATCAAGCTAAGAAATCTTAGCCCAAGTATTTTTGAAGATCTTGCTCTTTCTTTGCACATCTGTGCTGGCAATTCTGAATGAACTCAAAAATTTAAAAATAAAAAAAGGAGATGGATCTAGCATCTACAATAAGAAGTGATAAAGAAGTGCTTTTTGGAGTGCCAAATATTGATGTATTTTTAAATTCTCACATAAAATATTCAATTACAATTTTAGTTTCTAACCCAAATATTGGATTGAATCAATCTTCTCCTGTTGTAAACCAAGTACCTATAGTGAATCAAATTGTAGTGAATACGACAGCTCCTAATGCAAATTAAATGTCAATGTAAATCAAAATATTAATCAGAATTCCAATGCTAATGTTAACTAGTGGAGGACCAATAGATATAGAGATTTTGTTTTACTTGCAAATTTGAACCCTCTCCCTGGTAAAGCTCATAAGTACTTGCCTAAGTTCCAATGAAACAATGTTGTGACTGTGAAGATTATATTAGAGATTTTATGTATGCCATGGATAGTCTTGAGGTGGATGATGAAGATGTTGTCATTAGATTGGTCTTCCAAAATTTATAGAATAAAAAAAGGTAATTGCAAAAAGAAATAAATAGAAAGAGATCTAAATTCTATGTTGGAAATTTTGAGTAGTTGTGTTGTCATTGATGTCAAGAGTCAGTGTCAGTGATTAGTGCAGGACTTGGTAAAAGGAGGGTTAAAACATTTATATTTTAAGCCCAAGAGATTTGGTTTAAGATCTTCACATGATTGGTCAAAAGGATGGTTAAATACCCTGAAGGAAAGGGATACATAGACCTAAAGGAAATAATATTATAATATTTATTATTATAATATTAAAGGAGGTCAGATAAGGTCTAAGGGTGAAAGAGAAAAATACCTAGGCCCAAAGGAAATAATATTATAATATTTTTATTATAATATTAAAGGTTAAAAATAAAGCCTAAGGTAATTTATAAATTATTTATAATATTTATATTATAAATTAATTTATAAAATAATATTATTTAACCCTAAGATAGGGTTGGGTGCAAATTCATTTAATATTTCATCCTCCCCGTCGATGTTCGAAGGTGTTTGGCATATGGTATAAATACCATAAGACTTGCCAACAAAATGCAAGTCTTCAATTTTGATGAATGTGTAAAAGGTAAAGGTTTATTGATGTAAAATTCATAAGCATAAGACAAGAGGATATATATTTTTTAAGGCAACAAAAAATTATGACAAATAAATCGATCAAGGCATAAAACCTTGTCACCAACCAACTGGTTGGGCTAGTGGCAAGTGTTTTGTGTGTACGATGCAAGGTGAGTGGAGATTCCACATTCAAATATTGGTGGTTGTGAAGGGGAAGTTTATTTTATGTTTTAGTTTAGGCACCGATCAAAGGAAACAAAGTGCACAAGGTGCTTTTACCTCCCAAGTGAGCACCTAGCTCACATGATAGTTAGACCACGACTAGAGCTCTGGTGACAGTATGACCTGGGATTGAATCCCACCGAGGAGCATGCAAAGGTACTTTAATTTTTGTTTTTTTATGTTGAGCGTGTGGTATAAGGTTGCATAGTGAGTGCCTAGGGAGATATAAGGAGGTTAAGGTAAAATTTATTTTTACCTTAGTTGAAGGTGGTCAAAATTATAATTTTAATTTAAAAGTGAATTGCATTATTTTTGGATTGTAATGTCAATTATTTTGGAAATGTAATTTTTGAGTAGGGAGATAAAAGTAAGCAATTTGGATAAATCTATGCATTAAATTTCTGAAGGAAGTTATAGTGAAAGTGAGTAATTGAAATTTTTGTTTGAGAAGTTTGGAGATTATAAGGTGTACTTGAGACTTGATAATTTTTGTATAGTGAATTAATTTTTAGGAGAATATTTGTGAAGATTTTGAGATAGATTGTTGCTATATAACCTTGATATTGGAAAAGAATATTTGATTGTGATTGAGATAGGTTTTGAATACATATCTCCATAAAAACAAAATGTATGAGCACATATTTCTTATGAATGAAATATTGTTGGCTTGAATGTTGTGAAATGCAAAGTTGGAGTGAAAAGGATTGTTTGATAAGCATTGTTGGAAATGTTTGAGTGAGTTTTCATATGTATGATTGGTGAATGTTTGTGAGAATATTTAAGTGTGGGATTGAGAACTATCTTGAGCTAGGGTTTGTGAAATAATATGAATATCATTGTTATGTGAAATTGAGAACTATCTTGAACTAGGATTTATGAAATAACATGAGTATCATTGTCATGTGATATTGAGAACTATCTTGAACTAGGGTTTGTGAAAAACATGAGTATCAATGTTATGTGAAATTGGAATCATCTTGAGTAAAGGTTTGATATTCATAGTGTGAGTTTTTGGGAGTATAGTGAAACACTTGGTTAGGGTTTGTATGCAAGTTGTGTGTCATTGAATGTATGGTTGAATATAGTTGGTTGAAAGTAATGGAGTGATAGTTCAAGATTTGTGAAACATATTATTCTTTATTTCTGAATTGATTTGAAAGAGAAATTGAAAGTGATTGAGTGTTTTGTGAGTGAGAAACATTTTGAGTCTCTAATAATTATCCATATTTTTCTGTGGTTAAACAAGATTCTAAGTGAAACTTGTTTGTGGTATTGTTGAGTGAATATTTTTCCATATAGAAAAATGATCACCACAACTAGAGTCTCAAACAGGAAACTCTCTCTCACAAAGAAATTAAGTAGAATTATTCATTTCTCCAAGGTTCTTGTGAACAAACATTCATATTGCATATAATCACTCAAGACTAAAGCAAATAAATGAATGTATACCAGAATAACTTAAACCATGCAAGTAACAATTAACAAGGGGCCTTTAATGATTCAAACAAGTACTTTGCAACCATAATCCATTAATTCAACCAAATGCGAAGATAGCTTCTTTTAATGTTCTTGAGATTAAAGTAATCTACCCGAAACCCAGTTAGTAACCTCTTTTATCTTTAGCTTAAAAATATTCCAAATGAGAAAGTGTGTGGTATGAGCCACTTCATTTTAAGCTCCGTGCCTTTAACATGAGGTTCATTTAGAGTTAGCGGGTTCATTTTATCTTCATTTAAAAGTGTTCAACTATCCCTATGTTAGAATTTGGTGTTAGTAAAGTTAACAATGTTAGTATTAAATGTTAGCAAAAATTAGTAAATTAGCAAGCTAGGATTCATTCACTTGATCTGATTTAGTGTGCATTTGGAATTAGTAGCCCTCCTAAACCCATACTTTATCTAAAAATTATATGAAGGTGTTTGGAGATGCAAGAATGAAAATCTAAATTAAAGAAGTGGATCTAGAAGTGGCTTTCTCTTCTCCACTATTAATCCCTGGTTTTCTTTGGGAAACACTAGATCTATAAACAAACCCTCCAATTTTTGGTGTGAGCAGATCACTTTCTCAAGCGCAGATACAGAGCATACTCTTGGTAGATTTATTTACCTTCTTTATAACTTAGATTATTCATAGCAATAAATGAACTATTTATGAACATAAATTTTGAAAAAGGACCAGAATCGAGAAATCAGCTACCTACAAGAATTCTGGAATGGACCAGAATCCAGGAACGATTAGCAAAAATTCTGGAATGGACTAGAATAGAATGAAAACAAATGCAAAAATTTTGGAATGGACCCAAATCGGAACAGTAGATTTTAGAACAAAACTAATCTAAATATCAAAAAACTAAAACAGAAACATTATTTACAAAAGTTAGCTAGAAAAACAAAACAAGACATTAATTTGGTTAGCAATATCCTCCCTGCAAAACCCCAAGTTATGAGATGAAATTCTAAAACAACCTGACCTAACATACCTACAACATAAACACAATCAAATTAGATCATATGCAAGACTCTAAGGAAACAAATAATTGCATCATTCTATCATTCACCTATCGTAACCCTCTTTATGGCATAAACGAATAGATACAAGAAGCAATAATGCAACGAAAACATTTACAAAAATAGCAATAGTCTTAGTTTCAATATCCTTTTGATTTCACACACAAGAGTTGCTCTTGCCAAAAAAAAAATCCTTTATTCCGAAAAATAGTCTTTGTTTTTTTTTCTACAATTTCTAGCCCCTCTCCACTTCTTTGAATGGCGTATTTAAAACTTCTAAAAAAAATTTGTTTCTCCCTCCATGACTGTTCATTTTCTCCTTCCCTTGTGCATGCATGTGTTTTGATTTCCAAAAAAAAACTTTTCGTTTCTATTTTGTGGCCCTTCGTTTCATTTTCTCCACATGGGCTTGTGTCTGTTTCCTTCCGTGTGTAACGACCATCTTAAATGATTTCAAATAATTAAAGATTCCTTATGTAATGTTTTGTCTTATTCATTGGATTTTGTCCTTATGTCCACGTCATTATGCAGTCTTCAGTTTCACTGTCCTGGTGCTCATCACTAATATCAGACACACTATCAACTACTCTGTTCCCTTGGTGAAAATGCAACATGTCGCGATATCGTGACACTTTTGCCTCCTTGCTCTCTTCTATTGCTTTTAGCCATGAAAATGTAACATGTCATGATATCGCGACACTTTTTCTTTCTTGTTCTTCTTTCTTCTCTTTTGGCCACAAAAATGCAACATGTAACGATATCACGACACTTTTCTTTCTTCTCTTTTGGCCACAAAAATGCAACATGTCACGATATCATGACACTTTTCTTTCTTCTATTTTGAATGCAAAAATGCAACATATCGTGATGTCGCAACACTTTTCTCTTTTGGTCGTGAAAATGCAACATGTCATGATATCGTGACACTTTTTATATTTTGGCCACGAAAATGCAACATGTCGCGATACCGCAACACTTTTTCTCTTTTGGCCACGACAATGCAACATGTCATGATATCATGACATTTTTTCTCTTTTAGCTACGACAATGCAACATGTCGTGATATCGCAACACTTTTTCCTTTTTTGGCCACGACAATGCAACATGTCACGATATCGCGACACTTTTTCTCTTTTGACCACGACAATGCAACATGTCACGATATCATGACACTTTTTCTCTTTTGGCCGCGACAATGCAACATGTCGCGATATCATGACACTTTTTATCTTTTGGCCATGACAATGCAACATGTCGCGATATCGTGACACTTTTTCTCTTTTGGCCATGACAATGCAACATGTCGCGATATCGCGACACTTTTTCCTCCTTGTGGTGTTTTGCTTTTTCTTTGATCTTTAGCATATGGGCCACTTAGGTCTTCTTGGAAAACATGCAAAAAAGGTGGGTCCCCAATTTTGGGGTATGTTGTGGAGCAGCCACAAAAAATGGTGACTCTGCTGGGAAATGCTCTTGAGCATTTTGGTGAGAAACCCAACCTAAAAACCTACAACTCAACTACAAGCATTAGCAAATATCCAAAGAATGTAAATAAACCAGAAATACATGAAACATTAGAATTATTCAGCATCCGCTCAATGTGTGCATAATGATTCATTCTTTATCATTTGAAATAGTTTCCCATTCTATTGCCAATTTCACATGAATGCATATACTGAATCATGGAGGGTCTATGCAATATCGAATGTACTACCAGCATAATGAACTATGGTTGACCTGCTTTACCAGGACTCTTAACTTTTAGTAGCACGAGTACAAACATTAAAACTATCAAACCCTCTTAGGACCAATCATGCATGAATTGAGTTCATATAACCAATCTCAAGGTTGGTTATGCGCCACTGCCATATTGAATCAATGTGCATGTGTAAGTGAAATCAGAGCTTTGGGGAATCAAATTCTCAACCTAAGCATGATGAGAATTTAACCCTATCCTTACTACTCTGATTTGAGTTCATTACCTCATCTTAAGCAAAATTATTAAACCTATTATGGATAACTTCCAAGCTAGTTTGTTCGTGTGAGTGGTCAAAGGTCTTGCTTTTAAATGATACATGTCACCATGCATGAGCCTACTCCACTGCCAGTTAGACATCTATAGCCCTGGTGGAGATCAGCCCCATAGTCCAGGCTTTGGCTTTGGCTTTCTTGAATTTAAGGGATGACTACCCATCCTTATGAGGGACATGTAGTACGATCCTTCCAACTCAAATGATGTGATGGAGGTGGATTAATGATAGATTCCTTGAATCTTAGGGATGACTACTCATCCTTGCAAGGGACATGTAGTATGATCCTTTCAATCCAAGTGATGTTATGAAGGTGGAGTAGTAATGGCTTCCTTGAATTTTGGGGATGACTACTCATCCTTGCAAGGGACATGTAGTACGATCCTTTCAATCCAAGTGATGTTATGGAGGTGGAGTAGTAATGGATTCCTTGAATCTTGGGGATGACTACTCATCCTTGCAAGGGACATGTAGTATGATCCTTTCAATCCAAGTGATGTTATGGAGGTAGAGTAGTAATGGATTCCTTGAATCTTAGGGATGACTACTCATCCTTATGAGGGACATGTAGTATGATCCTTTCAATCCAAGTGATGTTATGGAGGTGGAGTGGTGAAAACCACTGTTTCATGGACTATGTTTTGCATGATGGGACAAACAAGAAAAATTCTTTTCGCCTCACTTTTCTTCCAAGTAAGGTTTCAACCATTTTTCCCAAGATGTTCTTTATATGTGCAAAACGTGTCTAATTCAAGATAATGCGGCATCAGTTTCCAACCCCAAGACCTTACTTAATGTTTATTGTGCAATGATCCTAAGAGGGTATGACATGATTTTGGTGGTTGTCTTTGAAATATGGAATGGAATGAGACTCAAGGCTATTATGCAATGCATATTGAACACAAATGAGTAAGATGGATTATACAAAAATGCTTCACTCTATCTTGCAAAATTGACAACTTTCATGTATCCCAAATTTCAAATGATATTCTTTAATGTGTTTGTAGTGCTCGTGGAGCTTTCTATAATACAATTTTGTTGTTTCATATACCTCTAGTTCTAGAACATTGATAAGGATACAAATTAACCACTTTGCTATCCCATTTTTATTTATTTATTTATCAAGCCCAAAACTGGTCCCATGTCCAACACACTAAGCTAAGAAAAGAACAATGCAATCAAAATGCCTCCAAAACCTCGTTCAAAACAATCTCATCATGCTAAAATAAATGTTGAGGGCAAAAAAAACTAACACACACCTAAGAAAATCAAATTTGCACACGCAAAAACAAAGCATAACATATTTACATATAATACAAGGCCTTGCCATTTTAGGCCTGGAAATAGTGCTTTAAATGCAACCCATTGATGGGTAAAGCCAAATATTTTTCATCCAGTTTTTTTAATCTAAAGTTGTTTTCACCTAGGACTTCTGAAATTTGGTAAGGACCTAACCATAAGTAATCAAATTTATCATGATCTCCTTTCCTCTCATGTCTCTTATCCCACAACAACACTAAATCTGAAAATTTAAATGTTTTGACTCTAGAATTTTTATCAAACCACATTTTTACTACATCTTGGTGTTTACTAAAGTGAAGCATAGCCTCATCCCTCTTTTCATCTAGATGCATCAATTGTGTTAGTCTAGTTTCAAGTTTATTATCAGTTCCAAGGTAATATTTCATGAAATGCAATGTTTGTAACTTAAGATTTGTGGGAAAAATAGGATCTTGTCCATAAACTAAGTGGTAAGGAGATGTTCCTAATGATTCCTTGATTCTGATTCTATCAGCCCAAAGAGCCAACTTAAGTTTGTTATGCCAATCTCTAGGATTTCTTTCAAGCAAATTTTTAATGACACATAACAAGTTCTTATTAGAAGACTCAGCCAATCCATTACCTTGTGGATAATAATTTGAATAAAACTTCAAACTCACCATGTTGTCAAATGCCTAATTTGCAAATTCCAGAGAGGAGAAAGCGGAACCGTTGTCACTTACAATGGAGTTAGGCATTTCGAATCGAGTGACAATGTTATCCTCTAAGAATTTAATAACAACTTCTGAAGTGGAATTTTTAGTGGGAATAGCTTTCATCCACCTAGTGCAATAATCTATAGCTATGAGAATGTATTTATGGGAATTGGATGAATTGGGACTGATGATCTTAAAAAAATCCAAACCCCATTATGCAAAAGGTCTAGACTCGATTACATAATGTAATGGCATAGAAGCACCCCTTTCTCTATTTGCCATGATTTGACAAGTATGACATGACCTGACATGAGCATGAGCATCTTTAAACACTTGAGGCCAATAGTAACTAGCTCTAAGGATTTGATGGGTTGTGGCATTAGCAGACCCATGTCCTGTCCCATACTTACCATGGAATTCCTTGAGTACTTGTGCAGCCTCTTTTAGATCAACGCAACAAAGGTAAATTCCTTCATGGTTTTTCTTGTATAATGCACCGGATCTGATTAGAAAATTAGCAGATTTTAAATGCAAGGCTCTTCATTGAGTAGAATTCAAATGTGGTGGACACTTACCATTCAATAAAAAATACACAACATCTACATACCACTCATCTTTAGTTATATCTATTATTTCATAATGATGACATGAAACTAAGGGATCATTTTTTGCTATGGCCTTAAAAACCATTGTCCCTGCACTATATTCATAGGTTGAATTTCAAGATCAAATTATTGAAGATTTGAGATCCACTTACCTCACCTTTCACCCAGTTCATTCTGTATAAACATGGCTTTAACTACAGGATCTGGAACTATAGCAAACACCCTACTGTGGACTATATAATGTCTAAATTTTTTTACAGTCTTAAATAGGGAATACATTTACTTGTCCAAGATGGAATATCTCAATTTCACATCTTTGAGAGGAGTACTAAGGAAGGCAATGGTATTTTCAATGTTGTGTTCACTCTTCTAAGTTAGAACACTCGCAAAGGAATGGTCTGAAGCAAATGTGTAAATGTATAAAGGCTTTGCATAGTCAGGACTCACTAAAACCGGGACTCTAGAAATCGCATCCTTGATTCTTTGGAAAGCATCCCTATTTTCATTCGTCCATTTTATTTGGGCCTCTTTCTTCAAAATATCGTTCAAGGGTTTTGCAATTTCTGAAAAACCTGAAATAAATTTTCTAACAAAATTAATCTTACCAAAAAATGATCTCAATTCTTTTTTGCTATTGGGAAAAGGAATTTGTTGTATGGCATATATTCTTTCAAGATCAATGGAAATTCCATATTTGGATATTACATGTCCCAATAATTTTCCTTCCGTTACCCCGAAAATGCACTTCTTTGGGTTGAGTGAAATGCCATGTTCCCTACATCTTTGGAGAACTTTCCTTAGATCCTTGACATGGTTCTCCCTGTTCTTAGAAAATATGAAAATATCATCTACATAGACAATAATGCACTTACATATGAGTACCTTAAAGGCAAAGTCCATGGCTCGTTGGAATGTAGCACCTACATTCAATAATCCAAAAGGCATTCTCCTATATGCAAACGTGCCCCATTTTTTGGTGAATGCGGTTTTCATCCTATCATTACGATGGATGAGGACTTGATTGTATCCGGAATAGCCATCTAGGAATGACATCATTTACAACCCATTTACCTTTTGAAGGATTTCATCAATGGTAGGTAAAGGGCAATTGTCCTTTTGTGTGGCCTTATTCAAATTTCTAAAATCAATACATAGCCTTATATCTCCACTCTTTTTCCTCATAGGGACAAAGTTAGCAACCCATGTGGAATGCCTAATAGGAAAGATGATTTTAGCTTCTAATAGTCGCTTTACCTCCTTTTCTATCAAGGGCTCTAGTAACGGATTGAATAGCCTCTGTCTTTGCCTAAAGGGTTTGGAGTCTGGTTTCAAAGGGATTGTATACATTATAACATTCTGATCATAAGTTCTCAACTCCTTATAGCTCCAAGCTATGCAATCTATGTATTCCTTCAATGCATTAGCAATGGAATTATTTTCATGTTCGGTACATGCCTTTGCAATGAGTATTTCACGAGGGTTTTCTGCACTTCCAATATTGACTGAGTCACAAGCCTCTTTGGGAGGTGGAACTTTTCTCCCTCCTTTCGGTTGGTATCCAATATCAAACATTTTCTCTAATGAGGTTATCCCATTTGGCATCTCATTCCATTTTCCAGTAGCTTCCATTTTCAAACCTGCCTCTTCTTGCCCCCTCTCGTCTTCATCAATAACCTAATTTTCAAAGATACCATAATTAGTAACAAAATTGAATATATGTCTGTCCCTATCAAAGACTTGGAAATTCATGACGTTATCAGGTATCGAGGGGCAAGGGACTAATTCTATGGAAAATTTCTTGCACTTCTTGTGATTTGTTGGTTTAAGCATGCTAGCCGCTACGACCAAAGAATCTACCAAACTATTTGCCTTTTCTAGAGATTAGAGATATGTTAAAAGCATCAAATTCATTTATTAAATCTCTAACTCTGGTTTGGTAAAGGCTGAGCCACTTGTTCTTAAATGCATATTATCCTTTAACTTGTTTTACCACCAATTCAAAATCACCTAAGACCTTGATACATTTTATTTTCTTCCGAAGGGCTAATTGAAGTCCAAAAATCAAGGCCTCATATTCTGCCACATTGTTGGTGGCTAGGAAATGTAATCTATATGCAGCCAACATAGGTTTTCTATCTAGACATGAAAGTTCAATACCAGCTCCCGCCCCTTGTTTGGTCTTGGATCCATCAAATATTAAATTCCAAACCTTATGGTGTTCTTCAGAATCATTGCATCCAACACTTCCATTTTGAGAATTCTCAAGAATTTCTACATCCAAGCAATAGGCTCCTAATTCAGTTTCAATGTATTGAATCTCATTAGGTTTGTTGTTTTCTATTATCATTTCCTTAAGCCTAGGTTCACTATCAATTTGAATTTGGTTGGCCACTCCTCTCCAAGGCAACCACATATGTGAAGAGTCTGTTACAATGTATCCATTTAAGTTCTTGCTCCAATCTCTTCCCAACACCATGCCATATTTGATAGGAATGTTAAGTATCAATATATCTATGTGATGTTGAACCCTAGGTTCTAAGTTGACCTAAATAAGAATATCCCTTATTTCTCCCACTGCCTCCATGGCCGATCTATCCTGTTGCACCACCTTGCTTTTAGAAGGTTTTGGTGTAAGTCCCAATTTTTGACAGATTTCTAGGGACATAATGCTAGTAGAGGCCCCTGAATCTATTAGACAATTGTGTAGATTTCTACCAGCAATACTAATGGTTATAAGAAATGGGGGCACGTCTCGCTTTTCCCTTTTCAAAAACAATTGGGATTCAACACCCTTAGCTTCATGAACTTGGGTAGGTGGATCCAAACCTTTTGGTGGACTTACTTCTTGGCCTAAAATTTGGGACATATCATACATTGAGACATTGGCCTTAGTTTTCTTCATGTCTTCTATCAAGTCATAAGTGGGTTTTTCCAAATTTGACATGTTTTGCACCAACTTATACTTATTTTCCATTGATGGAGGAGGTGGATTAACATCTCCTTTGAAATCAGGAGGAAGTAATGGGTTGTTTAGAGGGGTAGAGGAAGTTTTGGGATCCTTAGAACTCCTTGTGTAATACTTGTGATTTCCTTTCCCAAAACGTTTATTGGCATGAACCTCCAATTTTTCTTCATCTTCTTTTCCAAAAAACTCCACATCCTCCTCTTCTTCACCTTCTTGGGAATATATAACTTCAATCAATATAGACTCCTGCTTTCCATGGCAATAGTGCAGGCAATCATTATCACAAGATCCTGACTCTCCAAAATATTTCAAGACATTGCCTGATTGGCTACGAGATTGGGTACTCATCCATTATTAGGATGTGTGTTGTATTTTCCTTTTCCTCATTGGTTATGAGGTCGGTTATGACCCATGACTTGGTCAAATTTTTTATTAACATTTCCCATAGTAACAAAAACTTTGGCCAATGTTTCCTTCATGTCTTCTGTCATGGATTCAGGCCCATGTGGTTGGGGCACTATAATTCTAGGCCCAGCTATATTTGCTGCATTAGCCACCTCTAGAATAGGTACAATGGCTTGGGTCTAGGCACTTTGATTCCATCCTAGATTCACACTTTGAATAGGATTGATTGTTGGATATGTCATTGGGCTTGGCGTACTAATCGAAGTGAACCCAGGTATGGTCAACAACTTATTGCCCATACTGAACCCAGGTAAGGTCATCGGGTTATTTGGAATCAATGCCTGTGTTGAAACAGAGGCATTACAATAAGTGGGAAATGATACGACTTGAGATGGTTGTTGGAAATTGTTCATTGTTGGAACTTGTGGTGCCATTAATTGATTCATCATGGTGAATTGACTGTATGGACCGTATTGTCCCATCCCAGTCAATTGAGACAACCATACTTCGGGTAAATTTATTTTTTGTTCAAGGGTCATTGTCTCCGCATAAGCTAACAAAATTTTTGTAACTTGAGGATTCCTTCTAATCAACAAGGATGTTAACGGATCTAAAGCTCCAAAGTACAGTTGCAGGGCCACCACAGGATCTACTACAAAGTGGCGAGTTAAATTTGTATATAGTTTTTGGAACCTCTGATTGAATGTTCTTATGGGCTCATTGGGTAACCTTTTGCATGATAATAATAAATTATAAATTATGGAAGGATTCAAAAACATTTGAAATTGGCTAATAAAGGTAGCTTCTAATTGGGCCCATGAAGTAATGGACCCTGTGGGAAGATTCTTGTACCATTCATTGGCCGTACTATCTAGACTAGCAGGTAAAATTTGACAAGCGATACCTTCATGGGTAACTCCTTGTCTAAACATGTAATCCTTATAAATTTGGACATGTTATTCGGCTGTTGTGGGACCATCATGCATGAATTTAGGCAATCTCCTTTCAATATTTCTAGGAAAGTCATGGACTACCCCAGGGATATCCAAGGGAGAAATTTGTGCACCATACCAAAGGTCAAGTGGTTGTTGTTGTTGTTGGGCCATGTTATTCAAAGGTATCAACTCTATAGTAAAAATGGTGACACTTGTAATGATGCAGACATACGCACTTGGTATAGCTGTCACATTTGAAATTGTGGGTTCAGGCCCACTAGACGTACTTGAGTCTAAAGACACTCCTAACTCAAGTACATTGGGTGGTATTTTGATTTCTAATGTTTTGTTTCTCGGCTTCCTAATAGTGGGAGAAAGGCTTTGGAAAATAGTTTTGTAGCACCCTAAAATTGGCGCAGTAAAACCTTAGTAATTACATTCACCCTAGTAAATAATTTAAATTCAAATTTTAACCTCCCAAACCGCCCGTTAACCACTGGGTAATCCGTTTCCCCCTTTTCCGTGCCATTTTTAGAGGTTGTTTTGACCGTTTGACGATATCGTCGCCGATCAAACGATATCGCCCCAGATCTGATGATTTCGTCTGGGCAAGGACGTCCAGACGATCTTGTCCCTAAACTGATTTTGCACAATTAGCTTCTATTCCAACGGGTCTCTAATCTGGCGTAAGCGTGTCTGCGTCATTAGAGACCCTCTCCCATTGGAGATCTCCCAAATAGGGATGATCTCCAACCTCCTAACTACTCCCCTAAGCCTATTTAATCCTTAGGACCTTCCCTTCCCAACCCCTGGCTGAATTTCCCTGTAACTTGATTTTGCGTGCATTAGAATACCTAGAGCATCATTTTGCATTTGTTATTTTGAAGTTTTCTTGCAGGGACCTCATTTATTTTCAGTCGAAGCATGCTCAGATCATCGCAGATGATCTCGTTCAAATCTCGGATGATCCTATCACAATTCGAGATGATTTCATTGCTTCCAGATGATTTCGACTGCAATCTGCATTGGGGGCAATCAGTGCCCAGAGTTTGCGCTTTCTCTTATACCTTTTGCTGTTTTATTCTGCATTTAAGTTAGTTTTTTCCTTATTTCTTACTATTTTGCATTTGGAGTTCACCCATATAGCTTAGGTTGCATGATAAGATCATAATTTCTCATTAGAATATCATAATTTGTTTGAATTTCTATTCATAACTATTGTTTAGTATTCATATTGTCATTTTGTGTTGTTTCCTCTCTGTTATCATAGTGGCATTCTTTGTATTTTGCATTTGTTTTTCTGTTTGTAGGTCTCGATGAATTCGTCAGATCTCAGACGATCTTGTCTGATCTCAGATGATCATGTCAAATCAGAGGCGATCCTGACTGCTTCAAACATCAAAATCTCCATCAGACATCCGGATCAGGTATTCTTCTTTTATATTCTGTAATTTCTCTATTTTTTTGTCTTAATTTTGTTTTTTGCATTCATTAAATCTACACTTTCATATAGATTAATTTAGATTCATTTGGCCAAACCTAGGATATGAATGCTTAAGACTAAAAATGAACACATAAAAACACATTCCAAACCTAGGCGTGGAAACTGCCATTAAATGTTTCCTGGTGAACCCACCATCCATCGAAAAATCACCAATATACACCTCCCTTGAGAGGCGGGACCTTCGCAAGTCCTCTCAATCCGAGGTACCGCGACATCCTTTTCCCATCCTCCTTCCGGGCACGGATCCTATAGCCTGAAGGTAAGGATGCAAAAAATTTGGAGCGATACATTTTGGTGAACCCGACGTGAATGCATCATAACCTTTTGAAAACAAAAAAAAAAAAATAGAACAACTAAGACATAGATACATTTTAGATCATTTAAGTTCAATATCATGTTTAGATGGTAGCTCCTAAGAAAATATTAGCAGTTACTATAAATGTAGAAAACCAATTGGCAGCCATAGAAGTCAATTCTGTACTTAGTGTGCCTGAAACAGATAGAAATCAACTCTTGTGGGACGAACTTGATAGAAGACTTAGTGTCATCTCATCTAGGTCAACACAACTTAAACAGATCAAGAGGCTTATCCTAGATAGAATCCTGGATCCTCATCAACTTGTCTTTTATCATGAACTTCAGAGAGCCTGCCATAGATGGTTAGCTTATAGGAGAGCTCTTGTATCTTCAAAATTGTTCACCTTCGAGGAATACCTCGAGAACGCAGCCATTGTACACCAGTTCCTAGGTCTTGTAGAAGACCAAGAGGTTGTTCTTACAGATAGGGAAATATGGAATAGGGTTCCTCGAGCTGTGTTATATCGAGAGTATTGCCACGAGCTTTACTTCTATCAACCAAAATCTGAGACAGATAATATCACTATAGCTCTTTTCATTAAATTTTTAAAAGAAAACTTTCAATTTGAAGAAGAACACTTCATGACTCCTGAAGAATTAGAGCCCATTAATGATATTTATAAATTGTTTATAGAAAACTAGATCATTACTTTCAGTCTTATTATTTCTTGCATTTATTGTATTGTTTGTCATTTTTACAATATTATTTCAAAAAACAAAAACTAAAAAAACTAAAAAACATAGCAAAAACCAAAAAACATTTCATTTCAAATATTGTAGTAGGTATATAGTAAATATATACCTCTTAATCTTGTTGCATATATATATATATATATATATATATATATATATATATATTTTTTTTTTTTATATATTTGCTGAAATCAAAATTTAAGCACCATGCCTAAACTTAGGAATGGTAAAGAAACTTTAGGAGAAGAAGAAGATTGGTTACAAGATGGAACTAGAGACCCAAATGTCCTTCCTGAAGATCCAATTCCGGAAGGAAAAACTCTAGCTCAACCAGAACATGACCTAGGTGAAGACAATGAACAAGAAGGAAGTGTTAAAGAGGATGGACCCTCATCCCCTAGAGTAGCTCCAGATGGAACTATTGCTTTTGACAACATAGATCATTTCAAGAAATTTCTCAATGATAACATTGACGCCCTTAATGTGGCAGTTCGTATTGATAAAGGGCAAATTAGTGACACTCAGGCAGCCATGGAACATATGTATGATGTGCGCACTAATCCCTTGTCTTTCATTGATCAAGAAAGTGACAAGGTTGGGCCATCCAATACAGACATGGTCACTATGATTCAAAACATGTCAAAACAACAGGTTACCCAACCTCCTAAGGAACCTGTTATTCAACCTAAAATCATTCCCACACAAAAGAAACCTTCCTTCACTACTTTATTTCGCCAAACTATTGAGCAATATGCTTCAAGTAAACAAAAACCTAAAACGAAGCCAAACACCAATTTTCAACAATCTGGAATACATCATAATACAACTTCAAAGTTCCTTCATAACACTTTTCCTACCAACAATTTACACAATAGTAACATGGCATCTAATCTTCATGTCCCTCCATCATATGCCCATAAAACCCATGTCAATGCCCTACCAAACCAATATGGGGGGCAAACTAGTAATCTGGAAGCCATGGTGAAACAATTAGCTTCGCGTATGGACCAGATAGATCCCTACCGTCCCTCGTACAATTATCGAGAGATCTGTAGTCAACCTTTGGATCCCATAGTTGTAGCTCAACCATACCCTAAGCATTTTCCCATGCCCATCTTGCCTATATATAAAGGAACCGAAGATCCCATAGAGCATCTTCGCATGTTTAGGATAGCATGTCATGATATATCACATGATGACTTGCTATTACTAAAAATGTTCCCAAAAAGTTTAGGTGGAATGGCATTAGAGTGGTACTATCAATTGCCCACTCATTCTTTGAGAAACTTTGAAGAAACAACTGAATCATTTGTCCATCAATTTAGTGCCTACATTGAGAGGCATGTAACCATTAAAGATTTATACAACTTAAAACAAGACAAGGATGAATGTTTTGCCGATTTCTTAGCTAGATGGAGGCAATTGACAGGAAAACTGCACTTTGTGCTACCTTATAGGGAAATGTTGGACATTTTTATCAATAATTTACAAGAACAAATATCTTATGAGCTATCAACTACTACTTTAACTACCTTCGATCAAGCTATAGATTTAGCTCGAAGAGTAGAAGATGCCCTCATTAGGAGAGGCCAACTTAGGAAGAAGGATGATGAGAAAACATCCAGAAATCAATATAAAAACAAACAAGTTGTCGGTGACGGAGTCACTGATAGCAAAAATGTTGCTAATATCAATGCAACGAAGACAACAAAAAAATTTATATTGAAACCTCCTGATAAGCCTCCTCGAGAATTTACTAGGTTGAATCAACCCTTATCAACTATTTTACCTCAATTACTCGAAAGAGGTTTGATCCAATTACCAGCTATCCGGGAACCTGATCCAACTATACCCGGATATAGAGCTGACTTACACTGTGATTTCCATAGAGGACCTGGACACTCTACCAATGCTTGTAAAAGGTTGAAACATAAAATACAAGATTTGATTGATAATAATGAAATGGAAGTGCAAGCCTTCCAACCTAAACAAAATGCTCCTAATAATACTCAAAAGACCATTCCCCAAAATCAAAATCAAAATGCTAATCAAACATTAGACATATTTCAACACCCTTTACCAAGACATGGTAAAGAGGTGGCCAATCAAATCGAACATCATAATGTTCCTCCTCCTACCCGATACGTAGGAACCATTAGCGGACAATTACCTATTCAGGATCCTCAAATATTTGACACAACCTTATCCCTGGTTACGACCAGGCCCTTACATAATTTTCAAACTTTTGATTCTAGTGATATAGAATCGGATACTGAAAGTGAAGTAGACATTACTTCAAACCAATCGAATAGTTCTAAAAATGAATCAGATCCTATTCAACCCGTCACAGATGCTATGGTTCCAGAAGAACCATTTCCTAGAAGAGTTACTACTCGACCTTCTTCTAATCAATTCCTTCCAAATGAACAAGCCATAAATGCTAGACCGAGACCAGTTCAACGTCTTCAATATAACATTGTAGGTACCATTGGAGTCGTTACCCGACAACAGGCTCAAAATTCTCAACAAGAATCAAATCAGAATGATGGATCGGCTCCATTCGTTTTGAAAAATCCCAATAAAGGGAATCATGCTCCTAATGTTCAACCTAAACCCCCTTACAATATTAATGAGCAATTGTCCAATACTACAGCCATAATTTCCCTTTTGGATTTATTAAGATCTTCTCCTACCCATAGGGATGAGTTGATGCTTACATTGAGCCAAATGATGGTACCTCAAAACATCCAACCTGAAGCTATGGCCAATACTATCATCACTCGAGAGGTTGATTGTATTGACTTTCGGGATAAAGATATCCCACAACATAGTTTACATAAGGATAATCCCTTATACATTACTGCTCTAATTGGAGATGTAGCCATCAAACGAGTCTTGATTGATAATGGCTCATCTCTAAACATTTGCACTTTTGACTTCTACCAAATATTTGGCTTTAGAAGTGATGAAATGAAGAAAACTGATATGATTATCAAAGCTTTTAATGATGAAACACAAGAAACGTGTGGAGTTATTACCATCCCATTGCAAGTTGGTCCTAGAACCCTAGAAACAACCGTGTTTATTGTACATTGCCCAACATCGTACAATATACTTTTGGGTCGCCCTTGGATCAATGCGATGCGAGCGGTCCCATCAACTTTACACCAATGTGTTAAATTCAAATTTAAAAATCAGTTGGTCACTATCCATGGTGACCCTAGACCCTTTGATATGTGTGCTTTGGCAGAACTCGTTGGAGTGCAATTTTGCCCTGCTCTGTCATCCACACATCCTAGTTCTTATTTTTCATCTAAAACTGTGAAACACACACCCATAACTTCACCTATTTCCCCTCCATTAATTTCATCCTCCTATATAGATCAACAATCTTCTAAAAAAATCACTCTAGAACCTCAAAAAGATCTTAAATCTACAACCAATCCTTCAAGTTCTATCCCTATAATTTCAAAACCCACAGAAACAACTATCATACCTTCCACATCTCAAGATATAGGGAATAATCCTTCTACATCTTATGCCCTTTCCGATGAACTTTTACCAGATTTATCCACAACCTTAATATCAGAAAAGACAAATGCTTTCATGCGAGATTCAATTCTTTTAAATAACTTGCCGCCATCTCCTCGTACTTTGGGCCTCCCACAACCTATGGGAAGTACTTACCAAGTCGGGAGTTGTGCCTTCATTTATAAAGGATATGACTGGGGACGAATCCCCCGAAATATCAAAACTCATCATGAGGGATACGCTCGATGTTATTTTACCAATGAATATATTAAAGCTAAACCCATGATGCTTAAAATGGGATATAAAGGGAAAGGCTTGGGACCTTTCCAAAATGGCATGAAAGAACCTTTCGAGGTAGAACCGTGGCCTGCCCGCTGTGGTGTGGGCTTATTTCCTAGTAAGGGTCAACCCTTTCCTTTTGAAGATGATGATCATCTCATATGTTATCAAGATTATTTGGATAGGCATGTTGATTTGCCTCTTAAAAATCAGTCATTTTCATGTAACATGCTATCCATAGCTTACCCTGAAATGATTGCTGACCCCGATGAAGAGTTGGAAGGAGATATCTTCCATGATGTCTCCGTTGAAGAGATGTTACACAATGGATTTTATTTTGATGGTTCTATACCAACTATAGCCCAACTTGAGGCCACTAATCCTCAAGATGAATTATCTAAATTAACCTTACAAGAATTACAAGAATTGGGTGTTTCACCCGCCCCACCTAATTTTGAAAGAGATCTACACATGGAGGTAGAGAACGTCATTAAAATTAATATTGGAATGGAGGATAATCCCCACATAATCAATATTGGATCAGAATTAAGTCAAGAAAAACAAGAACAATACATTGCATTCCTTAAAGAGTATGAAGATGTCTTCGCTTGGACATATGAAGATATGCCAGGTCTCGACCCTTCTGTAGTCATGCATCATCTAGTGGTCCATCCGGATGCTAAACCTGTTAAACAAAAACTTAGAAAAATGCATCCCAAAGTGGCTCTGCTAGTCAAAGGGGAGTTAGAAAAACTCCTGAATGTTGTCTTTATACAAGCTATTGATTATGCTGAATGGATCTCAAATGTAGTTCCAATCACCAAGAAAGAAGCTACCAAAGTTAGGGTTTGCACAGATTTTAGAGATATTAACGCCGCATGCCCTAAAGATGACTTTCCTCTTCCAAACATGGATCAAATCATTGACTTTACTGTCGAGAGTGGGATGATGTCCTTAATGGATGGATTCTCTGGTTATAATCAGATCAGGATAGCTCCTAAAGATCAGGCTAAAACAGCCTTTATTACCCCCTGGGGTACCTTTTGCTGGAAAGTGATGCCATTTGGCTTAAAGAACGCAGGTGCAACTTATCAACGAGCTATGACCTATATTTTTCATGATATGATGCATGATATCCTACATGATTATGTAGATGATATTATAGCTCACTCTATTTTGGAAGATAATCATTTAGATGATTTGAGAAAAGTTTTTAATCGATTACGAGAATATCTTATTCGATTAAATCCAACAAAATGCATATTCGGAGTTAAGTCTAGTAAACTATTAGGGGTTTTAGTTTCTTTACGTGGTATTGAAATTGACCCTCTCAAGATTGCGGCTATCACTGATATGCCCGCACCTACTAATATATCTGAGTTACAAAGTTTACAAGGTAAGCTTCAAGCTATCCGTCGCTTCATCGATAAGCTGGCGGACAAAACCGGTCCCTTTCTTAAACTCCTTAAGAAGGATGTCCCTTTTAATTGGGACACCGAATGTAGAGAAGCTTTTGAACTTCTCAAACAATACCTCCTTAATCCACCCGTGCTTTCACCGCCTAAACCTGATCGCCCATTCCTCCTATATATTTCAGCTTCAGATTCTGCCTTAGGAGCTATGTTAGCTCAACTTGATGATGACAAGAGAGAACATGCTAATTATTATATTAGCCGAACCTTCATCAGTTATGAAACCCGCTATACAACGTTAGAGAAACTATGTCTAGCAGTCGTGTTTGCTACGCAAAAATTACGACATTATATGCTTAGTCAAAAAACTTATGTCATTGCCAAATACGATCCCTTAAGGTATCTCATGAGTCGACCTTATTTATCGGGTCGCACAGCCAAGTGGGTTCTTGCTCTAAGCGAGTTTGATCTCACATTCATAGGACAAAAGTCTGTTAAGGGTCAAATCATAGCAGATCAATTAGTTGTTGCACCCTTAGAGTCTACCCATCCCCTCATCATCGAGTTTCTTGATGAATGCCTTCAATTAGAGGCAGACCACATTGAACAATGGTCCTTATACTTTGATGGAGCCCGATGCATGAGTGGGGCTAGTGCGGGTATTATTTTAATATCCCCGCAAAAACATCTTATTCCTCTGTCCTTCAAATTGACATTTGCTTGCACCAACAATACTATTGAGTATGAAGCTCTAATCCTTGGATTACGAGCTGCCTTGGCGCTAAAAATTAAACACCTTTTAGTTTTTGGTGATTCTCAACTGGTTATAAACCAAATTAATGAAGTTTATCAGACCAGAGATGATAAACTGTGCCCATATAAGGCCTATGTTTTACAATTAATGTCCCTATTTGATCAAGTTACCTTGGAAGCTATTCCTCGAACTAGCAACCGTGCAACTGATGCTATGGCCATAGCTGCATCTCTCCCCGCCCTTGGAGTTAGATGACGAATATGCCACTATCATTATTCATCGACTCTAGGAACCCACTTCAAATAAATCATGCTTAGAGCCTTTGGATGTGTTTCTAATCAATGAAACTACTCCTGAACCTTGGTATACGGACATATTTGATTTTCTCCAACATGGGACTTTCCCTGCCAATTCTAATAGCAACCAGCGTCGGTTATTATGTAGACGAGCAAGTCGATTTGTAATAATTGGCAATACTTTATATAGGAGATCTTTTGAAGGTATTCTATTAAGATGTTTAAACTTAGAAGAGTCTAAATCAGCCTTGAGTGAAGCCCACGATGGATCTTGTGGAGGACACTTTAGTGGTAGTGTCATTGCTAAAAAGCTCCTTCGGATAGGATACTTTTGGCCTACCATGGAAACGGATGCACATGAGTATGTGCGCCATTGCGACAAGTGCCAAAAACATGCTGACCTTGTCCATGCGCCTGCACAAGAGCTGCAGGCTATTTCATCTCCTTGGCCCTTTTCCAAATGGGGTTTAGACATTATTGGCAAAATCAATCCTGTGTCATCTGATGGACACAAGTTCATCATAACCGCCACTGAGTATTTCACGAAGTGGGTTGAAGCTATGCCTTTAGCTTCCTACACTGGCACACAAGTCTCTAAATTTATTTTTAATCAAATCATTTGTAGGTTCGGAATTCTTGCAAATCTCATCTCCGACAATGGAACTTGTTTCAAAAATAAAGATGTTAAAAAATTATGCCAAAAATATAAGATTCAACATCGCTAGTCCACTCCCTATTATCCTCAGGGTAATGGTCAAGGTAAGCATCTAACAAAACCTTAATCAAAATCCTCAAAATATTGGTCAATAAAACTGGCCGTGACTGGCACATTCAATTATATCCAACCTTGTGGGCCTATCGAACTAGTGTTCGAACCCCCATGGGAACTTCACCATTTGTTTTGGTTTATGGTGTTGAAGCAGTTTTTCCCTTTGAATTAGAAGTTCCTTCTTTGGCTCTACTACTTCAAGATACCGAAGTAGGAGATGAATATCGAGCTGGCAGACTCAATCAGCTGGAACTCCTAGATGAAAAATGCATCAATGCTTTGGAGCATCTCCGTGCCTACCAAAACAAGCTTAAAAGATCATATGCTAAAAAAGTTCGTCATCGATCCTTTGAGATCGGTGACCTTGTTCTAAAAGAAAATCAAAAAAATACAAATGCAACTAAGGACCTTAAAGGTAAATTTGAGCCCAACTGGCTTGGACCATACATTATTACTGCTAAATTTGAATCAGGAGCATACAAATTATCTACCTTAGATGGTAAAGAACTTAAAAAACCCATGAATATTTTGCATCTTAAACGTTACTATGTATAAATTTGGTCTTTCTCTCCTTGTTTTATTTGTTTAAAATAATTCAAAATCACTATCTTGTATTTTCTCTCAATTTATAAATTCAAAAACATCAAAAACATTCATAATCATCAAAATCTTCAAAACTATTTGTTGTATTTATTTATGGCACTTGTTAAAATTTTCAAAAACAAAATGATAAAAATCAAAACAACAATATTCTTGACTCTTTCGAAACCAAAACAAAATAAAGAAGAAAGAGAGAGTCAACATTCTCAAAACTTCTCAAAAGTATTTATATATATTTTCTTACAATTATTGCAGTTATATGTTTCAAATTATTTTGGATAAATTAGCATTTATTTGGAATCCCTCACTTGCACACTCACAAAAATAAATATCTTGATTTTATCTGGCATGATTACTAATCTCTCTTATATCAAAGTCCACAAAATTCAATTAAATAAAGTTTGAGCATAGAGAATTGATCTTGTTATTTACTTAAACCAAGCACATATTTTCACAATAAAATGATTATATTTGTAATTTCCATGTTTTGCTACATAGTAGACGTGATTTCTTGAGCGAAAAGTTTCCCCCGCTATCCTATCATGCACATGGTCTAGAATCTTTGAGAATTGGCAAAAGGACAAGCTCACCCCTACCTAGAATAAAAATCCCTTGCTCTACAGCTAATCCGAGCAAGTATCCCTAGCAAAGAAAAAGAAAAGAAAAGTTCAAGAAAAAAGAGAAAAGAAAAATGTTATTTTATATCATTACAGCAATATTTCAAGCACTATCTCAAAAATCAAGCAAAAAATACAAAAAGAAAAAGAAGCAAAGTTCAAAAGAAAATCAAGAGAAAGCAGAAAGCAAGAAAGCAATAAAATCCCTTTTCCTACCCTTTGAAAAGAAAAGAAGGGTTGATGAGCTTGAATCCTTGGAATTCTCAATTATTCGAAAACTGTGAGGTAAGCCCCATAACAGGTGGTTTGTGCCCAACCCGCTTGGCCTTGGGTAACTCCTAGCGTGGTGATATGTCCGTCACATTAGCGACCTTATTTTGTACAGACCTATGTCTGCTTATGGATTAGCTAGCTCTCGATAATCCGACCTACATAGTAGTCTAGTATGGTTATATGCATCTACATCATGGTTAATGAACACTTATTTGGTTTCTTCAAATCACTTGTATCATATTATCTTGCTCAAAACTGGTAAATGCACAAAGCAATTGCACACACATTTGTATTTGAGAGATTTTGTGTATCATTATGATAAATCAAGATCGGAAATGAATTCACATATGCACATGGGATTCCTTATAAATCTAAATTTTGTCTTCAAAATACTTTGAAATATTCTTTTTGCAACTTGTTTGGAATAATTCATTTTCAGTACAGTTGTTTAGCATAAAGACAACTATATAATAGAAAAATCAAAATTTTCTTTCAAAACTATACAATCAAAACATATATATCTGGTTGACTTTCGCGACGATGGTATAGTTCCAAAACAAAAATTGGAATTTTATGCCTAGCGCAAGTCCTCATCTTCATATTTTTTTTTGTTGTTTATTAAAAATCAACCATGCAATAAAACTATCTCTTTTTGATTTTCGCGATGATGGTATAAGTCTATACCTACATATTCTATGCCTAGCGCAAACCATTGTAACAATTTTTATTCCCCATTTATTTAAAAATCATGAAAACCATATGACTTAAATCATTATGTTACACAAATTATGCTTTTAGGCATGCACATTATCATTATTTTATGTCATTATGTCAACCTTCAAATTTTGCAAAGATGGTATAATTCCTAAGGAATTATCCAAAAATTATCACACTTAGGAATTTATACCTAGCAAAAATCATTATTTCATGCATACTATTTTTATGAAAATCTGAAAAACAAACCATCATCACCATCATTTTCACCATTGCACCAAAGTCTTAAGACAGTCTCTTAAGCACTCTTTTACTTTTAACAATATTTCTATAATTGGGATTAGCTTGACGACCGAGTGAGCAAGCGACTCCATGAAATGGTCTATAATAGCGACAATGTCCTTTGAAATTATTGTTAGAAGTCTCTTTTTATTTTTTACCACATCACATTACAAACAACCCATTTGTTACATCAGATTATTTCATTTAAAATATTACCGCATGACATCAAAATTATAAATTTTCAAAATGACATAATTTCATGAATCCTCAATCCAATTATCAAATCAACCAATCAAACATAAAAGCATCATAAACATACACATAACACAAGTCATATGATCAAAACTATCTCATCTCATATATATATCAACAGTATATATACATCATCAAAACTGAATCGGTATGCCACAATCTGTACCTCGGCATACTCAATCCTCTATCAAAAATAATAAACCTACATATCAATCTGTATAATGTAATGCAGTCCTCTAGCCTCGAGAGCCCCTCGAGCTCTCAGACTCATCTCCTCCCCCGCCTTGAGGTGGACGAGGTGGCCCCATCGTAGTATGAGTAGTACTGTGAGTCCTAGTCCTCGATCGGGACAAAGTCCTCGAGGACCCAATCCTGATAGGGTCAGCAATGCCGAATGGTAGCTATACCCTCTGACCCTCTGGCACCATCTGGAAGTAGATGCCCTGGTAAAACACGGTCTGAGCAATCGACCATGCCAGCTCCTGTGTGCTCGCTCCTCCACCCCGTGCCCTAAGGCATGCAATCTCGTCTCTCGAGCCGTGTAACCTCAGCTTGGTGGCATGCAGCCTCATCCTGCAATGTCCGCACCTATGCCCAGAGACGATCTCTCTCCACTCAAAGAGTAGCTGTCTCACTACTCTCCCCCGTGTCAACACCCTTGCCCTTATCGAGCGATGGTGGCCTCTCTCTCTATGGAGAAGGGGGTCTCGCCTCCCTCCTCTCCCTCTATCGTGACCTCTCCTGTGCCCGTGGCCTCCTCAGCTCTCTTTCATTGTGACCCTGGGCCACCTCCATAACCGCCTGGCACTGCCTCCCTATCCGATGCACAACGACATGTATCGAACCCTGAGCCCTCATCATCCGAGGAGGGTGGATGCCTGCATACCAGGCATCATAGCCATCTGCAACCCCTGCACCGTCCCCATCCACTAGCTGAATGGGGGCATCGTCTGAGTCCTGACTCCAGAAGCACTGCATGTCTGGAGCCCCGCTCACCGTAGTGTTATCTCGGATAGTCCGAGAAAACTCATAATCCCTGAGAGATGGGATCCCCTACTGTAGACCAAACTATCGCAAAACTCGGTCATAGCGGTGGAGCTCCACCTCTCCCCTCTCCATCTGAAGCCAGAAAACTTGCCTAACATGAGCTAGCTCTTGTCCATCCTCGGCCCACCCTGGGTGCTCTCGCCATGGCCTCCAGGTGATCTGGTCTGGGACTAGGTCATCTAGCAGTCTTCGGGACATCGAAAGGTCGATCCATCGCTGTGACCCTCTTCGAAGCCACCAATAGAAAACTCGGGGCCTCTCCCCGTCAATCCCTATCAGAGGAAGCCCTACCGGCCTTTGCACTGCAATGTGCTCCCAGCACCAAACCTGTAGGAGCGATGTCATCACCAGACATCAGCCGCCTTTGTACACGACCCCATACAGGATCCTGTACAATCGACATAGCACATAGCTGCCCCAAGAAAACCTATAGCCATGGTCTCGCATGTCGTAGATCACATCTGCTAGCATCCATGGCACCCTACACCCTCTCTGGTGGCACAGTAGAAGTCCACCAACTACTCCAGCTAGAACCCATGTGAGTCTAGATGCCCTAGGCATCTGACGCAGTGCCTCGATGTTAACTCCGCCCTTCTCCAGGGTGAAGCTCGAGTCACCACACAATCGTCCCATAGCATGGCCCTGATTGGCCGTAGGAGTAATCAATCATCCTTGTATGGGGATTCTTAGAATCCTCCATACATCCTCCAAAGTGGGAGTCATCTCCCCTATAGGTAGCCGAAAACATGAAGAACCCGGATACCATCTCTCTGCTAGGGCTGTCAGTAGCCCCATATCTGTAGACACTTGTGGCATCTCTGCCACATGCTGTAAGCCGGCCTATGCCAGCTCGATCCCGCTCTGCCTGTGTAAGAGTGGCCAAGTCATCTCTTAAACCTCCATACTTCCATTCCCTACTTTTTAGCAAACCTCTCTGCAACATAAACAACAAAACAACAAACAACCATTAATAACAACTCAAGTATTTAAAAATGCAAGTAAAATAAGTTCAATTTTATGCAATTGATGATATCGTCCACTATTGGACGATATCGTCCCAAATTTGAGCATAATCGTCTTCGATTTCGCAAGCCGAAATCGTCCCTAATTTGACGAAATCGTCCCCCTTTCGTCGATTTTGCCCTTAGACAAAATTGGCGAAATTGAGACGATTTCATCAAAATCGGGACGATTTCGTCCCGACGACGTCGACGGCCCAAAAACGGCCGTGATGCTCAAAAATTGATTAAAATTCACCTAAAAAGCATGTAAAATCAAATTCAATCATTCTAAGTTAAGTCTAGACTCTTACCCGTAGACCGCGCCGGACCTCTGTTGATCTGTGCATCGTCTCCACCATTTTTGCTTCCAGAGCTCTAAAACCAATAAAAATGAACAGTAAAAATGAATTAGGGTTTTACCCTATTTTTCTTAATTTTATTCAAAAATTAATTTTTCTTTTTCACGTTTTTACCTCAAACGTTCGATTTGGGTAAAAACACGGAGGGGGCACCATAATAAGCTGTCGTACGATTCGACCAAGAATCGTCGCCTAAAAATGGGAATAATTTTTTGCTTTCTCGTAGATCGAGAAGAACTCATCTTTAACGCATTTTCTTTGGAAAATTTGCTAAAGAGGGGGCAAAATGTAGCACCCTAAAATTGGCACAGTAAAACCTTAGCAATTACATTCACTCTAGTAAATAATTTAAATTCAAATTTTAACCTCCCAAACCGCCCGTTAACCATCGGGTAATCCGTTTCCCCCTTTTTCGTGCCATTTTTAGAGGTTGTTTTGATCGTTTGACGATATCATCGCCGATCAGACGATATCGCCCCAGATCTGACGATTTCGTCTGGAGAAGGACGTCCAGACGATCTTGTCCCTAAACTAATTTTGCACAATTAGCTTCTGTTCCAACGGGTCTCTAATCTAGGTAGAAGCGTGTCTATGCCGTTAGAGACCCTCCCTCGTTGGAGATCTCCCAAATAGGGATGATCTCCAACCTCCTAACTACTCCCCTAAGCCTATTTAATCCTTAGGACCTTCCCTTCCCAACCCCTGGCTGAATTTCCCTGTAACTTGATTTTGCATGCATTAGAATACCTAGAGCATCATTTTGCATTTGTTATTTTGAAGTTTTCTTGCAGGGACCTCATTGATTTTCAGTCGGAGCATGCTCAGATCATCGTAGACGATCTCGTTCAAATCTTGGATGATCCTGTCACAATTCGAGACGATTTCATTGCTTCCAAATGATTTTGACTGCAATCTACATTGGGGGCAATCAGTGCCCAGAGTTTGCGCTTTCTCTTATACCTTTTGCTATTTTATTCTGCATTTAAGTTAGTTTTTTCCTTATTTCTTACTATTTTGCATTTGGAGTTCACCCATATAGCTTAGGTTGCATGATAAGATCATAATTTCTCATTAGAATATCATAATTTGTTTGAATTTCTATTCATAACTATTGTTTAGTATTCATATTGTCATTTTGTGTTGTTTCCCTCTGTTATCACAGTGGCATTCTTTGTATTTTGCATTTGTTTTTCTGTTTGCAGGTCTCTGACGAATTCGTCAGATCTCAGACGATCTTGTCTGATCTCAGATGATCATGTCAAATCAGAGGCGATCCTGACTGCTTCAAACATCAAAATCTCCACCAGACATCCGGATCAGGTATTCTTCTTTTATAATCTGTAATTTCTCTATTTTTTTGTCTCAATTTTGTTTTTTGCATTCATTAAATATGCACTTTCATATAGATTAATTTAGATTCATTTGGCCAAACCTAGGATATGAATGCTTAAGACTAAAAACGAACACATAAAAACACATTCCAAACCTAGGCATGGAAACTGCCATTAAATGTTTCCTGGTGAACCCACCATCCATCGAAAAATCACTAATATACACCTCCCTTGAGAGGCGGGACCTTTGCAAGTCTTCTCAGTCCGAGGTACCATGACATCCTTTTCCCATCCTCCTTCCGGGAACGGATCCTATAGCCTGAAGGTAAGGATGCAAAAAATTTGGAGCGATACAAGTTTCCCCTATGGTTTTGGATCTAGTAGCTATGTACTCAGGTTGGGTCAACTTGAAAACTCTAGAACTCTAAAAGACTTCTCTCAACTTACTTGCAAAATGAAACAAATAAATGTTATACCTGTAAGCACAATAGGTGGAAACAAAACTACCCACGTTAATCGTTAGAACAGATCGCAATCACAAAGCAATAAAGAAGGCCCTCCTTCTAGCACCAAAATGTTGAGTGAATATTTTTCCCTATAGCAAAATGATCACCACAACTAGAGTCTCAAACAGGAAACTCTCTCTCGCAAAGAAATTAAGTAGAATTATTCATTTCTTCAAGGTTCTTGTGAACAAACATTCATATTGCATATAATCACTCAAGACTAAAGCAAATAAATGAATGTATACCAGAATAACTTAAACCATGCAAGTAACAGTTAACAAGGGGTCTTTAATGATTCGAACAAGTACTTTGCAACCATAATCTATTAAGTCAACCAAATGCGAAGATAACTTCTTTTAATGTTCTTGAGATTAAAGTAATCTACCCGAAACCCAATTAGTAACCTCTTTTATCTTCAGCTTAAAAATATTCCAAATGAGAAAGTGTGTGGTATGAGCCACTTCATTTTAAGCTTTGTGCCTTTAACATGAGGTTCATTTAGAGTTAGCGGGTTCATTTTATCTTCATTTAAAAGTGTTCCACTATCCCTATGTTAGCATTTGGTGTTAGTAAAGTTAGCAATGTTAGCATTAAATGTTAGCAAAAATTAGTAAATTAGCAAGCTAGGATTCATTCACTTGATCTGATTTAGTGTGCATTTGGAATTAGTAGCCCTCCTAAACCCATACTTTATCTAAAAATTAGATGAAGGTGTTTGGAGATGCAAGAATGAAAATCTAAATTAAAGAAGTGGATCTAGAAGCGGATTTCTCTTCTCCGCTATTAATCCCTGGTTTTCTTTGGGAAACACTAGATCTATAAACAAACCCTCCAATTTCTGGTGCGAGTAGATCACTTTCTCAAGCATAGACACAGAGCATACTCTTGGCAGATTTATTTACCTTCTTTATAACTTAGATTATTCATAGCAATAAATGAACTGTTTATGAACATAAATTCTGTAAAAGGACCAGAATCGAGAAATCAGCTACGTACAAGAATTTTGGAATGGACCAGAATCTAGGAATGATTAGCAGAAATTTTGGAATGGACCAGAATAGAATGAAAACAAATGCAAAAATTATAGAATGGACCCAAATCATAACAATAGATTTTAGAACAAAACTAATCTAAATATCAAAAAACTAAAACAGAAACATTATTTACAAAAGTTAGCTGGAAAAATAAAACATGACATTAATTTGGTTAGCAATATCCTCCTTGCAAAACCCCAAGTTATGAGATGAAATTATAAAACAACCTGAACTAACAAACCTGCAACATAAACATAATCAAATTAGATCAGATGCAAGACTCTAAGGAAAAAAATAATTGCATCATTCTATCATTCACCTATCATAACCCACTTTATGGCGTAAACGAATAGATACAAGAAGCAATAATGCAACAGAAATATTTACAGAAATAGTAGCAGTATTAGTTTCAATATCCTTTTGATTTCACACACAAGAGTTGCTCTTACCAAAAAAAAAATCTTTTATTCCGAAAAATAGTCTTTGTTTTTTTTTTCTACAATTTCTAGCCCCTCTCCACTTCTTTGAATGGCGTATTTAAAATTTCTAAATTTTTTTTTCTCCCTCCATGATTGTTTGTTTTCTCCTTCCCTTGTGCATGCATGTGTTTTGATTTCCAAAAAAAAACTTTTCGTTTCTATTTTGTGGCCCTTCGTTTCATTTTCTCCACATGGGCTTGTGTTCGTTTCCTTCCGTGTGTAACGACCATCTTAAATGATTTCAAATCATTAAATATTCCTTATGTAATGTTTTGTCTTATTCATTGGATTTTCACCTTATGTCCACGTCACTATGCAGTCTTCAGTTTCACTGTCCTGGTGCTCATCACTAATATCAGACGCACTGTCAACTACTCTGTTCCCTTGGTGAAAATGCAACATGTCATGATATTGCAACACTTTTGCCTCCTTGCTCTCTTTTGTTGCTTTTAGCCACAAAAATGTAACATGTCATGATATCACGATACTTTTTCTTTCTTGTTCTTCTTTCTTCTCTTTTGGCCATGAAAATGCAACATGTCACGATATCGCGACACTTTTATTTCTTCTCTTTTGGCCGCAAAAATGCAACATGTCGCGATATCGTGACACTTTTCTTTCTTCTTTTTTGACCGTGAAAATGCAACATGTCGCGATATCGCGACACTTTTCTCTTTTGGCCATGAAAATGCAACATGTCACGATATCGTGATACTTTTTCTCTTTTGGCCGTGAAAATGCAACATGTCGCGATATCGAGACACTTTTTCTCTTTTGGCCGTGACAATGCAACATGTCACGATATCGCAACACTTTTTCCTTTTTTTGCCGCAACAATGCAACATGTCTTGATATTGCGACACTTTTTCTCTTTTGGCTGCGAAAATGCAACATGTCACTATATTGTGACACTTTTTCTCTTTTGGCCATGCAAATGCAACATGTCACGATATCGTGACACTTTTTCTCTTTTGGTCATGACAATGCAACATGTCGCAATATCGCGACACTTTTTCTCTTTTGGCCATGACAATGCAACATGTCGTGATATCGCAACACTTTTTCCTCCTTGTGGGGTTTTGCTTTTTCTTTGATCTTTAGCATATGGGCCACTTCGGTCTTCTTGGAAAACATGCAAAAAAGGTGGGTCCCCAATTTTAGGGTACACTGTGGAGCAGCCACAATAGGTATTGAAGAGGTTTTCTGAAAGAGATTAAGTTGAGTTTTGTATGCAAGTTTTACAATTGATTTGAATAAGCTTTTGTGAAAGCTAGTGGATAGATTTGAGTAAGTCCTAGAGGGGACTTAAGGATAGAGTTAAGCAAGCTTTTGTGAAATCTTGTGGGCAGATTTGAGTAAGTCCTAGAGGGGACTTAAGGACAAATTTGAGTAAGCTTTTGTGAAAGCTTAAGGATAGATTTGAGGTAAGCCTTTGTGGAATCTTGAAGTAGATTTGAGAAAGTTTTGTGAAAACTTGTTGAGTAGATTTAAGGTAAGTCTTGGTGAAGACTTGTTGAGCATATTGGACAAGTTCTAGAGAGGACTTTTTGAGCATATTTGAGGCAAGTCTTGGTGAAGACTTGTTGAGCAGATTGGACAAGTTCTAGAGAGGACTTGTTGAGTAGATTTGAGGTAAGTCTTGGTGAAGACTTGTTGAGCAGATTGGACAAGTTCTAGAGAGGACTTGTTGAGAAGATTTGAGGTAAGTCTTAGAGAAGACTTGAGAGCAGATTGAGCAAGTTCTTGAGAGGACTTGTGGATATATTTGAGGTAAGTCTTTGAGAAGACTTGAGAGTAGAGTTGATTGATTGATTTGTTCAAGCTTTGAGTTAAGGCTTGGGGTAGATCTAGCAGAGTTGATTTGTGATTGGATCAAGCTTTGTGTTAAGGCTTGAGGATATATTTGAGGATAGATTTTGGTGCATATTTGAGGGCATATTTGTGCCAGAATAGAGACAGAATTGTGAGAATATTTGTGCTAGATCGAAGGATAATGTTTAGTGTATATTTGAGATAGATATTGAGTAGAGTTAAGAGCAAGCTTTGGAGGTGATAGAGTAGAGGATAGTAGTCTCTAGTGGATAGAGATCCATTAGCTAGGGTAGTGAGGATAGAGGTCTTTTGAGTGAGGATAGAGGTCTTCAGTGGAGAGAGATCCACAAGCCAATGTAGTGGAGGCAGTAGTCTTCTAGAGGATCACCAACTAGAGAAGAAGGAGTTCTCCTATGGATAGAGATCCATGAACCAACAAAGGGGAAAGAGTTCTCCTATGGATAGGTATCCACGAACTTGATTAGGGGATTGGTGTCTCCTTTGGATAGAGGTCCATAAACATTGTAATAGGGAAGGATTCCCAAGAGATTTGTTGAGAAAATTTTAGTGAAATATTTTCTTCGTGGAGTAGCCCACATTGGGTGAACCACGTTAAATTGGTGTCTCTATTGTGTGTGATGATTTATGCATTGCTTTGATTACTATTGTTGATATTGCCATTGATATATTGGATAATATTGTTTGGGAAATAAAAGTAAAAAGTGGTCTTATATTGTTCACCCCCCTCTCAGTATAAGCTTGTGTTCTTCAATTGGTATCAGAGCGGGTTCCTTCTAAAGAGTTTAACAACTTGAAGGAAAAGCTTACAGGAACATAGATGGATTCTCAGAGTGGATCTTTAGGAAATAAGGCACCATTGTTTGATGGGAACAATTATGCATTTTGGAGTGTGAGAATGAAGATTTACCTAATGGCACTAGGAAATGATATATGGCAAGCAGTTGAGGATGGGTACACATCACCAACTACTCCACCTACAGATAAATATGGTAAGCTCCTACAACTGAATAATTCAAATGTAATGAATGGAATTTTAAATGGTTTGCATGAAATAGAGTTTGTAAAAGTTATGCATTGCACATCAACAAAAGAGATTTGGGAAAAGCTGAAAGGTATATATGAGGGAGACAAAAATGTCAAAATGGCAAAATTTCTAAATCACAAGAAAACATTTGAAGACCTAAATATGAAGGATGAGGAAGACATTGCTACATACCTACTTCGTGTGGATGAGGTTGTTAACTCCATGCAAGGACTTGGGTTTAAATTTGAAGAAATAGATGTTTGTCAAAAGATTTTAAGGTCACTCCCTAAGAGGTATAGTGAAAATATTTCAGCCATAGAAGAGTTAAAATATATTGAACTTTTGACAAGGGATGAGTTACATGGAATTCTCACAACTTTTGAGATGAGAATAAAAGAGGAGTCTATCCCCTAGAAAGAAGCAACCTTCAAAGTTACAAAGAAGACAAAGGGTAAGAAGTCAGATTCAAGTAATGAGTTATCTAATGATGAAGAAGCAAACTATGGCAGAAGGAACAAGGACACAAGAAAGTATAAAGGTACAAAAATAGTTAGGTGTTTTAATTGTGGTAAATATGGTCACTATGCATATGATTGTCCAGAGGCTGGAAGTAGCAATGATGAAGAGAAATAGGATCATAAGAATAGGGAAATAGGAAAATACAAGTATCAAAAGAAAAGTAAGGATGGACAAGGCAAGCAAGGAAAGAAGTTTTTCCAAAGGCATAAGAAGAGTTTTTATGCAGATAAGGTAGGTAAGAGTTCAAGTGATAGTGATGGAAGGTCCTCAGATAATGAAGAAGAAGAAATTCTATTTATGACAGTAGAAAAATAAGATGTTAGAAAAAGGGCACCAATAATTCTCAAGTGTTTTAGGTGTGGTAACTTTGGTCATCTTGAAGATCAGTGCACAAGGAATGGGTTCAGTTTTAGTGAAGATGAATATGAAGATGCTCTTGAAGGTCTAGAAGAAGAAAGTGCTCCTATTGAAGATAAATAAAAAAGGAATGAAGATGATCTTAAAGGTAAAGGAATAGAGGTAGAATAAGAGGAAGGAGAAGTTGATCTTGAGGGTGAGCTTATTTTTGCTCTTAAGGAATTAAGGAAGGTAAGAAAGTAGAACTCAAAACTCAAGCTTCAATTTCAAGAATGTGATGAAGAGAAAGGAAAGCTTATAGAAGATCTAACCAACTCAATAGCTAAGATAAGGAGATTTAAAGAGAGGTTAGAGGCAAATGTTTTAGAATGTGAAATATTAGAGCATGAGGTAGCTTCACTAAGGAAGGAAGTAAAAGAGTTTAAAAATAAGCTACATAAGTTTGGGAGAAGCTCAAAGAACTTGGATAAGATTATCAAGGTACAAATATCTTCATCAAACAAGACATGACTTGGTTTTGAATAGGAACATAGAGAACAAGGAGAGGAGTCAATCTCAAGCTCCAAAGAAGAAGCTTTAGAAGAAGAGAGTGTAAGAGAAAGTGAGACTTCTGAGGATAAGTTGGAAAATAGAAAGTTCAACAAGGAAAGGAACAATGCACAAATAAGGAACATATGGAACAAGAGACTAAGAGACCAATGGGGTCAAGGCAAGGTTTCTTCAATGGATGTTGCTTCTCATGTCATAGGTTTGGTCACAAGGCTACACAGTGCAGGACACATGAAAGATAGGGATATGGTTTCACCAATAGAAATTTCAGAAATGGGCATCTCTTTCAAGGGTATTGCTACTCTTGTAATCAGTTTGGTCATAAGGTAGTTAATTGTAGGGTTCATGACAGGAATGGATATGGCTTCACTAGGAGGAACTACAAGATATTTGCACCTTCAAGGAATCACAACATTAAGTGTTATAAGTGCAATAATGTTGGGCATATAGCTAAGTGGTGTAGAGCAAAATTTCTAGAGATAAGTAGGAACAGGAATATTCAGAGGAATCAGAAGGATCAGTTGAGGAAGAAGGTGGACAAAGGTAAAGAGCAGTGTATGCTAGGAGTAGAGATACTCCCACCCCAAAATTAACCACCTCAAAGAGAGGAGGTGGGGGAGGGGCTGAGCTAAGAGTCTTATCTTTAGCCCCAAGCCCCAAAGGTGGCCCTTTGCCATTGATGTCAAAGGGGGAGAGATTTGAGTTAGGGGGAGAGCATTCAATCAGGGGGAGCAGTTTTAGAAAAAGGAAAAAGGAATGGTTATAGAGAAAGGGTTGCCATCAATGACAAAGGGGGAGATTGTTGGAAATTTTGAGTAGTTGTGTTGTCATTGATGTCAAGAGTCAGTGTCAGTGATCAGTGCAGGATTTGGTAAAAGGAGGGTTAAAATATTTATATTTTAAGCCCAAGATATTTGGTTTAAGAGCTTCACATGATTGGTCAAAAGGATGGTTAAATACCCTGAAGGAAAGGGATACCTAGGCCTAAAGTAATATTATAATATTTATTATTATAATATTAAAGGAGGTCAGATAAGGTCTAAGGGTGAAAGAGAAAATACCTAGGCCCAAAGGAAATAATATTATAATATTTTTATTATAATATTAAAGGTTAAAATTAAAGCCTAAGGTCATTTATAAATTATTTATAATATTTATATTATAAATTAATTTATAAAATAATATTATTTAAACCCTAAGTTAGGGTTGGGTGAAAATTTGTTTAATATTTCTTCCTCCCCGTCGATGTTCGAAGGTGCTTGGCATATGGTATAAATACCATAAGACTTGCCAACAAAATGCAAGTCTCCGATTTTGATGCATGTGTGAAAAAGGCAAAGGTTTATTGATTCAAAATTTGTGAGCATAAGACAAGAGGATATTAATTTTTTAAGGCAATCAAAAATTATGATGAATAATTTGATCAAGGCTTAAAGCCTTGTCACCAACTGACTGGTTGGGCTAGTGGCAAGTGGTCGGTGTGTAAGGCGTTGGGAGAGCGGAGGTTCCGTGTTCGAGTCTCGATGATTATGAAGGGGTAAAGTTTTTTTTTTGTTTTGGTTTAGGTGCCAATCGAAGGTACTAAGTGCATGAGGTGCTTTTACCTCCCAAGTGAGCGCCTAGCTCATGCGATGGTTAGGCCATGGCTAGGGCACTAGCGGTAGTATGACCTGGGATCGAATCCCACCGAGGAGCGCGCAAAGGTACTTTAATTTTTTTTATTTTTATATTGAGCACATGGTCTAAGGTTGCATAGTGAGCGCCTAGGGAGATATAAGGAGGTTAAGGTAAATTTAATTTTTACCTTAGTTAAAGGTGGTAAATGTTTTAATTTTAATTTAAAAGTGAATTGCATTATTTCTGGATTGTGATGTCAATTATTTTTGGAAATGCAATTTTTGAGTAGGGAGACATAAGTAAGAAATTTGGATTAATCTATGCATTAAATTTTTGAAGGAGGTTATAGTGAAAGTGAGTAATTGGAATCTTTGTTTGAGAAGTTTGGAGATTATAAGGTGTACTTGAGACTTGATAATTTTTGTATAGTGAATTAATTTTTGAGGAGAATATTTGTGGAGATTTTGAGATAGATTGTTGCTATCTAACCTTGAGATTGGCAAAGAAGATTTGATTGTGATTGAGACAGGTTTTGAAGATATATCTCCATAAAAAAAAAGGTATGGGCACATCTTCCTTATGAGTGAAATATTGTTGGATTGAATGTTGTGAAATGCAAAGTTGGAGTGAAAAGGTTTGTTTGATAAGCATTGTTGGAAATGTTTGAGTGAGTTTTCATATGCATGATTGGTGAATGTTTGTGAGAACATTTGAGTGTGAGATTGAGAACTATCTTGAACTAGGGTTTGTGAAAGATCATGAGTATCATTGTTATGTGATATTGAGAACTATCTTGAACTAGGGTTTGTGAAAGATCATGAGTATCATTGTTATGTGAGATTGAGAACTATCTTGAGCTAGGATTTGTGAAAGATCATGAGTATCATTGTTATGTGAATTTGGAATCATCTTGAGTCAAGGTTTGAGTTCCATAGTGTGAGTTGTTGGAAGTATAGTGAAACACTTGGTTAGGGTTTGTAAGCAAGTTGTGTTTCATTGAGTGAATGGTTGAGTGAAGTTGGAGAGATTATTGATTGAAAGCATTGGAGTGATAGTTCAAGTTCTGTGAAACAAATTATTCTTTATTCTAAATTGATTTGAAAGAGAGTTTGAAAGTGATTGAGTGTTTTGTGAGTGTGAAACATATTGAGTCTCTAATCATTCTCTATATGTTTCTATGGTTAAACAAGATTCTGAGTGAAACTTGTTTGTGGTATTGAAGAGGTTTTTTGAAAGAGATTAAGTTGAGTTTTGTATGCAAGTTTTGTAATTGATTTGAATAAGCTTTTGTGAAAGCTAGTGGATATATTTGAGTAAGTCCTAGAGGGGACTTAAGGACAGATTTAAGCAAGCTTTTGTGAAAGCTTGTGGGTATATTTGAGTAAGTCCTAGAGGGGACTTAAGGATATATTTGAGTAAGATTTTGTGAAAGCTTAAGGATAGATTTGTGTGAGATTTTGTGGAAGCTTACAAGAGTTTTGAGGTAAGTCTTTGTGAAGAATTGTGAGATGGCAAATTTGAGGTAAGTCTTGGTGAAGACTTGTTGAGTATATTGGAAAAGTTCTAGTGAGGACTTGTTGAGAATATTTGAGGTAAGTCTTGGTGAAGACTTGTTGAGTAGATTGGACAAGTTCTTGGGAGGACTTGTTGAGCATATTTGAGGTAAGTCTTGGTGAAGACTTGTTGAGCATATTGGATAAGTTCTTGAGAGGACTTGTTGATATATTTGAGGTAAGTCTTAGTGAAGACTTGAGAGTAGATTGAGAAAGTTCTTGAGAGGACTTGTGGATATATTTGAGGTAAGTATTTGAGAAGACTTGAGAGTATAGTTGATTGATTGATTTGTTCAAGCTTTGAGTTAAGGCTTGGGGTAGATCTAGCAGAGTTGATTTGTGATTGGATCAAGCTTTGTGTTAAGGCTTGAGGATAGATTTGAGGATAGAGTTTGGTGCATATTTGAGGGTAGATTTGTGCCAGACCAGAGATAGACTTGTGAGCAGATTTGTGCTAGACCGAAGGATAGTGTTTAGTGCAGATTTGAGATAGATATTGAGCAGAGCTGAGAGTAAGCTTTGGAGGTGATAGAGTAGAGGATAGTAGTCTCTAGTGGATAGAGATCCATTAGCCAGGGTAGTGAGGATAGAGGTCTTCAGTGGAGAGAGATCCACAAGCCAGTGTAGTGGAGGCAGTAGTCTTCTAGAGGATCACCAGCCAGAGCAAAGGAGAAGGAGTTCTCCTGTGGATAGAGATCCACGAACCAGCAAAGGGGAAAGAGTTCTCCTGTGGATAGGTATCCATGAACTTGATTAGGGGATTGGTGTCTCCTTTGGATAGAGGTCCATAAACATTGTAATAGGGAAGGATTCCCAAGAGATTTGTTGAGAAAATTTTAGTGAAATATTTTCTCCATGGAGTAGCCCACATTGGGTGAACCACGTTAAATTGGTGTCTCTATTGTGTGTGATGATTTATGCATTGCTTTGATTACTGTTGTTGATATTGCCATTGATATATTGGATAATATTGTTTGGGAAAGAAAAGTAAAAAGTGGTCTTATATTGTTCACCCCCCCTCTCAGTATAAGCTTGTGTTCTTCATTCTGTTCCAAATCCCATGCCATAAAATAATATAGCATCAAATTATCCCTTTTATTGCTCTGCTTTTGATGTACCACACAACCCTGTTGATTGTGGAATTTATCTAAGTATGCATTCTAATGTTGATTTGAATGTTGAATCTGAAGGTGAAGATATTAGGATTAATGTATGTTGGACTCAGGAGGATGAAACCAGAGAATAGAAATTTGAAAGGGACATGAACATATGTGCCAGTGATATTGAGCAAAGAGCCTTAGTATTTGGATAGACATCAATATCAAGTGAGCCTCATAGGACCATATTTGATAGAATTAAGCAGGGGAAGCTTGTACCTACAACAAAAGAGGTTGAATCTTTAGAAAATATACATACTATCAATATTAGGAAAATAACAATGGAAGACAAAGTTGATGAAGTGCCTACAAAAAAGGAGAAAGCTACAGGAGTGATTTCACAAAAAAGGTAAATCAGATTAAACTACAAATGATTCTTGAAGATCCTGATGTAGAAGAAATTATCCAAAAGTAGCAAAGTGACTTGGCTAACTAGAAAACTAAAAAGGAAATTGATGATAAGAAAGATTAGTTTGATCTAGGTATAGAGGTTGCCAAGAAGAAGGTTAGCATCACTTTTGGGGAATTAATGACTATTCCAAAGTATCGGTATCAGGTATGTAAAGCCTTCAAATTAATTGATCAATCAAGGGGAAAGCCTCAAAACCCCATAGGCCTTATGAATAATATAGTTAGAGATCCATATTTGACTAAGCCATTTTATATCTCACTAATGTATACATCATACTATGGGGACCAATATGTTATTCATAAATTTATGCTTGACAGTGGTGCTTCCATGAATATAATATCAAAACAAGTAGTTGATCAATTAGGCTTGATTTATCAAAAAGAGCACCCTCTTATTTCTGTCATGGATAACAAGAGAGTACCTTGTGTAGGCATTATAACTAGACTTCTTGTCCATATTGAACAATATCCTAAGAAAGAAGTGGTGATGGATGTTGTAGTTGTAGATGTGGACCCTTTCTTTTCTATATTACTCTCTAGGCATTGGGTAGAGTAGTTAGGTGGTACTATTTAGTTAGATTGGTCATATGCCACTATTCCAATGCAGGGTAAGGAGAAAGTGATATTGAAAAGAGAACCCTTCAACATGTATTCAGTTGAATTCAGAGATCCTAATGATAATATGGTTAATGTCATGAATTCTATTGAGGAAAAAGACATGGGGGTTTACTCTATCTGGCATTCTCCTTTCTTGTTGCAAGTACCTAGTGCTGAGAACATGGATAAAAAATTAAAGGCTAAAGAAAATGCAAATACTGATAGAATTTTGACTTCTAATATGTGGACTATGAACTTTGATGGGGTAAAATCTAAAGCAGGAGCAAGAGCTAGAGTACTATTGATAGACATCAATGGTAGTTATCTTGGCATACCATACATGTTAGAGTTTTCTTGTACAAATAATATTGCAGAATATGAAGATTTATTGATAGGGCTGAGGAAGGCCAAAGAGTTGGGTATTAATTACCTCAGAGTTAGTGGGGATGCTGAACTAATAATCCAATAAATCAAAGGGAAATATCAAACAAAGCACCCTAGACTAAATCAATATAAGCAAACAATGTTAAATGAAATAGATAGATTCTTTGCTTTTGATATGTAATTTATTCCTAGAGCACATAATCACAATGCTAATCTATTGGCCATTAATTCTTTTGGAGCAAAAAATATTGAGATAGATAGTTGGTTTATAGAAAGGTTTCCAACCATATCTTATTATAAGCCATTTGTTCCTGATAATGTGGTATATTTATAAGTTTTTCATGATGATATACACATTAATGATTTTATGACTATGTAGAATGAATTTTTTGATGTTATTTATGATGAAAGTGATGAAGAAAAATTGAAGGATGTTATTGGAGATCCTATAGAATTCATACAACTAAAGACCAAAAAGATCCCTAGGGGGTTGGTATCTTTAGAATACTTGTTTGATGACTTTGATAGAGCATATAAACCTCTGGTCCAATATATGATATTGATGAAGTTAATATTGGAATAGAGGAAGAGCCCAATGTTGTTAGGATCAATAAAGCCCTATTAGGAAAAGAGAAGCAGTAGTATATCAAGTTCTTAAAAAAAAACATGGATGCTTTTTCTTGGAGCTATGAAGATCTGAAGACCTTCAATACAAAGGTAATGACTCACATAATACCTCTTCAAAAATATACCAAGCCTTTTAGGTAGAAACAAAGGAATTTCAATCCCACTTTGCATCCAATTATGTAGAAAGAAGTGCAAAAGTTATTGGATACCAAGATAATCAGGAAGGTGAGATTTTCTACTTGGTTGGCAAACCTAGTTCCAATTAGAAAAAATAATGGTGAGATCAGGCTTTGTGTAGATTTTAGAAATTTGAATAAGAGCTCTCTTAAATACAATTATCCACTTCCAAATATGGAGCAGTTGCTTCAAGTAGTGGTTGGGTCATCAAGAATGTCTTTGTTGGATGGATTTTTAGGTTACAATCAGATTGTAGTGAATCCAAAAGATAGACACAAAACAACTTTCACTACACCATGGGGAACATTTGAATATCTCAGGATGCCCTTTGGATTGATGAATGCAAGGGAAACATTTCAAAGAGCAATGGATGTTGCTTTTAAAGGATTGATGTTCAATATAGTGGTAGTATATCTTGATGATATTATAGTTTTTTCAAAAAATCTTGAAGATCATTTTGCACATTTAACCCAAGTGTTTGATAGGTGCAAAGAGTTTGGCATATCTTTGAATCCTAGAAAATGTGTGTTTGGGGCCACACAAGGTAAACTACTTGGGCATATTGTTTCAAAATATGGAATTAGCATTGATCCACAAAGAGTAGAATCCATTGCTAAAATTACCCCTCCTAAGAATCTTAAGGGAGTTAGATCATTCTTTGGAAATATTAAATTTATTAGGAGGTTTGTCCCTGATTTCTTCAAAGATTTTAAAATCTACTTGTTTTCTTTAGAACACACTATTTTTGTAGTTCTAGCTCAACAAGATGGAGAGAAAATTAAAGGCCCATAGCCTTTATGAGTACAGGATTAAAGGGTGCTCAACTAAAATTTTCCATTTTGGAAAAATAGGCTTATGCATTAATCAGAGCATTGGATCATTTCAAGTATATCTTTGGGTCTAATAAGGTAATAGCTTGTATCCCCTACATTACTATTAAATATATTTTCACTCAGCCTAAACCCTTAGGTAGTCTTGCAAGGTGGATGACCAAATTACTATAGTATGATGTGGAGTTCAAGGCAATGCAAATTATCAAAGGACAAGGACTAGCAAAGTACTTGGCCAAAAAAAGAGGGAGAAGATATGAATAACACTATTGCAGTAGATGAGTAGTAAGAAACTAGAGCAATTGATAATTCTGATTGTAGATGGTATGGTGGCATAATATTCTACCTCAAAAAATTATCATTTCTAGGAGACATTTCCCAAAATAAAATAAGGTCTATCAAGAAATTGGCTCAAAGGTATTACATTCAGGATGGTAGACTGTATTGGAGGCATCTAGATGGAGTGTTGCTTCTCTGTTTGTTTGAGAAAGAAGTGCCTCAAGTGTTGAAATAATATCATTATGGTTTTTGTGGAGGCCACTTTGCTCCAAAATCCACTACTCAAAAACATGAGAGTTGGTTATTATTTGCCCTCATTGTTTAAATATGTCTACCATTTTGTTAGAAGTTTTCATAACTATCAAATTTTTGTAAGGAAGAAGAATTTTCCAACCATGCCCTTGAAGCAAGTGATTGTTGAAGCTCCTTTTTCTCAATGGGGAATAGATATCATAGGTGAGATTAACCCCAATTCTTTTGGAGGTCATAGGTGGATCATCACAACAAAAAACTATTTTACCAAGTGGGTAGAAGCAACACCTCTCAAGAAATCTACTACAAGTGTGGTCATCAAGTTTTTGGAAGAGCAAATATTGACAAGATTTGGGGTCCCTAAGAAGTTAGTTATAGACAATGGTAACTACTTCACTTCTTTTGAAATGATTGGATTTTGTGCTAGGTACAACATAGAGCTTTCTCATTCTACAAACTACTATCCTCAAGGGAATGGATTAGAAGAATCCTCAAACAAGAATTTGATCACAATAATCAGAAGAGCATTAGGAAAGAATAAGAGAAGTTGGGATAATGAACTAAAGTTTGCTCTGTGGTCTGATAGAATATCTATCAAAAGAAGCACAAGAAAATATCCTTATGAGCTAGTTTATGGTGAGAATGCTCTATTTCCCCCTCAAGTAGAAATTCATGCTTTATATTTGCTTCTACAAGATCATGAAAATCCAAATGTCTTGTAGAGAAGACTTGATAAAATTGTGAAGTTGTAGGAAGATAGAAAAGATGCATTAATGAAGATAACTGAGCAGGCTCATAAAACATCATAGTTGTTCAATAAGAAGGCTAGAGGTAAACCTTTTCAAGAAGGAGATATAGTGTTGTATTGGGATCCTAAGAATGACAAGCATGGGGAAAAATGGAAGTGGGAACCAAAATGGCTTGGTCCCTATCAAATCCTTCAAATAGTAGGCCAACATACTTACAAGTTGCAAACTATGGATGGCAAGGAATTTTCAATTCCTATCAATGGCCAACATCTGAAATTGTATCATTCTATGCAAAGGGCTTGAGAAGCCACAAAAAAAAGTGTGTTTCAGTCTTTAGGTGAATAAGGAGTCCTTTCTAGGTGATTAAGCAATCCTTTTAGGTGATTAAGGAGTTTCTATAGGTGACTAAGGTGTTTTCTTGTAGGTGATTAAAGAGTTCTTGTAGGTGACTAAGGTGTTTTCTATAGGTGATTAGGCAAGTTTTATCTTTTTGGTCTATTGGAGATTCTAGAGTTCTCAAGTGATTCATTGCCCAATAGTATTTTTCATCACCTATCCCAGTCGGAGCTTGTGTTGGATCCTCAAAATCCAACTTGTTTTACCCCCAATTTTCATAAAATTTGATGTCCTGTGAGTCCGTTAAGATTTACCTTGGTCTATCTCCATCCAATAAATTTTTGGGTCCTTGGATCTTTTCCTGGTATGTCTCGCCTTTCGAAAGTGTCTTTGAAAATTTTTGTTTCGTCGAAGTGAGGTCATTTTTTTGGTCTTTTATCATCATTTTTTGAACCTTAATGAAAATTTAATTAATTATTTTGACCTCTAGGGTCTTAAATATTTAATTAAATATCTTCTTCTTAATAAAATTTTGATTATATATTTGTATGTACTTGATTAAATTTTATTATCTTTAATTAAATTTATTTAAGTATTTAATTAAACTTTATATGTTTATGATAAGTTTAATTATAATTATCATACTTTATATTATATATATATATATATATATATATATATATATATATTTAATAAGTCATAAAAAAAATTCAATCGACACCCATCAGCCGACCAAAGAGGGGGTTGACCGATGACCCCCCCTCAAAAAAAAAATCGGGTGACCCTTGTCTCCCATCGATCGACGCCCATCAGCCGACCCTCATCGGTCAACCATGAAAATTAAAAATTAAAAATTAAAAAATAAAATAAAATAAATAAAAAATAAAAAAATAAAATAAGAAAAAGAAAAAAAGAAAAGGCACGTGCATGCCTTTCTAAAAAAAAAAAATCAAAACTTTAATGAAAATTAAATTTCAGTCGATAGCCATTGGCCATCGACCGATTCTTTTTTTCAAAGAAAATTTTGGCTTTATAAATTGTTTTTCATGCATAAATAATATAATAGTATTATTATTATTTATTGATAATAATAATTTATTATCATTATTATTTAAATTTTGATAATAAATTTAAAAATTGGCTAAAGTTGAAACTTTATAAAAAATGAAAAAATGATTAAAAATTATAACTAGCCTCATTTTTGTGGCCAAGTTTTAGCAACTGAAAGTTAATTTTTTGAAGCCATTTTTGTATGTTTTTCGAGAGGAATGGAGGCGTTTTGACCACTACCGGGCCATTTAATGCAAGCAATATGGTGGATCAATTTTGAAGGTAGTTACAATTTTTATGGGCCATCATCCAAATTTTGGTAACAGTTATAGTTATGAGCCATCACCGGAGTAGTTGCAGTTTTGGCAATTATGGGCCATCATCGAGCTTTGAATAAGAACCAATCTACCGACTATATGAGAGAGTGGTTGCAACAACTTTATCATCAAGTTTTTTGTGCAATAATTTTGCAAGAGGTATACCAGAGTGCCATCCTTTTTAGTTGTATTTTCTTTTGTGTGTCTTATCTAGTTACTCTGTTTTCTTCCCTATCACTATGCAAGTTTTGTTGAGGAGGTGTCCCGTTTGTTGAGATCATTTCCAATGACTAAGACTGAAAGCTAGGAGACTCTTTGTTACATCATTTTAATTAATTAGTAGTTCTCTATTACATTTTTTGAATGAAGAATTTGTTCATACTTGCTTGGTGAGATTTGGTTACATTGACTAGACTCCATTGTAATGATATGTTGATCAATGTTATCCTGCTTCCTCCTTTTGGCAATATTATGTGTAATTTTTCTTGTTGTCCCATTTATGTGTTACATTATTTGAATGTATAAGTGGCATATTCTTTCGTTGACATGCTTAATCATCTCTGTTACATTATTTGAATGGATGTGATTGGCTCGGTTTTATCTCCTCCCCCTTCTTTCTTCATCATACTTTAATTCTGGCTAAAATTTCCCAATGGATAAGGCATCGGTCTACAACTTGAAGCATTAGCTAGGAGTTACTTCAAGTCTTGGTCATTTTTAATGTTGCAGTTGTATTTTATTTTTGTTAATATGGATGAGCATGAGCATATAAGAAGTATTGTAAGCTCACCTCCAAGGTTTCCTTACCTTACTTGGTCTATCTAAAGTCTTTGTGATAATATTTTCCCAAGTTAAAGAGGTGGATCCACCAAAGTCCATAGTTTTATTTGTGAACCAGTGATTTTCTTGTGGTGTGACAACCCATATTATTAAGGATACAAAAAATCACCATAATAGCCCCTAGGGCTAACCTTTCTAGACTTCATTCCACCTAAATTGTTTATGCACTACCCATCTCATTGGGGTCAAAACCTCCTCCTTCATAATCTTATATCTACATTAGATGATCACCTAGCCCATATGTCTGTAATTCCCTTGTTGGAGACTAAAAAACAACTTGTTTGCCCTTTCCAGTATGGATAATTTTTGTGGGGGTCTTTATTCATGGAGAGGAGGATCGAGGAGTTCTTATGGTGATTAGCTTTAGCTTCTGCTAGCTAGCTTATCTATTATTTTTCAGTCCTCCTTGGCACGTAGGCTTCCTAAAGCTCAATGTTAAAAAATTTCCAATACCTTGCCAAGTATCAACATGCATGTCATACAATTCTTTAAATCATCTGTTAATTTTAGATGAGAACCTGGATTTCATTGTATTTGATTCCACCCATATTCTCTAGAATTAAATCATTTTTGCAAGATTCCAATCCTATTTATTAATCAAATATTTAACATCATCTTCTATGTAAACATGTGTTGGATTTTTTTCAGGATTATAATCTATGACATGGTCATAGAAATCTCTCCAAGGGGGCAATGCCTCCATGTGTTGAACATCCCACTCCAATTCTAATTTTTCATCATTATTTTTGAATTTCTCAAAGTGGGGTCAAAGATTTATTTTGAATCTTGCAGTTTTAGCTTTTGGGTCATTTATTTTCTCTAAAAATTTATTCTCTAGATCGTATCTCCACCAGTGGGGGAGTTCTACTAGCCCCAGTTCTTACATATATCTAGTGATGCTCTTATAATGTCCTTTGTTAATAGAGATATCACTTACCTTAATGGGATAGGTGCATGTGTCCTTCCTACATTTTCTCATTCAAAATATGATATTTATATAATCCTTCTAGTAGTAGTATTCTAGAGTGAACATTATCTTAGTAACATAGTGAGGTAGGACGAAGGGTTTCTCAGTAAAACTATATAGGTGAATAATTGTCCCTTCAGTAAATATGTACTAGTCACCTTCCTCCTCCCTCTTCTTTCTTAAGGTATCAAATATCAATTTATGTACTCTAGGAATTCACCCATAAATCAGCTTCAGGGCAGGCCCTAGGAACTCTCTGTTGAAATTATAATAGGATTTTGTTTTGCTCAATGCATTGGTCCATGAATAGATAATGAAAGCGGTTCCATCAGGGCTTGCAAATTTTATTGGGATAAATGGTAGCTCCAAGTTATTAAAATAAACAAAGAGCCATGTCATATGAGAAAAGTATCTAAAAGGTGCTCCTTCCTTGTTGGATTTCATTTTCATCAAAATTTCCTAAGTCATATTAGCTAATTATTGTGGCCAGTCATAAAATATTGAGTAATTTCTCATTTGGGTAGAATCATAATTCTTGGGTTTGGAAATGCAGTGGGTAGTAGCTATATACCAATGGTATATATACCTATTAGAGGGTAACCCAACTATTACAACAAACATAGAGTAAAGCTTAGTCTTTGAAATTGTCTATTTTGATTGGGGTTGATGTTAATGCACTGTTGCTCAATTCTATTTCTATCTGGCCCACTATCCAATTTAGAAATTTTTTCCCTCCTCAGCATGTTTGCTCAATGCATAATAATTTGCCTAAGATTTTATAAAAAGTAGTTTGGCCTTTGAGCCTGGTTTCACTCCTGAGGTGAAGGCATTATTGAAAGATTCACCCTTAATATGAATTAGGGTCATTCCATCGATACTTTGTAATGTATTATATTTAGGATTATAACTCTCTACTATTGCATGTATCAATTCAGGTCATAGGTTTATATAATCACACATATAAAAATATAGGAGTGAACTAACCACTATTGCTCTTGGATTTGAAGTTGATATGCTAGTGAAAACTCTTTTCTCTGCCTCTATTCTCATATAGGACTTCTCTTTATATGTGGTGATGGTATCAACAATTTTACCCGTAGTTTCTTGGAAGAAGCTATTCACCTTGCTCTCCATGATGGTGGATTTCTTAGCAGTAGAAGGTGATGTGGCCATTGATGAATACAAGTAGATTACTCTTGCTTAAGAAGAAAATTGTGCTCTCGATCACTCTTTAAAAATAACTCTCTCTTCTTAACTGCACAACTCTCAAAATTCAAAGTATGCAATAAGGGAGTATTCTACTCTATAGCACCAAACATATAGTATCCTTAGAGCATGCATCTTAAATGAGGTGGGTGCAAAATTCGTATACATGCAAAACTACATTGATGTCATCTTCTGTTCATGATTGGGCTAACCTTGTAGTTGATGGTACCAATATGACATGTGCACACCTTTCTTGTATGAATTTAAAATTATGTGCTATATTTGCTTTGATTTAAGAGCCACATGTGTAGTTTGGATTTTAAGATCAGGTGTAATATTCATTGAGAATCTTTTTTCCCTTTTTTTATGGTTGTATTTATTTCCCCTATCTCAAGAATGATATGGCACCAGAATAGGACATGTGGTATAACAATTACTTTGCAAATGAACTAGAGGTTGTAGCTTATGAGGATACTCACCACTGTGGTGCATATTTTATTCTTTCTCTCTTATCATTAGTACAAAGAACAAAAAGATAAAATATTTACATATATGATACATATAGTACATGAAAGTAGTTTCTTACTTGATATATAATTTGAGATGGTACCCATTTACTGGAATTGGTAGCACATCTCCATCTTGGTCTTTGAGCTAAAATGCATTCTTTTACTTGACTGCCTCTATTTGAAAAGGACCTTCCTCAAATAAGTAGAACTTATCATGTGTTCCCTGGATTGGCCTCATCTACATTCCATTTCAAAAGTAAATCACCAACTCTAAAACTCCTGAAGGTGATTCTTCTAAATCACCATCTAGATTCTTTTTGTAAAGCTCTCCAAACAACATTATATAATGTAAGGCTTGAAGTCTATACCTTCTTCTTTGTGAAGCATTTAAGTTTGGAGGACATACCCTTGTTTGGAAGTCGTTCATGAGTTGGTATATCCAATATTCTCTTTCTAGGATAATGTCACCCTCTTGCTCTAGCTCTTCAATTTGGCATACTACTTCTTATTTCAAATTAACTTTAGTTGTTAGCTCTTGACAAACTGCTCTTCCTCTAACCAACTTGGTGGGATGAATCTCTATGTCAAACTCCTAAATATTTATGATTCATCTTGATCTCTTTTCACCAAGTTCTCCTTGTAAAATGAAGGTTCTAACATCAGATGGACTACATACACCAGTATTTTACTTTGAACTAGATACTATATAAACTTCTTCAAGGATTTCATAATTGCAAATACCTATCTTTCTATGAAATTATATTTCACCTGATATTCATGTAGTTTATGAATCCAAAATAAAAGGGTGCTTATTATTTTGGTCATTCTTTTGGGTTAATACAATAGCATAACTCTCCTCAATTCCATAGGTGTATAAGATGAAGTATCTATCAAAGTTTTTGTTGACCAGAACTAGAGTTGTGGTAATGGTTTATTTGATCAACTCAAACTTGCTTTCTTTTGTCAGCCCACTTATAATCAACATATTTCTTGATTAAATATAAGATTGGCTTAACGATATGAGAAAAATATAAAATGAATTTTCCTCATAAAGTTAATATACCCAAAGAAAGACTACAGAGCCCTTTTTTTCATTGGAAGGTGTAGATCCAATATTAATTTTATCTTGTTAGGATCAATGGACATTCATTTTTTTGACACTACATATCCCAACAATTTTCCTTCATGGACTGCAAAGATTGATTTCTTAGGATTTAATGATATGCCAAATCTTCTGCACTTCTAGAAGACTTGTTCTAAATAATGAAGGTGACACTATTTATCATTAGAAAATATAGTCATATCATATAAATATATCAAGATTATTTTATTGATAAGCCTACAAAAAGCATAATCTATTGCTCTCTGAAAAGTGGCACCAGTATTTGATAGACCAAAAGGCATTCTCTTATAGGCGAAGGTGCCCCACTTTGTAGTAAATGTAGTCTTGTGTTGATCCTCATCCTTGACCCAAATCTGGTTGTACCAAGAGAAGCCACCTAATAAAGAGAATCTATTTGCCCCTGCTACCATCTATAAGATTTGATCTATATATGGTAAGGGGTAGTGATATTTTAGAGAAGCTTAGTTTAGTTTCCTGACATCAACACAAAGGTGAATATTGCCATTCCTATTTCTTACAAGGATAAAATTGGCCACCCAGGTGAAGTGTTTGATAGGGTAAATTATCTTAGCTCTCAATATCTTAAGTAGCTCTTGTCTCATGATTACTTTAATTTTGGGATTCATTTTGTTTGAAGGGCTTAGAAATAGGTACTAGATCAATGGTATGTTGAATTATGTTTTTATCATAGACCTTCAAGTCATCATAAGTCCAAGCTATTATATCCTGATACTTGTGACATAAATCTTTAAAACCTTTAGCTTCCTCTACAGTGCATTGGATACCAAACTTTAGATTTTCTCCATTTTGTACTTTGATCTCTCTATAGATCTTATCATCAACTTTCATCTACTTTAATCTCTTGCCATCCTAATTATTGCACAAGATTTCTAGAGTGTTCGAAATATTAGGTATGTGATTCTTTTTTAACTGAATAATTCCTCGTTGATTGATTTCTTGAGCAAGCTCATTTTGAGAAAAAGTGCAATCCGCTTCCTTAATAAAAAAATCAGCAATATGTTCATCACTCTCAAATACTTGCCAATATATTTATTTGTAGACACTAAAAATTGGTCAATCCAATTATGCTACCATAATTAGTGACTTCGCAACACATCAAGGCCCCTAGGGAAGCCCTTAGGAGGTATACAGTGGTTCTAACCACTTAATGCAAGGATTTGAAAGGTTCTAGGCCACTTTTGGCACCTTTTGGACACCCTGATGCTATTTTTGCCACCTTGGGATGAATACAAAACCTATTCATTACATCCCAAGGTGAATGGTAACATTTGTTCTAGGGTGAAGCAAATAGCAGGTTTGACTGGAAAAAAGTCAAACCTAGACAAATGGAGCCTGCCAACAATTACATTTTTGGTCCATAACAGCTAGGAGGGTAGGGCATGTAGCATCTTAATGCTCCAGAACATGAAGTAGGCCAAATTGGGAGATTCTTTTCTCCATCCAATGCATGCCACCCTAGTGGCCAAGTGGAACCTCATGCCTCGCATGCCCTCGCATGCCTTTTGACCCCTAAAGCCTTCTTAGGCTATAAAGTGGAGATATTTTACACACTAAAAGGAGAGGATATTTTATGGAAAAATCAATGGAGTGCTACCAAGATTTCCTTCTACCCTTTTTTGCACCAATTATTCCCTCAAAATCTCTTCCTAGCGAAGGAGGTTTGCGAGTGAGTTAGGAGGTGTAATTGTTACAAAACCGAACCAACTAAGTGAATTACATCACCAAATTTGACAAAAATATATTTTATAGGGTTTTTCATCATTCCCAAGTGGAATTAGTTGTAAAATTTTGGGAGATTTTGTGGGTGTTGCACCCGGGGCACCTCTTAATCTATGACAGTCTTATTTGCTCCATCCCAATATGAATAGAGATCTGTGCATGATTTCTTGATTTTTTTTATTAGATATTTTACAAATTTTTATATGATGTTTCAATCCAAATTTCATGTTATTTTGAGCTATATTGGCTGATATATTGCATTTTTAGTGTTTTGTAGGGTCTCTTGCAGGTATCCAATGACCATTTGATAGAACACCCAAAATGTGATCAATTTCATAAATATAATTATATGGTTTTTCTTAGAATAGTATTTTATGCATTCTTTCCAATTTTCAAGCATTTTGGATATGCGTAGGGTAGGATATTTCTTGCTTTGGGTTTTGTAGGTCACGAGCGTTCACCTCAATCGTAAAACCCCATCGGATACAATTTTGGAGTTATTCCTTATGATAGCTTCCCAAAACCTCTTTCTCTACATACAAATTTCATATTCTATCATTTGGAGTTGGTTTGATGTATTTTCTCACCATTATCCATTTTTCCCCCGTGGGGATTGCATTTTTTTTTACCATATACACTTGCTATTTGATTATGGTTTCCTTATGTTAAGATGTAGGTCATTACAGTGCATTGGGAGGCATCTTAAGACATCATATATCAAATATGCAAGTAGTGGAAACTTTTTCCTACCCACTTTGATTGTGGGTACGAGGAAAGATAGTGGATGTGCACTCAATTTCTTTGATAGATTTGACCTTTGGGTGCTCGAGTTGTAAAAATTTGTATCACCCATTTTGATCCCTAAAGGGGATGCATTGTAACCCGTAATTTTGGATAATTTATATTATTAAGAGATATACTTGTTTTGCTTTACTGCTTGTTATTCGCTACCTTTTCATTTACTTGCATGCTTTCGTTTTGCAATCATTAGTGATAGAGCATAGATGAATACATTGTTTATATTTAATTTGGTGCACTATTTACCCCACATATCACATTTTATCTTAACATCAATGGCATTGGGCTCTCACATCCAACTCATCGATCAAGACCAATATTGGATGTCATTACCACTTTATTGGCTCATGTGAAAGAGTATCATCGGGACCCATCCGTGGCCAATATTGACCCAAGATATATCCTAACCATGCACTATTTTCCTCTTCAGAGGGGTGTATCACTATGCATGAAGTGTTGGGTGAGGTTTTTTAGTACCTATTCTACCTCTTTGGATATGGATCTCATCACCATATTCAGCTTGTGCGAGTATATAGGTGAAATCCTTTAAACATTTGAGTACATAATCCAACAATATTTCAAATACACAACACAAGGTCATTCTTTACAAAAAAAACATATGAAACACATAAAATAGTTTAAGGATTCACATATAAAACTTAAACAAGATAATCATCTATCTTATTGGAGTGTTTCCTTTCTTGTTTGTTGTTTCATTAAAAAATTGTAAATAAGATAATCACGTGGGGTATTGATAGAGGAGAGCAATGGTGTGCATCCGTAGCCAAGCCCAAACATTGGTGGAATCTATGGAGAGTGGATTAGGAGATATGAATCATCTTTGGTATAGCCTTAGGGACTTGGTCATACCTACCTGGTGAGATTCTACTACACCTAGCCCCAAGATAGCATGGCACGAGCCTCATCTTCGAAGGGAACCTCTGCAAGACACCCCAAGGGATGATGAGCATTACTTGGGAGAGTGTTCCCGATATGTAGATACATCACATACCTTATTTTATGAAAGACAACAACACACTAATGTGATAATAGAAAGATCAGTGCCACACATCTGTGTACCCATCAAGGCTGACACACCTATTCATAGGCAAGAGCACAACTTCAACCACTAGTTGGAGCAAGTTGATACGACTTTACCTCTGCTTCACCTTGATAGGATACAATAGCTCATGCAACCTGATGATAATGACACTCATCACTTTGGGTGGGACAATTCCACCCTACCCTTCCTCGTATAGGAAGGAAGGCATGAGGAAACCCTAAATTTTCCTCAGAATCAGTATTATGTGCATTCCCGATGTTCCTCTATGCCTATTGAGTATAATGAGCAGATGTTCCAACCCAGACCTCAAGTCAATGTGGGGAACCTCGAAAGAGGCAAGAACCTAATAGATATCATAGATTATCTTGAACTAGGTCAGCCCCAAGGTGAGGCCCCTAGACCCCCTAGGCCTTGCATGATGGAAGAAATCAAGCAAGCAATTGCAAAATACACAAAATTCCAAGCTCAGTTCAAACAAATTTGACACAACAAAGAGTAACTAGACCATTTGCTTCAGCTTGAAAAAGAGAGGATTGAGTGGCAAAATAATGAGCTGTTCCAATAGACTCTATGGGAGAGGTTCCCTACCCCTAATACCCATAGACAGGGAGTACCTCTAAGGTAACCTATGCTTGTTTGAGAAATGTCTCCTAGACCTTATCCTACATTGCCTCCATAGCCTCCTATGTCAGAGTAAGACTTATCTCATAGGCCAGATGTAGGGTGTCCATAGTAGGCAGAAACCCCTATTTATATACTGGCTTGAGAGATGCCTTATGGGGCCTACAATGAGCATGAACCAAAAGTAGAGTATTTGTAATGCCTTTTTAAGGTATGGGGGTGACAGGCCAAAACCCCACCTTAGGTTGGAGGATCCTAGACCTCCACTTGAGGATGTGAATAAGAATGAGGAGATCAAGTCATTGGATTCATATAAAGAGCTGCTAAAGTACCTAGAGTCGATAGAGAACAAGACCTCTGGATTTGGATCTCAAAATCCTACTATGTGCCAGTTGCATAGTCAGCCAATCCATCCTTCAGTACCTATGCCTCCCTATCCAGAGCATTATAAGTTGCCACAGTTGGCTATGTTTAAGGGAGAAAAGGATGTGCAGGAGCATGTAACCAAATTTTTGGGTCAGTGTTTTGGCATTCATGATGATGATGCTTTGCTTTTGCAAATATTTGTGACTACCCTTTTAGGACCTACCTCAGAGTGGTTTTAACAGCTCCATAAGCATAGCATTCGTACTTTGGATCAAATTGCAGATGTGTTCCTAGAACGCTTTACCTTCAATACCAAGAGGAAGGTGACATTGGCCAATGTAACCGAGTTGAAGCAATATGATGATGAGTCAATAACAAATTATGGCAATAGGTGGTAGGCCTTGCTCACCAAGCTACCTTGTTTGCTCCCCATGTCAAAGCTGACTCAGATTTTTTCCAAGAGCTACCTAAAGACCATCTCCTTGTTGTTGCAACTACAACAATATACCACTCTTAAGGATGCCCTGGTACAATCTAGGACCATCAAAGAAATCAAGATTCAAGAGGGGGAGATTGTGAAGCCTCACAAAAATGAGTGGAACAAGAATGCCAAGAGCACCCTGGAATAGTCTAAGACAGCAGTAGTGAATCAGGTTTCCCTTAGTGTCCTAGGGCTAGTGCAATCTACGCTGCCTCAAAAGACTAATTATCAAGCCACACACTGGGACTATACTAAGGACAATTAGAATATTCAATGGTAGAATTAATAGCGTCATCCCAAGTGATAGTTTACACCCCTTGTAGAGTCTATGGACTCATTTTTTGAGTGCCTCTTAGTGGTAAATTCGATCAATCTTCCTGAGATTCAACCTATCAACCCAAATGCACCTAGACCCAAAGGGTATAGAGAAGACCTATATTGCAAATTTCATAGGTAAAACAGGCACGATGTGAACATGTGCTACAATTTTAAAAACTTGGTATAGGATATGATCAATAGGAATATCCTTCAGGTGGACAACCCTATCATGCCAAACAACCAGTAGATGGAGATATTTAAGGATATCTTGCCTGCCCATGTAGAGTAGGCCAATCCAGTGCCCCAGATGAATGAGGTTTATCATACCCCCCTTAGTAGGGATACATTGGCATGGTTAGCATCATCACAAGGAATAGGCGATACCCAAGTCTAGCTACACCACCTATGGCTCAGAGTGATGTCCCTTTGACATCACAATAGCCACTGCCTCCTCTACCAAGCCTTCCACCTAGGCCCGTTGCCACCCTCAAGAGTAAGCTCATTCAGAGCTTGATAATGTTTGCCCAACTCTCCATATATGAGCTAATTCAGCAATCGCAACCTCATAGAGAGGCTTTGATGGAGATCCTTAATACCATAGAGCTTCAACCCCAGGAGTCTAACTCCTTCAACAATTTTATGGGTAATGTTAGATAGTGCACTAAATTGGTGATAGTATTTTGAGAAGATGAGCTTAAACCAGTTTCACATGATATGGTGGACCCTCCCTTGCACATCGTTGCATGTGTCAATGGGACACCATAAAAGAGAGATTTTATAGACACATGGTCTTCTAGAAATATCATCACTACAACAACTCTCAAGCACTTGAAGCTCCCGAGATCCCATATTTTTCCATATACATACAACCTTCGAGCCTTTAATGATGCCATATGCTTGATAGTTGGTATGATTGTCCTGCATATTCAGGTAGGAGATAAGACCATCTCAATGCTATGCCACATATTGTAGGGTGATATGGTGTATAATATCCTATTAGGTAGACCATGGATTACGGACATGAAGTGTGTCCCTTAAATTTCTCACCAGTGCCTCAAGTACACCCATGAAGGGCAAGTTCATGTCATCCCTAAGGACCTAAAGCCCTACAAGTACTATAACATGGTGCAATAGATCCCTGAGTCAACATTACCATTGACACACCTAGATTTCCAACCAAATAAATCAAACCAATGTTTGACCCCCTCATCATTGCATGACATACCTTCCTCATCATAGGCACCCCCTTTGATGCCCACTATGCCAATGGAACCATTGTTGAGGAACCTAGGGAATAATCCCATTGATGAGGTACAACCGACCATATCCACCATCTCCATAGAGGAGATACCTAGCCTAGATGATGAAGAGCTACCACAGGTGGTAGAAGATAATTTAGATCAGATATCACTCTCATTACTCTTCTATCCATAGCCTTAGGTGAAAATTCACTTGGCTCCCATCATATTAGTAGAATATATGGTTAGGAAGGTCACAACTACCCCTGCTATAGAGTTAGTGCAAGACATGGGTCGACCCTGTCTTCCCACAGGCACTATCATGCCCCTAGGCATCCCCCCTAATCAAATGAATTTTGTCTATTGGGGACTTGACTACAGCATAAAACCCTACCAATAGTAGGATGAGGATGAAGAGACCTTTGGAGAGTACGTCCACTACTTTTCTAACCCTAACTTCACCTTGAAGTATCTTTACCTATGCAATTGGCATGGTTATGGGTTAGGCTTGTATGAGCAAGGAATGCAAGTTATGTTTCAACCCCAGTAATAGATGCCATATGCTAAGTCAGGGTCAAGACATAACAACCCCCTACCTTTGGATATTTTTTTTGATGGCATGGAGTGCCTATGACTCAATTATAGAGATGAGTTGGCCTGAGATCCCTTTTCTAACCCTAATTGTGTCTACTCACTAGGGTACTATTTCCCTATGCCCTTGGGAGATGATAAACTAGCTCAAGATGGTATCCAATCCTACAATAGAGGTGAAGGTTCATGCACTCTTCCCCATGATGGTGAGGAAGAAGATCTAGGGTCCCCTTATGAGTGGACATCAGATGATGAGTTGGACTATGGGGTCACACCGATTGACTTTGATAGTTTTGATGGAGAATACGCGTAGATCATCCCTTGGGATGAGAATGATGATTACTTTCTATGCCTATTCCCATTACAAGAGCCCATTTGGCGGTAGCTTCTACCTCATGAAGGGTAAGTTCATCTAAAGCCAAATCGACCACCACCTATCATACCACCACCTCCTCAGGTCATACTGCATCCAGAGGTCCATGGTCACCACCAGCCACCTAGGGGAAATTATCCATCCATCAATATGATTTCCATAGATTTGTTCAAGCCATTATGAGATCTAAATAATCCATCAAAGCTGTTGCACCTCAACTTGGGGGTAATTGAATTTTATTGGGGAGATTAACCCCCATCACCTTCTAAGTGTTGGCCCTGTGATGAGATGCTATAGTTATTTCGCTTCTCTTCAGGGCTATCCCATGATGTCTTCCATGCTAAGGAGGAACTTGATGTTCCCATTGATGATATAAATCTAGTGGATGACATCCATTTGATCCTTAACCCCCACCAGCTATAGGAGGGGTCGCATATGTCAATCGAGCCTACAATTGATGTAGATATCGGCTCAAACCCAAATAATCCATAGTATATCAAGCTGGGGGAAAGCCTATCCCTCGAGGAGCAATCCAATTACATAGCCCTTCTCACTAGGAAGAAATAAGCTTTTGCATGGTCCTATAAATACATGCCAAGACTTAATCCAAATCTAGTCGCCCATAATCTGACACTTGACCCTAAGTCCAAGTCTGTCAAGCAAAATCTTGGAAATATGCATCCAATAGTGGACTTGATGGTCAAAGACAAGCTACAAAAGTTGTTGGATGCCCAATTTATCATTTTTGTATACTATCTACCATGGTTGTCCAACATGGTTCCCATCAAGAAACCAGATGGGAGCATTCACATTTGCACTAATTTTTGAGACCTAAAAAAAGTGAGTCCTAAGGATGACTTCCCTTTGCCAAGCATCAACACCCTGGTAGATGCCACAATGGGCCACATAATGTTATCATTTATGGATGGTTTCTCTAGGTACAATCATATTTGTATCAACCCAAAGGACCAACTCAAAATGGCATTCAAAATGTCCTGGGGGACATTTTGCTATAAGTTCATGCCCTTTGGCCTTAAAAATACTGGTGCCACCTACCAGTATGCCATGACATACATCTTCCACAACCAAATGCATAAAATTCTAGAAGATTACATGGATGACTTATTGGCTGAATTATTATTACGCCATGAGAATATTGAGGTCTTGAGCAAAGTATTATACCGCTTCATTGAACATAACATGAGACTGAACCCCAAGAAGTGCATCTTCGGCATCACATCTGGAAAGCTCTTGGGATTTATCATCTCTAAGTGATGCATTGAAGTGGAACCAAATAAGTTCAAGGCCATTCTTGAGATGCCTCCCCCAAAAATGATCAAGCAACTTCAAAATATACAGGGCAATATCACGTCCATCAAGTGCTTCATAGAGCAATTGTCGGACAAGTGTCACCCCATGAACAAGTTGTTGCACAAGGGGGTCGCATTCCATTGGGGTGACAATTTTTAGGAGGTCTTTGACACAATAAAATAGTACCTGGCTTCATTGCCAGTTTTGGCACCACCTAGGCTAGGAGTATCATTTTGCTTATACATATCAACCACTGAGATTGCATTGGGCACCATGTTAACCCAGAATAATGAATTTCATAAGGAACAGGCTACTTACTATCTCATCTGCACCCTTGTCAGTTATGAGATTAAGTAGGCATACATTGAGAAATTATGCCTAGTGGTGGTTTTCACCACCAAGAAGCTATGACATTACATGCTTAGAAATACCATATATGTTGTATCTAAAGAGAATCCATTACGCTCCATGATGAGTCACACTTATCATAGTAGTCACACAACAAAATGGATCATATTGTTTATGGAGTTTGACCTTGAGTTTGTTGGAAAAAAACAAATTAAGGGTTAGGTCATAGCTGATCAACTCATAGAGGCTCCTCTTCAAGATGATCATCCTATTAACATGGACCTTCTCGATGATGGGGTCTTCCAAATATTAGAATCGCCAGATTCTTACAAGCCTGAGGCACAGGTAGACATGGCATATTTTTTTGTCTCCAAATGCGAGCAAGGGGGTGGTGTAGGAATCATTTCTTTCATACTGTCCCATACCCCTGTCATTTAAACTTGATTTCCCATGCAACAACAATAATTTTGAGTACAAGACCCTGATCATAGGCCTTCAGATGGCTGTCACCATGAAAATAAAAAAGCTCAACATTTTCGATGACTCCTTGCTCATTGTTAACAAAGTCAAGGGGATCTTCCAATGTAAGTGCCTAGTCCTACAAGCCAACAAAGCCCTTGTGGATAAATTCCTAGCAAAATATGAATGGTATAACATCGAGGCACTCCCTCGATCATCTAATAATTTTGTGAATACAATGGCCTCTCTAGGGCCCTTGGTCCCGCAAGACCTTATGGATCAAATGACTACCATCTAGGTCAAAATGCTCTCGTAATCTATGATGGAGCATGAGAACAATCAAGTCATGTCAAAATTCCACTTGATTTAAATTGAACCTCATCAGGAGATATTCTCGCATATTCATGAATTCTTGAACTAGGTCTATTGGGGGACTTTGTTCCCTCAATCCCATTTTGATAGTAGCACAATGTAGTTCTTACAAGTTCTTTCCCAGTCAGCTTTTTCTACGGATGAACTTCGATAGGGATAGGTCGTTCATGCGCTCAAGGCTTCTTCATAATAGGATTGGTCAACACAAATTAGGGAATACCTAAAGCTTGGTAACCTCTCTCCTGGACTATCACACACCACTAAAAGAACATTCAGATGGAAGGCAACAAAATATTTCTTGCTAGGAGACATTTTGTATCATCAGAGCTATGAAGGGATCCTCCTTCACTGCTTAGAGCATAAAGAGTTGACTTGGGAAATCGCCCAAGAACACGATGGTACATGCGATGGCCATTTTAATGACATGGCCATCACCAAGTGCATTCTTCACATGGGCTATTATTGGCCAAATTTAGAGTGATATTATTGTGCATATGTGAGGAAGTGTGTGAAGTGTTAGCATCATGTTAATTTGATACATGTATCTTCTCAGGCCTTGCAACCGATCCAATCAGGATGGTCAATTTCATAGTGGGGGTTGGATTTAATTGGGAAAATCTCCCTCGTGTCCTCGGATTGTCACACATTTTTCATAACAACTACTGAGTATTTCACTAAATGGGTGGAAGCAATTCCCGTTACCACTATGACGGGACCCCGCATAGTGGAGTTCCTATTACATAATTTCATTTGTTGTTTTGGTATTCCATCCAAGATTATTTTGGATAATGGGACATCATTTAAAATCAAAGATGTGCATGCTTTGAAAGCAAAGTATAATATCCAACATAGTTTTTTGACACCCTACTATCCACAATCAAATGGGCAAGCAAAGGCCTCTAACAAAACATTGATTGCCATTCTCAAGAAAACTATTAGAGAGAGTCACACATATTTGCATATACAAATGCCTCTTGCTCTATGGGCCTATCACACTAGTATTCGTACACCCACTGAGGCTATTCCATTTTCACTAGTGTATGGTGCCAAGGTGGTCATGCCTCTAGAGCTTGAAATACCATTGTTGCACATATCCATGTAAGAGTTCATCAATGATGACACTACATAGTAGGCTCACCTATATTAGCTTACGCTACTTGATGAACATCGTATTAATGCTCTCGAGCACCTGCATGTTTATCAAGAGTGACTTAAGAGAGCCTATAATATGAAAGTCCACCTAAGAGACTTTTAGGTTGGTGACCTCATTCTAAAGGAGAACCAACCAAAATCTATTTTGCCACCCCATTTGAGTGATAATATGAAAGTATTTATCACCTAGCCTCCCTTTAAGGTATCGAGGAACCTGAACCCTTGAAAATCCTTCATTTGTGGCCATTGCATGCCTAGCATAGGATGGAACACCCCAAAATGCTCCAAGGGTGCATATACCATGCTTGGTCAACCTAAAATTCTCCTAGATGGTCTAGAACCATCTAGGTCATGCCAAAATGCTCCAAGGATGCCTATATCTTGCTTGGTCAACCTAAAATGCTCCTAGGCAGTCTAGAACCATCTAGATCACCCCAAAATTCTCCAAGGATGCCTATATCTCGATTGGTCAGCCTAAAATGCTCCTAGGTGGTCTAGAACCATCTAGGTCACCCCAAAATACCCCAAGGGTGCATATACCCTGCTTGGTCAACCTAAAATGCTCCTAGGTGGTCTAGAAATGTCTAGGTCACCCCAAAATGCTCCAAGGGTGCCTATACCCTGCTTGGTCAACCTAAAATTCTCCTAGGTAGTCTAGAACCTTCTAGGTCATCCCAAATGCTCCAAGGGTACCTATACCCCACTTGGTCAACCTAAAATACTCCTAGGCAGTCTAGAACCATCTAGGTCACCTAAAAATGCTCCAAAGATGCCTATATCCCACTTGGTCAACCTAAAATGCTCCTAGGCAGTCTAGATATGTCTAGGTCACCCCAAAATGCTCCAAGGGTACCTATATCTAGCTTGGTCAACCTAAAATTATCCTAGGTGGTCTAGAACCATCTAGGTCACCCCAAAATGCACCAAGGGTGCCTACATCCTACTTGGTCAACCTAAATACTCCTAGATGATCTAGAACCATCTAGGTCAACCAAAAATCCCCAAAGGCATCCATAAGCCCTTTGGTCCCCCCAAATGCCCCAATGGCCCCCAATAAGCTCATTGGTCACATGTACATATATATCAATCAAAAATCCAAAAACATTATCAAAATATCAAAAATACAAAAATATTGCATCGCATTGCATTTCAAAAACATCATCAAAATATCAAAAATACAAAAATATAGCATCGCATCACATTGCATCCCATTGCATTCTATCATCACTTGCATTTAGGCATACTCATCATTTGCACTTTACATTTTAGAGTTTCTCATGCATGTCTAGCACCATGATGGTACAATACTTATCGCTCAAAATCAATGTCATGAAAATAAGCATAATTCAATGTTGCAATTGTCCATTTTCACCCACATTTTTCATATTTCATATCATTTGTTTTAGAATGTCATTAGGGTTTTGGTCACTCAACCATTTCTAGCTTCTCTTTAGGTTTTGTAGAAAGCTAGCTTGATTTTTAGGAGGTAGAGTCTTGCATGTATTATGCCTTGTGTACATCAAATCCCAAACACAGTTAAACATTAATAAATCCTAGTTTTGCACAAAGAAAGTTGAAATCCATGAAGTGGTATAGGGTACTTTAAGTGAAAAGGTCATACTACTCATCCCCCTATGCAAATGGTTCAAGAATGCTGAGATTTGGTAAAAGGACAAGCATATTCCCTACACAATTCCCCAAAATAAACTATGGTTTTCACCATTATCAAAAATCCCAATTCCCACAAATCCCCAAATTTCAATATCAAAATCCAAAAATCAAAGAAATCACAAGTTCAAAAAGCAAAAAATCAAAAGCAAAGTCAATAGTGGTTTTCACCACTAATCCCAAATCCCAACTCCCAAATCCCTTGCTCAAAGAAAAAAAAACTTCAAAATAAACAATGATTTTCATCACTACACATGAGCAAGTATCCCAACCAAAATGAAGAAAAGAAGGGAGTCAAAATTGAATCCCTAGAACTCTCCTAATTTGGAAAACCATAAGGTGATCCTCATTACGGGTTTGGTGGATAGCCTATCTATAAATGGTGGTATCCTTACGCATGACGATATGTCTACCACATTAGCTTTTGGGCATGTGTGTAGACCAATGTTTGCATGTGGATGAGCTAGCTTTGGTAACCTAGATTGCCTAGTGGTCTAGTCCTACTAAGTACAAAACCTAGGATGGTGGCATTCATTGGGTAATCCTTAGTATGTTTGGTTGAGAGCCTACTTGGCACTGGCGATATCCTTATGCATCTCACAAGAATGAAATCACTTGCACACATAGGGATATGAAGTACATTGGTCATCCTAGCAGATTCATACCTTGTCAAAAAGTCTTGCATTGATCAAATCAGCTAGAGTGTTTGAGTCTCATAAAAACCTCATCTACATTCTTTGCACATATCATCTCATTTACTCCATTTCACTACATTAAAATAATGGTTTCACATTTCCATTACAAAAACAAAAAAAATAATAAAAAACAAAGAGCGTTAATGCATTTTGTACAGTCTATAGTGTTCACATAGTATGTCAAATCATTAGCCACAATCCATGTTTATCAATCACTCAAATATTTCATCTCACTGTGCATCCATGCATATAGATAGTTGCAATTCCAATCAAATAAAATTACATATACATACATGATATCTATCTATCACCATCTCATTGCATCCATATGCATACATACTAAGCATCTAACCTATAAGCATAAATTATTACACACATTGCATTCATACAATAAAATAATAAACGAAACACATGATGATCATAATAAAATTTCATATATATATATATATATATATATATATATATATATATATATATATATATATATAATTTTATATCGGGGAAAAAAGAGTACATCATAGTTTCCAAAAATTCTCGTAGGCTACAATGAAATGGGTCCTCAGACCTCACAAGGCCAAACAAAAACAAAACCCCAAAAATAGTCCCATGAGTCTATGTCACCATGATCACACAAGATCGATGCTATGACTCACACTACCCCTAGTGGTATGGGTCCACTGGGACCCCCCATGCCTGTTGCCACCAACCCTGTTCTCCCTCTGCCTAGTAGAGGATTGCACCATCTCACTCTATTGAGACTGGTGTGATCTACTAGACTCTCCATCATCCGGTACGTGCCCTCCAAGGCACACCACCTCTATCTTCATTTGATCCATGTATCTTTGTCTCTGCTGCTTCCACACCTGGTAGGTCTCTACCACTGACTATAGGTGCAATACCTCAGCCCACAACCTCTCCATATCCCCGATGCTGGATCCCTCCTACCTCATGATTTGAGCCCTCAAATACACCTGTAGGGAGGATATCTCAACTTGGTCCTCCTGAGTCTATTCCTATAGGATATCTCTCTCCCGTCTAACCCTATCTAACTCAGCCTGCAACTCCACAGGCTAGTCACCTTGTACACCCTTCGGTGCCTGCACCCTAGGGTCATTTACTGCCATGTCATCACCCTAATCTCCCAAGTCTAGGATATCTCCTTGATCATCATCCTCTACCTGGTCCTTCCCTAGAGCATCTGACATCACCTCATCTACCTCCCCAACTACCTTTCATCCTAGGGTCCCTATACCTTTCCACTAGAATATCACCTACCATGAGTCATACTCCCCTATCATCCTAGTGTCATCCATGTCTGGAACATCAACCACAAGATCTGACTCCTCACCCACCTTCTCCATCGTAGGCCAGGATAACATATACTCATCCCCATGGTACCGATACACTATCAGCTCCCTAAGAAACCCTTATCACAACCCAAACTACAATATGACTTGAGAAAATGGGAAGTACTCCTGATCGGTCCCATGCTAGGCGATCAACCATATACCCTACCTCACCCACTGGAGTTGCTCTCCAGCATCAGCCCAGATTGGAAAATACCTATACGGTTTCCATTCCACCTGTCCTGGTGTCAGGTGAGAGAATATATCAGCGTAGTGATATACATCACCTATGAATCACTGACTCTACCCTCTCTCCTATGTCATCTACCATAGGATACCATATCCTATATTTCGATCCAATAGATGTGTCTGGGTTGACCAAGGTAAGCCCTATGGTCACCCCAAAACTATGTGCTACCATCCCCAACATTGCAACAAGAAATTGAACCCTAAGCCCTTTTGCCTTTGATAGTGGATCTCATACAAATCATGATAGAGTTGTGCAATAATGGTATTCCTCGATGCCATCACCAATGGCTCCTCCGTAGTGAACCCTACCAAGGAAAACACTAGCTCTAGTAGGTTCCATGGGAACCTAGCTCCTAATGAGTCTGGGAGGAGCATATTGGAGATGAGGGTCATCAACAATGTATGCCTCACCCCCAACACCTCCTCTTCATACCAGTACCCCACCAGTATACCTCCAGTCTGGCATTCCAACTTCACTGCATCCACATCCTCCCTGAAGTACCTCCTCAGCACTGCATCCCTCAGGTTGCGATGTGATGATAAAATGGGTCTCCCCTCTATTGGAATCCTCAAAATATGGTAGACGTCCTCTAACATCACCATCATCCCTCTCATCGATATATGGAAGGTGTTGGTGCACGGGTCTCATAGGTTAATAAATGTAGTCAAATAAGCTTGGTCGCCTATCACAGGATCTAATTGAGTAACTTGCTTGAGCCCTTGGGTATCAAGCCATTCCCAGTAAGCCTTATTCAAGGCATCCCGTGTGGTCTCGAAGAGCTTCAATTTGTGATACCAGCTCATCACCTAACAAAACAAAAGATAAAACAAATAAAAACATCAAAAACAAGAAAACAAAAAGAACAAAAAAAATAATAGGTATTACACTTGTAATAAGCGAGGTCACTTGAGTTAGCATGTACCTTCTTCGCACTAGCCCCTTCATTGGATGCCCCTACTTGCTGAATCATGATGATGTAGGATGATTTTGACAGTGCTTCGCTATGCAAAATCACTCTCCTCCTCCTCACCTCTCAAACTGCAAAAGAAAACATGCAATAATGAGCCCAAAATTGGTTTTTGAAGCTTATATAGGCCTACAATAGTCCTATTCACCCCAGGGTAGGGTGAACACACTTCTGGCCATTCGTTCCACCTTGGTATGAATACAAAATTTGTATTTGCTCCACCCCAAGATGAATATAGGGTTCATAGGTCAAAACAGCTCCAAAATGCACCAAAAGGGTCCAAAAACCCATAAAAATAACTCTATTTTGGTCAAATTTTTGTAGTAATCAAGAGGCAAATAATAACACTCCTGTATTCTTGGAAAAAACCTAAATTTAACCCCTAATAAGGAAACCATGGCTGGACCGCCCCATGGGAGTGAGGTTTTTCATTCCTTCCTCTAGGAAGTAACAAAGAAAAGGGCTCAAAACCCGCTAAAAATGAGTCACATCTGATGGAATTCATTTAGGGTCAAGATGGAATACAAATTTTTCATGGATGCATGGATAAGTTATTACTTTACTCCCTAAGAAGGCCATTGTGGCTTGACTGCCCATGAGAATGAAGTTTTCAACTTCTTGCTTCCATGAAACCCCCATAACATCATTCAAATATTTTCATTTTGTGCTATTTTTCAATGAGTACAACTAAAGGTTACCTTAACAATAGTCATCTAGGTCAAGTGACTCATCGCTTTTCTCATGATTCATTCCCTCATTGAATCATCACTTGAGGGGGTAGTCATACTCAAGTCAAATCAATAAGCACACACTCAATCATGCAAATTGTGTTCTTCCAATGAATCTTTGACAAAGACAATCATGCTCATGCTTGGGGTAGTAAACAAGCACAAATTATTAAATTAAAATGCTCAAAACTGATGGCATCATGGAGACATAGGCCTTGCATTTTAATGATAGATAATGTCTAAGCTAAATCAAGTTCCTTAGCCCGTCAAAAGCAAGGATTCAAGGATGCATTCTCTTTATAGGATTGGGGCATCTAAAGTTGGTTATGTGTAGACACCTAAAATGCATTATGTCAAGGGTGACTACTCATATGGACATGCTACAAGACCATATGGAAGATCTTGGATAGACTCCAAGATAGAGCAGTGGTTCTAACCACTCAATTTGGGCTCCTTGGCCTAATTAGTCTAAACCGTAACCTAGACCTATGGTCTAATGGTTGAACCATGGCTAAGACCTACGGTTTACAGTCTAGACCGTAGTTGTGACCTGTGGTCTTAACTGAAGTTTAGTTGGCCTTCATCCAAGCCAAATCGGTTGGAACGACCATTTGGTCTAGAAGAGGGTGATTGAAGGATGAAAGATGCCAGAATCTTCCATTCAAACTGTCCTAACCACCCCTTCTTGATATTGGCTTCTCCATGAAGCCACCCCTAGCCCTAGGGACATGCTATAAATACTCCTTCAATTTGGGGAGAAGATATAGATGATTTGTATGGTGGGAAATGGGGGAATTTTTGGTAGAGTTGATTGATCAAAAGAGCAGCAAAGCCCTATCGAATTGCATACTAAACACATGCATTTGAGAGCTACTTTTCCAATACTCTAAAGATCAATTAGTCATGGATGCCCTAGGTGCCTAGGAGGATCAAGAAATGCAAATTCGGGCAAACAAAGGCCCATCACAGTGATTTGACCGCAAAATCTGTCATAAGGACATCAAAGGTGACCCTTGAACATCAATTGGACAAGGAGATCAAGCTCACTACCCCTAATATTGAGGGTAAGCCTATCAGAGTGCTAACCATGGCTGTCAACCATGGTTTATAGTGCAAACCGCTCATTCGAGCTACGGTTTGCAATCGGTGAAATATTTCCTTACTGTTTCTTTTATAGTGCACTTAATTAGGTTAGATTAAGCATTTTGATAGCTTATTTCATGTTTTAGAGACACTGACCGGTTCAATTAGGGTTTTACATGAGTTCTTGTCATTTGAGAAACTTTGTACTAATCTCATGTTTCCATGAATCATTTTATGCAATTAGTCTATTAGATAGAGAGTAGTACTCTTCATTTCTATGTTTCAAGCAATCTTTATGAATTTGGTATAAGTATAGCATGCTTTGATCATTTTCTTGATTTCATTAGTGTTGTAGCATCTTTATGTTCACATTCCTCAAAGGGCCTCATCATGAGAGGTTGCCTATGCTATTAATGCTTTTGTGTTGTTTCTTGACCGCAGGAAAGCAGGTTCAAAGGAGAGTCAATCATCTAATTCCTTCCTCAACGTGAAGAAGAGGGTCAAATCCACCCTAGAGTAGTTCGTGTCACCCTACAAAGGCGCATTGAGCATCACACCTATCTTGAAGAGGATTACAATCACAAGAAACCCTATTGTAATATTGTATCAACGTGATTATCCCTAAGAGGGACGTAATTGTAACACAAATTGGACTTCATGAATAAATAAAGTGTTTATCATACATCTTGTTGTCAATTTTATCTTTTATGCATGTTGCTTATTCATTTACTATTGCAATAATGGGATTCTCGCCTCGGGTGTGAGCCTTTCTGGTGGTTACAGATGGTGATCACGATGGAACTCCGCATTTTATGCCCTTGATTTTTAACCCATGTGTTTTTTTGATATCAGGTGCAAACCGCAAATGATAGTTGCGATCTAATTATTGGCCCGCAGTTGCAACCCACGGTTCATACTGCAGCCCGTAGACCCAACCTACAGTTTACAATAGACACAATAGACAACAAAGGGATAAATCTCCATTAGATGAGGATCTGAGGTAGGTCCAATTTTTAGTCTCTGTCTCTATTCTTACTTCTTGTGTTTTTCTAGAATGCATAAAACAAAATTTAATTAGGACATATTAAGAAAAAGGAAAATGAATTAAGTCCTAGATTAGCATTCTATTTTTGCATCATTAGAAAGGTGTTGCTAGGAACAACGGATATCTGATTGTAGTCCGCCCTAGAATACAATGTGCTTGATAAATATTGTGTGTCGGTTTGCATGTTTGAGGCCCGATTAGAGGCCATTCATCATTATAATATGCATTGTCTGAAATAGCATCTACATTAATTTGCATTCTCTGAATTTGAAATGTTCTTTCATTTTGCATATCATATAGAGAATGAGCATGAGTGCTACATGATGCATTTATTTTTGTACAATTAAAAAGAACCACACACACCATGAAACACTTAAATGCTAGTGAGTTGGGCTTGGCATCCAACCACTAGTAGGGTTCAATGATGGTGGACGTAACTTCCATCCGTTGGTCCAAATCCTATGAACCCTTGATATATAGACCAATACCAGATCCAAGAACCATCCGTAGCTTAGAAAATTTTCATGTACTCCTCTTCAGAGGGTATAACGCTGACTCAGGTGAGATTGGGTGAGGATCTGGCAGGACCTATGCTCCTTGTCTGGGTGTGGGCTTCATTACCACACACGAGGGATTTACGTGACTTGGATTTCATAGCCAAGTTGTCAAGCTATGAGCATATAGGTGAAATCCATTAAACCAAGAATAAAATCCAACAAGTTTTACAAAAACACGATAAGAGTTTCTACAACTGATACAACACATATTGAAAACACATCAAACAGTTTAGGGCTCAAATTTTAAAATATAAAGGAGATAATCACATTGTTTACTTTGTATGCTTATTTATTGCTTAATTCATCAAGATAAGGCCCTCCTTGAGGCCACAATTTTTAGTAAGAGAGGAAACCTCTCGAGTCTTGTTTAGTCGGTTCATCATGACGACTAGGCATGATAGAGCTCAATCACAAGCTAATGAGTCAGAGAGTTCATGGAGGGGATCTGAACGCTCTCGATGTTCTCCTAAGGATATTTTAAACCTCATACACCTCCTTTCTAGGCATCGCACTCATTGTGCACCTGAGGATCCAATCCTCCAAGCGTGACCTTCTGAGAGTCATCGTGAGCTCCCTTCATCATGCAGGGGGTTCACCCATACAGATCATGGGGTTTCTTCACATTTGGTGAGAACCCAAGTCCCTAGGTCTCTATCTAAGGAGATAGAGAGTCATGGATCGTACTCCATGAGTCAGTCCTATAGGGAGTCTGAGTCTCATGCAGCCCATGAGAGGTAACTACTCCAAGACCAATTGGAGGAAGTGCACTATCAACGTAAGCGCCTAGAGCATGAGGCCACAGAAGAAAGAGAGCGCATCAACAAAGGTTGGATGAGCTCCAATAGTGTGAGGAGAGGATTTACCAACAGAAAGCATGTGAAGAACAATCATGTGAGGTAATTCTCAAAAAGAAGCTCATACCTAGAGTGTTTAGGCAACAAGTCAACATGATGCACCCAGTGCATCGTCAAGAGTTACCACTTAAGCAAGTAGATAGCCATGCTTCTAGATAGATAGACATGCCTTAGGTTATCGAAGAACAATCGAAAGAGACATCTAGGGATCCCATGCGTAAGCGTGAGGTCGAGAGTAGTCAAGTCCGACAGGTGAGCAGTGTCAACGCTCGAAGGTCATCACAATCCTTGGGGCATATATAGTCTATTCCACCATATAAGGAACCTGTGATTACTTTCCATAAATAGGAAGTCAAACCTGTCCCTGTCTAGGAATCTAATCCTCCATTGCATATCATAGCGAGGATACAACAAATTGCATATAAGTGAGTGTTGGTGGATACAGGATCATCGATTAATATCATTACCACCTCAGCATTCAAGCATCTCAAAATTCCACTTTCTCACATCAAGGAAACAAATTTCATATTGCAAGCCTTTAATGATGTGGAATCCCCTACAGTAGGCACAATAGTCCTCCCCATCGAGGTGGGATGAAAGATCATTCCTACATTGTGCTACATTTTAGAGGGATCAAGACAATATAATCTGCTACTTGGTAGACCGTGGATAAGAGCCATGGAGTGCATACCATCAATAGTGCATCAGTGCATTAAGTACACTCATGGAGGTAAAGTTCATGTAGTTGAAGCGGACCCAAATCCCTTCAAGTATTGTAATGCAAGTTAATTTGGATGAGCCTATCCAAAGTGTGGATGCAGCTTCAGACATGGTGTTGGAGTTACCATCCCCACCGCTATCACCTGTGGAGTCACCTACAACCCCTGCACTCTCGACACCACTTAGCATGGAAGGATTAATGAATGCCCTTATGAAGTTTCTCACAGCCACTTCGGAGGTATCATTAGAGGATATTCACACTCCTATCAAGGAGGAAGAACCTAGCATGGTCATGGATGCACCCAAGTGTATCACACCCTCTTCATCCATCATGACACCAGATAGTTCTTACGAGGACTATGGTGAATACGAAGAGATTATGGAGGCTAGTATTATGATGCTACCCACCATAGAGTCCACTAAAGATTTAGGTCAGCTTTTCATCGAGTCTCCACCTGTGGATCCTATCCCGGAGACATCGTATGAGCATGAGGAAGGTTTAGTTATCACAACTGAAATAGAACAACCTCAGTATGTGGATGAATTACCCACGATGCATGAAGTTGTGGAGTTTTCTCATGAGTTTGTGGGGATGGTCGACATTAGGCCAGATGATCAAATGATTCTTAATCACATAAAGTAGGAGATGGGGGAATCCAGTGGTGTTTCCACATTGCTAGGGCCAAAAATTTTGAAATTGGTCACTCCTGACTCATTTCTCAAGGTGCCATATCGAGAGCACAAAAAAGTAGGTTCCTCACATCATATTGGGGGTACTAAAAGTGACACAGTTCAACACAACAAAGTGAAACAAGAGCTTGAGCTGAGTCGTATGCATGAGCATGTGGATAACATTGATGAAGTGTATCATCAAGAAGCATCCACATCAACTCAAGTGAAGGAAATAGGTGATTTGCAATTACCTAATGGATCCATAGCATCCACTTTTCTATTTCCTTCAAATGACAAAGGTATTTTGAATCAGTCATTGGAAATACATATGAATTCTTTGTCAGTCTTGCGATCCATTTTAAGCCATCTAGAATGGATGGAGCATCGAATGGATGAGCAAGATAAGGCATTGCATTTTATCAAGAACTGGATTGAAAATTTGGAATTACAAAAGCAACCCTTGCCTGAGGATGAATCGCTTCCTGTGCAAGTACAGGAAAAACCTCAGTGAAAGCAAAAGCCCATGCGACCAACCCCACCATTGGATTCTCAAAGCAAACCAATGTGGGGCAAGAGTCCAAAATAGTCATAGCATAATGGGACTCCATTACAAGAGTCTATGTCTGATATCTTTTAGAAGTTGCAAGAGGCTAAGGTCATCACCTTGCCTAATGTCATCCCTTTGAACCCAAATAGAGTTAAACCTATGGGTTATAGGGAGCATCACTACTATCTCTACCATCGAATAGAGGGTCATGACATTCGATATTATCATGAATTTAAGAGTGTGGTGCAAAATTTGATAGATAATGGGGTTTACCATGTAGATGGTTCTCTCAGAGTGCCCCAATATGATGAAGTGGAGGCTATGCCTCTTCGTGAATGACCTCGGAGTCATCAGTCGCCTCGTAGGCCCAATAGGCTAGTGCAACGAGTAGTTTCATTTCAGATGACTACTCTAACTTTGTTTCAAAAGTTACATGAGGCACATGCATTCATATTGCCTGAAGTTAAGCGTAGGGCATCCAAAACTGGGTCACCTGATAGAGGTCCCTTTTGTGTGTATCATCGAGTGCATGGACATGACATTCAGAGTTTCCAGTCATTTAAGAGGGTCATCGAAGACCTAGTCAAATGGGATGAGATCTATGAGGATGGCTCTCTCGTTCACCCGTGTCGAAGCATAGGCACATCGATGAGGTCCAATATTCACCTAGGGGAGTTGAGTTCTGTCACTCTTCCTAAATAGGCTGATTACTTTTCAGTAAATAGCATGCACATTGGGGGTCTTCAAGGTAGCATACCTTTCCCACCAGCCATGCCATATTCGATAAGGAAAAATGAGGAATTTAGAGGTATTTCACCTCCCTCACCATTGTCGAATGGCACACTCACTAGGGGTATATAGGGCAGCATGCCCTTCCCAAAAGGCTTCGAGAGTTGCTGGTAACTTCTCGGTCATCCTAAAAGGCTCCAAACACTTTCATTAGTGGTTTGGTCAAGTAAAAAAAGCTCCAAAGGCATCTATAAGCCCTTTGGTCAACCTCAAAAGCTCCGAGGGTTTGGTCAAAACCGCTCGGTCATCCCAAAAGGCTCCAAGGGTCCCTAAAACCACTTGGTCGTGTCAGTCAAAAGCCTCAAGGATTTTCTTGTAATCGCTCGATCATCCTAAAAAGCTCCAAAGGCATCTGTAAGCCCTTTGGTCAAATGCAAAAGGCACCAAGAGTTTCTGAAAAACTACTTGGTCAACCCCAAAGGCTCCAAGGATTCTCAAAATCTCTTGGTCATCCAAATGCCCAGGTTTGCAAAGGCCCAAGGATTCTCAAAATTGCTTGGTCATCCCAAAACACCCCAAAGGTACCCATAATCCCTTTGGTCAATCCTAAAAGCTCCAAGGATTCCTAAAAATCACTTGGTCAATCTAAAGGCTCCAGAGGCATGTACTCGCCGTTTGGTCAATTATGAGGCTCAAAACCCATAAAAATTATAAAATCAATAAAATCCAAAAAAATTGGTAAAGCATAAAATCCAAAAACATTTGCATTTACATTTGAATTTTGCATTTTCATTTTGCATTCACTCATGCATCCACCGCATTACTGCATTGCATATAGGCATTCGTCATTCGTTGCACTCCGTAATAGAAGGCATTTGTGTTTTTCAGTCTTAAAAATGATGCCACGTTTGTGTTTAAATCATGCATCTCTACATTTATCATAATCCATCATTCATGTGAGTAATTGTGTTTTTCAACACAACCTATAATGTTGCTATGGAGATATACTAGGGTTTTTTGGTCACTCAGTCATACCTAGTAGTCTTATCAAGAGTTGGTAGAAAGCTCGCTTTGCTTTTGTAGCTAAGGTTCAGTTAGTATAGCCCTTAGCATATCAGAAGCCTATCACTAATCAAAAAATTTAAACAATCCTAATGAGGACTAGGGGAAGATGAAATCCATGAAGTAGGACCAGGTATCCTGAAGTGAAAAGAGTTATTCTTGCTTATCCCTCTGTGCGGACGATATGGGAAATGTTGGCAGTTGGCAAAAGGACAGGTTAGTTCCCTATTCAGAATCCCTTGCTTACGATAAAATGAGCATATACCAAAGAGATATCCCATATCAATCCTCATGATTGATACCCTAGATCGATATCATAGTTCGACTCCCTAGAGTGATATCCCATATTGATATCATCAGATCGATATTCTCAATCGATATACCAGAAATAGTTTTTCCAAGTAAATCTCCCCAAAGGAAATTTTCTGAAGAAGATTATCAAATGTAAATGCCAAAAAGTGAAGATCAAAAAATAGGCTTAAATCAAAGTTCAAAGTGAAGATCAAATGAAGATCATAAATCAAAAGTTCGAGCGGAGATCAAATGAAGATCCAAAATCTAGTTCAAAGAGAGATCAAATGAAGATCCAAAGACAGTTCAAAAAGAAGATGGAATCGACTCCCTTGCTTCACTACATATGAGCAAGTATCCCAAAAATTGAAGGATAGAAAGGAATGAGCCTGAATCCCTAGAATTGTCAGCACTACTGTACCTTACGCATGATGATATGTCTGACGCATTAGCACCTCGCTTATGAACAAGACCAATGTTTGAATGTGGAAGAGCTAGCTTCAGGTGTCCTGCATTGCTTAGTGGCTTAGTCCAACTAAAATCTAAACTTGAGATTGGATAAGACATTTGTGGAACCCCTATCTTAGCAATGGGCTGAAAGAATCCCGCTTGACATCAGGGAACGCTCGTGTCTTATCTTAAAATATTCATTTGCACACACAGGGATAATGAATAGTTAGGGTCTATCCTAGCAAAATCCTTTTATCTCAGAAGTCTAGTGTGGTTAGTATGCAACTTTTGATAAGTTTATTAGGGTGTTTGAGTATCACGGAAAACCTCAAAATATCTCTAAAAAGCAACAAATGCTACAAAAGCATAAACCAGTAAATGGTAAAAGTCATTGCAAATCATCAAATTTCAAAGTATCCAAGAAGCGATACATCATTGCATAAAGCACAATCAAGATATAGGATAGATACCGGATAAATATCAACAATGATGTTTAGACGACCACTGACTATATCATGCATATCATTCAAAGTGTGAAGAAATAAAATAGAATGACATATTATCTCATTCACATCATGCAGCTTCATACCATTACATTTCATATATGGGTGATTAATTGATTAAATTCTTATCTTAAGGATTTTCAATTATAGTCATGATTTTTACACATCCTGTGGTGTCATCCATTAGATTGATAAATACATATCGCATTCATTCCTTATGTTTTAAGTGATTAAAGCATACATGTTCATTTACATTAGAATAACATCATGTAAATAAAGCATTTCCATAAAATAATGCATACAATGAAGCAATATCAAATATGCATTAAAATAAACCATAGAATCCATATAAATACATATGGATCATATCATATAAATATGTGTCCAAATGAGTACATAGGGAGTATGCAAAAATTCCCGTAGGCTACAATCATGTAGGTCCTCGACCTTACACCAAAAATGATGATATATCAAAATGTAGTCTGTGCTATAAAAGCCCTAGATCTGTCCTGCTCCCCCTGTACTGGAGCTCTCGCCTCCTCCCTCAGTGCTATGCTCAGGATCCTACTTTTCCTGCTACCCTACTGACTATTGTGGATCCTACTGAGCACCTTGAGTACCACCTAACCCGAAGAGGCCTAGCACTCGTCCAACTGCCCCCTGAGTGATGGGCACCTCTGTGCACCAGGACCTATGGCTGGATGTGGTAGTAGACTACCCTACCTCCCTAGTCCTGGTATGACTGCTGTCACCATGTGTACTAGAGGACCTATGTGTCCTCTCACTCCGATGGGTATGATGGCTCGAGCTAGCAGTGGACTATCCTATAGTCTTAGTCCTAGTCCACTGAGACTCGAGAGCGAAAGGATCCTCAGGAACCTATAACCCATGCATCTCTATGTAACCTACCAGTTGGTCCACTCGAGCAACCTGGGATGCATGCATATCATTGGTCCTCATGACCATATCCTGTAATCGCTCAACCTCAGCCATAGGATCTTGGCCGCTTGGTACAACTACTGCTGATGCTACCAGAGGCCCCATGATAGCCTAAGGAGGTGGCATAGCCCCCCTCGATGCCCTGATCAGATCTCTCTCCACTACTATTGCATCTCGCTATGCCTAAGCTAGCTCTAGTGCAGTCTATAGTGTTTGAATCTATGTCTCTATAGTTGTAGCCCATGTAGTCATAGTCTTAATCTATCCTTGCACCTCAGTTAAGTGCCTGTCCTTGTCAGCCAACTAAGCTTGTAGAGTAGCAATCATCGTATCTCACTCTCACTGCTGAGTCTGGAACCTACCAAGCTGACTCTACAAGTCAGCCACCTATGCTAGGAGCACCCCCTCTACACTGTTAGGAGGGACCTCACCCTCCTCGAAAGCCTCATCCTCAGGGTCAGCCTCAGGAGCCTCCTCAATGGTAACCTTTGTCCCCTAGCTGCCCTTTCTCCTCTGGCGCACCTTGCACCCATCGGGATCCACCTCTACCTCTACTGCTACCTGGTCTGGCTCTCAGCCCAAAGGCCCTATCTTGTACCACCTAAATAATGACCACCATCCATCATATGTTAGGGTAGTCACAGCCATCTCAACACCAGTCTCCTGGTAATCATCAGCCTCATCTCCTAGAGCCACAGGCTGAATCCACTACAGATCATGCTCTAGTGCCAAGCATCGGTATCTAAGGGGCATCTCAGGAATGTCCTACACCATCCCAAACTATCATAGGACATGAGAGAAAAATTGGTACTCTTGGATCTTGGCCTTACGGTCGATCAACCATCTATCTCGATGAGCCCATCGAAGCCTCTCATCGGCCTCAGGCTATTCAAGACAATCCATGTATGGCCACCACTGAACATCATTCAGGCCAAGTGCCACGAACTGAGTAATGTAATGTTGGACATCACCAACATGAATCCTGCTATGGGTGCCCTCCTCCTCACGAGGCCAGCAGGTGGCATAGCACTGGTGCTGGGCAAAAATAGTAGTAATATCTAGTGATAGATCCTTAGGATGCTCTATCCTAATATGCTACCAACCCTAGATCTACAACAGTAGACTACAACTCATGCCCTTATAGCTCTGCTCAGTAAATTGGTATAGCTCCCTGTAGAGGTGGCATAATAGCGTGCTACCCCAAGCTAAGTGCAATGGCTACCTAGTAGAACTTTGGATGACTCTCCAGATGCTAGCCAAGAGGTTCCAGGGAATCCTCATGCCCGAGGAGTTTGGAAGCACAATCTGTACCATGAGGATCATGAAGATAATAGCATGGACTAAAAATATGTGCTTACCCTCCTAGTAAGCAATATGGACTCCTCCGTGGTCAATAGCATCCTGAGCCTGCTGGCTCCAGTCTCCAAATATAGCATCAAAAATGGGCTTCTTAGCCCCAGAACTAGAGGATACGATGGCCTCACCATCGATAGGGATCCTAAAGATCCGATATACATCCTCTAAGGTAATAGTCATTTCACCTGTGGGCAGGTGAAATGTATTTGTCTAGGCATTCCAACGCCTAGACAATGCAGTCAAGTAAGCTTGGTTTACCCGAATAGTGGGTAAATCCAAGACATAGCCGAATCCAATGGCTCTAAACTAGTCATGCTCACCACCCGTGAGCCATCCATGGAGAGTCTTAAGTAGATCTGGCTCTCTCGCCCTAGAGGTCAATGTTTGGAATAAAAGCATACTATAAGGAAAAAGCTAACTAAAAATGACAAAAACATTTAAAAAACTAATAAAAGTGCAAAAACATGTCATCATGCAGGCCTACAAATCAAATTTGTCAATCAGACAGGTCAAAAATGCATTAAATGATATTAATTGCCTCTAAAAATTCAAAAAAATTAAAAATTTTGGAATTTTTTTCTAAAGTCATGAACCGCGGGTCAACCCTATGGTCCGCATGTGGTCAAAATTTGATCATTGGAATTTTGAATGCTGACCATAGCTATCAACTGTGGCCCCCAATCAGTCAATTGGGCACCATAGCTGGTACCTGCGGTCTCCATTCAAACCTCGGATGGGGCTAATTCCCCACCCAAAAAATAGAAAAAAATTAAAAAACCTAATCTAGCTAGCCTAATCTAAGTCTGAGGTTCATTGCCAGTAGTTTAATTGGGTTCATTTATCTCATTTCTTAGTGAGGTTAATTTTACTAGTAAAAAATGCATGGTCTAGGTATCGAATTACCTTCACCTCGCTCCGACCTTGGTTGGATGAAGCTTCCTCCCGTGCTGCCATCATGCGATAGGTAGAATGTCGGTGTGATCAGGTAGGGTTTCAGAGCAGGTTTAAAGCTTTCACTATCAGAGCTCTAAAACTATAAAAGAATAGTGAGGTAAAAAGTGAAAATTTGAAATTTTATAACTTTTTACTATTCCATGCGGACCGCAAGGGTTTTGCGATCTAGATCTTAGCCACGGTTCCCAAATTTGCAAAATGGGAACCGCACATCATGGCTGCGGTTAGCAACTAGAAGAAAAACTAGTAAAATCCCACCATGGGAAGGTCTAAAAAGGTAAATCAATGACTCCCATTGGATCAAAATTTCAATAAAAGCAATCAATGTTGCAAATTTGGTGATGTTCAAGCACCATGATTAAAAAAAAAAAATCAAACAATTAAAACACCAAATGTGCCTCGTATTCAGTACTTTACCCTATACACTTGGCGGTTGCAACGACTTGCGATCCATGCAATCCGACAAGATGAGTAAATTACCATAAGGACATTTGGGGCAAAAATTTTCATCATTGATCTGATATGCTTCTTTTCAATCCCTAAGAAGGCCTTCGCGACCGGACTACTCCATGGGAACGAGGCGTTGCATGTCATTTCTTCTATGACCTCTTTTTAAAAAATCATCGATAATTTGATTCAACACAAATCTGATTGGATTTGTATCAATTCGATTCCCTAAGATGGATATTGTAGCCCAACTGCTCCATGGGATAGGAATGTGCAAATCATTATTAATAGTTGGAATCAAAAGCTGAACTAGGCCTAGCCAAAGCATTTAATGTGCTCAAATCTAAATTTGTTCAGATCATCCATGGTGGTCAAGCGACATCGTCACTTCATACATTGTCATTACCCTCATCGACTCATCGCTTGAGGGGGTAGTCATAATATCAAATCATAATCAAAATCAGTAGAAGATCCCAGAGATCATAGATCCCTTGATCTTGTCAAAATTGTGTTCGTCCTTGCGAATCATTGTAAACAACTATCATAAGCTTACCCCTTTTCTTGGGGCAAATAGAAAATATGATTTTGCTTGTTTTTCTCCACCTTTCGGATCTATGGGTCATAAGATACCTATGGAATGCACAACTGCACTGAATGAGATGAGAAGGGCACAAGCTTTTCAAGTTTAAGCCTCCAAAGAGTTGGAAGCAATGATTCTAGGATGCGCGTCCTTTTGCTGGACCTGGGGCATCTAATGTTGATCTAACTAATGATCATCATAGAACCTTCAACATCGTTTTAGGTCTATTTTTTCTCAACGTTGTTCGATCTCACAATGCATCTCAAAAGGGGCATCTGTAGACACCTAAAACATGTCATGTCGAGGGCGACTACTCATATGGACATGCTACAAGACCATATGGAAGATCTTGGATAGACTCCAAGATAGAGCAGTGGTTCTAACCACTCAATTTGGGCTCCTTGGCCTAATCATTCTGAACCATAGCCCATACCTATAGTCTACAAGCTGAACCATGGCTAAGACCTGTGGTTTATAGTCTAGACCGTAGCTATGACCTACGGTCTTAACTGAAGTTCAGTTGGCCTTCATCCGAGCCAAATCGGTTGGAATGACCATTTGGTCTAGAAGAGGGTGGTTGAAGGATGAAATATGCCAGAAGCTTCCATTCAAACTATCCTAACCACCCCTTCTTGATCTTGGCTTCTCCATGAAGCCACCCCTAGCCCTAGGGACATGCTATAAATACTCCTTCAATTTGGGGAGAAGATATAGATGATTTGATTGATAAAAAGAGCAGCAAAGCCCTATTGAATTGCATACTGAACACGTGCATTTGAGAGCTACTTTTCCAATACTCTAAATATCAATTAGTCATGGATGCCCTAGGTGCCTAGGAGGATCAAGAAATGCAAATCTGGGAAAATGAAGGCCCATCACAGTGATTTGACCACCAAATATGTTAGAAGGACATCAAAGGTGACCCTTGAACATCAATTGGACAAGGAGATCAAGCTCACTACCCCTAATATTGAGGGTAAGCCTATCAGAGTGCCAACAATGGCTATCAGTCACATTTTATAGTGCAGACCACTCATTCGATCTGCGGTTTGTAATCGATGAAATATTTCCTTACTATTTCTTTTACAGTGCACTTAATTAGGTTAGATTAAGCATTTTGATAGCTTATTTCATGTTTTAGAGACACTGACCGATTCAATTAGGGTTTTACATGAGTTCTTGTCATTTGAGCAACTTTGTACTAATCTCATGTTTCCATGAATCATTTTATGCAATTAGTCTATTAGATAGAGAGTAGTACTATTCATTTCTATGTTTCAAGCAATATTTATGAATTTGGTATAAGTATAGCATGCTTTGATCATTTTCTTGATTTCATTAGTGTTGTAGCATCTTTATGTTCACATTCCTCAAAGGGCCTCATCATGAGAGGTTGCCTATGCTATTAATGCTTTTGTGTTGTTTCTTGACCATAGGAAAGTAGGTTCAAAGGAGAGTCAATCATCTAATTCCTTCCTCAATGCGAAGAAGAGGGTCAACTCCACCCTAGAGTAGTTCGTGTCACCCTACAAAGGTGCATTGAGCATCACACCTATCTTGAAGAGGATTACAATCACAAGAAACCCTATTGTAATATTGTATCAATGTGATTATCCCTAAGAGGGATGTAATTGTAACACAAATTGGACTTCATGAATAAATAAAGTGTTTATCATACATCTTGTTGTCAATTTTATCTTTTACGCATGTTGCTTATTCATTTACTATTGCAATAACAGGATTCTCGCCTCAGGTGTGAGCCTTTTTGGTGGTTACATTAGGTTATTGAGTAACTCTAATCATTGAAAATTTTAGTCATCTATTTTTACTCGAAGTTATGCTACACACAATGCATCCCAAAAAGGGGCATCTATAGACACTAAAAACTGGTCAATTCGATTATGATACCATAAGTAGTGACTTCACGACACACCAAGGCCCCTAAGGTAGCCCTCAGGAGGTATATAATGGTTATAACCACTTAATGCAAGGGTTTGAAATGTTCTAGGCCACTTTTGGCACCTTTTGGACACCCTGCTACTATTCATGCCACCCTGGGATGAATACATAACCTATTTTTCGCACCTCAGGGTGAATAGCAGCATTCATTCTGGGGTGAAGTGAATAACAGGTTTGACTGGAAAAAATTCAAACCTGGATAGATGAAACCTACCAACGGTTACATTTTTTTTCCATAATTGCTATGAGGGTAGGGAACATAACATCTTAATGCTCTAGCCCATGATGAAGGCCAAATTGGGAGATTCTCTTCTCCCTCCAATGCATGCCACCCTAGTGGCCAAGTGGCACCTCATGCCTCGCATGCCCTCGCATGCCTTTTGACCCCTGAAGCCTCCTTAGGCTATAAAGTGGAGATATTTTCCACACCAAAAGGAGAGGATATTTTAGGAAAAAATCAACGGAGTGCTACCAAGATTTCCTTCTACTTTTTTTTACACCAATTATTCCCTCGGAATCTCTTCCTAGCAAAAGAGGTTTGCGAGTGAGTTAGGAGGCATAATATGTTACGAAACCAAACCAAATAAGTGAATTCCATCACCAAATTTGATGAAAACACATTTTATAGGGTTTTGCATCATTCCCAAATGGAATTGGTGGCACAATTTAGGAAGATTTTGTGGGCACCGCACCCCAGGGCGCCCTCTAATTTATGACAGTCTTATTCACTCCACCCAGGTATGAATAGATATTTGTGCATTATTTATTGAATATTTTTTATTATATATTTTATATATTCTTATATAATATTTCAGTCCAAATTTCATGTTATTCTAAGCTATATTTGCCAAGATATTGCATTTTTAGTGTTTTGTAGGGTATCTTATAGGTATCCGACGGTCATTTGAGGGAACACCAAACCTGTGATTGATCTAACAAATATAATAAAATGGGTTTTCTTAGAATAGTATTTTATGTATTATGTCAAATTTTCAAGCATTTTGGATATGCGTAGGGTAGGATATTTCTTGACTTGTGTTTTGTAGATCGTGAATGTTCACCTCAGTCACAAAACCCCATCGGCTATAATTTTGGAGCGATTCCTAGTGATATCTTCCCAAAACCTCTTTATATACATACCCATTTCATATTCTATCATTTGGAGTTGGTTTGATGCATTTTATCACCATTATCCATTTTGCCCCCTATGGGGATTGCATTTTTTTACCATACGCACTTGCTATTTGATGATTCTGGTTCCCTTGTGTGTAGATGCAGGTCATTATAGTGATTTGAGAGGTATCCTAAGACATCAAAGATCAAATATGCAAGCAGTGGTAACTTTGGCCTACCCACTTTGATTGTGGGTACGAGGAAAGACAGTGGATGTGCACCCAATTTCTTTGAGAGATTTGACCTTTGGGCACCCGAGTTGTAAACATTTGTATCACCCATTTTGATCCCTCAAGGGGATGCATTGTAACCCATAATTTTGGATCATTTTTATTAATAAGAGATATACTTTTTTTAATTTGCTACTTGTTATTCGCTACCTTTCCATTTACTTGCATGCTTCCGTTTGGTGCTCATTAGTGATAGGGCATAGATACATACATTGTTTATATTTCATTTGGTGCATCATTTTTCCCTGCTTCATTATCTATCTAGGGATTCTAGTCTAAAAATAAGTTTCACTCTCCTATTTTTTGGGGATCTATAATCTATTGAAGGAGAGAAATTGGCTCCTTTGATAGCCAAGACATCAGCCAAAAAATTTTGCTATCTAGAGACAAAAAGTAAGTTTAAAGCATAAAAGGCTTCCATAAGGTCCTAGAATCTATTTCTATAAGCCTTTAGATAATGGTGCTTACTACTATACTTTTCTATGACTTGATTGACAATCAGCTCTGATTCACCATAAATGTCCAACATTTTGATGCCCATATTTTCTACTTGCATCAATCCTAAGCAAAGAGCTTCATACTCTATTATATTGTTTGTGCAAGACCAAGTGAGTCTAAAATAAAATATTTTCACTCCTTCTAATGGATATTTTAAAACTACACCTACTCTAGCTCCATTTTTGCATCTTGCTCCATCAAAATGCATTATCCAAATTTTAGATTCTCTCAATGATTGGTTGGAAATTGTAGGAGTTTTCTTTTCTACTTCAGATGTTATATTGTATGTTCCCAATACTGTCTCTTGTATATCTTATACCATCTCAAAAATGTATTTGATCATCAACTTCTAAATCCTCCAAGAGTTATACCAATTCTAGTTTTTCCATGAAGTTTATATATGAAGATCAATATATGAAAGTTTATGAATGGCTCCTTATGACTCACACTAACTAGTCAAAAGATATATCCAAGTCAATTTAAGTATGCATAAGTTCATATATGAGTAATCAACAATTTAGTATCATAATATATATTTTGTAGTTGAAAGGATCATACATTGGCTACTTAGGAAATCAAGAAAACTTCCAATAGAGATAGAAATTTTATTATTTATTTATTTATCTTATTAATTTAAGTTAATATAAACACACAACATGAGTGTTTTTGCTTATTAGTTTTCTGAAAAAAAAAATTATTTTTATTTTTCTTTTAGCTGAGGCTTTTACAAAATTTAAGGGACCTAAATGTTTTTTATGCTAGGATTTCAAAATATAGTGATGAATCCCAAGCATGAGAAGGTTTGTTGGATCCACATAGACACCATTTCCTTTTGTGATGGAGTTCATAATTCAAAGAGATGGGTTGATTGGTTTTGTTTAGATAAAATGAGAAAAGTCTAGATAGTATTTTGCTAAGTTTTGTTATTTTATTTTAGAACACTAAATTAGGTCCATTTTTAAATTTTGTAAAATACTTTACCTTTTAATTAATTAAAATTAAGGAAAATTGACTTCTTAGGAAATATAGAGACTAATCTAAATGCTTTTCCATTTGCAATATTACTACAAGGCTTATAAAATTAGAGTTAAGTTTTAAATAGACAACCTATCTAACAAATTGACAACAAAAATAATGCACATAAGAGCACAATAGTGCTACCAAAAGTACTATAACAATTTCTAAAAGCATTGAATAAGTTTATGCTTTTGAAAAATAAGTAAAATGATTTTCCTAATATAAGATAAAGAGATAAACGAAAACTAAAGTAAGAGCACAACAAAGCTATTATATATGCCAAACAATTAATATAATATCACCTGTAAGCTTAAGTTGAATTATTGATATAATTTGCTTATTTGTCAAAAGTGTAGTTGTGCTAGTAAAAGTTCTATAGTCCTTTTAGATACATTTAAATTACTTGAACTATTACATGGAAAGAATGAAATGACTAGATATCAAATAAATTCAATACAAATAACTAGGTTTATAGCATAAAAAATTAAAAAAGAAATAGGATTAAGGAATATAAGGAATAGGGTACACCTAATTTCTAACCCTTGTCATTTGAATTTTATGTTTCCCATTGTCCTTGCTCATCCTTATTCAAAATAATGAGATGCATTGATTTTGCCTTGATTAGATATCTTGTTTTTAAAAGCTAAAATTAAAATCAATAATATTTTGGGGGAGGATAAGAAATACTTACATTCTTTACCTTATTTTTGTAGTCATTATTGGATGGTTACATTGATGAAGTTCAAGATGGATGAAGGCATTGTATAAGTTTCTATAGAACCACAAGGTAGATTTGAAGAAAATGCAAAATCTAATATACAATGAAATAATGTGTTGGATTTCAACCTTGATTTATATCATATACAATTTACTACTATGGGTAAAATGTTTAAAATTCCTATAGAGAAATAATGAATATTCCTACAAAAATGGATTAGAGAACAATGCAAAATATAATCTAGAACAAGATGATATATTAGATTTTAACCCTAATCTATGTAAAATATAAGCACTATAGATTCCTATTGCTAATAATGGTGCAGTTGCACTAATGAAAGTGCTATAATCATGTAGTGCTACTCTTATCAAAAGTTACAAAATTATTACTAAAAAACTAAAATTATTAGACTTTTATAAACCAAAATTTAATAATAAAAAGAATAAAGTTGTATTATAGATAGTATTACATCTAAGGACTAACATGTAGATAGTCTAAGATTATAGATAAATGTATTGGATTATGGTAGTGTTTTTGAATTTGCTTCTATGCTTTCAAAAATGCCATTACAAGACAATGCTACTAATTATAAAATAAAATCATGGATTTAGGGCCTAATACTTCAAAATTATTAGACTTTATTACATTATTTGTTGTTATGTAAATGTAATAATTACATTATTTAATGTTTGTAATTATTGGGGGACTGATAACTATGTCTCCCACATGAAATTTGAATAGTCACATATCTCATGATAATATGAGGAGATGAAAAGATAATGTTAAAGGTGAAACACCAAGGATATCTTGAATCAAAGAGATATTGTATTAATGTATTAATAGGTATGCTATATGTAAGCTTAGGCTAGCAGATGGTGGAGGAATATGAAGAAATATTTGGTGAAATTTTAGTCTTAAATTTTTTGCTTGTTTATAATATTTTGTTTAAATATTTTTTTGTTCTATTTCCAACATCTAGTATTAGAGCCATATTAAATTGTTTAAGTAGAGAATTTATTGGTGTAATAAGGGATAATCATCACCATATGATGACATGATCTTATAAATTGTGTCATTCTTGACTATAGAGCAAGTTTAATTTGAAGATAGAGGAGCTTGTTAAAGTCAATATTGGAATTTTTTTAGAAGATGGTTGGACACCCTAAAGATAGAATGCTCAAAAGAGAAATATTAATGCTATGAATATAGAAGGTACAAAAGAGAAATTTGAGTGTCTAATTAAATTTTTTGCATGAAAAGAGAAACCTACCAGTTGAGAGCTATGTGAAGATGGCTAAGGTTTCCAGTGAAGTTGATTTTACACTCAAAAATGTTGAAGATGTCTCACTAAAACACTTGGAGCTACATGTGAATAAAATAAGAGCATTATAGAGATACCTATTATTTTTGGAGTATTAGAAATGTCTTTTGTGAATTATAGTAAATACTTTGAATTTTATCTACAAGCTCCATACCACTATTTTAATTAATGTTTATACATTATAAAAAAGTGGAATTTGGTAAAACATGTGAATATCTCATGCTGAGTTGATCTTATGTGAAAAAGATAGACCCTTTGTTGCCCAACAAGGTAAAAAAATTGAAGTTTTATTTTTAATTTCACAAAGAGTATAGTGATAATGTTGGTTATTGTAAGATAGTTTAAAAGTTTATGATTAGGTCACAAGTTTGATTCTCATGGGGACAATTTTTTAAAAGGAAAAGAAACAAAAGTTATTTTGAGTGAATATTTTCAAAAATAATAAAGGGTGCATAAAGGGAATCAAAGGGTACAATTAAGGGAGTTTTAAAAAGTGAATAGGTGTGTTTCTAATTGAAAAGTGGAAGTTGATTTTTTTAAACGAAAAAGGAAAAATATATATTTGAAAAAAATTGAAGTTTTTTAGGATTCCTATAGTTTATGTAAATATTTTGCAAGATAGAAGCTAGTGTGTTGTTAAAGGTGCATTTTTTAATGGTCAATTTTGTAATTCATGAAAAAGTGATATAGGAGAGTAATAATTTTTATAAAAAAGTTCTTTTTTGTTAGTGGTTGATATCTCATTTTTAAAAACAAATTTTGCATCAAAAATAATTTTGTATACAAAAATAAAAATATGTGCTTTGCACAATTGCAAAATTTGGTATAAACAACACTTTTAACTTGCATTTATAGGTAATGTTGTCACATTAAGTTACTAAATATAAAGCCTAATGTAGCTACCATGAAATTTGGGCATCAACCCTATAAATCATTAGGGAGGAATAAGGATACATTTTTATGATATTTTATTTCCCTCCGTTCATTACCTCATTCATTACTATTGTTACACATAAATCCTAAAATTACGAAAAATTGAGTATCTAGGGAAGTTATGCCCATGTATGAGGATTTCTCTTTAAGCAGGTATCATTGATAGAATGAATCCTTTTCAGTGTTACCTTGGTGCCTGTTGTACTCTGGTTTATCATCAAGCCAACCCTAGAACTATGATCATTATCTTGAAGGAAATAGAGGTGAGCACCCACTAATCATAGCCTAGACTAAATGTTGGAAGAATCAAATCGCTTTGATTCAACCTCCAAAAAAGGATGGTATACCTTGTCAAATTAATGGTTGTTGACTCTATTTAGCTCAAATAGTGAAATTTTAGGGATAGAAATGGTAGGGTTAGAAATATATGAATAAATAATGGACGGGTGAAGCTAACAACATAGAAATCCACAAAGCACCCCCTGATAATTTGAACTTCAAAAATAGTATTCGATACTAACAACATTCAAAAATCTGTAATTACTATATCAATTACCTTTTTCCATACTCACAAAATTATTCCAAACATGTAAAGCACTAATTATCCCAATTAGCAGAATAAGATCAATGCCTTGACTAACATAAATAGAATTCTCAAAAGTATGTATGCAAGAATGAATTATCTTAATTTACGCTAATTTAGCTACTCAAATTAACATAATAGACTAACCATAGCAACAACAATAGAGACAATTTCACATAATTAGATCCAGTATATTAACACAAGCACAAGTTCAAGGTAAACATCCCTTGTAATGCTTCATTCATTAATTTTGGATAAGATATACATAGTAGTGCAAGCAAACACTTCAGAACCATCCTTTTGAAAGGAGGTCACTACCTTTATTTATAGGTTTATAATAATAATCATTTCTAAGCATTTTACAAGGAGTTTTACATTTCTTGATTTTCTTTGCCACTTGCTATTCATGGTAACATCCAACTATGAGTTCTTGATCTGTTGTAACCAACTTCCACTTCAAATCATATTTGTCATCAATGGTTCTTGTAAACCTCTTTCATTTATCGATTTGCAATTGAATATATTTTATCAAAAAAATTTGGAATCTTCTAGACTAAGAATAGTGATTCAGCTTTTATGGCATATGATTTAGCCTTCCTCTATCTTCTATAATGATGCATACATAAAAATTCACCAAAAAAGGATCTGAATAAAAGGGGGCTTGATAATCATCGTTGATCTATCAATCAAAAAATCATAGCTGATTATCGCATGGTTGCCCTTCGCATGAATATCTCTTATACTTATTTAAGATGAGAAATCATGTAAAATAAAACTTTTCTTACCTCCCATCTATCTTCTTGGGCTCAACGTATTTTTGATTTGTGCAGAAACAATGAAGAGGACAAAGAATCTCAACATGGATGCTTTTCTCTATTTTTCATATTTTTTCATGCATATTTGTTTGCTAGCGCTTTTCATATTTGAGTGAATATTACAAAGGAACAAGAAATATCACTCTCTTAACTTTTCTTCGATTCTACATTTTTCCAACGCTTTTGTGATTTATTGCATTTTAAGTTTCCACACAAAATAGAAAGATGATAGAAAATCTTGGCATATTTATTTTCTTCATTTGTGACCCTTTTCAACACTTTTCTATTTTTTGGTACTTCTTAAATTTGCACATGTTTTACAAAGGTGGTAGAGAATCTCAATGCAACCTCCTCTATTTTTGACACTTTTTCATGCTTTCTTGTTTTCTTGTGCTTTTTTATTTGGGCACGGTTTACAAAGTGGACAAGAAATCTTGGTGCACTTTATCTTCTCTGTTTTGGCCATCTTATAGCACTTTTGTGTTTTTTGATGCTTTCTTGTTTGCACGCTAAATACAAAGGTGATAAAGAATATCAACTTGTCTAACTTCTCCTTTTGTGGATCTTTTTAATGCTTTTGTGTTTTTAGCACTTTTGTGTTTTCTTTCTTCATACTTAATCAATTTTGCAATTGTTTTGGCTAAGTAAAGATGTAGCCAATTTTGGCCTACATTATTGGTGCTTCCTGGGGAATATTATTCGCAAGATTTCATAACTCAGAGCCTTATTAATTGGGTTTATGGAGTCTAATAAAATGAAAATATGGAGGATCATGGAGTGGAAGTAAATGGATGGAAACAATGAGATGGAAATAATGACTTTGGAAATGGTGTGAAAATGTGGAGGGGATGCATGAATATGAATGAAAATATGGGATGGATGGGGAGTGAAAAAATGATATGAAGGGATATGGATGAGGTAACTAGAGTCCAACTAGTTTTATTTCAATATTTTGACTTCACATCTCATGGTTGTCTACAACATTGTGGCTCAAAAATATCTCCTTTGTGACTACTGACTTCTTGATCAAAGATAAAATATCCAGAAGTTGATGTTCATGAAGAAACTATTTGTGAACCAACAAATGTGATTACCCTACATCAAGGAGGACTTCTCTTATAAGTGATATTCACTTTCTTATGTCTTCATATGCATGAGTTCTTTTGTAGGTTCATGTTTTATTTGTATTCCTGACATCAGACTGCAAAAATTTACCAAAGTTATATTTTCCAAATGGTCCCTTTCATTGGACCTGCTACTCCTCTTGCCCTTCATATTCTTCTTCTTCTTCAACATGGATCACCTCTATGTCAGGATTTTCAAGCATAATCTCCAAAACTTCATCATCTTCTTCTTCATATTTCACCTCTTCCCCGTCTTGGTCTTCCTCTTCAATTTGATCTTCATCAAATCTACCTTCATTGAATCCATATTGATTAGTCTCTTCTATATTTACATCTACTTCATTGATATATTCCTCACTGAGTAATTGGGTCATATTGCTTAGTGCACTCAAAGCTTCTTCCTAGGTTTTTTTTGGAATTCCTGGTACTGAGAAGATATTCTAATGAATTTATTGTAAGCTTGCTAACCTCTTATAGGATGGCTTAACCCCACCTTTACCAAATTTTAATATAGCATCCCTAATATTTAGCAGGTTCTTAATTAGTCGGATCACTTGTTCTTGCTGGATTGGCTCAAGCCATCTTTCTATTTCAAAATTATTCTCTATGATAGAGTCTACGGAATCTACCAATATTGTTTCTCTCATGTATTGATGATCTTCCCTAAGATAATCATGTAAACCAAACAACCTAATGTGAGAAATATTTCTTATAATTTTATTTGTATTGTCTTCTATCTTGTATAACAATTGTATACCCCTCAATAATATCTTATTCTTAGCTAGGATGTCTTTGGCTATGTTTTTGGCTATACACCACTGCTTATTTGAAATGAGTCTAGACATGACTTTGGACATGGTTTTTATTAGTTTTCAAATATTATCTATTGGGGCTACCTTGTGCTGAAGATACTCCTTTGCATTTTGGAGGGTATTCCTATTTCTCACCAATTCATTCATTACTTCATCTAAAAAACAAAAACCAATCTAGCCTCCAAACTGTTTATCTTGATCTCTAACTAGATTTCTCTCCTAGCCTATTTTATAGTGTCCTTTGAGAATCCAATAGGTCTAGCCCTTTTCAACAATAATTTCTACTATAATAGATCATTTTTATTATTAAAGGTTATTACTTGAGCTTGAAAACTCTCAGTTTATTATTTATAATTAGCAACTTCCTCATACTCGTCTTGCTAGGTCTTTACCTCATATCTGAGTGTGTTGAATAGATTCTCATGGTGTCTGAGTGAAGCTTCCAATTGTTGTATTTTTTCTTTTAGCTCTTCATTCTCTTCCATTATTATATATCCTTGCAATAATATTGTGTCAATATGGGCCTTAGCCATTACTAGCTCATCAAAAATAGGCAATTTCATGATATCCATTATATTTTCTACTATCTCATAGTCCTCCATAGTCATCTCCTTCCTTAGCTTGTTCACCTTGGGGTGGCAGTGAGCTTGGTTCTCTTCCTAGACACTGGATTAATGACAATAATATTTCTTTTATAAGATGTCACTTCTGATGGCCTTTCCAGTTGCTCATTCCACCAAGCTATTGTGTTAAAAGAAATTTCATCTATCCTTTGGTGTTGGACCATGATAGGATCATTAAATTAGTTGGATGTGGTGACAAAATATGATATGAGGTGGAGAGGGTTATGTGGGGAGGCTAATATAGTGGAATATTAGTGAAAATGGGTAGACACTATAACTTCAGCTAACAATGGAGGAGGAAGTGGAGCTAAAACTTGTAGCCCTACTAACACTGCAGCTAAAGTCGCAAATGACATAGGGGGATCTTATGGTGGGGAAGGTAGAAGTTGAAATTCATTAGAAACAAATGGAGGTTGAGTGGGCGAAAATGGAATGGATGTGTAATTCTAAGATGATATAGGTGGGGGAACTTCCATCGACTGAACTCATTTTTTAGAATGGAAGAGAAAATTTCTTTTGGGAATCTAGAGGAGGTAGATTAGAAGAAGAGACAAAAAACATACCTAAGTTCCTTGGCAGGGATTGATGCATAATTTTATTTGGGATTGACTACCCTATTAGTGGAGCCTGATTTTAGTCCAATGCTTGAGAGATCTATTCCACATTTTCCTTTTCTTGTTCCTCTTCAACTATTCCCTGAACCATTCCAAAGGAAGCTGCTACTAACTATGACTTAAAAGAATCAATAGTTTATTTTTCTCCTTGAGTTGGTTCTTGGAGCTTTGTTTGTGATTTCTATGATGAGATCTACTATTGGGAGGAAGTAGGACATGCAAATATTACTACATAGGTACCGTACATAACTTCATTTAACCACAATTTTAAAATTTTTGGCATCTTATGAGTCTGCTCAAAATTTCCTTGATTTTTCTCTATCTAATAAAATTTTCAGGTCCTTGGATATTTTCCTGGTATGTTTCGCCTTTCGAAAGTGTCTTTGAATTTTTTTTCCAATGAAGTGAGTTCATTGTTTTGGTCTTTCGTCGTCATTTTTTGAACCTTTATGAAAATTTAATTAATTATTTTGACTCCAAGGTCTTAAATATTTAATTAAATATCTTATTTTTTAATAAAAATTTAATTATATATTTTTATGTACTTGATTAAATTTGATTATCTTTAATTAATTTTTTTATAAGTAACTAGAATTTTGACTCCACCACCATCGATCGAGGAAGCCCTAGGAACCGGATCCACACAAAAAATCTATAAAAAACCCTAGGGGAAATTCTAAGGGAGAAAAGATAAGGGATCCTAAAAACATGCAAGAAACCCTAGGAGACCTTTGGGATGCACCAGACCACGGGCTCAAGAAGGGAAACCCTAAAACTATTGGGAAAGGAGCAGAAAGTGGATAAATATCTCCCCCTAAGGATATCATCTGCTACAAAGAATTCCTAGAGCGGGATGACCCAGGATGATCTAGGTACTGGGCAAGAACTTGGGGAGGGGTATCAGGAAGAGGGAGTTGGATGCTCCCCCTCCTCCCCCCTCCAAGTGTCTTTAATTAAATTTAATTAAGTATTTGTTTAAGTATCTAATTAAACTTTATATGTTTATGATAAGTTTAATTATAATTATTATACGTTATATTATATATATATATATATTAAATAAGTCATAAAAAAATTTTAGCTGACCATAAGAGGGGGTCAGTCGACGGCCCCCCTCCAATAAAAAAAATTGTTTGACCCTCGTCGACCGACCCTTGTCGCCCATCAGCTAATCGGCTGACCCTTGTCGGTCAATGCCCATCGGCTGACCCTTGTTGGTCAATGCCCATAGGTTGACCCTTGTCGGTCAATGCCCATCGATTGACCCTCGTCGACCGACCACCGACCATAAAAAAAAATAAAAAAAATAAATTAAAAATTAAAAAATTAAAAAAAAAAAAAAAAAAGAGAGAAGGCATGTGCATGCCTTTTATATAAAGGCACATGCGTGCCTTTATAAAAAAATAAATAAAAAATTTCATGAAAATTAAATTTCGGCGGATAGCCATTGGCCATTGGCCAATTCTTCTTTTCAAAGAAAATTTTGGCTTTATATATGGTTTTCCATGCATAAATAATGTAATAACATTATTATTATTTATTAATGATAAAAAATTTATTACCATTATTATTTAAATTTTGATAATAAAATTAAAATTGGCTAAAGTTGAAATTTTATAAAAAATGGAAAAATGATTAAAAATTATAACCAGCCTCATTTTTGTGGCCAAGTTTTAGTAGTCGAAAAATAATTTTCTGAAGCCATTTTTGGTTGTTTTTTAGATGAATGGAGACGTTTTGACCACTACCATACCATTTAATGCAATGAATATATTGGATCAATTTCAGAGGTAGTTACGATTAATTGATATTTCTGATTGTAGATGGTATGATGGCATAATCTTCTACCTCAAAAAATTATCATTTCTAAGAGACATGTCCTAAAATAAAATAAGGTTTATCAAGAAATTGGCTCAAAGGTATTACATACATGATGGTATATTATATTGGAGGCATCCATATGGAGTGTTGCTTCTCTGTTTATTTGAGAAAGAAGTGCCTCAAGTTTTGAAAGAATATCATTCTGGTTTTTGTGGAGGCCACTTTGCTCCAAAATCCACTGCTCACAAAATCATGAGAGTTGGTTATTATTGGCCCCCATTGTTTAAATATGTCTACCATTTTGTTAGAATTTGTCATAACTGTCAATTTTTTGCAAGGAAGAAGAATTTTCTAGCCATGCCTTTGAAGCCAATAATTGTTGAAGCTCCTTTTGCTCAATGGGGAATATATATCATAGGTGAGATTAAACCAATTCTTTTGGAGGTCATAGGTGGATAATTACAACAACAAACTATTTTACCAAGTGGGTAGAAGCAAAACCTCTAAATAAATCTACTATAGGTGTGGTCATCAAGATTTTGGAAGAGCAAATATTGACAAGATTTGGAGTCCCTAAGAAGTTAGTTACAAACAATGGTAACTACTTCACTTCTTTTGAAATGATTGTATGTTGTACTTGGTACAACATAGTTTTTTCTCTTTCTACAAACTACTATTATCAAGGGAATGGATTATAAGAATCCTCAAACAAGAATTTGATCACAATAATTAGAAGAGCATTAGGTAAGAATAAGAGAAGTTGGGACAATGAATTGAAGTTTGCTTTATGGACTGATAGAATATCTATCAAAATAAGCATAGGAAAATATCCTTATGATCTAGTTTATGGTGAGAAAGCTCTATTTCCTCCTCAAGTATAAATTCATGCTTTATATTTGCTTCTATAGGATCATGAAAATCCCAATGTCTTGTAGAGAAGACTTGATAAAATCATGAAGTTTTAGGAATATAGAAAAGATGCACTGATGAAGATAACTGAGCAGACTCATAAAACATCATAGTTGTTCAATAAAAAGGCTAGAGGTAAACCCTTTTAGGAAAGAGATATAGTGTTGTACTAGGATCCTAAGAATGACAAACATGGGGTAAAAGAGAAGTGGGAACAAAAATGGCTTGGTCCCTATCAAATTATTCAAATAGTAGGCCAACACACTTACAAGTTGCAAACTCTGGATTGCAAGGAATTTTCAATTCCTATTAATGGACAACATTTGAAATTGTATCATTTTGTACAAAGGGCTTGATAAGCCACAAAAAAAGTGTGTTTCAGTCTTTAGGTGAATAAGGAGTCATTTCTAGGTGATTAAGCAATCCTTTTAGGTGATTAATGAGTTTCTATAGGTGACTAAGGTGTTTTCTTGTAGGTTATTAAGGAGTTATTGTAGGTGACTAAGGTGTTTCGTGTAGGTGAATAGACAAGTTTTATCTTTTTGTTCTGCTAGAGATTTATGGAGTTCTCAAGTGATTCATTGCCCAATAGTATTTTTCATCACTTATCCCAATCAGAGCCTATGTTGGATCCTCAAAATTCAACTTGTTTTACCCCCATTTTTCAAAAAAATTGATGTCCTATGAGTCCGCTCAGATTTACTTTGGTCTATCTCCGTCCAATAAATTTTTAGGTCCTTGGATATTTTCTTGGTATGTCTCACATTTTGAAAGTGTCTTTGAAAATTTTTGTTTCACAAAAGCGAGGTCATGTTTTTGGTATTTCGTCATCATTTTTTATCCTTAATGAATAGTTAATTAATTAATTTGACCCTAGAGTTTAAAATATTTAATTAAATATCTTCTTGTTAATACAATTTTTATTATATATATAATATATATTTTGGTAAGTTAAGCTTAAATACAAACTGGGTTTTTTAATAGGACCCCAAACCTTATAAAAAAATGGTCATAGTACTAAGTTATTAGGCATTGCCTTAGTACATGAAAATAGACAAACAAAAAGGGAAAAAACTAGAAAAAACCCTTGATCCAGCAGAGAGACCAGATTCTAGTACCAACTAGTGAGACCCACTTCACCAAAAAACACCATCCTCCCATTGCTGTCAATCTGGGATCCACTCGGGGGTGGATACAATGCACCTTAGATATTAAAAAAAACTCCCCATCAGACCACAACAACACGTGAGCAAGCCATATGGAAGGTTGAGTCCCACTCAACCTGCAACGGGAAAAGTTAAAAAAATTGACTTTAGAAATTTGGAGAGGATCCCCACCCAAGGACAGCCAGGGATGTAACCCAGGGTGTAGTAGAGCAATAAGCAACCATGCAAGCTAAGAAACCAACAATAATGAGATACAGTCTAGGGTGTAGCAATGGGAAAACCTAGAAAATGGCATTAGGACCATCGAAGAAACAAATGTGAGAAGCCTTCATTTGAGTCTGAGAAATGGGACAACACTACTAGGGATATCTACAAGCCAAGATATCCCCATGCAAACCAAGTTGAACTAAAAGGAATCTGAAATGAGCCAGGGACAATAGTAGTAAATGCAAAGAAAGGATCCCAAGTAGCCAAAAATGAAGGAGGAAGGAGTGACCACAACTGCAAGCACACTGGTCTCCAACCCAAGACCAAAAAATATAGAAGAAAACCCCAAGCATTCCAACAAAATGAGGCCCATACTTGCTCATGAACAATTCTACAAGTGCACCAGTCTCCATCCTTTCTCATGAATAGTTCCAGGTAACTGGAACTAGGATTGGGAATAACTTAGGAATAGGATGAGACCCACCCCCAAGGCCAAAAGCATGCTCTGAGAGTCCATCAAGAAGTAGGACTAGAAAGCAAAATCCCTCGAATAGGAAACTAAAACAAAAAACATGTAGATCCTAGGTAAAAAGCGGCAACAAGCACAAATATGGGATCCACAAAAGCCTAAAATAAGGGAGCCAAGGGTCTGCATGCATTTATCATAGGTTACCTCCCAAATATTGAGACATGCAGTAGATAACCCTAAGCACCCTAGCAGGATGGACCAGGAACCCTCTATCCTTGCTCATGAATAGCTTCAAAGAACTAGGACTAGGACTGGAAACAACTCAAGCATAGGAATAGGCCCCCCAAGTCCATGCAAATGATCTGGGTGTCCACAAAGCAATAGATCCAGTAAGAAGAAGCCTCTTAATAGGAAATTGAAAAGGGCCCCACCCAAAGGGATGGGACTGCCTACAACCAAAGGCATCCTAGATAGGAGTCACTAGAATAGAGGAAATTGGACCCCCATACCAACCTCTATGAAGTGAGGACCTCATAGGATGCACCAAGAAGTAGTAGAAAACCCAACCTACAACCACCACTGATCGAGAAAGCCCTAGGAACTAGATACAAGTAAAAAACCCTGCAAAAAACCCCAAGGGAAAGCTTGAGGGAGATCGGGGAAAGGATCCCGAAAACAAGCAAGAAACCCAAAAAAGCCCTGGGAACTAGATCCAAGAAAAACCCTACTAAAAAACCCAGGGGAAAGCTTGAGGAAGATCTGGAAAAGGATCCCAAAAACATGCAAGAAACCCTAGAAGAACCCTGGGATGCACCAGGCCCAGGACTCAAGCAGGGAAACCCCGAAACTACTAGGAAAGGAGTAGAAAGAGGGCAAGGATCTCCCCCCAAGGAGATCATCTACTACAAAGCATTCCTAGAGTGGGATGACATGAGATGAGACAAGAACTAGGCAAGAACCAGTGGAGGAGGAGCAGGTCCCTCCCCTATCCCCCATCCATTCCTTTGATTATATATTTTTATGTACTTGATTAAATTTGATTATCTTTAATTAAATTTATTTAAGTATTTAATTAAACTTTATATGTTTATGTTAAGTGGTCACCACATCCTACGGGTTGGTTTAAACTTAATTTTTATGGAGCATATAAGGACAATCTTGGTAGAGCAGGCACTGGCGACATTGTGCGAGATCATAATGGGAATATGATGCTTGTGTTTTCTAAATATTTGGGAACAAGGACAAACAACGAAGCTGAAGCTAGAGCTATGTGGAGAGGCCTTCAAATGACTCAAGACTGAGAATGCAATTTGATCATAGAAGGAGACTCTATGCATGTTATAAATATCCTCAATAATTGGAAAACACCTCCTTGGAGGAATAAAATAATTATTGAAGAGGCTAGGATACTTTTCCAGGGAAGACATGACATAAAATCCCAACATGTCTTTCGGGAAGCTAACAAAGTTGCTGATAAGCTGGCCAATTTGGGTGTCGATGGTGACGGACTTTTTAAATGGGAACATGATGTCCCGAGAAAAGTAGAGGAGCTTATTCAACAAGAATTCCAAGAATGATAGTCAAATTTACCAATAGGGAAGGCACTGTAAGTTCGAAGACTATGAGTATTCCCATCTCTTTTTTGAAATAGACTCACAATAAAAATTATCCGAGTTGTCAGTATTGGTGGATGCTGCTTGGAAATACCACAAATACTAATGGGGACAGTCACATGTTAGATAACATAGCTCCTAGTCATCTTAGTAATTTTAGGTTGGTTGATAATCACAGGGTAGGAAAGAAACGGTAATATAAGACTTCGAACCAAAGCCACATGGACCACCAGATAGCCACTGCCATAAATCTAGCCAGTAGGTTCACTTATCCAAGGCTGATTGGCCAAGACGGGATGTGGTCCCAAAGCATGTCATATATAGAAGAAAGCAATTACCAAAGAATTATTAAGAGTAACTGTCAATACAAAGTTTGTGGGAGTTTTTTTTAGTACTCTGCTATGTGTGTCTGCAGATTTTTGTTTCTCCACTATTTCAAGGAAGGGATCTATGTCTATTTCTTTTTTTGTAATTATGATGCAGGTGTGTTTTCTTGGGGTATATCCAAAATTTTGTATGGGAAGTTTCTTTTTGATAACAGGCTATGTGCCTTATCGAATGTAATGGCTTTGGTGGCATGTAGATTTTACATATATAGGATCCTTAGTAAGGACATGTTCATAAACAACCCTAGGCTAATTTTTGTAAAAGGTTTTGGGTCAACCTGTAAAACCCTGTATTAATGCTATAGTATCTTATCTACAAAAAAAAAAATTATGTTTATGATAAGTTTAATTATAATTATCATACTTTATATATTATATATATATTTTTTAAGTCATAAAAAAAATTTCAACCGATGCCCATCGACCGACCATAAGAAGGGGTTGATCGATGAATCCCCCTCAAAAAAAACAAATTTCCTGACCCTTGTCTCTCATAAACTGACGCCCATCGGTCGACACCCATTGGCCGACCCTCATCGACCGACCATGAAATTAAAAAATAAAAAAAATAAAAATAAAAATAAAAAAATAAAAAAAATAAGAAAAAAAATAGAAGGCACGTGCATGCATTTTTGAAAAAAATCAAAAATTCAATGAAAATTATATTTCATCCAATAGCCATTGCCATCGGCGGATTCTTTTTTCAAAGAAAAAATTGGCTTTATATATGGTTTTTCATGCATAAATAATATAATAGAATTATTATTGTTTATTTTTTTTATTTTTTAAGCGAAAAACCCTTTGCGGGGCCGCCTTGGTCTGAGATACCATGAACAGGGGGTTCTACACCGTCAAAGTCACCCGGGAGTCGCACCCGACCCTGCCTGCACCAACATTATCAATTGGATTTTGGATACCCAATTCAGCTTTTTGGTAGGGTGGAGATTTGAACCTGGGACCTCGCTTGGAGGATTTCCCTCTCCTCTCCAACTCACCTACAACACCTGGGTGAATTATTATTGTTTATTGATAATAATAATTTATTATCATTATTATTTAACTTTTGATAATAAAATTAAAGTTGGCTAAAGTTGAAACTTTATAAAAAAATGAAAAGTGATTAAAAATTATAACCAGCCTCATTTTTGCGACCAAGTTTTAGCAGCCAAAAATTAATTTTTTGAAGTAATTTTTTTCATTTTCAAGATGAATGGATACATTTTGACCACCACCAGGCCATTTAATGCAAGCAATATGGTGGATCAATTTCAGAGGTAATTACAATTTTTATGGGCCATCATCCAGTTTTTGGTAACGATTACAATTATGAGCCATCACCAAAGCAGTTGCAGTTTTGGCAATTATAGGCCATCATCGACTTTGAATGAGAACAAATCTACCGGGTATATGATAGAGTGGCTACAATAACTTTCATCAAGTTTTTTTGTGCTATAATTCTACAAGAGGTATACTAGAGTGCCATCCTTGTCAGTTGTATTTTCTTTTGTGTGTCTTGTCTAGTTACCTCATTTTCTTCCCTATCACTATGTAGGTTTTTTTGAGGAGGTTTCCATTTTCCTGAGATCATTTCCAGTGAATAGGACAAAAATCTAGGATACTCTTTGTTACATCATTTGAATGAAGAGTTACAATTCTTTGTTATATTTTTTGAACGGAGAATTTGTTCATACTTGCTTGGTGAGATCTGGTTACACTGACCAGACTCCATTGTAATGATCTATTGATCAATGCTATCCTTATTCCTCCTTTTGGTAATATTATGTGTAGTTTTTTTTGTTGTTCCATTTATGTGTTACATTATTTGAATGTATAAGTAGCATATTATTTTGTTGGCATGGTTAATCATCTCTGTTACATTATTTGAATGGATTTGATTGACTCAGTTTTATCTTATATCCCTTATTTCTTCATCATCCTTTAATTTTGGCAACAATTACCCAATGGATAAGACACTGATCTAAAAATTGAATAATTAGCTAGGAGTTACTTCAAGGATTCATCATTTTTAATATTGTAGTTGTGTTTCATTTTTGCAAATCTGGATGAGCATGAGCATATAAGGAATATTATAAGCTCACCTCAAAGGTTTCCTTACCTTACTCGATCTGTATAAATTCTTTGTGATAATATTTTCCTGAGTTAAAGAGGTGGAAAAACCAAAGTCCACAGTGTTATTTGTGAACTAGTGATTTACTTGTGGTGAGACAACCTATATTATTAAGGACATGAAAAATCACCACAATAGCCCCTAGGGCTAACCTTTCTAGTCTTCGTTCAACCTGAATTGTTTATGCACTACCCATATCATTGGGGCCAAAACCTCATCCTTCATAACCTTGTCTCTACATTAGATGAGCACCTAGCCCATATGTCTATAATTCCCTTGTTGAATATTGAAAAACAACTTGTTTTCCCTTTCCAGTAGGGACAATTTTTATGGGGGTATTTATTCATGAAGGGGAGGATGGAGGAGTTCTGATGGTGACTAGCTTCAGCTTTAGCTTTCTATCTTATCTATTATTTGTCACTTCTTCTTGGCTCATAGGCTTCCTAAAGATCAATGCTAAAAAAATTCCAATACCATGCCAAGCATCAACATGCATGTCATACAATTCTTCAAATCATCTATCAGTTTTAGTGGAGAACCTGGATGTCATTGTATTTGATTCCACCCACACTCTTTAGAATTCAAATATTTTTACAAGATTCTAGTCCTCTTTCTTAATAAAATATTTAACATCATCTTATATGTAAAAATATGCTGGATTGTTTTCAGGATTATAATCTATGACATGGTTATAGAAATCTCTCCAAGGGGGCAATACCTCCAGGTGTTGAACATCGCACTCCAATTCTGAGTTTTCATAATTATTTTTGAATTTATCAAAGTAGGATCAAAGATTTATTTTTAATCTTGTAGTTTTAGCTTTTAGGTCATTTATTTTTTCTAAAAATTTATTCTCTGGGTTGTATCTACACCAGTGGGGGAGTTCTTCTATCCCCAGTTCTTGCGTATATATGGTGATACTCTTATATCGTCCTTTGTTAATAGAGATACAACTTACCTTAATGGGATAAATGCAAGTTCTCTTCCTACATTTTCCTATTTGAAAGATAATATTTATATAATCCTTATGGTAGTAGTATTCTAGAGTGAACATTATCTCAATAACATAGTGAGACAGGATGAAAGGTTTCTCAATAAAACCATATAGACGAATAATTGTCCCTTCAATAAATATGTACTAGTCACCTTCTTCCTCCCTCTTATATCTTAAGGTATCAACTACCAATTTATGTACTCTAGGTATTCACCCATAAATTAGCTTCAGGACAGGTCCTAGGAACTCTATTGAAATTATAATAGGATTTTTTTTTGCTTAGTGCATTGGTCCATGAATAAACAGTGAGAGCAGTTCCATCAGGGCTTGCAAATTTTACTAGGATAAATGGTAACTCCAAGTGATTGAAATAAAAAAGAGCCATGCCATATGAGAAAAATATCTAAAATGTGTTCCTTCCTTGTTGGTTTTCATTTTCATCAAAATTTCCTAAGTCATATTGGCTAAATATTGTGGCCAGTCATAGAATATTGGGTAATTGCTCATTTGGGTAGAATCATAATTCTTGGGGTTGGAAATGTAGTGCATAGTAGCTATATACCAAAGGTATATATACCTATCGAAGGGTAACCCAACTATTACAACAAACATAGAGTAAAGCTCAGATTCTTTGAAATTGTCTATTTTGATTGGGGTTGATGTTAGTGCACTATTGCTCAATTTTATTTATCTGGTCCACTATCCAATTTAGAAAATTTTTCCCTCCTCAGCATGTTTGCTCAATGCATAATTATTGTCCTGAGTTTTTATAGAAATTATTTTTTCCTTTGAGCCTGGTTTCACTCCTAGGGTGAAGGCATTATTAAAATATTCACCCTTAATATGCATTAGGGTCATTCCATTGATACTTTGCAATGTATTATGTTTAGGATTATAACTCTCTGCTATCACATGTATCAATTTAGGGCATAGTTTTACATAATCACACATAGAAAGATAAGAGTGAACTAACCACTATTGCTCTTGGATTTGAAGTTGATATTCTAGTGGAAAATATCCTCTTTGCCTCTATTATCATCTGGGACTTCCATTTATATGTGGTGATGGTATCAATAATTTTACCCGTAGTGTCTTAGAAGCAACTATTCACCTTGCTCTCCATGATAGTGGATTTCTTTGTAGTATAAGATGATGTGGCCATTTATGAATACAAGTATATTACTCTTGCTTAAGAATAAAATTGTGCTCTCGATCACTATTCAAAAAATCACTCTCTCTTCTTCACTGCATAACTCTCAAAATTCAAAGTATGTGATAAGGGAGCTCTATAGCACCAAACATATAGTTTCCCTAGAGCATGCATCTTAAATGAGGTGGGTGCAAAATTTGTATTCATGCAAAACTACATCGATGCCATCTCATTTTCATAATTAGGCTAACCTTGCAGTTGATGATACCAACATGACAAGTGCACACATTTCTTGTCTGAATTTAAAATGATGTGCTATATTTGTTTTGATTGAAGAGCCCCACGTGTAGTTTGGATTTTAATATCGAGTTTAATATCATCAAGCATATTTTTACCCTTTCTATGTGGCTTTATTTCTTTCCCATATCTTGATAATGAGATGGCACCATAATAGAACATGTGGTATAACAATTACTTTGCAAATGAACTAGAGGTCGTAGCTTATGATGATACTCGCCACCGTGGTGCATATTTTATTCTTTCTCTCTTGTCATTAGTACAACATACAAAAAGATAATTTTTTTACATTTATGATACATATAGTACATGAAAGTAGTTTCTTACTTGATATATAATTTGAGATGGTTCTTGTTTACTAGAATTGGTAGCACAACTCCATCTTGGTCTTTGAGCTGAAATGCATTTTATTGCTTGACTGCCTCTATTTGAAAAGGATCTTCCCAAAATAAGTAGAACTTCTCATGTGTTCCCTGGCTTGGCCTTATCTACATTACATTTCAAAAGTAAATCACCAATTCTAAACCTCCTGAAGGTGATTCTTCTGAATCACCATCTAGATTATTTTTTTAAAGATCTCCAGACAACATCATATAATGTAATGCTTGAATCCTATACCTTCTTCTTTGTGAAGAATTTAAGTTTGGAGGACATACCATTTTTTGGAAGTAGTTCATGAGTTGATATATCTAATCTTCTCTTTCTATGAGAATGTGACCCTCTTCCTCTAGATCTTCAATTTGGCATACTACTTCTTTCAAATTAACTTTAACTATTAGGTCTTGACAAAGTTCTCTTCCTCTAACCAACTTGGTGGGATGAATATCTATGTCAAACTCCTGAATCTTTATGATTCACCCTACTCTCTTTTCACCAAGTTCTCCTTGTAAAATGAAGGTTCTAACATAAGATGGACTACATACACCAGTGTTTTGCTTTGAGCTAGATACTGTCTAAAATTCTTCAAGGATTTCATAACTACAAATACCTATCTTTCTATGAAGTTATATTTCACCTGATATTCATGTAGTGTCTGACTCCAAAATAAAATACGATGCTCATTGGTTTGGTCATACTTTTGGGTTAATACAATAGCATAACTCTCCTCAATTCCATAGGCATATAAGATGAAGTATCTATAAAATTTATGGTTGAGAAAAACTAGAGTTATGGTAATGGTTTATTTTATCAACTCAAACTTGCTTTCTTTTGTCAGCCCACTTATAATCGACATATTTCTTGATTAAATCTAAGATTGGCTTAACGATCTGAGCAAAATATAAAATGATTTTCCTCACAATGTTAAACTACCCAAATAAATACTACAGAGCCCTTTTTTTCATTGGAAGGAGTAGTTCCAATATTGTTTTTTTTGGTAGATAATATACTATAGCATTAATACCGGGTTTTATAGGTTGACCCAAAACCTTTTACAAAAATCAGCCCAGGGTTGTTGATGAACATGTCCTTACTAAGGATCCTATATATGTAAAATCTACATGCTGTAAAAGCCATTACATCCGGTAAGGCACATAGCCTATTATCAAAAAGAAACTTCCCATACAAAATTTTGCATATACCTTGAGAAAACACACCTCCGTCATAATTACAAAAAAGAAACAAACACGGATCCCTTCCTTGAAACAGTGGAGAAATAAAAAGCTATAGACACACATAGCAGAGTACTAAAAAAAACTCCCACAAGCTTTGTATTGATAGTTACTCTTAATAATTCTTTGGTAATTACTTTCTTTCATATATGACATGCTTTGGGACCACATCCCGTCTTGGCCAATCAGCCTTGGATAAGTGAACCTGCTGGCTAGATTTATGGCGATGGCTATCTGATGGTCCACGTGGCTCTGGTTCGAAGTCTTATATTGATGTTTATTTCTTGCCCTGTCATTATCAACCAACCTCAAACTACTAATATGACTAGGAACCATGTTATCTAACATGTGACTATCCCCATTAGTCTTTGTGGTATTTCCAAGCAACATCCACCAAGACTGACAACTCGAATAATTTTTATTATGAGTCCATTTCAAAAAAGATATGGGAATACTCATAGCCTTCGAAATTATAGTGCCTTACCTATTAGTAAATTCGACTATCATTCTTGGAATTCTTGTTGAATAAGCTCCTCTAATTCACTTGGGACACCGTGTTCCCATTTGAAAAGTTCGTCACCATCGACACCCAGATTATCCAGCTTATCAACAACTTTGTTAGCTTCCCAAAAGACATGTCGGGATTTTCTGTCCTGTCTTCCCTGGAAAAGGATCCTAGCCTCTTCAACAATTGTTTTAATCCTCCAAGGAGGTGTTTTTAAATTATTTAGGAGATTTATAACATGCATAGAGTCTCCTTCTATGATCAAATTACCTTCTAAGTCTTGATTCATTTGAAGGCCTCTCCACATAGCTCTAGCTTCAGCTTCATTGTTTGTCCTTGTTCTCAAATATTCAAAAAATGCAAGTATCATATTCCCATTATGATCTCACAAAATGCCACTAGTGCCTACTCTTCCAGGATTTTCCTTAGCCACTCCATAAAAATTTAGCTTAAACCAACCTGTAGGAGGTAGGGACCACTTAACATTGGCTCTAGGGTTGACTACCCTAGGCATAGACTCATATAACAAGGTTAAGCTTAAATATTAAGCAATCATGGTCTCCTGTAGATGAGGTTTATGACTATAAAAAGGGATAAGGTTCACATTCTCATTGGCAAAGGATAGGATAATGGCAATGATAGTTTGATGATCATGGATAGACTCATTAAATACTCTATGGTTCCTTTCTAACCACACCTGCCAAAGATAGTGATTGAGACAAATTTTCCACATGTATCTAAGTCTTTGGATTGAAAAGGGGTAAGGCCACTAGATAAATAAATAAAGTACAGTGGTTGGTTTAACCTAGGAAATATTGAAGGTCTAAAAAACCCCACTTAGGATAGTCAAGGAAAAAGGGCACTTAAGGAAAATGTGATAAATGGTCTCCCAATTACCCCTGCATAGATAACAACAATTAGTGATACAAATACATTTATGCATCATATTATAAATGGTTAGAATTCTTCTTTGGATAACTAGCCATGAAAAGATTACAATTTTTGGAATTAAATTTTTTATCCAAAATAAGTCCTTTTGGAGGATAAAATCCTCGTCATCAAGCAGAAGCTTGTAAGCTGATTTAACAGTGAACTGCCCATTTTTTGTAGGAGCCCAAGTCACTTGATCTTCCTTGGGTCTCATGGGGATAAACTGTTGCCCGAGAATGTTACAAAGATCATTTTATTCTGCTTGAAATCCTTGAATCCTTATTTGTTTCCACTTCATTTTGCCTTTGTCCTCAACCATATAATCGGAGACTTTTTTGCCAATGAGTTCTTTCATGATATCTCTGATTTGGGCTAAGTTAGGATATTGCATCAGTGGTTCATCCTTAGCCCACCTATCATTCCAAAAATTTATCCTCTCACCATTGCCTAAAACCCATATTAAACATTTTTTGATAATTTTCTTACAATTGAGATTTGCTTTCCAAAAAGTAGAACCTCTGATTGGAACTGAGTCACTTAGATATTCCATATTTTGAAGATACTTTCATTTGATGATAGCTGTCCATTCATTTTCTTCACAAAAAATGAGGCACCACGACTGCTTAGCTAGTAAAGCTAAATTCATATGAGCAATTCTCTTCAAACCTAAGCCCCCATTTTCCCTGGGTCTACACACTTTGGTCCCTCCTACAAGGTGTATCCTTTTTTTCTCCTCTGATCTAGTCCATAAAATTATTTTTGGAGTTTCTCAAATTTCTAGAAAACCTTCATAGGGGCTTTGAAAACGAAGAGGAAATAGACTGGAATGCTTTGAAGAGAGGCCTTAGTGAGGGTCAACTTTCCTGCTTGAGATAGAATATGACCTTTCCATCTAGTAAGTTTTTTTTTTAATTCTTTCAATAACCCTGTCCCACATTAACTCTCTCGGAGAACCAATGAAAAGAGGGAGACCAAGATACGAAGTGGGGAGGTTTGCTATATCACACCCTAAAATTTTTGTAATCCTTCCTTGCCTCTGAATGGGGGTGTTCAAGAAATATAACTTGCTTTTACTGAAATTAACTTTCTGACTAGCAGTGTCCTCATAGAGTTGTAGGATGTATTTAATTCTTTTGGCCTCAACCATCGATGCCTTAGTAAATAGAAGGGTATTATCGATGAATTTTTGGTGAGAAACAACCCTAGTGATAGATGTTACCTTTATTCCTAATATTAGCCTTGAACTACAAGTATTTTTGATGGTTTTGCCTAAAGCTTCTGCCATGATGATGAATAACATGGGGCTGATAGGGTCCCCTTGCCCAATTCCTCTATGAATTTGAAAGTAACCATAAGTTATTCCATTAACCAGAATCAAGAACCATGCTTTAGAAATGCATTCTTTGATAAAATTAACCCATTTGTGGTGAAAACCAAAATTAAGGAGGATAGCAATCAGAAAGTCCCAATTTAGCCTGTCAAATGCTTTGTTCATATCAAGCTTGAAGGCAAAAACAGACCTGTTATTCTTATGAGCAGAGTGCAGAGCTTCATGAACTATGATAACTCCATCCAAGATTGACCTGCCTTGGACAAATATTCCCTGACATGGATCTATGATGTGGGGCATAACATCTCTCATTCTATTTACAATGGCTTTAATTAGGATCTTGTAAGAAACATTGCATAGACTAATTGGCCTGAAGTCAACCATAGATTCAGGGGTTTGCTTCTTAGGAATTAGAGAAATAAAAGTAGAGTTGCGACCTTTTGGGATATGATTGCTTGCTTGGAATTCTTTGACAGTAAAAATTACATCCTCACTTATGATGTCCTAAAAATCTTGATAGAAACGAGGGGGAAAGCCATCGGGTCTTGGGGCTTTGTCTTGCTCCATGCTAAACAAGGCTTCCTTAATTTCCTCATCAGAAAATGGAGCTAGAAGCTTAAGGTTTATATCCTTACTAATTATACTAGGAATGGATTGCAAGAGAATATCTTTGGCCTCCTCATTGCACTGTGATTCCTGACCAAGGATAGAATTGAAATAAGTTACTACCTCCTTTTTTATTTATGTTAAGTCTTGAGTAATAGAACCATCTACTTTTTAAAAAAAAATTATCTTGTTATTGCTTCTATTTCTAAGCGTGGTGATGTAAAAAAACTTGGAATTTGAATCTCCATATTTCAACCAAATATCCCTTATTTTTTACCTCCAATATATTTTATCATAGGCCAAAATGTTATGAAACTCTACTAGTTTTATCTGTTCCTCCAATATAGTAGTTTCATCAGCATCACCATGTTGAATCCTTTGATCAATTATCTTCAAACTTTCAATAACCTATTTTTTATTTTCAAATAGGTTCCCAAAGACCTCTTTGTTCCAATTTCAAAGATTTTCCTTAACAAAATTTAATTTGCCAGCAAGTTTAAAAGCTGCACTACCCCTAACAGACTGCTGCCACCACTGAATTAATTTATCTCTGAAACTAAAATGTTTGATCCACATAGATTGAAATCTAAAAGGTTTCTTGAAGGAAAGAGAGTTAGGGATCTCCAACAAAATGTGATTATGATCAGAGGCAATTTTAGGAAGGGCTTGCAGGGTAGAATCACCGAACATATTTGTAGCCTCCTTTGATAGAAAAATATGTCAAGACTTTCTTGAATGAGATGACACCCTATCCACCGATTTCTCCAGGTATAATTTGCTCCTCTAAGTTTTACATCCATAAACATGTTGGAGTTCACAAAGTCATTGAAATCATCCATGCTCCTGATAGGTGGTCCATTTCCACCCATTTTGTTTGAAGGGTAAAGAGGAGTGTTAAAATCCCCAACCAGAATCCAGGGGACATTATGGAATATTTCACTCAGATTGCCTAAGTACTCCCACAGTAGAGCTCTCCCTTGAATTGAAGTCGGGGCATAAATATTTGAAAGGATCCATGACCTGTTGCTATTTATTTCCTTAAATAAAATACTAATAACCCTGTCATATTTCTAAATAATGGTGCCTTCTACTATTTGAGGATCCCACAAAGTCATAATGCCTCCAGACACTCCTCTGGATGATTTGTAAACCATCTCCCCTTGATTATAGATTTTTTTTGCAACTTTTTTTTACTGAATCTCATCAATTTTTGTTTCTTGCAACATGATAATAGTTGGATTCACTTGATTTCTTATTGCGAAACATGATAATAGTTGGATTCACTTGATTTATTATTGCACTGACTTCCCTGTGTTTGGGCAGGCTATTGAGGCCTCTCACGTTCCATGAGAGGAACTTCATTTAGATTTTTTGGGTTTTCTTCCTCTCCCCTCCCTTGAGGGGGTTTTCCTAATTTTTTGTCTTCAGAACCCGGAATAACTTTGTTGAAACAAGGTTCTCTATTTTCCATTGACAATGTCATTATCAGTTTTAATTTTTTGATGCTCAGCATTTGATATTCTCCCTCTTATTTTTTCACTACCAAAATCTATAGGAGACTTCATAGTGCTCCTAGTTTGTTTAGGACTAAATTGGGGGGGGACAATTTTTTGCAGAACCACACTACCATATTCCTTAGTCTGAAGAGTTTCACATATCTCCACCCCTACATCCAAATCTTCTCCTTTTTTCTTGTATTCCCTTGGTCTGCGGGACGGCCCCTCAGTAGGATTCACTTGGCTCCTAGTGATTATGTTAGGGAGATGAGATTTTTATTTTCCAATGCCTCAACTTTCTTCCTAAGTTCTTCGACATTAGGGTTTGGCTTTGGGATGCCCACTGGGCTTGAAGTATTTTTAGCATTGGGGTTTAAGGATCTTGACTTGGATGGGGATTCTAGAGATCAAGCATTAGGGTTTGGATTTGTGATGCCCATGGGGCTTACAGTAATTTTAGCATTAGGGTTTGAGGATCTTGACTTGGATGGGGATTATAGATAGTCAAAAATGTTAGCTTGAAGGTTCTAGGCTTCCAAGTATTCTAATAATCCTCCTACTCCCATATTGGATAGAATTAAAAATTTATTTGAAACTAGAGGATTGGAACTTACCTAAGTATTTTGGTTGCCAAAAACCTGTTGTTTTCCTTTGTCTTGTTGGGACCCTGCACCCTCTCTTTTATTTTTTTGGTAGACATAATTTACCTGATTGAAATCGCCTCTGCTAGGTAAATTCCTTAAATTTCTTCTATATAGCATTCCCTACTTTTGCTTTTCTCTATTCATTGCTAGGTTAGGGCACTAATTGCATAGATGTCCTTGATTTTTTTAATTTTGCATAGAATGCTGGTCTATTCTCTCATTCTATCGATTGTTTTTTATAGTATTCTCCATACTCTAGCTCCATAAACCTTGGCAATTCATTATCCAAATTAGCATTTACATAAATTCATGCATGAGTCATCCTTTTCTTGGCCAAGATCGCATGGTCAATGGAGATCAGGTCCCCTATAGTTTTGGCTATGCCCTACAACCAATATTCATTGAATAACTGGGTAGGTAGACTCGAGAGATGAACCCAAATAGGGGAAATGTTAATATTTTTCTTTTTAGGGTCAAAATATTCACCCCATCGTTTGATAAAAAGGCTCCTTTTTCCCAAAAACCAAGGACCTCTTGTTAAAATGTGGTTAGCATCTGTTGTAATCACAGTGACACTGAGAGGGGGGTGAATCAGTGTGATCTTTAAAATTTCTAATATATATAGTTTTAAATCCAGCAACTATTTAAAACTGATAAACGAAATATCAAATGCAGCAAGAAAGCATGACACACAACACAACAAATTAACGAGGTTCACCAATGTGGCTACTCCTCAAAACGACTGCTTGGACTACCATCCAAATCCAGTCAATGCAAAGCTACAACTTTACAAAATCTTTTACCAGCACCAAACTGGAAGGAGCACCAACCCCTTTGCTTTATCTGTTTCAAACAGAATGGAGCACCAACTCCTAATTTACCAGCACCTACTGGAAAGAGGCACCAACCCCTTATGCCAAGCTACAACTTGGAAGTTAAAAATGATTAAGAAAATTACAGAATAAAATTCTCATATTATTTCTTACAGTCTGTTGTTTCTCTGTAGTCTGCTACTTCTGCACAACATGCTTCGCACTGTCCGACACTTCTGTGAACTTCTTCGCACTCTCTACAGCAATCGGATGATCGTCCACTTCTATTGTCTGGCCGCTATCACTTCGCACTCATAACTCCACCTCTGCACATTGCGCTCTTATTTCACACAATCACGATATGCACACTTCGCTTCAACTCTAACTGCGACTTCGCACTCTGCTCAACACGAATTTCACTTGCGCAATCACTCTGCTCGCATTCGCACTCAATCTTCACGCCACACCTTCAAACTCGAAGTAACCCTCCTTTTATAGAAGAAATCTCAGAGACAAACCCTAAGAAACGTCGGCTATGAAACCCTAGAAAATGTCGGCTGCCAAACCCTAAAATCTGTAACCCTAAGAATGTCGGCTGCAAAACCCTAGAATTTGTTGGCTACAAAACCCTAAAATTCATCGGCCCAGATTTAACTTTGTCGGCCTCAAACTCTTCTGCCACCTTTGTCACCTTCCTATAGCTTATTGCCGTGAAATAATAACATGTCGCGATATCGTGACACTTTTTGTGGCCGTACGCCTTCTTGTCCTTGTTGTCGTGAAATCGTGACCCTTTTGGCCGTTGATAGCTTTGCCATCGTTCTTGTCATGAAATCGTGACACTTCAAACTTTTGCTGACGTCATCCTCATCCTTGTCGTGAAATCATGATGCTTTCGGCTTCCAGCGGCTTTCCTTGCACCTTGTCATGAAATCGTGACACTTTCAGCTTTTGCTGACGTCATCCTCATCTTTGTCATGAAATCATGATGCTTTCGGCTTCCGTACATTTCTTGCTTCATGCAGTAGCGCGAAATCGCTACAACTTTGTGCCTTGTGCTTCCAACTTTGCTTCTACCCATGAAATTTTGACTTGTAATGAAATCGCTACACTTTTGAGTTCTGCGCTTTTGACTGGTAGCGAAATCGCTACACCTTTGCGTTGTGCACTTTTGACTTGTAGCGAAATCGCTACACCTTCGTGTTGTGCTTTTTCAACTCGTAGCGAAATCGCTACACCTTGTGTTGTGCTTTTTCAACTTGTAGCGAAATCGCTACACCTTTGCTTTGTGCACTTTTTACTCGTAGCGAAATCGCTACAACTTTTCACTTAACACTTTCTCCTCCCAAAATCAACATGTAGCGAAATCGCTACAACTTTTCAACTTAACGCTTTCTCCTTGCTTGCCAGGCGAAATTTCAACATGTAGCGAATATCGCTACAGTTTCTCGACTTAGCTTCTTGGCCTCCAACATGTCGCGAAATCATGACAGTTTGCCTTGCGCCTTCTCTCTCCTCATTTTTGTCGTGAAATCATGACATTTTCGGCTGTGCTTTCTCTCTCCTCACTTTCGTCGTGAAATCATGACATTTTTGGTTGCGCTTTCTCTCTCCTCACTTTCGTCGTGAAATCGTGACATTTTCGCTGTGCTTTCTCTCTCCTCCGACTTGTCGCGAAATCGCGACAGAAAACATGTCGCGATATCGCGACAGTTTTCTAACTTGTCTTTTTCTTTGAATTTTTGAAACTGGGTCACTCTTGTTTTCCTGGAATTGCACTTTACATAATCTGACTATCCTTTGAATTTCTGTTCTCTGCATCTGAATGGCTCCTGAACTGTCTATCCACTGCATCATTGGATCTAACTGCCTGTGTTGACAACAATGACAAACTTCTTGCAACACCTTGCTCAACAATCTCCCCCTTTGGAATTGTTGGCAACACCTGTATACATTCCTGTAACTCTTCTCCCCCTTTGTCAATAATACCAAAGGGCTGCTGCAGACTCCCCCTGAGTCAATCCTCACACTTCTCAGGCACAATTTGTTGCATCTGGCACAAATTATGATCATGAGCAAAAGAATAGTCAAATACTCAAATGCTCCCCTCGAGAAAGTGATCACTGTAGCTAGTCACTTCTTAGGAAGTGTGACTACTCCTAATTTGCTTCGAAGGTACTCAAATACTTCCTTGGGCAAAGGTTTTGTAAAAATATCTGCTACTTGTTCTGTAGTTGGGACATAGTCCAATTTAACTTCTCCTTCTGCAACTTTCTCCTTCAAGAAATGATACCTTATAGCAATGTGCTTTGTCCGTGAGTGCATTCTTGGATTCTTAGAGATGTTGATTGCACTGGTGTTATCACACTTTATTGATATTGGTTCACTAAAATTAATACCTAGATCTTTCAAAGTTTGTTTCATCCACAAGACTTGTGTGCAACATGTTGCTGCTACAATATATTCTGCCTCAGTTGTAGATAAAGAACCGACTCTTGCTTCTTCTTGTGCCATGCAACCAATCTGTCCCCCAAATAGAATGCTCCTCCATTGGTACTCTTTCTGTCATCAACACATCCAGCCCAATCTGCATCTGAATATGATATAAGAGTGAAGTCTTTGCCTTTTGGGTACCACAACCCATACTCCATGGTGCCCTTGAGATACCGAAAAATCCTTTTAATTGCTGTCACATGAGTCTCTTTGGGGCTGGCCTGAAATCTAGCTACCATGCAAACTGCCTACAGAATATCAGGTCTAGTGGCTATTAAATATAGTAGACTTCCAATCATAGATCTGTACATGGTTTGGTCTATAGGTGGAGATTTGTCTTCTTTACTCAATTTGCAGCCTGTTGTCATGGGAGTCTTGACTGGCTTACAGTCCTCCATAGTGAACCTTTTTAGCATTTCTTTCACATATTTGATTTGGGAAATGAATATGCCTTTCTCATTTTGATTAACTTGTAGCCCAAGAAAGTAAGACAGGTTCACCAATCATAGACATTTCAAATTCATTACTGCATCTTATTTGCTAAGTCTTTACAAGATTCATCTTTGTTGCTTGCCAAATATGATATCATCTACATAGACAACTAGAACAATGAGATGCCCACCTTCTATTTTTACATACAGATTATTGTCCACTAAACCTTTCTTGAATCCCTGTTGAGAGAGATAATTATCTAGCCTTGCATACCATGCCCGTGGTGCTTGTTTTAATCCATACAGTGCTTTCTTTAATTTGCGAGACAAGGTTAGGATCTTCACTAATTTGAAAGCCATCTGGTTGTTCAATATAGACCTCTTCTTCAAGTTTCCCATTTAGGAAGGCGGATTTTACATCCATCCGATAAACTACGAAGTTCTTGTGAACTGCTAGTGCCAAAAACATTCTAATAGCTTCTAGTCTGGCCACTGGTGCGAAAGTCTCTTCAAAATCAATGCCTTCGACCTGTGCATAGCCTTTGCAAACCAGTCTTGCTTTGTTTCTAATGACCTGACCGTCTTCATTTAATTTGTTTCGAAATATCCATTTGGTGCCGATTACATTCTTATTTGCAGGTCTAGGTACCAGTTCCCAAGTTCTGTTCTTTTCAATCTGATCTAACTCTTCATTTATTGCTTTCATCCAACTATCATCTTTGCTGGCTTCATCTATGTTTTTGGGCTCAATGCTTGATAAAAGAGAGTAATTACTTATTACTTTCCTTCTTGTTTGAACATCGGCTGTGGGATCTCCAATTATTTGATCTGTTGGATGATTTTTCTGCTAGCTGCCAGTTTTAAATTTCTTATTTTCTTGTGCTTCTGAGTCATCGATTAAGTCAACTGAATCAATTGTAGGTTTGTTTCCTTCTTCATGTACCTCATCTCCTTCAAAAACATCTTCATAGATTGGGTAGTTTTCCTCAAAGTCAGTTAACCGTGTTCTACCTTCATCAAATTTAACATCTGCACTATCCACAATTTTCTTGAGTCTCTTGTTGTAGCATTTGTAAGCTTTACTTTTTGGAGAATATCCAACAAAGACACCTTCATCTGCTCTATCTTCAAATTTCTCGAGATTGTCATCGGTATTTCCGATATAACACTTACGACCAAATACTTTGAGATGTTTTGTTGTTGCTTTTCTACCAAACCACAACTCATAAGGAGTTTTGCTTTCATGAGTCCTTAACATATATCTGTTTTGGAGGTATATTCTTGTGTGAACTGCTTCTTTCCAGAATCTGTCTGCTATTTTATTTTTTGCCAGCATAGTGCGTGCCATTTCCTGAACAGTTCTGTTCTTTCTTTCTACTACACCATTCTCTTGGGGAGTTCTAGTTGCTGAATATTGTCTCCTGATGCCATGATTTTCACAGTATTCTAAAAATTCATTTGAAATGAATTCTCCTCCTCTATCTGATCGTAAACATTTAATCCTTTTTCCTGTTTCATTCTCAACTAGATGTTTGAAGGATTTGAACATTTGAAAAGCTTCTGTTTTGTCTTTTAAGAAAAATATCCAGGTCATTATGGAATAATCATCGATACATAACATAAAATATTTGTCTCCATTTATGCTTTGTGTTCTCATGGGTCCACATAAGTCTGTATGTATAAGTTCGAGAGGCTTGCTAGTGTGGTACTCTTTTGTTTTGAATGAAACTCTGGTTTGCTTTCCCTTCTGACATGAGGCAGAGACAATATTTGAAGGTTTTCTAATGGTTGGAATATCTCTCATTGCTTGTTTTGAGCTGATTTTCACTAAGTTGTCGAAACTTATGTGTCCAAGCCTCTTGTGCCACAGCCAGTTCTCTTCTTCTTGTCCAATGAAGCACATACCTTCTGAAGATTCTGAGAGTGTGTACAGGTTGCCAGACGTCCTTGAGCCGGTTGCTATTAATTTCCCATTGTTTATTTTTCTGACTTCACAACCCTGCTTCTTGAAGACTACTTCATGTCCTTTATCACAGATTTGACTCACACTTAACAGATTGTGTTTCAGACCATCCACAAATAGAACTTCTTCTGACTTAATTTTCCCATCACTAATTTTGATAGATCCTTTTTCGATTATCTTGGCTCCATCATTGTTTTCGAACTTTACAGAGCCACCCTCATATTTTTGTAGTTTTTCAAACTTCTGTTTATCACCTGTCATATGACTTGAGCAACCACTATCAAGAATCCATGGAACACATTTATTTTGAGCCTTGAAAGCTGTCTGTACTATTAGAGATTCCTTTTCTTCTCTGAGTTGTTCTTTCTGTTTCCATTCTGTTTTGACCGTGGTATTGGATTCTAGCTTGGATTTCCCCTTTTCAGACTCTTGCACATATCTTTCAGAATGATTTCTACTTTGTTTTGCCCTATATGGTTGAACTCTTCTTTTCTGAATTTGATTTGAAACAGAGGTACTATGACAGTTTCTAGCAATATGCCCAAAGTTGTGACAATTGAAGCATTCTACTGCATAACTTATTAAAGGAGCAAAAGCATTTCTACTAGTGAAACTTCTTGGTCCTACATTATACTTGGAGTCAGCAATTTTATGTCCATAAGCATTACATTTGAAACGAGAAACCATAAAAGTAATGATTGAACCTGAAAGATGGTCTTTGCCAGTTTGTTGCAGGAGTCATAGATTTTCTTTTCTTTTGATGTGTGACCTTGGTAAAACCATCATTGTCAGTCCTCTTTTCAGGCCTGGCATCATTTCTTTCTTTTGCATGATTAGTTGTTCTTTCAACAACTTGTTTCTTGTCTTCACTCCTTTCAACATTTATGGCTCGATGATTCTCCTTCAACAAAGCCCGGACCAAATTTGATACCTGCGGGTCTTTGATCGCTTAAAATTTTGTCCGACTTCATCGAACTTTCTTCACGTTTGTAATAGCGGCTAATTTTTTGATCCGGCTCTTGTATCCGTATTCGAAGACCAACATTTTCTTCTTTAAGTTTACAACAACAATCTATCTTCATGGTCACCTGAACTTCAAGATCTTCGGACATTTTCTTGTACTCTTCTATCTGTATTTTTAAACTTGTTATAATGTCATTTGCATCCTCAAGCTTCCTTGACAGTTTTTTATTTTTTCTCTTCTCAGATTTCCATTCTATAAGAGCAGAAACTAGTTCACCTTCTAAATCAACTTCAGCCTCAATTTTTTCAATAGTCGGTATAGAGTTCATACCTTCTTCCTTCTCTGAGATTTCTGCCTTTTCAAAATTTTTGACTTCAAATGCCATGAATAGAGCTTCGCCTGTTCCTTCTTCAGAATCCTCACTAGAGTTGTCTTCTGAGGAATATGCATTCCTGGATATAAAGCTTTTCTTTTTGAAATTGCCTTTTTTGAAGTTAGATTTCTTTCTCCATTCACCCTTTTCTTGATGTGAAGTTTCCTCACCTTTGTCCTTCTCATTGAGAGGACATTTGGTTGCAAAGTGTCCAATTCCCCCACAGTTGAAACATTTAAAAGGTAGTTTTCCTTTGTACTTTCCTTTGCCCTTTCTCAACTTTCTGACAAAATTTGCTTCCATTTCGTCTGAAATTTCTTCTTCTTCAGACTCTTGTTTTGTGTCTTTACCTTTTTGGGCTTTAAATGCTGCTTCTCTGTCTGTAGGATTAGACTTTCCTATTCTCATTTCATAAGCCGTCAAGGAACCATGCATCTCATCCATATTGAAATGATTTAAGTCTTTAGCTTCTTCTATGGCAGAGACTTTAGAATCAAACCTGTGAGGAAGCGACCTTAAAACCTTTTTCACAATAGTAGCATCATCCAACTCTTCGTCGAGACCTCTCATTGAATTAGTGATTCCATTTACCCTTTGCATGAAGGCTTCTATGTTCTCATCGTTGGTCATTTTTAGTGATTCGAATTGAGCTCGATGAGTTTGCAACTTAGCTTCCTTGATCTTGTCATCTCCCTCATGAATATTCTCCAGTTTGTCCCACACATCTTTTGTTGAAACACAGTTTATGATTTTGACCAACTCACTTGTCCACTAATCCACACATGATGGCATTTTTAGCTTTAGAATCATTTTCAAACTCCTTTTTACCGGTGCTGTCGGTTGGAGCAGTAGCAGGAGCTGTGTAACCATTGACTACTGCATTCCAGATGTCAAATCCCAAAGCTCGGAGATATGTTTGCATTCTGATCTTCCAGAAAGCATAATTTGTTTCGTCAAACAGTGGTGCCTTGTTTGAGGAGAAACCTTCACCACCTGCCATAATGTCACTTACTGGGATCACCCTAGCTGATTGAGCCTATTCAGGTACCTGGCTATGATACCAATTGTTGTAATCACAGTGACATTGAGAGGGGGGTGAATCAGTGTGATCTTTAAAATTTCTAATATATATAGTTTTAAATCCAGCAACTATTTAAAACTGATAAACGAAATATCAAATGCAGCAAGAAAGCATGACACACAACACAACAAATTAACGAGGTTCACCAATGTGGCTACTCCTCAAAATGACTGCTTGGACTACCATCCAAATCCAGTCAATGCAAAGCTACAACTTTACAAAATCTTTTACCAGCACCAACTGGAAGGAGCACCAACCCCTTTGCTTTATCTGTTTCAAACAGAATGGAGCACCAACTCCTAATTTACCAGCACCTACTGGAAAGAGGCACCAACCCCTTATGCCAAGCTGCAACTTGGAAGTTAAAAATGATTAAGAAAATTATAGAATAAAATTCTCATATTATTTCTTACAGTCTGCTGTTTCTCTGCAGTCTGCTACTTCTGCACAACATGCTTCACACTATCTGACACTTCTGTGAACTTCTTCGCACTCTCTATAGCAATCGGATGATCGTCCACTTCTATTGTCTGGCGCTATCACTTCGCACTCATAACTCCACCTCTGCACATTGCGCTCTTATTTCACACAATCACGATATGCACACTTCGCTTCAACTCTAACTGTGACTTCGCACTCTGCTCAACACAAATTTCACTTGCGCAATCACTCTGCTCGCATTCGCACTCAATCTTCATGCCACCACTTCAAACTCGAAGTAACCCTCCTTTTATAGAAGAAATCTCAGAGACAAACCCTAAGAAACATCGGCTGTGAAACCCTAGAAAATGTTTGCCAAACCCTAAAATCTAATAAAACCCTAGAATTTGTTGGCTGCAAAACCCTAAAATTCATTGGCCCAGATTTAACTTTGTCGGCCTCAAACTCTTCTGCCACCTTTGTCACCTTCCTGTAGCTTATTGCCATGAAATAATAACATGTCACGATATCGCGACACTTTTTGTGGTCGTACGCCTTCTTGTCCTTGTTGTCATGAAATCGTGACCCTTTTGGCCGTTGATAGTTTTGCCATCGTTCTTGTCATGAAATCGTGACACTTCAAACTTTTGCTGACGTCATCCTCATCCTTGTCACGAAATCGTGACGCTTTCGGCTTCCAACGGCTTTCCTTGCACCCTATCATGAAATCGTGACACTTTTAGCTTTTGTTGATGTCATCCTCATCTTTGTCATGAAATCGTGATGCTTTCGGCTTTCGTACATTTCTTGCTTCATGCAGTAGCGAAATCGCTACAACTTTGTGCCTTGTGCTTCCAACTTTGCTTCTACCCATGAAATTTTGACTTGTAACGAAATCGCTACACTTTTGAGTTCTACGCTTTTGACTTGTAGCGAAATCGCTACACCTTCGTGTTGTGCACTTTTGACGCGTAGCAAAATCGCTACACCTTCGTGTTGTGCTTTTTCAACTCGTAGCGAAATCGCTACACCTTCATGTTGTGTTTTTTTAACTTGTAGCGAAATCGCTACACCTTTGCTTGTGCATTTTGACTTGTAGCGAAATCGCTACAACTTTCTTACAACTTTCTCCACTACAATCAACATGTAGCAAAATCGCTACAACTTTTCAACTTAACGCTTTCTCCTTGCTTGCAGTGGAAATTTCAACATGTAGCAATGAAATCGCTACAGTTTCTCGACTTAGCTTCTTGGCCTCCAGCATGTCATGAAATCATGACAGTTTGCCTTGCGCCTTCTCTCTCCTCATTTTCGTCATGAAATCATGACATTTTTGGCTGTGCTTTCTCTCTCCTCACTTTCATCGTGAAATCATGACATTTTCGGTTGTGCTTTCTCTCTCCTCACTTTCGTCGTGAAATCGTGACATTTTGGTTGCGCTTTCTCTCTCCTCTGACTTGTCGCGAAATCGCGACAGAAAACATGTCGCGATATCGCGACAGTTTTCTAACTTGTCTTTTTCTTCGAATTTTTGAAACTGGGTCACTCTTGTTTTCCTGGAATTGCACTTTACATAATCTGACTATCCTTTGAATTTCTGTTCTCTGCATCTGAATGGCTCCTGAACTGTCTATCCACTGCATCATTGGATCTAACTGCTGTGTTGACAACAATGACAAACTTCTTGCAACACCTTGCTCAACAATCCTCCATATTGTTAAAATAGATAATGAATAACCCTCGAGTTAGAACTACCAACTCCAAGATGCCTACCGGTTGCCATTTACCCATCGCCCAAGCCCTGATAGTCTCCATGTCCGACCTACCTCCCAAAAACTTACATACCAGGGATAATTCTTCCATTTAAATAAAAGGGCTCATGGAACTTGCCAGGTCTAAAATTTTATTATTTACTGGAACTAGGGGTGAAAGAGAGAGAACCTCCTTTATTTTTCCTCTAAGATTCTCAGTAAAAGACAACCACTTCTTGGGCCCCGGGTTGTCCTTCATATATTTTTTGTCGAGATCTTTCTGAGGAGGATCAGGCCCCGCGTGATGTTTGCCTCCAAATCTACCGTAGCCTGACCACCTTCCTCTGGATCCTTGCTTGATCCATGCTTGAGGTTCCCACCCTCCCATTTCATACCTGCTCTACCTCTGTCACCTTGGCTGAGATTCCTGCCCAAAAAATTTGAACCCTCACTCCCGCCACACCAGCTAAACCTCAACTCACTCATTCCTGATGATGTAATGAGTATGATGCTGCAAGTTCTAATATTTCTTTTATCCTATTAGGATCAATGGACATTCCTTTTTTTGACACTACATGTCCCAACAATTTTCCTTCATGGACTACAAAGATTGATTTCTAAGGATTTAATGATATGCCAAATTCATTTGCACTTCTGGAATACTTGTTCTAAATTATGAAGGTGATACTACTTCTCATGAGAAAATACATTCATATCATCTAAATATATTAAGATTTTTTTATTGATAAGCCTACCAAAATCATAATCCATTGCTCTCTAAAAAGTGGCACCATTATTTGATAGATCGAAAGGCATTCTATTATAGGTGAAGGTGCCCAACTTTGTAGTAAATGTAGTCTTGTGTTGATCCTCATCCTTGACCCAGATCTGGTTGTACCAAGAGAAGCCACCTAACAAAGAGAATCTTTTTACCCTTGCTACCATCTATAATATTTGATCTATCTATGGTATGGGGTAATGATATTTTAGAGAAGCTTAGTTAAAGTTCTTGAAGTCAACACAAAGGTGAATATTGCCATTCCTCTTTCTTGATGGGACCAAATTGGCCACCCAGGTGGAGTGTTTACTAGGGTAAATTATCTTAGCTCTTAGTAGCTTAAGTAGTTCTTGTCTCATGATTACTTCAATTTTGGAATTCATTTTGTCTGAACGGCTTAGCATTAGATACTAGCTCAATGGTATGTTGAATTATGTTTTTATCATAGACCTTCAAGTCATAATAAGTCCAAGATATTATATACTGATACTTGTGACATAAATATTTAAAACCTTCAGCTTCCTCTACAGTGTATTGGATACCAAAATTTAACTTTTCTCCATTTTGTACTTTTATCTCTCTACAGATCTTATCATCAACTTTCATCTGCTTTAATATCTTGCCATCCTCATTATTGAACAAGCTTTCTAGAGTGATCGAACTTTTAGGTATGTGATTTTTTTTAGCTGAATAATTCCTCATTGATTGATTTCTTGAGCAAGCTCATTTTGAGAAAAAGTGCAATCCACTTCCTTAATAAAAAAATCAACAATATGTTCATCACTCTCAAAGACTTACCAATATATTTGTCTATCCGGGGCTGTTGGTCTAAAAATAAGTTTCACTCTCCTATTCTTTAGGGATCCATAATCTGTTGAAGGATAGAAATTGGCTCCTTTGAAGGCCAAGGTATCAGCCAAATTTTTTTCTATCTAGGGACAACAAGTAATTTTAAAGCAATGAAGGCTTCCATCAGGTCCCAAACTCTATTTCTATAAGCCTTTAGATAATGGTGCTTACTTCTATACTTTTATGTGACTTTATTGATAATAAACTTTGATTCACCATAAATATCCAATATTTTTATAACCATATTTTTTGCTTGCATCAATCCTAAGCAAAGAGCATCATACTCATTTGTATTTTCTATGCAATACCAAGTAAGTCTAAAAGAAAATATTTTTATTCCTGATGGAGGCTTTAAAGCTACACTTACTCTGGCTTAATTTTTTCATCTTGATCCATCAAAATGTATTGTTGAGATTTTAGATTATCTCAATGATTGGTTGGAAATTGTAGGAGTTTTCTTTTGTACTTCAGATATTATACTATATGTTCCCAATCCTATCTCTAGTAGATATTGGGCATCTCAAAAAGGTAGTTTATCATCAACTTCTAAATCCTCCAAGAGTTCTACCAATTTTTGCTTTTTCATGACTGAGTGATTATACATATCTTCTATTTTCTCAATATGGTAAGTGATTGGCTTCTCAAGAAACAGTATTATTATTTTTCCTTGTGGGGTATCATATACCAGAGTAGTCCAAATACATGTATCCTCCTAATTTAGATGTAAATTATCTACTGAGTTATAAGCTAAAATAAGGTTCCATATCTACCACTATGATTTTTTGGACAATCGTAATCTTAGGAGCTCTATACAATCTCATTAATACATATTTCACAAATTCTACAATTTTTACCAAGGTACCATCTAGTTGTAATACTCCTTGACAAGAGTGGGTATATTCCATCCCCATCTCATGGGTATATTCCATCCCCATCTCATCACAAATGGCCTTAGACATAACTATAGTCGAAGCCCCAAAATCAGTCATGCAATTGTGAACTATATATTTCTTCATTCTTAGAAATATATAGAATAGGGGAGGCTTATTTTCTAGAGTAGAAGAGGACATATTTTCTTTATCATGAGGCTAGTTAAGCACAATAGCCATATATTTTCCTTGATATTTTTTATTAAGGGAATATTTCAATAAATTGATTTGAACGGGGAGGAAAAGAGTATCATAGAGACTTTCTATAGATGGAGTCCTTTTAAGCTCTTCCATAATATTGAATTTTGGCATCTCCAAAGAATTTATCTCTTCTCTCTTGTCTATTTCCCCAAATCTCCTCCTATACTACTGAGTAACTTCAATCCTTTATCTCTTAGTAATAGAATAGAACAACAACTTTTCTCTCGCTTCCTCTCTCAAACCTAATTGCTCCTTATCTTTCTCTTTTTCACTCTATTTCAGTTCATCCTTTTCCTTTTCTTGTGCCTCATGAGATAAATCTTATTTTCTGGTTGCCTATGGAATGGGTAACTTATCCTTATTTGGCAAAGTTTGGTCCTTATTATTCTTAGAATGGACCTCAAATGAACCCAATTTCTATGGATCAAACTATAATGGTTTCTTCCTAGATCTAGTTAATACTAAAATGGGTTCTAGCTTAGAGGAGTTGGGATCATTCAACACTTGTTCATGTTGCCACAACATATTAACTCTTCCCTTTTGATTTCTCTCAATATTTTACATGGCTTGCTGGATATGGTGTTGATAATGTAGCAAGAGTCATGATCATGAGGATCATTGCATATCAAGCACCAGAAATCAACCAGAGCATTCTCAGGATTTGAATCATATTCCTCTTGAGTAGTGTTAACTCTTGGTCCTGCATTGTTACTTGAACTAGACTTTTGATATTTATTGATATAAGGAAATCTCCTCTGTTGAGATATTTCCATATCCCTTTTTTTCTATGGTATTGACCCTGTTGTTGATAGTCTTCAAAGAGTTTTGAATATCAAGAAGCACTTAAGACTCTTGAGGTGGTTGATATGGAAGAGGAGGGTAAGGTACACAAACGGGTATTTTAGGAGGTGGTGGTGGATTTACCATAGGAAAATGAGTTGCAATTGGAGAAGGATTCATGGCGGAAAAATATGAGGTTAAAGATTGTTGTGTGATTTCAGGAGTATATGGAGTAACATGTTTGGGAGGTGATATTCCTACTAAAATCAAAATATCTTTAGAATGAACCACTATTTGATAATCATGGGGGAATGTGGTTATTTTATATTTTTGGGTTTGTAAAATGATATCTGGTCCTAAAGCTTTGTGAAAGCATGAGATTTCGGAAATAAAACACTGAGATGCAAATAAAACAGAACTAAATCGAGGCATAAAATAACACAGATAGAATTAAATTAAAAACAAGAGCACAACCCTTTTTATTAATGTAATTCCGCTCGGTTGCAGTATCTCTCTTCAGTTACACGTTCTCGGTTACAACAGATGAACAGTGATCCCCTTCCGCATGCCCACACGTAAAATGGGCGGGCTGTAGTGTTGCCGCCGCTTGATGTTTAATGAGTCTTGTTAGCCGTTGCCTATCTTGCGTTCAGCCGCTTACCCTGCATTCAGAAACACGAGAAGAACGTTAGTAGCACTTGTAATAAGAGGGCAGAACCTTCTGACTTTAGCATACATATGAAGATAGATCAGATGCATGAATAAAACAACTCTTCGTGAAACTACAACTTTTGCCGAGAACAGAGAACAGTATACATTCGAAATGGCATATATCCGAGGATGTAAAACGTAAACTATTATTTTTATTCTACTTGAAGACAACACAATACATGAGACATGGACAGTCATTAAAATAATCAACCGATTCTAATGCTATTGCCTGCAAGTTAGCACTTCATTGTGTTGCATGACAATATTCGATAAAACGTATTGCAAGACGCATTCGAGCATATAACGTATGACACGATATATTCTAACGTAAAGTTTATTTGAACAACGTAAAGAATAAGCTATTTCGATACTGTTAGTTTTTGCAATGTATTTCAAAAGAGAACAACATATATTGCATTAACTAGAAACGTTCATGGGCTGCCCAAGCGGGCCACCCCTGGTTTACACTTAGTCTCGATGCCAATCCACTAGGAATGGGCTCGAGATCTAAGGCTGTGTGTTGTCGTCGAATTAGTGGGATGCAGTGATCCACTGTCGGGTGTGAAAGTCCGGTTCACTCTTCTAAGAATCACCCACCAACCTCTATTTGTGAGAGATTCTAGATGTAAAGAAGGTGAACTTAGATTGATACGATCGGATATCCAAATGAGCGACACTTCGTTGTGTTAACAAAATGCTTCGCGGTCTCCTAATATATTGTATCGAGCCGGTTTTTTATAGAGGGTTCGGCCTCTGAGAGCATTAATGTTCAAAACCCTAAATTCGCAGGCGCCGCTCAAATTTGATCCTTATCGGGTCATTATGAGGCATGGCTCGCACAGAGATTCTCGCTAGAAAATCGTGTCAGCAGTTATGAAGTATGGCCTCAGGCTGGATTTGTTGTTGAGAGTGCTCGTCTCATTACTTTAGTTGGTGAAGTCCACCGTTTTACAGAGCCATGGGGTCTCTTCGAGAAGGGACACGTAGAGGTGCCACGTGGCGGTCGTTCCTTGGATGGTCGAATGTATGCTTTTGATTGGTGACGTGTTTTTGACTTTGGCCAGGTGTTGGCTTGAGGCCCAAAGTGTCGCGATATCGCGACACTTTGGGCGGGCTTTGGCTGGGAGCCCAAAGTGTCGCGATATCGCGACACTTTGGGTGGGCTTTGACTGGGAGCCCAAAGTGTCGCGATATCGCGACACTTTGGGCCCGCTTTGGGTCGGGGCCCAAAGTGTCGCGATATCGCGACACTTTGGGCCCGCTTTGGGTCGGGGCCCAAAGTGTCGCGATATCGCGACACTTCGGCCAGGGCTTGGTTTTTGACAAAAGGCTTGGCGCGGATAAAGGCTTGGCTTGAAGAAGGCTTTGAAGAAGGCTAAGAAGGCTTTGAAGTTTGTTAAAGGCTCTAGAACGACCGACTTTGCTCTGCTCATTTTTTGATCTTTCGAACTATTGTGTGAGTGGTTAAGACCACTATTTGACCTCTAAGGGCTGCCCTAAAAGCTGTTATGTCAATGTGATCAGTGTTTGTAGTCACTTAATCGAAATGGTGCTATTTTGGTGTCTACAGATGCCCCTTTTTGGGAAGCGCTACGGGTGACGCAGTGTTGAGCAAAAATATACGACCAAAGCACTAATGATTAGGGTTTCTTGGTAACCTAACCAACTTTTAATGCCCCAAGTATGGAAAGGGCATGCATTCTTGAATCCTTGCTTCTAACGAGCTAAGGAATTTGATTTCAAGTGTTAACCTATTTTGGTGAGGTGTGACTTGAGCTTGGACATTGATCAGTCATGATTAGGCAAAGGGCGTAACCTTTTATCCACGGGGGAACCTTGTGTTCATGCTTCGGGAATGCCAAGTATTTGATCAATTTAATGATTGCTTGTTTCTTGCCCCAAGTAGGAGCGTGATTGTCTTTGTCAATGATTCTTTGAATGCATGTCATTGCCTTGATTGGGTGTGTGCTTGTTGATTGGTGACTAAGTGTGACTACCCCCTCAAGCGACGAATCGATGAGGGAATGACCTTCGTGAGAAAAGCGACGAGTCGCTTGACCCAAGATGACTTAGGTTAGGGTGCCTTTAGATGTTTTACCATTTGAGCACGTGCAATTTCCCGACATTTGGACCTATTTTTGGTGGGTGTTAACCCTTTTGGTGATGCCGTAATGGGGTGAAATCATCGAAAACCCATCTTCCCGTGGAGCGGTCCGGCTATGGTAGCCTTCTTGGGGAAGTAGGAGAGTGATAATTTGAACCCCGACATCGATTTTCTATGCCAAGAGGTTGAGTGCAAGAGCACTCGTGTCCGGCAATGCTTATTGCTTATGTTTTTTGTGTTGCATTTTTGTGATGTTTTTGTTGTTTTGATTTTCTTTCTTTACGTATATGTCATGATTTTATGCACAATGATTGATGTTGGTGGGTGCATGCTACTTGATATGGATGGATGCATATGGTATGATAATTACCGATGTTGTATGTTGATTTATTTTGATGGATGCATGATGAATGCAAATGCATGTGATATGCAGAAATGAAATGGATGTATGGACTTGGTGATATTTGGTTATGGCACCATAGACTGTTTTAGAACTCCATTATTTTGCTATGTACAAATGTGGTGTTTCTTCTTTTTGTATTTTTTGATGGTATTGCAAGGATGAAAAGTAGTGTAATTGGTTTAGAAATGTAGCTAAGGTTTTCCGAGACTCAGACGGTTTTAACTTATTAGCCATGATTGTACTTTATCTTACAAGACTTTTGAACAAGGTATGAATCGGACTTGTTTTTGACCAAGTTATTTCACATCCCTGTGTGTGCAATTGAGTTCATTTATGTGGTATTTGTCGGGATACCGCCGGTGCCGAGATGGGCTTTCAACCGAACTGTATCGAGGATCACCTAATTAGCTCCACTAACTCCTTTGTTGTATGTAGTTAGATTAATCTGCGGTGTTCTCCAGGATACCATAAGCTAGCTCATCCACATGCAAACATTGATCTGTACACAAGTTAATGTGATAGATATATCGTCATGCGAGAAGTTTACCGCCAGTGACCGATAGGCTATCAACCAAACCGGTACTGAGGCTTGCCTCATGACCTGTCAGAATCTTTGAGAGTTCCAGGGATTCAAGGTCAACTCCCTTCTTTTCTTCAATTGTATTGGGATACTTGCTCGTTATAGTGATAATAATCATTGTTTATTTTGATTTATTTTTCTTTTCTCTTGAGCAAGGGATTTGGATATGGAGTGACGATAATCACTATTCTTTGTGCTTTTTGAGATGTGCACTGTAGGGTGTCAAATTTTGAAGTTTTGACATTTTGCAAATTTTTGACGTTTTGCAACTTTGGGATTCTTAGGGAATTGGGTAGGGAGGATGCTTGTCCTTTTGCCAACTCTCAGCATTCTTGGGGTCATTCGCACAGGGGGATGAGCAAGATAACCGTTTCGCTTATGGTAACTTGGATTACTTGTGCAGGTTTCATCCTTCGTTCACACAACTCGGGAATTTTTATGTGTTTTAATTTGTGTTGGGATGTTACGTAACAAGGTGTATTGCAAGTGTAACTCTACCTTCGTAAAATCTGTTTGACTTGATACATTTCATTGCTAAAGAGCAAAATGATGACTGAATCACGAAAAACTCTTGATACATTAAAAGACCACTGACTCTAGTGTGGTAAAATGAATGGTGTTTTTGTTGTTTTTGTAAAATGGAACAGTGTGGAACAAGATGGACTAGTAGAACCATGACAGCCTATGGTGCCTTTGACCTATACGACCATGAATATGCAATGTATGGATGCAATGCTTAATGCAGCTACATATTTTTGTATTTTTGATGGATTGATTTTGGTGAATATGAAGATGAATTGCGAGAAGAACTCTCTATTTGATGAATTTGAATATGCCTAGAAATGAGATGCAAATTTTTGTTGTTTTTGAATTTTCTTGATTTTTGACCAAGTGATTGTGGAAATCCTTGGAGCGTTTTGGGATTGACCAAGCGATTGCAAGAATCCTTGGAGCCTTTGGGATTGACCAAGCGATTGCAATAATCCTTGGAGCCTTTGGGGATTGACCAAGCGATTGTGATAATCCTTGGAGCATTTTGGGGGATTGACCAAGCGATTGTGATAATCCTTGGAGCATTTTGGTTTGACCAAGCGATTGCAAGAATCCTTGGAGCCTTTTGGGATTGACCAAGCGATTGTGATAATCCTTGGAGCATTTTGGGGTGACCAAGCGATTGCGATAATCCTTGGAGCTTTTGGGGTTGACCAAGCGATTGTGATAATCCTTGGAGCTTTTGGGGTGACCAAGCGATTGCGATAATCCTTGGAGCTTTTGGGGTGACCAAGCGATTGTGATAATCCTTGGAGCTTTTTGGGATTGACCAAGAGATTGTGATAATCCTTGGAGCTTTTGGTTTGACCAAAGGGTTTATGGACACCTTTGGAGCATTTGGTGTAATCCACTTGCTCTTCAGGGAATAGAGGTACCCCCAACTTGACAATCTTTGTGCACCGGATCTGGCTCTGTAGGAATTGGCACGAATGGATCGGCCTTATGCACGGATAGGAGGACAGGGTCTGCCTTCGACACTGATGGTGCTATGATATCTCTGGGTGGAAGTTGCTCGCGACCTTCCCCAAGGAGTGGGATGGACATGTGATGTCGGTGGGCTGGGTCTATGCGCCACTCATGCCCTAGTATTATGTTTATCATCTGACATGCTTCATCGATATTTATGGGATGTCGATGCTGTCGTATGTGATTGCTTTGAGCTATCTCTGTTTCATCCTCACCTTCGGACAATGTGTATAGCTCATCAGGATCTGTAGATTCTGAGATATGGAGGACTGCATCATCAGTGAGTACAGTTAGAGGTTGATCCTCTTCGAAAAGAGCCTCATGTAAGTTGGGCCTTGGGAGCTCCAAAATCTTGGTCTCCACCAACTCTAAGTGCTCTAGCTCTTTGCATAGATCGGGAGATTTGAGCTCCTCCGCTTTGATTGGTTCTTGTTGAGGAACTTGGGGACCTATGGAGGGGTAGCTGAATAGCACCCCCCATGTCTTGGTAGGGCAGTTCATCCAGCTCTTCTCTTTGCTCTGATTCCTCAGAGGCTTCTTGGTGACTTTCTAAGGGTGGCCCATAAACCTGAGTGGGTTCCTGAGGAAGGCACTCGTCATTGTTTATAGGAGTAGCCTCCTGCTCATGTCTAGGAGGCATTGGGGGTGATGCTTGATAAGGTCGCAGAGACTCGTCTCGCACCTAGGGGTTGTGCTCCTCATACTGTTGTGCTCTTTGGATGCAAGGGGTTGGCGCCTTCTCAGGTAGTTTATAGCGCAACTTATCCGCTTTGCGCTGCATGTATAAGTTTTCTAACTCCTGGCGACCTTGTTCAACCTGCGTTATTTGAGCTTGGCGGACGACTTTTCTGGCGACTGCCGGGTCGATGTGGTCTACCCTATTTTGCTCAAGAGGTTCGGATTTGTGCCTCTCATAATGTTTTGTTTTATGTGTGTGAGGGGTTGGAGTCCTCTCCTGCACAGTGTGTTGGAACAACTCCTCCTCCTGGTGTTGAAGGTGTTCTTTATTTAGAAGATACCATTGCTCTAACCGTTGTTGTTCTTGCTCAAGTTGCGTGAGTTGCATCCGATGTGTGAAATGTTTGATAGATTCTAAGATAGTTGGTCTTGTCGCCTCATGTGTAGAAGGCCTAGATGCCTCTCTGACATATCTATCTTGGTCGTAGTGATCCAAGATCTCTAGAGGCCGTCTCTCTCTGATGGGGGTAGCGGCATTTATCTGAGGCGCTGGCCTCAGAGTGTGACCATGATATCTAGCAGGTGCGGAGGCGTATTGCTCCCGCGATGTGTATTGTTTATGAGGAAGGTAGGAATCTTCCTCATGCTCTCTTTCATAAGTGAGCACGATTTGGCGGACGGAGTTGGCTTGGCCTGCTTGAGGAGCCTTGTGCTCTGAATTTGTCCTTGTAGTCCTGACAACTGGAGGGGTTGAAGGAGGGATAGTGTAACCATGTGGTTCCTCTCGTCGAACCCTAGGTTGACTCAGCGCTTCATCGCACGGTGACCGCTCATAACGAGCATCTAAGGGAGCTCTCCTATGGATGTACCCCTCATGGGAGGATGTGTGTTGAGTGCTATGCTGAATAGGAGTGCTCCTAGAAGGGGTACCCCCATAGTCCTTATCTGTTAAGGTGTGGAGGGGACTACCCTGTGTGTCAGGCCGCCAAGGTGGTATGACCAAATCCTTAGGGTTAAAGCGAAGGCGACTAGTGCCCTCCCTTTGTGCACCTTCCACAGCGTCCGCCGTTGATTGGGCTTGGCTACGGGTGTACATCGTCGTGGTGCTCTCTACTGTCTAAGAAGATTTTATCTCGTTTATGATGATTTGTCTTTTTTTTTGTCTACACTAAGCAGAAATGAACACACGCACACACAAAACCGTGATTATCTCTTTTAAGGATTAAATAGTGTGTCCTAAACTGGTTTAGTGCATTTTGATGTTTCGTTTTGTTTTTGTAAGTTTGGAAGAGCGTTCAAATGCATAATGTTGGCTCATATGACTCCCATAAATGGTCGCCCCTTCAATATACCATTGTCGGACCGATATACCAACCTCTCTATATACCCGCCCTTACGTGAGGGAGACTATAGGTACGTGAGAGCAGATGGTACGTGGAACATAGGCGGTACGGAAGGGGAATCACTCTGTTTATGACACCTACCATAGAAGACTTATCCTCGCGTGCATGGGAATCACCCCAGCAACACTCGGTCAGCTTTCGTCAGGATTTACGTCTAGCAACGATCGCGATCGAGGTAATGGATGCAATATCTCAAGCCAAAGTGATAATGGAATCCACCTTTGGTCTTGCTCAAGGGTTGGGGTTTTACGACCAACGCCTTGGTTTAAAATACCACGTGGTGTGTGGGATTCATTTTACTTTGCAAATTTGAAACAGGCAACTGAAAAAGAAATCTTTCCCTATGCCAGACAGATAATACTAACTGAAAACAGCAAGTAAAAATTGCAAAGAAATTTTCTACCTTTCTTTAACAAATTTTTTTTAATTATTAAATGAATAATTACGCAGATAACTACATAATTAAATAAAGCAAGAAAAATTTCTCTACCTTACTGTGATAATTAAAAGAAATTAAAATGATAGTAAATGAAATAACCCGAAACTTCGCAACAGAAAATGATATGGACGGCTAGAATCGTTACCTCCTTTCTGCCCGAATTTGTTGTTTCTGACCTCCGGCTAAAGAGAAGTACCTGTTAAGCACAAGACACAACAAGTTTAATTAACTTCTGTGATTTTTAAAAATATGGGAACCGGTCCCACCGTGATCGCCACTGAAAGCATGAGATTTCGGAAATAAAACACTGAGATGCAAATAAAACAGAACTAAATCGAGGCATAAAATAACACAGATAGAATTAAATTAAAAACAAGAGCACAACCCTTTTTATTAATGTAATTCCGCTCGGTTATAGTATCTCTCTTCAGTTACACGTTCTCGGTTACAATAGATGAACAGTGATCCCCTTCCGCATGCCCACATGTAAAATGGGCGGGCTGTAGTGTTGCCGCCGCTTGATGTTTAATGAGTCTTGTTAGCCGTTGCCTATCTTGCGTTCAGCCGCTTACCCTGCATTCAGAAACATGAGAAGAACGTTAGTAGCACCTGTAATAAGAGGGTAGAACCTTCTGACTTTAGCATACATATGAAGATAGATCAGATGCATGAATAAAACAACTCTTCGTGAAACTGCAACTTTTGTCGAGAACAGAGAACAGTATACATTCGAAATGGCATATATCCGAGGATGTAAAACGTAAACTATTATTTTTATTCTACTTGAAGACAACACAATACATGAGACATGGACAGTCATTAAAATAATCAACCGATTCTAATGCTATTGCTTGCAAGTTAGCACTTCATTGTGTTGCATGACAATATTCGATAAAACGTATTGCAAGACGCATTCGAGCATATAACGTATGACACGATATATTCTAACGTAAAGTTTATTTGAACAACGTAAAGAATAAGCTATTTCGATACTGTTAGTTTTTGCAATGTATTTCAAAAGAGAACAACATATATTGCATTAACTAGAAACGTTCATGGGCTGCCCAAGCGGGCCACCCCTGGTTTACACTTAGTCTCGACGCCAATCCACTAGGAATGGGCTCGAGATCTAAGGCTGTGTGTTGTCGTCGAATTAGTGGGATGCAGTGATCCACCTGTCGGGTGTGAAAGTCCGGTTCACTCTTCTAAGAATCACCCACCAACCTCTATTTGTGAGAGATTCTAGATGTAAAGAAGGTGAACTTAGATTGATACAGTCGGATATCCAAATGAGCAGCACTTCGTTGTGTTAACAAAATGCTTCGCAGTCTCTTATATTGTATCGAGCCGATTTTTTATAGAGGGTTCGGCCTCTGAGAGCATTAATGTTCAAAACCCTAAATTCGTAGGCGCCGCTCAAATTTGATCCTTATCGGGTCATTATGAGGCATGGCTCGCACAGAGATTCTCGCTAGAAAATCGTGTCGGCGAGTTATGAAGCATGGCTTCGAGTCGGATTTGTTGTTGAGAATGCTCGTCTCATTACTTCAGTTGGTGAAGTCCGCCGTTTACAGAGCCATGGGGTCTCTTCGAGAAGGGACACGTAGAGGTGCCACGTGGCGGTCGTTCCTTGGATGGTCGAATGTATGCTTTTGATTGGTGACGTGTCTGCTTGAGGCCCAAAGTGTCGCGATATCGCGACACTTTGGGCCGGCTTTGGCTCGGGGCCCAAAGTGTCGCGATATCGCGACGCTTTGGGCCGGCTTTCGGGGCCCAAAGTGTCGCGATATCGCGACGCTTTGGGTCGGGGCCCAAAGTGTCGCGATATCGCGACACTTTGGGCCCGCTTTGGGTCGGGGCCCAAAGTGTCGCGATATCGCGACACTTTGGGCCCGCTTTGATCGGGGCCCAAAGTGTCGCGATATCGCGACACTTTGGGCCCGCTTGGATCGGGGCCCAAAGTGTCGCGATATCGCGACACTTCGGCCAGGGCTTGGTTTTTGACAAAAGGCTTGGCGCGGATAAAGGCTTGGCTTGAAGAAGGCTTTGAAGAAGGCTAAGAAGGCTTTGAAGTTTGTTAAAGGCTCTAGAACGACCGACTTTGCTCTGCTCATTTTTTGATCTTCCGAACTGCTGTGTGAGTGGTTAAGACCACTATTTGACCTCTAAGGGCTGCCCTAAAAGCTGTTATATCAATGTGATCAATGTTTGTAGTCACTTAAATATAATATATGTAAGCTAGGTAAGAGGATGGTCTGAATTTGTTGGGAATTATTTTCCAAGTTTTGGTAAATCTAAGGTTAAAATCAGATACAGACTCTTGAGGATACCTTTGGATAACTATAAATTGGGTTAGGAGTGAGAATGGGTCTGTAGACTCATTGAAGTCTTCTACAAAGGGACCTGCTAAGTCAACCCAATTTTTTATGGAACCATTTTCTAGAGTTCTAAACCAATGTAGGATTTTACCCCTAAAGGAAAGGACCAACAATTTTCCAATGACATCTTCATGTCTGATGTTATGGATGGCTGCCACTGATAGCACATATTGTCAATGTTCATATGTCATTATACTAGTACCATCATAGGTAGGTATGGCTTTGATAGCAAATTGAGGAATATAATGAGTGGCTTGGAAAGAAAGTGGTGTAGCATTCCAATATAGATAGTTATGTTGAGATTCATCCTATTATTTAGCCATATTGACTCAGGTACGAGGAGTATCGGTACTAGAATAATATAAGGTAGAAGGTGACGTTTGGGATTCTTCTACAAAATTTTTAGAATATGGAAGTCTTGAATGCCTAGATTTGAGAATAGTTCATAAAAATTGGCAGGTTGATCACCTTTCTTAGCAGCACTTCTAGTAAACATGAAAGTGTAAATATTAGGACTAAGGTTTTTTTGGGTCTTAATCTTAGGGAGTCACCAAGTGAATTTACTTTCTCCACTTATGAGGTCAAGACAATAAACCAAATATTAATTCCTCTATGTAAAACATAAAATATTTGTACAATGAGATCTGTCCCACCGAGCATGCCAAAAACTATTGTAGGCTGGTTTGCATTTCTTGATTTTCTTGGCCACTTGTCATTCATGGTGACATCCAGTTTCGAATTCTTGATCTATCGAAACCAAATTTTGCTTCAAAATACCTTTGCCATATATGGTTCTTGTAAACCTCTTTCATTCATAAATTTGAAACTAAATCTATTTCATAAAAATATTTTGGAAGCTTCTAAACTGGGGGTAGTGATTCAGCTTTTATGGCATCTAATTTAGCTTTCCTCTATCTTCTGTAACAATGTGCACACAAAAATTCATGAAAAAAGGATCTGAATAAAATGGGGCTTAATAACCACCATTGATCTATCAATCAAACAACCATAGTTGATTGTCATGTGGATGTCCTTCACTTGAATCTCTCTTATACTTGCTTAAGATGATAAATCATGTGAAATAAAACTTTGCTTATCTCCCCTCTAGCTTCTTGGGCTTAGTGCATTTCTGATTTGTATGACAACAATGAAGAGGATAAAGAATCTTAGCATGGATGTTTTTATCCATTTTTCATATTTTCTCATGCATCTTTGTTTGCTAGTGCTTTTCAAATTTGTGCAGAGATTACAAAGGAACAAGAAATCTCACTCTCTTAAATTTTCTCCGATTATACCTTTTTCCAGTGCTTTTGTGATTTCTTGCACTTTTTGTTTGTGTACAAAATAGAAAGATGACAAAAAATATCAACACATTTCTTTTCTCCATTGTAACCCTTTTTAGCACTTTTCTATTTTTTTGCACTTTTTAGATTTGCATGTATTTTACAAAGACATCAAAGAATCTTAGCGTAACCTCTATTTTTAGCAATTTTCTATGCTTTCTTGTTTTCTCACACTTTTTTGTTTGCACGCAGGTTACAAAGTGAATAAGAAATCTCAGTGCACTCTATCTTCTCTATTTTGGCCATCTTCTAGTGTTTTTGTGTTTTCAGTGCTTTCTTGTTTGTGCACTAAATAGAAATGGAAAAAAGCATCTCAAATTGTGTGACTTCTCCATTTGCAGCTCTTTTTAGAGCTTTTTTGTTTTCTTTCTCCATACTTAGTCAATTTTGTAAATTTTTTGGCTAAGTAATGATGTAGTTTGTTTTGGCTTATAGTGCCATGTATTTATCTCTTTCACATACCTTAAGGTCTCTCTCACATATTACCACATATATAAATATGACTAACTTCTTCCATGCATCAATGGGTATATATATATATTTTATTTTACATGGTGGAATCGGTAACCGTCACGATGATTTAGGCATGCTGTCCATATTTTATGGCTACCATAGTTTTATGCATTGTCTACCTTAAATGTTGCCACACAATACTCATGTAGTCTTCCCATATAAACACCATGTCATAATTATTTTAAAATTTGTATGCCATTGAAAACACCAATAAAGGAACAGGTGTTGTTGGGTGCCAAACACTGGTTAATTTTGTCCTAAATTTGTCACAACACTCGCATTTAAATTGTCAACCCGGGAGCTCATAGAATTTTGAAGTGCCACGATTGAGACCACTCACATTACCACTTTTGAGATGAATCCATTAACTACCATTGGGGGGTGTTTATAAAACATCAGTTGATTCATCCACACCAAGAAGTATTAAATACAAATGAAATGCGTAGAAGTAAATATACCACACTGAAAGCAATAACACACTTATGTAAAAAGAACACAACTCTAAAATAATTAAATTAATCTAGGAATTAAAACATACTACCACACGCAATTGAATACATGAAAAATAACTAAGAAGTAGGGGAGGAATACTGGCTTGGAGTGGGCCCGAGCTCCAGCAGATCCCGCCCAACAAAGCACACAGACAACTCGCTGATAAAGAATGCTAAAGCTTTTTATTAACAGTGCAATGAAATATTACATGCGGTAATGTTCTCTAAATTTTTCCTCCCCTACTACAGAGAAGTTCGTGTGTTTATATACCACACACAAGACTTCCTATTGTAGTTCTATTACAATAGGCATCTCGATTATAGTCTAAACTGGGATAGTTTAGTTACTATAGCCGACGCACGATGATCAACTCTTCATCATTTCCTTGCAATCGGGAGATTATGGTTCTTCTTCGTGAGTGGTTGTGCACTCATCCATCCTAGCTGGGATAGCTCATTCATCAGTGGTTTCCCATAGATGATGTGGAACGGTGGTCAACGGGGTCCCTCTTTAACCACTTGGTCAACACATACAATCTGGGCATCCGCCTGAGTAAGGTGCCTACCTTACTAAGGTTTCTACCTTTGTAAGGCACCTACCTTAATAAGGCACCTACTTCAATAAGGTGCCTACTTTAGTAAGGTGCCTACTTTAGTAAGGTGCCTACTTCTGTATGCCTTCATTTGATTGAGTGGAACCATGTCAGGTCCATGTAGGACCTCGATTGAGCAAAAGATGACAAAATCAGGGGAATAACTACACAAAACACACTTCACGCATGGATTAGATAATACACATGATTTCATTAAATAAATACATAATGTTTCATAAAAATATACAACTCATGATATATTTCCATGCAAAAACCGTTAGTACATATACAAAAATATGAGCATATCTGGTGCTCATCATCCCCCCATGCCTAATATGTGCCATGCCCTCATGGCACCTAAAATCGATGATCACCTCCTCTGTATAGGCCATCGTTCCCTATTTCCTTTTCTTTCTAGTGGCCTTGGCTTTCTCTCTATCCTGAGGCTTCCATTTTTGTTGAGGGGCCCTAGTTTGTTGTGAGGCATCCCTGGGTTATGTTGTCCTTCAGTTGCACTGGATTTCTGCTACGCTGGGTTGGCCTTCATTCTATGTTGGCTTCTTGTTATGCTGGCTACGCCTCCCTATCATGCTTGGTCCAGCACCTATGGTGGGCACTATGACCATAGTCATTGCTCCCTTCTGGAAGGCTACCTCTGCTTCCTACCACAAGTCAACGTGTTGAGGGTGTAGCTCTCCGAAGGGAATGTCAGAGTCATCCCTCTTCCGCACAACCATGCTGGCCTTGTACAACTAAAGTTCTTCGGGGGTGAGGCCAACATTTTCTTCTATGATCATTGCTACCTCTGCCTCTGGTCCATATACCCCCCATATTTCTAGCCATTTCCTCATCTTGGAGGGTCGACCCTATGATGAACCATAGATCTCCCAAAATTTGTCATCTGTAGCAGGGTCCACATAGATGCCTGGCCCTCTTTCGGCATTTTTGGTAGCTTTCCTAGCTACCTTTGCCACCTTGAACTCTTCTTAGATATTTTCAAAATTTTCCTTTCATTCAATGAAGGCCTGTAGGCCTTCTTCCCATTCCTCATCCGAGTGGGGGTTTGGTTCGGTAAATGTCACTCTAGCCTTTCTTTTGGCCCTCTTCTATGTTGTTTGAGGTGCCTTCCCCTTTCTCCTTTTTGGTATTGTGGTGGCCTATGTGGGGAGGTCTTCCTTTCCCATGGAGGCTACCTCCTTGTTAGAGGATCCAGGGATCTGTCCCTCTGATTGGAGGTCCCCCATAGCTATTCCCCCTATTTCTTGGTCACTCGATGCCTGCTCCTCTAGTTCTTCGGGTAGCGGTCTCTCAATTTTGGGTACTTGGCACTCTGGAGAATCCTTCTTGGCCTCGGGTTTAGGGTTCTACCCTTGGCTCTACTTTGAAGGCTCCTCATCATCATCAATGTTGATAACAGGGGTTTCTATTTGAAAAATAGAATTCCCCTATTCCTCTGTAATTACTTTATCAGAGGTGCACGAACCTTCACCTACCTCTAATTCTTCATTTTGGGCATCTAATTGACTACCTCGGATGAGACTACTCTCTCTGGTGAGGTTGGAGAGTTCATGGGCACCTCAATTGCCCAATCAGTTTGGGTAGAGGTATCCCACCTTTCGATCACCCTGACTTGCAATTACTGGTTCTCTACCTTGAGCTACTGGATCAGTTGCTAAAATTGGGTGATGGTGGCCTCCTACCTCTAGATTCTACTCATAGTCATTTCCTTATATTCATTGAATAGTGCCTGCATCATGGATTTCTCACTCTTCTCAGCATGGTCCTCTTCCATTGGTACCTCGAACTGCTATTGTAGGCTCGCTGAGGACTACGGGTCTTGCGGACTATGAGCGGCCAAATTCCATAGGGTTTGGGCCATGAAGCTGAGCTCTGCATCTTCCTCCTCTTCCTCGCTCGAGAGGATTAGGTATCGTAGTCATCTTCGACCATGTATGCACTCTGTCCATCGTACTGTGGGTTCGAGGCTAGAGGATTCTGGCCTTTCCTCCATATAATTGGGCAGAGAATTTTGCCCTTCCTCCGTAGCATCTAGTGAAAATTGAGGGTGTTCCTCTTCGGACATTCCCCCCAATTTGGCATCGTATTCTACTTCTATTGCCACCTTCTCTGATGCATCAGAGGGTTTAGCCCTAACTTCTTCGTTCGCTCCTCATAATTCGACCTCTTGCTCTACTTTAGGAGCTACCTACTCTCACGCACCAGAGTGTTCAGCCCCAGCCATCGATGAGCTTCCCCTGTGCTCCTCTGCATGGCATATCAGGGTTGTAATTAGCCCATGGTGGGCTAGGGTAGAGGACACCCCTCTCTAATATCATGATGCCTCATCTTATAGGGCATTTTCTAGGTAGAACAAGATGTTAATTTCTCACCCGTGCACCAGATGGTTCAAAAATTGCATATGGTTCGCATTCAGGTGTGAATACTTCTCGATGCATGTGAAGTATCTTGCAACCTTCTCAAAGAGCTTCCTCAGGTGCATCGAGAGTCTCTACTTTGGGAGCCCGTGTTGGTCACATGGGATGTTTCCTTGTCCGAGCAACACTTCTGTACACTTCTTTGCCACACCATCTTTATACATGCATTCCCTAGTAAGGGGGAGGTCGATGACATGAGCGATGTGCTCTGGAGTGACTAGAATTTCTAGTCCATGCAATTAGGCAACTCCTCTACTCATAATGGCAACAAATTCCTTTGCTGCTTCTACATCCTGGTCTTGGCTAACCAGGTGATAGTAATTCATCCACCTAACTACTTTGAACTGGTTGCAAACTTCTCCCCTAATCCCCTTAGTGCCATTGGGCTCATGCTTTTTGAGTGCATGATTCTTTGATCATCCACCCATGGCGAATTTCCTGATTGGTTTGATGCCCTACTCTCAGTAAGGTACCTTTTTATAAACTCAGGTACCTAACTCTAGAAATTGTTTCCGCATTGGGGTTGGTAGGGTACGCCACCCGAATTAACTTCTAGCATGACGTATTAGGCATGAGGGGTGAATTCAATTCTTGCATCGACATTATTTTTAGAGAAGCATATCATATGAAAAATTACGTATATATCTAAAGAAAATCATGCACATACCTGATTGGTCATTTCATGCTACGTGGAGTATGTCGAATTGGTACTCGATAATATTTTTCCCATGTGTTGATTACGTCACCTTGGGTACTGTATTCCTGGTTTGCTCGAGGTCCTATGCTAAAAATGTGGTGGATCCTATTGGTTTAGGTTGGGATGCATATCTCCTCGATGGTTGGCCTTGGGACATGCAGAGATCCTGCCCAATGATTTTAAAATATTTTTGGGTGCTTTCAGATTTCCATCACGTGAGATGATGGTGTTGGCTTTGGTTGCTCCACGTACTACCAAGTTGCGCATGTGTTTTTGAGTCAATCGAGGTGCCTACTTGAGTAAGGCGCCTTAGTAAGGCACCTACTTTAGTAAGGTGCCTACTTTAGTAAGGCACCTACTTGAGTAAGGTGCCTACCTCAGTAAGGCACCTACTTGAGTAAGGCACCTACTTGAGTAAGGTGCCTACTTTAGTAACTCACTTTGATAAGGTGCATACTTCGAGTAAGGCACCTACTTGAGTAAGGCGCCTACTTGAGTAAGGTGCCTACCTCATTAAGGCATCGCTTGACTATGAAGAATGCTCCAGGGTGGCACCTCCTTGGTAGAGTAAGGCGCCTCCCTTGGAAATATTTATTTTTTTATTTTATTTTTTGATAAATCACCCCAGGGTGGTACCTCCTTGGCAAAGTAAGGTGCCTTCCTTAGTAAGGCACCTACTTTAGTAAGGTGCCTACTTGACCATAAAGAATGCTTCAGGGTGGTGCCTCCTTGGCGGGGTAAGGTGCCACTCCTCCAAAGTAAGGCACCTTTCCTCATACTACCAATGAAAGAATGCTCTGGGGTGGTGCCTCCTTGGTGGAGCAAGGCACCGCTCCTCCGGAGTAAGGTGCCAGAGTAAGGCACTAGAGTAAGGCATCCCATTCCTCATTGAAAAGCCAATAGTGGTTGATGTGTCTTTTGATGTGAGGTTGATCAATCCTCCTAAAGTCCTCATACTACGTCAGTGTCCACTTCATCCAAGCATGGGGGTGCATAATTTTTCCTTTGTAAGGAATTGGTACCCACTCCATGCCTGGATCAACACTATCCTCCTATTGTGTAGGTTCATGGATGTTGAGCCAGTCTAGGCCTTGTTCCCCAAGATGCCTATTATTCGAGCAATCAAGCCATTTCCCTAAAAAAAGAAAAAAAAATGTAGTTAAATGTAATCCATGCCTATTAGGCCCTGGCTCTCAGGATGCCTATAGCTTGCATGCAGGCGTTGTCCCTACAAAACACACCATAAGCTAAAGAAAAATAGGAAACTATACTAATTTATTCTTGGTGGACACCTTTGCATCCACCATGTTGTTGAGAATTCTAGCAAAGTTTTACTTGGATGGGGTCTCCCCCATGCCTATTCTGGATTCCACCAGCAAGCTTTCGGACTTGTGGTATGGGCGCAACCGATGGCCATTGGTTGTTAGAATGGTGTTGCTGCCATCAATTGTCTTGACTTGCACAACACCATTTCTGATTATTTCCACCACCTCGTACGGTCCCATCCATATTTGCATCAATTTTCCCTTTCACTCCTAGAACCTAGAGTCATACAATAGTACCCAATCTCCCTCTTTGAACTATTTCATTTTAATGTGGTGGTCATGCCACTGCTTCCTTTGCCTCTACATGATTTATGTTCTTTGGAGGGCATCCATTCAAAATTTGTCCAGCTAGTTCAGCTATCGAATTCATTCCCTCTATGCTTCGTCTAGGCTCAGGTCCAGTTCTACCACCGTTCTGAGCATCTTGACCTCAAATTCGATGGGCATCATTGCATCCTTCTCATATACTAGTTGGAAGGGTGTGAAGCTTGTGGTTGATTTCCACATTGTATTATACACCCATACTACCTTCGATAATATTGTAGCCCAATCCTTCTTGTGTTGTTGCATGGTTTTCATTAGGATATTTTCTATTTCCCTATTGGTTACCTCCACCTGCCCATTCACCTACGGATGGTAGGGGGTAGTTTTGTTGTGTCATACCCTATACTATTCCATCAACTCCTCGATTAACCTAGAGGTGAATTGGGGTCCTTGGTCTATTGTAATTTCCCTGGGCACTCCAAACCTTGTGAAAATATGGGTGAATAGGAATTCGGCTACCATCCCCTCCTTAGAATCTCTCAGTGCTTGGACTTCGACCCATTTGGTAACGTAGTCTATGCAGACTAGAATATACCTCCTCCTAGTTGAAGGTGGGTTGATGGGTCCCATGAAATCCATGCCCCATTTATCGAAGGGCTCAATGTGTATGTGAGGTTGAAGGGGTATTTCATCCTTGTGGGTCGGCCTACCCATTCTTTGGCATTCGTCACACCTGTTGGTGTATGTGACTGCATATTTAAATAGAGTGGGCCAAAAATACCTAGTTTGTAATACCTTATACGTAGTCCTTCTCCCTGAGAAGTGTCCTCCACATGGCTCATTGTGATAGGCTTTGAGTATCTCTGGGAACTCATGCTCTGCTATGCACCTCCTCATGATCTGGTCGGGCCCTATTTTGAATAGGAGGTCATCAATCCATTGAAAGGAAGTACTCTTTTCAATCACCCCTTGCTTCTCTCTATATGAAAGAGTAGGGGATGTTCTATCGGTGGCCATATAATTGGTGATGTCTACATACCATGATGTCTGTTCACTGATGATGAACAAATGTTCATCTAGGAACTGGTCCTCTACCGTTGCATGATCTGCTAGGATTAGTCTGGATAGGAAGTCCATGACTACGTTGTCCTTCTTGGGCTTGTCAACTATGGTGATGTCAAATTCCTGCAACAACAAAAGCCACCTGATTATCCTACCACTGATCACTGGTTTACTCATTAGGTATTTGATGGCCGCATGGTCCGTGTGAATGAACACCTTGTACCCAATGATGTAGTGGTAGAATTTGTTGATGGCATGTACCACTACAAGAAATTATTTCTCTGTTATCATGTAATTGAGCTCAGCCCCTACTAAATTCTTACTGACATAATAAATGGTGTAGAATTCTTCACCATCCTTCTACTCGAGGACCGCTCCAATTGCATTATTGGATGCATCACAATATATGTGAAATGGGACTACCCAATTTGGGCCCCACAACACTGGGGCAGAAATCAACTTCTCCTTTAGCGTCTGAAATGCCTGCTTGTAGTCCTCCATCTAGATGAATTCTACATCCTTCACCAGTAGGTTGTGCAATAGTTTGGCGATCTTGCTAAAATTGATGATGAATCACCTGTAGTACCTAGTAGAGCCGAGAAAACTCCTCACTTCCCTCTGCGTTTTTGGGTTAGGTAGATCTTTAATCACCTCTATCTTCTTTTGATCTACTTTAATCCCTTCTATCGAGAGATGATGTCCCAACACTATGCCCTCATGCATCATCATAAAACATTTCTCATTGTTGAGGGATAAGTTGTTCTCTTCGCATATCTAGAGCACATGTTCCAAGTTCATTGTCACTTCTTCAAATGTTTCTCCATAAATGGTGAAGTCATCCATATATACCTCTACTGCCTCCCCCATCATATCCAAAAATATGCTCAACACCACCCTTTGGAAGGTGGTTGGTGCATTGCACAACTCGAAGGGTAACACTCTGTAGGTAAACGTTCCCCATGGGCAGGTAAATGTTGTCTTGTCTTGGTCCTCTTCCCCGATTTGGATTTGGTTGTACCCACTGAATCCATCTAGAAAGGAGAAGTATTTCCTCTTGGATAGTGTGTCCAACACCTGATCAATGAAGGGAAGTGGGAAGTGATATTTTTTAGTCGCTTTGTTCAGTGATCTATAGTCAACATAGATCCACCATTTCCCATTTTTCTTGGGGACCACCACAAGTGGTGACACCCACTCACTATCAAAAATTGGATAGATGAACCCTATTGACAAGAGCTTCTATAGCTCAGCTTTGATGATTTATTTCATGGTTGGGTTCATCCTTCTCTGCGGCTATCTGACTGGGATCGCCTGCTCTTCGAGGTAGATCCGATGGGTGCAGATCTTTGGGCTGATTCCCTTCATATCTGAATAATCCCAAGCAAATGCTTGTTGGTGCTTGGCTAGGAGCTCCTTCAACTCTATCAATTGTGTGGGGGTCAACCCACTACTGATATTCAATGTCCTACCAGGCTCAATGTCAATTTTCCTAGTGTGGTGGTCCTGAGCATCGACCAATGGTGACTCAGGAGCTGAGAGGGAGGATTCCCCTTGAAGGAATCTTATGATGATATCATCTTCATCGGCTTCTTCCTCCATCTCTATTAATGCCATCATCGGCTGGAGCATGGACAATGAATCATCATTCTACTTGGTTAGCCTGGGTTCACCCAATGTTTTCATCAAAGTGTGGGGGGAGATATTGTCAATCTCTTGATATTTTATCCATTTGAAATAGTCATCAGTCCATCATGATAGCTGATGTAGGCATCAATCATGGCTAACCATGGTCTCCCCAAGATGAGTGGGTAACCACCCAGTCCCATTTTTTATTGTAGCACCAGGAAGTCCATCGGGTATTCCCATGCATCAACTATTATGATGATGTCCTCGAGCATCCCTTTGGCACTACGGTTGATCGGTTGGCTAGCTGCAATACCATCTTGGTGGGTTTTAGGTTCGTAAGTTTTAGCTTCTACATGGTCTCCTATGGCATCACGTTGATGGCTGCACCCAGGTCAACTAAGGTGTTCACCAGTGAATACCCTCCTATTTTTACCATCAGCACCGGGCTACCTAGGTCTGCATATTTGGGATGATATGCATTCCCCATCATCAAATCAGCCAATTTTCCCATGACATTGATGGTTTGTGCTGCCTTACATCCCGGTTTCCTCAGACATAACTCTTTTATCACCTTGGTGTATATGGGCACATCTCGGATGGCTTGAAATAGTGGGATAGTGACTATAAGGTTCCTCAGGCTAGAGAGGATATCAAATTTTGGTTGTGTCAGCTTCCTCTACTCTTGCAACCATTTAGGGAATGGAGCCTCTATTTTCTCAACAACTTTCTCTACCTCCACCTCTTCTATCAGAGGAGAATCTCCTACATCTTCCTCCTCTTCTACTAGGGGAGGTGCTTCTACTCCTAGCTTCTTGCCTGATCTAAGTTGAATAGGATTACAACTAATATGATACATCGGATACATCTCTCCTTCTACTTGGTATGCTAGCTAGTTTACCTTATTATTCGGGTTCACCATCGGTTATGCTGGTAACTACGTAGGTCTCACCATAGGTAGGGCTGGTAAGCCTTGCTGAGGTGGAACCTATGCCATGTTTTGTGGAGCAGAGTTCCATGAAATGTGGTTCCTCCACTACTACCTAGGGTGCTGATATGGCATCCATGGTTGCTGATTGGGAAATGCAGCTCTTGGAGGCACGTTTGTCCAAGGTGGTGGTCCCCACCATCCCATATTGGGTGGTTGCGGCTTCCCTTGTGGCATATATGGTCCTCCTCCATAGGGCGGCATCCCCATGGGCATGTTCCCCATAGGGGGTTGCTACCAATTTCTTTGATTGCCCATGAAATAGGCTTTAGTTATGTCAGCCTCCTCCTTGGTATTGGGCAGTTGCGGGCATAGTCAGGTCTTGTGGTTCTATTGGCAAACCATGCATACTCTGACCTTGTTCTCTGGGTATGCATTCCTAGCGTGCTTCCCTTTACATTTTGGATAAAAATAGGTCAACGCTGCATCATTCTCCTATTTCTTCTTCTCTAGCAAGAGCGTATCCAACTGTAGTTCTAGAGAGGATAGCATTTCACTCTTTAAATCTTCCAACATGTTGCCTATCTCCATTTTTGTGACCGATGCAATCACCTTCATAGTCTTGGGAGCCGGTTTGCCTCTCCTCCATGAGTAATTCTGACATAGTTGTCGGATATCTTCCATGGCGTGTTGGTAAACATCTCCTCCCGAAATCATGTTTAGCGCTTCCAGTGACTCATTGTTGAGTCCTCTCAAAAAAATGCTCTTGAGAGACTTATCTCCTAGCTTTGCATGAGGAGATCACTGCAGGTTGAAATTGAACCTCTCCCAGTATTCTTCCAGGGACTCGTCCTCCTTCTATGTCATGCTGAGGACTTCCTCCCTAGAATCCTGTGCTCTACCAAAGTCTTGGTATTATTCTAGAAAGAGCTTCCTCATTTCTTCCCATGTGGTGATCTACTTGTTTCCCAATCCGATAAACCATCATAGAGTTGAGTCATCTAATATTGACGAAAAGAGTTTCAGCTTCTGAGCATCTGATTTATAGTCGACAGACCTACACAACACATCAAATTTAAACAAAAATAGGTCAGGGTCTTCGGTTGGGTATCCCCTGAAGGTAGGAAGATGGGCAGGGGATATGTTCTTCATTTTGGTTTCCCTTGCTCCTTCCTCTATCGGGAAGTTAAACCTGGATGAGACTTCTTCGGCCATTTTTTTAGGAAATGTGGTCTCTAATGCAACTTCTATGGCCTTTCGATTGCTCAATACTTTTTGTATTAGAGCCTCTAAGTCAGCTGGTGTTACAGTTTGATCCTCTATGACTTTCCATAGTAGGGCTTCCTCCGAGGGTGTTCTTTTAAACAATGGGTTTAGAATAATTTATTCTTTCCTAGGTCGATGAGACGAGGAGGCGCTTTGCATGAAGTGAGGATGCTCACTCTAGTGGACTACTGGTGATGAGTCGAGAGAATCTAATTCAAATCCTAGGTCATCAGTTGACTCAAACTTTTTTGATGGGCTCTATCTTATAAAATGACCATCGGGTCCTCTTTTTCTTGGCGGACTCATACAAGGTCAAGCAGAAGGTTTTAAGGGGTAATGTAATCAGTCTACTAGTGACGCTTCCCCGAAAATGGTACCAAAATGTTGGGTGCCAAACACTAGTTAATTTTATCCTAAATTTGTCACAACACTCACATTTAAATTGTCAACCCGAGAGCTCGTAGACTTTCGAAGTGCCACGATTGAGACCACTCACATTACCACTTTTGAGATGAATCCATTAACTACCATTGGGGGTGTTTATAAAACATCAGTTGATTCATCCACACCAAGAAGTCTTAAATACAAATAAAATGCGTAGAAGTAAATATACCACACTAAAAGCAATAACACACTTACGTAAAAAGAACACAACTCTAAAATAATTAAATTTAATCTAGGAATTAAAACATACTACCACACATAATTGAATATATGAAAAATAACTAAGAAGTAGGGGAGGAATACTAGCTTGGAGTGGGCCCGAGCTCTAGCAGATCCTACTCAACAAAGCACACAGACAACTCACTGATAAAGAATGCTAAAGCTTTTTATTAATAGTGCAATGAAATATTACATGCGGTAATGTTCTCTAAATTTTGCCTCCCCTGCTATAGAGAAGTTCATGTGTTTATATACCACACACAGGACTTCTTGTTGTAGTTCTATTACAATAGGTATCCTAGTTATAGTCTAAACTAGGATAGTTCAGTTACTATAGATGGCACATGATGATCAACTCTTCGTCGTTTCCTTGCAATCGAGTGATTACGGTTCTACTTCGTGAGTGGTTGCACGCTCATCCATCCTAGTTGGGATAGCTCATTCATCAATGGTTTCCCATAGATGATATGGAATGATGGTCAACGGGGTCCCTCTTCAGTCGCTTGGTCAACACGCATAATCTAGGCATCCGCCTGAGTAAGGCGCCTTCCTCAGTAAGGTGCCTACCTCAATAAGGTGCCTACCTTAGTAAGGCACCTACTTCAGTAAGGTACCTACTTTAGTAAGGTGCCTACCTTAGTAAGGCACCTACTTCGATAAGGTGCCTACCTACGTATGCCTTCATTTGATTGAGTGGAACCATGCTAGGTCCATGTAGGACCTCGACTGAGCAAAAGATGACAAAATCAGGGGAATAACTACACAAAACACACTTCACGCATGGATTAGATAATACACATGATTTCATTAAATAAATACATAATGTTTCATAAAAATATACAACTCATGATATATTGCCATGCAAAAACCATTAGTACATATACAAAAATATGAGCATATATGGTGCTCATCAAGCATTCAATCCAATGAGGCCCGAGCATCAATGGGTATATTATAAGGGTGGTTATATCAAAAGAATTGGTATATAGGAGTAGTGGTATATATAAAAGAGGATCATTTTGGGAGATATAAAAACCTTTTTCATGGATACATAAAAAATATTTCTCATAAAATCTCAGTTGCTAAAGGGTCCAAATTTTGCACCATGGAAAACAAAAATGAGAATAATACTAGTGGTAAAAAAAATGGGATATAATTACTAGTGATGAACTCATCCTAAGGAGACTACAACTAGGTCAAATTATAATGAAGGAGATGCAAGGGTACTTATGCTCATCATAGTCTGAGTGGTTTATGAAATACAACAACATATAAGTTAAGAAAAAACATCAAAAGATACATGGTATAAACTTTATACCATAGTCGAAGGGAAAAATGAAGCTATGATACTTCATATTTAGTCACATTACATACATTAAGGGTACAATATGGTGAGAGTATTGAAAAATTCCTTTGAATAATTGTTGACTTGAATTCAAAGTTGAACACCATGGGAGAAAAGGTGGGAGATAACCTTTTATTATTAGTTGTACTTAGAGCTCTGCCTAAATCATTCAAAAAATTGGTAAACATACTTTAACAATATGAAGTAGAAACTTAGTTGAGAGATAAGTTGCCCAATAATGCCCTTATATTCATAAATAAATATTAAAAATATTCAAATGTTCCTTATAAGCCATCATCATCACAAAATAAGACTCAATGGAGAATGAGGTATTGTCATATCTATAAAATGGGACATAATCTAAGATTTTATAAATATTATTCATTAGATTTAAAGAATCTATTTCAAAGACCTCCTCAAAGGAATTAATAGTTTCAATTACAATATAAACAAGGACATTAAAAATAAGGGCAATATCAGATAGGGAAATCTCAACAAATTCCACAACAATAAGGGAACAATGTATAGGGTGATTTAGAATTAGATTGTGAAGAAGAATATGAAACAACACATAAGGTCCTCATAATTGAAGAAAGTTTCAAAACCAAGAAATAAAGGTGATAGTAAACAAGGAATAAAGTGAAATTCAAAATTGTGTGTCATCCAAAAATAATAAAGGTGGAGTTTTCTCCAAAATAAGGTCTTGTTTACAATAAATTCTAAAAACAAATGGTGAAGGATAATTTGAAAATGGTGTAACAATCCCTATTGGTGTTGTGATAATAATGTGCATGGCATTATTCAACCTTGAAATCCTTGAGGTGTGTAGAGGGTAAAATTTCCCTACCGCATATGATTCTTGACATGATCGACTAGGAGCTAAGGTGACTATGGGGGTGTGTTATATTCTAAATATTTTGGGGTTTTGGAATCAAAGGGCTCACTAGGAATACTTTTAGGACTCATTCCAATTATGGGATGAAGATTTTTAGTGTGTATATTGAGCAAACACCTTTGTTTGGCATTTCTAAATCTAAGCTATGAATAAATAATGCAAGACAAAGTAGAAAGCAAACAAACAACCTAAAATATTATTAGAACACTTATTTGATCCAATGATTGATGCTAGATTTAAATTACATCTACAATATCCAAACAACTTCAAAAATACAAAATAGCTTCACAAAATCCTAGATAAAATGATTAGTGTTTGGGGGCTTGCTTAGACTGCTATATCACTAATCTTGGGGGTATAATATTCAATCCCCCTTGATACTTTTAGTTGACTATTCAAAAATAAAATGATCTTTGACCTTTGGAACAAACACAACAAAATATAACAACATGAAATAGTGAACTAGATGCAAAAAAAATGAACACAAAGATTGAACAATAATATGATTTTGAAAAGTAGGGTTTTGAGGACAAATAATTTCCCCTAGGTAAATATGATTTAGAATGCAAGTCAAATAGAATGTTAGAATTTTAAAGCAGACTAATAATAGAATGAAAACAATGCAAAACATGACTAAAGATATAACCTAGAGGATATGAGATGGCGGGAGTGAGAGCAGGATAAGGAGCAGGAGTGGGACTGGGACTAGGCACAGGTCCAGAAGTTGGCACAAGTTCTAGGGTGGGATCTGGATCAAGATCAAGATCAGGCATGTCGAGGCATGGACCCGAGCTTGCATCACCCTCGGTGGGCCCAGAGGAGGGCTTAGGGACTGAGCAGAATGGTGGATAGGGTGGGGATGACATCTTGGACCCAGGACCTCCCCCCTGGTTCGATGCAAGCGCAAGCCTAGGGAAAAGGCCTCCATATCCTGGGTAGGGTTCTACCTTGGGTGGGCTCAAACCCTCCCATCAATAGATCCTGGCTGGCATTAGGGCCCAACCTTGGGCCCTGGGTTTAGGGCTCTCCCTTGAGGGCACCCACATTTCTATTCAAGAGGTCTACTACTTTATCATTGGGTCCTCTGCCTCCCTAGTTGGGAAGTTCCTGGGAGGACACCCAGACATGGAAACCATCCACAGATGGACGGTGTCCAAATGGAAAGTTTTTGGACATATTCAGCTGGTGGCCCTCACCAAGGGATTCTTCATCATAAAATTAAATAACAACGATGATGCTGAAAAGATCTTGTCGGGTGGGCCATGGTTTCTAGTACGCAAAAGCCTCTTCCTCAGGTGCTATGGAGCTGACTTCCATCCCAACATCCAAAGCATCAACTTTACCCAGGTCTGGGTTTGGCTCCCTGAGCTTCCCTTCCACCTATGGCACGAAGACGTCTTAAGACTTATTGCCCAATTGGTCGGGGAACTGGTGGCATTCGACCCCGCTACCAAGGCAGGTTCCTGGATGGTTCATGCCAAATTTTACACCAATGCAAATTTAGAATCTAAAATTCCCTCTTTGGTGACCATCTCCTCTAGGTCCTTCTTTTGGAACCAATCTCTAATCTACAAAAATAAACCTACTTGTTGCCCCCTCTATTGCACTTAGGGCCATCTCCCCCATCAATGCCCTATATCCAAGAAGGCCAATGGCTCTATCCCCAAACTCCCTTTCTAACCAGGATGGGTCCCCTCCCGAGGGCCCTCTCGTGATGGCCATAGATCTTAGGCCTGGACCACCATGGAGGCTCTCCCTTCTATCCCAAAATAATCCCAAGTAGGCCATAGCCTGGAGGATGGTCTTCCCTAGGCTTCCCTTTCCACTGCTCCTCTCCCTAAGTCATCTTTCTAGGCCTCGACCCTAGGCTTTCCCCCCCTGCCTAATGCGAATCCCTCCCTGTAGGCCCTTTCTTGCACCCCTCCTAGGTCTGTGAGCTGCTCGAGCCGTCTTCCCTATTGGCTCCCACCTTCCCATCTTCCTCTATCTGGGTTTCCTCCTCCCCCCTCCCCTGTGATCCCCCCTCGACCCCCTTCATCCCCTCCCGGTGGTCCCTTCTGACCTTTCCAATTTAGAGTGCAGCTTTGAGAGATCTAAAAAAGAGGTTGAAGGTAGTTCTCCATTTTGGCCCGATGAGATCAGCCCCAAGATGAACCGTAGTAGGACTTTCACCATAGACTTTGGCAAAAAACTCAAGAGAGGCCAGCCCACCCTAGGCGACCAACGAGCAAGGATCACTGAAGATGACATAGCCAATGGCTCCCAGGAAACCCTCTCTAACATTACCATGAGCTTCTCCAAAATGGATGCCCTTCGACCCAAACCCCCCACTCTGGCCTGGAAGGGGGGTAAGCAACCCCATAAGGGTGTCAAATGAAGCTCATCACCTAGAATTTCAAGGGGCTCAATGGTGCCCCCAAGAAAAATATCCTCTACCAACTCTGCAAGGATCACGACCCATCCTTCCTCCTCCTCCAGGAGACCAAAATAGATGATGCAGCTACCCAGAGAGTCACCCAAGCTACCTGGCATAACTACAAGTCCTTGTCTATCCCTGTGGCTAGCATAACCAGGGGCTTAATGTGCATGTGGGATCCTTGGTATTTTGAGGGGAGACTCATATCATCTTCTCCTAGAATAATCAACATTCTAGTCCATTGCATGAAGTCAAGGTGCTCATGGATCCTGTCTAATGTCTATTCCCCTAACAGCCTAGTTGAGAAAGCTGGCTTATGGAAGGAAATCAACTCAATGAGAGAAGCATTTGCCCCCCTCCCATGGATCCTTGCAAGGGAATTCAACAATCCCCTATTCCTTTCTAACAAAAGTGGGGGCTCAGTGGCTCAGGGTAAGAGCATGGAGGACTTTGGAGCCTTCACCGACCTCAACAAGCTCATGGATGTCAGGCTGAAAGGAGCCAGGTTCACATGGTCAAACAGAAGAGCGAGATCAAACCATATCTAGGTCAGGCTGGATAGAGTGTTCCTATCCAAGGAATACATTACCCTATTTGTGAATGCAACCTTGCTAGCCCTCCCTAAAATTAGGTTCGACCACAACCCTCTCCTCCTCAAAACCGATCATTGCTCCTCCCCCAAGCGTCCCTTTCGATTCGAGTCCATGTGGCTGCATCATCCCAACTTCAAGGCCCATGTTGGCTACTGTTGGGCTTCCCTAGTCCCTGGGAGCCCTACTAAACAAGTCTAACACAAGTTGATATGCCTCAAAGAGCAACTCAAGGTATGGAACAGAGAGGTGTTTGGTAACATCTTCAAAAATAAAGTGGCAGTTAAGAAAAAACTTGAATACCTTGAGCTTAGATTCTAGGCGGGATCCCACAAACTGAGGATCAAGGAAGAGGAATGCCTGGCCCTCAGTGAGTATCACAACATCTTGACTAGGGAAGAAACCTTTTGGATATAGAATTCAAGAGCCCTATGGCTCCAATATAGCGATGCTAATACGAAGTTCTTCCACACATCGACCCTCAAAAATAGGGGCTCTAACAGGATTGCTGAGTTTGTGAGCAGTGACGATAGAACTATCAAGGACTAAGAGGACATTCAGATTGAAGCCACCAACTTCTTCTAGGATCTCCTTGGTGATAGCCCCTCCATGTCCCCAGAAGTGGTAGACTTAATGTTGGAACATATTCCTACTTTAGTCTCGACCATGGTAAATGATATGTCCGTGCAACCCCTGATTAACTTTGAAATCCATGCTGTCATGTTTTCCATGAAGGCTAAGGTGGCCTTGGGACTGAATGGGTTTCCCCCCATTTCTTCCAATACTTTTGGGACATCATTGGGCAAGAAGTGTGTCCAGCCATTCGGTACCTCTAGGCTGCCAGCTCCATCCCCAGAGGTATAAATTCCACCTTCATTGCCCTGATCCCAAAGTTCCAGGCTACCAAATCCCTCTCAAATTTTTGCCCCATTAGCTTGTGCAATGTTTTATACAAAATCTTCACCAAATCCATGGCCTTTCGCCTCAAGTATATCCTTCCCCTGATCATTGCCCCCTGCTAGGGGAGCTTTGTCAAAGGCATATTGATAACAGATGGAGTTATCATCATGCACGAGGCCATCCACTTGGCCTTCCTTTCCAAGAAGGCCTCCTTCCTGATCAAACTGGATATGAACAAGGCCTTTGACAGAGTTGACTGGGGCTTCCTTTCCAAGGTCCTCCTCAAGTTTGGGTTCCATCCCTCTTGGGTTAGGCTCATCAGCAATTATGTATCCTCCCTCTGGTTCTCAATCCTCATCAACGGGTCCCCTGCCAGATTCTTCCCCAACTCTAGAGGCCTTCATCAAGGTGACCCCCTATCCATGATCCTCTTCATCATCCTGGTTGAGGCCCTAGGATGTACCATCTAGAGTGTTGTTTCCCATAGACTCATTTTGGGCATCAGGCCTGCACTAGGCCTACCCCCTGTGTCTCATCAATAGTTTGTGGATGACACCATCCTCGCCACTTCAGCTTCGATCCCTCAAGCCAAGGCCCTCAAGCACATCTTTACCCTATTCAAGGAGGCAGTCGATCAAAAAATTAACCTTCAAAAAAGCAAAATATTCTTCATCCACACCCCCATGGCTAGGCAAATCAGAATTGGACAGATTTTAGGCTATACCCCTGATTCCCTCCCCTCCTCTTACCTCGGGCTTCCCCTATTTGTAGGTGCATCCTCCAAGGGCCTGTGGAGCGGGATGATGGATCGAATTCATAGAAATTTGGCCCACTAGAAAGGCCACCTCCTCTCCTAGGCTGGCAAAGCAACCCTCCTATCGATGGTCCTCCAAAGCATTCCAATTTATTTCATGTTGGTCTTCAAAATCATGGCCTCCATTATAGCCCACATTGAAAAAATCCATAAATGCTTTCTCTGGTCGGTCAGCAAAGACAAGAAGAGTATTCCCCTGGTTTCTTGGCCCCTGGTCTACCACCCTAAAGGTGAGGGAGGAATCAGACTCGGGTGGGTGACCCTCATGAACAAGGCCCTCTTATCCAAGCATGCCTGGAAGGTGTTCACCAATGCCCCCGATGAGTGGGTCAGTATCATGCTCAGGAAATACTACCACCACCACCCATTCCTCAGTGAATCCTAGCCCAGAGATGGATCAGCCTTCTAGAAATCCCTAATTTCTACTAAAGACATCATTCAGAAAGGGACCATATGGATCCTCAGGGATAGAACCCATATTAAATTTTGGAATGACAGGTGGATCCAAGATGAGGCCCTGAATTCTGACAGCAATCTCCTCATCCTCAAACTAGGGTTGGTGGATAGAGGGCCTAGAGTTTCAACCTATCTCTCCCAGAACTAGGGAGGGGTTACCTAGAAACCCATCCTAAATCCCAGGCACCCTCTCCAATATTCCAGGATCCAACGCCTCCTTAAGGTGACAATTATCCCGTCTTCCAAAGGTAATGATAGATGCATTTGGTACAGCACCCCCAGTGGTGTCTTTTCTATCAAATTGGCCTACAACCTCCAAAGAGTCCCTAACGAAGCCCCTTTTCTAGCCCATCAGGTGTGGGCTAAGAAGCTGATCCCCAAAATTAGCCACTCCGTCTGGGAAACCGTCCAAAACAAGATCCTGACCATTGAGAACCTGATCAGGAGGGGCTTTCATATCCTGAATAGATGCTTCCTTTGTTGCACTACCTAGGAGTCCACTAATCACCTCTTTCTCAGATGTCCCTTCTCTTCTGAATACCTAGGCCTCATCCTTTGCCAATTCTCTATTCAATGGGCAGCCCCTAATTCCATCTCTGACCTCCTATCTCAGTGTCCCAACCCCTTCACCCACCCCTTCATCCACTTCCTCTAGGGCTTCTACCTTCCTCACCTACTTTGGCATCTCTGGCTTGAGTGCAACAGTAGAGCCTTATCCTCCCTGTCCCATTCCCCCTAGTGGATAGCTACCAAGGTGATTTCCTTTACCCTTGAGAATTCTCGCTCCTCCCATTTGATCGAGGTGCCCTGGCGATCGAGCGAGGCCACCCTCATATCCTCCCTCAGAGTTTAGGTTCCCCCTCCTAGTCCCCCCATACCCCCTACCATCATTCTAAGATAAGGTGGATTGCCCCCCATCCTGAATGGGTCAAACTTAACTTTGACAAAGCTTCTAAAGGTAATCTCAGGCCCTCTGGAGTGGGCGAGGTCATCAGAGATAGTCATGGGCCCCTGATCTCGATGTACGCTATACCGCTCAGCATTTAGACCAATAACTTCATTGAAGCAGTAGCTCTCCTCAACGGGGTGACCACCCTTAAGGAGTCCTCCTCAAAAGTCATCATCGAGGACGATTCCCAAGTCATTATCAAAGCCACTTGTAGCCTGGGAAATAGCTCTTGGTGCATTCACAACTCCATTAGGGAAGCTCTCACCATCCTCCAAGGACTCCTTGACCACACCTTTTGGCATGTGTACAAGGAATGCAATAGGGCAACCGATTTCATGGCTAACCAAGCCACCTCAGCAGAAGACTTCACCACCTAGACCATGAACTTCCTTGAAGCTCTAGTCCAAATAGTTTTGCAAGAAAATCCTAGATCCGATGAGGGCCCAGACGCTTAGCCTGCCCTGATACGAGGCCCCAAAGTGGCGCAGGCCCATCCAAAAATGTAGAACTTCGATCCAGTGCCCAGGCGGGGCCCTGACTCCTGGCATCGGCTCAATCTGTAGAGGCCTGGCCCCAGGTAGTAGCAGGGTTGTAGGCAGCTCCAAGAAGGCCAAGGTGGAGGCCCTGGAGGCCATCGAAGTCAGCTCTAACTCTGGTAGCAAGATGCAAAACCTGGTGACCAGAGCTCTCCTTGACATTGCTATTGGCTCCCTGACCACTTCTGCCAAAGCGGCTTCCTCAATGACCAGTGCCCTAGCCAAACTCCGATGTAGGTTGGGTGATGGCCCTGATAGGGAGAGGAGTTGATCTATCAGGTTGGGCCCTGTCCAGACCAGGCCAGGCTACCAGGCCTCTCGAAGTGATGGTGAGTGGTTTTTTGTGGTTTCGACGTGTGTCGTTTTGTGGTTTTGTCATATTTTGGTGGCCATAGGCCAAATTTTATTGTTTTGGTTTCAAAAATTGTTTGTCTTTTTGTAGGCAATAGGGCCCTAGGCCCTGTTTTGTTGTCCAAGGGTGCAAACCCAATTTTTTATCACAACTATAGCCTTGGCTATCTATGTAACTAAGGTTTTGGGATCCTTTTACAAAAAACCCGCTATAAATATATCGTTACTTAGAAAAAAAAAACAATGCAAAACACAAATGCAAGACATATCCTAGGGTTTTTGGGATGAATAGTTATCCCTAAGTCTATTTGGACTAAATCCATACCCTGTAAATTATTGTGCATGGATTCTGTAAACAAGCAGAAAAAGAATAGTAGAATTTATGATAGGAAAAAATATTTTTTTTGCCAAATCCATACATTGTAGTAGACAGTGCATAGATTCACACAAGGAGGCTTAAAATAGAGAACAAATGCGAGAATGCAACTTTAATACTAGACAAAATGATTGAAAATTAGAAGAATGCAAAGAATCAACCTAATAAGCTTGAAGGAGAAGCAAGAGCAAAGGTAGGCGACCTCTCCTCCTCAATAAGACAAGTTTATCATCAAGGCTCCTCCACTTATAAATCACAAATAGCACACCAAAAGTAGAACACCAAAGCACCAAGAGCACCAAATGAAAATTATGCAAGAGATCACTTAAAATCAAGATGTGTCATAAAGTCTATATCTCTAAAAGGGATCCAATACCTATTATTTATAGAGGGTTTATAGGGCTAAAAATCTAGGAATACAAAAGTTAACCTTGGCCAAGATGACACCTCAAAGTGGGGTCAGCCCAAAATTTAGACTTTTTCAAGGAAAAAAATAAAATTTACGAAATATATTCCTCATAATTTATTAAGCAGGGATTTGGTCAAGGTTAAGAAAAATAAAGCAAAACACAAAACAAAAAGGTTCAAACTTACATTTAGCAATTTTGAGAGCCTCCCAAAGGATTCTTAGGAAAAATGACTCGTTTTGGTGGGTCAATTTTCCATGTATACATTTTGACCCCTCTTTGATGCATTTATAACCTAATAAATGTGTCAAAGAAAGATGTAGACACCTATGGAAAAAAATTACAAACACAAATAAAAAATGGGTGGATGATTTAAAAGAAAGGGGCAATGCAAAATGATGTCATTTTAGATATTTTAATATTTTGCACATAAATTGAGACATTATGGACATTAATGCCTCTTAGGCTAGGTTGCCCCATCAAGTTTTAAAAGGAAAGTAAAATTCCTAGGAAAACTTGAAATGACAAACTCAAAAGAAAAGAGATCAACAAACAATGAAAAAGGTGTCAGAGAAGAGAGAAAAGCAAAAAAATGGAGAATAAAAAGGCAAAAGGGGTGAAAACCTTAATTCATTTTCATTGCATGAAGAAACAAGAAGAGCTTTGGAGAAAATGGAAGAATGAAACTTCCCATACACCAAGAGATAGTTGTGAGGGGCAAGGCTAGTGTAGTAGCACAATGGGCACGGGTAAGTAGGAAAAACAAAATCCTAACCTTGAATTTTGTCAAATTCTTATGAATTTTTAAAAAAATTTAGGGTTTCAAGAGGAAATCTCTATGTAGGGTACCCGGGGATTCGGTAGTCATCCATGGATTTGGTTATCCATGGTGGTGATTGAATCCATGCCCCATGCCATATGGAGTGCGAATTCATGAATCTGTGCCCTAGAGAATATGAGGCATGGATTTGAGGAAGAGAGAATAAAATAAAATAAAAAGAGGAAAAAAAGAGATAAAGAAGAGAAAAAAACCAGGGGGACACAAAGTTCTTTGTTGTGCAAGTTTCTAGAATTTTAATGTTTATGTTTTTTTTTTAATGATTTCTTTTAGTTTAATTTTATGATGAGAACTGATGAAAAGAATTGTTTTTTTTATTATAGTATGATGCCCTTGATAGTAGGAAATGATGATTGAGCACCTTAGAAGAGACACTATAGTAGCTCACACCAACATAAATACATACTTTAGAGGTAGTGGGGCTATTGCACTTGGTAGAGATGCCTCAGGTGGAAACAGATAGAGTGCTACTAACAACACTAATAGATAGGTGGTACCTAGAGTCATCCACATTCTTATTATCAATGTGAGAGATTACCATAACATTGGAGGACATGTGGAATATCTTGAGGATCCCCATTAAAAGGAGAATAGTTTACAAGGCATAGGTGCCTTAGATGATAGCATAGAGACTAACAAGTGACCCATCACATGAGATTTGTAAGAGCGAGTTTCATGTAAGTGACATATCACATCAATATAGAATTGGGGCATTGATGGCTGTGCTCTATGGAATGATGGTGGGATTACTAGTGTACCATACGAGTTGGCAACACCTACCATGGTCACTGGTGGGAGTAGTAGTAGATATGCAAGACCAACATATATGATTAGCATGGGGGTTGTATGTGTTTGCCCATTTGTATAGGATATTGTACAACATCATTTATAAACAACAAACAATATTAGTGTGCATGTCTTTGCTCCGAGTGTGGTGTTGATAGCACATAGCCATTAGGAGGCCAGGTGCACTACTGGGGCCACTACATAACCTAGAGCAACTAGTAGGATACATGTGGTTCTGAGACTACTAGCATACATAAAGGCCATACATAGGTATTCTACCACTAGGGATGCAGGTAGTAGATGAGCTACAAGATCACTAGATCATATGGTGTTCATGGTCTCTACACCCTATATGGGATGAGTATATAGAGGAACTAGCTTGGGTGAGAAGGGTTTGATGGGTCACCACAAAAAATGATAAGCTGGAGCTTTATTGGATTGACCAAGTGCGGTGGTATTTTGTGATTCTCCCAGAGATACTAAACCTTGGGTACTACTATTTTAGGAGGATGAGATGATATCCATAAGAAATCATAGGGGACCTTGATGTGGCTAGGTCCATGTAGGAGGATCTGGATGATTCCCTCTATGTCAATCCTAGGGTGGATGATGTTGAAGTAGCCTTCAGATATAGGAGATGGTATAGGGGCATTATACCCCCAAGTATCTCCCCATAGGTGCTAGTGTAGAGGCACCTAAATCATGGACTAATGGGTGTAACTAGAACTCCAAGAGGCTAATTGACATGCAATAGAGTGATGAGAGAGGAGGCAAGAGCCTCCAAGGTATGCAAGGGTATAGGTTAGGGTGGATATGGTGATAACCATGAGGATGACCATCACTCTATTTGACTCATGGGTAGGGGGATAGTAGGAGGTGCCCCCATGGTGACACAAGTGGGATCGAGTAGGACCACAAGTTAGAGGGACCCACTAAGAGAAGTAGAGGGGGTTCTAGATAGGGTAGCTACCATGTAGGGGAAGATAGAAAATATTTGAGCATAGCTAAGCCATACTATGGTAGAGTAAGACATAATGAGGGTGGAGGCTAACTACCTCAAGGGAAATATGGGTCAAGTAGAGAAGGAGAAACAGTAGGCCCAAGCCAATGGGATGTATATAGTTACGAGCAACCAACTAGGTGATGGAATCCACCTTCTACAATAATAACTACAAAGGATAAAGTATATGTGGGATGTGGTGGTACAGAGGGAGACCTTTTACTAGGTTCTATACTTTTAAGCAATGCCAATAGAGTAGAAGGTGCAAAAACTAGCCTCCCTTTATATGTAGAGTCAATCTCAGTCTAGATAATGGATAGTTATGTGGTCCATTAACATGCCTCCGCTAGGACCACCTCCAATAGGTAGAGTAGAGAAGATGAACTCATAGATCTAGGCTAGGATCAAGGTGACATGCCAATTTTTTATGGTGGCATGCATCCCTAGGGAGGTTCAAGTACACCGGGTTTTTATTATGGTGGACTAACCTAGTTGACATGTACTCTTTGCTATCAATTAATACCATGTTGTTATTTTAATGTATTTATGGTGTGAAAATGTGTGTGCATTATGTGAACTATTTTTAAGTTTTAAGTGATTTTTGTTATGCATGATGATTATGAACATAGTGAATGCAATGCATAATGGGTGTAACTAAATGAATGCATCTAATTAATGTGGTATCTAAATACAATCTAAAATGAATGTAATATGAAATGCATGGATGAGTGAATGGAAATAATAAATGAAGTAAAGATAATAGAAGAAGGAGAACAATAAAAATCGAGAAAGAAAAGGAGAAAGGAAGAAGGAAAAAACTCCAAAAGGTCAAAAGGAGAGAAAGCAAAAGAAAAATAAAAGGGAGTGATACCCTATAAGGATGTATGTTCACAAATTATCGATGAATGCTACCCCTCGCTTGTGGCCTTGAGTGTTATGCTCAAAAAATATGATCAAGGATAGAGTTATACATGTTATGGGTGTAGTGCTTGTTGAGATGGCCAAAGAGAAGATATATTCCTACTAGAATGTATGTTTACAAATGACTAAGATGGAGGCTAACCCTCATGTGTGGCCATGAAGCTTATCCTATATGGGAAGTTGTATTCCAAAGTGAGTACTACCTGATAGGGGTGTGATGTGTGCAAAATATGATTGAGCAAAGGAAAACATAGCAAATCAATGTGAGTGTGTGCATGTGTTATAATAAAGAGAGAATAGATGAGCAAAGAGTAGACAATAGTGTGTGTGTGTGTGTCTACTTTTGAAATTTTGATAGTTAAGTGGTGTGTGTAAGATAGTCAATGGATGTATAAACACAATAAATGGTATTCATATGATATCCACCCCATTTTATGAGGACCTATTAACAAGAAAAATATCAAAAAGGGAAAAGTGTGAGCAAAAAATAAAGGATGAGCAAATATAAGAAGGAACATATATCCTTATCTTGTTGAAAAAATAAGAAAACATGCAAAGGACAAGGATATACAATGAAAAGAACTACATTCCTTGACTTGGAGAGAAAATGATGATAATTATTTATATATTCAAGGTCAAGGAATATAAGGAAAGAAAAAAAAAGAAGAAGAAGAAGAGAAGTCATGATTGGATGCAATTATGAAAATGCATGAATATGGACCATAGGTTGGGGATTCGCTAGGCATCAACACCCTAGTGTGAGTGCAATGCATGTGAGCTAAGACCTAACTAGTTTTCATCACTTGCCATGCTCATGAAGTTCCCAAAAAAATCTATATGATCAAGCAATCATGCAAGTATGATCAAGCAACAATGCAATTTTATGATAAGAAAAATGTAAATGGAACATAATGTTAGACAAACCATGCAAAATATGACAGATAATCATGCAGTATGAAAAATCAAACCAAATGCAGTATGAAAGCTAGGCTAAATACAATATAAAAATGTAGAGTGTCAAGTTATGCATAGCATATCTTTAGATACATTATGTTCATTGGTTCTTTAATTTTTTTACCATCTAAAGAAGCTAAATGATAGGCCTCTAAGCCAAACATGGATATTATGACAAAGGGGCCTAACCAATTGGGCTAGAATTTTCCTTTAATATCATAATGTGCATTGGTGTTCTTTTGGTTCTCCTTGAGTACTAGGTACCCAACCTCAAAAGAATTATTGCACTCTTTTGAAATGAGATCACTTGAGCCTATTATGATAGAATTGCAAATGCTCTAAGGCATGAATGCAATTTTCATCCAACAACTCCAATTGATTCAAATAATATAGGCAATACTCATTGCTGATCACCCACATATTATAAGTGAGTTGGAGAGGGTAGGGTAAACCTCCAAGGGAGGTCCTTGGTTTGAATCTTCATCCTACCAAATTCTCATTGGGTACCCAAAATCTAGTTGATAATATTGGTGTGGTTAGGGTTGGGCATGACTCTTGAGTGATTTTTATGGTGTAGAACCCCTGGTCATAATTTCTCAGACCAAGGTAGCCCCAAAAAGGTTTTTTTTCTAGATTTATAAAAAACTCACCACTAACCAAGGCATATTGAAACAAGATGCATAGCAAAGGGACCTCTAGCTTGAAAAAAAAATGACCTTAGTCCCATAGACCAAGATGTACAAAGAAGCAGTTGTAGGTGTTCACACACTAGTATGATAGACCCACATGTATGGATAAAGTTAAAAATGCTAGTCTCAATCAGTATTACTAACCAAATTCTTAAGGATCTTTATCAGATACTTGTTGGATGCTTTGGCTTATTTATTACCTTGAGGGTAATACAAAGTTGACCACCTGTGCTAAATATTGCACTTAGCACAAAGTTTATAGACATCCTTATTCTTGAAAGGAGTTTCATTATAAAAAATAACTAAAGGAATCTTGAACCTATAGAGGATTTGGTTGAAGATGAACTTGGATACCTGAGTTCCAGTCACTATGGCTAGGGGCTAGGCTTTGATCCATTTAGTGAAGTACTCAATCGCTGTTATGATAAAATTATGATCATCAGATGATTTTGGGTTGATATTACTTATGATGTTCAATACCCACATGGAAAATTGCCAAGGAGAAGAAATAACCTAAAGGTTTTGAGGAGTATGAACAAGGTTGTCATGGTATTGACACTTTTTGTAGCATCAAATATGATCACATGCATCTTTCTCCATGGAAGGCCAATAATACCCCATTTGAAGGAGCTTTTTGGCAATGGCATTGCTGCTAAAATGGCCTCCACATGAATCTTCATGAGCCTCACTAAGAGTTATATATGCTTCATAAAATTTAAGGCATCACAAGATGATACCTTAAAAATAATATTGATATAAAGTATTGCCAATTATAACAAATCAACATGCTCTTTTGCGCAAAATATTACATTGATTGTGATCTAAACCATCAAGAATCAAACCATCCTTAAGGAAATTAAATATGTCATTATACCATGGATTATATGAGGAAGCTTCGATGGTCAAAACATCTAATGAAACAAGATAAGAACCAAGTGGTACGGGCTCCTGGAGTTGTCTAAGGATAATCGATGCTTGATCATATTCCAACTCCAAGGGAAAAACGGATGCAAAAATGACTATGGCATCCACATGGTGGTTGGAGGATCTAGGGATAGACTCTATGGTTACATGATCAAACATAAAAAAAATCTTGGTTACAATCTCTTTGTAATATTTTAGATTATCATACCGAGTCTAGTAAATATTGTTAATCTCATTGACCACAAGTTTAGAATCACCAAATATCAAGAGAACACTAACCTTCAAGTCTAAGGCTACTCTAATACCAAGAATAAAGACTTCATACTCAGTAGTGTTGTTCATGCAAAATATAAAAAGCTTGAAGAACAAGGGAATGAGTTGTTTATATGGGATAACTAGAATGATTCCAACACCAACACCCTTAAAGCATTGAGATCCATCAAAAAATAAAGTCTAAGACTCTATCTCTTTAGCCTCTATGAAAAAGCACTCATCAAGAAACTTGATGACCAAAATATGGGTAAATTCTAGGGGAGTGGAGGCTAACTTATCAGTGATCACCTAATCCTTGATAGCCTTTTGAACTATGAATGTTAGGTTGAACTCACTAAGGACTAAAACCCACTTAGCAGGTCGACCTAAAAGGTGGTGCTTAGACATTAAGCAATGTAAAGGGTCAAAATTCATAACCACCAACGTATTATGGATGAGCATGTAGTGTCTTAACTTCTAGGAAGCAAACACCATGAAAAGTAAAAGCTTTTCTAATGGAGTGTACTCAATTTCATAACTGACCAAGGTTCTACTTATATAGTAGATAGTGCAATCTTTGTTTTGATCATCATGTTGAGCCAAAAATACTCCCAAAGCATGAGCTATGGCTGCTATGTAAAGCATAAAATTCTTATCTATTATAGGTGGAACTAAGATAGGTAAGGAAGTGAGATACCTTTTGAGTTCATCAAAAGCTTGTTGATACTCGAAATCCCACTAGAATATTACATAATTCTTAAAAATATTAATAAAGGATTGACACTTATCGACTAACTAAGCTATGAATCGATAAATATCTTGAAGCCTATATTGCAAGCTACATAATTTGGTTAGGTTTCAAGAAGGGGGCATGTTAGTGATATCTACTATTTTAGTGGGGTCCACTTCAATACCTTGACTAGAAATGATGAAATCTAACAACTTGCCAAATGTGAATCCAAACACATATTTGGAGGGCTTGAGATGAACCTTAAACTATCGAAACCTTTAAAAAATACATCTTAGATAATGAACATGATCCTATCAATGCATGGAATGAACCAAAATATTATCCACGTAGTCCTCTAGAATATCATACATCATATCATGAAAAATATAAGTCATAACCCTCTGATATGTGTCACTAGTGTTCTTTAAGCCAAAATACAACTTTATAATAGAAGATACCCCATAGTGTGATGAAAGCTATATTGGCTTGGTCCTCAAGGGCAACCATGATTTGATTGTATCTTGAGAAATCATCCATGAGTGAAAACATGCCACATTTGGTGATGAAATCTACAATCATATCTATGTTGGGGAGAGGAAAATTGTCCTTGGTACATGCTAAGTTAATGTCCCTAAAATTGGCACATATTTTGATTTTTCCTATATTCTTAGCCATGAGAATGATATTGGAGATCCAATCAAAATAGTCAATAGATTTTATGAAACAAATTTCAAGAAGAATTTGGAGCTCCTCCTTGACAAAAAGGGTGACCTTAGGATGCATCTTCTTAAGTTTCTACTTAATAGTCTTAGAACTTGGATTCACTACAAAATGATGCATAACAAGGTATGGATCAAGCCCTGGTATGTTGGTATATGACCAAGCAAAAATATCATGAAACTCTTTTAACAATTTGGACAATTGCTCATGCTCATCCATGGACAAGGCTTTACATAGCTTAAGGATTCTAGGGAACTCCTCAAAACCTTTGTTAAAATCTATGGTCTCCTCAATGAGAATCTGAGACTCATCCTCAAGATGCAAGGTAGGGATCACTCTTACTTGCTCAAGGTCCTTAGAAGACATAGAACCAAAGTCCTCTTGAGAATTAGAAGACTCGACATGTGTGACACAAGGGACTAACCCATAAAAGAAGAAGTTATTTCAAAGGAAATCCTCATGACCCATGCCACAAATAGTATCCCATTCATAATAATCCCATAGGATTGTAAATAAATTAGTAAGCACCAAAGTTACCATATTACAAAATAGAATGTCAGTGGGATAAGGGAGTCCCTCATCCTCATCACTTCACTCCAAGACTTGATGATCTAAATATTCAACATAAGTAATAAGGTGATCATTATAATTAAATGGTAAAGGTTGGTTTTTATTGGGTATGTAGCCTATGCCACATATCATATTCCAAAGTTCAACATCTAAATGTTTTTGAATGCCTTTCTATTGTTATCCCAAACCTTTACATATATATCCATACTAGATAGGATTTTCTTAGGATGTGGGTAATCATTGGATAGATAACAATGGGCAAAAGAGTGATCTACAATAAAAGGATTGCTACCATGGATATTTTCTTTGAGGGTTGTACACGTGAAGATAAAATTACACGTGATAATGTGTACAAATTCAACCTTATTATGAGGTAAACCCATAGTCCTTGGTGAAAGTGGTATCTTGGCAAGATCTAGAAGTTCTTGAAGAAAAGGATTGGTTTGATCCTATGATGAAACTTTGATTAGTGATTCCTCACTCACCTTTGGATTTTCAAATTGCTTGGTGATATGTGATAAAATTTATGGACATATATTAAAATAAAATTAAGCTTTATAAAGAATTGAACAATATTATAATAGATGAGGGTCACCCAAAATGGTGAAAATTTGATCCTTGAATTCAAAATTTAAACATTGATAAAAAGTAGAAGGTACAACCCTCATTGCATGGATCCAATGGCATTAAAAAGGATATTAAAAGATACGGGACAAGGTACCACATAAAATAAGGTATCTAAGATCTTAGTTCCAACCCTAAGTTGGGGAGATATAATGCCACAATACTCTTAGAAATCATTGTTGAAATATTTAATGATGGTATCATATTTAGTTAAATCTTCATCTTTTACTCCAAAATTTTGGAAGAATTTATAAGTGCATAGATTAAGGGAATAACCTATGTCTATCAAAATTATTTTTATAAATGTTTCCCCAATAAATTCAGTGATGTAGAGGTAAGAATCCCCTCACAAGTCTTAGGAAGGAATATCATCATCGAAAAGTGTGATATGATGTATCCCAAGAGAACCTACAACATCAACTATAGTGCTAGGTGAAATGTCTTGAGGGATCGATTATTGTATTAGAAGCTTCAACAATGATTACATATGAATAGGAGAAGTGTTAGTCTTACAATGGCACTGAGAGGGGGGGTGAATCAGTGTAGCTCTTTAAACTTGAATTTATAGTTCTTAATACAGCAGCAATTAATACTTATTACAAGATACAACAAGAATAACAATAGAGCATCACACAACACAAGATTTAACGAGGTTCACCAATGTGGCTACTCCTCAAAAATGACTTCTTGGACTACCATCCAAATCCAGCCTTTGCAAAGCAACAACTTTACAATCACTTTACCAGCACCCACTGGAAGGAGCACCAACCCCTTATTTATTTGCACCAATAGAAAGGAGCACCAACCCTTGATTTACCAGCACCTACTGGAAGGAGCACCAACCCCTTATGCCAAGCTGCAACCTGGACTTGAATTATGAATCTAGAAGATTAACAAAAAGATACCTTCACTTTTACAAGATCCTGACTAGTCTGCTTCACCTTTGCGAACTCTGCGCACTCTGCTCTCCCTACGAAATCACTTCACACAATCTGCTGCATCACAGTCGAACGATCATCTTCTCCCTTTTGCGCACTCTGCTTCCTTTGCGATTTTTGCACTTAGCATGATTCGACACGACTTGCACTCTGTGCACTGTGACCGAACTTCACACACTTCAACACCCATAACTCTTCAAACTGCCCTCCTTTTATAACAACAATTTCATGATCAGATCCTAATCTTAGTCGGCTGTAAAACCCTGATCTTAGTCGGCTGCAAACCCTAAACTTAGTCGGCTACAAACCCTAAACTCAGTCGGCTGCAAAGGTCTTCGTCGGCTTCAACTTAACCGTGAAAATACATGTCGCGATATCGTGACACTTTCACCTTCTCTCTCTTTCTCCTTGCTTTGGCCCCCGAAATACAACATGTCGCGATATCGCGACACTTTTGCCTCCTTGCTTCTCTTCTTGGCTTGTACTCATGAAAACACATGTCACGATATCGCGACACTTTTGCCTCCTTCCTCTTTTCTTGGCTTGTACTCGGAAAACATGTCCGATATCGCGACACTTTCGCCTCCTTGCCTCTTTTCTTGGCTTGTACTAGAAAACAGCATGTCACGAAATCGTGACACTTTCGCCTCCTTGCCTCTTTTCTTGGCTTGTACTAGCAAAAACATAGCATGTCGCGAAATCGTGACACTTTCGCCTCCTTGCCTCTTTCTTTGGCTTTATCTGAAAACCTGTCACGAAATCGTGACACTTCTGCCTTCTTGCTTTCTCTCTCCTCATTGAGTCGCGAAAATGCGACATGTCGCGATATCGCGACACTTTCTCTCCTTTGCTTTTTCTTTTGCCTTCGGGTCACGAAAATGTGACATGTCGCGATATCATGACACTTTCTTTCCTTTGCTCTTTCTCTTGCAAATCATGTCGCGATATCGCGACACTTTCTTTCCTTTGCTCTTTTTCTTGCAATATGTCACGAAATCGCGACACTTTTTCCTTCGTACAATATCTCTTGCAATGTGTCACGAAATCGTGACACTTTTTCTACTTGCCTTTCTTTCTTCCAACATGTCACGAAATCGTGACACTTTTTCTTCCGTACTATCTCTCTTGCAATATGTCATGAAATCGTGACACTTTTTCTTTCGTACAATCTTCCTTGCAATATGTCGCGAAATCGTGACACTTTTTCTACTTGCCTTTTTTTTTCAACATGTCCTGAAATCGCGACACTTTTCTTTCATACTATCTCTCTTGCAATATGTCATGAAATCGTGACACTTTTTCTACTTGTCTTTTTTCTTCCAACATGTCACGAAATCGTGACACTTTTCTTACTTGTTCTTTTTCTTTCGAACTTGTCGTGAAATCGTGACACTTCTTCCTGCTTTCTCTTTTTCTTCCAACATGTCGTGATATCGCGACAGTTTTTCTTGCTTCTTCTCTCTCTTCCAACATGTCATGAAATCATGATAGTTTTACCTGCTTCTTCTCTCTCTTCCAACATGTCATGAAATCATGATAGTTTTTCTTCTTCTCTCTTCCAACATGTCATGAAATCATGACAGTTTTCTTGCCTGTTGTTTATGTCGCGATATCGCGACACTTTTCTTACTTGTCTTTTTCTTTGATCTTTTGCAAATGGGGCACTTCGGTCTTCTTGGAAAATCACTGTACATACTCTGAATGACCTTTGAACTCCTGTCTTCTACATCTGAATAGCTTTTGAACTTCCTGTCCACTTGCATCAACAGATCTATCTGACTGTGTTGACAACAATGACAATACTATTGTTGCACCTTGCTCAACAATCTCCCCCTTTGGAATTGTTGGCAACACATGTGCAAATTCCTGTAATTCTTCTCCCCCTTTGACAATAATACCAAAGGGCTACTGCAGACTCCCCCTGAGTCCATGCACAACATTCTCAGGCACAAATTAATGCAGTTAGCAAAAATTTCAAACATGAGCAATAAGATAATCAAATATATACATGCTCCCCCTGAGAATGTGATCCCTGTAGCTAGTCAATTCTTGGGAAGTGTGACCACTCCCAATTTATTGTGGAGGTACTCAAAAACTTCCTTGGGCAATGGTTTTGTGAAGATGTCTGCTACTTGTTCTGTAGTTGGAACAAAATCCAACTTAACCTCACCTTCTGCAACTTTCTCCTTCAAAAAATGATACCGATGGCAATGTGCTTTGTGCGTGAATGCATAACTGGATTCTTGGAGATGTTAATGGCACTGGTGTTATCACACTTAACTGATATCGGCTCATTGAAGCTAATACCAAGATCTTTCAGGGTTTGTTTCATCCATAATACCTGCGTACAACAAGTTGTTGCTGCAATATATTCTGCCTCTACTGTCGATAGAGAAACTGACTCTTGTTTCTTACTATGCCATGCAACCAATCTGTCTCCTAGATAGAAAGCACCTCCACTTGTACTCTTTCTGTCATCTACACATCCTGCCCAATCTGCATCTGAATACAAAATAAGGGTGAAGTCTTTACCTTTCGGATACCATAACCCATATTCCATAGTACCCTTGAGATACTGAAGAATCCTTTTTACTCTCTGTCACATGAGTCTCCTTAGGATTAGCCTGAAATCGTGCTACCATGCATACTGCCTGTAAAATATCTGGTCTGGTAGCTATCAGGTATAGTAAGCTTCCAATCATGGATCTGTACATGGTTTGATCAACAGGTGGAGATTTGTCATCCTTGCTCAACTTGCAACCTGTCGTCATGGGAGTGCTAAGCGGCTTCACAGTCCTCCATTGTGAACCTTTTTAACATCTCTTTTACATATTTAACTTGAGAAATAAATATGCCCTTCTTACTTTGATTAACTTGCAATCCGAGGAAATACGATAGTTCTCCAATCATTGACATTTCAAATTCTTTCTGCATCTTATTTGCTAAATCCTTGCACGACTCATCTTTGCTGCTACCAAATATGATATCATCTACGTATACAACAAGAACAATAAGATGCCCATTTTCTATTTTGACATACAAATTACTATCCACCATACCTTTCTTGAACCTTTGTTGAGTGAGATAGTTGTCTAGCCTTGCATACCATGCTCGGGGTGCCTGTTTTAAGCCATATAATGCTTTCTTCAACCTGCAAACAAATTTGGGATCATCACCAAGTTGGAAACCATCTGGTTGCTCAATGTAAACCTCTTCTTCAAGTTTCCCATTCAAAAATGCTGATTTCACATCCATTTGATAAACTTTGAAATTCTTGTAGATTGCTAAAGCCAGAAACATTCTAATTGCCTCTAGTCTAGCTACTGGTGCAAAAGTTTCCTCAAAATCAATGCCTTCAACTTGTGCATAACCCTTGCAAACTAATCTTGCTTTATTTCTGACTACCTATCCATCTTCATTCAATTTGTTTCGAAAAATCCATTTAGTTTCGATGATATTTTTATTCGCAGGTCTAGGTACTAGCTCCCAAGTGTCGTTTTTCTCTATCTGATCTAATTCTTCATTTATTGCCTTCATCCAACTTTCATCTTTGCTTGCATCATCAATATTTTTGGGCTCAATGTTGGATAGTAGAGAGTAGTTACTTACTTGCTCTTCTTCTTGTCCGAACTCCAACTTTGGGGTCTCCAATGATTTGCTCTCTAGGATGATTTCTCTGCCAGCTACCTATTTTGAATTTCTTATTTTCTTCCATTTTTGAATCACAACTTAAATCATCTGAGTCAATTTCTTGTATCTTCTCCATTTTGTTTTCCTCATCTCCTTCAATAACCTCTTCATAAATTGGGTAGTTCGTTTCATAGCTAATTACTCGTTCTCTACCTTCATCAAATTTGACATCGACACTGTCCACAATTTTCTTTAGCCTTTTGTTGTAGCATTTGTAAGCTTTGCTTTTTGATGAATATCCAACAAAAATACCTTCATCCGCTCTATCTTCAAACTTACCAAGATTATCTTTAGTTCTTTTGATGTAGCACTTGCTGCCAAAAACTTTGAGGTATTTTGTTGTAGCCCTTTTTCGAACCACAACTCATAAGGAGTTTTGCTTTCATGTGCTCTCAGCATGTACCTATTTTGGATATACACTGCAGTGTGGACTACTTCTTTCCAAAATCTGTCTGCTACTCTACTTTCATCCAGCATAGTCCGTGCCATTTCCTGCACTGTCTTGTTCTTTCTTTCTACCACTCCATTCTGCTGAGGTGTCCTGGTCGCTGAAAACTGTCTCTTAATACCGAATTTCTCACAGTACTCGAAAACTCCTCTGAAATGAATTCTCCTCCTCTATCTGATCTTAGACATTTGATCCTCTTTCCTGTTTCATTCTCAACTTGGTTTTTGAAAATCTTGAACATATCAAAGGCTTCTGATTTATGTTTCAAGAAAAATATCCATGTCATTCTAGAATAATCATCAATGCACAACATAAAATATTTGTCACCATTTATGCTTTGTGTTCTCATGGGACCACATAAATCAGTGTGTATTAGTTCCAAAGGTTTGCTTGTGTAGTACTCTTTGGTTTTGAATGAGACTCGAGTTTGCTTCCCCTTTTGGCATGAAGCACAAATGCTGTTTGCAGGTTTGCTGATGGTTGGAATATCTCTCACTACCCTTTTTGAGGAGATTTTTACTAGATTATCAAAGCTGATATGATCGAGTCTCTTGTGCCACAACCAATTTTCTTCTTCCTGTCCAATAAAATAGGTTCCTTTTGAAGTCTCTGAGAGTGTGTACAAGTTACCAGATGTCCTTGATCCTGTTGCTATCAATTTTCCATTGTTTGTTTTTTTGACTTCACAACCCTGCTTCATAAAAACTACTTCATGACCTTTATCACAAATCTGACTTACACTCAATAAGTTATGTTTCAACCCATCCACAAACAGGACTTCTTCTGACTTAATCCTTCCATCACTGATTTTAACCGAGCCTTTGCCGACTATCTTGGCTCCATCATTATTTCCAAATTTTACTGATCCTCCTTCATATTTCTGTAACTTCTCAAATTTTTGTTTGTCACCTGTCATATGACTGGAGCATCCACTATCAAGTATCCATGGTACATATTTATTCTGTGCTTTGAATGCAGTTTGTACGATTAAGGATTCCTTTTCTTCCTTCAGTCGCTCTTTTCCTTTCCACACTATTTTGATAGTAGTTTTGGGCTCTTGTTTTGCCTTTCCCTTATCAGTAGTTTGAGCATGTTTTTCGGGAAGCTTTCTATTTTGACTTATCCTGTATGGTTGAAATTTTCTTCCCTGAAACTGATTTGATGGAAATGTATTTCTACAGTTTCTTGCAATGTGCCCAAAATTATGACAGTTATAACATTCTACTGTATAACTCATCAGAGGAGAAAAAACATTTCTATTGGTGAAATTCCTTGGTCTTACATTATATTTGCAGTCTGAGATTTTATGTCCATAGCCATTGCATTTAAAACAGAAACCAGAGAAAGGATAATTGAACCTGGGTGATGGTCTTTGCCATGTTGCCGTAGGAGCCATAGGTCTTCTTCTTCTTTGATGTGTGACATTGGTGAATCCATCATTGTCAATTCTCCTTTCGTGCCTGGCATTAATGCTTTCTCTTGCATGAGACATTTTTCTTTGATCAACCTGTCTCTTATCTTCATTCTTTATGGATTCTGCATTTCTGACCTTTGATCCACTTGATGATTCTCCTTCGATGAAACCCAGACCAAATTTGATGCCTGTAGGTCTTTGGTCATTTATGATCTTATCCAGCTTCATAGAACTTTCTTCACGTTTGTGATAACAACTAATTTTCTTATTCATCTCTTCTAGCTGCATTCTTAAACCAACAATCTCTTCTTCTAGCTTGCTGCAATAATCTATTTTCATTGTTATTTGCACTTCGAGATCTTCGAAGATTTTCTTAGATTCTTCTATCTGTACTTTCAAGTTGGTTATGATTCCATTTGCATCCTCAAGCTTTCTTGAAAGTTTCTTATTCTTTTTCTTTTCTATCTTCCACTCTTCAAGTGCAGAGATCAACTCACCTTCTAGATCTACTTCAGCCTCAAGGTTTTCACCACAAACTTCAGAGGTCACTCCTTCTTCCTTTTCTGATTTAATTTCTTCAAATGCCATGAAAAGAGCTTCATCCTTTTCTTCTTCAGACTCTTCATCGGAGCTATTCTCTGATGAACTGACATTCTTGGAGATGAAACTTTTCTTCTTGAAGTTGCCTTTTCTGAAGTTCGTTTTCATCTTCCAGTCACTTCTTTCTTGGTGCGATCCTTCATCATTTTTGTTCTTCTCTTTAAGTGGACATTTGGTCGCAAAGTGCCCAATGCCTCCACAGTTGAAACACTTAAATGGTAGCTTCCCTCTGTATTTTCCTTTTCCCTTTTTTAGCTTTCTAACAAAGTTTGCTTCCATTTCATCTGATGTCTCTTCTTCCTCGGACTCTTGTTTTGTGTTTTTATTCTTAAGGGCTTTAAAAGCCGCTTCTCTTTATGTGGGTTTAGATCTTCCTATCCTCATCTCATATGCAGTCAAAGAACCATACATCTCATCTATACTAAAATAATTTAGATTTTTAGCTTCTTCTATCACTGAGACTTTAGAATCAAACCTTTGAGGAAGAGATCTTAGTACCTTTTTTATGATGGTAGAGTCTCCAATATCCTCGTCGAGCCCTCTGATTGCATTAATGATTCCATTAACCCTCAGCATGTATGCCTCAATGTTTTCATCATCATTCATTTTCAATGCTTCGAACTGAGCTCGATGTGTCTGTAATTTGGCCTCCTTGATCTTATCGTCTCCTTCATGAATACTCTTCAGTTTGTCCCATATCTCTTTTGTAGTATTACAGCTCATGATCTTTACTAGTTCATTGTCTGCTAATCCACACATGATAGCATTCTTTGCTTTTGAGTTACTCTCAAATAGTTTCTTTTCGTCAACCTCTTTTGGAGGAGTGATGGGTATTGTGTATCCACTAACTACTGAATCCCAGATGTCATATCCCAAAGCACAGAGATATGTCTGCATCCTGATTCTCTAGAATGCGTAATTAGATCCGTCAAACAATGGTGCTTTGTTTGATGAGAAACCTTCACCACCTGCCATTGTGTTAGTTCCAAGATCACCCTAGCCGATTAGGCTTGTACAAGAACTTAGCTCTGATACCAATTGTTAGTCTTACAATGGCACTAGAGAGGGGGGTGAATCAGTGTAGCTCTTTAAACTTGATTTTATAGTTCTTAATACAACAACAATTAATACTTATTACAAGATACAACAAGAATAACAATAGAGCATCACACAACACAAGATTTAATGAGGTTCACCAATGTGGCTACTCCTCAAAAATGACTGCTTGGACTACCATCCAAATCCAGCCTTTGCAAAGCAACAACTTTACAATCACTTTACCAGCACCCACTGGAAGGAGCACCAACCCCTTATTTATCTGCACCAATAGAAAGGAGCACCAACCCTTGATTTACCAGCACCTACTGGAAGGAGCACCAACCCCTTATGCCAAGCTGCAACCTGGACTTGAATTATGAATCTAGAAGATTAACAAAAAGATACCTTCACTTTTACAAGATCCTGACTAGTCTGCTTCACCTTTGCAAACTCTGCGCACTCTACTCTCCCTACGAAATCACTTCGCACAATCTATTGCATCACAGTCGAACGATCATCTTCTCCCTTTTGTGCACTCTGCTTCCTTTGCGATTTTTGCACTTAGCACGATTCGACATGACTTGCACTCTACGCACTACGACCAAACTTCGCACACTTCGACACCCATAACTCTTCAAACAACCCTCCTTTTATAACAACATTTTCATGATCAAATCCTAATCTTAGTCGACTGTAAAACCCTGATCTTAGTCGGCTGCAAACCCTAATCTTAGTCGGCTGCAAACCCTAATCTTAGTCGAGCTCAAAGGTCTTCGTCGGCTTCAACTTAACTACGAAAATACAACATGTCGCGATATCGTGACACTTTCGCCTTCCCTCTCTCTCTCCTTGCTTTGGCCTGCAAAACTACAACATGTCACGATATCACGACACTTTTCGCCTCCTTGCTTCTCTTCTTGGCTTTGTACTCAAAAAAACATGTCGTGATATCGTGACACTTTCCTCCTTTCTTTTCTTGCTTGTACTAAAAACATGTCAAATCATGACACTTTCCCTCCTTGCCTCTTTTCTTGCTTGTACTCAAAAAGCATGTCAGAAATCGTGACACTTTCGCCTCCTTGCCTCTTTCTTTGCTTGTACGAAAACACATGTCATGAAATCGTGACACTTTCACCTCCTTGCCTTTTCTTTCTTCGAAACATGTCACAAATCGTGACACTTCTCCTTCTTGCTTTCTCTCTCTCATTGAGTCATGAAAGTGCGACATGTCGCGATATCGCGACACTTTCTCTCCTTTGCTCTTTCTTTTGCCTTCGGGTCATGAAAATGCGACATGTCGCGATATCGTGACACTTTCTTTCCTTTCTCTTCTTCAAATGTCGCGATATCAGCACTTTCTTTCCTTTGCTCTTTTTCTTGCAATATGTCACGAAATCGTGACACTTTTTCCTCCGTACAATATCTCTTGCAATGTGTCATGAAATCGTGACACTTTTTCTACTTGCCTTTCTTTCTTCCAACATGTCATGAAATCATGACACTTTTTCTTTCGTACTATCTCTCTTGCAATATGTCATGAAATCGTGACACTTTTCTTTAACTTCAAAAAGGACACTTTCTACTTGCCTTTTTCTTTCAACATGTCCGAAATCGTGACACTTTTTCTTTCGTACTATCTCTCTTGCAATATGTCACGAAATCGTGACACTTTTTCTACTTGTCTTTTTCTCTTCCAACATGTCACGAAATCGTGACACTTTTCTTACTTGTTCTTTTTCTTTCGAACTTGTCATGAAATCGTGACACTTCTTCCTGCTTTCTCTTTTTCTTCCAACATGTCATGAAATCATGACAGTTTTTCCTACTTCTTCTCTCTCTTCCAACATGTCACGAAATCGTGACAGTTTTCCTTCTTCTCTCTCTTCCAACATGTCATGAAATCATGACAGTTTTACTGCTTCTTCTCTCTTCCAACATGTCATGATATCATGATAGTTTTCTTGCCTGTTGTTTATGTCGCGATATCGCGACACTTTTCTTACTTGTCTTTTTCTTTGATATTTTGCAAATGGGGCACTTTGGTCTTCTTGGAAAATCACTGTACATACTCTGAATGACCTTTGAACTCCTGTCTTCTGCATCTGAATAGCTTTTGAACTTCCTGTCCACTTGCATCAATAGATCTATCTGACTGTGTTGACAACAATGACAATACTATTGCTGCACCTTGCTCAACAATCTCCCCCTTTGGAATTGTTGGCAACACATGTGCAAATTCCTATAATTCTTTTCCCCCTTTGAAAATAATACCAAAGGGCTGCTACAGACTCCCCCTGAGTCCATGCACAACATTATCAGGCATAAATTAATGCAATAAGCAAAAATTTCAAACATGAGCAATAAGATAATCAAATATATACATGCTCCCCCTAAGAATGTGATCCCTATAGCTAGTCAATTCTTGGGAAGTGTGACCACTCCCAATTTATTATGGAGGTACTCAAAAACTTCCTTGGGCAATGGTTTTGTGAAGATGTCTACTACTTGTTCTATAGTTGGAACAAAATCCAACTTAACCTCACCTTCTGCAACTTTCTCCAAAAAATGATACCTGATGGCAATGTGCTTTGTGCGTGAATGCATAAATGGATTCTTGGAGATGTTAATGGCACTGGTGTTATCACACTTAACTGATATCGACTCACTGAAGCTAATACCAAGATCTTTTAGGGTTTGTTTCATCCATAATACCTGCGTACAAGTTGTTGCTTTGCAATATATTCTGCCTCTGCTGTCGATAGAGAAACTGACTCTTTTTTCTTACTGTGCCATGCAACCAATCTATCTCCTAGATAGAAAGCACCTCCACTTGTACTCTTTCTATCATCTACACATCCTGTCCAATCTACATCTGAATACAAAATAAGGATGAAGTTTTTACCTTTCGGATACCATAACCCATATTCCATAATACCCTTGAGATATCGAAGAATCCTTTTTACTATTGTCACATGAGTCTCCTTAGGATTAGCCTAAAATCATGCTACCATTCATACTGCCTGTAAAATATCTGGTCTAGTAGTTGTCAGGTATAGTAAGCTTCCAATCATAGATCTATACATGGTTTGATCAACAGGTGGAGATTTGTCATCCTTGCTCAACTTGCAGCCTATTGTCATGGGAGTGCTAACTGGCTTATAGTCCTCCATTGTGAACCTTTTTAACATCTCTTTTACATATTTAACTTGAGAAATAAATACTCCCTTCTTACTTTGATTAACTTGCAACCCAAGGAAATATGACAGTTCTTCAATCATTGACATTTCAAATTCTTTCTACATCTTATTTGCTAAATCCTTGTGTTGAGCAAGGTGCAGCAAAAGCGGTGCAAAAGGATTGTAATTGTTGTCAACACAGACAGAGTCATGCAGTTGAAGCAGTTCAGAGGTCAGTCAGATCAAGTGCAGAAAATCTCAAGAAAAACAGAGGGGACCCAGATCCAGAAATTTGCAAAAAAAGACAAGGAAGAAAATTGTTGCGATATCGCGACATGTTTCCTGTCACGATTTCACGACATATCCGAGGAGAGAGAAAATACATTGAAAACGTCGCGATTTCGCGACATATCCGAGGAGAGAGAAAATGCATTGAAAACTGTCGCGATTTCGCGACATATCCGAGGAGAGAGAAAATGCATTGAAAACTGTCGCGATTTCGCGACATATCCAGGAGAGAGAAAATGCATTGAAAACTGTCGCGATTTCGCGACATATCCGAGGAGAGAAAATGCATTGAAAACTGTCGCGATTTCACGACATATCCGAGGAGAGAAAATGCATTGAAAAATGTCACGATTTCGCGACATATCGGAGGAGAGAGAATGTGCAAGGAAAAATGTCACGTTTTCGCGACATGTTTGGAAGGAAAGAAGCCAAATCGAGAAACTGTCGCGATTTCGCGACAAGTTTGAAGCAAAGGCACCAAGGATGAAAAATGTCACGATTTCGCGACATATGGGAGGAGAGAGAAAGTTGATGAAGAAGTTGTAGCGATTTCGCTACATATATGAGTTTCGCCAGCATAAGCAAAGAAAAAGCACCAAGTAAGAAAAGCGTAGCGATTTCGCTACAAGCTTGAAACACTAAGAACAAAAGTGCAGCGACTTAGATACAGCTTCGAGTTGCAAGGCAGAAAGATGTAGCGATTTCGCTACATGGTCAAAGTGCAAGGCAGAAAGATGTAGCGATTTCGCTACAAGTTGAAAGTGCAAGATAAAAAGGTGTAGCGATTTCGCTACAGGTTAAAAATGCATAATGCAGAGGTGTAGCGATTTCGCTACAGGTTGAAAATGCATAATGCAGAGGTGTAGCGATTTCGCTACAGGTTGAAAATGCATAATGCAGAGGTGTAGCGATTTAGCTACAGGTTGAAAGTGCATAGTGCGGAGGTGTAGCGATTTCGCTACAGGTTGAAAGTGCATAATGCGAAGGTGTAGCGATTTCGCTACGGGTTAGAAACACATGTTGGAAATGTGTAGTGATATCGCTGCACGTCGAAGTTTCACTAGCAAGCAGAAAGAAAAATGCTAAGGCAACAATGATGTAGCGATTTCGCTACATGTAAGGTTTTTCGCGGCTGCATGGAGTAAAAATAGTACGGATGCCAGATGCGTCGCGATTTCGCGACAGGGTGAACGAAAAGCCGTTGCAAGCCGAAAACGTCACGATTTCGCGACGGCAATGAAGATGACGTCAGCAAAACCAAAATGTGTCACGATTTCGCGACAGGGTGAACGAAAAGCCATTGCAAGCCGAAAACGTCGCGATTTCGCGACACCTTTGAGCGATGACGTCGGCAAGACAGAAAATTGTCGCGATTTCGCGACATGTTTCAAGAGAAGCCTCATGAAGCCGAAACGTCGCGATTTCGTGACATCTTAGAGGATGACGTCAGCAAAACCAAAAATGTCGCGATATCGCGACAAGTTGCGAAGAAGCCTCAGGAAGCCGAAAGTGTCGCGATATCGCGACAAAGTTGAGGATGACGTCAGCAAAGCAGAAAACGTCGCGATATCACGACAGGTAATGTTTTGGCGAGAAAAAGTCAAAGATACATGCATTGCGACAGGTGTCAAAAAGATGCCAGTTACGAAAAATTAACCAGAGTCAGATCTACAGTTCCAAGTGACAGATGGTGAGATTGCAGAGGAGAAATTCATGCTGCAATTAACTGAAGTTAAAATGTAAGTTACGAAGCATTGCATTTAAGACGCGAACGGCTGTTGCAGGGCCGTAACAAAGCATGACTGGGAAAGGTGGCAGACTCACAGGAAAGCGACGTTGTATCGAGAACTGATTGCAGTGACATTTGTCAGCTGCGTATATCATAAGGAATAGTTGATCATAGGAGATAAAAATACATAGTTTTTAACAAAGAAGACAGAGCAATTTCGAAGAAACAATAGAGCATCGAAACGCGTAGAAGGGTTGTCAGTATTTGCAGAGAAGGACTATCAGAATATGCAGACTGTGCAGAGAAAAAGGCTATCAGAATGTCAGAATGTCAGAAAGAAAGCGGCTAAAAGGCGGATCAGGTCAGAAGGATTTGACACGTCAATTACAGCCGAGAATGCAATAAAAAAAATGGAGGGAAAAGTTAAACCGTTTAAAACTCGAGCCGTTCGAAGAACTCAAGTATAAAAGGATCGAATTGGCTTAGTGAGAAGGTTACTGCGACTGTATTTTCGCGTGCATTTTAAAAGGTCTCAGTAAGCAAGGGTGTTGTAAGAAAACAGCCTTGAATAAAAACATGCAATTCTATTGAATATTCAAGAGAAAGGTTTTAGAGTAAATCGAGAAGATATTGAGTCTCTAACAATTCTCTCTATGCTTCTGTGAGATTTTTGTATGTGCTGTAGACCAGTGAGGGTCTTGCAAAAGAGAAGGCATTTTTATGTCCATTTATCTTGCAAAATAGAAATCCAAGTTGGTGCTTGGATAAAGGGGTTGGTGCTCCTATCTGTTGCAGCGAGATAAATCGGGGGTTGGTGCTCCTTCCGGTGGGTCTTTGGTAAACGATTGTAAATATTGAATCCTTGCAAAGACTTGGATTTGGATTGAAGTCCAAACGAGTCATTCTTTGAGGAGTAGCCACATCGGTGAACCTCGTAAAATTCTGTGTTGTGTGATGCTCTTGTGTGATACTTGCTTTATCTAGTTTCAAGCTTGCATCATTAGTTTTAAAAGTTGCAGATTTAAGTTTTTAAGTAGTTACACTGATTCACCCCCCCTCTCAGTGTCATTGTGAGAATATCAATTGGTATCAGAGCCGGGCACCCTGCACAAGCTTAATCAGCTAAGGTGTTCTTGGGAGATATACAATGGCCGGTGGTGAAGGTTTTTCTTCCAACAAAGCTCCTCTGTTCGATGGAACAAACTATTCCTTCTGGAGGCTCAGAATGCAGACCTATCTCTGTGCATTGGGTTATGACATTTGGGAATCTGTTGAAAATGGATACACCACTCCCATTGTTCCTCCAACAGATGCGGCTGAAAAGAAAAAGTTTGAGAACAACTCGAAAGCCAAGAATGCGATTATGTGTGGATTGGTCGACAGTGAGTTGATACGCATCATGAACTGCAAATCTGCTAAAGACATATGGGACAAACTGCAAAGCATTCATGAAGGAGACAGCAAAATCAAGGAAGCTAAGCTGCAAACACATCGTGCCCAGTTCGAAGCTTTAAAGATGACCGATGATGAAAACATAGAAGCTTACATGTTGAGAGTAAACGGAATCATCAATGCAATAAGAGGACTTGGGGAAGAAATGGAAGATGCGGTTGTTGTGAAGAAGGTGCGAGAACTCTCAACAAAAGGTTTGATGCAAAGGTTTCTGCCATAGAAGAAGCAAAAGATTTAAATTTTTTGAGTATGGATGAAATGCATGGTTCTCTAACGGCTTATGAAATGAGGATTGGACAAACTAAGCCCTACGACGGAGAAGCGACCTTCCAAGCACGAGAAAAATGTAAAATCTAAACAAGAGTCGAGAGGAAGAAGAATCTGCGAGATGAAAATGAAGCAAACTTTGTTAGGAAATTAGTAAAGGGAAAAGGAAAGTACGAGAGGTAAGTTGCCGTTCAAATGTTTTAACTGTGGAGGCATCGGGCACTTTGCAGCAAAATGCCCAATGAAGGAGAAAAATAAAAATGATGAAGGAACATATCCAGAAAGAAATGTCTGGAAAAAGAAACCGCAGTTTAGAAAAAGAAGCTTCAAGAAGAAGAGTTTCATTTCCCAGAATATCGATTCTTCTGAAGACAGTTCCAGTGAGGAATCAGAAGAAGAAACTGGTGAAGCCCTATTCATGGCTTTTGAAGAACAAACAACTGAGGAAACACAGGAGTGTGAAGAGAAATTAGAAGATGAGGCTGAGATAGATCCGGAAGGTGAGTTAATTGCTTGCTCTTGAAGAGTTAAGTGCGAGAAAGGAAAAGAAATAAAAAGATTACAAGAAAATTTGAGGAGGCCGAGCAATGTAATAATAAGTTTGAAAGTACAAAGCTGAAGAATACAAGAAAAGGTCTGAAGATGTTGAAGCTCGGTGACCGTGAAAATAAATGAGAGCAATAAAGCTGGAAGAGGAAATAGTTGGATTAAGGCTATGACTAGAAGAAATGAATCGAAAGCGAGATTGTCATCAAAAATTTGAAGACAGTTACGAGAAACTGAACAAAATGTTGAATAATCAAAGGCCCACTGGTATCAAGTTTGGCTTGGGCTTTGATGAAGGAGAAACCTCAAAGGACTCAAAGGCTGTAATAGTAGATCCAGTAAATAATAAAGACAAGATTAGAGTTGATCAAGATAAACCGTATCATGCAAAAGAAAACAACAAATCCAAGCTCGAAAGGAGTGTTGCAAATGATGGATTCACCAAAGTCTCTCATCAAAGAAGAAGAAGACCCATGGCTCCTACCTCCACATGGCAACATCCATTTCCCAGGTACACTCGTTCCTTTTTTGGTTATTGTTTTAAGTGCAATGCATATGGTCATAAAATTTCTAGTTGTAGATATAATATAGAACAAAGAAATTTCACTAGCAGAAATAATTTTTCACCTCTGATAGATTATCTTTGTAGAATGTTATAACTACCATAACTTCGGACATATTGCAAGGAATTGTCGTAGCTCTTTTGCAGGAAATAAATACCAAGGAAGAAAGTTTCGATCAACTGGATCAACACAGAACAGAAAATTTCTCGAAAAACAGTCACGAGCACAATGAAAGGGAGAAGGTGAAGAAAGTAACCAGATCTGTTGTCAAAACTCAGTGGAAAGAAAAGGGACAACCGAAGAAAGACAAAGAATCCCTGATCGTTCAAACGGCTCTCAAAGCACGAGAATAAATCTGCTCCCTGGATTCTAGACGGTGGATGCTCCGAGTCACATGACGGGAGACAAACAGAAGTTTGATAAGGCTGCAGACATACGAAGGTGGTTACGTGAAATTCGGAAACAATGATGGAGCAAAGATAGTGGGTAAAGGATCGGTTAAGTTAAGTGACGGTAAAATCAACTCTAAGGAAGTTCTTTTTGTGGTAGGACTGAAACATAACCTGCGAGTGTAAGTCGGATTTGTGACGAGAGGTCATGAAGTAATTTTCAAGAAGGAGGGTTGTGAAGTAAGAAAGACAACAAATGGAAAGTTAATAGCCATTGGATGAGAACTTCGGAAATTTGTATACTCTCTCGGAGACTTCGGAGGGAGCTTGCTTGGTTGGACGGGGAAGAAGAAAAGCTGGTTGTGGCATAAAAGACTCGGTCACATAAGCTTTGATAATCTCGGTAAAAATCAGCTCGAAAAAAGCGATAAGAGACATACCCACTATTGGCAAACCATCAAACAGTATTTGTGAGTCATGCCAAAAGGGGAAGCAAACCAGATCTACCTTCAAAGCAAAAGAATACTTCACTAGCAAGCCATTAGAACCGATTCACACTGATTTGTGTGGTCCCATGAGGACGAGAAAGCATAAATGGATACAAATATTTTATCTTTGTGCATTGATGATTTTTCCAGAATGACATGGGTACTCTTTTTGAAACAGAAGTCGAAGCCTTTGAGATGTTTAAAACCTTCAAAAATCTTGTTGAGAATCAATCCGGAAAAAGAATTAAATGTTTGAGATCCGATAGAGGAGGAGAGTTTATTTCAAATGAGTTTGCTGAATTACGTGAAAAACATGGAATAAGAAGACAGGTTCTCGGCGGCAAGAACACCTCGGCCAGAATGGAGTAGTTGAAAGAAAGAACAGAACTGTACAGGAAATGGCAAGGACCATGTTAACAGAGAGCAAAATTGCTGACAGGTTCTGGAAAGAGGCAGTCCATACTGCAGTCTATATTCAGAATAGGTGTATGTTGAGGCCGCATGAAAGCAAAACACCATATGAACTGTGGTTTGGCAAAAAGGCTACGACAAAATACTTCAAAGTGTTTGGCGGCAAGTGTTACATTAAAAGAAGCTGAAAGCAATCTTGGCAAGTTTGAAGACGGAGCTGATGTAGGAATATTCCTTGGGTACTCAACTAAAAGCAAAGCCTATACATGCTACAACAAAAGACTTAAGAAAATAGTGGAGAGTGCGGATGTGAAGGTTGATGAAGGCGAGGAAACAAGAAATCAGCAATAATGAAAACTACCCAACCTATGAAGAATTTATTGAAGAAGATGAAGATCAAGAAAAAGAAGAGAGACAGAAATCAGATTCGAGAGGACTTAGAAAGAGATGAAAATAGAAAATACGGAACAGGCGGTTGGCGAGAAAAATCATCCCAAAGAGCGGATTATTGGGGACCCTACGGTTGGCATTCGGACAAGAAGAAGAGTAGTAAATAACTATTCTCTGTTATCCGAGTATTGAGCCCAAGAATATTATTGAAGCAAGCACGGATGAAAGTTTGGATGGAAGCGGTAAATGAAGAACTAGATCAAATTGAGAAAAACAAAACACGGGAATTAGTACCAAGGCACGAAAATAAAAATATAATTGGCACTAAATGGATATTTAGAAACAAAGCTGAATGAAGATGGACAGGTGGTAAGGAATAAAGCAAGATTAGTATGTAAGGGATATGCCCAAGTTGAGGGGATTGATTTTGAAGAAACTTTTGCACCCGTGGCCAGAATTGAAGCAATAAGACTATTTTTGGCTTTATCTGTTCATAAGAATTTCAAGGTTTATCGGATGGATGTAAAATCAGCATTTACGAATGGAAATCTTGAAGAAGAAGTATATATTGAACAGACTGATGGTTTTCAACTTTGTGATAATCCTGACTTTGTTTGCAAGTTTGAAGAAAGCATTGTATGGCTTGAAACAAGCACCTAGAGCTTGGTATGCAAGGTTGGACAACTATCTCACTAAGCAAGGATTCAAGAAAGGTATGGTGGATAGCAATTTATATGTGAAAACTGAAAATGGCAATTTCATTGTTCTTGTTGTTTATGTAGATGATATAATTTTTGGAAGTAGCAATGATGAATCATGCAAAGACATAGCAAACAAAATGCAGGAGTTTGAAATGTCTATGATAGGTGAACTTTCATATTTCCTTGGATTACAAGTTAATCAAACGAGAAAAAGGAATTTTTATCTCTCAAATTAAATATGTGAAAGAAATGCTTGAAAAAGTTCACTATGGAAGATAGTAAACCAGTGAGCACCCCCATGACAACAAGCTGCAAGTTGAGCAAGGATGATAAATCTCCGGATGTTGATCAAACAATGTACAGATCAATGATTGGGAGCCTGCTGTATTTGACAGCCACTAGACCGGATATCTTACAAGCTGTTTGCATGGTTGCAAGATTTCAGGCTAGCCCAAAAGAGACTCATGTGACAGCAGTGAAAAGGATTTTTAGGTATCTCAAAGGTACTATGGAGTATGGGCTGTGGTATCCAAAAGGAAAAGACTTCACTCTCTTTGCATACTCTGATGCTGATTGGGCAGGATGCATTGATGACGAGAAAAAGCACAAGTGGAGGAGCATTCTTTCTTGGAAACAAATTGGTTGCATGGCATAGTAAGAAGCAAGAATCAGTCTCTTTATCCACAGTCGAGGCTGAATACATTGCAGCTACTACATGCTGTACACAAATACTATGGATGAGACAAACATTGAAAGATCTAGGCATTCACTTCAATGAGCCCATTTCAGTCAAATGTGACAACACTAGTGCAATCAACATTTCAAAGAATCCGGTAATGCATTCCCGCACCAAACATATTGCAATCCGGTATCACTTTTTGAAGGATAAGGTTGCGAGAAGGAGAGGTCGGATTGGAGTTTGTTCCCACTACTGAGCAAGTAGCGGACATATTCACCAAACCTTTACCAAAGGAAGTATTTGAATACCTTCGGAAGAAGTTGGGAGTAGTCACACTTCCCAAGCACTGACTAGCTATGGGAAATACATTCTCGGGGGGAGCATTCAAGTTATTTATGCATGAGAATGTTGTGCATAGACTCAGGGGGAGTCTGCAGCAGCCCTTTGGCATTATTGGCAAAGGGGGAGAAGAATTTGAGCAAGGCTACAAAGTGTTGCCAACAATTCCAAAGGGGAGATTGTTGAGCAAGGTGCAGCAAAAGCGATGCAAAAGGATTGTAATTGTTGTCAACACGAGACGAGTGATGCGATTGAAGCGGTTCGGAGGTCGGTCGGATCAAGTGCAGAAAATCTCAAGAAAAACAGAGGGGACCCGAGATCCAGAAATTTGCGAAAAAAGACAAGGAAGAAAAGCGTCGCGATATCGCGACATGTTTCTGTCGCGATTTCGCGACATATCCGAGGAGAGAGAAAATGCATTGAAAGCGTCGCGATTTCGCGACATATCGAGAGAGAGAAAATGCATTGAAAACGTCGCGATTTCGCGACATATCGAGGAGAGAAAATGCATTGAAGCGTCGCGATTTCGCGACATATCGAGGAGAGAAAATGCATGAAAAGCGTGATTTCGCGACATATCGAGGAGAGAAAATGCATGAAAGCGTCGCGATTTCGCGACATATCCGAGGAGAGAAAATGCATTGAAAAATGTCACGATTTCGCGACATATCGGAGGAGAGAGAATGTGCAAGGAAAAATGTCACGATTTCGCGACATCCTTGGAAGGAACGAAGCCAAATCGAGAAACTGTCACGATTTCGCGACAAGTTTGAAGCAAAGGCACCAAGGATGAAAAATGTCGCGATTTCGCGACATATGGGAGGAGAGAGAAAGTTGATGAAGAAGTTGTAGCGATTTCGCTACATATCTGAGTTTCGCCAGCATAAGCAAAGAAAAAGCACCAAGTAAGAAAAGCGTAGCGATTTCGCTACAAGCTTGAAACACTAAGAACAAAAGTGCAGCGACTTAGATACAGCTTCGAGTTGCAAGGCAGAAAGATGTAGCGATTTCGCTACATGGTCAAAGTGCAAGGCAGAAAGATGTAGCGATTTCGCTACAAGTTGAAAGTGCAAGATAAAAAGGTGTAGCGATTTTGCTACAGGTTAAAAATGCATAATGCAGAGGTGTAGCGATTTTGCTACAGGTTAAAAATGCATAATGCAGAGGTGTAGCGATTTCGCTACGGGTTGAAAATGCATAATGCGAGGTGTAGGATTTCGTAGGTTGAAAATGCATAATGAGAGGTGTAGCGATTTCGCTACAGGTTGAAAGTGCATAATGCGAAGGTGTAGCGATTTCGCTACAGGTTAGAAACACATGTTGGAAAGGTGTAGCGATATCGTTGCACGTCAAAGTTTCACTAGCAAGCAGAAAAAAAAATGCTAAGGCAACAATGATGTAGCGATTTCGGTACATGTTGCATGGAGTAAAAATAGTACGGATGCCAGATGCGTCGCGATTTCGTGACAGGGTGAACGAAAAGTCGTTGCAAGCTGGAAACGTCACGATTTGCGACGGCAATGAAGATGACGTCAGCAAAACCAAAATGTGTCGCGATTTCGCGACAGGGTGAACGAAAAGCCATTGCAAGCCAGAAACGTCGCGATTTCGTGACACCTTAGCGGATGACGTCAGCAAGACAGAAAATGTCACGATTTCGCGACATGTTTCCAGAGAAACCTCATGAAGCCAGAAATGTCGCGATTTCGCGACATCTTAGAGGATGACGTCAGCAAAACCAAAAATGTCGCGATATCGCGACAAGTTGCCGAGAGAAGCCTCAGGAAGCCGAAAGTGTCGCGATATCGCGACAAAGTTGAGGATGACGTCAGCAAAGCGGAAAACGTCGCGATATCACGACGAGGTAATGTTTTGGCGGGAAAAAGTCAAAGATACATGCATTGCGACAGGTGTCAAAAAGATGCCAGTTACGAAAAATTAACCAGAGTCAGATCTGCGGTTCCAAGTGACGAGATGGTGAGATTGCGAGAGGAGAAATTCATGCTTCGAGTTAAGCGAAGTTAAAATGTAAGTTACGAAGCAGTGCATTTAAGACGCGAACGGTCATTGCGGGGCCGTAACAAAGCATGAGCGGGAAAGGTGGCGAGACTCACGGGAAAGCGACGTTGTATCGAGAACTGATTGCAGTGACATTTGTCAGCTGCGTATATCATAAGGAATAGTTGATCATAGGAGATAAAAATACACAGTTTTTAACAGAGAAGACAGAGCAGTTTCGAAGAAACAATAGAGCATCGAAACGCGCAGAAGGGTTGTCAGTATTTGCGAGAGAAGGACTGTCGAGAATATGCGGTAGTGCGAGAGAAAAGGCTGTCAGAACGTCAGAATGTCAGAAAGAAAGCGGCTAAAATGCGGATCAGGTCAGAAGGATTTGACACGTCAATTACAGTCGAGAATGCAATAAAAAAATGGAGGGAAAAGTTAAACCGTTCAAACTCGAGCCGTTCGAAGAACTCAAGTATAAAAGGATCGAATTGGCATAGTGAGAAGGTTACTGCGATTGTATTTTTTGTGCATTTTAAAAGGTCTCGATAAGCAAGGGTCCTTGTAAGAAAACGACCTTGAATAAAAACCTGCAATTCTATTGAATATTCAAGAGAAAGGTTTTAGAGTAAATCGAGAAGATATTGAGTCTTTAACAATTCTCTCTATGCTTCCGTGAGATTTTTGTATGTGCTATAGACCGGTAAGGGTCTTGCAAAAGAGAAGGCATTTTTATGTCCATTTATCTTGCAAAATAGAAATCCAAGTTGGTGCTTGGATAAAGGGGTTAGTGCTCCTATCTGTTGCAACGAGATAAATCGGGGGTTGGTGCTCCTTCCGGTGGGTCTTTGGTAAACGATTGTAAATATTGAATCCTTGCAAAGACTGGATTTGGATTGAAGTCCAAACGAGTCATTCTTTGAGGAGTAGCCACATCGGTGAACCTCGTAAAATTCTGTGTTGTGTGATGCTCTTGTGTGATACTTGCTTTATCTAGTTTCAAGCTTGCATCATTATTTTTAAAAGTTGTAGATTTAAGTTTTTAAGTAGTTACACTGATTCACCCCCCCCCTCTCAGTGTCATTGTGAGAATATCACCTTGCACGACTCATATTTGCTGCTGCCAAATATGATATCATCTACGTATACAACAAGAACAATAAGATGCCCATTTTCTATTTTGACATACAAATTACTATCCACCATACCTTTCTTGAACCTTTTTTGAGTGAGATAGTTGTCTAGCCTTGCATACCATGCTCGAGGTGCCTATTTTAAGCCATATAATGCTTTCTTCAACTTGCAGACAAAGTTGGTATCATAACCAAGTTGGAAACCATCTGGTTGCTCAATGTAAACCTCTTCTTCAAGTTTCCCATTCAAAAACGCTGATTTCACATCCATTTGATAAACTTTGAAATTCTTGTAGACTGCTAAAGCCAGAAACATTCTAATTGCCTCTAGTCTAGCTACTGGTGCAAATGTTTCCTCAAAATAAATACCTTCAACTTGTGCATAACCCTTGCAAACTAATATTGCCTTATTTCTAACTACCTATCTATCTTCATTCAATTTGTTACGAAAAATCCATTTAGTTCTGATGATATTTTTATTCGTAGGTCTAGGTACTAACTCCCAAGTGTTGTTTTTCTCTATCTGATCTAATTCTTCATTTATTGCCTTCATCCAGCTTTCATCTTTGCTAGCATCATCAATATTTTTGGGCTCAATGCTGGATAGTAGAGAGTAGTTACTGCTCTTATTATTATCTAAACTCCAACTTTGGGGTCTCCAATTATTTGCTCTCTAGGATGATTTCTCTACCAGTTTCCTATTTTAAATTTCTTATTTTCTTCCATTTTTGAATCACAATTTAAATCATCTAAGTCAATTTCCTATATCTTCTTTGTTTTGTTTTCCTCACCTCCTTCAATAACCTCTTCATAAATTGGGTAGTTCATTTCATAGCTAATTACTTGTTCTCTACCTTCATCAAATTTGACATCGACACTGTCCACTATTTTCTTTAGCCTTTTGTTGTAGCATTTGTAAGCTTTGCTTTTTGATGAATATCCGACAAAAAAACCTTCATCCGCTCTATCTTCAAACTTATCGAGATTATCTTCAGTTCTTTTGATGTAGCACTTGCTGCCAAAAACTTTGAGGTATTTTGTTGTAGCCGCCATTTTTCTGAACCATAACTCATAAGGAGTTTTGCTTTTATGTGCTCTCAGCATGTACTTATTTTGGATATACACTGCAGTGTGGACTGCTTCTTTCCAAAATCTATCTGCTACTCTGCTTTCAACCAGCATAGTCCGTGCCATTTTTTGCACTGTCCTATTCTTTCTTTCTACCAATCCATTTTGCTAAGGTGTCCTGGCTGCTAAAAACTGTCTCTTAATACTGAATTTCTCATAGTACTCTAAAAACTCCTCTGAAATGAATTCTCCTCCTCTATCTGATCTTAGACATTTGACCCTCTTTCTTGTTTCATTCTCAACTTGATTTTTGAAAATTTTGAACATGCCAAAGGCTTTTGATTTATGTTTTAAGAAAAATATCCATGTCATTCTAGAATAATCATCAATGCAAAACATAAAATATTTGAAACCATTTATGCTTTGTGTTCTCATGGGACCACATAAATCAGTGTGTATTAGTTCCAAATGTTTGCTTGTGTAGTACTCTTTGGTTTTGAATGAGACTCGAGTTTGCTTCCCCTTTTGGCATGAAGCACAAATGCTATTTGTAGGTTTGTTGATGGTTGGAATATCTCTCACTGCCCTTTTTGAGGAGATTTTTACTAGATTATCAAAGCTGATATGACCGAGTCTCTTGTGCCACAACCAATTTTCTTCTTCCTATCCAATAAAATAGGTTCCTTTTGAAGTCTTTGAGATTGTGTATAGGTTACCAGATGTCCTTGATCCTGTTGCTATCAATTTTCCTTTGTTTGTTTTTCTGACATCACAACCCTGCTTCATAAAAACTACTTCATGACCTTTATCATAGATCTGACTTACACTCAATAAGTTATGTTTCAACCCATCCACAAACATGACTTCTTCTAACTTAATCCTTCCAGCACTGATTTTAAACGAGCCTTTGCTGACTCTCTTAGCTCCATCATTATTTCCAAATTTTACTGAACCTCCATATTTCTGTAACTTCTCAAATTTTTGTTTGTCACTTGTCATATGACTGGAGCATCCACTATCAAGTATCCATGGTACATATTTATTCTGTACTTTGAATGCAGTTTGTACTATTAAGGATTCCTTTTCTTCCTTCAGTCACTCTTTTCCTTTTCACATTGTTTTGATAGTAGTTTTGGGCTCTTGTTTTACCTTTCCCTTATCAGTAGTTTGAGCATGTTTTTTGGAAAGCTTTCTATTTTGACTTATCCTATATGGTTAAAATTTTCTTCCCTGAAACTGATTTAATGGAAATGTATTTCTATAGTTTCTTGCAATGTGCCCAAAGTTATGATAGTTATAACTGTATAACTCATCAAAGGAGAAAAAACATTTCTATTGGTGAAATTCCTTGGTCTTACATTATATTTGTAGTCTGAGTTTTTATGTCCATAGCCATTGCATTTAAAACAGAAACCAGAGAAAGGATAATTGAACCTGGGTGATGGTCTTTGCCATGTTGCTGTAGGAGCCATAGGTATTCTTCTTCTTTGATGTATGACATTGGTGAATCCATCATTGTCAATTCTCCTTTCATGCCTGGCATTAATGCTTTCTCTTGCATGAGACATTTTTCTTTGATCAACCTGTCTCTTTTCTTCATTCTTTATGGTTTCTGCATTTCTAACCTTTGATCCACTTGATGATTCTCCTTCGATGAAACCCAGACCAAATTTTATGCCTGCAGGTTTTTGGTCATTTAAGATCTTATCTAGCTTCATAGAAATTTCTTCACGTTTGTGATAACAACTAATTTTCTTATTCATCTCTCCTAGCTGCATTCTTAAACCAACAATCTCTTCTTCTAGCTTGCTGCAATAATCTATTTTCATTGTTATTTGTACTTTGAGATCTTCAAAGATTTTCTTAGATTCTTCTATCTGTACTTTCAAGTTGGTTATGATTCCATTTGCATCCTCAAGATTTATTGAAAGTTTCTTATTATTTTTCTTTTTTGTCTTCCACTCTTCAAGTGCAGAGATCAACTCACCTTGTAGATCTACTTCAGCCTCAAGGTTTTCACCACAAACTTCAGAGGTCACTCCTTCTTCCTTTTTTGATTTAATTTCTTCAAATGCCATGAAAAGAGCTTTCATCCTTTTCTTCTTTGGACTCTTCATTGGAGCTGTTCTATGATGAAATGACATTCTTGGAGATGAAACTTTTCTTCTTGAAGTTGCCTTTTCTGAAGTTCATTTTTATCTTCCAGTCACTTCTTTCTTGGTGTGATCCTTCATCATTTTTTTTCTTATCTTTAAGAGGACATTTGGTCACAAAGTTCCCAATGCCTCCATAGTTGAAACACTTAAATTGTAGCTTCTCTCTGTATTTTCATTTTACCTTTTTTAGCTTTCTAACAAATTTTACTTCCATTTCATCTGATGTCTCTTCTTCCTCGGACCCTTGTTTTGTGTTTTTATTCTTAAGGGCTTTAAAAGATGCTTCTCTGTATGTGGGTTTAGATCTTCCTATCCTCATGTCATATGCAGTCAGATAACCATACATCTCATCTATATTGAAATAATTTAGATTTTTAGCTTCCTCTATCATTGAGACTTTAGAATCAAATCTTTGAGGAAGAGATCTTAGTACCTTTTTTACGATGGAAGAGTCTCCAATATCCTCGTCGAGCCCTCTGATTGCATTAATGATTCCATTGACCCTCAGCATGTATGCCTCAATGTTTTCATCATCGTTCATTTTCAATGCTTCGAACTGAGCTTGATGTGTCTGTAATTTGGCCTCCTTGACCTTATCATCTCCTTCAAGGATGCTTTTTAGTTTGTCCCATATCTCTTTTGTAGTATTACAGCTCATGATATTTACTAGTTCATTGTATGCTAATCCACACATGATAGCATTCTTTGCTTTTGAGTTACTCTCAAATAGTTTCTTTTTATCAGTATATTTTGGAGGAGTGATGGGTATTGTGTATCCACTAACTACTGAATCCCAAATGTCATATCCCAAAGCACAAAGATATGTCTGCATCCTGATTCTTCAGAACGTGTAATTAGATCCATCAAATAGTGGTGCTTTTTTTGATGAGAAACCTTCACCACCTGCCATTGTGTTAGTTCCAATATCACCCTAGCCGATTAGGCTTGTACATGAACTTAGCTCTGATACCAATTATTAGACTTACAATGACACTAAGAGGGGGGGTGAATCAGTGTAGCTCTTTAAACTTGATTTTATAGTTCTTAATACAACATCAATTAATACTAATTACAAGATACAACAAGAATAACAATAGAGCATCACACAACACAAGATTTAATGAGGTTCACCAATGTGGCTACTCCTCAAAAATGACTGCTTGGACTACCATCCAAATCCAGCCTTTACAAAGCAACAACTTTACAATCACTTTACCAGCACCCATTGGAAGGAGCACCAACCCCTTATATATCTGCACCAATAGAAAAAGGAGCACCAACCCCTAATTTACCAGCACCTACTGGAAGGAGCACCAACCTCATATGCCAAGCTGCAACCTGGACTTGAATTATGATTCTAGAATATTAACAGAAAGATACCTTCACTTTCACAAGATCCTGACTGGTCTGTTTCACCTTTGTGAACTCTGTGCACTTTGCTCTACCTATGAAATCACTTCACACAATCTATTGCATCACAGTCGAACGATCGTCTTCTCCCTTTTGCGCACTCTGATTTGCAATTTTTACACTTAGCACGATTCAACACGACTTGCACTTTGCGCACTGCAATCGAACTTTGCACACTTCAACACACATCACTCTTCAAACTGCCCTCCTTTTATAACAATAATTTCATGATCTGATCCTAAACTTAGTTGGTTGTAAAACCCTAATCTTAGTCAGCTGCAAACCCTAAACTTAGTCGACTGCAAACCCTAAACTCAGTCAGCTGCAAAGGTCTTCGTCGGCTTCAACTTAAACACAAAAATACATGTCATGATATCGTAACACTTTCACCTTGCCTCTCTCTCTCCTTGCTTTGGCCCGCGAAACTACAACATGTCTCGATATCATGACACTTTCACCTCCTTGTTTCTCTTCTTGGCTTGTACTCGCAAAAACACATGTCACGATATCGCAACACTTTCACCTCCTTGTCTCTTTTCTTGGCTTGTACTAGAAAAAACACAACATGTCACAAAATCATGACACTTTTGCCTCCTTGCCTCTTTTCTTGGCTTGTACTAGTGAAAACAGAGCATGTCATGAAATCACGACACTTTTGCCTCCTTGCTTCTTTTCTTGGCTTGTACCAATGAAAACACGTCACAAAATTGTGACACTTTCACCTCCTTACCTCTTTCTTTGGCTTGTATCAGTGAAAACACAGCATGTCGTGAAATCGTGACACTTCTGCCTTCTTGCTTTCTCTCTCCTCATTGAGTCACGAAAATGCGACATATCATGATATCGCGACACTTTCTCTCCTTTGCTTTTTCTTTTGCCTTCGGGTCACGAAAATGCGACATGTCGTGATATCGCGACACTTTCTTTCCTTTGCTCTTTTTCTTGCAATATGTCGTGATATCATGAAACTTTCTTTCCTTTGCTCTTTTTCTTGCAATATGTCACGATATCGCGACACTTTTTCCTCCGTACAATATTTCTTGCAATGTGTCACGAAATCATGACACTTTTTCTACTTGTCTTTCTTTCTTCCAATATGTCACGAAATTGCGACACTTTTTCTTCCGTACTATCTCTTTTGCAATATGTCATGAAATTGTGACACTTTTTCTTCCATACAATCTTCCTTGCAATATGTCACAAAATCGCGATACTTTTTCTACTTGCATTTTTTTTTCAACATGTCCTAAAATCATGACACTTTTTCTTCCGTACTATCTCTCTTGCAATATGTTGTGAAATTGCGACACTTTTTCTACTTGTCTTTTTCTCTTCCAACATGTCGTGAAATCGTGACACTTTTCTTACTTGTTCTTTTTATTTTGAACTTGTCACAAAATCATGACACTTCTTCCTGCTTTCTCTTTTTCTTCCAACATGTCACGATATCACGATAGTTTTTCCTACTTCTTCTCTCTCTTCCAACATGTTGTGAAATCATGACAGTTTTACCCCTTCTTCTCTCTCTTCCAACATGTTGCGAAATCATGACAGTTTTTCTTGCTTCTTCTCTCTCTTCCAACATGTCATGAAATCATGACAATTTTCTTGCCTGTTGTTTATGTCGCAATATCGTGACACTTTTCTTACTTGTATTTTTCTTTAATATTTTACAAGTGGGGCACTTCGGTCTTCTTAGAAAATCACTGTACACACTCTAAATGACCTTTGAACTCCTATCTTCTGCATCTGAATAGATTTTGAACTTCCTGTCTACTTGCATCAACAGATCTATCTGACTGTGTTGACAACAATGCCAATACTATTGTTGTACCTTGCTCAACAAGAAGTTTGCAAAAGCTTTAAGAGAGATCTTAATCAGGGTACTAGCTACCTATTGTTAATTATTGAAGGAATCTTAGGTTGTGGCTTCAACACTAAACATGGGTTTTCTACTCTTATGCTACTTTTTGGGTATTCTTCAAAACTAAGGGTGGTTTTGAAGGTGGGTTGGATGTAGAAATTATTTCCTATTGTGATTTTTGAGTCCATTGAGGTTGAGCTTGTTTCCTTGTAGTTATTTTTATCATACCAACCATATTATTGTAGGGAGATGACACATTATAATATGATACTTTATTAGCTATATGTTACCCATGATTAGGTAGGGGATCTTAGAATATTTGCATGTCTTGGTTAGTTGTGGGTTCTTGTTAATTAGGATGTTGATTTTTTATTGGAGGATTAGGTTGAGGACCTTATATAACAAGATGTCTTGCATCAATAAGGTCTTGAACAACATGTTTCAACCTCTTACATGAATTTATCATGTGCCAATCCACTCTGTGATACTCATAATATTGACCAGGCTTATACCAATCAATCGTGGTATTGAATTGCCTTATAGGAGTAAACTCAATCATATTAGCTTCCAAAAGTTTTTTTAGGACCACATTCATAGGCATGTTGAGTCTTGTAAAATTCCTTGGTGGGGGTTTTTGAGGTTGGTGAAGCACCATCTTTTGTAGGGCATTAACAACACTATTAATAGGTCTACTATCTTTTATCCCATTACCAACTACATGCTTGTTCTTATAATAATTTTTTGTGGACCTATATTCCTATTTATTTGGCTTAATTTGACCTCTTTGAATAAGGGCTTGCTCTTACCTTATTTATAGATCTATCACTTGGTCAAAAGAGGTGAAAGTTGTTGTTTCCAATTCATAAGATATTTCCTCTTATAAATTTCCAATGAAAACCTCTAACATGTCTCGAGGAGGTAAATTATATCTCAATAATCCAACTAAACTCCTCCAACAAGACAAGAAACTCAAAAAAAATTGCTCTTTACATTGTTTCAACATATAAACATATTTCATAGTCACATTCTTATCAACATAAGCCTCAAATTGCTAAACAAAAAATTATGTTGTCTCTTCAAAATTCCTCAAAGAATGATGGGGTAATTGATAATACCATTCCAATGTCAAACCACTAAGGCTCTTAGGAAATGTTTTTAGCAACAACATGTGATCATATATAATATCATGGTATGCTATCCTACACATCCTTAAATGTTCAATTAGATATTCGGTTCCCTTATAAGTAGGTAAAATTGACATTGAAAAATGCTTAGGGTAGGGCCTAGAAGTGACAACAAGGTCAAAGGGTTTATTGCATATTTTCTTGTAGTTTTAGGTGAAGCTTGGAAGTCGAATCATATCCACTCTTGAAACAAAATGCTTTACCACATTAGTTAAACTTTACATATTAGGATTTTTGTTGTGTAATACTCCTAGGTTATCTAGGGGAAGGGTATAGGTAGGTTTTTTAAAGTAAAGTCGACCAATTTTGGAGGTATTGACATCATTATGGTGTGGGTTATGATATGTGGTATCTTTATATGGAGGATAACTAACATTTGGTGGAACAAAAGCATGAACGTTGATATGAGTAGATTGATGAGGAAATTGAGCATAATTTTAGGATGCACCACCAGTTGGAGGAGCTTGTGGAATTACCCTAATATTGGTGGTCATGGTAGTAGCATATGTTGGTTTATGGAAAGGATTAACATGATGTGAAGATTCAAACAAGGAGTTGTTATTGTTATATTTTTATGGGAGGTAGTACAACTACAAGATGTAGTATAACTAATTTGAGATAACTATAAAACTAATGGCACAATAATATGCAGGAAAATTAAGAGATGAACATCTACACATAACTCAAAAATATACCACTAAAAGGAATGAAACAAATAGTACACTGCTATATAATGAAGGACATGAAAACTCCATGAAAGTATATGAAAGAACTACATTGTACCATACTACACACCCACACTATATCTACTACATATTGTATATTTACTATATCACTCTCTCTATCTCTATACTACACCTATGAGGCCTTTATATAGAAAGATAGATGGCTTAGACATTTCTCTACCTAGGACTCATGTACATGTGGACTACATGTACTTTTACAACTTGCACATTAAAACTTGTGCATTTATTATAATACTTGAAGCAACTAACTAACTTTACTCTGAAGTAAACTTCTACTCTAGATATGTACCAAAGGTGGTACATTTACATGACCCAAATGATGTAATATACTCTAACATCCCCTTGTATTACATTATTTGGGTATTGAATACTTTAGTATTTAATATGGATCTTTGTCTTTGGAACAATATTCAACTTGGTCTGGTTCTTCTTCTTCTTCTACTTCTATTTTTGTGTTGTTCCTTCTTGTCATTTTTATTCCACTGCTTTTTGTTGTTTTTGAGTGTTTGGAGGTGTCTTTGATCTTGCAGTATTCTAGGTATCCTTGATGGACTAGTGATATCATAATTCTTCTTAGTTATAAGTGATTCATAACTGATTTCTTTTATGTTTAGTGGTCTCTTGTATGACCTATTTTCCTAGTCTTCACAAAATTCAAGCTTGAGTTCATTGTTAGTGGATGCTTCTAAAATAAGAGCTTGGAAGAAATAGTCTAATATAAATATTAGTTTCTCCTCAAATATTTTATAGTATTTGTACTTGTTGTAACAATAGTAATATGGATGATATTTTCCTCCACAATATTTACATGGATGGAAACTCCAATAGTTATCCTTCTCATGACCACATTTTTTGTAGTAGGTGCATAGTAAAGATATTCTGATGTCTTTGTTATTTGTTTTAGGAATATCATGTTTATCTATTTCTTTGATGAAATAGTTGAACCATGTGTGTGCAATTGAAGATGTTCTATATTTATGTAACAGTCCTCAAAAATATAATTATTTGTATGTCTACTTTATTTGCAAGGATGAGAAATTACTGATATTTTTATGGTTGCAGGTACAAGTGTCACTAGTAAAGAGAATAGATCAAGGAAAAGCATACCTCCTTTTGTTAGCATATAAAGAGTACCAACAGAAATTAAGTTGGGGAAATGATGAGATATAGGGTATTCATCATTGTTAGGGTCAAATAACCCTACTTGTAGTACATCCACCAACAGTCCATGTAGTTACATACATATAGCCGCATTTAGGTTGTTGTATATTGTATCTGAATATAAGATACATTTTTTTTAAATATATATAATAATAATAATAATAATAATAAATATATATATAAATAAGAAAATATAATAATAAAATAGAAATAAAAATATAAAATATTAATAAGAATATTTTAACCCGAAGGACCACTTGGCAACTAAGGGACATAATGTTTGCATGAATAATACAAATGTTGAGCGTGTTTGTAAATTTTTTTATTTATATAACCTAATGGGTTAACATAGGGAAAGCATGTTCAAATACCAAAGGATAAGAAGGGAAGATGTCAAAAGCATATGATAGCAGCTATTCAGTTTGGGTAAATTTGACTAATTGGCTCTGTACAAAGTTTTAGATTTGTCTTATAGTTGTTTGAATGATTCAAAGTGGAATAAATAAATCATAGCTATTGATTGTAATTGCATTGTAAGGACATAATTTTTTTAGTGTTATACTTATAATGTGGATACAACTCGAGGTTGTAATTCAGTAAATAAAAATATATAAAATGGTCTTGAATGGAGAGTAATATAATATTTTTACTACATTATTTTGCATGCATACAATAATTTAGCATGCATTCATTTTTAAGATAGCCACTTTGATTCCCTGGAGTCTCGTCATCTAATGAATCATCTAGTTGAGACAGTCATGTGAAATTTTAAGTGAAGACTTATGAAATATTATATAGAAGAAATTTTAAAATAAAATTTCTTCCTAACACCATGCAATTACTTTAGTGTCATGCAATTACTTTATGTTGAAAGAGTGAAACTTGTTAAGTATTGTATCTTGTATCTTTATTGGTACTTAGTCTTTTGGTTCTATGTAAGACTCTAATTCCATTCAAGCAATGAATGTATAGTATACATGGTTAATAGAAATCATAGTTATACACTTACAAGAGTCATTTATATATCAGTGTAAGTTATTTTAGAACTTCTGGTATGGCAGGGAGTAGAGAAGGATTTTGTAATTAATATGTTTTGAATGATAAAATGGTTGGGTATTCATTTTGTTTTTTATTTTGATATTTTTATCATGCTTTTATTATGTGCAATTCCACTTTTGTGAATATTCTTGATGATGTACTCTAAGAAGTCACTTCTAGGCTTTGAGCTTGGATAGGTTTGGAATAAGGTTAACCGTCAGGCTTGTTAAGTAGTATATCTATAAGTGTATAAATAAAATTGCCAGGTTAAAGGTATCAACTACTTCCCTATTATCTTACATATATAATGCTTTTCTGGTATCTATCTGGATTGAAACCTTGAGAATCGTGGAGACTATATCTTGACATCGCTCTAGGGAAATCGGTCTTTGGACTCCACCTCCCATGTCCATAAGCCTATAGGATTACAGTAAGTCAAATGACAGTGAGCAAGGCATGATAGAATTTTTTTGTTTTTGATGGTTTATTTAAATATAAGTGTATTCATATAGGTTGAATGTTGGTATCGGGACAAGACTTTTACATCAAAGTATTCTTCATGTGGGTTCAATTCATTCGACAAACTTTCCCCTTAAAAAAATTCATTTCTAGGAGATTGTCAAAGCTAATATTATTAATTAAACATACAAGGGCTATTATCTCCTTTTTATCATATTAGATATACCCTCGTAGACTGCCATAATCTATAGGATATCCTTTTCTGGAAATACCTTATGAAAATCAATACTGTAGAGATAGGGTCAACGCCCATCGACTTTTTTTGCCTCACTACGGAGCTTCCTCAATTATGAAGCAATGGGTTTAATCTTTGTTTTTGAATAATGTAAACTTGATATGGTCATGCAGAAAATATATCAATGTAACTCTATTTTTTTTTAAATATATATGTTGTTTTCATATCGGGTTAATCAAATCAAGATAATATCTTTTTAGCCACTCCAATATAGTTTATTTTTGACATGAAAAACCCTTAATAGTCTTAGGCACTAGTATTATGCTAGTAGAGTTTTTTAATCTCTTCATCGAGATGTATGTAATAAGTTTATTTATGAATTTCAATAAAGTTTAAGTAGCTTTAAATTGTAATCAATATAGCTATATTTTAGATAGTTTTGACCATATTGTTAAAATAACAGACATTAGATTGTAAGTAGTTTAGATTCAATTAAGTGATAGGGATTTGTTATTAAAAACTATACAATGAATTAGCTTTTAAAGAGGAATCATTGTATATAAGAAGGTAGTGACTTTTGTTCACTCTATTTATATGATTTGGTTTAATTAAAAAAGTATGGGTTGATTTCAACTATCTAATATTTTAAACAATGCATACTTACTTAGAATAAACAAACTTGTATAAAAAAATATTCTAGTTAAAAGAATTACGGTTGTAATGAATTAAATGGTTACTTTATTTAAGTTTAGATACCTAAAAATTGATGAAGCATTCTACAAAAACTATCTTAAACTCTTATTCTCTAATAAAATATAGTAATTTTATCCTTTAATTAAAATTTTTGCTTTAGGTTAACTTTAGAAAATCTTGTATGCATTACTTTTACAAAAAAAAAGTTTTAATAAAGGAAACAACTTAACCTTTCAACACTAGTTGAACAACCCCTGATTAAAAGCACTAGATCCTAACCTTTTTCAACCTAAGTTATCCATCGGGTCATATGGAAGGGAAAAATATGCACCACACCAGTAATTGAAGGAAGGTCAATTATTGAGGATGGGGGCAGCTGCACTCTTGATAGGAAGGGTCCATATGGGAGGTAAAAGAGGATGAAATGGGTATCACTTTTAGGCTATCACCTATGTAGTATAGTGAGGGGGTTATTTGCTTCTTGAACGATTGATGAGATTACTCAGTGATGATATGGAATGATATGTCTCATCGATAGTCGTTCCAGAACAAGTAATACCTAGTCCAAAAGTTAGGGTATTGATGGATCCTAGATGGATTTTAGGGAAGGTGTAAACCCATCTAGCACTTGGCATGTATACGCTATTTCTTACTTGGTTATCATGCTAAGGAATGGGGAAAATACGCGTCCAACCTCTAGGTGAAATGGGCCCTAGAGGAGAAACCCCTTACCATGAACTTGGAACTTGGGATGAGGGGATAAGTTCTCTTATGACTTCTTTCTATGGGACCTGGCTAGTCTCTACTACATGGGCGATCATCTACAGTGATCTAGATACACATAGTAGAAGATAATACATGCCTCGTACTAAATTAAATGTAAATAATGGTTGAATTTTTTATTTTGTAGGACAACCAAGTGGGCAGGACTTGGGTTGTTACAGTTGGTATCAGAGCCCTAGGTTACGAACCCCTAGGCTATGAAACTTTAGGAAAATTTGTGTTAAACATAATTTTTGGAAAACCTAAACAAAAATAATAATAATTAACATAGCTCTTTTCTAAATAGGCAATGGCATCTGGAATGAAAGCTAGCTCCTCAAAGAGACCTGCGGTAGTCCAACGGGAAGGGCTGACTGAAAATCCCAAGAGAGTCCTTCGAAGGATTGTGAGGATAGGAACAATAGAAGAGGTCATAAAACCTCCTTGAATGATCAGAAAAGAAAAAGAACCCATCCAAAAAGAATATAATATGGTCAAAATGATACAATTAATGCAAGAATAAATAAGTCAACAAAAAGAGCATATGGACCAACAACGAGCCCAGATGGATGAACATATGGAATAGAAAAAGGCTCAGATGATGGAACATATGAAACAACAGAAGGCTCAGTTGGTTCAACAATAAGATATGATTGCACAGTAATAGAAAATAATTGAGAATCTATCCAAAGGGAAGGAACCAATGATAATAGAAGAGGATACACCTGTAGACCTTGGGAGGAAATAGGTTGGCACTGAACTAAATAGGGATATGAGGAAAATTGACATATCCAAGTTTGATGGTAAGGGATACGGAGAAGAGGTAGAAATGTGGCTAAATAGTGTAGATGCATATTTTGCTATCAGAACACTTACTTCCAAATCAAAAACTTCATGGGCAGTATTCCATTTAATAGGAGTAGCTACTGACTGGTGGGATACTTATAGAAAAACAAATAATGTGGAAGCTGTCGATGTCCACTGGGAAACATTTTTAAAAGCATTTAAAGATAGATTCTTGACACCACAATTCTATCTTGAGAAATCCATAGAATTCTCAATATTGACCTAGGGAAGTATGATGGTGAACGAGTATCACCAATGGTTTGTGCAATTACTTAAATACATGCCTGAATATGAACAAGAATATATAGAGATCAAAGTGCAAAAGTTCCTCCTAGGATTACATCCAAATATTGGATCTCTAATCCTCTTATTGAAGCCTATAGATCTTACTACTACTTGTGATTTAGCTCACCAAGAAGAAGCTAACCAGAAGGCCAAGAAGGCCTACTACCAGAAATCCTCTGAGAAAGAAGAACCACAGAAAAAGAAAAATGTTAGCTCAACAAAATGGGACAAGAATTGGAACAAGAGAAATAGGGATGGGGACAGACCCAAGTTTGATAAAAATAAAAATAGATTTTAGGGGTACAAGGGCAATCAAAACAATCGAGGTAACCAAGATAAAAGAAATTTCAGAGATCGTAATGATCAAAGAACTTCTGCACCAGGAGCAGTTTCTCAAGAGTGTAACGATGGGAATAAAAGAGAAAGAGCACCTCGAGATGGATGTTATATCTGTCAAGAAGCACATTATGCTGATAAATGCCCTCTGAGAGCAGATAAAAGGAAAGAACCTGCAGAGCCTACCCACAAAATTTATGCAGCAACAGGTAACCCTAAACTAGATGGTCAAGCAATACCTTTTCTGTTGAATGGTAAAATCTATAATAGAAATGTACACATCTTGATTGATTCTAGAGCAACTGATAGTTTTATTTCTTCTAGCATTCTGAGGGACATACCAAAAAAACCTAGATTTATGGCAAATGGGTGGAAGGTCGAGTACGGGTCTAGGCAAACCTATACTATTAGCCAATGTTTATTTGACCCTCAAATATTGTTACCTCAAGGAAAAACTAGTTGGCATTTGTATGTGGCTCCATTACATGCCTTTGATATTATCTTAGGCATTGATTGGCTCAAAGCACATAAAGCATTGATGAATTTTGAGGAAAGATGGTTGGATTTCATTGATGACACTAAACAAAGGATTCAAGTTTATTGTGGATGTGAATCAGTGGAACCCCATATCCTAATAGATATGCAAGTCAAAAGAGCCTTAAGGAAGGGTAGTAGAGTCTATGTAGTCAAACTTAAAAAAAATGAGGAAACTAAGTCTGGTACAAGTCTCTTTCAAACTTATCCGGTACTGAATGATTTTTGGGATGTGTTTCTAGAAGACTTACCAGGTCTTCCACCTCAAAGAGAATTTGATTTCTCAATTGAAATTTTACCTGGGGCAACACCTATAGCCCGAGCACCCTATAGGATGACCACAATAGAATTGTAGGAGCTCAAGACTCAACTACAAGATCTATTAGAAAAAGGACATATTAAGCCTAGTGTCTCTCCATGGGGTGCACCAGTTCTATTTGTTAAAAATAAGGATGGGTCACTAAGGCTATGTATTGACTACCGAATGCTCAATAAGATGACGGTAAAAAATAAGTACTCTCTACCCAGGATAGATGATTTGTTTGACCAACTAAAAGGAGCCACGATTTTCTCAAAAATTGACCTCAGATCTGGTTATCATCAACTAAGGATTTAAGAAGAAGATACCCACAAAACTACTTTCCGAACTAGATATGACCATTATGAGTTTACAATATTACCCTTTGGGTTAACTAATGCCCCAACAACCTTTATGAATATGATGAATAGTGTATTTTGAGAACAACTAGATCAATTTGTACTCATATTCTTAGATGATATATTGATCTACTCCAAAAATAAAGAGGAGCATGATCATCACATGAGGGTTGTTCTCGAAATACTCAAGAAAAATCAGTTATATGGTAAACTATCCAAATGTGAGTTTTACACTTCCCAAGTGCAGTATTTGGGACATGTGATTTCCACTGAGGGAGTATTTGTTGATCCAAAGAAAATAGAAGCCATTATTGATTGGCACGCTCCTACAAATATCTCTGAGGTGCATAGCTTTATGGGAATGGTTGGGTATTACCGTAGCTTTGTAAAGGGTTTTTCTAAGCTGGCTTATCCAATAACAAATCTTCAGAAGAAAGGAAAGGCCTTTAGGTGGATGGCATAGTGTGAAGAAGCATTCAAAAAACTTAAAGAAAAGTTAACCACTACTCCTATCCTTAGAATACCAGATCCCAACCTACCATTTATAGTTTGTATTGATGCCTCCATTGAGGGATTAGGTGGAGTCCTCATGCAAGAAGAAGGTGTCATAGCTTATGAGTCATGAAAACTTAAGAAACATGAGTTAAACTATGCCACACATGACTTGGAATTGGTAGTAGTTGTACATGCTCTTAAAATGTGGTATCATTACTTACTTGGCAAACCTTTTGAGCTTAGGACTGATCATCAGAGCTTAAGGTATATCTTCACACAACCAATGCTAAATGCAAGACAAAGACGTTGGATGGAATTTTTGGCAAAATATGACTTTGGCATTGAGTACATAAAGGGAAAAGAAAACAAACTGGTAGATGCCTTGAGTAGAAGAAGGCATATAGCTGCTATGTCACAATGTCAATTTGGAATAGTTGAACAAATAAGAGAACTTCAACTTCAAGATGAATTCTCTCAAAGTGTTGCAAACTGATTCAACAAGGATCTGATAAGATGAAGGAATTTGAACTCAAAAAGGATATTCTATTCTTCAAAAAAATAATGGTAGTCCCAAATGATCAAAACTTAAGAAAAATTTTATTATAGGAGGCACATTGTGCTCCTTATTCTGTGCACCCAAGTAGCATAAAAATGCATGAAAATATGAGGAAAGACTACTATTGGCCTGGAATGAAAAAGGATATCACAGAATTTGTGGTAAAATGTTTGGAATGTCAAAAGGTGAAGGCAGAATATTTGCACCCTGTTGGATGCTTGTATTCACATGAGATCCCAATTTATAAATGGCAAGTTGTCACTATGGATTTCATAGTTGGGTTACCCAAAAATAGTTTTAGACATGATGCCATTCTAGTGGTGGTTGATAAGCTAACTAAAGTAGCACACTTTATACCTAGAAATATTAAGGACGATGCTCCTACTGTAGCCCACAAATTTGCTAGGGAAGTGGTATGGCTACATGGTTTTCCTGAAACAATCATATCAGATAGGGATTCTCGTTTCACTTCTAAATTTTGGCAAGCATTACATCAAGCATGGGGAACAAAACTTAACATTAGTTCTACCTACCACCCAGAAACAGATGGGTAAACTGAATGGGTAAACCAAGTTTTAGAGGATATGCTATGGATGTATTGTATGGATCATCAAACGAAGTGGGAAGACTACCTTTTCCTAGTAGAATTTGCCTACAATAATGGCTATCATGCTTCATTAGGCATGGCTCCATTTGAGGCTCTGTATGGGAGAAGGTGCAGAACACCATTATCATGGAGCAATCCGAAGGATCGGGTAGATGATCAAGTTAGATATAGTTAAAGAAATGGAGGAGCAACTTAAAGAAATTTGTCAAAGGCTCAAAGAAGCTTCAGACTACCAAAAGAGCTATGCAGACCTCAAAAGAACACCAAGGGAATTCACTATGGGAGATAGAGTATTCCTGAGGGTTAAACCAACCAAAAGTTCCATTAAATCCTCTAAGCTTAGTCCTAGATTTGTAGGACCTTTTGCTATTGTTGATAAAATAAGCCCAGTTGCCTACAAGCTAGCCTTGCCACCCAGCTTGTCAAAAATCCATGATACATTCCATGTGTCCCTCCTCAAGAAATATATTTTAGATCCCTCTCATGTTTGGAATATTGATCATTTGTAGATGGTCGATCCCCTACACATTGAAGTGCATCCAGTCAGAATCCTTGGTTATAGAACGAAGCAACTAAGGAAACATAGTATTGAGCAATGTAAGGTCCAATGGGACCAATATTCTAAAAACAATGCCACATGGGAGGATGTGGCTACCATGAAAAAATAATTTCCATTTTTGTTTGAACAATGATAATCAAAGATTTTTGGTTTGAGTAATATAATATTTTTGTTATATATAAATGCATGTTATATCTACTATGATTATGATTGAATATTTGGCCATATATTGTACATGTTATATTTTACTGAGTGTTATAAACATAGGGACTGTATTAAATTATATAGGGAAAGTATGTAACATTCCTCCAAAATCTAATTATTTATATGTCTGCTTTATTTGCAAGGATGAGGTATTGTTGATATTTTTAGGGTTACAGGTACATGTGTAACTAGTAAAGAGAATAGATCAAGGAAAAGCATACCTCCTCTTGCTAGCAGATAAAGAATACCGATAGAAGGTAAGTTGGGGAAATGATGAGTGGCAGGGTATTCACCATTGTTAGGGTCAAAGAACCCTATTGGCAATATATCTGCCAACGGTCCATGTAGTTGCATACATATAGCTGCATTTAGGGTGAAGCATATTGTATTTGAATATAAGCTACATTTTTTATAAAAATAATAATAATATATAATAATAATATATATAAATATATAAAAAATATATATATATAATAAAAATAAATAATAAAACATAAATGAAAATATAAAATATTAATAGGAATATTTTTAACCCGAAGGACCACTTGGAAACTAAGGGAGAGGACTTATGCATGAATAATACAGATGTTGAGTGTGTTTGTAAAAATATTTATCTATATAACCTAATGGGTTAACATAGGGAAAGCATGTTCGGAGACCAACGGAGAAGAAGGGAAGATGTCAAGAGCATACGACAGTGACTATTTAGATTGTGTAAATCTGAATAATTGGTTGTGTGCAGAGTTTTAAATTTGGCTTATAGTTGTTTTAATGATTTTGAGTGGAATAAATAAATCATAGATATTGAATGTAACTGCATTGTAAGGACATACTTTTTTTAGTGTTATACTTATAATGTGGATACAACTCGAGGTTGTAATTTAGTAAATAAAAATATATAAAACTGGTCTTGAATGGAGAGAGTAATATAAGGGTTTTACTATATTAGTTTGTTTGCATACAATAATTTAGCATGCATTCATTTTTAATATGGATGCTCTGATTCCTTGGCGGCTCATCGTCTAATGAATCATCTGGTTGATATGGTCACATGAACTTTTAATTGGAGACTTCTAAAATATTATATAGAAGATATTTTAAAACAAAGTTGCTTCCTGACACCATGAAATTACTTTATGTTAAAAGAGTGAAACTTGTTAAGTATTGTATCTTGTGTCCTTGTTGGTACTTAGTCCTTTGGTTCTATGTAAGACTCTGATTCCATTTAAGCAACTAATGTACAATAAAAATGGTTAATAGTAAAGCATAGTTATACACTTGCAAGAGTTGTTGATTTGTTAGTGTAATTTATTTTAGAACTTTTGGTATGGAAGGGAGCAGAGAAGGATTTTGTAATTAATATATTTTGAATGATAAAATGGTTGGGTATACATTTTGGTTTTGATTTTGATCCTTTTATAATGCTTTTATTATGTGCAATTCCACTATTGTGAATCTTCCCGATGACATACTCTAAGAATTCGCTTCTAGGCTCTGAGCTTGGATAGGTTTGGAATAAGGTTAACCATCACGCTTGTTAAGTAGTACAACTACAAGTGTATAAATAAAATTGCCAGGTTAAAGGTCTCAACTTCTTCCCTATTATCTTACATATTTAATGCTATTCTGGTAGCTATTTGGATTGAAACCTTGAGCATCGTGGAGACTATATCTTGTCATCGATCTAGGGAAATTTGTCTTTGGACTTCGCATCCTATGTCCATAAGCCTATAGGAGTGTAGTAAGTCAAATAATAACAAGCAAGGCATGATAGAAGTTCACCGTTGTTGATGGTTTCAATAAATATAAGTGTAATCAAATAGGTTGAATGTTGGTATCGTGACAAGACTTTTACATTAAAGTATTATTCATGTGGGTTAAATTCGTTCGATGAAATTTCCCCTTAACAAAATATTCTACTAGGAGATTGTCAAAGCTAATATTATTAATTAAACATACAAGGGCTATTATCTCCTTTCCATCGTATTAGATATACCCTCGTAGAATGCCATAATCTACAAACTATCCTTGTCTAGAAACACCTTATGAAAACCAATACATACGATACAAGGTCGTAATCCATCGGATTTGTTTGCCTCACTACGGAGCTTCCTCAATTATGAAGCAATGGGTTTAAGCTTTGTTTCTGAACAATGTAAACTTGATATGGTCATGCCAATAATATATCAATGTGACTCTAATTTTATTTATATATATATATATATATATATACATATATATGTTGTTTTCGTCTCGGGTTTATCAAAATCAAGATAATATCTTTTTAGCCACTCCAATATAGTTTATGTTTGACATGTAAAACCCTTAATAGTCTTGGGCACTCATAGTATGCTAGTAGAGTTTTTTAATCTCTTCATCGAGACGTATGTAATAAGTTTATTTATGAATTTCAATAAAGTTTAAGTAGCTTTAAATTGTAATCAATATAGCTATCTTTTATATATATTTGACCATATGGTTAAAATAAAAGACATTATACTGTAAGTAGTTTAGATTTGATTAAATGATAGGGATTTGTTATTAAAAATTATACAATGACTTAGCTTTTAAAGAGGAATCATTATATATAAGAAGGTAGTGAATTTTATTCACTCTGTTTATATGATCTGGTTTAATTAAAAAAGTATGGGTTGATTTCAACTATCTAATATTTTAAATAATGCATACTTACTTAGAATAGACAAACTTGTATAAAGCAATATTCTAGTTAAAAGAATTATGGTTGTAATGAATTAAATGGTTACTTTATTTAAGTTTAGATACTTGAAAATTGATGAAGCATTCTATAGAAACTATCTTAAACTCTTATTCTCTAATAAAATATAGTAATTTTATCTTTTAGTAAATTTTTTTGTTTTAGGTTAACTTTAGAAAATCTTGTATGCATTACTTTTACAAAAAAAATAGTTTTAATAAAGTAAACAACTTAACTTGTCAAAACTAGTTGAAGTTCCCAAAGCACTAGATCCTAACGTTTTTCAACCTAAGTTATCCATCGGGTCTAATGGAAGGGTAAAATATGCACAACGTTGATAATTGAAGGAAGGTCAATTATTGAGGATGGGGGTAGTTTCACTCTTGACAAGATGGGTCAGGATGGGAGGCAAAAGAGGATAAAATGGGCATCACTTTTAGGTTGTCACCTACATAGTATAGTAAGGGGGTTATTTGATTCTTGAACGATTGATGATATTACTCAATGATGAGATGGAATGGGACATCTCATCGACATTCATGCAAGAACAAGTAACACCTGGTCTAAAATTCAGGGTATTGATGGATCCTAGATGGATTTTAGGGAAGGTGTAAACCCATCTAGCACTTGGCATGTATATACTATTCCTTTATTTGTTAATATGCTAATGAATGGGCGAAAAACACATCCAACCTCTAGGTGATATGGGCCCTAGAGGAGAAACCCCTTGTATTAAACTTGGAACTCGAGATGAGGGGATAAGTTCTCTTACAACTTCTTTCTATGAGACCCGACCAATCTAAACTACATGGGCGATATTTTGTAGTGATATAGATACCCATAGTAGAAGATAATATATACCTCATACTAAATTTAATTTAAATAATGGTTGAAATTTTTGTTTTGCAGGACAACCAAGTGGGAAGAACTTGGATTGTTACACTTTACCTTTTTCATAAATTTGTATGAGATATTTTTGATCAATATTATTTTCTACCTTTTGAATATGATCAATTCTCTTTACTATCTCATTAGAAGATGTGCCTGAAGAATCTATTTCCACAAGACTATTAGTTTGTGAGTTTTCAAAATTTCTTTTAAATTCTATTGATTCTTCTCTTTCATTTGTATCTTCTTTATTATCCATTGATTTTTCTAAATCATCAATCATGCTTTTAATCCATATTGGTATTTTCCTTTCTCCTTTCTTATTACATGATTTAATGTGTAAATTCCAATAAACTATTTTGATGTAGTATACCTTATAACTCCCTAATTTGGAATATTAGAAAATAATAATATTTGCAATAATAGATTTTTTATTTTCCAAGTAGAAACCCTTATATCTTCTATGGTACTTAATTTCAAATATTAAATTATTTAAATATATAAACTTCCTTTAAATTTTATTTCAAATGTATGGTTGATTTTGATATTATTTCCAAAGTAAATAATAGAAGAGTTTCAACCTTATCCTATACTCTGTATAGCTCCTTAATGAAAGCAATTTTAATTAAGGTAAAAATATTACCTTTATAAAGTTCCAACTCCTAAATATTGAATGTTATATTACTATGCACTACTCTCCTTTAATGGTGGATGTATGGCAACGAGCCTTAAATGTTGCTTTGACCTTCTTAGAAGTATTGACTTCAAACTTTAATGTTGTTCACTCCTCTTTAACTATGTATGGATGTGTCTTCATTGCTCATTATGGATACACCTCTCCTTTTAATGTTGCTCAATTTTCTCAGGTTTCATTATATTCTTCACTTCGAATTGAATGATTAAAGGGCTATGAACTCCTCTTGAAGACTCCCACGTGGCATAAGCTTCTTGAGTAACATTTGAGAGGAATATTAATGCTTCTTGAAGTGGTTTCCAAGTGTCTTATGAGCTCCAACATGCATGGGGATGACACCTACATTGCTTGAGATGTTGTAACACTTCCTTTTTGATAAAGATGCTTTGTAACCCCCAAATAATTACTCTAATACTCAAGAAGTGAGAATTTATTTGACTGAGAAATATGAGCATTTATTATTAGATGTGATAAGTGGTAGATTGCATGAAATCTTCCCTCAAACACCTTACTTAACCTATATACTCCTCTTTCCAACATAAATCTAGTTGGTTTCTTTATCTCAATGCTTCTTCCAATCAAACGAATGTTGGAGATAGAGATCCTAGGTACTTGACTATAATTGCTAGAACTACCCTTAGCTAGTCATTTCTTCATGATACGACCGAGTATAGCTCCCTCTCAATGGATGGTTCTATGGAGCTCGAATGGCAGAATGTAAAGCTTTCTCTTGGCTGGAGTATTAGGTATTGAACCTTTATTTCTCCCTTGTTATATGCTATCCTTATACATAGATATTTACAGCTCCTTTATGTAGGTATTCTTATGTTCTATTATATGTATATACCTTGCAATGCATATGTAGATTATCTTATGCTTTGGTGGCTCCTTTATATAGGTTCTTCGTGTTATAGGTGGATGCTATAGTAGACACTGGTTAAGATGCTAAAAGTGGTGTCTTTAAGCACTAAAAAAACCTAGCTTTGCGAGCCCTCTATTTTGTTAGAAATTTGCTCCTCAAAATTCTATGATATTATCACTTGGATACCACACCTTGATACCTATAATAGTAATTTTAGGACACTTTTCTTTTGTCCTGTTAATGTTGTATTTGAAGGACAAATCTGGTTCCAATGTAATTCAATACTTTGCAATAGATTAGAGTTAGAAACTAAAATTTACATCTAGTTTAAATGTCTACTATTGAAGCTCTCCTAGCTTATTAAATATGGCAGTTCTATGTTCTAACCTTGGAGAATAAGATATAATATATTTGTTGTCCTTTTGCTTAGACAACACTAACCTCTAACTTGGATAATCTTAACACCAATGAATCCAAGCTTTTAACAATGCAACTAATATGCTATTAGAGGTTTTAATTCTGCACTAATGTTCACTTTTAAAAAACTTTAGTGAAATTTGAATAACAACTATAGTGCAATGATAATATCCCTTATAACACATGTAAATTAATTCTCAAATAACTCAAAATATGCACCAATTTTTACTATAATCTAAAAGTACTTAGTGCATCTAACTAGTATAGTGCAATATAAATCTCACCTTATTACTCCTTAAAATATGCACTTAGTAATTGCTCCTTGTAGAGAACTATAATCTCTTAATGTAGTCTTATTTTGTTGTAACTAGATAATAAAAATATTATATTTTTTTCTATCAAAATATATCCAACTTCTATTTAATGTGCAGATAATAACTCTAAAATAAACTTCCTTCTGCACTCCTTTTGAAGACTATAATGCAACCTTCTCTTTTTGCAACTTCTAAAAAATTAAAATGGTGCTTAATGGAATTGGATAATAACCCAAATTAAAGTTCAACTAATGAACCTATTGTAACTACCCAGGTGTTGTAGGTGAGTTGGATAGGAGAGGGAAATCCTCCAAGGGAGGTCCTAGGTTCAAATCTCCACCCTACCAAAAATCTGAATTGGGTATCTAAAATCCAATTGATAATGTTGGTGTGGGCAGGGTCGGGTGCAACCCCGGGTGACTTTGATGGTGTAGAACCCCATGTTCATGGTCTCTCAAACCATGGCGGCTCTACAAGGGGTTTTTCGCTTAAAAAAAAATGAACCTATTGTAACCCAAGTTGCTTACCTTAATGATCTCTATAGATGAAGGATTGCTAGGTGATTAGATTCACCTTATTGCTACCTTTAACTGGATGAACCTGCAACTATTCTTGGTTTTCCTAACTAGCTCCTTAACTCACCAATTTTTAGTTTAGTAACTCCTCTATTTTTTTACCCTTTAATCTACAGTAGATGACTTCTATTAGCCTTCAAGATGAAATTTGTAAATCCTAAAGTTTTGCAGCTAGTAATGTTGTCTTAATTGCTACCCTTTTGTAGTCAATTTCTGAACTGAAATGTTGTTCTTGAAACTCATAAATTTGGTAGGGAATTCCCCCAAATCATAGCTAAGTTTTCCTTCAATAACCCTTTTAGTATTTTTTTGTAGATTCAACAAACCCATATCTCTGGATGAGCCTTCTAGTCTCTAAAGGCAATATTTTAACTTTTCAGGTTTGGTAGTAATGTTAGGCTCAATTATCCTTATAGAATTCTAACTTTTATCTTGGTATCATTCTCAAGAATCTAAATATCTTGAGGTATTCATTATTATCTTTAGTATTTGGTACTCCTTTCCAAATTCTTCTCCTTTTGGGATTGTTGTTGGATGGTGATAATTATCCTAAATTCTACTCTATCAGTAACTCCTCCTTGCTGGTAGATTTTTCCAATGAGTTCTCCTAGGAAATATTTTAATGGTCTTCTTCAAATTCTAAAAATAAGGTCCTCCAATCCTTCTCCTTTTTTATCCTTGAGGCCTCACCAAGGTATTAAATATCACAACTTCTTTAGTCTTACAAATGAGATATTTCCTTCAACCTTCTACTACATAAGTTTTGGTAATGAGATCTTCTCAGATATTTAAAAAATACTACTACTAGAATTTGAAACAAGATTTTTGTTGGTCCTTTACTTCTAAAATCTATAGGATTTAATGGAGATCACCAACCTACAATATTCTAAAATTATAAGTTTTGTAATTAGACCTTCTAAGGGTCTCTTAATCTTCTTCTCATTAATTTCTTCAATATGTTGTCTAAAGTCTTTAATGGAGATAACCAACCTCTAATATTCTTCTTGACTCTTCTCTAGAGTCTCTTGAATTAAAAGTAAGGCTACTATGGCCTTTTATTCTTTTGCACTCTTGCAGGTCTGCAATCTCTAGTAATGAGACCTCTCCTTAGGTCTCTAAAATATTCAATATTCTACTTGTTGTTGCAAGTGTTGGAATGATTCTTATGAAGATACTCTTCCTAGCTCTATGTAGGAAGCTTCCCAACTTTTTTGAATCTCCTTTTCCTGCAACAAGATGTTAGAAATTGAAATGGTGGAAACTATAAATCTAGATCTGATGAATATTCACTTGATTTGTCAATCTAGTGGAATCCACGTTGATTCCTAGTCTTCATGAGTTTTCTTATAACCCTGTGGAAAGACTCTAGCCAAATGTAATCTCAAAAATATTGTAAATAATATTTCTAGATTTCTCTCAGTCTCACTTGTGGCTCTCCCTATTTCCTATCTAATCTACCATGTGCTCTGATACCACTATTAACTTTTTATGGAATTTAGTACAACCACAAGATGTAGGATAACTAATCTGAGATAACTATAAAACTAATGGCATAAAAATATGTAGGAAAATAAAGATATGAGCATCTTCAAATAACTAAGAAATATGCCTATAATGGGAATGACAAAAAATAGTACAATGCTATATAATGGAGGGCATGAAAACTCCATAAAAGTATATGAAAGAACTACATTTTACCATACTACACACTCACACTATATCTACTACACATTGCATATTTACTATATCACTATCTCTCTCTCTACTACACCTATGAGGCCTTTATATAGAAAAATAAATTTATTGTCCTTTACTCTACCTAGGACGCATGTACATGTGGACTACATGCACATTGACACTTATGCATTTATTATAATACTTGAAGCAAGTAACTAACTTTACTCTAAAGTAAACTCCAACTCTAGATATGTACCAAATGTGGTACATTTACATGACCCAAATTATGTAATATACTATAATGGTTGGAGGATGAGACGTCCCACCTTTTTTGAGTTGGGCTTCCTCTTCCATAACCTTAATCAAAGACTCTCCATTATGTTCCATAAAAACCCATATATGATCAAATGATATGAATGTGAATCCTCCATTAGGCCCCTCAAAAGGATAAAAGTTAGTACCAATATCTTCATGTTATTCCTCTTCTGCATCTAGATTATTATTCTCCTTATCACTTTGATCATCTTCTTGAAATATTTGATCAGATTATAACAAATTTCACTTACTCCTACTGTTGGGAGCCATTAGGAGGAAGATAAATAATAGAGGAGAACACTAACAAAAGAAACATAAGAAAATGTTAATATGTTCTTAATGTTTTATAATTCCAAACATACAAATTTAGTGGTCTTGCTTAAATTTTTTAAAAGAAAAGCAAAAGGAAGAAGTTTCTTATCTTGGCCACTAAGATGTGTTTTCATGTCAAGTTCACCAAAGTTATATAGGGGTAAAACTACCCTACTATGTACAATCCTTAGTTGGATCTACTAGGATCTGAGGTGACCATGGGGGTGTGTTATATTCTCTATACTCAAGGTCTTGGGGATCAAAGGGTTCACCAAGAATGGTTTTAGGACTCATTCCAAGTCCGAGATGGAGATGTTTAATGTGTATATTGAGAAGACACCTATGTTTGGTCTTTCTAAATCTAAACTATGGAGAAATAATGCAAGACAAACCAGAAAGAAACCAAATAACATAAAATCTAATTAGAACACTTATATAATTTGATGGTTGATCCTAGCTTTAACTTGCATCCAAGATATCTAAACAACTTAAAACCTATAAAACAACTTCACAAAATCCTAGAAAAATCAATCAATATTTAGGGGCCTACTTAGGCCACTATATGATTGAGCTTAGGAGCGCAACAATAAATCCCCCTTGGTTATTTTAGCTAATCATTCAAAAATGAAATTATCTTTGACCTTTGGAAGAAACATAGTGAAATATGATAGATTAAAATAATGAACTAGATGCAAACAAAAATAGACACAAATATTGAACAAGAATATAATTTTAAAATTTAGGGTTTTGAGGATAAATAATTGCCCCCAAGCTAATATGATTTAGAACACAAGTCAAATATAATGGTAGAAGTTTAAAATAGACTAATAATAGAATGGAAATAATACAAAACAAAAATGCAAGATAGATCCTAGGGTTTTGGGGATAAATAGTTGCCCCCAAGTCTATTTGGGCCAAATCCACATCTTGTAAATTATCAAGCATGGATTCGGTTTAAAAGCAAAAAAAGAACAGTAAAATGTGTGATAGGTAAAAATAAATTATTTATCGAATCCACACCCTATAATATATGGGGTGTGGATTCACACAAGGAGGCTTAAAATAGAGAATATATGCGAGAATGTGACTTTAACACTAGACAAAATGATCAAAAGTTAGAATAACCTAATAAGTTTGTAGAAGAAGCAATAGGAAAGGTAGAAGACCTCTCCTCTTTAAGAAGACAAGTTTTTCATCAAGGCTCCTCCACTTGCAAATCACAAAGAGCACACCAAAAGTAGAACACCAAAGCACCAAGAGCACTAGATGAAAATTGTGTAAGAGATCACTTAAAATCAAGATGTGTCATAAAATCTCTCTCTAAAAGGGATCCAACCCCTATTATTTATAAAGGGTTTGGAGTGCTAAAAATATGGGAAGACAAAAGTTAACCTTGTAAAAGCTAACAAATCAAAGAGGTCAACCCAAAATTTAGACTTTCTCAAGGGAAAAATATAAATTTTTCTAAATTCGTGCCCCGTAATTTACAGGATGCAAATTTGGTCAAGGTTAAGCAAAACAAAGCAAAACACAAAAAAAAAGATTTAAACTTGCATTTAGAAGTTTTTAGAGCCTCCCTAAGTACTCTAAGGAAAAATGACTCATTTGGATGGGTCAATTTTCCATGTCTATAAGGTGCAATGTAGAAAGAATTTTTTTTTTTGGTAATTTAAGGATTTTATTAGATACGGATTTTCACAGGTTGACCCAAAACCTTATTACAAAAATCAACTTAGGATTGCTGAGCTAGTATGAAATATTATAATTAAGGACTATTGGTCCTTCCATACCACTATTATGCCTTAAACCCCCAAAAACACAAAATAGGAATAAGATAAATCCTACATAACAGACACCAAGGTAATAAAAAAGATAATCCCTAAAACAAAAACAACTCCACACAGGGAAGCCATCAAGATGAAATAGGAAGCCACAAATTAGACCTCCTTGTAGTCCTCATATTATTCTTTGATATCATCCTTCATGTCATCCTTTAGCTATTCCTTCATCTCCATATCAAATATGGCCTCCACCATCTTGGAATCGCCTTGGTCCTAGAAACCTTCATTGAAAAAAATATGTTCAATGCATCATGAAGCCCCTTCATCTGCTAGATTATATTTGAGGATGTCATAATAACGTAACACTTTAGGATGGAGTTTATGGGTTTATGATCCTCATATTAAGAATCCACCTCAAACTATCCTAGATCAGGTTATTCCTCAGGTGTAGTGAGGATACGATGGGGCTTTCAAGGTCCTTGGTCTTCAACCTCTTTCTAGCAAGCCCTCATTTGGCTGAAAGATCCACCCCCCTCTTCTTTTTTTGGGACACCCAATAAGGCTTAGGGAGGCCAAGGTTGTCTTTATCTTTGGAAATTTCTACTTGAGGATTAATGGAAAGGTCACTTTGGGGATAATTGGCAAGGATGTGGATGTATATAACCTTAAACAAACCCTGGTGGATGGGAAGTTTGGCCCCTTTCTTCTTTCTATAGGAATTGATGGTGTAATTGATAGAATTGAACACGAAGTGAGGAATATTGATCGGGTTTATGTAACAAAAGAAGTTAATGTAGGCATAATGGAAACTTATGAGGACTTTCCCAAGGTCCTCAGTAGTGATGAATTCCATCACATTTTTCATGATAACATTCCAAGGGGTGGGGAGGTTGGTATGCAGTAGGTCATTTTTGGCTTCTTTGAAAATCCTGGAATTATTCTTAAATTCTTTGAGCTCAACATCCCAATTATGCTTCTCCCTATGAATCGATATATCCTTAGCATCCTATCTCGTAATTTTTGCTAGCAAATAAACATCGATGATGAACTCCCATCCCCAGATATTCACCTTACCTCCATCCCACAAATCCATTACTACCAAGGTAATCTCTCTCTTGGCCATGATGAATAAGTTGAAAAAAGAAGTGAAACCCCTCTCAGTGAGGATGGCTTCCACCAAGGATTCCATATTAACACTTCTTGGCTTGACATACGTCATGGTGCACCCACCTCAAACATAGATGCCACCCACCACAAGGAAAACATAAATACTCTTTCTCTTAAACACAGTTGGTTTTACCTCCTACGGATAATGAAAAATGACTCTTATAAGAAGAGGGAAGATTTTGTATGTGGCCTTGACTAGTGTGGAGAATATCATGGAGGATGATGCCATGCATAGGTATGATCACTATACTTGAGGACACTTGGATGAAGGTCTATGTGACTCCCTTGTAACATAAAAAACTTGTGCTATAATTGGATATAATGTGACTATTAGGATGCCCATGCTTTGGAATCATGAGATGATTTGAAAAGGTAGGCATGACAGGAAAGGTAATGCAATTGGCACTAGTGACAATTCTTAGCATGTGAGATGGGACCGTCAACCACTCACATCAAGACCAAGCCTAGCCTTGATTGGTAATACTTATGCCAGTTTAGATTACTCTATTGATACGTCCATTGAAACCACACCTGATGCCATGATTATCAAGGCAAGACCTTCTCAAAATCCTAACAAGCCTAAAAAGACAAAATAAAGTTCCTCCTTGAGGTTGGATAATGAGCACCAACTTAGATTGACATTGGAAATATACACTCAAGGTAAAATTCAATCGTCCATGTCATTTGATTTCATTTTGAATTAGAGATTCCACATTATGCTGTAATCCCTGAATCCATGTTATGAGTTTGTCAGCATTAACTTCTTCATTTTCTAGCCTGTCTTCCATCTTATTGGACTCTCTAAAGGAGTTTTGGATCACTATATCACATATTCTACCTATCAGGAACCTAGCTTCCTTGATGCAAGCCTCAATCCTCCATGGGGATTTTTGTTATTTCTGAGGAGGTTTATGATGTTAAGCGAATCACCATCCACTATCAATCTATCCTAGACATATTTGGCCAAGACCAATTCTCTCCACATTGCTTTAGATTCTAATTTATTATTCATTTGAATGCCTAGATTTTTTGCAAAAGCAAAAACAAGGTGGCCTTGGTGATCTCTCAACACACCCCCTATCCCTGCCCTGCCAGGGTTTCCTTTGGTATCTCCATCAAAATTTAACTTGAACTAGTCTAGCAGGGGGGAATCCACCTGGATATCAATCTGAGGTTGGGAGGAACTAGAATAGACTTATCCTCTAAAGGAATATTCAAATATTGACCTATCAAATTCTCAAAGGAGGAAATCAGTTGAGAAGATAAGGGATAAATAATGGCATTCTCTTGAGCAAAGGCTAAAATATTGTTGATGATGGAAGCAGAGTACATCCTTGTTTTAGTAAAGGCTCTATGGTTCCTCTCCAACCAAACTTTCCAAAGGAAATGATAAAGGTATATTTTCCACATAAAACTTAGGTGAGAGTTAGCAAATGGATTGGGCTATTGCATAAAAACTCATATATTAAGGCAGATTTAGCCTAGGATATATGAAAATTTTGAAAAATTCTATCTAGGATGAATGTGGACATCGAGAAATAAAGAAATAAATGATGCACAAAATCCCAATCCACGCTGTAAAGAAATCATCTATTATAAACCATGACACCTCTCTTGATCATATTGTCTATGGTGAGGATCTTGCCTTGGATGAAAAGCCAAGAAAAAAAGGATATCTTAGGAATCAACATTTTATTCCACACCAGCTGAGCTTGAAATGGAGGGTCCTCAGGGGTGAGTAGAAGCTTGTAGGCCAACTTGACAGAAAAATTGCCTCTCTATTTCTTCCCAGTAGACATGATATTCTTTCCTAGTTGAAGGAATGAATTACTACCTCAACAGATTTTCTAAAGTCTCAGATTCAACCTCCAACCCATAAATATTTATGGATTTCCACCTAGGCTTGTTATTGACCTGAAGCAAGAAGTCCGCCACCTTTTGCCCAAATAATACATCAGTGTGGACCTTTAACCTATCCAGGTTAGGATCCTTTATGAGGGCTACACATCTAACCCACTTTTCCTCCCATAAATTAATGTTTTGGCCATCCTCCAAGATCCACCTTAAGCCTTTAATAACTATATCTTTGCTTGTCAATATGAATTTCCAAAAAGCTGAACCTCTACTCGGGGCTGCAATGCTCAAAAAAATTGATCCTTAAAGATACTTCCTTTTCACGATTGTAGTCCACTCATTCTCCTCATTGATCATCAAACGCCAAGCTTGTTTTACCAATAAAGTTGTATTAAGGTGACTGACTCTTCTAAGGCCCAATCCTCCATCCTCCTTTGGTCAGTAAATCTTGTTCCAATCTACTAAGTGAATGTGTTGCTTGTTTTCAGTAAATAATTGAAAATTAAAGAATAAAACTATGTTGAAAGATATTTGTTGTGACATAAGTGATATTCAAAGGATATATTTTAGTTTTTATACAAGTGATTTGAGGCCCACGATGGGAGATGTGTGTTGTAATACATGTAATCTCATCCAAAGAGAATATATAGCTTATGATATAAGTGATTTGAATATTGTTATTGAGAATAGAGTTTGTGTACAAGATGGTTGAGTTGGCCATAACAAAGTCCATATTATTAGAGTTTATAGTGACATTAACAGTTTAGATTAAGTTGAAGGTCATTATGATGATAACATATTTGGGTATTTAAATATTATTGATGATTGTGGTAGAGATCAGAGTGGAGGTGATGTAGTTTGATGTTTGAATGTTGTTGGTAGAGTTCAAAATAATGATTAAGTAATTTTGTTTTATGACAAAGTCTATAATAATGATAATTAATTTGGATGATTTGAAATGGAGGATCTTCTCCTATGGATTGAATTGGATTCTATTCTCTCTCACCACTAGCCTTACCACTTTTTTGGCTTTCTTTATTTGGAAGTACTAGGAGTCTCTTTCCTAAGTTTTGCTAAAATATGATGACATGCCAGACACAATGGTAGGGACTTATGATCCTATCAATTGTTATTATGATGGAATGGGGTAGCATAGGTTAGAAAAAAAATAGGTTAGAAGGGGCTAAGAGGTATAAGGGAAGGGAAATAACTCTCACGTTAGGAATCATAAGAGATAGCATGTGGGGTACCCAAAGCATAAGCTAATAGGGTGAGAGCCTTAGGATCTAGGAATGGATATCCCATGAAGAATTCTAGTGCAAACGAGGCTATGTAAGATGTTGTGGTTGATGAGGAGGAAGTGATGTAGCCCTAAATTGGTGGGTTTAACACCATAGTTGGTAAAAAACCAAAAACTAACATGCAAGGGAGAGGAGTGCTAGATGACTCACCAGCTATCTAGGTGTAGCAGCTTGAGACATTGATGTCTATGATTCCCTTATTTCTTAGAAGGTGGAGGGATGGCATCGTGAGGTAACTCCTTTCCTATTTATTATCAATGTGTTAGAGAAGATTCTTGAGGTTATGTCTCAACAATAGAGGCATGTTATTTGGGTGTTGGGCCTTCTACGAACTTTGAAGTAGATTCCTTTGTGTACAAATTCTCTCAAATTTGCTTCTTTAAGTACTATCTCTTGGGAAATCATCCCTCATACTATCTCTTTACATCCTTCACCTATATAGGTGCTTCATTCATTTGTCTGATCATTCCAAATTTTTTCAAAGTCTATATCCTCATCTATATGTCCAAACACAAGCACATTTTGCTTAATATTCTATTGGAATTCCCCCCATGCATTGATTTTCTCCTCTTTCCAACCCTCTTTCTTTAGAAACTTCAACTTGACCATATGAATGAGGTAGTTTAGTTTTATTATATCCATTGATGTGTAGAAGGTCTTATAATAATTCTTCCTTGATGGTGGCACCAATGCTTGCTTCAACAACTACTTTAGTAGAGGTGTGATGGCTTCATTCATAGGCTAGAGAGTTTCAAGGTTTGGTTTGGACTCATGCACAAACTCTACTAAGTTCTTGATCTTGGTGAGATACTCTACAAACTTTTTAGATCAAATATCCATTCCCATGGTGCTATTTACAACTTGAGATCCTTGATTTTCTCATTCAATAGATCATGGGTCTTTCAATTCATTAAGGTAATCTCACTATGATTGAAGGGAAGCTTGAAGAAACTAGTTTTATTTCTCCCTCTCATAAACATTATGTCAATAGAATCCATTTGTCAAATCATCTCTTTCATGAAGATTCAATCAAACACATGATTTGTAAACCAATAAGCATGTTTTCTAAAATTGTACATTCTAATGAGAGTGGTATATTTGACAAAGTACCAATATTTTGGGTCTTTTCCCCCTAAAATTTCTTATAACTACTCGACAGGTGCTCAAGCCTCTACTCACTTAGGTCTATCAACATCGAGACCAAGAAATTATCCATGAATTTATAATAGGTGTAGTAAGATAAAATCACCATGCACATGAACAATAAATATATGACATTTTATTACAATTATATTCATTTCTTATATAAAGAGGCCCCCTAGGGGGATTACAACATGGATTTCTCAAGATTGAGGAAATTTTATTTATATCACAAAAAATATGAATGGTACCTAACCAAATCTTATCTTACCACAATCAAAGATAGAAGGGTTTTTGATAAGCTTGGGTGTGCTTGGACAATTCTTTGCTACCTTTATCTCTAAAATCCCTCCACACAACCAACAAAATCAAATTAGTAATACCAAAAGGGGACACCTTAGCTGAGCCCAAGACAAGAAAAATGTAAATAAAAAACTCTAAAATGCTAATAGAATATCCCAAAATTTATGCAAATGCTGTAAAACATTGAACGTATACCTATTTTTACCTTACTTCTTCATCGATAGATAAAATCTAGGATAGTCTGGTCTCTAGCCTGTGATCATCTCAGGGTGAGATGGTGGTGACTGTTAACCATCTTGGGAAGAGATGACTGGTATGTCTGATACTCAAGTGCTAATGAGATTTTGTGTAGGCCTCCCAAGGGTTGTGATGGACCTCTAGCAGTAGTTCAAAGTTGAAATAAATCTTTGTGTGTATGCAACTTCAAAAGGGATGTGCTCTATGGTTGGTTAAGGATGTGTGAAAAATGATGAATGTGAGTGGTGGCAAGGTGCACAAGGGGGGTGGCTAGCAAAAATTGGGTAGATTTTTGGCTAGGTAGCTTAGTGTTCTTCTAAATGGGGAAAAAGAAAGGGTATTTATAGAGATTTGGAAGGATATGACAAGGTAGTGACTTGACATTGGATGGCATCTAGGTGTTAGGGGTAGATAAATAAAAAAATCTAGAAAATTCTATGTGGAGGAATGTGCATCCTCCACCATAAATGGCCTTGGGTGGAGAGAATCCTCACCCACAAATGTCATAAATGGACCTAGGGAGAGGATTCCTAGGGGTATGGAAAAGGAGTTTTAAATTCCTCAAAGATGCCATGTGGATTTAAAGAAAGATTTTGAATTTATTGTGGATTATGACTTGAAGTCTTGTCTAGGAATTTGAGGAATTTTTTAATTCATGCAAGTGCCATGAGGAGGATAGGAGGACAAGTGGATTTATAAAGGGGAGTTGACTTGGATTTTAAAGGAATTTTAAATTCACCTAGAAGTGGAGGGAAAGTGTAGAAGGGTTGGGGAATTTAATAATGAGAATTTCTAGGGGATTACATAGGGATTGTGGAGGGCTGATTTGGATTTGACTTAGATTTAATTAGTTTAATGTGCACTTTCCTTGGGATTTTACATGGGGTTTAAGAGAGGGGTTAAGACTTAATTAGGGGCTTAATTAGGGAAATGAGAGGCTAAACTGGCTTATGCAAATTTTGAGAGGGATTAGAGGGAGGAAAGAGAAACATGTTGTAAAATGGGAAAGATTAAGGGGAATTAAGGAGAGATTATGGGCAATTAGAAGATATTAGGGAAAGTTAAGAAGAATTAGAAGAAATTAAAAGATATGTAGAAGAATTAAGAGAGGATTTGGGAAATTAAGAGGAGTTAAGAAGAAATTAGAAGAAATTAAGGGATATTTAAGAGTGATTAAGTGGAATTAAGAGAAATTAATAAAGAATTAAAGGAATTTAAGAGAGAATAAGACTAATTTAGGAGAGATTAGGAGAAATTAAAAAGAATTAAGAGGAATTAGAAAAAAATAAGAAATAATTAAGAGAAATTAGAGGAAATTAAGAGAGATTAAAGGATATTAAGAGGGATTAAGAATGATTTAGAAGAGATAAAGAAGAATTGAGAAGAATTAGAAGATATTAAGGGAATTAAGAAAAAAATAGGGAAAATAGAAGAGATTAAAGATATTTTGAATGATTAGAGGAATATTAGGTAAATTAGAAATTAATAAGAATTAGAAGAGGGTTAGATGAACGAAGAGGGGTTAAGAGAGAATTAGGAGAAATTAAAGGGATTGCTAAGAACTGAAGAAAGATTAAATTAACTTGGAGAGGATTTGGTAGATTTAAAAATGGTTGGAAGAACATCTTTGAATGATCACAAAAATGACACTTTTTGGATGTCTACAGATGACCCTTTTGTACCATGTTGTGTGTAAACACAATGCAGTGCAAAAATAGATGACACGAGATTGATTGCATGGGGGATTCTAGTCTTGTCCCAACAAAGAGGGATTGATTATTGAGTGATTAGTTCTACCTTTACCGTGATAGATGAGAAAAACTGATTGCATGACTTTGCTTTTGCCCCCCAAAAATAGGGCTTGTGATTGATTAAATGTTTCTACCTTTGCCTTGATATAATAGGACAAATGATAATTGATGATTTTGCTTTTCCCCAATGAAAAAGGACTAGTGTTGCTAGGATTTTAGATTTGATCATTTGATTATTGTGGAGAGAGAATTTTTGGGAGTACTTGGAGAAATTTTTTGTGATTGATTGGATGTTTTTTGTAGTAAGAGAAAATCACCATGCACATGAAAAATAAATATATGATCTTTTATTACAATTTTATTCCTTTATTTTACAAATAGACCCTCTAGGGGTATTACAACATGGATTCCTCAAGATTGAGGAAATTTATTTTATATCACAAACAATACAACCAATGGTGCCTAATAAAATATTCTCTTACCATAATCAAAGATAGATGGGTTTTCTATAAGCTTGAGCGTACTTGGACCATCCTTTGTTGCCTTTAGCTATGAAATCCTTGCACATAGCCAACAACAACAAAATAGTAATACCAAAAGGGCCCACCCTAGTTAGGCCCAAGACAAGAAATATGTAAACAAAGAACTTCAAAATGCTAATGGAATATCCCAAGATATACGCAAATGCTATAAAACATTAAAAGTATACTTGCTTTTACCTTTCTTCTCTATCAACGACTAAAATTTGAGGTAGTATGATTGTATCAAGGTGATATGACCTTTTTTGTAGACTATCTCAAGGTGAGATGATGGTTATTATTAACCATATTAGGGTGAGAAAATAGGTATAACGAATACTCAAGTTCTAATGAGATTTTGTGCAGGTCTCTTAAGGATTATGATGAGCCTCTAGCAATAGTTCAATATCAAAATAAAGGTCTATGTGTATGCAAATTTAAAAGGAAGGTGTGAACATGTGGGTAATGATCTCCATATCCATGGCTAGTTAAGGATGTGTGAAAGTTGATGGCTATGAGTGGTGTCAAGGTGCATAAGGTGGGTGGCTAGAGAAAATTAGGAAGATTTTTGACTAGGATGCTAAGTGTTGTTCTAAATGGGATAAAAAGGAGGGGTATTTATAAATATTTGCAAGGATTAGGGGTAGGATGACAAGGTAGTGACTTGGCATTAGGTGGCATGTGCAAGGACCAAGGAGAAATCTAGAGTATTTTCTTGGAGAGTTGTGAAAACTCCAAAGGGTAGGGTTAATTCTCACCAATCCAAGTGTCAACATTGAGGATTGGGGCTCTTTGGATGGAGTAAAATAATATAAAATTATTTTTAAATACACATTTAATGAGGTGGAGGGGAATTTAAAATTCTTAAAATGCAACGTGTAGCCTATGAGGGCATGTGGAATTTATGAGGGGGAGTTGACTTGGCATTTTAGGGGAATTTAATATTCACCCAAAAGTGGAGGGAAAAGTGTAGGAGGATTAATGAATTTAATGGTGGGGATTTCTAGGGGATTTCCTAGGGATTATGAGATCTGATTTGGATTTTGGAGAATTTGTCTTGGGATTTTGAGATTTTTATGCATACTTGCCTTAGGATTGGATTGGGGGATTATAAGGTGGTTAAATGGGATTTATTAAGGGTTTGACTAAGAAAATGAGGGCTAAGTGAGATTATGATAATTTTGAGGGAAATTAGAGAGAGGAAAGAGGAAATTATAGGGAATGAAGAGGATGTTTTAGAGATTTGGATGGGATTTAAAAATTTATTTTTGGAATTTCCTTGGGATTTGATTAGGGATGTAGGGGAATTTAGGACTTAATTAGGGATATAATTAGAATATTAGGGATTAATTAAGATTATGGGGAATTTTGAGGAGGATTTGGGGATTTGGGAGATGATTAAGATTTTTATTAAGGAAAATGGATTAGGGATTAGGGAATAATTGGGGTTTAGGAATTTTAGAGGATGATTTATGGAATTTGATTAGGGTTTGGGATTTTTAGGGAAATTAAAGGAGAATTTAGGAATTTTAGGGATTTTAGAAGAATTTAGGAGAATTGAAGGTTTTGGGAGAAAATTGGGGCATTGACCAAAACTAATAAAAAATAATTTGAAGGCATTACAAAAATGACACATTTTGGGTGTCTGCATTTGCCTCTTTTTGTACCGTGTTGTGGGTGAACACAATGTGGTGCAAAAATAGATGACACCATTTGGATTGATCATGGATAATGATGAATGTATGATTGATAAAAATGAATTTTGGCTTGGGGAGGATGACATAAGATTATCCCAAATCAAGAAAAATGTAGGATACCCCAAGTATGGAATGAACAAATACCCTTAAATATTTAACTTCAATAGATTTATTGAGGCCATTTTATGTGGCATGTTGACCAGCCATAAGTAGGTGTTCTCACGATGCTCCAATCAATTGTAAGTGGTCTTAAGTTTGTCGCCTCGATTGTAGCATAGGCATGTAAACCCATATAGGCATAGGCATGGCACAAACCAAATTGGTTGAATTGGTATTTTTATTGAAGAAGAGAAGTTCTACTATTTTCCCCAACATAAGGGGTTTAATGATAGCCTAGGGAAAATATTTTTGGACCTATGTGACTCCAAAATTGAGTGTTTGAAAACTAAACTAATTTTGGGATATAATTTTATGGGTATTGTCTACCTCCACAAGTGATGAGTTGTTGGAGGATGAAATAGATGATAGTGTCAAAAAACTTGAAAAATGTGGAATGATTCATAGAATATGGATATGAGATGGTTAAAAAGTAAAATTTGGCCTAGGAGGAAGGAAAAATTATGGCTTTATATCTCTTTTTTTTTTAAATTATGAGTGTCCTTATGGTAATCTAATTGTCCTATAGGATTGCATGGATAACCAGTAATTGTAACCACCAGGTGTATTAGAGTAGATTACGGGGTACGAGGTTCACCCAAGAAATTAGTTTAGAGAAGCGATGAAAGCTAGTCTAGGAAAGCAATAAAATGCAGGAAAGTAAATCTAAGTTATGCAAGCAATAAATTCTAATATATGAAAGCAAAAAAATGCATGAAAGTAAAACTCTATTCTAATAAAGTTATAAAGGGTATGAAAGTAAATCTATTCTACTATGATCATGATGAGTGTGCTTATGGTAATCTACTCATCCTACCAGATTACATAGATAACCAATTGCTGTAACTGCCAGGTGTACTAGAGTAGATCACTAGGTATGAGGTTCACTCAAGAACCTAGGCTAGGTAGATATAAAAAGACAAAGTAAATCTATCCTAGGAAAGCAAGGAAATACGAGAAAATAAACTTAAGCTAAGAACATAGGAAAGTAAACCAAATCTAGGAAAATAGGAAAGTAAACCTAATTGGTTCTACATTTTCTTGACTAGAATGGTTCTTGACTAAAATGGGGCTCTACTTTTGCCTGAGTAAAATGGAGCTTCACTTTTACCTGAATAGAATGGGGCTCTACTTTTACATGAGTAGAATGAGGCTCCACTTTTGGCTAAGAAAAATGGGACTCTAATTTTTCTTGAGAAAAATGTGGCTTTGGGTTTACTCAAGTGGAATGGGGTTTTACTTTTACCCAAGAAGAATGGGGCTCTACTTTTACTTGAGCAGAATGGGGCTCTACTTTTTCTTGAGTAGAATAGGAATCTACTTTTGGCCAAGAAAAATGGGGCTATTTATGGTGATGTGTGGTTATTTGGATTTTTACCTTGGCTGAAAGGTGTTGATGATGATTGCATGGTTGTTTGGCTTTTTGGCTTGGCCAAAAAGGGTTGATGATGATGGCATGGTTGTTCAAATTTTTGCCTTGGATGAAAGATGTTGATGATGATTGTATGGTTGTTTGTATTTTTGCCCTATATGAAAGGGGTTGATGATGATGGTATGGTTGTTTGGATTTTTTCCTTGGCCAAAAGGGGTTGATTGTGATTGGAGAATTGATTGATGATTGGTTGGTGATACCAAAAATGTTTTAAAAAATGTCATTATGCAATGGAAAAAATGTGATGAATTAGATGGAGGGTGGGATTTTGAGGATCGAAGGGGAAAAATTAATTAGTGAGGATCTATTTAGGAGTATGTAGTTGGCAATGGAAACTACCTCAAACTATTGCAAACCATCCCTGATGATTGGAAATCATCCTTGATGACTAGAAATCACCCCAAAAAACTACTAGAGTGACCTAGGTGCAATTATTCTATAGTTTGGGGACCAAACAATGTTAGAATTGGGAAAATTATAGTCATTAAAAATATCTTTCTAATCCTGATCCAACGGTGGTAGTCTTGAAAAATTTGAAGAATATTTGATAGGTTGAAAGGTTGTTCAAACATAGCCTTATTTTTAGGAGTTAGAAATACCTAATTTTAGGTTATTGAAAGGTAAATTTGGCTTAGGTTGTTAGGGGGTAGGCGTAGGGGGGTGCATTAGTGATAATTGATGAAAAGTGGTCAATTTTGAGTGTCTACAGAGATTATGGATGGGAGGGGAATGAAGATATTCTAAGGAGGTAAAAATATTGGGTCTTTTTTTGGTTTTGGGGATTTGTCATGATTTTGAATTTTTATTTTATTTATGATATGAGGATGATGTATGTATGTGGATATGTGATGGACTAGATTTATTCATTCATGATAGAGATATGATGATGATTTGATGGTTGATATGATGTGATGTATGGTGGTATGCATGTGTTTAGGGTATTTATATTTTGGTGCTTGATGGATGCATGTGGTTGGATAGATATGACATGTTAGATGGTATGGATTTGATATACTAAGGTGATGGATGATGATGTGTCTACTTAGTGATATGTTTTAAAATTGGATATGTTTATTTGATCACCACTTTTATTACACATATATGAATCTCCAAATCAAAATTAGTTAACTAATCAATGATAAAGTAGTCATTATGATAACACATAAAAAGGACATGAAGCATGGTAATTACAATAGGGGTAAGATGTAAGACATGTATAGCGATATTCAAACCTAATAAATGATGATGATAAATTTATGTTAATGTGTATAATGAATAGTGTGGAACTTAATAGGCTATGTTGCCCCAAAGATCTTAATGTTTTTAAATCATAAAAGTGTTCCACAAAACTCAAACATCCTAGTAGTACCAATCAAACTTGTCTACTAGCCAATCAATGTCCTATAGAGACCTAGACCATATTAGAAAATTTAAGCCACTCTTGGACCAATGTGTGTGTAATGAAGTTCATTTTTTATTTTGAGTGAGGTTGGATTGACCAATTGTAGCTCAAGCCATTATAAGCTATCTCATCCATGAGTAGTTAGAGATCTATACAAAATAATATCACTAATATGATAGACATGTTACCATGTGGAGGGCATACTCTACTACCAGGAAAATATCTATAGCCTCGATGGAGATAGCCCCATAATCCTTTGATATTGCTCCACTGCTAGCTAGGCATCTATAGCCCTGGTGGAGACATCTAAAATACCTAAGGATCCATGATAAAATAGTATTATTGATTATTGATTTTTATTGATTTATATATATATATATATATATATATATATATATATATATATATATATATATATGTTATTTGGATCCTTAGGTTAAAATTATGTGCATGATATGATGAGCATGAGAAAGCATTTGTTGCATGTGTAGGGCTACACATGGCTTCATCTTCCCTAAACTCAAAATTTGATTAATATGTGATATGTGGTTGGTCTATAAAAGGAATCAAATTAGCCAGGGGAGACCAAAAATATCCATAGGACATGACATTTGATAAAGGTTGAGTGGAGCACTGGGTATAGCTGAATAACCAAAATAACAACTATGTCTAAGCAAACTAAGACATGGTAATGATGGAACCAAGTAGGGCATGTGAAGAATAAATAAAAAGGAAATGATGGGTATACTAGACAATGGGTAAAATTATATGACATATAGATAAACATGATATGATGGATGAAGAGGGAATAAGTAAAATATGTGAGATGAACAAGTAAGATATGTGAGACAAGAATGGATACAATACATCTAATGGTTTGATGTCATTGACTAATTATACCAATCAAAACTAGGATGTGCATATATGTGAAACCAAAAAAAAATTAAATTAGCATACCAGAAGCCTTAACTGTAATGGATGAGTAGAGTGGATGGGTGCAATGAATAGGTGTAATACAATGCATTTATGTTGGAAAAAAAAGTGGATGGAAGGAGGGATGAGTCCCTCCAATAAAGAAGGAATGGTTATGAATAGGGTGGTAGAAATGAATCAAGGTTGGATGAAGGAGGTTGATGAATGGTGGGATGAAAATGGATAATAAGGAACTAAAGATATGATGTATAATATTGAATGAAGGAACTGAAGGATGTCAAGGAGTGGTTGGATAAAAATGAAGAATGGTAAGGGAGGAAAGGGAAAATTGAATTTCATGTGATGTGACAAAATTGGAGGTAGAGAAAGTTGTGGTGCCTAGACCAAGGGGAAGATAGGAGGAGTGCAAACCAAAGGATGGACTCCACACAATCATAGAATTGGTTTTGAAGGATGGATACTAGAGAAGAGATTTGAAAAAGGATGGATTCCCCTAGCCTAGAGATGAGTTAAATATGGGAAGGTAAACAAAATATATCATAGATAAGAATATTATGGTGAGCAACAGTGGATGTGATAGGGACCAAAGTGACACTTAAGAAGGAGAAATAATAATATCTTAAATCATGATCAATGTAATATTATCTAGTGATGGAAGGGATGAATAACTTTGACCTTGTCATTGATAGATTGCTGAGCATATTGGAGTTAGAAAATAAGCTAACCATATGGTAGATGTCCTTATAATGCTATAATAATTTATAAGTGGTCTTATATTTCCCACCTTGATGTAGCATAGGTATGTATAACCATACAAATATAGGCATGGCATGTAGCAAATTGGATTTTATTAGAGTTTGTGATGAGAAGAGAAATTATATATTTTAACCTAACATAGTAGAGTTCATGATAGTCTCAAACAAGGTTTTTATATAGACATTGATTCTAAAAATAGGTGTTGGAATATTGATCAAGATTCATGACATCATTGATTAATTATTGTTATCCAACTCAAGCAATATGATGGTGTGGGATGGTCCTAGTTTGGGTGGATGGATTCGATTGGTGGTTATGTGTGCTATGCAAGTGGATGGAAGAGGTAGGCTAAAGAAGAGAAGGATATCAAAGAAGAAAGGATCCATTGGAAGAGGATTATATGGATGAGATAGTTAATTCCCCATGATATAGTAGATCTTGTACTAGATTCTAGAACTATCTATAGTCCTCAATATTGTGTCCTTTTTGACCATGATAGACACAAAAGTTATCCTCTTTGTACCATTTATATTTGGGCTTATTGAGTTATTGTATACATATGGTAGGTAGATAAATCATGTTTACATCATGAAATATTTAGAAGATACTTGAAAATGGCTTTGATAGGGGAGTCCATGGATGAGGTGGGTGATGAGGAGCTTGAGGTCGATTGGAGGGTCAGGATGAATAAGGTGGAGTGGAGAAGGATTAGATTAGGGATGATTTGAAGAGTGGAAGAGAAGTCTTTTGAAAAATTAATTTTAGAGCAAGGTTTGTGAGTTGGTTTGATATTTATTGTAAGTCAACAAAATGTGGGTGTGGAGTAGGCAACATAGGTGGGAATGATTGGATGATACGATGAGGTTTAAGTTGAGAGGGATGAGTAAATGGGTAAGGAAAATGTGGATGGATATGATAGGTGGAGTGACTTGGTTGTATGGGTTGGGCTACATGAAGGATAGGGAGCAAAGAATAAGGTGAGTGTCTAGGTTGTAAGGGTTGGGATCCATAAAGGATATGATGTAAAAAATATGGAGTTGGGAGAAGAGGATGTAGAGGTAGTGGTGTTGGAAAGAGAGGTGATAAATATGAGGGGGGTTAAGGTATGAAGGAGAAGGTGATCCACTCAAGAGGGAATTTTGAGGTAGGGAGAAAAAGGGATGGGGGTATCGATTGAGATGGAGGAGGATTAGTGTGAGTGGAGGGAAGAAGTGGGTGTAAGGAAACTAGTATAGGGTGAATTACTATAGGAAAAAAAGGGGGATAAATTAGATAAGAATGAGGAGGAGGTAATAGAGGGAGATTAGGGGATGAAGCTTAGATGGTAACCATGGAAGCGAAATGGAAGAGAGGATGAGGGGGGATGACTTGGGATGGATGAAGAGGTAGTGGGTGTAAGGTGGATTAGGTCAAGGATGAAGTGGTCATATTTGGAGGGGTTTGGGTTAAAGTGGTATGCAACACTAGGCCTAGGTTAGGTTATGGTAGTCAAGGATAGGCCTTGGTAGGTGGACATGGTATAGGAGGGATAGTGGTGAGAGGATTAGGTAGGGAGAGAGGCATCTCCCCCAAATGTGTTGGAGTTACCAAGGGATGAGGAATCAACCTAGTATGGTTCATGGAAGGGTGCACTTGAGCTTGGTTTGGACTTCTAGTGCATGCCATAGGGTACTAAGGATAACATAGACTAGGTTGAGGGAAGGGGATTAAATGGACAAGGGAAAAGGTGGATATGGGGGTGGCTATCTGGGACCAGAAGGTTAACTCTAGGGACTTAGCATAGGTATGAAAAGGGTATACATGGGTGGAAAAATAGTATACGAAAATATTTTGATGCTTTTGGTGTTTTTGGTGGTTTTTGATGGTTTTGTGAAGTTGATACACTATCTACGCAACCCAATGTTGTAATCACAGTGACACTGAGAGGGGGGTGAATCAGTGTGATCTTTAAAATTTCTAATATATATAGTTTTAAATCTAGCAGCTATTTAAAACTGATAAAAGAAATATCAAATGCAGCAAGAAAGCATGACACACAACATAGTAATTTAACGAGGTTCACCAATGTGGCTACTCCTCAAAACTACTGCTTGGACTACCATCCAAATCCAGCCAATGCAAAGCTACAACTTTACAATATCTTTTACCAACACCAACTGGAATGAGCACCAACCCCTTAGCTTTATCTGTATCAAACAAGATGGAGCACCAACTCCTAATTTACTAGCACCTACTGGAAAGAGGCACCAACCCCTTATGCCAAGCTGCAACTTGGAAGTCAATAATGATAATGAAAATTACAGAATAAAACTTTCACCTTATTTCTCATAGTCTGCTATTTTTCTACATTCTGCTGCTTCTGTGCAAAATGCTTCGCACTATTCGACCGCTTCTGTGAACTTCTTCGCACTCTCTACTGCAATCAGATGATCGATCACTTTTGCTGTCTACGCGCTATCACTTCACACTTATAACTCAACCTCTGCATGTGCGTTGTCACTTTGCAATTAGAACTCAACCTCTACACACTGTGCTCATCTACACACCGTGCACCTCATTCGCACAAGTTCGATACGACTCGCTCTCTGCTCGACACGAACTTCACTTGCGCAAACACTCTTCTCGCATTCACACATTATCTTCACACCACTCTTTCTCAAACTCGAAGTACCCCTCCTTTTATAGAAGAAATTTTAAGAACAAATCTTAAACAATAGTCGACTGTAACCCTAAGAACGTCGGTTGCAAAACCCTAGAAATTGTCGGCTGCAAAACCCTAAAATTCGTCGGTTGTAACCCTAAGAACGTCGGCTGCAAAACCCTAGAAATTGTCGGCTACAAAACCCTAAAATATGTCGGCCCAGATTCAACTTTGTCGGCCTTTAACTGCTACTGCCACCTCTGTCACCTTCCTGTAACTATTGCCGCAAAATAATAACATGTCGCGATATCGCGACACTTTCTGTAGCCGTACGCCTTCTTGTCCTTGCTGTCATGAAATCGTGACCCTTTTGGCCTTTGAAAGCTTTGCCACCGTTCTTGTCACGAAATCATGACACTTCAAGCTTTTGCTGATGTCATCCTCATTCTTATCGTGAAATCACGACGCTTTCGGCTTCCAGAGGCTTTTCTTGCAACCTGTCATGAAATCGTGACACTTTCAGCTTTTGCTGACGTCATCCTCATTCCTGTCATGAAATCATGACGCTTTCGACTTCCAGAGGCTTTTCTTGCAACCTATCACGAAATCGTGACACTTTCAGCTTTCGCTAACGTCATCCTCATCCTTGTCGTGAAATCGCGACGCTTTCGGCTTCTAGAGGCTTTTCTTGCAACCTGTCACGAAATCGTGACACTTTCAGCTTTTGCTGACGTCATCCTCATCTTTGTCGCAAAATCACGATGCTTTCGGCTTTCGTACATTTCTCGCTTCATGCACTAGCGAAATCGTTACAACTTTGTGCCTTGTGCTACCAACTTTGCTTCGACCCGTGAAACTTTGACTTGTAGCGAAATCGCTACACTTTTGTGTTCTGCACTTTTGACTTGTAGCGAAATCGCTACACCTTTGTGTTGTGCTCTTTTGACTCGTAGCGAAATCGCTACACCTTTGTTTTGTGCACTTTTGACTCGTAGCAAAATCGCTACACCTTTGTTTTGTGCACTTTTGACTCGTAGCGAAATCGCTACACTTTTATGTTCTACACTTTTGACTTGTAGCAAAATCGCTACACCTTTGTGTCTTACAGTTACGACTTGTAGCGAAATCGCTACAACTTTTCCACTTAACACTTTCTCCTTGCTTCGGCCAACAAAATTTCAACATGTAGCGAAATCGCTACAACTTTTCCACTTAACGCTTTCTCCTTGCTTCGGCCAGCAAAAATCCAACATGTAGCGAAATCGCTACAGTTTCTCGACTTAGCTTCTTGGCCTCCAACATGTCGCGAAATCGTGATAGTTTTCCTTGCGCCTTCTCTCTCCTCATTTTTGTCATGAAATCGTGACATTTTTGGTTGTGCCTTCTCTCTCCTCATTTTTGTCGTGAAATCACGACATTTTTGGCTGCGCCTTCTCTCTCCTCATTTTTGTCATGAAATCATGACATTTTCGGCTGTGCCTTCTCTCTCCTCCGACTTGTCATGAAATCGCGACAGAAAACATGTCGCGATATCGCGACAGTTTTCTAACTTGTCTTTTTCTTCGAATTTTTGAAACTGGGTCACTTCTATTTTCCAGGAATTTCACTTTACATAATCTGACTATCCTTTGAACTTCTGTCCTCTACATCTGAATGACTCCTGAACTGTCTGTCCACTGCATCATTAGATCTAACTATCTGTGTTGACAACAATGACAAACTTCTTGCAACACCTTGCTCAACAATCTCCCCCTTTGGAATTGTTGGCAACACCTGTGTACATTCCTGTAACTCTTCTCCCCCTTTGTCAATAATACCAAAGGGCTGCTACAAACTCCCCTGAGTCCATCCTCACAATTCTCAGGCACAATTTGTTGCATCTAGCACAAATTATGATCATGAGCAAAAGAATAGTCAAATACTCAAATGCTCCCCCTGAGAAAGTGATCCCTGTAGCTAGTCACTTCTTAGGAAGTGTAACTACTCCTAATTTGCTTCGAAGGTACTCAAACACTTCCTTGGGCAATGGTTTTGTAAAAATATCTGCTACTTGTTCCGTAGTTGGGACAAAATCCAATTTAACTTCTCCTTCCGCAACTTTCTCCTTCAAGAAATGATACCTTATAGCAATGTGTTTTGTCCGTGAGTGCATTACTGGATTCTTAGAGATGTTAATTGCACTGGTGTTATCACACTTAACTGATATTGGTTCACTAAAATTAATACCAAGATCTTTCAAAGTTTGTTTCATCCACAAGACTTGTGTACAACATGTTGTTGCTGCAATATATTCTGCCTCAGCTATAGATAAAGAAACTGACTCTTGCTTCTTACTGTGCCATGCAACCAATCTATCCCCCAAGTAGAATGCACCTCCACTGGTACTCTTTCTGTCATCAACACATCCAGCCCAATCTGCATCTGAATATGATATAAGAGTGAAGTCTTTGCCTTTTGGATACCACAACCCATACTCCATGGTGCCCTTGAGATACCAAAAAATCCTTTTAACTCACTGTCACATGAGTCTCTTTGGGACTCGGCCTGAAATCTAGCTACCATGCAAACTGCCTACAAAATATCAGGTCTGGTAGTCGTTAAATATAGTAAACTTCCAATCATAGATCTGTACATGGTTTGGTCTATAGGTGGAGATTTGTCTTCTTTACTCAATTTGTAGCCTATTGTCATGGGAGTGCTAACTGGCTTATAGTCCTCCATAGTGAACCTCTTTAGCATTTCTTTCACATATTTGATTTGGGAAATGAATATGCCTTTCTCATTTTGATTAACTTGTAGCCCAAGAAAGTAAGACAGTTCACCAATCATAGACATTTCAAATTCATTCTGCATCTTATTTGCTAAGTCTTTACAAGATTCATCTTTGTTGCTGCCAAATATGATATCATCTACATAGACAACTAGAACAATGAGATGCCCACCTTCTGTTTTCACATACAGATTACTGTCCACTAAACCTTTCTTGAATCCCCGTTGAGAGAGATAGTTATCTAGCCTTGCATACCATGCCCGTGGTGCTTGTTTTAATCCATACAATGCTTTCTTTAATTTGCAGACAAGGTTAGGATCCTCACTAATTTGAAAGCCATCCAGTTGTTCAATATAGACCTCTTCTTCGAGTTTCCCATTTAAAAAGGTAGATTTTACATCCATCCGATAAACTCTGAAGTTTTTGTGAACTGCTAAGGCCAGAAACATTCTAATTGCTTCTAATCTGCCACTCGGTGCAAAAGTCTCTTCAAAATCAATGCCTTCGACCTGTGCATATCCTTTACAAACCAGTCTTGCTTTGTTCCTAATGACCTGTCCGTCTTCATTTAATTTGTTTCGAAATATCCATTTGGTGCCGATTACATTCTTATTCGTAGGTCTAGGTACTAATTCCCAAGTTCTGTTCTTTTCAATCTGATCTAACTCTTCATTTATTGCCTTCATCTAGCTATCATCTTTGCTTGCTTCATCTATGTTTTTGGGCTCAATGTTAGATAAAAGAGAGTAATTACTTATTACTTTCCTTCTTGTCTGAATACCAACTGTGGGATCTCCAATTATTTGGTCTCTTGGATGATTTTTTTGCCAGCTGCCTGTTTTGAATTTCTTATTTTCTTGCACCTCTGAGTCATCGACTAATTCATCTGAATCAAACGTAGATTTATTTTTTGTTTCATTCACCTCATCTCCTTCAACGACTTCTTCATAGATTGGGTAGTTTTCCTCAAATTCAGCTAAACGTTTCCCACCTTCATCGAATTTAACATCTTGCACTTTCCACAATTTTCTTGAGTCTCTTGTTGTAGCATTTGTAAGCTTTGCTTTTTGATGAATACCCAAAAAAAATACCTTCATCTGCTCTATATTCAAACTTCCCAAGGTTTTCATCCATTTTTCTGATGTAGCACCTACAACCAAATACTTTGAGATGTTTTGCTGTTGCTTTTCTACCAAACCACAACTCATAAGGTGTTTTGCATTCATGAGTTCTTAACATATATCTGTTTTGGATGTATACTGTAGTGTGAACTGCTTCTTTCCAGAATCTATCTGCTATTTTATTTTTTGCCAGCATGGTGCGTGCCATTTCCTGTATAGTTCTGTTCTTTCTTTCTACTATGCCATTCTGTTGTGGAGTTCTAGCTGCTGAATATTGTCTCCTGATACCATGTTTTTCATAGTATTCTATAAATTCATTCGAAATGAATTCTCCTCCTCTGTCTGATCGTAAGCATTTGACCCTTTTTCCTGTTTCATTCTCAACTAGTTGTTTGAAGGTTCTGAACATTTCAAAAGCTTCTATTTTATCTTTTAGGAAAAATATCCATGTCATTCTGGAATAATCATCGATACACAACATAAAGTATTTGTCGCCGTTTATGCTTTGAGTTCTCATGGGTCCACATAAGTCTGTATGAATAAGTTCCAAGGGCCTCGCTAGTGTGGTATTATTTTGTTTTAAATGAGACTCGGTTTGCTTTCCCTTTTGACAAGAGGCACAAACATTGTTTGAAGGTTTTTTAATGGTTGGAATATCTCTCACCGCTTGTTTCGAGCTGATTTTCACCAAATTATCAAAACTTATGTGTCCAAGCCTCTTGTGCCACAACCAGTTCTCTTCTTCTTGTCCAATGAAACACGTACCTTCTGATGTTTCTGAGAGTGTGTACAAATTTCCAGACGTCCTTGAACCAGTTGCTATCAATTTCCCACTATTTATTTTTTTGACTTCACAACCCTGCTTTTTGAAGACTACTTCATGTCCTTTATCATAGATTTGACTGACACTTAATAGGTTGTGTTTCAAACCATCCACAAATAAAACTTCTTCTGACTTGATTTTCCCTTCACTAATTTTGACAGATCCTTTTCCTATTATTTTGGCTCCATCATTATTTCCAAACTTCACGGAGCCACCCTCATATTTCTTTAGTTTTTCAAATTTTTGTTTATCACCTATCATATGACTTGAGCAACCACTGTCAAGAATCCACGGTACACATTTATTCTGAGCCCTGAAAGCCGTCTGCACTATTAAAGATTCCTTTTCTTCCCTGAGCTGTTCTTTCTGTTTCCATTCTGTTTTGATTATGGTATTGGGTTCTAACTTGGATTTCCCCTTTTCAGAATCTTGCACATATCTTTCAGAAATATTTCTATTCTGTTTTGCCCTATATGGTTGAATTCTTCTTTTTTGAGATTGATTTGAAACAGAAGTACTATGACAGTTTCTAGCAATGTGCCCGAAGTTGTGACAATTAAAGCATTCTACTGCATAACTCATTAGAGGAGCAAAGGTATTTCTACTAGTGAAACTTCTTGGACCTACATTATACTTGTAGTTAGCAATTCTATGCCCATAACCATTACATTTGAAATAGAAACCATAGAAGTAATGATTGAACTTGAAAGATGGTCTTTGCCAAGTTGTTGCAGGAGCCTTAGATCTTCTTTTCTTTTGATGTGTGACCTTGGTAAACCCATCATTGTCAGTTCCTATTTCAGGACTGGCATTACTACTTTCTTTTGCCTGATTTGTTTTTCTTTCAACAACCTGTTTCTTATTTTTACTCTTTTCACATTCAACATTGCTTGCCTTTGGTCCGTTTGATGATTCTCCTTCAATAAAGCCCAAACCAAATTTGATACCTGCGGGTCTTTGATCGCTTAAGATTTTGTCCAACTTCATCGAACTTTCTTCACGTTTGAAATGGCAGCTAATTTTTTGATCCAGCTCTTGTATCTGTATTCGAAGACCAACATTTTCTTCTTCCAGTTTGCAACAGTAATCTATCTTCATGGTTACCTGAACTTCAAGATCTTCGAACATTTTCTTATACTCTTCAGTCTGTGTTTTTAGACTGGTTATAATGTCATTTGCATCCTCAAGCTTCCTTGATAGTTTTTTATTCTTTCTTTTCTCAGATTTCCATTCCATAAGAGCAGACACCAGCTCACCTTCTAAATCAACTTCAGCCTCAGCTTTTTCAATAGACACTTTAGAGTTCATTCCTTCTCTCTTATCTGGGTTTTCTGCCTCTTCTGATTTTTCTACTTCAAACGCCATAAAGAGAGCTTCACCTGTTCCTTCTTTCGAGTCTTCACTAGAGCTATCCTCTGAAGAATCTACATTTCGGGAGATAAAACTTTTCTTTTTGAAATTGCCTTTTTTGAAGTTTGTTTTCTTCCTCCATTCACTTCTTTCTTGATGCGAAGTTTCTTCACCTTTGTTCTTGTCATTGAGAGGACATTTGGTAGCAAAGTGTCCAATGCCTCCACAGTTGAAACATTTAAATGGTAGCTTTCCTCTGTATTTTCCTTTTCCTTTTCTCAGCTTTTTGACAAAATTTGCTTCCATTTCATCTGATACATCCTCTTCTTCAAACTCTTGTTTAGTGCCTTTGCCTTTTAGAGCTTTGAAAGCTGCTTCTCTATCTATGGGTTTTGACCTTCCTATTCTCATTTCAAAAGCAGTCAAGGAACCATGCATCTCATCCATACTAAAATGATTTAGATCTTTGGCTTCTTCTATGGCAGAGACTTTAGAATCAAATCTAGGAGGGAGCGATCTTAATACCTTTTTCACGATAGTAGCATCGTTTATATTTTCGCCGAGACCTCTGATTGAATTGGTGATCCCATTGACTCTTTGCATGAAAGTCTCTATGTTCTCATCATTGTCCATCTTTAAAGATTCGAATTGAGCTCGATGTGTTTGAAGCTTGGCCTCCTTGATCCTATCATCTCCTTCATGAATGTTCTCTAGTTTATCCCATACATCTTTTGTTGATTCACAATTTATGATCTTGACTAGCTCACTGTCCACTAGTCCACACATGATGGCATTTTTTGCTTTTGAATCATTCTCAAATGCCTTTTTACCAGCAGTGTCTGTTGGAGCGGTGGCGGGAGCTTTGTAACCATTAACTACTACACCCCAGATGTCAAAACCCAAAGCACCGAGATATGTCTGCATTCTAATTTTCTAGAACGCATAATTAGTTCCATCAAACAATGGTGCTTTGTTCGAGGAGAACCCTTCACCACTTGCCATTGCGTCACTTCCAAGATCACCCTAGCTATTTGAGCCTATTCAGGAACTTGGCTCTGATACCAATTGTTGTAATCACAGTGACACTAAGAGGGGGGTGAATCAGTGTGATCTTTAAAATTTCTAATATATATAGTTTTAAATCCAGCAGCTATTTAAAACTGATAAAAGAAATATCAAATGCAGCAAGAAAGCATGACACACAACACAATAATTTAACGAGGTTCACCAATGTGGCTACTCCTCAAAATGACTGCTTGGACTACCATCCAAATCCAGCCAATGCAAAGCTACAACTTTACAATATCTTTTACCAAGACCAACTGGAAGGAGCACCAACCCCTTAGCTTTATCTGTTTCAAACAGAATGGAGCACCAACTCCTAATTTACCAGAACCTACTGGAAAGAGGCACCAACCCCTTATGCCAAGCTACAACTTGGAAGTCAATAATGATAATGAAAATTACAGAATAAAACTTTCACCTTATTTCTCACAGTCTGCTATTTTTCTACATTTTGCTGCTTCTACGCAAAATGCTTCGCACTATCTGACCGCTTCTGTGAACTTCTTCGCACTCTCTACTACAATCGAATGATCGATCACTTTTGTTGTCTACGCGCTATCACTTCACACTTAGAACTCAACCTCTGCACTTTCATTCAAATCAACCTCCACCTGCACACCCTGCACCTCATACGCACAAGTTTGATACAACTCGCTCTCTGCTGGACACGAACTTTACTTTCGCAAACACTCTTCTCGCATTCGCACATTATCTTCACACCACTCTTTCTCAAACTCGAAGTACCCCTCCTTTTATAGAAGAAATTTCAGGAACAAATCTTAAACAACAGTCGACTATAACCCTAAGAACGTCGACTGCAAAACCCTAGAAATTGTCGACTGTAAAACCCTAAAATCCATCGGTCGTAACCCTAAGAACGTCGACTGCAAAACCCTAGAAATTGTTGACTACAAAACCCTAAAATCCATTGGCCCAGATTCAACTTTGTTGGCCTTTAACTGCTACTGCCACCTATGTCACCTTCCTGTAACTATTGCCGTGAAATAATAACATGTCGCGATATCGCGACACTTTCTGTAGCCATACACCTTCTTGTCCTTGTTGTCGTGAAATCGTGACCCTTTTGGCATTTGAAAGCTTTGCCACCGTTCTTGTCATGAAATTGTGACACTTCGAGCTTTTGCTGACGTCATCCTCATTCTTGTCGTGAAATCGCGACGCTTTCGGCTTCCAGAGGCTTTTCTTGCAACCTGTCATGAAATCGTGACACTTTCAGCTTTCGCTGATGTCATCCTCATTCTTGTCATGAAATCGCGATGCTTTCGGCTTCTAGAGGCTTTTCTTGCAACTTGTCACAAAATCGTGACACTTTCAGCTTTCGCTGACGTCATCCTCATTCTTGTCGTGAAATCATGACGCTTTCGGCTTCCAGAGGCTTTTCTTGCAACCTGTCGTGAAATCGTGACACTTTCAGCTTTCGCTGACATCATCCTCATCTTTGTCGCGAAATCGCGACGCTTTCGGCTTCCGTACATTTCTCGCTTCATGCACTAGCGAAATCGTTACAACTTTGTGCCTTGTGCTACCAACTTTGCTTCGACCCGCGAAACTTTGACTTGTAGCGAAATCGCTACACTTTTGTGTTCTGCACTTTTGACTTGTAGCGAAATCGCTACACCTTTGTGTTGTGCACTTTTGACTCGTAGCGAAATCGCTACACCTTTGTTTTGTGCACTTTTGACTCATAGCGAAATCGCTACACCTTTGTGTTGTGCACTTTTGACTCGTAGCGAAATCGCTACACTTTTGTGTTCTACACTTTTGACTTGTAGCAAAATCGCTACACCTTTGTGTCTTACAGTTTCGACATGTAGCGAAATCGCTACAACTTTTCACTTAACACTTTCTCCTTGCTTCGACCAATGAAAATTCAACATGTAGCGAAATCGCTACAACTTTTCCACTTAACGCTTTCTCCTTGCTTCGGCCAACGAAAATCCAACATGTAGCGAAATCGCTATAGTTTCTCGACTTAGCTTCTTGGCCTCCAACATGTCACGAAATCATGACAGTTTGCCTTGCGCCTTCTCTCTCCTCATTTTTGTCACGAAATCGCGACATTTTCAGCTGTGCCTTCTCTCTCCTCATTTTTGTCATGAAATCGTGACATTTTCGGCTGCGCCTTCTCTCTCCTCATTTTTGTCGCGAAATCGCGACATTTTCGGCTGTGCCTTCTCTCTCCTCCGACTTGTCGCGAAATCACGACAGAAAACATGTCGCGATATCGCGACAGTTTTCTAACTTGTCTTTTTCTTCGAATTTTTGAAACTGGGTCACTTCGTTTTCCAAGAATTTCACTTTACATAATCCGACTATCCTTTGAACTTCTGTCCTCTGCATCCGAATGACTCCTGAACTGTCTGTCCACTGCATCATTAGATCTAACTGTCTATGTTGACAACAATGACAAACTTCTTGCAACACCTTGCTCAACACCCAAAAATATAAAAAATCAAGCAAATAGACAATGATGGTTTTGATATTTTGTTTTGTGTTATTACTTGATTGATGTTATTTTGAGATGTTTTGGGATGTTTTCGAATGGTTTAGATGGTTTTGGGGTGGTTTTGTATTGTTTTGGGTTGTTTTAGAATGGATTGGTATGAGATGGGGGATGTTGTATGGATTGCTTTTATTTTTGTTTTTGTTTATTTGTTTGGTTTTTTGGTTTTTGTGTGTTTGATGTACCCTAATCCGTTGAAATACAAAAGGGATAGATAAAGTAAAATCTACAAGGGTGTGTTTATACCCACCCTCTCATGATAAATGGTAAACAAATGGATAAAAAGTATTCTTAGGAATGGGGTTGGCTCTGGGTATCCTAAGGGAATAAAAAGAACCTTCAAGAAGATTTTGTGCTATCTAGGTCTTGCTACAAGCTTAGTAAAGCTTTCACTTCACCCTCATTTAGGCTAAAACAAAAATGATAGTTGCATACCCACTAATTATTAAGCATCATGAGCGAAGGGTATCTAACCTCAAAATTACCCTGAGCTAGCCCCAAGGGTAACCAATTTGTTGGTGATAAAATCTAGGAAACTATGCATACTAAACTATGGCATCTAAGGGAAACTAATGGTTGGGGATGAAGTCCAACTCACCTGTTGGTTATCCTTGAAAAATATACTATGGAAAATAATGTGCAAATGTTTGTGCAATGTTTTTTTTTTAATTTTTTTGTGCTTTATATTTTGAAAATGCCTAATGCAAATTTAAGAGTAATCCTAAAGATGCAAAATACAAAAAATTCTTAACCTAAACGTGAGAAATGCAAAAATTGACTCTAATAATTCTCGTTAGTAATTTTTATTGTGCAAAAGTTAACAACCTATGGGAATGAATGCAATTATGTAAAAATAAGCTCTAAAATATGTTGTAACCTATGCATGTAAAAAGGGATCTACACCAAGATAAAATGCACTAGAATAATAGAAAACAGATTTATGGGTGAAAGGGAAGATGCTTTGGAGGTAGACTAAAGCAAAAATCTTTCTTTAGGAATGATCATATCAGGGCAAGATGATCATAGCTAAATACCATCTTGGGGTAAGCCGATCTTGGCTGCGACCAGTCAATAAAACTAGATACTGTCACAGAGGGTAGAACCTCTCTGAGAATGACCATATTGGGGTAATATAACCACAACTAAAGACTATCTCAAGGTAAGATGATCTTGGTTGTGACCAATTTGTAACTCTATATATCAATCACAAAGGTTGCAAAAATAGGAATAGAGGGTAGAATATGTGGGAGATCACCTACACTAGGAAGGAAACAACTAATCTATGTGCAAATGTAAACTAATTATGCTAATGGGGTGAAAATATAGGTTATGCTATGAAAATGGAAAACAATATAATTTTATTAAAATTAAGGGTCAAAATAACTTATAGAAATAAAAGTGTAAGCTAACTTAAGGAAAAAAAAAGACAAGTATGCTAGGAATTTAAAGGATAAACTATTATATGGAATTGAAAATACAATCTATGCTAAGGAAATTGAAAGATAAGCTAAACTAAGAAATGAAAATACAATCTATGCTATGGAATTAAAAGTAAACTAAGCTAAGAAAAGAAAACAAACTATGCTATGAAATTGCAAAAAAAAAATAAACTAAGAAATTGAAAAAATAGTCTAATCTATAGCAATGAGAAGATAAGTTATACTAAGGAAATAAAAAGATAAAATATGCTATAGAAAGGAAAGGATAAACTATGCTAGGAAATTAAAATATAAGCTATGCTAAGAGAATGAAAAGATAAATTAATCTAATAAATGAAAAGACAACCTATGCTATGAAATTAAAAGACAATCTATTCTAAGAAATTGAAAAGACAATCTAATCTAAGACATATAAAGACAAGATAATCTAAGAAATTTAAATATAAATTAATCTATGAAATTATAATACAAGCTAATCTATGAAATTAAAAGGTAAACTATTCTATGAAATTAAAAAGGTATGCTATGCTAAAAATATTTAAGCCACTATGGTGAGGAAAATAAGAAGAAGCTACTCTTAGAGAAGGAGGCCCACCTATGCTAAGGAAGAAGGGAACTATGCTATAGGAATTAGAAGTGCCTATTATAAAGAAGAAAATAAACTATGATAGGAGAATAAAGCAAATATGCTAAAGAAAGCAAACACTAAGCTAGGGAAGGAGAACATCTAAGCTAAGGAATGGAAAAGAAATCATGCTAAGAAATGAAGACAAACAAACTAAAACAATGGAAAATCACTATGTTAAAGGGGGTTTGAATAGACTAAGGAGATGAGGAACTATGCTAAGCTGAAAGAATCAAACAACTATGCTAAATATGGAAAAATAATTAAGATATAGGAATTGAAAACAACTATGATGATCATGCAAAAGAAATGATGTTGATTTGAGCTGAGGAAGGACGAGAAAAGAATCTGACATGTAAGCCCATGCTATTGTGGAGGTTTTCATGGTTTATAGTTCTAGTTCTATGCACATAGAGTCTTAGACAATGACTATATCAAGGTGAGATGACCTCAGATCAAGATTTTTCTAGCCTAGGATGACCACCAAGGACTAGATTTTCAGCCTAGACTACCCAACTTATTTTGTGCATAAATTGCACATATGAACTCCAGTCACCAAAAAATTTGGAGGGTAGCTTCTTGATAGCATACACTTTTCACCACTCTCCAAAAATCATGGATTTTCACTCTTTATTTTTCTCCACACACACTTCTCTCTTCACAAAATAAAGTCCCCACTTTTCAATAAAATCCCTTGTCACTTAAAAAGCACACACTTGCATTCTTTTTTTCCTTTTCAATTTTAAAAATATTTTCTTTAATGAAGCTTCTTAAAACAATATAACTTCCTTTTTTTATTTTGAGAAGGCATTTCGTCCAACATGTCACATGCAAAGAATTGACACCTTACTCGTTCTATTACTTCGAAGCCACATGACACCTCAAGCCAAAAATGAAAGATGCTCTATTTGATGCCTTTAAGGTGTAACAACACTGAAATCGAAACTCCAGCAACTCTACAAGGTCAAAATGGAAAACTGAAGGATTTTGCACAAGTGGAACAAATTGACATAAAAGTGACCTATACCGTTTTTGCAAAAATCATAAATATCACCTCGTAATTCTATTTTCTCTAAAATTTGAAATGTAGAATCTCTGCAATGCTAGATATATCCAGTATGAATCTCACTGTATAAATCCTTATGGTTCACCTACACCACCTCCACAAAAATTGTTGCTGACACACTTTTTCCAAAAAGAGTGTTTTTGTTACAGTCTTGCAACGCTTGTAACATTCACCTCATTTCTCCATTTTGGTGGAAATTTGGAACACATATTATTGAAGATAATTAAAACATATAATTTGAATTTTACTATCAAATTATTCTTGGTTTGCTCGCAGTGCTTCTGAAAAAATTGCCCTTTTTCGGCTTGTACAACCACTTGCCAAATCATCTGCCAAGATACCAAAAACATCACCGATCAATCCAAACACTATGATGACACCTCCAATGTTGTTCTAGACTATTTCCTAACATGCTAGCATGTTCCAAACTGATCCATCCTGTCCAACTACGCCCGTGATGACTTTTGCAATTTTTTGACAGCTTCCTGACATTTTTTTCAACTTTTGCAAATTTGCACGAACAACCTGTAACAACTTCACCCGAACATCAAAAATATACTCATAAGCATTGAACATCATTGTACATACTCTAAAAAACCTTTGAACAACTATCTGCTACATCAACCTGTCCATTTGAGTGTGTTGGCAATAATGACAATACTATCGCTGCACCTTGCTCAACAATCTCCTCCTTTGGAATTATTGGCAACACACGCACAATTTCCTGTAACTCTTCTCCCCATTTGACAACAATACCAAAGGGCTATTGCAAACTCCCCCTGAGTCCATGCACAAAATTATTAGGCAAAAATTATTACACTTAGCAAAAATCACAAACATGAGCAAAAAGATAAACAAATACACAAATGCTCCCCCTGAGAATGTAGCCCCAATAGCTAGTCAATTCTTGGGAAGTGTGACCACTCCCAATTTCTTGCGAAGGTACTCAAAAACTTCCTTGGGCAATGGATTTGTGAATATATCCACTACTTGCTCTGTTTTTGGAACAAAATCCAACTTAACCTCACATTCTACAAATTTCTCTTTCAAAAAATGATACTGGATAGCAATATGTTTTGTGCGAGAACGCATAACTGGATTCTTTGAGATGTTAATGGCACTGGTGTTATCACACTTAAATAAAATAGTCTCACTAAAATTAATGCCAAGATCCTTTAGATTTTGTTTCATCCATAACACCTACGTACAACACGTTGTCGCTACAATGTATTTTGCCTTTGTTGTGGATAAGGAGACTGACTCTTGTTTCTTACTGTGCCATGTGACCAACCTGTCTCCAAGATAGAATGCACCTCCACTAGTAATCTTCATGTCATCTACACATCTTACCCAATATGCATCTGAATACACAATATGGGTGAAGTCCTTACCTTTAGGATACCATAACCCATACTCCATAGTACCCTTGAAGAACCGAAGAATCCTCTTCATTGCTGTCACATGAGTCTCCTTGGGACTAGCCTGAAATCATGCTACCATGCATACTCCCTACAAAATATCTGTTCTGGTAGTTTTCAAGTATAGTAAGCTCCCAATCATAGATTTATACATAGTTTTATCAACATGTGGAGATTTTTCATCCTTTCTCAACTTGCAACCTGTTGTCATGGGAGTGCTAACTGGCTTACAATCCTCCATTGTGAAATTTTTCAGCATCTCTTTCACATATTTAATTTGAGAAATAAATATGCCCTTCTCATTTTGATTAACTTGCAATTCGAGGAAATACGAAAGTTCACCAATCATTGAAATTTCAAATTCTTTCTACATCTTATTTGCTAAATATTTACACAACTCATCTTTTTTACTGCCAAATATGATATCATCTACATATACAACTAGAATAATATGATGACCATTTTCTATTTTGACATATAAATTACTATCCACCATACCTTTCTTGAACCCTTGCTGAGTAAGATAATTGTCTAGCCTTGCATACCATGCTCGGGGTGCCTATTTTAAGCCATATAATGCTTTCTTCAACTTGAAAACCAAGTTGGGATCATCACCAAGATGGAAACCATTTGGATGCTCAATATAAACCTCTTCTTCAAGTTTTCAATTCAAAAATGCTGATTTAACATCCATTTGATAAACTTTGAAATTCTTGTAAATTGCTAAAGCCAGAAACATTCTAATTGCCTCTAGTCTAGCCACAAGTGCAAATATTTCCTCAAAGTCAATACCTTCAAATTGTACATAGCCTTTGCATACCAATATTGCTTTGTTCCTGACTACCTGTCCGTATTAATTCAATTTGTTTTGAAAGACCCATTTAGTACCGATTACATTTTTATTTGCGGGTCTTGGTACTAACTCCTAAGTCTTGTTTTTCTCGATCTGATCTAATTATTCATTTATTGCCTTTACCCAAATTTCATATTTGCTTGCGTTAGCAACATTTTTGGGCTCAATGCTGGATAATAAAGAGTAGTTACTTACTAATATTCTTCTTGTCTGAACACCAACTGTGGGGTATCCAATTATTTGCTCTCTAGGATGATCTTTTTATCAGATACCTATTTTGAATTTCTTGTTTTCTTCCACTTTTGAATCATTTTTTGAATCCTCTAAGTCAATTTTTGGTTTCTTTTTTATTTCCTTTTCCTCATCTCATTCAATAACCTCTTCATAAATTGGGTAGTTCTCCTCATAGCTATTTACTCTTTCCCTTCCTTCATCAACTTTAACATCAAAACTATCCACAATTTTACTTAGCCTCTTGTTGTAGCATTTGTATGCTTTGCTTTTTGAAAAATAGCCAAGAAAAATACCTTCATCCACTCTATATTCAAACTTACCAAGGTTTTCTTTAGTTCTTTTGATGTAACACTTGCTGCCAAAAACTTTAAAGTATCTTGTTGTTGCCTTTTTACCAAACCACAACTCATAAGGAGTTTTGCTTTCATGCATCCTCAACATGCACCTATTTTTGATGTATACCACAATATGGACTGCCTCTTTCCAAAATATTTCTACTACTTTGCTCTTAGTCAACATAGTTCATGCCATTTCCTGCACTGTCCTATTATTTCTTTCTACCACACCATTCTACTGAGGTGTCTTGGCTGCTGAAAACTGTCACCTAATGCCATATTTTTCACAATACTCTATGAAATCCTCTAAAATGAATTCTCCTCCTCTATCTGATCATTTTTACTATTTGATTCTCAACTTGGTTTTTGAAAACCTAGAACATCTCAAAATATTCTAATTTATGCTTCAAAAATAGTACCCATGTCATCCTAGAATAGTCATTTATACACAACATGAAATATTTGTCATCGTTTATGCTTTGTGTTCTCATGGGACCACATAAATCAGTATGTACTAGTTCCAAAGGTTTGCTTATGTAGTACTCTTTTGTTTTAAATGAGACTCTATTTTTATTCTCATTTTTACATGAAGCACAAATGCTATTTGATGGTTTGCCAATGGTGGGAATATCTCTCACTGCTTTCTTTGAGCTAATTTTTACTAGATTGTCAAAACTGATATGACCGAGCCTCTTGTGCCACAACCAATTCTCTTCTTCTTGTCCAATCAATAAAGCTCCTTCTAAATTCTTTGAGAGAGTGTACAGGTTGCCAAATTTCCTTGATCCAATTGCTATCAACTTCCCATTGTTTGTCTTTCTGACTTCACAACCTTGCTTCTTAAAGATCACTTCATGACCTCTATCACAAATCTGACTTACGCTCAATAAGTTATGTTTTAGACCAACCACAAACAAGACTTATTTTGACCTGATTTTTTTGTCACTAATCCTAACTGAACCTCTGCCAACTATCTTAGCTCCATCATTGTTTCCAAAATTTACTGAACCACCTTCATATTGCTGCAACTTCTCAAATTTTTGTTTGTCACCTGTCATATGACTGTAGCATCCACTATCAAGTATCCATGGTGTGGATTTATTTCACTCTTTAAATGTCATCTGTATGATCAAGGATTCCTTTTCTTCCTTAGGTCACTCTTTTTCTTTCCACTCAGGTTTGATTACAATTTTGGGCTCTTGTTTTGGATTTTCTTTTTTAGTAGCTTGTGCATGTTTTTCAGGAAAATTTCTATTTTATCTTATTCCATTTGGCTGAAACTTTCTTCCCTAAAATTTATTTGATGCAAATGTACTTTAACAATTTCTTGCAATATACCCAAAATTATGACAGTTATAACATTCTACTCCATAATCCATCAAAGATGAAAAAACATTTCTATTGGTAAAATTCCTTGGTCCTACATTATACTTACAATCCATAACCATTGCATTTAAAACAATAACTAGAAAATAGATGATTGAACTTGGGTGGTGGTCTTTGTCATTTTGTCGTAGGAGCCAAAAGTCTTCTTCTTCTTTGATGTGTAACATTGGTGAAGCCATCATTGTCAATTCTCCTTTCATGCCTTGAATTATTGCTTTCCTTTGCATGATTCGTTTTTGCTTGATCAACCTATTTATTATCTTCATTCTTTGTGGATTCTTCATTTATGGCCTTTGATCCATTTGACAATTCTCCTTCATCAAAACCCAAACCAAATTTTATGCCTATAGTATTTTGGTTATTTATGATCTTATCCAACTTCATATAACTTTCTTCACATTTGTGATAACAACTAATTTTCTGATTCATCTCTTCTAGCTGCATTCTTAAACCAACAATCTCTTCTTCTAGCTTGCTGCAATAATCTATTTTCATGGTTATTTGCACTTCAATATCTTCGGAGATTTTCTTGGATTCTTCTATCTGTAATTTCAAATTTGTTATGATTTCATTTGCATCCTCAAGCTTTCTTGAAATTTTCTTGTTCTTTTTTCTTTCTATCTTCAATTAATCTAGGGCTACAATTAGTTCCTCTTCCAAATTCACTTATGCATCAATTTTTTCTTCATCACATTCTTGTTCTTTTTCTATTTTTTCTTCTTTGAGTGCCATGAAAAGAGCTTCACCTATTTCCTTTTTAGAATCATCACTGGATCTATCTTCTGATGAACTGACATTCTTGGAGATGAAAATTTTCTTCTTGAAGTTTCCTTTTCTAAAATTTATTTTTTTCTTCCAATCACTTATTTCTTCGTGCGATCCTTCATCACTTATGTTCTTCTCATTAAGTGGAAATTTAGCTACAAAATTCCCAATGCCTCCACAGTTGAAATATTTAAATGATAACTTTCCTTTGTATTTTTCTTTGCCCCTTTGTAGTTTTCGAATAAATTTTGCTTCCATTTCATCTGATGTCTCTTCTTCCTTAGATTCTTGTTTTGCTTTCATATTTTTATGGGCTTTAAAAGTAGCTTCTCTATCTATGGGTTTATATTTTCCTATTATCATCTCATATGCATTCAAAGAACCATGTATCTCATCCATACTAAAATAATTTAGATCTTTAGCTTCTTCTATAGCTGAAACTTTAGAATCAAATATTTGGGGAAGGGATCTTAATACCTTTTTCATGATGACAAAATCTTTGATTTCCTCGTCGAGTCCTCTAATCGCATTAATGACTTCATTAACTCTCAACTATATTATCATCGTCATTCATATTTAATACTTTGAACTTACCTTGATGTGTTTGTAACTTGGCCTCCTTGATCTTAACGTCTCCTTCATGAATGCTCTTCAATTTGTCACATATTTCCTTTACCGTTTTACAACCCATAATCTTTACCAATTTTCTTTCCACTAATCCACAGATGATAGCATTCTTTGATTTTGAGTCATTCTCAAATAGTTTCTTACCGACAACATCAATTGGAGAAGTGGTGGGTATTGTGTATCCACTATCTACTAAATTCCAAATGTTGCATCCCAAAGCACAAAGATATGTCTGCATCCTGAGTCTCCAAAATGTGTAATTAGTTCCATCAAACAATGGTGCTTTGTTTGATGATAAGCCTTCACCACTTGCCATTGTGTCACTTCCAAGATCACCCTAGCCAGTTAAGCCTATTCAGGAACCTTGCTATGATACCAATTTTTAGTCTCACAATGACACTGAGAGGGGGTGAATTAGTGTAGCTCTTTAAAACTTAAATCTTCAACACTCAAATTCAAAACAATGAAAAAATAAAACCAAATAAAGTAAGTATAACAAGAGAACATCACACAACACAAGATGTACCGAGGTTCACCAATTTGGCTACATCTCCGAAAATGACTGTTTGGACTCCCATAAAAATCTAGCCTTTGCAAAGCACCAACTTTACAATCAATTTACCAGCACCCACTGGAAGGAGCACCAACCCCTGATTTATCTGCACCAATAGAAAGGAGCACCAAACCCTCTACCAAGCACCCACTTGATTTTGATATTGATAATAAAATTACATATATGAATGTCTTCACTGAAACCAGAACCCTCTATTGTCTGTAAGCTCAAAATCTAAAACTTTTTATTTCACCCAGTATAACATCCCTCTCTACATTACTCAAAATTAGAATCTTCTCTTCTCAAAAAAACTATTTTTTTGCTTAGCTTGTTCTACTAATTGCTAAAATATTTGCGGGTATTGTACAACACTTTTTTTACAAACTCCTCTCAAAATTTCAGCCAAAATGGATATCATATGAGAAAGTTATGCCCAAAATACTAAAGTGATGTTTTTCACCACTCTCCAAAAATCACGGATTTTCACTCTTTATTTTTCTCCACACACACTTCTCTCTTAACAAAATAAAGTCTCCACTTTTCAATAAAATCCCTTGTCAATTAAAAAGCACACACTTGTATTCTTTTTCCCTTTTCAATTTAAAAACTATTTTCTTTAATGAAGCTTCTTAAAATAATATAACTTCCTTTTTTTATTTTGAGAAGGCATTTCGTCCAACACGTCACATGCCAAGAATTGATACCTTACTCGTTATCTTACTTTAGAGCCACGTGACACCTCAAAAAAAAACTAAAGATGCTATATTTGATGCCTTTAAGGTGTATTAACACTGAAACCAAAACTATGGTGACTCTACAAGGTCGAAACAACACTAAAGGATTTTGCACAAGTGGAACAAATTGACATAAAAGTGACCTATACCATTTTTGCAACAATCATAACTCTCACCTCGTAACTATGTTTTCTATGAAATTTGAAACATAGATTATTTACAATGCTAAATAAATCCAGTCCTAATATCACTGCATAAGTCCTTATGGTTCACCCGTACCACCTCCACAAAAACTGCTACTGACACACTTTTTCCAAAAAGAGCATTTTTGTGACAGTATTGTAACGTTTGTAACATTCACCTCGTTTCTCCATTTTGATGGAAATTTGGAAAACATGTTCTTGAAGATAACAAAAACCTCTAGTTTGAATTTCACTATCAAATTCTTCTTGGTTTGCTCGTAGTGCTTTTGACAAAATTGCCCTTTTTCGACCTGTACAACCACTTGCCAAATCATCCGCCAAGATACCAAAAATGTCACCGATCAATCCAAAAACTATGCTAACACCTCCAACACTATTTTGGACTATTTATTGACATGTTGGCATGTTCCAAAATGATCCATCCTATCCAACTGCACTCGTGATGACTTTTACAAATTTTTGACAACTTCTTGATGATTTTTTCAACTTTTGCAAATTTACACGAACAACCTATAACAAATTCACCCGAACATAAAAAACATACTCATAAGCATTGAAAATCACTGTACATACTCTGAAAAACCTCAAAAAAATCTCTGAAAAACTATCCACTGCATCAACCTGTCCATCTGAGTGTGCTGACAACAATGACAATATTGTCGCTACACCTTGCTCAACATCCTGGGTCCGACAAAACTGGGAGCCTCTTGGTGAGTATTCTTTGTGGTTTATTAGCAATGGATATTTTATTATTATATTTCTTCACTTAACAATAGAAATAGGGCTTTTGAATCAAAAAAGAGGAATCATGGTCTGGCAAGATTATTTATTCAACCCTAGAGAGTGGGATTTGATCCTCAAATTGACCCACTGATGTATCAGTTTGGATATGTTTGTATGCACTTCCAATGGATTTTGGGAGTGAGTAGGTATTAAAAATTATCGGTAATTCCCTTGGAAGACATTTGGGTGTTTCCAAAGACATAATAGAAGGAAACACAATTGTTTATGCAATATTATGTGTGGAAATGGATCTTAGCCAGCCTCTATCGGTAGAGGTGGAACTTGAACTTGCAGGACTATCTTGGATTCAACAACTGGATTATGAAGCATTGCCATTCAGATGTAGATTTTACCATAAATATGGGTATTTAGACCGATATTTCCCAAATAATATGAAAATAAAAATGGAGGCTCCTCTAGGAATATCAAATATTCCTAAGGAGGGTAAGTCAACAATCAACAAAGAACCAACCGATATTTCTCAGGGTAAATAAGCACAGGGAGATGGTTTTGAACATCCCAAAATAAGGAGAAGGCAAAAGAAAAAATATGGTAAAGAGCAAACCCAAATCAAGCCCTCCAATAGGTATGAGATATTTAAGACACTAATGGACCACGAAGAAGAACAATTCATGGAAGGAGTGGATGGGAATAATGAAAATAATAAAAGCCATGTTCAAGCTTCTCTTTCATCTCCCCCTATCATAGAGTAGGTAATTGAGTACAGTGAGTTACCGCAGTCAGAGAGTGTAGGGGTATTGATATTTCATAACCAGGAGCAACCAATAATTAAGGATGTCAGCATAGGCATAGTAGAAAAGAATAGAGAAAGGCCAACTCTAGGGATAACTCGGGTGGAAAAGAGATCAAAAAATAGTAGCTCTCAAGGAGTGGGTAGAAAATCAAATAAGGAATTGATAGCAGTTCAAGGAGACAAATTGATAACTGGAGGATCGATGAGGCCAATAGATTTTTACTGCTCTCAAGGTAACCAATGATTATACAATCATGGAATGTTAGGGGTTTAAACAGTAGAACCCATAAATTTGTTGTTCGAAGACTCTTAGAAAAATGTAAAACATATTTGTTGCTTATCCAAGAGACAAAAATGTCGTTGTATCTTATGTGTAAAATAGTTAACAGACTTTGGAGGGGTGCTGGTCATATGTAAGTGGTTGCCCAAGGGGCCTCAGGGGGGATAGTTACTCTTTGGAACTCTCTAGAATGGAATGCAATAGAACATATATCTTGGAGGGGTGTTATCACATCACATTTTATAAATAATTTCACAGCCGAACATGTTTTAATCACAAATTTTTATGGGGCTCAAAACCTAGATGGTCAGATGGATCAATGGAAAGTTGTGCATAACATGAGAGTCTCAAGGGAATATTTAGACTAGATTATTGCTAGGGACTTTAATTCTAAATTATCCTCTACAGATCAGGAATGGGGAACCCCAATTTTTGACCCAGAGGATCGACTTATGATTGCCCAAGTCCAGGAATTACACTTGGTGGATATTAAATGCCCTGGAACCAACTATACTTGGACTAATAAGAGGAGGGAGCCACATAGCAGGAAGGTGAACTTAGACTATTTTTGGTTTCAGAGGAGGCATTTGTAAAATGGAATATAAAATTTTAGATTTTTGAGGGTCCAATTTCAGATCACTTTTCCATTTTGTTGGAAGGAGGGATCAAGACAGTGCAGCATCACAAACCATTTAAATTTGAAAAAAATTGGTTACAAAAAGAGGAACTTCGAAATAAAATTCCACAGTGGTGGGAAGAAGGTCGTCCAAAATATGGGACAATAATTTTTAGATTCCAAAAAAAACTTCATTATGTCAAATATCAACTGAAACAAAACAAGACAAAATTCTAGGTCCAAAGAACTCCATTGGTGGCTAGATGGTATGAGGTTCAAAAACACTTTAGGGAAGGAACAATTACAGAGCAGCTCAAAGAAGAGGATGATGCATTGCATAAAGTGGTCAAGGACATTGACAAACAAGAGGAGACCTACTAGGAACAGAGAGCAAGAACCACTTGGTTATTATAAGGTGATAAAAATACTAAAATTTTCCATTGGACTGCTTGTTCTAGAAGATAGATGAACAACATGGAAGCTCTTCAAGATGAGAATGGACACTCCTTTGATACAATTCCAGGTATGCATTTCCATTCAATGGATTATTTTTCTAAACTATTTAAGGAAAGTATGGTGCAAGATGAAGAGGCTCAAAAAGAAGTTATTGTTGTCATACCCTCTGTTATCTCTAAAGAAGAAAAGCAGGCCCTACTTAAACCCATTGATAGAGAGGAACTGAAGAATGTAGTCTTTGGAATGAGCACCAAAAAAATACCAGGTCCAGATGGCTTTCCAATTGAGTTTTTTAGGCCTTCTGGGATAACTTGGAGGAGGATGTAATGGTTGTTATAGAGGAGTCCAAAGGTAGTAAAAGAATTCTTAAAGCATTAAATCATACTTTCATTACCTTAATTTCAAAAGGGGAGAAGGGGGTACATATTTCAGATTATAGACCTATTGCCTTATGCAATGTCATATATAAAATAATAACAAAGGTAATGGCTGAGTGGCTAAAACATCTTCTACATAGCATTATCTCCTTAGAGCAAGGGGGTTTTATAGAGGGTAGGCAGATCTTGGATGGTGTGGTTATATCTCAGGAGGAAATCCATTCAATGCAAACATTTTATAAAAGAGGAATGTTCATAAAATTAGATATGTCAAAGGCTTAAGATATGGTGGAGTGGAGCTTCTTGTCAAAGATGACAGCAGCCTTTGGTTTCTCTCAGGATTGGATAGAATGGGTCATGAGTGGTATTTCTACTCTGACATACTTATTGTTAATCAAAAGTCTTCCCTCACAACCGTTTGGAGCTACTTGATGCATTCATCAATGATATCCTTGCTCTCCCTATATTTTTCTCATATTGGCTGAAGGATTGGGTAGACTCATATTGAGGAGAAGACAACAAGGTTTCCTAATAGGTATCAAGGTGGGTGAGGAAGTTTTGACTCACCTACAGTTTGTGGATAACACAGAATTGATGGGAGTTGCCAGCTTCAGGGAAGCAATAATGATTAGATATACACTTAATGTCTACCTTAGGGCTACAAACCAAGTCATCAATGATAAAAAAATCCAAAGTGGTCTTTTTCAATCTTGATCAAAGGCTTCGGGATAGAATTTTAGATATCTTGGAATTCACAAGGACTTATCTCCCAGTGGTATACTTGGGGGTCCCTTTGCATTTTAAAAAACTAAAAATAGATATCTGGAGGAATCTTTTGGATTGTATTAAGTACAAAATTAATCATTGGTCTCACAAATGGTTAAGCTATGGGGGTAGATTAACTTTTTTATAATCATTCAAGCCATGCCAATTTATAAATTTTCTATCCTTGCTGCCCCACATACCATATGGAAAGAGTTGGACAAGATGGCTAGAAAATTTTTATGGGAAGGAGTAAAAGGAGAGAGAAAATGGGCCTTAGTAGGTTGGGAGAAAGTAAGCCAGCACAATATAAAATGAGTTTTGGGACTGAGAAGATCAAAGTTAAATAATAAAGCTTTGGCTGGAAAGCTTTACTGGAGGTGGATTTCCCAACCAACTTCTTTATTCAGTAGAATATTAACTAGTAAATATTTGGGATAGGTAAACCCAAATGAGGTGGGTCATTTCCCTTTGTATGGTAATGGATCCTTAGTATGGCAAGCTCTCAAGTTAGGATCTCAGGTAGTAAAAGATAGATTATTTTGGAAAGTGGGGAGAGGGGAGAAGGCACGATTTTAGACAGATTCATGGGATCAATACCCACCTATAATTTTTGAATTTCTTGAACTACAACCAATAAAAATAGCCATAGAAACCAGGGGGTGGGTCCAAATTGAAAGTTATTTCAACACTAGTCAGCTGGGGGATTATAAGTTTAAGCAGTTTAAGAAGTTGGATGAGTGGCCAATTTCAATTCCTCCAAATTTGACACACATCATGACAAAAATCTTGGCAAAAATATTTATCACAGGTAGAGATGAGGAGGATGAATTAGCTTGGGGCTATGGGAGCCTTGGTGTCTACACAGTGAAGGATAGATATGATAAGATCCTTCCAGAGCCTCCTCCTCATACATATCAGGTTGAGGATTGGAGAAAGATTTGGCAATACAAGGGTTTGCCGAAAGTAAACTTTTTTGCCTGGCAGTTCATGCATAATGGAATTCTTACTTTTGATAATATCATATGTATGGGAATCATTGGTCCATATCAATGTGTTTTATGCTACAAGAGTGAGGAAATAGTTGATCACTTGATGTTTGAGTACCCATTCACGTGCCAGATCTGGGAGATATGGTTTTTATATTATAAAATTTGAGTTAATGGTGATTTGAATCGGATTAATATTTTGGACATATGGAAGAGGGGTAGATTTAAATGTAAAGCTCTTTGTATTGGTTGGGAGTTTGGATTAAACTTCATTTGGTGGCAAGTGTGGTTGGAGAGAAATACCAAAATTTTTAGAGAAAATTTTTCTTCTTTAGATGGAGTTTGGCAGGTCATTTGGAGAAAATTCATAGAAACTATGGTAGTCTATTCTAAAGAGGAAACTCATATTGTTATTGGTTCAATGGAGAAGGAAGTTGAAGTGCAAGAGGGGTAGGACAGAGCTAGTTGGAAACTACCCCCAAAAGTTTGGATTAAAATTAATATTGATGGAGCTTCAAAATGCAATCCGAGTAGAGATGGAATTGGAGTGGTTTGCTGAAATCATGTTGGAACAATGTTCTATTAGGAACTGCAAGGCTTGGTAAGAGCCACAAACAATGAAGCAAAAGCCTTAGCTATCAAATCTGCTTCTATTTGGGCAGTAAAAAAAGGTCACAAGAGTATAATCCCATAATAAGATTCTCAAATAATGGTTGGAGCTCTAGATTGTATGAGGAACTTTGCTTTGAAAACATGGAGGTTGAGGATTCTTGTCACTCAAATTAAGGAATTATGGAGGGAATTAGATGATGTGATTCCAATTTATGTGAGTAGAGATCTAAATAAAGTGGTAGACTTCCTATCTAAGATGGGTACTTGAGAAGTAGGTAGGTGTTCAATGGCACGGTGACATGGCTATTGAGGATGAGATGATTAGGCAGGTTGGTGAGAAAATCCAGTGCTTAGCTAATTTGGATAACCATTCCAGAAATACTATTTAGGATATTTATGCTTCAATGTATATCTTCTTTTATAGTTGTAAACAGGTGAACAGTCATTGTAGAAATATGGTTTAAGAGATTTTGCTCCAATGCAAATCTTCTTTTACTGTTGTAAACATGTGTTTTCTTTGGCTAAGGTTGGGAAAAGTCTCATCCCAACTTGTAAATGGTCTTTGTTTTAATACAAGTTTTTTCAAATTATTTTTCAAAAAATTAAGAGAGGATTTGGGAAATTAAGAGGAGTTAAGAGAAAATTAGAAGAAATTAAGGGATATTTAAGAGGTATTAAGGGGAATTAAGGGAAATTAAGAAGGAATAAAATAAATTTAAGATATATTAAGAGGTATTATGAATAATTTAGGAGAAATTAGGGGAAATTAGAAGGAATTTAGAAAAATGAGGAAAAATTAAGGAATAATTTAGAGGAATTAGAGGAAATTAAGATCTACCTAGGTGTTGTAGGTGAGTTGGAGAGGAGAGGGCAATCCTCCAAGGGAGGTCCCAGGTTCGAATCTCCACCCTACCAAAAAGCTGAATTGGGTACCCAAAATCCAATTGATAATGTTGGTGCAAGCAGGGCTGGGTGCGACCCCCGAGTGACTTTGACGGTGTAGAACCCCCTGTTCATGGTCTCTTAGACCAAGGCAGCCCCGCAAGGGGTTTTTCACTTAAAAAAATAAGAAGAGGAAATTAAGAGGGATTAAGAGGTGTTAAGAAGAATTTAGGAGAGATAAAGAGGAATTAGAGGAAATTAGGAGGGATTAAGAGGTATTAAGAAGACTCTAGGAGAGATAAAGAGGAATTAGAGGAGATTGATGGGAATTAAGAAAAAATTAGGAAAATTAAAAGAGATTAAAGAGACTTGGAATGATTAGAGGAGATTGGAGGAGGGGTAGGATGACAAGGCAATGACTTGGCATTACGTGGCATCTAGGTGGTAGGGGTAGATGAATAAGAAAATCTAGGAAATTCTATGTGGAAGAATGTGCATCCTCCACCATAAATGACCTTGGGTGGAGAGAATCCTCACCCACCCAAGTGTCATAAATGGGCCTAGGGAGAGGAGTCCTAAGGTATGGAAAAGTAATTTTAAATTCCTAAATGCTTTCATGTAAATTTAAAGAAATATTTGAATTTATTATGGATTATGGCTTGAAGTCTTATCTAGAAATTCAAGGAATTTTTTAAATTAATGCAAGTGCCATGTGGAATATAGGAGGATAAGTGGATTTGTGAAGGAGAGTTTACTTGGATTTTAAAGTAATTTCAAATTTTCTTAGAAGTGGAAGGAAAAGTGTAGAAGGGTTAGGGAATTTAATAGTGAGAACTTATAGGGGATTACATAGGGACTGTGGAGGGCTGATTTGGATTTGATTTAGATTTAATAAATTTAATGTGCACTTTCCTTGGGATTTTGCATGGGATTAAAAGAGGGGTTAGGACTTAATTAGGAATATGGGAGGCTAAATGGGGTTATGAAATTTTTTATGGGATTAGGGGGAGGAAAGAGAAATATGTAGGGAAATAGGAAGGATTAGGGGGAATTAAGGAGGGAGTATGGGCAATTTAAAAATATTATGGAAAGTTAAGAAGAACTAGAGGAAATTAAAAAATATTTAAAATAATTAAGAGAGGATTTGAACATAACAAATGATACGGAGAGCTCTGGAAGAGAAAACTAGGGCATCAGTTGGGTATCCGAAGAGATTTCTGGTTATTGTGGATTTGAATACAAGATTGCTGCCTCAGGAGGGCCCAAAGGGGACACCTCTGGATCCTCTTCTAGAGAGATATAGTTCTTTGGAATATTTGTTAAAGGATAAATATCCATCAAATATTGAAGAAGCAAAAAAAATGGCATTAAAAATGCTCTTTACGACTATTGGAAATAGATCAACATCTCAATGAGTTAATGGATGCTTGCCACAATCAGAATCAAGGCCAAAGATTGTCATTGAGCAAAGGATGGTCGAATAAATAGTTTTATATAGATCCAATCATGATTTGATCTATAAATTCATGGGTATTTGCCCTACCTTGAATTTTTTGCATTCCTGTGTTAGTCTCACAATGACACTGAGAGGGGGGATGAATCAGTGTAGCTATTTAAAACTTAAATCTTCAACACTCAAAGACAAAACAATGAAAACATAAAACCAAATAAAGTAAGTATAACAAGAGAACATCACACAACACAAGATATACCGAGGTTCACCGATTTGGCTACATCCCCAAAAATTATTGTTTGGAATCCCATCCAAATCCAACCTTTGCAAAGCACCAACTTTACAATCAATTTACCAGCACCCACTAGAAGGAGCACCAACCCTTGATTTATCTGCACCAACATAAAGGAGCACCAACCCCTCTACCAAGCATCCACTTGATTTTGATATTGATAATAAAATGACATATATGAATGTCTTCACTGAAATTAGAAACTTCTATGGTCTGTAAGCTCAAAATCTAAAACTTTTTATTTCACCTAGTATAACATCCCTCTCTGCATTACTCAGAATTGGAATCTTATCTTCTCAAAAAAACTGATTGTTATCTTAACTCGTTCTGCCAATTGCTAAACGCTTTCTAGGTATTGTGTAACATTTTCTCTGTGAACTCCTCTCACAATTTTAGACAAAATGGATATCATATGAGAAAGTTATGTCCAAAATACTGAAGTGACATTTTTCACCACTCTCCAAAAATCACGGATTTTCACTCTTTATTTTTCTCCACACACACTTCTCTCTTAACAAAATAAAGTCTCCACTTTTCAATAAAATCCCTTGTCACTTAAAAAGCACACACTTGCATTATTTTTTCCTTTTCAATTTTAAAAATATTTTCTTTAATGAAGCTTCTTAAAACAATATAACTTCCTTTTTTATTTTGAGAAGGCATTTCGTCAAACACGTCACATGCAAAGAATTGACACCTTACTCGTTCTCTTACTTCGAAGCCACGTGACACCTCAAGAAAAAAATGAAATATGCTCTATTTTATGCCTTTAAGGTGTAACAACACTGAAAACGGAACTCTGGCAACTCTACAAGGTCGAAATGGCCAACTGAAGGATTTTGCACAAGTGGAACAAATTGACATAAATGTGACCTATACCGTTTTTGCAACAATCATAACTCTCACCTCGTAATTTTATTTTCTCTAAAATTTGAAATGTAGAATATCTGCAATGCTGGCTATATCCAATCTGAATATCTCTATATAAATCTTTATGGTTCACCTATAGCACCTCCATAAAAATTGCTGCTGACACACTTTTTCCAAAAAGAGCGTTTTTGTGACAGTCTTGCAACGCTTGTAACATTCATCTCATTTCTCAATTTTTGTGGAAATTTGGAACACATATTATTGAAGATAATTAAAACCTCCAATTCAAATTTTGCTATCAAATTATTATTGGTTTGCTCGCAGTGCTTCTGACAAAACTACCCTTTTTTGGCTTGTACAACCACTTGCCAAATCATCCGCCAAGATACCAAAAACGTCACCAATCAATCCAAACACTGTGTTGACACCTCCAATGTTGTTCTAGACTATTTCCTGACATTTTGGCATGTTCCAAACTGATCCATCCTATCCAACTATGCCCGTGATGACTTTTGTAATTTTTTGACAACTTCCTGACAATTTTTTCAACTTTTGCAAATTTGCATGAACAACCTGTAACAACTTCATCCAAACATAAAAAATATACTCATAAGCATTGAACATCACTGTACATACTCTGAAAAACCTCTAAAAAATTTTCCACTACATCAACCTATCCATTTGAGTGTGTTGACAACAATGACAATACTGTTGCTGCACCTTGCTCAACAATCTCCTCCTTTGGAATTGTTGGTAACACACGCACAATTTCCTATAACTCTTCTCCCCCTTTGACAACAAGACCAAATGGCTCCTACAAACTCCCCATGATTCCATACACAACATTATTAGGCAAAAATTATTACACTTAGCAAAAATCACAAACATGAGAAAAAAGATAAACAAATACACAAATGCTCCCCCTGAGAATGTGGCCCCAATAGCTAGTCAATTATTGGGAAGTGTGACCAATCCCAATTTCTTGTGAAGGTACTCAAAGACTTCCTTGGGAAATGGTTTTGTGAAGATATCTGCTACTTGCTCTATTTTTGGAACAAAATCCAACTTAACCTCACCTTTCGCAAATTTCTCCTTCAAAAAATGATACTGGATAGCAATATGTTTTGTGCGAGAATGCATAACCAGATTCTTTGAGATGTTAATGGCACTGGTGTTATCACACTTAAATAAAATAGGCTCACTAAAATTAATGCCAAGATCCTTTAGAGTTTTTTTCATCCATAACACCTACGTACAACATGTTATCACTACAATGTATTCTGCCTCTGTTGTGGATAAGGAGGCTGACTCCTGTTTCTTACTGTGCCATGTGACCAACCTGTCTCCAAGATAGAATGCACCTCCATTGGTACTCTTCATGTCATCTACACATCCTGACCAATATGCATCTAAATACACAATAATGGTGAAGTACTTACCTTTAGGATACCATAACCCATACTCCATAGTACCCTTGAAGAACCAAAGAATCCTCTTCACTGCTATCACATGAGTCTCCTTGGGACTATCCTGAAATCATGCTACCATGCATACTCCCTGCAAAATATTTGGTCTGGTAGTTGTCAAGTATAATAAGCTCCCAATCATAGATCTATACATAGTTTTATCAACATGCGAAGATTTTTCGTCCTTGCTCAACTTGCAACCTATCGTCATGGGAGTGCTAACTGGCTTACAATCCTCCATTGTGAAAATTTTCAGCATATCTTTCACATATTTAATTTGAGAAATAAATATGCCCTTCTCCTTTTGATTAACTTGCAATCCAAGAAAATACGAAAGTTCACCAATCATTGACATTTCAAATTCTTTCTACATCTTATTTGTTAAATATTTACACAACTCATCTTTGTTGCTGCCAAATATGATATCATCTATGTATACAACAAGAATAATATGATGATCATTTTCTATTTTGACATATAAATTACTATCCACCATACCTTTCTTGAACCCTTACTGAGTAAGATAATTGTCTAGCCTTGCATACCATGCTCGAGGTGCCTGTTTTAAGCCATATAACACTTTCTTCAACTTGCAAACCAAGTTGGGATCATCACCAAGATGGAAACCATCTGGCTGCTCAATATAAACCTCTTCTTCAAGTTTCCCATTCAAAAATGTTGATTTCACATCCATTTGATAAAATTTGAAATTCTTGTAAATTGCTAAAGCCAAAAACATTCTAATTGCCTCTAGTCTGGCCACAAGTGCAAAGGTTTCCTCAAATTCAATACCTTCAAATTGTACATAGCCTTTGCATACCAATATTGCTTTTTTCCTGACTACCTGTCCATCTTCATTCAATTTGTTTCGAAAGACCCATTTAGTATTGATTACATTTTTATTTGCGGGTCTTGGTACTAACTCCCAAGTCTTGTTTTTCTTGATCTGATCTAATTATTCATTTATTTCCTTTACCCAACTTTCATATTTGCTTGCGTCAACAATATTTTTGGGCTCAATGCTGGATAATAAAGAGTAGTTACTTACTAATCTTCTTCTTGTCTGAACACCAACTGTGGGATCTTCAATTATTTGCTCTCTAGGATGATCTTTCTGTCAGCTGCATGTTTTGAATTTATTGTTTTCTTACACTTTTGAATCATTGTTTGAATCCTCTGAGTCAATTTTTGGTTTCTTTTCTATTTCCTTTTCCTCATCTCATTCAATGACCTCTTCATAAATTGGGTAGTTCTCTTCATAGCTAATTACTCTTTCCCTTCCTTCATCAACTTTAACATCGACACTATCCACAATTTTCCTTAGCCTCTTGTTGTAGTATTTGTAAGCTTTGATTTTTGACAAATAGCCAAGAAAAATACCTTCATCCGCTCTATATTCAAACTTACCAAGGTTTTCTTTAGTTCTTTTAATGTAACACTTGCTGCCAAAAATTTTAAATTATCTTGTTGTTGCCTTTTTACCGAACCACAACTCATAAGCAGTTTTGCTTTTATGCGTCCTCAACATGCACCTATTTTGGATGTATATCATATTATGGACTGCCTCTTTCCAAACTATTTCTACTACTTTGCTCTTAGTCAACATAGTTTGTGCCATTTCCTACATTATCCTATTCTTTCTTTCTACCACACCATTCTCTGAGGTGTCTTGGCTACTGAACACTATTTCCTAATGCCATATTTTTCACAATACTCTATGAAATCCTCTAAAATGAAATCTCCTCCTCTGTCTGACCTTAAAAATTTAATCATTTTTCTTGTTTGATTCTCAACTTGGTTTTTGAAAACCTTGAACATCTCAAAATATTCTAATTTATGCTTCAAAAATAGTACCCATGTCATCCTAGAATAGTCATCTATACACAACATGAAATATTTGTCATTGTTTATGCTTTGCGTTATCTTGGGTCCACATAAATCAGTATGTACTAGTTCCAAAGGTTTGTTTATGTAGTACTCTTTTGTTTTAAATGAGACTCTAGTTTGCTTCCCCTTTTTACATGAAGCACAAATTCTATTTTATGGTTTGCCAATGGTGGGAATATCTCTCACTGCTTTCTTTGAGCTGATTTTCACTAGATTGTCAAAACTGATGTGACTGAGCCTCTTGTGCCACAACCAATTCTCTTATTCCTGTCCAATAAAGAAAGCTCCTTCTAAATTCTTTGAGAGAGTATACAAGTTGCCAGATGTCCTTGATCCAGTTGTTATCAACTTCCCATTGTTTGCCTTTCTGACTTCACAACCTTACTTCTTAAAGATCACTTCATGACCTCTATCACAAATCTGACTTACGCTCAACAAGTTATGCTTCAGAAAAACCACAAACAAGACTTATTTTGACCTGATTTTTTCGTCACTAATCTTAACTGAACCTCTACCAACTATATTAGCTCCATAATTGTTTCCAAACTTTACTGAACCACCTTCATATTGCTGCAACTTCTCAAATTTTTGTTTGTCACCTGTCATATGACTGGAGCATCCACTATCAAGTATCCATGGTGCGGATTTATTTCATGCTTTAAATGTCATTTGTATGATCAAGTATTCCTTTTCTTCCTTAGGTCACTCTTTTTCTTTCCACTCAGGTTTGATTACAATTTTGGGCTCTTGTTTTGCTTTTCTTTTTCAGTAGCTTGTGCATGTTTTTCAAAAAAAATTCTATTTTGTCTTATTCCATTTGGCTGAAACTTTCTTCCCTAAAATTGATTTGATGCAAATATACTTATACAAATTCTTGCAATATACCCAAAATTATGACAGTTATAACATTCTACTGCATAATCCATCAAAGGTGAAAAAGCATTTCTATTGGTAAAATTCCTTGGTCCTACATTATACTTGCAATCTAAATTCGTATGTCCATAACCATTGCATTTAAAACAATAACCAGAAAATAGATGATTGAACTTGGGTGGTGGTCTTTGTCATGTTGTCCTAGAAGCCATAAATCTTCTTCTTCTTTGATGTGTGACATTGTTGAAGCCATCATTGTCAATTCTCCTTTCATGCCTTGAATTATTGCTTTCCTTTGCATGATTTGTTTTTTCTTGATCAACCTATTTCTTCTCTTCATTCTTTGTGGATTCTTCATTTATGGCCTTTGATCCATTTGACAATTCTCCTTCATCAAAACCCAAACCAAATTTGATGCCTATAGTATTTTGGTTATTTATGATCTTATCCAGCTTCATATAACTTTCTTCACGTTTGTGATAACAACTAATTTTTTGATTCATCTCTTCTAACTGCATTCTTAAACCAAAAGTCTCTTCTTCTAGCTTGCTGCAATAATCTATTTTCATGGTTATTTGCACTTTGATATCTTCGAAGATTTTCTTGGATTCTTCTATCTGTACTTTCAAATTTGTTATGATTTCATTTGCATCCTCAAGATTTCTTTAAATTTTCTTATTCTTTTTTCTTTCTATCTTCAATTCATCTAGGGCTGCAATTAGTTCCTCTTCCAAATTCACTTCTGTGTCAATTTTTTCTTCATCACTTTCTTGTTCTTTTTCTGGTTTTTCTTCTTTGAGTGCCATGAAAATAGCTTCACCTATTTTCCTTTTTAGAATCCTCACTGGATCTATCTTCTGATGAACTGCCATTCTTGGAGATGAAACTTTTCTTCTTGAAGTTACCTTTTCTAAAATTTATTTTTTTCTTCCAGTCACTTATATCTTCATGCGATCCTTCATCACTTCTGTTCTTCTCATTAAGTGGAAATTTAGCTACAAAATTCCCAACACCTCCATAGTTGAAACATTTAAATTATAACTTTCCTCTATATTTTTCTTTTCCCCTTTTTAGTTTTCGAATAAATTTTGCTTCCATTTCATCTGATGTCTCTTCTTCCTCGGATTCTTGTTTTGCTTTCATATTTTTATGGGCTTTAAAAGTAGCTTCTCTTTCTGTGGGTTTAGATTTTCTTATTCTCATCTCATATGCAGTCAAATAACCATGCATCTCATCCATACTAAAAGAATTTAGATCTTTAGCTTCTTCTATAGCTGAAATTTTAGAATCAAATCTTTGGGGAAGGGATCTTAATACCTTTTTCATGATGAAAAAATCTTTGATTTCCTTGCCGAGTCCTCTAATAACATTAATGACTTCATTAACTCTTAGCTATATTCTCATTTTAATTCATATTTAATACTTCGAACTGACCTCGATGTATTTGTAACTTGGCCTCCTTGATCTTAACATCTCCTTCATGAATGCTCTTCAGTTTGTCTCATATTTCCTTTACCGTTTTACAACCCATAATCTTTACCATTTCGCTTTCCACTAATCCACAGATGATAGCATTATTTGCTTTTGAGTCATTCTCAAATAGTTTCTTATCGGCAGCATCAATTAGAGAAGTGGGTATTGTGTATCCACTATCTATTGAATTCCAAATGTTGTATCCCAAAGCACAAAGATATGTCTGCATCCTGAGTCTCCAAAATGTGTAATTAGTTCCATCAAACAATGGTGCTTTATTTTATGAGAAGCCTTCACCACCTGCCATTGTGTCACTTCCAAGATCACCCTAGCAAGTTAAGCCTATTCAAGAACCTCACTATGATACCAATTTTTAGTCTCACAATGACACTGAGAGGGGGGTGAATTAGTGTAGCTATTTAAAACTTAAATCTTCAACACTCAAATCCAAAATAATGAAAACATAAAACCAAATAAAGCAAGTATAACAAGAGAACATCACACAACACAAGATGTACAAAGGTTCACCAATTTGGCTACATCCTCAAAAATAACTTTTTGGACTCCCATCCAAATCTAGCCTTTGCAAAGCACCAACTTTACAATCAATTTACCAGCACCCACTGAAAGGAGCACCAACCCCTGATTTATCTGCACCAATAGAAAGGAGCACCAACCCCTCTACAAGCACCCACTTGATTTTGATATTGATAATAAAATGACATATATGAATGTCTTCACTGAAACCATAACCCTCTATGGTCTGTAAGCTCAAAATCTAAAACTTTCTATTTCATCCAGTATAACATCCCTCTCTCTGCATTACTCAGAATTTGAATCTTATCTTCTCAAAAAAACTAATTTTTCGCTTAGCTCGTTCTGCTAATTGCTAAAATATTTCTAGGTATTGTGCAGCACTTTGTCTGCAAACTCCTCTCAAAATTTCAGCCAAAATAGATATCATATGAGAAATTTATGCCCAAAATACTAAAGTGATGTTTTTCACCACTCTCCAAAAATCACGGATTTTCACTCTTTATTTTTCTCCACACACACTTCTCTCTTAACAAAATAAAGTCTCCACTTTTCAATAAAATCCCTTGTAACTTAAAAATCACACACTTGTATTCTTTTTCCCTTTTCAATTTTAAAATATTTTCTTTAATGAAGCTTCTTAAAATAATATAACTTCCTTTTTTTTATTTTGAGAAGGCATTTCGTCCAACACGTCACATGCCAAGAATTGATACCTTACTCGTTCTCTTACTTTGGAACCATGTGACACCTCAAAATAAAACTAAATATGCTATATTTGATGCCTTTAAGGTGTAACAACACTGAAACCAAAACTCTGGTGACTCTGCAAGTTCAAAACAGCCAACTGAAGGATTTTGGACAAGTGGAACAAATTGACATAAATGTGACCTATACCGTTTTTAAAACAATCATAACTCTCACCTCGTAACTCTTTTTTCTCTAAAATTTGAAACATAGAATATTTACAATTCTTACTACATCTAGTCTAAATATCACTAAATAAATGGTTCACCCGTACCACCTCCATGAAAACTACTACTGACACACTTTTTCCAAAAAAAGCATTTTTGTGAGTCTTGAAATGCTTATAACATTCGCCTCGTTTCTCCATTTTGGTCAAAATTTGGAAAAAATGTTCTTGAAGATAAAAAACACCTCCAGTTCAAATTTCACTATCAAATTATTCTTGGTTTTCTCATAGTGCTTTTGACAAAACTACCCTTTTTCGGCCTGTACAACCACTTGCCAAATCATCCACCAAGATACCAGAAACGTCACCGATCAATCCAAACATTGTGCTAACACCTCCAACGCTATTTTGGACTATTTCTTGACATATTGGCATGTTCCAAACTGATCCATCCTATCCAACTGCGCTCGTGATGACTTTTGCAATTTTTTGACAACTTCCTGATGTTTTTTTCAACTTTTGCAAATTTGCATGAACAACCTGTAACAACTTCACCCGAACATCAAAAACATACTCATAAGCATTGAACATCACTGTACATACTCTGAAAAACCTCTAAAAAACCTTTGAACAACTATCCACTACATCAACCTATCCATCTAAGTGTGTTGACAATAATGACAATACTGTCATTGCACCTTGCTCAACATCCTGGGTCCGACAAAACTGGGAGCCTCTTGGTGAGTATTCTTTGTGGTTTATTAGCAATGGATATTTTATTATTTTTTTTTCTTCACTTGCTGATAGAAATAGAGCTTTCAAATCAGAAAAGAGGAATCATGGTCTGGCAATATTATTTATTCAACCTTGGAGAGTGGGATTTGATCCTCAAATTGAACCCACTGATGTCTCAGTTTGGATATGTTTGTATGCACTTCCAATGGATTTTGGGAGTGAGTAGGTATTGGAAATTATTAGTAATTTCCTTGGAAGACATTTGGGTGTTTCCAAAGACACAATAGAAGGAAACACAACTATTTATGCAAGATTATGTGTGGAAATGGATCTTAGCCAGCCTCTATCGATAGAGGTGGAACTTGAACTTGCAGGACTATCTTGGATTCAACAACTAGATTATGAGGCATTTCCCTTCAGATGCATATTTTACCACAAATATGGGTATTTAGCCCGATCTTGTCAAAATAATATGAACATAAAAATGGAGGCTCCTCTAGGAATATCAAATATTCCTAAGGAGGGTAAGTCAACAATCAACAAAGGACAAACCGATATTTCTCAGGGTAAAGAAACACAGGGAGATGTTTTTGAACATCCCAAAATAAGGAGAAGGCAAAAGAAAAAATATGGTAAAGAGCAAACCCAAATCAAGCCCTCCAATAGGTATGAGATATTTAAGACACTAATGGACCAAGAAGAATAACAATTCATGGAAGGAGTGGATGGGAATAATGAAAATAATAAAAGCCATGTTCAAGCTTCTCTTTCATCTCCCCCTATCATAAAGCAGGTAATTGAGTACAGTGAGTTACTGCAGTTAGAGAGTGTAGGGGTATCGATAGTGCATAACCAAGAGTAACCAATAATTAATTATTTCAACATGGGCATAGCAAAAAAGAATAGATAAAGGCCAACTCTAGGGATAACTCATGTGGAAAAGAGATCAAAAAATAGTAGCTCTCAAGGAGTGGGTAGAAAATCAAATAAGGAATTGATAGCAGTTCAAGGAGACAAATTGATAACTGGAGGATCGATGAGGCCAATAGATTTTTACTGCTCTCAAGGTAACCAATGATTTTACAATCATGGAATGTTAGGGGTTTAAAAATTAGAACCCATCAATTTGTTGTTTGAAGACTCTTAGAAAAATGTAAAACATATTTGTTGCTTATCCAAGAGATAAAAATGTCATTGTATCTTATGTGTAAAACAGTTAATAGACTTTGGAGGGGTGGTGGTCATATGTAAGTGGCTGCCCAAGGGGCCTCAGGGGGGATAGTTACTCTTTGGAACTCTCTTGAATGGAATGCAAAAGAACATATAGCTTGTAGGGGTGTTCTCACGTCACATTTTAGAAATAATTTCATAGCTGAACATGTTCTAATCACAAATTTTTATGGGTCTCAAAACCTAGATGGTCAGATGGATCAATGGAAAGTTTTGCATAACATGAGAGTCTCAAGGGAAGATTTAGACTAGATTATTGCTAGGGATTTTAATGCTAAATTATCATCTAGATATCAAGAAGGGGGAACCCCAATTTTTGACCTAGGGGATCGACTTATGATTGTCCAAGTCCAGGAATTACTCTTGGTGGATATTAAATGCCCTGGAACCAACTATACTTGGACTAATAAGAGGAGGGAGCCACATAGCAGGAAGGTGAACTTAGACCATTTTTGGTTTCAAAGGAGGCATTTGTAAAATGGAATATAAAATTTCAGATTTTTGAGGGTTCAGTTTCAGATCACTTTCCCATTTTGTTGGAAGGAGGGATCAAGACAATGCAGCATCACAAACCATTTAAATTTTAAAAAAATTGGTTACAAAAATAGGAACTTCGAAATAAAATTCCACAATGTTGGGAAGAAGGTCATCCAACATATGGTACAACAATGTTTAGATTCCAAAAATAGCTTCATTATGTCAAATATCAACTGAAATAATGGAGGCGAGCTAACAAGAAAAAATTCCAGGTCCAAAGAGCTCCATTGGTGGCTAGATGGGATGAGGTTCAAAAACACTTTAGGGAAGGAACAATTACAGAGCAGCTCAAAGAAGAGGATGATGCATTGTATAAAGCGGTTGAGGACATTGACAAACAAGAGGATACCTACTAGGAACAGAGAGCAAGAACCACTTGGTTATTATAAGGTAATAAAAATACCAAATTTTTCCATTGGACTGCTTGTGCTAGAAGACAGATGAACATGGAATCTCTTCAAGATGAGAATGGACACTCCTTTGATACAATTCCAAGTATGCATTTCCATTCAATGGATTATTTTTCTAAACTATTTAAGTAAATTATGGTGCAATATGAAGAGGCTCAAAAATAAGTTATTGTTGTCATACCCTTTGTTATCTCTAAAGAAGAAAATCATGCCCTACTTAAACCCATTGATAGAGAGGAACTGAAGAATGTAGTCTTTGGAATGAGCACCAAAAAAATACCAGGTCCAGATGGCTTTCCAATTGAGTTTTTTTAGGCCTTCTGGGATAACTTGGAGGAGGATGTAATGGTTGTTATAGAAGAGTCCAAAGGTAGTAAAAGAATGCTTAAAGCATTAAATCATACTTTCATTACCTTAATTTCAAAAGGGGAAGAGGGGGTACATATTTCAGATTATAGACCTATTGCATTATGCAATGTCATATATAAAATAATCACAAAGGTAACAACTGAGTGGCTAAAACCTCTTCTACATAGCATTATCTCCTCGGAGCAAGGGGGTTTTATAGAGGGTAGGTAGATCTTGGATGGTGTGGTTCTATCTCAGGAGGAAATCCATTCAATGCAAACATTTGGTAATAGAGGAATGTTCATAAAATTAGATATGTCAAAGGCTTATGATATGTTGGAGTGGAGCTTCTTGTCAAAGATGATGGCAGCCTTTGGTTTCTCTCAGGATTGGATAGAATGGGTCATGAGTGGTATTTCTACTCTGACATACTTATTGTTAATCAAGAGTCTTCCCTCGCAACCATTTGGAGCTACTTGAGGCATTCATCAATGATATCCTTGCTCTCCCTATCTTTTTCTCATATTGGCTGAAGGATTGGGTAGACTCATATTGAGGAGAAGACAACAAGGTTTCCTAATAGGTATCAATGTGGGTGAGGAAGTTTTGAATCACCTACAGTTTGTGGATAACACAGAATTGATGGGAGTGGCCAGCTTCAGGGAAGCAATAATGATTAGATATACACTTAATGTCTACCTTAGGGCTACAAACCAAGTCATCAATGATAAAAAAATCCAAAGTGGTATTTTTCAATCTTGATCAAAGGCTTCAGGATAGAATTTTAGATATCTTGGAATTCACAAGGACTTATCTCCCAGTGGTATACTTGGGGGTCCCTTTGCATTTTAAAAAACTAAAAATAGATATCTGGAGGAATCTTTTGGATTGTATTAAGTACAAAATTAATCATTGGTCTCACAAATGGTTAAGCTATGGGGGTAGATTAACTTTTTTATAGTCAGTCATTCAGGCCATGCCAATTTATAAATTTTCTATCCTTGCTGCCCCACATACCATATGGAAAGAGTTGGAAAAGATGGCTAGAAAATTTTTATGGGAAGGAGTAAAAGGAGAGAGAAAATGGGCCTTAGTAGGTTGGGAGAAAGTAAGCCAACACAAGGTAAAATGAGGTTTGGGACTGAGAAGATCAAAGTTAAATAATAAAGCTTTGGCTGGAAAGCTTTACCGGAGGTGGATTTCCCAACCAACTTCTTTATTCAGTAGAATATTAACTAGTAAATATTTGGGATAGGTAAACCCAAATGAGGTGGGTCATTTCCCTTTGTATGGTAATGGATCCTTAGTATGGCAAGCTCTCAAGTTAGGATCTCAAGTAGTAAAATATGGATTATTTTGGAAAGTGGGGAGAGGGGAGAAGGCACGATTTTAGACAGATTCATGGGATCAATACCCACCTATCATTTTTGAATTTCTTGTACTGCAACAAATAAAAATAGCCATAGAAACTAGGGGGTGGGTCCAAATTGAAATTTATTTCAACACTATTCAGTTGGGGGATTATAAGTTTGAGCAGTTTAAGAAGTTGGATGAGTGGCCAATTTCAATCCCTCCGAATTTGACACCCATCATGACAAAAATCCTGGCAAAAATATTTCTCATAGGTAGATATGAGGAGGATGAATTAGCTTGGGGTTATGGGAGCCTTGGTGTCTACACAATGAAGGATAGATATGATAAGATCCTTCTAGAGCCTCCTCCTCATAACATATCAGGTTGAGGATTGGAGAAAGATTTGGTAGTCCAAGGGTTTGTCGAAAGTAAACTTTTTTTCCTTGTAGTTCATGCATAATGGAATTCTTAATTTTGATAATATCAGATGTAGGGGAATCATTGGTCCATCTCAATGTGTTTTATGCTACAAGAGTGAGGAAACAGCTGATCACTTGATTTTTGAGTGCCCATTCACATGCCAGATCTGGGAGATATGGTTTTTATATTATAAAATTCAAGTTAATGGTGATTTGAATCGGATTAATATTTGGGAAATATGGAAGAGGGGTAGATTTAAATGTAAAGCTCTTTGTATTGGTTGGGAGCTTGGATTAAACTTCATTTGGTGTCAAGTGTGGTTGGAGAGAAATACCAAATTTTTTAGAGAAACTTTTTCTTCTTTAGATGGAGTTTGGCAGGTCATTTGGAGAAAATTCATAGAAACTGTGGTAGTCTATGCTAAAGAGGAAACTCAGGTTGTTATTGGGGCAATGGAGAAGGAAGTTAAAGTGCAAGAGGGGCAGGATAGAGCTAGTTGGAAACCACCCCCAAAAGTTTGGATTAAAATTAATATTGATGGAGCTTCAAAAGGCAATCCGAGTAGAGATGGAATTGGAGTGGTTTGTCAAAATCATGTTGGAACAGTGCTTTATTAGGAACTGCAAGCCTTGGGAAGAGCCACAAACAATGAAGCAAAAGCCTTAGCTATCAAATCTGCTTCTATTTGGATAGTAAAACAAGGTCACAAGAGGATAATCCTAGAATAAGATTCTCAAATAATGGTTGGAGCTCTAGATTGCATGAGGAACTTTGCTTTGAAAACATGGAGGTTGAGGATTCTTGTCACTCAAATTAAGGAATTATGGAGGGAATTAGATGATGTGATTCCAATTTATGTGAGTAGAGATCTAAATAAAGTGGTAGACTTCCTATCTAAGATGGGTACTGAGAAGGAGGTAGGGGTTCAGTGGCACAGTGACATGGCTATTGAGGATGAGATGATTAGGTAGGTTAGTGAGCAAATCCAGTGCTTAGCTAATTTGGATAACCATTCCAGAAATACTATTTAGGATATTTATGCTTCAATGTATATCTTCTTTTATAGTTGTAAACAGGTGAACAATCATTGTAGAAATATGGTTTAAGAGATTTGGCTCCAATGCAAATCTTCTTTTACTGTTGTAAACATGTGTTTTCTTTGGCTAAGGCTGGGAAAAGTCTCATCCCAACTTGTAAATGATATTTGTTTTAATACAAGTTTTTTCAAATTATTTTTTAAAAAATTAAGAGAGGATTTGGGAAATTAAGAGGAGTTAAGAGAAAATTAGAAGAAATTAAGGGATATTTAAGAGGGATTAAGGGGAATTAAAGGAAATTAATAAGGAATAAAATACATTTAAGAGATATTAAGAGGTATTAAGAATAATTTAGGAGAAATTAGGGGAAATTAGAAGGAATTTAGAAAAATGAGGAAAAATTAAGGAAGAATTTAGAGGATTTAGAGGAAATTAAGAGGGATTAAGAGGTGTTAAGAAGAATTTAGGACAGATAAAGAGGAATTAGAGGAAATTAAGATGGATTAAGATGTATTAAGAAGACTCTAGGAGAGATAAAGAGGAATTACGAGGAATTAGAGGAGATTTAGGGGAATTAAGAAAAAATTAGGAAAATTAAAAGAGATTAAAGAGACTTGGAATGATTAGAGGAATATTGAGAAACTTAAAAATTAAGAAGAATCAGAAGAGGGTTAGATGAATGAAGAGGGGTTAAGGTATAATTAGGAGAAATTAAATGGATTGAGAAGAATTGAAGATAGATTAAAAAAATTTGGAGAGAATTTGGTATATTTAAAAGTGGTTGGAAGAATAACTTTGAGTCATTACAAAAATAAAACTTGTTGGATGTCTATAGGAGGAGAAAATATTCAAGCCCTCTGTCTAAGAATAAATAAACCATTTGTGGACTAATTCATCCATGGTGTTTATAGCTAGCCTAGGGTAGGCACCTATATTTTGAAATAGAATCAAATGGGCTAGGAATACTAAGAATCTAAATATTTTGATCTCCAAGAACCTAACCAATCCTTCATGAATACCATTGGTGACATCAAAAACCATCCTATATTTATTGGGTGTGTTCATCCTTTGATACAACATGTTGATATGGGCTTAAAATAGGTCCTTTTCTCCCCTTAGGAAAAAAATAAATACCAACAATATGGTGGCATCCTTGATGCTATCTTTCAGATATTTGATACTCAAGGAGAATTTTTGTAGTTGATCCCCCTTGGCATCACACTCATCTAGTATAAAGGCTATCTTATCTAGGATGATCTTGTAAGGCTCAATGGAACTCTTGATGTTTACCATAAGCCTCCCCATATCCATCATTAATATTGTCTAAATTAGGTAAGCATGGATGATGACCCTAAATCCTCCATATTGATACTAAATCTCCATATTGATACTACTATTTTAAAGTACTTGTGCACCTCGAGTACCATGTAGTAAGCTAAAGTGTCACTCCAAATCTAGGTCCTAAAGCACTTGAAGGGGCTCTAGTTAAATTATTGCAATTCCCTTTTATTTATTTTTTTAGTCCTTTTTAATAGATTGGGGTCTTCCACCCATTCTACTATATCTCTTAGCAATTTAGGAACTATGGCTTGGGCAACCTGGGTAGTCATATCTTGGCTAAAGGTGGATGGAAAAGCAATCGATGAAGTAAGAAAATGCCCTACTTTAGCATCCAAACTATGGGTGCTAATTTTCATTTTATCTATAGATTTGTGAATGAAATGTAATAAAACCCATGCACAATAAATAAATAATGATGACAGTAAATGAACACCAAAAGCATGTGATGTAACACATTATGATAAAGTAAGAAAATAATGAATTGGGTCCCTTTTGTGTTAATAATGACTTGTTCTCTCAAAATGCAGTTACAATTGCATCCCCTTGAGGGAGTTCTCCATTTTGCTATAATCAATACAATAAATAATTTATAGGATTTTGATTTTACTCTTAGAATGGAACTGGTGCACTTTTGGGATTCTCTCACATCCACAAACCGTCCTGTAGAGGGTTTCTTCATGACCTTTGCATTTAAAATCTCACACTGTTCCTTCTTCACATAAAACTTATATTCTACACACAAGGAAAAAAATAAAGTTAATAGCAAGTGTGGATGTAATGATAACAAAAAATAATAAATAATCGAGATCTGGTAAATGCATGCATGAAACAAAATTTAAGTTGAATTGTAAAGTAAGAGAAATATTAAAATCTATTGAAATAGGAAATAAAAAATCAGATCTAAAATTAGAGGTTGTCTTTGTGTAGGATGGTTTTACCTATAGGCTATCTCTGATTGAGATAACCACTAATCCATAGATCCTTTTCTTGAGGTCGATGCAGGGTCGACTCCAAGTTTGATATGTGGTGTTTTTGATGGATTGGATGCACTATTGCAGTGGCTTGGTGGGTTTGTATTGGTATTCAAAGAAATCTCATGAATTCAAACGAAAGAAGGAAATGCACACCTCTATCTCCTAGATCAGTCCAGTGACATGTCCTTCTTAAGGAATTAAGGTGAATAACACTTTAATTTTCATGAAAGTTGTTTGGATGTCTGGTCAAAATCTGGTAGCACTTTGTTAGAAATATTGAGTTGTCATTGATGTCAAAGGCAAAAATATATTCAAGGATGAAATATTTATATCAAAGGTAGAAATATATTCAATATTGAAATGATGAGTTATCATTAATGTTCATGGCAAATATCTTCAAAGTGATTTTTATATGCTTTAATATTTAAATTAAAATTTAAATATTAAATGTGGGAGGCTTATATTTAAATAAAAGGATTTAAATATAATTTCAATGTATAAATATTTAAATATTATAATGGGCCAACCTCCTTGAGTGCACCATGCAAAAGAAATTGAAATTGAAATATTTAAATGGTGGGCTGACTTCCTTGGGTGCAAATGAAAAGCATATAAATATGAGGCACTAAATCACTTTGGAATAGATCCAATATTCTATTAATCCATCATTATGAGTGTTAGTGGTGTAGAAGAAGGAGGTAGGAGAGGAGCTCAAGTTCGACAACATAGTAGAAGAAGTTTTTAACTAGTTGATCATGCCACTTTGATATCAACCAGGTGGCTAGCCTAGCCAGTTGCCTGGCTCGCACTAGAAGGTTAGAGGGTTGAATCTCTTAGATACATGTTTTGCTATATTTTTTTCTTCAATATAGCATAAATAAGGAGTTAAATATATTTGTGTTCTCCTTTTGTTTCATCCAATGGGATAGCCTAGTCAATTGTCTAGCCCATGTTAGGGCACTACAGTACAAAAGGTTTGCGGATCAAATCTCTTTGGTGCCAGTTTTTATTGTGGTTTTGTTGATTGATATAGTGCAATGAATACATCAAGTATTTGATCATGCTTCTTGGTTTCATTTACCTCTTATCTCAAGCAGTCTCAAGATCATGTTAGGACATTGTGCTTCTAGAGGTTAGTTGATCGAATCTCATCCGTGATTGTGAGATAAGGGTAAAGTTGTTTTTATTAATTTGATATAAGGGAGATATAAGGAGTCTTATGGTTATTATAAGGTTTTTAATTAATTTGATATAAGGGAGATATAAGAAGTCTTGTGGTTATTATAAATTTTTTAATTTGATATAAGGGAGATATAAGGAGTCTTGTGGTTTTTATTATGTTTTATTTTGCAAGTTATTAAAAGGAGATATAAGGAGTTAGTTTATTGCTACTATAAAGTTTTATTTTTCAAATTTGATAAAAGGGAGATATAAGGTGTCATGTTGTGTTTTTAAAGTTCTATTTTTGCAAAAAAATAGAAATAGAGATATAAGAGTCATGTTGTTGTTTTAAAGTTTTATTTTATTTTCCCAAAATAAGATCATTGTTATAAAGATAAATTTGGAAGAGGAAAATCATTTTGTTTAGGTATATTTAGAAAGCACATGTAAAAAGAAGATCATCAATATTGAGGAAGATTTAGAGGGCACATATCTGAAAAAACTAAAGGCTTCAAGGAATAGAGTGAGAGGATTAAGTGCACATATTCACCTAAGCATTCAATTGATAAGGAAGGAAAATTCAGCCATTTCAAGAAGAAGAAAATGTGCACATGATAGTGGAAGAAAAGCAAGGTATGAGCATATCCAAGTCAACACACAAGTAATTTATTCAATTCTAGACTTGAGCTACCTTTATAAATCTAAGATTTGTGGAAGCAACAGACTTAATGAATGTGAAGAACATATTGTCCATTTGAATCTTACTACATTAATGCATATCATCCTCTATATGTTCTTGAAGTTAAAATAATTCTAGTTAGAATATGTCTGAATTGCTTTTAGTAGTGGAAAACAAACTAAAGAAAAGGTGAAGAACATGATGCCATTATCAAGAAGGTTTTGGAGCATATTTGAGTAGGGTTTGTGATCAGGTTTTGGAGTAGATTTGAGTAGGTTTTGTAAGCAGGTTTTGCAGAAGATTTGAGCAAGGTTTGTAAGTAGATTTTGGAGCATATTTGAGTAGGTTTTGTAAGAAAGTTTTGGAGAATATTTGAGAAGGTTTTATAAGAAGGTTTTGGAGCAAATTTGAGAATTTTTTGTGATTAAGTGTTTTAGAAATGGGATTGGTGTCTCCTGTGGATTGGTGTCCATGAACTTGATAGGGGATTAGTGTATTCTATGGATTGGTATCCATAAACTTGAGCAAGAGCATTGGTGTCTCATGTGGATTGGTTTCCATGAACTTGAGCAAGGGGATTGGTGTATCCTATGGATTGGTGTCCATGAACTTGAGCAAGGGGATTGGTTTCTCTTGTGGATTGGTGTCCATGAACTTGAGCAAGGGGATTGGTGTCTCTTGTGGATTTGTGTCCATGAACTTGAGCAAAGGGATTGGTATATCCTATGGATTGGTGTCCACAAACTTGTATAGGGGATTGGTGTCTCCTATTGATTGGTGTCCACAAAATTGTATAGGGAATTGGTGTCTCCTGTGGGTTGGTGCCCACAAAATTTATTGAAGAAATTTGTAAGCAAAAAAATTTCATGGTTTTATTTCGAGAGGGTGTTTCCACGTAAAATATTTGTCTCTAATGTGTGTGGTGATTTATGCATTTTTTAATTATTGCATTGATGTTATTTGAAGTTATTGCTTTGAAAAGAAAAGAGAAATTTTTTATATTATACTCTTCACCCCCTAGTATAAGCTTGTGTTCTTCAATTGGTATCAGAGCGGGTTCCTTCATGAAAGCCTAATAGCTTGAAGAAATATCTTACAAGAACACACATAGCTAGCCTTGAAGGTTTTTCACAAAATAGGGCACCACTGTTTGATGGGACTAACTATGATTTATGGAGCATAAGGATACAAACTTATTTTATGGCACATGGCTATGATATATGGCAATCCATTGAGAATGGGTTCACACCACCTATAAATCCTCCCACAGATAGATATGACAAGAAACTATTTGAAAATAATGTTAGGGCAATGAATGTAATATTAAAAGGGTTATGTGAATTAGAGTTTTTGAAAGTCATGCAATGCACCTCAGTAAAAGAAATATGGGACAAGTTACAAAGAACATATGAAGGAGATAACAAGGTTAAAATGGTAAAACTTCAAACCCACAGGAGGAAGTTTGAAGACTTAAATATGAAATATGAGGAAGATATTACCAAGTATCTACTATGAGTTGATGAGGTTGTCAACACCATTCATGGACTTGGAGAAAATATTGAAGACTCTAAGATTGTTTAGAAAATATTAAGGTCACTTCCCATGAGGTTTGATGCAAATATTTCAGCAATAGAAGAGATGAAGGATCTTAAAACCTTAAGCATGGATGAGCTACATGGAATTATCATAGCTTATGATATGAAGACTAAAAAAGTTTAAACATCCAAACAAGAAGCAACATTTAAAGTTTAAAAGAAGACAAAGAATAAGTAGCCAGAATCAAGTGAAGAATCAAGCAACGAAGAAGCTAACTTTGTGCAAAGGAATAAGAAGGGTCCAATAAAACACAAAGGTATGCATTTTGTGAAATGTTTTAATTGTGGTAACCTTGGTCACTATGCATCTAATTGTCCACAAGCTAGAAGTAGTAGTAGTGAAGAAGAAAAAGAATATAAGAAAAAGAAAGAAAAAAATTTTATCATAAAAATAAAAATAGGTATGGTCAAAACAAGCATGAGAAGAAGAAATTTCAAAGAAAAAAAAAATTATGTTGAAGAAGCAATCAATTCTTCTAAAATCATGATGAAAGTCTCTCAAATAGTGAAAGAGAAGAAATCCTATTTTTAGCCATAGAAGAGAAATAAGATGCTCCTATTTTCAAATACAAAGAAGAAAAAAAAGATTCAAAAAATGAAGAAGAAGCCATGGTTGACATAGAAGAGGAACTTGTTGTTGCTCTTGAAGAGTTTAAGAGGGTTAGAAAAAAATAATTCAAGATTGAAGACTCAAGTACAAGAGTATGAGAAGACAAAGGTAAAGTTGTCACAATAACTCATTGACCTGAAAGTTAAAGTTGAAGAGGTAAAGCAAATTGAATAAGGTATGGTTGAGCAATTAAAGGCAAAAGAGTTGGAATATGAAAATTGGAACATGAGGTTGTCTCTTTAAGGAAGTAAGTGGAATATTCTAATGATAAGCTACACAATTTTGGGAAAAGCACAAAAATCATGGGTGATATTATCAAAACACAGAGATCTTTGACTATGAATACTAGACTTGGTTTTGAAGAAGGTCAAAGAAAATAAAAGGGGGAGTCATGCTCAAAAGGAAAATAGGCATCAAATAAAATGATTAAAGAGGAATATAAGATCTATGCTGATGTGTTGAGAAGTAGAATCATCAATAAGGAAGAAAAAAAGCATCATCATGGTCCAAGGACCATCACATAAACAACAATGAGAGAACCATGTGGTAATATCCTCCAAGGCAATAAGACAAGTTTCAATATTTCTTCCATGGTTATTGTTTCTCATGTAATAAATTTGGTCATAAAGCTATAAATTGTAGGGTCTGTGCTAAGAATAATTTTTTTTTCACCAAGAGGAATTTCAATTTATTTGCACCTCTCATGGACTACAACATCATATACTACAAATGTAATAATTTTGGGCATACAACTAGATGGTTTAGAATAGTGTTTCTTGAACTTTTGAATTCAATCAAAAAAGAGGATGGTCAATATGTTCAAAAGGGTATGTACTCCAAAGTCTGGAGAAATAAAATAGATCAAAAAGAGGAGCATAGTAATTTGGGATTTTCACTCCCACCTCATAATTGAAGTCTCGAGAAAAGTAGGGAGGAAGGGGGCATTGTCAAGTGTCTTATCTTACAGCCCCGAGGAGCCTATGCCATTGATGTCAAAGGGTGAGAATTTTAGTAAGGGGGAGCAGCTAGTTAGGGGGAGCAACTTGTGATCATTTTGCAATAAAGGATAGTTTCATTGTAGGGTTGCCATCAATGACAAAGGAAGAGATTGTTAGAAATAGTGAGTTGTCATTGATGTCAAAGATAGAAATATCTTCAAGGATGAAATATTGATATCAAAGGTAGAAATATCTTCAAGGATGAAATATTGATATCAAAGGTATAAATATATTCAATATTGAAATGATGAGTTGTCATTAATTTTCAAGGTAGATATATTCAAAAGTGATTTTATATGCTTTAATATTTAAATGAAATACTTAAATATTTAAAGTGGGAGGCTTATATTTAAATCAAAGGATTTTAATATAATTTAAATGTTTAAAATTTTAAATATTATAATGGGCCGACCTCCTTGAGTGTACCATGCATAAGGTATTGAAATTCAAATATTTAAATGGTGGGTTGATTTCCTTGGGTGTGAATGACAAGCATATAAATATGAGGCACTAATTCACTTTGGAATAGATGCAAGATTCGATTAATCCATCATGGTGAGTGTGAGTGGTATAGTATAAGGAGGGAGGAGAGGAGTGCAAGTTCAATGATGTAGCAGAAGAAGGTTTTAACTAGTTTATTATACCACTTTTATATCAACTAGGTGGCTAACCCAACCAGTTTCCTGGCTCATGCTAGAATGCTATGGTGCAGAAGGTTAGAGTGTTGAATCTCTTCGATGCTTGTTTTGTTATATTTTATTCTTCAAGATAGCATGATTAAGGAGGTAAATATATTTGTGTGCCCCTTTGGTTTCATCTGCTAGGATAGCCTAGTCGATTGTCTAGCCAATGTTAGGGCACTACAGTACAGAAGGTTTGTAGATCGAATCTCTTTGGTGCCAGTTTTGCTATGGTTTTTTTGATTAACATAGTACAACAAATATATCAAGTATTTCATTGTGCTTCTTGGTTTAATCCACCTCGTTAGCTTAGGTGCTCTCAAGCTCGCATTAGGACGTTGTTCTTCTAGAGGTTAGTTGATCGAATCTCATCCATGACTGTGAGGTAAGGGAATTTTTTTTTTATTAATATTATATAAGGGAGATATAAGGAGTCTTATGGTTATTATAAGGTTTTTAATTAATTTGATATAAGGGAGATATAAGAATTCATGTGGTTATTCTAAAGTTTTTAATTTGATATAAGGGAGATATAAGGAGTCTTGTGGTTTTTATTATATTTTATTTTGCAAGTAATTGAAAGGAGATATAAGGAGTTAGTTTATTGCTACTATAAAGTTTTATTTTGCAAATTTTATAAAAGGGAGATATAAGGTGTCATGTTGTGTTTTTAAAGTTCTGTTTTTGCAAATTATAAAAGGAGATATATAAGAGTCATGTTGTTGTTATAAAGTATTATTTAATTTTCCCAAAATAATATCATTGTTATTAAGGAAAATTTGGAAGAGGAAAATCATTTTGTCAAGGCAAATTTGGAAAGCGCATGAAAAAGGAAGATCATCATTATTGAGGTAGATTTGGAAGGCATAGATTTGAAAAAAATCAAGGCTTCAAAGAATAGAGTAAGAGGAATTAAGTGCACATATTCACCCAAGCATTCTATTGACAAGGAAGGACAATTCAACCATTTAAAGAATAAGAAAAGGTGCACATGATAGTGGAAGAAGAGCAAGGTATGAGCATATCCAAATAAACACACAAGTAAGTTATTCAATGATAGACTTGAGCTACCTTTATAAATGTGAGATTTGTGGAAGCAAAAAACTTAATGAATGTGAAGAACATATTGGCCATTTGAATCTTACTAAATTAGTGCATATCATCCTCTATATGTTCTTTAAGTTAAAATAATTTTGGGTAGAATATGTCTGAATTGCTTTTAGTAGTGGAAAACAAACTAAATAAAAGGTGAAAAAATTGATGCCATTATCAAGTAGGTTTTTGAGCATATTTGAGAAGGATTTGTGAGCAGGTTTTGAAGTAGATTTGAGAAGGGTTTATGAGTAGGTTTTAGAGAAGATTTGAGTAGGTTTTGTAAGTAGGTTTTTGTAGTAGATTTGAGAAGGTTTTGTAAGAAGGTTTTGGAGCAGATTTGAGTAGGTTTTATGAGTAATTATTTGAGCAAGGGGATTGGTGTCTACTATGGATTGGTGTCCATGAACTTAAGAGGGGATTGGCATATCCTATGGATTGGTGTTCATGAAATTGATCAAGGGGATTGGTGTCTCCTATGGATTGGTGTCCACAAACTTGAGCAAGGGGATTGGTGTCTCCTATGGATTAGTTTCCACAAACTTGAGCAAGGGTATTGGTGTCCACAAAATTGTATAGGGGATTGGTGTCTCCTGTGGATTGGTGTACATGAACTTGTATAGGGGATTGGTGTCTCCTATGGGTTGGTGCCCACTAAATTTATTGAAGAAATTTATAAGCAATATTTTATCATGGTTTTCTCCCCAGAGGGTTTTTCCAGGTAAAATATTTGTCTCTCATGTGTGTGATGATTTGTGCATTGTTTCATTATTGCATTGATGTTATTTGAAGTTATTGCTTTGGAAATAAAAGTGATGTTATTTGTGTTCTTCACATTTTGATATTCAAAATTTGAGAGATCTGTATATTTTTTGAAAGAGGGGCAAGCACTATTATATATATTATTCAAAAGGAATATAATAATAGTGCCAACCTATGCATGAAAAAATAAAGGATCAATTTGCATTGAGAAAACAAATGCTTTTCCTTTAAAATATCATGTGAACTAATTGTATCATACTTTTTACCTAATTCAGGATCATGCACACACTAAATTGTGGTGTGAGTTCATGCACGGGTTTAACTGGTGGTTTCAGCTACCATTTATATTCTACTCTTTTTTGGTTATGCTTCTGGCATGACCATCCCAATGTGTGATGACCTTGAATGGTGGTTATCCCTTGGTAGGAAGACCTCTAGAGGTCATCTGTTAGAGGGACAACCAGGGTTACAAAGGGATATATCCCTTGTTTGAGTGGTGAAAACCACTATTTAAGTTCTAAGACTGCACAAAGTGGGTCATATGATCTTTAGGGAGTCTATATAGGTAATCTCTTCAATATGACATATTTTAGGTGTCTATAGATGCCCCTTTTTGGTATGCATTGTGTGAAAGCACAACATGAAGCAAAAATAGATGATCCAGAGTCTAATTAAGGGTTGATGATGTCCATTGTTTTGATAAATGTTAGATGCCCCAATCATGGAAGGAGCATGTGTTTTTGAGCCATTACTTCTGACAAGTTGAAGATCTTGGTTTTAGTAAACCTTTTAACCAAGGGTGGACCTTTGTATAGTCCACAAGGCAATGAATTTATGCATACTAAAAGGGTAATTGAAGAAATTAGTTTTAGTAAACCTTTTAGCCAAAGGTGGACCTTCATCTAGTCCATAAGGTGATGACCTTAGGCATACCAAACAAGTAGTTTCATCTATCTTGTTGTGTTTAGTTGAAATTTTTGCTTGTTATCTACCCCAAGCAAGAAGGGCATGATTGTCTTTGGCAATGATTCTTGAACAAATGCAACTTGCATGATTATGTTTTTTATTTATGAATTTTGTGACATGTGACTATCCCCTTATGCAATAATTTGATGAGGAAATGGAAAAATTATGAAAGCAATGAGTCACTTGACCAAGATAATTTGATTGGATTTTTCTAGGACCATTTCAATAGTTTATAGGGCTCATGTACTCATTACAATCTTGATTTTGACCCATTTATTACTTCTTTTTTGTGAGTGATATTATGGTAATTTACTCTTCCTAATGAATTGCATGTACAACCAATCATCACAATCATTAGTTTTATAGAGTAAATCACTAGACACAATATTCACTCAATAGGAACCTTTGATTGGATGTGATCAAAGTGTTTTCATTCCTTTGGAGCCTTTTGAGTTGATGTGACCAAAGGATTTTAGTACCTTTGGGGCCTTTTTGATGGTATGTGACAAAAGGGAACTAGGTACCTTTGGATCCTTTGTTTTTGACCAAAGGAATTTGGGTACCTTTGGGGCTTTTTTATTGTGACCAAAGGAAATTGAGTATCTTTGGTGATTTTTGATTCATGTGACCAAAGGAATTAAGTGCCTTTTGGGATTTTTTATTATGACCAAAGGAAATTGAGTACCTTTGGAGCATTTTGATTGTGATCAAAGTAAATTGAGTACCTTTGAAGCCTTTTATTGTGAACAAAGGAAATTGAGTACCTTTGGGGCTTTTCATGATGATGTGACCAAAAATCTTAAGTGTGTTTTGGGATTTTTGATTGTGACCAAAGAAAACTGAGTACCTTTGGAGCATTTTTATTCTGACCAAAGAAAAGTGAGTACCTTTGTGGCTTTTTGTGATGATGTGACCAAATGTCTTAAGTGCCTTTGGGGATTTTTGATTGTGACCAAAGGAAATTGAGTACCTTTGGTACCTTTTTATTGATGTGACCAAAGGGATTAAGTGCCTTTGGATATTTTTGATTGTTATCAAAGAAAATTTAGTATCTTTGGAGCCTTTTTATTGATGGTGATTGCGAGGCAAAGGGTGTAACCTATAAAAAAAATATGTACCCTTGTGAACCTAGTAGTTGATGTGTTGGTTGTTGTTTACAAGGCAAAGGGCATAACCTTTGAAAAAAGGATGCAACCTTTTGAAACTAGAAATTAATTGATGATTATTTGATTGAATAGGGGAAAGTGTGATACCTAAAACACCCCCAATGTGGATTGATAGCTTGAATCCCCCTAGTTGGTGTTTATGATGATGCATTTTTTTTAATAGAGCTATTATGTATGCATTGATATAGGTATGTGTTTTGTGATGTACTAAGCACATGCAATGATGGATGCTAGATGTCTACCTAGACATTGTAGTATGTATGCATAGATGAATGCCTAGATGTATGATTTTTATGTTTATACATTAAAACATAATGAGTGAATATAAGATGTAGAACAACCTAAATGTAAGCACCATAGAATGTATAAAAGTTATCAATAAAAATATTAACCTTTTCACAAAGGTCATACATTTAAAAACCAACCATATGTAATATGATGATAATGTATATGATGGATGGATGGCTAGTAATATGCTAGGAGGAAACAACTAGGTTTTCATGAGAGTCAAACACCCTAGTTGACCAGTCAAAAGATGTATACTGACTACACATGACCTTGAAAGATATAAGTCTTCTAGGAATATTCATATCTTCAATATCCCTATGTCTACATGTGATGTTCATTAATGATGCATAAAACTACCCCATTGTGAGGCAGGTTTCATTCAACCCATTGTTTTAATGAGGATAACCTCATGGTCATCATTATCCTAATTTTGGATGCATTTGGACTAGAATACTAGGCAATACAAGCCATAAAAAACTAGGTTATCTACAAGTTGACATTGGTTTTTACAAAATAAGGTTACTAATGTGATAGACAGATCACCATACATAAGACTATTCCATTGACATGCAGGTTTCTTTCAACTCATTACTGTAATGGAGGTCATCCCACAGCTTTTGAATGATAAGGTATTCCAAGGATTCAAGCTCATTACCCCCTCATTTTCTTTTTATTTATTTTATTAGGGATTCTTGCTCATTTTTGATGAGAAGCAAGGGGATTTATTTGCTTTAGTGGTGAAAACCACTTTTTATTTTTATTTTTAGGGATACTTGCTCATTTTTGTGGAGCAAGGGATTTTATTACTTTGGGTAGGGGGGAAGATTGTCATTTTTTCAATTCTAAGAATCCTATACCATGTGCATAATAGGATGAGCAAGGAGAACCTTTCATTTAAGGGGTAAGGACTACTTTGTAGTTTTATCCTTCCTTGTTCAAACTTCAAAAATGAATTTTTTGAATGTGTTTGGGATTTTGAGATATGCAAGGTACTATCAAAGCAAGACCCTACCTTCTAAAATAAATATAGCTTTCTACAAAATTTTAAGGAAAACTAGGAGTTTTTGAATGATCAAAACCCTAGTGAACACCCTATAACAACTTATTGGTTGTGTTGAAAAACACAGTTACCCACAAAGGGGAATGTGGATGATGTGATATGTGAAATGTGAGGGTTTTTCCTATGATCTTTTGCAAACTAAAAGGTATGCATAAAATAGTTAGGGGCCACATAAACATAATTTTTGATGTTTATTTGGTATCTACCCTATCGTACGAGGACCCCTTAATAAGCAAAAGTTCATAAAAAACCACAAATGATGATGATGAATAAAGTTGATTAAGAAGGATGATAAATATATAAGTGTGGTGCCCAATCCTAGTAAATGCAATGAAAGAACATTACTAATGCAAGTGAGCCAATGCAGTGACATGAAATGCTTGATGGAATGCAAAATGAAAATGCAATGTTTTTTTATGTTTTTGCGATTTTCTAATATATTATTTTTTGGTTGATTTTTTTTTATTTGATCAAAGAGATTAAGTGTCTTTGGGGATTTTTGTGAATTGACCAAAGCGCTTAAGTTCCTTTGAATATTTTTGTGAATTTACCAAAGGTCTTAAGTACCTTTGGATCATTTTATTATTTGACCAAAGGGCTTTAGTGCCTTTGGAGATTTTTGTGATTTAACCAAAGGGCTTCAACGCCTTTGGAGATTTTTGTGAAGTGGTTTTTATGTATGAAATACCCATAGGCAGAGGATGTTTAGAGGTTTAGGCTCATAAAAATCCTCAAGAGATGCTAATGTATATGTCCTAGGACCTATCTTCTATGTGATGAGATGTGATGAGAAATGGGCCTAACCAGTTTACCATGAATTTGTCTCACAAGTGTGATGATAAGATGGAGTTTTGCAATTTTATTTAAGCATAAGGTCTCCAATTTTAAAGTCTCTAAGATGAAATTTCATATTATAAGCTCACTTAAGGTGATATTGATAAACATGGAGGTGCTCAAGAGTATTAACATATCATTCATCAAGAAGGGTCAATTGATTAAGGAGAGCTTGTCATATAGTATCATTGTTGATAAACTCTTAGAGTGATATGTGCAACGAAGGAATATCTAATTACAAGGGTATTATGGCCTCAGTGCCATATAGTAGCAAAAAATAAGTTGCCCTAGTGGGTGTCCTAATGCTATTTTTGTAAGACCATAACGTAAGAGGCAGTTGAAAATGCCAATATTTATGATTATCATTGATGGTTTTCTTAAGAATGGCAATAACTATTTTGTTCGATACCTCTGCTTTCCCATTGGATTTTGGATAATAGGGCATATAAAATTTGTGTTGAATGTTATACTTTGCATTCAAAGCTTACACATATTTATTCTTGAATGGAAGCCCATTATTCAAAATAATATTGGATGGAATACCAAAATGACATGATATTATGGAGTATGAATTATAAAATTCTTGGTACAATCATAGTGGTAAGAGGGATTGCTTCCATCCATTTGGTAAAGTAATCTATGACCATGAAGATAAATTTGTGATGACCATAATATGGCGGTAATATTTTCCTAATTAAATAAAAAACCCACTATGAAAAAGGCCATATCAACTGAATCGGTTTCAAATCTTGAGAAGGTACATGCAAAATATTAGAATGATGTTAATATTTCACACATTTTTTTTTTTTGGTAGATAAGATACTATAGCATTAATACCGGGTTTTACAGGTTGACCCAAAACCTTTTACAAAAATTAGCCCAAGGTTGTTGATGAACATATCCTTACTAAGGATCCTATATATGTAAAATCTACATGCCACCAAAGCCATTACATTTGATAAGGCACATAACCTGTTATCAAAAAGAAACTTCCCATACAACATTTTGGGTATACCCCGAGAAAACACACATGCATCATAATTACAAAAAATAAACAGACACGGATCCCTTCCTTGAGACAATGGAGAAACAAAAAGCTGCAGACACACATAGCAGAGTACTAAAAAAAACTCCCACAAGATCTGTATTGATAGTTACTCTTAATAATTCTTTGGTAATTATTTTCTTCCATATATGACATGCTTTGGTACCACATACTATCTTGGCCAATCAGCCTTGGAGAAGTGAACCTGCTGGATAGATTTTGGTGATGGCTATCTGGTGGTCCACGTGGCTTTGGTTCGAAGTATTATATTGTCATTTCTTTCCTTCCTTGTGATTATAAACCAACCTCAAATTACTAAGATTTCTAGGAGCCATGTTATATGACATATGACTATACCCATTAGTCTTTGTGGTATTTCCAAGCAGCATCCATGAAGACTGATAGCTTAGATAATTTTTATTGTGAGTCCAATTCAAAAAAGATAAAGGAATAATCCTAGCCTTCGAACTTACAATGCCTTCCTTGTTGGTAAATTTGACTATCATTCTTGGAATTCTTGTTGAATAAGCTCCTCTACTTCACTCGGGACACTGTGTTCCCAATTGAAAAGTTCATCACCATCGACACCCAAATTTGCTAGCTTATCAAAAAATTTGTTAGCTTCCCAAAAGACATGTTGGGCTTTTCTATCCTGTCTTCCCTGGAAAATGATCCTAGCCTCTTCAACAATTGTTTTAATCCTCCAAGGAGGTGTTTTCCAATTATTGAGGAGATTTATAACATGCATAGAGTCTCCTTCTATGATCAAATTACCTTCTAAGTATTGAGTCATTTGAAGGCCTCTCCACATAGCTCTAGCTTCAACTTCATTGTTCTTCCTTGTTCTCAAATATTCAAAAAATGCAAGCATCATATTCCCATTATGATATCACACAATGCCACCAGTGCCTACTCTACCAATATTGTCCTTAGCTGGTCCATCACAATTAATCTTAAACTAACCCATAGGAGGTGGAGACCACTTAACATTGGCTCTGGGGTTGACTACCCTAGGCAAAGACTCATATAACAAGGTTAAGCTTAAATATTGAGCAATCGTGGTCTCCTATAGATGAGGTTTACAGCTATCAAAAGGGATAAGGTTCACATTCTCATTGGCAAAGGATAGGATCCTAACAATGATAGTTTGATGATCATGGATAGACTCATTAAAGACTTTATGGTTACTTTCTAACCACACCTGCCAAAGATAGTGACTGAGACAAATTTTCCACATGTATCTAATTATTTGGATTGAAAAGGGGTAAGGCCACTGGATGAAAAATTCAAGTACAGTGGTTGGTTTAACCCATGAAATATTGAAGGCCTGAAAAACCCCACTTAGGACAGTCAAGGAAAAAGGGCACTCAAGGAAAATGTGATAAATGGTCTCCCAATTAGCCTTGCATAGATAACAATGATTAGTGATAAAAATACCTTTACGCATCATATTATCAATGGTTAGAATTATTCCTTGGATAACCAACCATGAAAAGACTGCAATTTTTGGAATTAAATTTTTTATCCAAACTAAGTCCTTTTGGAGGACAAAATCCTCGTCATCAAGTAGAAGCTTGTAAGCTGATTTAACAGTGAATTGCCCATTTTTCGTAGGATCCCAGGTCACTTGATCTTCCTTGGGTCTCATGGGGATAAAATGTTGCTCAATAATGTTACAAATATCATTTGATTCCGCTTGAAATCCATGAATTCTTATTTGTTTCCACTTCATTCTACCTCTGTCCTCAACCATATAATCAAAGAATTTTCTGCCAATGAGTTCTTCTGTGGTATCTCTGATTCAGGCTAAATTAGGATATTGCATCAGTGATTCATCCTTAGCCCACCTGTCATTCCAAAAAATTATCCTCTCACCATTGCCTAAAACCCATCTTAAACATTTTTTGATGATTTCCTTACAATTAATAATTGCTTTCCAAAAAGTAGAACCTCTGATTGGAACTGAGTCACTTAGAAATTCCATATTTTGAAGATACTTTCATTTGATGATAGTTGTCTATTCATTTTCTTCACCAAAAATGAGATGCTATGCCTGCTTAGCTAGTAAAGCTAAATTTATATGAGAAATTATCCTCAGACCTAAGCCCCCATTTTGCCTGGGTCTACACATTTTGGTCCATCCTACAAGGTGTATCCTTTTTTTCTCCTCTAATCTAGTCCATAAAAATTCTTTTTGGAGTTTCTCAATTTTTTGGAAAACCTTCATAGGGGTTTTGAAAATGGAGAAGAAATAGACTGGAATGCTCTAAAGAGAGGCCTTGGTGAGGGTCAGCTTTCCTTCTTGAGATAGAAGATGACCTTTCCATCCAACAAGTTTTTTTTGAATTCTTTCAATAACATTGTCCCACATTGACTCTCTCGGAGAACCAATGAAAAGAGGGAGACCAAGATACGAAGTGGGGAGGTTTTCTATATCACATATTAAAATTTTTGCAATCCTTACTTACCTCTGAATGGGGGTGTTCAAGAAATATAACTTTCTTTTACTAAAATTAACTTTCTGACCAATGTCGTCCTCGTAGAGTTGCAGGATGTATTTAATTATTTTGGCCTCAACCACTGATGCCTTAGTCAATATAAGGGTATCATCGATGAATTGTTGGTGAGAAACAGCCCTAGTGAGAGATGTTGCCTTAATTCCTAATATTAGCCTTGAATTGTAAGTATTTTTTATGGTTCTACCTAAATTTTTTGCCACAATGATGAATAACATGGGGCTGATAGGGTCCCCCTACCGAATTACTCTATGACTTTGAAAGTAACCAACAGTTGTTCCATTAACTAGAATCGAGAACCATGCTTTAGAAATACATTCTTTGATCAAATTAACCCATTGGTGGTGAAAACCAAACTTAATGAGGACAACAATTAGAAAGTCCCAATTTAGCCTATCAAATGCTTTGTTCATATCAAGCTTGAGGGAAAAAATAGACCTATTAGTCTTATGAGCAGAGTGCAGATCTTCATGAACTGTGATAACTCCATCCAAGATTGACCTGCCCTGGATAGAGCTTCCCTGGCATATATCTATGATGTGGGGTAGAATATCTCTCATTCTATTTGCAATGGCTTTAGTTAGGATCTTGTAAGAAACATTGTACAGACTGATTGGCCTAAAGTCAGCCATAGATTCAGGGGTTTGCTTCTTAGGAATTAGAGAAATAAAAGTAGTTTTGATACCTTTTGGGATATTATTTCTTGCTTGGAATTCTCTGATAGCAAAAATTACATCCTCACTTATGATGTCCCAAAAATCTTGATAGAAATGAGGGGGAAAGCCGTCGGGTCCCGGGGATTTGTCTAGCTCCATGCTAAACAAGGCTTCCTTAATTTCCTCATCAAAAAATTGAGCTAGAAGCTTAAGATTTATATCCTGATTTATTATGATAGGAATGGATTGCAAGAGAATATATTTGGCCTCCTCATTGCACTGTGATTCGTGACCAAGGATAGAATTGAAATAAGTTACTGCCTCCTTTCTGATTTCTATTAAGTCTTAACTAATAGAACCATCTACTTATTTTAAAAATTTTATCTTGTTATTGCTTCTATTTCTAAGCATGGTGATGTGAAAAGACTTGGAATTTGAATCTCCATATTTCAACCAAAGAGCCCTTGATTTTTTCCTCCAATACATTTCCTCACAGGCCAAAATGTTATGAAACTCTGCTAGTTTTGTTCATTCCTCATGTATAGTAGTTTCATTACCATCACCATGTTGGATCCTCTAATCAATTATATTTAAACTTTCAAAAATCTATTTTTTTTTCAAAGAGGTTCCCAAAGACCTCTTTGTTCCAATTTCGAAGCTTTTCCTTAACAAACTTTAATTTTCTAGGAATTTTAAAAGCTGCACTACCCCTGACAGGCTACTGCCACCACTAACTTAAGTTATCTCTAAAATTGGAATGTTTGATCCACATAGATTAAAATCTGAAAGGTTTCTTGAAGGACATAGAGTTAGGGATCTCCAAAAAAATGGGATTATGATCAGAGGCAATTTTAGGAAGGGCTTGTAGGGTAGAATAGCTGAACAAAGTTGTAGCATCCTTTGATAGAAAAAACCTATTGAGTCTTTATTGAATGATATGACACCCTATCCTCTGATTGCTCTAGGTATAATTTGCTCCTCTAATTTTTACATCCATCAACATGTTGGAGTTCATAAATTCATTGAACTCATCCATGCTCCTGATAGGTGGTCTATTTCCACCCATTTTGTCTAAAGGGTAAATAGGAGTGCTAAAATCCCCAACCATAATCCAAGGGACATTATGGAAGATTTCACTCAGATTTCCTAAGTACTCCCACAGTAGAGCTCTCCCTTGAATTGAATTCAAGGCATAAATATTTGAAAGGATCCACGACCTGTTACTATTTATTTCCTTAAATAAAATACTAAGAACCCTGTCATCTTTATGAAAAATGGTGCCTTCTATTATCCAAGGATCCCACAAAGTCATAAGGCCTCCAGATGCTCCTCTAGATGATTTTAAAACCATATCCCCTTGATTCCAATTTTTTTTGCTATTTGTTTTGACTAAATCTCATCAGTTTTTGTTTTGTACAACATGATAATAGTTGGATTCACTTGATTTCTTATTGCACTGACTTCCCTGTGTTTGGGCAAGTCATTGAGGCCTCTGATATTCTATGAGAGGAACTTCATTTAGATTTTTTGGGATTTCTTCCTCTCCCCCTCCCTTGAGGGGGTTTTCCTAATTTGTTGTCTTCAGAACCCAGAATAAGCTATTGAAACAAGGTTCTCTATTTTCCATTGGCAATGTCATTATCAGTTTTAATTTTTTGATGCTCAGCATTTGATATTCTCCCTCTTATTTTTTCACTGCCAAAATCTATAGGAGACTTCATAGTGCTCCTGGTTTGTTTAGGACTAAACTAAGGGAAGGTAATTTGTTGCAAAACCGTACTGCCATATTCCTTAGTCTAAAGAGTTTCACATATCTCCACCCCTACATCCAAATATTCTCCTTTTTTCTTGTATTACCTTGGTCTGTGGGACGACCCCTCAGTAGGATTCACTTGGCTCCTAGTGATGATGTTAAGGAGATGATATTTTTTATTTTCCAATGCCTTAACTTTCTTTCTAAGTTATTTAGCATTAGGGTTTGGCTTTGGGATGCCCACTGGGCTTGAAGTATTTCCAGCATTGGGGTTTAAGGATCATGACTTGGATGGGGATTCTAGAGATCATGCATTAGGGTTTGGATTTGTGATGCCCACGGGGCTTAGAGTAATTTAAGCATTAGGGTTTAAGGATCCTAAATTGGATGGGGATTTTAGAGAGTCATAAAGGTTAGCCTGAAGATGTTGGGATTCCATGTCTTCTGATAATCCTCCTACTAACATATTGAATAGAATTGAAAATTTATTTGAAACTAGAGGATTGGAACATACCTGAGTATTTTGGTTGCCAATAACCTACTATTTTCCTTTGTCTTGCTGGGACCCTGCATACTCTCTTTTATTTTTTTTGTAGACATATTTTTCCTGATTGAAATCACCTCTGCCAGGGAAACTCCTCAAATTTCCTCTATCTAGCATTCCCTGCTTTTGCTTTTCTCTATTTATTGCCAGATTAAGGAATTGATTGCATATATGTCCTTGATTTTTACATTCTACACATAATGTCGATTTGTTCTCATATTCTACTGGTTGTTTTCTATAGTATTCTCCATACTCTAGCTCCACAAACCTTGGCAACTCATTATTCAAATTAGTATTTATGTAGATTCGTGCATGAGTCATCCTTGTCCTGGCCAAGGTCGCATGGTCAATGGAGATCAGGTCCCCTATAGTTTTGGCTATGCCTTGTAGCCAATATTCATTCAATAACTGGGCAGGTAGACTCGGGAGATGAACCCAAATAGGGTTAATGTTAATATTTTATTTTTCAAGGTCAAAATATTCACCCCATTGTTTGAGAAAAAGGCTCCTTTTACCTAGAAACCAAGGACCTCCTATTAAAATGTGGTTAGCATCCTCCATATTTTTAAAAAATATAATGAAGAACCCTTGAGTTAGAGCTACCAACTCCAAGATTCCTACCAGTTGCCATTTACCCATCGCCCAAGCCCTGATAGTCTCCATGTCCAACCTACCTCCCAAAAACTTGCCTACCAGGGAGAATTCTTCCATTAAAAGAAAAGGGCTCATGGAACTTGTCCGGGCTAAAATTTTATTATTTACTGGAACTAGGGGTAGAAGAGAGAGAACCTCCTTTATTTTTCCTCTAAGAGTCTTAGCAAAATATAGCCACTTCTTGGGCCCCGCATTGTCCTTCGTATATTTTTTGTTGGGGTCAATCTTAGGAGGGTCGGGCCCCGTGTGATACCTGCCTCCAAATATGCCACAGCCTGATCGCCTTCATCTGGATCATCACTTGATCCATGCTTGAGGTTCCCACCCACCCCTTCCATACCTGCTCTACCTCTACCACCTTGGCTAAGATTCATGCCTAGAAAATTCAAACCCTCACTCCCACCGCACTCGCTAAACCTTAGCTCACTCATTCCTCTTGCTGAAGGAGAATGAAGAAAAGACTATTTCATATTCTATTGCTCCATTATTTCATCTACTACTTCAGTAATTTCAATTTCTATTTCACACACTTCTTGACATAAGCACAATAATATTTCTCCATAGTAGGCCAAAAATAGTCCATTCTAAGGATGTTCTTAGCGATAGCCATACCGCTGAAATGGCCATCATAAGTACCATAATGAGTTTGTGAAACTACCCAAGCAAATTTATGGGACTCTAAATAATGAAGGAGAAGAACATCATAGCCTCGATGATACAAGATGTATCCTAGAAAGACATATTTTGTTGGTTTTTTCTTGAATGTTAATTTTACGGCATGCGATAATCCCAATGGGACAGTACGAAGTTTCAAGAAATATTTGAGTTGGATGAACCAATATTGAATTGTTGAGTCTCAACTGAATGAATTTCTTGCTCCTTTTGAGATTCATCCCACATAAATTTTTATTGGGATACAACCTTAAGATGAATCATTGTGTTGTTTTCAAAAGGACTATTTAGGATCAAAAATCCCCAAGAACCATGTTTCAAAAATTTGTGAATTCAAAAGAACCGCTCTTGGTACGGTTCAATCTAAATCATGTGGATAACTTTGTCATATTTGGAAGCCTCACACAATTTTTTTTATTATGAAAGTATTTTGATATGGATGGTTGTAATATCATATGAAGGGTTCTATGAAATTAAGAATCCAAAGGAGCCATAGTATCCAAAAATTATTGGATGAGCGAGGAATTACCTTGATGTTATACCATTCCAATTTAGCTAAGTGCTTATCCATAAGGGCTTTGTAATACTGCAATATTGGACACCTGCATTAATATATCTCCTTGACTTGGTTGATAATGAGCAAGGAATTATCAAATATATTTAACTTCTTGATTCACATGGTGATGTCTACTTGAAGACCCAAAAGAAGGATCTTATATTCAGTATTATTATTGGTACATGGGAAATAAATTTCAAATGATAGGGGTAGAGGATCACCTTGTAGTGTTAAGAACATGATTTCCATGCCACCCCCCTGATCACACTTGGAACCATCAAAGAACAACATCTATAAGCTTTGTTGTTGGGTTATTCTAGTTTAGGCAAGTTAAATAATGCAAAAATTGCATCATTGGACAACTCGATGGTAAGAGGTTGATTGTCTTGAAGGGGAGCCTCTTCTAATTGATCAAAAATTAATTGACCTTTAATAGAATTTTGATCAATGAAATCTAGGTCAAATTTGTTAGAGATAGAGTATATTACATCATTTGGGTTATGTAAATGTACCTTCCTAGCTATAAACTTAGGACATTAGATTAATTTAGGGGTAAGTTATCTAGTTACTTCATGCAATGTAATAAATGCACAAGTGTCAATGTGCAAGTTGTATATGTGCAAGGTTTCCCTTGTACAACTATGTAGAGTGTTGGCCAAGGAACTTATCTTCCTATATAAAAATGAACTCATTATAACAAGCCTATAACAAGCTCATAGTATATTCATAGGTAGTAGCATATTGTTGTATAGATCACCATATATTGGTGATGAGTGCAATGTAGTCCAGTAGATTTATTCAAGGAGTGTCCATTTTCTCCATAGCTAAATTGTATTCATTTTTATTATTTCTATTTATAGCATATTTTAGTCATCTCAAAAATTTACTTTCTTTCATATTATTTTGCATCTTGTGATTGTTATCTTCTATGGCATACTACATCAAAAGCTAATTGTGGTATTAAAGCCATGATAGATCTAGCCATGATATATTGATAGAAAAACCACCATTATTATTGAACTTGAGTTTTTTATCAACCTGATGTGCCTTTGGACTAGCCACTGTCAAAAACTCTCAAAAGAGTCTAGGATTGAAAGAAATGTTAGCTCCAAAAATTATGATATTACATTTGGCTAGAGTATTTCCATAGAGTTGCAAGAAAAACTCATGAAGATAGGACTCAACATTCAATCCACTAGATTGAAAAATCAACTAGTGAAGATCATTTAGGATATTTAGAATTTGTTAACTATTGCCCAAAGTTTATTTTGTTAAAAATAATTAATTCTAAGATTATTGGGACACCTCCTACAATAGAAATCTAGGATATTTCAACTTCATTTCTCGAAGGTCAACATGCCTTCATAGTGTAGAGATTAGTTCCTTGTGCAAGAAAAGAATCTGCATAAGAAGACTCCTGGAGAATAGTCATGGTGAAGTTAGGAGATTGGATATCTCCATTGCTTGATTAAGAACTTAAAAAAATAATAAAATGCCATAGAAGCATTTTTCTAGAATAAAATGCTATAAAAGCCTTGATACTAAAGAAAATGCCACAAAAACCTTGATCCTGAAGAATACTCCAGAAGAGAGTATTTGAATCTAGAAGTAGTAGAATCAGAGATAGAATAATATATCACCACCAACACTTCTAGAAGTAGAAGGTTGAATAAAAAGTCTCAAGGAAGACCAAAAGAAGTTGCAAGATCAAAGAACTTGGAGAGGTCTCAACGAGCATCCAGTAAAAGGCTTGGAGAGCCTTACTGAAGAAATCATCAAAGGAGTTCCGAAGAGAACTCATTAGAGAAATTCACTACAAAATATAGTGAAATATTTGGGACAATTATCACCATATGACAACAATCCCAAAATAAGAATAGTAATTTGGCAAGGACTACCAAATATTAGAAGACCTCAAGACATTCAAAATATTGAGAAGAAGATCTTGCTTGAAGTAAAAATTTTATAAGAAGACTTGAATACATGAGGAGACTGCAAAATTTGAGATATTTGAAGATTACCTCTCATAGCAAGAAGGCACCATTTCGAAGACAAAGACTTCTCCAAATCTACAAAGGAGAATATTGCTTGAAGGATAATATCACCAAAACCTAGGCTTGTAAAAGAAAGTTTGAGACCACTTTTTGGTGAAGAAGAAATTGAGAAGTGAGATCCTAATCAAAGTAGAAACTTGGTGATCTTAGACACCAGGATCCACATCCTCTACATAAGCTACAAAAGAGCTAAAAAATATTTTAAAAAATGTAAGCAACTATTGGTGCTAGTATATTCATTAATTAGATTACTTATCAGATTTATTAAAGCACCTTATGTTGGATTAGAGTTGCAAAAGAGGAAAATTGAATTATAGTCTTCAAAAGTGCAAAAAGGGAAAATTTTATTTTAAGGTTCATTTTCACATTAGCTTTGGATTTTATTAGATTATAAAATTACAACTATCTATCAACTACCAAATATCTACTTTGGAAATAAAAATAAGACTAGTTCCTACAACTTTGTTTGTAGTGAAATTGCAGAATAACTCTTGAAGATTCATTTCAGATTATTCTTTATTATTTTTAGTAAATTGATTAAGTGCACTTATAATTTATTTTAAGAGTTTATTGGAGTGATAATATGAGATTGTTAGTACATTAAAAATTAAATATTAGTGGGTTCATTTGCACTACTATATTACTCTCAAAAAGCTTAGTGTTTGTGTTCTTGATAAGGGCACAAAATCAGATTAACATCAAGTGTCTAAAGACACCATTAGTGCACCAAAATCTGCAAATTTTAGTGGCTAAAGGAAGCCACCAAAAATAGCTCAATACTCAAAGTTTTGGAGAAGAAAATAGCCACAGAAAATCAGCAAGGATTACCTCAAATCAAGACTTGGTGAATATCATATTCAAAGCACTATAAGTGCTATATTGCATCTACAAAAATGGTTATAATTTGGGTTCATAAAAAAAAAAAAGGAGAGTTGCATATTCAGAAGAACATCCCCAAAAATCTACCATAAAATCAAAAAATCAGGAGTGCAAAAAGGTTGAAAAGGGGTATTTTAATATCCCAAAATTATTACATATTGTTGCACCATTCTAAAAAGGCAGATTTTGAGGTTCCAAAAAGGCACATTATACAAGGTTAAAACAACTAGATACTAGTACACTCTACGCATAGTAAAGGAGCTTCTCAAAAGGCTCACATATTCTCCATTTTGGATAGTCAAACCTACAAGCCTTCAAGGGAAAACACAAGGAAAGAACAACGTCATATTTGAGAGAAATATTATCTAAAAATAAGGAAATACATAATAGGTTCAAAAAGACAGAAAAAAATGCATCAAAACTAGTGTGGAAAGGAGGACAAAATCAACATGTTAAAGGTGTAAAGAACAAGTGCTAAATCCAAGGTTTCAAGCTTGGAGAAAAATGTCCACCAATAGGAGCACCAAGATCAGCTATAGAACCACCATTGGGCACTCCATAGAATCAAGGGACATCACAACTAGCACCATCTAACATCCTCATCAAAGAACCTATAAAATAAAGAAGTTGCTTGATCACCAATAAATGTAGTAAGAAAAAGAATAAGCATACAAAAGGGAATATGAGGTATATCATTCATATTAGAGAGTTAAAAAAAAGAGTTACATATAAATTACCACTTGTAACAAACCTCCTAAGGCACCATCTTCATTCATAATGTCCAAGAAACAAAGGATTACTTCAAGTGCTTAGCCAAGGGAAGTTACAAATAATAAATAAGAGGTTACATTCATATGAGTGCCACTTGTCCAAAGTTGGAATATTCTAGGAGTGTACATCTTGGAAGAGGAAGTAAAGCACTCACCAAGAAGACTATAACATATCATACATTACATACATGAGAAAGACAAGTGCTTAGTAACTCCCATCTACTCCTCAAGTACCTAAAAAGTGTAACTGATGTGCCACTTGTCATATTTGCAAAGATACTTGCTCCATTTGAAGGGTTCAATGACCAAGGGATTTTAAAGCATGTAGATCTATTCAAAGCACTTTACATAGCACTGAATTGTAGTGTGGAGGAAAGTGAAATATCATTTAAATCTCTAGTCAAAAGGAGCCAAAAAGTCATAAAATTTGGGTGCCATTCTTCAAGCTCCAAAACCAAGAGAAATCAAAGGCTATCCATTGGTTGAAGAATCCAAGGCAAAATATTTTGGCACTACCGTTATTCATATCTAAATACTGCATTTAAAATTATGAACATCAATGTTGAAAGGTAAGGAATAATTCTCATTATAGTTTTATTTCATTTTTGGGAGTTATAAGGATTATATACTAAGGTTGAAACTTAGAGAAATCAAACAAATTGAAAGCAAAATTAAAAGGGAATTAAGATATCAAATTAATTAAATATTTGCAATATTAAACATTGGATTAATAAGGGTTTCTACTAGAAAAATCAAATTAATAATATTGCAAATATTATTATGTTCTAATTTTCTATATTTGGCAGCTATAAGGGTTACGACACCAAATTAGGTTATTGAAAATTAGAAATACTAAAATCAAATCCTAAGGGATATTAAAAGATGTTATTAAGGTTTTTTATAAGGATAAAAATTTATAATATTCTTATCTCAAAATTTTACAAAAGGGATAAAAAAAATCCAACATTAAAGCTTATTCAAAATTGGAAAAGTGCTTAGTTCAATAGGAGTAATAAGGTGTTAGAAAAGTTGATTTTGATATTTGCAAAACTTTACAAAATCAAGCCAAAATTGAACTACATTTTACAAAAGCACTATATCATATTCCAAAATCACTAGGGAGTCATAAGGCATTCTACAAAAATTGATAATAATAGCATCTACCAAAGATTATCAAGTTTTAAATCCATTGGGAAGATTTTATATTTCTACAAAACCTAAAATTCCATTAGGTATATATATACTCTCATTACTAGGGAGACATAAGGAATTCTACAAACCTAAGTATTAATAAAAGTTTTATCAAATCAAGATTATATACTTCAATTAAGATTTATATGTCCTAAAGTAGGGAATCATAAGGTAGACTACAAAGAAAACCCTATCTCATTTCTTCAGAGTCCATAAAAAATTCTACTTCTTCAAATGGGAAAAGGAATGTCATAGAATGAATGTAAAATTTTCTCCAACAAGAACCAGTTTACAAAGCATGAAAATATGTAGTACATTGACTTAGTATCCAGTCATCATATGACAAGAAATATACAATGGTTTGACTGCCTTGAAGTCATTAAAGACTATAGACTGTAGAGGGGGAAAACTGCCCTACCATGTACGATTCCCAAAACAAGGCTAGATCCATAAAGATATAAATCCTTATGGGATGAAGTATTGGGGATACATTGTTCTCTACACTTGGTGCTGGGGGGAAGGGTTCACCAAGAATGGTTTAAGGATTCACTCCAAGTCCATAGGAATTTTAGGAATGTTTGATGTATGAGATTCAAGAAAAAAACCTAGATTTGGCCTTTCTAGACCTATGCTATCAAAGATAAAAGGACTATGCAGGAATATAGAATGCAAGAATACAAGAGCTAACCCTAGAATAATTCTTTCTTTGAATTCTTTCTAACCCAAGGGTTCTAAACAAAATAATCTTTAAGGGTTCAAGAAGAGATGCACAAACATAATTAACCTTAAGTGCATTGTATATGATGTTTATCTTTCAAGTGCCTAGAAATTAATTAAAAATATTTCTATTAAATCATATATAGGGTTTATATTAGAAATATAAAGCATACAACAAACATTCTAAAAACTAATTAGAACACTTAGCTTATCCATTGATTTATCCTTGCTTATTTTTCTTTATCCAAAGCTATCAATAATTATTTTTCCTGCAAGATAACTTAATAAACACTTGAAAAATATGATTAGTGTTAGGGGTCCTACTTAGGCCATTGTACAATAATGTTTGGAGGCACATCAATAAAGAACCCTAGTTCCTTTTAGTCGACCTTTGAAAATAGAAGCAAAAATTGACCTTTAAAATATGAATAAACATAACAAAATATAACATAAAAAAATAATAAAATAGACTACATAATGCCCTAATATGATCTAAATGTAGTCTATAACATAGATCTAGGGTTTTGGGGTAGCATATTTCTCGTAAATGTGTTCTATGTGAAATCATGCCCCGTATGGAACGATCACGGTATCACATGATGGAATCATGCCCTACAAAGACCCGAGCATGATTTTGCAGAAGCTAGGAGAAAACATAGAAAATGCAAATTGTGTAATAAAAAACATAACTAATATACAAAGTATAAAAGAGTGAAATTAATCTGGAAGTAGTGAAGAAGCAAGCAAAGGGATGGAGACCTCCAAGTACTAGATTCCTCCTTAGGGCTTCAACACTTGTCCACCAAGAGTAGAAACACACAATTCAATGTAGCAAAAAAATATTCAATAGATAACACTTCACACTTGTGAGTTAGCTTGATTGTGGGAGAAGAAGAAGACCTTAAGAAAATATAACTTTAATCAAGAATTGTTATCATGAACTTTCTTGGTGATAAAACTTGCTTGGATGGAAAATTGATTAAAACTTGGTTTGGAAAAGAAGATTTCAAACCCTCCTTATATAGTGGATTTGAAATAATAATGGGTGGAAAAACTAAGCACAAATAACCTTAAAAATATCAACTTTGAAAATTAGAGTTTTCTTAAGAGAAAACCCTAAAATGCAAAATCGTGTTCCATAAAATATGAACCGCGACATCGCACCAGCTAGACGCTTGTACAATTTTAATGCATTTTAGAGGGTCAAACAAAGTCAAAATGGGTCATATAATATACCTTTGGAAATCTCTTTTTGATCCTGGTATAATGGTATAGGATTTAGAAAGAATGAATAAGATTTGATAGGGGAAATTTTGGTTCAAATATGACCCTACTTTTCCAAGGATAAAACAAGGGATCTAAGGAAAATTACTCACCTTAGTGGGTCAATTTTTTGTGACTACACTGACTAAGAATATAATAAAAATTATCCTATACATGGATATGGATGTGTAACACCAAGCAAATAATTTCCAAATATTCTGCTACAAAAAGTATTGTATGTTTCTGGATTAAAATTCAATCACATTTCATAAGAAAGTTAGTAGAAAATAATTATATGATCAATTTTAGATATATGGATGGAATAAATACATGTCTCATCATGAATAAAGGTGAAATAAAAGCAATAGGATCAATCCATGGAAATATATATATCCAAGACTCGATGGAAATCTCACAAGATATTGTGGTGTTTCAAAATGAAGCTAACATATTTTCAAAGGAATAGGTGGAGAAAATGAAGAACCAATGCACCACAAAAGTAAGCTATTTGGAAAAACATTGGTTAGTTTTGTATGGTATAAATTATTGTCTCCATTTAATTGTTAATCTATAACAACTCGTAAACTTGTGAGTAACCCTGCACAGTATATGCCTGTAATCTCCCTTTAATCAGATGAGTCCTTTATATGCTATGGTTTGGGGGGTTTTGTTGTTTCATTTGAGTTCTCATTTATATTCCAAACAACTAATATAATTTACATTATCAAAGACATGATTGAAATGCCTTGAAATCAAAACTACACACTTGCTAGAAATTTACAACAAACATGGGAAATTGTATTAATAAAATAAATTATAAAAATAGGAAAATGAATTAAAATGATAGAAAGCATGTGAAATAAGGGAGGAATACTATTGAGAGTGGGCCCAAGCTTCTAGAAAATTCCACCTGCATTAAGTCATACATCGGATGCTAGTTGAGTTGATCAAAAGACTCAAATGAATTGTATTTGGAATTACAACAAAAATTTACAGAGAAAAACTGGGATCTATTTTTCAAGGGTGACTTGCATATTTATAAGATATGTGATCATGCCCTATTCAATTATAAAACTAAATTGAATTTTTAATTTTGCTGTTACAACAATACATAGGAATAAAAGAGATAAAGCAAAACATTAAACTCAGAATATATTCAATGTATTTTATATCAGAACATAATACATCTGATATTTTTCTCTACCTGATTACATTGATTTTTATGTGATTACTAAAAATATATGACATATGATCATTGGAATTTTCCTTGGTCTGCATCCATCACTAAAATCGTGTTCGCATCCATCACTGAAATAATTATTTTGTTTTGTTGACAACAGGGGTTGTGTTGTAATTTTACGTCAATAGGAATCAGACACCTTATCTATAGAAGATGAAAATTAGGTGCCAAATGAGATTTGGGCACCTAATAGGAATCAAACACCTAAAATTAAAGTACCAAATGGGAATCGGGTGCTCAAAAGTCAAGCACCAAATGAGAATTGAGCACCTGATAGTCAAGCACCAAATGGGAATCAGATGCCTAAACAAGAGTCAAGCGCCTAACTTAGCGCTTCATCACTATTTTGCTATAGATATTTTTACCATAATAAAATAGAAAGTGCTAGGTCTGAATGGTACCTCGACATAGTCATTCTAAAATACTGTAAATCCAATGAATATACACATAATTCACTCAAAAATAAATATTAGACAACCTACGTAATCTAATGTTAAATACATATAAAATTTGCATAAAACATATATTTCTATAAAAATAAATACCGCAACATATATGGAAATTTTGTACAAAAATGAGCATTTTCAGGGCTCATAATCCCCCCATGCTTAAGGATTGGCACTTTACTATGCCACTTTATAATGATAATTACTAGTTTCATTTAAAACTTTCCAATAGACCTTGTTTTTCTCCTTTCTCTACTTGGTTGTGGCCTTGGATTTTTCTTTATCTCTGGGTTTTCAAATTTTTTGTGCCTTAGGGATGCTCATTTTCTATTGCAACTATTTTTGGCACAAACTACACTAAGTTAGCTGATTTGGTCCTGCTCCTTTACCTAGTTGTTCCTTTGTCCAAACTTTCCTCCCTACCACATTCCTCAAGTAGTATCTAGTACAAGTAGAGGCATCCTTCTAGAATTTTGGCTCAACCTGCTTCTAGTATTCATGGTGAGGGGGTAAATTTTCTCCTACTAGCACTATAGATTCATCACCAAATATAATGCTAGATTTATCAACAACCTTGACCTTGGGCAAACTGGTCGAGACTAGCTCAAGTTCAACATCATCTTAAAACTTTGCTTCTTCTACTAGAGGAGATTTTCTTGTTGCTTGAGCTATAGATGGTACATGACCTAGTAGTCCCATATTCATGAAATATACCTTTATATTTGAAGTTTGATCACCTATTGACCCGTAAAAATCCTAGAACTTCACTGGTTAGACAAATTTGATTTTCTTACGAGGAGCCTTGGATGTATTTTTGGCCTATTTCCTAGTTTTCTTGACCACTCTCATAAAGGCTTTCCTATACTCCTTATCTCCCTTGATATTTTCTTTGAGCTATTCAAACTTTTTTTTTCTCATCAAATAACTTCAAAGTATCTACCCATTCTTTATTAGAATTCATGCCTGATTATTTTAGCTATGTAGTCCTTTCTCTGGTCCTAGGTCTTTGTTGAGGTCCCCTTATAGCCTTCCTCTTTGATCTCAACTTCTTGGGCTATCTTGCAGGACCTGTAGGTGTATCTAATATAGAGGATTTCCTCCTACTATTTCAGCTTGATCTTTAGAATTTGGAGACTTTTGAGTCTCTTGTGTCTACTCTATAGGAATTTTCTCAAGTGACCCTTCAGTCACATTTTGTGTAGCAAGTTATTCCTCTACTGAAATCCCTTTATCTACCTAAATATTCTTAGGCTTAGCCCCTACATCTCCTTTTGACTCTTAACCTGCAGAATGAGTGAAATCTTAAGATTTTTCAACCTATTGATTCTCCATTGTAGCTTTGTCTGAAATCTGAGGCTCTTAAGCCTCAATTTCATCTTCCTATATTATGTCTTCCTTTGTAGATTTTGCTAAAATTTGAGGTTCTTCAACCTCAATTTCATTCTCCTGGTTTACCTCTATATATGTAGAGGAAGAATATGTTGGGGACTATCCTATATCAACTTCAGGATCTTTATCTTGCCCCTATTTTGTAGAGTGAGCTAGTGAATGGGGCTATTCAAACTCCATTGCTACATTTGTTTCATTCTTTGCTTCTACATGGGATTTTAGAGAGGATTATTTAGTTGCACTTTATATAATAATTGTAGGTATCCCTACTCAAGAATTAGGGCTTCCCTATGCAAACATATATCTAGTAGAAGACACATATTGGTACCCTACCTCATCTTCCTTACTAGAATTCCTTGCATTTGATCGAAAAGAGCCAAAGGAGGCTATTTTATCCTTAAAATTTGGAGAGGTAGTGGGAACTTCCATAGCCCAGTCAGTTTACACCATTGCATCTAACCTGGATGGATATTCAACCTCAGTTTGGTGGATCTGTAACTATAGCTTCAATATCATATCCTATAGCTAATGGAGGGTTTGATATAGCTCCTGTAATTTCAATGTAGCTATTTTTCTAGACTCCTGAAAAAGAGTCTGCTCCTCCTTATACTTGGCCTCCCAAGTACAAGCCTATTATTTCAATATCTATAGCTACTACTACATATCCTCTATCTATATTTCCTACTAAGGAATACTTCACTTGGATAATTCCTACAATATATGGACTATGAACTCATCCTTATTCAACTTGTTAATCATTACATCATCATTCGATGAGATATAAACCACCATGGATGCCTTTTTCCTCCTACTCCTGGTTATGGTGGAAATTAGCATGTAAGTAGGGCTTGGTAGACCATGCCCTACCTCATTTTAAATTGAGGACCAATAGAGGATGAAGCCTATCCTACATCCTCATCAAATTGAGAAAAAATAGGGGATGAGGCTTTCCCTGTATATCATGTATTTTCCTCAGGCTAGAACGTAGGCATTGTCTTTGTTTTCTCTATCGTCCTATCAACTAATTGGTTAGTCTATTTTGGTTCCACTAATTCTTCCTCTACCTTAATAACTACATTATTTCCTTCAACTTCCTCAACTGTTACATATCTATGTGACTCGACATATCCTACCAAGGCTGAAATTAGGCCATGGTGAGTGAGGGTAGATGTTGTGCTTGCCTGGTACCGACTGGCCTCATCCTTGAGTGCACATGCAAGATAATGGGGGAAATTGATCTTGTTCCAATGCATTATATGTTTGAGAAAACAAAAATGGTTATATTTTAGTTTGGAAAACCTACCCATACATGTAAAGAACCAAACAATCTACTTGAATACCAATCTACAAAATTTGAGGATGTACTACTTTGGCAAACCAGTGCACATCAAGTATTATGTTGGGTACCCAAAGAATAATTATGCATATAATGTGGAGTTGTCCTCATTATACATGCATTATCCTATTTGGGGAAGGCATGTTACCATAGTAATGTACTCTTTGGTGACTGGTATTTCTAGTCCCTACATGTGAACAACTTCGTCCCTCATAGATACTGCAAATTCCTTAATTACTTCTACATCCTGGTTTTTTCTAACTAGATGGTAGTATTCCAACCATATTATGACATTGAATTATGCCTATACATCCTCACTAATTCTTGAACAATTTGTAGGCTCACTTTTTCAATAGATGGTTGGTCAATTTTCCCTCGATGGCAAAGTTCAAAATTTTCTCGGATCTGAATTCATTCTACAACTATTTTCTCACACCCTAGTTTTTCTACAACATTGTTATTTTCTTGCAAATATTTTTGTCAATATATGGTTTTACATCACCTGTGTCTGTGAACACGGGTGCCCTATTATCATATTTAAAAATAATTATAGTTATCTATGTAAGATCTCATTGAAGCGTGTGTCAAATTTTGTGTAGATGATGACCATGAGTGTTTTCCCTAATTAGAGCAATGACATGTGGAAAAATTCCAAGTGGAGAGAAATGGGTGGCTGGTAATTCAATGGGGGATTGTGCCAACACTATTTTATAGAAACATGCACCTATGAAAACAATATATATATAAACAAAAAATTAATCACGTACCTGTATTTTGTTTTTTGCATGTACAATACATAGATTCTCATGGTGCACTATAATTGGTTGCTTTATGGTGACTATATGTATCAAAACAAATAATGATAGGCATATTTCCCATGTGGAAAATTTATCTCCATTTTGACTGGTCCTCGGTTGTAGCATATTTAATACATTTGATAATTTCTACATATTTTCAAGAAAATATTAGACAAACACATCTTCATGAGACGACAAACACCCCTCCCTTGGAAATTGTTCATTGATGACCTTGGAACGTGCATAAATCCCTTATGAAAAATTAAAATAATTTCATCCATGAAGTTTGACTTATAAACATGGGTGAAATGTTGACATGGCTCAAGCCACTTTCCAATGTTGAAGATTATTCATACGAGGCACAAGTGTCCGTGAAAATAGAAAGCATGCACCTCCTTATGTGGAAATTGGGCACCTTCGTTCGAATCAAGGCACACAAGTGCTTGGTAAACAGATAGCAGGTGCCTTTTGTTAGTAATCAAACATCATGTTTAATATGGAAAGCATGCATCTTTTGATAGAAATAGGGTGTCATACTAAAAAATAAAAAATAGAAAGTAGGTGATTTTTTTTGGAAATCGGACACCATACTTAAAAATAGAAAGCACTTTTTTTTTAGCTGTCTAGGAAATTAGATGTTGCTTTCCCAAAAAATGAAATTCAGGCACCATTTCCTTAGAAATATAGGAATCAGGAATCGATCTATCAAAAATGGTACTTGGTCACCTTTTCCTTGACACACTAGGATTCAGGTGCCTTCTACCATACAATAAAAATCAGGTATCGTTTCCTCAAAATATAGGAATCGGGCACCCTCTTTCATAAAAATAGGAGTTGGGCACCTTCTTCTCCAGAAAATAGAAATCTAGTTCCTTCCTCTTTAAAAAATGAAAAGCAGGTGTTCCTCCTTTATTTCAAACTATTTTGATGTGTCCACTAGTGTACGGTTACACTTGATTAGGCCTTCAACATTCTAAATTGAAGAATAGGGATAGAATTAGCATCTGCTATCTGAACCAACATTCAGGTATTTTTCTTCATGAAGACCAAAAACAAACACCTAAACACTTGTTCAAATATGGTTTCCCCTTCAAAGTGGGGATGAGCTACTTATAATGGAATTTAATCTTCTATAAATTTTGGATTGCGAAGTTTCATGGATCCTATGCTTTTTAGGCCTTGGTTTCCCATGCTACCTAACAGTTGCATTCAAGGCACCGTTCTTGCAAAATAGAAATACAACTAAAGAAATAAAAATTGCATAACTTTAAAAGAATAATTATTTTTGGACCATGTGGAAAATATCCACATATTATTGATTTATTTTAAAACTATAATCAACTGGGGTCTCCCCCATTCCTAATTTAGACTTCATCATATAAGTTTCAAAAACATGATATAGATGCAGTCGATGACTATTGACTATTAATGTAATGTTGCTATCATCAATTGTTATGATCCTAACAACACCATTGTTGATGATTTCAATCACTTCATATGGCCCCATCTAGTGTTACATAAGTTTACCTTTCCTTTACTGGAATCAAGAGTCATACAATAATGTCCACTCTCCCACTTTTAACTGATTTGGCCTGGTGTGATGATCATACCACTTGACTCTTTATTTCCTGGATGACCTATGTCCTATGTAGAGCATATCTTAGATATTCATCTAGCTGGTTAAGCTGCTAAATTTGGTCCTTTTGTGCCTCATATAGATTCAAATTTAAATCTACTACATTTCTAAGAGTTTTAATCTCAAATTCTATGGGCATCATAGCATTCTTCTCATATACTAGCTGGAATGGTGTAAAACCAGTAGTAGTTTTCTAGGTGGTTTTGTAAGCCCACACTACTTCTAGTAATATTATGGCCTAGTCCTTCCTATTTTGTTGTACCATATTTGTGATAATGTTCTCCAGTTCATGGTTGGTTACCTCTACTTTCCCATTTGCCTATGGATGGTAAGGAGTGGTTTTGTTATACCTGATTTTATATTGTTGCATGAGTTCTTGAATCAAATTTGAAGTAAATTGATATCCTTGATAAGTTGTGATCTCCCTTGGAACCCCAAATCTAGTGAAAATAGATGAATACAAGAAGTCTACTATAGTATTCTCTTTAGAATCACATAATATCTGCACTTCAATCCACTTGATCACATAGTCAATGTAAACTAAGATATACCTCTTACCTACTGACTGTGGATTAATGGGTCCTATAAATTCCATCTCCCATTTATAAAATTGCTCTATGTGTACATGTGGTTGGAGTGGCATTTCATCTCTAAGATTAGGTCTATCCATCCTCTAACATTGGTCACATTGGCTCACATGCTTGGCTACATATTTGAATAGTGAAGGTCAGTAATAACCATTATGTAATACTTTGAATGTAGTCATTTTCCTGCAAAATGGACACCACAAGGTTCATTATGGTAAGCTTTCAATATTTCTACAATCTCATTATCAGCAACACATCTTATCATAACCTGATCAAGCCCTATTTTAAATAAGCACCCATAAATCCATGAGAAGTCTACACTTTTCTCAATTAAAGTTTATTTTTCATGTGGTGAAAGTGCAAGGGATACTTTACCAGTGGCTAAATAATTAGCCATATCTGCATACCATGGTATTTTTTCATTAAGAGCAAACAAATTTTCATCTATAAATTCATCTTCTATGGCTAAATGATTAGGAGGTATCAATATGAAAAGGAAATTAGCTACCACATTGTCCTTACTTGGTTTTTTCACAATTTTCACATAAAATTCTTGCAAAAGTAACAACCATATGATAATTCTACCACTAATAGGTTTGTTTGTTAGGTATCTGATAGTTGAATGATCATTGTGCACAAAACCTGATAACATATAAAATAGTGGAAAAATTTGTTAAGAGCATGTATTATTGCAAGGAATTCCTTTTCTGTGATGGTATAAATGAACTCAACACCTATGATATGTTTACTGACATAGTAGATGGCATATAAATCATCATCACATTTATATTCTAGAATTAATCCTATCGTATTATTGGATGCATCTGCATATATGTGAAAGGGGATGGTCCAGTTTGGACCCCTCAAAACTAGAGCAAAAGTCAATTTTTATTTCAAATTATTAAAATTCTTGTTCACAATCATTTTTGCAGATAAAATCTATATCTTTTGCTAACAATGTGCTTAGGGATTTAGCAATTTTACATAAACCTCCTATAATAACCAGCTAAGCCAAGGAAGCTCCAGATATCTTTCTAAGTTTTAGGAGTGGGCAGATTTTGGATTACCTCTATCTTCTTTCTATCTACCTTGATCCCATCTCCATAAATGTTATGTCCTAATACTATCCCCTATTGCATTAACATATAACATTTCTTATTGCTTAGGGATATATTGGTTTCCTCACACCATTGAATTTTTCTTTCCAATTTTTTTGTGGCTTCTTAAAAGGTTTTACCATATACAATGAAATCATCCATATATACCTCCATCGTTTCTCCAATAATATCAAATAATATTCTCAAAAATTCCCTTTGAAATGTGGTAGGTGCATTGCACAAACCAAAGGGTAAAACTCAATAAGCGAAGGTTCCTTATGGACAAGTGAATGTGGTATTATCTTGGTCCTCTTCCCCAATCTAAATATGATTATATCCAATGAACCCATCTAGGAAAAAAAAGTATTTATTTCTTGCTAAGGTGTCAAGGACTTGATCTATTAAAGGTAAGGGAAAGTGGTATTTCTTGGTTGCTTTATTTAGTGACCTGTAATCAACATAGACCCTCCACTTCCTATTTTTCTTGGGTACCACCACAAAAGGTGATACCCATTCACTATTTGAGATAGGGTAGATAAACCCAACTATTAGGAGTTTTTGCAATTTTGTTTTAACAATCTCCTTCATAGGTAGATTCATCCTATGTTGTGGTTGTCTTTTCGATTTTATTTCATCTTCTAGATATATTCAATAAGTACAAGTTTCAGGGCTATTCCTCTCATGTCTGCATACTCCCAAGAAAATACACCTTTATATTTGACTAACGTTTCTCTTAGTTTAATCTATTGTTCAGATGTCAACCCATCATTTATGTTTAATACTCTCCTAGGTGCAACTTCTATATTCTAAATATGGTGATATTTTCCTCCCACTAATGGTAACTATGGAGGAGGATAGGAGGGTTCTCCTTAGAAAAAGTTTGATATCACCCTATCCTCATAACTCTCATACTCCAAATCATCAAGTGCCATTATGGATTTAATCATTGATAAACCACTCATGTTCTGGTTTTTATTGTTAGGTTCTCCGAACAATTCTATAGACTGTACAAATGGATGGATAATCATATTTTTCACATTCTGACCATCAAAAATGGTCATTTATCCATTTATGCAACTTATGTAGGTATCATTTGTTGCCATCCAAGGCCTACCTAATATGAGAGGATATCCAACTAACCCAAACTTAGATTTTTGCACTAATAAATATGTTGGGTACTCCCATGCATCCACTATAACAATGATGTCTTTCAGCATTCCCTCAGAGAGCACTGTTGACCTGTCTTCCAATTGAAGGATAGTTTTAATTAGATTTAGATGGGTTAAACTGAGTATTTGCATGGTTTACTTGGGCATGACATTAATGGTAGCCCCCATATCTACTGATGTATTGGATAAAACACAACCCCCAATTTTTACAATTAAAACATAGCTTTCTGGGTCTGAATATTTTTTGTTGTTGATATTTCTTAGCATAATATTAGCTAGTTATCCTACCAAATTTATTATTTGTACTAGTTTTATTACTATTTTTCTTAGACATAACTCTCTTATGGACTTTCTATAGATAGTAATATCCCTGATGGCTTGAAAGAGAGGAATTGTGACTGTGAGGTTCTTCAAACTAGAAAGAATATCAAATTCTGGTTGTATTGGCTTATTGGATTTTTGCAACCTTTTTGAAAACGGTGGAATCCCTTATCTATTATTTATAGTTTTTTATTCTTCTTCTACTTCTTCTATGAGAGGTGATTCCTTTTTTTCTAACTCTATGTTTTTCTCCTCTCCTACTAGAGGAGCTACTTCTACACCTACCTGTCTACCTAACCTTAATTGTATGGGACTACAATATACTTTTATATTATACATGGGGTACATCTCATTCTCCATATGGTATGCTGGCTATGGTTTTTTAATTGGATTAGAAGTAGGTTGTGCCAATAGTTGAGCAGGTCTTAAATTAGGGGGAGCTAGAAGACTTGGCTATAGTGGTATTGGTGCAACATACTTTAGAGTTTAGCTCCAAGCATTCTGATTTCTCCACTATTTTCCAGGCTACTGGTATGGCATCCATGGTAGGGATTTTAAGGATTTACTCCTTGGAGAAATTTATTCCAAGGTTGTTATCCCCACCAACCCATGTTGGGTGGCTGAACTTGATCTTGGTTCTAATAATTTTTTCCCCTATAGGATGGAATTCCTACTAGCATGTTGTTTCCCATAGGAGACTATTACCAGTTTATCCTATTACCCATAAAGTATGTTTCTATTACTTTAGGTTCTTCTCTATATTTTGATAGTTGTGGACACAACTTAGTTTTATGATCATTTTGACACACAACGCATGCTCTAACTTTGTTCTTAGGAAATTCATTTTTAGGGTGCTTTCCCCTACATTTAGAACAAAAATAGGCTAATGTTACCTCATTCTCCTACTTCTTTTTATGAAGAAGAAGGGTGTCCATTTGGAGTGCAACATATGACAAAATATCACTCTTGAGGTCTTCAGGCATATTTTTATATTTCTATTTTAGTGATAGTGGTTGATTATTTGATATTAAAGGGGGTTAAATTACCCTTCCTTATTGAATAGTTCTAGCATAAATGTTGGATATTAGACATTTGGTGTTGATAAATTTCCCCTCCATAAATCATTTTTAATGCATCAATATATTCATTCGTAAGCCCCTTTAAGAAGATACTTCTCAAGGACCTATCTCCTAGTCTTGCATGGGAAGATATTTGCAAATTAAAGCTAAACCTATCCCAATACTCCTCTAATTATTCTCCTTCCTTTTGTGTCATATACAAGACTTCTTCTCTGGAATCCCATGCTCTTCCAAAGTCTTGATACTAATCTATGAGGAGTTTTTCATGTCTTCCTAGGTAGTTATTTATCTGTGTCCTAAACTAATGAACCAGTGTAGGGCTACATCATCAATATTTGAGGGAAACAATTTTAATTTATAAGCATCATTTTTATAGTCTATCGACCTGCATAGAACATCAAACTTGAATAGATACATGTCAAGATATTTTGATTGAAATCCTCTAAATATTGTAAGGTGGGAAGGAGAGATGTTTCATCTTGTGGTCTCCTCTTACCTTTTCCATGGGTAAGTTAAAACTAGTGGATACTTCTTCTACTATTTTAGCCATCTTATCTACTATCAAGGTTTCTACACTTGCTACATTCAGGGTAGCTTTCAAGGCTTCTATCTCATTTATTTTATCCTCTAGAAGGATTACTAAATTAGTGTTTAAAATAGTCCCTTCCTCAACTACTTGCCAACATTTAAGGTTCAATAAATCCTCCTCAGATTGAACTCTTCCTATCTCAGATCCTTATCTAAGGTTTTGTTGTTCTATTTTAGAATGATCCTATGCAAACAATGGATGTTGAATCCAATGCATAGGTGGAGATGATAGTGGAGAGGTTTCAGTATCAGGATCTAACACAGCTGAAACAAAGGCTTTTTGAGAAACAATGTTTGCGTTCATGATAAAAAACCATCCAGTCCTCTAATTCTAGGTGGAATCATACCAAATTTTCAAACGAAGGTTCTGTAGAAAGTAACATAAACTACTTCTAACACACTTTCTTTAGAATAGAAAATTATAGTTGGCTACTCCTCGACAACGGTGTCAAAACATTAGGCAAAATACTGGTTAGTTTTATATGGTATAAATAATTACCTCCACCCAAGTGTTGTAGGTTATTTGGATAGGAGAGGGTAATCCTCCAAGGGAGGTCCCAGGTTTGAATCTCCACCCTACCAAAAATTTGAATTGGATACCCAAAATCTAATTGATAATGTTGGTGCGGGTAGGGTCGATCGCAACTCTCAGGTGACTTTGACGGTGTATAACCCCCTGGTCATGGTATTTTATACCAAGGCAGCCCTGCTAGGGGTTTTTTGCTTAAAAAATAAATAAATCATTATCTCAATTTAATTTTCAACTTGGGATAGCTCGTAAACTTATGAGTAACCCCGCACAATATATGTTTGTAATCTCCATTTAATCAAATAAGTCCCTTATATTCTATGGTTTTGGAGGTGTTTTTGTTTCACTAGAGTTATCATTTATATTCTAAACCACTAATCTAATTTACATTATCAAATACATAACTGAAATTTATTGAAATCAAACCTGCACACTTTCTGAAAATTTACAAAAAACTGGGGAAATTGCAGCATTAAACTAAATTACAAAGAATAGGAAAATAAATTAAAATGATAGAAAGCATGTGAATGAAGGAAGAAATACTATTGAGAGTGGGTCCAATATTCCATTAGATTCCATCCACGTTAAGTCATACACTAGATGCTAGTTGAGTTGATCAGAAGACTCAAATGAATTGTATTTAGAATTACAGTAGAAATTTACAAAGAAAATCTAGGATCTATTTTTCAGGGGTGGCCTGCATATTTATAAGATATGCGGCCATGCCTTGTTACATTTTTAAAGCAAATAAATTTTTTATTTTTTTGTTATAAAAATACACAGGAATAAATAATATAAATCAAAACATTAAACTCAAAATATATTCAACGTATTTTGCATCAGAACTGAATACGTCTAATATTTTGCTCTACTTGATTACATTGATTTTTATGTGATTGCTAAAAAATATATGACATATGGTCATTGAAATTATCCTTGGTTTGCATCCATAATTGAAATTTCATCTACATCCATTGTTTAAATCACCATTCTGTTCTACCAACAATAGGGGTTGTGCTGTAATTTAACGTCAATGGGAATTGGGTGCCTTATCTGTAGAATATGAGAATCAAGCACAAAATAGGAGTCAGGTGCCTAACGAGAATCAGGTGCCTGAAATTCAATAACCAAATAAGAATCAGGTGCTTGATATTCAAATTCCAAAAAAAAATTAGGTGCTTGATAGTCAAGCACCAAACAGGAATCGGGCACCCGATAGTCAAGTACCAAACAAAAATCGGGTGCCTAAACGAGAGTTGAGCGCCTGACTTGGTGATTCATCACTATTTTATTGCAAAATGTTTTACCATCACAAAATAAAAAGTGCTAGGTTTGAATGGGACCTTGACGTAGTCATGCTACAATACTATAAAATCCACTGATTCTACACATAATTCACTCAAAAACAAATATTAGACAACATACGTAATCTAATGTTAAATATATATAATTTGTATAAAACATATATTTCTATTAAAATAAATACTACAATATATATGGAAAATTTGTACAAAAATAAGAATTTTCAAGGCTCATCATAAGCATAGAAGAATCAAAATCAAGAAGATGAGAGGAAAATTACACCATGCTCTACTCAGTCATCAACAATCAGAACCAACTGAAGATACTCACAAAGAGAACAATAAAGGTGTCTAGATAGAAAAAGATGATGAACCTGAACAAGCCAAAGATCATCCAATGGAAGAAGATCGACATTTAAGACTAATGTCTTCAATACCCAAATAATGTAATACAAGGAGGTGTTAGATATAGAGTATATTACATCATTTGGATCATGTAAATGTACCTTACTAGGTACATACTTGGGATATTATATTACTTTAGGGGGGAGTTATCTAGTTACTTCATAGAATGTAATAAATGCACAAGTGTCAATGTGCAAGCTGTATATGTGCAAGGTGTCCCTTGTACAACAAGGTAGAGTATTGGCCAAGGAACCTATCTTTCTTTATAAAAAGGGCCTCATTGTAACAAGCTCACAACATATTCGTAGGTAGTAACATAGTGTTGTGTAGATCACCATATATTGGTGATGGGTGTAATGTAGTCTAGTAGCTTTATTCATGGAGTATATAGTTCCTCCATAGCTACATTGTATTCATTTCTATCATTTCTATTTATATCATATTTAAGTCATATCGCAAATTAACTTTCTTTCATATTATTATGCATCTTGTGATTGTTATATCCCATTACATATTGCATTAAAAGATAACAAAATTCTATCAATAGCATAATCCATTTTGTGGTATGGCTATTATGATACATCTGACACATCATGTATTGTAAAGGATTTTTCTTAGACACAACATATATTGTTTGATTGAGCATGTAATGGTGCAGCTTCTTAGTGGTAAAAACCACTGCTAAGAAAATATTCTCAATGTATGCATACTTGAACTCATAGATCACCAGGGTGCAACTGATGTAATAAACAACATTTTTTTGGGCCAACATGGTCCCTAAAGCAAATTCAATAGTTGCTATATATAGTAAAAATGGTACACTTGGTCGAGGTGGAGCTAAGACTGGTGGGGATTCTAGATACTACTTGATATTGTTATAGACCTTTTGACACTTGTTATCCCAATTGAATGGGACCCCCTTTTATAATAGTTAATTCTTGGGTCAACATTTATCTAAAAGTTGCACTATAAAGCATCGAATAGATGCTACCTTCCCTAATAAGCTTCAGAGCTACTTAATGTTGGTAGGGTGAAGCATTTCCAGTATCACCTTGACTTTGGAAAAATCAACTTTGATGCCTTGTTTTGAGACTATTAAACCCAAGAGTTTCCTAGATGTAACTCCAAATATACACTTCTTGGGGTTAAATCTAAATTTATGCTTGATGAAGTGATTGAAGACCCTCCTAAGAACATCTATGTGCTTGTAATGCAATAGATATTTGGGCAGTAAATCATCTATGTATCCTCTAGTATTTTGTGCATGTAGTCATGAAAGATATATGTCATGGCCCATTGATATGTGGCACCAATATTTTTAAGGCCAAATGGCATGAATTTGTAATAGAATGTCCCCCAAGATGTGGTAAAGGTTTTCTTGGGTCGATCTTTGAAATTGACCCAAATCTAATTGTATCCTAAGAAATCATCCATGAGGGATAACATTTCATGTCCTAGAGTTATGTCAACTAAAGCATCGATCTTAGGAAATGGGAATTCATCCTTAGGAGTAACCTTATTAAGATCCTAAAAATCTATGCATATGCGAATCCTCCCATCGGGTTATATTATGGGTACCATTTTGGAGACCCAATAAGGATAATCGATGGGTTGGATGAATCTTGCATCTAATAATTTTTGAAGTTCATATTTTAATATTAATGCAATCATTGGATGCATTTTTCTAATATTTTTCTTGAATGGTTTAATTTTTGGATTGAGCATACGATTGTGCATGACCAAACTTGGGTCAAGATCCAACATATATTTATAAGAACAAGCAAAGTCTTCTCTTTTTTCCTTCAAGAGAGCTATGATATCGGCTTATTCCTATAGGGACATATTGTGTCCCAACTTGATATTCTTAGGAATTATGGGATTGGTGCCGATATCCACATCAATTGTTTTTTCAATTGATATGTGGGATCCCTCCTCAATATGATGAGGTGTAGGGATAAAATGGATGTCATCAACTAGATTTTTTAAATCAATCATTTCATAAGGTTTGATCTCAGCTTGATAAATATCTTCAACTAGCCCTTGGGAGAAATGAAATGGCTATAAAATCTCTTCATAAGGGAATAACTCTATGGGTGATGGGGGAATTACAATGTGATCAAAATCAATAGCCTCATGGTTAAGGTGCAAAGGTTTTGAAGGGTCACTAGATTTATGTAGTGTGGTTAGATCAATGTAAACCATATTGATGGATGGCGAATGGTTTCCATTTGTAGGTGGAAAGAGCCTATCATATATGGGTGGCCTCAAGTGCACCGATAGTGGCTGAGGTGGGGGTGGAATGAATGGTTGAGGCCTAGGATAAGCTAGGATGACTGTATCTTATGGAAATAGTAGCTATCACAAATGGGCATCTTCTTAGGGAACAAATGAAGATAGAACTCGTCAAGATCATTGAGATGCTCAATAATAGCTTTTGCATCCTTCGAGCTATCTGAAGAAATGGATATTGCATCAAAACTTTGGTAAGAGGAATCACATGTCATCATGATCTTGGGTGGATCCAATACCCTCTTCAAGCTAATCATTCTTAAGATTACTGGCTAAGCTAAAATATTCTTTCTTGTTGGTCTCTTATTTTGTAGCAGAGATCCAACTACTTATGTGCTCTTGATTAGGGTACGAAAGAGATTTTGCATGAACCTGCTCACTGATATACCACATGTGGATAGGGTCTAGATATGCCATTTTTGTCTCTTCATCAAACTATTTTGATGCCTCGTTAGAAGAGTCATAAGTCTCAACTGAAACAATTGTAATGGGAAGATGATCTCCTAGGAGATGAAAATAGTCTGGATTGGCATAAACATTCTCATCAATATCATCCTCAAAACCTATGGAAAGGTGTTGGAGAGAATTTGAAAGGAGTTCATCTCACATACGTACAAAATACCCTAAGCCAAATTTATTTATATGGAGATGATATTGTGGTTGGTAAGGTGTTCAAAGACCCTGTTCATACCGACAAAGACAATTCCTATGCCAATGGTAGTGATGAAAGTATTGTAGGGAAATTTATAGGTTAGATAGATAAGTGGCATTCCCTAAAAATGGCTCATCATCATCTGCCACCATGGATGACAAATTTGTGAAATCATCAAGACCCCCATAAATAAAGTTTATCTATTTTAAGGGAACCCTCAAGGGTACAATGGTACCAATGGGTAATGAGGCATGTGAGGCCTACCCATATCCTACATGAACTCAATAAGTGGAGTGAATATGACATTCTACACCAGATACTCAACAAGTCCAGGATTGGCTAAATGAACTGTGACCTGTGGTGGGATGGATGATGATGACAGGGGTGTGGCTTGGACTAACTCAACCATAGTAGTAAATTATTCTTCTACATCCATAGGAGTTGGAGCATATTCTGCTAGTATGGTGGAAATGGAGGGAGGAATATTCTCGATTGGCTCCTTCAACTTTTTCTCACTCAGAGGATCTGAGGAGGAAGAAGGGATATCAAGAGAAACTAATGGTAATTGTGGATATGGAGATGGCATGGTGGCTAACCATGGTTCTAGATCTGGACTCTTGATGGGATCATTAGTACTGATGTCAAGATGTGTGGATGGCAAGATAGACTCTTGCAGGTGGTGCACCACATTACAATACTTGAAGAGCTCTAGATCAACATGAACCACATGAACTTGTCCTTCATGTATGTATTTGAGACACTTATGTAAAATGGATGGTACACATTTCATATCCCTCATCTAAGGTCTTCTAAGTAATATATTATACTGCATTGCACCCTCTAAGACATGGCACAATGTAGGAATAGTCTTTAGCCCAACCTAAATAGGAAGGACTATTGTGCCAACTATGGAGCATAAAATGTCATTGAATTCTCAGAGGGTGAATATGGATGCTATGATATGCAAGGTTGTAAGGTTAAGGTGCTCTAGTGCATTAGTTATTATGATGTTTATTGAGGAACCTGTGTCGATCAAAACCCGTTTGTAGTAAATTTGATTCACACTAGCAATGATATGTAGTGGAGGATCGGGCCTAGTAGTGGGGATTGCCTTGATTTCATGATCATGAAATGTAATGACAAGCTCTCTACAATGTTTAATTTGCCCCACAAAATTTATAAATGATTTAGGCTCCTAGGGTTGCAATTCAACTAATTTTAGAATATCTATGAGAGCTTATCTGTGTGATTGCAATTTTTGTATTAGCTCATACATGGAAAGTCTAGCCAATGCCATCCATAGACTTTAAGTAAGTCTAATTATAATTATCACCATCGGGTGAGGTGGAGGACCTTGGACAGGTTTTGTTTGTGGTAAAGGTTGTGACGTAGAAGGAATATTTATTGGCGCTACAGGTGGTGTAGCCTAATTTGGATACCTCTTATTTTGTGTCACAATATTAATCATCCCTACAAACCCCTAATTGGGTGGGGTGGTATGGATTTTATTTACCTATCAAATTTGATCTATCGACACCTCATGTGTAGGTAGTGGAATCTTAAATATGTCCATCTGTTGGTTGTTGGTTGCAAGAGGATTGTTGATTTGAAGTTCATTCTTGTTGAGCATATCCTGTACTTTACTCTTAAATGTGATACATGATTAAATATCATGACCATTTAATTGATGATAAGGATAGTATTTTTCCTCTCAATACCACTTAGTTTTGGGCTTATTAAGATTTGAGGGGTGGATCTCTAGCAAGTTGATAGCCTTGGCCTCACATAATCAATTGAAAAGTGATGTTAAAGACTCAAACAATGGTGTATAATTATGAGCTTGATGGAATTGTTTCCTTTACCCCTAATTCTATTGATGTTTATTATATTGTGTAGGAGGTTCTGGTGATGAGTTTCATTATTGTCATCATTTAATTTTCAATATTTGTCAAATCTAGGGCGGTGTCCAAGGTTATCTACGATAGAAGGTTTTGACAAGTTATAGTTCAAGAAACTAGTTCACAAGATTTATTTGGTGAAATAGATGTTTTTTTAGCCTTTTTAATGTCACACTAAACCTAAATTGCAAAATTGAAGCTAATTTAACTTACATAATTGGAATTGTAGAATTTAACTTTAAGCTACATTTGCAAAAATTGACAAATTATAAAATTGAAAATTTCTGAAATAAAAACTATTTTACGCTTGCTAAATTTAAACCAACCAAGTTAAAAATTGCTAAATTTGAAGTTGTTGAAATGAAATTGCTAAAACAAGAAAAATGTTAAAAACTAAAAAGTTGGTGGAAAACTGTCAAAAAGTTGCTAAAGTTGAAAAAATGAGAAATGTAAATAATAAATACATACAAAAATATAGTTCAGCTATTTTCACATTCAATCTCACACATTACACTTAAATCACACTAAAAAATATGCTAGAAACAAAGAAAACTATAGTTACAATATTTTAGAAAGAAATGGGACAAAAACTGCTAAAAATAGAAATTTAACAGAAAACCTGAAAAACTATTTCTTCATCCAACCCTGAGAGTGGGCCCTTGATCATTGATCCAAAATAATTTAATTTCACATCAAAGCCTAAATCCTAAATGCTCTCACACTCATGAATTCACACATTTTGAATAAAAACTACACTTTATTTGAAAACTAGCTATTACAAAAGTGACTGTTACAATTCAAACTTGTTGACTGTTGACATCTATTATAAATACTTCCTAATTACTCATTATTATATTATATGTGGTTATGTGGAGGAATTTATACTAAGTCCTCCACACTCCAACATAGGTGGAAAATTACAAAATAAAATATCCTATGTTGTTGCTTCTTGATTTGTTGCTTGGATGCAACTGACTTAGTCCTGATTTAGAACATAATCCAATTATGTGCTTATCCTTGATTTGAACTTGATGGAAAATACGAAAAAAATATAGTAATACCATTAGCCACATCTTACCATGTGTCAACTTACTCAATCTTCCCTACAAATATGCCAAAAAGTTGTTTTTAGAAGATGTTGCAGTTTTATTGACTTTTTCTAGCTTTTGGATAGTAAGCTAAAAATGCAATATTTTCTCCTTTGTGCATGTTTATTCTATTGGGGGATGCTTGGGCATGATTTTAGGAATGTGTGTGCAAGATTTCTCCTTTCTAAATTTTTATTTGCACATGTCAAAAAGGTCAACTGACTGTTGTTTTTGTGTAGGAAAAACTACAGTTTTCTTGTTGCAACAGGTTGCATACTTGTCAAAAGTTGTTGGCACCAATTAGATCACATGGGGATGCATCCAAGTGGATAAAAGGTCTTATTTGGTCTTCGTGAACACATTCCAACCATTTTTTCTTACATTTTTTTTATTTTTTCAATGCTCCCTTTAAATATGCTAGTTGGCTGGAATTTGTATGTTGCACAAAATCTATCAATGCCCTGTTTTATAGCAGAGACTGTTTTGGTACCAAATCAAATTGACAACTTGGTTTTAAGGTGGAATTAGACTTAAAATATTCTTGAGTTAGATATAAACCATAACGTGCTTATTTTATTTATTTATCTATGCTATTTTTACCAACAAAAATCATGCAAAAACAGTCATAAAATGTTGAAAACAATAAAAAATAGGGGTACAATGTTCTACACATTAAATCATGCAAAAAATAATAAATAATGTATTCTAATCACACATTTGACTTAAAATAATATTATAACTGATTTTTATGGTAGTATTTTAATGTTAAAAATATAACAAAAATGAGGTATTTTGGGGCCTCATCATCCCCCCCAACTTGACTTGATGAATGCCCTCACGAATTTTAGCAAAATTTGAACCAAATGTTAAAATCTTTTTTTTTCTCTTTTTTTCATCATTGGATGGTGCAGGGGGTGTTATTTCTTGTGTTGTAGCAATTTTTGTTTTTTTTGCAATTTCTACAATATTTGTAATTTCTACAGTTTGTTTCTTTTTTAATAGAACTTGGAAAATTTTGATTTTTATCTATCTAAAGTGGTGTCCTTGTAATAAGGTAAGTTTGTACTACAAGTTTTTCTTTTAGACATTCTAGAGCTTTTTCTATAAGTTCAAGTGCTTTTTGCAAATTTGGGTTGTTTTCTAGTCATTCTAGAGCTGCTCCAAAATGAGTTTGTTCAACTACAGAATGTTGAATTTTTTTTTTTAACATTTGCTACAAATTCTGTTGTTGGCTCATCTCTAGGGTATGTGAGCCTTCCATGACATCTACAATCCCATTACCATCCCTCTATTCAGGTGTTATTTTTTCCTACTGCTGAACCAACAGACATGGTGGAAAAAAAAAATGCTAGGCTCTTGATCTGAGGTAGTTTCTCCTAGTCCAGGAGATAATATTGGAATGTACTCAGGTGTTGCCTCCTTTGGAACCTACCCTACCAATTTTAGCAATATTTCTAATAATTTATATGCCAAAATCAATAATTTATAGGCATTTTTTTCTAATTGTGCTAGTTTTATTTTAAATTCTTGTATTTCCTACAACATTTTGATCAATGTACTCATTATTTTCTTTAATTGTTGCTTCTATCAAGTTTCTCTTTTTTCTTGATCTGAATGGTGTAGGAGATGTTTTTTCAGTGGCTACAGTTGTGTCCTGCTGAATCCTCCTTAAACTGCTTCTTAGAAGGGTGAAGGTGGTTGTGTGTATATATTAGACTCTATTTTCTCTGCCTCAACCAACTTCTTTGCAATAGATTTACCTTTCAGCCTTGTGGATCTCCTTAACTACTGTGTACTTGTCTTTTTACTAGTTTACCTTGTTCTTGCAGTTTTTCTTCTTGTAGATCTCATTGTAAAGATAGAATCAATTTCCTTTTCTTTTGATGAATCTACTATTTTAGACTATGCAAATATGTTTATTTAAACAAAAAATTTAGTATGTTTCACTAATGCAGATGTTTCTAACTGTACAAATATTTCTATTTATGCAGATGTGAGTAGCAATTTCATATACTTGGTTGTTCAGAAAGGTTGCCTTTATATTTACTCTTTCTCTATGGCCTAGTTCTAGTAGTTGGTTGAAAAAAGTGCACCAACATTCATTGCTCTCCTAATACATTTTTTTCAACTTTATTGGTTTTTTTGGTAAGGCCACTACACTCAAGAACAGAATGTACTTCAATTGTGCACACACCAGAAATTCCTAATACGGTCACCCTTCCTAGTTATATTTCAATTGGTTTTACCTTTTTTTTTTTTCAAAACTTTGAAAATATGAGCATACTAGAAAAAATAGCAAACGTAAGTTCAACTACGCACCAACTGGGACTCCCCAAGATGGTCATCCTTCCCAGGTCTATTCCAACTAGTTTTACTTAATTTTTTTTTAAACTTCAAAAATATGAGCATAATGAAAAATGGAAAACATAATTTCAACTGTACACCAACCAAGACTTCTCAGGATGGGCACCCTTCCCAGTTCTAATCTAGCTGGTATTGCTTAAAACTCAAGAATATGAGCATAATGAAAAAAATAGCAAATGTAAAGTTCAAATGGCATCAACTAGGACTTCCCATGATGGAACCCTTCCTAGTTTTAATCTAGTTGGTATTGCTTAAATTTTTCAAAACTCGATAATACAAGCACAATGGCAAAATGACAAATGCAGAGCACATGTTTTTTTTCAAATACGCATCCCGTGCATTTTTGAATTTTTGTGGCCTACATATTTTAAATTTATGTGTGCCATATTTTTAAATTTACACATACCCTACACATTCTTTATGCACGCTACTCATTTTTTCAAACTATTTTAGAATATACCTTCTTTATGGTTGTCATGTGTTTTTCTAGAAATTTGTGTCTGAGTTCTTGGTGATAGTGTGAGGTGCATTGATGAGCACCGAAAATGCTCATATTTATACATGGATTTCTAACATATTATGCGGCATTATTATTATAGAATGTATGTTTTATGTAAGTTATATATATATATAATAGTAAATTATGTATATTATCTAATATTTGTTTTTAAGTGAATTGTGTGCAGATTTAGTGGTTTTTACGATATTTTAGCATGTTTATGTCAAGGTCCCACTTGGACCTGGCACTTTCAATTTGATGAAGGCAAAACATCTACAATACACTAGTATGAAGCACTAAGTCGGGTTCCTAATTCCATTTGAAGTGTCTGACTCACATTTGATGCTTAACTAATGGGTGCCTACTTCCCATTATGGCACCTACTTCCCATTTTGGTAACTATTTCCTGTTGACACAGAATTACAGCTTGAATTTCATTGACGTAAAATTACAACACGAATCCTGTTGTTGACAGAATAGAACAAATATTTCAATTATGGATGTAAATGATATTTCAGTAAATATGAATATGAAGGACAATATCAAAGACCATGTGTTATCTATTTTTTAGCAATACGTAAATAACAATGTATTCTGTTATGATAAAAATAGAATACGTTAAATCAATCTGAAATTAAATATTTTTACTATCTCTCCATTATTCATGTGTGTTGTAACCAGAAAATTAGGAATTGATTTGCTCTCAATTGTAACAGGGCATGACTGCATATCTTAAAAATATGCAAACCACCCCTAATAAAGATATCCTGGATGTGAGAATAATTTTGTAAATTTTTGAAGCTACAATATATTCATTTGAGTGTTTTTATTAATCTCAATCTAGCATCCAATGAATTAATTGATCGAGCGGAAGACTACTAGAGCTTGGGCCCACTCTAAACAATACTCCTCCCCCTTTTACCTCACTTTTTGTAGTTAAGTTATTTACTATTTTTTTATATTAATTATTTTCCTGTTATTTTTCTATTTTCTATCATTTCCAACAAAGTACCATTTTAATTTTTGTATGCATTCAGTCTTATTTTCATAGACGTATGATAGATTATTGGTTTAGAATTTAGAATAAAAACTTCAACGAACATCAAACACCCCCCAAACCAATAGACATAGAGAGACTCATTTCTCACACTATAGGCATATACTATGCGTGATTCTCACAAGTCTACGAGCTACCCCAAGTTGATAATTAAATGGAGGTAATTAATTGAACTATGGAAAAACTAACCAATGTTTTACCCAACATTTTGGTGTCGTTATTGAGGAGTGTCACAACTGTAGTGTATGATCCATAGGTCAGTTAGTTTGAAAATTAATTTCAAATTTTCTTGCCTATAGATCATCTACCTGTGAAGCATGAGTCCACCAAGAACCTAAAAAAATCCAAGAATCATTTATTGAAAAAATATAAAACACCTCAAGCTTAGAATATTCTAGAAATAGTTATTAAAGAAAATCCCATCCATTTGAGTCATCACGAAAACACATTATACATAATATTTTAGTGACTAGGATGGGGAAAATTTAGCAATTATTTTAGAAGTATTCTAGCAAAAAGGAAAAATTGCCAATACGAGGAATAGCCTCCACAATTAAAACAAAAAAAGAACATTGTTTAATGGTGTGAAGAGTGAAATTTTATCTCTTGCTTCACAGTCAAACACATTCTAGAAGAAGCAATAATTTGAAGCAATGTCTGCCTTTTTCTATTCAAGGTGTAGAAAAAATCATTAAAATAAATAAATATCCAGATAATACAGTAGAAGTTTATGAAAACTGTCACTTAGATCATCAAACCAGGTTGTGTCCAAAAATACTAAAAGAAAATCCAGAGGAAGTAGAAACTTACTTTGTGGATCTACCTCCATAGGCACAACTATAAAAAAATCCTAGTTTACCAATTTCATCTTCTACCAGGCAAAAATAGTTTCTAGCTCAACCAGAGCTGAATCCTAGAAACAACTATTTAAATTCACTAGCTTATCAAGGAATTATGGGAATAAAACCAATGTGCCATAATAGTATAGAAATAAATTGTGTTATTGAACAATTAAGTAATGAAGGACTTCCACTATATCCTGAAAGGTTATGGAAAACCAGAGAAATAACACAACCTAAGTTTGATATTATGAAACAATTGAGAAATTTTACTGATATCATTCCTCAAACTATTAAGGATGTTTCGATTTACATTGAATCTATTAGGGAGGTATGCCTCAATATACTAGAACAGATGGTAAAAACTATAAATTTAACATTTCCCAATAGTTTGGTAAATTTTAATGTTGATGTTAGCTCCAGAGTAAGAAAAATAATAGTTAATGAAAAACCGTAAAAGCAATTGTCATCCACCTGCCTACACAATCTGCCAATAATTTGGACAAATCTAGTTTTGAGGTCATACAAGAAGATTCTCTTTCCATGATACAAAGAATCATAAAATTGGATAAAGAAGGGGATGGAACAAATGAATTATTAATTGTATCAAATTTTAGACACAAATTAAGATCTTACCATAAGCCCCAAATTCTAAAGGCTTGATCAATTGTAGGCATGTGGGAGACCCCACCTTCAATGTTATCACCCACAGAATGATGAACGCTATTACAACATTCAATTAAAAATAAAAAATTAATTAGAATATTCTTTAACGCTATTAGTTTATGTTTTTCTTTTTTATTTTGTTATGTTTTGTAGACAACAAGAGGCTCAATGTAGATCATAGGCATCTAAGGCAATATGACCTACCAACATGTGCCACTCCATTCTATTTTCCAAAAAAAAAGGTACAATCCATGAGACTTCCCAAGTGGCCACCCATCCCAGTTCTACTCCATGCCATAATGCTTAACTTTAAAGTTTTATAGGATCTGCTACCAAGTACTCAATAAAACACATCTATTGCATATGGTTTGGCACCATGGGCAGATGTGCAACACTTGGCCATGGTAGCACCAGATGTGGTAGACAAAAGATGAGTTCAGATGGTTTACAGAACTCTATTGAAAAACACATCTCTACATACAAAAAAAACATGTGAAATAAAGAGTTGGCTATGGAAATTTCACAAAGTGAGGGATTTTTATGGGGAGTCCATAACAACGCATGATAAAATAATACGAGTAACAATCAATCGACTCCATTTACAACTTTGCCATGCACCTCACATTTACCATATTGAATCAAATGCAAGCATGGGGAGACTCCATATTTTTAAATCATACCAAACATTTGATGAATGTTCACGTATTTGTCATAAAAAAAGGGAAATATGACATGGACCTATTTTGCTTAACATAAATTTTCTTTTATTTGTGTTTTTATTTTGTAGGTATCATACTATGATGCAATTTGTAGGCATCTTGGGAAACCTAGGCCTATCAGGCATAGACTCCATGAACCTGGGTTTTACTGCTTTAAAGTTTTATTTTGTAGGAACGATACCTTGAGTGTAATATTTAGGCATTTTGGGAAACCTAGGCCTAACAGGCACAGGATCCATGAACCTGCACATTTCCAGCTTTCTAGGATTAGGAGTAACTCATCCCTCAGAAGGAGAATACTAAACCTAAATCTACACAAGATTATTTTTATTGGTCTTTATGGACAATAAAACACTCAACTTCTATTTCAAGGGTGGATGCTAATTTTGTTCATATTATTCAATCAGAAGCACTGAAGGGCTTGATCAACCTAACAGTGCAAATTCAAGGAAAATTCAGCACCCATTTAATAAAGAGAAGTGCCTATTTTCTGATGGAAAAAGTGCCTGATTCTCATTGTACAATAGAAGGAACTTTATTCCTATTACATGATCCATGGTGCTTGAATCCCAGTATGTTACGAAGATGGTGCCTACGTCCCATTTTATGGCAGACCGACACTTGATTATTGGTTCTCCAGGAGGGCACCCAACTTCCAATTTTTGGGAAACTGACACCAAATCTTCTTAGCATAATGAATAATAAAAAAAATAGTTTTTATAAAGTTTGCTTTAAGGCACCCAATTTCAAGCAAGAAGCACCTAATTTCCATTGTTAAGTTCAGTTCCCGATTGCATGCAAAAGGTGTATGTGTCCTATTTTAACACACCTATGTGCCATGAATTAGAAGAAGGGTCTACTTTCCATATAAAAGGCACTTGATTTTTGTTCAAATGGGTGTTTGTAACTAGTATGAATAATCTTCGACATTGGAAAGTGGCCCGTGCCATGTCAATTGCTCATCCATATGCATAAAGTCAAAACCTCTCATGGATAAAATTATCTTAATTTTTCCATTAGAGATTTATGCAGGTTCTAAGGTCATCAATGAACAACTTTCGAGGAAGGGTTGTGTGTCGTCCCATGAAGACATATTTTTTTCTAATATTTTCTTGAATTTGTGCAAGAAACTTCAAATGAATAAATTGTAGTAATCAAGAACTAGTCATATGGAGAAAAATTTTCCACATGGAAAATAAGCATGTTGTTCTTTGTTCTGGTACACATGGTCATCATCAAACAACCAATACAAATACACCATGAACGTTTACGTATTATACTACACAAAACATAATATACATGGATTTATAACATATAATGAGGACGCGCGACTCTTTTAAGCATGGGGGGATGATGAGCACCAAAAATGCTCATATTTATACACAGATTTCTAACATATTATGCGGCATCATTATTATAGAATGTATGTTTTATGGAAGTTTTATATATATTTAATAGTAAATTATGTATATTATTTTATATTTATTTTTAAGTGAATTATGTGAATATTTAGTGGTTTTTATGGTATTTTAGCATGTTTACATCAAGGTCCCACTTGGACCTAGAAATTTCAATTTGATGAAGGCAAAACATTTATAGTACACTAGTATGAAGTACTAAGTCAAGCACCCGATTCCCTTTGAAGTGCTCGACTCCCATTTGATGCTTAACTAATGCGTGTCTGCTTCCTGTTAGGCACCTGCTTCCCGTAGGTGCCTGCTTCTCATTAGGTGCCTGCTTCTTGTTAGGCGTCTGCTTCTCGTTATGGTGTTTGCTTCCCGTTGATGTAAAATTATAGCCTAACTTCCATTGATGTAATGTTACAGCATGACTCTTGTTGTCGATATAACAAAATAGATATTTTAGCAATGGATGTGGATGATATTTCAGCAAAGATGAAGATGAAGGACAATATCAAAGACCATGTGTTATCTATTTTTCAACAATACGTAAACAAAAATGTAAATAGATAAGCATAATATTAAACGTATTTTGTTTTGATAAAAATAGAATACGTTAAATCAGTATGAAATTAAATATTTTTGTTTTATCTCCATTATTCATGCGTGTTGTTGTAACCATAAAATTAGGAATTGATTTTCTCTAAATTGTAATAGGGCATGGATGCATATCTTATAAATATGTAGGCCACCCCTGATAAAGATATCCTAGGTGTGAGAATATTTCTGTAAATTTTTGAAGTTGTAATATATTCATTTTAGTGTTTTTATTAATATCAATCTAACGTTCGGTGAATAAATTGATTGGGCGAAAGATTGTTGGAGCTTGGTCCCACTCTAAAAAGTACTCCTCCCCCTTTTACCTTGCTTTCGGTAGTTATATTATTTACTATTTTTTTTAGATTATTTATTTCCTTGTTAGTTTTCCTATTTTCTATCATTTCCAACAAAGTACCATTTTAATTTCTGTATGCATTCAGTCTTGTTTTCATAGACGTAGGATAGATTATTAGTTTGGAATTTAGAATCAAAACTTCAACGAACATCAAGCACCCCCCAAACCAATAGGCATAGAGGGACTCATTCCTTGCACTATAGACATATACTGTGTGTAATGCTCACAAGTCTATGAGCTACCCTCGGTTGACAATTAAATGGAGGCAATTAATTGAACTGTAGAAAAACTAACCAATGTTTTGCCCAACATGCATCATGTGGGATTTTTTTCTTTCCCTTTTTTCATCTCACACATGCATACCAATTGGATTTAAATTTTTGTGCTATCACACAATTTTAAATTTCCAAGGTTCATTCCAGAGCTCTGTGTTTTTCTCTACATACAAACCAAAATGTGAAATTTTATTCTAGAGCTCTATGTTATTTTTGAGCTCTATGATTTTTCTACATATATATAGCTAGAATTGTATTTCATTCTAGAGATTTATTTCATTTTGGAGCTTTGTATTCTTTCTATTATTTTCTTGTAACTAGACCTGAATTTCTCATTCAACCAAGGGCAAAATAGGGTGCTTCTTGATATTTTTGAGGGAATATCCATTTTTACTTGCTAGGTTTATAAATTATTTATTCCAAAGATTGAATTATCATACATTACATGTTAAATGCCTACTATGACAAAATACAAGAAACACATACCTGGTTGTCCTAAAAATTTATCATACACTTTACAAATTGTTGCTTCCAATGATTTATTAGTAGGCTACTTGAAAATAAAAAAATAACAAAACACATGTGTAGTATGTGATATTTGTACAATTATGGATAGATCAAAAATATAAACATGTCATACTATAAGATAGATTTAAAATATATGACGAGCGGTGGAGGAAGCAGAGGAGGAGCAAAAATGGCAGGCAGGAATTTTGAACCAATGGAAGGAGAAGATCCAGAGGCAGTGTGGAATGTTGTAGCTATAAAGGAAAAGGATTCCCTATCAGCTCAGTTCGAAAAGGATAAAGGTACAGATCCTCCAGATAAACCCTCAAAAAAAGGTCCCACTGGGGTTTAGGAGCTAGCAACAAGGGCCCAACCTTTTTGGAAATGTTGAAAGGGAAAAAGAAGGAGCCAGTCAGTGAACTACCACCCCTAATACCAAATAATAATAGGTTAACTATGCCAGTGGAGATTATGGAAAGATTCTTGGATATGGAGGCATCATCCTTAGTTGGCAAGTTTTTGGGAGGCTCGACATTGAGACTATTCGCTCATGGGCCGCGTTAAAGTGGAAAACTTTAGGAAGCTTATAAATCGTAGCCATGTCAAGAGGTTTGTTTATGATAAGACTCAACAACAAAGATGATGCAAAGCACATCTTGATAGGAGGACCCTAGTTTCTAGGAAGGCATAACCTCTTTCTAAGGAAGTGGGGGGGGATTTCAACCCTGAGAAGAAAAACATTAATATAGCACCCATTTGGGTCTACTTACCAAACCTCCTAGCCTAGTTTGTTAATGAGTACTAGCTTAGTGGCATAGCAAAGATGATAGGAGAGCTCATGGCAATAGACCATTCAACCCGGGCAAGGACTAGACTGATGCATGTTAGGATCTGTGGAAATGAAAACTTGGATTTTGATCTACCTTCTCAGGTGGAACTAGCATATGGAGAGTTTCTAAGGATTCATCCTATGGAGTATGAGAATAAGCCAGCATTTTGTAGCGTGTGCAAAACCCAGGGCCACCTTCAAGCCCAATTTTTGATAATAACTACAAACAAGGAAGCCACGAGCAAAGGTTTTCTAGGGAAAGCTAATGGGAGAGGGATCCCAAAGTTTCAAGGACCACGTCTTAACTTGGAAGGATACAAACAAGTTAAGAATAACCAGGTTGACCAAGCCAACACAGAACTGGCAAAAATCTAGGAGAAAGGAAAGCATCATAATGAGGGAGGCAAAAATTATAAGATATGTAATAAAGATCCCAGCTTGAACATGTTTGATATCCTAGCAAATATAGAAGTTGAAAAAGAAAACAGTAAGGATGATACCATCAGTGTCAAGTTTCCTAAAACCCTAGACTCCCCATCCAAATTAGGACCATCCACAATTATGACAAAAATCCCCAAAATCTATGCTCAAAATGAAGAAAAATTGCCAGGTCATTTCAGTTTAAACATGGAAAAAATAGAGTCAAGAGTCGAATTTGTGGAAACAAGAGGTAAGAATGTAGCTCCTAATCTGGTAGTGGAGTAAATTATCCCTTATCAAATGAGCCCAACGGTAAAAGGTTCCTTGAAGGAAAGCCCCCTGTTTAGGAACCAGATAGGAGAGGTGAACCAAAACAAGGCTGAGGATGAAGAGGGAATATAAAACCCCCAAAATGAGGAAGAAATTTCAAGCCCTAGACTATCACAGTATATGCCCCCTCATTTCAGTCCAAAAAAAACTAGAAGCACCACCAAGCCTCTGATAGATTATGGAAGTGAAATAAAGAAAGGGAGAATATCTACAGTAGAGCACTATAGAATGAGAATCAATGAAGAAATCACAAACAGAAAGCAAATAACATTATTACAGCAAGCTATTCCTGGCCAGGATAATAGCAAAATTGACAAACCCCCTTTGGCTCAAGGAAGGGGGCGGGGAAAAAAATATCAAACAGTCTAAATGAAGGTTCTCTCATGGAATGTGAGAGGCCTAAACGGCCCACCAAAATAAAGGATGGTGAAGTCTATAAGGAAGGATTGGAATCCTACTATCATTTTTCTTCAAGAAACCAAAATAGATGCGGCACAATCAAAAATTATAGCTAGAAGGATTTGGAAGCAAGGGGAAATGGCCTTTAAATAGGCGATAGGAGAATCTAGGGGCCTCATGATATTATAGGATCCTATTAAAATAGAAAGAAGTATTATTCAATAAAATTAAAGAGTCTTAAGCATATTATTTCATGATTTTGATACTAATAAGAATTGGATTATGTCAAATGTTTATGCCCCCACCTCTGTCCAAGGGCGGTCTAAACTGTGGGATTTTTTGGGGCATTTGAGCCAAGATTTTAAAGACATTCCTTGGGTGATTGGGGGAGATTTCAATACCCCCCTTTACCCATATGATAAGAAGGGAGGATTTGGGTTACCCTCAAGGAGCATGGAGGACTTCAATGAATTCATTAACACAAATGAATTGATGGATGTAAGACTAAAAGGAGCCAAATTAACATGGAGTAACAAGAGGATAGGAAGATAGTTGATTCAAGAAAGGTTGGATAGGTTTTTTTTATCCAAGGAAGCTACAACAATGTTTGGTGATTCAGCGTTACAAGCCCTTCCTAAATGCACTTCAGATCATAATCTTATTCTATGAGAGGCATTTTAGGCTAACTCCTTTAAAAAAGCCATTTAGATTTCTATCAATGTGGGTTAAACATCCAGAATTCAAGAAACGAATAGAGGAATGGTGACAACAACCTATCCAAGGAAGTGCTTCCTTCAAACTATCTCAAAAACTTAAGATGGTGAAAAACAACCTTAGAATATGGAATAAAGAAGTCTTTGAAGAACACAAGCTTATACTGAGAGGGGGGGTGAACAGTATAAGACATAACCAATTAACAATTTTAACTTTAAATAATAGAGTCATCAACACAACATTAATCAAGACAAAAAGCATCACATATTGAAGACCCATTTTAACATGGTTCACCCAGAATGGTTGGGCTACATCCACGGATAAAATCTTTCACTAAATTTTATCAATCAATTTTTGGGAATACCTTTCTTGATTACAAATTTTATGGGCACCAACCCAAAGGAGACACCAATCCCCTAAACTCGAGTTTGTGGGAACCAACCCATAGGAGACACCGATCCCCTAGCTCTGCTCTGGCTGGTGATCCTCTAGAAAACCTCTACCTTCGCTGCCCTTAGCAAATGGAACTCTATCCACAAAAGACACCTATCCTCCCTGCTCTGGCTGGAGACCTTTGTCCTCAACTCTATCACCTCCAAAGCTGGTCCTCAAATTTGCACTAAACATAGTCCTTCGATCTAGTACAAATGTCCTCGTTCGTCTTTGCCTGTTGCGCTCACTCTGCATGCTTCAACATTATTGTGCCATTTTTGCACTCTTGCACTCTTTTGGCTACATCTCGCACACTTCGATGCACATTCGACTATCTCGCAATTCACACTTAACTCTTCAAAACAATCCTCCTTTTATACTAACACTTTCAAGATCAAAACCTTGATCTTAGTCGACTGCACAACCCTAAACTACGTCGACTACAAACCCTAATTATGTCGGCTGCAAACCCTAATCTTTATCGGCCCAAATTTAACTTTTTCAGCCTCACTCCCTCTACAACTCTTCTGTAGCTTCTACCATGAAACTACATGTCGTGATATCATGACACCTTTGCAACCATACACTTCCTTTTTGCCTTTTGTCGTGATATCGTGACACTTTAGCCTTTGTCGACTTCCTTTCTGCTTTTGTCACAAAATCATGACACTTTTGTTTTCATAGCCTTCCTCTCTACTTTTTTTGTGAAATCATGACACTTCTATCTTCATAGCCTTCCTCTCTACTTTTGTCGCAAAATCGTGACACTTCACCTATGGAAGACATGCTTTCAGTTTCTGTCGTGAAATCGTGAAACTTTCTCCATCCGTACACTGCCATCTCAAACTGTCATGAAATCATGACACTTTTTATTCCTTGCACTCTTGTCTGCTTGCACTAGCTAAAACAGAACATGTCGCAAAATTATGACACTTTCGCTGCCTTGAGTTTCTCTCTACCTTACTCTTGCAAAAATGAAACATGTCATGAAATAGCGACGCTTTTGCCTTTGAGCTCTTCCTCCTTAACTTTGTCATGAAATTGTGACACTCCTAGCTTTCGTACATTTTCTCTTCAACATGTCATGAAATCGCGACATTTCTTATTTTGAAACTTTTCTTTTGCTGCATGTCGCGAAATCGCGATAGTTCTTACTTGGAACAATTTCATCTGTAGCATGTCACGAAATCGTGACGGTTCTTACTTTGAACTCTACAACATGTCATGAAAATGCGACGCTTCTCACTTCAAACTCTGTAGCATGTCACGAAATCTGCAATGCTTCACTGAAATATTTTGGCTCAATCTGAGATAATAATGAAACATTTGTAGAATCGTGTGAAGGAATGACTCTTCTTCTTGTTTTCCTGCTGTTTGGATCACCAATGATCAAATATTTGGGATGATGTTTCTGAACATATCGTGAAGGAGTTTTGGGAAACAGTTGTTGTCTTTCCTCTTCTTCATCCAAAACCTCTCTGAATTTTTCTTGACAAATTTCATCACTGAGTTCCTTGACTGGTTCTCTTATCCCTATCTTTTCATCAACTGTTACATTTATGCTCTCTACGACTGTATGTGTTCTTTTGTTGAAGCATCTGTAGGCCTTGCTTCTATTGGAATATCCAATAAAGATTCCCTCATCACATCTAGGATCAAACTTACCCAAATTCTGATCTTCCCTTCTGATGAAGCACTTACTCCCAAACACTTTGAAGTATTTTACTGTAGCTGGTCTCCATTTCCATAACTCATAAGGAGTTTTATGATGATTGACTCTAAGTTGGGCCCTGGTGATAATGTAGATTGATGTACTGACTGCTTCTTTCCAAAAGCCATCTAAAAGTTTTGACTCATTTAACATAGCTCTAGCCATATTTTTAATAGTTCTATTTTTCCTTTCAACTACTCCATTTTGTTGAGGAGTTCATGATGTTGAATATTCTCTTTTGATTCCTTGTTGCTCACAGTATTCCACAAATTCATTTGAAGTGAACTCTCCTCCTTTATCTGATCTTAAGCATTGATTCTCTTTTCAGTCTCATTTTCAATCATTTCTTTGAAAGCTTTAAATTTTTCAAAAGCTTCGGATTTTTCTTTGAGAAAAGTAACCCACGTCATTCTAGAATAATCATCTATAAACAACATGAAGTAGCTTTCTCCCCGAATGCTCTGAGTTCTGGTGGGGCCACATAAATTAGTATGAATAAGATCCAATGGTTTTGAAGAAATATACCCTTTTGATTTGAAACTGGTTTTGGTCTGTTTTCCATGTTGATAGGGACTGCAAATGATATTATGGGGCCTTTTTATTTTGTGCAAGTCTCTAACAACTTCCTTGTTACTAATATTTACAAGATTATCAAAGCTCAAATGCCCCAATATTTTATGCCATAGCCAACTCTCATCTTCTTGATTTAGAAAACACTTTTCCCTTTTTATCTCACTCAGCATGTAAAGATTGTTTGGAGTCCTTGTAGCACTTGCAATGAGTTTTCCATTTTTTTCTTTACTTATCTCACATCTATATGAAAAGAAAGATACTATGTGCCCTTGATCACAAAGTTGACTCACACTTAGAATATTATGTCTTAGGCCTTCTACATAAAGCACATTTTCTATTTTGGATTTCCCATCCAAACTAAGAGTCCCTTTACCACAGATTTTAGCTGACCTATTATCTCCAAAACTGACTGTTCCTTGGTTTGTTTGTTTTAAGACCAAAATTTTTTCCTTTTCACCAGTCATATGTTTTGAACAACCACTATCAAGATACCATTTTTCTACTTTGTCTTGAGCATGAAAAGTAGTTTGAACTATCATTGACTTAGATTTGATCTCATTTTTCTTTTTAGTGAACTCAAGGCTAGATCTATCCAAACTGCACATCCTTGCTGTATGCCCAAAATTCTTGCACTTGAAACACATGAAATTTTTATTCATAAGAGGTGCAAAAGAGTTAACATTTTCCTTACTATGGCTACTCAAGGATTTATTGCAATGCATAGCTTTGTGACCAAAATTCTTGTAGGAAAAACAATAGCCATGGAAAGTATTATGTAACCTGTTTTGATGCCTTGGATGATTGTTCTTCTTGTGACCAACTGGAATCCACCGCTCTTCAGGATGAAGATTGGTCTTGCTCGAAGACCCTATTTCATGAATAGTTATACCATCCTTCTTTTTCCTATCGTACGGAGTATTCTGTTTGAGAGCCAATTTTTCCAACTTCACTCTAAGAGACATAACCTCTTCTTCTATTTTCTCGTAATCAGTTTCCTTTCCTTTTAAAGCCTCTGTAAGAACCTGTTCAACCTTCTTTCCTTCTTCAGCTAGAATTTTGAAGACTATAACTCTTTGAGACAATCTTGATCTTGCAATCTCTTCTTCCTGAATTTGATGCTTGAGAACAAAATTTTCTTCCTTGAATTTCTCAAGCCTTTTTAAAGCCAAGAAGAATTCACCTTTGAGATCAAACCCAACCTCTTCATCTCTTTATGAATCTATATGTTCCTCTGATAGATCCTTCTCCAAGCTGTTAGGCTTTTTTTGGAGAAATCCACTCTGATACCAATTGAAGAACACAAGCTTATACTGAGAGGGGGGGTGAACAGTATAAGACAACCAATTAACAAATTTAACTTTAAATAATAGAGGCATCAACACAGCATTAATCAAGACAGAAAGCATCACACATTGAAGACCCATTTTAACATGGTTCACCCAGAATGGTTAGGCTAAATCCACGAATAAAATCTTTCACTAAATTTTATCAATCAATTTTTTGGAATGCCTTTCCCGATTACAAAGTTTATGGGCACCAACCCAAAGGAGACACCAATCCCCTAAACTCGAGTTCGTGGGCACCAACCCATAGGAGACATCGATCTCCTAGCTCTACTTTGGCTGGTGATCCTCTAGAAATCCTCTACCTCTACTGCCCTTAGCAAATGGAACTCTATCCATAGAAGACACCTGTCCTCCCTGCTCTGGCTAGAGACCTCTGTCCTCAACTCTATCACCTCCAAAGCTGGTCCTCGAATTTGCACTAAACACAGTCCTTCGGTCTAGTACAAATATCCTCGTTCATCTTTGCCTGTTGCACTCACTCTGCATGCTTCGACATCATCATGCCATTTCTACACTCTTGCGCTCTTTTGACTGCATATCGCACACTTCGATGCACATTCGACTGTCTTGCAATTCACACTTAACTCTTCAAAACAATCCTCCTTTTATACTAACACTTTCAAGATCAAAACCTTGATCTTAGTCGGTTGCACAACCCTAAACTACGTCGACTGCAAACCCTAATTACGTCGACTGCAAACCCTAATCTTTGTTGGCCCAAATTTAACTTTGTCAGCCTCACTCCCTCTGTAAATCTTCTATAGCTTCTGCCATGAAACTACAACATGTCATGATATCGGGACACCTTTGCAATCGTACACTTCCTTTTTGCCTTTTGTCATGATATCGCGACACTTCAGCCTTTGTCGACTTCCTTTTTTCTTTTGTCATGAAATCGTGACACTTTTATCTTCATAGCCTTCCTCTCTGCTTTTGTCATGAAATAACGACACTTCTGTCTTCATAGCCTTCCTCTCTGCTTTTGTCATGAAATCATGACACTTCACCTATGGAAGACATGCTTTCAGTTTCTGTCATGAAATCGTGACACTTTATCCATCCGTACGCTGCCATCTCAAACTGTCACAAAATTGTGAAACTTTTTCTTCCTTGCACTCTTGTCTGCTTACACTAGTGAAAACGAAACATGTCGCAAAATCATGACACTTTTGCTACCTTGAGTTTCTCTCTGCCTTACTCCCACGAAAATGAAACATGTCACGAAATCGCAACGCTTTCGCCTTTGAGCTCTTCCTCCTTAACTTTGTCATGAAATCGCGACACTCCTAGCTTTCGTACGTTTTTTCTTCAACATGTCACGAAATTGCGACATTTCTTATTTCAAAACTTTTCTTTTGCTGCATGTCGCAAAATCGCGACAGTTCTTACTTGGAACAATTTCATCTATAGCATGTCATGAAATCGTGACGGTTCTTACTTTGAACTCTACAGCATGTCGCAAAAATGTGACACTTCTCACTTCGAACTCTGTAGCATGTCATGAAATCATGACACTTTTTGAGTTACTTTATCTCTCTTTGAACTTGTCGTGAAATCATGACAATTCTCACTACGGACTCTCTCTCCTGCAACATGTCACAAAATCGTGACACTTTTTCATCCAAACAACCTTCCTTGCAATATGTTGTGAAATCATGACATTTCTAACTCAAACATTCTCTCTCCTCTTTTGAGTCGCGAAACTGCGACATGTCGCGATATCGCGACACTTTTCTAAAAAGCTTTTCTCTCGCCTGCGTAAGTCACAAAAATGTGACATGTCACGATATCGTGATACTTTTCTAAAAATCTTTCTCTCTCCTGCTCAAGTCGCGAAAATGTGACATGTCGTGATATCGCGACATTTTTCCAACTTACTTTCTTTCAAACCTGTCATGCCGAACCTTCATCAAAACAAAATATTTTACATCAAAACAAATTCCTTCAACAGCTTCTTGACATCAATGACAACTTATTCACTTGAGCAAATGCAATGTACCCAAGGTCCCCAAAATTGCCAATAGTCTTTGGAAATATTTTTGAGAATAAGAGAGTAGTGGAGGAAAAACTAAGAATAATAGAAATCAAAATCCAAAATGGAACCTATGATGAAGCGACAAGGACTAAAGAGAAGGAAACTCTTTATGATTTTTATAATATTTTAGCTTGTGAGGAGATGTATTGGATGTAGAAATCAAGGGCATTATGGCTAAAGGAAGGGGACTCTAATTCAAAGTTTTTTCAATGTTACCACATTGAGCAATATAAGCAACAATAATATTAGAAATTTAACTAAGGTGGATGGATCCTCAACTCAAAACATTCAGGAGATCAGGGATGAGGCTATTAATTTTTTTAGTTCATTATTGGATGAAGAACGGGCCTGTAATGCCCAAGCAAAGGATTATCTCCTTCAATTCATTCCATAACTCATTGATGAAATAATTAACGAGTCTCTTACAGCAGCTTTTGTAGACGAATAGATCAAGGAGGCTTTGTTTAACATGGATCCTGACAAAGCTCCTTGGTCGAATGGGTTTTCACCGTGGTTTTTCCAAGTTTGTTGGGATATTGTTGGAGCAGAAGTTATTGCTACAATCAAGGAGTTCCAAAGTTCAAATCATATTCCAAGAGGTTTCAATTCAAATTTCATTGCTTTGATCCCTAAAGTCCCCAACCCCAAGACTATGGCTGACTTTAGACTGGTTAGCCTGTGTAATATATCCTATAAAATTTTGTCCAAAGTTTTAGCCAACCGTTTGAAGAAAGATCTACCGGTTATCATTGATCCAAGTCAAGGAAGTTCTATACAAGGAAGATCAATCTTATATGGAGTTATTAATATTCATGAGGCTCTTCATACAACTGCTCAAAACAAAAAAGTAGTCATGGCTTTAAAGTTAGACATGAACAAAGCTTATGACAGGATAAATTGGGAATTCCTAGAGGCAGTTTTATTAAAATTTGGCTTCAACATGAAATGGGTCAAGTTAATAAGAGAGTGTATTTCTAAGCCTTGTTTTTTAGTTTTGGTTAATGGGTCTACTACAGGTTTTTTTCAAAGAAAATGTGGTCTAATACAAGGAGATCCCATAAGTCCTATGTTGTTCATCATCATAGCTAAGGCCTTGGGAAGAACCATTAAGGTAGCAACGGTAGTTGGACTCATTTCAGGTATCAAGGCCACGTCGCTAACTACCCTAGTGACACATCAACAATTTGTTTATGATACATTGATATTGAATTTGGCTTCTGTGGTTGAGGCAAGAAGGATTAAAAATATTCTCATAATGTATGAAGAAGCGGTTGGACAGAAAGTGAATTTTGATAAGAGCAAACTTTATTTCATCAATACCCCCATTCCTAGGTAAAACAGCATAGCAAGGATCATGGAATTTCAGATTGCATCCCTTCCCACCTCTTATTTAGGTCTTCCCCTATTTACATGGAAACCTGAAGGATCAATGTGGAACATAGTTTTGGAGAGGATCCAAAAAATCTAGCAGGTTGGAAAGGACATCTGTTATATCAAGCAGGAAAAGCAGTTTTAACTATGGCTTCACTTCAAAGTATACCCATTTACTTCCTATTAGTGTTCAGAGCTCCCAGCAAGGTGTATCACAAAATTGAGCAGCTTCAAAAAATTTCTTTGGTCAGGGACTGAGGATGAGAAAATGATCCATTTAGTAGGTTGGAACAAGGTTTGCAAACCTAAAGCTGATGGGGGGTTAGGATTAAGGAGAGTTACTCATCTCAATATAGCTCTATTAGCCAAACAAGCATAACGGTTATTGACTAAGGTCGCTAATGAATGGCTGCCATAGTTAGGAGGAAATACCTCCAAGGTGTGAACTTCCTTAATGACAACTTAGCAAGCAGGGGGTCTACTTTTTGGAAGGCAATCCTCACGAGCAGGGATCTTGTCAAGAAAGGTCTTAGATGGATTCTAGGAAATGGGCAAACAATAGAATTTTGGAAGGATCGATGGGTGAGAGCTGAGGAGTTATCCCAAAATCCTCATTTGGCTAGGATTCAAGAGCATATGGAGCAGCATATTGGGAATAAGGTTGCAAATTATATGTGGTAGGATATAAATATCAACAGGTGGAAACACATCAGAGTACAGGGTTTTGAAGTGGAGTCTGAAGAGCTTTATAACATTTTAACTCAACAAATTATTCCCTCTGGAGAGGATGAAGATCACATTGTTTGGGTTGAGACTGAAAGTGGTGACTTCATAGTTAAGTCTGCTTATAATTTGCTTCTCAATGTGGAAAGTCAACAATTTCAATTGAGTTTTTTTTGGATCAAAGGCTTAATTCCTAAAATATCCTTTTGTTCATGGCTAGTGATTCAAGGAAAAATCCTCACTATGGACAATATGTTATCCAAAGGTATGGTTATTGCTAACCGTTTCTACATGTGCAGTGTAGGATGGGAGACAACCCAACACTTGTTTCTGGAGTGGCTGGTAGTGGAGTCCATCCTGGATGAACTTTTCCAAGCCTTTAGGATCTCGTGGGTCAAGATTGCTCTTATATCTGAAGTGTTCCATCAATGGCCTCAACCCTTTGTGAGCCTAAAACTTAAGTACCTATGGAAAATCTATTGGCATCATTTTCTCTGGCAGATTTGGCTAGAAAGGAACCATAGAGCCTTTAAGGATACCATTCACAACCCAAAAACCATCCTCAACATGATTATTGTCTTTGCAAAAGAAAACCTTAGCACCTTAGTGTATGAGAACCACTCAATTCCTCCCCAAGAAAAACAATTAGCTCGAGCCTTAGGTATTGAGGACAAACCTTCCATTCATTTGCCCAATCCCAGAAATGGGATTTCTTGGGAGCCACCCCCACAGGGTTTATTTAAACTAAATTTTGATGGCACAGCCAAGGAGAACAAGGGAAGAGCTAGATCTGGAAGAATAATCAGGGATCATCAAGGAAATTTGGTCAAGGCCTTCGCTGAACCATTGGGAATCAGAACTAATAACGAAGTAGAAGCTAGAGCCCTTTGGAGAGGTTTGCAAGTAGCCCAAGCAACTCAAGGTAACTTAATGATTTAAGGTGATTCGATGAACATTAACAACCTATTAACCAATGGCAAAAAACCTCCATGGATAATCGATGGAGTCATCCATGAAGTGAGGATCCTTTTTGCAGAAAGACAGAATAGGAGGGCTCATCACATATATTGTGAGGCCAATAGGTCAGCTGACAAATTAGCCAACATAGGTGTTGATGTTGATAGTTTGGTGACATGGACACAAGGTGTGCCACGTGAAGTGGAAAACATTATTAGTCATGAAAAGAAACCTACCCGTTAAGGAGAAAGATGAATGGGTGTTCTTTCCCCATGGAGCTGGTAATAACTATGGGGTTTCCATCTAAATCATACCAAATTTGAAATGAAGGTAACAGGGTGTAAGCCTTGGAGGATTTCGACAGAGAATAGGAAATGGGAAAGCAATAGGTTTCACAAGTGCAAAGTTCCAAACTTCAATTTCTTGTCAATGTAAGTAATGTTTATAGTTATGTTTAGGTATGGGTGTGCCTTGTTAGTAAGGTGTTGTAGGGGATTCAACACAATTTTTGGTAAGAAAGTTTCAAGGATGACTAGGATCTACAATCTCAGCAGAAGGTTGGATATTGTAATAGGTTTTGGGTTAACCTGCAAAACCCGATAATTAATGAAGACTTTTATTTACCAAAAAAATATATATAAACATGTCAAAAATTGATTTTCATGCAAGCCTTAATTCAATAGTGCCTTTGCAAAGGTTTTCACTTTTGAATTATTCTTTTTTTTCTCTTTTTATTTTTTCATATTTTTTTCATCTATTTTTTTCATCAGAGGAAACTACCATTTTTAGTTTTCAACTAACTTCTGTCTCTTTTTTTTCTTTTCTTTTTCAAGTGCTTCAATGAGAGAGAATGTATCTCATGAGGTTTGAATAAGAGAGAATGTCTCTCATTTTTATTTGGATAAGAACAATCCTTATTTTAGAAAAATCACATCTATCTTTTATTGCATGAAAATAGCAACAATGAAGCATCAACATTTCTTATCATATGAGAGATACGAATATTCTCATGTCATCATTGCCTTATTATTATTGAAAATGAAATATTAACTTCATTTTTCCTTATTCTTGCTGAAATTTATGCATGTCTTCATACATTTGCATTTTGTGGGACATGCCTTATGCTATAGTTTCTTTTATTTTCTCTCTTTTTTTTCTTTTATTTTCTCTCTTTTTTTTCTTTTTTTTTTCAATATTCAAAGATATGATCATTCAGAATATTTTCAAAAGAGGAATCCTCTTATATCATATGTAAGTTTTATTATGAGAAATATCAAGCACATTCCACCTTTGTTAGTGGCTTATGGTACCATCGTAAATGATGTTCATTCACCACTAATGTCCTCCTTGAACATTAATAGAAGAAAGTTGAACAAATCCATTCACAAACACTTTTGGTTTATCCTTGTTGCTCTTAATGTGATCATCATGCCATATTTTCCATTTTTTTTGAATAAACTATGTTTGGTGAAGTATCTCCAACCAAAGTTCATCCAATGCATTCAACCACATAATTCTATTATTTTGTACTTGCAACAACTCAATGCCAACTTCTAAAAATGTATGAAGTGTTAGTGAAGCATTAGTATTTTAATGTTCAAAATATAACAAAAATGAGGTATTTTTGGGCCTCATCAGATAGGCCTAATAATTGTCTTGTTATGGTAGATTTGGCTTTACAGGCCCTAGAACATTCAAAACAACTTGATTAACCACTACGAGTTTTTTTTAGCATGGTTACCTTTTGGGTTTTTGTTCCATTCCTTATTTTGAAGTTTAATTTTCCCTTCTTGAATCTTAATATCCTCTATGATATTAGCTTGAGTCAAAGCCTCCTCGAATATCTGATATTGTTGGAGTTTCAATAGTAATGAAATATATTTTGAACAAATCCTTGTGAATAAACAAGTGAGCTCTGTCATAGGTAATATAAATGATAAATTTGACATGATTCCTCAACACCTATTTTTGTAGTCCAATACTTGTTCATCATCGAATTGGTGAATATTATATAAATCAATCAAGGTAGCTTTCTTCTTTACGCTAAATGAAAAGTGTTCCAAGAATGCATTTGCAAGTTGTTCAAAGATATAAATATTATGCCTTGGCAAATTATTGAACTACTCTAGGGTGGATCCCAAGAGTGTTATCAAGAAGGTTCTCAACAACAAGGTATCATTATCCTGAAGTTGAAAGCATAGGTTCATGGAACTAGTGACATGTTCCTATGCATCGTCATCCCCTTTAAACTTATCTAACTTGGGTATTTCAAAATACTTCAGATATGGAGATGGAATAGAAGGATGTAGTAGTTTATTGTAAAGTTAACTCAATTTGGTTTTCTTGTAACCCATTCCTAAAGCTTGTTTTTCTAGTGATTGAATGTACTCAGTGAGCATCTTGTAAGATCTAGAAGAAATGATCTCATATTCTCACATTGGCCCTCAAGGAGGGGGAGGTGAAATATGCCTAATGGGGTGGGGTGGTTGATTATTATCATCAAACATGTCCTCATAATGTGACTTAGGGTACCCCTGATCCTGATACTCTGACTCTAAGTGCTCATAGGCTTCATGCTCCTATTGATAATTATTTATTTGGTGCTATAGGGGCCTATGGTATTAAGGGGGTACATGAGGAGGACGATTCTGATTAGGTCTAGGTAGAATTTTTTATTTGTGCACCATGCACTTTTGTTAGATAAATTGCCTATATGTACTCGATGTGGGAACCGTCTCATGCATGGCTTTTTGCAATCTCTCTTGATATAGGATTTTTTGATGCACCCTATTTTCTTGTAGTCTCTATTGACTCAACTAATACTATTTATTAAAGTGTTATTTATTCAACCATATTTGGTTCAATATTTCTTATTTATTAGCATTCCTCCTAAGGGCTTGATCTAACTAGTTAGAAGTATGGGGTTGATTGACCTTCATATTAATACAAATAACCTTGGATTTCTCTACAACCCTAGAAGCTATCTATTTTCCATGATCGATGGAAGCCGTGTTAACCTAGTATTTGGGATTAAATGTGAACTCAACATACTCAGGTGACATAGAGGCACAATGTACTTACACAAAATAATCTTCTTAAGGAGTAGGGGTATCTTGAAAATCCCTCTCTTATTCATTGACTATGATTTTATGAGCTAACATGGGTGTTCAAGCATAACGACGAGTGTCATATTTATCTAAAAATGTATATTATCGACTCATCCATGGATGGTCTAGTGGAGTAGCATGATCATCTAACCTCATCCATGGTATGTACTCTTGATAATTTTCTAACTGGTGTATAAGGTGAGTCAAAATATGAACTCATAGCACCATCTTGTTAGGACCTTCTTCGTTCCAAAGAATTTTTCTATGGTGAGCACAAAAAGTATCTTGACTATGGAGGTCATCACTATGATCATACCGAGGACCAAAATATGCATTCTAAATGAGTATTTTCTCCATATTAAACTCTCTATAATAACCATGGTGCTAATCAAGAATAGCCATATCCTCTAGACTAATGTAGAGGTGCTCCATGCCTCCTTGAAAATATTCTATGACACTAGCCCTTGATCGAGTGTGGTTGCACGTAGTTACCATGGTCTTGATTACCTAGCCAACAATAAAGAAACACACAATCAGACAATGTGATTATTTATTTTAAGTTTTAGTTGTGAATTAATATACTATTTTGTGCATTTTGATGTTGAAAACCCCTAAATCCTATGAAACTAAGGGTAAAAATAAAAAATGACTAAAAGGTAGTTCGAGCACACCCCCTATCAGGGAATGTAAACCAAATGGTAGAAAGTGGCTTCTTATTGGATATTGACTCAAAGGTAACCTTATGGTAACAAATTACCCCTTAAAGGGGTCGTGTTATCTAATGTCATGGTACTAGTGAATCCTTGCTTTCCCTTAACCCTCATGTTTAAGGCATGGATAGTAACGACAGTTACATCCACTGATTATTTTAAAGAGTCCTATGGTAAAATATCTCTACTAACCTTACCACTATGGGTGTACCCAAGAGTAGGGGACCTCCTAGTGATGAATTTGAGGAAACCACTCACTTTTGACCACTAAGTTTCTAGGGTCTGAGCCAATGAGTGGAGATGAATCTCACTATCACTGGTCTCGATTAACGATTGGTGATGAAATTCAGCTCATTAATGTTAATGTGAAATTTTGTGTATGGGATTTTTTTTCATTTTTATGTAAAATGAAGGGAAATCACCAAGCACTCCATGTTCTTTTACTAATGCATAAAAATAAAAATTTAATTTCAGATTTCTAATTAAATAACGGTTGAATTTCAAAAATATATTCATATGCAGAACCCTATATGATTAACCTGGGTTTAGCCAACAAGAAATCATTCCAGTATGCAGTAGACAAGGGGCTGTCTTAGACAGATATGTCTTCATATAGGGGTCATCCTACATAGGGATGGTCACTAGAAGGGGACATCTCACAAAGAGATGGTTACAAATAGGGACCATCTGGACCAAAGATGATCACAAATAGAGGCCCGACACTAATGATTTTTTGTATTAAATATCTACAAATTTAGATATTTCTATAATTTTTACTTAGAAATATAGAGTCAGAATGAGCATAATTACCATGAAAGCCTATATTTGATGATGTTCCAACTATGTAATTTTTTGTTCTCTGGGATGAGGTCATCTTCCATAGGAATGGTTTCTAGATAGAGGCCACCTGTGTAACATATGGTCACTAAACAGAGGCTCTCTGTAATATATGGTCATTGAAAAGGGGTTGTATTTGTAGTAAACTATCAGGCCTGTAACCTACAAATAAAAAGACTAACAAAAATTAGTTGAATACCATGATCACCCCTAAAATGTAATAATACCCATGCATAATAAAGAAATAATGATGGCAATAAATGAAAACCAAAAGCATGTGATGTAACACACTATGATAAAACAAGAAAATCATGAATCGGGTCCCTTTTGTATTATTAATGACTTTTTCTCTCAAAATGTGATTACAATTGCATCCCCTTGAGGGATTTCTCCATTTCAATACAATCAATACAATAAAGAATTGAGAGGGTTTTGATTTTCCTCTCAGAATGAAACTAGTGCACTTTTGGGGTTCTCTCGCATCCACAAACCATCTTGTAGAGGGTTTCTTTGTGACCTCCATAAAGGGTGATAATATTTAAACTCTCATGCTCTTCCTTCCTCACATAAAACCTATATTCTGCATAAAAGGAAACAAACACGGTTAATAGCATGTGTGGATATAATGATAACAAAAAATAATAAATAATCGAGATCTGGTAAATGCATGCATGAAACAAAATCTATCTAAAATGAATTGTAAAGTAAGAGAATTTTTAAAATATATTGAAATATGAATTAAAGAAAATAAAATCTAAGCTTAGATTCCATATTTGTGTGGAACAACCATACCTATGGGTCATCTCTGAGTGATATGACCACTAATCCATAGATCCTTTTCTTGAGGCCTATGCAAGGGCGACTCTAGGTTCGATCTATGTTGTTTCTGATGGATTGGGTGCATTGTTGTAGCGGCTTGGTGGTTCTGGATCAGTCTCAAAAGCAAGTGTGTGATTTTGAAAGAAATAATGAAATGCACACCTCTATCCCCTAGAGCAGTCTAGCAATATGGTCTTCTTAGGGAGTTAAAGTGAATAACACTTTGATTCTCATAAAAGTTGTTTGGATCTCTGATCAAAATCTAGCAGCACTTTGTTATTCGAAATATAATAGCTTTGTATATTTTTTGAAAAATGGGTGAGCACTATTATATATATTCTTCAAAATGAATCTAATAATTGTGTCAAACTATGCATGAAAAAATGAAGGATCAGTTTGCATTAAGAAAATGAATGTTTTTTCTTTGAAATCTCATGTGAAATGATTACATCATGATTTTTACCTAATTCAAGCTCATGTACATGCAAAATTAAGGTGTGAGTTCATTCATGGGTTTAATTTGTGTTTTTTGCTACCAATTATATCTCACTATTTTTTTGGTTATGCTTTTGGCATGACCATCCTGGGGTGGGATGACCTTGACTAGGGGTTGTCCCTTGGTAGGATAGTCTATAGAGGTCATCCCTTAGAGGGATGGCCAGGGTTGCAAAGGGAGATATCCCTTGTTTGAGTGGTGAAAACCACTATTTAATTCCTAAGTCTGCCCAAAGTAGGTCATGTGATCTTTAGGGAGTCCATATAGGTAGTCTCCTTAATATGACGTATTTTAGGTGTCTATAGTAAACACTTATCTCTTATTGGGATCTAGTTATATTTATCTTGATTTTTACTACTGTAATGCTTTGGACCCTTTGAATTTTATACTTGCATAAGTGATAAGAATAATTTCAAAGGTATGAGCCCCCTTTCTTATAGACTATCCTTTTGGTCATTGGCACATGCATCAACCTTAAATTCTCCATACACATGAAATATTTCCTATATAAAGATATGGTGGGATGTGTCCACTGTCACCTTGGCATTACTTTGATTTTGAAATAATTACTACTCACTCAATCCATAGATCCCTTTACCAAAAGGGTTGGCAATATTTTTTCCATGAATACGTGGTATGAATACCTACAACTAAGATATTTAGCACTTGTAGCATGATGCTAGATCCACGTGATTTACTTTGAGGGGGATTATTATCAAGTCATTATTACTTCATAGCCTTAAATTCCTGCAATCATTGATTTATCCTTGTAAGCAGTTGGTGCATGGGATAACATGGTACCTTGTAATAGTTAAGGGCTTTTCATGTGTCTAATATAAGATTTATCTAGTTTTTTGGGTGCTTCCAAATAAATACCACTTTTTAGATATACATACCTACTACAAATATCTTTATTTTACACTTTTTATATTTGGTATGTGCTTTCCAAGTGTCATCCATATGGTCTTATGAGTAACCATCTTGTAATAGATATTGGGGCACACCTGCAAAGGCATGAATTGAGGGTCTCTACCTCCTAATAAAATGAGATTGGATTGTGTCCCTCCATTAATATTAGGTCATTTATTAAGTATCTTCTAGCTAGGGTGGTCATCCTATTGGCCATAGATGAACCTTGATTATGTGGTGGACATTGTTTCACCCTTAATATTCTTTTCCTCTAACTTTGGTTTGGTGTTGATTTGCCATGTGTCTAGCCTGAAGGTCAACATTATTTTGCAAGGCTAAAATATTTTGGTTCTTTGTCCTTGATTTATTCTTGATCAAATGGATCACACTCCTTTAGCTAAGGCCTTCTATTTAACATGAATTCTTCTATGAGATTGGGACATGCATCTTTAGTAAGGAGCACTTTATTTTGATTGGATAGACATCAAGGTGACCTTATAACTCTTTTCCATGGATCTAACTTGTATCATGTCAAAATATGTTTCTAATTTATGAAGGATTAGACTACCTTCATGGATACATGCACACACACACACACACACATATACATAACTATTTATAATATATACAACATACCTATGGCATAATATCACCCCATCCAAATTGAATGAATGTTCCATTTGAAATTGATTCCCATGTTTTGGACACTCATGGATCCAAATAATTATTTAGAATGTATAGATGCACTTCACCAATAGAAAAATCCAATCTTGATGGTTCTTCCTTGATCATGTAAGCTTGATCCCCACCAATATCGATATAGGGAACTTGCTCCATGTGGTGTATGTGGAGGGGTTCTAATGGGATTTTTAGCTTAGTGCCTTATTTGGTTTAGAGTAGCATATGGGCCTAGTCTAGAGATAGATATCCCCCAATATTAGTAGTGAATTTTTTTAATAGGTATATACCAAATATGGTTGGGAGTTCAATCACTATTATGTATTGACACACTACGATGTCAGGTCATCCTTGAAGGGCCAGAGGAAGATACCACACCAATCCAAATATCTATACTAGGGTTCCATCTAGTTGAATTAATCTATTGTTAATGAGATCAAATACAAATCCAAGCACATCTACTACCCTCTTAGGCATGACTGATGTGCTAGAACTAGAATTGACCAAAAAATTATGTATCAACTTGTCTCCATAGATCAAGGTTAGATAGAAATGCATAGGATTAGTTTGATTAAATTTTAATATAGACACTTGCAATGCTATAGGTGAATTTTGGTTTTCCAAATTTTTCTATTTTTGTAAGGCTTCCTCTAAGTGTTTCATCTATTTGGGCATTGGAAGAACATCCTAGAAACCATCACTATGGCTAAATTCCTTAAATCATCCACCATATTGAAATATCCAATGGAAGGAGTCTTCAAGAGAGTGTCTAATGATGATGTAGGCTTAGACATTTTTCTATTAGAGTAGGTCTTGGTACTTCTCTAGTGGGTCACTTTGGAGGCTCCTGGTGGAGCTTATCTTGGAGTCTCTTTTTTATTATCATATAGCATATCCTATGGCTTAAGGTCTAACTAACTATACCTTCCTTTCTCTTTGATAGTATTTATATTAACTTAGGTTATATAATCTGATAAAATTTATAGTCTCTTAGGATCTAAGAGACTTGCTTTGTATGATACAACATATACTTTTGATTCATCCTAGGTAACTAATGTTTGCTCTAGGATTGATAAATTGGCCTTTGATAATGTGGTTGTAGGTCCTTGGATCATCACCTAGGCTTCTAATTGTGTATATTAAGTGGGTGTATGATTTAGAGGGGCTATTCTAATTACCTAATATTTACTCCCATCATATGAGTTGGAAGGGTAGTAGTCAAGAGAAAAATAGTACCATACATTTGAGTCTTTAACATAATTATTATATGTGGTGACTAAATCCCTAAATAGATTTAGAAAAATATAATGAAATAGGACTAGCATGGATACTATTTTTTGAATCAAGGCTTGTCATTAACTAGAACTTCTATTGGATGGAATTTGAGGCTTTTGATACCCATTTGGATGAGGCATGTTGGATCCTTAAAATCTAACTTAAGAGCTACCCCTAATATCAAATTTTGATGGGTATTTTTGTTAGATTTTGAGGTAGATCACAATGAGATATGGTAATCACAAGATGATAAAATATAAAAGAAAGTAAACTCACAAGATTTATAAAATATGCTATAAATAGAAATGATAGAAATGAATACAATATTGCTATGGAGGAAATGGGTACTCCATGCATGATGCTACATAACCATAATGTGCTCCATTACTAATGGATTCACTCACTACTAATACTACTTCCTCTTGAATTACTTGTGAAAATCTTCCAATGAGGGCCTCTTATAATGGAGGATAGATTTCTTGCCCAACACTCTACCTACATGTACAGATGCTTGCACATTTATAACTTGCACATTGACACTTGTGCATTATTACATTGCATGAAGTAACTAGATAAATTCCCCCTAAATTAATCTAATGTCCTAAGTATGTACCTAGGAAGGTACATTTACATGATCTAAATGATGTAATAGACTCTAACTCTAACACCCCCTGTATTACATTATTTGGGTACTGAATACTTTTGGTATTCAATATGGATCTTCTTGTAGACACAAAAAATTGACCCACTTTTAGTGGGCAATATTCCTTAGAGCCCCTAAGAGGTCCCTAACCCTAGCCCTAGGCAAGGATAAGCCTCTTTTCCCCCTAACTTGCCTTTCTTTATCCTTTTAGAAAAATCGCACCTGGTTACAATGAGGCACGACTTCACAGAAGTGATATCACACCCCATCGGTACAAGGTGAAATTTTGCTATTTTAGGGTTTTAATTTATTAAAACATGGGTTTAACCTTTTTAGTGTGCTTGGCATCAACTTGAGTTTTTTTTCTTGATTCTTTCACCTTGATTTTTTTCTATAAAAGGAGGGATTAATCCCACTCCTAGAGATATACATGTGCTCAATCTTAGAAATAATTAAGCTCAAAATTCTTATGATTAATTAGTACTCACATTCTTGCTTTCACTCTGCTTCCTATTTTCTTCTAAAGGTAACCCTGAAGTGTGAATTTTGTATTTGATCTTCTACTACATTGATTTGGATTGCTACATGGTTTGGTGGATTTGTGTTGTACTTTAGAAGGAAAGAGAGTGTCAATTTGGATACCTCGATCTCTTATGCCTGCTTTTGCATTGTCCATCAGGTTGTGCACACTTTGTTTCCTGTATTTATTTATATTCTACATTTATATGTTATTTTTCATGTCTCTAAAGTGAAATTGCACCCTATCTCGATGAGGCATGACTTTGCTAGCCCTAATTTAGGATTTTTGCTCACACAAGTGAGATCGCACCTCATTCTAATGGAGCATGACTTAACCTGTAGTGTTATTGCACCCACCATATGCGAGGAATTATTTTTACTAGGACTAAACTGGGGGTATTTTTTAGATTCTAATTGCATGAGTAGTTTCTAAATTATATTTAGGGTATGATAGCATAATTTGTTTTCTAATTCTCTATTGTTGCATTGTTGTTTTATGATTAATTCTCCAAAGGTCAATTTTCACTTTTGTTTCCAAAGATCATCTAAAAGGACCTAGGGGTATTTATTGTTGCACATCCAATAATTGTTGTATAGCAGCCTAAGTAGGCCCCCTAATTCTAATCCCATTTTCAAGTGTTACATAATTTATCTTGCAAAAACATGCATTTCTGATATCATTGGATAAGAGGCAATAAATGTTAAGTCAACCACTAGTCAAGATAAGCATTATAATTATTTTATTGGTTGAAGATATGATCTGGTTATTGATTCTTAGGCATTTGAAAGTGAAAGTATATAGTGTGCATCTAGGGTTAATATTGTGCATTCATATTGTTTCCTTGATTTAAAGGTTTTTTGGATAAAACCCTAGGTTAGCAAGAATTCAAAGGAAGAATCATATTAGGTTAGCTCTTGTATTCTTGCATTTTGATTTTTGCATTGTCCTTTATATTTCATAGCATAGATCTAGAAAAGCCAAACTTAGGTGATTGCTTAAAATTGAATACATCAAACTATCCCAAAATTCTTGAGGACTTGGAGTGAGTCCTAAAATCATTCTTGGTGAACCCTTCCCCCTAGCACCGAGTGTAGAGAACAACACAACCCTCACGGTTCACCCCATAATGATTTCTACCTTTGTGGATCTAGCATTTTTGGGAATTGTATGCAGGAGGGTACTTTTATCCCTCTACATCTTCGGTGAACCCAATGTGAACACCTCCTTTATTTTGAAAACTTTAATAAAGATCATTAATTCTATTTGAAAATTCTTAAAAAAATTAAAATCTATGTGTTATTGTTTTCGCCTAACTGTTTTCACTACTTCTAAATGGCTCCTTTGCTTAGAAATCAGAGGAAACAATTAGAATATGATTATGTTCCTTTAGAAGATGACCAAATTGATAGGGAAGACTCTAATGTAGGTCCTAAAGATCAAGAAGAGGTAGATATGGAAACTAAAACTAATCCTTATCCTTATGTTGGAACCAATGGTAGCTTTGTATTCTCATCATTTGATCATATTTGGGAATTCATGAAAACTCATAAGGAGAAGCTATTTGAATATGTAGAACGAGAAGCTCATATTGAAAAAGAGGATGCTAATCCTTCTCCTCCCATTAGGTATCTTATGCTTAATCATGATAATCCCACATCTCAACCTGTATATCTTAATAATATGAAGAACCAACTGACTTATGCTACTACTAATACCACCAACATTGGATGGAATCCACCCATTCCTCCAACTGGTATTGACACCCAAAATTGATTTCAATTTCCTCCTTTATCTTATCATGTCAACACTATTATTTTTGTTCCACCATAATTTAATCTTCCATTCTCACAAGGCACCACATATAACAATAACATTATCATGTCCAAATTAATTCAAAGGAATAATGGAAACACACATAATTTAGAGATGCATAATTTGGCAAATATAGTGAATCAGTTTGTTTCAAGGATGGATATGATTCAACCTTCAGGATTTACATATAGTTATAAGTAAATGTGTAGTCAGCCATTGGATCCTATTATTGCTACTAGACCTTATGTTGTGGAGTGGTTGTGCCTTGATGTCCCATCGACTCCCATGTAGATCGTTCATTGATACAAATGGTGGGAGTGTGTAGAGAATGGCAATGGCCAAGGCATAAAATAATTAGGTCAACAAAATATCTCCAAGGAGGCCTACCATACCTTGGACCATTGAGGTCCATCAAAGCTACTTGAAGGATAAACGGTCATGGACCACCGTCATGGTGAAATCTAGCTAAGGACCATGAGATGGAGATGCCTAGATGAAGGATCACACAGGGGTGAACTCATACCTATCAGGGAGGCCTAGGGGACACATGGCCACCAAAAAAGGTCATGAGACCCATGTTCTTAGCCTTCGGGTAAACCAAACACCTTTGGGCAAACCAAGTGCCTTCGGGTAATATGTATGGCCATCGTGCCAAATGTTCCTCTGTATGAGCTCCTTGAGATCTCATGTATTGTATGGATATATTTACGAGCCCTACAACCTATGAGTTGATTGAGCATCCGATTTTGTAATTTGTCCCTTTGTATAGACCTTCGAATCAAGCTAAAGGTCTCGTGTTGCCATGTAATGAGAGGACCTTGATCTATGTTGTGCAATGATAAAGGAAGGCCTTTGGCCTATGTTCCAAACATGTTTCTTTATGTGAATGTTGGCCTTGTGCCATATGATGGATGCCCTATGGGCAATGTTGATGAATGCTTCCACTAACCTGATGAATGAATGGTAGATTGTTGACCCTGTGAATGGACAACTATGCTATGCTCATGTTTGTTGGTTGTGTTGTGCAGGGAACTCTACATGAAGTTGCCTGAGGCATATTTCATGGTAGACAAAATTTAGTTTAGTCATGAGTGGTGCTAAGCAGGATATAAGGTCACTACCCTATAGGCTTACTCTCATTACAGTTGGTATTAGAGCCTTGGTTTCGAAGGCCTGGTCATTGAGCTCAACCTAGTTGGTACCGGTAGGCTAGACAATTAGAGAGTCTTGTGCTTCCACTATAGGTAGTGTAGGTTCCCTTACCACTAAGTGGAGGAACTTGAGTTGTTCCAGGAGCTGGTCTAGATACTACTATTAAATATGAAGTGGGAGACCCCATCCTTATGCAATGAAGGTTATTTGGTTGGTGTCATCATGCACCAAGCCATGCAAAGAGTGATCAAGTTGGTACCCCTTGAAGATCTAAGATTATGTCGATATGGGATGTACATATCTTAGCTTGTTCAAAGTTGTTGGTTCCCCCTTGTTTTTTCAAGAGTCTATTGGTATGGGATGGATACCTCTTAACTCTAATCCATAAGAAATCCAGTCTTTAGTGCCATTTGAGCTCTAGTAAGATTGAGATCTCAAACCCAAACAACTAAACAAGTTATGAAGATAGACCTTAAAGGGTCAACTACCAGATTTGTCTGAGGGATCATGAGTAGAAGGTTAGGTGTCGAGAGTCGATGATTATTCTCCTTAATGGAAGATATCTTAAGTGGTGACTTCCTTGATTTGGTGAGTGGTCATCGTATGTTCGATCATGTGCTACTTTTGTACCAAGCCAAACAAAAAAGTGTTTTGGTTGGCTCCGTCATGTACCATACCATGTAGAGAATTGGGTCGGTGCTACCATACACCCAATACCCAATACTACAATGATTTGGTTGAGTGGTTCTATCATACACCAAGCCAAAACAAAATAGGAAAACCCCTCAAGCCCCTTGGGGGCTAACACTACACTATCACCATGTGTTTAGGGAAAAGGAAGGATTCATGGGTTAAACTCTTAAACCCAATGCCATGAAGCATATGAGTACCTTGTCCCACATCCAAACTAAACTAAAATATTGTAAGCTATCAATGCCAAGTCAAGAATATCCTTGCTACCGTAGGTGAGTTTGGATGAATGCATTAGTTGGGATCCGATAAAATGTTTGATGAGTAGACTCAAGACCATGATGGTATACCTTTAGATAAAGTCTCATCATTACTCTATTGTTTTGCGATGCTACAACAATTTGCATGGCAAATATTCATCATGAAGCCAACTTGGTTGGGATAAAACCCAATGCTATAATAACAAAAAGGAAGGAACCTTGGAGTGTCCATGTCCAGTGTGATCCTGAAGTGATTGATAGTGAATAGATCCTACTTGAAGTTTGTAGTTGCTACTATCGAAGTAGAGATGGCTTACAATGAGATTGGTTCTTCATTTCCAAAAATACATGGTAGTCATGAGGATGCTCATAGGGATCAAGTGACCATTTGATTAGATCATCCACCTAGCCAGTCCAAGATATTGGAAGACTTGCAAGGTAGGATGGTTGATCGTTTTGGTGACATCTATGACAAGATCATAAATATGGAACAAGTGGCTATCGATGTGAGGATTGAGCTTTGGTATCATGGAGCATGAGTATCTAACTTCTAAGGTGCCTTGAATAGGTTAGTTGACTAGGTGAGACAAAGCACAATGGTGACTAAGTCCTTGCGATGAGAGATGGACAATGTTTAGGAGAGAAATGCTTGAGGAACCTCCTATCCTATGGACATCAGTGCAAACCAAGTGCAAATCAAATTGTGAGAACCATCCTGCTATGATGGAGTGTGAGATTTGAGTTCTTTCAATCGGTTCTTCTAGGACATGACCTAGTACCTCAATATGTTAGACCCCCTCATTAAGGATGAACAACTCACCCTAGAAACTAGGTATATGATAGGAACTGCATTGACTTAGTGGATCAACCTAGCTAAATACTTGTGATGGGTTGTCATTAAACACATCATTAATTCTTAATGAATTTTTCAATCCAGGGTGGTGTCCAAGGCTATTTATGAGAGAAATTTCAAGCAAGGTTGCAGTTTAGTTCATTTAAAAGCAACAGGTCTTATTGGTGGAATTGATTGTGTGGGGGTTTTGTGTCACTTATACCCCTAAATTGCATAAATTTAACTTTAATCTATTTGCAAGAATGAAAACTAATTGCTAATTGCATAAATGAAACCCTAGTTACAGTTGCAAGAATGAAATCTAATTAAATTGCAGAATTGAAACTCTAGTTATAGTTGCAAAATTGAAAGTCTATTTAATATTGCAATAATTGAAATGAAGCATAAAAACTAGATCCTATCAATGCTCTGTAATAGAAGGTCGTCAATCTTCTGTGTAGGGTTTTGATAGCAAAAACAAGAATGTAGGGAAATTACAAAAAACTTGTAAATTGCTAGAAATGGAAATTTGCAGTGAATTGGAAAGTTGTCGGGAATGAAAAGAATAACTAGATCTACCATTAATCATATCACAAAAATATTATGAATAATAATTAAACAACTAGGAATGTTAGTTGTGCAAAAGAATGAAAATGACAAGTTCACAACTTATTCTGCTGTAGCAAAATCAGAATAAAACCTGTCTGTCAGTCCTCCTCCTAGGTATGGAAGTGGCTAGCCTCCTTTCTCAGAAGAAGGTTTGAATTATTCTTTAATTCTTACTCACACTCAGACATAACAAAATAAATGGAATGAAACTGCACTTTTATTGCTTTAGAAACATAATTACAATTCTTCTAAAATCTGTTACAAGTCTGAAATAACTATTCTATTATCTCCCTATTTATTTTCTATCTCCTCTATCTAATATAATATATTAGCTCAACCTAGATGAGAGCTATCTTTTATAGATGCCTAAAATCTAATTACAAACAGAAAATATGTTGTTCCTGATATCTTGTAGAATTTCCTGGGTTTATCCTAGAAGAAGATCAAATTTGATCTTTCCATAAATGGTGGCTTTGGTCGGCAAGGACGACAAAGTCAAATCTGAGATATTTTACCTTACCCTTTTCAATTTTCTAGCATCAAAAACTGGTCAACAAGTCAAAAAGCACATTCTGTTTTCATTCCAAAGATAAGTGGCTCATTTCGAAGATACTACAATTCTCATTTTGAAGATCCGATCATTTTGAAGATACTGCAATTCTCATTCTAAAGATCCACTCATTATGAAGACATCGTGTTTTCTCATTTTGAAGATATATGTTCATTTTGAAGACATTGTGTTCATTCTGGAGACACTGTGTTCATTTCAAAGACACTGTGTTCATTTCGAAGATATTTAGAATGACCAACTATTTTGACTCCAAATGGTTTTGGCTGCATTTATCAGGTGGATTAGCCCTCAGGATCGGATTACAATTGTCTTCATTCTTCCTTGGATGTGAATTCCATGCCTTGCCATTCATTGGTAGTTGGCTGGAATTTATATGGAAATACCAGTTTTCTGCTGCACAGTAATAAGTCTTTGTACTATTTGCTGAATTTAGAGAAACTAATGCTTAATGATCATCAAAATAAGACTACTGAAGTGTTGCTATCAACCTAAGCATGAAAATATAACATAAAACTATACAATAACTATTAAAAATTAGAATATAATGTCCTTAACACTTCAATCATGCAAATAGTTAATACACAACATATTAAATCAACTTAACTAGCATATAATATAATTCACAAGAGTTTTAGGTAGTTTTAACTATTTAAAACATGCTATAAATGAGGCTTATGTAGGCCTCATCATCCCCACCAACTTATATTAATGCATGCCCTCATGCATTGCAGTGGGCTATGGAGTCACAAATGTCCATACTCATATTCCATGTTTCATAGAACAATTTAGTGACTGTGTAATTTCTCATGAAGGTTTCTGAGTCATTATTCAAACTGATCATCTGATTGGGAATCCTATTCAAAATAGGAGAAAACTAGAGTAATGATGGTTGGAGGCCTGAATCTAATACCTACCCAATAATGTTGCATAAAGGTATTTCTCTGGATTAAGAAGGCAATGCCTCAGAATGGAAGGGCACTGCTTCAAAGTGGAGGGGCACTACTTCAGAATGAGCACCTATGTCTTCATATTCCTAGATAATCCAAGTAATAACTAAACCAAATCCTCCTCTTTATCTGATGTAGTGGATTGTTCATCAACTTGTGACAACCTGCTTTTTAGTTTCTCCACTTTCTGCTATAATTCTCTAATTTTCTTTTCATGTTTTTCAATAACATATTTTCTTTCCTTAATCCATCTCATATTTTTATAACACTCTTGGATGCTCTTGGTTGTTTTGTGATGTCCACCTCCTCTTATTTGTTTGAATCAGAACCTAATACTGACAAATCAACTGCAGTTTGCTGCTAAACAATGATCTCATCTCTGCTTCAGACCCCTACTCCTGTACAGAAGGTTCCATGAAATTATCTATGATTACATCCAAATTCTCAATGGCTTGTTGCACTTCTATGAGATCAAGGCTATCTTTTTTGGTCTTCTCTTCAATCATTTGTTCTTTTATCTTTTTTTTTTTAGTCTTGTAGACCTCCTAGTCGTTAATGTATATTTTCTCTTCTTGCCATATTTTCTTGTGGTAACAGGGGCTGTAGGGATAGCTTCAAGCTCTTCATTAGGAACTTCACTCTCCCATTCTGACAGATAAATAACATCTTTAAAAAATGAACCCTCTTCTATTTTATTTTTCTGCTGTCAGTTTCAGCCCTTCTCTTCTTAGTCTGTGAGGTTGATGGTTCTGGAGAAAAATGCTTCGTTGCTTTTGCTTGGTGTGTTTCTTTCTCTGCAATAGCATTTTTTTTTTAGCCTTTTCTTCTTCCTCGGTAGCATATTTTTTATAGCAACATCTGTATCCTCTTATCCTTCATATTCTTCTTCAAAAACTACATTAGTCATGGTAGAATAAAACCTATTAAAGCTTCTAGGGTTTCCCATAAAATGATATTGGCACACCAGTTTAATAAGACCATGATGATGAGGTCTCCTTTCTTTTTTTCCTCTTGATAATATTTTGCCATGCTCTATAGTTCTCGGTGTAGGTATGCTAGAAAATTCACTCTAAATTTAGGTTGTTGCCTACCATGCCTAAGGTGGTTTAAAATTTTGAAATGATGCCCTGACAAAATTACATACTACCCTTCACAGGTTGAAAAATCTAGTAACCCATGTGATTACATTATTCCAGGGTTCTTGTAGGTTGGCCCTTTTTCATTTTTCACTTCATTTCTTTGTTTTTATGCTGAGAAGACTGCTCTCTTCTGCTGCTAGGTCACTAATTTTTGGTTTCTATAGAATTACAGGGTTTGCTCTTTTTCTTATTTAGAAAGAACTTTTAATTTTTTTACTTTTCCTTGTTATCATTAGCAATTATGTCTTCTAAAAGAAAATATGGCACATTTCCTTATTTTGTGCTCTGAACACCTGGCCATCAATCATTGGACATCCTTGCCATCAAATTTTCTTTACTATTTTTAGCTCGTCCATTCTGCATGCAAATTTTCCACATGAGTGGTTATTAGCAATGAATGGTGGTGGCATGTTTTTTGGTTATTTTCCCTATGATTCTCGTACTTCCTTGATGGGTGTAAAAGATGATATGAATCTAACCGCAAGCCAGCTGACATGTGTCAATGATCACATGGAGTAAAAAAAATTCTGCTGACTATGTCTTTTCTCCCTCCTTGGATGCCACATGGAAACAGACTGGTAAATATTCATTTTGAAGTTTATGTTTCATTCTGAAGACTAAGTTGGGCATTTAATTTGAATATAACCTTCCTTTCAAAGACACACCTTCATTCCAAAGATACACCTTCATTCTGAAGACAAACATTCATTCTAAAGACACACCTTCATTTCGAAGACAAAGGCTTCATTCCAAAGATACCACGGTTATTGAAGATACAACAATCATTCTAAAGACAGCAAAAACCAACATTTTTCTCTTTCTCCAAGCATGTTTTGTTTATGCCAACTCTTATGAACACTTTTATACTAATGGTTAATTGTCATATACTATATATCAAATATTTACAATGAGAAAAGTGCAAGAAACATATATACTTGGTTAAAACAAGTTAATGCAAGTTTTGAAAGATGACTGCTTCTATTGATATTCTACTGAGGCTTCCTACAACACTTCAAAAACAAGTGTAGTTGGTGAATTTGTACAATGGTGACTCAAAAATTTCAAGGTTATGCATGCCATAAAATTGGTTTTCATGCATACCAACCCAGTAGTGCCTTAGAAAAGGTTTTCACTATTGAGTTATTCATTTTTCTCTCTTTTTTTTCTTGGTTTTTTTTTTTTTCCTCTCCTTTTCTCTCTCTTGTTTCTTGATTCTGATTATGCCCATGAAGGATTTCACGATTTCCCTGAAATCATGCCCATGAAGGAATTCATAATCAGAATTTATTCATCTTTTTGTTTTCTACTTTTTCTGATTTTTTTTTCTTTTAAGATTCAAATATATGATCATTTGAAATCTTCATCAGAATAAAAATCCTCTTCTGTCAAATGTAACTATGTGAAATACCGATCAAATTCCACCTTTGTTGGTGGTTTATGGTACAACTGTAAAATATGTCCATTTACCACTAATATCCTCCTTAAATCATCAACTAAAGAAAGTTAAACAAATTCATTCTCAAACTCCCTTGGTTCATCCTTGCTGCTCTTAATGTGATCATCATACCACATTTTCCATTTTTGTTGAGTGAACTCTATTTGGTGAAGTGCTTCCAACCAAAGTTCATCAAATGCATTCAACTAAAAAATTTGTTTTTTCTATACCTGCAACAACTCAATTCCAGTTGCTAAATAGGCATAAAATGTTAGTAAAGCATTAGGATGCTGCACCAATATATCAAACAAATTTTCTTCCTAGTTTTTAGTCAACCAACTATTGTTGTTCAATGATTGTTTTGGCTGTATTTCAGTTTGTTTTGTACCAGGCTGATTTGAATTGGTTCTTGGAGAAACATTTTTATTTACAACAATGGAGTCCAAAACTAAATTATTCTTTTCATTTCCTTATGTGTTCTAAGAAACTATGGGCTTTCTGTACAATCATACTTAGGTGTAATAAGTTTACCTGAAAACAAGTTAACTAATTTTCCACCTTTTTGTATGGTTTTAGGATATGCTTTCTTTTTTTTTCTTGGTTTGCTAAAACACATTTCTTGAACAATCTTATTAATGATTGGTACAACTTGAGGTAAAGGGATTGTAATAGTTAAATGTTCTAATTCCTTTATCAAATCTGATTGTGAAGATGTTATTTTTGATATCTCAGACTGTTCAAAATATGATACTTTATTTGATGAGGTATCTTGTTCTTCTTGATGTTGTTTTAGTGTGGATTTTTTTCATGTTCATTCTTTTTAACTTCAATTTCTACACTAATAAGTGGAATAGGTTCAAGTAGTGGTTCACCTGAACACAACTGAGTTTCAACACAGTCACTAACATTTATTAGGGATGTATTTTCTGATTCAACCACAGAGACAGGGGTTACCTGTTTAACATGATTTGGACTGACCATAGGTTGAGTTGAAAATAGAGGTTGTTTTAATTTTTGTTGTTGTTGTCCATGATAGAAATTATGGATATAATTAGGCAACAAATTTGATTTTTGTTTTTGACAATGTTGCTGCCCTTTGTACAGAATTTATATATTGTACCCATTGATATCCCTATAATTTTGGCTGCAACCATGGTGGATGTTGTTGATTCCATTGTTTTTGCATCCATCCATGTTGAGACCATGCTTGGGAATATGCCCATGGTGGTTGACTCCAACATTGTTGAAGTGGACCTGAAGCAGACCATGGCATATACCAAAGGATTATTTCCCCAATGTGCAGGAAATTGAGAAGCATTCTGATATGGAAATTTATGAAAATTATTCCCTTGTCCTTGTCCTACAAAATTATTTTTTTTCATACGTTGAGACTGTTTTCCAAAGACACTTTTAAGTTCTGGCAATAAACTACACTGATCTGTGGGGTGTCCTAATTGACAAATGCTACATGTAGAAGGTATAAATATTTTTTTCAAAGGAAAATCATGAAGAGAGTGTTGCTTTTTACATTTTGAACAATAGATGGCTGAAGATTTAGTAGATTCATTCTTTTCATCTAATGTTCTATCATGTACTAAAATATCAGCCTCTTTCATACATTCTTTCAAATCATGTTTTTCATTACCAATTCTGTGTTTTATATGCCTTTAATGAGAGTAATTTTTAAGGAGTTTAATAATTTCCTGAAATTTAAGTGCATTTGTATCTCCTCTTCTAAAGATATCCAATGCATCCCCAGATTCATCTTGTAGTCCCCTTAAGAATAAGACTTTGTAAATTTTAGGTTCAACACTTCCACATCTCTTATGAACAAAATAAAATCTATCTAGATAATCTTCTAAGATTTCATTTTCCTCTTGTTTTATTGTAAGAATTTCATCATTTTGATTCTTGACTTGACAATATTCTTGGTATCTCTCCAAGAATATGTTTTCCATCTCATCCCAAGTTCTAATTGAGTCAGGTGCTAAGGTGATAAACCATCGTAGAGCTAACTCTTTAAGAGTGAAAGGAAATAGTTTGAGCTTTTGATTGTCATTAGTGTAATCATGACCTTGACATACAATTTTAAACTCAAACAAAAACATATTAGGATCTTCGGATGTAATTCCCTTGAAATTTGGTAATACTGCAGATGAAATGACCTTCATGGGAGCATTTTGATTAATATCTAGTTGTATGGGATTTTGAAAAGTTCTGGTAGGTGCACTAGTTGCACTAGGGTGGAGCACATTGTTGGCTCTACCTTGATTCTCTTATGAGCCTTCCATTGTAGGTTCCCAAAAACAATTATAAATCTTGTCAAATTTTCTTGATTATATGGATTTGTCAAGAGAAAATGGTGTTGAACTACTTAATTTTACTCCTTGTAATGATTTCTCAAAGGATCTTGCAGTGCTGGAAGTGGATGACTGGGATTCTTTGAAAATTCCAACATTTTTGAAAATAAAAAATTTAGACATTCTTGACATAATTTCAACCTCTTGTGAAATTTTTCTTCTTGTGGTTTCTTGCTTATTTTCTAAATGGACTGAAATACAATTTACCAATAACAATTACTTATACCAGTCATTACATTCAGATTTTACTCTAAAATTCACAACTTAGCATATTTAATAATTATTGGACTACTTTTCACCTTCTAACAACACCGTGTTCCCCGACAACGGTGCCAAAATTATGGGCTGTCATTAAGCACATCATTAATTCTCAATGAATTTTTCAATCCAGGGTGGTGTCCAAGGCTATTTATGAGAGAAAGTTCAAGCAGGGTTGTAGTTCAATTCATTTAGAAGCAGCAGGTCTTATTGGTGGAATTGATTGTGTGGGGGTTTTGTGCCACTTATACCCCTAAATTGCATAAATTGAAATTTAATCTATTTGCAAGAATGAAAACTAATTGCTAATTGCATAAATGAAACCCTAGTTACAGTTGCAAGAATGAAATCTAATTAAATTGCAGAATTGAAACTCTAGTTATAGTTGTAGAATTGAATGTCTATTTAATCTTGCAATAGTTGAAATGAAGCATAAAAACTAGATCCTATTAATGCTCTATAATAGAAGGTCGTCAATCTTTTGTGCAAGGTTTTGATAGCAAAAACAAGAATGCAGGGAAATTACAAAAAACTTGTAAATTGCTAGAAATGGAAATTTGCAGTGAATTGGAAAGTTGCTGGGAATGAAAATAATAACCAGATCTACCATTAATCATATCACAAAAATATTATGAACAATAATTAAACAACTAAGAATGTTAGCTGTGCAAAAGAATGAAAATGACAAGTTCACAACTTATTCTGCTGTAGCAAAATTAGAATAAAACCTGTTTTTCAATCCTCCTCCTAGGTCTAGAAGTGGCTAGCCTCCTTTCTCAGAAGAAGGTTTGAATTATTCTTTAATTCTTACTCACACTCAGACATAACAAAATAAATGGAATGAAACTGCACTTTTATTGCTTCAGAAACATAATTACAATTCTGTTGAAATCTGTTACAGGTCTGAAATCACTATTCTATTATCTCCTTATTTATTTTCTATCTCCTCTGTCTAATCTAATATATTAGTTCAACCTGTATGGGAGCTATCTTTTATATATGCCTAAAATCTAATTACAAATAGAAAATATGTTGTTCCTGATATCCTGCAAAATTTCTTGGGTTTATCCTAGAAGAAGATCAAATTTGATCTTTCCATAAATGGTGGATTTGGTTGGCAAGGATGGCAAAGTCAGATCTAAGATATTTTTCCTTACCCTTTTCAATCTTTATTTCCCTTTTTCCAGTGTCAAAAATTGGTCAACAAGTCAAAAAGCACATTCTGTTTTCATTTCGAAGATAAGTGGCTCATTCCAAATATACTGCAATTCTCATTCCGAAGATCCGCTCATTTCGAAGATACTAAAATTCTCATTCCAAAGATTTTCTCATTCTGAATACACTGTATTTTCTCATTTCGAAGATATTTGTTCATTCTGAAGACATTGTGTTCATTCTAGAGACACTGTGTTCATTTCGAAGACACTGTGTTCATTTCGAAGATCTTTAGAATGACCAAATTTTTTGACTCCAAATGGTTTTGGCTGCATTTATCAGGTGGATTAGCCCTTAGGATTAGATTACAATAGTCTTCATTCTTCCTTGGATGTGAATTCCATGCCTTGCCATTCATTGGCAGCTGGCTGGAATTTATATGGAAAAACTAGTTTTCTGTTGCACAGTAATAAGTCTTTGTACTATTTGCTGAATTTAGAGAAACTAATGCTTAATGAACATCAAAATAAGACTACTGAAGTGCTGATTTCAACATAAGCATGACAAGATAACATAAAACTATACAAGAACTATTAAAAATCAGAATATAATGTCCTTAACACTTCAATCATGCAAACAGTTAATACACAACATATTAAATCAATTTAACTAGCATATAAGATAATTCACAAGAGTTTTAGGCAATTTTAACTATTTAAAACATGCTATAAATGAGGCTTATACAGGCCTCATAAACTTGGATGAGGGAAGGGTAGACATACATAGTAAGTTGTGAGATGAATTGAAGTGAGTTCTGGTGGATCAGTTTCAGCCAAAGAACATCGATTGGTTCACTAGGACCAAACTCCATAAGTTGAAGCATACATGCAAAATTAGGGACTACACCTGGGAGTTCTTGAACCTGATGATAGAGGTGGAAGACCTATATAAAGGTGAGAAGCTATTACTATTTCAACATGGGATCAAACCATGGGCTCAAGATGAGTTGCAAAGGTATAGACCTCAAAACATCTAGGAAGCAGTCACATTAGTAGAAGGTCTATTCGACCATTACAATGGGATTGATGAAGGTAAGGATGAACAAGATAGCGTGCATAAGTGTGAGTCTATAGAAAATGGATCTGCAAGGTTAATTTATTGACCACCCAAGATCTAGATGGAAGTTGTCTCAAGCTCTGAGTGAAGGTTTCAAACCAATCCCACCTTGCGAAGTCTCTAACTCCCACTAAAACTTTGAGGATGAATTCAAGTTATCATTGAGGTGTTGGCTCTGTAACATACCTTACACTTATAGAGAGTGGTCGTAGCATCAACATGTCATCATGGCCCAATAATATGAGGACAAGGACTATTCAAAGGGATAGGAGTCTAAACAGGTGATGAACACCATCAAAAGGACCGATTCAGTCAAGGATGGTGGCATTGAATGCGACTTCAATAGGAGGCCCATGCCACTGATTGAACAACCCAAGTAGGCAAACCCCACTTCCAAGTGATGTAGAGGTAAATACCCTCCTTACAACTCTACATAAGGAGGTTAGTACCAAGTCGGTGATGGTCCATCTCAACCAATGATACAAGGTGATGAATATGAAGGTTCACCTCAATCGATGAGGTACAATGATGAAGACGAGTAAAATATGGTGTGATATCAAGGCATGATCCTGAGAATGATGCCACCACTAACCCTCACTTATTTTGTGCACTTAACACCTTTGCATCAATGCCAAGGACAACATCAAATTTAAGTGGGTGAGGATTATGGTGGGGTGGTTGTGCCTTGATGCCCCATCAACTCCCATGTATGCTGGTCACTGATACACATGGTGGGAGTATGTAGATAATGGTTATGGCCAAGGTACAATACAATAAGGGCAAAAAAATAGCTCCAAGGAGGCCTACCATACCTTGGATTGCTGAGGTCCACTAAAGCTACTTGAAGGACAAACATTCATGGACCTTCATCATGGTAAAATCAAGCCAAGGACCATGAGATGGAAATGCCTAGATGAAGGATCACACATGGGTGAAGTCATTCCTATCATGGAGGCCTAGGGGACATATGTCCACCAAAATGCATCATGGAACCCATGTTTTGAGCCTTCGGGTAAACTAAGTACCTTCGAGAAAACCAAACGTATTTGGGTAAGATGTAAGGCTACCATTCCAAATGTTCCTTTGTATGAGCTCCTTGAGCTCTCGTCTATTGTATGGATGTATTTATAAGCCCCATGACCTATGAGTCAATCAGACAAAAGTTTTGCAAGTCATCCCTTTGTATAGACCTTTGGGTCAATTTAAAGGCCTCGTACCACCATGTAATGAGAGGACCTTGATCCATGTTGCGCAATGATAAATTAAGACCTTTGGCCTATGTTCCAAACATATTTCTTTGTGTAAATGTTGACCTTGTGCCATATGATGGATTCTCTATGGGTAATTATGATGAATGCTTCCACTAATATAATGATGAATGGTAGATTGCTTACCCTATGAATGGAAAACTATGCTATGCTCGTGTTTCTTGGTTGTGTTGTGTAGATAACTCTATATGAAGTTTCCTGAGGTGTATTCCATGGTCGTCCAAATCTAGTTTGGCCATGATCAGTGTCAAGCAAGGCATGGGATCACTACCTTATAGGCCTACCCCCATTAAACCTTATCCCAAGAACTTTCATATGCTAGTTTTGTCTATCTATAAAGGGATAGAATATCCAATAGATAATATAAGAGAATTCATGATAGGTTGCCATGATCTTCTTTATGATTATATGCTTTTATTGAAAAAATTTCCAAATAGTATTGTTGGGGTTGTATTGGAATAGTATTATTGATTGCCCAAATATTCTTTAAAGATCTTTGAAAATACTACATAAATGTTTGTTCATCAATTTAGTGCTTATATTGAAAAGGAAGTGATAATGAGAGACCTATATGACCTAAAGCAAAGTAAAGAAGAATTTTTTTCAGAATTCTTAGCTCGTTGGAGAAGTTTAGTTGGCCTATTAAGACAACTTATGTCTCAAAAATATATGCTTGATATATTCATTAGTAATTTACAAGAATAGATATCGTATGCACTAGAAACTACTATTGTTACCTCTCTTGATCAAGCAATTGAGTTAGCCAAAAAAGTGGAACAAGCTCTCATTAGAAGAGGTCAGCTTAAGAATAAAGAAGAAAAGTCTACTAAGTCTCAACATAAGAATAAGCATACATGAGGTAATAATGATAGTAGGCCTATTAATAATGTCACCAATAGCCTACAAAATATTGTACTTCAAAAACCTCCTCAAAGGAATTTTACCAGACTTAATATACCTATGGAAGCAATTTTGAAGCAATTATTAGAAGCTAAGGCAATTGAACTACCTCCTATAAGACAACCAGATACTACAACTCATTGGTATAAGGTAGGTCAATATTGCACATATCACAGAGTAGAAGGACACTGGACAAATTCTTGTAAGAAGTTGAAGCATGTGGTTCAATATTTGATTGATGTAGGATGCATTGATTTAAGAAATTCCTAAACTTCAAGTAATCAGGCTCCTATTCAACAAACCCCAACAACAAATCAAGATATGGGGATATTCAAGGATCCATTACCAAAGCATGATCAACAAGCAACCAACCAAGTGGCTCATCAAGGTGATTCCCTATGCCATAGTAATGTGGTTGGTATGGTTGGGGTAACTACAAGGAAACAAGCTTAGAATCAGCAAGGATAGAGTTCAACACCACAACCTAGTTTAGTTTTAAAGGAGAATCAGAGAAAATATTTAGCTACAAGAATTCCACCTATAGTGTTGAGACCACAGTCATAGATTTCATACGATATTCAGAAGCAGTTAGCTAATACTCCAACAAAAATATCAGTCTTAGAGCTTTTGCAAACTTCTCCTGATCATTGAAATGCTTTAATGGAATTTTTAAAACAATAATCTATTTCTCCAGATGTCACCCTAGATGCCATAGTTGATGCCATAGGTTCTTTTGGGATACATCATGTCTCATTCTCATATGATGATAAACCTTCCTCAAACTTACATGGAGATTCATCACTTTACATCACTACACTTATTGGGGATACCCTTATCAAATGAGTTTTGATTGATAATGGCTCATCCCTCAATTTGTGTACATATCAATTCTTTCAAAAATTTGGGTTAAAAGAGGAATATTTAACAAAATATGATATCCTTATTAAATATTTCAACAATAAGTCCCAAGAGGCCTGTGGTGTCATATCTCTTCCATTAAAAGTGGGGCCTCAAATATTGGATACTTTGTTTTACATGGTGTCTTGTCCTGCATATTTTAATCTTCTTCTTGGGTGACCTTGGATTCATGTGATGAAGGTCATCCCTTCTACTTTTCATCAATGTCTCAAATTTGAATTCAAGAATCAAGTTATCACCATTCTAGGTGATCCTCGACCATTTGAATTCTGTTCAAATATAGAGTTAGCTCAATCTGAATCTTACTCTTGTCCTTCTATTTCTTCAACAAATTCTCCATGTTCCTCATCTCAAATTTTAGAGCATCTTCAAAATTTAAAAGTGAGTGAGGAACGTCAACCCTATTCTTCATCCTTGGATCATGATAATCAGTTTCTTCAAGAGCCTCTTCTGGATCTCACCAAGCTACCACCATCACCTCGAACTATGGGTTTACCCCATAAGAAGGGTGATGTTGTACATATTGGCATGTGTACCTTTGTCTTTGGAGGGACTGCCTTTAAAGAAAATATTCATGGTAGCAACCCATATCCTAGCGAGCGCTCTTTCGCTCAATGTTATCTCACTAATGATTATCCCCTTCCTAAGAAGATCCTATCTAGTATGGGATATGCAGGTAAAGGATTGGGACCACAATAAAAAGGTATTCAAGAACCTTTGGATGTTGATATTTGGCCTAGGAGATGTGGTATAGGTTTTATACCTAATAAAAATCAACCTTTGCCTTTTGAGGATGATGATCATCTTGTGACTTATGCAGAATATATAGAATATCAAAAGATGATAATAGATGAGAATAAAAGCATTAATCATGCTTCTCCTCCAAAGCTAATGTCTTGCAATATGATTGATTCTGTTTGTTTTAAATATGACATTGCTTCTGTGCAAGAGAATGGTGGATCTTTATATAATGTTTGTTTTACTAAAGAGAATGGTGTTGTTAGAAGATGTGTTGATTATCGTGCCATGGATGTCCAAATAAGGGCCTTGGAAGAACTTTCCCATGATTTTTATCATCGATAAAATGCACTCCTTGGGGATATCTTCGATCCGACACCTCATGGCATGCTAATTTATTTTAATAAGATGAATGGTGCATTTAGGTTTTGCATTGATTTCAATTTTGTATAACAAAAAAAATATATTTCATGTAGTTGCATTTGCATTCCCATTGCATCCACTTGCTTTCTCATATTGCATTGTTGCTTGTCATCCTTGCATGATTGCTTGACATCTAAAGAACACCTTGCATGATTTCCTATCATAATTGCATTGTTGCTTGTTCATGACTGCTTGCTCATATAGATTTTTAGGGATTTTGTGATAATGGCATGTGATGATACCTAGTTAGGACATAGCTCACATGCATTGCACTTCTCACTAGGACTCTGATGCCTAGAAAGATCCCCCCTAGGGATTTCTCCCTTCTTTCTTCTTATAATTTCTTCTTCTCCTTCTCTCAATTTCTTTATCATGATAATGCTTTCATTCACAAAGTCTTCTTAAGATCCCTATCTGGGATAGCACTTGCATATCATTTATTTACATATTACACCCCACATGGGATACTTATACATCCTAGTGGGTATTACATCATCTACGATATTCTATCGGGTCATACTCTCTTTTGACTCAGCAGGCTCAACACCCCATTACAGGATAAGCTCCTTGGTCAATTTTAGTAGACCTCGACATACATCCTAGCGGGTAAACACCTCATAGTAGTCAATAAGGGAGCAACCACCCATAGTGGGTTAGACTCCACATATATTTTTACACTACTACAAGTGCTAAACCTATAGCGGGTCTAGCTCTATTCTTGAAATGATCTATGGTATCTAACTACACTGGTTCCTTGCAACCTACGCTAGTTCCATGCTATGGGTCATCAGTTCTTCTCCTTTTTAGATGGTTGACCTTTGGATTTTTCTTCTTCTTCTTCCTTTTCCTCTTCCTCTTCTTCTTCTTCTTCCTTTTTTTCTCTTCTTCTTTCTTCTCCTTTCTTTCTCTTCTCTTATTTGTCTTCTTCGTATTTCTCCTTCTTCTTTTGCATCCATCCATTTTCATATAGTTTGCATTAAGATAGTTTTGCATACATGAAAACATGAATTAAATAAAAACACATTACACACACAAATAAAGCAATAAAAGTAGCTATATATTACTCGAGAGAAAAAGAGTACATAGTCCCCATGTCAGGTTGGTGTACCACAATCCAAACTTGGTACACTCAACCTAGGGATGTACACCACAATCCAAAAATTGGTGCATCATCCCGATCCTCAATCCTCTCTCTCCTAGCTATGAGATCCAGCTCCCTTTGGTCCATCCTAAGGAGGAGGCAACCTAGGCTGTGACACGGACTATCATGATATCGATGCCATTTGTGATCGAGACCATGATCTACTCGCTGATTGTAGGGATGGAGGAAGTGGCATCCTCTGACCTGGTGGGATAGTACCATCTCATAAAACATAGCCCGCTAAAGGGATATCTCCAACCTCTCTCTCATCCATCATAGCTCTACCTGAAGAATTTGCACCACATCACCCACCTAGCTGCTCTCAATGATAGCCATCCCCTCTGCCCTAGCTCTCTGGTGCTCTCCATCTAGATGAGCCATCTCTCCCTAGAGTTGATCGGTATCTACCTGAGCTAAGTCCCTCTCAACCTTTGTGGTGCTCAATGACCTCCATAGCTCCTCTAGCCTCCTGGCCCTATCCTCTTGGACCTAGGCCATCTAGCTCTATAGAGAGGCTACCTATGCTCATAGCTCCTCTATCTCCCTCCTCTCCTAGCTCTCGCTACTATAGATGTGGAGGCCTCTCTAGGATCTCTGATCTATAGCCTCCCTATCTGTGGGGGCATACCTCACCCTCCTCTTTGGTCCCTGCCACTTGGATGGCCTCCTTTACCACTAGTATCTAAAAACGAGATGGTATCTATATTAGAGTGATGACAGTCTACTGTGCCCTCTTTTTGGCTTGATGAGCTACCTCTTGGAATGCTCACTATATGTCTAGGTCCATCACATGGCACCTTTGTATCGATACTAGCAAGGATATCCTTTGGGGCAAAAATCCTCTATACCACCACCTATACCTGATGGCCACTCTTGCATTATCTACCATCAGGTCCTCAACCCACCTGGTGAGGTCTAGCTCATCTCCTACCCCTACTGGGTCTCGGGTCACCCTTCGATACCAGTAGTCCCCTAGGTCCAGGACTCCCTGTAAGATCCTGTGCTATCGAAGGACTCGGTCAAATCTAAAGACCTTTGGCTCTCCCTTATTTGACCTCAGCCACCTGATCCTTCGTATCCTGGCTAGCTCTATCCTATCCTCTACCCACCCAGGGTGAAGCTACCATGGCCTCTAGATGATCTTCACCTCTCAAAGCTCATCAATCACCCACCTCGCTAGTGGTAGGTTCCTTGCATAGGCCCTCATGGTCCTCTCTAGGGACCTCGACCACCTATATGTTGTTGGTTGCTCTAGGCTAGGTAGTGGGCCTAGTAGTGCCTCCGATATCTGTACCATGATGTGCTCCCAACACCACACCTAGAGCAATGTCATACACACCAATCTTGTATGCCACTTATACATGATGTTGTACAACATCTTGTATAGGCAAGCCAACACATATGGACCCCATGCGAATCAAACCCTCTGATCATGCATGTCTACCACTACTCCTACCATCACCCATGGTAAGTGCCACCTACTGGTATGGCACATCAGTAGCCTAGCCACAACCCCATAGAGCATGGTGATCAGAGGATCTACCCCATAGTGGCCCACTAGATCATCGATTGATATGGTGCTCTCTCGCACCTAGTGGGTAAACCCTATTGAGAACCACTGTAGTGTGGCTACCTATCCCCATGCTCCATAAACTATTATCCCTCTGATAGGGATCCATAAAATCTACCACACATCCTCCAGTGTGATGGTGAGCTCTCCTATGGGTAACCAAAAAGTAGAGGACTCCGGGTACCACCTCTCTACCAGGGCTATTAGCATAGCCCTATCCATCTCAATGTGAGGTATCCTCGCTAGGTGGTCTAGCCCCACCACCTCTAGCTGAGCCATCTCCGTTGGCCCCAGTGCATCCAACTCTACCAAAGCCCCTACCCTCCACTCTCGACTCTTGAGAATACCTAGTTGCATCCACAAACAAATAAAATTAAATCAGTTTCATGAATTAAAATAAAAAAAATAATAATAAAATCCATAATTTCAAATCAAAACACAAATATTGATCATAATTTTGTAATTCGCACTTCGTAGTTGCTTGTTTTCCCTCTTTTTCCTCCTATGTTTGTTTTTTCTTTTCCTTTTTTCTTTTTTTGTTTTTTGGTGAAATCGTGCCCTCCATTTTGGGAGGCATGATTTCGTGAAGTCACACTCAGTTTTACCTGGGCGTGATTTCACCATGCTTCATCTAGAGAAAAATCATGATCGGGCCATGAAATCACGCCCTAGTCAAGCACAAAAATCATCATCTAAAATGATAAAATTCCCAGATTCTACCCTAAAATTCATGAAAAATAGAGGAAAAGGTGCATCAAGAGGGAGGAATTTGGTACTTACCCACTCTCGTGCCCCGGCTTCACCCCTCATGATCGTTGCTCGATGAACTGGTAACACCATTTTTTTTTCTCCCCAGAGCCCTTTCTCTACCAATGCATGGTGAAAATGAATTAGGGTTTTACCCTTTTTCACCCTTTTTAAGCTCTGTTTGTTACCCTTGTTTTCTCTAGTTTTCATTCTTTCTCTCTCTTTCTTCTTCTGCATTAGTTCTTTCGAGTTTTTATGAGATATGTCATCTTCATAAAAACTCGAGGGGGCACCTTGGCCTATAGAGGCATTAATGTCCCTAATGCCTCGATTTGCATGTAAAACAAGAAAGTGTCTGGAATGACACTATTTTTGCACCACCCCTTTCTTCTAAACTAGCCATCCCATTTTTTCTTGTTGTCTTCTTCCAGTGAGTGTGCCTACATCCTTTCTTTGATGCATTTACTTGGCCTTAAATGCATCAAAGAGGGGGTAAAATGTAGACACAAAAAATTGACCCACTTTTAGTGGGTAATCTTCCTTAGAGCCCCTAAGAGGTCCCTAACCCTTGCCCTAGGCAAGGGTAAGCCTCTTTTCCCCCTACCTTGCCTTTCTTTAGCCTTTTAGCAAAATCACACCCGGTTATGATGGGGTGCAACTTCGTAGAAGTGATATCGCACCCCATCGACATGGGGTATGATTTTACTATTTTAGGGTTTTAATTTATTAAAACCTGGGTTTAACCTTTTTAGCGTGCTTGGCATCAACTTGTGTTTTTTTTCCCACTTCTTTCACCTCAATTTTCATCTATAAAAGGAGGGGTTAATCCCACTCCTAGAGATATACATGTGATCGATCTTGGAAATAATTAAGCTCAAAATTATTATGATTAATTAGTGCTCGCATTCTTACTTTCACTCTGCTTCCTATTTTCTTCTACAAGCTAACCTCAAAGTGCAAATTTTGGATTTGATCTTCTGCTGCATTGATTTGGATTGCTGTGTGGTTTGGTGGATTTGTGTTGTAGTTCAAAAGGAAAGAGAGTGCCCATTTGGATACCTCGATCTCTTTTGCTTTCTTTTGCATCATCCATCAGGTTGTGCACACTTTGTTTCCTGCATTTATTTATGCTCTACATTTATCTTTTATTTTTTGTGTCTCTAAAGTAAAATCATGCCCTATCCCGATGAGGTGCGACTTCGCTAACCCTAATTTAGGGTTTTTTCTCACAAAAGTGAGATCGTACCCCGTTCTAATGGAGCGCGACTTCGCCTATAGTGTTATCATGCCCACCATCTACGAGGCATGATTTTTCCTAGGACTAAACTAGGGGCATCTATCAGATTCTGATTGCATGAGTAGTTTCTAAATTGCATTTAGGGCATGATAGCATAATCTATTTTCTACTTCTCTATTGTTGCATTGTTGTTTTATGATTAATTCTCCAAAGGTCAATTTTCACTTTTGTTTCCAAAGGTCATCTAAAAGGACCTAGGGGGCTTGACTGTTGCGCCTCCAAGCATTGTTGTACAATGGCCTAAGAAGGCCCCCTAATGCTAATCCCATTTTCAAGTGTTTCATAAGTTATCTTGCAGAAACAAGTATTTCTGATATCATTGGACAAGAGGCAAAAAAAGCTAAGTCAACCACCGATCAAGATAAGTGTTCTAATTATTTTATTGGTTGAAGATCTGATCTGATTATTGATTCTTAGGCATCTAAAAGTGAAAAGCATATAGTGTGCATCTAGGGTTAATATTGTGCATTTATCTTGTGTCCTTGCTTTAAAGGTTTTCTGGATAAAACCCTAGGTTAGCAAGCATTCAAAGAAATAATCATATTAGGTTAGCTCTTGTATTCTTGCATTCTGATTTTTGCATTGTCCTTTATATTTCATAGCATAGATCTAGAAAGGCCAAACTTAGGTGATTTCTTGAAACTAAATACATCAAACTATCCCAAAATTCCTGAGGACTTGGAGCGAGTCCTAAAACCATTCCTGGTGAACCCTTCCCCCTAGCACCAAGTGTAGAGAACAACACATCCCCCGTGATTCACCCCATAAGGCTTTCTACCTTTATGGATCCAGCCTTTTTGGGAATTGTACATGGTAGGGTAGTTTTCCCCCTCTACACTTCTTCCATTGGATAATGGAACTTGTATTCTCCTTCATTGCTGGTTGTGATCAGATTCATCCAGTAGTTTGTTTCTTCGATTGATGCAGTGTAAGTTGATGTTGTAGGTTCCTCAATTGCCCTTACTAAATTCCTCCTCCTTTTTCTTCTTCATTTTTAACTTTACCTTTGAATCCAGTCTTTGTGCTTTCATAGATGGTTGTACTGCAACTTGGTTCCTACTGAGATATTTCTCCTTCTCTATTTTTACTTTGTACAAAAGCTTCTGAACAACCACTTAGAGCATCACGATAAGATTTTGAATTAGTAGAACTTGAGGCATAAATGTTGCATGACGATTGAAAAATATGTTCAAGATATGATTCACTTAATTTTGTTTTCTTTTTGAGTAATTCTATCAATCTATTTTGTTCTACATTCTCATATTTGTAATGTTTATGTGTGAGCAATGCCATGTATAATAAGCTCACAATATCTAGAGGAAGTGAAATATCATTTTTCTCATTGGCAATTGCTTCATTGAGATGTGCTTGAAGGTAGCATTCCATAGAGTCAAAATTATCGTCTAATGCCTCACTATGAAATATTTTTGAAGCTAGGTCTAATATTCCTTCAGATTTCATGAGAAGATTCATGATCCTGATTTTTATAGCACTGGATTTTCTAAAGGAATTATTGCTTGATGAGTCATTTGAAGTAGACATCCTTATGACTCCCTTAGTTTAAGATATAGAAAGATTTTTTATCTTATGACTCCCAATATTAGGGTATATGTGACCCTTAGAATATATAAAATCTTGATTGGATAAAACCTTTGTTAACCTTTAGGTTATGTAGACTTCCTTATATCTCCCTAATGATGAGAGTTCACAAACCTAATAAGTTTTAGGTTTTGTATCAAGCTTACATCTACCCAATAAATTTTGAACTTGATAATTTTTTATTGATGCTAATATTACCAAGTTTTGTAGAATGCCTTATGACTCCCTAGGATATTTTTGGATAGGATGTATTATCAATATAGTGCTTTTGTAAATTGTAGTTCAAGTCTAAGTTGATTTTGTAAAATTTTGTAAATACAAAAAACAACTTTTCTATCTCCTTATTACTCCTATTGAACTAAGCACTATTTTCAATTCTTTTGAAGAGGTTTTGAAGTTGGTATTTATTTTCCTTTCTTTAAGTGTTTTGAGACAACACTATAAAAACCCAAATTTTGAAGACTTTTAATAAACCTCTTTAAATACCCCTTTTTGATTGATTTAATGTTTTCTAATTTCCAATTCCTAAGTTGATGTTGTATTCCTTATAACTCCCAAGTTTGGAAAAATTAGAAAATAATATTTGCAAGTTATTTTAACAATTATAATATCCCTTATTCCTCCTTGATAAATTTTGCAAATAATAAATCTAAAGTATGCTTGTTTAATAAGAATATGTTTCCTTATAACTCCATAAACCTTATGTTAAGACAAGCATAAATATTTTACCTCAATCGCTCCTCACTGTTGTACATCGGTAGATCCGTTGCTACGTGTTGCATAGCGCTTGTGGGCAATTCAGAGCCCTCTTTGATCAGCGTAAACTTATCCCTCAATTGGTGATCGAACACCTCTACAATATGATGGCTTCAAATATCTTTCATTGGTCTTCTCCAAATGTTGGCTTTATGACAACATCTTTACTATCTTCCTTACACCATTGAATGGTGTATAGACGTTTCACCTTGAAGCATTAACTTGATTTTGATTGCTCCTTGCTTTGCTTGACTGTGTTCTACTATTGTGTCCTTCGCTCTCCTAGATTGACATCTTAAGAAGGATGGGCTTCATGACAAGTGTCACATGAAGCATTACTAGCCAACTCTCTTTGACAATAATGAGCGTTCTTCGATAGTGAGCATTTCTTCAACAATGAGTATTTCTTTGGTGGTGATAGATGTTCCTTTGGCAATGATGAGGTTGGTGGTAACCTCCAATGAATCTCAACTCCCTCCAACTGAGTGTAACTCCCTTTAGGTGAGTGCTTGAACATTGGTAGACATAGAGAGTTCATGCCAAGTGGCTTGTGCATGCAAGCTTTCTTTCTAATGCTCCAAGTAACCCTAATTTCTCCTTTATCTTTGCACCCTATGTGAGCTTACTTTTCCTTGGTACGCAAGATTTCTTTTGCTAGCTGGCTTGGAGAGGGTGATAGATGGCTACAACTGGATAGCTTCTCGGCACACCTTCGATCTCTTCTCTTGGTGGACGCTTGCTTCAATGGAAGCCTTAGGTATTGCTTCCTCTCTCTGCACTTGTTTGTAGATTTCTAATGTTGATTTCTTCCTTCCTTTGCCACTGGTTAGAACACCCAATGCTTCATATTTTACGTAGATAATCCTTCATTGAATATTGTCCTCCTTTCTATGTATGCATGAGTGTTAATATCTTCTTCCAATGGCTCCACTATTGTAGGTGATGCGCTACCTTATAGGGTTGATTCTGATGGAAGAATAATGGTGTTTTTAAACACCTCAACTCCTGGATATGTGAGCTCTTTGGTAGCTCCTTATTTGGCTGCAACTCTGTTGTTCGTATGGGCTCCTTCACCTGGCTGCAACTCTATTGAACAAGGACGTGTGAGCTCTCTGGTAGCTCTTCCTTTTGGCTATAGATGTACTACTTGTGTGAGCTTTGGATAGCTCCTTCACTTGGTCGTAAACTTGTTAGATGAAAATGTCCTTCTACCCCCTGTAAATGGTAAAGCCTTTGTTCTTCCAAGGAACAAAGGAGGTGCCTTTTGTAATATATAATTTTACACCTAAAATGAAGAATATTTATAATCCTTCTTGATTCTTTTGGATGATAGTCAATCCAAGTTATTGATAGTGAGGATTCCTGCACTTTGTGCTTGAAGAAAGAATCCTTTTATTCTCCTTGAGTCTTGAGACTACCAAGGTCTCGATTTGAGGCTTCCTTCAAGGATTTCAATGGTGGTTTTTCTACTCCACCTTTCTTCTTGTAATGGTGGCTTCTTTTGGCCACTAAAGTGCTACAGATATTTTTGTGCTTCTTAATCAACACAAACAAATATAGAGCAACTAGTTAATAGTTTAACTAGAATAGTGCTTAATAGATGCACTATAAATGGTAACAATAAATTCACCTTATTGCTCCACTGATTTCTTAAATATGCTCTTAATAATTCCACTACAACTTTTCAAATATAATCTACAAATTTCACTACAAACATAGTTGTAGGATCCAATCTTCTTTTTCAAGATATAAGATAGGTAGTTGATAGATAGTTGTAATTTTGTAATCTAATCAACTCCAAATTAATGTGCAAATGAACCTTAAAAAGAAATTTCCTTTTTGCACTTCTTTGAAGACTTATAATGCAATCTTCCTCTTTGCAATTTTTGATCTACCATAAGGTGCTTTAACAAATCTGTTGAGTAATCTGAATAATGAATTCACTTGCACCAATAGTTGCTTACCTTTTTGATAGCTTTTTCAAGTAGCTCCTCCTTCACCAAAAAGATGTCTCAAACTTCCTTTCATGAGCCTAGGATTTGGTGATTTGGTCTTCTCCTTTCTGTTGTGGATTCAGAGGATTCTTTGGGCAATCCTCTAGTCTCTCAGCTTTGACAAACTCCTTTTGTCTTCTTGTTGAAATTTGACTTCAATCAGGATCTTCTTCTTCTCAAGACTCTGAATGTCTTGAGGTCTTCTATATCTTCTTTGGCACTCCTTGCCAATTTGTCTTCTCCTGATTGGGCTTGTTGTCGGATGGTGATAATTGTCCCAAGTCTTCCCTTGTGAGAAAGTTTCTCCTTGATGGAGAATTTCTCCAATGAGTTCTTCTAGGAACTCTTTGATGATCTTGCTTCAGCAACAAGGCTTCTCCAAGCCTTTTTCCTTGAGACCTCTCCTAGGTCTTCGATTTTGTAGTTGCTTTGGTCTTCCTTGAGGCCTTCTTCTTCTGGAATTGAGATCTCCTTCCTGGATCTCTTGATTCTGCTACTTCTGGATCTGAACAGGTTCCTCCTGGTCCTTCTCGTCCTTCCAAGAATGGAAGCTTCTTCAATGAGATCTTCACCTGATCTCTTCACCTTTAGGTTTGCTTTAGGTGTTGGATGATTCTGAAGCAAATACTCTTCCTAAATCTGATGTAGGAAGTTTCTCAACTTCATTGGATCTCCTCTTTCCTGCAACAAATGATTAGTACTAAAATTTGAATCTGCTTTTGAATTAGGTACTCCCTTCTGGAGTCTTTTTTAGGATCAAGGCTTCTATGGCCTTTTTTAGATTAAGGCTTTTGTGGCCTTTTTAGATTAAGGCTTCTGTGGCCTTTTTAGATTAAGGCTTCTGTGGCCTTTTTAGATTAAGGCTTCTATGGCCTTTTTATATTAAGGCTTCTATGGCCTTTTCTTTTGTGAAGTTGACTTTACCAATAGAGATCTTCAATCTCTAGTCTTCACTATGACTCTTTCTCCTAGAGTCTCTTCTGTAGTATTCTTCTTTTACAACAACTAATCTCTGCACTATGAAGGCACTCCGACCTTCGGGTAACAAAGTTGAAATCTCCTAGCTTTCTATTGTAGGAGGTGTCTCAATCATCTGAGAGTTAGTTCCCTGTAGTAAGAAGAACCTTCAGGTAATAGTTACCAAGTTCTAGATATTTTGGATGATCTTCACTAGATGATCTGTCAATCTAGTGGGTTGAATACTGAGTCCTGGTCTTCATGAGTTTTCCTGTAACTCTATGGAGAGACTCTAGTCAAATACAATCTCAGTACTTTCTAAAACTAATATTTCTTTCAGTCCTCACTTGTGACTCTCCCTAATTCTACCACCTAGACTCTTCTGAGAATTTTTGATAGTGACTGGTCCAATGGCGCATCAGGTTGACAAAAAACTTAGACTCGATAATAATGGTGGTATTCCTATTGACCTACTATGACTAGATCTACCATGGCTCTGATACCACTATTAGATTTTGAGGTAGATCACAATGAGAGATGGCAATCACAAGATGCAAAAATATGAAAGAAAGTAAACTCATGAGATTTCTGAAATATGCTATAAATAGAAATGATGGAAATGAGTACAATATTGCTATGGAGGAAATGGACACTCCATGCAAGATGCTACAGAACCATAATGTGCTCCATCACTAATGGAGTCACCCACTACTACTACTACTACCTACTGACTTGCTTATCAAACTCTTACAATGAGGGCCTCTTATAATGGAGGATAGATTCCTTGCCCAACACTCTAACTAGTTGTACAAGGGACACCTTGCACTTTTACAACTTGCACATTGACACTTGTGCATTTATTACATTGCATGAAGTAACTAGATAACTTCCCCCTAAAGTAATCTAATGTCCTAAGTATGTACCTAGGAAGGTACATTTACATGATCCAAATGATGTAATAGACTCTAACTCTAACAATTGTAGGGTCCTAGGTCTAGGTTATTTTATTGTTACAACTAAGTCAAGGTCATTTTCCTCTTAACTTGGTGGATTTCAAATTATTGTAATAATCCCTAATATGGTCAACATACTTCAATTTTTTTCTTCTTATTATAGTCATGTGTAGTAGTTCTTTGCAAAATTTTATCTTGGTTAAAGAGCACGTCTTTCCTTAAAATATCCTCAAAATATTATTTTTGCAAAGTCATAAGTCCACAAGTCTTAGTCCTTAAAATTTAAATTTTTGGTCCCTAAGGACACTTTTGAAAATCTATAGTCATTGGCCCCCTTTTAGTTTTTCCCTCAAAAGTCCCTAAGTCTAGGCTTCATCTAATTTTTTGCCTAATTCTTAAACCTAGATCACTCATACATTTTTACCCCCTTTGCATTTCATACTACCATGTAAAATTTGTGCCCATGAAGTTCCCTGAAAAATAATGCTTCCTATCATCTAAGGTTCATGGTCATCGACAACCCATACACTCAAAATTCTCTCTTTTACTTAATTTATGTGTGATAGGCCCATGCCTTAGATCCATAAATAAATTCTTTTTTTGCTAGGGTCTAAGGTTGTATTTTCCAAATTTATACTTTAGCCTCACACCCAAATGATAAATCCTTATACCAAGTTCTAAGGTTATGGCCACACTAGATAAAAATTTCTAATAATTAAAAATTTAACAAAAGTCCTCATGGCATAAATGGATGGCCTAGATTCGCACACTAGAACATCAACACTTGCATTCAATTTTTCAAGAAATTAACAATTAATATTTGGTCACCAAAAGTTGGGTGCCTCAAAATAATTGGTCTAATAATGGATGGCTCAGGGAGCATCACCAAGGAAGGATAGATGTCCTAAATTCAAGCACTAGAACCTCAATCTTGAGATTCAATTGGTTTAAAATAAATGGTCCAGATAACATCACCAAAGGAAGAGTAAAAAAATTAGATTCAAGTGCTAGAACCAGAGTGCTGAGATATAATTAGTCAAGAAGATGAACAACTCAAAGATCCTCATCAAAAAAGCAATAGATGACCTAGATTCACTTGTTGAAATTCAAGCACCTTAATGCGATTGGTCCAAAAATGGATGAAATAGAGTGCATCATTGCAATAGAAGCAAATGATCCTGATTCACCTACTAGAGGTCATACACCGGTATTTGATTGGAAGAAGGTAAAGACAGAGGACTTGTACTACTGAAGTTCTTAGGGTCTCATGTGAAGTTAAAATTTATTCATCTAAAGCATAATAATCATGTTCTAATGTCCAAGGTCCTAAGTCTTAAGGCCTCCATCAACCTTAATCTTTCATAAGTATACCCTCCACTATCAAATTTTTATTCCAAGGTCTCCAATATTACCATTATGATAATATCACATCATCCATTAGTATAAGTTACCCCCCACCATGGTTATTTTATCATGCACCTAAACCCCCATATTTCTTTTTTTAGGGTTCAAGATACATATACTTAATGCCCCCTTGCCCACTTTAATTTCATAGTCACAATATTAAATCCACCTTAGGAAATTATTGTTGTTTATAATGTCAAAGGGATCCCCTCCCATGAAAATCATCATATTTTCCTATGGCCTAAAGTTCCTTATGTTTATTCACCCCTTTCTATTAAAAAAATTGAGTACTTTCTCTATACACACCTAAGGTCTTAAAAGAAAAATTATTCCACATGACACTACAATATTTGATCACCAAAAGTTAGGTGCCTCAACACAATTAGCCCAAATATGTATGGCCCAAAATGTATCACTACAATAGAGGTAGATGACTCAGATTCACTCGTTGAAAGTCAAGCAATTACGCTTGATTAGTCCAAAAATGGATAGCTCACAATGCATCACCAAAGGAAGAGCATAAGGCTCAAATTAGAGCATTGGAATCTAAGTATTTAGATTTAATCGATCAAAGAGATGAATGGTTTAGATTCCATTTCCAAAATAAGAGTGGATGACCTAGATTCACTCATCAAAAGTTGGGCATATCAATGCAATTGGCCCAAAAATGAATGTCCTAGAGCATGTCACTGTAATACAAGTGAACAACCTTGATTCATCCATTAAAGGTTAGTTATTGACATTTGATTGGTGAAAGGAAACTGACAAAGGACTTGTACCTCTACAAAATAATTGTAAGTTCATTATTTGAATTTATTTTAACTAATGTCATCTAGATTCTTTTTCAAATACAAACAAACAAGTTGTACCTTGGGACCAAAGGGAATTTTGTGAGTGGCACCTAAAAACATTAATGAAAATTTTGACTCTAGAAATGTTTAGCCTGGTGATCACAATTATTGATAGATTTAAAGGGTCTCCAAATCAAGTGATGAAATTAAAATGGCTAGCTAACTAGCACATATTTTAAAGTAAGTATTTATGACTCAAACAAGGTCGACAAATAGAAATTGAAGGAACATAGGTGAAATTATGATAATGAGTACATATTTTTCTCAAATATTATTGGAAATATGCCTTAAAACAATTGAGATTCAATAGGGAGATTATATTTAAACAAGTGTACAAATCAATGGCCAATGAACAAAAAAACCAATCATAAAAATATATTTTCACTATAGGTAATGTCGTTATAGAAAGTAATGTGGTAGTTTTTGGGTGGTAGAAAGACAAATATAGTAGTTAGAGATTTAATTATAGAGCATGCAAATAAACGCCTCGAAAAAACTATAAATTCTTGCCTAGCTTACCTTTTATAGTCACACCATGAGTATACAAAGTTGTTAGAGTCACTATTTATTGTAGAGACCATTCTAATTCTAAAATCTCAATGAGTGCAATGGCTTCATCAATTGTTGATTCTATATTTATCATTATCATGGCAAAAATTGAAGGCTTAATTATTGCATCACCATTTCAAAAGCTATAGGGAAAATCTTATAAGAGAGAAGCAAAATATTTTTTTAGTTTTTTAAGCCCAAATTGATAGTTCACAACTGATAAACAATGGTAAGTAGAATAGACTACTATTTTTAAGTTCAATCCAACCGAAGAATATTACCAACACTACCCTACCTATAGAAGGATCTACAAATCCCTAACCTAGACTACAACAAATGGATATGCAAATTAGAGATATTAATATACCCCAAGGTCTATTACTCTTCTAACATTTTATCTTGGTTGGTAATGGCATATGATCTAAAGGTGAGTGTAGTGAAATATTATGCAAATCAATTCGTATTTAGGATCACTCTAGAGAAGATCAGTAAAGTTTTCTAGCTCAAATAATCCATGATGATTATAGATAAATAGATAATAGCTTCCAAGCCCAGTGTGTGATTGGAAATACCTTTTACACTAAGCTATTTGATTACAATGAACCTATATCATCATATTTTCATATACATAAGTTTGCACTCCATCCCTGGGCAAAGGACTATGTTGATATAATTAATATACTCATGGGATCTAGATATTTGAATTGGGTAGAAAAGGAAGACATGTACTTAATAGTTTAATGTTATAGAAAAAGGCAACCAACCATGTACAGGTGGAAAAACATGATTAGTGACATAATAGATAAAGAAATCCAAGAATTACAAAAAGCCATTACATAATAGAGGGTAGTGATTCCTCCTTTCTCACACTATTCCTTAATTATACATCTAATAGTAGGACATATGGATAAGAAATAAATTGTAGAATGGGGAGGAGTATATGAAGAAATTGTTCAGGTGGGTCTGGTTATACTCAATTTTGTGGTAAATTCCCCTTGTTTGTATATATCAAGCTCTGTAATAAGAATCCTCACATAATTAACTTAGGTGTTTCCATATTCCTACATGAAAATAATATAGGAGATTGCTTTTTCACTAAAGATATCACTTACATAATAATATAAGGATCTAAAATCTCCCTATGTCAATTGCAATATTAGAAATTATCAAGAAAATTGTAAAAGAAACCAAAATGAGGGCGATAAAGAAGCAAACCAAAATCTCCTGGATAAACATCCCTTAAAAAATGGGATATTATGTATATGAGAGGTACCACAACCTACTAGCATCTCTGTAGAATATGGATTCGTGTGACTTCGTTGAAATTACCTAGCGACCATATGACCCTCATAGCTACTACAATAATACTATTATGGAGAAAATGGAAAATTGTATGGTAACTCACCGAGGGGACCTCTTTGAAGATACAATGCAGTTTACCATAAGGAAAGGGAAATATTTAAACAAGTGTACAAATCAATGGCCAATGAACAAAAAAACCAATCATAAAAATATATTTTCACTATAGGTAATGTCGTTATAGAAAGTAATGTGGTAGTTTTTGGGTGGTAGAAAGACAAATATAGTAGTTAGAGATTTAATTATAGAGCATGCAAATAAACGCCTCGAAAAAACTATAAATTATTGCCTAGCTTACCTTTTATAGTCACACCATGAGGATACAGAGCTATTAGAGTCACTATTTATTGTAGAGACCATCCTAATTCTAAGATCTAAATGAGTGCAATGGCTTCATCAATTTTTGATTCTATATTTACCATTATCATGGCAAAAATTGAAGGCTTAATTATTGCATCACCATTTCAAAAGCTATAGGGAAAATCTTATAAGAGAGAAGCAAAATATTTTTTTAGTTTTTTAAGCCCAAATTGATAGTTCACAACTGATAAACAATGGTAAGTAGAATAGACTACTATTTTTAAGTTCAATCCAACCGAAGAATATTACCAACACTACCCTACCTATAGAAGGATCTACAAATCCCTAACCTAGATTACAACAAATGGATATGCAAATTAGAGATATTAATATACCCCAAGGTCTATTACTCTTCTAACATTTTATCTTGGTTGGTAATGGCATATGATCTAAAGGTGAGTGTAGTGAAATATTATGCAAATCAATTCGTATTTAGGATCACTCTAGAGAAGATCAGTAAAGTTTTCTAGCTCAAATAAGCCATGATGATTATAGATAAATAGATAATATCTTCCAAGCCCAGTGTGTGATTGGAAATACCTTTTACACTAAGCTATTTGATTACAATGAACCTATATCATCATATTTTCATATACATAAGTTTACACTCCATCCCCATTAAAAGGACTATGATGATATAATCAATATACTAATGGGATCCAGATATTTGAATTGGGTAGAAAAGGAAGTCATGTACTTAATAGTTTAGTGTAATAGAAAGAGGCAACCAACCATCTACGGGTGGAAAAACATGATTAGTGACACAATAGATAAAGAACTCCAAGAATTACAAAAAGCCATTACATAATAGAGGGTAGTGATTCCTCCTTTCTCACACTATTCCTTAATTATACATCTAATAGTAGGACATATGGATAAGAAATAAATTGTAGAATGGGGAGGAGTATATGAAGAAATTGTTCAGGTGGGTCTGGTTATACTCAATTTTGTGGTAAATTCCCCTTGTTTGTATATATCAAGCTCTGTAATAAGAATCCTCACATAATTAACTTAGGTGTTTCCATATTCCTACATGAAAATAATATAGGAGATTGCTTTTTCACTAAAGATATCACTTACATAATAATATAAGGATCTAAAATCTCCCTATGTCAATTGCAATATTAGAAATTATCAAGAAAATTGTAAAAGAAACCAAAATGAGGGCGATAAAGAAGCAAACCAAAATCTCCTGGATAAACATCCCTTAAAAAATGGGATATTATGTATATGAGAGGTACCACAACCTACTAGCATCTCTGTAGAATATGGATTCGTGTGACTTCGTTGAAATTACCTAGCGACCATATGACCCTCATAGCTACTACAATAATACTATTATGGAGAAAATGGAAAATTGTATGGTAACTCACCGAGGGGACCTCTTTGAAGATACAATGCAGTTTACCATAAGGAAAGGGAAATATTTAAACAAGTGTACAAATCAATGGCCAATGAACAAAAAAACCAATCATAAAAATATATTTTCACTATAGGTAATGTCGTTATAGAAAGTAATGTGGTAGTTTTTGGGTGGTAGAAAGACAAATATAGTAGTTAGAGATTTAATTATAGAGCATGCAAATAAACGCCTCGAAAGCACTATAAATTTTTCCCTAGCTTACTATTTATAGTCACACCATGAGTATACAGAGCTATTAGAGTCACTATTTATTGTAGAGACCATCCTAATTCTAAGATCTAAATGAGTGCAATGGCTTCATCAATTTTTGATTCTATATTTACCATTATCATGGCAAAAATTGAAGTCTTAATTATTGCATCACCATTTCAAAAGCTATAGGGAAAATCTTATAAGAGAGAAGCAAAATATTTTTTTAGTTTTTTAAGCCCAAATTGATAGTTCACAACTGATAAACAATGGTAAGTAGAATAGACTACTATTTTTAAGTTCAATCCAACCGAAGAATATTACCAACACTACCCTACCTATAGAAGGATCTACAAATCCCTAACCTAGACTACAACAAATGGATATGCAAATTAGAGATATTAATATACCCCAAGGTCTATTACTCTTCTAACATTTTATCTTGGTTGGTAATGGCATATGATCTAAAGGTGAGTGTAGTGAAATATTATGCAAATCAATTCGTATTTAGGATCACTCTAGAGAAGATCAATAAAGTTTTCTAGCTCAAAGAAGCCATGATGATTCTAGACAAATAGGTAATAGCTTCTCAAGCCCAATATATGATTGGAACTACCTTTTACACTAAGCTATTTGATTACAATGAACCTATATCATCATATTTTCATATACATAAGTTTGCACTCCATCCCTGGGCAAAGGACTATGTTGATATAATTAATATACTCATGGGATCTAGATATTTGAATTGGGTAGAAAAGGAAGACATGTACTTAATAGTTTAATGTTATAGAAAAAGGCAACCAACCATGTACAGGTGGAAAAACATGATTAGTGACATAATAGATAAAGAAATCCAAGAATTACAAAAATCTATTACATAATAGAGGGTAGTGATTCCTCCTTTCTCACACTATTCCTTTCTTGTACATCTAATAGTAGGACACATGGATAAGAAATAAATTGTAGAATGGGGAGGAGTATATGAAGAAATTGTTCAGGTGGGTCTGGTTATACTCAATTTTGTGGTAAATTCCCCTTGTTTGTATATATCAAGCTCTGTAATAAGAATCCTCACATAATTAACTTAGGTGTTTCCATATTCCTACATGAAAATAATATAGGAGATTGCTTTTTCACTAAAGATATCACTTACATAATAATATAAGGATCTAAAATCTCCCTATGTCAATTGCAATATTAGAAATTATCAAGAAAATTGTAAAAGAAACCAAAATGAGGGCGGTAAAGAAGCAAACCAAAATCTCCTGGATAAACATCCCTTAAAAAATGGGATATTATGTATATGAGAGGTACCACAACCTACTAGCATCTCTGTAGAATATGGATTCGTGTGACTTCGTTGAAATTACCTAGCGACCATATGACCCTCATAGCTACTACAATAATACTATTATGGAGAAAATGGAAAATTGTATGGTAACTCACCGAGGGGACCTCTTTGAAGATACAATGCAGTTTGCCATAAGGAAAGGGAAATATTTAGGATCCATATGGAAAAATTATTCAAAGAGTATACCACACACACAAATAGATATTGTGGAAAATTATCCTACTAACTTAAATATTGAGAAATAATTCAGTAAAATTAGTTGCCCCCTTGATTCCTGTAATGCACCTTGAAGAATACCAAGACCCTATCTTGGATATTTTCAACCAAGATACTGAACAAGTAGAAGTGTTGATGGAAGTGACCAATATGGCAGAAGAAAAATAGAATACCCTTTAGGTGCTCAAAGAACTTATAGAACTACTATAGACATAGGAAAGGGTAAAGATATCATCGCTATTTTCTTTGCACAAGTTTAGACAACTCCTATCGAGATTGCTAAAGAATTAATGGATCCAACACAAAGTATTGGGCTTGTAATAAATCTACATCAAGTGATCACCACAAGCATAGTTATAGATAGATAAGAACATAAAATATTCTCAATAGTGCGCTAAAATATCTAATAGGTAGGAGGATTATCTAATTTACTCAAGGGACATCAGATTAAAATTGCTTCTCCTCCAAGTTTCCCAAGGAGACAAAAGCATAGACTTGAGATTCTTCCTTCTTTAGAATCTCATAAGATCCTCACTTTGACATAGGTAGAAGTGGAAGCTATAAATTTTTATCCTAAGGAATAGAGATATATATAGGATATCAAAGAATATAAGGATCCAAAAGAGACTCAATACATAGTAGAAGAATTAGATGACTAGGGTACTCAAAATCTAACTGAGCCTCTTGTGATAGTAGAAGCCATAATACCCATGGACTAGGTCACATCCCTTTATATGGATAAGGCAATAGGGGAAGTGGTAGTTTATGAAAATCCTTTGGTCTTAGTTAAGTTACAAAATCAAAATTGTGTGGCCATAGTAGAAAGCCTCTATAAAAGCAATCAAGATTTGATGGCCAGAGTAAATTAGTTATACACCAAAATAAAAATTTATAGGTAGAGGTGAGCAAGCTCTAATAATATATATCGTAGTTGCAGTCAACTAGACAATTTAATGACTTTATTCATCCAAAGATACAAAGAAATGGTTAATTTTGAATTAAAAAATGAAACACCTACAATAACCAATAATATTAAATATTTTGCTGACGTAATGACTAGGGTTCAAAATATCAAAATATTTCTAGAAAATGTAGACAAAGAGAGAGCAATTATAGCTCTCATTTTTTATATATGTAAAGAAGAATATGATTATATAAGTGGCAAGCACTTGACTATCTCAAATGGTAGAATTTTTGAATTTCGATATGAATTCTCCAAATCAATCACTTACCTCAATGAAAGATCTTGTTGAAAAGTTTCAATTAAGGAAATGGAGATTTGGGTGCAACAAATAAAGGATAAAAAGAAACAAACCAAACTCTTCTTCAAAGAGTCTCTTACCACAAAATGTTTTGACAAATTGATTTCCAAAGAGATATAGGACTTTGAATGTGACATCATAGATGAAAATAAGTTGGCTTAGAAACTTACTAGTTTATCAAAATTTGTCCAAACTATAGTAAAATTATTCAATTATAGTGAAAAAAAAAAGAACACAAGAATAAATATCTAAAGATGATTGACATAATTAAATCTACAAATGGATGACCTACTTGGGATGATTCAAGAAAAAAGGACCAAAATTAAAAGAGTCATCCAAAGTCAATCTGAAGCATCAAAAAGCAATGTGGGACCCATGATTTAAAATGGTCAATATAGCTAGAGGTAAAATTAGAGTAGGACAATGTGGGACCCAAAGGTCCAGTACAATTGTATTCCACCTAAATAGACCTAAGAAAGTTTCAAAGAAGTCTAGTGTGAAACAATTCAAATAACTATAATTTTGTTGTAGCATAATCAATTTATAAAGGGCAGGGATGATGCCACATGGAAGAATATACTAAGCACGATTGATTTTGAAGTGGAGCACCCAAAGACTATAAGATGAATTGTTATGGCCAAGAAGAGCATCAAGTTTTGCATAGCCAATTTTTGTCAAAGGTATACTAAGAGTGCCCTTGCCTTGTTAGTTGTATTTCCTTTTGTGTCTTGTTTTCCATTCCTAATTTCTTTCCTTTATTGTGTAGATCTTGCTCAAGATATAGCGATTCATATGAGATCATTCCCAATAATTAGATTGGTATCTTGGATATTCGTTATCGCTATCTTTAGTATGAAAAATGGATTTCCTCTATTACATTATTTGAATAAAGAGAACCCTTTATATTTGTTCAATGAGATCTAAGAAATTTGCCAAACTCTAAATTGTAATATTTTTCAAGAAATAAATACAAATCCTGCTTCCTTCTAGATAATTATTTGGCTCAATTGTGTATTTGTGGTCACATTTATATAAGTTCCTCTGTTACATCATTTTAACAGAGAGAACCCTTTGTATTTAATTAATGAGATCTGAGCAATCTACCAAACTCTAATTGTAATGTTTTCTAGCTTCCTCCTCGATAATTCTTTGGCTCTATTTATGGTCACATTTATATATTATATCATTTGAATGTATGAATGTTACTTTCTTTCATTGTGTCTTAATTAAATTTGTTATATTATTTGAATGGATGAAACCTAGTTACTCTTTTCTTCTTCTTTATTTCTCATTAAAAATATTTGCTACAATTAATAATGGATAAGGCATCGATCTACTATTAGAGGTATAATATTAGGGTTTATGTGAATCTTGGTCACCAACTTTAAACAATTTCATTTAAATTTTAATTTGGAATGAGCATGGGCATATAAATAAATATTGTAAGCTCACCTCAGGGGTATCCTTACCCTACTTAGTCTGTCTAGAGTCAATTTGATAATATTTTCCTGAGTTAAAGTGGTATATCAACCAGAGTCTATAATACTACTTGTGATCAAGAAAATCTTGTGGTGTGACTCATATTAAGGGACACAAGAATTTTCCACAATAAGGCCAAATATTTTAATTTCCCTATTGGAAAGGAGGCTTAATGTAACTTTGATAAGGAAGCATTTGGCTATTTTTCTACCTTTTAAAGGGCATGATATCATTAGATAATGTCCTTATCATACTCCTCATTTCATCAACTTTAGAAGCATAAGGTTTGGAACAAGGTTGTGGTCAGATCGAGTTAGGAATATGGATTTACCTTGAGCTTATGCTAGAAGCGGATTGATAGGTAGCAGGTCAGATGATTGGAGTGGGGTGGTATAAAGGATGAGTGAAGAGAAACAATGACAAAGGTAGCCCAAGGGATAGCCTTATTATTCATATTAGGTTATTCTTAGCTTGGATGGCTATTGTATAGGCTTTTGACAATGAGTCTCCTCCCTTGTATTTGTCCATCATGGAAATTTTAGAATTAAAATAATTTAAATAATAGATAAATACCATGTCCATAGGAGGTCTGATCTCATCAAGAATCCTCTACCAAGATTTATGGAATTGGGTATTGAAATTATCCATAGTTTCTATAGGTTACCTCTTGATGGTTTTTAGTTGCTTTAGGAGGGATGCCCATATTCCTTTTCTCCAAATACATTTATTAGAAATTTTTCTAGCTAGTCCTAGATTCCAATTGAAAGAGGGTTGAGGCTGGTGTACCACTCTCAAGCCTTTTCTCTTAAGGAGGAAACCAACAAACTTAGGGTTATATATTTATTCTCAATGAAATACACCATAAAAAATATCACCAAGTGATGCAAATATTCCATTAGGGTTACAACATACTCCTTTATGAAATATGATGGATATTTGAGCATTAAGTAGGGATTGGATCCCATATGATGGGCAAGGTAGGAAATATCAATGGACCTCTATAATTCCATGCTAGAAATATTCAAGGAGGTTGGTTCAATGAATCTTCCATGTTACATCATTAGTTACTCCTCCTTGATTTTTAATTCAAAGGTGATACTAGCTATTATGGATTAGCTCTAGCAAAGGACCTAGTGATAAGTCTTTTACTTATATATTTTTAGGTTTTTTCTTTGGAACAAAGTCACTAGGTGGGGAGAGAGTGTCGTAACAAGCCAAGATCTAAAACCTCCACCAAAATATCAACCTTAAATTTTGTTGGATGAATTCTTTAGTGTCTTTTAGCAAAGTTACTAGGTGAATATCTTGATGCTTTAGGAAGTAGTTGACTAAGACCTTCATCAGATCCTTGGCCAAAAATTATTTTAAGTTTGTGGGGTGAGTGTTTAGCTTGTCTTACTTGATGTGCCATTTTGAACTATTTTCATCTTAGAAGTGTCTCATCCTATTAGGGAAACAACTTAATGTGCCTAGACACCCATGTCTATGTTGAGAAACAAAATAGGAAACTCTATGGGTAGAAAGAATACCTACAAGGAAACCTTTGGGATTTTTACTAACACTAGCTTCTCATCAGATATTCTCTTTATATGATTATAATACCTTGTAAACTTTGATCTATGCTTCTTACCGATAGAAAATAAATAATAGAAAACAAAAAAAAATAAGAAAGTGCAAGAAAAGTAAAACCTATGCTATAAGAGGGTGATGCACCAAGATCTAGATCCCTCCTATTTACATGAAAAAGCAAAGAATGAACACATTCACCACAGTATAATAGCTAGAATTTAAATACACTTCATCATGAATACCCCAGAATTAAAAATACACAATAGAAGTAGAACATAGTGAAATTAGTCACAAATTCCATTAATGCATCAAAACATTACAAAGGCATATGGACAAAATAGGCTCAATTCTCCTTAAAAAACAACCCAAGGGCCAAGTCTTGCTCATACAAATAAAATTGGTGAAATAAAGAGTGTACAAGACTAGGTATTAGGCACAAACAAGTATCTTCTAATACCTTACAATGAGTTTTACATGCCTATATATAGGCCAATATTGAGGGACTTTTTCCTCCAAAGTTCTATGTATAAGGCATAAGAATTATATTTTGTTCTACAATCGATATCTTTATACACTTGCATTTGGCCACCTCAAGGTCACTAGATTTGGGATCATTAATTTTGAAGGCTTCTAGTCCCTTGTATGAGAATTTTTTGCTTTCATAACCCCTTACTATAGTTCTCAAAGGGTCATAATGCCATTAATTCTTGCCTGGTTTGAGGATTTAGAAATTAGAGCTCTCCCAAGCCTTTTTCCACTTACTAGGAAGTTCCACTTGTTGAAATTACTTGTATGGCCTCCCTATTTGGTGTAAGTTCATAGGGTAGACTTACCCATATGGTGGGTAGTTAGTGTATTTTCCATATAGATGACTATGATTAGCTAGGCCATGAAACTCAACTTTGATAACCAAAGGTGGAAATTTTTTAATTACCCCTTGTGTTGTCTTCCCTAGCTCATAAAAAATCACCATGCATCCTTGCTAAGGTAGGATATATTTTTAACCAATGGTAGTATTTTCTTGATTGTTCCCTAATTCTTCCTTCTTTCACTCCCAAGTGGCTACCACATATTTATTTTTGGCTATGGTGGTGCCTTTTCTCTTTTATATTTTGGCTATGGTGGGGTCCTTTCTCTTTTCTATTTTGGCTACCCATGAGAGAAACATGGGTCATCAAATGGAATATAAAGGGCATATAGGATTTGATGCCCCTTGGCCACATAATTTAGGTAAAATAAGAGTGTCAACCATTGATTAATAATATAATAACTAGTATGACTCGATGTTTTTTTTCCTATAGGACCAATGCCGACACTTTCAACTAAAATTGAGTTGCACCTTTTGATTTTTTTCTATTGTCTCCACTTAAATGAATTATTCCTTTGAGTGAAGTAGGATTGTAGGGAAATTTCCCTATAAATCCTATACTACTTATTACAATATAGTAGTCTATGGAATTCGCATCATGTATTAGGGGTGAAATAGGTGATCATTATGAAGGATCATCGACTAGATGTTGTAAATGTTCATAGGGTGGATAGGGTCCTAGGGTAGTTTGTGGACCCCCATATAGGCATATATATCCTTCTCATTTATCCTCACCATCGATATTATAAGGAGTGAGAAACATACTGGACAAGTAGGTCATTATAAATGCAAGGCCATAATCAACCTAGAAGAGAGCCATAAGGAGATCATACAATGTAGAACCAAAGATGATCTTAAGAGTTTATCATCATGGACTATATTTGGAGTGCTCTATAAAGTACAACTTTGATGGTGATACTGATTAGTAATGATAAGCCCTTAGGTAAGGAGGTGGCACCAACCAAATAGGCCAAACCAAAGGTTTCCAAGGAGGATATGGCCCAAGAGGATGTAGTTTATTAGGATACTAAGGGGAGTTATCTAAGGATACTATCAAGGAAGAGGACTTAGAGGAGGATACGGGGGTAGAGAAGCTATATGTTTGTGATATTGGTGTTGACACTATAGACCTCCAATATCTACCTCTTAAGGAGGTTGATCCTACTTGACAACCAAATGATCTAGGTAAAAATACCCACTCCTTTTTATTATAGCACTTTATCACTTTAGTAGTACTAGTGTTATATTTTAGAGAATATTACTTATGATGATGCATTTAACTCATTTATTTCTTATTTACTATTATAGAAACATCCTAGGAGTGGTATTTTTTTATTAAAAAACTATAGTAAGTCAATATATGAGGGGTTATTAATTTTGATAGCCTGCAACCACCATCTCCATAACAATTCAATCCATCAAAGAGACTGAAAAACTTGTTCAAGAGGGCATGGTAGCTTACTAATATTTTGTAATAAGCACCAAGCAGGACCACATAGACTTTTGACTTAATATGAGGGATTTAAATTGTGGCTATGGTAGGAGGTAAACTAGAGGCATTGGGACTTACAATAGAAGGTGATATAGGCTCAACTAGATTTGGCATAAGCCTAGGGGGATCGAGTAGGATTTAGGATGTTAGTTTTATGATTCTCTTAGAATCACACCTCTTAGACCATTATATAGACACCTAACAGCTACTCAAAAGTGCATAAGTGATGATTTTATAACTTTAACCTATACCTTTTGATTTTATTCAAATTAATATTTGTATCCACCATGAAACCCATATGATTTATACATGATTCTTTGGATGATAAGGCTATGTACTTGGCACACAAAGTAGCTTAGGATGATGGAACTCTATGATCCATTAATGTCTTCATGTACTTATATTTTTGAAACATATAAGATGTGCTTCCTGCTCTATCATCTATTTGGTCTCCTTATAATGACTATACTTGATTCATTACATGTGTCACATTCACTTATTTTTATTTCATTCATGGCATATGCATATTATTTTTGTATAATTTGATGATATGCCTATCTATTTTTATGACACTCACATAAGATTTATGTACCAAATGATGAACTATAATTTTAGAAATTAGATAAAACATACTCAATATTTTTATAGCACACAATGATGATGTGTCATTTAATAAATTTGTATGTATGATTTAAGTAGCATTCAAAGTCATGCATTAGGAATAATTCCTTCTTTCATAGATGCCTATGCATGGGGTGGTGCACCAATTGTACATGCCACTAAGTTATGTAGGTTACATACAATATTCAACAAGTGCTAAGTCTCAACAAACACATTTTTCACTATAGTGGGGTAGAGTGGGGAAACCAACCCATGCCATGTACATACATAGATTTTTTATTCTAATCCTAAAATAAAATATAATATATACATAGATGGACACTATGATAGTTAATCATGTTCAACCACTACTAAAACAACCCTTAGGTGATGCTAACCCATGCCATGAATGGTGCAAAAGTATATATCCCTAAATCCAACTTACACTCTATAGCTAATGATGGGAACATTAATTGGAAAGGCATGCCCATCACAATAGAGGGGTAAGAAAGATAAGAGCAAGAAAGGGTGGTCTATATAAACATTGTAGCTTGCCATAAGGAAGGGAGATCCAATGGAAGGCAAAGTCATCATGCCCTAAATGCAATGATATTCACTATTGTGGTATTTAGTTAAGAGTATTATTTAAAAAGTTCCATTTGACTGTAACACATGAAAATCACTAAATTCCAAAAACTAATGGGAATGTGCTAAATGCTATTTTATTAATCTAAAATAGGGTTACAGAATGAGATTTCTCTTGAGAAAGGTTTTTATCCCCTTTTTCCACATGAATTTAGAAGCATTTGCTAGTGTCTTCTAGTGCCCTCAATGAAGGTGGAATTTTGTGTGTGTGCCACCGATAGTGATGTTTGATTCTATCCTTTTGTACTTGCTTTGGACCTATAAAAAAGATTTAGTGTGTTTGGGGGTTTACCTTGGTCAAAACCCATAATTATGAATAAAAATTGACATAAAAATGAAGGAAAACATGATGAAAATTGATACAAATGCTATGGAAAGTATCTAAGACCAATATGTACCTGATTTGATGTTGTAAATATATTGTAGGGCTGGTTTGCATGGTGATATACAAACTGGATCTTGGGTTCACAGGCCAGGATGTGAACTGATTTGTTGTTGACTGATGTTCATAATTTGTTATCCAAATAGGTTCCAGATGATGTCTATTGCTATTTTTTGGGTGTAGAATTGTCAAAAAGGATTTTGGTACAATTTTGGTAGAGTCTGGGTATGTTGATTGAAAGGGAGAGAGAGAGATTAATGAAGGAATTGGTCCTCTATTTATAGAGGAAACCAAGGTCGGGGGGAGTTAGGTGTACTAAACCCTAGGTTCAAGTCCTATTGTGGTCAAGTTAGGGTTTGTGAAGTGGCAAGCTTAGTCATCCTTTCACATGCCCTAAGGGAAATATCCTATCCTCACACATGTGTGAGCTAGAATTAGGGTTAACTATGGTTAGCTAACTCCTAGGTAAGATGAGAGTTGAGTTAGGTATTCTAGAAAATATCCTAACTAATTTTGGGGTGCACACATGTGTGAGGATATGTTTAGGACTAATTTTATTCTTAATCCTAATTAAACCCAATTAAGTGATAAAGTGCACTTTAAGTGGAAAGTCACTTGTAAATTAGAATCCTAATTAGCATAATTAGGGTTTTTGTAGGGAATGGTCCCATGGGGGCCCTAATTAGGCATATGAAAAGGCTTAGGTGGCCTTAAGGGATTTTTAGGTAGCCCTATTATGAATAGAAGGCATTTTGGACACATTTTGTATATTTTTATAGGGTTTTGCACCTACAAACAACTATAATGTCGTACAATGGCCTACAATGGCCTGTGATGACCTGCGATAGCCTATGAATTACCATGAAAGCCTAAAAGTGTCTATATAGGTCTACAAGTATCTATGGGTGATCATGTGCAACTTTTAGGTGTCTATATTTATCCCTTTTTGTACTACATTGTGTAAAAATAGTTTAGTACAAAAATATTATGGAAGAAGTTGATGATGTGTTTGAGAAGACAAATAATGTGGGGATGAATATGGATGAAACATGATGGTGAAACAAGTGATTTGACAATTTAGTAAAATATTTTGCAATATCGTATTGGTTGTTTGTGAGGGCAACTTAAGACTACTTTGTTATTGCAACCAACGCAAGGTGGTCTAATTAGGAATAGAACAACTCCCTATTCAAATTTTTACTTCTAATTAATTGATGAGCGCATGATGATATTTGTCAAATAATTTGAGTTGAGTGGCATGGACAAGTCAAGCATAAAATTCAGTATGTGTTTGATGCCAATATACAAAATTAAATCAAGATGTGTTCGATAGTGTGCGTGGCTCTCTTGATCTAATAAATTTTTGATTGGTATTGAAATTTTATCTTGAGATAATCTCCATCAAAAAATTTTGTAGATAGACGTGATATCTATGATTTGGATGTTTGATTGTTTGATCACATGTAAAGCGTATTTGTGTATGAATAACCCCTCAAGTGAGGAATTAGCAATGATACATATGACATGTGGTGATGTGGTGATGAGTCGATTGATAGAGGAAAATGGTGGAAAAATGTGGAAAAATTAGGCAAACATTGATGGAGAAGGGACAAGAAGCTACAGGAGTGAAGAAAAAATGAAAATGGTGTTATAAGGTTTGGTTTGCATAGCACAACGCAAACTAGGTTCACATGGTGGTATGTGAATTGGAGTTCTCATGGTGGCATATGAACTGGAGTTAGCATGGCAACATACAAACTAGACTAGAGTTCACATGGTAGCATGCAAACTAGAGTTTTTGGGTGTATAAGACCACCTTTTCGCACATGTAAAGATCATTTGTGCTATGAGAAGTTGTGGAGAGAGGAGTGAGGAAGAGGTTATGAAGCAAATAACTATAGAAATCTTGAGTTAGTGTAGATATGGTGAGAGGGCATGCGAGCACTAGCGGTCAACATGAGACCTCATTGGTAAGTACCCGAGACTTAAACTTGTTTTGATTTTAAATTGTGTGAATGTTTGAAAAGTACGATAATGTAGGTTTGAGGGTGAATGCATGTGTGCATGTGATGTTTGATTGAAATGTGTGCACAAATTATAAAAGTTGCCAAATGGATATCTAGAAGTGTTGGATGTTTTCCATTTTAACTAGTAAATTGGCATGTTTGACTGTGTGATATGTGACACATGCACGATATTTGAATTTGTTATGTTGCATGAATAGTGTACTATTTTGGAAATCTACATGAACTTTCACTGTGAAATGTCAAAATGGGTATCCAAAAAAGTGATTTTTTTTCTATTTTATACTATTTTAGGAAGTCGTGTGAATGTGTGACATGAGATGCATGTTTGTGAAGTTTGACTTTGTGATGTGATGTGAAATTGTTCTATTTTTTGAATTTGTTTAAATTTTCACCATAAAAGGTCAAAATGGTTATCCAAAAATGGGATTTGTTTGTTATTTTGTAATGCATTGGTGTGTCTTGTTAATGTATACCTCGAAATGTGTGCATGTGGGATTTCTTGTTGTTTGTCATGCCATGAAAGTGATGTTTTTCCATGTGAATAAGATGTTTGTCATGAAGGGGCCTAATGGGTGTCCAAAAATTCTCTTTTTGCAAAGTTCACATGGCAGCATGTGAACTGGAGTTCACATGGCGGCATGCAAACTGGAGAGATTTTTTTTGTGTGTGATGTATGAGATATTCTATATGAAGGTTGTATGTGATGAATACTTGTATGATATAAGGAAAATATATTTATATGTATGTGAAACTAAAAAAAATGGTGTGATGTTTTTGAATGAAAATAGATGAAGAAGATTGAGTTGTGGCATCGTATGTGCTCATTGAGAGTTATCTTGGGTGAGAAACGTTTCGAGGTAGATGTATATTGGATGGGTAGGGTGTAGATGAAGGGTGTATGGGAGGTTTTGAGTATTCACACAAATAGGACATATATTTCAGCATTGTGTGAGAGATATGATCCATATAGGAACACCTTTCACCTTTCCACTAACAAGATGACCATTACATTGGAAGATATATACAAAATTTACAAATTTCTAATAGAGGGTACTTTAGTGAGGGTGGCAATAGATGGTACGTAGAAGGTGGTGTTGCGGTAGATATTTGGTGCAAAGTGGTCAGAGGTAGGGTTTGATAAGATGGTGGACTATGAGTACGATTGGTATAAGAAGATGTTGTCTAATCGTCATTGTATGGTGATGCTTATGATATCAACATATGTTTTGCTAGATACTTCAGGAGTAAAGTTATCCTAGAATATGATGAATGTAGTATGTGAGATGGTAGATCACAAGGTAGTGTTTGCATGGGCATCAAAATTATTGGTATAGGTGTACAAGGAGTTGCATGATGTGGTGCTTGTAGGGTGTTGGGTTTGATTTAGAGCCCAATGTTGTAGGTTTGGACATGGGAGCACATTGCAATAGAGCGGCCTCCATTGTTGCCTTATAGGGTACATGCATTGATGGAAGACTTCATACCCTACACCTTGAAATGGTGCATGAACATGGATAAGGGGATGAAGGAGGGATATGAGGGTGATTACTTTTTTGGAATATACAATTAGATGATTTGGAGCCTAAGCATATTCAATGGAGGCCCTAGAAGGGTGAGGTCATGTGGGAGAAGGACGATGAGTATTTTGGGGGCATATTAGTATAGGTGATAGGTAGAGTTATTCCATTTTAGTAGAGTCATGTGGTAGTTTGGGTTATAACAGGGGAGACCAGATCTACTTGTTGTGATAGGGAGGAGGTAGGGAAATCTGGGAATGCAATATGTAGTGCCTCCCTTGGATGTTGGGAGGGATCCATTTATGGTGATTCTAGACATGGATGAAATAAGGATGACTCATAATTATGACACATGGTGGGCCAAACAAATGTGGTAACCAAGATTTGGAGTGATTTATGGCTGGGTACAACTAGTGGTAGGATTGCCTATAGTGGGGGATATGCACCAAGAGGATTTGGATCTATACCATATGCAGGATCAGAGGAAGAGATAGAGGATCCTTTTTTATGATAGAGGTAACATCAAGATGATGGATCTGGGATTCTTGTTGTGAGGTCACCAAAGTGATAGGTCAGTGATGGAGGCCATCCCTTAGATGCGGTAGTGCTTATGGAGGAGGAGGGAGGTGGTATGGTAGTAGATGTATTAGTAGGGTCTTCGTAGGGAGATATGGTGATGATGGAGAAGGATTATGTTGGAGATATGTTAGAAATACCATTTGATATCTAGGATAGGATGGATGCTCAATATGAGATGGTGATACTAAGATAGAGGGTACAAGATCTACAGGGGAGATTACACAAGAGTGAGATACATTGGGCTCTATATCTAGAGATATGGAGGGAGGGGCATCAATATCTGGAGGAGAGGTTAGAAGTAGGTGAACAGGTGAGCTACATAGAGAGGGAGGAGTCAGAGAGGTAGTGTAAGGAGTTGTAAGGATAACTTAAGGTAGAGCAAGTGAGGCATGCTTAGTGTAGACACCTAAAACACGTCATGTCGAGGGTGACTACTCATATGGACATGCTACAAGACCATATGGAGGATCTTGGATAGACTCCAAGATAGAGCAATGGTTCTAACCACTCAATTTGGGCTCCTTGGCCTAATCAGTCTGAACCGCAGCCCAGACCTACGGTTTATAGGCTGAACCATGGCTGAGACCTACGGTTTATAGTCTAGACCATAGTTGTGACCTACGGTCTTAACTAAAGTTCAGTTGGCCTTCAATCCGAGCCAAATCGGTTGGAACGACCATTTGATCTAGAAGAAGGTGGTTAGAGGGTGGAAGCTTCCAATCCAACTGTCCTAACCACCCCTTCTTGATCTTGGCTTCTCCATGAAGCCACCCCTAGCCCTTGGGTAGTCCTATAAGTACCCCTCATAATTAGGGCAAATATATAGAGAGAGAGCATTGGAGATTTGAGCAGTGAAGCCCTATCGAATTGTACACTCAACTGAGTATACTAAGAGAGAGCTATTGCACTTATCCCCTACCTACTTGCCAAGATTCATGATGAATTGCATTATGGATGCCCTAGGAGCCTAGGAGAGCCAAGAAATGCATATTTGGGCAAACGAAGGCCCTTCACAGTGAATCAACCACCAAATCAGTCTGAGGACACTAAAGGTGACCATTGAACATCAATTTGGACAAGGAGGTCAAGCCCACTGCCCTTGGAATTGAGGGTAAACCTATCATATTGCTAACCATGGCTTTCAACCATGGTTTATAGTGCAGACCGCTCACCAGAGCTATGGTTTGCAGCAGAGGTATCACCACCTTCCCCTTTTCATTTCTGTCCAGTTAATTAGCTTAGATTAGCTATTTTCATGGTTTAATTGCAGTTTAGCAGACTTCTGACCGGTAGAATTAGGTTAGATTAGTTTCTTTATGTTAATCATCAATTAGGACATAAATGGATTCTTTATGCACTTTTATGCTTTATTTTACATAATTGATCCATGCATAGTGTAGTTGCTATCTTTCTTTATGCTATTATATGAATCTTGATGCAATTAACATAGTTTAGAAGCACTTTTCATGTTTTCTTGATTATACATGCTTAATGGTGTCTTTATGCAATTTTCCTAAAAGGGCCTCATCATGAGAGGTTGCCTATATTTTTGACACTTTTATGTTGTTTCTTGACCGTAGGGAATAGATTCAAAGGAGAATCAACCATCAACTTCCTTCCCCAACGCGAAGAAGAGGGCACCTCCACCCTAGAGCAGTTTGTGACCAAGTGAAAAGCATTATTAGTGCGCCTACCCTATTGAGGGCTTTGGCATTGTATTAATCGTATCATCATTTGGGTGACCCTAAGAGGGGCATTATTGTAACCAAGATTCTTTATAATTATTAATACAAGAAAAGTCTATTTTGTTGAATCTATGCAATCTTGTCAATTTTATGCTTTGAATGAATGAATACGATATAGTACAGTAGATGGGTGCACGCTTTTTGGTTGGATCAAAAGGTGATCATGGTGGAACTCCACAATTCTAGCATCTGACTATGTTTTTTGGTTTTTGTGACTTGCAGGTACAAACCATAGCTACCAGCTACGGGCCAACAATTGAACCGTAGGTTCAACCCATGGGCCACAGTCAGAACCATAGCCCAGACCTACGGTTTCCAACATATATAGCAAAAATAGAGGGATAAAGCTCAATCAGATGAGGATTTGAGGTAGGACCTACTTCTCACTCTCTGTCATTTTTTTTGTCTCTGTGTTTTTCTAGAAAGCTAAATTTCGAATGCAATTAAGAAACTAAGAAAGAAAAAGAAAATGAATTAGGTCTTAGTTGCATTTATCTTTCGTGTCATTAGAAAGGCGCTGCTAGGAATAGCGGATCTCTGATTTTAATCCGCCCTAGAATCCAACATGCTTGATAGAATTTGTGTGAATGGTTTGCATGTGTGAGGCCCAATTAGTGGCCAATTATCATCGTAATGTGCATAGTCTTAAAGAGCATCTAGAATAGCTTGCATTTTCTGAATTTGAAATGTTCTTTCATTTGCATAGCATTTAGAAAATGAGCATGTATGCTATATGATGCATTTCTTTTATGTACATTAAAAGGAACCACACACACCACTTGGCACTTAAACGCTAGTGAGTTGGGCTTGACATCCAACCACTAGTAGGGTTCAACGATGGTGGGTGTAACTTCCATCCATTGGCCCAAATCCCATGAACCTTTTGGATACTAGACCAATACCGGATCCGAGAACCTTTCGTACCCTAGAAAATTTGCATGTATTCTCTTCGGAGGGTATAACGTTGACTGGGGGAAAATGGGTGAGGATCTGGGAGGACTTGTGCTCCCTGACCATGTGTGGGCTTCATTACCACACATTATAGGTTGGATTACGTGACTTGGAGTTCATAGCCAAGTTGTCGAGCTATGAGCGTACAGGTGAAAGCCATTAAACTGAGAATAAAATCCAACAAGTTTTGCAAAACATGATAAGAGTTTCTACACCGATACAACAAATCATTGAAAACACATCAAATAGTTTAGGGCTCAAATTTTAAAATGTAAAGGAGATAATCACATTGTTTACTTTGTATGCTTCTTTATTGCTTAATATCATCAAGATAAGGCCCTCCTTGAGGCCACAATTTTTAGTAAGAGAGGAAACCTCTCAAGTCTTGTTTAGTCGGTTCATCATGATGACTAGGCATGATAGAGCTCAATCACGAGCTAATGAGTCAGAGAGTTCATGGAGGGGCTCTGAATGCTCCCGATGTTCTCCTGAGGATCTTTCAAACCTCGTACACCTCCTTGCTAGGCATCACACTCATCATGCACCTGAGGATCCAATCCTCCTAGCATGACATTCTGAGAGTCATCGTGAGCTCCCTTCATCACGCAGGGGGTTCACCCATACAGATCATGGGGTTTCTTCACATATGGTGAGAACCCAAGTCATTAGGTCTCCACCTGGTGAGATAGAGAGTTGTGGATTGTACTCCATGAGTCAGTCCTATAGGGAATCTGAGTCTCATGCAGCCCATGAGAGGCAACTACTCCAAGACCAATTGGAGGAGGCGCACCGTCAGCGTAAGCACCTAGAGCATGAGTCCACAGAGAGAAAGAGAGTGCATCAACAAAGGTTGGATGAGCTCCAATGACATGAAGAGAGGATTTACCAATAGAAAGCATGTGAAGAACAATCATGTGAGGTAATTTCTGAAAAGAAGCTCATACCTAGAGTGCTTAGGCAACAAGTCAACGCGATGCACCCAATGCATCATCAAGAGTTGCCACTTAAGCAAGTAGATAGCCATTCTTCTAGATAGATAGACATGCCTAGGGTTATCGAAGAGCAACAGAAAGAGATGTCTAGGGATCCCATGCGTAAGCGTGAGGTCGAGAGTAGTCAAGTCCGACAGGTGAGCAGTGTCAATGCTCGAAAGTCATCACAATCCTTGGGGTATATACAGTCTATTCCACCATATAAGGAACCTGTGATTACTTTCCATAAATAGGAAGTCAAACCTATCCCTATCAGGGAATCTGATCCTCCATTGCATATCATAGCGAGGATACAACAGATTGTGTATAAGCGAGTGTTGGTGGATACAGGATCATCGATTAATATCATCACCACCTCAACATTCAAACATCTCAAAATTCCACCTTCCCACATCAAGGAAACAAATTTCATATTGCAAGCCTTTAATGATGTGGAATCCCCTACAGTAGGCACAATAGTCCTCCCCATCGAGGTGGGACAAAATATTATTCCTACATTGTGCTATATTTTAGAGGGATCAAGACAGTATAATCTATTGCTTGGAAGACCATGGATAAGAGCCATGGAGTGTGTACCATCAATAGTGCATCAATGCATTAAGTACACCCATGGAGGTGAAGTTCATGTAGTTGAAGCAGACCCAGATCCCTTCAAGTATTATAAGCTTGAGGATCATCCACAGGAACCTGGTGAGGCACCTATGCATCTGCAAGTTAAATTGGATGAGCCTATCCAAAGTGTGGATGCAGCCTCATAGATCGTGTTGGAGTTACCATCCCCACCGCTATCACCTATGGAGTCACCTACAACCCCTACACTCTCGACACCGCTTAGTAGGGAAGGATTAATGAATGCCCTTATGGAGTTGCTCACAGCCACTTCGGAGGTATCATTAGAGGATCTTCACACTCCTATCAAGGAGGAAGAACCTAGCATGGTCATGGATGCACCCGAGTGTATCACACCCTCTTCATCCGACATGTCACCAGATAGTTCTCACGAGGACTATGGTGAATATGAAGAGCTTATAGAGGCCAACATTATGATGCTGCCCACCATAGAGTCCACTAAGGATTTAGGTCAACTTTTCATCGAGTCTCCACCTGTGGATCCTATCTCGGAGACATCGTATGAGCATGAGGAAGGTTCAGTTATCATGACTGAAATAGAACAACCTCAGTATGTTGATGAATTACCTACGATGCATGCAGTTGTGGAGTTTTCTCATGAGTTTGTGGGAATGGTCGACATTAGGCTAGACTATCAAGTGATTCCTAATCACATAGAGCCAGAGATGGGGTAATCCAGTGGTGTTTCCACATTGCCAGGGCTAGAACTTTTGAAATTAGTCACTCCTGACTCATTTCTCATGGCACCATCTCAAGAGCACAAACAAGTAGGTTCCTCACATCAGATTGGGGGTACTGTAAGTGACACAGTTCAACATAATGAAGTGAAACAAGAGCTTGAGCTGAGTCATATGCATGAGCATGTGGATAGCACTGATGAAGTGTGTCATCAAGAAGCTTCCACATCAACTCAAGTGAAGGAAATAGGTGATTTGCAATTACCTAATGGATCCATAGCATCCACTTTTCTATTTCCTTCAAATGACAAAGGTATTTCGAATCAGTCATTGGAAATACATATGAATTCTTTGTCAGTCTTGCGATCCATTTTAAGTCGTCTAGAATGGATGGAGCATCGAATGGATGAGCAAGATAAGGCATTGCATTTTATCAAAAACCGGATTGAAAATCTGGAATTACAAAAGCAACCCTTGCCTGAGGATGAATCGCTTCCTATGCAAGTACAAGAAAAGCCTCAACGAAAGCAAAAGCCCATGCGGCCAACCCAACCATTGGATTCTCAAAGCAAACCAATGCGGGGCAAGAGCCCAAAATAGTCACAACATAGTGGGACTCCATTACAAGAGTCTATGTCTGATATCTTTCAGAAGCTGCAAGGAGGCTAAGGTCATCACCTTGCCTAATGTCATCCCTCTAAACCCAAATAGAGTTAAACCTATGGGTTATAGGGAGCATCACTACTGTCTCTACCATCGAATAGAGGGTCATGGCATTCGAGATTGTCATGAATTTAAGAGTGTGGTGCAAAATTTGATAGATAAGGGGGTTTATCATGTAGATGGTTCTCTCAGAGTGCCCCAACATGCCGAAGTGGAGGTCACACCTCCTCAAGAGTGACCTCGGAGTCGTCAGTCACCTCGTAGGCCCAATAGGCCAATGCAATGAGTAGTTTCATTTCATATGACTACTCTAACTTTGTTTCAAAAGTTACATGAGGCACAGACATTCATATTGCCCGAAGTCAAGCATAGGGCATCCGAGACTGGGTCACCTGATAGGGGTCCCTTTTGTGTGTATCATCGAGTGCATGGACATGACATTCGGAGTTGCTAGTCATTTAAGAGGGTCATCGAAGACCTAGTAGAATGGGATGAGATCCACGAGGATGGTTCTCTCGTTCACCCATGCCAAAGCATAGGCACATTGGTGAGGTCCGATCTTCACCTAGGGGAGTTGAGTTCTATCACTCTTCCTAAACAAGCTGATTACTTTTTAGTAAATAGCATGCATATTGGGGGTCTTCAAGGTAGCATACCTTTCCCACTAACCATGCCAAATTTGATAAGGAAAAATGAGGAATCTAGAGGTATTGCACCTCCCTCACCGTCATCGAATGGCACACTCACTGGGGGTATATAGGGCAGCATGCCCTTCCCAAAAGGCTCCAAGGGTTCCTAAAACCGCTTGGTCATGTTAGTCAAAAGGCTCCAAGGGTTTGCTTATAATGGTCATTAAAAGCTCTGAGGATTTGCAAAATCGCTTGGTCATCCCAAAAGGCACCAAGAGTTTCTAAAAACTGCTTGGTCAACCTAAAGGCTCCAAGGATTCTCAAAATCACTTGGTCATCCCAAAATGCCCCAAAGGTACCCATAATCCCTTTGGTCAATCCTAAAAGCTCCAAGGATTCTTAAAAATCGCTTGGTCAATCTAAAGGCTCCAGAGGCATGTACTCACCGTTTGGTCAATTATGAGGCTCAAAACCCATAAAAATTATAAAATCAATAAAATCCAAAAAAATTGGTAAAGCATATAATCCAAAAAATTTCATTTGCATTTGCATTTGAATTTTGCATTCTCATTTTGCATTTACACATGCATTCATTGCATTACTGCATTGCATATAGGCATTCATCATCCATTGCATTCCGTAGTAGGAGGGATTATGTTTGTCAGTCTTACAAACGACACCACATTTGTGTTTAAATCATGCATCTCTGCATTTATCATGATCCATCATTCATGTGAGTAATTGTGTTTTTCAACACAACCTGTAATGTTGCTATGGAGATATACTAGGGTTTTTCGGTCATTCAACCATACCTAGTGGTCTTATCAAGAGTTGGTAGAAAGCTTGCTTTGCTTTTGTAGCTAAGGTTCAGTTAGTATAGCCCTTAGCATATCAGAAGCCTATCACTAATCAACAAATTTAAACAATCCTAATAAGGACTAGGGGAAGATGAAAGTCGTGAAGCAGGACTAGGTATCCTGAAGCGAAAAGAGTTATTCTTGCTTATCCCTCTATGCGGACGGTATGGGAAATGTTGGTAGTTGGCAAAAGGATAGGTTAGTTCCCTATTCAGAATCCCTTGCTTATGATAAAATGAGCAATATCCCATAGTGATATCCCACATCAATCCTCATGATTGATACCCTAGATCGATATCATAGATCGACTCCCTAGAGTGATATCCCATATTGATATCATAAGATCGATATTCTCAATCGATATACCAAAAATAGTTTTCCCAAGTAAATCCCCCCAAAGGAAAGTTTTTGAAGAAAATTATCAAATGTAAATGCCAAAAAGTGAAGATCGAGTGAAGATCAAAAAATAGGCTTAAATCAAAGTTCAAAGTGAAGATCAAATGAAGATCATAAATCAAATTTCGAGCGGAGATCAAATGAAGATCCAAAATCTAGTTCGAAGAGAGATCAAATGAAGATCCAAAGATAGTTCAAAATGAAGATGGAATCGACTCCCTTGCTTCACTACATATGAGCAAGTATCCCAAAAATTGAAGGATAGAAAGGAATGAGCTTGAATCCCTAGAATTGTCGGCACTACTATACCTTATGCATGATGATATGTCTGATGCATTAGCACCTCGCTTATGAACAAGACCAATGTTTGAATGTGGAAGAGCTAGCTTCAGGTGTCCTGCATTGCCTAGTGGCTTAGTCCAACTAAAATCTAAACTTGGGATTGGATAAGACATTTGTGGAACCCCTATCTTAGCAATGGGCTGAAAGAATCCTGCTTGACATCGAGGAACGCTCGTGTCTTATCTTAAAATAATCATGTGCACACACAGGGATAATGAACAGTTAGGGCCTATCCTAGCAAAAGCCTTTTATCTCAAAAGTCTAGTGTGGTTAGTATGCAACTTTTGATAAGTCTATTAGGGTGTTTGAGTCTCATGGAAAACCTCAAAAATTTCTCCCATAGCAACAAAATGTCAAATATCGCAACCATATAAATCATCAAATTGCAAAGTATCGAATCCATGATACATCATTATATAAAGCACAATCAACATATAGGATAGATACCGGATGGATATTAGAAATAATATTTAGATGACCATTGACTATATCATGCATATTTTTCAAATTTTGCAAAAGAAAATCGAATGACACATTATATCATTCGCATCATAACATCACATACCATTGCATTTCATATATGGGTGATTAATTGATTAAATTCTTATCTTAAGGATTTTCAATTACATTCATGATTTTTATACATTCTATGGTGTCATCCATTAGATTGATAAACATATCTGCATTTATTCCTTATGTTTTAAGTGATTAAAGCATACAGGTTCATTTACATTAGATTAGCATCATGTAAATAAATCATTACATACATTAATGCATACAATAAAGCAATATCAAATATGCGTTAAGAAAAAACATCGCATCCATATGCATCCATCATAAAAAGCACATCTAAGCATCTAGATCATTGCATACCATCATCATAAATTAAATAGCTATCTAGTGCATGACATCATACATCACATCATATAGCATCAACATAACATAAGCATTGCATCCATGTGCATCACATAAACATAAAATAAAAAATAAATGAGTACACAATAATGAGCCATAAAATGATCAGTCATATCATATATAAATATGTGTCTCAAAGTACATCGAGAGTACAAAAATACCCATAAGCTACAACTGTGTAGGTCCTCGACCTTACACTCAAAAATGGTACAATACATATATCAAAAAATGTGTACTAAGGAGGGCCTGCACCCCTAGCCTATGAATCACCACCTGTATCCCTGTGGCTCTTGTGAGAGCTGGCTCCATGTGTGCTAGAAGATCGGTGAGTCCACTCGGTCCTATGAGTCCGATGGCTGGAACTCATTGAGGACTACCCTATAGTCCTGGTCCTGGTCCTCTGTGACCCTATAGCCTGCCTATCCTCTGGAACCTATAAACCCCTCAGCTCGATGAAGCCCTCTAGCTGAGAGATGCGAGCTACCCTCACATCCAATTGATCATTTCTCTCCTCTATGAGAGAAGTGAGTCACTTGATCTCTACCATAGGATCCACACCTATGACTAGTGGAGTGGTTGGAGGTCCCATGACAACCTGAGAGGATGGAGGGTCTCCCATCTGTAGCCTAAGTAGGTCCCTCTCTATAATTGCCTCACCTCGCTGTGCCACTGCTACATCATGGGCACTAGTGAGCTCTTAGAATTGAGCCTCTATTGCTATAGCTCACTCTATGAGACTAGTGATCTCCTCCTATGCCTTAGCTAGCTGCCTATCTCGGTCATCTAGCTTCACCTCTAGAGTGGTGATAGTGGTGTCTCGCTCTTGCTTCTGAGTCTGATATCTACTAAGCTGACTCTACAAGTCAGTAACCTAAGCTAAGAGCAGCCCCTCTATGCTGTCAAGAGGAACCTCACCCTCCTCTGGAGCCTCATCATCTGGGTCATCCTTAGGAGCCTCCTCGATGGTGGCCTCTGTGCCCCATCTGCCCTCTATCCACTGGCGCACCCTATGCTCATCAGGATCCATCGCTGCCTCTACTTGATCATCAACTCTACCTAGAGGCCCTGATCCATGCCATCGTAGCATCGACCACCATCCATCGTATGCTGGAGTGGTAGCAGCCCTGTCAACTCTAGTCTCCTGGAAATCATCTGGCTCATCCCCTAGAGCTAGAGGCTGGATCCATGGTAGATGTGTCTCTAAAGCCAAGCGCCTGTAGACAAAGGGGATCTCTGGAATGTCCTGCACTAGGCCGAACTACCATAGGATGCGAGAATAAAATTGGTACTCTCTAATCTCGGCCTTTCGATCGAGTAGCCATCTATCTCGGTGAGCCTGTCGAAGCCACTCACCGGCCTCAGTCCAGTCAGGGCACTCCATGTAAGGCCACCACTCGATATCATCCAGGTCGAGTCCTACAAACTATGTGATATAATGTTGGATGTCACCAACATGGGTCCTACTCCTGAACCCCTCCTCCTCTCGAGGCCAGTAGGTGGTATAACACTGGTGGGCATCATCGATCTCTATGATATGCAGTGGCAGCTCCCTAGGATGCTCTATCTTGATGTGCTACCAACCCCAAATCTGAAGAAGTAAGCTATAGTTGATCCCCGATGGCTTCATTCTGTAATCTGGTATAGCTCTCTATACAACTGGTAGAGCAGGGTGCTCCCCCAGGCTAGTCGTAGTGGTCGACGGATGGTGCTCTAAAAACTCTCCTGATAGTGGCTAAGAGGTTCTAGGGAATCCTCACACTCGAGGAGTCTGGAAGGACAACTTGCACCACCAGGTGCATAAATACGGCCTCACGTATAGAGAAGACATTCTTCCCTTGCCAATAGTCGATATGGACCCCTCCATGATCAATACCGCATTGAGCCTCCTCGCTCTGGGCATCGAAGATAGCATCAAAAATGGACTCCTTAGCCCTAGAAGTAGAAGAGATGATGGCCTCACCATCAATGGGGATCCTAAAGATCCTGTAGACATCCTCTAGGGTCACCGTCATTTCACCTGTAGGTAGGTGAAATGTGTTGGTCCACGCATTCCAACGTCGGGCCAACGCAGTCAAGTAGGCTTGATCTACCCTGATAGTGGGTAGATCTAGTACGTAGCCGAATCTTGAACCATTCTCGCTCCTTGGGAGTGAGCTCTCCATGAAGAGTCTTAAGGATGTCAGGCTCTCGAGCTCTAGAGGTCAACCTCTGAAATAAAAAGCATAATATAAGGAAAATTTTAACTAAAAACAAGCAAAAACATTTAAAAATGACCTAAAAATCATCAAAAACATCTAAAAATTGATAAAATTGCAAAAACATGTCATCATGCAGGCCTAAAAATCAAAAATGTCACTCAAACAGGTCAAAAATGCATTAAATGACATTAATTGCCTATTAAAACTTAGAAAAATTAAAAATTTGATAATTTTTTTCTAAAGTTTGTGAACCATGGGTCAACCCTACGGTCCGCATGCGGTCAAAAATTGACCATTGGGATTTTAAATGTTGATCGTAGTTGGTAGCTATGGTCCCCAATTGATCAATTGGGAACCATAACTGGTACCTACGATCTCCGATTGAGATCCTACTCGGTCTATTACCATGGCTAAAAATTAAAAAAATTAAAAAAAGAGCAATCCTAAGCTACCCTAGCCTAAGGTGGGGTTCATTGCCAATAATTTAGTGTGATTGATTAACCAATTACTTAATTTGGTTCATTTTATTGGTAATGGATGTGAGGTCTTGGTTTCGAATTACCTTGCCCTCGCCTCAGCCACCGTGGCTAGAAGAAGCTTGCCCGTGCTCTGCCATCGTGTTGTGAGTAGGTGTGCATGTAAAGTTTGGTAGGGTTGCAGGTCAGTTTCTCAGCTATCACTGTCAGAGCTCCAAATTGCAAGTCATTGTCAGGGAATAATGAGAGAAATTTGAAAATTGGGCTTTTTATAAGCTTTTCATATTTCGCATGGACCGTAGGCCCTAGCCGCGGTTCCCAAAATTGCAAATGGGAACCGTAGACCCTAGCTATGGTTTGCAACTGGCAAGCAATTTAATAAAATCCCACCATGGGAAGGTTTAAAATGATAAATCAATGCCTCCCATTGGGTCAAAATTCAATAAAAGCAATCAATTTGGAAATTTGGTGATAATAAAGCACCGAGATCCGATTAAAAATCAAATATATGGCTGAGATTATAAAGTACATTCAACCGAGGTCATCGCTATGACAATCCTTTCATGGAGCGATGCACCTCCCAACCAAATAAATAAACTCAATTCATAATTCAAAACATTCAAAAAAATCAAATAATTAAAAACACCAAATGCGCCTCGTATTCAGTAATTTACCCTATACACTTGGCGGTTGCAGCGACTTGCGCTCCATGCAATCCGACAAGATGAGTAAATTACCATAAGGACATTTGGGGTAAAATTGTCATCGTTGATCTGATATGCTTCTTTTCAATCCCTAAGAAGGCCTTCACGGTTGGACTGCTCCATGGGAATGAGGCATTTCATGTCATGTCTTCTATGACATCTTTTCAACAAATCATCGATAATTTGATTCAACACAAATCTGATTGGATTTGTATCAATTCGATTCCCTAAGATGACTATTGTAGCCTGATTGCTCCATGGGATAGAAATGTGCAAATACTATTAACAGTTGGAATCAAAAGCTGAACTAGGCCTAGCCAAGGCATTAATTTGCTCAAATCTAAATTTGTTCAGATCATCCATGGTGGTCAAGCGACATCGTCGCTTTAATCATTGTCATTACCCTCATCGACTCATCGCTTGAGGGGGTAGTCATAATATCAAATCATAATCAAAATCAATAGAAGATCCCTAAAATCGTAGATCCCTTGATCTTGTCAAAATTGCGTTCGTCCTTGCGAATCATTGTCAACAACTATCATAAGCTTACCCCTTTGCTTGGGGAAAATAGCAAATATGATAATTTGCTTGTTGTTCTCCACCTTTCAGATCTATGGGTCATAAGATACCTATGGAATGCATAGCTACATCGAATGATATGAGAAGGGCATAAGCTTTTCAAATATAAGCCTTTCACCGAGTTGGAAGCAATGATTCTAGGATGCACATCCTTTTGCAGGACTTGGGGCATCTAATGTTGATCTGACTAATGATCATCATAGAACCTTCGACATCATTTTAGGAGGTCTATTTTTTCTCAACATTGTTCGATCTCACAATGCATCTCAAAAGGGGCATCTGTAGACACCTAAAATGCGTCATGTCGAGGGCGACTACTCATATGGACATGCTACAAGACCATATGGAGGATCTTGGATAGACTCCAAGATAGAGCAGTGGTTCTAACCACTCAATTTGGGCTCCTTGGCCTAATCAGTCTGAACCACAGCCCAGACCTATGGTTTATAAGCTGAACCATGGCTGAGACCTATGGTTTATAGTCTAGACCATAGCTGTGACCTACGGTCTTAACTGAAGTTCAGTTGGCCTTCAATCCGAGCCAAATCGGTTGGAACAACCATTTGATCTAGAAGAAGGTGGTTAGAGGATAGAAGCTTCCAATCCAACTGTCCTAACCACCCCTTCTTGATCTTGGCTTCTCCATGAAGCCACCCCTAGCCCTTGGGTAGTCCTATAAGTACCCCTCAAAATTAGGGCAAATTATAGAGAGAGCATTGGAGATTTGAGCAGTGGAGCCCTATCGAATTGTACACTCAACCGAGTATACTAAGAGAGAGCTATTGCACTTATCCCCTACCTACTTGCCAAGATTCATGATGAATTGCATTATGGATGCCCTAGGAGCCTAGGAGAGCCAAGAAATGCATATTCAGGCAAACGAAGGCCCTTCACAGTGAATCAACCACCAAATCAGTCTAAGGACACCAAAGGCGACCATTGAACATCAATTTGGACAAGGAGGTCAAGCCCACTACCCTTGGAATTGAGGGTAAACCTATCAGATTGCTAACCGTGGCTTTCAGCCATGGTTTACAGTGCAGACCGCTCACCAGAGCTACGGTTTGCAGTAGAGGTATCACCACCTTCCCCTTTTCATTTATGTCTAGTTAATTAGCTTAGATTAGCTATTTTCATGGTTTAATTGCAGTTTAGCAGACTTCTGACCGGGTAGAATTAGGTTAGATTAGTTTCTTTATGTTAATCATCAATTAGGACATTAATGGATTCTTTATGCACTTTCATGCTTTATTTTACATAATTGATCCATGCATAGTGTAGTTGTTGTCTTTCTTCATGCAATTATATGAATCTTGATGCAATTAACATAGTTTAGAAGCACTTTTCATGTTTTCTTGATTATGCATGCTTCATGGTGTCTTTATGCAATTTTCCTAAAAGGGCCTCATCATGAGAGGCTGCCTATCTTTTTGACACTCCTATGTTGTTTCTTGACCACAAGGAACAGATTCAAAGGAGACCCAACCATCAACTTCCTTCCTCAACGTGAAGAAGAGGGCAACTCCACCCTAGAGCAGTTTGTGACCAAGTGAAAAGCACTATTAGTGCGCCTACCCTGTTGAGGGCTTTGGCATTGTATTAATCGTATCGTCATTTGGGTGACCCTAAGAGGGGCATGATTGTAACCAAGATTCTTTATAAATATTAATACAAGAAAGTCTATTTTGTTGAATCTATGCAATCTTGTCAATTTTATGCTTTGAATGAATGAATACGACATAGTACAGTAGATGGGTGCACGCTTTTTGGTTGGGTCACTAAGAATGTGGAGGATTTATGATTCTGAGTGATGGAGATGATGGCCATTAGGGAGAGATTGAGGGTAGAGATTACTATAGCGCAAGAGAGTGTGCAATGGGTACAAGTTGATAGGGATGTGATTTGAGAAGCACACAAGGTAGATATGGTAGGATTACATGCAGATATAGATAGGTAGTAGCAAGCACAAGAGGAGGTTGATCATGCTAGGATGGTGGCCAAGCAAGCCACAGTTAAAGGGATAGCTTTGGGGACTGAGGTGATAGCTCTGTGTTCTAAGGTAGCTTGTTGGTGACAAGCGCACGTAGAGGTGGTAGAGCAATATTTGAGGGAGGGATCAGTGAGGATGTAGTGTGATATTACCCTGAATTCGTATGGGCATGCGATTCCAAATTATGGAGGGTCACAATCAAGGTTGATATCATGGTCATGGACTCATATGCACTCATAGCATAGTTAGCATAGTGCTCCATCGATAGTGCCAATGGAGTCAAGGATGGTAGCACCAATGATGTTTTAAGTAGTGGGAGCTACTCCATAGTTGGATAGGGTAGCATTTTTTATGGCAACACAATTGGAGGAGGCTACTCCAACATTGAGTGGGGTAGTAGAGGTGCAGAGGGTGGAGCCAGTAGTCATGGAATAGGAGGGTAGTAACAAGACTCCTAGTGATCAACAGGGTTGATATGTGCCATGGATGTACTCTATTTTTGTAGCCTGAGGGTATTTTTGAGAATAATATATATACATGCTTTTTGTTGTGGCTTTATATACAAGTGTCATGATTTTGTGTGAATGAATATGTAGTTTAATATTACATGTAATATTATGTGTATGTGTAATGTAGAATAGTGGTAGGTGAATGTATGATGAATGCATATGTATGCCTATGGTAAAATGTAGGAGAATGATATCACTGTAGATTAGATGTAATGTGTAATTTTGTAATGTAAATAAGTGAATGTAAAATAGATGCAATGATGCATGTATGTGTATGATGAAATGCGTATAGGAAGCAATTGTATTGTAAAATAACTGGTGATAATGTGATTCATTTAATTATATTAGGGATGTAGGATGGTATAGGGATTATGCAATAATATTGACTATCATAGCTATAGAAATAAAACCTCATGAGAAACTGAGCAAGGTGCAACTACAAATCATAACTAAAGTGACCGAAGCAAAGTGTATCAGGAGCTAGTGTGTGCAAAGAGTGATGTTCGTTTGTCCATTTTGAAGGAGGTAGGACTAACCCATTGCAAACGTAGCCAAAATAGCTAGCTCATACACAAGTGTGTTGTGATCTATACAGAAGAAGGTTTCTAATGTGATATATGTGTCACCACTTGTAAGACTATTCCACTAGTAGGCAGGTGCTTAGAGTCTATTTTTGGTGATGAAAATCATCCCGTGATGTTATGTTAAATAGAAGGATCAAAGGAGATCAGGCATAACAATATTTTTCTTGAAGGCTTTTACTTTTGTTTTTTGCACCTCATTATTTTGATTCTCTTTTTGTGGTACTCTTTGTCACTTTTTTTCTATTATTATTTTTGTATGGGCGTTGTCTTTTGTTTTCTAACCATTTTCTTATTTTGCTTATGCTTGTCCCTTTTTTATCCCAAGGTCATATTTTTATCATGCAAATTATAGGATGAGTAGGGGAAAACATTCGCTAGATGGAAATATCTATGCAAGGTGTTGTCTTCCCTAAACTCAAAACGTGCTTTAAAATATGACGTGTGAATGGTTCCTAAAAGAAGTTGAACCAACCAAATAAAGCTATGAGAATTGTAATAACCTATCAACTAGAGTTGATGTTTGATTGACTTAACTTGTGAGTGGTCAAAATCATGCTAAACACTATATAATTTGTAATTCTAAAAAGGGGAGTGGACAACCAAGTTGTGATGCTAACAAGTGCATGTTTTAATCCTATCATGATCATATTTATATAGGAGGAATGTACAAACATGAATATAGAAATAAAAGAGAAGTGATGTGTATATGCAATGGATGCAGTAAGAGAGATATAGTAAAATATCTACAAAAGGAAAGTTGTGAAACTCAAGGAGACGATATTGGAGGCTATTTTGAAAGAAATAGATATGTGAAGAAATAACAAAAGGAAGGAGCAGCATTTATGGTTGCCCTAGTATGTGGCATTGTGCAACAAGCTCAAGAGAGGAATGTAAGTGGGAAAATACATGTGATTAATAAGAACGAGAAAAATTAAAAGGTAAAAGAGATGGTGAAGAAAGTAAAAATGAGGAAAGGCAATGGAGGGGGCTGAAGGAAACAAAGAAAGGAGGAAGAGGAGAAGAAGAAGAGAAGATAGAATTAGCATAGGTATGTAGCCACTTGAAGCATGACCATAAAAAAATGCATGATAACAAGAGGAAGGGGAGAAAGAAGAGAAATAAATAAATAGAAAGGTAATATAAGAACATGTGAAGTAGAGAAGATTAGATCATGATTGACTAGGTGGAATGGTGATACAACTAGGATTCTGATAATTGGTGTAGATGGATAGCTTCTGGAAATAGTGGGGTGTGGATGTGAAATACTTGCATGAAGGTGTGGGGTAAGATATGGTAGGAGGTGCAATGATTAGAACTCGGTTAGAGGATAGGGCATGTTCATATGATGGATGAGACTCCTCAACCAACGTGTCTTGGATAAGGTCTTCAAAAGTGTAGCCCACATTGATATCATACCCCACTGGTCAATGGTAAATGCAAAATTGGTTGTCTTTGTAGTTTTATAGCTTGGGACACAATGGGTCAATGGGATAGATTTTAGGTAGGACAAGGATACCTGCATGGATCAGTCGGTGGAACATGTGGTAAAGTGGTGTTGAACAAATATGCATGGGGTATATGTACATATTAGGTGGTTATGAGCATGAGGAAGGTGGAGTGGGCATGAGTGGTTGGATCATGGACCTAGGGTCCAATGGAGGTTACATGCATGAATGAGGGATAGTAATGGAAGAATGCAAGGGAATATGGGCCATAGAAAAATGTCATGGAGGGGAATGGCATCGACAATGACTCAAGTGTAATTCAAGGTTGGCGAGTAAGGAGAGGATGTGTCAGATATCAATGAGAGGGGTGATGGAATTGAGGTAGGTGGGGAGCGATATTTTAGTGTAAAAATAGGGTTGGGATATGAGCATGAAGATGAGAATGAATGAAGGGGAGGAGGAGATTAAAATTAGTGATGTTGTGGTGGAGTAGGCTAAAGCATAATACCAAAAAATGAGGATGGGGGTGTCTAGGAAATGGGTGGTGCATGGGATGGCTATAATAAGTGATATGGATGAGATGGATGAACACGTGAAGGGATGGCCTAAGAAATATGTTGGTGAAGGGATTTGTCATAAGGTGACTGAAAGCATGAGATTTCAGAAATAAAAGAAACACTAATATGCAATAAAAACAGAACTAGTTTAATGCATGTAATAACACGGATGTAATCAAATCAATAGCAGGAACACAACCCTTTTTATTAATATGATGTCGGCTCGGTTACAATACATCTCCTCAGTTACATATTTTTAGTTACAACAGATGAATAGTGATCTCCTTTCGCATGCCCACATTTGAAACGGGCAGGCCAAAATGTTGCCGCCGCTGGTTGCTGATGAATCTTTGTTCCTGCTATTCTTCCTGCATTCAAAGAAACAGTAAACTGTTTAGTAGCACCTGCAACAATAGGACAGAACGTTTTTCTTTTAAGAAACAATGAAAAATACAGGTAAAATATTGATTAAACACGTGAATGAAATAACTCTACATAAACCTGCAACTTTTATCGAGAACAAAAAACTTTACTTAGCAGGTCGTTGCCATTAAAACAGCCGGCCGATCTGCACTGTCAAATCAGTGTAATTCCCTGCAGGTTAGTATCGCAACAAAAAAAAATGATAGACGCGTGCTAATATTCAATGAATGTCTAAAGTCATGATAGCATGATACTATGTTTAATAACCGATCCAAACAGTTTAGAATGCGATGCTAGAAATATATTCGAACAGGAAGCATAATCTATTTAAACCCAGTTATCTTCGAATATAAAACGTACGTCATTTTTAAAACTGCATACGGCATGATAAAGAAACTACGTGATATCAGAATAACTTAAGATGAAACGAGGGCTTGCGGGGCACCCAAGCGGGCTGCCCACCGTAGGAATCTGGTTTTGGCGCCAATCCACTGGGAATGGGCCCAAAATCTCAGAAAAGAATTGTCGTCGAATTAATGGATTCTTATGATCCAATGTCGGGTATGAAAGTTCAGATTCACACTTCTGAAAACCACCCACCAACCTCTCTTTTGCAAGAGATTCTGGATGTGAAGAAGGAGAAATCCAAACTGATGCAATCGGGTCTCGAGTTCAACAGCACTTCGTTGTGTTTACAAAATGCTTCGTCCGTCCTTTTTACATTGCATTGAGCTAGTTTTTATAGAGGATTTCGCCTCTGAAATATTAATGTCAAACCCTAAGTCCGCAGGGGCCGCTGAGATTTTACCCCTGTCAGATGATTATGAGACATGGCTCGCACAGAGATTATCGCTAGGAACTCACGCCAGTAGTTATGAGGCATGGCCTCGGATCGGATTTGCTGTTGAAACCGCTCGTCTCATTAATGCAGTTGGTGAAGTCCGCCGTTCTTACAGACACACGGGGTCTTTTTTAAAAAAAAGTGGCACGTAGTGACGCCACGTGGCGGCCATACCTTATTGCTTTGAAGTATGCAATGACGCCACGTGTCTGCTTTTAATTGGTCGAATTCGCCTTGACTAGTCGCAAGTCTGTTAAAGCGCAAAATGCCGAAGTGTCGCGATATCGCGACGTCGCGATATCGCGACACTTCGGCCGAGCCTTCCCTTTGGGCCTTAGGTGTCGTGATATCGCGACGTCGTGATATCGCGACACCCTCGGTCGAAGCTCCCTTCGGGGCCTTAGGTGTCGCGATATCGTGACGTCGCGATATCGTGATGCGATATCGCGACACCCTCGGTCGAAGCTCCCTTCGGGGCCTTAGGTGTCGCGATATCGCGACGTCGCGATATCGTGACACCCTCGGCCGAAGCTCCCTTCGGGGCCTTAGGTGTCGCGATATCGCGACGTCGCGATATCGCGACACCCTCGGCCGAAGCTCCCTTCGGGGCCTTAGGTGTCGCGATATCGCGACGTCGCGATATCGCGACACCCTCGGCCGAAGCTCCCTTTGGGCCTTAGGTGTCACGATTTCGCGACGTCGCGAAATCGCGACACCCTCGGCCAAAGCTGCCCCTCGGGCCTTAGGTGTCACGATTTCGCGACGTCACGAAATCGCGACACCCTCGGCCGAAGCTGCCCTTCGGGCCTTAGGTGTCACGATTTCGCGACGTCATGAAATCGCGACACCCTCGGCCGAAGCTGCCCTTCGGGCCTTAGGTGTCGCGATTTCGTGACACCTAAGGCCAAAGCTCCTTTGCTTTTAAAGTTTGCTTAAGATTTGAAGTTTGAAGTTTTGCTTTTGATTAAAGGCTTGCTTTTGACTTTGTTTTAATGAAGGCTTGTTAAAGCGACCAACTTTGCTCTGCTCATTTTTCGACCTTCTAAACTGCTGTGTGAGTGGCTAGGACCACTGTTTGACCTCTGAGGGCTGCCCTGAAAGCTGTGTATGTCAATGCGATCAGTGTTTGTAGTCACTTAATCGGATTGGTGCTGTTTTGGTGTCTACAGATGCTCCTTTTTGGGAAGCGCTATGGGTGACGCAATGCTGAGCAAAAATAGACGACCAAAGCACTAATGATTAGGGTTTCTTGGTAACCTAACCAACTTTTGATGCCCCAAGTATGGAAAGGGCATGCATTCTTGAATCCTTGCTTCTGACGAGCTAAGGAATTTGATTTCAAGTGTTAACCTGTTTTGGTGAGGTGTGACTTGAGCTTGGACATTGATCAGTCATGATTAGGCAAAGGGCGTAACCTTTTATCCACAGGGGAACCTTGTGTTCATGATTCACGAATGCCAAGTGTTTGATCAATTTAATGATTGCTTGTTTACTGCCCCAAGCAGGAGCGTGATTGTCTTTGTCAATGATTCTTTGAATGCATGTCATTGCCTTGATTGGGTGTGTGCTTGTTGATTGGTGACTAAGTGTGACTACCCCCTCAAGCGACGAATCGATGAGGGAATGACCTTCGTGAGAAAAGCGACGAGTCGCTTGACCCAAGATGACTTAGGTTAGGGTGCCTTTAGATGTTTTACCGTTTAAGCACGTGCAGTTTCCCGACATTTTGGACCTATTTTTGGTGGGTGTTAACCCTTTTGGTGATGCCATAATGGGGTGAAATTATCAAAAACCCGTCTTCCCGTGGAGCGGTCCGGCTATGGTAGCCTTCTTGGGGAAGTAGGAGAGTGACAATTTGAGCCCCGACATCGATTTTTTTATGCCAAGAGGTTAAGTGCAAGAGCACTTGTGTCTGGCAATGCTTATTGCAATGTTTTTGTGTTGCATTTTTGTGATGTTTTGGCTGTTTTGATTTTCTTTCTTTGTGTATATGTCATGATATTATGGTATGCATAATGATTGATGTTGATGGATGCATGCTACTTTATATGGATGCATATGGTATGATAATTACGAATGTTGTATGTTGATTTATTTTGATGGATGCATGATGAATGCAAATGTTTTTGATTGATATGTGATATGCAGGAATGGAATGGATGATGGACTTTGTGGTGTTTGGCTATGGCACCATAGACTATTTTAGAACTCCATTATTTTGTTTTTTAGGCGATTGCTGTGGTGCATGACTTTGTATGTATACATGTGGTTTTTCTTTTGTTTTTGTATTTTTTGATGGTATTGTAAGGATGAAAAATAGCGCAGTTGGTTTAGAAATGTAGCTAAGGTTTTCTGAGACTCAGACGGTTTTAACTTACTAGCCATGATTGTACTTTATCTTACAAGACTTTTGAACAAGGTATGAATCGTACTTGTTTTTGATCAAGTTATTTCACATCCCTGTGTGTGCAATTGAGTTCATTTATGTGGTATTTGTCGGGATACCGCCAATGCCGGATGGGCTTTCAACCGAACTCGTATTGAGGATCACCTAATTAGCTCCACTAACTCCTTTGTTGTATTTAGTTAGATTAATCTACGGTGTTATCCAGGATACCATAAGCTAGCTCATCCTTATGCAAACATTGGTCTACACACACGCAAAGTGAATGTGACAGACATATCGTCATGCGGGTAGGATACCACCATTGCCAGATAGGCTATCAACCAAACCTGTAATGAGGATCACCTAGATGGTTTGTCGAATGCTGAGAATTCCAGGGATTCAAGTTCAGGATGTTTGTGGGCTGAATGATTTAGAGATTTGCTCGTCTATATAGTGATGAAAATCACTGTTTATTTTCTATTAATTCTTTTTGAGCAAGGATTTTGAATAGTGGCGATGACCACTGTTATTTGATTTTGTGTTTTGAGTATTGTGGGAATGGCTTTGATCCTTGTGGCCTTGGGGATGACTACCCATCCTGGTTAGGGGCGGATAGTACGAATCCTTACGACGTTGGGGACCAAGGGGATGATGGAGGTTATGGAGTAAGGGCATTGATCTGTTAGGCCTTGGGGATGACTACCCATCCCGGTTAGGGGCGGATAGTACGAATCCTTACAACTTGGAGACCAAAGGTGAATGGAAAGTGTTAGGATGATGATTTGTTGGAATTTTGTTTGTGAATGGTGTTGATCCCTTTAGGTCTTGGGGATGACTACCCATCCTTGGCAGGGACGTGTAGTACAAATCCTTACAACTTTGGGAACCAACTATGATTGGGATTTGGTAGTGGTGAAAACCATTGTATATGGAGGTGAGTGGATAGGAAAGAGCTTGTCCTTTTGTCAATTCTCAGCATTCTAGAACCATTCGCACGGGGGGATGAGCAAGATAACCGTTTCGCTTATGGTGACCTGGATTACTATGCAGGTTTCATCTTTCGTTCACACAACTTGGGAATTTTTATGTGTTTTAATTTGTGTTGGGATGTTACGTAACAAGGTGTATTTCAAGTATAACTCTACCTTCATAAAATCTGTCTGACTTGATACATTACATGGCTAAAGAGCAAAATGATGACTGAATCACGAAAAACCCTTGATACATTAAAAGACCACTGACTCTAGTATGGTAAAAGCAATGCATGGTGTTTTTGTTGTTTTTGTAAAATGGAACAGTGTGGAACAAGATGGACTAGCGGATTTATTACAGCCTATGGTGCCCTTGACCTGTACGACCACAAATATGCAATGTATGGATGCAATGCTTTAATGCAGCTATGTATTTTTGTATTTTTGATGGATTGATTTTTGTGAATATGAAGATGAAGTGCGAGAAGAACTCTCTTATTGATGAATTTGAGTATGCCTAGAAATGAGATGCAAATTTTTGTTGTTTTTGATGATTTTTGTTGTTTTTGAATTTTCTTGATTTTTGACCAAGCGATTGTGGAAATCCTTGGAGCATTTTGGGATTGACCAAGCGATTGCAAGAATCCTTGGAGCCTTTTGGGATTGACCAAGCGATTGCAAGAATCCTTGGAGCATTTTTGGATTGACCAAGCGATTGCAAGAATCCTTGGAGCATTTTTGGGTTTTGACCAAGCGATTGCAAGAATCCTTGGAGCATTTTGGGATTGACCAAGCGATTGCAAGAATCCTTGGAGCATTTTGGGATTGACCAAGCGATTGCAAGAATCCTTGGAGCCTTTTGGGATTGACCAAGCGATTGCAAGAATCCTTGGAGCCTTTTTGGGATTTGGCTCTCTTAGATATGAAATGGTCGCAAATGACTGATATTCAAGGGTTCTGTTTCCTTGATACCATCAAGAGAAGCTAGCCGGTATGTCCCGGGTCCTATTTTGCTATCAATGATATATGGACCTAACCAATTTGCCGCAAACTTGTCCCTTAGGTGGGACGGCAAACTGGAATTTTGTTGGTTTTCCTTCAAAACCAAATCACCAACCCGAAAGTCCCTCAGGTGAACTTTCATGTTGTAAGCTTTCTTAAGTCGCTCTTGATAAATACGTAAATGCTCGAGAGCATTAACGCGTCGTTCGTCAAGCAACGTAAGCTGGTCTAACCGGGCTTGCCACGTAGAATCATCATCGATGAACTCTTGCATTGATATGTGTAAGGAAGGAATCTCCAATTCGAGAGGCATGACTGCCTCGGAGCCATACACAAGCGAAAACGGAGTGGCCCTAGTGGGTGTCCGAATGCTAGTGCGATAGGCCCATAGGGCAAGTGGGATTTGAATGTGCCAATCCTTATGACTATCTGCGATGGTCTTTTTAAGGATGGCAACTAGCATTTTGTTTGACGCCTCTGCTTGCCCATTCGCCTGTGGATAATAGGGTGTTGAAAAGTTGTGCTGAATTTTGTACTTTGTGGTCAAAGCACGCACGTCTTTGTTCTTGAAAGGCGTCCCATTATCCGAGACTATTTTGGATGGAATACCAAAATGACATATGATGTTATGCAAAATGAACTCCACAATGCGGGGTCCTGTCGTAGAGGTAAGCGGAATTGCTTCCACCCACTTGGTAAAATACTCTGTGGCCGTTATGATAAACGTGTGATGGCCTGACGACACAGGGGAGATCTTTCCAATTAGATCGAAGCCCCATTACGAGAACGGCCAAGCAGACTGGACTGTCTGCAAGGCCCGAGAAGGTACGTGCATCAAATTGGCATGATGTTGACACTTCACGCACTTCTTGACATAGGTGCAACAATCTCGCTCTAAAGATGGCCAATAATAGCCCATGCGAAGAATGCGCTTTGCGATAGCCATACCACTAAAGTGGCCACCACATGTACCATCGTGCGCTTGGGCGACTGCCCAAGTGGACTCTTGCTTGGTCCAAGCAACGAAGGAGGATTCCTTCATAGCTGCGATGATACAAAATGTCTCCTATTAAGACATACTTAGCCGCTTTCTGCTTGAGTGCTCATTTTGCGGCATGAGTCAATCCAAGTGGGAGATTACCTAGCTTGAGGTAGTCTCTGATGGGTAAATACCAGTCCTGTTGATCAGAAACCTCGACAGTATGAACAGCCAATCCCTCTTGAAGTTCATCCCTAGCAAACGCTGAATGGGATAGAACTTGTAAGAATAGCGTTGTGTTGCTATTAATGGGAGTAGGGGAGAACAAGGACCCCCGGTTGGCACGTTTCAGACGATCTCGGATTCGAGAGAACTTATCCGAGGATGGTTCAATCTGGATCATGTGGATTCCTGGCGTCAAGTCAGAGCTTGCACGCTCCATCGTGGATTGCGATAAGGTTTTGACTTGAATGGTTGTCATATCACCGGAAAGGTCTTGCAGAATTAGTGACCCCAAAGAGGCCATTGTGTCCGCAAAATGATTCGATGATCGAGGGAGTGCCTCGATGTCATACCACTCAAGTTTTGCCAGGAATTTGTCCACGAGGGCTTTATAGGCCTGTAGGACTGGGCATTTGCATTGATATACCCCTTTGACTTGATTGACTATTAACAGCGAATCACCAAAGATATTCAGTCATTTGATGTTCATGGCGATTGTTGTCTGAAGACCTAGGAGCAAGGCTTCATACTCTGCATTATTGTTGGTGCATGGGAAGTTTAATTTAAATGACAAGGGCATTGGAGCACCCTGCGGTGTGAAGAATACAATTCCCGTGCCACCACCTTGCTCACATTTAGAACCATCGAAGAATAAGGTTATGTCGGCCTGTGACTCAGGCTCATCAGAATCTAGCGATTCTGAGACATGGAAGACCCCATCATCGGGTAGTTCTATGACCAGAGGCTGATCGTCTTCAAGAGGAGCCTCTGCTAGTTGATCGGCTATGACTTGTCCTTTGATAGATTTTTGTCCAATAAACTCTATGTCAAATTCCGTCAACAACATGATCCATTTCACCGTGCGACTACTATGATAAGTACGACTCATCATGTATCGCAATGGATTCTCCTTAGACACAACATACGTAGTGTTTCTCAGCATGTAGTGGCGTAGCTTTTTGGTAGCAAACACCACTGCCAAGCAGAGTTTCTCAACGTATGCATAGTTAAGTTCATAACTGACCAGGGTGCGGCTAAGATAGTAAGTAGCCTGTTCCTTGTGAAGTTCATTCTTCTAGGCTAGCATGGCGCCCAGTGCCACCTCAGTAGCTGAGATGTATAAGTAGAACGGCACTCCTGGTCTAGGTGGTGCCAATACTGGCGGCGAAACCAGGTATTGTTTGATCTCGTCAAAGGTTGATCGGCACTCGTCATCCCAATGAAATGTAACCCCCTTGTGCAATAATTTGTTCATGGGTCGGCACTTGTCAGATAATTGCGCTATGAAGCGTTTAATCGATGCGACCTTGCCCTGCAGACTTCTGAGCTGCTTGATTGTAGTTGGGGGAACCATTTCAAGGATTGCCTTGACTTTCTTTGGGTCCACCTCGATTCCTCGCTTTGAGACTATGAAACCCAAGAGTTTTCCAGATGTGACGCCAAAGACGCACTTCTTGGGGTTTAGTCTAACTTTATGCTCCATGAGGCGATCGAGGATCTTGCTTAAGTCATCGATATGATTTGAGCGCAAGAGAGACTTGGCTAACAAATCATCCATGTAATCTTCCAAAGTTTTGTGCATGTAATCGTGGAAGATATATGTCATGGCACGTTGGTAGGTGGCGCCAGCATTTTTAAGGCCAAAAGGCATGACCTTATAACAAAATGTCCCCCAAGGCGTTGTGAACGCCATTTTTAGTTGGTCTTCAGGATTGATACGAATTTGATTGTATCTCGAGAAACCATCCATTAGGGAGAGCATTTCGTGACCTGCTGTAGCGTCTACCAATGCGTCGATGCTTGGCAAGGGGAAATCATCCTTAGGACTCGCTTTGTTTAGATCTCAAAAATTAGTGCATATGCGAATCCTCCCGTCGGGCTTCTTGACGGGAACCATGTTGGACAGCCATGGCGGATAATCCACGCAGATGACAAACTGTGCGTCCAACAGCTTTTGCAATTCGTCTTTGACCATTAAGGCCACTGTTGGATGCATCTTACGTAGTTTTTTCTTTACAGGCTTGATTGTCGGATCAAGCGTTAAATTATGCGTGACTAGTTGCGGGTCTAGTCCTGGCATATCTTTGTACGACCATGCAAAAACCTCCTTCTTCTCTTTGAGAAGGGCAATGTAGTCGGCTTGCTCTTCGGGGGAAAGACTTACCCCCAGCTTGAGGATCTGTGGATTCGTTGGATCTGTGCCGATATCCACATCAGTCATTTCCTCGATTGACATGTGGGATCCGTCCTCCAACTGATGTGGAGTTGGGATCAAATGGATATCATTAGCTGAATTTAGATCTGCGTTGGGAACCTCGGGTTCCTCTTCGACCTAAAAAATATCCTGAGTTGTCCCTGGGGTAAAATGATGCATTTCACCGAAAGGCCAGTACTTTGATGGTGATAAAGGTGAATTGACGCGATCCCAGTCGATGGCATCTATGTCTAGATGCAGTGACCGTGTTGGATCGGCCGGATTGCGGATGGGTGCGGTCAAATCAATGGAGATCATGTGGATGGAATGAATTTGGTCTCCATTACCACGGGTGTGATAACTTGATTCTTCTAGATGCTCCCTATACTCTGGATCTGGCTCTAGGGGAATGGGCACGAACGGATCGGCCCTATGTGCAAAAAGGAGGACAGGGTCTTCCCTCGGCACTGTTGTCATGATAGGGTCTCGGGGTGGACGGTGTTCATCATGAATTTGGAGCCATGGATCCAACACTTGGTCCCACCTCGCTGGGTCTACCCACCATTCATGTCCTAACCTTATGCCCATTTGTCCCATTAGGTCTTCATGAGTTAAAGGGCGATAATTCCGTCTCGCATGTCTGAGATAGATCATCTCAGTCTCATCTTCTGAATCACTTTCGGAGGTCCAAAAATGTTCATTTTCTTCAGCAACTGTTACTTGCGACATTGAGGGTTCTCCTTGTTCCAGTAAGTTAATCTGGTCCCATTGCGGTTGTTCCACTCTTGGTGGAGGGACCTGATTCTCTTGACATGGTATTGACTCAACTGGAACCTCTAAGGGGAATAGCTTCAAAAAGATGTCTGGACATCGTTGATGTTCTCTTTGAGGATTAATGTCCGAACTTTCACCTCTTGCTAGCAAAGGAAAGGGATTACTGTTGTTGCCAAGGGTGTTTGTTGACCATGGGAGGTAGTCTCCCAATGTATATTCTGTATTTGGGTTGGCATAAAGATCTAGTGCCAATCCCCCCTTGTTGCCTATTTCTAGGCCTTGCATATTTTCTACCAAGATGTCTAAGGGCAGGGGGTGGTTGAACCCTACTCCTGACTTATCATATGGCATCTGATATCTTGGTTGGCAAAGGACCCGCATCCCTTGTTCATATCTGCCTAGCCCGTATCCATGCCAATTGCATTGGCCGAGATATTTTAGGGCGAAGTCTGGGTTTGACAGATAGTTGATGTTTTCAACAAAAGGCTCTTCGTCTGCTTCCTTTTGCTGGCATGGTTCAAGACCATGATCAAGGCCCCCATACACAAAATTTGTCTGGTTGGGTGGGTGACCTAGAGGAACAACTGTTCCTATGGGAAGGCGAGGTCTCCCCATATCCTGTATTGATTCTACTGTAGGCGTTGCCACAACATTCTGCACTAAGTACTCCCCCAGGCCTATACTGGCCATTTCAACGAGTGATTGTTGATGCTTGGGAGGGAGGGAACGGGGAGTCCTTCCTGAGTCCATTCCATGTTTGGTGGTTTAGGAATCTCAGCTTCCGTAGTGCTAGGTGTTTCTTCTGTTGATACCGTTGAAATTGTGGGCAAACCCTCTTCTAAGGGCTGAGCCTCTTCCATGATCTGTTTTCCCTTGTCCTTCTATTTAGCCATGACAGGTGGCGTTGGTAATGAAGGAGCAGATGATGAGGATTCACCTGGTTGGGATTTTGGTGATTTGGTCACCAGTGGTGCCTGCGGTATTGGACCCTGTTTAGATGGATTTAACTGGAAATCCAAATGCGTTGAAGGGAGGGTCGATTGAGGCATTAATTGTACCGCATTGCAATACTTGAAGGGTTCTAAGTCCATCGGGACTACATGTATTTCTCCTTCAAAAGCATACTTTAAGCACTGGTGAGCGATGGAAGGGACACACTTCATGTCCCTTGATCCAAGGTCGCCCTAGCAGTATATTGTAAGCCATCTCGCCTTCCAACACATGGCACAATGTTGGTATTATCTTTTGTCCTACCTGGATAGGTAGAACAACTGTGCCGACTGTCGAGCATATTGCATCATTGAAAGCTCGCAATGTGTATGTGGAGGCTGTGATATGAGAGGTTGGCAACTTCAAATGTTTTAAGGCTGTAGTGGTGATGATGTTATTGGACGAACCAGTATCTACCAACACTCTCTTGTACGGGATCCCATTGACCCGCGCAACAACGTGCAGGGGTGGATCTGCCGTGTCATTCGATATTGCTTTGACTTCATCCTCTCTGAAGGTGATGACCGGCTCCGTACATCGCTTCACATGTCCCACGAAGTTGTTGAAAGAATTTGCTTCGTGAGGCTGTAATTCGATGGCTTTTAATATTTCCATAAGAGCTTCTCTATGAGGTGTTGATTGTTGAATAAGCTCGTAAATGGAAAGCCTAGCCGATGTGGTCCGCAAACTCTACGTGAGTTTGGTTCGTATCGTGACCTCGGGTCTAGGCGGAGGCAACTGCGTTGGGCGTTGCTGAGGCTGTGATGTTGTCGAAACTTCCCTCGTAGCTACCTCGGGGGCAACTATTGGGTACTTTTTGTTCCTTGTCACTATGCTGATCATTCCCACAAATCCTTGCATGGGAAGATTCTGTCGCACCTCGTTAATCTGGAGAGGTTTTGCCTGTGCCTCGTGAGCAGGCAAAGGGTCCTTGAATACCCCCATTTGTTGATTATTTGGCGCTATGGGGTTGTCCACGGCCAATGTTTTATTGTCGATTAAATCTTGGATTAATCCTTTGAATTTCCAGCATCCATTTAAATCATGTCCCCTGCGCCTATGGAATCTACAATACAATTCCTCTCTGTATCCCTTAGGCTTGGGGGCGTTAGGGTCTATAGTTTGGATTTCTGGCAAGGTGACTAAATTTGCCACTGACAAGCGGTCAAATAGGGAGTCCCTGGACTCCGTGTAAGGGGTGAATTGTCGCCTAGGGCGACGCTGCTGATTCTGCTCCTATTTCTTATTGTATTTTTCATAACTAGGAGGCACTTGCCTGGTAATTAGCCTTTTGGGGCTGCATTTCTTGCACAAGCTTGGGAACATTTATCGCAACTTGGTTAACCGCAGCGGGTTGTGATTGCGTTGTCCCAGTCTTAGTGGTTTTATTCCACTCTTTCTTTTTAGGCTTGGCGATTGCGCCTTCGCCTATTTTAATCTCTTCTATAACTCTGGCTTGCGCCAAAGCGTCTTCTAAACTGTCGTATTGCTACAGCAGCAATAGACCAGAGATTGATTTTAAGCAACTCCATGCAAACATCTGTGTAAGATCAGACATAGGGGGACGGTAGGGTAGCTTAGAAAGCAAAGCCCTCCATCGATTCCTGTATGCTATCATTGTTTCTTCCTCATATTTCCTGAGGCTGGCCAAATCACTCAGTGATGCCTTCTTCTTTGTGTTGAAGGCAAAGCGTTCAAGAAACGCATCTACTAATTGATCTAGGTTGTTTATGCTGTGTTTGGGTAATTGTGTGAACCAATCCGAGGCAGGGCCTGCGAATGTGGTTATGAAAGTTCGAAGCAACAATGCATCATTATCTTGGATGCCGAAGCATTGACTTAGGAACCTTGTCACATGTTCTTGTGCGTCCTCTTCACCTTTAAAGACTGCCAATTGAGGCAACTTGAAGTGTTCGGGGTAAAGAGGTGTGGGCACTGAGGGGTGTACTTGGATGACTACGGAGTTGACGTAATGTGGGTTTTTGATGCCCAGAAGCTTTTGTCTCCATAGACTCCAAACGCTCTAATAGCGCTTTGTATGCATCGAAAGATTTTATTTCTTCCTCTTTTGTTTGCTCCCGTTGTGAGTTATGGGAGACTGGAGGCCTATGGGGGGGTGGCCGAGTGGCAGCCCTCCCGCCTTGATGGGGCATTTTGGCCCGCTCTATTTCTGGTTCGTACTCCTCATAAACTTCTTGAGGAGTCTCTGGGCGAGACCTATGACCTTGATTGAGTCCCCGTTGGGGGTACCCATCATTGTTTCGAGGAGTGGCCTCCCTCTCGGGTCTATAAGGTCTCGGAGGCAAAGCTTGACGAGGTCGTGGAGACCTGTCCTGCATCAAAGGGTTGTGCCTCTCATATTGTTCCTCTCTGTGGGTGCGAGGGGTTGGCACCCTCTCAGGTAGTTTATAGCGCAACTCATCCACTTCACGCTGCATGTGTTCTTTATTCAGGAGGGTATAAGTACTCTAACTCCTTATGACCTTGCTCAAGCTGCGTGATTCGGGCTTGGCGAGCGGCATGTCTGGCGACTGTCGGGTCAACTTGGTCTGCCCTCTTTTGCTGAGGAGGCTTGAATGTTTTTCCTATGTGTTTGCCTCGATCTTGATGATCTAAAATTTCAATGGGTTGCTTCCCTCTGTCGAGGTAGGCGCCATTTACTTGAGGCTCTGGCCTCGATGTGTGATCATGATACCTAGCAGGTGTGGAAACGCAAGGTTCCCGCGCTGTTTGTTGTCCTTGAGGAATGCGATGGCTTTCCTCGTACTCCCTTTCATGGGTTTGAAAGGGGCGGGCGGAGTTAGCTCGCCCTGTGTAAAGAGCCCTGCGCTCTGGATTTTGTCTTTCTGTTCTGATGGGAGGCAAAGGAGAGATACCATATCCACGTTGTCTCTCCAAATGAATACTATGCCTCTCTAGCGCTTCATCGTGCTGCGGCCACTCAGATCTAACCTCAAGAGGCGGTTGTCTATTTACATTGAAATCTACATGTAAAGCTTCTTCCCGAAAGGGACTGTGTTGAATGGGCATACCCCACAGAGGGGGTTCCCAATAAGTTCTTTTTGATGGGGCCTGATATGGACTCTCTTGTAGGCTGGACCGCCAAGGCGGTATGGCCAAGTCCTCAGGGCTAAAGCGAAGGCGACTAGCGCCCTCTCTTTGTGCACCTTCCGCAGCATCCGCCCTTGATTGGGCTTGGCTACGGGTGTACACCATTGTGGTGCTTCTCTACTATCTAAGCAGATTTTATCTCGTTTATGGTGATTTGTCTTTTTGTCTACACTAAGCAGAAATGAACACACTCATACACAAACCGTGATTATCTCTTTTAAGGATTAATAGTGTGTCCTAAACTGGTTTAGTGCATTTTGATATTTTGTTTTGTTTTTGCAAGTTTTGAAGAACGTTTAAATGCATAATGTTGGCTCATATGACTCCCATAAATGGTCGCCCCTTCAATATACCATTGCCGGACCGATATACCAACCTCTCTATATACCCGCCCTTACGAGAGGGAAACTATAGGTACGTGAGAGCAGATGGTACGTGGAACATAGGCGGTACGGAAGGGGGGATTGTCCTGTTAATGACACCTACCATAGAAGACTTATCCTCGCGTGCATGGGAATCACCCCAACAACACTCGGTCAGCTTTCATCAGGATTTATGCCTAACAACAGTGACAATCGGGGAAATGGATGCAAAGCTAAGCCAAGGTGGTGATGAACCCACCGTTGGTCTTGCTCAAGGGCTGGGGTTTTACGACCAGCTCCTTGGTTTAATTTACCACGTGAAGTGTGTGTGGTTCATTTTATTTTAAAAAATGAAACAAGCAGCGAAAAAGAAACCTTTCCCTATGCCATACAAACACTACAAACCGAAAAACAGCAAGTAGAAATTAAAAAAAAAAAAACAGAAATATTACAGCAATATTACAGCAGAAATATTACGACTAAAAAAATATATAAACAAATAAAATAAACAGAAATATCACAGCAGAAAATGAAGAAACTGTTACCTCTTTCCTGCCCGGACTTGCTGTTTCTGACCTTCGGCTTAAAAAAATCAGGGGTACCTATTAAGCACAAAACACAACAAATCTGATTAGTTTCTATGATTTACAATTATGGGAACGGTCCCACCGTGATCGCCACTGAAAGCATGAGATTTCGGAAATAAAAGAAACACTAATATGCAATAAAAACAGAACTAGTTTAATGCATGTAATAACACGGATGTAATCAAATCAATAGCAGGAACACAACCCTTTTTATTAATATGATGCCGGCTCGGTTACAATACATCTCCTCAGTTACATATTTTCAGTTACAATAGATGAATAGTGATCTCCTTTCGCATGCCCACATTTGAAACGGGCAGGCCAAAATGTTGCCATCGTTGGTTGCTGATGAATCTTTGTTCCTGCTGTTCTTCCTGCATTCAAAGAAATAGTAAATTGTTTAGTAGCACCTGCAACAATAGGACATAATGTTTGTCTTTTAAGAAGCAATGAAAAATGCAGGTAAAAGATTGATTAAACGCGTGAATAAAATAACTCTAGTAAACGCAATTTTATCGAGAAATAAAACTTTATTAGAGGCGTTGCCATTAAAACATTCGAGATACTATGAAATCGATGTAATTTTAGATGTTAGTATTGCAACAAAAAAAATGATAGACGTGTGCTAATATTCGATGAATGTATAAAGTTGTATAGCATGATACTATGTTTAATAACCGATCCAAACGATTTAGAATGCGATGTAGAAATATATTCGAAGAGAAGCATAATCTATTTAAATTATCTTAAATATAAAACTAGAATTTTTAAAAATAGATGATAAAAAACTACATATATTAACTTAAGATGAAACGAGCTTGCGGGGCACCCAAGCGGGCTGCCCACCGTAGGAATCTGGTTTTGGCGCCAATCCACTAAGGAATGGGCCCAAAATCTCTCAAATTGTGATGTCGTCGAATTGATGGATTACTATGATCCAATGTCGGGTATGAAAGTTTAGATTCACGCTTCTGAAAACCACCCACCAACCTCTCTTTCGCAAGAGATTCAAGATGTAAAGAAGGAGAAATCCAAACTGATGCAATCGGGTCTCGAGTTCAACAGCACTTCGTTGTGTTTACAAAATGCTTCGTCCCTCCTTTTTACATTGCATTGAGCTAGTTTTTATAGAGGATTTCGCCTCTGAAACATTAATGTCAAACCCTAAGTCCGTAGGGGCCGCTGAGATTTGACCCCTGTCAGATGATTATGAGACATGGCTCGCACCGAGATTATCGCTAGGAACTCACGTCAGTAGTTATGAGGCATGGCCTCGGATCGGATTTGTTGTTGAAACTGCTCGTCTCATTAATGCAGTTGGTGAAGTCCGCCGTTCTTACAGACACACGGGGTCTTTTTTTTTAAAAAAGTGGCACGTAGTGACGCCACGTGGCGGCCATACCTTATTGCTTTGAAGTATGCAATGACGCCACGTGTCTACTTTTAATTGGTCGAATTCGCCTTGACTAGTCGCAAGTCTGTTAAAGCGCAAAATGCCGAAGTGTCACGATATCGCGACGTCGCGATATCGTGACACTTCGACCGAGCCTTCCCTTTGGGCCTTAGGTGTCGCGATATCGCGACGTCGCGATATCACGACACCCTCGGCCGAAGCTCCCTTCGGGGCCTTAGGTGTCGCGATATCGTGACGTCGCGATATCGCGACACCCTCGGTCGAAGCTCCCTTCGGGGCCTTAGGTGTCACGATATCGCGACGTCGCGATATCGCGACACCCTCGGCCGAAGCTCCCTTCGGGGCCTTAGGTGTCGCGATATCGTGACGTCACGATATCGTGACACCCTCGGCCGAAGCTCCCTTCGGGGCCTTAGGTGTCACGATTTCGCGACGTCGCGAAATCACGACACCCTCGGCCGAAGCTCCCTTCGGGCCTTAGGTGTCGCGATATCGCGACGTCGCGATATCGCGACGCCCTCGGCCGAAGCTCCCTTCGGGCCTTAGGTGTCACGATTTCGCGACGTCACGAAATCGCGACACCCTCGGCCAAAGCTGCCCTTCGGGCCTTAGGTGTCGCGATTTCGCGACGTCGCGAAATCGCGACACCCTCGGCCGAAGCTGCCCTTCGGGCCTTAGGTGTCGCGATTTCGCGACGTCGCGAAATCGCGACGTCACGATTTCGCGACACCTAAGGCCAAAGCTCCTTTGCTTTTAAAGTTTGCTTAAGATTTGAAGTTTGAAGTTTTGCTTTTGATTAAAGGCTTGCTTTTGACTTTGTTTTAATGAAGGCTTGTTAAAGCGACCAACTTTGCTCTGCTCATTTTTCGACCTTCTAAATCTGTCGTGTGAGTGGCTAGGACCACTGTTTGACCTCTGAGGGCTGCCCTGAAAGCTGTGTATGTCAATGCGATCAGTGTTTGTAGTCACTTAATCGGATTGGTGTTGTTTTGGTGTCTACAGTGACATCCCATTTGGTAGGGGTGGAGATAATCCTGAGGACTATAAGTGAGTAGGTGAAATTCCCCTATTAGGAGGAAAGTAGCCAAGTGGAGGTTATTCAGCTGAAGAACCTGTATATAAGTATCTCATTCATCAACTAATGGAGGAGGGTATTAAACCCATGCATGAGGGTATGGGGGATGGGAAAATTCCTCCTTATCTATTAAGGAGGAGAGGGAAATCTGACTATCGCCGAAGTGAAGAGAATAGGAGAAATCCCTACGATCGGGTGAATGAGATCAAGGCAATGTATCACAAGCTAAATGTGATGATAAGGATGACTGGTAAACATGAACAATACTAGATGGTATTGCAAGATTTATCAGGGTAGTCAGTACTGGAGGGAGCATCAAAAGGTCCTACATGATGGAACGATGGTATGTTGGAGGTATAGATCTGAAGCAACATGTCTTCACAAAGGGGTCATAGTTGGTGATGGAAAACATGCAATACAAAAGATACCAACAACATAAAAATGACATATAAAGCAAAGGTGCTTCTATTGTGTAATAGTGTACCACCCTAAAAGCATACACCTAGGCTATTGCATCAATTATACCAAGCATTAAAGCATTAAAAGATGAATAACAATGAATTGAAAAAGAAAGAACAAATTCTTTATATTATTATTACGAATATCCTTTACAAATATGTCCCTCTTAGGGATATTGAATCCTTGATAAAATTGATACAATGTTTCGAGCCCATTAAAGGGGATGGTGCAATACGCAGGCTCTTACTATAGACATGAACTACTCAAGGCTCAAGGAAGCCTTCTTCTCACTCGATTGGAGGAATATGTTGCCAAGAATGCTTTGAATATGCTTATATCCTATAAACCTACATTCAAGAAATAACATAAAATAATTAGAAGCAAAGGAGGCCTCTCATGATGAGGCTCTTGATAGGAATTTGCATGAATTAGTACAAATATAGCAAGAAAGCATGGAAACTTGTAAATATGATTACAAAACCTCTAGATTACTGTAAAGAATGCTAAGAAAGTAATAAATATAACTATTATTATGCATAATATGCCATTAAAACTTGAAATGAATCAAATCTAATGAAACTAATGTAAATTAACAAAACAAAAGGAAATAGAGCAAAGCTTTCTCTAATTTCTACAATTAACCATACAAAGCATGAAGGATAACTAATATATGTTAGATCTACCTAATTGCATGTTTTGAATGAAATTCCTATAGCTAAATCTAGGGAAATTGAATTGTAAACCCTCATCACGGGTATGAAGCACAGTTGGCTCTGTTAGCCACAGCTGATAGTTGTGGTTGAGGTTAAAGTGTTCTTCCTCTTGTAACTAGGGTTTGAATCTTGAATTCCTCTGAGTAATTGATGATCAAGGATCACCTTTGTGTTCTAGAACTGATTCATGGTGTATATTATTCGAATTTGTAGTGGAAGTGGTTCAATTGTGGATGAATTATCTCCTGAAGCTCTTGAAACCTCCATAGATTCACATGCAGTCATGATTTCCAAATTGGCAACATGTAGGTACTTCTCAAGGGTTGCAAATTGCTCTCCAATTTAGTAGGGCTTCATTGCATGCAAATTGACACTTTCTCTGGACTTTTCCCAATTTTGAGAGGGGTATTATAGCACTCTCAATTTGTAATCTTGGCTTTCTTGGGAATCCAAGATCAAGAAATAGGAGGTTGGAATAGTTGGGAGGAAGATTTTGGATGCTTCCTTGATTGAAACTGCTTGAAATCCATTGCTATGGTTTTTATAACTAAATTTGACTTGGCTCAATAATTCAAAATAGTTTCAAGGCGACAGCTCTGAGGTGTAGCTAACATTGTTAGTTGCAGGTGTCAGCCATGACTAAGGCTGAGTAGGTCAAATATACCTAAATTGAGTGGTTAAAACCATTGATCTATCTTGGAATGGTCCAAGATCATTCATATGGTCTGTTAAGATGCCCATATGAGTAGTCCCCTATAAATGATGCATTTTAGGTGTCTATAGATGCACCTTTTGGCATGCGTTGTGCGAAAGCACAACACTAAGAGAAAATAGACTGCTTAAAGCCATGTTGTAGGTCGAATGATGATCATTGATCTAATCAAAATTAGATGCACCAGTCCTGCAAAAGGATACACATATTAGAATCATTTCTTCCAACTAAGGGAAGGCTTAAATTGCAAAGCTTTCACATATCCATGATGATCGGGTAGTCAGGCTACAATCATTTTGATAGGTGGAAATCTACTAACTTAATTGTCATATTTGATTTTTTCCCTAGAAAAGGGTAATCTTGTGATAGTTGCTGGCAATGATTCATAAGATGAACATAATTTGACAAGATTGAGTGATCTCTTGTTGAATTTGATTATGATTATTGATATTATGACTACCCACTCAAGCGACGAGTCAATGAGGGTAGGACATGTAATGAAGTAATGAGTCACTTGATCCAGATGAATGATTTGGATGATTGAAGACTTTTGCATTGCTATTATTATTTGACAAGGCCTGAGTTAGACATGATTTCAACTATTAATAGTAATTGTACATCTCTATCTCATGGAGTAGTCCAGTTGTAATGGCCTTCTTAGGGAATCAAGATGATAGCAATTCCAATTAGATTTTTGTTGAATCACTATGTTCGATGATCTGTTGAAAATCTCATAGACAAATTGAGATAAATATCGATTCCCATGGGGCAATCCGATCACTATGGCCTTCTTCAAAATTGAAGTTTTAATTCTTAGGAGTTGCGATGTTAAAAATAGAATTGTTAGTTCTCCACCGTGTCGTGTGACGTCCTTTCATTCATTTTGCATGCATGTAAAATAATGTACTAGACTGAAGCATCTCAATTCAAGCAATAACTAATTTACCCCAAATGGCCTTATGGTAATTTACTCATATTTCCAGATTGCATGGAGCGCCAGTCGCTGCAACCACCAAGTGTGTAGGGTAAATAACTAGATATGAGGCACATTTGAATTTTGAATTATGTGAATGTTTTTGTTATTTTTGAAATTTTTGAGATTTCTAGTTGGTTGAATACTTTTGATTTTACATTTTGAAGCTCCTCACAATTGGATTTTGAGGGAATTTAGTGTTGGATGCTAACTGTGATTTTCAGTCGTAGCTAGTTTTGGAAAATTCCTTAGCCACAACTCTGACCCATAGTCGAAAAACCCTAATTTTGTGCCCACGGTTACCAGTTGAGGGCTAAATTGGAAATATAAAATAAAAATTTGTCATATTTAAATTCATTATTTCCAAATTGCCTACTGCTTCCAAGAGAGCTCTGAGAGGTAAAAGTAAAACTTTGACACAGGACACTGCCAAAATTTACCTACACCCATGGCTAACCAACCAGAGGCATCCACTAGTGGCATAGCAAATGCTATGAAGGTAGCCCACCAAAATTCACCTTTGAATTACCAACTCAAAATGAACCACATTAATTAATGGGTTAAATAAACCAAATTAAACTGTTGGTAACGAACCTCACCCTAGTTAGGATTTAGAATAGGCTAGTTAGTTGGGGAGGGTTAAATCTTGGGGTTGATGGGATGGGAAATAAACTTGAATGAGGTTTTTTCCATAGTTGCAGGTGGCAGTCATAGTTGAATTCAAATCGCAACGATCATAAATTTTACCATTATCGTCGGTCGTAGATGTTAGCTGTAATTGAAACACTTTGATTTTTTTTTTACTGAATTAATTGATTTTTTTGGTATTTTTCCAAGTAAATTTTTGATTTTTTGAATATTTTGAATGCATTTGTGATTTTTTTTGCCTTTTTGAAGGATTTTGTTTTTTACTTTATTTGTGTTTTTAAGTGCATTTTTTATATTTTTATGATTTTAAGTGATTTTTATCATTATCGCTCTTTAGAGGTTGAATGTTAGAGTGAAGGAGTTTGATCTCCTCCGTGATGAACTGAGTGAGTCCGAGCGAGATTGGTTTAGGGCCATATGCTTTGGCTATGTGTTGTGGTTGCATTCCATCCAGGCCGATTAGGCCTACATGACTGCCTTGGCCTACCACTGCGATGCACGGACCAACACCTTCCACCTGCCCATAGGTGAGCTTACAATGACCTTAGAGGATGTCTACCGCATCTTTCGTATCCTCATCGATGGAGAGGCCATCACATATTTGTACACTATGGTGAAGGATTCAATTTTTGAGAGGATATTCCACTCTAGGAGTGATGAGGTATAGTTAGATTCTGAGCATAGTGGGGTGCACATTGAGTACTGGTATCATGAGCAGGTTTTCTCATAGTGAATGACCTTGTTGATGCAACTCATCATGCATATTATGCTGCTAGATACTTTAGGAGTGAGGTTCCCTTGGAACCTCCTAGCTAGGACATAGGATAAGCTAGCAAGCACCACACAAGAGCCATTGATTTTATCCTAGGAGAGTGCTCTACTTATGTAGCTCTATGATGAGTTGTACTAGATCACCCAGTGAGGCCATGTTGGAGGTGGTTGTAGTCTACTACTCCAGATATTGGCCTAGGAGCACATTACTATTAATCTCCCTAGAGTACTACTGCTATGTATTGGAGACATTGACAAGGAGTTCCAGTGCTATACTGCATGCTAGACTAGGGAGGTCGAGGGCTTCAGGAGTAGGTCATGAGTAGGAGACCTCTAGTATTACATGGACTGACTTACAGGACTGAGGGAAGGGAGGATCCCCAAGCTACAATAGAGGAGAAGCCCCAGGCTAAGGAGGGTGAGGAGGAACCCAAGGAGGAGGCTGATGATGAGGTATCTTAACTTAGATCCTAGGTGGCTAGCTTGTAGTCACAAATTTATACTACAAGAACTCAAATTTTAGAGAGAGATACATTTGTGGCTACCCTACAGGCATAGTTGAGAGTAGTCCAAGGTTAGCTCACAGAGGGTCATATGTAGTGGCACGTATATGAGGAGGAGAGGGAATCTCTCTAAGCATAGATTACCACTATTTATATAGAGATAGAGAATTTCAATGGGCAACATGATCTTCTTCAGTCTTAGTTGGATGTTGTGACCATAGAGAGATACTTGCTCTGATATATGAGAGGAGGTCCCTTGACTTCTCAGGTTGCTCCTACCACTCTAGTTGTACTAGGATTAGTAGGGTTGGATATGGGAGGAGAGATCTGGAGACTACAAGCCCTTGTCTAGGAGGGTACCAAGCATCATGCAGTAGACATGGTCCACATTGCTCTCCTGATATGAAAGGTTAGGCTAGTCGATGGTGTAGTGCCATAGAGGCCCATAGTTATAGGGTCATAGTAGACTAGGAAACAAGAGACAAGGTAGTAATTCACTTGATCTAGTCACAGGACTCACAGGAAAAAGAGGTCTTGTTGGAAAAAAATATGCTTGTGGTTGTTATTTGCATCTTGATTTTGTCAATATTGAATAGATGAAACTGATCATTAGATATTTCATCTAATCTCCAGAGGAGGCTGGTTCCTTAATGGGTTTTTATGGGAAAAGAGAACTAAAATAAAGGGGAAATATAGCCAAGGCTAGGGCTTGAATATGATATATATTAAACAACAACTAATATGAACACATATACTTTACTTGTTAAAGCATTTGGTAGAAATCATGAATTTCCAAATGTGGTTTAGATCTCCATCTAACACATGTATATATCAGATTTCAACTTCGTAAGTCCAGATTTTAGAAAAAACATAATCTATATTTCAATAATGTGAATAGAAGTGAGAAATGTTAACACATACATTTGCACATTGTGAACTAGAAGCCAAATAGAAGCGTAATTGTATTTCTTGTATTCAAAGTACATCCATTCAGTCTTGTAAATGTCTACGATCTAACCCCTTTTTAGAGTATGTTTACCCTTATATATACCCTATGGGGAATATCTATAATTAGTACATTTTGACCTATAATCAATTACAAGCAATCAAAATATAATCATGCTTCCATATCCTTTGCATGGCTTCCAACAAACAAACTCTAATAGCAGGAATATAGGAATTGATTTACTCTACTATCTACTTCCAGTTACTGACATGGGATCTTGAAGGCATATTATTTATTAATAAATTTATTTATGTTGGCAAAAGCTAGTCATTTCACAAAATTGTGACACTTTTTCCTTTATGGCCCTTTCAGACTACTTCATGAGCAAAAACTTGCCATGTCGTGAAATCGTGACACATTCTCCTTTTGGGCTCCTTCGGGCTGCATTGTGGGTGAAAATATTTCAAGTCATGAAATCGTGACATCTTCTTGTACTTCATCCTTTTCAAGAAACATGTTGGTGAAAACTTGCCCTGTCATGAAATCGTGACACTCCTTTCCTCTTTTATCCTTCGATCGGTTTTATGGGCGAAAACCCGTCATATCACGAAATCATGATGCTTTCCTACTTTCTGACCTCTTTGAGCCATATGCTAATGAAAAACTAACATGTGAAATCATGACCTTCTTCATTCCTTAGTCAATTCTTTACTTCATGTCTCAAAAATGAAATGCTGGTCTTTCTATGCAAAAAATCCGCTATCTACTGGAGGTAGTATTTTTAGACTTAACATTCTTGGCACCTTCCAAGGAAATTTTGCTGGAAAAAAGATTAGAATCCAAAACTTTCATCCATTGGAAAATAGAGTTAAAATATAAACTAATACAGGGGAGAAGATTTTTGGGAAAGAATATTCAAGAAGAAATGCAAAATAAAGCATTACCTTTACATGATATCTTTTGTAGCTTATGGACTTTTGACTAAAAATACATTAACAACTTAATATAATTTGAAACAAATATTATGGCTAGCTGCTAGTCCCTCCTTCTGTTAGCTGCTTTTGACTATCTAGTTTGGATTTCTTTAGTTTTTCTATTGTATTAACCACCTCATTGTAGGTAAGACAAACCTACTTCCAGTCTTCATCGTCAAGATCTAAAGAATCCATAAACAAGTGATATATACTGCAACTCTTCCACTTTATCATGGGACACTATCTTGTTTCTCAGAATCAATTCCTATAAGCAAGACTTAATCTGTGTAAGGTTCTGCACCATGGTGATTATCAGTATTTCCTCTATAGGATCTTCCCAATTTTCTATCTCTAACTTGTCTTCTATGAAGGCTTTAAGGGATAGTGTTAGCACATCTTCATTCAAAATTTTTGAATTATTGTCCCATAAATAGGGAAGTCCACATTTATTAGCCAAATTTAAATACTTCACTAATCCTTTTGCTTTAGCCTCTAATTATTGAAGTAGTTTATCACCCTAAGTCACCATTTTAAGTCTCCTAAAAAAAAATTTCATTGCATTTTTTTCTTGAGACCATGCTTCACTATGAATTTTAGCAGCAATACTCTCGAGCATCTTTTCTAATAAAACTTGAATTTTTGTGGCCGCATCTAATATTTCTTGAAGAAATGTTACTGAAGCTCTCAATTCTTCACTGACTCCTTCAATTACTTCTTTCACTTTGGCTAGGTAAAATAACATGGGCCTTGCTTTAAGGCTCAATGCCAATATGTCTTCGAGCATTTCTCTTCTTACTACCTTGGCCTTTTCTTTGGAAAATCTAGATGGAGTGTTTTGCTTCTCAACCAACTTTTGTTGAAGTTGTTGAACTTGTAGAGTCATATAGTGAATCTGTTCATCAGCCTCTTTCAATTTTTCTTTAAATGCAGATGCTGCATTAGAAGCTTCAACAAATCTATCCTCCCACTTCTTATCTTTGAGATTTAGAGCCTTTTCATTCAGTTTTTGCTCTTACAGGACGAACTTCGACTCTCGCCTGGATTCTAGCTCCTTGACAAACTTTTCTCTGAAAAAATCTCCATGTAAGTAAATAGTCCCAAAATGGGCATGAGCTTTCCCCAACTCATCTGAAATATCTATCTGAGTAATATCTTCAGTTGTGTCTTCTTGATAATCCTCAATGGTCATATCCCTATTTTATTTTTGGTAAACTGGTGTTAACTTTACCTTTTTCCTCTGCATTGTGGTGGGATCTAGGGATATTATCTCTTTAATATGAGCTGGGGCTTTAGAATCTTCAACAGAATGAGATGCCCACCAATCTAAAGCATTCTTGTTTGATTTTCTCAAATATTTCAATTTTGAAAGAGTGGGATGATTTTTATCATTAGGAGAAGATATTGACTTAATAGTTGGAATACTCATGCTAGAGAGGAATGGATTGGGAATCAACTCAGCATCAACTTTAGATTGAAGTTGAGAAAATAATGTTGGTTCTGGGGAAGAACACAAATCCAAGGGGAACATTATATCTTTATTTGAACAAGAAATGGAAGGAATCACCGTAGGAATAAGTAGAGAGAAAATATTGAAGGAAAAGGAAAATCATACCTTTGTCTATTTGAAGCACTTGTTGACGTTGATCTCCTTCTCCATGGTCTTGGTCCCTTTCACTCATCATATAATCTATATTTTCAATTTGTGTAGGGACTTTAGCATTTCTGCTATTATCAATTATGTCTTCACCATCAGTAATTCCTTCGATATTTATAATTTCAACATTTGGAGGAATTTCCCTAGGCTATTTTTTCTTATGTTCCACATTTTCTTGCTTTACAGTAATTTCCTTAGAAATATTTACATTTTGATCCTCCTGATCAAATTCATGTGGATCGTCCATAGTCCCAATATGGACATTTTCTTGTTCAGTAACCTCTAGATTTAGAACGTCAACCTCATTATCCTAAAAAAATTGTTCGTTCTCTGGAACCATTTATATTTTATCAGTATCATTATTCAGAGCAATTTGCTCTAGAACTGGGTTTCTGTTGAGTGGTATTTTCACCCAATTGTGAAAGTACACTCTCTCTTAGGATTTGGGGTCCCAAATCCCCTCTTGCAAAGAAGTTAAACAAACAACTTCTCCAAGGTCTCCGCTATGTTAGCATTTGCATATGTGTATTAGTAATCTCAAATAAAGATATTCAATTTAAATGCTTGGAACACCTTAGTGATTGCAAGTAATTGTAAACAAGGGGCAATGTTGGTTTATTTTACCATGAAACTTTAGTGATTGTTCATTGAACCAAAATAAAGCAAATGTGAGTTGGCCTTCATATGACCTTCAATGTGATGCTCAAATTACCCCTCTTTCGTAAAATCAGAATTTTTATGAAGAGAGGGCAATTTTAGGCTCCAAAAATGGAAATTTGTGAAATGCCATAAAACATAACTCCTTCGATGAAATTGGAATTTTCATGAAGGGAATGTCATCATAGGCTCATGAGTGCAAAACAAAACTAAAAAAAAAAAAGAAATTTGACCTTAAAATGGAAATTTTCTATTTTCGGATTTTTTAAAATCTGTAATAAAACAACTTCGATGAATTTTTAAAAATACTAAACAACTCCGAAAATGAAATTTCAAAGTGCGTATTGGAAGTATGAAGTATAACCTACGCAATGGTGAAATTATTTTTGGATTTTGACATTTTTTTAAATGTTTATTTTAATGCCTGAAAATTAAAATAAATTAAAATTTTTGGAAAAATAAAATGCAGAAAAATGAAAATGAAATGCAGAAAATGAAATACAAGATACATTCAGTTTGATGCTATCCTATTCCGACAAAACCGAAGATGTGAGGTTTTCATGCATGCAACCTAACCTATTGGACTTGCAAAACAAGCACAATCCGGATAAGCTAAGTGCTGGCTCCTAGGGTTTTAAATGAGGTTTTCAGATTTAAACATTCGCATGAAGCAACCAAGAAACTTGCATAAACTCCATTTACAAGCCTAAAATCTGAAAAGGGGAAAAGATAAACATTTAATCTTGCATGCAGAAAATGACTCCTCCTTTCTTGTCCATAAGATGCAACTTTCTAAAATTTTTTGTATTAAAAATTTGTCATTTTACAATAACAAAAATTTTTGGTTTTCCCAAACCAGTCCATGGAAGAAAAACAACCCAAACAGGTCCAGAATGGCCCTCTTGCCTTCAAACCTGCAACTCTGCTTGCAGCAGTTTCCAACCCATCAAAACATCCTTGCCTGGCGTATTTAAAATTTTCAAGAAGCTTTTCGTTTCATTTTCCAATGGTTGTTCGTTTCACCTTCCCTTGTGCATGCATGTGTTTTGGTTTCCAAAAAAACTTTTCGTTTCTATTTTGTGGCCCTTCGTTTCATTTTCTCCACATGGGCTTGCGTCCGTTTCCTTCCGTGTGTAACGACCATCTTAAATGATTTCAAATCATTAAAGATTCCTTATGTAACGTTTTGTCTTATTCATTGGATTTTGTCCTTATGTCCACGTCACTATGCAGTCTTCAGTTTCACTGTCCTGGTGTTCATCACTAATATCAGACGCACTGTCAACTACTCTGTTCCCTTGGCAAAAATGCAACATGTCGCGATATCGCGACACTTTTGCCTCCTTGCTCTCTTTTGTTGCTTTTAGCCGCGAAAATGTAACATGTCGCGATATCGCGACACTTTTTCTTTCTTGTTCTTCTTTCTTCTCTTTTGGCCGCGAAAATGCAACATGTCGCGATATCGCGACACTTTTTCTCTTTTGGCCACGACAATGCAACATGTCGCGATATCGCGACACTTTTCTTTCTTCTGGCCGTGAAAATGCAACATGTCGCGATATCGCGACACTTTTCTCTTTTGGCCGTGACAATGCAACATGTCGCGATATCGCGACACTTTTTCTCTTTTGGCCGCGACAATGCAACATGTCGCGATATCGCGACACTTTTTCTCTTTTGGTCGGTGACAATGCAACATGTCGCGATATCGCGACACTTTTTCTTTCTTATATTTTGGCCGCGACAAATGCAACATGTCGCGATATCGCGACACTTTTTCTCTTTTGGCCGTGACAATGCAACATGTCACGATATCGCGACACTTTTTCTCTTTTGGCCGTGACAATGCAACATGTCGCGATATCGCGACACTTTTTCTCTTTTGGCCGCGACAATGCAACATGTCGCGATATCGCGACACTTTTTCTCTTTTGGCCGCGACAATGCAACATGTCGCGATATCGCGACACTTTTTCCTCCTTGCGGTGTTTTGCTTTTTCTTTGATCTTTAGCATATGGGCCACTTCGGTCTTCTTGGAAAATATGCAAAAATGTGGGTCCCCAATTTTGGGGTACGTTGTGGAGCAGCCACAACAAATGGTGACTCTGCTGGGAAATGCTCCTGAGCATTTCGGTGAGAACCCAACCTGAACACCTTCAAAACTCAAACACAAGCGTCAGCAAATATCCCAAGAATGAAACTAGATGAGAGATACATGAAGCATTAGAATTATTAAGCATCAGCTCGGTGTGTGCAATGTGCTTCATTCCCTATCGTTTGAAATTGATCAACGTTCCATCATCTGTTTCACTTATAATCCGTGCATATGAGAAGTTATGGATGATTCCTGTAGGATTTAATGTATGGTGAAGGTGCTAGAGATATAACAACCTGCTTTGCAAAGGCTCCAACTTTCTAGTTTCATGAACAACCATATTAAAACTGTCAAATCCTCTTAGGACCAAATATGTGCATACTGAATTAATTTACTAGATCCCAAAGTTGGTTATGTGTCACTACCATCTTGAACCCATGTGCAAGTGTAAGTGAAATCAGAGCTTTGGGGAATAGGATTCCCAACCTAAGCGAGATGGGAATTTAACCCTATCCTTACTACTCGATCTGGAGTTCATTACCTCATCTTGAACAAAATTATTTAACCTGTTATGGATGAAAGCTGTCGAGCTAGCCTATCCGTTTGAGCAGTCGGTGGTCTTGCTTTTAGACAAGACATGTTGCCACGCATGAGCATACTCCACTGCCAGTCAGGCGTCTATAGCCCCGGTGGAGATCAACCCCATAATCCAGGATTTGACTTTACTTTTGATTTCTTGAACCTTAGGGATGACTACCCATCCTTGCAAGGGACATGTAGTACGATCCTTCCAATCCAATATCAATGATGCAATAAAAGTAGAATGAAAAATATTTTCTTTGGAACTTCAAGTTCTTGAGTGGGCGAAATAGAAGCTTTGGGGAATCGGATTCTCAACCTAAGCGAGATGAGAATTAGACCCTATCCTTACTACTCCATGAAGGTCAAATCAGAGCTTTGGGGAGTTGGATCCTCAACCTAAGTTCGATGGGGATTTAACCCTATCCTTACTACTCTGATTTTAGGCTTTAAGCTCTATGGGAGTGGTAAAAACCACTGTTTAAGGATTATGTTGCATGATAGGACAGACACGAAATACTCCTTTCGCCTCACCTTTTCTTCCAAGTATGGTTTTGACCATTTTGCTCAAGATCCTCTTTAATATGTGTAGAACGTGCTTGGTTCAAGATAGTTCGGGCATCAGTTCCCAACCTTAGGATCTTTTTAATATACGTTATATAATAACCCTAAGAGGATTCGACACTTTTTCAATGATTGTACTTGAAATGTAGATGCAACTGAGATGAAACGTATATGCAATGTGGAATGTAACATGAGATATGGATGAATGCATTGCTTTTTTTTTGAAATGCGGATGGAGTATTCCACCTACTTTGCCATAATTTGTAAAACAGACAACTTCATGCATCACAAGTTCCAAACGATATTCTTTAATGTGTCTGTGATACTCGTGGAGCTTTCTGCAATACAATTCCGATGTTTCATATTCTCTTAGTCTTAGTCAGCATTCATAAGGACATAAGTTGACATCTCGTTTTTTTTTTTTTCAAAACAAACCAAAAATGTCCAAAGGACCAACACACAAAACTTAAAACCAAAACTGAAATGCCAACCCAACATCAAAAACCAAAAAATTATATACAAATGTACAATATGGTACAAGATGATGCAAAGTTTGGACTATCACTTTCCCGGATCCCAAACATGATTAGAACATTTCAAAAGACATACGACACAATATGTATGCCAAATGTTGTAGGAATCCAACAACAATAAGATCAAACCAAGCAATGCAAAGAAATTCAACTTGCCTCGCTCACCCCACCAATTTGATTTAGTGTCATTAGTACTCTCATAGGTGAGATTCAAATCATCAAATTGATTAGACAATATTTGATCTTCAATTTCATCTCGTCTATTCTTTAAGGTATAAGTTTCATATTTCCATTCATGATTTAGAATTAGGCTTTCTTTATCCAAAATGAAACTTTGTAAGCAAGAGCCTATTTCCAACAATTTTAAAGCCAATTCATTTTCCATGTTCTTAGGCCAATCAGACTTGTGCAACAATTTGCAAGAATCTAGGATATTTACTAAATGAGGATCAATAAAAGTTTTTACCCTAGACTCCATTATCAATTGTTGATGAATTTGATTTAACAATTCATGTGCCTCAACCTCTTTTTTATTCATGCAAATGATTTTATTAAAGGTGTGATTAGAAGTCAATCCTTGTTTTTCATCCACCTTCAATGGCATTTCATCATAAATATCATTTGAATTATACAAATATTCACCTAAATCTTGGATGTTTGGACACAAAGGTTTAGATTTTACCTTTTTCACATTTTCATTTACCAAAACTTGGTGAGGATTTGCAATTCCCTCTTTTACCTCATGGTCTTCATATTCTTCATTGATTACTTGTTCATCAAACATACCAAAATTGGGCACCCAATTGAAAACATGCCCATCCTTTTCAACCCTCAAATATTTTTGGTCAAAGTGTATGTCCAAGTAACTCATCTTCATGATCAATCACTTGCGTCTCATCCCATTCATCTTCACCTTCCTTAGATGGTTCAGTTATTTCCAAAAGTGGGTTATCTCTTGAATTCAAATTGGTAAAGCTATCATAATCCAAATTTGTAACCCATGATTCAATTTTATCACAATTTGGAAGGTGTGGATCCTCTTGGTCATCACTTTCGAGAACATCATCCAAAGTGTCTTTCGAGAACAAGTGGTGAAATTCGATTATGTCTCCAACTTCATTTGTTGATTTTCTTTCCAATTCATTTTCAACCACTTGTGATGGCTTAGGAGCTTCTATAATGGGATCGATTTTTGAATTCCGTGTCATATAGTTGCTCCAATCCTTTGCAAGTACATCTGACCAAATCATATCCACATAAGTTCGTTCATCCAAATCCTCCTTTTTGGGTAATGATTCTAGATATTTCTTTTCCAAAACAAGATGGTGATCATTTGACTCCAACTTCTTGTTACCCATCCATAGAATTTCTTCTCCAAAAACTTCATGCTCTTCAAGACTTTTCGAATAGGTATTTACTTCAACGTGAGTCACCTCAAAATCTCTTGTATCATTTGAAGAAGCATAACATGAAACATCATTAAGATCGGCATTATGAATTTTCTTCCTAGGATGATTTGGATGCATACATTGACGTGCTCATTTTTGTGGTGGAACATGCCTACATACCTTCTTAACCACTTTCTTTTGCTCTTTTACTTTCGATACGAACTCTTTGGGTTGAGTGGTAGAAGTAGTAGGATTAGTTGGATTGATATCCACGGACAAAGCTTGAACATTTGTTGCAATGGTTCCATGAGTGACCACATGATTCTCTAATTGAGGCATAGTTGGATGGATGGAAGTACTTGTATAAGCACATGTGGGAGCATAAGTTGGTGTGGTAGGATAAAGTTGATTGTAGGGAAAAACATTTGATATCAAATTTTGTTGTGCCCACGCTTGATTTACCATCGAGGTTTGATTGCAAGCCCCTAGTTGTCCTACCATAGTTGATTGCTCCATTCCATAACCTTGTGGCCTCAATTGTTGATCTACAATCATAGCTTCTGTGTAGGCCGATGCAAGATCAGTAACCAAGGGATTCATCCTAACAAATATGGCACACCATGGATCCAATGCTCGAAAGTATATTTGAAGAGCACCACTTTCCTCAATAGTATAGGGAGAAATTAATCTCGCATAAAGCTTTCGAAACCTCATGTTGAAACTTCTCACTGGCTCATTAGGTTCTCTTTTGCAAGAAGTAAATTGTTGATATATCGTGAGAGGATCAATGAGCAACCTAAATTGATTGATAAACTCATCTTTCAATTGAGTCCAAGATGTAATAGAACCAGTGGGTAAATTGATGTACCAATCATATGCCACCTCATCTAGGGTTCCAGGAAACATTCTACATGCCACATCCTCATGTTCGACATTCCATCTAACTAGGATATCCACATAGGCTTGAATATGTTCCTCGGCTAATGTTGGACCATTGTGTTTAAATTTGGGCAAACATTTTTCTACGTTTTTGGGTAAATCATGAGAATCTCCACTAATGTTCAAAGGATTAACATGTATCCCATACCACGTTCTTGTAGTTGTAGCCATTAATGAAACTCAAAGAATAACTTCAAAACCAATTTGTTAGTCATGAATAAAAGAAGGAACCATGACAAAGCAAAATTCTAAAAATGTAAATTAGTTTCTGATTCACCAGATCACATATGCGCAAGTGAAGAGCATACTCCTAGTGTTGTAGGCTTTCTGATTCACAAGATCGCATTACACGCAAGTGAAGAGCATAATACCGACAACAAATACATTTTAGACAAAATAATTCCTTATAAATAAGCATGAAATGACTAGCAAATATCAAACATGTAACGTATGAATGATCATGTTAGCATCAACCAAGAGATGTATCCATTAAAATCAAATGAAAGTAATTGCATGGAGACAACCTCGTTAGTCAAGACCAAAATTTTTCAAAATCAAATCAAAACACATTATTCCTGTATGAACAATTAAAAGCGTTAGAACAATGCATAGCAATTCATGTCCTCCTTTTAACACTACAAGGTTGTATTGTTAAAAGAGGGCTAAAGATAATAATCAATAGGGCATGAAATATTCAAAATTTAAATCCCTATAGCATTTAAATCACACTGAAATAAACCAACTCGGGCCCTCCTTCTAGCGCCAAAATGTTGAGTGGTATTTTCACCCAATTGTGAAAGTACACTCTCTCTTAGGATTTGGGGTCCCAAATCCCCTCTTGCAAAGAAGTTAAACAAACAACTTCTCCAAGGTCTCCGCTATGTTAGCATTTGCATATGTGTATTAGTAATCTCAAATAAAGATATTCAATTTAAATGCTTGGAACACCTTAGTGATTGCAAGTAACTGTAAACAAGGGGCAATGTTGGTTTATTTTACCATGAAACTTTAGTGATTGTTCATTGAACCAAAATAAAGCAAATGTGAGTTGGCCTTCATATGACCTTCAATGTGATGCTCAAATTACCCCTCTTTCGTAAAATCAGAATTTTTATGAAGAGAGGGCAATTTTAGGCTCCAAAAATGGAAATTTGTGAAATGCCATAAAACATAACTCCTTCGATGAAATTGGAATTTTCATGAAGGGAATGTCATCATAGGCTCATGAGTGCAAAACATAACTGAAAAAAAAAAAAATTGACCTTAAAATGGAAATTTTCTATTTTCGGATTTTTTAAAATCTGTAATAAAACAACTTCGGTGAATTTTTAAAAATACTAAACAACTCCAAAAATGAAATTTCAAAGTGCGTATTGGAAGTCTGAAGTATAACCTACGCAATGGTGAAATTATTTTTGGATTTTGACATTTTTTAAATGTTTATTTTAATGCCTGAAAATTAAAATAAATTAAAATTTTTGGAAAAATAAAATGCAGAAAAATGAAAATGAAATGCAGAAAATGAAATACAAGATACATTCAGTTTGATGCTATCCTATTCCGACAAAACCGAAGATGTGAGGTTTTCATGCATGCAACCTAACCTATTGGACTTGCAAAACAAGCACAATCCGGATAAGCTAAGTGTTGGCTCCTAGGGTTTTAAATGAGGTTTTCAGATTTAAACATTCGCATGAAGCAACCAAGAAACTTGCATAAACTCCATTTACAAGCCTAAAATCTGAAAAGGGGAAAAGATAAACATTTAATCTTGCATGCAGAAAATGACTCCTCCTTTCTTGTCCATAAGATGCAACTTTCTAAAATTTTCTGTATTAAAAATTTGTCATTTTACAATAACAAAAATTTTTGGTTTTCCCAAACCAGTCCATGGAAGAAAAACAGCCCAAACAGGTCCAGAATGGCCCTCTTGCCTTCAAACCTGCAACTCTTCTTGCAGCAGTTTCCAACCCATCAAAACATCCTTGCCTGGCGTATTTAAAATTTTCAAGAAGCTTTTCGTTTCATTTTCCAATGGCTGTTCGTTTCACCTTCCCTTGTGCATGCATGTGTTTTGGTTTCCAAAAAAACTTTTCGTTTCTATTTTGTGGCCCTTCGTTTCATTTTCTCCACATGGGCTTGCGTCTGTTTCCTTCCGTGTGTAACGACCATCTTAAATGATTTCAAATCATTAAAGATTCCTTATGTAACGTTTTGTCTTATTCATTGGATTTTGTCCTTATGTCCACGTCACTATCCTGGTGTTCATCACTAATATCAGACGCACTATCAACTACTCTGTTCCCTTGGCGAAAATGCAACATGTCGCGATATCGTGACACTTTTGCCTCCTTGCTCTCTTTTGTTGCTTTTAGCCACGAAAATGTAACATGTCGCGATATCGCGACACTTTTTCTTTCTTGTTCTCCTTTCTTCTCTTTTGGCCGCGACAATGCAACATGTCGCGATATCGCGACACTTTTTTTCTTTTGGCCGCGAAAATGCAACATGTCGCGATATCGCGACACTTTTCTTCTTTTGGCCGCGACAATGCAACATGTCACGATATCGCGACACTTTTCTCTTTTGGCCATGACAATGCAACATGTCGCGATATCGCGACACTTTTTCTCTTTTGGCCGCGACAATGCAACATGTCGCGATATCGCGACACTTTTTCTTTCTTCTGTTTTGGCCGCAAAAATGCAACATGTCGCGATATCGCGACACTTTTTCTCTTTTGGCCGTGACAATGCAACATGTCGCGATATCGCGACACTTTTTCTCTTTTGGCCGCGACAATGCAACATGTCGCGATATCGTGACACTTTTTCTCTTTTGGCCACGACAATGCAACATGTCACGATATCGCGACACTTTTTCTCTTTTGGCCGCGACAATGCAACATGTCGCGATATCGCGACACTTTTTCCTCCTTGCGGTGTTTTGCTTTTTCTTTGATCTTTAGCATATGGGCCACTTCGGTCTTCTTGGAAAATATGCAAAAAGGTGGGTCCCCAATTTTGGGGTACATTGTGGAGCAGCCACAACAGCTTTCCTTCAATAACTTTATCCTTTTTACCTTTAACTTTCGCTATAGACTTTAGCTTCTTCCTCTTAATACAAAGATATTCTTCATAAGATTCTATAGCTAAACTTGACAGGGGAACAATCTTAATAGTTTTATAAACTGGAACTTTACTTCTAAACAAATCAACTCCTAAGGCCAGGCATTTCCCTCTTCTTTCAGCCTGCAAGGGTTTAGTGATCCCTTGTCCTTATTTTCCTAGACCTTTACCTTCATATCCCATTTTTAACATCATCTGAGTGGCTTTCCCATATGTTTTTCCTTTCTACTTTGTGAAGACTTTTGCAGTAGATCTTTTCTTGGAACTCCTCAACCTGGTCTATGCTTGAGCCAATGGTTTTTCAACTACAACCTTCTTACCTTTTCTTGTTCAATATTTTGTTTTTTAGTAGCTTCAGGACTTGTCCTTTTGCTACCACCAACACTGTGAGGTATCTTCACAGGGAAAATTCTCAACTAGGATTTTTGATAATGGTCATATCTTACTAAGAATTCAAGGTCATTTTTTATGGGATATCTTGATTCAATCATGTTTTTTTGCACTCTCATAGTCCACCACTCATGAATATTTCCTATCATCCAATCTGCACCTTTTTCTGCATCCTAGAAATAATGTTTTCATTTAACACATGTCCCTCATTATTCCTTGGGTCAAAATGCAATACATGTTCATAAAAGTCATGCAAATGAGGCAATGGCTGCATTTGCTCAACATGCCATTCTAATGAAGCATCTTCATCATTATTTCTATAGGCTTCGATATCCAACCTAACAGAGGCATGGTATACCTTCAATGGAATCCTATTCATAATAGTTTGTCTTTCTGCAAATCTATCTAGAGGGTCATATTTCCATCTCTAAGGGATTTCTATTAACCCCAAATCTCTCATAGCCTGAGCAATTTGTTCATTTTGACCTTGTTTAGAAACCACAATACCTTCAAGCTAGAAAGGCATGGTACAAGTACCAGTTTTACCTATACATGTGCCATATTTCATATTAATATATTCAGTTTGCCTTACATATTCCAATGCAAACAATCTATCAGTAACATAATGCAGGAGTAAGAAAGGTTTTCCTGTAAAACCATACAACCTAATAACAATTCCTTGGGTGAGAATAAACCAATTGCCTTCCTCAGCATGTTTATTCTGTAAAATTTTCTCAGCCCTGGAGGTTAACATTCTGACTTCCCCATACATTATTTTCAAAGCAAGACCTAGAAACTCCCTTTTGAAATCATAATATGACTCGGTTTTGTACAACACATTGGTCCAATCATACATAGGTAAAGTCCTTCCTTTATGATATTTATCATTAATAGAAATGAATGTCAGCTCTTTAGCCATAAATAAAAAGAACAACCATACTAAATAAGAAGAAAAATGGAAATATTACTAAGAACCCTTCTTGATAGAATATAATCCTTCATGTATTTCTTTAAACAAATACCCTGGCTAGTAAAAAAACATAGATCAAATACTCTTATCCATAATTGCAGAGTCATAATTTTTTGGGTTAGATAAGAAATTGACCAAAGCAATTTGCCACCCATGAATGTTTTCGTCAGTCTTCAACCCTACCACCATAGCTAATATGGAAAATAATTCTAGATTCTTGAATTCAATTATGGGAATAGGAGTTTCAGGCATCTTTCCTCCATTAGGTGGATTTATCAACTATGTATAAAGAAAACTCTTGATTTTTTTAGAAGGAACAAAATATTTTGCCTGGTCTACCAGGTCAAAATATTTGGTCTCAAGAGTGGGTACATACCCAGTGGCAAAAGCAGAAATAAAATCATTTGGGTTTAGAGCAAAAAACACTCTCTCATTCTTATTTGTAATCACCCTTTTCTTTTCATCGTAGAAATTTGCAATTGCTTTAACTAGTTCGGGGTAAGGGTGCATAGGAATATACACATACTAGTATAGCAGTGAATGAAAAGCAAAAGTAGCAGGGGAAGACGTAGAAACTCCAATCGCCATTCTATCTTCAATATATTTTCAAATTTTAACTGGGTCATTTCATGTTACCACTATATCTCCAATTCTAGCATCTCTATCAATAATTTTTTTATTCACTTCTTCATCTCTTGTTTTTGAAGGTGAAGCAGATGGACCCACCATTGTTTTTTTCTAAGCGCTCTTTTTTGGAGCCATGATATTTTGTCACACTAAATTTTTATTTCTAAACTGAACTTGAACTAGTAGAAGTAGGAATAGAAAGTGATGTAGCAGATTTTACTCAAGAGTAAAATTAGGGTTTTTATGTCAATTAGAAACATATGCATGGTGTGCATTAATTGCAGTTGGTGGGTTGGATTTGCTCAGATCCCCTTGTGCGTTGTTTCTGCCACCCTTAAAATAATTTGAAAACCTGACCAATGATCATTTGTTGTACAAATTAAGGTTACACTTATCGAAGCTTTCCCATTTACAAAGACGGTTCCTTTTTTCAATTACTGAAAGGCCATGTGGAAAATTTAAAATTCCTGTCGACAAACGATCCTTCAATTTTTTTAATGAAGGAGCACATATCGAAGTTATTTGAAAATGATTTTCTCTTGCTAATAGTTGGAAAACCACATGGCAAATTTGAATTTGAACTATTATATCTAACAATATCACCTTTTATAATTTCATCTCTTCTTTTACTGGTGACTTCTGATTGGTCATAGGATGCTGAAAAAACTTCTCTAAACTAGAAATAAGTTTTTAGAAATATTTATAAGCTTACTAAAATATACATTATATACATAAGTCTTATCCATTTTCTTATTTTAAATAAATCTTTAAGTGAAAAGCATTCACTGTGATGGGTAGGATCATACCTTGCTGATCCTGTAACTGGAAATAATTGAATTACATTTAAGCAATTATCTCAAAAGGGCCTTCCCAAAAAGCATCGAATTTGTCATGATTACCTGGCTTTGATTTTTCACATTCCATTTCAAAACCAGATCTCCCACTTTAATTTTTTTACATGTTGTCCTTTTGTTAAACCATCCTTCTATGTCTGCCATATGTTTCTAGTGATGATTATATGCCTGTTCTCTCTATTCTTCTAATTGTAGAAGCTTCATTAATCGGGCATCCATAGGTTGACCTCCTTCTTCATTTATCTAATTTAGCAACTTTTGTGCTGGTATCTCCATATGTATATCTCCATATGTATAGGCAAAATAGCTTTCTTACCATAGACTAAAGAATAATATGATGTATTAATGGACTTTTTTATTGAAATCCTATTAGCCCATAGTGCTTGATTAATCAAGGAATGCCAATTCCTCTTAATATCTTCTAGCATTCTCTTCAAAATTATGAGGAGATTTTTATTTGTAGACTCAGCTAAACCATTACCCTATGGGTAATAATTGGAAGAATTATTAAAATACATGTCGTATCTGCTAGTAAACTCAATCATTTTTCTCCGATGAAGGATGATCCATTATCTATAATTAGTGAATCTAGTACATCAAACCTTGTAATAAAACTTTCCATAAATTCAATCACCACCTCCTGATCAACTTTTTTAGTAAGGATAGCTTTAGCCCACTTAGTAAAATAATCTGTGGTAGTAAGTATATACTTATGGCTAGCTGATGAATTAGGTTTTATTATCCCAATAAAGTCTAACCCCCACTACTGGAAAGGTTCTTCGACTTGGACATGTTTTAAGGGCATAGGATCATTCCTATTTCTCCTTACATATCTCTGACATTGCTCGTAACTTTTGGTAACTTTGATAGTGTCTAAAAAAATGGAAGGCCAATAACAACATGCTCGAAGTATCTTCAAAGCAGTGGATCTTATTGAATAATGTCCTCTTAAGAGACCTCCATGGAATTATTTTAACACCTTTTGTTTATCATATTCCCTTATACATTTCAAAAGTACACCATCTATATTTTTTTTGTACAACCCTTCTGATTGAAGGGTGTACTTCAAAGCTTGTGCTCTAAATCTTCTTCTTTGTAAAGAATTCAGACTCTAAGGACACATCCCAGTCTAAAAATACTCCACAAGGTCATCAATCCAATCAGTTTTTCTCAAACTTAGATCTAATTTTGTATTAGCCATCACACCTTAGGGTTTCACATGCTCATCTATAGCCTGTTTGGCCAATTTTTGACACAGGGATCTACCTATTAATATCTTTTTTGGATGTATCTCTACATCATATTCCTCTATCTTAGTCACCCAACCAACTCTTTTTTAACCAAGTTCTCCTTGTATTATAAATTTTTTTACATCAGGATGAATTACATAAACAATGATTTTGCTCTGTGATAGACAATGCCTTTTTTTTTTCAAGGATTTCATGACAGCATAAACTTTTTTTTCAATAAAATAATATCTCTCCTCTTGATCATGCATGGTGGATCTTAGAAAAGCTATGGGTCTCTCTTCATTATCTATCCTGTTTCATGTAAGAATTGTAGCATAAATTTCTGGTTCACCAATAGCATATAGAATAAAATCCTGTGAGTAATCAAGATTAACCAGTATAGGTGCTTGTGCTATCTCTTCTAGGATTTTCCTAAAAGCATTCTTCCTTGTATCAGTCCATTTGAAAGGTGAATATTTTTTCAATAATTCAGTCATTGGTTTAACAATTTGTGCAAAATCTGCAACAAATTTTTACACAAAGTTTATTTGTCCAAATAAATATTGCAAGCCTTTCTTATTAACTAGTAGAGACAGTTCCAAAAGTACTCTCACTCTATTAGGGTCAATTTCTAATCTAGCATTAGAGATGACATGACCAAGTAAGATACCTTATTCTATAGAAAATATGGATTTCTTTGGGTTCAAATATATTCCAAATTCTCTATATTTCTCAAATACTTGTTCAAGGTGTGTTATATTATCTCGCTCACGATGAGAAAATATAGTCATATCATCTAAATAAATAACTATAATTTTGCTAGCAAGTTCACCAAAGGCTACATCCATTGCTCTTTGGAAAATCACTTCGACATTAGACAAACCAAAAGGTATTCTCTGATAGGAAAATGTACCCTATTTTGTGGTAAAAATGGTCTTTAATTGATCTTCATCTCTGACCCATACCTGGTTATACCCTAAAAAATGATCTAGTAAAGAAAACCTTTCTATCCCTGCAACTGTGTGTAAAATTTGATCAATATGAGGAATAGGGTAATGGTCTTTGAGTGATGCTCTATTTAAATTCTTGAAGTCTACACATAATCTAATGTACCCATTTTTCTTCTTGACTGGTACCAAGTTCGCCACCCAGGTAGAATGTTTAATAGGATACACTATTTTAGCTTGAAGAAGTTTTAGCAATTCCTGCTTCATAAAAGACTCTATATTTGGATTTATCAGTCTCTACTTTTTCCTAAAAGGCTTGGCTCCTTCTTATAATTTAATAGTGTGTTGGATAACCTCTTTTCTATACACCTTTAGATCACTATACACCCAAGCTATGATATCAAGAAATTTCTTGCATAATTCCCTGATTTGGTTCAATTCTTCTTTTGTACAACTAAACCCTACTTTAATCATATTTCTTGGTTCTAACTCCACTTCTTTATACCGACATTTATCAAATTTTATTTTATGGCCTATAGTGCTATCATTTTTATCAAAGAAACTCTCAAGGGTGATAATTCCCTTAGGGATATGATTATTTTTTAACTGAATCATATCTTCTTCTTCTTCATCTTGCAGATTCCTATCACTCGAAAAATTCATTTCATAGATTAAAAAATCTAATATTTTTTCATCATTTTCAAAAACTTGCAATAAGATATTCTTATCTAGCACTAAATTTCTATATATGAGTCTAATCGTCTTGGATTTATGAATAACATTATTTACATGACATAAGTTATCTCCCACTGATGCCAATAAATCTACGTGGGTATTATGTTCTCTAGGAATAAACTTCATATTTAGAGATTCAAAGGCTTATAAGAGATCCCATACTTTATTTCTATAAGCCTTTAAATAATATTGTTTACTGATACATTTCTTTGTGACTTGATTCACAATAAGTTCTGAGTCTCCATAAATGAGTAGTTGTTTTACTCCCATTTTTTTAGCTTTACTCAGTCCTAAACAAAGTGCCTCATACTCTGCTACAGTATTGGTGTAGCTCCAATTCAACCTGTAATAAAAAACTCTTTCTTTTTCTATGTGAGAAATCAAAACTATTCCAGCACCAGCTTCATTCTTACACCTAGCTCCATCAAAGAAAAGCTTCCACATCTGATTAGTAGAGTTATTTTATTCGATAGCATGTGTCGATTATTTTTTTGGTTTTTCAATGGAATAACTTCCTTTATCTTTATTTACCATGGCATTGAAATCCTGTAAAGAAAAATGATATTTTTCTTGAATATCTTCTAAGGTCTCTTCCATTAGATCCACTTCTTTAATTTCTTCCGTCATTATATTCACGGTGTCAACATCCCCTATTTTTTCTACATGAAAGGTAGATGGTTTTTTATTAAAGACATTAATACTCATACCTTTGAAAGGTATTTTTAAATGTGAGTAATCCAGAGATAGATATCCTCCTATTTTTGCAGTGAATTCTCTAGGTAAGCACATACCAAAATATGGTGCCAAATATACCATGACTACTTCTTGTATAACCACCATTTGGGGCATCCTCTAAAGTTGTATGGGAATATCTTTAACTACCCCTATAGTTTTTACTGGAGTGCCATATAATTGTAGGACACTTGGATTGATCGTAGTGTATTCCATTCCCATAATGTCACATATTGCTTTGGGTATTACTATAGTAGCAACACCTGAATCTATCATGCAGTTGTGAACCACCCATCCTTCCATTTGAAGAGATAAATAAAAGGGAGGAGGTCTATTATTTCCAGTAGCAGATGTTAGATTTTACTGGACTGTATGTGAAGAGGAAATATTTTTACCTTTACCTTTCATTTTCTTTAGATATTCTTGTAGGATATCAATTTGACTAGGGAATTGAAGAGCATCATACATACTCGCCTTTGAGGGAGTCTTCTTCATTTCTTCAACTATGTTGAATGTAGGATATTTGAAATTTTTTTCTCTTTCCTTTGTGAAGGTATCATACCTATTTATGTACCCCTTGGTAGCTTCGGTCCTTTGCCTTTTTTTTAATGAAGGGAATCCCAACCTCTCCTTAGCCTGGTCTTGAGTTTTAGTTTTTTTTCATGGAGTAAATTCTTTATGTATTTCTTGCCCTTGGCTTTGGGCTGGAATCTGAGATTTCTCATAAGGAAATTCCCTTTGAGAGTTATTTTGGGAGCTAGAGGAAAATTTAAAGGTTGAAGTTCCTTAGGATCTACTTTCAGAGATTTTTTACCCGATCTAGTTAGAACTACAACTTGTTCTACCATGGGCATCATGAAGTTGTGGTCATTTTTTCTAATCATATTTACATGAACTTTCATGCTTTTCTCCACTTTCTCAATAGCTATACTTTGTATATAATGTTTATGGATCATACATGAACTCTCTCCATGTGGATCATTACACGTGGTGCACCAGTAATCATAATTTACAGAAGGCTCAACAACATCTCCCGTTTTATTTATATAAATGACATTTGATCTTTCCTGTCCCCTGTTACTTTACCGTGCTGCATCTCTTGTTATATGAGGAAACCTCCCTGGTTGAAAATTCCTCTCGGCTTCTCATTTTTATTGAAGTCATATCATTATCTAGATTCTTCATTGTATCCAGTATAAGAGTGAGCTAATTATCAGGGACTGACTGAGGTGATGGTATAGGTAATGCAGGGATTGTAGGATAGGAGGTAATTCCAGAGAGTTCTGAGCCATCTATATGGTAGGAATAGAAGGTGGCCCATTCCATTTTGGGATATTTACATTTAGAAAATGAGAAGCACTGGAATAAGTGGCATTAGGATCTTGGGGAATATCGAGAAAAATAGACATTATTGCTTTAGGTGGATACCTTCCTATGGTAATAAGATCGCTTTCTGCTATATAAGCTTGTTGATAAATGGTATGGAAAGTGAATATTCATGATTGTACAATTATCATACTGATATATGTATCAAAATATCTTAAGTAATAATATGCTACTTACTCAGTGGTCGGTTTCAATCCCATAAAAACTCTCTCCCACGTGCAACTGAATCAAATATTAAAATCAACAATCTCATCCTAAGGGTGTTTCTTTAAAATGGTGAATTGGCTGAGTAAGGAGAACATATCTGCATGTTTATTGAACTCATAAACAATTTTACCAGCGAGCTTTGCCCAGGTCATGATTGTTTGAGGAGGAAGTGCTTTGTACCAATAGATCTTTTTTATTTTTAAGGAAATCACTCGCAATTTTATCATCACGTCTTCCTTAGTGATGTTATAAGTTGCTACAAAAGCTGCAACATCTAAACAATGTTCATATGTCATTTTATCTATTCCATCATATGAAGGCAACACCTTCAATGTTGTTGTGGGAATTGGATTTTGAGCCACAAAATTTAGTGGACCCGTGTGGTTCCATGTGAGATAAGCTAGTGGAGCAGCCATTGTAGCAACTGTATTTGCCTATATTATAGAACTACTAGTAGTTGCTGAAAATGGATTAATACTAGAAATAAAACAAAGGGTACAAGGGTGGTAATACTAGTAGCATGTGGATTGTATCTAGCAGATAAAATTGGATGCACCTTTAGGCTACTAAGGTGTAGCTCGAAGAACTCAATGGGTTCTTCTGAGTTTCTTGCTTTAGATCTGGTTATCATATAAATAAATAATCATGATTTTTTAACCAGATAAATAGATAAGGTATTTCTTGGGTTTATACCTTCATACTAAGTCTCTAGGTGATTTGATTTAGATTTTAAATATCAAAGGCAAACACCAAACCTTATAGAATATTGTGGGATTTAGGGTCCCATCAAGCATGCCAAAAATTGTTGGAACAAAATCTGCCTATGGTTGTTATTTACACCTTGATTTTTTCAACATTGAATAGACAAAATTGATCATTAGATCTTTCATCTAATCTCCATAGGAGGCTGGTTCCTTAATGGTTTTTATGGGAAAAGGAAACTGAAAGAAAGATAAAATATAGTCGAGGCTAGGGCTTGAATATGGTACATATTAAAAAACTAATATGAACACATATACTTTAATTGTTAAAGCATTTAATATTATCTCCATGCAGAAATCATGAATTTCCCAATTTGGTTTAGATCTCCATCTAACACATGTATATATCAGATTTCAACTCAAGCAATATTATTTATGTTTTACGTAAGTCCAGATTTTAGAAAAACATAATCTATATTTCAATAATGTGAATAAAAGTGAGAAATGTTAACACATACATTTGCACATTGTGAACTAGAAGCCAAATAGAAGCGTAATTGTATTGCTTGTATTCAAAGTACATCCATTCAGTCTTGTAAACGTCTAAGAGCCGACCCATTTTTAGAGTATGTTTACCCTTATATATACCCTATGGGGAATCTCTATAATTAGTACATTTTGACCTATAATCAATTACAAGCAATAAAAATACAATTATGCTTCCATATCCTTTGCATGGCTTCCAACAAACAAACTCTAATAGCAAGAATCTAGGAATTGATTTACTCTACTATCTACTTCCAATTACTAACATGGGTTCTTGAAGGCATCTTATTTATTACTAAATTTATTTATTTCAGCAAAATATAGTCATGTCACGAAATCGTGACACTTTTCCCTTTATGGCCCTTTCTGACTACTTCATGAGCGAAAACTTACCATGTCGCGAAATCGCGACACCTTCTCCTTTTGGGCTCCCTTGGGCTATGTTGTGGGCAAAAATCTATCAAGTCATGAAATTGTGACATCTTCTTGTACTTCATCCTTTTTAAGAAACATGCTGGTGAAAAATTGCCCTGTCATGAAATCGTGACACTCCTTTCCTCTTTTCTCCTTAGATCGGTTTTATGGGTGAAAACCCGTCATATCATGAAATCACGATACTTTCCTACTTTTCGACCTCTTTGAGACATATGCTGATGAAAAACTGACATGTTGCGAAAGTGTGACCTTATTCATACCTTAGCCAATTCTTTGCCTCATGTCTCAAAAATGAAATGCTGGTCTTTCTATGCAAAAAAATTGCTATCTACTGGAGGTAGTCTTTGTATACTAAAATGTCTACATGCACCAACTCCAGGTGGACTCATCGAGAGGCTGGAGACGATGAAGGAAGCTCTTAGGAAGGGGGTGTAGGCCCTCTATACTACAAATTTATCAAATTTATGTACCATTTTTTAGTGTAAGGTCTAAGGACCTACACAATTATAGCCTACAGGTATTTTGACACATCTATAACACACACACACATATATATGATCAAACTTTTATATTATGACTCATTATATGTGTATATTTCTTTTGTTTTATGTTTATGATATGCATATGGATGCAATTCTTATATGTGATGTTGATTTAATGTTATATGATGTGATGTATTGATGATATACACTAGCTAGCTGATGGATGTATGACTAGATACTATGATCTAGATGTGTAGATGGACTACTATGATGTATGCATATGGATGCAATGTTAGATGTTAAATGTATGTTTAATTTTTTTTGATTGTATGTATTTAATTTATGATGTTATGATATGATAAATGCCAATGTATGTAAGGCATTAGTTCATAATGTAATATGATGTAAATGAACCTGTATGCTTTAATCACTTAAAACATAAGAAATGAATGCAATATGAGTTGACAATATAATGGATGCCACCACAAAATGTATAAACATAATGAATGTAATTAATCAATATTATCACAATAATTAATCAATTAGATACCCATATGTGAGATGATATGATATATTGTTTCTCTTCATAAGCTTTTGTAAGTTAAAATATATGCACAAAATAGTCAGTGGTTGTTTAAATATCATTGTTGATATCCATCCGGTATCTAACCTATGTTGTGAACACCCCTTAATAAACAAAATATCATAAAAATAAAATTGAAATTAATGATTTATTGCTTGATTATTTGTTACTATTTGGGAATTTTTTAGGTTTTCCATGAGACTCAAACACCCTAGTTTGACTTGTCAAAAGTTGTATAATAACTATACTAGACTTCTGAAAGATAAAATTTTTGCTAGGAAATACCAAGCTATTCATTATCACTATGTGTGCAAATGAATATATTATATGAGACATAAGAATACCTCATTTCTAGGTGGGATTCATTCATCCCATTGTTTTAATGAGGATCACCACATGCTCACCTGATCCTAGGTTTGGGCTTAGTTGGACTAGACCACTAAGCAGTGCAAGCCACCTAAAGCTAGCTTATTTGTAAATTGCTTAGACCTACCCCAATGTCAGGCGAGATTCATTCATCCCATTGTTGTATTGGGGATCACTCTATGATTTTCGATTATTGACCATTCTAGAGATTCCAGCTCTTCACCCCCTTATTTTATTCACATTTATTGGGATACTTGCTCATATATATAGTGATGAAAATCACTATTTATTTTGTATTTTGTTTTGAGCAAGGGATTTGATTTTATTTTAGGATTTTGCTCCCTTTTTGTAAGCAAGGTATTTATTGGGTAGGGGTAAATTGTCCTTTTACCAATGATCAACACTCTAGACCATTGCGCATCAAAAAATAAGCAAGTAACAAAACCTTTCGCTTAAGGTGACTAGGACCACTTTGTAGTGTTTATATTTCATTATCCTAATTAGGATTGTTAATGTGTTTAATTAGTGATGGGATTATGATATGCTAAGTGCTATCAAAACTAGACCTCATCCTCCAAAGCAAAGAAAGTTTTCTAAAAAATTTTGAGAAGACCACTAGGCATGGTTGAGTGACCAAAAAACCCTAGTATATTCTTCATACCAACAAGAGGGGTTGTGTTGAAAAATATAATTACTCACATGGGTGATGGATGATGATGATGCATAGATGCATGATTGAAATACAAACGTGGTGTCATTTGTAAGATTGCAAACAAAAACTATCCTATTGTAATGTGCGATGGACAAAAATATCTAATGCAATGCAATTAAATGAATGCAAGTGCAAAATGAAATGCATGATGCAAATGTTTTTGAATTTTGATGTTTTGCAATATTTTTATATTTTATTGCTTTTTTATTTTTATGTATTTTGAAATTTTCCATGTTTTTTATTTTTTTTAAATTATGTGTGGAACGCCTTAAGATGAAGGATATTGAGAGGTTCAGGCTCTTCAACACCTTCCAGTGATGTTAGACAATATGTTCCAGGTCCTATCTACTATGAGATGATATATGGACCTAACCAGTTGGTCGTAAATTTATCTTACAAATGCGGCAATAGGTTTGAAGGTGTGTGTCTAGTGCAATGTGAGTTGTGAATGTGTAAGTGAGGTGATATATACAATATAATGATGATAGTATGTACAACCACTGGTGATGTGTACCTAGGCTATCTAGGCATTGAATGTGTGTAGGTGAATAATGTTAATAGGTTTGGATTCTACAAGTCCTTCGAGGTTGGCCAATTGATAGGTGCCAAAACCAAATTTGTGTGTGGCAATGTAAGGACCCAACCAATTTGGGGTGAATTTATCTCGCTGCTAGTAGGGTTGACTAGTGATCTATTGGTTCCCTTTGAAAACCAAGTTGTTAATCTAAAATTTATCCTGGTGTACCTTACTATTGTAGGTATGGCAAATATGATCTTGATAAACACGTGTGTGCTCTATGGCATGGATATGATGCTCATCTAAGAGTGTTAATTTATTGGGCCTGGCTTGACGAGTAGTGTCATCGTTAATGAAGTCCTTCATAGATATGCAAAGAGAATATATCTTGAGTTCTAGAGGCATGATGGCTTCGGTGCCATAGACCAAATAAAAGTGTGTTGTTCGAGTAGGAGTGTGAATGCTTGTGTGGTAGGTCCACTAGGCCAAAGGAATTTGAATATGTCAATTTCGATGAAATTTTGTGACCATTTTTCAAAGGATGGTGTAGATATTTTTATTAGTAGCTTCAACCTCATCTTTACCCTAAGGGTAGTATGAGGTAGAGAAGCTATGGTGAATGTTGAATTTGGCACAAAGAGTGCAAATTTTATTTTTTTTGAATGGGATGTCATTTTCTAAGATGATTTATGAAGGAATGCCAAAGCAATATGATATGATCAGTTATGAATACCATGATATTGGATCCCATGGTATGAATAAGTGGGATAACTTTGACCCACTTTGTAAAATATTTAGTGGCAGGGATAATAAGTTTATGATTGCTCAATGAAGTAGGCGAGATTTATCCAATAAGGTCTAGGCCACATTTCTAGAAGGACCACTTGGATTGAATGGGTTGGATAATTGCAAAGGTAAGTGTGTGAGGTTAGCATGTTGATATTTGATGCATTGTTTGATATACTCACAACAACCATGTTTCATTTTGGACCAATAGTATTCCATGTGTAAAATGTGCTTAGTTATGGCCATGCCACTGAAGTGGCCACCACAAGTGCCATCATGGGTCTCTTGGACCACTCGTTGAGCTTTGTGTGGATTTAGGCAACATAAAAGTATACCATCATTACTGCGGTGGTAGAGGATATCCCTTAGTAGTTTGTAATTGATTACCCTTTTTTTGAATGCTTGATAGTGAGCATGTGGTAGATCACAAGGTAAAATGCCTAATTTGATGTAATAATTTATATGATAAAATTAAGGATGATGTGGTTTAGTGTGGATGACATGGATGCCATCATCATCAATGAGGTATGGAGGCAAAATAATAGATTGTGTTAAGGTATGTATGGACACTTGTGTTGTGTCAGAGAGAGGTAATTGTGGTATTAAATATTCCAAGTATGTCATTGTGTCAAAAAAAATATTTGAGGAGCAAGGATCGGCCTCGATATCATACCACTTAAGTTGAGTGAGTAATTGTTGGGTAATTTGTTTATATTTTTAGAGGATAGGGAAGCAGTATTGCCAAATCTCCTTGACTTGATTTATGATGAGAAGGGAATAACTAATGATTTGAAGGTGTATAATTTGCATGGAGAGTGCTTGTTTTAATCCAATAATTAGAGCTTCATATTCGACATTGTTATTTTTACAAGGAAATCCTAATTTTAAGGAAAATGGGAGAGGTTACCCATCAAATGTGAAAAATACTATACCAGTACCCCCAGCATGAGTGCAACGGGAGCCATCGAAGAAGATCATTAAGTCAGCTAGTGTTTTGAGTTCAACATAATCCTTAGCTTCAATGATGTGGAAGATAGAGTTGTCAAGAAGTTGAATAAGGAGTGGTTGGTTGTCAGGCAATGAAGCCTCAGTGATTTGGTCGACGATGACCTATACCTTGATGGAATTTTAAGAAATAAATTTGAGTTTGAATTTAGTAACAATCATAATCCATTTAGTGGTGTGGGAGTTATGATAACTCTTGTTCATCATGTAGTGTAATGGATTATCATGAGCAATGACAAAGGTAGTGTGGTTAAGCATGTAATGGCATAATTTTTGTGTGGCAAAGACTACAACCAAGCATAACTTCTCCATGTAGGTGTATCAGGTTTCATAGATAACTAGCATACGACTAATATAATAGATGGATTTTTCATTATTGAGTGTGTTCTTTTGAGTTAATAGAGTGTCGAGTGTAAAATCCATAGCGAAGATGTATAAAAATAATGGCAATTACAGGTGTGATGGAGATAAAATTGGTAATGATATAACGTAGGATTGATTTAAAGGTTTTTTGATAGTTGGTATCCCATTTGAAGGCAACCCATTTTTGTAAAATGTGGTTAAATGGTTTATATTTATCAGATAATTCGGTAATAAAATGATGAATGGATTTAATTTTTCCTTGTAGACTACGTAGTTGCTTGAGATTTATGGGTGGAGGCATCTCGATGATGGCTTTGATTTTTTTGGGGTCTACTTCAATGCCTTGTTGATAAATAATGAACCCCAATATTTTACCTAAAGTGACACCAAAAACACACTTCTTTGGGTTTAGTTGCATGTTATGTTTGAGAATGCGATCAAATATTTGCAAAGATAGACAATATGTTGTGAAAATTCTTTTGATTTGGCTATGAGCTCATCAACATAGTCTTCCATTATTTTTTCCATGTAGTCATGGAAAATGTAAGTCATGGCACACTGATAAGTTGCTCCAGCATTCTTAAGGTCGAAGGGCATGACCTTGTAGCAGAAGGTCCCCCAAGGGGTTGTGAAATATGTCTTGTGTTTATTGGTTGGATTGATCTTGATTTGATTATAATTTAAAAAGCCATCCATGAGGGATATCATTTCATGGCTTGCGATGGAATTGACTAGTGAATCGATGTTTCGGATGGGAAATTTTTCCTCCAGATAAGCTTTGTTCAAATCTCAAAAATTTGTGTAGACGTGAACTTCACCAGAGGGTTTGGGTATCAAAACCATATTGAATACCCACTCTGGGTAATCAATGGATTGTATGAACTCTATATCAAGGAGTTTTTGGAGCTTTGATTTTATCATTAAAGTGACTCTGGGATGCATGCGTCATAATTTTTGCTTAATAGGTTATGTGTCCCCATCAAAAGTGAGGTTATAAACTACTAATTAGGGATTGAGTCTATGCATGTCCATATAGGTGAAAAATATAATGTATTCTTTAAGGAAAGTGGTGAAGGAGATGCGTTCCTCTAGAGAAAGGTTGGCAGTGAGTTTAACAATGTGAGGATAGGTGGGATCGTCATCAATGTCAATGTCAATGGTTTCCTCCACAAGCATGTGGGAACCATCTTGGAGTTGTGTAGGGATTGGAATGAGATGGAGGTCATAAATAGCCTCGGGTAAATTGAAAAGGGACAAAAGGAATCCAATCTAAAGGAACTTGAAATTAATAAGTGGATAAATTCAATAGAAGAAATAAGTCTAAATAGAAGTTTATTATTGTTACTTACAAAACATTATGAAATCAACTCAAGACTGAAATACTACCTCCAAAAGCACTTATTACATATTCTAATCACTACGAAGACAATAAAGGTCCACAAAATCTAAATCTAGAAAAGTTTCATCAAATTAGTTCATATACTAAAAACTAGGGAGCCATACAAAAGTCAACTTCAAAGGATTATAAACTTTAAAAGACAAAGAAATTATGGATACAAGTATAACAGGAAATCCATGATGGTATGATCATATTAAAGTCTCAAATATTCATAATTTAAGAGAGCTAATTTTAGTAACCGAACAAACTGAAAGAAGTGAGATGATAGAATCCAAGTATGAGATAAAAGCTACAAGACCTATTAATAAATATGCTCTAGATTTATTTGGGTTCACTCAAGATATTTTTGTTGTTCAAGACAACACTAATGGATTTTTGAGATACAAATTACAAGGAATTAAAAAGAAGAATGGATCAGTTATGATCTAAATTTTCCTTCCATATTTGTACACAAGAATCAAATAATGGAGGTGATGGAGGAAAAATATAGAAAATCAAAGGATAACATGATTCTAGGAACAAATGGAAGAGGAGAATTCTTCAAGTTCAAGAGACTTGTAGTCCTAAAGCCATAAATATTGAATTATACTAACCATTCATTTGATAAAGCATATAGAAAGACAACATATTGGAGCAAGTAGAAAAGACACATGGATTCCAATAATAAATTGAATACTGAACCAAACAAAGAAGAATAACTTGAACAAGATGAATATACTCATCCAAATTTAGACAAAGAATACTATCAAGGAATCAGAAGAGAATAGCTAAAATTCTAGTACCATATTGAAGATCAATATTGAATATTAAAGTCTTAAATACCCAAATAATGTAATACAGGAGGGTGTTAGAGTATATTACATCATTTGGATCATGTAAATGTACCACACTTGGTACATAACTAGAGTAGTAGATTACTTTAGGGGGTAGTTAGCTAGTTACTTCAAGTAATATAATAAATGCACACGTGTCAATGTGCAAGTTGTAAATGTGCAAGGTATCCCCTTGTACAACTAGGTAGAGTGTTGGCCAGGGAATCCATATTCCTATACGAAGGTCCTCATAGTGAGTTATCAAGTGGTGTGAGAGTGCATTGCTTAGTGCAAGAATTGGTAGAGTAGGAGTGCATTGCTTAGTGCAAGAATTGGTAGAGTAGGAGTGCATTGCTTAGTGCAAGAATTGGTAGAGTAGAATTGCTATCTATTGTATCAGTTTTATATTTTTGTGAGTTCCGTTAATAGCATATTTTCTTAGTCATTTATGAACTTCATTATCTTTCTACATCTTGTGAGTGCTATCTTCCATAGCATACTTCATCAAAAGATAATAAAATTTTGGAAGGGTGTCACCAACCAATGCTAGATAAGATGTAGAAATTTATGTTTTGCATGAGATATTTTAACCTTTTATTCCAAGTGAAGGGAATCATAAATATCTATTCAATTTTCATAAAACATGAAGAATGTTGAAATTAGTACTAAGATAAAATCTAAAAAATTTATATCCAATATGTTAAGTAATGGTATAACACCAATATCAAATAGGTTTTATCTTATGGTGGTGTGTGAACTTCAACCATTTATTATCCATGTAGATCCATACTTATCCTCAACCTAGAATTTGTAAGGAGCTCAATGCATATCATGGAAATATTTATAATTGGATTATGATTAAAGTGCTTCTTTAAATTGTGCATGAAACTTGGACAAGTTCTAAATAAAGTTAGAATCATAACTCTATATATGGATGTGAAAGAATTATCAAATATCAATTAAGATCTCATGTACAACAAAACGTTCATATTTAGATTCTACCATAAACTATAAATGGTAGAAAATCCAAGCACAACACTATTATATTATATTGTGAAATGTCAGGATAGTTATCCTCTTGCTTAAATCCTCACTATATAAGATATACAAACCACAAAAAAAAACTTTGATTAATAAACTTTATTTTACCATCAATGTATGGATGAAGTTTTGTGGAATATAATATTTCACAAGTATAAAGATTCCATAAGGATTTCAAAATTTTAATAGAATATCTTGAATCATAATTATAAATTATAATAAAAAGAAAAATAAAACTATCCATAAGTAGATGAAAACAAGTCAATTTTAAGATCATTTATTGTTTTATTGCTAGGAATGAATACCAATATTTAGAAAAACTTGTAAGCAAACACAAAATATAATAATTTTTTATTAGTGTAGAAGGATTTGTTCTAATGAAATTCATAGGGATTTGTTCTCATGGACTCAAATGAATTTACAATCAAAATTTTCTTTTTGAAGGGCTAGACTGGCAATATGGTCATCACCTATGAATGAATAATTATTTTGGATAGATAATTGGTGAATTGGTCTAATAATTTTTGCCAAGATTATTTTTATTGTGCAAGCCCATGAGAACATATTCTATATTTTTGAAATCAATAGGACTTAACTAATTTGGTAAAACTTTATCTTATTGATGTTTACATGCATACCTTCTTGATCACTATTGAAGCCTAGACAATTATTAAAGGTTTGACCAAAGAAATACTTATTCTTGTATTGTAACATATATTCCTAAATGAGGTCTAATACAGTATAAACATGTTCAAGATGTTCACCCAACTCCTACTCTATAACAAGATGTCATCTAGAAACACAATAATTAATTTCTAATATGGGATTCAAAAAAATAGTGGTGAAGCATGAATGTCATTAGAGCATAAGTGAATTGTAAGCAACATATCCAACCATTTGAAAAAACAAAATTTAGTTCTAAAAGTATATTTCTAGCTATCACTAGGCTAAACATGTGCACTTTTTGATAACTAGAGGCTAATCCATGTTGGTGAAATACTTGGTCCATTTAAATTGGTCAAGCAGATTATTAATCCTAGGAAGTCATGAATATGTTTTACACTATTTTTATTCAAGGCTATATATTCTAAGGTAAACCTACATTATTTTTTAAATAATTTTATGGATGATGAATGCTATAGATTTATGAGCAAAAGTGCAAGGTCATACTTTTTCATTCTTAAATAATTTTTTGGAACTACTATTTAATTTCAACACATGTGAGACATGATATGATGGAATGTTTGGTTGCATATTAGAACCAAATCTATGTGGTCATTGAAAAACCCTTTAGGTTCTATAAATATATTACAATACACATCTATGATTTATCACTTGCTATAAGGTGAAAGATTAATTTTGTTATCATCCTTATCTTGACAAATAACACAAAGTCTTATTCACCCAATTAAATTTACTTGATTTATAAGTAAAATTTCTAAAGTGAGTGATGATTAAAAATTTGAAATAGATATGAGTTTAAACATATCACCATTTATTTAATTTTTATAGATCTTTAAATGTCTGTAATGGATTTCTCTTTGATTATATTAGAATAGGCATGTAATGACAAATTCTAAATAATCTATGGAGATCACATCACATTCAATTGCATTGATATAATAGTAAAGGTGATTTTAAATAACTTATAAATCACTTTGCAAGGTCCATTATGTTTTCTTCAACTATAATGATATGGTTTAGGATGATCAAATGTATAAAATTAGAGTCATTCTCCAAACTTTTGCGATACCAATTTCCTTTTGTTACCATCATCAATAATCAATAATGTAATTTAATTTTTTATATAGTATTTGTATGTAAAAAGAGACTTCAAGAGTATCATAGAGTATTTCTTAATCATTTATACAAGATCAAAGATAATATTAACAAGTTTATTTACCCCAACACTTCATGATATTAAACATAATTTCTAGATTTCTCTATTTTATTTTTGGAAAGAAGGGTTTTTAAATGCTTCTTATTTTGGATGGATTGATAAGCACTAGTATGGTAATCCCGTCACTTTTAAAACATATATATTTTTGCTATTACTAGTAGACTAGGAAGAATGAATTTGATTATGCATTGGGGTATTTGGAAAACTTAAAGGTGCTTTGCAATATTAGAGTATGTGGTGGTTAAGCTTCTTTTGAGGCCACAATTGACTGTTATGTTGTATAGTATATAAAGTACCTTGGACCCTTGAAACCTTAAAAAAGTATTTTTATAATAATTGTTATTTTAATCTATATTTTAATTACTTAAAACTGACCTAAATGTTGTTGGAAATTTTAAGTACAGTTCTTGTCATTGATGTCAAAGGTAATATTGGTTCACAATGCACTCTTCAAGGTTGTGTGAGCAAGGAAAAGACAAGGTATTCTCCATGGTGGTTTTTGCAAATAAAAAGAAAGGTTTATTTAAGTTCTCCATGATGGCATTGGCAAAAAGACAAGACCTAATGAAATGGCCCAAAGTGAAAAGGTTAAATTATAATATATTTAAATATTTCAAGATTTAAAATATTATAATAAAAAGGTTTATGAAATGGCCCAAAGGGAAAATATTAAATTATAATATATTTAAATATTTTCAAGATTTAAAATATTATAATAAAAAGGTTTTTTAAACAAAGGAGCGGCAAAATTTTTTATACAACTCTCTCCATGCGCCGACATCCAAATATTAAGAGGGCAACATAGTATTTAAGGAGGAAAATTAAAAGTCTTGAAAAAAAATTAATGCAAGCGACAAAGGCAAAAGACACTCAATCCATTTTGTGAAAGTAGTGCACGATACCCAATGCAGAGGCATTTAGAAAGAGAAAATTGTGATATCAGTGCACGATATCCAGTATGGGGGTAGCAAGGAGGATGCACATTTTGAAAACAAATGAATAGCACATGAATTTTGAGGGAAAGTAGCAGTTTGGTTCCCATATGATTGGGTAGGTTAGGTGGCAAGCAGACCCTATGCAAGGAGTAGCACAGAGGAGGTCTCAATATCAAGACATGGTGGCAATAATTTGATTCCTATTTTTTTGTTGACCAAGGGATCGTGACAGTTGATAGTGCACATTGTGCTTAAGGGTTCTTGTGTGGGAAGCTAGCCCATGTGGTGATCTAGCATGCACTAGAGCGTGGGCTCCATGAGGTCATGCATTCAAATACCCATAATAGTATAAGTGGTAAGGGCAATATTTTTGTTATAAATTTTTGCTTGGTGCTTAGGGAGTCATAAGGGCATGAGTTTAAATAAATTTGTTATAAGGGTTGAGTGAAATAAAAGTTGTTCTCTTGCTATTAGGGAGTTATAAGGGTTGATTTTATTAAAATTTTATTTGTATAATTAGGGATTCATAAGGTTGTGAAAAAATAAATTTTTGTGTGCAAGGATTTGTTTTAAGAGTATTTATTTTGCAAACATAAATTACAAAGAGTTTCTTATATATATTTAATTTTTGTAAAAAGCATAAAGAAAAAAAAAAGGATATGTTTTACATGCAATAATAGGATTAATAAGGTGTTATAGTGGTTTGATATTTTATTGTAACTTTTGTATGATGAAAGTGGGTTTGAAGGTCTTTGATAATTATTAATGCCCTATATTTTGAGAACAAGAGAAGAGTTATTGAACATCAATTTCATATTTCATTGAGCATATATTTTTGAGAAGGAAGTTCATGTGGATGGTTTGAGAAAGTATTTTGCTATCTAACCCTTGAAGTGGCACAAGAAGGATAAGTTGTTTGTAAGACAGGTTTTGAGGACATATCTTCATCAAAGCAAAATAAGAGGTATGGGCATATCATTCCTTGTTTAAGATGTTTGGTTGAGTAAATTTTTTTGGAACATAAGGTGGAGATAAAAGGGTTGTTTGGGATGCATTGTTGAAAATGTTTGAGTTAGGGTTTGTGAAACAAATTTCATTGGTTGAATGAATTTGTAAATCCTAGTAGTATTGGTTTGAATGTATTGAATATGGATGAGCAAGTTTTGGAAAGCAAATTGTGTGTTGGGTTGAGTTAAATTGGAAAGAACATATGATGAAATCATATTGCATTAAAAAATAATTCTTGATAAAATATCATTGAAGTATTGTACTCAAGAAAATGTTATGAGCATTTTTGAGCATGTGTTATGAGCATTTTTGAGCATGTATTAGAGTAGAATTGAGAAGAAACGATGAGCGGACTATAGCAGAATAATGAGCAATTTGAGGCAGATTTATGAGCATATTTGAGGTAATTTTGTGAGCAAGTTTGAGGTAGATTTGTAAGTAGATTTGAGGTAAATTTGTGAATAACTTTGAGGTATACTTATGATCAGGTTTAAGGCACACTTGTGAGCAGGTTTAAGGTAGTGTTGTGAACATATTTGATCAAATTTTAGCATAACATAGGGGATAGAATTATCTAGTGGAGAGAGATCCACAAACCAGAGCAGAGGGGATAAAGTTCTCATGTGGAAAGAGATCCACAAACTAGGGCAGTGGGGATAGAGGTCTCCTATGGATAGAGATCCACAAACTTGAGCATAGGGGATTGGTATCTACTTTGGACAAAGGTCCATAAACATTGTAATAGGAATTTGGTTCCCAAAAGATTCATTGAGAAAATTTATAAGGAATATTTTCTTCGTGGACGTAACCCACATTGGGTGAACCACATTAAATCATGTCTCTCATGTGTGTGATGATGTGTATTATTTACTACTTTGATATTACTTTTGTTATAATTTGGATTGAAAATTAAAAGGTTTTATCTTATATTTTTTAGCCCCCATATCAGTATAAGCTTATGTTCTTCAATTGGTATCATAGTGGGTTCCTTCATGAAAATCCTAACATCTTGGAAGAATATCCCACAAGAACATACATGACCTCAAAAAATGGATAAGCAGCCATGATAGACATAAAAGAGGAATTTATTACTACTCTTAGAAACTTGGAAAAAGTTAGAAAGAAGAATTCAAGTTTGAAGGCTCAAATCCAAGAGGATGAGGAATCAAAGATGAAACTTCTACAAAATATCATAGAGCTCAAGGTAAAATTTGAATATGGTAGAAAAATTGAAAAGTATATGGCAGAACAATTAAAGGTAAAAGAGTTAGAATGTGAAGGGTTGGAATCTAAAATTGTCTCTCTAAGAAAGGAAGTTGAGAAGAATAAATATAAGTTATAGGAAGATATAAAGTTAGGGAAATAGAAAGAGGATTCAAGCTCCAAAGGAACAAAGATATCAAAAGAATAATAGCCCATGACCTATGCTAAGAAAAAAAATTAAGAAGGAAGAAAAGGAAGAAGCTTCATGGACAAAAGTCAATTACAAAAATGACAAAAGAAGAAACATGCTACCATATCATTCAACGCAACCTAACAGGTTACAAAATTTCTTCCATGGCTATTGTTTTTCATGTAACAATTATGGTCATAAAGTTGTACATTGCATGGTCTGTGTGAGAAATAAGCATGCTAGAAATTTCAATTCATTTGCACCTCTCATGGATAACAATATCATCTGTTACAAATGCAATAACTTTGGGTACAAGGCCAACTGGTGTAAAATAATATTTCCTGAATCAAGCAAAAATAAGAAGGATAAAAAGGTTCAAAATAATACAACATCGATATTTTGTAAAGAGAAAAAATAGCAGGAAAAGGAGAAGTCAATGTTAGTACAAACAACTCTTCATGTACAAGATAATATAAATCAGTGGTTTCTTGATAGTGGTTTTTTGAGTCAAATGACAAGTGACAAAAGTAAATCTCTTGTACTTAAAGAAATAAATGGAGGATCAGTAAAATTTGGTGACAATGGTTCACCAAAAATTGTTGGGAAAGGGACTTTGAGTTTAGATAATGGAAAATCAAAGACAACAAATGTATTGTATGTTAAGGGATTGATGCACAATTTACAAAGTGTAATTCAACATTATGATCAGGGGCACATGGTCACTTTTCATCCAAATAGATGTGAGATTAGAAAATATAAAATAGGAAAGCTCATTGCAGATGCCAATATACTAAGTAAAATTAAGGGAGAAAAGTGTTTCTTATCACAAGAGGATGAGATTTGGTTATGGCATAGAAGAATGGGTCATATAAACTTTGAAAACATAGTGAAAATAAGCAATAAACGGGCAGTCAAATATTTACCCAAGATAAAAAGACCACAAAGCATAATTTGTGCACAATGCTAGCATGGAAAACAAATAAGAAACAAGTTTCAAGTTGAAAGAATTTACTTCATCTGAACCATTGAAACTAGTTCACACTGATTTATGTGGTCCTAAAAGGAAAAAGAGTTTACAAGGTGAAAGTTACTTCATGTTATTTATATATCATTTCTCCATAATGACTTGGGTAGCTTTCCTAAAAAAAAAGTCATAAGCCTTTGAGAAGTTCAAGGCATTCAAAGAGTTAGTAGAAAATGAAATAGGTAAAAGGATAAAGTGTCTAAGATCATATTGAGGAGGAGAATTTACTTTAGGTGAATTCATAGAATTTTATGAACAAAATGGGATCAAAAGAGAGTATTCAATGAAGAACACAAGCTTATACTGAGAGGGGGTGAATAGTATAGCGCCCACTTTTTACTTTCTTTCCAAACCAATATCAATTAGTGTCCTCAATTGCAATAACCAAATATAGCAGTGTGCATTAATAACATAGATAGCAATAGTAAGCAAGTGCACAAATCATCACACACAATTGAGACACAAGATTTAACGTGGTTCCCCCAATGTGGGGTAGTCCACAAGATATTCTCCTTATAATATTTCACAAAGAAATAGGGATCCTTATCCCAATACAAATGATTACTTTGATCTGCTCAAAGCTAGGCTGTCCTGATCTACTTAGGTGGGCTCCATTGATCTCTCAACTAGGCTCTCCATTGATCTGCTCAACTAGGCTATCCATTGATCTGCTCATAGGTATCCATTGATCTACTCAACTAGGCTATCCATTGATCTTCTAACTAGGCTATCCACTAATCTGCTCAGCTAGGCTATCCATTGATCTGCTCATCTAGGCTATCCACTGATCTGCTCAGCTAGGCTATCCATTGATCTATCATGGTATCCAGATCTCTCCTAGGTATCATCAACTAGGCTATCCACTGATCTTCTCAGCTAGGCAATTGGTGTTGATGTGTTTTCTATTTTTGTCCTATCTCTTTCACTGCTCACAAATCTGCCTCAATGCCTTCTCACAAGGCTCAAACAATCTTGCTCAAATGTTGTCCCAAATATATTCTCAAAGCCTTCACAAAAGGCTCAAACAATCCTGCTCAAATGTCTCAAATATGTCCACAAATTTGTCCCAAAAGCCTTCTCAAAGGCTCAACCAATCATGCATAAAATTTGTCTCAAATCTGTCTAGAAATTCTATCCCAAAAGCCTTCCCAAAGGCTCAACCAATCATGCACAAAAGTTGTCTCAAATCTATCCAGAAATTTTGTCCCAAAAGCCTTCCCAAAGGCTCAACCAATGACTCTCAAGTAGCACTCAAATCTCAACCACAAATCAATGAAGGCAAGGCTCAATGATGAACTCAATAATGGATAACAAATGAATGATGACAATACTCAACAATGTGCTCAACAATGAATGGCAATGTACTCTTCAATGGATGACAACAATGATCCACAATGATCTCAACAATGTATGACAAATGATCTCTCAAATGGATGACAACAATGCTCAACAATGTACTCTCAAATGGATAACAACAATGCTCAACAATGTACTCTCAAATGGATGACAAATGATCTCTCTAATGAAAACCTCTCCAAGCAATAACAATGAGGACTTCAACCAACCAAGGACAATCTCCACAAGTGATAGCAATAGGTTCTCAATAATATCTTCCTCATGCAATGTCAATAAGCTCTCAAGAAACAAGCACAACTCCCTCAAGCAAAGAGCTCTCAAATAGCCAACAATGATCTCCTCAAATGAAAGACAAATGTATCCACAAGTGACTAGAAAATGATCTCCTCAATGGTCTCAAATAGTGGCAATGGACTCAACAAGTAACCAACAATAATCTCCTCAAAGCAATAGCAAAAACCTCCTCAATAATGGCAATACTCTCAATGAACTCCACTAAAGCAATCATGGAACTCAAGCATCAATTTTATCCATAAAATTGATTTTCTAATCCATCCACTTCCTCTCAATAGCCAAGGCACATAATCAAGCAATTTGTCTTCAACTTCAAACCCTAACTCATGTGCATGTCTTCTAACTCAAGGTAGCAATTAACTAGGTCTCAAGTTCCTAGTTTAATTTCATAATTAAATCATGCACTAGGACATATAACAAGTTCAACACTTTTCAACCTTATGACTCCCTAATTTCATTAACATATACAACAAGCACCTATGCTTTTATTTTTAATTCCACACCTTATAACTCCACATACAACAATCACAAATATTTATTTCCACACCTTATATCTCCCTAATCACACACAACAATAACAAATATTTAATTCTACACCTTATAACTCCCTAGTTATCACAAAAATAATTTTAATGCACCAAAACTTTGGTAATAACAAATATTACCATGCACTGGAGATAAATACCTTTATATGAAATTCGTTGCCTTCGTAACCTTCAAAATCATCTTTGCCAAAATGCCTTGCCAAAATTAATGCGCCTTCACACCTTCATGGGAGTCAAACTCCGTTCCTCTCGCTTAGCACTATGAAGCGCTTACCACGTGGGTGCTAGCCCACATTGGGATTTTAATCCCAAACACCCAACTTTAACCTACACTCAAATCTAAAACTTGATTTTACTTTCTTAGCAAAACACTTTGCCCTTGGCGGGATTCAAACAATGAACCTACCTTGTGCAAAGTTCGTGCACTACCAACTATGCTATAGGCTCCTACGTGATGTCACTTTCCTACACTATTTACTTGACCTTGCTCTCAAATCGAAAGTTATTTATCCTTCTTTCTTCGCTGCTCCCCTTTCGATGACTCTCTCTCATGCGCTATGTCAAGTCTTCAATAATCAAAGGTTTTTACCTTTTATTTATATGCACCTCCATGCCTTCGAATGACGTCGATGAATATTTATTTATCTCCCCAACCTTTGCACGTCGGCGGATAATATAATACAACCTTAGACCTTAGAATTATTAAATAAAAATTTAATAATTCACCTTTTAACTTTGAATTGGGATATCTCCTTCATTCTTTTGAATTTCGTCATGAAACTTTTTGCACCTAGGTTTTATTGGAAAACCTTTTCATCCATCATAATTTGGAGAAGTCTTAGCATAGTGGTTTTAATGAAAAACCCTTTCCAATGGTTTTAATGAAAACCCTTTCCGTTGGTTTTAATAAAAAACCCTTTCCGTTGGTTTTAATAAAAACCCTTGCCATTGGTTTTAATAAAAACCTTTACCATTGGTTTTAATAAAAACCATTAATATAATATTTAAAAAATTAAATATTATATGCCTCTTGTGCCACAAAACCTTGTATATATCCTTGCTCTCCAAAATATCATAAATGATTATTTATGAAGTGCTTTTGCCACCAAAACTCAATGTGATCCATGTGACATCAATGACAACACAAAATAACTCAAATTGCCAACAATCTCCCCCTTTGTCATTGATGGCAACACCTCTAATGCAAATCACCACAATCACTACAAAAGCCATTTCTGAAAATCAAAGCTGCTCCCCCTGACTCAATACTCTCTATGGAGGTTGCTCCCCCTATCTCAATGCTCTCTTTGGAGGCTTCTCCCCCTAACTCAATGCTCTCCCCCTTACTCAAATCTCTCCCCTTTGACATCAATGGCAAAAGGGACACCTATGGGGCTAAAATATATGACTCTTAAGCTTAGCCCCCTACCACCTTCTCTCTTGAGGTGATTAATTTTGGGGTGGGAGTACATTTACTCCCATATTACATTGTTCCTTTCCTTTGTCAACTTCCTTCCACATCATTTTTATATCCTTTTCTTGATGAGTTACTTGATCTTCTTGTCTTGAACCTGTTTGACCTTCTTGCCTTGAACCTATTTGGAATTGAGTCCTACACCATCTTGCAATATGTCCAAAGTTATTGCAATTAAAACACTTGATATTGTAGCCTTTGGATGGTGCCCATATCCTGAATTCTTTCTTGAAATCATTTCCATATCCATTCCTTTCCTGAACCCTGTATTGTGAAGCTCTGTTTCCATAATCATTTTGACCATGACCTCTGAATTGTGCAGCTCTATAATCAAAACCATATTTCTCATTTCCTTTGCACTGAGAAGCTCTATGACCAATCCTGTTGCATAAGAAGCAATGTCCCTGAAAACCATACCTTCTTCCTTTGAAGTTCCTTCTAGAAAAATCAAACTTCTTTGATCCATAGACCTTGTAGTGTATAGCCATGTGTCCAAATCCATTACAAGAAAAACAATGTCCTTGAAAATCCCTTTGTTCATGCCTTGGTTCCTCATACCTTTCTTGACCTTTATCCTTGTGATCATCTTTGACTTGTGCATTGTATCCTTGATCCTTCTTTGTGGTATCCAAATCTTCTTCCTTAACTTCTTCCTTGCTTTCTTCTTCAAGAATTTATTTGCCTTTTGAACTTGATTCACCTATCTCAAAACAAGATCCAAATTGGATATTTGGAGCCATAGGAGCTTTGGAACTTTCTTCATATTTCTCTTCATTTGTGTCCAATAGAAAACTGGCATCCATCTCTATTGTCTCTAAAATACATGTTTCCTTCTCAGTGAAAATATCTTGACCTTTTGAGTCATGTGATGGATCAAACTTCTCAAGTATGGAACATCTCAATTATTTTAGATTCTCCTTAACCTCTTGTAGTTGCTCATGGATATCATTGAAGTCTTCTTTTAGATCAACTGAGACATCTGTCTTTCTTGAAATATCCTCTTGTTTAACTTCTTCTGTTTGGAGTGGAAGTTCTTCTTCTACTTATTTTATCCCATAGAAAAACCCTTCTTCATCTTCACTGTCACTGAGATCATTATCTTCTTCTATAGCAAACAAACTCTCATGAATCCTTTGTCTTTGCCTGTTTCCTTGGTATGTCATTTCATCTTCACTATCATTGAAGCCATTGCAATATCCTGATCTATGATCTCTTTGACCACACACAAAGCATTTTTCTCTTTCACCTTCTATTCCTAAGAATAGATGTTCTTCCTTTTCATCATCCGAGTGATCTCTATCATTGTGATCTGAGCCATCATTTGCTTCCTCAATGTAGAAAGTTTTCTTAGTCTTACGAAAACTTTTCTTCTTCTCATGCTTGCTTTGCTTGTACCTATCATCTTTGTCATGCTTATGCTTTCCTTCTTCTTTTCTTCTGTGATCCCTATTTTTCATCATCACTATTTTCTTCATGTGGACACTTGTTTGCATAGTGACCATAATCACCACACTTGTAGCATTTGACTTTCTTCATATCCCTGTAATTCCTTGAGTCCTTTTTCCTTTTGATGAAGTTAGCTTCCTCATCATTATCTGAATCTCTATCTATCTCTGGATATTTCCCTTTATTTTTCTCTAAAGCTTTGAATGCAATTTCTTTCTTTGGAGCCTGATGCTTATCTATCCTCATCTCATAAGTTGTGAGAGTTCCTTGTAGTTCTTCCATTGTTAGCTTGTCGATATTCATTGTTTCTTCTATCATTGAAACCTTTGCATCATACTTCATGGGAAGTGATCTCAAAACCTTTTGAGTAACATCTGATTCTTTCATCTCAAATCCTAGGCCTCTCATGGTGTTAGCAATCTCATCAACTCGAAGTAAGAACTTTGTAATATCTTCAGAATCTTCCATTTTCAATTCTTCGAATCTTTTTCTATGAGTTTGTAGTTTTGCCAACTTTACCTTGGAATCTCCTTCATAGGTATTCCACAACTTGGTCCACATTTCATTAGCTGAATTACATACCATGACCTTTGCAAAATCTGTCTCACGAAGCCCACTCAGAATACAATTCATTGCCTTTGCATTGATCTCAACCAATTTCCTGATAGTCTTATCTATCTCAGGATCACCTTCAACCTTATACTCTTTTGCAACCATCTGCCATACCTCATATCCTTGTGATATCAAATAGTTCTTCATTCTCATGCTCCAAAAAGCATAATTGTTACCATCAAATAATGGAGCCTTACTTGTAGATGATCCATTCTATGAAGCCATCTATGTTCTTGTAGAATCTTCCCTCAAGTTGTTAGCCTTTTCGAAGGAACCCGCTCTGATACCAATTGAAGAACACAAGCTTATATTGAGAGGGGGGGTGAATAGTATAGCACCCACTTTTTACTTTCTTTCCAAACCAATATCAATTAGTGTCCTCAATTGCAATAACCAAATATAGAAGTGTGCATTAATAACATAGATAGCAATAGTAAGCAAGTGCACAAATCATCACACACAATTGAGACACAAGATTTAACGTGGTTCCCCCAATGTGGGGTAGTCCACAAGATATTCTCCTTATAATATTTCATAAAGAAATAGGGATCCTTATCCCAATACAAATGATTACTTTGATCTGCTCAAAGCTAGGTTATCCTGATCTGCTCAGGTGGGCTCCATTGATCTGCTCAGCTAGGCTCTCCACTAATCTACTTAGCTAGGCTATCCATTGATCTGCTCAGCTAGGCTATCCATTGATCTCTCTAGGCTATCCAGATGATCTACTAGGCTATCCATTCTTGGTATCTTTCTCTACTAGGCTATCCACTGATCTCTACTAGGCTATCCATGTTCTTAGCTAGGCAATTGGTGTTGATGTGTTTTCTATTTCTGTCCTGTCTCTTTCACTGCTCACAAATCTACCTCAATGCCTTCTCACAAGGCTCAAACAATCCTGCTCAAATGTTGTCCCAAATCTATTCTCAAAGCCTTCACAAAAGGCTCAAACAATCCTGCTCAAATGCTGTCTCAAATTTATCCAAATTCCAAAAGCCTTCTCAAAGGCTCAACCAATCATGCATAAAAGTTGTCTCAAATCTGTCCAAAAATTCTATCCCAAAAGCCTTCCCAAAGGCTCAACCAATCATGCACAAAAGTTGTCTCAAATCTATCTAGAAATTTTATCCCAAAAGCCTTCCCAAAGGCTCAACCAATGACTCTCAAGTAGCACTCAAATCTCAACCACAAATCAATGAAGGCAAGGCTCAATGATGAACTCAACAATGGATAACAAATGAATGATGACAATACTCAACAATGTGCTCAACAATGAATGGCAATGTACTCTTCAATGGATGACAACAATGATCCACAATGATCTCAACAATGTATGACAAATGATCTCTCAAATGGATGACAACAATGCTCAATAATGTACTCTCAAATGGATGACAACAATGCTCAACAATGTACTCTCAAATGTATGACAAATGATCTCTCTAATGGAAACCTCTCCAAGAAATAACAATGAGGACTTCAACCAACCAAGGACAATCTCCACAAGTGATAGCAATAGGTTCTCAATAATATCTTCCTCATGCAATGTCAATAAGCTCTCAAGAAACAAGCACAACTCCCTCAAGCAAAGAGCTCTCAAATAGCCAACAATGATCTCCTCAAATGAAAGACAAATGTATCCACAAGTGACTAGAAAATGATCTCCTCAATGGTCTCAAATAGTGGCAATGGACTCAACAAGTAACCAACAATAATCTCCTCAAAGCAATAGCAAAAACCTCCTCAATAATGGCAATACTCTCAATGAACTCCACTAAAGCAATCATGGAACTCAAGCATCAATTTTATCCATAAAATTGATTTTCTAATCCATCCACTTCCTCTCAATAGCCAAGGCACATAATCAAGCAATTTGTCTTCAACTTCAAACCCTAACTCATGTGCATGTCTTCTAACTCAAGGTAGCAATTAACTAGGTCTCAAGTTCCTAGTTTAATTTCATAATTAAATCATGCACTAGGACATATAACAAGTTCAACACTTTTCAACCTTATGACTCCCTAATTTCATTAACATATACAACAAGCACCTATGCTTTTATTTTTAATTCCACACCTTATAACTCCACATACAACAATCACAAATATTTATTTCCACACCTTATATCTCCCTAATCACACACAATAATAACAAATATTTAATTCTACACCTTATAACTCCCTAAGCACATTAACACATACAACAAGCATTTATTTCCCTAAACTCCTTATGACTCCCTAGTTATCACAAAAATAATTTTAATGCACCAAAACTTTGGTAATAACAAATATTACCATGCACTGGAGATAAATACCTTTATATGAAATTCGTTGCCTTCGTAACCTTTGAAATCATCTTTGCAAAAATGCCTTGCCAAAATTAATGCGCCTTCACACCTTCATGGGAGTCAAACTTCATTCCTCTCACTTAGCGCTATGAAGCGCTTACCACGTGGGCACTAGCCCACATTGGGATTTTAATCCCAAACACCCAACTTTAACCTGCGCTCAAATCTGAAACTCGATTTTACTTTCTTAGCAAAACACTTTGCCCTTGGCGGGATTCAAACAATGAACCTACCTTGTGCAAAGTTCGTGCGCTACCAACTGCGCTATAGGCTCCTACGTGATGTCACTTTCCCATGCTGTTTACTTGACCTTGCTCTCAAATCAAAAGTTATTTATCCTTCTTTCTTCGTTGCTCCCCTTTCGATGACTCTCTCTCATGCGCTATGTCAAGTCTTCAATAATCAAAGGTTTTTACCTTTTATTTATATGCACCTCCATGCCTTCGAATGACGTCGGTGAATATTTATTTATCTCCCCAACCTTTGCACGTCGATGGATAATATAATACAACTTTAGACCTTAGAATTATTAAATAAAAATTTAATAATTCACCTCTTAACTTTGAATTGGGATATCTCCTTCATTCTTTTGAATTTCGTCATGAAACTTTTTGCACCTAGGTTTTATTGGAAAACCTTTTCATCCATCATAATTTGGAGAAGTCTTAGCATAGTGGTTTTAATGAAAAACCCTTTCCAATGGTTTTAATGAAAACCCTTTCCATTGGTTTTAATAAAAAACCCTTCTCGTTGGTTTTAATAAAAACCTTTGCAATTGGTTTTAATAAAAACCTTTACCATTGGTTTTAATAAAAACCATTAATATAATATTTAAAAAATTAAATATTATATGCCTCTTGTGCCACAAAACCCTGTATATATCCTTGCTCTCCAAAATATCATAAATGATTATTTATGAAGTGCTTTTGCCACCAAAACTCAATGTGATCCATGTGACATCAATGACAACACAAAATAACTCAAATTGCCAACAATCTCCCCCTTTGTCATTGATGGCAACACCTCTAATGCAAATCACCACAATCACTACAAAAGCCATTTCTGAAAATCAAAGTTGCTCCCCCTGACTCAATACTCTCTATGGAGGCTGCTCCCCCTATCTCAATGCTCTCTTTGGAGGCTGCTCCCCCTAACTCAATGCTCTCCCCCTTACTCAAATCTCTCCCCCTTTGACATCAATGGCAAAAGGGACACCTATGGGGCTAAAATATATGACTCTTAAGCTTAGCCCCCTACCACCTTCTCTCTTGAGGTGATTAATTTTGGGGTGGGAGTACATTTACTCCCATATTACATTGTTCCTTTCCTTTTTCAACTTCCTTCCACATCTTTCTGATATCCTTTTCTTGATGAGTTACTTGATCTTCTTGTCTTGAACCTATTTGACCTTCTTGCCTTGAACTTGCTTGACCTTCTTGCCTTGAACCTATTTGGAATTGAGTCCTACACCATCTTGCAATATGTCCAAAGTTATTGCAATTAAAACACTTGATATTGTAGCCTTTGGATGGTGCCCATATCCTGAATTCTTTCTTGAAATCATTTCCATATCCATTCCTTTCCTGAACCTTGTATATTACAACTAATTGTGAAGCTCTATAATCAAAACCATATTGCTCATTTCCTTTGCACTAAGAAGCTCTATGACCAATCCTGTTGCATAAGAAGCAATGTCCCTGAAAACCATACCTTCTTCCTTTGAAGTTCCTTCTAGCAAAATCAAACTTCTTTGATCCATAGACCTTGCAATGTATAGCCCTGTGTCCAAATCCATTACAAGAAAAACAATGTCCTTGAAAAGCCCTTGGTTCCTCATACCTTTCTTGACCATTATCCTTGTGATCATCTTTGACTTGTGCATTGTATCCTTGATCCTTCTTTGTGGTATCCAAATCTTCTTCCTTAACTTCTTCCTTGCTTTCTTCTTCAAGAATTTCTTTGCCTTTTGAACTTGATTCACCTATCTCAAAACAAGATCCAAATTGGATATTTGGAGCCATAGGAGCTTTGGAACTTTCTTCATATTTCTCTTCATTTGTGTCCAATAGCAAACTGGCATCCGTCTCTATTGTCTCTAAAATACATGTTTCCTTCTCAGTGAAAATATCTTGACCTTTTGAGTCATGTGATGGATCAAACTTCTCAAGTATGGAACATCTCAATTCTTTTATATTCTCCTTAACCTCTTGTAGTTGCTCATGGATATCATTGAAGTCTTCTTTTAGATCAATTGAGACATCTGTCTTTCTTGAAATATCCTCTTGTTTAACTTCTTCTGTTTGGAGTGGAAGTTCTTCTTCTACTTATTTTATCCCATAGAAAAACCCTTCTTCATATTCACTATCACTGAGATCATTATCTTCTTCTATAGCAAACAAACTCTCATGAATCCTTTGTCTTTGCCTGTTTCCTTGGTATGTCATTTCATCTTCACTATCACTGAAGCCATTGCAATATCTTGATCTGTGATCTCTTTGACCACACACAAAGCATTGTTCTCTTTCACCTTCTATTCCTAAGAATAGATGTTCTTCCTTTTCATCATCTGAGTGATCTCTATCACTGTGATCTGAGCCATCATTTGCTTCCTCAATGTAGAAAGTTTTCTTAGTCTTACGAAAACTTTTCTTCTTCTCATGCTTGCTTTGCTTGTACCTATCATCTTTGTCATGCTTATGCTTTCCTTCTTCTTTTCTTCTGTGATCCTATTTTTCATCATCACTATTTTCTTCATGTGGACACTTGTTTGCATAGTGACCATAATCACCACACTTGTAGCATTTGACTTTCTTCATATCCCTGTAATTCCTTGAGTCCTTTTTCCTTTTGATGAAGTTAGCTTCCTCATCATTATCTGAATCTCTATCTATCTCTGGATATTTCCCTTTATTTTTCTCTAAAGCTTTGAATGCAATTTCTTTCTTTGGAGCCTGATGCTTATCTATCCTCATCTCATAAGTTGTGAGAGTTCCTTGTAGTTCTTCCATTGTTAGCTTGTCGATATTCATTGTTTCTTCTATCATTGAAACCTTTGCATCATACTTCATGGGAAGTGATCTCAAAACCTTTTGAGTAACATCTGATTCTTTCATCTCAAATCCTAGGCCTCTCATGGTGTTAGCAATCTCATCAACTCGAAGTAAGAACTTTGTAATATCTTCAGAATCTTCCATTTTCAATTCTTCGAATCTTCTTCTATGAGTTTGTAGTTTTGCCAACTTTACCTTGGAATCTCCTTCATAGGTATTCCACAACTTGGTCCACATTTCATTAGCTGAATTACATACCATGACCTTTTCAAAATCTATCTCACGAAGCCCACTCATAATACAATTCATTGCCTTTGCATTGATCTCAACCAATTTCTTGATAGTCTTATCTATCTCGGGATCACCTTCAACCTTATACTCTTTTGCAACCATCTGCCATACCTCATATCCTTGTGATATCAAATAGTTCTTCATTCTCATGCTCCAAAAAGCATAATTGTTATCATCAAATAGTGGAGCCTTACTTGTAGATGATCCATTCTATGAAGCCATCTGTGTTCTTGTAGAATCTGCCCTCAAGTTGTTAGCCTTTCTGAAGGAACCCACTCTGATACCAATTGAAGAACACAAGCTTATACTGAGAGGGGGTGAATAGTATAGCACCCACTTTTTACTTTCTTTCCAAACCAATATCAATTAGTGTCCTCAATTGCAATAACCAAATATAGTAGTGTGCATTAATAACATAGATAGCAATAGTAAGCAAGTGCACAAATCATCACACACAATTGAGACACAAGATTTAACGTGGTTCCCCCAATGTGGGGTAGTCCACAAGATATTCTCCTTATAATATTTCATAAAGAAATAGGGATCCTTATCCCAATACAAATGATTACTTTGATCTTCTCAAAGCTAGGTTGTCTTGATCTACTCAGGTGGGCTCCATTGATTCTTAGCTAGGCTCTCCACTGATCTGCTCAGCTAGGCTATCCATAATCTCAACTAGGCTATCCATTGATCTGCTTAGCTAGGCTATCCACTGATCTGCTCAGCTAGGCTATCCACTAATCTGCTCAGCTAGGCTATCCATTGATCTGCTCAGCTAGGCTATCCACTGATCTGCTCAGCTAGGCTATCCATTGATCTGCTCAGCTAGGCAACTGGTGTTGATGTGTTTTCTATTTCTGTCCTGTCTCTTTCACTGCTCACAAATCTGCCTCAATGCCTTCTCACAAGGCTCAAACAATCCTGCTCAAATGTTGTCCCAAATATATTCTCAAAGCCTTCACAAAAGGCTCAAACAATCCTGCTCAAATGTTGTCTCAAATCTGTCCATAAATCTATCCCAAAAGCCTTCTCAAAGGCTCAACCAATCATGCATAAAAGTTGTCTCAAATCTATCCAAAAATTTTATCCCAAAAGCCTTCCCAAAGGCTCAACCAATCATGCACAAAAGTTGTCTCAAATCTATCCAGAAATTCTATCCCAAAAGCCTTCCCAAAGGCTCAACCAATGACTCTCAAGTAGCACTCAAATCTCAACCACAAATCAATGAAGGCAAGGCTCAATGATGAACTCAACAATGGATAACAAATGAATGATGACAATACTCAACAATGTGCTCAACAATGAATGGCAAATGTACTCTTCAATGGATGACAACAATGATCCACAATGATCTCAACAATGTATGACAAATGATCTCTCAAATGGATGACAACAATGCTCAATAATGTACTCTCAAATGGATGACAACAATGCTCAACAATGTACTCTCAAATGTATGGCAAATGAGCTCTCTAATGGAAACCTCTCCAAGAAATAACAATGAGGACTTCAACCAACCAAGGACAATCTCCACAAGTGATAGCAATAGGTTCTCAATAATATCTTCCTCATGCAATGTCAATAAGCTCTCAAGAAACAAGCACAACTCCCTCAAGCAAAGAGCTCTCAAATAGCCAACAATGATCTCCTCAAAATGAAAGACAAATGTATCCACAAGTGACTAGCAAATGATCTCCTCAATGGTCTCAAATAGTGGCAATGGACTCAACAAGTAACCAACAATAATCTCCTCAAAGCAATAGCAAAAACCTCCTCAATAATGGCAATACTCTCAATGAACTCCACTAAAGCAATCATGGAACTCAAGCATCAATTTTATCCATAAAATTGATTTTCTAATCCATCCACTTCCTCTCAATAGCCAAGGCACATAATCAAGCAATTTGTCTTCAACTTCAAACCCTAACTCATGTGCATGTCTTCTAACTCAAGGTAGCAATTAACTAGGTCTCAAGTTCCTAGTTTAATTTCATAATTAAATCATGCACTAGGACATATAACAAGTTCAACACTTTTCAACCTTATGACTCCCTAATTTCATTAACACATACAACAAGCACCTATGCTTTTATTTTTAATTCCACACCTTATAACTCCACATACAACAATCACAAATATTTATTTCCACACCTTATATCTCCCTAATCACACACAACAATAACAAATATTTAATTCTACACCTTATAACTCCCTAAGCACATTAACACATACAACAAGCATTTATTTCCCTAAACTCCTTATGACTCCCTAGTTATCATAAAAATAATTTTAATGCACCAAAACTTTGGTAATAACAAATATTACCATGCGCTGGAGATAAATACCTTTATATGAAATTTGTTGCCTTCGTAACCTTTGAAATCATCTTTGCCAAAATGCCTTGCCAAAATTAATGCGCCTTCACACCTTCGCCGGAGTCAAACTCTGTTCCTCTCACTTAGCGTTGTGAAGCGCTTACCACATGGGTGCTAGCCCACATTGGGATTTTAATCCCAAACACCCAACTTTAACCTGTGCTCAAATCTAAAACTCGATTTTACTTTCTTAGCAAAACACTTTGCCCTTGGCGGGATTCGAACAATGAACCTACCTTGTGCAAAGTTCGTGCGCTACCAACTGCGCTATAGGCTCCTATGTGATGTCACTTTCCCATGCTGTTTACTTGACCTTGCTCTCAAATCAAAAGTTATTTATCCTTCTTTCTTCGTTGCTCCCCTTTCGATGACTCTCTCTCATGCGCTATGTCAAGTCTTCAATAAACAAAGGTTTTTACCTTTTATTTATATGCACCTCCATGCCTTCGAATGACGTCGAGTGAATATTTATTTATCTCCCCAACCTTTGCACGTCGATGGATAATATAATACAACTTTAGACCTTAGAATTATTAAATAAAAATTTAATAATTCACCTTTTAACTTTGAATTGGGATATCTCCTTCATTCTTTTGAATTTCGCCATGAAACTTTTTGCACCTAGGTTTTATTGGAAAACCTTTTCATCCATCATAATTTGGAGAAGTCTTAGCATAGTGGTTTTAATGAAAAACCCTTTCCAATGGTTTTAATGAAAACCCTTTCCGTTGGTTTTAATAAAAAACCCTTGTCATTGGTTTTAATAAAAACCCTTGCCATTGGTTTTAATAAAAACCTTTACCATTGGTTTTAATAAAAACCATTAATATAATATTTAAAAAATTAAATATTATATGCCTCTTGTGCCACAAAACCCTGTATATATCCTTGCTCTCCAAAATATCATAAATGATTATTTATGAAGTGCTTTTGCCACCAAAACTCAATGTGATCCATGTGACATCAATGACAACACAAAATAACTCAAATTGCCAACAATCTCCCCCTTTGTCATTGATGGCAACACCTCTAATGCAAATCACCACAATCACTACAAAAACCATTTCTGAAAATCAAAGTTGCTCCCCCTATCTCAATACTCTCTATGGAGGTTGCTCCCCCTATCTCAATGCTCTCTTTGGAGGCTGCTCCCCCTAACTCAATGCTCTCCCCCTTACTCAAATCTCTCCCCCTTTGACATCAATGGCAAAAGGGACACCTATGGGGCTAAAAGATATGACTCTTAAGCTTAGCCCCCCTACCACCTTCTCTCTTGAGGTGATTAATTTTGGGGTGGGAGTACATTTACTCCCATATTACATTGTTCCTTTCCTTTGTCAACTTCCTTCCACATATTTCTGATATCCTTTTCTTGATGAGTTACTTGATCTTCTTGTCTTGAACCTATTTGACCTTCTTGCCTTGAAACTGCTTGACCTTCTTGCCTTGAACCTATTTGGAATTGAGTCCTACACCATCTTGCAATATGTCCAAAGTTATTGCAATTAAAACACTTGATATTGTAGCCTTTGGATGGTGCCCATATCCTGAATTCTTTCTTGAAATCATTTCCATATCCATTCCTTTCCTGAACCTTGTATTGTGCAGCTCTATAATCAAAACCATATTGCTCATTTCCTTTGCACTGAGAAGCTCTATGACCAATCCTATTGCATAAGAAGCAATGTCCCTGAAAACCATACCTTCTTCCTTTGAAGTTCCTTCTAGCAAAATCAAACTTCTTTGATCCATAGACCCTGTAGTGTATAGCCCTATGTCCAAATCCATTACAAGAAAAACAATGTCCTTGAAAAGCCCTTTGTTCATGCCTTGGTTCCTCATACCTTTCTTGACCATTATCCTTGTGATCATCTTTGACTTGTGCATTGTATCCTTGATCCTTCTTTGTGGTATCCAAATCTTCTTCCTTAACTTCTTCCTTGCTTTCTTCTTCAAGAATTTCTTTGCCTTTTGAACTTGATTCACCTATCTCAAAACAAGATCCAAATTGGATATTTGGAGCCATAGGAGCTTTGGAACTTTCTTCATATTTCTCTTCATTTGTGTCCAATAGTAAACTGGCATCCGTCTCTATTGTCTCTAAAATACATGTTTCCTTCTCAGTGAAAATATCTTGACCTTTTGAGTCATGTGATGGATCAAACTTCTCAAGTATGGAACATCTCAATTCTTTTAGATTCTCCTTAACCTCTTGTAGTTGCTCATGCATATCATTGAAGTCTTCTTTTAGATCAATTGAGACATCTGTATTTCTTGAAATATCCTCTTGTTTAACTTCTTCTGTTTGGAGTGGAAGTTCTTCTTCTACTTATTTTATCCCATAGAAAAACCCTTCTTCATCTTCACTGTCACTGAGATCATTATCTTCTTCTATAGCAAACAAACTCTCATGAATCCTTTGTCTTTGCCTATTTCCTTGGTATGTCATTTCATCTTCACTATCACTGAAGCCATTGCAATATCCTGATCTGTGATCTCGTTGACCACACACAAAGCATTGTTCTCTTTCACCTTCTATTCCTAAGAATAGATGTTCTTCATTTTCATCATCTGAGTGATCTCTATCATTGTGATCTGAGCCATCATTTGCTTCCTCAATGTAGAAAGTTTTCTTAGTCTTACAAAAACTTTTCTTCTTCTCATGCTTGCTTTGCTTGTACCTGTCATATTTTTCATGCTTATGCTTTCCTTCTTCTTTTTTTATGTGACCCTATTTTTCATCATCACTATTTTCTTCATGTGGACACTTGTTTGCATAGTGACCATAATCACCACACTTGTAGCATTTGACTTTCTTCATATCCCTATAATTCCTTGAGTCCTTTTTCCTTTTGATGAAGTTAGCTTCCTCATCATTATCTGAATCTCTATCTATCTCTGGATATTTCCCTTTATTTTTCTCTAAAGCTTTGAATGCAATTTCTTTCTTTGGATCCTGATGCTTATCTATCCTCATCTCATAAGCTGTGAGAGTTCCTTGTAGTTCTTCCATTGTTAGCTTGTCGATATTCATTGTTTCTTCTATCGCTGAAACCTTTGCATCATACTTCATGGGAAGTGATCTCAAAACCTTTTGAGTAACATCTGATTCTTTCATCTCAAATCCTAGGCCTCTCATGGTGTTAGCAATCTCATCAACTCGAAGTAAAAACTTTGCAATATCTTTAGAATCTTCCATTTTCAATTCTTCGAATCTTCTTCTATGAGTTTGTAGTTTTTCCAACTTTACCTTGGAATCTCCTTCATAGGTATTCCGCAACTTGGTCCACATTTCATTAGCTGAATTACATACCATGACCTTTGCAAAATTTGTCTCACGAAGCCCACTCAGAATACAATTCATTGCCTTTGCATTGATCTCAACCAATTTCCTGATAGTCTTATCTATCTCGGGATCACCTTCAACCTTATACTCTTTTGCAACCATCTTCCATACCTCATATCCTTGTGATATCAAGTAGTTCTTCATTCTCATGCTCCAAAAAGCATAATTGTTACCATCAAATAGTGGAGCCTTACTTGTAGATGATCCATTCTGTGAAGCCATCTGTGTTCTTGTAGAATCTACCCTCAAGATGTTAGCCTTTTTGAAGGAACCCACTCTGATACCAATTGAAGAACACAAGCTTATATTGAGATGGGGGTTGAACAGTATAGCACCCACTTTTTACTTTCTTTCCAAACCAATATCAATTAGTGTCCTCAATTGCAATAACCAAATATAGCAGTGTGCATTAATAACATAGATAGCAATAGTAAGCAAGTGCACAAATCATCACACACAATTGAGACACAAGATTTAATGTGGTTCCCCCAATGTGGGGTAGTCCACAAGATATTCTCCTTATAATATTTCACAAAGAAATAGGGATCCTTATCCCAATACAAATGATTACTTTGATCTACTCAAAGCTAGGTTGTCTTGATCTACTTAGGTGGGCTCCACTGATCTACTCAGCTAGGCTCTCCACTGATCTACTCAGCTAGGCTATCCATTGATCTACTCAGCTAGGCTATCCACTAATCTGCTCAACTAGGCTCTCCACTTATCTGCTCATCTAGGCTATCCATTGATCTGCTCAGCTAGGCTATCCACTGATCTACTCAGCTAGGCTATCCACTGATCTTCTCATCTAGGCTATCCACTAATCTGCTCATCTAGGCTATCCACTAATTTGCTTAGCTAGACTATCCACTAATCTTGCTCAACTAGGCAACTGGTGTTGATGTGTTTTCTATTTTTGTCTTGTCTCTTTCACTACTCACAAATCTGCCTCAATGCCTTCTCACAAGGCTCAAACAATCCTGCTCAAATGTTGTCCCAAATATATTCTCAAAGCCTTCACAAAAGGCTCAAACAATCATGCACAAAATCTATCTCAAATCTGTCCAGAAATTTTGTCCCAAAAGCCTTCTCAAAGGCTCAACCAATCATGCACAAAAGTTGTCTCAAATCTATCCAAAAATTCTATCCCAAAAGCCTTCCCAAAGGCTCAACCAATCATGCACAAAAGTTATCTCAAATCTATCCAGAAATTTTGTCCCAAAAGCCTTCCAAAAATCAACGAAGGCAAGGCTCAATGATGAACTCAACAATGGATAACAAATGAATGATGACAATACTCAACAATGTGCTCAACAATGAATGGCAATGTACTCTTCAATGGATGACAACAATGATCCACAATGATCTCAACAATGTATGACAAATGATCTCTCAAATGGATGACAACAATGCTCAATAATGTACTTGTAGAATGAGAATGGCCACATACTTAGCAAAAATTGACTAAGTTATAATGTTGTTATTCTGCTCCGGAATCGGGTTGATGATATGAGTTCGTTGGGAAATATCTCCACTTGAAGGTTTGAGCATATTCCAAGAAATTCCATTTCGGGTCCGGAATAATGATGGGTTTCAAATCCGCAAAAGTTTGTAAGAGATCATGACATCAGCAATAAAAAGTGTGGATTTGGTTCTATTCATATTTCCAATTTTGGAAAGTCTTTTTTCTTCCCGCTCTAGAAGAGCCTCTTGCTTTCCGCTTCGGATTGATGAAAGTTCCAAAATCTACAAAATTTTGTAAGAGATGATGACATCAGTGGAAGAAATGTGTGGATTCATGATCCAAAAATGAACAAGGATTCTCTTCCTAGAATGAAGATAAAGTAGAAGGGGAAAATAATATAAGTGTTTGAATCCGGGCCCAATTTTGCATTATCTCTAAATTCACTAGGAGATGATGATGTTAGCGATGAAAATATGCAGATTAACAAAGACAAAATGTAAAATAAAAGATCTCAGAGTGGATTTAGGTTTTTGATGTTGTGGATCTGAATTGAATATTTTGATGCTGAGGGAAAGAGCGGGATGGCTTTCAGCTCACAGTGGACTTAATATAAGTCATCCAAAAGGAAGAATCAACGGTGGAGGTTGACCTATCATATTTTTGTTGTTCAAAATATTTTTGCATCAGAACTATGGCATGCAGCTGGAATATGGAACATAAAATACTTTCAATAAAAGCTAACCAGAAGTAGTTACAGATCGACGATGTCAAGTTGTTCTCAAGAAAGATCTACGGAACGTGTGATGTGGAAGGTTCTAAACTTCAATTCTTCTGGTCGACCATAAAGCTGTATAGATCCCAAATGGCCATGGTGAATGTTCTTCTAGTGGATTTCTTGGAGTTTGAACGAACCAGCTAACAGTAGCTAATATTTTGTTGAGTTGTTGTAACAATATTGAATGTATTATTTCTTGAATATTATAATATGAAAAATATAAAGAGAGGTCAAACCCTCGATTGAAAGGGTTAGCTCTAGTGTGTTTGCCTGTGCTACTGTAAATATTTCTAAAGGACTGAATGCAAGGAGCAATACATTGATCTTCACCTCAAGGCTGTGTTTTCGTGTTGGATGTTAGAGGTTCGGATTTCATAGTTGTATTTATGTAAATGCTTAGATGGTTAGTTTGTTTCAATCATGGATTACTAGTTGTTAGGAGTAATTGAAATCTGTTGTGAAGTTTTTTCTTTGTTATTAGAAGGTGCATTTCTATAAAATTTGGGTTGTGGTGAATTCTGCTATTTGGATTATCATTTCCTGGATATTGAAATTACTTACTGTAACATTTCTTTGTTATGCTTTAAATATCTAAAACGAGTTATCTTGGGATAAAATTTGATCTGGATGTATATCTTTAATATGGTTTTTTTGAAGCTTTTTATGGTAATTCAATGTTGTTAACCTATACATCCACTGATATCTACATTTATCTAACCTTACCCTTTTCTAACCCTAAAATCCAAGCCCTAATTGAGCATAATTGTGTCAAAAATTTGCTAAGTTGATAAGGAACCAGCCTACTCTGGAGGTTGGATCTGAAACCCCTGTTTTAGTCCATCCAATGTTGAGTGCCGAGTTGTAGCTATCCGGTGCAAGACTAAGTAGAAAGTAGGAATATAGACAGTCATAGTATCAATAAAACTTGGTGCAATTAAGTGCCCAATAGTTTTTGGCACGCCTTGTGGGATAGTTCACAAGAAACACAAAACCCATATTAAGAGTTATTGTTATATCTACCCAAAGGAATCAAGATTCGGTGAATTGTATTGACCTTGTTAATGGAGAAAATAAAGTTCACTTGGTGACTCCCTGGTCAAAAGACCCTGAAAAGTATTGTAGATCAGTGCCCTTTCATGTATACTAGATCCTTCAAGAGGAAAAACCTCGATTCTTTCTTTCACTGTGAGTTACCCCTGAGAGGGTCTAATGTTATCAAAAGTTTGGATCAATATTATATTGAAGAAGAAGAGCTTATGGAAGAAAACCCAGTAGTTCCCCAAGAAGACTTGTAGCCAGAAACATGGCACACAATGTGGCCCAAACGTGCCACTATAGAAGTACCCAAACTAGGACTCATCTAGGCCCCTTAGTTTAGCCTAAATGGATGTCATTCCTCAAGTTGTATCTAAGGCAACACCCACATATGATGGATTTGTAAAGATAGCTTACGAGCACTACCAAGATATCTTGAATCTGGCAGTAATCCATAATATAAAAGAGGAAAATATTATTGTCAAGATTATAGCCCTGTCATTTCGTGTAAAGATATTACACTGGTTCAGAACCCTGGAAGATAAGTCTATTGATTCATGGCAGTAATTAGCTGAGCCATTCATAGAAGAATTTAATGAATCTGTTGATCCTTTTTCCCTACTAAATTAGTTTACAACTATGCAAAAAACACAACAAGAAACCGTCTCTGATTTTAATTTGAGATTTAGCAAAAATTGGAAGAGAATTCCCCCTAAAGCTATACCAGCTACTTTTTTGGCTTATATGTATTACATTCATGCCCTAGGATCAGATCTAGAGCAGATACAACAATCTAGAATTGAAACCTTTCCCCAAGTCTATAATGTTGTCATCCATGCTAAAAATATCATGATCAATGTAGGAAGAATTCCTGCCAATATCGTGTTGCCATACAATTCAAAAAATAGTGGGAGCCATGAGAAATCTACAAAAGCCTCTCACATGGATCCTTCCTTTGTACCATATTCATTTCCTAAGATGAATCCTATTACTAGATCTAAAGTTGTGTCCTCCACACCTTCTTTCCCCCCTCTTCCTTCCTAACCTTATCAAGAATTGTTTGTTATCTTGGACATACAAAATACCATGAAATCTCTAAGTAATAGAATGAATTCAATAGAGAAGAGAGATCAATAAAGGTCACAACAGAGGATATTTCCATATGTGAATAAATATCAAAGGCCTGGTCCTAGCAATAGTGTCGAGTTAGAGTGAATGCAGCATATGAGGATCCATAATTTTCTGTAGATTCCACCCTTGCAAATATTTGGTGTTTAGTATGCAATGACCCCCATGATTCACAGTCTTGTATGATGTATCAACACCATGTTCAACAAGCTATGGATCAATCTAAAATAAATCAGAAGGGAATAGTAAATATGTTATGGCACCCTAATCAAATCATGGTTGGAAAAGACTTAGAGGAAGAAGGCCCAATTGTTGTTATGACGAGGTCCAAAAACAAAGCTTTACAAGTAGACCCTCTAAAAATGGGACAGTTCTAGGTCCCTTCCTAGAAGAAAGCTAATTTCCCCCTCAGAACAGTGACATTTTTTCCATTCCTTGAGCTAAGGGAAAGGAGAAGACCGAAAATTTCCCTAGGATTATAGAAATAGAAATAGGAGATAGGATGAAATCCAATAATGAAAAGCAAGAAAGTATTAGGTTCCCATCTGTTACTAAAATACAAAGGTTAGAGGAAACCCAACAATACAAAATAAGGTATGGTGAGCCAGACAAAGAACTAGAAAGACTATCCCTAACCAATTTTGAGTATAACATTGTGGAAGAGATGAAAAATATTCCATCAAAAGCTAGCCTATATGATATCCTTTTCATTTCAGGCCAAATTGACTTACTTAAAGCTTCCCTCGATAAAAGTCCCTAGAGCAGATTCGCTACTACCATCCTCAGTATACCCTCAAAAAATAAATAAATGACACTTGTTGTCCTAAATAACAAGCCTCCCCTGTTTTATATATATTATTAAGAATGGAGGGATATGTAGTCTAGAATTGCATGATTGATTTAGGAGCATCAACCATGGTTATGCCTAAAGTGGTCTATGAAGATATGGGGATGGAATATACCCAGTATTGTCTAGGAGTATTGCAACTAGATGGGACATCTGTAAATACGGTTGGATTTATTAAAGATGTATTGATGAGGTTGCACAGAGCCCCTGAGGTGACAATAGTGTAAGAAATAGTGGTGGTGGATTTAGAACCCTATTTTGTATTATGTATCTCAATAGAATTTACTAGAAATATTTGAGGATGTATGTATATGGATTATTCTAGCATGGTAATACCTTTCAAGGGAAAGAGGATAAGGATAACTCCTAAGAAACCAGTTGCTTATAATATTGAGAAAATTGAAGAAGACATGTGTAAACTTAATCTTGTGGAGGAATTTGAGCTAGTAGAAAACATTGAAGAACTAGATATTGAAGATGAGTTACCTTTCAAAGAGGATTACAATTTTTGGAACTGGTATGGGTATATACAGTATCACAAATGAATTGGAAAATAAACTCTCGGCTATTTCTAATAAATCCCTAAGAAATAATGAAACATGGGTTATGCACTTTGATGGTGCTAAATGCAGAAATGGTGTAGGGGCTGGTGTAGTTATGCAATCACAGTCAAAAGGGGTGAAGAATTTTTCTTATATACTAACATGGTCATGCACTTATTATACTATAGAATACGAGGCTTTGTGCCTTGGATTAATGCAAGCTTAAAGCATGGGCATCGATATTTTGAACATATATGGTGATTATGAGTTAATAGTACATCAGGTAATAAATAAGTGTAGCAGTAAGCATCATTACTTAAAAGCTTATTGGAAAATATTTTGGGACCTAATGGATTTATTTGATGCCCTGAAACTAAATTTTGTGCCTAGATAAGAGAATCACCTGGCAGATTCATTGGCAACCAAGGGAGCTAATTTCAATCCTCCTATAAATTTTGGAACTAAGAATACCAAGGGGATTAAAATGGTTTTCAGGCCTGCAGTACCGGATAAGCAAATATTCTGGTAGGTTTTTGAGAGTGATGAATAGATTCTAGAATTTATGATAAAATAAGCATGCTTCACGACTGTCCAAGAAGAAGACTTGGAGGAGATAGACTAGAAAGACTTCATATAGCTAAGAAACAATCACATCCCAAAGGGGTTGTTTACCCTTGAAAGTTTATTTGATAACAAAGATAGAAAAAGTGGGAGTTATGAAGGTTGGTGAAAATATCTATAAAGAAATAGAAGTCAGAATTGGAAAGAAGTTAAATATTGGGGTCCAATGTTCTACTAAGGAATCATAAGATATTACAGCTTTATGTTTAAAAATACCAAGATACGATAGCTTGGTCATATGAGGACCTTAAGGCTTATGACAAAAAGATTATTCAACATAATATTGAGTTAGAGCCTGATGCTAAACCATTTCGATAAAAATAGAGGCCTGTCAATCCAAGGATAGAAGTCATTATGAGAAAAGAAATTTTGAAGCTATTAAAGGCTACGATAATATATCCGATAAAACACTCTACTTGGGTAGCTAATTTGGTACCTGTAAGAAATAAGAATGGGGACATATGCCTATGTGTAGATTTCAAGAATCTGAATCAAGCTTCCCTCAAGGATCACTACCCCCTTCCTCAGATTGATCATATTTTACAAGTAGTAGCTGGAGCAGAGAGGTTTTCTCTACTGGATGGTTATTCTAGATATAACCAGTTATGGGTAAAATATCAAGATCAATATAAGACAACATTTACTACAAAGTGGGAAAAATTTACCTATTAGAGGATGCCTTTTGGGCTATCTAATGTAGGAGCTACATTTTAGAGGGCCATGGATTATGCATTCGGTACACTTATAAACAAATTCATTTTGATTTACCTAGATGGCATGATTGTGTTTTCTCATGATAAAAATGATCATCTATATCATTTGGAACAAGTTTTTCAAAAATGCAGAGAATGTATTTCACTTAATCCTAAGAAGTTGTTATTTGCAGAACATGAGAGAAAACTATTAGGACATGTAGTCTCAAAAGAAGGTATGGCCATAGAACCAGATAGAATTAAAGCAATCCTAGTTATTCCTTCACCTACTAATCAGAAGATGTTGCAGTCTTTCTTAGGCTAGATCAATTTTTTTAGAAAGTTCATTTCTAATTTTGCACAGAAGGTGAGGCATATATCTAAACTACTCAAGAAGAAGGCAGAGTTCAAGTGGACTAATGTTAGTAAGCAAGCTTTTGAAATCATCAAGCAATCCATTTCTATAGCCCTAGTTTTGATAAATCTTGATTTTAGCAAAGATTTTATCCTAGATGCTTGTGGTTGATCAGGAAAGGAAAATTAAATATGTTAAGTTCAAATAATTGTCTTTTACTCCTACAGTTTCAATAAATCCACAACCTATTGCTAAGCAATCAATATTTATTGGGGAAGTACAAAGAGATTTATCACAAGAGGATTCTAAAGCTGAAGTGGAGGCTTTCTGGCTAATTTGCAAAAGAACCAAAAGCACTCAGGGTACAGAAGATAAGGAAGTGTCTAAAAGGTAGAAAGTGGAAATAGAGGCAATCGCTGAAGAAATGATTATCCCTACTAAAGAAGGATTACCTGAGTAGGAGCAATAGGTTGAAATAGAAACTGAATGAGAACACCCTACATCTGTAGGCATAGGTATGGTTTCTAATACCTCTTCCACTTCTAATCTTCTAGGTTCCTTAAAATAATTTCCCTCCTCTTCAAATCAAAAGAATGTGTCAAGTTCACCTCATTCACCTCACAGTTCTCCCCTCATACATTCAGTATCAATGGAAGTACCAATTAGTTATGTCATGTCTCAATCTCATTCAAATACTCCTTCCACCTCTGAGTCTTCCAATGCGATGTCATCCTTCATTACACTCCCATCTATCTCATTATCATCATCTATGGGACATTGCGTTCCTAGTATCTCCATCCCTTCTACTGTCAGTTTGGTTCCTATTTATATGAATTTGCATGTATCATCAACATAAATAGCCATATAATATACTATTGTGATAGAGGATGCTATCAAAACATCTTCACCATCACCAATAATCAGCCAGTTCACACTCACATTTTTAATGCCATGGTCTCCTTTGGATGCTGATGCCTCAAGGTCTATTTTTGCATCTCAAGGGCAAGCTGCCACGTAGAATATAAATGACTATTGGGCAGAAAAACTCACCAAACCTTCTAGTCGAATGGTTGTAACCAGGAAGAGCATGTATGTCATTCCTATCACTAGACAAAGGATTTCAAGATCTTTGATCCCATAGGTGAGCAAGCCAAAAAATGAAATGACTACTAAATATTATAAAGCAGAAGAAATTATAGAGGACATTGATAAGCTTCCTGCTGAAGATGAATTGGGTATGGCTAAGGATCATTTGAAGACCTTTTATGTAAAAACTGATATAGAAATGGATAAGGTAAATAATCTGAAGCAACAAGTTGAAATGTTAAAAAAGAACATCAATGATCAAAAGGAGGTAGAGAAAGCTCTCAAGAAGGAAGCTAAGGGTTGGCAGGAAAGGTTCTAGAAGGCTAATGAGTGGAAAAGCCAGGTGGAGGAACAAAAGAAGCTGAATGAAGATCAAGCAAAGGAGATTCAAGAGTTAAAACAATAGCTTCAGATTGAGAAAGCCAAGTTCATGGGATTTTCTAAGGAGGGTTTGAAAAGGATCAAGAAAGAATTACTCCTTGATGCTCAAGAGAAATCTTCAGGTCTTCAGCTAGTTATTGAATATTTGAAAGATGCCAGCCAAATGCTATCTGTTATTTAGAAGGATTTGGATCAAATCACTGGTGAGTTACAACCCATGGTGATTTCGATGAATAAAATATACAGGTTGGTTGGGAGCAGGATTAGTGATGCTGCTAATCTGATTCATAACAAAGAATGGAATATAGCTAGGGTAGCTACCAAGATAGTGATGAAGAAGCGCAGGGCAATTAAGAGAGCCTGGTTGTTGTTTGATCGGATAGACAAGGTGGTTAAATAAATTGTTGAGATAAATGAGGAAATGATTCAGGTCGGTTTTAAATGATTGTGGAAGAAGGACCACAACTTGTTATCCAAATAAGAGGTTCAACAAAGCATCAAATATATCTTATAAGATGAAGGTGAAATTGATTCATTGAAAGAACCATTATCACAATAACAAGCTGCTAAGTTTATTATGGGCTACACTAGATTGAGAGATCTAATGAAGGATCTAGTAACTAGAGGGAATGTTGCTAATTATGAAGATATTGGGAAATTGCAATATGTTTATAAGCAGTTCAAAGAGACTTCTAATCCTCCTAAAGAATCCTGGAAGGAAGATCTTCAGTATTTAGATGTGATGGTTCAATTATTTGGAGATTCATCTGAAAAAAATTATTAGGTAGAATGGTCCCCCGAAGAAGACGAAGAAGAGGAAACAGTGGGAGAATAAGAATGATGTGGAGCAGTTACAAGCCCGGGAAGGGGTCATTCTAAAAAAAAAAAAAAATTGGTTTGTACATTTATCGTAATTTTTGTATTTTTAAGCCATATGTTTTGTATTTTTTTGTTATTCTAACAACTATAAAAAATAATCCATAAAGGCATGAGGCCTTCAGAGCATCATTTTTTTATGGAGGTGTGCTCTGGGATAAAGCCTTATAAATAAGAAAGTATTGTATATAGATTTAATAATACTGGGGTTATAAACATAGTCTCTGATTGAATTAATAAGCTCTATGATGTTTTTGGAATGGTTTTGATGTGACCCTCTACCCTCTAGATAGAATTTAGTTTTCAAAGGGTAGGGCTTGCATAGAAATCATTCTTTAAAACATAATTTCAAGGGTTAGCATTGTTTTGAATCTTGAAGCCCAATGGATAAGACTCTGGATTCGATTGGTTTTACGAGCAAATCCACTCAGGAGGCACCAAAATGTAGACCAAAAATGGCCACATACTTAGCAAAATTTGACTAAGTTATAATGATGTTATTCCACTCTAAAATTAGGTTGATGGTATGAGTCCACTGGGAAATATCTCCGCTTGAAGGTTTGAGCATATTCTAGGAAATTCCATTCCAGGTTCGGAATAATGATGGGTTTCAAATTCACAAAACTTTGTAAGAGATCGTGACATCAACAATAAAAAGTGTGGATTTGGTTCTTGTTGTATGTCCAATTTTGAAAAGTCTTTTTGCTTCCCACTCCGGAAGATCCTTCTTGCTTTCTGCTTTGGATTGATGAAAGTTCCAAAATCTACAAAAGTTTGTAAGAGATAATGACGTCAGTGGAAGAAATGTGTGGATTCATGATCCGAGAAACGAACAAGGATTCTCTTCCCAGAATGAAGATAAAGCGGAAGGGAAAAATAATCTAAGCGTTTGACTCCAGGCTCGGATTTACATTATCTCTAAATTCTGCAAAAGTCACGAGGAGATGATGATGTCAACGATGAAAATATGCAAATTAACAAAGGCAAAATGAAAGATAAAAGATCCTGGAGTGGATTTAGGGTTTTTATGTTGTGGATCTGAATTGAAGATTCTGATGCTAAGGAAAAGAGCGGGATGGATTTCAGCTCACGTCAAACTTAATTTAAGTCATCTAAAAGGGAGAATTGGAGGTTGACCTATCATATTTTTGTTGTTCGAAATATTTTTGCATCAGAACTATGGCATGCAGTTGGAAGATGGAACATTAAATACTTTCAAGAAAAACTAACCAGAAGTAGTTACAGATCGACGATGTCAAGTTGTTCTCAAGAAATATCGATGGGACGCGTGATCTGGAAGGTTCTGAACTTTAGTTATTTTGGTCGACCATCAAGTTGCAGAGATCTCGAACGACCATGGTGGATGTTCTTCCAATGGATTTACCAGAGTTTGAATGAACCAGCTAACGCTAGATAATATTTTGTTGAGTTGTTGTAACAAGATTGAATGTATTATTTCTTGAATATTATAATATGAAAACTATAAAGAGAGATCGAACCCTCGATTTAAAGGGTCGGCTCTAGCATGTTTGCCTGTGCTACTGTAAATATTTTTGAAGAACTGAATGCAAGGAGCAATACATTTATCTTCACCTCAAGGCTATGTTTCTATGCTGGATGTTAGAGGTTTGGATTTTATAGTTGTATTTCTGTAAATGCTTAGATGGTTAGTTTGTGTCAATCATGGATTACTAGTTGTTATGAGTAATTGAAATTTGTTGTGAAGTTTGTTCTTTGTTATTAGAAGGTGCATTTATGTAAAATATAGGTTATGGTGAATTCTGCTATTTGGATTATCATTTCCTCGATATTGAAATTGCTTACTATAATATTTCTCTGTTATGCTTTAAATATCTAAAACAAGTTATATTGGGATAAAAGTTGATCTGGATGTATATCTTTAATATGGTTTTTTGGAAGATTTTTTGGTAATGCAATGTTGTTAACCTATCCGTCCACTGATATCTACATTTCTCTAACCTTACCCTTTTATAACCCTAAACTCCAAGCCCTAATTGAGCATAATTGTGTCAATAATCTTCTAAGTTGACAAGGAACTAGCCTACTCTGGAGGTTGGATCTAAAACCCCTATTTTAGTCCATCCAATGTTGAGTGTTGAGTTGTAGCTATTGGGTGCAAGCCTAAGTAGAAAGTAGGAATATAGATAGCCACAGTATCAAGAAAATGTGGTGCAATTTAGTGCCCAATAGTAATCTCAAATGGATAACAACAATTCTCAACAATGTACTCTCAAATGTATGGCAAATGAGCTCTCTAATGAAAACCTCTTCAAGCAATAACAATGAGAACTTCAACCAACCAAGTAAAATCTCCACAAGTGATAGCAATAGATTATCAATAATATCTTCCTCATGCAATGTCAATAAGCTCTTAAGAAACAAGCACAACTCCCTCAAGCAAAGATCTCTCAAATAGCCAACAATGATCTCCTCAAATGAAAGACAAATGTATCCACAACTGACTAGAAAATGATATCCTCAATGGTCTCAAATAGTGGCAATGGAATTAACAAGTAACCAAAAATAATCTCCTAAAAGCAATAGCAAAAACCTCCTCAATATTGGCAATACTCTCAATGAACTCCACTAAAGCAATAATGGAACTCAAACATAAATTTTATCCTTAAAATTAATTTATAATCCATATAATTCCTCTCAATAGCCAAGGCACATAACCAAGCAATTTGTCTTCAAATTCAAACCCTAACTCATGTGCATGTCTTCTAACTCAAGGTAGCAATTAACTAGGTCTCAAGTTCCTAGTTTAATTTCATAATTAAATCATGCACTAGGACATATAACAAGTTCAACACTTTTCAACCTTATGACTCCCTAATTTCATTAACGCATACAACAAGCACCTATGCTTTTATTTTTAATTCCACACCTTATAACTCCACATACAACAATAACAAATATTTATTTCCACACCTTATATCTCCCTAATCACACACAACAATAACAAATATTTAATTCTACACCTTATAACTCCCTAAGCACATTAACACATACAACAAGCATTTATTTCCCTAAACTCCTTATGACTCCCTAGTTATCACAGAAATAATTTTAATGCACCAAAAATTTGGTAATAACAAATATTATCATGCGCTGGAGATAAATACCTTTATATAAAATTTGTTGCCTTTGTAACCTTCGAAATCGTCTTGTCCAAAATGCCTTGCCAAAATTAATGTGCCTTTACACCTTCACGGGAGTCGAAATTCGTTCCTCTCGCTTAGTGCTGTGAAGCGCTTACCACGTGGGTGCTAGCCCATGTTGGAATTTTAATCCCAAACATCCAACTTTAACCTGTGCTCAAATCTGAAACTCGATTTTACTTTCTTAGCAAAACACTTTACCCTTGATGGGATTCGAATAACGAACATGCCTTGTGCAAATTTTGTGTGCCACCAACTATGCTATAGGCTCATGCGTGACGTCACTTTCCCATGCTGTTTACTTGAACTTGCTCTCAAATCGAAAGTTATTTATCCTTCTTTCTTCGTTGCTCCCCTTTTGATAACTCTCTCTCATGCGCTATGTTTGGTCATCAATAAACAAAGATTTTTCACCTTTTTTTATATGCACCTCGATCCTTCAAATGACGTTGGTGAATATTTATTAATCTCCCCAAAATTTGCACGTCGGTGGATAATGTAATTCAACTTTAGACCTTAGAATTATTAAATAAAAATTTAATAATTCACCTCTTAACTTTGAATTGGGATATCTCCTTCATTCTTTTGAATTTCACCATGAAACGTTTTGCACCTAGGTTTTATTGGAAAACCTTTTCATCCATCATAATTTGAAGAAGTCTTAGCATAGTGGTTTTAATGAAAAACCCTTTCCAATGGTTTTAATGAAAACCCTTTCTGTTGGTTTTAATAAAAACCTTTGCCATTTATTTTAATAAAAACCTTTGCCGTTTATTTTAATAAAAACCTTTACCATTGGTTTTAATAAAAACCATTAATATAATATTTAAAAAATTAAATATTATATGCCTCTTGTGCCACAAAACCTTGTATATATCCATGCTCTCCAAAATATCATAAATTATTATTTATGAAGTGCTTTTGCCACCAAAAATCAATGTGATCCATGTGACATCAATAACAACACAAAATAACTCAAATTGCCAAACACTCAGTAGCAAGAAGCCCACAACAAAATGGAGTAGTTGAAAGGAAAAATAGAACTATTGAGAATGGCTAGAGCTATGCTAAATGAATCAAAGATTTCATATGGATTTTGGATAGAGGCAGTTCATATAACTATCTATATCTTAAATAGAGCTCAGATAAGGGTAAATTGTCATAAAAATCCATATGAGATTTGGAAGGGAAGACTAGCTACTGTGAAGTATTTCAAAGTTTTTGGAAGCAAATGCTACATAAGATAGGAAGAGAAAAATTTGGGCAAGTTTAACTCAATATGTGATGAGGGTATTTTCCTTCGGTATCCCACTAAGAGCAAAGCCTATAAATACTATAATAAGAGGACACATACAATTATGAAAAGTATAAATGTGATGATTGATGAACAGAAAGGGTCAAAAGAACTAACTCAAGAAATTGTATATCAAGAAGGAGAAAGTTGTTGAGAAGAAGTAGGTGAAAAATCAAAAGAAGATGAAACACAAAGAACACCACCTAAGACTCCATCCAGGTATGTGCAAAAGAATCATCGAAGAGATATGATTATTAGAAATCCAAATGAAAGACAAACAAGGAGAAAGATAATAGGAACAAGTGAACATGCAAATATTTCTTTAATGTCTAAAATTGAGCCCAAGGATTTCAATGAGGCAAGAGAAGATAAATTTTGGGTCAAGGTAATGGATGAGGAGTTGGATCAAATAGAAAAAAGTGATACTTGGTAACTTGTCCCATGACCAAAAGATAAGAATGTAATTGGCACTAAATGGGTTTATAAAAATAATTTAAATGAATATGGTTAGGTAGTCAGGAATAAAGTAAGATTGGTATGCAAAGGCTATGCATAGGTTGAAAGAATTGATTTGTATAAAACATTTGCTCTTGCTGCACGACTTGAGGCCATAAGGATGTTTTAGCTTTCTCAAGTTTCAAAAACTTCAAATTATATAAAATAGATGTAAAATCAGCTTTTCTCAATGGCGTCTTGGAAGAAGAGGTCTGCATTGAGCAACTTAAGGGATTTAGACTAACTGATAAGCTAGATTATGTATGCAGATTAAAGAAGGCTCTTTATGGACTAAAGCAAGATCCTAGAGTTTTGTATTCAAGGTTGGATAATTATCTTCATGAACAAGGTTTTTGAAAAGGAATAATTGATAGCAATTTATACATCAAAAATGAAGGAAATGACTTATTAATTATGGTGGTATATGTGGATGATATAATTTTTGGAGTCAGTAATGATAAGATGTATCAAAAATTTTCAAAGAGTATGTAAAATGAATTTGAAATTTCAATGCTTGGTGAGTTGTCTTTCTTTATTGGACTATAGATTTCACAATTAGAAAAGGGTGTATTTATCTCACAAACCAAGTATATAAAAGAAATGCTGAAGAAATTCAAATTGGAGGATTGTAAACCAATGAGTACCCCCATGATTACCGAATGCAAGTTGAGTAAATATGATGAATCTCCTGAAGCAAGTATAGATCTATGATTGGTAGCTTACTATATGTCACAGCTACAAGATAAAATATAATGCAGGCAGTGGGACTAGTGGAAATATTTCAAGCAGCACCAAAAGAAACACATGTACTAGCAGTAAAGAGAATTCTTAGGTATTTAAAAGGAACTATGGATTTTGGACTCTGGTATCCTAGAAGTGATAATTTCACTCCCACAACATATATAGATGCAGATTGGGTAGGCAGTATTTATGATAGAAAAAACACAAGTGGAGGAGCATTCTTTCTTGGAGATTGTTTAGTCTCTTGGCTAAGCAAGAAATAAGCATTGATATCCTTATCCATGGAAGAGGTAGAGGACATTGCAGTAGTTTCTTGTTGTACACACATGTTATAGATGAAGTAAACTTTAAAATACTTTAAGATAAAGCATGCTCATCCCATATCCATACTATGTGATAATACAAGTGCTATAAACATTTCAAAGAATCCAGTAATGCACTCAAATACCAAGCACATTCTGATCAAATATAATTTTTTGAGAGAACAAGTGATGCATAAGAAATTCAAATTAGAATATGTTACTACAAAGGAACAACTTGCGAACATATTCACTAAGTCATTGCTAAAGGAAACTTGAGTATCTTAGAAGGAAATTTGGAATAGTCTTACTCCCACCTCAAAATTAATCACCTCAAGGAGAGGAGGTGGAAAGGGGGCTGAGCAAAGAGTCTTATATTTAGCCCCAAAGAAGTCCCTTTGCCATTGATGTCAAAGGGGAGAGATTTAAGTAAGGGGGAGAGCATTCAGTCAGGGGGAGTAGTTCCTTAGAGTGAGCATATTTGGAATCTAGTGATGGGAAAAGGAATTTTTAGAAAGGGTTGTCATAGATGACAAAGGGGGAGATTGTTGAAAATTTTGAGTATATTGGTTGTCATTGATGTTAAAGGCAACAATGCACTCTTCATGGTTGTGTGAGCAAAAAAAATATAAGGCATTCTCCATGGTGGTTTTTGCAAATAAAAAGAAAGGTTTATTTAAGTTTTTTTAATGCAAGCAACGAAGGTAAAAGACTCTCGATCCATTTTGTGAAAGCATTGCACGATACCCAATGCAAAGGCATTTAGAAGGATCAAATCATGAGAGCAGTGCATGATATCCAGTGCAGGGAAAGCAAGGAGGATACATGTTTTGAAAATAGATGAACAATGCATGAATTTCAAAGGAAAGCAGTAGTTTGGTTTCCATTCAAGCAGGTAGCTCAAGTGGCAGGTGAACCCTGGTAAGGAGTAGCACGAAGGAGGTCTCAAGATCAAGACGCGGTGGCAACAATTTGATTCATATTCTTTATTGACCAAGGGATCATGACATTTGATAGTGCACATTGTGCTTAAAGGTTCGTGTGTGGGCAATTAGCCCATGCGGTGCTCTAGCATGCACTAGAGTGTAAGCTTTGTGAGGTCATGCGTTAAAATACCCATGGTAGCAAAAGTGGTAAGGGCAATATTTTTGTTATAAATTTTTTCTTGGTGCTTAGGGAGTCATAAGGGCATGAGTTTAAATAAATTTGTTATAAGGGTTGAGTGAAATAAAAGTTGTTCTCTTGCTATTAGGGAGTTATAAGGGTTGAGTTTATTAAAATTTTGTTTGTATAATTAGGGAGTCATAAGGTTGTGAAGTAATAAAGTTTTGTGTGCAAGGATTTGTTTTAAGAGTCTTTATTTTGCAAACATAAATTACAAAGAGTGTCTTATATATATTTTATTTTTGCAAAAATCATAAAGAAAAACAAAGGGGATATGTTTTGCATGCAAGAATAGGAGTAATAAGGTGTTATAGTGGTTTGATATTTTATTGTAACTTTTGTATGATGAAAGTGGGTTTGAAGGTCTTTGATAATTATTAATGCCCTATATTTTGAGAACAAGAGAAGAGTTATTGAAAATCAATTTTAGATTTCATTGAGCATATCTTTTTGAGAAGGAAGTTCAGGTAGATGGTTTGAGAAAGTATTTTGTTATCTAACCCTTGAAGTGGCACACAAAGGATAAGTTATTTGTAAGACAGGTTTTGAGGATATATCTTCATCAGAACAAAATAAGATGTGTGGGCATATCATTCCTTGTTTAATATGTTTGGGTTGAGTAAATATTTTTGGAACATAAGGTGGAGATAAAAGGGTTGTTTGGGATGCATTGTTGAAAATATTTGAGTTAGGGTTTGTGAAACAAATTTTATTGGTTGAATAAATTTGTAAATCCTAGTAGTATTGGTTTGAATGTATTGAATATGGATGAGCAAGTTTTGGATAGCAAATTGTGTGTTGGGTTGAGTTAAATTGGAAAGAACATATGATGAAATCATATTGAATTAAACAATAATTCTTGATAAAATGTGATTGAAGTATTGTACTCAAAAAAATGTTATGAGCAATTTTGAGCATGTTTTATGAGCATGTATTAGAGTAAAATTAAGTAGAAATAGTGAGAAAAATATAGCAAAATTGTGAGCAGGTTGAGGCAGATTTTTGAGTAGATTTGAGGTAAATTTGTGAGCAAGTTTGAGGCAGATTTATGAATAGGTTTGAGACAGAATTGTGAGCAAGTTTGAGGTAAATTTTAAGGCAATGTTGTGAGTAGATTTAATCAAAGTTGAGCAGAGTAGAGGGGATAGAGTTCTCTGGTGGAGAGAGATACACAAACTAGAGCATAGGGGATAGAGTTCTCCTATGTAAAGAGATCCACAAACCAGATCAGTGGATACAGAGGTCTCTTATGGATAGATATCCATGAACTTGAGCATAGGGGATTAGTGTCTCCTTTTTATAGAGGTCCATAAAAATTGTAATAGGGATTTTGTTCCCAAAATATTCATTGAGAAAATTTATAAAGAATATTTTCTCCATGGATGTAACCCAGATTGGGTGAACCACATTAAATCATGTCTCTCATGTGTGTGATTATGTGTGAATTATTTACTGATTTGATATTATTTTTTTTATCATTTGGATTGAAAAGTAAAATGTTTTATCTTATACTGTTCACCCCCTCTTAGTATAAGCTTATGTTCTTCAAAGATAACTTGTATTTGGATATAAATACCCCATCATACCAACTATTTAATGATGGTTTGGAGTGTAATTATATTATTTTATTGTGATATTATTTGGTGTTTATAAACACTTGCATATACTATGTTCATTGCTTTGCATGTATTTATTTTTTAGCAATACTAGGTAACGTGTTGATTACATTTATTTCTAGAAATTCCTATGAAATCTAACATGGTATAAGAGCAAGTGTGAGTCTTTATTACTTGATTGATTATTATTGGAAAATGAGCTTCTTTTATGTCTCCCAAGGGCAACTAATTTTGGAGCATTGAAAACCCTAGGTGGACTTGGATCATGAGGCTCTCACTAGATTTAGTAGATTTGCTCCATGAGAAATATTCATTGATAGGTTCCTATGTTTATATCATTGGAACTCAATTATATTTCCTTTTTATATTTTTAAAAATATGGATGCTCTAGTTTTAGGATTGAGTTTTTCAAGAATTTTATGAATACCTCATTTATTTTTTATATATTTTTCAAAAAATCCAATTTATTTTCTCTTTCAGATTTTTGTATCCAATAGTAGTATAGGTGAGAGGATAGGCTACTTAGCCAACATGAAAGAAGAAAATAAAAGGAATTTTTTTTTTAGACAAAACCCTAAACTAGAGAACCTATAGGAAGGCTTAGAAAATACCTCTATGCCACTTGCAAAAGTTATTAAATTGGTCCAATTTGTTTTTTATTACATGAGAATGAGAAGACATATTGATTGGTAACATTCAACAAAAAATTTATGCAGGGAAAACCATTATAGACATGAATGAACTATCAACATTTTTTTATTATTTATAAAATTTTAGAAGGGTCCCAATTCAAAAATTTGTTCCATTATGCCTCTAGGTATTTTGTTTTTGCATTAAATATATTTTCCTTCTCCCTTTAAAATCTAAAATTTAATTTTTTAAAAAGGAAATATGTTAGGAAATATTCCTTAGCATGACCAGTACAACACAGAGGCATACATGCATGCATCATTTTGACACATACCTGCATTGTATGCACATTAAGAGGGCATTTGGCTTTCTTGGTAAGCTTAACTATAATGCTAACAACTATACTCCCAAGGGACACCATAGGACTTGTGCCTAGCAAACTCCATACTAAAGAACTAGAAATGAGAGTTTAGGATTTTGAATCCCCTAATGATATTGATGACATCAACATGACACTTAATGATAATGTGGCACTATGTGACGAGGTGGTACTATGTGATGATGGGAACCTAATTACATCATTCCATTTCTAGTAAAATTAGCTAATGTGGCACTTGATGACATGGAAATACATACAATATATATTATTAACATGGTAATTTGTACAACTAATATGGTAGGTTATGTGGTAATAGATGTGGTAGTCCATATAATGGTTAACATTGTAGATCGTACAATAGCCAATGTGCTAAGCATATCTCCACTTGCAATCCAAAAATACAACTCTGAACAATCATATTATGCCAACTCATTAAACTCATTGATTGTATAATTGCATAGTCAATAATAGACTTAGCAAAGCATGAATTTCAATGAAAATAATAACACAAAAAATGGTGTATTTTATAGGTTTGACCAATAATATTATGCCAACTCGTTTAACTCATTAGTTGTACACTCACACAATCAATAATAGACTTGTAAAATCATGAATTTCAAAGCAAATTATAATATAAAAAGTGGTGCAGTGTGGTTAATAGATTGTAGAGTAAATTAGGTCATTATATGTGACACAATATGGTTGCTAGAACCTTGTCTAATGGCCTATATAGTTAGCACATAAGTGGAAGTCCCTTGATCATGACAAGTGGTATCATGTGATTCATTGGTATACTAACTATTTAGCACATAATTGATATCCCCTCAACCACTCAGTCATGAAACATGGTAGCCTACCATTCATTGTAGCTATATAATATTTAAAATAAAGATGAAAATAAATTGGAATCATTTTGTATGAATTTGGGGGTAAACTTTTGGTGGACCACAACTTTTTAATACGAAATTTTTTTTAGCCTATTTTATTTTGAATTCCATGTGGTTTCAATATCTATGCATTGGTGGTCTTATTTGTGGTCATAGCTAAATGCTATATTTTGTATTTTGGTAGGATAGTTATGGGTTAGCATTTTCTCTTGTTGAATGATCTAAACTATGTTGTTTAAAATATTAAGATTGAAGCCTTGCTTTAGAGTAAGGGGTTACTCAAATATGAAAATGAATAACCTCATACTACTAATTTTGAAGAAAGGAAGTATGTTTATAGGTATAAAAAGTATGAGCATCTTAGTGTTATATCTCTTCATGTTAAAAATATCTATGACACCCATGTTAGCAGCACCATGGATCCCAAGGAGTTTCTTAATAAGTTTTAGGGACTATATGATCATATTTATTCTACATAGATCAACACGTTGGATGCTAAGCTTCTTGTTTTTACTATGTATTCTTTTGATATTATTGATGAGTACATTAGTTATTTCAAAAAGTTTAAGAATATATCTTAAATGCAAGAGGAATACTTAAGGCAATAGGATAAGCTTAGGAAGCTATAGATAAGGAGAAGAACATTGAACTATTCAATATAGTATTCAACAATGTTATAGATATATATGATATACTTGTTGTTGTGTTTGACATGCTTGGAGTTGTTTTACCTAATTTTCCTATACTAACAATTGATGAGGTATTTAAGTACTTCCTATATCACCAAGCTAGAAGATAAATTAATAAGGTTAATTATATCATCAATTAGACCTAGCAAAAATAAGCTATTGCCAAATCCCAAAGTGATAAGAAGCCAAAATAAAATGAAAAGAATCCCAGGAATATCATAAAAAATCTAACATGTGAGTATTGTAGGAAGGACATGAAATAAAATTTTGTTGTATTTTTATTAATAAGTTTGAGTAAGTAGTGAAAAGGGTGATATTAATGTTTCTCTCTTCTATGAAAATGTAAGGACAAATTTAAAAGAGAGGCCTCATAGGAATATGTAGTTATTCACTCAACATATTGGACATCCACTTCTGATGATTAGATTACAAATTGAAGAGAAACAAGGCACATGATGAAGCACAAACATATCCTAGAAGGGTACAACAACTCACTTTCATGGAATCCTTTGTAGGTCATAGAATGTGGAGAGATCAATATTAAATCTTATTCATTTGATAAGGTACTTCTTGTTCCTAATTTTTTCCCTAATCTCTTATCTATTTGTTGCATTATTCATATTAATAATAGAGTAGAACTATGGCATGATCATTAAGGATATAAACAATGGATTCAAAACTATTCCTTCTTAGATTTGATGTAGTATGCCTTATGACCCACTAATTTTGGAATATTAGAAAATAATAACAATAATAGTATTTGAAAAATATTTATAATTACTAAGGTGGTCAACCTTATATATCCTACTTGATTTGTAAATAGTTATTTATTTCCTCTTTTGTTATATTCCATTTCTTGCTTTATAATGTTACTAGTTTTAATAATCAACCAATTATATTTAACACCTTATAACTCCAATGTTTAGAAATAAAATAATTGAGCAATATACTTATATTTCCTTCCACGTAGATGGCTAGGTTGGTAGGGAGTTTTAATATGCTCTCACTGGTGATGATGATGTGTTGGGTATTGCTTCCCTTGCTAGTGGTTTGCTTCTTCTTTATGACAGTGGTGTAGGCAATTTTTGATCTTCCTATGACATTAATGAAGGTGGTTTTGATCTCCCTTTGACAGTGATATTACTCCTTCCTTGTAAGATATTCTAATTTCTATTTTATGGCAATATTACTCCTTCCTTCATGGCATTGGTATTACTCAAGAATTCAATGCTTTTAAAGTGCTATAATCATCGATTGATGATAGTAGTAGAATTGACATCCTTTGACTCTTTGACATCGTGCCTTTAATGCACTTTTGCTTCAAATTATTTCTTCTAAATTTGCTTATGCCTCTTACACTTGCTTCAACCCTGCTTGGTGTTCACTCAATGTGATTATTCTCTCTTCTAAATTTGCTTATGCCTCTTACACTTGCTTCAACCTCGCTTGGTGTTCACTCAATGTGCTTCTTCTCTCACTTGCACTACGTGGCTTGATTTCAATATCTATTTTTTGCATGGGTCAACGTCTATTTTCTACGTGGTTATTCATATCTTTAGTTTGTTAGGAATGAGAACTTAATGTCTTATTATCTCTTCAAATATGTAGCACTTGTATGGCATTGGAATCCTTATTATAATGTTGGTTTATGATAGTGCTCCTCCTTCTATCTTGCTTACATGCTTCGCTATTTGTGCTTCTAATATTCGTTGTTTGTGCTTACATTGTTCATTATTTGTGATTACATTATGTAAGAAGTCTCTAATGATCATGTATTAATAGCGAACTCTTTTGGTATAGACTCATTGAGACGTTATGTTCTTCTTGCTGTGGAAAAGTGGTACTTAGGTTGGTGGAGATTGCACCTTTGATTTCAACGTTCAAAGGGTAATGATGAGTATGGTGTTACTTATTCACTTTCCTTTCTTTCCTAATTCTCCAATATGAGTGTTATACCTTATTAGGATCTTATATGAAGGATGTAATGTCCTCTTTTATGTGCCAAGTTGGAATTGCATGATTTATTTTCTAACCTTCTTCTTGAAATTCTATAACTCCTATAGTAAATGCAAGTTGTGCATTTCTTTTCTCCAATGCTTTGTTAGTGGATTATAGCTTGCACTTCCAATGATGTTCTTCTTCCTACGTTGGTGCTAACGTAGCTTCAATATGGATGATATGGCACTTTTTGATTTATAATTTGATGGATCTCTTCCTTTCTAGCTATTAGGCACTTGAATGAGGTAATCTTCCCTTACAAATTTTTGTGGCTTCCCTTGCTTTGTATGCAGATTTTCTTGTAGCTTTTCCTTTCTTTGTATGTTGATTTCCAAGTTGTTATTCTACCTCATTTTATGATGGTTGTAATACCTCTAATTTGACTACAAATTTTCTTCAGTCGGAGCGTTTCTCATATGATTTTGAATGGTGTTTTGAACACTTGAAACCCAATGCTTGTCAACCCTATATTTGATCCTCTTCTACCTCTCTTATTTTCCCAAGAGTAGACATAGGACTTTTGCAGTAATAGTGTCTTCAATACACTTAATAATCTAACCTCTTTTTGGGGTATTATGGTGCTCCAATGTAGTATTGATAATAGATCTTATTTTTGCACCAAATCTTAGTATGCTTCTTGTCTCTTTTGATGTTATTTCTTTGATTTGACAGCTTCAATGTTGTGTAGATGGATTTTCTCCTCATTGTATAGCTTGAGGATTCTATGTAAGATAATCCAAAGCTTTTCTTTTTGGATTTTGGATATGGCCATTACTTGCTCTATTCTTTTGAGAGCAATGTATTGTTGCCTTCTTTTTTTTTTGACAACACTAGAATCTCACTTTCACTTGGATAGTTTAATAACAATGAACCCAAGCAAATAATCAATATAAGCAATATGCTAGAGATATTAATCTTTGCACTAACCTTCACTATAATATTTAGTGCACTTCTAATAATCTTTAAGAGATACCTAATATAGTGCAACTCAAATCACCTTATTACTCCTTAAGAAACTTTATAATATGCACTAATGCTAACTCTTAAATAATTCTCAAATGCTTCAGTAATATCTACAATATAATATAGTATTTTTAGTACTAAATAGATAATAGGAAGATGATATTGTTATTTCTATAAAAATATATCCAAAATGTATTCTATTTGTGCAAGTGATAACCTTAAAAGTAATTTCCTTCTGCACACCTTGAATACTATATAATGCAACCTCCTTTTTGCAAATTTTTAATTCTAATAATGGTGTTTTAATGGAACTGAATAATAACCCTAATCAAAGCTCAACTAATGAACCTATTTGAACCCAATTTTCTTACGTTTACTAATATGCAGATGAAGGATTGCTAGTTGATTTGATTCACCTTATTGTTGCCTTGAAACTAGATGGATTTGTGGATCTGTTTGATTGTCTTCTTCCTTCACTAAATTGTAGCTCTCTAATGCTCCTAACTTGTTGCTTGATTTTGTAAGGAATGATTTGATTCACCATTTATCTATTTGGAATGGTGGTTGCTCATAGCTATGAACCCTTATGGTTTCTTACCTTGAAAGTGTAGTAGATGGTTTCAAATTCTCCTTCAGGATGTGGCCTAGAACTCTAAAGTTTTGTGGCTAGTAATGTTGTCTTGATTGCTTCCCTCTAATAGATAATGTATCCTCTACAATATGTCTTCTTAGCTCTAAAAGGCAATCTCTAAATATCTTGGATTTTCTAAGATTCTTCTATATGTGTTCTTCTTTAGACTCCTTGTCCAATTCTAACTTCAAATAGGGCTTTTTTCTCAAGATTATGAAAGACTTGAGGTTTTTCGTTGATCTTATCTGCAATTTGACAAACTACTTGCCAAATCCTTCTCCTTTGGGCTTGTTATCGGATGGCAACAATTGTTCCAAATCCTTTGCTATCATGAGCTTCTCCTTGGTGATGAATTTCTCCAATGAGTTCTTCTAGGAACTCCTTTGCTGGCTTCAATGAACTCTACAATAAGGCTCTCCAAGCCTTTTCCTTGTTTCTCCTTGATACCTCTCCAAGGTCTTCAATCTTGTAGCTTATTTGGTATTTCTCAATGAGATATTTTTTTCAATATTCTACTATGGAAGTGTTGGCAATGGGATATCCTTATCGGATCTTTGAATTCTACTACTTCTAAAATCTAGTACTGGACCTTGCTCATCCTTCTTCAGTATTTCTTCTTCTAGAAGTTCTTCAATGAGACCTTCTATGAGTCTCTTCAAATTCTTCTGGAATAAATATTCAATTTGCTATTTCCAATGGGGTATTATCTTATACCTCTTCAATTTTTTATTCTCTACAACTTCACTAGTTATTATTGAAACTAGTGGTACGAATTATATGTTGAGTCTTGGTCTTCACAATATTGTGGAAAGACTCTAGCTAATTTGAAATTCAACGGAGATCACAAATCTCCTATATTTTATTTCTCATAAACTCTTCTCTGGATTCTGCTTCTAGAACAAGGCTTTTGTGGCCTTTTCTTCTGGCTTAAGGCTTCTATGGCATTTACTTCTAGCTTAAGGCTTATATGGTATTTTATTCTAGCTTAAGGCTTCTATGGTCTTTTCTTCTATCTCAAGGTTTGTATGACCTTTTCTTCTACAATGTGAAGGTCTGCAACATGATACCCTCAGGTTCCTAAAATCTCCTCAATATCCAACTAGGAGTCTTCAATATGCAAATCTTGCAATGGGACCTTTTTCTTCAGGTTTCTATAATATTCTAATTGTTGCTTCTAGTTTTGGATTGATTTTGAGGATGGTATTCTTCCTAGATTTCTGTAGGAAGCTTCATATCTTTCTCTGAATCTTCTTTTCCTACAACAAAGTATTAGTATGATGGACCTAATTCTATCAATGATGAATCTTCACTAGTTTATTTATCAATCTAGTAGAACGAATGTTGATTCCTAGTTTTCATAAGTTTTTCTACAACTCTGTGGAAAGACTCTAGCCAAATGCAATCTCAAAAATTCTAGAATTGAGATTTGCTTCTCTCCTCTCTTGTGAATCTCCCTATTCCTATTGACCTACCATAACTTTGATACCACTATTATATTTTGATAAAGTATGTTATGGGAGATAGCACTCACTAGATGTAGAAATATTATAAAGTTCAAAATGACTCAAAAAACATGCTATTAATGGAACTCGTAAAACTATGGAACTGATATAATAGATAACAATCCTACTCTACTAGTGCTTGCACTAAGCAATGCACTCTCACACCACTTGATCACTCACTATGAGGTCCTTCACATAGGAATATGGATTCCTTGAACAACACTCTACCTAGTTGTACAAGGGGACACCTTGCACATTTACAACTTACACATTGACACTTGTGCATTTATTACATTACTTGAAGTAACTAGCTAACTACCCCCTAAAGTGATATACTACTCTAGTTATGTACCAAAGGTGATACATTTACATGACCCAAATGATGTAATATACTCTAATAATTTTGAACATGTAATCTAATAGCTACACCTACTTTTTTGAAAGGATGCCTTGTCAACATGATCTAGGTGGTACTTCCATATTCCCAATCCCCCTTTCAAGCAAAATTTTCTACAAAAAATAGTTTCTACCTATGAGGAATGTGGGTATAATTTCCTCTAGATATGATGAGATTTAAATATTATATAATTATTTTAAGTATTTATTGTTAAATTTATTTGTTATTTTTTTATAAATTTCTTTTTTAAATTCCTTCCTTTGAAAGAATTATTTTACGTCTTTTTTAAGTTTACTTATTTTAGAAGTCACCTTGAACATCTATTTTAAGATTCCATCAATTATAATCCTCCTTATACATCTTGAAAATAATTAGTATGAAGAGTGAACAATATGTGTAGAGTAGAATCATATCTTTTTATATAATTTTATTTTATTTTTAATATAAGCCTTACCCAAGCACATTTTCCTTTAAACACTTATGGTTTTTGTGAGGATTAATATAACCCTACTTTATTCTATAGTATATCTTTAAATAGATCTATAATAAGGAATTTCTTATTATTTTCAAGATAATCCCTTAGACCCATTCCTTTATTTTTCTTTTCCATACAAATTTTCCATAATATTTGCTTAAAATTTTGATTGGTCCTTGTTGAGACAACTGAGTGGTATGTTGTTGGACTTTCATCCAAAATACTCAAGTTTGAATCATGGGAAAGGGTGGCTCTTAGTTGTACTTTGCATTACTTTAACAAAAAAATGATTGATATGTGAATTATGTGAATGACTACTTCTCGTAAAATAATTTAACATTTAGAATTAGAATCAATGTTCTAAATAAATAATGAATATTACAAGCAATTATGATCATCAGGATGAAATGTGTCTAGCTTAAAAGTCAAGCCATTTTTTAAAAATCATTATTAAAAGCAAAAAATAATAATATTGGAATGTAATTAGAAATGACAACTACTAAATATTTTATCCTCAAAATGTATTATAAAAAGTTTCTAAGAGATGTAAAATTTATCAAAGCTAAATTATTTTGTGTGCTACACTTGCATACAAATGGATAAATTGTACCAAATCTAATTATGATAGACAAGTATTCTCCATAGTGAGACATGAATTCTAGTACTATTGCAAAATAAGATACAAACACAATTCCTTATAAGTGACAGGGCATTAATAATTATAATTTTTATCATTTTAAAGGGTTCATTGATCTAGACATATTCATTGAGAAAATAATACACTTAATGGTTGACTATTGGAAGAAATCCTAATAATAGATAGGATATCTAACTTGTTCTTGGATGAGAAAGCTAAAAGGAGCTAGAAGATGCCTCAACTAAATTTATCCCACCACTCAAGTAAAGATGTTGAATGTCACGAAGAAGATGCACCCAACAAAGATAAATATGATGGTTTTTTAATTTCCTCATCATCAATGTAAATGTGTAATTTCCAACTTTGACTCTTACCATCCCTCTTAACATTGACTATATTGAGATACGGTTCTTTATTTTTGGAGGTTGCACTCAATCCATCTTAAAGGATGAGATTTTATAAAATGAGAACACTAAAAGAAGTGATTCATTTAGAATTTGGTAAAGCAAGAATTTGGAAAGGTAAGATATTCATAGAAACCAAAAAATTTGTGTAAGAGTAGTAATTATATTTAATATGTATAGAGATTTAAAAAAAAAAACACGTCCAAAAGGTGCAAAAAATTATGTATTAAAATGATAGATATTTTTTTATAAGACAATAGATAAATTTATATTATATATATATTTTTTAAATTCATAGTTGTAATCTTGTAATAAATTTTTTTAATATGAAATAATCATGTAAATCATTGAATTATTAACTTAAAACTATTCAAAAAAGTAACAATACTTGTTATAACTTATAAGTATATCTATATAGTAATATTATTCTCTATTTTTTTTGGATTTGGTTATTGTAAGAAACCCCTATGACCGACGTACAGGACTGAGCAGTCTCCTCCCAACCATGACCCCTCCTAAAGTTGAGATTTTATAAAATGAGAACACTAAAAGAAGTGATTCATTTAGAATTTGGTAAAGCAAGAATTTGGAAAGGTAAGATATTCATAGACACCAACAAATTTGTGTAAGAGTAGTAATTATATTTAATATGTATAGAGATTTAAAAAAAAAAACACTTCCAAAAGGTGAAAAAAATTATGTATTAAAATGATAGATATTTGTTTATAAGACAATAGATAAATTTATATTTATATATATTTTAAATTCATAGTTGTAATCTTGTAATACAATTTTTTTAATATGAATTAATCTTGTAAATCATTGAATTATTAACTTAAAACTATTCAAAAAAGTAACAATACTTGTTATAACTTGTAAGTATATCTATATAGTAATATTATTCTTTTTTTTTTGGATTTGGTTATTGTAAGAAACTCCTATGACCGCACAGGGCTGAGAAGTCTCCTCCCAACCATGACCCCTTCTAAAGTTGAGATTTTATAAGATGAGAACACTCATTTAGAATTTGGTAAAGCAAGAATTTGGAAAGGTAAGATGTTCACAGACAACAAATTTGTGGAAGAGTAGTAATTATATTTAATATGTATAGATAATTAAAAAAAAAAAAACCCTTCCAAAAGGTGAAAAAAATTATGTATTAAAATGATAGATATTTGTTTATAAGACAATAGATAAATTTATATATTTGTTTATATATATATATATATATAAATTCATAGTTGTAATCTTGTAATACAAAATTTTTAATATGAAATAATCTTGTAAAGCATTGAATTCTTAACTTAAAACTATTAAAAAAAAGTAACAATACTTGTTATAACTTGTAAGTATATACTATTGTATCTATATAGCAAGATTGTTTTTGTTTTTTTTGGATTTGGTTATTGTGAGAAACCCCTATGACCGACGTTCTCCTCCCAACCATGACCCCTCCTAAAGTTGAGAGCTATACTTATCAATAGAAAATTTAACATAAAACCACCACACACCCACCCCCTCACACACTCACCTACTTTGTGGTTTGAACCTTGGACCTCTCAAAGAAGAGCCAAAGCTCGAAACGTTGCGCTGCACCCTAGGTGCATAGCAAGATTGTTCTAATAATTATTAATTTTTTTATCATAATCACGATTTAAAAATAAATTTAACATAAAATATAACTCAACAAATATCTAAGTATCTTGCACGGAACTCAAATGTCTCTCAATACAAAAACAAATGTTGAATTTAATATTTCTTTCACTATTCATAATAATAATATATATAACAAATTTAGATTAATTTAATAAAAAATAACCAATTAAAATATTATAATAATATTGTCTTTCATAGGAACACCATGACAAAAGGCATTGGACTTTCCTAATAGAGACCCAAATTTAATTCATAGGAAGGGTGACCTCCATATGCCCCCAACTTTTCCTATTCAATATAATATTATAATAAAATAAATTACTTGACTTAAGCATATGAACTATAATATTAATCTTAACAACCATCCAACTTATCCATCAACCTAACACGACCCCCTCTTTGAATTAAATTTTTGAATCTTTCATCTAAAATATCAAACTTTTCACATCAACATTCTCACACATAAAAATAAAATAAAAATATTATAATAATAAAATTATATTAAATTATATAAATCTTTATTTAATCTTTTATGTGATTAGAACTTTAGGTTTTAAATTCAAACTACTATAAAACCCGATATATATATAGTAAACTTTGTATACCAATAAATAAATAAATATATATATATATATATATATATATATATATATATATATATATATATATATTTTTTTATACTCAACCTAATTTATCCACAAACCTACCAATCAACATATTACCAACTTGTTCAAGTGATGGAGGTTGCACCGATCTTTTGAGCAATTAGAAGAAGAGTAGAAATATATTATAAAGAATTGTATCGCTCCTTTGGATGGGCTTGAGCTTTGGCATTGTCCGTATTAGATGCACATGTCAGGCTGATGAGTCATGGGACGTGCCGCCTCCACATGGCGATATCCTGCCTCTCGCAGGAAAACGTGTCTGTGATTGCCTCTATATCTACCTTCCACACTCCCTCCAACATACATCTCATCTCATCTCCTCTTCACAGAGAATCAAATGACGGCATCATTATTTTTTGGCCCTTACCACCTTCGATCATGAATTTATTGTAATCATCGCTGTCGCTAGCTTTTCATCTGAAACACCCACAACCCCAACAGAACCCAAAAGGCTTTTCAGGTTAACGAAGATTTCAATCCTTGGGTCCGAGGAGAACCATATTGGAAATGGCTTTGCTCAACTTTATTCTTAATCTGGTCATACCTCCGGCTGGGTTGGTTGTATTGGCATTGGCATGGCCATCCTTAGCATTTCTTACTGCCTGTAATTGGATTCTTCACACTATTTTCGATGAGGAAATGGAGGGGAAAGTCGTCGTTATAACTGGAGCTTCGTCTGGCATTGGTGAGGTGAGGTTAATCCCTAACCCTTTTTGAAAACCCTCAAATTTCTATAGAATTGCCTAAATCCCTCTCTGTTTGTTATCCATTGCAGCAAATTGCCTATCAGTATGCCAAAAGAGGGGCCATTTTGGTACTAGTAGCTCGCAGGGAAGGAAGGCTGAGATTTATAAGGGATAAAGCGCGTTCTCTGGGAGCCAGGAATGTGTCGGTGATGGCAGCAGATGTCGTGAAGGAAGAGGACTGCAGAAGGTTCATTGACGAGACTATTAACCAATATGGCCACTGTAAGCTATCCATGAACGAATTTTCTATGTGTATCTTCAAATTTTAGAGGAAGTAAGGTTTTTTGCTATTTGGAATAATAAGGATGAAAGATGGGATATTATTATTGACGCAGTGGATCATCTGGTGAACAACGTTGCATTTGGCCAGAGTTTCTTATTTGAAGAGGCCGGTGATACCTCAGGTTTTGGTCAGATGATGGTGAGTAGCAGCCAGGATAAACATCCTATGTAGGAAGGATCCCATCATATTATTAAATGTCGTGTGGGTATAAACATCCTATGTAGGAAGGATCCCATCATATTATTAAATGTCGTGTGGGTACTTGGTGCTCTTGTTTTTTGCTTTTGCTTTTTAACATTGAGTCGTGGTATGTGGTATGTGTGGGGTAGTTGGTGCTTTAAGTCGTGAGTCGTGGTATGTGTGGGGTAGTTGGTGCTTTAAGTCGTGAGTCGTGGTATGTGTGGGGTAGTTGGTGCTTTAAGTCGTGAGTCGTGGTATGTGTGGGGTAGTTGGTGCTTTAAGTCGTGAGTCGTGGTATGTGGGGTAGTTGGTGCTTTAAGTCGTGAGTCGTGGTATGTGGGGTAGTTGGTGCTTTAAGTCGTGAGTCTTGGTATGTGTACTCTTGTTTTTTAACATTGAGTTGTGGTATGTGTTGGTGATTGGTCCTCTGGGTTTCAATCTATTCATGTGAGTATGTGTGGGTGATTGGTCCTCTGGGTTTCAATCTATTCAGGTGAGTTTGTTTGTACAAACTGTTTATTTCCAGTAACATATTTGCAGTAACATATTTTTATGTTGGAATTTCGTTTCACTTTAATACCTCTTCTACCTCTTCTTCGCTTCTTCTGCTGTGATATTTGCAGTAGCATATTTTTATTTTGGAATTTCGTTTCACTTTAATACCTCTTCTTCGCTTCTTCTGCTGTGATTTTTTCAGGATATTAACTTCTGGGGGAGCGTTTACCCCACGTTTTTTGCTCTTCCCCATTTACGGCGAAGGCATGGAAGGATTGTGGTTAACGCCTCTGTGGAAGGCTGGCTACCCATGCCACGAATGAGCCTTTACAACGTAAATCGAAACGAATTTCATCATAAGCCTTGCTTGAGTTATATATGTTTACAAGTGCTTGTGGATTTCTGAGAACAGTTTCTGTATGTTTCGCTTGACTTATTATTTAAGGTCGTTTTGACTGTTGCATAAACTGGTGAACAGGCGGCCAAAGCAGCGGTCATCAATTTCTATGAGACGCTGACGATCGAGGTTGGGGACGCTATCGGTATAACTATTGCAACGCCTGGTTGGATCGAAAAGGAGATGACCAAGGGCAAGTTTATGACAGAAGAAGGAGACGTTCACTTGAAGGAAGAACAGCGTGAGGTAAGTCCATTTATTATTTTGCACGGGGCTTCGGCTTTTTTTTTTTTTTTTTATATAGAAGTTCAGGCACCACACACCAGGCACACCACACACACACCACGCCCTACACACCTACGCACCAGGCATACTACACCACACACCAGGCACACCACGCCCCACACACCAGGCACACCACACCACACACCACGCCCTACACACCTACACACCAGGCATACCACATCACACACCACGCCCTACACACCAGGCACACCACACCTATACACCACGCACCACACACCAGGCACACAACACCTATACACCACGCACCACACACCAGGCACACCACACCACACACCACGCCACACACAACGCTACACAGTAGTTTCCACAGTAGTTTGAAAAGAAATTCTTATATGATTGGCTCATATGATTCATTATTATTATTTATTTGTGTGTAGCAGATACATGTAGGTCCGTTTCCTGTGGCATACACAGAGGAAAGTGCACGGAAGATTGTAGCGGGAGCGTGCAGAGGTCAGCGCTATGTGAGGTTTCCGATGTGGTACAATGTCTTCTTTTTGTACAGGGTTTTCGCCCCGGATGTTCTTGACTGGACATATCGCCTGCTTTTTTTGAGGCAGTTTGGGAAGCAGCAGCCACCGCTAAGCAAAGTGATAGATTCTGGCGGGGGAAAGAAGCTCCTTCTCTATCCTCAGTCTGTTACTCAGCAGCAGCACCAACAGCAGTCGCTCTCTCCTCGTCCTCAGTAGAGAGCCCCGGATCGATCGATCTCACATATGAATTTCACATTCGTTTACTCGTAATCCTTTTGTAAAATGCACTCGTTTGCTTTAGTACCGTGGATCAGAATCCATTTCGTTTTGCTTAATCTTTGGTGTAACCTTAGTGTAAAAATGATTAATTTGAGAAAGGACCAATAAAACAGAACATCAGTGAAGTTTTTTAATCATGCTGTCTGCTCAAAACGCGCCTTTCATTCGAGTTTCATTTTAAAAATTTCAAGCACATTGTGGAAATCCCGGGAGATGGTTTAATGTTTATCTCGAAACTTAAGAGAAAAATATAATTATTCGTGTATAAATACGAGAACTTTGATTGTCAAGAAAGTGCGAAGTCTTAGAAGCGAAAGAAAAGTGGGAGGGATGAAAAGTCAAATATAAGTTCAAATCACAAATCAAAGGGAGGGATGAAAAATCTTAGAAGCGAAAGTAAAGTGCCTTCTTTCCTATAGAGGGGACATTCTAATGGTGGTATCTCCTTATAAAGGAGACATTTTAATGGCGGTATGTTGTGGGTAGTATGTTGTTATTCATGTTATTTATTTTCAAATCAAGGGAGGGATCATAAATCAAAGGGAGGGAGGGAGGCAAGGCCTCTAGTTGTGTCTAAGTGTGGTCCTTAGTCATAGTTGTGCTATGAGGTTTACTTTGTTATGGTTATGAGGTGTACTTTGTAGTGGTGTATTTTGTTGTGTTCCAAGTAGTGGTGCATTTTGTTGTGTTCCAAGTAGTGTGACCCTTAATTGTTGTTGTGTTAGCTTCTTGTGGGAAGAATACAAGAAGTGTGGGAAGCTCTTCTTGTATTTCAAGAAGTGTGGTGTGATCTTAGGTGTGTGGTGTGTTAGCTTCTTGTGGGAAGAATACAAGAAGTGTGGGAAGCTCTTCTTGTATTTCAAGAAGTGTGGTGTGATCTTAGGTGTGTGGTGTGATCTTAGTTGTGGCACCTACTGTTTTTTATCTACTTAAAAACAAAAAAATCTTAAAATTGTATTACATATAATTAGATCTCAAAATTTATAATATATATATATGTATATATATTTTAAAATTGTATTACATATAATTAGATCTCAAAATTGTATAATATATATATATATATATATATATTAATTAGTTGTGGTACTTATTGGAGAAAAGCCTTTAGTAAATCACTTGAGAATGTTTGTGGTTGTTTGGGTTTTATTCACGTCGAAGATAAAAAGCTGGTAAAGTTGGACCCAAAGAGTCATGCATGCGATTTTTATTGATTAATCTAAAGAAATAAAAAACTGGTAAAGTTGGACCCAAAGAGTCATGCATGCAATTTTTATTGATTAATCTAAAGAAATAAAAAACTGGTAAAGTTGGACCCAAAGAGTCATGCATGCAATTTTTACTGATTAATCTAAAGAAATCAAGGCATATATATATATATATATATATATATATATATATATATATATATATATAATTTGAAATTTAGACAAGATTTGATTTTGATTAAGCAAGTGTATATCAAAGTAATAAGAAAAGACAAAGAGGAAAATCATAATTAAAAGTGTTAATAATTGAAAATGTTAATGTGTCACATTAAGTGGAGACAAGCATTTATACAAATATGAGTACAAAAAAAAAAAAAAACATTACAATCATATCCAAATTGTCTAATGTTAGATTATAATTTTGATCAGAGGTTCACACAAATCCAAGCACATCCAAGCACTAGTCCAAGAACAAAGGGAAAAGGAATAATATTATAATATGGTAAAAGATGCACTATTGAAGTGGATCCATCAAGTTTTAAAGCAACATTCTAAAGCATGTTATGGACCACATTAATGAAAGATGAATTGAAGAAAATTGAAAAGAATGATACTAAGGGAGTTGTGTGAACTTCCAAAGAATAAGAAGGTAATTAGAGTGAAGTGAATGTTCAAAACCAAGTATAATAATGAGGGATCGATTGAAAGACACAATGCAAAGTCAATGGAAAATGGGTATACATAACAAATTGAAATTAGGTTATGATGAGATACATGCATTAGTGCAATATAAATCATCTTTATCTTAGGATCCAAAAATATAGGACATCAACTTCATGTAAAGAGTGCATTATTGAATGGAAATATTGAAGAAGTATATATGGAACAACCACAAGGATTTGAATTAAAAGGTAAAGAAGGATGTGTACAATATGAAAAAAATATTATATGGGTTTAAAAGAGCACTAAGTGCATGGAATTCAAGAAATGATGTATATTTCTTGAAGTGTGGATGTGTGAGAAGTAATAGTGAGCCCACATTATACTAACAAAAATAAGGTAATTATATTTTGATTATTTGATTGTATGTTTATAATCTATTTTTTTACAAGAAGTTCATCAAGAATGAAGAGTGAGTTCAACCAACTCATGATGTTAGAATTTAAAATGAGTGATTGGGATTAATGCATTATTTTCTTCACATGGATGTACACCAAATACATTATGGTATCACCATTTACCATTCGAAATATGTACATGATATTTCGAAGATGCTTGATAGGGAAAGAAGTATAGATATTGTTACTTCACTTGCACATGGTGAAAGAATGTATGAGGGTAATAGAAGTGGAAGAATGGATGATAAGAGTAATACAAATTTGATTGGCATTCTTATGTACATGACAACAACAAGACCAACTATCACATATCTCTTTGGTTTCAACACTCATGAGAGTCTCATTAGAAAATCATATGAAGTAACTAAGATAGTTTTGAGACATGTGAAAGGAACTTCAAATTATTTTATCCATTATATTTCATCTAATAAGATTGAGTTATTAGTTAGATAAAATGATTCATATTAGGAAGCCTTAACTTATGTTAAGGATTGTACACAAGGAAAATATTTTTGAATGGGTAATGGATTGGTAACTTGAAGTTTAAAGAAATAGATAATAGATGAATTCTCAACAATAATTGTAGTGTTTAGCAACTACATTGACCAAGGCCCAAACATAGAAGAGAGCAAGACCAAGGCCCAAACTGAACACATGTGGAGCAAGACCATGGGTTAAACCAGCTACATGTGGTACATAGAAGGAAGCAATCCTAGGATCCAACCTAATTACACGTGGAGAAATGGAGGAAGTGAACCCATGACCTGACTCATCTACACATGGAACACTAATGAAAGTAGTTCCACAACCTAAACCAAATACAAGCAACACATAGGGGACTACACATGAAGTATTTAAGGACAAAGGCCATGTCAAAAGTAAAGTGTCTAAGGATGAAGAAAAACAAGGCTAAAGATACCAACCAGGGAAGAAAAATCAAAGACCATCAAGAGGGCCACGTTAAGAAGACCATGGAGGGCAAGGAGAGGGGAAACCCAAACAAGCACCTCAAAGGAGGGAAAACCCAGAACGTAGACCACATAATAGTTGACATCAAGGGAGGTAACATTGAGGAGAGGGGAGGGAAGTTACAATTCCATGTCAAGAGGTCCTCCTACATGAGGCCCAAATTTACCATGGCATTAGTAGCTTGGTTGCCTTCAAACATGTTGGATGAAATGGTGATCGAGTTGTTGTAGCACTATTTTAGATTCTTATAGGATGTGGTCAATAATCCAAGTTGAAGATTGAGATCCTTTTAGCATGTTAATTATATTCATGGAATCTCCCTCAATGATTTTATTAGTTGAAATCTTATCAAGAAGAGTGATGCCTTGGTAAATTGCCCTAGCTTCAGTGAAATGGCTCATTTGATTACCAAGATTTTTGATGTAGGTTAGAAAAATTTATCCCTTATCATCTCTAAAGATGCCACCAGCTCTTGCAGGACCAAGATTACCTTTAGCAGCACCATCAAAGCTTAGTTTGATGAAACCCAAAGGGAGAGGAATCCACCCGATATTTGATCTATCCACTTTATTGGTCAAGGGAGCGTGGGAGTGGGGGAGATCAAAGGAGGCCACCAACCTAAACTTTGCCTAAGATTCTTTCTCCTCTTGGAATGGGATTATCACAAAGTTTTCCTTTATTGCTTTGTTCATTCAAGTCCCAATAGAAAGATAATCTCTGGATTCATTTCTAAATGCTCTATTGTTTCTTTCTTTCTATATCCACCACAAATGGGGAAATCAAAAGCTCCATAAAGACTTCAATATTTTTATGAAAAAGGAGGACCATTGGATGCATAAATATTTAAGATAATTAGGTTGGGCCTAAGCATAACCAAAGGAATTGAGTAAAAGTGAAGAACCTTTTGGGAGAAGGGGTAGTCAAAGAAAATATATTGTGTGGATTCAGAGTCCATCTTGCACAAGTAGCACCTATTAGGGATTTACATTCCTTTGGAAAGAAGGTTATCAATGATAAGGATTTTGTTTTGGATAGCTAACTAGAAGAAGTCAATCTTTAGGGTGAGATGTTTAAGCCAAATATGCTTAGCCAAGAACCACTATCTCCTTATTCTTTTGTGAGGTAATAGGTAGATTTGACTAAAAAGTGGCCTCCCTAGTTAGGCTTCCACACAAGAGATTCATGACAATCATAATTAGGAATGAAGAATCTCCTTAGCATTCTAAGGATATATTTTTCTAGCCTTGTCCTCTTTGTCATTTAAGTTAAGCCTGGAAAAGGGTTTCCACACTTTTTCCTATTAACAATATCAATGAAATTGTAGACTTTGGGACCAAAGATGCGGTTAGTGATGGGTTTTAGGGGTTAAGGTTGGGATTCTCAATCAATGGAGATTCCAAAATCCAAGAGTCCTTTGAAAAGTCTATGTGGGTACTAGAACACAACTTCCACCTTATTCCTTTTTGAATGAGGCTCTTGGTCTTAAAGAGAGACTTCCAAAAAGAAAAACCTTTAGGAGGAGGAGGATATACTAATATATTATTGCCCTACCAGAGATAAGGGAGAGGAGACTTATTCCTTTTCAGATAAGAAATCTGATTTAACTTACCCTTTTAATGAATTTTCAGTGTCCATGGAGAGTGGTGAACTTTAGAAATTTAAAAACTATATTGGCGGGAACTCTATTGATAATCATAGTCATGGGGAGGACTCTCGGGATGGTTTGGAAGGAGGTTTGGAGGTCATGGGAATTGGTGTGGACCCTCCTATTTCCCTTGATCCTCCTTCTTTGTCTCAAAAGGTACCATCTATTTCCTACACAAAAATAATGCAAAATTGTTTTGAATATTTTGTTCGATGCTAATGGATCCTTTGTTCTCCTTCCTAGTCAGTGTAAGTTGAGTTTCCCTTGTATGCTTATGGCTTTAAACATCTCTCAAGATGTCTTATACATCATTGGTAAGTTTTTTGGCTCTAGAACCAAATATTGAATCCATCAAAAAGTGGGTCTTCTCCAAGTGGAGACCTCATGGACACATGGAACTAGTGGCTATTACCAAAGGGGTTTTCTTCATCAGTCTAAACTACGTTGAGGATTTGAGTCGCATTATCACTAATGGTCATTTTTTTGTTTTTTTTATAGCTTTTTTCTAAGAAAATTGGGGTCTGATTTTGATCCTAACTCCCAATGCATTACTACAGCACCAATCTGGATCAAGCTTCTCATTTTATCAATTCAGTTTTGGCATGAAGACATTCTTAGAGGAATCATATGGGTCATTAGAGAGCTCTTTAATTTTGATCTAGCTACCAAATCCAAATATCACATGGTGTATGCTAGAATATGCATTAATTCTAACCTAGAGTCTGACCTACCCACCTCCATCGAGCTTGTTTTTATATCTACAATTGGCATCGAGTATGAGAACAAACTAGTTTTTAATATGAAATGCAAGAAGCAAGACCATATTTTCTCTCAATGCCCATATTTGAAGCCAATTATAGAACCAAAAAATCAATTTCAATTCTCTCAACCCAAGAAGTCAACATCACCCCCCCTAAGGTAGATAAACAAACAAGACTAGATCAAATACTACCCTCGACTACTTTGGAAGCCCCTACTTCTAAAGGAAATAAGTAGATGCCAAAATTCAAGGAAGGAACCTTAGATCAAGTTAGTACCCCTCCTCTCCCCTTGAAATCCTCCATTCCTCTTTATGAAAACCCTTTTTCATGTTTGTCTTCTAAGAATTCATTTCCTTCCTCTCATGATATTTTCCAGGGATGACGTCCCTTAACCCTATTTCTTTAAAGGACCCTTCCCATCCTATTTCAAATCTATCCCATATTTGTTCCTTTCCAAATTCTCTCTTTCTCTTTGAATATTTCCTCAATTTACTTGATCGAGTTCCCTCTCTTCCTCTCCTTATCTCTCCCTCTATGGATCAAGTCCTCCAATATATTCCTACTTTTCCTCAACCCCCCTTAAAGGAGGTTTCTTTGACCTTCTTTGTGAGTTCTAGATCCTGACCCTCTCCTCATCCTTCCTCAAAGGAGTATTTTCTAGCCTCCTATTTTTCATTCCAAGTCTCAACCTTCTCCTTTCCAAGTTGATGTCTCCTTATAGAGCCCCCCTCGTATCATGACCAAAAACCAAAAGAAATGCTCGACCAACATTGACAATGAAAAACTAAAGATCAACCTTCCAAGTAGGACATCAAGAAAAGATAATTCAAGGAGGAAATAGCCAATGGAACCTAGTCCATCCTATGCCTATCAAAAAAATATAATATTCTCTTGGAAACCACTCTTGAAGAAGGACATCAAACTAAACACCTATCTACTTAGGGCAAGGGAAATAAATGTTTCTTCAAAAGTCATAAATAAATATCCTCTCATGTAATGTGAGAGGCATTAACGGTCATGCCAAAAAATTCTTGCTTGCTTAATTTTGGAAAGATTTAAAACCTCACATCATCCTCCTTCAAGAAACCAAAATTGAATCCTCCAATGTGGAAATATCTCCAAAGCAATCTAGAAAAAGGACGAGTTTCTAACAAACCATCCCCAAGGGGTTTTAGGGAATCTTCTCTGTCTGTGGGACCCCTCGATCATGGAAGGTAGACTTTTATCAGCTTCAAAAAGAAATGTTGCAGTAGAAGGGTAGACTTTTATTTTGATTCTAATATTTCCTTAGTTGCAAATAGAAATGTTGTAGTATTTTTATAGTAGCATATGTCGTTATTGAAAAAAAACAAATTATTTTGCATAAGTATTATATTTGCAAAGAAGTGGTCTCACAAGGCACACTTCTTGCATCTTGGACATTACTTGCCTACCTCCTAAACATGATCACAAAAACATGTTAATAGCTCCATGTAATAGTTTTTCAACATACATAGCACATTGTAGTTCCACACCTACAAGTCAACTTATTGTAGCCATTCATCTTGACTAGCTCTAACTTGCAAGAATTACACACTCTTATCATAGGTTTTATCATTACCTCTTCAACTAGCCTATGCATAGTAGTCTTAGATTCTTATCCATATTTTTACAATGGAAAGGTATGTGACTAGACTTATTGCACTAGATAAAAGAATAATTTAAACACATATTGTTTGAACATGCCAACACATGCATATTCTCATCCCTTTATGACATTTCCTTTTTATTATATTCTACATTTAAAAAAATATTTCTAGAGTTTTTGAGCCCCTTTCATGGGCCTTACATTATTCCTTGTCAATTGTATTGTCTTGCAAGACCATTTGACATACATGTGACAGTATGGGTTCAATGTTAGAAACATTAAGTTTCCAAAGTGAGTTAATTATGCACTAGTTGTTTGAATGTGTGTATTTTTCAATATCATTTTGATTTTTTATCCCCTTCATATAATTTTTTTATTTCATGTCTTCCCATAAATGCAATAATTAAAAAAATCTTGATATAGTTGTGACTTGTCCTTTATTTTTTATCCATTCAACCATGAATGACACACCCACATAGATGGATCTTTTCCAAAATTCTTTGGTTCTTGCCTAACATATATAATGCCAATTGTATGCATCATATTGATTCTTAAAAGTGATTGGGCTAGTCATTGAACCTCATATTTTGTATGTTGTTTAGATACATCATTGTCACTTAGTACATATTGGTAAATTCAATATTTTAAGATATTCATAAGTTTATTTTCTCTTTATTTATAATTAATCTTTAGCTTCTCTCATAATTTGTTCTTTCTTATTTCTTCCTTGTCACCAGATATCTCAAATGAAGCCATAAATATCAATGCAAGTTGTCTTGTATAGTCTTAAAATAACTCACTCCCAAAAAACATTGCAAAAGTTTTTTTTGGGTTCAACATAGTGTTTTGTGATATGCTTATTTTTTCATAAGCATTGTATGTTTCTTATCATGTTGCATCACTAAGAACTTGGCATGATTGTCCCAAAAGAATCAAACTTGGGGCTGCTTTAGGATCATTTGGATTTTTATCAATATGGACTTGTATTACCTTCATATAATAGGCTTTCTTGATTTCCAACTTCATAGTAGTAGGTTTGACTCCCAAGACGTCATAGTACTCCAAGTCATTTGCCATATTTATTCTTAAAAATTAGTTAATATGCTTAAAATATTTTAAATATTAGCTTAATTTTCTTAATCAAAAGGTATTTCAAATAAGGTAATTTTAGGATGCTTTTCACAAATTTTGTATATATTCTCAAAATGATTTTGATTACACTGACATAGTTTAAAAACTAGATTTTTATGGCACCAAACTTGTAAAATATGAATGTTGTACTTTTTAGTAATTATTGTTTGAAAAGTAAAGGAAATATGTCAATTGAAATTTGATTGTACTTTACCATTTCAAATGCATACTCTCTTATGAGGTTCCCTCCAATTCAACGTCACTAAAAATTTTGAATCAAAAATATTTTGTAACATTTTTCACCCAATGTTACTAAACTATACACTATTATTGTCCTCCTTAGACATGTGCCATGAATGTTCCATTTTTCTTACAATATGATTTTTTTTCTTTCTACTAGCATCCATTTATGGTTTATTTTTCCTATACTTGCTTCTCCCAAATGTTGCTTTTGAAATCTTAAATTATACAAATTTCTCTAGCAAACTTTCCTCCTTCCTAGTTATATCAATGGACACTCCTTCCTACAATTTTCTCTTATGTGGATTGTAACTTTCCTTCATGGGTTCCTCCCAAGGCTCTTCCTTATGGTTTCTTCCCATAGTGCTTTCAACATGGTTTTGTAGTAGTTGTGGCTCTGTCACCTAAACTTGTTGAACGTGGCTTTCTCAACCTTGGTTCCTTTCACTATTGGTCCAGATACAATCATCTTATTTATTTTTATAAGTTTCTCTCTTCAATATTATTTTCTTAAATTTCTCTTTGTTGTTAACAAAATAACGTCTCCAATTCTTTGTCTATCCTTCTACAATTTCTAGTGTTCTACTCAACTAGATATCTTCTCATACTCATACTATTATTTGATGTCCTTCTCTAGACTTGGGTGCACTATTCAACCCTAAACTTGAACTTGGGTGTTACTTTCAATGTTTCTCTTTGAACAATAATATAACTTGAAAGTCTTATGCTCATAACTATAGCTTCTTCCAAGGTCATTTATCACCTGCTAAGGTTCTTGCTTATCATGGTGCTTTCTCTGTGGCACTCCCACATCTCCTCACAAAGAACTACCAATGTGGCTCTGATACCACTATTAGCAAATAAGAAATATTTAACACAATACTTGATTCAAGAACAATAACATTCATAATAACCAATAATCAATCCATAGAAAATAACAATACCACACTAAAAATAATATAACATAAATATTCTTAAGCAATGCAAACACAATATTTTGCAAATATTATTAATCACACATTATAATGTCTTGACTAAATATATACAACTTAGAACATAAGACTCTTCATATTCACAAGACACTTGAACTTTCTACTTTCACTAACTCTCCATATCCTCAAACTTATGACAGATATGACTCTTTATATTTTTCATAAGAGAAATATATTTATTGACTCCCTAATTGATACAAACACTTCATGATTATTAAATGACAAATAATTTTTTTTATGTAAAAGTAGGGGTTTTGAAAGGATCCCAAAACCTTAGTATATGGTACAGAGAAGGATCAGTAGCAGCATCTAAATCCTACTCGAAATAGAGCACACCCAAGGAAGGTAAACAACCACTAACAACAGTATCTTGAGCCCAAAAACAAAAGAGGAGATAACCAACCACAAAGAAACATGTAACCCAATGGAGAAGATCCAGATCTCCCACCCACTAAAGGGTTGGTGAAAAAATTGTTGTTTAACAAACTCTTTGATATCATTAATAAACATGACTACCACCTAAATCTATCCCAATAATTCCTTATGCTTCTTGTAAAGCAAACCCAATAGTGGTTGGGCACCAGGGGAGGCTAGGACAGACAGGGGAGAAGTATATTTCCCAAAATCAGATTCCTGAAGGCCTTTAAAAATATTTCACACTAGGAGGTACTCCTTTGATTATGATGAGACTATCAACACATGTTGTTTAGTAACTTTTTCAGCCTTCTTAGACAAACAAGATGATCATTGTGCATTTTCTTCCTTGATTTTGCATTGGGATAGCTTAGATTTTTTTTATGATGATGATTTTCCCATCAAAGCGGGAGGGGAGGGAGAAAAATCACCATAATTAGACTCTTAAGTTGTCCTAGAGGATTCAAATATTGTAAATAGGGGCTCAAGCATAGGGGGAATTCTCAAATCGATATTACTTAATGCATCTTCTACTGCAATTCCTCTAGACTTTACCACATGCTCAAAAATTAACAAAATTAGACCCTAATGAATTGGATAAAGCTATTTTACTCCTCTTACATCCCTTAAAAAAAATTTAGAGAGTGAAATATAAATGACAACACATTCATCAGATGCTTCCTCCTGAGCTGGTTCGAGAACATCATATGGTAGATTCGAATTACCTCCTTGCTTGAATCCAACATAAAATAGTCCATTATTACCATTAAGATTCAATTCCAAGGAGCCATCATGGCTTTAGGATCATAGCCATTTTGCACCTTCGATAGATATTTCCAAGCATCAACAAAAATCCCATACTCCCACTTCAGACAGTGCTTTAGGAATTTATGATAGTTATCATCGATAAGTAACCTTATCACCTCACCCAAAAGATCCATTGAGATAATGAAATCGATTCCTCCCACCTGAACCCATCCCTTCCTCCAAGAGTGGGCTAAAGTTCTTGACAGGGCCCTATGATGGCCATGAAATGACTGAATGAAATATAGGAAGCCACCCTTACACAAGATCTTCAATTCTTCATTGGCCTCCAAAACACTTGGCTCAACAGGGATTAAATGACAAATATTTACAAAGCATTTACAATATACTTCCAAGGTACTAAATAATGTAATAATATCCAACAATCATACTCAATCTAACATAGGTTCGATGTGTAGACCAACTGGTTTGACCAAACCCCATAAGGAGGGCATAGGTCCAAGGTTCAAATCTTGGGCCTCGATGGACTAAACACTTGTCCCTTTCCTAGTGCTTTTAGCGACGTAAAAGGTTTAAAATTATTGTGGCCTGGTGGTTATAGGTGTGAACTGTGCAAAGATTTATGTGGTGAATTTTTGGGTGAACAATGTAGAATATTGTGGCAGCCATAAAAATCCAAATAGCCTACCTGGATTCATGGTGGCTACTGATTCCACCATGTAAATTAAAAAAAAAATTATTCAATATAACATGATATAATAAATCATGGAACATTGCACTAACATCCCCTAGTCCTTCATTATTTAATGGTCTATATTATTGAAATTGTGATCTAGTTCATGGCTAAGGATGACATTGTATGATATAACTGGATAGGCCTACAAGAATTTCGTTGTAGAATGTATTAACAAATTGTAATGTTTTATTATGTAAACCCTATGGGTCACGATTAACCTTGCTAAAATTAAACCATGTTTATAACTTATAATTAACCTAAATCCCTCTTGTTATATCAACTTAGGTTAAAGTTTATTATGTAATTAAGGGCTTTAGTATTGGTATAAATACCTCCATTCTATTTATTAATCAATTATTGGAGTGTTGTGCAATAATATATATATATATATATATATATATATATATATATATATATATATATATATATATATATATATATGTACACACACACACACACACACACACACACACACACACACAAATATATATATATATATATATATATATATATATATATATAGTGATCATTTATGATGCCTATAGATTCCCACCATATATTTCTCTTTTTCATCCTTCTTTTCACTTTTTATATAATATTTGAGTGGATGGTTTTCTTATGTTCATTTCTAAAAAATATTGTAAATTCCACTATGGAATCAAAGTGGGTATGGATTGGCATTGCTTATTCATCCAAAAATTTCATACAAAACCTCTAGTCATTCTTTCAATTCTTAGGATGAATTACTCTTCCTAGATTTATAAGATTTTCTAGCATAAGGAGCAAAGATGATATTTTTTTCCATGATTTCTTATAATGCTTTAAGTTTTTATGTCTTTCTGATATTTGTTTTGTTGCTTTCGATTTAGTTTTTAGTTCATCTCCTGGATTATCAAATAAAATAAAGAGATAGATTTTTTAGATTTGAATTCAATTTTCCTACCCTCATGCACACTCTATTTGTTGCATGTGCTCATCTAGTGGCTACATGTGTCTCTTCTAAAGTTATTGGCATTTGTCTTCATATAGTTTGAATGTATTTATATCACCATCTAAAGGAAATGACTAAATTAAAATATTTTATTTAGAATTGCAAACAAAGTTTCTAACTATGCAACATATAGAACATGGAATTATTCATGAGAGTTCTCTCAAACCACATATTTACAATGGGCCCTTTATCCAATAGTAGGAACAATTCCATAATGATGAGAAAATGATATTTAAACACTTAGAATATAATTAACACATCTAATTTTATTACTACTAAAAAAAGCATGAAAAACGTTTCATCTAATGGTATGTCTACTAAATTTAATGGATATTCTAAACTGCTAAACTACTCTTTTACTAAAGTGTAGTCTAATAAACGTGTGATAATTTAAAAGGATCATGTAATTTAATTGAGTTGTTTATATCTTCAAAGGATATAGTTAAAAATATGATACTTAAATTTAACTATAAAAAAAATATTACATAACAAAAATAATTTTGGGGTTTTCTTATAATTTGTAGAATCCCAAAAATCAATGTTCTAACTTAGATAACTAGGTAGTACAATTATAGAGGGTAAAAAAAAATATCTAGCTAGATTCTAGTGTGCCACATTGATCTAATAGTTACTTCTAGACTACTTACACTATAATTATTAGGAAAAGACATGCAAATAGATTTGATTACATCTATTTTTTCCTCCTACCAAGATGCTAGTCATGTAGGAAAAAGTTAGAATCATTTTGCTACTCTCCATGATACTAGTGCATTTGGGACCATATAGTTGGATGGCCAAGATATGGATTTAGCCATTTTAGCACTAGCTATGTTTCCATAGTTATACCAACACATATTCTCATAGTTCAATGAAGGTCACACAAAAACTAAGTTATAGACACCATGCTCACTTTCCATAGCAATCCCATATACCTATAGTATGAAAATAAATATAGGATCACTCAAGGGATCCAATGTGCATCACCCTTTTAGATAAATCTAGATAAAGCATTCATTTTTTTATAAAAATGATTAAATTATATTATCAATGACTAGAATATTTTGTATTTTGATCAAAAATAGGAGTCTAGATGACATTAATTACAATAAAATATCAGTTTTATGGATTAAAAAATACTAGATAGATGATTCAACTGGGAGAATCATTAATTTGGCCATCTAAATTGGACCTCTTGCAGTGTTAGTATCCATGAGACCAATTTTACTATACATAACTTTAGGCATAACAAGTACAATTGCTCTTGATTCTACTATGCAATCATGTACCTAATAATCTTCAAATATTAAAAGTGACATAGAATGGAGGTGATTTCATTGTCTTGGTATTAAGTAGGTTCAAAATATCTATAACATTAACATGTATATCTAAGGGATCCTTGACTATCAAGTTTTATCATTTAATCAGATTGGATTTTGTTGGAGGTTCCTTCTATTATGTATATTTCAATTTAGTATATGATCATTGTTTCTCCTTTAGGCTTCCTATAATAAATCATGTTATAAAGGTAACAAAAATATTTATAACATGTCCACTTTTGTAGCTATTATATTCAATTACTTTGTTATATGAAACCTAGGTTCAATTGTATTCCCCTCGCTAGGTGATGTAAACTTTTTGAATTGTCTCATAGTGATCTGTCTATCTTATTTGGTAAGATATTAAAGATTTAAGGTGTATCTTCTCATAATTTCTCTTGATCAATCTACATTTTAATTTATTCTAACCTTTTTTCAACCATTAAAATTTCTTTTTCCCTTTGTTGATGGCATTTGTAGATTCTATGTGTTGATCAATATGGGCTTAGTTATTTGCCTTTAAGTTGTAGTGATAGTCCCCCTCTCCTCAACCCCATGGGGCCAATCACTAATTTATGTTGTTTATATAGAGTTGCTAGAGAGGCATATTTTGATGATTTTATTCCATAACCCTCTCTATCTTATGAGATAAAATCCATTATTATTTATTAATTACTCAATCCTTAAAAGGAAATGCTTCATCTTCTTATATTGACAAGAATTTAGCTACTATTAATTATTGCTACTCATCATTATATTGTACTAAGGTGGTTAACCATTGGTTTATTTGCTATTATTTGGTTGATTGTATGAGGCTAATTCACTATAGGTTCAATCATGATTGTAGAGTGTTACCTAGCATTATTTATTGTATTTAAAATTTTGAGCCATGTGTGTAGGTATGGTACATTACACTAGATTATTATGTTCATTGCAATAAAAATACCAAGGTATGTTAGAATTAGTGTTATCATTTATTACTATATTCACCATGTTATTTTATGCCTAATTTGTAGCTTTTTGTAATGTATTCCTACTTATTTGCATATTTTGGGACCTAATCCTTAGACACATAAGGAGTCATTTGTTACCATCTTCCATCATTATTTTATCACTTATTGATTATTAAATTATCAGATATATCCCTCATAAGTGAGAACATGTCATATATGTGTTGCTCAACTTTATCCACCCTCTGTGATTCCTATGCCTATTAATTTGGGTATGTGGGAGGAGTAATACCAATTCTTATTGGGGATTAGGAAAGGTTAATTCCTATTGGGGAGTAGTAATGGTATTTGGCACTAACAAACTTGAAAATGTTATCCTATATTGGGTTTAAGAAGTTGATTACTATTACATAGGTGTATTTGTTGATTACATATTGGGTAGTGACATGATCTTAGGGGATTGAATTAAGGCTAGAAATAGTTATTAGTAGTTTTAAATATTTCGAATGTAGTATTCAAAATTAGGATAACATGTTATGGAAGATAAAATTAAAATTATTGGGTAGGCATTTGGATTACATTTGCTAGATAAGCAATTGGTTGCACATGTGATAATATGACATGGAAGATTTATTGAATATTCATGTTAATATGACATGATTTGTTTTTCTAACCATCATTTCCATATTAGATTGTAAAACTCCAATGTAGTAAACCATTGCGTATTTGTTGTATGGATGAATATTGATAGGGATTCTATATAAAGTATGCATAAATATGATATTGAAATCATGAACGTGCTCATTTGATTGTTTGATTATAGTATATAATTAAAATTTCATTGAAACGTATTCAAATTAGTTATAAATTCTTCTAAAAAGGTTTTACTATAGTGGCACAATTGATAAATTATCCATCTTGTAGGCTTCTATACCATAACATAGCCCCATATATTCATAAGAATATGAGCATTTATGTCATCACATATTCTTCCTTAATGTGCCAAATAAATTTTATGTTGATATCTCATTGAGATATTCTAATATCATCCTTCTCTCATTTACATTAAGTGTTATTAAGGCCTTTAATATTGCTTGAGGAATGGAAAAATAAATAAGTATAATTAATTGACCATGATGACTCCAATCAAGGAAGTCGTTTTGAAGTAGCATTTCCACTTGTATTTGAAATGTAGGTTGCCATTGTACAATTTACATTTTTTGAATAGGTTGATCTATTGGAATAAATGGAGCTTGTTGAGAAATATAAGGATTTTGGGAGTTTTATGGATTTTATATCACTTGCATGTTTTTATGGCTTGTCCTTATGAAAATTTTATTATGCTAGAAATTATTGGGAAACTTGTTATTATTGTTGCATAACCTATATTACTTGTTGCAATGGTGTGCCCTTGTGGCATACCTAGAAACACTCGTTTAGGGTTGGATTTTTGAGGTTGTTGAACATTTGGCTATGCAAGTTGAGTTCCTAGAATAATTTATTATGTTAAAGATTGAATTGGTTATTATATTGTGTGAATTACTTGGTTTCATTAGGTTGGGCCATATTTTTATAATATCATAGGATGAAAAAAATATTTTTTTCTTTGTATGAATCCTAGGTCTTAGGAATTCAATATACATATCTTTCCAGATAGGGGTTTTTCCCTTATTTAATACAAAATTACCTCATCAAATAAAAACTTTTCTAAGGCATACAATATTTGGAACCCATTTCATAGATATTTTGAATGCCTTTCATCAATATAATTCCTATGGATTTGAGTACCTACTTTCTAGTCATGCTAGAAATCACATTTAAAGTTGATATAATTAACCCAAAATTAAGAAAAGTTTTTTTTTCTCTATTAATGAAACACTATATTGGACTTAAGGGCAATGACTAGCATCTCTATATGGATGAATTGCTAAAAATTAAACAAAAAAATCATCATTTTCTCAACTTAGTTATTTTTTTAAATTGGTTTGTTAGTGAATCATTCCACAAATTGGTGAATCATTGAAAATTTGGTGAATGAATAATTTGTGAACTTGATAGACTTTTGAGTCAAATTTTTACTTTGTTGGTGATTTTTTAAGTTTTTCAATAAAATATTTATTTGAAGACTTAGTTAAGTCTTTATTTTATTAGGTGGATGAAAGAATGATTTGCTAGTTCTTGTAAAACTAAGCAATTTTGATATATTGTTATGAAATGATGTAAATTCATCAAAAACTATGGAATTGATATATTTAAGCAAACTTTTGATGGGTTCTTCAAAAATGGAGTTCCCATGCACCAATATTTGATGAGTTTTAGTATATATGAAGGATAATACAATGAAAACCTCACATACTAATACAAAAATATTGGTCTACTTTGATCTAAAGTTCTTCTATCATTCTAATGGATAAACCATACCTACATCTAGATAATATTTTTTGGATATTTTAAGATCTAAATTCTTATTTAAAACCTTTTGTGGATCTATTGTGGTAATGCATGCATCTCTTTAGATATGAAATTACAAGCCCTAAAATGTAGGTTCTTATGAATGGAAATGGTTGTACCAAGTTAATTTCTAGAGGAAATCAACTCAATAGATCTCATTGGGCATGCCAAAAACTATTAGACTATGAGAATATTTGTTCTTATTATTGCACCCACATAACATAGTCCTCATTCGAGAGTTTTACTCATATCACCTTCTAGAGAAGTTTGTATCCTTGCTAATCTAAAAATCTAATTGAAGTATTTTGAACAAAAAGGCAAGACAACTAAAGTGAAATACATGAAAATAAAATACATTTAGGTGACTATAGCCATATTAGCATGGTCCAATTAAAACACTTAGAAAACAAGTAGTTTTAGTGCATCAAACCTCAAATAGATTTGCAATGTGATGTAAAAAAGAGACTAACAAGATATAAATAAAAAAATCCATAGATATCATTCTTCCATATGGAGATGCTACATGAAAGTTGGCATGTTGGGGGTTTCCCACATGATTAGTTGCAACCTTTCTAAAATTGATGATGGGTTTGGTAGGACCACATGGAGAAATCGATGGTCTATTGGAACACTTTGTAGTGAAATGGTTGTCCACATCACTAGTCACCCCCTGTGTTGGAGAATACTTCCTAACAACATGCGGTTTGGTAGGACCATATGGAGTAGTAAATTTTTGGCTACCACAATTTATGGTGAGGTGGCTAGCCACATCAGCAGTTGCAACCAATGCTAGAGCCTTTCTTATTTTTTAACATCCACATGTTTTTGATAATTCATGTTACTTCCAATCATCATGATTTTTCTTGGAAATGGCCATTTTTTGGCTAGGGTTCAAGGGTTCTTAATACGAAGTGGTAGGGTGATAAATATACTTCCTATGCTTAGGAGGTTAACCACCATTTTATCAATCATTTTTAGAAAGAGTGTGGAGATGGAAAGCTCAAGATATCAGGATGGAATGGTGGGATCCATCATTGACATAATTAGAAATGTGTGTTTGAAAATGTGATCTCCCTCTATGGTAATCCTCGTAATATATGGCATCATGTAATCTAGCATGATTTTCAAATTTTCATTGAAAATACCTACTAGGGCCCGAATGGTTACTTTTGCTTTTTAAAATTTTTAAGGAATTTTTGTTGCAACATTTCTAGTCACGGGTTTAGAGGATTTGAAGCCAAGTAATTTTGTGTTTGGGAGTTGAATATGGACCATAATTTTTTGTAGAAAGATCAAAAAATTCCTCTAGAGTTGAATTCCTTGGAGGTGGATGATGAGATCAAAAAGATCCTATGCAAAGGAATCTTACTTGATTGCATCCAATCCTTCCACAGTCACCATAGAGGGCTTTATAGAAAAATGGCCCACTCATGGAGGAAATATTGGGTTTAGGTTGGTGTATTGGATTTTGAAGAATCTGTTGCCCTAGTTGGGGAGGTGACAGGTCTTCTGGTGGATAGTGCTTACCACAATAGGAAGAAGCACTCCCTAATTAGGGAATTGAGCTTCTTTATTGATGAAGATGAGTACTTACCAAAATTACAGAATAGATATAATGCAAAGGCCCTCAAATATCCTTAGGACCATGTAATATCAGTGACTATGGATGATTTCATGTTGGATTCCAATAGGGAGGTGTTGTATAGCTTCCATGTAATTTTTTTGAACTAGTTGAGGCATAAATGACTTATGAATATTTTGTCTTTCCTGTTTCATTCCTTGGTTAAGACAATGATAGATATGAGGGCAGGAAAAGGGTAATACTCTATTCAAAATATCCTACCCTTGCTAATTTATGAGTATGTTGCTAAGGCCAAAGGATAGCAGTGGACGAGGCCTTGTCACATTGAAAATCAAAAAATTCCTCCAATATTTTATTTGACCTTGGTCTCATATAATTATTCATATAGTGAATCCTTGTAGTATGATTTAGAAGACTTTAAGGGCCCCATTATCTCTACCAAATATAATAGCAATATATTGGATGGTGTGTCATTTTTTCCTAGAGGAATCAGAGGTGGGTAAGCTAGATGCTTCAAGAAGATAAGCACCAAGCCCTAATAAGGTCTCTTCATGTGGCTATCTCATTTATTGAGGAGATCCAATGCATGACTATTTTATAGTGTGGGTTTGATCTATGTTGGATGTTATTCTTGTTGTTTTATTCCCCTACAGGATTCAATGTTCCATTTCGATGGTGGTCTTGTTTGGTTTACTGATTTCTAATGGTAGTTTGTTGTTTTAGTTGGGTTGGATATTTTAGTTAGAGTCTCTTGGGCTAGGCCTTGAGCTCTTTCAGTTTCTTTTTGTAAAAATGTTTGGGGATCCTTTAAAAACCTCTTCTTTTATCAATATATATATATATATATATATATATCTTCAAATGGCATACTCCTTAATTTATCCATTAATTGTATTAGAAAATATAACTTGAATTTTGATTCAAGGAGAAAACAGTCTTCAACAATAGCCAAAAGGACCTTTACAAATGAGCTTTGAGCTTATATTTAAAATAAAATGAAAATAACTCTAATCATAATTATAATTAATAAATGCTAATTCTAGTTAAACTTGTTTTAGTAGAATCTTATGACAAAGATGGAAAATAGTTGATGCAACAACCATATTTGGTACTATAGCTCTTTCAAATGCATTTTTGTAGCTATTTGTATTCTCCAAATCCACTTGGAGAGAGGCATGTCAATTTATAGACTATTATTTTAATTTCTATGCCTTGATATTTATGTTAAACATGCCTTAGTCAATATATCATCACTTTAATTGTCTTTTTGTTATGTTGTCCTTCAATTAAATATTCATAATTTTGGATAATTGATGAATAATTAATTCATTTTTGTTGGTGAATGGCAATATCCTATGAATGGTGATCCATTTTACAAGTTTGTTTGGCAAATCACCATATTCTAAATATAGATAGATTTCCTCTAATTACTTAATAATCTAGTCCAAATTCTTTAAAATAAGGTAATTCAAGTGAAATTTAGGAACCCTTTTATAATTTTCAACTCCCCTTGGTTGTTCTATAACCTAAATTACCCTAATTCTATATTTGATCTTTTTCTATATGATTTATATATCATCTAGAGTGTAATGGCAGTAGTTGAACTAGTATAGTAATATTAAAGAAGTTTTACTTGAACCTATGATTATATCCCACTAATACTATAAAATTCTAAGTTCTAAGATACGAAAAATGGTTGGCTAGTCCAAAATTATCTTAATATTTGAAAGTTCCACTAAAATTACCTTCCTAGATATAATATGACCCAAATACAAAATTTCCTTCTGGAAAAAGAAACACTTAGAAGCTTTAGCATAATATATTTTTTCTAATACAATGCAATACTTGTCATAATTTCCCTTCATATTTTTATTCACCCTTTAAATATAACAATATGCCATCAAAAAATACAACCATAAAATTATGCAAAAAAAAATGAAAACATAATTGATCAAACTCATAGAAACTACTATGAATTAGCTAACAAGAATTAAACTACCATGAACTCATAGTGTCCATATCAAATTCTAAATATTATCTTATGACTATTAGCATGTTTTTTATCAAGTCACTACTATTCTCATAATTTTATCATTCTTCCAAGATCAAACAATATGTACATAAATCAATCCATAATTATGAACATAAAACTCACTAAATATATTATTAAAATATATCTACTTTTCACTTTTTATATATAGTTATTAAAAAATGGCTCTCACTAGGCTCTGAATATTTCTTTCACAACAATGTTTCTCTCCTCTAGACATAAACAACAAAAACTCTTACCTCTTCACTAAAACTCACTTTCACTAGACCTCCAATAATATGTCTTAGACTTCTCTTAATTATAGCTTTAATACCACTATTAGAAAATCACTACTATTATCATAGGTATATCACTCTTAAAATATCAAACAATATGCACATAAATCAATCCATAAAAATGACCATAAAACTCATTAAATACATTATTGAAAATATATCTACTTTAAGCAATCCATATATGCAATACTTATTCTTTGATTCTCTATTACAATGCTTTATCTTCAATATATACATACATGAGACTTCATATTTTCAAGACTCTTGACCTTTATACTTACATAAACTCTTCATATTATCATACTCATGGGAGATCTAACTCTTCACATTTCTTAATACATAATAATAAATCTCATATATTTACATAAATACAAAGACTCATGATTGCACATAACTCATAACTCCTCACTTCTAAACATGACACTTCACTCACATAACTCACACTTACTAACATGACACCTCACCTATATAAATCCACACTTATTTGTATGACACATAACTCACTTTTAATAACATGACACCTACTATAGACTCAAATATTAAACACATCATAGACTATGGTTCTTGCATTAATATTGTAAGGTATCAAATAATGCAATCCTCCAACAATATTTAATATGTAACTAATGATATTTTAAAATTTAAAATCAGTCTTTTAAAAATTATAGCTCCTCATATTTGATCAAATATATCATTAACATGAGGTAAAGGATATTCATTCTTAAATTATAGATTTATTTAGTTGTTTATAATCAATTCAAAACCCTATACATCCATCCTTATTTCTCAAAAATATCATTGGTACTTCCCAATTTAACACATTATAGGTTGGATTAAACCTTTACCTAATAATTATTAAAATTATATATGCATCTCACATAATACAATAGTAATCATTCTATAAGGAATTTTTGTAATAGTCTCAATTCAACATACTAACTCAATAAAGAAATTCAATTATCTTTCTCGTGGTTTCTCCATTGATTATTTTGGAAATATATTTTCATTTTTTCTAATACTAGGATGTGCATATATGGTTGTCATTTTCTCAATTTAATCATAATTAACTATAATAACATGTAGTTGACCTCTCTTTCTAAAACATCTCTTATGTTGCATTGTTGAGACTATGCAAAGTAACATATGATAAATGACACCATTAATCCACACTCCCTCTCCTTTGTTAGAATATATTCTATAATTTTATCATAATAATGACTCTTTCTCAATGAATAGCTAACCCATTAATTCCTACAGTAATGTAATATGATTAATGGAATTACCAAGATATCTAGGCATGTGGCCCATTCCCTAAAATTCATCACATTTTTGATAGATTTAGGTGTGCCTAATTTTTTCTCTTCAAAACCCTAATTTCCTATTATTTTAGAGTTAAAATATGTAGAAACCCCACTAAAATAGAGACATGATGTAACCAAACCTTAACTAATGAATTTGTTATTATAGCTTGATTTTTAATTTGATGATCATCCATAGTTGCATAAAATTCATGTTAGTTATAAGCATTACATCATGTGGGTGCTAACAATTGATGAATTATTTTTTTCCTACTCCCTGAATAGATTGAGGATTTTCCATAGAAAAAGGAGGCCCTTCATAGAAAAAAATTCATTGAGACCACACACTTAGTGCACTCTATATAGGTCTACTATACTTTTATTATGGAGACCTAGATTAATTATAGGTTCCCATTGGGGAGGTGGAGGAGGTCTAAACAGAAATGTGTGGTCTACATATCATCCTTTAAACTATACTAAAGTTATATGCTCTTTGAACTTGGATGACCTTTGCTACTATAGATAAAAATATTCATAACCTCACTTATAGTTGTGTGGGATTGTGATTAAAATTTAGAGGATTCAACAATGATGCTTGATATTTTCTAGGTACTTGAAAACGATTCTACCCTCTTTTTTCTAATGGACCACTTGGACCACGTTCAATCACTAAGGTTCATTGTTAAACCTCTTTCTAATTGAATGGATTATGACTGTTAAAAACTTAAGTTATTAAAGTTTTCAATCTCATTAGAAGTCAATTTACACGTACAAGTTAATTTCCTAAAAATGGCATTACACTTAAGATTTAAAAAGAATATTCTCATACTCCATTATTTTTCTATTTTCTTATTGCAAGTTATAAAATTTCTAAATCTCCTTTGAATGTACACTTGAGAAATATAAAAATTCTTCCTTGCATTACATATGATTCACAACCATTTTTCTCTAACCTCTTATCAATTGTTCATTACACTACCAAATTGTTGCAAGACCTTCTAGTTCAAAAGGGGTTATTGCATATTTATCTTGAGTAGTAATGTGTCCACATTGAAACATCATCACATATTTCTAATCCATTCCCTAACCACATTTATGATTACTAAACTAGAAAAAATTGGGTGGTTTAACCTTATTTCCATACATAAATTGATGATGAAAATCTAGGCAGGGTTTTTCGCAAGGCTGCCCAAACTACCGAACTCATTTTGGCCATATCTCACTCATCCGAACTCGGATTGAGCTAAAATTTTGAGGGTAGATGCCTGAAAAACCCTAGAATGTCTCCACCAATTTTCATATCATTTGGAGCAACACAGATCCTAGCACATCCCTATGTGTGAACGATATATTTGGCAAGCGGCTATGCGAGGGTTTCATCTGGGTTGAGTGCAAGCAGCTCCAGAGGTTGGTTTTTAGGGCCTTCGGGCCCTAGAGGCAAATATTTTTGTGGTTTATGCTCAATATTTTAGCAAGAAATGTTGTAGGGGATACAATATGGGTTAGAAATTTGTCTTTCAACAGATCATACTGTGAACTTGAGTGACAACGGCTTCCAATTTGCTGCACAAAAGAAAAGTGAAAACCATACCTTTCCACGGTGTCTAGGGCAAGGATTAAAGAGACCACAAAATAAGTTTCAAGCAGTTGATCAAAAAATGGCTCATATCTCAAGTGAATCTGGTGCTAAGGTGCACCCACAAAATAATTCTACTGTGAAAACCCCTGTCAAGGGTAAGAATTTTGAAGACTCGGTCCCAAAAATGAATTTTAGGGATGCCCTTCATGGTGGACAGCCTCAGCCCAATGCTAATATCAATATTAGGGCTTCTCATAAACCTCTAAGAATGCCTAAGATTGATCCCAGGAAAACAGAGTCAAGATGTCTTAAAGCAGTTGATGGAACTCCTATTGTTAAGCTTGATATGGGTAACATTCAGATTGGCATTGAAGATTTGGAAAAAAGAGGACTAATTTGTTGGTTTGTGGGTTTTCATTCGAGTCTATCTGCTTTCAAAGTTTGGGCTGCAAAAAGTCTGGAAAACTAAAGGTGAGTTACAAATCTCTATTTATCCAAATGGTTATTTTCTTGTTTTATTTGCTAATAATGAAGATAGAGAGAAAAATTTTCAAGGGGGTCCTTGGTTTTTTGGAAGGGCGGGGCTTTTCATGAAGCCCTAGCATACTAAATTTAAATCGAAGAAGAGATGCCTTCTATAGCTCCCGTGTGGGTTAGACTCTTTGGCCTCCCTATTGAATTTTGGAATCCTACTATTTTTTCTTCAATTGGAAACTCTTTAGGAACTTTTATGATGACTGCTGATTGTACTCAAAATTTTGAACATATTATTTATGCTCGAATTTGTGTTTTAATGGATTTTGACAAACCCCTACCTAAAAATATCACATTACAATTTGGGGAAGACACTTGGGAGCAAGTAGTGGACTATGAGAACATTCCTTTTCGTTGTAGAATTTGCCATGAATATGGTCATTTGGCCGGTGCTTGCCCAAATAAAATTCCTGATCAAAAGAAAGAAGATATAAACTCGATTAGGTTTCCAAATACCTAAGAAGAAGAACACTAAAAAAAAACCAGTAATGAAGGATCAATCAAAGTCATTTGCTAATATGTTTGAAATCCTTTCCACAAATGATGTCCCAAGTGAGGAAGAGGAAATAATGGAAACTGAAATCTTAGAAACACAATTTAAATATGAAGGAAAGAACTCGGAGACAAACCAACAAATCAAAGGTTTTCAACGAAAAAAAAAAGGAGAAAATTTACACAAGAAAAACAATATTTCAAATGTCAAAACTTCAAATAATGCGGGTCCCAATATAGACTCCATTGAACCATCTAGTAAAATTTTGGTTGTGTATGAGCATTCTTCAAGGTTAGAAGCCATCTCAGATTCAATTGGAATAAGTCAAGAAATAGGGAAAAAAAAATTGAAGATGGATTCTAATCAAAAAGTAGGTCGCAAGACCAATCAATATCATATGGTAAAAGAAGGTGAAAAGCTTGTAGAGGAAGGTAAGATTAATGCCCTTCCCAACATTTTTAGCCCTGGTATTAATGAAGATCATCACTTGGAATATTAGAGGACTCAAAGGGAGTCTTTCAAAACAAAATGAAATTAGAAGAATGATTCGGATAAATCATCCACATCTTGTTTTCCTTCAAGAAACAAAGATGTCAATGGAGGATATGGACTTAATTGCCAGTAAAATTTGGCCAACTGGAAAAGTGGTTTCCCTCAGTTCCCAAGGGACTTCGGGTGGCATTGCTTGTCTTTGGGACCCAAAAGAGGTAGTTATTCACCATATGGTTGGCAGTTGGGGTTTGTTGGCTATAGCTATTCAAAGTAGACATTCCAACCAGATTATGCTCTGCATTACTGTTTATGCCCCGACTTCTTTGGAGGAAAAAAGAAGACAGTGGAAGGATATTACTCATATTATCTCTCATTTTCCTAAATCTTGGATCTTGATCGGAGGAGATTTCAATACCATCCTCTCTCTAGATGAGAAAAGGGGGGAAATAGAAATTTGGACAAAAGTACTGACCTCATGAGCGAATATATTGCAAACCTCCATCTTGTGGATATCCAACCAGATAATGGCCTTATGACTTGGTCTAACAAAAGGCAAGGCTTAGCTTGTATAATGGAGAGATTGGATAGGTTTTTGCTCTCTGAAAATTTCTTAATCCATGGTCACATTCCTAAAGTGAAGACTCTTAATAATGTTGGTTCGGATCATTGGCCAGTCATGGTGGAAATGTGGAAAACCAATGTGAGTTTCTCTCCTTTTCGTTTTCAATTAATGTGGCTTAGAGACATTTCCTTCAGACCTCGTGTGCAACAATGGTGGAAGGAAGGTAAACCTAGGCATGGGACTAAGATGTTCTGTTTTGCCAAAATACTGCAATACATTAAATCCAAAATCAAGACTTGGAACTGGAAAGAGTTTGGGGATGTTCATAAAAAAAAACATGAAGTTATTGCTCATCTTGAAAATTTGAATAAGAAAATCCATTTAGATGGCCTCACGGAGAAGAGAAGTGTAGATGAAATTAAACTCACAACTCGGTTAGAGGAATGGGAAAAAAGAGAAGAAATCTTATGGAAGCAAAAATCTAGAATTCAATGGCTCAAAGAAGGAGATCGAAACACAAATTTCTTCCACAAATCTCTTCTAGCTCGAAGATCTCACAACTTTATTTCTTCCTTAAAATCAGATTATGGAGATGTTGTTTATACTTGGGATGGCATGAACTCTATTGTTGTTGATTACTTTTCCAATATTTTTGTTGCTACTCCTCTTGACTCAGCTTCACAACAAAATGTTCTTCAAGCAATCCCTTCTCTTATCACTTATGAGGAGAACTCTATTTTGACTTCTCCTATTACTATCAATGAGCTTCAACAAGTAGTTTTTAAAATGCAAAAATGGAAAACCCCAGGTCCTGATGGTTTTCCTATTGAGTTCTACCAAGAGTTACGGGATATCCTTCATGTTGATTTATTAGAGGTGGTGGAAGAAGCCAGGAAATCCAAAGAAATTTTGAAGGTTATCAATAAAACTTATATTACTCTTGTTCCAAAAGCTCAAGAGGTTGATCATATCTCAGCTTTTAGACCTATTGCTTTATGTAATGTTCTTCTCAAAATTATTACTAAAATCATGGGAGAAAGGTTGAAGCCTCTTTTGCATAAGATTATTTCCCCAGAGCAAGGGGGATATGTGGAAGGACGTCAAATAGTAGATGAGATAGTTCTTGCTCAGGAAGCCATCCATTCCATGGATATGCAAAATTCTCCTTCTATGTTCATCCGGTTAGACTTATCCAAAGCTTATGACAGAGTGGATTGGCACTTCCTTATCAAAGTTTTGAGGCAATTTGGTTTCTCTAAGGATTGGATGGATTGGATTATGGGATGTATCTCTTCGGTTTCCTACTTAGTTCTTATCAATGGCGGGCATTCTCAGTCTTTCCCAGCTTCCAGAGGTATTAGGCAAGGTGACCCGCTATCCCCTTATTTATTCATCATTCTTGTTGAATGCTTGGGTAGGACTATAACCAAAAAGAGGGAAAACAAAACCCTTGAGGGAGTTACCATTGCTCATGGAGCTAGACCTATCTCTCATCTTCAATTTGTGGATGACTCTACCCTTTTAGGTAAAGCTACGAGTTAAGGAAGCTTCTAATATTAAGCAAATCATTAGCTATTTTTCTAAGGCTACTTGGGCGAGTTGATCAATGAAGACAAATCTATAGTTATTTTCTTTCTCTGCTCTGCTAGACAGGAATCCATGGTCTTGGATAAATTAAGATATAAGAAGACCTCTCTTCCAATCACTTATTTAGGTATTCCCATAAATATTCAAAGGCAAAAAAATAAATATTGGAATTGGTTGTTGGACAAAGTCAAGAAGAAAATTGGAAAGTGGACCAACAAGTGGCTTTCTTCAGGGGTAGAATCACCTTGGTAAAATCAGTCCTTCAAGCTATTCCTATTTATGTTTCTTCCATTTTGAATATCCCAAAGGTTGTTCTTCGAGAATTGGATCAAATCGAGTCATCGTTTCCTTTGGAGTGGTACTAAGGAGAAAAGAAAATGGGCCTTGGTGAAATGGGATACTTTATGTCTTCCTAAGAGTGAAGGGGGGTTAGGATTCCGGTCTTCAATTAATAACAACAAAGCTTTAGTTGCTAAATTATATTGGAGGATGTTGCATAACCCCAATGCTCTTTGGGCCAATAATCTTCGTGCTAAATATGCTGAGAACAAAAGTCCTGAAGACCTTGTTCGCTATCAACTTCCTACCAAAGGTTCTCCCATTTTAGCAGTTCTTAAGACTGGTGAGGATTTGATAAAGAAAAAAATATTTTGGATCATTCATAATGGTCAACATGCAAATTTTTGGACAGATTCTTGGGATGGTCACAAGCCTTTGATAACTCAGTTTCTCGATTGGAGGCCTTGGATGGAGGAGCTTCACCGAGCTAATTGGATAAAGGTGGCTAATTACTGTCGGTACCATACTGGTAATTCAAAGGTTGGTAGATATTGGATCCCTATTGAGGACTGGCCTATTCAAATCCCAGAAAGGCAAAGACAAGATATCCAAGGCATCCTTCATATGAGATCCCTCTCTTGGTCCCATGAAAAAGATTGTTTTGGATGGAACAACACTACTAAGGGTGAGTATTCAGTTGCTCAAGGTTATTTGACCTTATGCCATAATAATCCCAACCATTCTTCTGACATATTTTCTCAATTGTGGGCTCAAAAGCTCTGGCCTAAGGTGAGGTTCTTTAATTGGATTTTATTGCATCGTAGGGTGCTTATTGGTGAGCAACTTATGAAGCGTGGTTTTCATGGCCCTTTTAGATGTGAAATGTGTGAAGAGAATGTAGAAAATATCAACCATATTTTTATTGAGTGTACTTTAGCCTCCGAGCTATGGAGGAGAATGGCAACTTTACTTGGCTTACAGTGGTCCAATTTTTTCACTTTTGAACAGACTTTGGAGGGATTGGCCTAATCAAGAGGGTGTTGATCATTTTATTAGGCAGTTAGTTTGGATGGGTTCTACCATTCTTCTTTGGAATATTTGGAATGAAAGGAACAAGCCAAATTTTTAATCAAGATAGGAAGGATATTCACTATATTTGGCAAAAGACCATAGCCAACTTAGTTGAATCAGTCCATCAACTCCTTAATCACCCCCAAAACTCCCACCAAAGATGGGATCAAGTGATGCAAAGATTGAATATTAAACCTTCTAAGGGCAACCAACTTAAAGGGAATGTGAGTATTAGTAAGATGGATAGGACTAGAAATTGGCAACCTCCTCCTAAGGATTTTGGAAAAGTCAATACTTATGGAGCCTCTAGAGGGAACCCTGGAAAAGCCAGTGTGGGAGGAATTGGTAGACTTTCGAGATGGCTCCCTGGTTTTTACTTTTGCTGAGAATTTGGGTATTCTTTCCAATAACCTTGCTGAGGGGTATGGTATCCTTAGAGGCCTTCAGGAGGCTACTAAGGTTGGATGGGAAAAGGTGTTAGTTGAGTCTGACTCTCAACTTATGATTAATCTCTTGAAGACTCCTTCTAAGAATCATAAGGTGGATTGGAGAATAAAAAGAATTATTGAGAAGATTCGAGTTAATCCAGGATGGGATTTTTGAAAGTTGATTACAATCATGTGGTCGGAGATCAAAACAAGAGTGTTGATGCTTTAGCTAATTGGGCTTTGGACAAAGGTGATCTTACTTGTTATGGCCACCCTCCTATATGGTGGGCTTCTCAAATTAGGGAAGCTCTTCTTTCTATCATTTCTTTGGATGGCTCCAGTTCTGAAGGTACCTAGTTTCTTCTTGTTTTTTTTTTTGTTTCTCTTTGGTTCATTCAGTTTTTTTAGTTCCCTAGCTCATTCTATTCTTTATTTTGTTTCCTCTGTTGATTCTTGCATTAATAGTCTTCTGGTCTAGATAGGTCATTGTTTTGTTCATTTTTTTTTCTTTTGTCTTCTTTGTTTTTTTGTTTAGTTTTTTAAGGTGGGTGGGTTCTTTTGTTTTGTTTTGTTTTTGTGTTCTTTGTGTTGTTTTTTGTTGTTCTTGTGTTTTTGTTGTTTTTTTTTTATGTTTTTTGTTATTGTTCTTGTGTTTTTTTCGTTCTTGTTCTTGGGTTTCTCTTTGTTTGTGTTATTTCATTTTTTTATGTGTGAGTGTTTTCTATGTTTTTTGTTTTTTGTTTATTGTCTGTTGTTGGTTGTTTTTATTTTTATTTTATTTATTTTATTTTTTAGGTTTTGGTTGTGTTTATTTTTCATGTTTTTTTGGGTTATGTCTTTGTAGTGTTTTATTGTTTTTGTCTTGTTTGTGTTTTGTTATGTGGTTCTTGTGTTTTTCTATGTGGTTTGTGTTGTGGTTTCTTTTATCTTATTGTGCGTGTTTGGTTGTGCTTTTGGTTTTGACACACTCAAGGAGCATGTTTTTTATTTTATTTTATTATTTTTGTTGTTATTTACTTTTTTTAATTTGGTTTTGTGTGTTTGTTTGCTCCTTGAGTATGTCAAAGGTGGTAGGCCAGGTCCGAGTCCTGGGCATTTTTGGCGGAATGGATACCCCTGCCTCCTTGGGTCTTACCCGAAAGTGGCATCCCTTTTGGGATGTTTTCCACAAATAAAAAAAAAAATACATAAATTTATTTTTTTTACCACTACTTTAATCAAAATAAATAAATTATGCTCCAATATGGGCTCGCCTTCCGAATATTCCAATGTAGTGGTGGCATGAGGTTTTCCTCAGAGGAATCACTAAATCTATTGGAGACCTGGTAGCTATTGACTGAGCCACCTTGGTTAGGTCAAGAATGACAGTTGTAAGAATTTATGTTAACGCTAACTTGGATTCTGAATTGTCGACCTACATAGAGCTGGAATATAGGACATATTATTGTAAAAAAGATTTGGAATATGAAAATAGGTCAACTTACTATGTTGAATTCTGCACACAGGGCCATTTAAAGAACCAATACCCTTCTTTAAAAGAAATAGAGGAATTACCAAAACATGATGCATAGTTCAATAGGTTCCAAGGGAGGAGGAACCAAGGGAAAAAAAGACAATTCTGGTAGTAAAGGTCAGGTCAAAATCTACATGGAAAGTTTTATTGACATAAACAGAGTGGAAGTGGGATTTCGGGTGGAGAGACTTCAAATCCCCAGTAACCTGATCCTAAAAATAAAGACGAACATGATAGTTTTGCTAAAACTCCAAACCAAGAAAAGGTATACCCATATTTTACCTCTCCAAATAAATTTGATGTTCTTTCTGAAGATATATTAGAAGAACACGAAGAGGGTGAATACATCAAGGGCAAGGATATTGAACTTCCCAATAACCTAGACTCTCCTACGAAATCTGGGTCATCTCACACTCTTGTTGAAAACGTTAATAACCTAGATAATTTTCTTGAAGAGGAGGATATGATCCCTCTAAAATAGCTTATTTATTCTGAAGGAAATTCAAAACATGCATAGATGGAATACCATAGTGCAATTCATAAGATTAAGGAAAAGGGTAGTCTTGTCCTACAACAAATTATCCCCCCAAAACCTAGTCCAAAACATAATAGAAGTTCGAAAAAATATCCTATTGATTGTGGAGGTGAAAAGAGAAGAGGTATGATATCAGCTAGTGAGCAATGGAAAAAGGATATTCCAAATGATATTGCTAATGGGATACAACTAAACCTGTTTCCAAACATTATTTCCCAATCCACGAATGAGAATAAATGCACAACCCCCCCCCCCCAAACACAAGGTAAGGGGGGCAGAAAAACCAAACCATCAAAATGAAAATCCTCTCCTAGAATGTGAGGGGATTAAATGGGTTGGCTAAACAAAGGATATACAGATCCATTAGGAGAGAATTCAAACCTACCATATTTATCATGCAAGAAACCAAGATAGATGAAAGTTGGTCTATTCAAATAGCCAAAAAAGTTTGGAAAAATTGTGAAGCCATTTTTAGCCATGCAAGAGGAGCCTCAAGAGGTTTAATGTGTCTCTGGGACCCATTAAATATAGAAGGTATATTAAACCATTCATGTGATAGAACTACTAGCATCTTGTTTTTTGATAAAGACAAAAAATTTCAGTGGATTCTTACAAATGTTTATGCTCCTAACACACCCATTGGCAAAGTTATGCTATGGGCAACCCTTACTAAGCTAAGAGAAAGTTTATGTTCTATTCCCTGGATCTTGATAGGGGATTTCAACACACCGTTGTATCCATATGATAAGAGGGGAGGTTCAGGAAACCCAACTAGAAGCATGGAAGAATTTAGAGAATTTATCAATACCAATGATCTCATGGATGTTAACCTCAAAAGGAACCAATTTACTTGGAGCAATAGATGAAGTGGAAGCCAATTTATTCAGGTGATATTGGATAGACCATCCAAAGAAGCTGTAAATATTTAGGGAGATGCTAGTCTCCAATCTCTCCTTAAAATTAGGTATGATCATAGCCCTCTTCTGTTAGAAATGGATAATCCAAAAAAAATCAAAATCCCATTTTATTTTGAAGTAATGTGAGTTCATCATCCAGATGTTAGGGAAATAATGTTGCAGTGGTGGTCAACCTTGGTCCAAGGGTCACCTTCTTTTAGACTAGGGCAGAAACTGAAATTGGTCAAAGAAAAACTTAAAGTCTGGAACAAAGATATTTTTGGGAATATTTTTGACAACAAGCAAGCCATTAAGTAGAGATTAACCATTAAGGAGAGGGAACTAGTATAAATCTAGATGCATGTTCCTTATATATCACATCACCTATTATTATTATTATTGTAAATGGAGAGATTTCACATCATGAAGCGAACGTAACGTTAACGTACGTATCTGACTCCTTACATCGTTTAAACACAAACATGTCAGGGTGGCGACCATAATTCTTCATTTTCTAGATCAGTTTTTTTTGTCTAGAAATTTTTATAATTATTGGTCATTTAAACTTTGGAGAGTTTGCATAAGCTGGTGTACTTGTGTGGTCATGATTGCATGTTCGTCATGTCTAAACCAAACACGTGCTTTGCAAAGTGAAAGAGCCCTAATAGTAGTCAGTCAGTGTAATCACATCATTATTCCCATCTCACAGAATGCAAGTCATTGCTCTAGAATGTTCCCAATTTCTTCCATTCATGGCTAAGATCCTTCTACCTTCAATAGTTGGCTGCCTTCAGGTCTCTAGACTTGGGGCCATTAATGCTAAGATATTTTGAGCCCTAAGATGGGTAGTTGATACTACCCTCTCCCATTAATTATATGAGGCATTTCCTCTAGGATGCATATGAAGGGTCTTCAACAATTAAATTTTTCCTTTTTTGAGGCTTCAAGAGCCACAATTTTTCCTGGCCATCACCTATTTTTCTTGGGTCAATATGAATAAAGTAGTGTCGTTTGCCTAAGGCTTTTGATGAGGTGAAAGGTAGAGGGAGATTTCAAACCTATTCAAATGTTTTTATTGATAGTATGACTTCCTCTAATTGGATGGCTAGTGAGGCCTCTCCTTCTAATTGGTGCAAGTTGGCAACGTAGGCTCACCCATGTGGTGGGAAGTTGGTTCAATCACCATGTGGATAATTGTGAGGGGACTATTTAAATCTTCCAACCTTGGTAACCCTTTTTGACCAATGGTGGATGTATTTTGATTACTTTTTTGTGCTACTTTTTTTATTCGTGAGTGGTTACCATATGTTTAGATCCCAATTTTGATAGGCGTTCTTCTCCTTGCATGAACTCCCATTGAGGTGAGAATCATGGATCATTATATAAAATACTAAGGGTCCATGTAGTTTTAGCAAAACTTGATCATTTCCTTTGTGCATAAAAGAGCACCAAACATAGATGAAAGATCTAACAACTAGTGTAGCCTTAATGCTTGCCCATATTTTTTTATATCACAACACTAGCTCCCTCTATTAAATTGAGATTGAATGGTGAGCATGACTCTAGGATTTAAAGTGATCTAATATGGTCCTATATTCTTGTAAATTGCTTAGAGTTTAGCCCTCCCTTATGGGACCATCGACACAGAGGAGATCGACTTAGAGATTCTTATACCAAATGTTAAACTATTTAACACATTGGTCATGAAGGTCTTTTAGCATCACAATGAATGGTTCATGGTTATCATAGAGTTTTGGATGATATGGGGACTTCTTCTATTTCTCGTGCCTACTAAATTATTCCCACCCAAATCCCCTATCGATAGTATCTTATGAGCTTGGTGGAAAATTTATGGACACTTGGGTGGAAACTACAAATCCAAATAGACATGGAAGCTACCTTGTTTTACGAGCTCATAAATGGGGGAGTAGAACCAACCCATAAATATTGCTTGGGTCACATATTTTCCAATGGTATATTCATTTTAGTTATTATTGAAATGGCTCCTTGACTTCATCCAATGGTGGGGTTTGACTTATAAATTATTGAAAAGGTTGTTGAGGATAGAATTTATCATTGATTACTAGAACCGGTCAATTGAATTGGCCTTGTACCCTATAAGTCTTTGTATTTGCTTCAAATCTACAATAGAAAATCTCTTCAACCAACCTCCTCATCAATATTTGGAACGGGCCATTTGGTGGCTACATGTAGTAAATTTTCACTACAACTTTGGTGACTCATAGTGGATCTTCTACTCATAGGATATGAAGGACCTAGGGAATGAAAGCCTTATCTATTGGGTGTCAAGTTATCAAAAATAAAATCAAAGGGAAGAGAAAATTACAAACTTGGATAATATGACAACTCTTATTTGTGGAAAAAATGAATCCAAGACAACCCTTTTATAGAATTTTCTCCTAGACTGGTGACACCAACTTGCATTAAATTTTTGTTAAGGGAATTAATGCATCTTTTATCCTCAATATTTTCTCTTGACTTGGATCCATATAACTTTTGTTTGAGTGATACAATAAAATCACTACCTTTCTTTCAAGCACTAGATTTACTTTATGTGACATTACTTTTCACATGGGCTTAAGCAGAAGGGGAAAGGTTTTTGACATAGTTTTTCTTATATCTCATTACATGATCTATGATCACCATCTCATGATTGATTAGATTGTATTTGGGTGGTTGATGATAATATTGAGATATTGTCTCTCCTAGTGTATGCTTGTACTCTTGATGCTCTAGCATTATTCTTTAGGAGGTTATCCACTCATGCGATTATAGTTATTTGTGACACACAATTATATGGTTTACATCATCTCAAAATCCTCTTTGGTCCAATGGTTGTCTCTACTTTTAGAAGTATTGCTTCTTCTCGATTTCATGTGGTTCATCAATTTTGACTACTTACAACCTCTAACCATCTGCAAGCTTTGAACCTCTTTTCTGTCAAGATGTTCCTATGATAAAACAAAATGCTCCCAAAAAATAAAATATAAACACACACACACATATATATATTTGACAAAGTCTATAGATATCTCTTCAGGTAGATCTCATTTATGGGAATCTGTAAGGCATAAACATCCACCATTGATAGTTTAAATGTATTTTCATCCTTGTAGGTAGTTATGATGTAACGGTCACTCCATATGGCATTAAATTTGGTATTGTGACCTAGATTTCTTCTACATTCATCACATTTAAGTATGTAGTCACCAAATTTAAAATTTTAAGGGGTCACTCTTTTGTTAAACCATTATTTATTCACTCTTTGATATTTCAATAATCATTCCTTGGTTATCTCTTTTTATTCCTTAACCTTGAGTAGCTCATTCATCCTTACTATTGTGGCATGATTCCCCTAGAGCTATAAGTGGTGGAGTAGTTGCAAGGCTGGTGATTCTATATATATGAGTAGCCTAACCTATTGAACATAAACCAAGGTGTAATGTGAGCATCCAATTGAATTTTTGGGAGTAATACTATCAATACACAAGGATACTTTGATATATATGTCCCACTCCCTATGGTTATTGGACCTAACCATTTTTATGATCTTAATAAAATTCTTGTTAGTGGACTCAACTAATGCATTCCCTTGGGGATAATAGTTTGAGGTATTTGTTAGATATATGTCATGTTGATGAGTAAATCAAGTGATATTAGATCTCGTGAAATTTTTGGCATTATCACTGATGATGGTATTGGGGATGATGAATTAGGTTATAATTTCCTTCATGAAATAATTTCTTATTTTCTTAGTTGTTTCCTTTAGTGGCATTGCTTTTGTCCATCTGGTGAACTAGTAGTAGTAAGAATCCACTTATGTCCTTCACTAGGGAAATGATCATGCCAATAAAATTCAATTCCCACTAGGAAAATGGATCATCTACCACTATGGGCTTTAGGGTAAGTGGTGGATTGTTCTTCCTTTTAGTAAATAATTTGTATTCATTGCACTTCCTTACCCATTGGTATGCATCTACAAATATAGTGGGCCAATAATAGCCAACTCTCATGATCTTGGTGGTGGTGGTTTGAGCCAAGAAGTGACCTCCCAAGAAGCCTTTATGAAACTCTAGGAGAAATCATTGGGTTTGATCTGCTTCTACACACCTTAAGATAAAACTATCAAAATCCTTTGAAATAAAGCATCCCCAACTAAAACAAAGTGGGTATTTTAATTTTTGAATTTCCTTCTCTATGTTTTATTCATATTGGGAGGTTATTGTCTATATCACATATATTTGATTCTTTGGTCTACCTACTCTTGCTTTCCTTCTCCAATTAAATCAAGCATAGGTCATTGTCTACCCCTCTACTAGTTGCATCTTTTGTCATATTTTGACATAAGACCCATTCCTTGACTAGATTTGTGGGGTTGATTTCTACGTCAAATTCCAATATCTTAGTAATCCATCCCATACTTTTACATTGATTTACCTACCTATTATATATTATCTTATGCTTAAGTGAATGATGTGCACAATGATCTTATTACTCAAGACCATGTGCTTGAATTTCTTCAATCTTCTAATTAGGATATACACCTTATTTTCAATATAATTATATCTCTCTTCATAGCCTTTCAAGGTTTGACTAAAGAAGGCAATCAGGTGCTCGTGTTGACTATCATACTTTTGGCTAAGCAAAGCTGCAATGTTGAATTCCCCTTCAAAAGCATAGAGTGTGAAATCCTTGTTAAAGTCTAGGTTTTCTAGAACTGGATCTTCCATTATAACCCCTTTTATTTTTTCAAAATCCTTCTTTCCTTCCTCATTCCATTTGAAGGGCTAGTCCTTTTTGATAATAAGGGTCATTAGCTTGACAATATCGATAAAATTTGGTATAAATATTTTGACAAAGTTGATTTATCTGAAGAAGGATTGGAGAAATTTCTCATGTTGAGGCAAATAAATAATGATAATGGCCTAGAATTTTTTTGGGTCAATGGTTACACCTTCTTTTAAGACAACATGCCTGAGAAATTTGTCCTAGGGGACATATAAAATATATTTTGGGGGGTTTAGGCACACACCAAACTCCGAAAACTACCTAAAAACTTCTTTTAAGTGTGTCATGTGATACTCTTTTTGCTTGGAGAAAATATTTAAGTCATAAAGGAAGATTAGGATAATCTTGTTAATAAAGCCCTTCAAAGCAATGTCCATGGATCTTTGAAAAATTTCACTAGATTTATACAAGATTAAAGGTATCTTTTGATAAGCGAATGTCTATCATTTGGTGGTAAAAGACATTTTGTGTTGGTCTTCATCTTTTACCCATACTTTGTTATACCCAAAAAATTCATCTAGGAGGTAAACCTTTCAGAGCTAGCAAGTGTCTATAGGATTTGGTCCATTGAGGATAGGTGATAATGATATTTCAACAAGGTCTTATTCAAGTCTTTGAAGTTAATACATAACCTGATTTCACCATTATTTTTCTCACTGGTATTAAGCTAGAGACCTAGGTGGTGTGTTTGATGAGGTATATGAATTTTGAATCAATCAACTTGTCTAAGGGTTCTATTTTGGGGTTTGTAGACCTCTACTTCTACCTCATTGGTTTTATGTCTGACATGAGTTCAATGGTGTGTTGAATGATTCTTGTGTTGTGTCCTTTTAGATCTTCATAACTCCATGTCATCACCCCACTAAATTTTTGATAAATATGTATGAGGGTTTATTAATTTACTAAGGTAGCAACCTTCCCCACTTTTAACATTTGATCATGGGCCACCTCTATTTCCTAGTAATCCCATTTGTTAGTTGTCATACATTTTTTTCTTTGCAATGATCATCAAGGATAAAGAGATATTCTAATCTAACAAGCCCTTTAGGAAGTTTTTTAGACGTCAACTATATAGTTTGACTATCATATGTTTCCTCAATCTAGGGATCTAAACTTCCAAAAATATTACTCCTATCAGATGAATCAAATAATATGTTTGTCATTATCGAACACCTTCTAATGAGTATCATTATCGAGAACACATGGCTTGATTGTCATTTTTACATGTTATAGATTCTAAACTAATCATTTATAGGATCAAATTATGACTCAATTATGGCCATGTGTTCTACATTTATGTTAAGCCCTTGGGAGGACTTTGAAACTCATAGCATCAAAAGCCTCTATTAGATCCTAAACTTGATGCTAATAATCTCTCATTAGTCTATTTTTAGCTAGGCATTGAGATCTTACCTATTTGACTACTAGCTCTACGTTGTTTAATACTTGTAATATTTTGATGCCCTTATTTTTGGTAAGGTAAAGGCTAAGCACCAAGGCTTCATATTCCATGGAATTATTTGTACAATTAAATTGCACCATATACGACTGTAGTATCTTAGTTCCTCTTGGTGATATCAGGTAATATTTGTACCAACCCCTCTTGCTCTTGGCTACATCAAAGTGCAACTTCCATATGTCTGCCTCATCATATCTTCATCCTAAAATTTTAGGTATATGAGGGTTCTCCTCTTGGATAAATTAAGTTCCTAATCATGTTTTTTCAAAGATCCCTCAGAAGAATAGCCCTCTATATTTTTTGATTTCTTGCCAATAAAGTCATCCAAAATAGGACAGTGGTCTTTTTTGATGAATGAAATTGATCTAGGATGGTCTTCCCAAATGGCATAGGAGGAGCCATCATCTATCTTATTAGGCAGTTAAAGATCCTTTTGATGTATATGGAAGGGGTTTGATGAGATCCCTTGGCTTGTTTTAGGATCGGGTACCTATAAAAATATAGGTCCCTCTTACTTGCTTAATATATTCTACTTTTGCAAATCCTCCTCCAGATATTTTATTTGTTCATGCATTATCAATACATCCTAGAGAGGCATAGCCATGGTAGAATTTTTTAGATTCTCTACCACATTGAATGACCTAATGGAGTAGTTTTTTTTTATGGTGCTTGATGGCATTGAAGGTCTAGCCTTTTCAGTTGATTAAGAATTTTTATAAAAATTCATTTTATGCTACTTTGGAGCTTTTGGACTACCTTTGTAGTCATTGGAATGGTTTGAATGTTGTGACTTGGTAAATTTGAATTGGAAATGACATTTTGAGAATCAATTGGCTTACCTTGGGGTGCATGGTCTACTTGATTGGTCAATCTAAAATTTAATGATTAAAAATAATTAATTTTAGAAATATAACTATGTGAAAAAAAATTAATAAAAAAAAATGAAAATATCTTTAATAAAAAAACAAGCTAAATATGACTTAATTATTATTATAATTATTGTAAATGGAGATATTTCACGTCGTGAAGCGAACGTAACGTTAACGTACGTCTCTGACTCCTTACATCATTTAAATACAAACATGTCAGGGTGGTGACCATAATTCTTCATTTTCTAGATCGATTTTTTTTGTCTAGAAATTTTTATAATTCTTGGTCATTTAAACTTTGGAGAGTTTGCAAAAGTTGGTGTACTTGTGTGGTCATGACTACATGTTCGTCATGTCTAAACCAAACACGTGCTTTGCAAAGTGAAAGAGCCCTAATAGTAGTCAGTCAGTGTAATCACATCATTATTCCCATCTCACAGAATGCAAGTTGTTGCTCTGGAATGTTCCCAATTTCTTCCATTCATGGCTAGGATCCTTCTACCTTCAATAGTTGGTTGCCTTCAGGTCTGTAGAATTGGGGCCATTAATGCTAAGATATTTTGAGCCCTCATATGGGTAGTTGATACTACCCTCTCCCATTAATTATATGAGGCATTTCCTCTAGGATGCATATGAAGGGTCTTCAACAATTAAATTTTTCCTGGTTTGGGGCTTCAAGAGCCACAATTTTTCTTGGCCATCACCTATTTTTCTTGGGTCGATATGAATAAAGTAATGTCGTTTGCCTAAGGCATTTGATGAGGTGAAAGGTAGAGGGAGATTTCAAACCTATTCAAATGTTTTTATTGATAGTATGACTTCCTCTAATTGGATGGCTAGTGAGGCCTCTCCTTCTAATTGGTGCAAGTTGGCAATGTAGGCTCACCCATGTGGTGGGCAGTTGGTTCAATCACCATGTGGGTAATTGTGAGGGGACTATTCAAATTTTCCAACCTTGGTAACCCTTTTTGACCAATGGTGGATGTATTTTGATTACTTTTTTATGCTACTTTTTTTGTTCGTGGGTGGTTACCATATGTTTAGATCCCAAATTTGATAGGCGTTCTTCTCCTTGCACGAAATCCCATTGAGGGGAGAATCATGGATCATTATATAAAATACTAAGGGTCCATGTAGTTTTAGCAAAACTTGATCATTTCCTTTGTGCATAAAAGAGCACCAACCATAGATGAAAGATCTAACAACTGGTGTAGCCTTAATGCTTGCCCATATTTTTTTATATCACAACACTAGCTCCCTCTATTAAATTGAGATTGAATGGTGAGCATGACTCTAGGATTTAAAGTGATCTAATATGGTCCTATATTCTTGTAAATTGCTTAGAGTTTAGCCCTCCCTTATGGGATCATCGACACAAAGGAGATTGACTTAGAGATTCTTATACCAAATGTTAAACTATTTAACACATTGGTCATGAAGGTCTTTTAGCATCACAATGAATGGTTCATGGTTATCATAGAGTGTTGGATGATATGGGGACTTCTTCTATTTCTCGTGCCTACTAAATTATTCCCACCCAAATCCCCTATCGATAGTATCTTATGAGCTTGGTGGAAAATTTATGGACACTTGGGTGGGAACTACAAATCCAAATAGACATGGAAGCTACATTGTTTTATGAGCTCATAAATGGGGGAGTATAACCAACCCATAAATATTTCTTGGGTCACATATTTTCCAATGGTAGATTCATTTTAGTTATTATTGAAATGGCTCCTTGACTTCATCCAATGGTGGGGTTTGACTTAGAAATTATTGAAAAGGTTGTTGAGGATAGAATTTATCATTGATTACTAGAACCGGTCAATTGAATTGGCCTTGTACCCTATAAGTCTTTGTATTTGCTTCAAATCTACAATAGAAAATATCTTCAACCAACCTCCTCATCAATATTTGCAACGGGCCATTTGGTGGCTACATGTAGTGAATTTTCACTACAACTTTGGTGACTCATAGTGGATCTTCTACTCATAGGATATGAAGGACCTAGGGAATGAAAGCCTTATCTATTGGGTGTCGAGTTATCAAAAATAAAATCAAAGGGAAGAGAAAATTACAAACTTGGATAATATGACAACTCTTATTTGTGGAAAAAATGAATCCAAGACAACCCTTTTATAGAATTTTCTCCTAGACTGGTGACACCAACTTGCATTAAATTTTTGTTAAATGAATTCATGCATCTTTTATCCTCAATATTTTCTCTTGACTTGGATCCATATAACTTTTGTTTGAGTGATACAATAAAATCACTACCTTTCTTTCAAGCACTAGATTTACTTTATGTGACATTACTTTTCACATGGGCTTAAGCAGAAGGGGAAAGGTTTTTGACATAGTTTTTCTTATATCTCATTACATGATCTATGATCACCATCTCATGATTGATTAGATTGTCTTTGGGTGGTTGATGATAATATTGAGATATTGTCTCTCCTGGTGTATGCTTGTACTCTTGATGCTCTAGAATTATTCTTTAGGAGTTTATCCACTCATGCGATTATAGTTATTTGTGACACACAATTATATGGTTTAAATCATCTCAAAATCCTCTTTGGTCCAATGGTTGTCTCTACTTTTAGTAGTATTGCTTCTTCTCGATTTCATATGGTTCATCAATTTTGACTACTTACAGCCTCTAACCATCTGCAAGTTTTGAACCTCTTTTCTGTCAAGATGTTCCTATGATAAAACAAGATGCTCACCAAAAATAAAATATAAACACACACACACATATATATATTTGACAAAGTCTATAGATATCTCTTCAGGTAGATCTCATTTATGGGAATTTGTAAGGCATCAACATCCACCATTGATAGTTTAAATGTATTTTCATCCTTGTAGGTAGTTATGATGTAACGGTCACTCCATATGGCATTAAATTTGGTATTGTGACCTAGATTTCTTCTACATTCATCACATTTAAGTATGTAGTCACCAAATTTAAAATTTTAAGGAGTGAATCTTTTATTAAACCATTATTTATTCACTCTTTGATATTTCAATAATCATTCCTTAGTTATCTCTTTTTATTCCTTAACCTTGAGTAGCTCATTCATCCTTACTATTGTGGCATGATTCCCCTAGAGCTATAAGTGGTGGAGTAGTTGCAAGGCTGGTGACTCTATATATATGAGTAGCCTAACCTCTTGAACATAAACCAAGGTGTAAGGTGAGCATCCAATTGAATTTTTGGGAGTAATACTATCAATACACAAGGATACTTTGATATATATGTGCCACTCCCTATGGTTATTGGACCTAACCATTTTTATGATCGTAATAAAATTCTTGTTAGTGGACTCAACTAATGCATTCCCTTGGGGATAATAGTTTGAGGTATTTGTTAGATATATGTCATGTTGATGAGTAAATAAAGTGATATTAGATCTCATGAATTTTTTGGCATTATCACTGATGATGGTATTGGGGATGATGAATTAGGTTATAATTTCCTTCATGAAATAATTTCTTATTTTCTTAGTTGTTTCCTTTAGTGGCATTGCTTTTGTCCATCTGGTGAACTAGTAGTAGTAAGAATCCACTTATGTCCTTCACTAGGGAAATGATCATGCCAATAAAATTCAATTCCCACTAGGAAAATGGATCATCTACCACTATGGGCTTTAGGGTAAGTGGTGGATTGTTCTTCCCTTTAGTAAATAATTTGTATTCATTGCGCTTCCTTACCCATTGGTATGCATCTACAAATATAGTGGGCCAATAATAGCCAACTCTCATGATCTTGGTGGTGGTGGTTTGAGCCAAGAAGTGACCTCCCAAGAAGCCTTTATGAAAATCTAGGAGAAATCTTTGAGTTTGATCTGCTTCTACACACCTTAAGAGAACACTATCAAAATTCCTTTGAAATAAAGCATCCCCAACTAAAACAAAGTGGGTATTTTAATTTTTGAATTTCCTTCTCTATGTTTTATTCATATTGGGAGGTTATTGTCTATATCACATATATTTGATTCTTTGGTCTACCTACTCTTGCTTTCCTTCATCCAATTAAATCAAGCATAGGTCATTGTCTACCCCTCTACTAGTTGCATCTTTTGTCATATTTTGACATAAGAACCTTTCCTTGACAAGATTTGTGGGGTTGATTTCTATGTCAAATTCCAATATCTTAGTAATCCATCCCATACTTTTACATTGATTTACCTACCTATTATATATTATCTTATGCTTAAGTGAATGATGTGCACAATGATCTTATTACTCAAGACCATGTTCTTGAATTTCTTCAATCTTCTAATTAGGATATACACCTTATTTTCAATATAATTATATCTCTCTTCATAGCCTTTCAAGGTTTGACTAAAGAAGGCAATCAGGTGCTCGTGTTGACTATCATCCTTTTAGCTAAGCAAAGCTACAATTTTGAATTCCCCTTCAAAAGCATAGAGTGTGAAATCCTTGTTAAAGTCTAGGTTTTCTAGAATTGGATCTTCCATTATAACCCCTTTTATTTTTTCAAAATCCTTATTTCCTTCCTCTTTCCATTTGAAGGGCTGGTCCTTTTTGATAATAAGGGTCATTAGCTTGACAATATCGATAAAATTTGGTATAAATATTTTGACAAAGTTGATTTATCTGAAGAAGGATTGGAGAACTTTCTTATGTTGAGGCAAAGAAATATTGAAAATGGCCTAGAATTTTTTTGGGTCAATGGTTACACCTTCTTTTGAGACAACATGCCTAAGAAATTTGTCCTAGGGGACATATAAAATATATTTTGGGGGGTTTAGGCACACACCAAACTCCTAACACTACCTAAAAACTTCTTTTAAGTGTGCCATGTGATACTCTTTTTGCTTGGAGAAAATAGTTAAGTCATAAAGGAAGATTAGGATAATCTTGTTAATAAAGCACTTCAAAGCAATGTCCATGGCTCTTTGAAAAATTTCACTAGCTTTATACAAGATTAAAGGCATCTTTTGATAAGCGAATGCCTATCATTTGGTGGTAAAAGAAATTTTGTGTTGGTCTTCATATTTTACCCATACTTTGTTATACCCAAAAAATTCATCTAGGAGGTAAACCTTTCAGAGCTAGCAAGTGTCTATAGGATTTGGTCCATTGAGGATAGGTGATAATGATATTTCAATAAGGTCTTATTCAAGTCTTTGAAGTTAATACATAACCTGATTTCACCATTATTTTTCTCACTGGTATTAAGCTAGAGACCTAGGTGGTGTGTTTGATGGGGTATATGAATTTTGAATCAATCAACTTGTCTAAGGGTTCTATTTTGGGGTTTGTAGACCTCTACTTCTACCTCATTGGTTTTATGTCTGACATGAGTTCAATGGTGTGTTGAATGATTCTTGTGTTGTGTCCTTTTAGATCTTCATAACTCCATGTCATCACCCCACTAAATTTTTGATAAATATGTATGAGGGTTTATTAATTTACTAAGGTAGCAACCTTCCCCACTTTTAACATTTGATCATGGGCCACCTCTATTTCCTAGTAATCCCATTTGTTAGTTGTCATACATTTTTTTCTTTGCAATGATCATCAAGGATAAAGAGATATTCTAATCTAACAAGCCCTTTAGGAATTTTTTAGACGTCAACTATATAGTCTGACTATCATATGTTTCCTCAATCTAGGGATCTAAACTTCCAAAAATATTACTCCTATCAGATGAATCAAATAATATGTTTGTCATTATCGAACACTTTCTAATGAGTATCATTATCGAGAACACCTGTCTTGATTGTCATTTTTACATGTTATAGATTCTAAACTAATCATTTATAGGATCAAATTATGACTCAATGATGGCCATGTGGTCTACATTTATATTAAGCCCTTGGGTGGACTTTGAAACTCATAGCATCAAAAGCCTCTATTAGATCCTAAACTTGATGCTAATAATCTCTCATTAGTCTATTTTTAGCTAGGCATTGAGATCTTACCTATTTGACTACTAGCTCTATGTTGTTTAATACTTGTAATATTTTGATGCCCTTCTTTTTGGTAAGGTAAAGGCTAAGCACCAAGGCTTCATATTCCATGGAATTATTTGTACAATTAAATTGCACCATATACGACTGTAGTATCTTAGTTCCTCTTGGTGATATCAGGTAATATTTGTACCAACCCCTCTTGCTCTTGGCTACATCAAAGTGCAACTTCCATATGTCTGCCTCATCATCTCTTCATCCTAAAATTTTAGGTATATGAGGGTTCTCCTCTTGGATCAATTAAGTTCCTAATCATGTTTGTTCAAAGATCCCTCAGAAGAGTAGCCCTCTATATTTTTTTATTTCTTGCCAATAAAGTCATCCAAAATAGGACAGTGGTCTTTGTTGATGAATGAAATTGATCTAGGATGGTCTTCCAAAATGGCATGGGAGGAGCCATCATCTATCTTATTAGGTAGTTAAAGATCCTTTTGATGTATATGGAAGAGGTTTGATGAGATCCCTTGGCTTGTTTTAGGATCGAGTACCTATAAAAATATAGGTCCCTCTTGCTTAATATATTCTACTTTTGCAAATCCTCCTCCAGATATTTTATTTGTTCATGCATTATCAAGACATCCTAGAGAGGCATAGCCATGGTAGACTTTTTTAGATGCTCTACCACATTGAATGACCTAATGGAGTAGTTTTTTTGTATGGTGCTTGATGGCATTGAAGGTCTAGCCTTTTCAGTTGATTAAGAATTTTTTAAAAAATTCATTTTATACTACTTTGGAGCTTTTGGACTACCTTTGTAGTCATTGGAATGGTTTGAATGTTGTGACTTGGTAAATTTGAAGTGGAAATGACGTTTTGAGAATCAATTGGCTTACCTTGGGGTGCATGGTCTACTTGATTGGTCGATCTGAAATTTAATGATTAAAAATAATTAATTTTAGAAATATAACTATGTGAAAAAAAATTAATAAAAAAAAATGAAAATATCTTTAATAAAAAAACAAGCTAAATATGACTTAATTAACCTTCACAACAAATATAACGTTTTGCTATTTCAATAAAAGTGACCCCTAATGAAAACCACATCTAACTTATTTAAAAAAAACTTATATTATCATATCAAAATACATTCTTTCTATATATTTATACAATGCTTTATTCATTCAATTTATATAAACAACATTCAAATAATTATATACAATTGTATCAAGTGGCATTAGATCAATCTATTACATTCCTCAATATTTTAAGGATAAAATCCAAGTTCGAATTTTGTAAAAAAAACAAATATATGAATAATATCCAAACTGTGTTGTATTACCACTATGTGATAATAATATAATACAGGTAAAACTTGTTTCAATCCCAACCTATTTTATATATATATATATATATATATATATATATATATATATAACATATTCATAAACAGGATCAAACCTTTTCCTTTAAATTTAACCTCATCAACTCCTTTTTCATAGGTTAACCCTCTTTTCCTTTATCATCACTTTTGACCCGTTTTAGTCTCAACCCATTAAAATAATAATTATAAAAAAATTATAAATAATTGTAAGGAGGTTATTACAACTTATAACATATTTCATAGATAGGCGAAACCTTTTCCTTAAAATTTGACATCATAACTCTTTTTCATAGGTTGGACCCTCTTTTTCTCTATCTTCATCTTTTGCTTTTCCCGCATTTATTTATCTTTACATATTTCATAAATAGATCAAACCTTTTCCTTCAAATTTGACCTCTTCATAGGTTGGACCCTCTCTTTCTTTGTCTACATCAAACCTCATCAACTCTTTTTCATAGGTTGGACCCTCTCTTTCTTTGTCTACATCTTTTGTTTTTCACGCATTTATTCATATTTAGGTTTGATTATCATTTTGGAAGATATTAATTGTTATATTAATGATTTAAATTTATTTAAATATTAAAATATTAATAATAATATAGAAGAGTTTTTTTTTTGTTTAGATAGAGAGTTGGTCATATTTTTTATTAAAACCATAGAGGTTGCTCCACACTTTTAAATCATAGGGGTTACTTTTAAATCATAGATTCATATCGGACTATTTCCAAACAAGCTGCCCCTACCTTTCCAAAGGGGCTGCCCCTAAATTTAAACATGAATATGGCCAAATAAACACTTACCTATCTCAAATCAACCAAAAAAAAAACTATTAAAATAATCCTAAATCTACTACTTTAAATTTTAAGTTTGTTTAGGTGTATGTAACCTTTATAAACATATTTTAAATTTTTCTTTAAACTATTTATATATAAACTATAACCAGATTGACGTGCTATGAACAACATATGTGGCTGTTCTAGCTGAAGTCCACTTTTAGTAGTATAGACTGCATTTGTTATTTAATCTCCATTGAAATGAAAGCTTGAAAAATCAGCGACTCCTTGAAAAAGTCATTGCATATTTGCAATTTTTTATTTCTTGCCTATTTAATTATAAAAGAGTCATTAACTTTCTTGCACTGTGACCTGACGCTGTGACACGTGAGATGTATGCAAGTAGATTCTAGACCTTTCCAGTTTACTTGATTGAACATTCTCTTTTGTCTAGACGCCAGGCAGTAGTAGTACAGTGCTTGCTATTACCAAATTTCAAATGTGAAACAGCTGATTTAACATTTTCCAAAGATGTAATTGAATCATATATTGCTGTTGATCATTCGTCGTGAGTGTTAAAGATTGCAGACTCGTCACCAAATGGCGGAATTCCTTTTCAGCTTTATAAAAATTATAGTTTTATTCTTTCCCTGACTGAAAGGGTTCGTCCTCTTCTCTTTGTTGGGATCCATCATCGGCAATGGATATGAAGTCATAATCCCTTGGAATATTTAGATCGTCTGTCGAAAACCACTCTTCCTCCAACATTTTTATGAACATCTCCTGCAGTTCTTCACGTTCCGCATCTTCGTTACTCTGGAATTGCACAACATCAATCCATGAACTCAATCCATGAACACCCCTTCAAAATAAATGAAACAACAGGATGTCTCTATAGACACAAATGTAATATAATAAATCTCACAAATTAATATTTAAAATCCAACGCTCTGGACATTGCGAATTTTTGTACCCGAACTTTTACACTATCCATCAGTGCCGAAATCTCATCCAGAAAATCACAGAACGCCTGCACGCCACAGGAAAAAGATACAGGTAACAATATTTCAAATCGATTATAATTATAATGGTGTATAACATATAGCACTTCAGAATATAAGTTCATGTTTTTCCTGAAAGTTATTTAAAAACAAACAGTCCCAGATTTGTGTAACAAAGAAAGAAGAATACGCCAACTTACATCAATGTCTTCGGAAGAATCGTACAGGCCTGCATCGTATAACGCTCTTTTTGTATCATCTGATAAAACTGCAAATAACAAAAACATACAGTCAAAATTGAGTGATACAGTTCATTCATTTCTCAGAGAAAATCTAGACAACCTCTGAATATTGTGAAGAAAAAGGCAAAAAGAAAGAAAGAAATGACCTTTATAAGCTTCTTGAATATGCTGAAACCGAAGCTTCGCTTCTTCCGATGCAGACTGGTCTGTCGAACACCTATCCGGATGCCATTTCTACAACAACAAAAAAAAAAATCTCTTAACCATATATATACCTATTCCTATTGTTTTTTAATTGGTGAAGGATCCGGTAACTTAAAAAAAAAATGGTGATTGAGAGAAGAGCTTCTAACTGCAAAAGCAACAGACCCTCTGTAAACCATCCATAACAAAAACAACAAACCCTCTACGAATCATCGAAAATAAACTCTTAAAACTAAGAAAAGAAGCCCAACTAAAACTAAGAAGATAAACTCTAAAACTAAGAAGAAAAACCATGGGAAAATAAACTGCTAAACCTGAGAAGAAAAACCCATCGAAAATAAACTACTAAAACTAAAAAGAGAAGCCCATCGAAGATAAACTGAGAGAAACCCACCCAAAAATAAAAAGAGAAAGCCTCATTGAACAAGAAGAGAAGCCCTCATCGGATATAAACCTAATCTAGCTGAATTACAATAGATGGAATACAAATATGAATATGATCTCACCAATGCCTGCCTCTTATAGGCGCTGCGTATTTCTTCAGCAGAGGAGTTTTTGTGAACCCCTAAAATCGCATAAAAAGATGCACTCTTCATGGAATCCATGGCGGTCTTGTAAAAAAAACAAACAGCATGCAATGCAGAACGTTATAGGCGCATACCTAATGAAACATTAGTTCATACATATAAGCCAACAAAATGATCTAGGACCTACCACTAAATGATACAGCCAATAAGAAAACCAACTTGTCCGAATGTGAGGGTCGGTTCTTTTACAATGGGCTTATAATCGGCAGGCAAAAAGAAAGTCGAGATACTTCAGGAACCATGTGTTTTCTGATTATCTTTCAATTTTATCCTTTTGCTTGCATGTTATACTTATCCCTTGACTTATAAATCTAGACGCGTGTTCCTCGCATATCACACCACCTATTATTATTATTATCATTGTAAGTGGAGATTTCACGTACGTGAAGAGAACGCAAACGTTAACGGACGTCTTTGATTCCTTACATCGTTTAAACAACAACGTGTCAGGGGGGCGACCATAACTCTTCATTTTCTAGATCAGATTTTTCTGTTGGGAAATTTCTGGAATTCTCAGTCATTTAAACATTAGAGACGGTTGGACTTGTGGAGTCATGACCGCATGTTCGTCATGTACAGACCAAACACGTGCTTTGCAAAGCGAAAGAGCCGTGACAGCAGTCGGTCAGTTTAACACAATTGTTTTGTCTGTATTAATTGTTTTTATTATTATTATATGTTCATTTAAAAAATTATTTTTTATAAAAAATTAACTTTTTAAATTTAAATTATTTAACTCTATTTATACTTATCAATCCACTTAACCTTAATCCTTAAAAATATGTTTGTATTGATATCAAAACCCCATCTTAAATAATAGAGGTCGCTGCTGTGGAACATTCCCAATTTCTCACCGTGGACCATTTTTTTTTATAATCCTTCTCAAATATGTTATATTATTTCAATGATATAATTAATCTATGTAAAATCCTACTACTTTTAAATTAGAACCTAAACTCATTTGAGTCGTACCTGATTCCATTCCTCGGAGGTGCTCTCCTTGTTCAGAGTCGTTTCTATTGCTTGTCGAGCATCGTAATTATTTTCTCTTCTTAAAAAAATGATAATTGACCTCTTAAGATACCTTTATCACATTAAATTATATATTTTTTAATATTTTTATATTAAATATGTTTTGAAATTTAAGTAGTTTATAATACTTTTCGTAAGTTTGAACATATATATGAGGACCGGCCCTCTTGCATAATAATGAAAATTTAATAACAAATCAATAAGTTAATTGGTACTTAGTAAAAATAAATTGTTTCAAATCTAAAAACTAAAAATTAAAAAAAACAATTATACAATAAAAAAATATTATTAAATGAATGTAAAATAACCCCTCGAAGGAAATTGGATACCATGTTCCAAATCCATTGTACGTTGTAGTACGGACATTTCAGTTAAGGGAGCAATGGAAATAAAAATATATATACGAAATATTATATAGTTATATTTTTTATATACATTTTTTTAATTTATTTAAAAATTAGTTTTTTTTATGTGTATATGTGTGGACAACTCATTATAAAAGGGTTAATGAATTAGTTGAATGATGTTTTTACAAGTGAGGTGTTCTTGTTGTTCACTTTGATTGTCTTAGTCGTGGGATGTGGTATAAACCAGGTAAACGGGGTAGATTGTACCTCAAACGGAGTGACACAATAGACCGATTCCAAAAGCACTGGGTTTGTGATGGCTTTTCAAGTCTTAATACTACCACAAATATCATAGGATAGAATATAATATATCTACATTATAATAAGGTCAATAAAATGATAAAAGTAAAATAATATGAGCAAATTAAAATGTATATCAAGGTTTAAAATAACTCAAATAACATTCAATAATAAATGACAATATAAATGTAAATAGCCTGAATCGTTCATGAACTATGCATGAAGAACTACTTACAATATTAATTGCTCAAAATGTATGCAATCTTTATTACTCCTTTTTCTCTTACAAATATGATAGTAATGATCATGATTGTTTGTGATGCTTGCTTATGGAGTATTATCTCCATAATATAGCCATAGTAATATGACTCTTTGGATACTTGACTATTCCTTTCCATATGCCAAGTCTTATGACTCTTGGCTTCTCTACTTGATACTTGCATACTTGATGAACACTTGACTCTATATTGTATGCACACCTATACATGACTCTTGCACTTCTATAACTTGCACACTCTAACCTAAGACACTTATGCACATCTTTACATTAAATATTTGCACTCTTACATACAAGACACTTGTGCACATAAACTCAACTTACACTTGCACTCTAACTTATATGATATTTGTGCATTTCCTACACATTACAACTTTACATGACACTTGTGCATTTCCTGCACATTCATACTTACATGAAAGGGAAAATATAACTCACACTTTAAACTATGACTCAACCCTAATCTATTATTTACAATTGTACCATGAAGGTACCATGGGGGTACATTAGCATGTACAAAATAATGTAATATACTCCAACACCCCCTATATTACATTATTTGGTTATTGAAGACTTTAGTCTTCAATAATTGTCTTCATCTTCAATCTTCAAGTGACTTTGCAATGCATTTGATATTCCAATAGAGCTCCATCTTCTTGCTTGATTTTTGCTTTGAGTTCATCATCAACTTTATGTTCTTCAATCTTTATAGATTCAATATTACAAGTTTCTTGAACTCTGTCGTTGTCAGAAAATTCTTGCATAAGAATTTTACCTTTGTCTTTACCCTTAGAATTATATGATTCTTTCTTTTCTTATATAGTAACTTCTAAACATTCACTTAGAACATCATAATAAGTTCGTAAGTTAGACGAACCTGGAATATCAATACTACATGAAAAAAGAAAAATTGTTCTTAAAGATGCTTCACTTGATTCATTTCTAAAAATCTCTACCTCATTCTTTAGATTTTTAATCAATTCTTTTTGTTTCAAATTTTCATATTTATGAAGCTTAATTAAAAGCAATGTCATATACATTATGCTACCTATATGTATAGGTACCATAATGTTATTCTTTCCATCATCAATTGCTTCAATAAGTCTTATATGTAAATAGCATTCAAATGTTTCAAAATTTTCTTCTATGGCTTCACTATAGATTAATTTTGAAACTATATCTATCTTTCCTTCAAAATTTTCAATCAAATTTTTAATCCCAAATTTTATGACATCTACTTTTTCTCTTTTTAATCATAGACTCCATATTGTTATCCATAAAATTTGTAGATTTTTATTCCTTTGAAGTAGACAACCTTATAACTCCTAAATTTAAATAATTCAAAAATTTCAAAGATTCTAATTTAATTCCTATGAAGTAGTAAACCTTATGTCTCCCTAATTTTAGAAACTAAAAATATTTTTTTTAAATTTATGTTTTCCTAAGTTTTGATGTAGAAAACCTTTTATCTCCCAAACTAGTTAAATTTGCAAAACTTCAATTTTTCAATTTTCTCAAAATAAAATAAAATATTCTTCAAAAATTTCAAATACTAAAAATAACTTTAAATTTTCAAAAACTATTTTATCAAACTATTTTAATTCCTTATCACTCCAACCTTCTAGTTTCATTAATAATTCTATTAACCAAAAAATTAAGTAGGCACCCTTATTACTCCATATCTAAAAATAAACAAAATACTCATTAAACATTAATAATCCTATAAACCTTATATCTCCTTATAAACCTCATAAACCTTATTGATATAATAAACTCACTTTAGAATACCTTCCAAAAAAACTTTGATTTTTTACTTAACTCTGTATCATGTTCACGCTCTGACTTTTGCATTCACTATTGTTGCTAGGGCAACTTTGGATTGCTATTGCATTGTCTTGAAACTAATTTGTAGACTGCTTCATGTTGATTAAATATTGTAAGGTGTTGAGATGCATGCTAAAATTTTATGCTCTCTTACCAAACCGAAAGAACATTTTTAAAAAATGTACAATTATTACAATTCAGCTTCAAATGTTTCCTTCAAAAAGGCACAAACACTTTGTATTCTCCTTTGAAATGTTGCATATTCCAACATATGTAGGTGAAATCCTTGGATACTACGGTGGAGGCGAGCAACTCGTAAAGCTTGGCTTCACTGTTGGATGGAGGTGAGTGGCTTGTATAGCTTTCATTGTAGCTTGGCTTCATTACTACATAGTGTATTATATTGTTGTTAGCTAGAGCAATTTTCTTTTACTTGTTGTTCTTGAGTGTTGGTCACTCTGTAGTAGATGACTTCCTTCTTGTTTAAGTATTGTATGCTTCTTTATTGTAGGTTTGGTGTAGGTACAAAAGACTCTTACTAGATCCTCTTTAACCTTTAACCTTGCACTTCATTCATGCTTATCACTTCTACTCTTGGTTGTAAAACTTGATTTATTGTGTTGCTCTTTCAACATTGTGAATGTTAGCCCTCATTCTATATATCTTGCTTATTGCACTCTCGTGTTATCTTGACCTTCATGCTCTAAACTATCTAGACCTTCATGCTTGCTATCTTGTCCTTCATGCTTGCTTTATATGCTACAAATTTATGTTCTTAATTTTGCCTTAGATAATGCTTCTTTATTAAGCCTTTAAAATCTTTCTTATCTATATGCAACTTGACCTCTTTCATTATTATATATAAGATCTTTCTTAAGACATTTTTCTCTATTCTATAATATCTCCTTTTGATATGTCACAAGCTCTCTCTCTCTCTATATATATATATATATATTGGACCTTCTTCTCTTATATGGTTGTGGTTACTTTCTAACCTCTATCCAATTCTATATATGAACCTCTTCTCTTCTTATACTTCCTTCCCACAATATCCTTTTGGACTAATGTCAAGGTTTGGATGACCTGTAACTACTTCTATTATCAAGGTCAATATTGAATGTGATATTAATCTTCTTCTGGTGCCAATTTCTACCTCTTTATGACCGAAATCTTCTTTTGGTTTCAAGGTTTGTCTCTTTGAGACTTGAATCTTCTTCAAAACTATTTAACAACTATAGATACTAAACCAATGTTTGAAGCTATATAAAGTAAGATATGTATTTTTTTATCTTTCTTCAAAGATTGATATCCTCAATCTAATACTTTAAGCAACATAAAGTAAGCTAGGTGCCTCTTTATCCTTCTTCAAGATCAAACTATTATGCTCTCTTTATCTTAGGAAGCTCTAAATGCTTCTCAATCCACTGCAACCTTTTGTCTATTTGCACTTAGAAGTCGAAATTCTTCTCTATCTATTGTAATTTGTTTAATATTTGCTACAATATTTCTTTTATACTATCAAGGTGACTTGAACATCTCTGCATCTTTAACTTTCTTCTAAGTTGGAAATAATCAATGTCAAGGGATATCTATCTCTGAATCCTCTATCAGTGTTGAGGTGACGTTCTATATCCTCGAATCCTTTATTAATTATCAAGGGTTGGAAATGACCCTAAATGCTCAACTATATTGAAGTTGATTTTACCTCCAATCTTCAATGTCAAGGGTTGGCTATATCCTTGAATGTTCAACTATCTCAAAGTTGATTTTCCTACCAATATAGTTGAATCCTAGTCTTCAATAGTTATTCTTCAACCATGGAAATAACATAGATTTTCTACTCAAAATGATCTTATAATAGAGTCCGAGTCTCACTGTATTCAAAGTAGATAGACTCTAAATCAACTTTATCAAACTAGATAAAATCAATTTTGTAAGAGGATAAAATATACCCTATTAATCTGGACAGATTTCGATGGTAGATTTGATACTTGATGACTTTTTAAGCCTTATTACTACCACAAATATCATATGTTAAATATCACAAGATCGAATATAATATAGCCACAATATAATAAGGTCAATAAAATGATAAGAGTAGAATAATATGAGAAAATTAATATGTATATCAAGGCTTATAATAACTCAAATAACATTCAATAATAAACAACAATATGAATGTAAATAGCTTGAATCATTCATGAACTATGCATGAAGAACAACTTACAATATTAATTGCTCAAAATGTATGCAATCTTTATTTCTCATATTTCTCTTACAAATATGATAGTAATGATTATGATTGTTTGTGATGCTTGCTTATGGAGTATTGTATCCATATGTTACAACCCAAATTTCCCATCCATATTTTTTATCTTAAAAGGTATTTCCAAAGGTTCTAGAATCAGATTCATGGGCAACCACAACAATTACTACCATATTTGTTATCTAGACCTTCTATGAGGTACACTCATCCTTATATATTACATAATTCCAGCTATTCAAGAGTACTAGGTTTCTTATATAATGGGTCAAGCTATCCTTCTCACGGATCCACTGAGCTAACAATGACCATCCCTTCATTATTTTGAAAGAAGCACACCATTGATCATCCCTTCATTCTTTTGAAAGGAGCAAGCCAAGCTTTCCACTCCATACTAATCCTTCTATGTGGGTGGTATATGCATGTGAGAAATGCATATCCATCTCATATTCGTTTGAGCTAGACATCCTCAACTCTCCTCCCTATTACTCAATTTTCCTAGAAAGTTAATAATGGATACTTTCCTCAACTACCTCTAATGGCTACTTTGATTAACATGAGTAAGTCTTTACTAACTCATATCCTTAGTTTACTTCTATGTAACCTTTAGTGGAATTCCTTCTTGAATAACATAATCAAGTGATTTATCTAGATTCTTTATTTACCCCATATATCCATTACAATAACAATATTGATAATTAACCGTGGAATCTAGAGAAGTTTAATGAAGTTTCTTCCAAATAATTTATGCACATTCCATGGAAAGCATGCACCATTACGAATTATTCATACATTGAATTCCTTTAGAGATATAATCATAATTGGGCAATATTAATTGATCCATTAACATATTCACTATTGTTTTCCCTATACATCAAGGTACAATAATTCCTATATGGAAGAAAGAATCAATATCCATCATTTCAAAAATTGTTTAACTCTATTGTTGAAGAAACATAACATTGTTATGAGAAATTTCAATAAAAATTTAGACACAAAAGGAAACCCACAATAAAATCACATAACATATTGTTTACCCTAGAAAACCCCCTTGTGGGGAAAAACCAGCCTAAATCATTTCCTCTTTATTTATTTCAAATATGGTATGTTCTTACATCATATCAAAGACATTCCAATCTGTCTTTACCCTCATAGGGATATTCCATAAATCCCTAATTTCTATAGAATGAATTGGTCAATCAATTCATATTTAAAAATAACTCCTTAGCTGGGAGTTAAACTTCATAATATACTTTTTACATACATAAAGACCTTTTTGCCTTCATTTACAGCAGTATATTGGACATTTTCCATGTTGCACAAATATCACTTGGATTCAATGGAAATGCCCAATCTTCGTAGTCTTTGATTTGTCATACATAAATTCTAAATTTAACTCATACCTTTATTATTTCAATAAAGGTTTTACTGTAACAGTCATTCCAAAATAACTTAGAAACCATATCACTCAGTTCCCTTTATGACAATTCCAAATATTAATAAATGTTATAAACCAACCTGATTCTAACGTTTACTGGAAGTAAAATTATACCATTTGACAACACACAAGTCTGTGTTTAACACAAAAATGCTAGCTTAAGGCATTTGACTTGGCTGGAAAAATCCCTACTCCCAATTCAATAATGTCAACAATAATATTGAAGGCACAAACACTCGATTCAGTCCAGAAGACCTTCCTTACAAATTGACATAGCTACACTTTCCAAGACTCAAATGATCAACCTAGAATACGCTCCCAAAAGACTAAAATCTTATCGTATCTTTTTTGAAGAAATATGCAACACTACCCATCAAAACTCAAACCTTAATAGAATAACAGTATAGCCCAGTTCAACCAACACTAGCCAATACTCATTGAACCATAATTCCTCTCCAAGATAAACCAATAAGCAAAAGGTTTCCAACCATCACAAATGTAAATACAACGTCTCTAACCAACCATTCGATGGTAAATACATAGTCAACCACCTTTCTAAAAATAATTTTAAATAAAGGTAATCTCTTAAGTTCACAATAAGAAAAGCATATGTCTAACCACAAATATTCATTAATCTCAAGATTAGGACACAACTCTAGTCTATTGCAGTACTAACAGGCTTAACCTACCAATAGTGAAAGAATAAAAAGATCTGTCAATAGAGTCTTTCAAAACATAAGTGAAGGTATAGAAGGAATTATCAATACTAATTACGTTGCCAAAGAGTTCTTGGGAGACGTAACCAACCATAAATATTTTCTATCAACTTGGTATTCCTAAAGTAACCATGGAAGTAAAACAACAAGCATTACAAATTGTGCAAAAATAATACAATATAAAACCTTAAACTAACCACACAGTAACTTTATCTAGCATTATATCATAAAATATTAGGGAGAAGTTATGAATTCACCAACCTAAGAACTAGAACTTCCTTTCACAGGGTCAATATGTTCTCCTTTATATCTTCCTTCGTAGACTCCTCCTCTGAACCAACAATCCCCATCCTTTTTCCACTCCCTTGTTCCTTTTCCTTATTTTCCATTTCCTCCCTTTCCTTCATTCGTAAACTCTGGAAAATTATTAATGGAACTCAACCTTACTTCCTTCCTTTAGCATGTACATTGGGTTTCCAACTAGTTCATGCTCCTCTATCATTAAGAGTACGATCACCACTTCTCTTGGATACTCACCGGATTTTCCTTTCATAAAAAAACCATAACAATGGTATAGTAGTGGCATAAGTAGGTTGACAAGTTTGATTACCATCCAATGTTGGTAGTCATAGTAGTGGCATAAGTAGGTTGACAAGTTTGATTACCATGATTCAAAGGCTCATTCAAAGGGCTATCTTGGAGTGGGACATTCTTTTCAAGTAATGCTTCTTCATCTAAGTCCATATCCAAAGCATGCTTACGATACTTAGAAAAAGTCCATATATGGTCAAAATATTTAAAGATGATTCCCATTGGAATATTGGATAGGATCAAGATGATTATCAACCTCTTCTTCTAGGTTTTGATTTTCTTTATCAATTTGATCATTCTCATGAAAAATCTCATCAAACCTAAGGATTCTTCATCCTTCCTCAAGGTTGGAAGCCATTGAGAAAAGGAGTAAGACAAGAAGGAGAACTAAAACCAAAAGAACCTATGCACTTACATACAAAAGAATTATCTTTTTAAATATTTTGGCATACACATTAATGATCTTGCTTATTGTTTTCAAAATAAAAAGGAGGTTTTCATGTCGGGTTCACCAAATATATAGAGGGGGAAAACCGCCCTACCACGTATAATTTCCAAACAAGATACTGGATCCACAAGGAGATAACCTCTTGTGGGGTGAACCACGGGGGTATGTTGCGCTCTACACTTGGTGCTAGGGGGATGGGTTCACTAGGAATGGTTAAGAACTCACTCCAAGTCCTTAGGATATTTAGGAATGTTTGATGTATTCAATTTTAATAAAAACACCTAATTTTGGCCTTTATAGTTCTAAACTAGGAAAGATAAAGGACAATGCAAAAATAGAATACAATAGTTGAAAGCAAAATGCAAGCATACAAGAGCTAGCCTAATATGATTCTTTATTTTGGATGCTCACTAACCTAGGGTTTAATCCAAAAAACCTTTAAAGCAAATGCAAAGGATGAATGCACAATATTAACCCTAGATGCAAACTAAATGCTTTTCACTTTCAGATGCCTAAGAATCAAATATTAAAATCAGATCCACAATTAAGGCAATAAATAGAGCACTTATCTAGACCGGTGGTTGATCCTAGCTTTCTTGCCTCTTGTCCAATGATATCTAAATACCTGTTCCTGCAAGATAATTATAAAGACACTAAAGAAATGTGATTAGCATTAGGGGGCCTACTTAGGCCACTGTACAAAAGTCCTTGAAGGCATAGTAGTCAAGCCCCCTAGGTCCTTTTAGATGACCTTTTAACACAAAATCAAAAATTGACCTTTGGATGATTAATCATAATACAAAAATGCAGTAACAAAAAATAGAAAATAGAATGCAATAGTATGACCTAAATGCAAAATGGAATGCAACAGTGAAAATAGAATCTTGAAATTACCCTCGATGTGCTCTTGGGAAAAGGCGCATCTTACCTAGAGCAGGTGCGATCACGTAGTAGCAAAGTCACGCCCTACCTAGATGGGGCATGATCTCACTTCTACGAACTAGTTTGCCCTAATATGGGCAAGTGCAGTCATGCTCTGCTAATACTAGGTGTGATATTGCTGTAGACTAACAAAAAATAAAATATAGACGTAGAAGATGAAATAAATACCAGAAACAAAGTAAGCAAACCCTGATGGACATCGCAGAAGCAGGCAGATAAAATTGAAGTATTCAAGCGGGCACTCTATCTCTCCGAACCACACCACGAATCCACCAAGTCACATAAAAATCCAATCCATGCAATAGGAAATCCAAATCCAAAATTCATACTTCGAGGTTAGCTTGCAGTAGAAGAAAGCAAAGGAAGAAGAATGAGCTATCATAAAAATTTTGAGCTTAATCAATAATCATAATTTCGCATTAAATCGCATCTAAATTGCATATATCTTTTAAGCAAGAACATCCTTCCTTTTATAGATGAAATTCTAGGGAGAAATGCGAGCAAAATAAACCCAAAGTCGATGCTAAAACACACTGGGAGGGTTTAGACCTAGGTTTAAATGAGCAAAAAATAATAAAATAAAAATTAAATTAAAATTGGCGAAGTCGCACCCCGTGATGATGGTGTGCAATATCGCTTTGGCGAAGTCGTGCCTCGTGATGATGTTGCGCAATATTGCTCTGGTGAAGTCACGCCCCGTGATGATGGTGCGCGATCGCTCTGGTGAAGTCGCACCCAGCCATGATAGAGTGCAATTTCGCCAAAGGCACTAAAAAAAACAAGGTTAAAGGAGGAGAGGCATATCCTTGCCTTAGGCAAGGGTTAGGGATCTCTTAGGGGTTCTAAGGAAGATTACCCACTGAAAGTGGGTCAATTTTTTGTGTCTACACCAAGTAACTCATAATATAATATTCTACCTAAGGTAGTACATAGACATTTACCTAAATAATGTAATATACTCTAACTCTAATAGATCCCTTGGCTTATTTTAGGATCAAATACCTACAAAACTATTGGTCCCTCTTTCTTGCTTAATATCTTCTACTTCTGCAAATCATCCTCTAGATATTTCATTTTTTCATGCATTAATAGGACATCCCAGATAGACATGGCCATGGTAGACTTTTTAGATGCTCTACCACACTAAATGGCCTAATGGAGTAGATTTTATAGATGATGCTTGATGGCAGTGAAGTTTTGGCCTTTTCAATTGATTGGAAAATCTTATAAAATCCCATTGCATACTACTTTGGTGATTTTGGAATACCTTTTGTAGTCATCAAAATGGTTTGAATGCTATGACTTGGTAAAGTTGGAATGGAAATGACCTTTTGAGAATCAGTTGGCTTACCTTAGGGTGCATGGTTTGCTTGATTGGTCTTCCCTTGATCTTCAACACATTTTTTTTAGCTCTTGTCATGTAATACAATGGGACTTAGGGCTTTCTAGAAGTTGTGGGTCTTGATTCATCTACCATATCATAGACCTTTCCTTGTCCCATGTCACGAAGGTCTAGTTTAATGTTAAATACCTATGGGTCTAAAAACTAGATGAAAGGATTTTGGTTCAGAGTTGGAGTATCCAACCTTAGGTATGAGGTGGGTGGTTGGGACTATAGAATTTCACATATTTGTTGAGACTCATTTTTGCCATGAGAGTTAGTAGGGTAAACCTCAAGGATGAAGTATAACCATACATTAGGATCTTTCACATAATTATTTTGTGTGGTGACCACATCTCTTATTGGATTAGGGTGGATTTATCGTAAGGGGATGGGTACAAGTACTATTTGTTGAGTTGAGGTTTGCGATTGACCAAGATTCTTATTAGGCAAAGGTGGAGATCTCTTATTAGGCAAAGGTGGAGATCTCTAATACCCATTTGGAAAGGATCAATGGTTTTGATTGCCCTACTGAAAGGAAGGTTTTGAGTAGTTTTAGTATGGGAACCTCTAGGTATTCTATTGTCTGTTGATGTTTTTGACCTCATTAGAAACCATCCTCAACATGTTCCTCATCTCATTCATATTTGGATTATAATGATTAGGATAGGTATGTGGTTGAGTTGAGGGGGGAGTTTGGATTTTCTCCAAACTTGAAATGGGGGTAGGTTGATAAGCGGTAGCTTGAATGACTAGAGTTGGTTGATAGAGAGGTTGGATGGAGGTAAATAGATGCGAAGGTGGCCTAGGTGCTAGCCTGCCTATCTAGATTGGTCATTTTTGGATTGTATGCCTATCCTATAGGTTTTTGATAAAGAGTCACCTCCTTTAGATTTTACCATTATGGCTATTTCAAAATTAAATGATTTTAAATAATATATAAATGTCATACCCAAGGGGAGGTCTAATATCATCAGGTATCCTTTACTAGATTTTGTATAATTGAACATTATAATCATTCATTATATTTGCAAGTGCTCTTTTTATGGTCATCAACTACTTGAGGAGAGACACATCATAAACCTTCTCTCCAAATATATCAATTAGGAGGTGTTAGGGTACCTAGGAATAGATATTTGGAGATATATTATTATATTTTATAAGTGTTGGCATGGGCCACACATAACCCAAGGTAGATTGTATTATAATATTATATTATATTATATTATGATATTTGTAGTAGGCTCCCCAAAGTATAATAAGAATATGGATATATAAAGAAGAGATATTTGTCATTGTAATCATCATGAAGATCAATCATATGTAATCGTATTTGCCCATGAAGTGGCTTATGGAAATTTTCCCTCCTTAAGTGGATGTCTCATCTTGGGAGATCTTGTGGAGTTATTCCTTCCTTAAGTATTATTATTGATGTGTCCCTAACTTAAGGGTATTATCTATCCCTCTCTCATTTGTGGATTGTTATTGTGGATAATTATTTGTGGATGAATGATTTGATATTTTTGCATATTGGTGAATGATTTTTGTTAATAAGAATAAAGCTTTGCAACAAGTGGTATCAGAGCAACGATTTTGGAAAAGTGGAGATTATTTTTTGTGGATTGTAGAATTAGGGTAAATTTTTTTCTATAAAAAATATCTCATATTTCAGGAGCAATATCTTTGTAAATGTTTATCTGATTCAAATGATTGTTGGATTAGTTTGTGTAGAATTTAAAGAGCTTTCAAATGAGTGGTCATATGAAGGATTCCAAGTAGTATTGAAGGAGATATGACCATTTGAAGTCAGTCATCTGGAACAAGAATAGTGACAAATTTTGCAGATTGTTTTTGGGAAAATATCTCATCTTTCAGGAGCCATATCTTTGTGAAAATTTATTCGATTTAGATGATTTTTAAATTAGTTTGTGCAGAATTTTAAGAGCTTTAAAATGAGTGATCATATAAAGGAGATATGATATTTTAAATTCAGTTTTACGAAACAAGGGCAATGACGAATTTTTAATTCCCAATTTTTTTGAAAGATAAAATTTGTTTAGTTCGGGTAAGCAAATAAATTGCAATTTATTTTTGTTTGGAAGAAAAATTGCAGATCTAGTTGTCTTTGTGGAATTTTAGCTTCAACTCAGTGGGAATATGTTTATTTCCATAAAACCCTAGTTTGCATTAGGGCATGATATATATTGTCAAAAAACCCTAGTTTGCATTAGGGCATCAACTATGGAACTACAAACATATTCTGGAGAATATGATATTGATGTTAGAGAATGGTGGAAACTATTTAAATCTACGTTTACTAGAAATTGTTGTTGGCACTATATGCTTCCTCTTTATCTTGAAGGAGAAGCTCACTCTTGGTTTGATAGTCTTCGTAGCGTCCATAATGAGCTAACTTGGGATAATATAGAGCAATAATTCTTGAGTCAATGGGACCCATATAAAAAAATAGCTAGTTTGAAGGTCACCATCAATGAATATGAAGAAGAAATAAACATGCTTCAAAAAGAACAAAAGGAAGTAAAAAGAGATCTAGAAAATTTCAAAGTGGTAGAAGGTAAAAAATATGTCAGTGTGCAAACGAAAGAAATCACACCTTTGGTAGCAGATAAGTTAAAAAGTGGACAAAAGGATTTGTTTGAATCTAAAAAGTCTATTTTATAGGTTCATGGAAGCATTCAAAAGGAAAATTTTATTATTTACATTGACCCTAGTAGCAAATATAATTTTATTAGTATTGATTTGGCTAAGAGGTTGTCGGTTCAAGCAACAAAAATTAAGGACACACATCTTGAGGGTGAAAATGTTTAGATTTTTGAATATTTCAAGATCACCATGGATAAATATGTTTTACATTCATATTTTTATGCTATTGAGATGGATGATAAGGATATTTTTCTTTGTTACCCTTGGTTAGATTCTTTGGGTACTGTTAACGTTAATGTGTAGAAGAAGTTTATGAAGTTATGGTACAAGAAAAATAAGATAACATTGCAAGATATTTCTTAGCTTAAGGAGAAAGGATCCAAGGAAAAAAAGAAGTGGTTGTAGAGAAACAAATTGAAGAACCTAAAATAGAATCCAAGAAGGCAGTAGCAACAACAGAGTCCATGGAAGAAGTAGCAGAAACTAAGTTTGTATAAATAACAGTAGCAAAGTCCAAAGAAGCTTGGATAGAAGAGAATAATGACACACCAAACAAAGAGAACATGAAAGAAAAATGTGTAGAAGAATTTAGAATAGTGGAGCCAAATGTTGAGGAGTCAAAGAAGGTAGAAAATCAAGTTAAGGTTGCACCATATTGTCATCCACATCACCATGAGAAAAAATAATCTTGGATGCATGGCTCAAGGCAGCAATATTATGATTCTACATGGAATCAAAAGGGCGCCAAGTATGGCAGTGTTTGGCAGAGAAAGCATAGTGATCCTAGTTTTCAGAGTAGTTCATCAACATCAAGGAAAAAGTGGACCCATCATTCAAGTTATCAAAATACAGTAGCAAAAGCGTGGATCCAACGATGTGGATTTGGATACTGAAGTAACAAAATGGCATACTAGCTTAAACGTATTTCACTTGGATGGATGTATTATTGAGATTGACACCAATTGCTAACATTGCTTAGCAAATCATATTATCTTGTTTCTTCATATATTTCGAGGATGAAACATTTGTAAGAAGGGTGGCATGTTAGGGTACCTAGGAATAGATATTTGGGGATATATTATTATATTGTATAAGGGTTGGCATGGACCACACATAACCTAAGGTTGATTGTATTATAATATTATATTATATTATAATATAATATTATATTAGTAGTAAGCTCCCTAAAGTAGAATAAGAATATGGATATATAAAGAAGAGATATTTGTCATTGTAATCATCATGAATATCAATCATATGCAATCGTATTTACCCACCTCCTTAAGTGGCTCTCTCATCTTGGGAAATATTGTGGAGTTATTCCTTAAGGATTATTATTGGTGTTTCCCTACCTTAAGGGTATTATCTATCCCTCTCTCATTTGTGGATGAATGATTTGATATTTTTTTATATTGGTGAATGATTTTTGTTAATAAGAATAAAGTTTTGCAACAGGAGGTTTGTGATTTGATCCCAATTTTCAATCGAGTGTGGGGGGTGTCTTGATATACCACTCTCAATCCTTTCCTTTAAAAGAGATGTCGAGCAACCTCAAGGCCATGTTATGCTCCTTGATATTATGCATTGCATACATGCTTACATTATGGTACAAATTCTCTATCAGGGTGGTGGCATCCTCTCCCAAGAAGTATGGTAAGGACTTGAGTGTCTAGGTGGGGATTGGGTCCCATGTGACAAGAAGAGTAGGAGGAACCAAGGGGCCTCTATTGTTCCATGTTAGAAATATCTTGGCATATTGGTTATGTTGGGCTACCATGTTATGTCATTAGATCCTTCTCCTTGCTCACTGGTTCAAAGGCAACACCAAATCTTATAATTTATTTCTAGCAAAGAACCTCATGATAGGTCTTTCACTCATAAATATTTGGGTTCTTTATTTGGGATGGAGTAAGTAATTGAGAATTTGGATCTATTTAATAGGTCAAGATATGGAGATCCCCACAAAAATCTCAATCTTATCTCTTTGTATGGAATTTTTAAAGTCTTCTTCTTTAATGGAGTCATCAAGTGAATACTTTTCAGCTTTAACAAGCAAGTTGACTAAGACCTTCATCAAAGTCTCATTTTAAAATAATATTTCTTTTAATTGATGTGGGATGAATGTGTTAAGCTCTTCCCATAAAGCATACCAATTAAACTATTATCACCTCAAAGTATCTAAATTGTCCATGATAGTGGCTTGACATGCCTAGGCATCTATACCTCACTTTGAGCAACATAACAGGAAGCTTCATAGGTAATGAAATTTCTTGCAAGGCAGCCTATTGGATTTTTATAGAGGTCAATTTCTCCTTGGATGTGATCTTTGTGCACCTTTCAACTTTCTTATAATTTTTCCTATGATATGTCAAAGAAAAGAAAAGAGAAAAACTAAACTAAAACTTGCAAGAAATGAAATCCTAAAGCTACAAAGGATTTTTGCCAAGATCTAAAACCCCCTTTACATAAAATGAACTTAAATGAGTGTATTTATCACAGACTAATAACTAGAATTTGAACATAGTTTCCATACATAGCCAAGAATTCAAAGACATATGACAGAAGTAGAACAAAAAGAAGTTAGTCATATCTCCCATATATATCAAAAAGTGCAAAGGCATCAGGCTAAAAGAGGTTCAATGTTCCTTAGCTATGTGAATTAAGGTTTTATTCTAGCTTATACATAAAGAGGAAAATATGAAAGGAAAAGCATACAAGGCTAGGGACTAGGCATGAGCAAGAAGCTCCCAATCCTTACCATGAAAACTACATGCCCACTTATAGGAAAAATTGAGGAGGCTTTCCTCCAAAATTTTACTCAAGATATCGAGAGCACTATCTTCCATTCATAGCGGAGATCATTTTACCTTCAATAGTTGGATGTCTTGAGGTATCTAGATCTAGGACCATTAATATTGAGATATTTTGAGCTCTCAAATGAGTAGTTTTTGTTGTCACTCACACTTCTACTATGGATTCCCTCTAGGCCACACACGAGCAGTCTTTTGCAATTAATTTTTCCTTGGTAAAAGGCTTTAGGAACCAATTTTTTCTTGGTCATTGTTTGTTTTTCCTAGGAAAACGTGCTTGTAGTAATATCGCTTGTCTAAGCTAATGTGATTCATGAGGTGGAACGTAGAGGCAGACATGGATCCATCCAAATATTGTTGTTGTTGACATGGTTTCCTCTGATCAAACAACTAACAAGGAATGTACTTTTGATTGGTGTAAGTTAGCAGGGTAGGCTCACTTATGTGATGAGAGACTGGTTTAGTCACAACATGGGTAACTATGATAGGATTATTTGTGTTAGTAAACCTTTGCACCCCTTTTTGGCCAATGATAAATATATTTTGATTTCTTCTATGTGCTATTGTTTTCATCCATGGGCAACTATCACATGTCTAGCTCTTGATTCCAATAGGGGTTATTCTCCTTGCACTGACTCCATTAAGTGGAGAAGCATGAGTCGTTAGATGATCAATTATTGGCCTGCATAGATTTGAAAACCCTTGATCACTTGCTTTGAGCATAAAAGAGTGCCAACCATAAAGGAAATATCTAAGTGTTGGCATGGCCCTTATGCTCATCTATATTTTTTTGTGTCACAGGACTAGTGCCCTTCATTTATTTGAGATTGAATGACAAGTGATATAGGATTTGAAATGTTCTAATATGGTCCTATGTTCTCATGAACTATTGAGAGTTGAACCCCCCTCCTTTATGGGACTATCGATGTGGAGGAGCTTGGCTTGGAGCTCCTTATACCAAACACTATAGAACTATTTTATGCATTGGTTGTCAAGGTCTTTTAGGATCATGATGAATTGTCTATGAAGCTCCTAAGTGTTGGGTGTTATGAGGACTTCTTTTATATCTCATGTCTGTTGAAGTATCCCCACCTGAATCTCCCATCGATAGTATCTTGTGAGCATGGTGGAGAAATTATGAACACTTGGGTAGGAAATACAAAGCCAAATAGACATGGAAGTTGTCTGGGTTTGTGGGCTTGTCTGTGGGGGAGCATAACCAACTTGAAGTCGTTGCTTGGATCACACATCTGCCAATGGTAGATTCCTTTTAGTTATCACCAAAATGGCTCCTTCACTTCATTCAATGATGGGGTTTAACTTAGATATAATTGGAAAGGCTATTGAGGATAACACATGTCATCGATTACTAGAACCGAGTAATTAACGAGGCCTTGAAGCCTAGAAGTCCTTGTGTCTACCTATCTACCTCAAATTTCCAACAGTCGATCTCTTTTATCAACGTCCTCATCAATCTTGTGGCATGATCCATTTGGTGGCTGCATGTAGTGAATTTTCACTACAATATCAATTGAAGAGGTTTCATAAATCATCATTAATGCTATCAACGAAAATGGATGTAAATATTGAATAAAAAAATATTATTTATGATGTTTAAACTATTAATTTTGAATGTAAACTCTTGAAAATGTAAGCATATCCAAAGAGAAGAAAATTGAGTAACAAAATATTTAACCAATTATGATTCAATCTTCTTTTTGGTGAAATTTAGATTTTAGAGGGCAATTATCTAAAGGATATTTTATCTCTTAATAAAAATGATTATAAAGAATTAATTTTAAAAATATAACTATATGAAAAAAAATTAAAATATCTTTAATAAAAAGACAAGCTAAATATGACTCAATTTACCTTCACAACAAATATACTGTTTTGGTATTTCAATAAAAATGACCCTTAATAAAAACTACATTTGACTTATTTAAAAAAAAAAACTTATATTATCATATCAAAATACATTCTTTCTATATATTTATACAATGCTTTATTCATTCAATCTATATAAGGAACATTCAAATAATTATAAACAATTGTATCAAGTGGCATTAGCTCAACCTATTATATTTTTTAATATTTTAGGGAGGAAACCTAGGTTCAAATCTTATCAAACGATATATGGATAATATCCAAACTTGGTTGTAATACCACTATGTGGTAGTGATGTAATACCGTTTCAATCTCAACCTATTGAGAATTTTTTTTTTTAAATAATTGTAAGGAGGTTATTACACCTATAACATATTTCATAGACAGATCAAACCTTTTCCTTTTTACCCTCATCAACTCTTTTTCATAGGTTGAACCCTCTTTTCCTTTGTCTTCATTTTTTTGACCCATTTCAATCCCAACTCATTGAAAAAAAATTATATATAATTTTAAGGAGGTTATTACACCTTACAACATATTTCATAAATAGATCAAACCTTTTGCTTAAAATTTGACCTCATCAATTCTTTTTCATAGGTTGGACCCTCTTTGTCTTCATCTTTTGCTTTTCACAACTTTGTTGTTCATCAGACCTTTGTCATTATATTAATGATATAAATTTATTTAAATATTAAAATATTAAGAATATAGAAAAGTTTTTTGTTAGAAAATTTTTTCCAGTTATATAGGAGAGTTGGTTACAATCACATTATTTTTAATTACTGTATGGTTTTGCTCCCACCAAACCTCTTCCACCTCATTATTGTTAAAGGGAACCACCAAACCTCTTCCACCTCATTATTGTTGAAGGGAACCATCAACCACCATCATGGTTAATGTAACACACCTCTTCCGCCTCATTAATGTTGACCTCATTAATGTTGACCTAGCGTGAAGGGAACCGCTCGGAATACTGTCATCGGTCAATCTAACACACCTCTTCGGCCTCATTAATGTTGACCCAGCGTGAATGGACACACTCAGAAGATTCAGATGAGACTAGTAAAAACAAACTACCTGAGTAAACAAACACAAAATTCTATTATAGAAAAGTAAAGACTATTAAAATAGTCCTAAATCTACTACCCTTTACGTTACATCTCACCGGGTCTTAAATTTTACTTTTGTTTAGGTGTATTTAACCTTATATTTTTTTTAATTATAAATCGTAAATTTATGTGCTTAATCTTCAACTAAAATTTGTAAGGAAAAAAAAAATACTTCTCATAAATTAGATAAAATTCAATTTAATTATAAAGGAGTCATTAACTTTCTTGCACTGTGACCTGACGTTGTGACACGTGATATGTATGCAAGTAGATTCTAGACCTTTCCAGTTTTCTTTCGTCTAGACGACAGGCAGTAGTAGTACAGTGCTTGCTATTACCAGATTTCAAATGTGAAACAGCTGATTTAACATTTGCCAAAGATGCAGTTGAATCATAGATGCTGTTGATCATTTTAAAGATTGCAGAGTCGTCACCAAATGGCGGAATTCTTTTCAGCTTTATAAAAGTTATAGTTTTATTCCTTCCTTGACTGGAAGGGTTCGCCCTCTTCTCTTTGTTGGGATCCATCATCGGCAATGGATATGAAGTCATAATCCCTTGGAATATTTAGATCGTCTGTCGAAAACCACTCTTCCTCCAACATTTTTATGAACATGTCCTGCAGTTCTTCACGTTCGGCATCTTCGTTACTCTGGAATTGCACAACATCAATCCATGAACTCAATCCATGAACACCCCTTCAAAATAAATGAAACAACAGGATGTCTCTATACACACAAATGTAATATAATAAATCTCACAAATTAATATTGAAAAAAACCAACACTATGGACATGCGAATTTTTGTACCCGAACTTTTACACTATCCATCAGTGCCGAAATCTCATCCAGAAAATCACAGAACGCCTGCACGCCACAGGAAAAAGATACAGGTAACAATATTTCAAAGCCATTATAATTATAATGGTGTATAACAGATAGCACTTCAGAATATAAGTTCATGTTTTTTCTGAAAGTTAATTAAAAACAAACAGTCACAGATTTGTGTAACAAAGAAATAAGAATACCCCAACTTACATCAATGTCTTCGGAAGAATCATACAGGCCTGCATCGTATAACGCTCGTTTTGTATCATCCGATAAAACTGCAAATAACAAAAGCATACACTCAAAATTGAGTGACACAGTTCATTCATTTCTCACAGAAAAATTTAGACAACTTCTGAATATTGTGAAGAAAAAGGCCAAAAAAAAAAATAGAAAGAAATGACCTTTATAAGCTTCTTGAATCTGCTGAAACCGAAGCTTCGCTTCTTCCGATGCAGACTGGTCTGTTGAACACCTATCCGGATGCCATTTCTACACACCCACGACAAAACAAAACAAAAAAAAAAAAATCTCTTATACCTAATTTTCTTTTATTGGTGAAGATCCTTAACTTTTTATGAGAAGAGCTACCAATTAATCTACAACAAAAGCAACAAACCATTAAAAAATAAACGGCCAAAACTAAGAAGAGAAACCCATTGAAAATAAATTGCTAAAACTAAGAAAAGAAACCCATTGAAAATAAATTGCTAAAACTAAGAAAAGAAACCTATTAAAATAAACTGCTTAAACTATCTGGGAATCATCGAAGATAAACTGCTAAAATTAAAAATATAAACGGCCAAAACTAACAAGAGAAACCCATTGAAGATAAATTGCTAAAACTAAGAAAATAAACCTATCCAAAATAAACTGGTAAAACTAAAAAAAAAAAAAAAAAACCCATCGAAGATAAACTGCTAAAACTAAGAAAAAAATCTATCGAAAATATGCTAAAATTAAAAAAAAAAAACCATCGAAGATAAACTGAAAGAAACCCACGCAAAAACAGAAGAAAGCCTCATAGGACAAAAAGAGAAGCTTTCATCGAATATAAACCTAATCTAGCTGAGTTACAATAGATGGAATACAAATGTGAATATGATCTCACCAATGCCTGCTTCTTATAGGCTCTGCGTATTTCTTCAGCAGAGGAGTTTTTGTGAACCCCTAAAATCGCATAAAAAGATGCACTCTTCATGGAATCCATGACGGTCTGGTTAAAAAACAAACATCATGCAATGCAGAATGTTAGTTTATACATATAAGCCAACAAAATGATGTAGGACCTACCATTAAATGCTACAGGGAATAAGAAAACCCCAGGGGGGGGGCGGCTGTGACCTTGTCCGAATGTGAGGGTCGGTTCTTTACAATGGGCTTAATCGGCGGGCAAAAAGAAACTCGAGATACTTCGGGGACCACATATTTTCTGCAATCCCAAGTAGATTATCTTTTCAATTCTATCATTTTGCTTGCATGTTATACTTATCCCTGGACTTACACAACACGGGAGGGAATCAGTATAAATCTAGACACACCACCTTTTATTATTATTGTAAGTGGAGATTTCAAGTACGTGAAGAGAACGCAAACGTTAACGGACGTCTCTGATTCCTTACATCGTTTAAACAACAACGTGTCAGGGATAATTCTTCATTTTCTAGATCAGATTTTTCTGTCTGGAAAATTCTCGAATTCTTAGTCATATTAACTTTGGAGAGTTGGCAAAAGCTGGTGTACTTGTTGGGTCATGGCTGCATGTTCGTCATATCCAGACCAAACACGTGCTTTGCAAAGCGAAAGAGCCGTGACAGCTGTCGGTCAGTGCTACTCACATCTCGCAGAATGCAGGTCGCTGCTGTGGAACATTCCCAATTTCTCACCGTAGACGATTTTAAATCAATCTCAGTGAAGAGTGGGAAGAAGGGAATTAAATACCAAACACCGAACTTTGTTCCAAAGCCATTCTACGTCAGTAGTACGGACATTTCAATTAAGGGAGCAAATGGAAATAAGGATAATGTAATATTCACTTTATTGATTTTAACGTAACCCAATCCTGGTTTTCTCTATCCATTTCTTGCATTTTTGTTTGGTGAGTCTTGGGCTGACAAACTTTAAAAAATTGGTTACATTTTATTGAACTCTATGAAGAGGTGATTTTTTTTTTAAATTATTTTAATTTTAATTTTTAAATTAATCTTTTCTCATGTGTATATGTGTGGACAACTTATCATCAAAGGGTTAACAAAATTAGTTGAATGTTGTTTTTACAATTGAGGTGTTCTTGTTCTCTTCGATTGTCCCAAGCATCGGATATGGTGTGAACCAGACGAATAGGGTAGATCATGTCTCGTACGGATTAGTTACCATTTTATTGGAAGAAGTGAAACTTATTTTTTCTCCAATTTATTTTAATTTTATTTTTTAAATTAATCTTTCTTCACATGTATATATGTGGACAACTCATCATAAAAGGGTTAACGAGTCACTTAAATGTTGTTTTTACAAGCAAAGTGTTTTTTTGTTGTTATCTTTAATTGTTTAGTCATCAAACGGAGTGTGAACTAGATGAACGAGGTAGATCGTGTATTAAGCGGAGCAACATAGTAAGGACAGTCTTAAGAGCGTGGGGTTTGACTTAGTCAAGAGTCTTCAAGATTTTGACAAAGGTCAGTTGCTTCCTAAGATGTGATTTTAGATACCCTTGCTTCCTTGGGTCTTACCCGAAAGTGGCATCTCTCTTGGGATGTTTTCCACAAAAAAAAAAAAAAAAAAAAAATGTGATTTTAGGGTATTTTGCCTACTCTAATAGCTTGGGGAGCGGGGAAAGGGTAAAAGAAAGCGAATTGAAGATAACAAAAAGGAAAAAACCTATGCTAACAAGGTGGTTATGTGCCAAAGATAAAATAAGATCTTCCTGTACAACTACTCCATGAGCACTTCGTCTCTTCAACATATATAAACATAAAACCAAAAACACAAACATACACACAAAAGAGATGAGTTAAGACATGAGATCCACATATGGACTCAAAGTAGATACGTAAGCCTCCAATATATATGTTGAACCCTCACTTATGGCATAATATTTTATAATATTTTTCACTTACTTATATATATATATATATATATATATATATATATATATATATATATATATATATATATATATTCTTTTAAAGTTATCCTTATATATATAAGTGAAAAAAGTTATAAAAAAGTATGCCATAAGTAGGGGTTCGATTGCTCGTAAGACCATATAGAGAGAAATGAAGGAAAAGCTTATACAAACTTCTGGATCCTTTACAATGTCTACCCTACTACTATTTATAGATTACAAAGAGAAGGATTTCCCTCCAAAACTCATGCAAATATTTCTAGGTGAATGATGTTCTAGGTGTCGGGTTATATCTTCATTTAGATTGTTGGTCTCCTTGAGGTCTCTAGATATGGAATTATGAATGCCAAATAGTTATGAGTCTTTGGATGAACAACCATCTACCCTACCCTTTTTGGGGATTCCCGTAATTTAGGTGTGGAAGATTTTTGTATTTAATGCTTCAAATTTAGGGGTTTTTTTGTTGTGGCTCCCATGTTGTTGATATCCTTTTAGAGAGATATATCGTATTGTTTTGCAAGAAATGATTGTACCTCTTAGAAGACCATACACTTTATGGCTCCCATGTTGTTGCTATCCTTTTAGAGAGATATGCCATATTCTATTGCAAGAAAGGATTGTACCTCCTAGAAGACTGTACACCTCAGCACAATGTGTGGGGTATGGAGTTGCGACCCTGACTAGGGGGTATGGGTGGCAATGACCCTCCCTATGGGGGTTCAGGGGTGAGAACCCCCCAAAGAAAATTTGGTTCCCTAAAATTTTGAAACACAGGTGGTTACAACCTTTGAAAGTTTCCTCACCATCTGAAATCAGAGCTTTTATCATTCTCCGACCTCAGGACTTTCCATCTAATCTCAAAATTTCATGCATCAAAAATTTTACCTCTTATCTTCAATCAAATTTTTTAAACGTTCAACTTTTAGATATTTAACTTTCCTGCACTTTCTTGAACTTTCAAGTTTTGATTCTTGTGTAAGCAGTATAAATCATGCATCTAATCTATTTGCATCTAAAAAATTGGAGGAATGTCATGATGGCATTAGATTCGACATAGAGAGTGCATGCTCGTGATATTTTTTCATATGAAAATGACTGGAGTGCATGTCAGGAACCACTTGTTAAATAACAATGGATGTTTGGAACGATGTGAAGCCAGACCAGTTCTAGTTGTTCAACCAGACTCAGTGGCGGAAGATATGGAGTATCTAACCAAACATGCCCTTATTGGAAAATTTTTGGGCATCCGAATTTCTCTCCCCTTTGTGGAGGCTTGGGTCAGGAAGACTTGGAATCCTGAAGGCGATGTGGAGGTGATGCTGAGTGCAAACAACTATTTTATGGTGGTTTTCTCTTGTATTGCAGATCGTAACAAAGCATTTGAATGGGGTCCTTATTTTTATAACCAGGTGGGACTCTTTCTTAAACCTTGGCATGTGGGTTTTAACCCATCAGAGGAGCGGTCGTCGCAGGTTCCAGTATGGGTGTGGCTTCCATGGCTCCTATTGAAATTTTGAAGAATTGATATCTTGCATAAGATTGCCCTTCTACTTGGAAAGCTGGTTGGACCATCACAATAGACAATGGATAAAAAGTAATCTCTGTTGCTCGTATTTGTGTTGAAATTGACTTAAATAATCCTATTCCAGATTCTATTGAAATATAATTTGGATCAACTACATGGGTTCAAAAACTTGACTATAAAGCTCTTCCATTTCGTTTTTGGATTTACCGTGAATATGGCCACCTGCAAAGAAAATGCCCTAAGTTTGTCTCGCCTGTGGCTTCAAATCCTATGCCCTCTAGGTCTGGACAAAGTTTGGATAAAGGAAAAGCCCCGATAAAGGAAGGGGAATGGGATAAGGAAGTTTTTGTTCTAGTAAAAGCTCAAAATAGAGGACGAAGGGCAAACAAAGACCTTAAGGATAGCCAACTAGATGCTCTACTCAACCGTTTTGAAATATTAGATGATCTTGATCAGTGCATGGAGATACCTGAAATGTCGCTACCTAATGCAAATATAACAAGGCCGAATCAGATGTCTCTTCTTGAGGGGGAACTTAAGGAATCAAATCTAGGGGGTTTAAATGAAGAACAAAGGGCTTTGGATCTGAGTATAGGGGACATGGTTGGGTCTAGACCTATAAGGGAAACTATTTTAGAAAGTGGTACAAATTTAGTTATGCCCTCTCCTACTCAGGAACTGATGCAGTCATCCTTGGACTGCAAAACTCCTACAATATTGGGATTGTAGCAAAAAATAATTAAAAAAAGTTTTTCGGATAAGAATATGAAGGTGGGTCGGAAGAAGGACCAGGATAAAATTAAGTTAATGGGGGAGACTTTGGTGGATTTAGGCTTGGTGAGAACATTGGACTCCCATTTTTATAACCCCAAAAAATGATTATCCTCTCATGGAATGTAAGGGGGTTGAATAACATCCCCAGATAAAAAGTTGTTCGTGATTTGGTTCGTGTGCATTCTTCGAATTATTTAGAAGACTAAATTGGCTATTGATAGTATGTTCAGTATTACTCCCAAGTTGTTGATAAGGGGGCAATGCCAGTGTATTGTTGCATGTGGATATGCTGGTGGCATCGCTTGTTTATGGGATCCGATTAAGATATCCCCTCTTACTTGGATTTCTAGCAGATGGTCTATTTCAATGGTCAAGCATGATAATTAATCTGGTGAAATCATCCTACTTACAAATGTGTATGCTCCTGTTGATTACAATGGTAAAGTGAATTTGTGGAAGCACATTTTATTTGTGAGAAGTTTGGTTCCCCTGTACCCATGGATTTTGGTTGGAGACTTCAACTCTATCACTTGTCTAGAGGAGAAACATGGTGGGGTGGACCGTCTCGAGCCTTTTTCTTCTATCTTCAGTGCTTATATCTAGGCCCTAAACTTGGTTGACATCAAGCCATATAATGGGATATTTACTTGGCACAATAGAAGGTGTGGGGAAGCTTCCATCTCAAAGAAACTGGATAGGTTTTTGATATCCAGTTATTGGATGGGTAATAACAGAGGTGCTAGTTCTATGATTTTGGATGGTAGGGGATCTGATCATTTGCATATCAAACTCTCTGCTTTGGAGTTAGGGCTAAAAAATAATCCCTCCTTTAAGTTTCAACTTATGTGGTTTCATGATCCTAAGCTTCATGATTTCATGCGAGGCTGGTGGACCATTATCAAACCTCCTCATGGCATCGCTATGTATTCCTTTATGAAGCGACTACAATTTGTAAAACATAAATTGAAGAGATGGAATAGACTAAATTTTGGGAACCTTTCCTTGGCTAAGCTGGCAGCTCTTAGGAGGATGGAAGAAACTTCAAGGAATATTAGAGATCAGGGTTTCACGAAGGAGCTTCTTGTTGAGGAATCTGAGGCTACGAAAGACCTTGCTAAATGGGAATTGAGGGAAGAATTTTTTTGGAAAACAAAAGCTCGATCAGATTAGCTTCAATAAGGGGATAGGAACACAACCTTCTTTTATAACTCAGTTAAGGCTCGTCGTAATGGTAACCTGATTACCTCTCTTGTGAATTCTCAGGGTGCCCTGCTCTCTTCTTTCAGGGATATTTCAAAAGAGACTAAGAAGTATTTTGCCTCTCTCTTCAATGAGGACTCCCTATCAGATGATGAGAATGAAAAGCGTATTCTAAACTGTATTCCAGTGATTGTTTCTAAAGAGATAAATGAGCACTTGATGGGTCCAATTTCCCTTGAGGAGTTGGAAAATGTTGTATTCAAAATGAAAAAAGGAAAAGCCCCAGGTCCAGATGGATTCCCAATTGAGTTTTATCAGGATTTCTGGTATTTAATCAAATTTGATCTTTTGGAGGTGGTCCATGAGTCCCAAAAGAACAAATAGATGCTAAGGGCCCTAAATGCTACCTTTGTGGTGCTTATACCCAAAAGAGAGGGAGCAAATTCCTTGGATATGTTCAGGCCTATTGCTCTTTGCAATGTTGTGTATAAGATCATCACAAAAATTATTGCTAAGAGGCTAAAGATATGGTTGAGAAAAATCATCTCTGAGGAGAAAGGAGGGTTTGTTGCTAGCCGACAAATCTTGGATGGGGTTTTTATTGCTACAGAAGCTATTCACTTGATGGAAACTTCTAAGGAGAAAACTATGTTCATTAAGTTGGACATGGCCAAAGCCTATGATCGGGTCATATGGTCCTTTCTTCAAAAATTTCTTGCTACTGATTTGAGGAGGAATGGATTAGATCGGTGATGAGCTATGTTTCTTCTTCCTCATTATCTGTTCTTGTTAATAATGAGCCATCAGAGCTGTTTGAGGCCTTAAGGGGATTGAGGCAAGGAGATCATTTATCTCCTTATTTTTTTATCATTATGGCGGAAGGGTTGGGAATATTTCTCAAGTCTCAAGTCATGCAGGGTCTCATTCAGGGGTGGAAGTGGGATAGTAGTTTGCCACCTCTTTCCCACCTTCAATTTGTTGATGATATTGCTTTGTTGGGAGTTGCCACTATCAAGGAAGTTGGCAATATTAGACAGTCTCTTGACATATATCTTGGTGCTTCTGGATAGTTGATTAATGAGGACAAGTCTTCTATTTTCTTCTTCAATACCCCTCCTCTTATTCAAGCCAGGATTGCTCATATTCTAAGATTCTAGGTTGGGACTACCCCCTTCATTTATCTTGGTATTCCAAGTTCATCTCACCCTTTACCTAGATCTTCGTGGCAGTCTATGCTTGATAAGTTTAGAAGGAAGGTGAATCACTGGACTTTTAGATGGCTATCAACTGCAGGTAGAGTATTGCTTTTAAAATCTATTGTTTAAGCTTTACCCATTTATAGATGTTTTGTACAAATAGCTCCCTCTCACTTCATCAAGGACATGGATGCTTTGTAAAGATAGTTTTTATGGTTTGGAAAACTTTATCAATCTAAATAGAGTTTGGTTAGGTGGGATTCTATATGTAGGTCGGTGCAAGAGGGAGGTCTTGGGTTACGACAGACAACTCTTTTTGGGCAGGCTTTGGCTGCAAAAATTTATTGGAGATGGTGTACCTCTCAAGATCAAATTTGGGCTAAAATATTATCTTGTAAATACTTGAGAGGTATTTCTAAGGCTGAAATACCTAGAGTCAGCTTGGTTGGGAAAGGTTCAGTTATCTGGGACACTCTGAAAAGAGGAGCTAATTTAATCAACCAGGGTTTATTCTATATTTGCAATCAGGGATCAAATGCTCTTTTTTGGGAGGATTCTTGGGATGGCCACCCTCCTATCTTGAATCAATTATGTTCCCTAAGCATTTTTTTCTTGGAAGCAAGTTGGTATCGTGTGGAGGACTTTAAAAAAATCTAGTATTTTAGAAATATGGAGATGTACAGGTGGAAAGATCTGCAAGAATGGCCCTAGGGGGTATTTTCCAAGGACAGAGAGGTGCTTGCTCTTATTCTTATGGGGAGGCCTTGTTCTTCATTGAGGGATAAATATATTCTGGCTTGGAACCTTGATCCTAACGGAACCTACTCGAGTAGCCTATGGTTATCAGGTTCTTGATAAGCAAAAGTATGGGAGTCTTCTTGTCACTTGGTGGAAAAAGGTGTGGAACAAATTTGCCTGGCCAAAATGTAACTTCTTTCTCTGGTTGGTAGCTTGTAATAAATACCTCACTTGGGATATTGTGAGGAAGAGGGGATTTCAGGGTCCCTCTTTTTGTGTTCTTTGCAGTAAGAATGAGGATGACTCTTCTCATTTATTTTTCCAATGCTCCTTTGCTAGAGACATTTGGCACCATTGATGGAGTTCCTGGAACCATCCATGTTTTCATGTACTATCTCTGGTGGAGTTTTGGAGTAGTCTGGGTAGACCTCCAGCCAAGGATCACTTCCTTCGGGTGGCTTGGAATTTGGGCCCTTCTTGCATCATTTGGAAAATTTGGCTCGAACAAAACCGACGCATATTTTAGGGTAGTTATTTGGTTGTTCAATAGATCTGGCAAAGGATACTATATATGGTTCATGAAACCATCCATAGAAAATGTGATGTGGACCCTCTTTTGGATTCTAAGGAGGAGAAGGTACAACATGCCCTTGGTATATTTGGGGATGGTGTGAACTCTTCTATCCCTATTAGGGTTCCTCAGCTCAACAAGAAGGTTAGGAGAGATGGTAGGTGGAGGCCACCCCCTAGAGGAGTTTTAAAAATTAATACTGATGGATCGTCCAGGGGTAATCCTGGACATGCTAGCATTGGTGGTGTTGGGAGAGATTCTACTGGTGGTGTCATTTTTTTCTTTTCCATTTATAAAGGTGTTCACTCCAACAATTTTATGGAAGATATTGCAATTATTGAGGCCTTGCAGAGGGGGTTTTCTCTTGGTTGGCATAGGATTATCTTCGAGTCTAACTCTCAAATTATGGTTAATATTTTAAACAGTAAAAGGGTGGAGGAAGTTAATTGGTAGTTGGCCTCTGTAGCTGTTCAGATTCTCATAATGAGTAAAGAGTTTGAATTGATATCCTTTGTGCACATTCCAAGGGAATGGAATGTAGTTGTTGATTACCTGGCCAAAAGGTCTTTTGAGCTGCTGTATCCTTAGAGTATCGATAATTGGGAGATTCTCCTGCCTGGGGACTCTTAATGCCTGTGGAAGTTGATCCACAAGGATGTACAAACTTAATGTGGTTTATTCTTGTTGTCTTTTTCGGGTGTCATTCTAGTCTAGTGGTTTTAGCCTGTTTGGCTATTTATTTGAGTCCTGGTTGGACGCTCAGTTGTACTCTGTAATCCAGACTTTTTATCAATAAATTTGTACCCCTTTATTTAAAAAAAAAGCATGTAACAAATTAAAAATAAGAAATCACGTAACCATTGCAAGATAAAAGATGATAAAAATGTGATGCTCTTTATCAATCACAATAAGTATTTATTACAATATTTCCCTCTTAGGGAATCCCTCAATTTGATACAATTATTACAAATGGTGTGGCTCCTCAAAAGGGAGAGATGCACTCTAATGATTTTCACTCCACTACTTTGCTTATAAGAGGGCTTATTAGTTGCCTTTTTTGATGTCAAGAAGTATGATCTCAAAGATGCTCTTGGATTCTTGATTGTCCCTATCGCCTGCACACAAAGAAAATCAAATTGATCAATAGTAAAGCTTAGCCTCTCAAGATGAGTCCATTTCACGATGATAGCAAGATATAAAGGAAATGCATGAAAGAATGATAAAATGCTTATAAATATTGAAATAAAAGTATGAAAGAATACTGAAAATCATGTAATCTATGATGAAAAAGCAATTGCAATACAAAGAATGTAAAGTATATGGCTAAAATGCAAGAAATGGCCAATCAAACCGTAGCCACTATTGAGTAGAGTAGTTGAATCTACTAGCCGCTATCAAATTTGATGGCTGAGACTATGGGTCGCTGTTAAAAATAGCAGTTGCAAGAAATGAGTTATTTTCTTTGAATCCCCAACCTTAAATCAATCAACTCTCTTGCTAAATTGATGTTCAATGGTCGTCTGTGTCTCAAAACATAAATTTGTGATGAATTATCTCGAATTCTCAATAAATTGATGGGGAATAGAAAGCTTGCTCCTCAAGACTTTAGAATCTCCATGGATGTTGCAACAGTTTTCATTTTGTAATTGGACAACACCTCACTACTCAAGGGGATGTGAAGTCGTTCTCCAATTGGATAGGGCTTTGTTGTAATGAAATACGGGATGCTTTCTTAAATTTAGAGGAGCTTTTTATAGAATTTCTAAGTCTTCACCTTGGCTTCTCAAGAAAGCCAAGATCAAGAATCTGTTGACATGGAGCAGTTAGTAAGAGGCTTCTAGAAGCTTCACAAATGAAACAGCCTATGAAATCATTGTAAATGGGTTGAATGCAACTGATTTCACTCGACTCAAGGAGCTCGAGTTTGTTATAGGGTTAGCCACTATTGATAGGTGCGATTGAGGATCTAGTCGCTATCGATAGGTACAATTATGGATCTAACTATTATTACCGTCAATGGTTAACTTTCGTCGCTCTGATCATCAAAGGCTATAATCACAACTGCTATTGACGTCAGTGACTAGAGCTGCATAAGACTAGGCTACCCTAAATGAGTGGTTAGAACCACTACTGGGTCTTGGAAAGGTCCAAAGTCATTCATATGGTCTGCAAAGGTACCTATATGAGTAGTCTCCTAAACATGATGTGTTTTAGGTGTCTATAGATGTCCTTTTTAGGATGTGTTGTGGAAAAACATGACATTGAGCAAAATAGACAACCTAAAGCCATATTATAGGTTAATTAGTGTTCATTGATCTAGTCAATGTTAGATGTCCCAATATTGGAAAGGATGCACATCTCAAAATCATTATTTCCAACAAAATGGAAGGCTTAATTTGTGCTTTGGCACATCCAGGTATAATCGGCCTGGACCGATAGACGGAGCGACAAAGGCTTAGATCATTATATTTTTTTTTTCTCAGCAAAGGGTAAGCTTGTGATAGCTATTAGCAATGTTTCATGAGACGAATGGGATTTACAAGATTAAGTATTCAATTGTTGATTTTGATTATGATTATTGTTATTATGACTACCCCCTCAAGCGACGAGTTGATGAGGAAAATTGCAAGTGATGAAAGTGACAAGTTGCTTGAACAAGATGACTGATTTGGATAGTTCAAGCTGATTAAAGTTGTTGTATGGTAATTTCTATTACAACTATGATTTCAACCATTAATAGTAATTGTATATCTCTATCCCGTGGAGTAGTCTAATCTTAATGGCCTTCTTAGAAAATCAGGATGATATCAATTCAATTAAGCATGTGATGAATCACTATGTGCGATGATCTAAAATTTCATAGAGGATAAGAAATGAATACCTCATTCCCGTGGAGGAATTTGGTCGCCATGGCCTTCTTTAGGTATCGAAGTAAAGATATTGCAGTTCGTAAATGAATAATTTGGTTCAAATATCCTTATGGTAATTTACTCATCTTGTCGGATTGTATGGAGCACAAGTTGTTGCAACCACCAAGTGTGTAGGGTAAATAATTGGATATAAGGCATACTTGAAATTTTGTTATTGTTTGATTTTTTTGTTATTTTTATGATTTTTGAAAATTTTAGACTAGTATATATGCTTAAATATCCATTATGAAGCTCTTCATGGTGAGAAAATTGGGGCATTTATTGTTGTCTGCTAGCCACTGTCGAAATCCACAACTGGGATTTGCAAATCCCATAGTCGTTGTTGACGTCAACGATCGAGGTTGCTTTAATCTCTGCCTACTGTTGATGTGGGTGGTTGGCAAAATTGCAAAATATATATAGGAAATTTGTCAATTTTCAATTCATTATTTCCAGCTAGCTTGAGATAAAATTAGAGCTCTAAGGGACATAAGGAGAAAATTGATACGAAACGTTTGCAAACTTACCATTCACCACTATGGCAGATCAACCTGAGGCATCTACTAGTGACGGAGCTGGAGCTTCTAAGGTAGATTCTTTCACCCTCATTCTCATAATTTGAGCATTTAAAAATGAACCTCACTAATTAATAGGTAAAATGAACCACATTAAACTATTGGAAATTAACCTCATCCTTAGTTATATTTAGCTTAGGTTAGTTTAGATGGGCGGGATTTGATTTTTGGGTATTTTTGGGGCTGGATATGATCTTTAGTGGGGTCATTCCCGTAGTGGGGTCATTATCTGTAATGTGCTACTCCTCGATACTTAAAGAGTGAGGTTCCCTTGGAACCTCTTGGATATGGTACATGACCTATTGAGAGCACCACACAATAGCCTTTGATCATGGTGTGGGGGAGTGCACTCCTAGCTCAGCTTTATAATGAGCTATATTGAATCACTCAATGGGGGTAAGTAGGCATTGGGTGCAGCCTACTTCTACATATCTAGGGGTGGGAACACATCCAGATAGATAGACTTGGTGGATTGCCCCTAGGGATCATAGCAGTAGCAATGGTTGCCCATTTTTATATTATGCGATGGTCATAGGAGGTAGAGGCATGACAGATCCAATCTCATGCTAGGGTCCTAGATCATTATATGAGGTCATTGGTGGGGCTGCAAGTGAGGCAGGTTATGTGGAGACCTTATCTAGATTGTCTTGCATTCAAGGAGGAAGACAGGTACTTGTCTTGGGTAAGGTGTGATAGATGGCTCATTGGGCACTACAAGAGGATTATGGTGTTCTTCCACTTCTATAGGGTGACTAAATAGTTCGACATCAGACAGGATGTACCAAAGGAGCATGTCCTCTACTATTTCATGAAGGCAAAGACACATCTCATACTTCCCTAGGTTACAAATTTGTTAGAGGAGGTTGATCCTACTATTGATTATATAGGGGTAGTAGATGTTGGGACTACGAATGTGTATGACACCTAGTGGACTACTCGGCTATGGTAGGGTGGCGATATCTTGGGCAGAGCCGGGGAGGAGGCGGTAGCTGAGGGAGGTGGTGATGGGTACCGAGTGCATTACAAGGTGGATGGGGCATGGGGATAGGTTGTAGAGGAGATGGAGGACCCACATGATTTGGAGGAGGGTGATGAGGATGCCCTAGATGATGAGGTATCCTAGCTACAAGCTTAGGTACATAGTCTACAGGCACAAAGATAGATTTTGGAGCAAGATACATCTCTTGCTACTATACAGATCCAACTGAGTGCAGGGCAAGATCAATGGCACAGGTTTGAGGATGAGAGGACTCTTCTCTAGGCTTAGGTAGCTTCAACATAGACCATTATAGATCAGGTTATTAAATAGAGGGATATTCTATAGACATAGTTATATTCCAAGACTGCTGAGAGAAATGCTCTCAAGGTACAACTAGGGGCTCCTATTGGGTCAGGATAAGCGATAGTAGGACAAGTTACAATAGGTACACCTATTGCAGGAGATGCAACAACATTGTAGCCATAGGTGGTTAGATTGTAGGGTCTGGTTAGCCAATATGGTGCGAGGCGCCATTCTAATAATTAAGGGAGAAAATGGAAACAAGAATAATGTAATATTCACGTTATTGATTTTAACGTAACCCAATCCATTTTCTCTATCCATTTCTTACATTTTTGTTTGATTAGTCTATGGGATGACAAATTTTTAAAAATGGTTACATTTTACTGAACTCTACGAAGAGGTGATTTTTGTTTAATTTATTTTTTATATTAATCTTTTCTCATGTGTATATGTGTGGACAACTTATCATCAAAGGGTTAACAAATTATTTGAATGTTGTTTTTACAAGTGAGGTGCTCTTGTTCTCTTCGATTGTACCAAACATAGGATATGGTGTGAACCCGACGAATAGGGTAGATCATGTCTCGTACGGATTAGTTACCATTTTATTGAATGCTATGATGAGATGAAACTTATTTTTCCCCCAATTTATTTTAATTTTTTTTTTTAAATAATATTTCTTCACATGTATATATGTGGACAACTCATCATAAAAGGATTAACGAATCACTTGAGCATTTTTTTTACAACAAAAGTGTTTTTTTTGTTATCTTTAATTGTTTCAGTCATCAAATGTAGTGTGAACTAGATGAACGGGGTAGATCGTGTATCAAGCAGAGCAACATAGTAAGGAAAATCTTAAGAGCGTGGGGTTTGACTTAGTCAAGAGTCTTCAATATTTTGACAATGGTCAGTTTCTTCCTAAGATGTGATTTTAGGGCACTTTTCCTACTCTAATAGCTTGGGGAGTGGGGAAAGGGTAAAAGAAAGTGAATTGAAGATAACAAAAAGGAAAAAACCTATGCTAACAAGGTGGTTATGTGCCAAAGATAAAATAAGATCTTCCTGTACAACAACTCTGATTGTAATGAGCTAGCATAAGCACTTCCTCTCTTCAACATATATAAACATACAATCAAAAACACAAACATACACACAAAAGAGATGAGTTAAGGCATGAGATCCACATATGGACTCAAAGTAGATACGTAAGCCTCTAATATATATGTTGAAAACCCACTTATGGCATAATTTTTTATAACATTTTTCACTTTTATATATATTCTTTTAAAGTTATCCTTATATATAAGTGAAAAAAGTTATAAAAAATTATGCCATAAGTGGGGGTTTGATTGCTCGTAAGACCATATAGAGAGAAATGAAGGAAAAGCTTATACAAACTTGTGGATCCTTTACAATGTCTACCCTACTACTATTTATAGATTACAAAGAGAAGGATTTCCCTCCAAAACTCATGCAAATATTTCTAGGTGAATGATGTTCTAGGTGTCAGGTTATATCTTCATTTAGGTTGTTGGTCTCCTTGAGGTCTCTAGATCTATAATTATGAATGCCAAATAGTTATGAGTATTTGGATGAACAACCATCTACACTTTTTGGGGATTCCTGTAATCTAGATGTGGAATATTTTTGTATTTAATGCTTCAAATTTAGGGGTTTCTTTTGTTGTGTCTCCCATGTTGCTGATATCATTTTAGAGAGATATATCGTATTGTTTTGCAAGAAAGGATTGTACCTATTAGAATACCGTACACTTTGTGGCTCCCATGTTGTTGCTATCATTTTAGAGAGATATACCATATTCTATTGCAATAAATGATTGTACCTCCTAGAATACTGTACACCTCAACACAATGTGTGGGGTATGGAGTTATGACCCTGATTGGGGAGTATGGGGGGCCAATGACCCTCCCTATGAGGGTTCAGGGGTGAGAACCCCCCAAAGAAAATTTGGTCCCCTAAATTTTTGAAACATGGTGGTTAAAACCTTTGAAAATTTCCTCACCATCTGACATCAGAGCTTTTATCATTCTCCGACCTCAGGACTTTCCACTAATCTCAAAATTTCATGCATCAAAAATTTTACCTCTTATCTTCAATCAATTTTTTTATAAACATTCAACTTTAAGATATTTAACTTTCTTGCACTTCCTTGAACTTTCAAGTTTTGATTCTTGTGTAAGAAGTAAAAATCATGCATCTAATCTATTTGCAAGCATGTAACAAATTGAAAATAAGAAATAATGTAACCATTGCAAGATAAAATATGATAAAAATGGGATGCTCTTTATTAATAACAATAAGTATTTATTAAAATCTTTCCCTCTTAGGGAAACCCTCAATTTGATACACTTATTACAAATGGTGTGGCTCCTCAAAAGGGAGAGATGCACTCTAATGATTTTCACTCTACTACTTTGCTTATAAGAGGGTTTATTAGTTGCCTTTTTTGATGTCAAGAAGTATGATCTCGAAGATGCTCTTGGATTCCTGACTATCCCTATCACCTGCACAAAAAACTCAAACTGATCAATAGTAAAGCTTAGCCTCTCAAGATGAGGCCATTTCACAATGATAGCAAGATATAAAGGAAATGCATGAAAGAATGATAAAATGCTTATAAAGACTGAAATAAAAGCATGAAAGAATACTAGAAAGCATGTAATCTATGATAAACAAGCAATTGCAATACAAAGAATGTAAAATCTATGGCTAAAATGCAAGAAATGACCAATCAAACCCTAGCCGTTATTGAGTAGAGTAGTTGACTCTGCTAGCCGCTATCAAATTTGACATTTGAGACTACGGGTCGCTGTTAAAAATAGCAGTTGCAGGAAATGAGTTCTTTTCTCTGAATCCCCAACCTTAAATCAATTAATTCTCTTGCTAAATTTATTTCCAATGGTCGCCTATGTCTCAAAACACAAATTTATGGTGAATTATCTCAGATTCTTGATAAATTGATGGGGAATAGCAAGCTTGCTCCTCAAGACTTTAGAAGCTCCATTGATGTTGCAATAGTTGTCATTCTGTAATTGGAAAAAACCTCACTACTCCTCAAGTGGATGTGAAGTCGTTCTCCAATATGATAGGGCTTTGCTGCAGTGAAATCGGGGATCCTTTCTTCAATTTAGGGGAACTTTTTATAGACTTTCCAAGTCTTCACCTTGGATTCTCAAGAAATCCAAGATCAAGAATCTGTTGACATGGATCAGTTAGGAAGAGGCTTCTAGAATCTTCACAAATTAAACAACCCATGAAATCATTTTAAATTGGTTGAATGCAACTGATTTCACTCGACTCAGGGAGCTCGAGTTTGTTACAGGGTTAGGCACTATCGATATGTGCGATTATGGATCTAGTCACTATTGATAGGCACGGTTATGGATCTAACTGCTATCACCATCAATGGTTACCCTTAGCCGCTCTGATCATCAATGACTATGATCACAGTTGCTATTGATGTTAACGACTAGAGCTTCATAGGACTAGGCTACCCTAAATGAGTGGTTAGAACCACTATTGGGTCTTGAAAAGGTCCAAAGTCATTCATATGGTCTGCAAAGGTGCCCATATGAGTAATATCCTAAACATGACATGTTTTAGGTGTCTATAGATATCCCTTTTGGGATATCTATAGAAAAACACAACATTGAGAAAAAATAGACAATCTAAAGCCATATTATAGGTTAATTAGTGTTCATTGATTTGGCCAATGTTAGATGCCCCAATCTTGAAAAGGATGTGCATCTCAGAATCATTGCTTCCAATGACATGGAAGGCTTAATTTGTGCTTTGTGAAATCCAGGTATAATCAGCTTGGACCGATAGATGGAGCAACAAAGGCTTAGCTCATTATATTTGGTTTTTCCTTAACAAAGGGTACGCTTGTGATAGTTAGCAATGATTCATGAGATGAATGGGATTTACAAGATTAAGTATTCAATTGTTGATTTTGATTATGATTATTGTTATTATGACTACCCCCTCAAGTGACGAGTTGATGAGGAAAATGGCAAGTGATGAAAGCTACAAGTTGCTTTACCAAGATGACTAATCTGGATAGTTCAAGCTGATTAAAGTTGTATGGTAATTTCTATTACAGCTATGATTTCAACCATTAATAGTAATTGTATATCTCTATCCCATGGAGTAGTCTAATTACAATGGCCTTCTTAGAAAATCAAGATGATATCAATTCAATCAAGCATGTGATGAATCACTATGTGCGATGAGATAATATTTCATAGAGGATAAGAAATGAATACCTCATTCCTGTGGAATAGTTTGGTCGCCATGGCCTTCTTTAGGGATTGAAGTAAAGACATTTCGATTCGTCAATGAATAATTTGGTTCAAATATCCTTATGGAAATTTACTCATCTTGTCGGATTATATGGAGCGCAAGTCGTTGCAACTGCCAAGTGTGTAGGGTAAATAATTGGATACGAGGCATACTTAAAATTTGGTTATTGTTTGATTTTTTTGTTATTTTGATGATTTTTGAGAATTTTAGACTAGTAGATATGCTTAAATGTCCATTTTGAAACTCTTCATGGTGAGAAAATTGGAACATTTATTTTTTTTTTCTATTCACTATCGAAATCCACAACTGGGATTTGCAAATCCCATAGTCGTTGACGTCAATGGTCGAGGTTGCTCTAATCTCTACCCACTGTTGATGTGGGTGGCTGGCGAAATTGCAAAATATATATAGGAATTTTGGCAATTTTCAATTCATTATTTCCAGCTAGCTTGAGAGAAAATGAGAGCTCTAAGGGACATAAGGAGAAAATTTATACGAAACGTTTGCAAATTTACCATTCACCACTATGGCAGATCAGCCTGAGGCATCTACTAGTGGCAGAGCTAGAGCTTCTAAAGTAGATTATTTCACCCTCATTCTCATAATTTGAGCATTTAAAAATGAGCCTCACTAATTAATAGGTAAATGAACCACATTAAACAATTGGAAATTAACCTCATGCTTAGTTAGATTTAGCTTAGGTTAGTTTATATTGGTGGGATTTGATTTTTGGGTATTTTTGGGTCTGGAAATGACCTTTAGTGGGGTCATTCTCGTAGCTGCTTATTTTTGAGGATGACTCCCAATTTGGCAAAATGATCATTGGAGCTAGCCGTTGATGATGTCGATGACGGCCATGGTGGTTGAATGTCCCAATATTATAGGTTAATTAGTGTTCATTGATCTGGTCAATGTTAGATGTCCCAATATTGGAAAGGATGCGCATCTCAAAATCATTATTTCCAACAACATAGCAGGCTTAATTTATGATTTGGCACATCCAGGTATAATCGGCCTGGACCGATAGACGGAGCGACAAAGGCTTAGCTCATTATATTTGCTTTTTTCTCAGCAAAGGGTAAGCTTGTGATAGCTATTAGCAATGTTTCATGAGACGAATGGGATTTACAAGATTAAGTATTCAATTGTTGATTTTCATTATGATTATTGTTATTATGACTACCCCCTCAAGCGACGAGTTGATGAGGAAAATTGCAAGTGATGAAAGTGACAAGTTGCTTGACCAAGATGACTGATTTGGACAATTCAAGCTAATTAAAGTTGTTGTATGGTAAGTTCTATTACAACTATGATTTCAACCATTAATAGTAATTGTATATCTCTATCCCATGGAGTAGTCTACTTGTAATGGCCTTCTTAGAAAATCAAGATGATATCAATTCAATTAAGCATGTGATGAATCACTATGTGCAATGATCTAAAATTTCATAGAGGATAAGAAATGAATACCTCATTCCCGTGGAGCAATCTGGTCGCCATGGCCTTCTTTAGGTATTGAAGTAAAGATATTTTGGTTCGTCAATGAATAATTTGGTTCAAATATCCTTATGGTAATTTACTCATCTTGTCGGATTGTATGGAGCACAAATTGTTGCAACCGCCAAGTGTGTAGGGTAAATAATTGGATACAAGGCATACTTGAAATTTGGTTATTGTTTGATTTTTTTGTTATTTTTATGATTTTTGAAAATTTTAGACCAGTATATATGCTTAAATATCCATTATGAAGCTCTTCATGGTGAGAAAATTGGGGCATTTATTGTTGTCTGCTAGCCACTATCGAAATCCACAACTGGGATTTGCAAATCCCATAGTCGTTGTTGACATCAACGATCGAGGTTGCGTTAATCTATGCCCGCTGTCGATGTGGGTGGTTGGCAAAATTGCAAAATATATATAGGAAATTTGTCAATTTTCAATTCATTATTTCCAGCTAGCTTAAGAGAAAATGAGAGCTCTAAGGGACATAAGGAGAAAATTGATACGAAACGTTTGCAAACTTACCATTCACCACTATGGCATATCAACCTGAGGCATCTACTAGTGACGGAGATGGAGCTTCTATGGTAGATTCTTTCACCCTCATTCTCATAATTTGAGCATTTAAAAATGAACCTCACTAATTAATAGGTAAAATGAACGACATTAAACTACTGGAAATTAACCTCATCCTTAGTTATATTTAGCTTAGGTTAGTTTAGATGGGTGGGATTTGATTTTTGGGTATTTTTGGGGCTAGAAATGATCTTTAGTGGGGTCATTCCCATAGTGGGGTCATTATCTGTAATGTGCTACTCCTCGATACTTAAAGAGTGAGGTTCCCTTGGAACCTCTTGGATATGGTACATGACCTATTGAGAGCACCACACGATAGCATTTGATCATGGTGTGGGGGAGTGCACTCCTAGTTCAGCTTTATAATGAGCTATATCGAATCACTCAATGGGGGTAAGTAGGCATTGGGTGCAGCCTACTTCTACATATCTAGGGGTGGGAACACATCCAGATAAATAAACTTGGTGGATTGCCCCTAGGTATCATAGAAGTAGCAATGGTTTCCCATTTTTATATTATGCGATGGTCGCAGGAGGTAGAGACATGACGGAGCCAATCTCATGCTAGGGTCCTAGATCATTATATGAGGTCATTGACAGGGCTGCAAGTGAGGCAGGTTATATGGAGACCTTATCTAGATTGTCTTGCATGTAAGGAGGAAGACAGGTACTTGTCTTGGGTAAGGTGTGATAGATGGCTCATTGGGCACTACAAGAGGATTATGGTGTTCTTCCACTTCTATAGGGTGACTAAGCAGTTCGACATCAGACAAGATGTACCAAAGGAGCATGTCCTCTACTATTGCATGAAGGCAAAGATGCAACTTATACGTCCCTAGGTTACAAATTTGTTAGAGGAGGTTGATCCTGCTATTGATGATATAGGGGTAGTAGATTTTGGGACTACAAATGTGTATGACACCTAGTGGAATACTCAGCTATGGTAGGGTGGTGATATCTTGGGCAGAGCTGGGGAGGAGGAGATAGCTGAGGGAAGTGGTGATGGGTACCGAGTGCATTACAAGGTGGATGGGGCATGGGGATAGGTTGTAGAGGAGATGGAGGACCCACATGATTTGGAGGAGGGTGATGAGGATGCCCTAGATGATGAGGTATCCTAGCTACAAGGTCAGGTACATAGTCTATAGGCACAAAGATATATTTTGGAGCAAGATACATCTCTTGCTACTATACAGATCCAACTGAGTGCAGGGCAAGAGCAATGACACGGGTTTGATGAGGAGAGGACTCTTCTCTAGGCTTAGGTAGCTTCAACACAGACCATTATATATCAAGTTATTACATGAAGGGATCTTCTATAGGCATAGTTAGATTCCAAGACTGCTGAGAGAAATGCTCTCAAGGTACAAGTAGGGGCTCCTATTGGGTCAGGATAAGCGATAGTAGGACAAGTTACAATAGGTACACCTATTGCAGGAGATGCGACAACATTTTAGGCATAGGTGGTTAGATTGTAGGTTCTGGTTAGCCAGTATGGTGCGAGGCACCAGTCTAATAATGCATACATTTTACAATTGGAGGGGCATGTAGCCTTGCTTAGTGGTACTCTACCTACTTGGTATACTATAGGAGGATCTCACAGGAGTCAACATAGTGATTCTGGATAGTCCTCAATGTGCCCTGGTCATCGGTCAGGTGCACGATCAAAGCGATCAATGGGAACTAGCTCCAGGCAGCCTCATAGATATGGAGTCGAGGGAGGAGGAAACTCGGGGGGTGCAGGGCCTGCATGATCTTACATGATGTATTGTATCATTTTTTAGTGTAATATCTAAGGACCTACACTATAGTAGCCTACAGGTATTTTACCTCTATGTACCTCTTGAAACACACACACACACACACACACACACACACACACACACACACACACACACACACATATATATATATATATGATACTCTTTTATTTCTCATTATGTGTATTATGTTGATGCTTTATTGTTCATGTGATGCAGTTATAGATGCAATGCTTATATGATGCTTTGATTATGCTATACGTATGCAATGTATTGATGAGATGCACTAGCTATATGATAGATTTATGATTAGATGCTATGATATAGGTGTTTAGATGCACTATTATGTATGCATATATGGATGCAATGGTGAATGTTAAATGCATGTTTAATTTGTTTCAGTTTTTTATGCATTAAATCCATGTGATATGCTATGCCAGATTATGTGTATGCAATGCATTAATTAAATGAGGATAATCTAATGCAAATGAACCTATATGCTTAAATAATTTAAAACATAAGACATGAACTAATATATGTTTAACAAACCACTGGATGACACCACAGAATGTATGAAAATCATGAATGAAAATGATAACTCTTTTCATAAGAATTAATCATTTAGGTATTCGTATGTGAAATGAAATGATGTGAGATGTATAGGTTTTCCCTATAAGCTTCTATAAATTAAAATATGTGCACAAAATAGTCAGTGGTCATTTAAATAGCATTGTTGATATCCATCTTGTATCCATCCTATTTCATGAACATCCCTTAATAAACAAAACCTCATAAGGAAATTTGTGATTGATTGATGAGATGGTTTATTGCTATAAGGGATTTTTGAGGTTTTCCATGAGATTTGAACATCCTAGTCGATTAATCAAAATTTGTATAATGATTACACAAGACTCCTAAAAGATAAAACCTTTTGTTATGAAGACCAAGATATTCATTATCCCTATGTGTGCAAGTGAATATATTAGATGATACATAAGACTACCTTATTTCCAGACGGGATTCATTCAGCCCATTTTTGTAATGAGGATCACCCTATGTTCATCATGATCCTAAATTTGGATGCATTTCGATTGGACTACTAGGTAATACAAACCACCTAAAGCTAGCTCATATGTAAATTTTTTAGAACTACCCCATTGCTAGGTGGGATTCATTCAGCCCATTGCTGTAATGGGGATCACTCAATGGTTTTAAAATACTGACTATTCCAGGGATTCAAGCTCTTCACCTCCTTTTATTTTCATTTATTGGGATACTTTTTCTTGCTTAGTGATGAGAATCACTGTTTATTTTGTATTTTTTTGGAGCAAGGGATTTGTTTAGTGATGAAAATTACTATTTATTTTTCTTTTTCTTTGATTTGGAAATTTTCTCATTTTGTATAAAAGTAAGTGATTTCTTTTGGTAGGGGGGATCTTGTCCTTTTACCAATGACCAACATCCTAGACCATGTGCATCAAAATATGAGCAAGTAAAAAAAACCTTTCGCTTAAGGTGACTAGGACCACTTTGTAGTGTTCATATTTTCTTATTAAAACTAGGATTGTTAACGTTTAAAATTGTGATAAGATTTTGATATATGCTAGGTGCTATAAAAACTAGACCTTATATTTTGGAAGTGAAGATAGCTTTCTAAAAAATCTAAAAAGACATCTAGGTATGGCTGAATGACCAAAAAATATGAATGATCTGAAAAGATAACCAGTGTGTGTGCCACTCAATGAAAGTGAGGAAAGTGCAATACATTTGGATGTTTCACTCTCCTTATTTTATCATGAAGTGGGTGGTGGGGAAGTTGTGGTACCTTTAAGACCCCCATTGCGTATGTCATTCATCGCAATATAATCAGATTACTTAGGAAGAGTGATAGAAATCAACTATCTTTGTTTAATATCGAACCTCTGTGAGGTATCAGTGTTCTGATGAGAAAAAATGAGTGAGTGTCTACATTATTATTATATGTGGAGAGACCTTAAATCATGAAGAGAACACAATGTTAACAGATGTCTCTGATTCCTTACATCGTTTAAATACAAACGTGTCAGGGTGGCGACCATAATTCTTAATTTTCTAGATCAAATTTTTATGTCTGGAAATTTGTAGAATTCTTAGTCATATTAACTTTGGAGAGTTGGCAAAAGTTGGTATACTTGTGGGGTCATGAATGCATGTTCATCATGTCTAGACCAAACATGTGCTTTGCAAAGCGAAAGAGTCATGATAACTGTCAGTCAATATAACGCAATTGTTTTGTCTGTATTCATATCATTACTCACATCTCGTAGAATGCAGGTCCCTGCTATGGAACATTCCAAATTTCTCATCGTAGATGATTTTAAATCACCCCTCTTAGTGAAGAGTGGGAAGAAGGGAATTGGATACCATACACCAAACTTTGTTCCAAAGCCATTCTACATCAGTAGTATGAACATTTCAATTAAGGGAGCAAATGGAAATAAGAATAATGTAATATTCACGTTATTGATTTTAACGTAACCCAATCCATTTTCTCTATCCATTTCTTACATTTTTGTTTGATTAGTCTATGGGATGAATTTTTTTTAAAAATGGTTACATTTTATTAACTCTACGAACAGGTGAATTTTTTTAATTTATTTTTTATATTAATCTTTTCTCATGTGTATATGTGTGGACAACTTATCATCAAAGGGTTAACAAATTAGTTGAATGTTGTTTTTACAAGTGATGTGCTCTTGTTCTCTTTGATTGTCCCAAACATAGGATATGGTGTGAACCCGACGAATAGGGTAGATCATGTCTCGTACAGATTAGTTACCATTTTATTGAACTCTATGAAGAGATGAAACTTATTTTTTCCCCAATTTATTTTAATTTTATTTTTTAAATTAATCTTTCTTCACATGTATACATGTGGACAACTCATCATAAAAGGATTAACAAATCACTTGAACATTTTTTTTACAACAAAAGTGTTTTTTTTTGTTATCTTTAATTGTTTCAGTCATCAAATGTAGTGTGAACTAGATGAACGGGGTAGATCGTGTATTAAGCAGAGCAACATAGTAAGGAAAATCTTAAGAGCGTGGGGTTTGACTTAGTCAAGAGTCTTCAATATTTTGACAATGGTCAGTTTCTTCCTAAGATGTGATTTTAGGGCACTTTTCCTACTCTAATAGCTTGGGGAGCGGGGAAAGGGTAAAAGAAAGTGAATTGAAGATAACAAAAAGGAAAAAACCTATGCTAACAAGGTGGTTATGTGCCAAAGATAAAATAAGATCTTCCTGTACAACAACTCTGACTGTAATAAGCTAGCATGAGCACTTCCTCTCTTCAACATATATAAACATACAATCAAAAACACAAACATACACACAAAAGAGATGAGTTAAGGCATGAGATCCAAATATGGACTCAAAGTAGATACGTAAGCCTCAAATATATATGTTGAAAACCCACTTATGGCATAATTTTTTATAACCTTTTTCACTTTTATATATATTCTTTTAAATTTATCCTTATATATAAGTGAAAAAAGTTATAAAAAATTATGCAATAAGTGGGGGTTTGATTGCTCGTAAGACCATATAGAGATAAATGAAGGAAAAGCTTATACAAACTTGTGGATCCTTTACAATGTCTACCCTACTACTATTTATAGATTACAAAGAGAAGGATTTCCCTCCAAAACTCATGCAAATATTTCTAGGTGAATGATGTTCTAGGTGTCGGGTTATATTTTCATTTAGGTTGTTGGTCTCCTTGAGGTCTCTAGATCTGGAATTATGAATGCCAAATAGTTATGAGTATTTGGATGAACAACCATCTACCCTTTTTTGGGATTCCTGTAATCTAGATGTGGAATATTTTTGTATTTAATGCTTCAAATTTAGGGGTTTCTTTTGTTGTGTCTCCCATGTTGCTGATATCATTTTAGAGAGATATATCATATTGTTTTGCAAGAAAGGATTGTACCTCTTATAATATCGTACACTTTGTGGCTCCCATGTTGTTGCTATCATTTTAGAGAGATATACCATATTCTATTGCAATAAAGGATTGTACCTCCTAGAATACTGTACACCTCAACACAATGTGTGGGGTATGGAGTTGCGACCCTGGTTGGGGAGTATGGGGGGTCAATGACCCTCCCTATGGGGGTTCAAGGGTGAGAACCCCCCAAAGAAAATTTGGTCCCCTAAATTTTTGAAACACGGTGGTTAAAACCTTTGAAAGTTTCCTCACCATATGACATCAGAGCTTTTATCATTCTCTGATCTCAGGACTTTCCACTAATCTCAAAATTTCATGCATCAAAAATTTTACCTCTTATCTTCAATCAAATTTTTTATAAACATTCAACTTTAAGATATTTAACTTTCTTGCACTTTATTGAACTTTCAAGTTTTGATTCTTGTGTAAGAAGTAAAAATCATGTATCTAATCTATTTGCAAGCATGTAACAAATTGAAAATAAGAAATAATGTAACCATTGCAAGATAAAATATGATAAAAATGGGATTCTCTTTATTAATAACAATAAGTATTTATTACAATATTTCCCTCTTAGGGAAACCCTCAATTTGATACAATTATTACAAATGGTGTGGCTCCTCAAAATGGAGAGATGCACTCTAATTATTTTCACTCCGCTACTTTGCTTATAAGAGGGTTTATTAGTTGCCTTTTTTGATGTCAAGAAGTATGATCTCGAAGATGCTCTTGGATCCTTGATTGTCCCTATCACCTGCACACAAAGAAACTCAAACTGATCAATAGTAAAGCTTAGCCTCTCAAGATGAGGCCATTTCACGATGATAGCAAGATATAAAGGAAATGCATGAAAGAACGATAAAATGCTTATAAATACTAAAATAAAAGCATGAAAGAATACTGGAAAGCATGTAATCTATGATGAACAAGCAATTGCAATACAAAAAATGTAAAATCTATGGCTAAAATGCAAGAAATGACCAATCAAACCCTAGCCATTATTGAGTAGAGTAGTTGACTCTGCAAGCCACTATCAAATTTGACAATTGAGACTACGGGTCGCTGTGAAAAATAGCAGTTGCAGGAAATGAGTTCTTTTCTCTGAATCCCCAACCTTAAATCAATCAATTCTCTTGCTAAATTTATTTCGAATGGTCTCTTGTGTCTCAAAACATAGATTTATGGTGAATTATCTTGAATTCTTGATAAATTGATGGGGAATAGCAAGATTGCTCCTCAAGCCCTTAGAAGCTCCATTGATGTTGCAACAGTTGTCATTCTACATTTGGACAAAACCTCACTACTCCTCAAGTGGATGTGAAGTCGTTCTCCAATATGATAGGGATTTGCTGCAATGAAATTGGGGATCCTTTCTTCAATTTAGGGGAGCTTTTTATAGACTTTAAAAGTCTTCACCTTGGATTCTCAATAAATCCAAGATCAAGAATCTGTTGACATGGATCAGTTAGGAAGAGGCTTCTAGAATCTTCACAAATTAAACAAACCATGAAATCATTTTAAATTGGTTGAATTCCACTCTGATCATCAACGACTATGATCACAGCTGCTATTGACGTTAGCGACTAGAGCTACATAGGACTAGGCTACCCTAAATGAGTGGTTAGAACCACTATTGGGTCTTGAAAAGGTCCAAAGTCAATCATATGGTCTGAAAAGGTGCCCATATGATTAATCAACTAAACATGACATGTTTTAGGTGTCTATAGATATCCCTTTTGGGATATCTATAGAAAAACACAACATTGAGCAAAAATAGACAATCTAAAGCCATATTATAGGTTAATTAGTGTTCATTGATCTGGTCAATGTTAGATGCCCTAATCTTGAAAAGGATGTGCATCTCAGAATAATTGCTTCCAATGACATGGAAGGCTTAATTTATGCTTTGGGACATCCAGGTATAATCAGCTTGGACCGATAGACGGAGCAACAAAGGCTTAGCTCATTATATTTGGTTTTTCCTTAACAAAGGGTAAGCTTGTGATAGTTGTTAGCAATGATTTGTGAGATGAATGAGATATACAAGATTAAGTATTCAATTGTTGATTTTTATTATGATTATTGTTATTATGACTACCCCCTCAAGTGACGAGTTGATGAGGAAAATGGCAAGTGATGAAAGCTACAAGTTGCTTTACCAAGATGACTAATTTGGATAGTTCAAGCTGATTAATGTTGAGCAAGGTGCAACAACAATATTGTCATTGTTGTCAACACAGTTAGATAGATCGGTTGATGCAAGTGGACAGGAGTTAAGAGGTTCTTTAGAGTATGTACAATGATTTTTCAAAATATCGAAGTGGCCCATATGCTAAAAATCAAAAGAAAATCACAAGGAAGAAAACTATCGTGATATCGCGACATGTTGAGCAAGAAAGAAAAACTGTCGCGATATCGTGACATGTTCACAAGGAAGAAAACTATCGCGATATCGCGACATGTTGAGCAAGAAAGAAAAACTGTCGCGATATCGTGACATGTTCACAAGGAAGAAAACTATCGCGATATCGCGACATGTTGAGCAAGAAAGAAAAACTGTCACGATATCGCAACATGTTGACAAGAAAGAAAAACTATCGTGATATCGCGACATGTTGAGAAGAAAGAAAAACTATCACGATTTCGCGACATGTTTGAAGAGAAAGCACAAGCAAGAAAAACTATCGTGATTTCGTGACATGTTCAAAGAGAAAGTGCAAGCAAGAAAAACTATTGCAATTTCGTGACATGTTCGAAGAGAAAGCGCAAGCAAGAAAAACTATCGCGATTTTGTGACATGTTCGAAGAGAAAGCGCAAGCAAGAAAAAATTGTCGTGATTTCGTGACATGTTGGAAGAGAAAAAGGCAAGTAGAAAAAGTGTCACGATTTTGTGACATATTGCAAGAGAGATTGTACGGAAGAAAAAGTGTCACAATTTCATGACATATTGCAAGAGAGAGAGTCCAAAAGAAAAAGTGTTATGATTTCATGACATATTGCAAGAGAGATTGTATGAAAGAAAAAGTGTTGCGATTTCGTGACATATTGCAAGAGAGAGAGTCCGAGAGAAAAAGTTTCGCGATATTGCGACATGTCACGTTTTCGTGACCCGAAGGTAAGAGAAAGAGCAAAGGAGACAAAGTGTCACGATATCGCGACATGTCACATTTTTATGACTAAAGGAGAAGAGAGAAAGTAAGAAGGCAGAAGTGTCACATTATCATGACAAAAGTAAAGAGGAAGAGTACGAAGGTGAAAGTGTCACGATATCACATGTTATATTTTTGTGGGTTCAAACCAAGTAAAGTAACAAGGAGGTGAAAGTGTCGCGATATAGCGACATGTGTTTTCGTGGGTATAAGCCAAGAAAAGAAGCAAGGAGGCAAAAGTGTCGTGATATCATGACATGTTGTGTTTTCGTGAGTACAAGCCAAGAAAAGAAGCAAGGAGGCAAAAGTGTCGTGATATCATGACATGTGTTTTCACGGGTACAAGCCAAGAAAAGAAGCAAGGAGGCAAAAGTGTCACGATATCATGACATGTTGTGTTTTTGTGGGTGAAATCCGAGAAGAGGACAAAGAGGCAGAAGTGTCATGATTTCATGATAGGTCACTTTGGCATGAGCTAAGAATATAACCCAGCCAAAATAAGATATGTGATAGTTAACTGAAGTTATACGACAGTTACAGGGGCCGTTGCAAAAGAAAATCATGCAGCTAAAATAAGAAGGGTTAACTGAAGTCAGTACGACAGTTACAGGTGCAGTTATAGAGAAAAATCATGTAGCTAAAATAAGAACAGTGAACTGAAGTCAGAATGACAGTTACAGGGCTAGTTACGAAGTGAAATCATCAAGCGACGGTTAAACTGAAAGTCATCAGTCAAAGACTAACCAAAGAACCGTAACTATTAATAGGCTAAATGAGAGAATATTGTGTGATAAAGGAGTTACATATAGAAGTTTCTATTAATAAGTTTCATGCAAAAATATGGAAGTTAAAAATAGAGTAAGAACTTTGTTATAAAAGGAGGTCTGCGTGGAGAATTACAATGAGTTGAAAAAGTGTGAAAGTGTTGCAAAAAATAGGGTTGGAAGAGTGTTGTAAGAGAGCGTTAAGTAGAGCCATGAGATCTGTAAGAGTGCAGTAAGAAGTGTAGCAAGAGGGCTGTAAGAGGTCCGTAAAAGTGTAGTAAGCAGAGCCTTAAGTGTATGTGGTGTTTTGGTGAATAGCGAGAGAGGTTGGGTTAGCAATAGACCAGTCAAGGTCTTGTATAAGCGAAGGCATTTTTATGTCAATCTTATAGTTTCAAAATTGCAGTCCAAGTTGGTTCTTGGAATTAGGGGTTGGTGCTCCTTTCTGTTGGTGCAGATAAATTAGGGGTTTGTGCTCCTTTCTATTGGCATAGATAAATCAGGGGTTGGTGCTCCTTCTAGTGGGTGCTGGTAAATTGATTGTAAAATTGGTATTTTGCAAAGGCTGGATTTGGACGAAAATCCAAACAGTCATTTTTTAGGAGTAGCCAAATTGGTGAACCTCCTTACATCGTGTGTTGTGGAATGCTCTCTTGTTATACTTGCTTTATCTGATTTTAAATTTTCATTGTTTCAACATTAAGAGTTGTAGATTTGAATTTAAATAGCTACAATGATTCACCCCCCCTCTCAATGTCATTGTGAGACTAACAATTGGTATCAGAGCCAAGTTCCTAAACAAGCTTAATTGGCTAAGGTGATCTTGGAAGTGAGACAATGGCAGGTGGTGAAGGATTCTCATCAAACAAAGCACCATTGTTTGACGAAACTAATTACGCATTTTGGAGACTCAAGATGCAAACATATTTATGTGCTTTGGGATACGACATTTGGGAGTCAGTAGACAGTGGATACACAATACCCACCACTCCTCCAACCGATGCTGCCAATAAGAAACTGTTTGAGAATAACTCTAAAACAAAGAATGCTATCATGTGCAGTTTAGTGGACAACGAACTGATAAATATTATGAGTTGTAAAAGAGCAAAAGACATGTGAGACAAACTAAGGAGCATTCATGAAGTAGATGACAAGATCAAGGAGGCCAAGTTACAAATGCATCGAGCTTAGTTCGAAGCATTAAATATGAATGACAATGAGAACATAGAGGCTAAAGAAAATTATGGAGAGTGTCGATGTTAAAGTTGATGAAGGTAGGGAATGAGAAATAAGCTATGAAGAAAACTACCCAATTTATGAAGAGGTTAATGAAGGAGATGAGGAAAAGGAAATGGAAAAGAAATAGAAAATTGACTCAGATGATTTAAGTAGTGATTCAGAAGAGGAAGAAAACAAGAAATTCAAAATAGGAAGCTGGCAGAAAAATCATCCTAGAGAGCAAATAATTGGAGACCCCACAGTTGGTGTTCAAAAAAGAATAAGAGTAGTAAGTAACTACTCTCTATTATCCAAAGATTGAGCCCAAAATTTTTGCTGAAGCAAACAAAGATGAAATTTGGATGACGACAATAAATGAATAATTAGATCAGATCGAGAAAAACAAAACCTGTGACTTAGTACCAAGACCTGCAAATAAAAATATAATCGATACTAAATTGATTTTTTGAAACAAATTGAATGAATATGGATAGGTAGTCAGGAATAAAGCAAGATTGGTCTATAAAGGCTATGCACAAGTTGAAGGTATTGACTTTGAGGAAACCTTTGCACCAGTGGCTAGACTAGAGGCAATTAGAATGTTTCTAGCTTTAGCAGTTCACAAGAATTTCAAAGTTTATCAAATGGACGTGAAATCAGCATTTTTGAATGAAAAACTTGAATAAGAGGTCTATACTGAGCAACCATATGGTTTCCAACTCGGTGATAATCCCAACTTCATCTGCAATTTGAAGAAAGCATTGTATGGCTTGAAACAGGCACCCAGAGCATGGTATGCAAGGCTAGACACTCAACAAGGGTTCAAAAAAGGTATGGTGGATAGCAATTTGTATGTCAAAACAGAGAATGGCCATCTCATTGTCCTTGTTGTATACATAGATGATATCATTTTTGGCAGCAACAATGATGAGTCATGTAAAGATTTAGCAAATAAGATGTAGAAAGAATTTGAAATGTCAATGATTGGTGAACTTTCGTATTTCCTCGGACTACAAGTTAATCAAAATGAGAAGGGCATATTTATTTCTCAAGTTAAATATGTGAAAGAGATGCTAAAAAAGTTCACAATGGAGGATTGTAAGCCCGTTAGCACTCCCATGATGATAGGTTGCAAGTTGAGCAAGGATGACAAATCTCCAGATGTTGATCAAACCATGTACAGATCTATGATTGGGAGCCTACTATATTTGACAGCTATCAGACCAGATATCTTGCAGGTAGTTTGCATGGTAGCACGATTTCAAGCTAGTCCTAAGGAGACTCATGTGACAGCAGTGAAGAGGATTCTTCGATATCTAAAGGGTACTATGGAGTATGGGTTATGGTATCCAAAAGGTAAGGACTTCACCCTTATTGCGTATTTAGATGCAGATTGGGCAAGATGTGTCGATGATAGAAAGAGTACTAGTGGAGGTGCATTCTATCTTGGAGATAGGTTGGTCGCATGGCACAGTAAGAAACAAGAGTCAGTTTCCTTATCCACAGCAGAGGCAGAATATATTGTAGTAACTATGTGTTGTACGTAGGTCTTATGGATGAAACAAACCCTGAAAGATCTTGGCATTAACTTCAGTGAGCCAATTTCACTTAAGTGTGATAACACCAGTTCCATTAACATCTCAAAGAATCTGGTTATGCATTCTCGCACAAAACATATTGCTATTCGATATCACTTTCTAAAGGAGAAAGTTGTGAAAGGTGAGGTTAAGTTGTATTTTGTCCCAACTATAGAGCAAGTAGCAGATATCTTCACAAAACCATTGCCTAAAGAAATTTTTGAGTACCTTTGAAATAAATTGGGAGTGGTCACACTTCCCAAGAACTAACTAGCTATCGGGACCACATTCTTAGGGGTAGCATTTATATATTTGATTATCTTTTTGCTCATGTTTGTAATTTTTACTAACTATAATAATTTGTGCCTAAGAATGTTGTGCATGGACTCAGGGGGAGTCTGCAGTAGCCCTTTGGTATTATTGTCAAAGGGGGAGAATAATTACAAGAAATTGCACATGTGTTGCCAACAATTCCAAAGGGGGAGATTGTTGAGCAAGGTGCAACAACAGTATTGTCATTGTTGTCAACACAATCAAACAGATCAGTTGATGCAGTGGACAGGAGTTAAGAGGTTCTTCAGAGTATGTACAATGATTTTCCAAAATATCGAAGTGGCCCATATGGTAAAAATCAAAAGAAAATCACAAAGAAGAAAACTATCATGATATCGTGACATGTTGAGCAAGAAAGAAAAACTATCGCAATATCGCGACATGTTCACAGGGAAGAAAACTGTCGCAATATCGCGACATGTTGAGCAAGAAAGAAAAACTGTCATGATATCGCGACATGTTGACAAGAAAGAAAAATTGTCGTGATATCGCGACATGTTGAGAAGAAAGAAAAACTATCACGATTTCACGACATGTTCGAAGAGAAAGCACAAGCAAGAAAAACTATCATGATTTCGTGACATGTTCGAAGAGAAAGTGCAAGCAAGAAAAATTGTCATGATTTCACGACATGTTCGAAGAGAAAGTGCAAGCAAGAAAAATTTTCGTGATTTCATGACATGTTTGAAGAGAAAGCATAAGCAAGAAAAACTATCACAATTTCGCGACATGTTGGAAGAGAAAAAGGCAAGTAGAAAAAGTGTCGTGATTTTGCAACATATTGCAAGAGAGATTGTATGAAAGAAAAAGTGTCACGATTTCGTGACATATTGCAAGAGAGAGAGTCCGAAAGAAAAAGTGTCACGATTTCATGACATATTGCAAGAGAGATTGTATGGAAGAAAGAGTGTCATGATTTTGTGACATATTACAAGAGAGAGAGTCCTAGAGAAAAAGTGTCACGATATCGCGACATGTCACGTTTTCACGACCCGAAGGCAAGAGAAAAAGCAAAGGAGAAAAAGTGTCACGATATCGTGATATGTTGCATTTTCACGACTAAAGGAGGAGAGAGAAAGTAAGAAGGCAGAAGTGTCGCGATATCGTGACAAAAGTAAAGAGGAAGAGTATGGAGGTGAAAGTGTCATGATATCATGACATGTTATATTTTTGCAGGTTCAAACCAAGTAAAGTAGCAAGGAGGCGAAAGTGTCGCGATATCATGACATGTTGTGTTTTCGTGGGTACAAGCCAAGAAAAGAAGCAAGGAGGTGAAAGTGTCGTGATATCGTGACATGTGTTTTCATGGGTACAAGCCAAGAAAAGAAGCAAGGAGGCGAAAGTGTCACAATATCGCAACATGTGTTTTCACGGGTACAAGCCAAGAAAAGAAGCAAGGAGGCAAAAGTGTCGTGATATCGTGACATGTGTTTTCATGAGCGAAATCCGAGAAGAGGACAAAGAGGCAGAAGTGTCACGATTTTACGACAGGTCGCTTTGGCATGAGCTAAGAAGAGAACCCAACCGAAATAAGACATGTGACAGTTAACTGAAGTTATACGACAGTTACAGGGGCCATTGTAGAAGAAAATCATGCAGCTAAAATAAGAAGAGTTAACTAAAGTCGATACGATAGTTACAGGTGCGATTACAGAGAAAAATCATGTAGCTAAAATAAGAACAGTGAACTGAAGTCAGAATGACAGTTACAGGGCCAGTTACAGATTGAAATCATCGAGCGACGATTAAACTGAAAGTCATCAGTCGAAGACTAAACAAAGAGCCATAACTATTAATAGGCTGCATGAGAGAATACTATGTGATAAAGGAGTTACATATAGAAGTTTCTATTAATAAGTTGCATGCAAAAATATATAAGTTAAAAATAGAGTCAAAACTTTGTTATAAAAGGAGGTCTGCATGGAGAATTACAATGAGCTAAAAAAGTGTGAAAGTGCTACAAAAAGAGGGTTGGAAGAGTGTCGTAAGATAGTGTTAAGCAGAGCCATGAGAGCCATAAGAGTGTAGTAAGAAGCGTAGTAAGAGGGCTGTAAGAGGGCCGTAAAAGTGCGATAAGCAGAGCCTTAAGTGTGTGTGGTGTTTTGGTGAATAGCGAGAGAGGTTGGGTTAGCAATAGACCAGTCAGGATCTTGTATAAGCGAAGGCATTTTTATGTCAATCTTATAGTTTCAAAATTATAGTCCAAGTTGGTGCTTGGAATTAGGGGTTGGTGCTCCTTTCTGTTGGTGCAGATAAATTAGGGGTTTGTGCTCCTTTCTGTCAATGCAGATAAATCAGGGGTTGGTGCTCCTTTTAGTGGGTGTTGGTAAATTGATTGTAAAATTGGTATTTTGCAAAGGCTAGATTTGGACAGAAATCCAAGTAGTCATTTTTTAGGAGTAGCCAAATTGGTGAACCTCGTTACATCGTGTGTTGTGGAATGCTCTCTTGTTATACTTACTTTATTTGATTTTAAATTTTTATTTTTTTGACATTAAGAGTTGTAGATTTGAATTTAAATAGCTACAATGATTCACCCCCCCTCTCAGTGTCAATGTGAGACTAAAAATTGGTATCAGAGCCAAGTTCCTGAACAAGATTAATCGGCTAAGGTGATCTTGGAAGTGAGACAATGGCAGGTGGTGAAGGATTCTCATCAAACAAAGCACCATTATTTGATGGAACTAATTACACATTTTGGAGACTCAAGATGCATACATATCTATGTGCTTTGGGATACGACATTTGGGAGTCAGTAGACAATGGATACACAATACCCACCACTCCTCCAATCGATGTTGTCGGTAAGAAACTATTTGAGAATAACTCTAAAGCAAAGAATGCTATCATGTGCGATTTAGTGGAAAGCGAACTGATAAAGATTATGAGTTGTAAAATAGCAAAAGACATGTGGGAAAAACTAAGGAGCATTCATGAAGGAGACAACAAGATCAAGGAGGCCAAGTTACAAATGCATCGAGCTTAGTTCGAAGAATTAAAGATGAATGACAATGAGAACATAGAGGCTAAAGAAAATTGTGGAGAGTGTCGATGTTAAAGTTGATGAAGGCAGGGAATGAGAAATAAGCTATGAAGAAAACTACCTAATTTATGAAGAGGTTATTGAAGGAGATGAGGAAAATAAAATGGAAAAGAAACAAAAAATTGACTCAGATGATTTAAGTAGTGATTCATAAGAGGAAGAAAACAAGAAATTCAAAATAGGCAGCTGGCAGAAAAATCATCCTACAAAGCAAATAATTGGAGACCCCACAGTTTGTGTTCAGACAAGAAGAAGAGTAGTAAGTAACTACTCTCTATTATCTAGCATTGAGCCCAAAAATGTTGCTGAAGAAAGCAAAGATGAAAGTTGGATGATGGCAATAAATGAAGAATTAGATTAGATCAAGAAAAAAAAACTTGTGACTTAGTACCAAGACCTGCAAATAAAAATATAATCGATACTAAATGGATTTTTCAAAACAAATTGAATGAAGATGGACAGGTAGTCAGGAATAAAGAAAGATTGGTCTGTAAAGGCTATGCATAAGTTGAAGGTATTGACTTTGAGGAAACCTTTGCACCAAGTGGCTAGACTAGAGGCAATTAGAATGTTTCTGGCTTTAGCAGTTCACAAGAATTTCAAATTTTATCAAATGGATGTGAAATCAGCATTTCTGAATGGAAAACATGAGGAAGAGGTCTATATTGAGCAGCCAGATGGTTTCCAACTTGGTGATAATCCCAACTTCGTCTGCAAGTTGAAGAAAGCATTGTATGGCTTGAAACAAGCACACAGAGCATGATATGCAAGGCTAGACAACTATCTTACTCAACAAGGGTTCAAAAAAGTTATGGTGGATAGCAATTTGTATGTCAAAATAGAGAATGGCCATCTCATTGTCCTTGTTGTATACCTATATGATATCATTTTTGGCAGTATCAATGATGAGTCGTGTAAAGATTTAGCAAATAAGATGCAGAGAGAATTTGAAATGTCAATGATTGGTGAACTTTCGTATTTCCTCGGATCGCAAGTTAATCAAAATGAGAAGGGCATATTTATTTCTCAAGTTAAATATGTGAAAGAGATGCTAAAAAAGTTCACAATGGAGGATTGTAAGCCTGTTAGCACTCCCATGATGATAGGTTGCAAGTTGAGCAAGGATGACAAATCTCCAGATGTTGATCAAACCATGTATAGATCTATGATTGGGAGCCTACTGTATTTGACAGCTTCTAGACCAGATATCTTACAGGCAGTTTGCATGGTAGCACGATTTTAGGCTAGTCCCAAGGAGACTCATGTGACAGCAGTGAAGAGGATTATTCAGTATCTGAAGGGTACTATGGAGTATGGGTTATGGTATCTAAAAGGTAAGGACTTCACTCTTATTGCGTATTCAGATGCAGATTGGGTAGGATGTGTCGATGAAAAAAAAAGTACCAGTGGAGGTGCATTTTATCTTGGAGACAGGTTGGTCGCATGGCACAGTAAGAAACAAGAGTTAGTCTCCTTATCCATAGCAGAGGCAAAATATATTGCAGCAACTACATGTTGTACGTAGATCTTATGGATGAAACAAACCCTGAAAGATCTTGGCATTAACTTCAGTGAGCCAATTTCACTTAAGTGTGATAACACTAGTGCCATTAACATCTCAAAGAATCCGGTTATGCATTCTTGCACAAAACATATTGCTATCCGATATCACTTTTTGAAGGAGAAAGTTGCAGAAGGTGAGGTTAAGTTGGATTTTGTCCCAACTACAGAGCAAGTAGTGGATATCTTCACAAAACCGCTGCCCAAGGAAATTTTTGAGTACCTTCACAATAAATTGGGAGTGGTCATGCTTCCCAAGAACTGACTAGCTATCGGGACCACATTCTCGGGTGGAGCATTTATATATTTGATTATATTTTTGCTCATTTTTGTAATTTTTACTAACTATAATAATTTGTGCTTGAGAATGTTGTGCATGGACTCAGGGGGAGTCTGCAGTAGCCCTTTGGTATTATTGTCAAAGGGGAAGAATAATTACAGGAAATTGCACATGTGTTGCCAACAATTCCAAAGGGGGATATTGTTGAGCAAGGTGCAACAACAGTATTGTCATTATTGTCAACACAATCAGACAGATCGGTTGATGCAGTGGATAGGAGTTAAGAGGTTCTTCAGAGTATGTACAGTGATTTTCCAAAAGATCGAAGTGGCCCATATGCTAAAAATAAAAAGAAAATCACAAGGAAGAAAATTGTCGCGATATCGTGACATGTTGAGCAAGAAAGAAAAACTGTCGTGATATTGCGACATGTTCACAAGGAAGAAAACTATCGCGATATTGTGACATGTTGAGCAAGAAATAAAAACTGTCATGATATCACGACATGTTGACAAGAAAGAAAAACTATCATGATATCGTGACATGTTGAGAAGAAAGAAAAATTGTCATGATTTCATGACATGTTCGAAGAGAAAGCGCAAGCAAGAAAAACTGTCGTGATTTCACGACATGTTCGAAGAGAAAGCGCAAGCAAGAAAAACTATCACGATTTCACATGTTTGAAGAGAAAGCACAAGCAATAAAAATTGTCACAATTTCACGACATGTTGGAAGAGAAAAAGGCAAGTAGAAAAAGTGTCGCTATTTCGTGACATATTGCAAGAGAGATTGTACGAAAGAAAAAGTGTCACGATTTTATGACATATTGCAAGAGAGAGAGTCCGAAAGAAAAAGTGTCACGATTTCGCGACATATTACAAGAGAGATTGTATGGAAGAAAAAGTGTCACGATTTCACAACATATTGCAAGAGAGAGAGTCCGAGAGAAAAAGTGTCACAATATCGTGACATGTCGCGTTTTCGCGACCTGAAGGCAAGAGAAAGAGCAAAGTAGAAAAAGTGTCACAATATCGTGACATGTCGCATTTTCGTGACTAAAGGAGGAGAGAGAAAGTAAGAAGGCAGAAGTGTCGCGATATCACAACAAAAGTAAAGAGGAAGAGTACGGAGGCGAAAGTGTCACAATATCATGACATGTTATATTTTTGTGGGTTCAAACCAAGTAAAGTAGCAAGGAGGCGAAAGTGTCACGATATCGCGACATGTGTTTTTGCGGGTACAAGCCAAGAAAAGAAGCAAGGAGGCAAAAGTGTCACGATATCGTGACATGTTGTGTTTTTGTGGGTACAAGCCAAGAAAAGAAGCAAGGAGGCGAAAGTGTCATGATATCGCAACATGTTGAGTTTTCACGGGTACAAGCCAAGAAAAGAAGCAAGGAGGCGAAAGTGTCACGATATCGCGACATGTGTTTTCGCAGGGTAAATTCGAGAAGAGGACAAAGAGGCAAAAGTGTCACGATTTCACGATAGGTCACTTTGGTGCGAGCTAAGAAGAGAACCCAGCCAAAATAAGATATGTGACAGTTAACTGAAGTTATACGATAGTTACAGGGGCCATTGTAGAAGAAAATCATGCAACTAAAATAAGAAGAGTTAAATGAAGTCAGTATGATAGTTACAGGTGCAGTTACAGAGAAAAATCATGCAGCTAAAATAAGAACAATGAACTAAAGTTAGAACAATAGTTACAGGGCCAGTTATGGAGTGAAATCATCGAGCAACAGTTAAACTGAAAGTCATCAATCGAAGACTAAAAAAAGATCCGTAACTATTAATAGGCTGCATGAGAGAATAATGTGTGATAAAGGAGTTACATATAGAAGTTTCTATTAATAAGTTGCATGCAAAAATATGGAAGTTAAAAATAGAGTCAGAACTTTGTTATAAAATGAGATCTGCATGGAGAATTACAATGAGCTGAAAAAGTGTGAAAGTGCTACAAAAAGAGGGTTGGAAGAGTGTCGTAAGAGAGCGTTAAGCAGAGCCGTGAGAGCCGTAAGAGTGCAGTAAGAAGCACAGAAAGAGGGTTGTAAGAGGGCCGTAAAAGTGCAGTAAGTAGAGCCTTAAGTGTGTGTGGTGTTTTGGTGAATAGCGAGAGAGGTTGGGTTAGCAATAGACCAGTCAAGGTCTTGTATAAGCGAAGGCATTTTTATGTCAATCTTATAGTTTCAAAATTGCAGTCCAATTTGGTGCTTGGAATTAGGGGTTGGTGCTCCTTTCTATTGGTGCAGATAAATTAGGGGTTTGTGCTCCTTTCTGTTGGCACAGATAAATCAGGGGTTGGTGCTCCTTCCAGTGGGTGTTGGTAAATTGATTGTAAAATTGGTATTTTGCAAAGGTTGAATTTGGACGGGAATCCAAGCAGTCATTTTTGAGGAGTAGCCAAATTGGCAAACCTCGTTACATCGTGTGTTATGGAATGCTCTCTTGTTATACTTGCTTTATCCAATTTTAAATTTTCATTGTTTTGGCGTTAAGAGTTGTAGATTTGAATTTAAATAGCTACACTGATTCACCCCCCCTCTCGGTGTCATTGTGAGACTAACAATTAAAGTTGTATGGTAAGTTCTATTACAACTATGATTTCAACCATTAATAGTAATTTTTTATCCCTATCCCATGGAGTAGTCTAATTGCAATGGCCTTCTTAGAAAATCAATATGATATCAATTCAATCAAGCATGTGATGAATCACTATGTGCGATGAGCTAATATTTCATAGAGGATAAGAAATGAATACCTCATTCCCATGGAATATTTTGGTCGCCATGGCCTTCTTTAGGGATTGAAGTAAAGACATTTTGATTCGTTAATGAATAATTTGGTTCAAATATCCTTATGGAAATTTACTCATCTTGTCATATTATATGGAGCGCAAGTCGTTGCAACTACCAAGTGTGTAGGGTAAATAATTGGATATGAGGCATACTTAAAATTTGGTTATTGTTTGATTTTTTTGTTATTTTGATGATTTTTGAAAATTTTAGACCAGTAGATATGCTTAAATGTCCATTCTGAAACTCTTCACGGTGAGAAAATTGGGACATTTATTTTTTTCTGCTCTTCATTATCGAAATCCACAAATGGGATTTGCAAATCCCATAGTCGTTGACATCAACGGTCGAGGTTGCTCTAATATTTGCCCACTGTTGATGTGGGTGGCTAGCGAAATTGCAAAATATATATAGGAATTTTGGCAATTTTCAATTCATTATTTCCATCTAGCTTGAGAGAAAATGAGAGCTCTAAGGGACATAAGGAGAAAATTTATATGAAACGTTTGCAAACTTACCATTCACCACTATGGCAGATCAGCCTGAGGCATCTACTAGTGGCAGAGCTGGAGCTTCTGAGGTAGATTATTTCACCCTCATTCTCATAATTTGAGCATTTAAAAATGAACCTCACTAATTAATAGGTAAAATGAACCACATTAAACAATTCGAAATTAACCTCATCCTTAGTTAGATTTAGCTTAGGTTAGTTTATATTGGTGGGATTTGATTTTTGGGTATTTTTGGGGCTAGAAATGACCTTTAGTGGGGTCATTCCTGTAGCCACTTATTTTTGAGGATGACTCCCAATTTGGTAAAATTATCATTGGAGCTAGCCGTTGACGACGTTGATGACGTCCATGGTGGTTGTTGTCGATGTGGGCAACTAGGGAACCTTAGGGAAAAAAAAAAGATTTTTGATTGATTTTTTTTTTTGGAATTTGAAGTTGATTATTCTTTCTAATTTGCATATTAGACCATGACAACATGGGCATGAGATCTTGATTTGTTGATCGAGTTGCTACCCCAACTAGATGATGTATACTGGGAGTGGTTTGGGGTGATTGGCCTCAGTTATGTCATACGATTACCAATAATTATGTTAGATCATAACTACTTGATAGCCCTAGCCCATCGATGGGATTATAGAATTAATACTTTCCATATTCCCATGGGAGAGATGACGATGACATTAGAGGACATCTACCACATATTTAGGATCTTGATTGATGGTCGGATTATCACGTATTCTTCGACTACAACTAGAGATATAGTGTTTACTCAGGTTTTTAGACATAGAGCGATTGCAACACTAGGGTATATTGAGAATGGTGGAGTTCCAGTTGATCATTGGTATCGAGATAATATCTTCTCTTAATGCTAAGTAGTATTTATGCACATTATCTATAATGTGCTACTCCTCGATACTTAAAGAGTGAGGTTCCCTTGGAACCTCTTGGATATGGTACATGACCTATTGAGAGCACCACACGATAGCCTTTTATCATTGTGTGGGTTAGTGCACTCCTAGCTCAGCTCTATAATGAGCTATAATGGATCACTCAATGGGGATGAGTAGGCATTGGGTGCAGCCTACTTCTATAGATCTAGGGGTGGGAGCACATCCAAATAGATAAACCTAGTGGATTGCCCCTAGGGATCATAGCAGTAGCAATAGTTTCCCATTGTTATACTGTGTGATGGCCATAGGGGTCCTAGATCATTATATGAGGTCATTGACAGGGCTACAAGTGAGGCAGGTTATATGGAGACCTTATCTAGATTGCCTTGCATGGAAGGAGGTAGACAGGTACTTGGCTTGGGTGAGGTGTGAGAGATGGCTCATTGGGCACTATAGGAGGATTAGGGAGTTCTTCCACTTGTATAGGGTGACTAAGTAGTTCAACATCAGACAAAATGTACCAAAGGAGCATGTCCTCTACTGTTGCATGAAGGCAAAGACATAGTTCGTACTGCCCTAGGTTACAAATTTGTCAGAGGAGGCCAATATTGCTATTGATGATATAGGGGTAGTAGATGTTGGGACTACTAATGAGTATGACACCTAGTGGACTACTTATCTATGGTAGGATGGTGATATCTTGGGTAGATCCAGGGAGGATATGGTAATTGAGGGAGGTGGTGATGGGTACCAAGTGGATTACAATGTGGATGAGGCATAGGGATAGGTTATAGGGGTGATGGAGTACCCACATGATGAGGAGGAGGGTGATGAGGATACCCTAGATGATGAGGTATCCTAGCTACAAGATCAAGTACATAATCTACAGGCACAATTGTAGACAACACAAAGATAGATTTTGGAGCAAGATACATCTCTTGCTACTATACAAATCCAACTGAGTGTAGGGCAAGAGCAAAGGTAGGGATTTGAGGAGGAGAGGACTCTTATCTAGGCTTAGGTGGCTTCAGTACATACCATGATAGATCAGTTTATTACATATAGGGATCTTCTATAGGCATAGATAGATGCCAAGACTCCTGATAGAAATGCTCTCAAGGTGCAGCTAGGGGCTCCTATTGGGTCAGTATAAGTGATAGCAAGACAAGTTATAATAGGTACACCTATTGTAGGAGATGCAACTGCATTGTAGACATATGTGGTTAGATTTTAGGGTTTGGTTAGCCAGTATGGTGCGAGACGCCAGTCTAATAGTGCATACATTATACATTTGGAGGGTCATGTGGCCTTGCTTTGCGGTACTCTACCTACTTGTTCTACTATAGGAGGATCTCATATGAGTCAATAGAGTGAGTCTAGACAGTCCTCAATGTGCCCTAGTCATCATTCAAGTGCACTATCAGAGTGATCAATGGGAACTAGCTCCAGGTAGCCTTATAAATATGGAGCCGAGGGAGGAGGCAACTCAGGGGGTGCAGGCCCTGCATGATATGACATGATGTATTGTATCATTTTTTACTGTAAAATCTTAGGACCTACACTATTGTAGCCTATGGGTATTTTTGTACCTCTTGCCATACACACACACACACACACACACACATACACACACATATATATATGATACTATTTTATTTCTCCTTATGTGTATCATGTTGTTGCTTTTTTGTTCATGTTATGCATTTATAGATGCAATCCTTATATGATGCTTTGATTATGCTATACGTATGCAATGTATTGATGAGATGCACTAGCTAGATAATAGATTTATGATTAGATGCTATGATCTAGGTGTTTATATGCACTATTATGTATGCATATATGGATGCAATGGTGAATGTTAAATGCATGTTTAATTTGTTTCAGTTGTTTATGCATTAAATCCATGTGATATGCTATGCTAGATGATGTGTATGCAATGCATTAATCACATGAGGATCATCTAATGCAAATGAACTTGTATGCTTAAATCATTTAAAACATAAGACATGAATCTAATATGTGTTTAACAAACTACTGGATGACACAACAGAATGTATGAAAATCATGAATGAAAATGATAACTCTTATCATAATAATTAATCATTTAGGCATTCATATGTGAAATGAAATGATGTGATATTTATAGGTTTTCCCTATAAGCTTCTGTAAATTAAAATATGTGCATAGAATAGTCAGTGGTTATTTAAATATCATTGTTAATATCCATCTTGATCCATCCTATTTCATGAACATCCCTTAATAAATAAAATCTCATAAGGAAATTTGTGATTGATTGATGAGATGGTTTGTTTTTATTAGGGATTTTTGAGGTTTTCCATTAGATTCAAACACCCAGTCGATTAATCAAAAGTTGTATAATGATTACACAAGACTCCTAAAAGATAAAACCTTTTGTTATGAAGACCAAGATATTCATTATCCCTATGTGTGCAAGTGAATATATTAAATGATACATAATACTACCTCATTTCCAGACGTGATTCATTCAACCCATTGTTATAATGAGGATCACCCTATGTTCATCATGATCCTAAATTTGGATGTAGTTGAGTTAGACTACTAGGTAATACAAACCACCTAAAGCTAGCTCATATGTAATTTGCTTAGAACTACCCCATTGCTAGGTGGGATTCATTCAGCCCATTACTATAATGGGGAACACTTAATGGTTTTTGAATACTGACCATTCCAGAGATTCAAGCTCTGCACCCCCTTCTTTTCTTTTCATTTATTGGGATACTTGCTCTTGCTTAGTGATGAGAATCACTATTTATTTTGTATTTTTTTGGAGCAAGGGATTTGTTTAGTGATGAAAATTACTATTTATTTTGCTTTTGTTTTGATTTGGGAATTTGATCATTTTGTATAGAAGTAAGGGATTTATTTGGGTAGGTGGGATCTTGTCCTTTTACCAATGATCAACATCCTAGACCATATACATCAAAATATGAGCAAGTAAAAAAAACCTTTCGCTTAAGGTGACTAGGACCACTTTGTAGTGTTCATATTTTCTTGTTAAAAATAAGATTACTAACGTTTAAATTTGTGATAGGATTTTGATATATGCTAGGTGCTATAAAAACTAGACCTTATCTTTTGGAAGTGAAGATAGCTTTCTACAAAATCTGAAAATACAACTAGGTATGGCTTAATGACTGAAAAACCTTAGTATATACCTCATAGCAACTGAATGGTTGTGTTGAAAAACATAATTACTCACAGGAGATGATGGATGATGATGATGTAAAGATGCATGATTAACATTCAAACATGGTGTCATTTTTAATATTGTAAACACAACCTATCCTAATGCAAGTGCAATGGATGAAAATACCTAATGCAATGCAATTAAATGAATGCATATGATGTAAGATGTAAAATGCAATTTTTTTTGTGTTTTTGATGTTTTGAATTATTTTTGAATTTTTGACTTTTCAATTGTTTTTGGATTTTATGGTTTTATGATTTTTTTTGGATTTTATGGTTTTTAAGGGGAAGGTATGCTACCTTAGGTACCCCCAATGTGTGTGCCACTCAATGAAAGTGAGGAAGGTGCAATACCTTTGGATGTTTCACTCTCCTTCTTTGATCATGAAGTTGATGGTAGGGAAGGTGTGCTACATTGAAGACCACCATTGCATATGTCATTCATCACAATATAATAAAATTACTTAGGAAGAGTGATAGAAATCAACTATCTCTATTTAATCTCGAACCTCTATGAGGTGTCAATGTTCTGATGAGATAAAATGAGTGAACTGTCTACATAAAGCTCATCTCGTTCTAGCAGGTTTTCAACCACCTTCCTAAATGAATGGTAGTCATGGATATCATGGCCATGTATATGGTGAAAGATACAACAAAGACTTTCATCAAGTGACCCAAGTTTGGGTGCTCTTGGCTTGACCTTTGGTAATACAAATGCATTTTCCTTGTACAAATTTTGAAATAGGGTTGCAATAGTCATCTCAAATGTAACTACTCTATGGGGTGGCTTGTTAGGCCTAAGAGGATGTGAGTAACCTTGATGTCATAGATGGGACGATGCGGCCTGCATTACGACACATGGAGGTGCTATGGATGGACCATCTATGAGCAAAGTCCCATTACCAATGAGGTATTAAACCATGTTTTTGAACCCATAACAGTTATAAATGCCATGGTCCTTTATTCGATGATAGATACAGATTTGGTCCTCCTTATAAACTTTAGGTTTAGCTCTATTTGGTTTTGGAGGGTTTATGTCAGGTAGGGTGATGAGCTTAGCTTCTTACAACTTCTAAAAATGACTGACATAGGCTCATTTAAAGGAGTCCAAATGTTCTACTGGTGTTTTGATCATGTAGCACACTTTGGCTTAGTTTGATGAAAGGGTTGAACCATAGGTATGTTAATTATTTTCTTAGGAGATTATTCTTGCTTTTTCGATGCAAGGTACGAATTATTGACTATGCTTATTTGTCAGTTAACAAACTGCAACTGATTCTTTTCAAGCATGTTGTATATTTTAGCTCTAAAATCATGACATGAGTGAATGTCATGGCTATTATATCTATCATATAGATAGTGAAACTCCTCCTCATACCCTTTGGGTTTCAGATGATTCAGATTTAAGGATCAAACCTCAGGCAAGGTGATGGCATTTGTGGTACATAATCGATTGAACACCGATATCGTAGGCTCAGGTAATAGGGGATATTCTCTAGGTTTCTAGTGTAACTGAGTTGGAAATTATTATTGCTGAGGCTTTTCCTATGATTTAATAGGAGGAGGTTCAGTCTTAGATGCAATTTGCTTTTGTGATTCCAGACTTCTGAGTTGGTACATGATAAATTGCAACATATCATTTTGTTGCTTCATCCGTACCTCTACTATAAAGGTGATTTTGTATATGCTCCAAGATGCATAAGTTCTTCATGTGTATTGGTAGCAACGGGATTGGAATATCATCATTGATTGAAGGAGGTGAAAGATTGGGTGCTATTGTCCCTTAGGTAAATACAAATCATCAATTTCCTTCATTTGAAATTATGTGGACACTTCTTGATGATCCACTTTGATAATGGCATCCACATGCCCTGGTTTGTTAATTTATATTTCTATTTCACTTTATAGTGTTGAAATATGTGAGCTTTAGTACCCCCAATTTGACTTAGGGGAGGCACCTATTATTACTCTTTAGAAGGCATCATGAGAAATGAGTCAGGTATGATTAGTTTCAATGGTTTTCACCCCTTTGATGTGGTAGCAATGTTTGATGACATCATCTATTGTTTTAACTACTTTAGAGTCATTGGTTTTTTTGTCTTTATGTTAACCATCCCCACAAACTCTTGAGAAGGTGTTTTGGCTTTCGAACCAGTTGTGGATGGATCATCAACTAGCCAAGATGATCCTATATCAGTTATGTCCACTGATGTTTTCTTCTCCTCATCAAGTAATGTGATACCATGACTTTTATTGATGGGAGAAGGTAGTGATAGCTTAATGCAAGCTTCAGTCAAATGTTTTTTTATTTCATCCTAGTGGACGTTTTGAGTATTGCATGTCATAATAGTTTTCTGAGGTTCTTTGACCAATTTGTAATATTTGAAAGTTTTGGGATCATTGGGGACCACATACACTTATCCTTGATGTATGAATTTGAGGTTTTGGTGTTGACATAACCACGGAGCACGTGCCTCTTAGCTAGGCGTACTGATCTATAACATCACAAAAACACAAATATCCACACAAATGCATAAATTGAAAAAAGAAATCCAATGTATGCAAAGTTTCTTATATTAATGTTTAAAGGATCTCGGATTACAAAAATGCCCTCTTATGGTCACTCAAAAGATGATACAGGTGTTACAATTTCCAATGCCCTCAACAGGGTAGGTGCACTTATTGTGCTCCGATGATTACTAAAAAACTACCTTGGGGTAGAGCTAACCCCCTTCTCCGTGATGTGGAAGGATTATGATATAGGCTCCTTTTTGCACCTATCTCTCTATGAACAAGAAACAACAATACATGATTACAAATATTGATAGCCTCTCGCGATGAGGCCCTTTAAAGAGATATGCATGTAAATACCATTAAATTAGTAAAACAAGAAAACATAAAGAAAGACTTTAAGCTATTCTAATTACATCAAGAATTATGCTACAACATACAATACATGAACAAGCAAATGATGCGTAAATCAAATATCGAATTAGAAGCAATAAAGCACATAAAAGATCCACTGTACTCCTACTTAATGCAATGCATGAAATATCTAATTCCTATGGTTAGAGTTTCCCTAAGATGCAATCAAACCTATAAAAAGACTAACATGACTAATCTATTAAATCAAAAGCAAAGTTAGTAAGGTGATCATTAACCTATTGCAAACCATAGCTGTGAGTGGCGGTCTGCACTATGAACCATGTCTGACAGTCATGGTTTGAACTCTAATGGGTTTGCCATCAGAATTAGGGGTAGTGGGCTTGACCTCCTTGTCCGAATTGATGTTCAAGGGTTGCATTTGTCATCTTCTGACAGATTTGGCATTCAAATCAGTGTGAAGGGCCTTCATTTTCTCGAATTTGTGTTTCTTGATCTTCCTAAGCACCTAGGGCATCCATGGCTAATTGGTCTTTATATGGATAGCAAAGGTTATTCCAAATGCACAAAGTCGATATGCAATTTGACAGGGCTTCATTGCTCTCTTTATTAGTTAGCTCTTGCTCGATAATTCGCCAGTGCTTCGCTATACAAATCATCTTCCTTTTCATCCCCTTGGAGGGGGGTATTTATAGCATGCCCCTAGGGCTAGGGGTGGCTTCATGGAGAAGCCAAGACCAAGAAGGTTGGTTAGGATAGTTGGGATGGAAGCCTTTGGAATCTTCTGTCCTCCAACTACCTCCTTCTAGATATCTTGGCCGTTCCAACTGATTTGGCTCAGATGGAAGGCCTAAATGAACTTCATTTCAGACCATAGGTCATAGCTATGGTCTATACTACATACCGTAGGTGTCAACCATGATTCAAACTAGAGACCATAGGTTTGGGCTACGGTTCAAACTACTTATGCCAGAATGCCTAAATTGAGTGGTTAGAACCACTGCTCTATCTTGGAGTCTATCCAAGATCCTTCATATGGTTTTGTAGCATGTCCATATGAGTAGTCACCCTCAGCATGACGTGTTTTAGGTGTCTACAGATGCCCCTTTTGAGATGCATTGTGAGATCGAACAACACTGAGCAAAATATACCTCCTAAAATGATGTCATAGGTTATATGATGATCATTAGTCTGATCAACATTAGATACCCTAGGTCCAGCAAAAAGGACGCGCATCTTGGAATAATTACTTACAACATGGGAAGGCTTACATTTGAAAATTTTTCACTCGTCATCAGAAATTCATGTAGCTTTGGTGCTACAATAGGAGTTAGGCCTATATAACTGAAGGATGAGAGCTACAAATGAAATTTGATATTTGCTATTTACCCCAAGCAGAGGGGGAAGCTTATGATAGTTGTTAACAATGATTCGTAAGGACGAACACAATTTTGACAAGATCAAGGGATCTACGATCTCTGAGATCTTCTGTTGATTTTGATTTTGACATGAAATTACGACTAACCCCTCAAGCGATGAGTCGATGAGGGTAATGACAATGTCTGAAGTGACAAAATCACTTGACCATAATGAATGATCTTGAACAACTTTATATTTGAGATGTTGAACGCCTTGGCTAGGCCTAGTTTAGCTTATGATTACAACGCTTGGTGGTATTTGCACATCTCTATCCCATGGAGCAGTCAGGCTATGATAGCCATCTTAGGGAGTCAAAATAATACAAATTCAAGAAGACTTGTGTTGAATCATATTGTCGATGATTTGCTAAAAATATGTCATAAAAGAAATGACAATTTTACCCCAAATGTCCTTATTGTGATTTACTCATCTTTCCAGATTGCATGGAGTGCAAGTCACTGCAACCGCCAATTTTATAGGATAAATCACTAAATACGAGGCACATTTGGTTTTTCATTGTTTGATTTTTATCCACTGGGAGTCATTAAATTACCTTTTCAAACCTTCCCATGATGGGTTTTTAGTTCATTTATTGCTAGTTGCAGACCGCAGGTACGGTTTGCGGTTTACATTTCCAAATTTTGGGGACCACAGGTCAAACCTATAGGCAAAAAACCCTAGTTTTGGAACTACAGGTTTTAGCTGCGGTCCGCAAAGACTAGGAGGACCTATAAATTGAATTCTAAGTTGGAATTTTTCATTATTTTCTTGCAAACCTTAGAAAATTGAGATTTTTGAGAGAGAGAGAACATTCCCTGATATGAAACGTTGTCAAACTCGATCACATTTACACTTATCTTCCTTGAGGGTGGATCCTGATCAGCCATCGACTAGCCAGGGGTAGGGTGCAGGCAAGGTAACTTGAAACTGAGACCTTGCACTCAATATCAGTAAAATGAACCACACTTAAGAAATACGAAAATTGAACCCCATTAAACTATCGGTAATGAACCCCACTAGTCTAGGTTAGCTTAGGATTTAACTTTTATGCTTCAGTGGTCTAGGAGGGTACCCAAAATGGGTGCCACTCCTAAACCATAGCTAGTAGTTGTGGTTCCTAGTTGGCAAATTAGGAACCACAGGTTTTAGTTGTGGTCCCCAATTTCCAAACTAGGGACCGCAAGTTGTAGCTACGGTTCCCAATTTCCAAATTGGGGACCACAAGTTGCAATTGCGGTTTACGATTGCTAGTTTTTTTACTTCTTTTTTTTTAGAGATTTTTAGTTTTCTTTAGCTCTGCTTAGCTAGATTTATCTTACATTATGTTTTTTTTCTTTTTTTAAAAAAGTTAACTTCTAGAGTGCAGGATCCTGACCTAATGAATACTCTTTGCGACGCCTTATCGGATGAGGACCGAGTGTGGTTTTGAGCCGTCGGGTTTGGTTACATCATGGATCTACCCACCATTAGGGTAGATCAATCCTATCTAACTGTGTTGGCCCGACGTTGGAATACGTGGACCAACACATTTCACCTTCCTCCCAATGAGATGACCATCACCTTGGAGGATGTCTACAGGATCTTCAGGATCCCTATTGATGGCGAGGTTGTCGTTTCCTCTGCCTACATTGCAAAGGATGATGTTTTTTCTATCATCTTTAGTGATCAGAGCACTGTCACATAGGATGATATCAACCATGGAGGGGTGCACATTGATGACTAGTATTGGGATGATGTCTTCTTTGTTCGAGAGACCCTCTTTATGCATCTCATCATTCAGATTGTCCTTCCAGACTCCTCGGGTGCAAGAATTCCCTAGAACATGTTGGCCCCTACTTGGAGGGTGCTTCAGAGCTTGATGGAGGAGCCACTACTGTTGGCTTGGGGGAGCACCTTACTATGCCAACTCTATAGGGAGTTGTACCAGATTACAAAGTGAAGTCATAAGGGCATCAGCTACAACCTGTTGCTATAGATCTGGGGGTGGCAACACATCTGGATCAAGTGTCCTATTGATCTACCTCTATGCATCACTACCCTAGATGATGATCATTAGTGTTACACTACCTATTGGCCTCGTGTTGAGGAGGGTATCCACAGTAGGGCTCATTCTGAGGACATGGAGCATTACATCATTAGCTTTGCTGCACTTGAATTGGGGGACGTCATCTAGCACACCTACATGGATTGCCCTACATGTCCAGAGGTAGACGAGTAGCTACGTTGGGCCCATCAAGATAGATGGCTTACCTGGCATAAGCTAGAGGTTTGAGAGTATCAGTTTTTCTCTCGTGTCCTACGACAGTTTGGCCTGGTGCAGGACCTATCAGATATGCCCCTAAGGTACAGACACTTGGCTCTGGAGAGGTATCTCTTAGTGATAGTTCCTCCATCATTGGGAGATGCACCTAATGACTTCTATGATTCAGGGGTTGAGATAGCTGGGACCACGCCCAACTATGACGAGTGGTGGTCTCTATTTAGATGGCATGGGATAGGGCCTCTAGGTCGAGAGCCAATTGAGGTAGAGGTAGAGGTAGATCTTGATGGGTACAAGGTGCACCAACATACTGAGGGCGGTTGGGGCATAGAGGCCACCATTGAGGACCTACCAGAGATCAACCCTGAGGAGGATGCTCCAGAGGAGGGTGAGGTCCCTCTTGAAAGTGTAGAGGGATAGTTGCTTGGTGCAGGTTGCTGACTTGCAGAGTCATATTGGGTGCTTTCATACTCAGTAGCATGAGAGAGATACTACCATCACCACTCTGGAGGTGAAGGTATCTGACATGGAGTGGTGCCTGACTGAGGTGCAGGGTTAGGTACAGGAGCTCACGACTAGAGCTATCAATGTAGAGGCCCAGGTGCATAGACTATAGACTGCCCTAGAGTTAGCATAGGTGTAGTAGACTACACCAAAGGTAGAGTGGGATCTTGCATGAGCATCGAGGGGGGATATGCCACATCCTCAGGCTATCATGGGGCCTCCTGCTATACCAACAACAGGCACAACAACTACATAGGATCTAAATATTGAGGTGACACGACTGCACGGTATGGTCATGAGGACTAATGAGATGCATGCATCCTGACTTGCTCACATTGATCAGCTAGTTGGCTACATAGATATGCATAGGCTACAGGTTCCTAAGGATCCTTTTGCATCAAAGTCCTAGCATACCAGGTCGAGGACCTCAAGGTAGTCAACAACGAGCTCGAGTCACAGGACTCATAGGACTGAGAGGATGCATAGGTCCTCTAGTACACACACGGCAAGGTCACAGGCCAAGACTAGAGATCTAGGGTAGACATTAGGGGCCTCCAGTAAGAGGACTAGCCTATTGTAGTTACCAATTTCCTGTGTGCTAGGTGTGTTAGATTTTGGAGGCCGACAAGATCCACAGCAGGATCCACCATAGGTTCTAAGTCAGCCAAGAGAGTAGGCTCCAGAGCACAATGCAGAGAGAGGCAATGAGAGCTCAAGTACAGGAGGAGTAGCCTAGATCTGGGTTATAGAAGCTATCGACTATAGTTTGGATGTTCTTATTTTGTGTGTAAGGTTGAGGACCTACACAGTTGTAGCCTACGGGCATTTTGTACTCCCTATGTACTCGTTTGGACACACATATATATGATATGATATTTCATGGCTCATTATGTGTACATGTTTATTTATTATTTTGGATTTTATGTTTATTTGATGCACATGGATGCAATGCTTATTTAAATGCTATGTTTATATGATGTGATGTATGGATGTCATGCACTAGATAGCTATTCTACTTTATGATGATGATATGCAATGATCTAGATGAGTAGATGTGCGACATATGATGTATGTAGATGGATGTGATGTTTATTTTTAACGCATATTTATTTTTGCTTTGTGGGCATGCGTATATTTTATGCAGTTTATGATATGCTATGCAATGTATGGTAATGCATTATGTACATAATCATAATCTAATGGAAATGAACCTGTATGCTTTAATCACTTAAAACATAAGGAATGAATGTAAACTATGTATATCAATTTTTAAAATATGACACCACAGAATGTACAACAATCATGCAAAATAATTGATAATTATTATTACAAGAACTTAATCAATTAATCACCCATATATGAAATGCAGTGAAATGGATTGGTATAATGCTAATGAATAAATATGTCATTTTTTATATTTCTTCTTTGCTGCACTATATAGTCAGTGGTTGTCTAAACATCATTTTTGATATTCATGCGGTATCTATCCTATATATTTGATTGTGCTTTGTAAAAATTCATTCTGATGAATGAATGACTCATATATCTGAAGTCCAATGAAATATGGTATCTTGTTGCTATTGGAGCACTTTTTGGGGTTTTCCTTGAGACTCAAACACCCTAGTATACTTCTCCAAAAATCACATACTAACTGTACAAGGCTTATATTGGACAAGGCATTTACTATGATAGACCCAACTATTCGTTATCCCTGTGTGTGCATGTGAGTGTTTTTTAGATATATCGTAAGCATACCCCATATGTCAGTCGGGACTCTTTCAACCCATATGTGAGATAGGATTCCTCATATGATCGTACCATCCTTGTTTTAGCTTTGATTATACTTATATAGCTAGACAATCCTAGGTACCTAGAGCTATCTCATCTTGCAAATTGATCAGGGCTACCCCTCCAAATGCAGGCGGGACTATTTCAACCCATTGCTATGTTTGGGGATCACCCAATAGAACTAACCCTCTGATTGCAGGTGGGACTATTCCAACCCATTGCTATGATCGAGGATCACTCTATGGATTTCTAAAGGTGGACAATCTAGGGATTCAAGTTCTCACCATTCTTATTTGCTCATATGTAGTGATAAAAATCACTGTTAGTCCACATGTTATCGTTTTCTTTGAGCAAGGGGTTTTTATAGTGCTTTTGATTCACTATGTCACTTTACATTTTGAACTTGAAATTTGTACTTTTTGTTGCACTTTGTAACTTGGGATTTAACTTTTGTGACTTTGGGATTTATAGGGGAAATTCTTGTCCTTTTGCCAAAGTGCACCTTTCTAGACCGACTATTTGCAAGATAAGCAGGTCGTGAAACCCATCTCTCTAGATACCTAAGACTGTTGTCACAACTTTCATCCTCTCTCGTCTTAGTAGGATTTTATATTGTTTTGCTTAGTGACGGGATTCTGATATGTTGAAGCACTATCCCAACTAATGACCTTGTCTATAACAACAAAGCAAGCTTTCTACAATATCTAAAGAACTCACTAGGTATGGTTGAGTGATAGGAAAACTTTAATATACATATATGTTTTTGCGCAACAGGTATCGTGTATGAATGCAATGAATTATGATAAATGCAAGGGTGCATGATTGTCATGCAAACGTGTGACTGTTTGTAAAATTTTGATAAATGCATTACACTCTATTGTGGAATGCAACGTATGACAAATACCTAAATGCAATATGATGATGTGAATGCATGTGTGAATGCAAATGAAAATGCAAAATGTAAATGCAAATGTTTTTGGATTTTAAGCTTTATCAAATTTTTTTTGGACTTAGCGCCATATACTAGTGAAAATGGCGTTGCCCTAATAGGCATCCGAATGCTAGTCCTATAAGCCCATAATGCAAGGGGTAGATACATATGCCAATCCTTGTGGTGTCTATTCTGACCAAGCTGTCTTATTGGGGGGGGGTAGGAACAGCGTGAGACAAACCCTCAAGACTTGGCTTGACCACAGTCTTGTTTGAGGCCTTAGCTTGCCCATTTGCTTATGAATAATATGGAGTTACAAAACTATGTTTAATACGGTATTTAGATGTTAAATCCCACATAGTTTTGTTCTTAAAAGAAGTTCCATTATCTAAAATTATTTTGGATGGTATCCCAAAATGACATATGATATGCTCGAGAATAAATTCTATGATGCGAGCTCCAATGGTCGTTGTAAGGGGAATGGCTTCCACCCACTTTTTAAAATACTCAGTAGCCATGATAATGAATGTATGTTGGTCTGACGATGGATGGGAAATCTTGCCAATCAAATTTAGTCCCCACTGAGAAAATGGCCAAGCCGCCTGAATGGGCTATAAGGCCTATGATGGCAAGTGCGTAAGATTAGCATGATGTTGATATTTAACACATTTCTTGACATACACATTGCAATCCTTCTCCATAGTGGGCCAATAATAACTCATGTGAAGGATGCGTTTGATGATAGCCATGCCAATGAAATGGCCTGAGCCTCTAAAATTGCCCAAGATGACTCTTGGGGCTCAAGACATCGAAGTAGAACTCCTTCGTAGCCACGTTGGTATAAAATATCTCCTATCAAGATATACTTGGTCATTTTATATTTAAATGTGCATCTTGTGACACATGACAATCCCTCTAGGATCATACCAAGCTTTAGAAATTCTTGGATTTGCAACATCCAGCTTTGAAAAGCCTCAGCTTCGACTGCTAAGACAACCTGCTCCCCCTACGTATTTAACTTTGTAAATGCAAACTGGGAAACAACATTGTGGTGAATGGTAGTACCACTCCTCGTAGGACTCTAAGAATTCAATGACTCCTAGGGTTCCTTCTTAAGAAATTCTTTCGCTCTATGGAACCAAACAATTGTTGGTTCCACGATAATCATGTTGACAGACTCTTTGTTATCAAAGGTTGCACGCTTCATTACTGGGTACGAGAGCATTCTAACATGGATGGTAGTAAAGTTAGTCAATGAATTTTGAGGGATCAAGGATCCCAAATATGCCATGGTGTTTGTGAACCTATTTTACAAATGAGGGATTGCCTCGATGTCATACCATTCAAATTTAGCCAGATAAGTGGCAACAAGATCTTTGTAGGCTTTCAGTACGGGACATCGACATTGAAAGAGCCCCTTAACCTGGTTAACTATGAGCAAAGAATCACCAAAAATGTTCAATATTTTAATACCCATGGCGATGGCTATGTGGAGGCCCAAAAGTAGGGCTTCATACTCAACATTATTTTTGGTGCATGAAAAGTCTAACTTGAATGACAAGGGCATTAGAGCTCCTTGTAGCATGAAAAACACTATTCTTGCACCGCCTCTTGATCACACTTTGAACCATAAAAAACAATGTACTATCATCATTATTCTCTGGTTCCTCGGGTTCGAGAGCTTCAGATATTATGAAGACTGCATCATCTGGAAACTTGATGGTTAGAGGCCTACTATTGGACAGTGGTGCCTCAGTCATTTGATCAGCTATGACTTGTCCCTTGATGGAATTTTGGCTGATGAATTGCAAATCAAATTCTGTCAATAGCATGATCCACTTTGCAGTACATGTGTTATGATATGTCTTGCTCATCATGTACTACAAAGGATTTTGTTTTGATATAACATATGTTGTATGACTTAACATGTAATGCTATAATTTCTTGGTAGCGAACACTACTGCTAAGCAAAGTTTTTCAATATATGCATATCCTGACTCATAACTCACCAAGGTGTGACTGATGTAATATACGGCTTGCTCTTTGCCTTGCACATTATTTTGGGCTAGCATGGTCCCAAATGCAAAGTCGGTTTCCGATATATATAGCAAAAAAGGCTCATCTAGCCTTGGTGGAGCTAGTACTTGTGACGTTGCCAAGTATTGCTTAATCTTAGCAAAGGCTGCTTGGCAGTCCTTGTCCCAATAAAATGGGACCCCCTTGTGTAGCAGTCGATTCATGGGTCGATAATTATATCTATAATTGAGCGATGAATCACTTTATGGATGCTACTTTGCCATGAAGGCTTCTTAGTTCTTTGATATTAGTGGGAGGATGCATCTCTAAAATAGTCATGACCTTTTTTGGGTCTACTTCTATGCCTCGTTTAGAAATGATGAATCCCAAGATTTTACCTGAAGTTATGCCAAATACACACTTCTTAGAATTCAACCTGACATTGTGCTCTATTAGGTGATCGAAGACCTACCTTAAGACCTCCGCATGCTCTGCTCATAGCAACAACTTAACTAGTAAGTCATCGATATAATATTTTAAGATTTTATGCATGTAGTCATGAAAGATATATGTCATAGCCCGCTGATATGTGGCACCAACATTTTTAAGACCGAATGGCATAACTTTGTAGCAAAATGTCCCCCATGGTGTTATGAACACGATTTTATGCTGATCTTTAGGTTTAATACAAATATAGTTGTATCCAGAAAAACCATTCATAAGGGAAAGCATTTTATGACCTGCAGTGGCATCTACCAGAGCATCGATATTTAGCAACAAAAATAAATCTTTGGGTGTTGCCTTGTTGAGATATTTGAAATTTGTACAAATATGGACCCTTCCATCTGGCTTTCCTATGGGCACCATATTGGACACCCATTCTGGATAGTCAATGGAGATGACGAACTCTACGTCCAATAGATTTTGTAACTTGTCTTTCACCATTAAGGCTATTTTTGGATGCATTTTTTTGAGTTTTTGCTTGACTGGCTTCTTCGATAGATCTAGAGATAGGTTATGAGTAACCAATTTCATATTTAGACCCGACATGTATTTGTAAGTCCAAGAAAAGATATCATGTCTCTATTTTAGTAGAGGGATGATGCTATTATGCTCATCTGGAGTGAGACTCTCTCCAAATCTAACCTTCTTTGGATTGGTGGGATATTTACTAATATCCACATCGAATGTTTTCTCTACTGATATATGTGATCCCTCCTCAAGTTGGTGAGGCATAGGAATCAGATGGATGTCATCAATTGGGTTCACATGTTCCTCTCGAGAAGCATTCTCAGCATGACAAACATCATGAGCATAGTTTGGCACAAAATGAAATGCTTGCAACATTTCTTCATTAGGGAAGAAATCTTCAGGCCAAATCAGCTAGTCAGCATGATCCCAATATATAGAATCCATGTTCAGATGCAACGGTTTGGATGGATCTGCTGGATTGCAGAGTGGGGTGGTCAAATCAATAGAGATCATATTGATGGAATGGAATTGATCTCCAAAACCACATGGACAAAACCATATCCCTGAAGTGTAGCTTTCGTACCCAAGATCTGGTTTGGATGATACAGGAACAAACAAATCCTTTTTGTGGGATGTCCATATAACTGGATCCTCCCTGTGCACTGGCTATAGAATGGGATCTCTCAGCTCAAGGAGCTCCATGTACGTAGGCAGATTAGGAAAGAGTTCCTTATACCTCTCTTCAAACTCTCTTATTTCCCTTAGGTTGTGATGGAGATTAATCTCCCTACATAAACCTGTAGCTATAATAGGTGGGGGACCTCTAGGTGGAGGCCTATTACGTAAGTTGTGAGGTCCCAAATAGGCCATCTCCATCGAGTCCTCATCATCTCTATACAAATAAAATCCATCACTTTTCCCCTTTTCTAAGGAGCGATTTGGCAGATGTGGTCCCATGTATCTTATTCTACAGTCGCTATCATCACTATCCAAATAAATTCAATAGAACAATCGTATATATGATACTACCATGTAAACTAGCACTACTCTTTCCTTAGAGCACTCAGTGTTGGGAGGGAATTCCTCCATAACATGTTATGATTCACTAGGCAATAGATATTGCGGATACACAAATCTAGAATCGATCCTCTCATCTACATCATCATGGTCACTACCATGGATGGGCCACTCTATTGTGTCTATGCACAGTGGGATATTATATGGGTGAGGCTTTATGCAAGCCTCTATTTCATCTTCACAATCACTATTGGCTATGAAGCACTCGTTCATCTCTTCCACTTGTTCCATAGGCATCAGATGGCGTATAAATGTTAGACCTGGAAAGTTTAGATTGATTTCCTCCTTTGATTATCATTTGAGGATTCATCATCTGCATAATAACTAGGTCCACTCATTTCAGAGGTGGACTCTTCTCCATCATCATTGCAAAGATATCCTAACTTGAGATCACCTATAGTAGTGGGGTTATGCCCTTGCATACCAGTGTCGTTGGTAGCACCATGGATTTGGTTACCTAGGTTGTCTCTAGGGTTGTTCTCTAAGGTCCCATCATGATATGAATTAGGTGGCCCTATGATAACAAAAAATACCATCTGGCGAGTCCTCCAATAGCTAGAAGGATTAGGGTGATATGGATTAAAATCCACATCATCCCCTAGACTCAAGTACATGTGATCTAAGGATGTAGCAAGCAGATCGTCATGACCCCATACTTGTAACCCTAACCCAAACCTATCAGTAGCTAACTGATAATGAGGTTTGAATGGGGTTCTACATCCATGTTCAAAAATACCAAGGCCATGCCCATGCCAATGATACAACTCAAAAATGTGCATGGCATATTTTGGGTTGGAAATATAGTGCACATTCACAGTGAATGGCTCGTCATCGTCTTCATATACAAATATTCTTGTGGGCGCTTGATCTAGCCCTGCATAGAAGAATTTTTTTTGGTTGGGTGGCTCACCTAACTACACTACAAATCCAATAAAAAATCGATGGGCATGCGGTCAATCCATCTCTTGTGTATTTTTTAGGATAGGTCCGAAAGTAAAATTTTCCACAAGATACTCATCCAACCTTGTATTGGCCAGATGAACGGTCACCTATGGTGCAGATGACCTTGCTAAAGATGCAAGCGAAGCAGGCTGAGGTGCCTCCTCAACTTTGTCTTGAGGTTCTTCCACATCCGTGGGAGTGGGAGTCTCATTTGCGACTGGTCTGTGTATATGATTTTCCACTTTCTCACATAATTTTACCTTTAGCTTCTCGACTTGCCAATGCATTGATGATGCAGTCAGTTTTAGAGAAGTTGTAGTCGTATGCTCAGATCTGTGTGATACAGATGTCAATGGTTGAGCACGGGCTGTTGGTTTGCCTATTGGAATCTTAACCGATGAAATAGGTCAGATATCCAAGTGCATCGATGGGAGTACAAAACCCCTAGGCAAATATGCTACATTCATGAACTTGAATGGTTCTTCGTTTGAGGACACTACGTGAACCTGTCCCTCATAAATGTACTTCATGCATTGATGCAAGATAGAAGGGATGCAACGCATTTCATGAATCCAAGGCCTTTTGAGCAAAATATTATACTGCATAGTGCCCTCTATCATGTGACACATCATAGATATGTTCTTGAGTCCCACCTAAATAGGTAGAATAATTGTACCAACCATCAAGCATAGTGCATCGTTAAATGCTCTCAACGTAAAGGCGGTAGGCACAATGTGTGATTTGGATAGCTTGAGATGGCTCAGTGCCTTGGTCGTAATTATATTGATCAAGGACCCAGTTTCGATCAAGACTCTTTTAAAAGGCATGTAGTTAACACATGCAGTAATATGCAATAACGGGTCAGCCGTAATAGTGGGAACCATCTTCACTTCATGATTGTAAAATTGTATCGTGGGTTCCTAACACTATTGTACATGTCCCACAAAATTTGTAAATGCATGGGCATCTTGGGACTGTACCTCAATGGACCTCAAAATTTCCATAAGAGTCTCCCTGTGTCTAGGGGACTGTTGAATAAGCTCATATATTGAAAAATTTATAGGAGTTGTCTACAGGTTCTGAACTAACTTGCTCCTTATAGTCACCATCGGTCTAGCTGGTGGGCCTATAATTTTTTGAGTTGGCCTTTGATCCAATATAGCTTGTATTCTAATGGGAGCACGAGGTTGATTGGGTTGATCATACCTCTCGTGTCTAGTAACAACATTGACCATGCATATGAACCCCTGGGTAGGTGGTTCGATTCTCACTTGATTGACCTGGTCGACGTTGTTACAAGGTGCCTCGTGATTAGGAAGTGGATTCTTGAAAATCTCCATGTTTCTGTTGTTGGGAACTTGTGGGTTTCCTGGTACTACCAACTCTCCTTTTTCTATCATGTTCTACATGATGTGTTTTAAGGACCAACATGTTTTGATGTCATGGCCTTTCACTCTATGGAATATGCAGAACAGATCGTCTTGATGCCACTTTGACTTTGGCACATTCGGATCTACTAATTTGAACATAGGCAATCGTATAGCCTTGGCCTCACACAGTTGATGGAAAATCAAAGTAAATAATTCCATAAAGGGCATGAACTAGCAAGGTGGGCGCTCTTCTTTTTTTTTGCCCTTATAGTTGTTTTTGCATGTCTCATAATGCGTAGGAGGAGGTTGGGCCTGATAATTAGGCTTTTTTTGTCCCTTGTATTCTCCTTCGAGATTTAGTACTAGTTGATTTACGTGGGTCTACTCACCCTATTGTTTCGTAGTACTCTTTTTAAACCCCTCTTTCCTAGTCTTGAGATTCAAGTTGCCTTCTTACATCTTGATGTCCTTGATCACCCTAGCTTGCGCCACAACTTCCTCGAATGTAGGATACTGTTGCAGCTACAACAATAGTGAGATGTGTTTGGCACAAATATTTGTAAACATTCAGGTCATTTTAGTTGTAGGAATAGGGAATGGTAGCTTTGCCATTATTTTATGCCATCTGTTTCTATATTGCTCGACGGGCTCGTCATCGCGTTGAGCTAGTGCCACCAAATCAGAAAGGTTGGCCTGTCTCTTGATTCCAAATGAATAGCGTTCAAGAAATGCATTGGCCAATTTCTCAAAACCAGTAATATTGTGTTTCTTAAGTTGGTTGAACCACTCTCGGGCTGGGCCAAAAAGTTTCGTAATGAAAGTGCGCAACAACAAGGTATCTTGACTCTCTATCTAGAAACAAGCATACAAAAAACTCGTAACATGCTCTTGTGCATCCTCATCACCCTTAAATTTTTCCAACATGGACATATAAAAATGCTTAGGATATGGATGCGTAGGCATGGAGGGGTCTAGAGGTTCATTGTGTATCTTCCTCAGTGTCGACTTTTGCATAGTCGTGCCCTGCCTCTCTATTGCTTTGACCTTATCGGCCAAAACCTTATACGCCTTAGAAGATAAAAATTCCTCCTCCCTAAGTTGACGTGGAGGTGGTCTAGGAGGTAATGTCTTATTTGGGGGAGGTGGAGGACATGGCTCTTCTTCCTTCTTAACTTGGTAACTCTTAGGATACCTATGATCGTATCTATCTGCATCCATGTGCTCATGCTACCTCTGTCTAAGATCATTGAGTGACGACAGTCGCTCCCTCTATTGGGTATTGATATGAGTACGAGTGTCTCTTTGCTCCTTGTGCATATCAACTAGGGATACAACCCTCCTATGCACACGCTCTTTATGCTCCTTGGGAGGGTATAAGCCAGCCCTAGCTAGCTGATCCTCCTGCTCTATGCGCTCTTTTTGAGCAAAAATACGCTCCTCGCGCATGCGCGCTGCTCATATAATCTCTGCCATAGGAGCCTTTGTGCTTGAATATTTTCATCTTCAATATGTTGCCTCTCTAGGCGAGCATCGTCCAATTGATCTTGGAGGAGTTGACATCTTTGCTCAGACACCAGTCTATGTGATCTATCGATTTGGTCGGCTTTAGGAGGCCTTTGGTGTGTGTGCTCTATGCAAGCTACCTTATGGGTTTTGTACCCATCAAAAAAATGTGTGGATAGTGGACGTGTGACATGAGGGTGATAGAAGCCTCTCCATGCTCTATAGTGATCTTGATACAACTGTCGCTACACTCACTCAGAGCATGAGTGGGCGGAGTTGTAGGCTTGCAGCCTAACTTCTCAAGAACACTACCTAGACCATCTAACTGTCTAGACATCCACCACTCATGCAGTGGTGTTCCATTAGCTCCCACCTTTGATATATTGATGGTGATATTGCATGACGAACCACACGCGGGAGTATGGGTGGACCTATGGTCAAAAGTGAGCCTGCCCTTCTACCCCTGAATGGGTGAATCTCTGATCTTTCTATACTCTAACGATGGAGGGTTAGAACCTCCCGTGGACCTAGTACATATGGGAACCAACTTGGTCCCCTGCACAACATATTCCTTGATTGATCCAGTGGATGCACATGCAGTGCGGTCTCGGTAATGGCTTTGGGGGAGAGCATCCTCGTGCTGAGAATCTCCAAGCTCTGTCATATGCCTAGAAGAGTGTATTGAAGCTCCTCTATCGGGGGTCCACTCAACGACATCTCCCCGTGTCGAGTTGTTGCCTCTAATGTTTGTCGAACATCATTTAGTTCACTCATGTGTATGATGACTCGACATATGCTACTTTGAACCAGTTGGAGGTTGATCATGGCCATCCATCTGAGACCTTTGTCGATCACCTCGTGTGTTCACCATTTGTGTACCTAACATCTAGATGTGTTTTATTATGCAAACAAAGTATACAAATGATGATTATCTCCTTTTAAATTTTTATTGTGAGCCCTAAACTTTTTGATGTTGTTTTTAGATGTGTTGTATCAGTGTTAGAAACTCTTGCATGTTTTGAAATATTGTTGGATTTTAAACTCAGTTAAATTGGCTTTCACCTATATACTCGCACAAGTTGAATATGGTAATGAAGTCCATACTCAATGAAGTAGCATAGGTACTACCAACCCTCACCTAGCACACCGTGCACAGTGATACACCCTTTCGAAGAAGAGTGTGTGCTATTTTGCATAGATAGGACAGTTCTTGGGTCGGCCTTGGCAATGAGTAGGTATCGATAATACAATTTCAAATGAGCCAACCAAGTGGTAATGACATCCACTATTGGTCTCAATCAAGTGGGTTGGATGTGAGAGCCCAACGCCACTAATGTTTAAATGTAACGTGGTGTGTGTGGTTCCTTTTACTTTGCAAAAATGACAAATGCATCGAAGAACATAATGATCATTCCTACATGATATGCATGAGAAGAAAGGAACGTTTCAGATTCAGAAAGAATGAATGCTAATTTCCTATATGATATTTTGATGATGCAATTACAATTAAATGGCCACTGATTGGGCCTCAAGCATGCAAACGACACACAATCCTTATCAAGGTCACTGTATTTAGGGGCAGACTACACTCAGAGATTTGCTATTCCCAACAACACCTTTCTACTGAACAAAAAATGAAAATAAACTAGGACTTGTTCATTGACCCATTATATATATATATATATATATATATATATATATATATATTATTTTGTTCCTAGTTTGCAATGGTTTGATGATTTTTGGAAAGATATAGAGCAAAAAATTCAACATAGAAAGTGAAATTGGGACCTACCTCAGCTCCTGATCTACTGCCCACTGATTTTCTTGCTATCTGCCTTTTCCTCTATTAACTGCAGGTCCGATCTGTGGGCTAGAGTGGAGACCGCAGGTTACAGCCGTGGGCCAAAAAATAATCGCAGCTAAAAGCTGTGGTTAGCACCTGTGCAAAGAAAAAGCCAAGAATAGTCAGAATTCAAGGCTAAAATTGTGAGGTACCACTGTGATCACCATATGACATAACCATGGATTACATGCCTCTTAGCTAGGCATACTTATCTATACCATCACAAAAGCACAAAGATCCACACAAATGCATAAATTGAACAAAGAAAGCCAACGTATGCAAAGTTTCTTATATTAATCTTTAAAGGATCTCGGATTACAAAAATGCCCTCTTAGGATCACTTGAAATATGATACAAGTGTTACAATTTCCAATGCCCTCAAAAGGGTAGGCATGCTTAGTATGCTCCGGTTATTACTCACAAAATGCCTTGGGGTAGAGCTAACCCCCTTCTCCGTGATGTGGAAGGATTATGATATAGGCTCCTTTTTGCACCTATCTCTTTGTGAACAAGAAAAAACAGCACATGATTACGAATATTGATAGCCTCTCGCAATGAGGCCCTTTAAAGAGATATGCATGTAAATACCATTAAAATAGTAAAACAAGAAAGCATAAAGAAAGACTTTAAGCTATTCTAATTACATCAAGAATTATGCTACAACATACAAGACATGAACAAGCAAATGATGCATAAATAAAATATCAAATTAGAAGCAATAAAGCACATAAAAGATCCACTGTACTCCTACTTAATGCAACGCATGAAATGACTAATTCCTACGATCATAGTTTCCCTAAGATGCAATCAAACCTATAAAAATACTAACATGACTAATCTATGCAATTAAAAGCAAAGTTAGTAAGGTGATCATTAACCTATCGCAAACTGCAACTGTGAGGGGCAGTCTGCACTCTGAACCATGACTGACAGTTGTAGTTTGACCTCTGATGGATTTACCCTCAGAATTAGGGGCAATGGACTTGACATCCTTGTTCAAATTGATGTTCAAGGGTCTCCTTTGTCGTCTTCTAATATATTTTGCAATCAAATCACTGTGAAGGGCCTTCATTTACCTGGATTTGTGTTTCTTGATCTTCCTAAGCACCTAGGGCATCCATGGCTAATTGGTATTTAAATGGATAGTGAAGGGGCTACCAAATGCACAAAGTTGGTATGCAATTTTACAAGTCTTCACTGCTCTCTTGATCAGTTAGCTCTTGCTTGATAATTCACCAACACTTCACTATACAAATCATCTCCCTTTTCATACCCTTGGAGGGGGGTATTTATAGCATGCCCCTAGGGCTAGGGGTGACTTCATGGAGAATCCAAGACCAAGAAGGTTTGTTAGGATAGTTGGGATGGAAGCCTTTGAAATATTTTGTCCTCCAATTGCCTCCTTCTAGATCTCTTGGTCGTTCCAACCAATTTGTCTCAGATGGAAGGCCTAACTGAACTCCAGTTTAGACCACAGGTCACATCTGTGGTCTAGACTATAGACCGTAGGTGTCAACCATGGTTCAGACTGAAGACCGTAGGTCTGGGCTATGGTTCAGGCTTCTTAGGCTTGAATGCCTAAATTGAGTGGTTAGAACCATTGATCTATCTTGGAGTCTATCCAAGATCCTTCATATGGTTTTGTAGCATGTCCATATGATTAGTCTCCCTCGACATGACATGTTTTGGGTGTCTACAGGTGCACTATGGAAGGCACACATTCCATGTCCCTCATCCAAGATTTACCTAATAATATGTTATATTACCTTTAACCCCCCAGGATATGACACAATGTAGTAAAGTCTTTATCCCCGCCTAAATAGGTAGGATTATTGTGTTGATCATCGGGGAGGTGGCATCATTGAAGGCTCTCAATGTGAATGTTGAGTCCTTAATTTGTGAAGGTGGTAGATTTAAATATTTCAAAGCTGTGTCCATGATGATGTTGATAGATGACCTAGTATCAATCAATACTTTCTTGTATGGAATCTGATTGATGATCGCTATGATGTGTAAAGGTGGATCGGGTTCATCTCTAGAACTTTGCTTAATCTCTTGCCTATGAAAGTTAATCACAATATTCTTGTGTAAGTGAATTGAATTCAATGTTGGTATGAACCACGATGCATGATCATCTTTAGTTGAATTTTTGGTATGTTGGACTTATTGTAGCATCCCTTGATTCCTACTGTATCATTTATAATACCAATAAAGCCCTCATTAAACGAGGCTATGTGCACCTCATTGATGTTCTTAACTTGATCATTTTTTCCCTCATGCTTGGGTAGAGGGTCTTTGAATATATTGATGTTTTGATTATCAATAGATAAGGGGCTATCTATTTGCAATTTGTTTTTATCCAACATATTTTACACCAAATTTTTAAATGCGATGCAATCCTAGATATAATGGCCATTTTTTTGATGATATATGTAGTAGAAATCTTCCTTTTACCCATTATTTTTAGGATAGTTAGGATATAGGGTACGTATTTTAGGTAGGATTAGAGCTTTGGCCTCACTTAGGTGGTTGAAAAGAGACACCAAATATTTAGAGAATGGCATGTAGTCACGAGGTGGATGACATTATTTATCCTTGCCCTGATTCCTATTGCACTGGTTATAGTGCACAGGGGGAGGTTGAGCCTGATATTTCTATTGTTGTTAGCTCTTATCCCCTTTAGGCATATTCAACATGACTTGGTTAACAAGTGCATGTTTGTCTTGGTACTATTGGTTGTGTGTGTTCTTGTTTCATTCCTTCTTCATTCAGAGCTTAATATCTCCTTCTTGTAATTTGTTATCTTCAATTACTTTGGCTTGGTTCAAATCCTCCTCAAATATCTTTTATTGCTGCAATTGAAGCAATAGAAATATATCTTTTGCATAGCTCTTCACAAACATTCGAGTGAGTTTTGTGATGGGAATGGAGAATGGTAGTTTTACCATTAGTTTTCTCCATCTATTCCTATAATCTATGACTAGCTTGTCATCATACTATCATAGATTAGCCAGGTCATACATATTAGTTTTATTCTTGATGCCAAATGAGAAGCATTCAAGAAAAACATTCATCTGTTATTCAAATTTGGTGATGTTGTGCCTTGGTAATTGGTTATACCATTCAATGGCTACAGTTGAAAGGGTAATCACAAAAGTTCTTAATAGCAAGGCATCATCGTGTTGTAGTTAAAAACATGAATTCCTAAATCTTGTTATGTGTTCCTGTGCATCTTCATTACCCTTAAACATATAAAATCTAGCCATTTCAAAATGTTTAATATAAGCAAGGCTTGGTATTTACAGACACAAGGGTTGATTGTAAATCTTACTTAAAGTGGACTTTTAACAAGATGCATCTTATTTCTTGAGAGATTTGAATCTCTCGGTAAGTACTTTGTAGGCTTGAGAAGAGATGATCTCTTCCTTTCAAAGGGATATTTGGGGTGCAAGAGGGGGTAAGTTCCTTTGAGATTGAAGTGGTCGATTGTACTCATTGGCCATGTCTACTGAGGATGGTTTAGGATACTACTAATCCTAATCATCTGGTTCTAATTATTGGTATTTCTCATGCTAAAGTTGATTTCATGCTTGGCACTGTTGTTTCCTGGATGCATGTTGCAAAGTATGATGAGAGCAGTGCTCTACTTGTCTATTGTGAACCTCAGGGTGCAATGTAGCATGCATTTCATTAGGTCACTATCTATACTAATTATTTTGAGGTAGGTCATCTTTAGCCAATATGTTCGATCGCTCTTTATGCTCATTTTGATCAAGGATGCATTGTTCTTCTTGGTGGTGGTTATACAAATGTTGGCAAAGAAACCTTTGTCATTCTGCATATTCTCATTCTAACTTCTCTAAGTGCTCACACTCCACATGAAAATCCTCCAATTTATCCCCAAGGAGTACGATCATGATATATGCTTCCATGCTCAAATGTGCTATCTTGTGATATTCCAGCACCCTGATATTAGAAGTCAAGGTGATGGGACTTCTAAGGTTGGGCAAGAGGTGTACCTCTTGTGCTAATACTATGGTAATATAAATGACACCCTCCATGTTCGAAAGGATTTGGCATTACAATGGGTATGCAAATGGTCGTAATCCCTTTGTCGCACCCCTTATTGGGTGGATTTTGCCTCTCGATGTGATGAGATGAAGTAGAACTAGAATATTATCATTTAGATCATGAGAAGATCTAATGTTAGTTCTCCTGAGCAGGGTATCTTGGTGAGATCCACCATGAGTGGTGTTGTCTCCTCTAAGACTATCCAAAGTTCTTTCAGGTATATTATGGGCAAGTGTACTGCCTCTAGGGTGGTTTGGGCCCTTTGGTGCATTGGGTGCCACCTCAGTCATGGACCGAGGGTGGTCCCATGTGGTGACCATAACTTTGTGAATTTATATCTTGTGTAAATTTTAGGATATGAACAAATTAAACATGGTGTTTATATCTTTTAAGTTTTTCTTGTGTTCCTAAAACTCATTTAGTGTGTTTTGATTGTTGTGAATATAATATGAACTCTTATCATGTTTACAATAGTTGATATAATTCTTATATTGTTAAAATATTTCACCTGTATTCTCGTAGTGACTAACTCGATAATGACATCCAAGCTATCTACCCTCCAAGATATGGAGATGAAACCCATACCCTATTAGGGAGCATAGGTACTACTAATTCTCACCTAGCACACCATAGGTAGTGATATACCTTTAGAATAAAAGTACATGCTATTTTATATGGATAGGATAGTTCTTGAATCGATCTTGGCCACATATAATCTCAATGTCAACAAGCCAACTTAGTGGTAATAACTTCCATCGTTGGTCTTGATCAATGGGTTGGATGTGAAATCCCAATACCATTGATGTTTACTTGAGTCGTGGTGTGTGGTGTGTTCATTTTAAATTTGCATAAAAATAAATGTATAAAACAATATTTGATGAATTTTCCACTATATGCATAAAAAGGTACATTTCATTTTCAAAAATGCAATGTGAAAAAGATGTTTTATATTAATAAAATGCAATGCAAATTTAAAAATTAAGTAGCATTTGAAAAAGCTGCAAGAAATAAAACCTACAACCAAGTCTAACATTAGCTGTTATTGTAATCAACGATGCACATTCATGGCCGCTATACATAGTAGTAGCTACAATCCTAGCCGCTAGATTCTGGGGTGGCTAGTAGAGACAACCATTGTTACCAGCAGCAACTAGCAGAAACATAGAAGAAAAAAAATGGTTTTACCTTGTTTAAATTTTTCTATTTAACTTAATTAAACCTACTAATTTTTCAAAAACATAATAGAATCAAGAAAGAAAAAAAATGAGATAGGACCACTTACAGTTGGATCCACATTTGATGAAGAAATAGACTGTTGATTGTTTACTATGTTTTCTACTACATGTTGTCGATTAGGGCGGCTATGATGCTAGCTACTGAAGTTGATGGTGGCTAGGACTACTAGCCATTGTTGCTCAGAGTGGTTGTACCTACATTAAATAAAAATACATAAAAATTAGAAAGTAGCACAAAAATAGGGTGTTTCCATCGTGATCGCCACTTGTAAGCAGTAAAAATCATGCATCTAATCTATTTGTAAGCATGTAACAAATTGAAAATAAGAAATCATGTAACCATTGCAAGATAAAAGATGATAAAAAATGGGGTGCTCTTTATTAATCACAATAATTCTGGATTAAAACTTTTCCCTCTTAGGGAATCCCTCAATTTGATACAATTATTACAAATGGTGTGGCTCCTCAAAAGGGAGAGATGCACTCCAATTATTTTCACTCCACTACTTTGCTTATAAGAGGACTTATTAGTTGCCTCCTTCTTTGATGTCAAGAAGTATGATCTCAAATATGCTCTTGGATCCTTTATTGTCCCTATCACCTGCACACAAAGAAACTTAAACTGATCAATAGTAAAGCCTAGCCTCTCAATATGAGGTCATTTTGTGATGATAGCAAGATATAAAGGAAATGCATGAAAAAATGATAAAATGCTTATAAATACTAAAATAAAAGCATGAAAGAATACTGGAAAGCATGTAATCCATGATAAACAAGCAATTGTACTACCAAAAAATGTAAAATCTATGGCTAAAATGTAGAAAATGACCAATCAAATCCTAGCCACTACTAAGAAGAGTGACTGAATCTACTAGTTGCTATAAAATTTGATGATTGATACTATGATCCACTATTAAAAATAATGGCCATAGGAAATGATTTATGTTCTTTGAATCCCCAACCTAAAATCGATCAATTCTCTTGCTAAATTGATGTTTAATGGTCACCTGTGTCTTAGAACATGGATTTGTGGTAGATTATCTTAGATTTTCTATAAATTTATGGTAAATATAAAGCTTGATCCTCAAGCCTTTGGAAGCTCCATTGATGTATCAACAGTTGTCATTCTACAATTGGAAAACACCTCACTACATCTCAAGAGGATGTGAAGTTGCTCTCTAATCTGATAGGGCTTCACTGCAATGAAATCGAGGATCCTTTCTTCAATTTAGGGGAGATTTTTATAGACTTCCCAAGTCTTCACCTTGGCTTCTCAAGGAATTCAAGATCAAGAATATATTAACATTGAGGATTTAGGAAGAGGCTTTTGGAAGATTTGTAAATGAAACTTCCCACGAAACCATTACAAATTGGTTGAATGCAACTAATTTCACTCAGCTCGGGGAGCTCAAGTTTATTATAGGATTAGCCTCTATAGATAGGCGTGAATATGGATCTATCTACTATCATGATCAATGGCTACCCTTATCCACTCTTATAATCAATAGTTGAGATCACAGTTGTTGTTGATGTTAGCGGATAGAGTTGCATAGGACTAGGTGAAGAACACAACCTTATACTGATAGGGGGGTGAACACTATAAGACCATTTTTTAACTTTTTCCTTTTACTTTAGAAAGCAATGCAATGAACCAATAACAAAATCAAAGCAGTAATAAAACCATTGTACAAGTCATCATACAATTGAGAAACCAATATAACGTGGTTCACCCAAGGTGGGCTACTCCATAGAGAAAATATTTCACCAAATTTTCTCAATCAAATCCTTTTGGAATCCTTCCCAATTACAATATTTATGGACTTCATGTCTAAAGGATAATCCTTCTCCTAATCAAATATTTATGAGCCTCCTACCCAAAGGAGATGTACTATCCCCCAAAGAAGTATTTAAGAGCCTCCTGCCCCAAGGATATGTCCTATCCCCCAAATCTCTGGAAATAATACTTCAGAAGATCACTGCCTCTTATGCCACTAGCAGGGGGAACTCCTTTCCATAAAATACATCCTGTCCTCCTTGCTCTGGCTCTAGAGACTTCTGTCCTCACTGATCACATCCATAATTGCTCATTAATAACTCCAAAGGCTTTCTAACCCCAATATGACATTAAGCACAATTATTCCTTAAACCCTTATAACTCCTAAAATACATTTACTTCTAAATGCATTTACCACATAAACATTAAGCATCAATAATAACAATGTCAAAGCAATATTTCTATTTAACCTTATACCTCCATCCAATTACCAACAATAATTGCCAAGTCAAATCAAATATTCCACATTATCAACAAAAGATTTACCTTGGCCAAAAATCAATTCTCCAACCTTAGGAGAAGTGTGGAGACACCAACATAAGCGCCAAAGCGCTTCCTCCTCCAAACTCGTGGCCCAAAGCAATTGTTGTACCACATGCACAATAATCCATGACCAAAAATGAAACATGCCCGACACGAATCGATCTCGACACCTCTGCCTAGCGAGCGCCTTCGCTCCACTGCCTCTCGTCGTTGGAGCACAAGTGCCCAACAAAACTCTCAAGCGCCACTCATCGTTTTACCTTCCCTTTGCTCATAGAGATTAAAGACAAACAGATTTGTCTTCCTCACAGGCGTACAAAATCAGAACTTAAACATAGAGCAATACGAAACTCAAAAATCATAGAGCAATCCAAAATCGAAGGTCACAGAGCAATACAAATTCGAAGGTAATCATGCAAATCGGAGGTGCTTTGAACCTTAGGAATTAATGCCCTTTAATAGTCTTTGCATCCCATGCAAGTTGACGTCGGTGTTCTTTCAAACATTACCATGCAAGTTGACGTCGATGAGGTAAGTCTTTTACATGAGCGCCGCTAAGGGTTTAGAAACCCTTTCAATAATAATTATTAAATTAATAATTATTATTTTATTAATAATAAACTTAACTTAAAACCTTTTCAAAGGTTTGAGTTAATTTATTTATTAATAATCAAAATGGACTTTTAAGGTTTTTTCAAGGAGCAAAAACCTTTTCATTAAGCCAAGATGGTTTTAATAAAAACCCTTAATGAGTCCAGATGGTTTTAAGAAAAACCTTTAACCTTGTCACCATGGTTTTAATTAAAAACCCTTAAACAAACATCATGGAACTTTCAAGATCTTTTTGGCACCAAACTCTTTTTGACATCAACACAAATTCCTTTTGACATCAACACAAACTCCTTTTGACATCAATGACAACTCACAAACATGAAGCTAGGCAACATACCCAAAATTACCAACAATCTCCCCCTTTGTCATTGATGGCAAACCACTACTGAAACCACTACCAACTATCAAAACTGAAACCAACTAAAAACCATCCTCTGAAGCTTTGCTCCCCCTGACTCAAGGCTCTCCCCCTTACTCAAATCTCTCCCCCTTTGTCATCAATGGCAAAGGGTCACCTTTGGGGCTCAGGGCTAAGAATGAGCCTCTTAGCTTAGCCCCTCCCCCACCTCCTATTGAGGTGATTAATTCTAGGGTGGGAGTAAAACTCCCATTAGGCACTGATCATCATCAGTGTCCATAGCTGCCTTTCCATGATTTTTCTTGATATCCTTGTCCATGTTCCTGTTCCTGTTCTTGTTCATATTCTCATCCCTGTTTCTGTCCAAGCCATTATTCCTATTCCTATCATTATTCCTGTTCCTGCCATTATTCCTGTTCCTGTTCATAGCCCTGAACCTGTACCTTGGAACTTCTGCTCTACACCATCTGGTTGTATGTCCTTCATTATTGCACTTATAACATTTGACAATGTTATTCCTTTGAGATGTACCTATTTTTTGAATCCTCTCTGTTGGACCAAACTTGTTCCTATTGTTAACCCTACAATTAACTGCCTTGTGCCCAAACTGATTACAAGAGTAGCAATACCCTTGAAAGAAATTACCATTTCTAAAATTTCCATTAACCTGTCTTGCTTGAGCCCTGCACTGTGAAGCCATGTGTCCAAACCTGTGACATGCAAAACATCTTCCATTGAACTTTCCTTGCCTTGACCTCATAGGTCCTTTAGTATTTCTCCCCTTATGTTGATTCCTATTTTTTGATTCTGTGCTATCTGAATCACCATCTGAAAACTTACTCTCTGAAGTACTCTCTTCATCTGAACCATCTTCTTCTTGGGAGCTCATACTAGATTCCTCAACCTGTTCCTTTTGTTTCTTTCCAAAACCAAGACCTGTTTTATCTGTTGTCCTTCTTTGATCCTTGATGATTGATTTTACCTTCTTGGAACTTTCTTCAAACCTGTAAAGCTTCTCCTTGTACTCTTTAGTTTCCTTTTTCAAGGAAGCTACTTCATGTTTTAACTCTTTACACTCAAGAGACCTAGCTGCCAACTCTTCTTTGAGTTCCTGTGTCTTTGCTATAGAGATATCAAGATTCCCTATAAGCTCATCTCTTTCATAATGACATTCATCAAACCTATCAATGAGTCTAGCATATTTCTTTCTTTCTTTCTTTAACACATCAAGAGCATTAACAAGTTCAGCCTCAAGATCTACTTCTCCCTTTTCTGAAACATCCTCTATTTGTTTACCTTTTGAAACATCAATATCCTTTTCTGATTTCTTACCACTAGAGGTGCTACCTTCATCTAAAGCCATAAGAAGATCTTCCTCATAATTTTTTGAAGCATCCTCATACATAGTATTACCAGAATTCAAACCATCATTTGTACAATCATCCTCAAGGTGACCAAAATTTCCACATCTAAAGCACTTAAGCACAACAAATCTATTCCTCTTTTCTTTTCCTTCCTTTTCTGTTAGAAACAACATCTCATTTCTATCATCACTTGAAGAACTTCCATCATCACTACTAGAACACTTACTTGCTTTGTCTGTGTAGAAACTTTTCTTGTGTTTTTGGAAGTACCTCTTCCCTTGACTATTTTGCTCATTTCTGTTCTTCCTTTGATACTTGTGCTTCTCATATTCCCTGTGCTTATAATCCTATTTTTCTTCATCACAATCATCCTTGGGTTCTGGACAGTCAGTAGCATAGTGACCAAACTTTCCACAATTGAAACATTTAACAGATTTCATACCTTTGTGCTTTCTTGAGAACTTGCCTTTCCTGTTGTAGTTTGCTTCTTCATCACTAGAAGACTCATCACTGTCTTCTTGTTGTTTACCCTTGGACTTCTTGGTAGCTTTGAAAGTTGCCTCCTTCTTAGGATCAGGTACCACTTTAGTTCTTAACTCAAAAGCTGCAAGTATACTATGAAGCTCATCCTTTTTCAATTTATCCAAATCCTTGGCTTCCTCAATAGCTGAAATATTTTCACTAAATCTATTTGGAAGAGACCTCAAAATTTTATCACAAACATCATTTTCAGCAAGCTCAAGACCTAGTTCCTTCATGGAATTAACAATCTCATCCATACGAAGCATATAGTCACTAATATTTTCTTCATCATTCATCTTGAGTTGTTCAAACATACCTTTGTAATATCTCAATTTTGCTTTTCTGACATTTGCATCACCTGTATGAACCACTTGCAATTGATCCCACATTTCCTTTATTGTATTACAATGAATCACCTTTGTAAGATCCGCCTTTTGTAGACCTTTCAAAATTGCATTCATTGCCCTTGAATTGTTGTGATGTAGAAGTTTCTCATCTTTAGTAGTAGGAGGGAGCTTTGGAATAGTGTACCCAAACTCAACTCGCTTCCCAAACTTCATTTCCAAGAGCCATTAGATGAACCTTCATCTTTATGCTCCATAGACCAAAATCTGTCCCATCAAGAATAGGTGTTGAATTACCACTTGTAAAATCCATTGTGTTCTTTTCAAGATTTTCCTTCAAGCTGTGAAACTCTTCCGAAGGAACCTCGCTCTGATACCAATTGAAGAACACAAGCTTATACTCGAGAGGGGGGTGAACAGTATAAGACCACTTTTTAACTTTTTCCTTTTACTTCAGAAAGCAATGCAATGAACCAATAGCAAAATCAAAGCAGTAATCAAACCAGTGTACAAGTCATCACACAATTGAGACACCAATATAACGTGGTTCACCCAAGGTGGGCTACTCCATAGAGAAAATATTTCACTAAATTTTCTCAATCAAATCCTTTGGGAATCCTTCCCAATTACAATGTTTATGGACTTCCTGTCCAAAGGAGAATCCTTCCCCTAATAAAATATTTATGAGCCTCCTACCCAAAGGAGATGTCCTATCCCCAAAGAAGTATTTATGAGCCTCCTACCCAAAGGAGATGTCCTATCCCCCAAAGCTCTGGAAATGATACTTTAGAAGATCACTGCCTCTTCTACCGCTAGTAGGTGGAACTCCTTTCCATAGAAGATGTCCTGTCCTCCTTGCTCTGGCTCTAGAGACTTCTGTCCTCACTGATCACCTCCATAACTGCTCATCAACACTTGTACTAAACATAGTCAGTCGGTCCAGCACAAGTCCTCTCAAACTCTATCACAAATCTGCACCAAACTCAGTCCTCTGGTCCAGCACAAATCTGCTCTCAAATATCTGTCAGATCTATCCCAAGCTTAAGCCAAAAGCTTGAACAAATCAATCACAACTACTCACAAGTCTTCACCAAGACTTCATCAAATCTGTCCACAAGTTCTTCAACAAGAACCTATCCAAATCAGTCCACAAGTTCTCCACAAGAACCTATCCAAATCAGTCCACAAGTTCTCCACAAGAACCTATCCAAATCTGTCCTAGCAAGCTCACCAAGAACTTGCCCAAATCAGCTCAAGCAAGTTTACCAAGAAACTTGCCCAATGTGAACACACAAAGAGAATTGTTAGAGACCCAATGTGTTTCATCCAATCATATCAAATCAATCTCATAGAAGCATAAAGAGAATTGTTAGAGACTCAATATGTTCTATCCTTCAACTTTCAATCTCAACTCAAATCAATCTCATAGAAGCATAAAGAGAATTGTTAGAGACTCAATATGTTCTATCCTTCAACTCTCAATCTCAACTCAAATCAATCTCATAGAAGCATAAAGAGAATTGTTTAGAGACTCAATATGTTCTATCCTTCAACTTTCAATATCAACTCAAATCAATCCATAGAGAGCATAAAGAGAATTGTTAGAGACTCAATATGTTCTATCCTTCAACTCAAAAAAAACTTTTCTAAATAGAATAAATATAGAAGTAGTATACTTTCACAAGATCTTGAACCACAACCCAACAATTGTCAATAATGCAATATCAAGGAATCAACTCCTCCAACATAGAACCATAACTTGCTATCAAACCCTAGCCAAGTTAGTTTTCAAGAACTCAAAGCAATCTCTCTCTAAGCATCAAAAAGGGGTTCAAGATATTTCCAACTTCTCTCAAATGGGAATGCTCAACTTAACCACACAACCAAGTTTATCAAGCAAAGTACAACTTGATAAAATCAAATCTCAAAGGAGCAAGCCCAACTCATGTATCAAGTAAAGCATAACTTGATCAACTCAATCTCAATGGAAGCAATCTCAAAACCAAACTCTCAACAACCAAACAACTCAATTAGGGTTTCAACAACTTATAGCAATGGCATAAGCTTCTCACTCAAAAACCCTAAAGCAAACTTCAAATGCTTCCACTCTCATAAACCAGAATTATGCAATAACTCATAAACTCATCATGATCTCATAATGCATAATCAATACTTCCACTTTCAGAAAATAAGATCCACTCCAAATAAGGAAACTTAATTTAATCCTTTTCACTCCAAACTTATTTTTAGAAAACCATCAATCAATAATAACCATGGAAGAATGTGCCCATACCTTTACTTTGATGAAGAAGGAGAACTCAAAATCTGTCACAACACTAACTCTCAATTTGCCACAAATTAGAGTTAGCAACAATGGAATAATGCACAATGATAAGAGTCCTAATAACACCTTATCACTCCAACTCATCAATAATCAAAACTCACAAATATACATATCAACAATATTCCTTTACACCTTATAACTCCTACTTAATATATCACAAAATAACTTCAACCTCAAAAATAATTACAAGAGAATATCCACTCAATAACTCCAAAGGCTTTCTAACCCCAATATGACATTAAGCACAATTATTCCTTAAACCCTTATAACTCCTAAAATACATTTACTTCTAAATGCATTTACCATATAAACATTAAGCATCAATAATAACAATGTCAAAGCAATATTTCTATTTAACCTTATACCTCCATCCAATTACCAACAATAATTGCCAAGTCAAATCAAATATTCCACATTATCAACAAAATATTTACCTTGGCCAAAAATCAATTCTCCAACCTTAGGAGAAGTGTGGAGACACCAACATAAGCGCCAAAGTGCTTCCTCCTCAAAACTCATGGCCCAAAGCAACTGTTGTACCACGTGCACAATAATCCATGACCAAAAATGAAACATGCCCAACATGAATCGATCTCGACACCTCTACCTAGCGAGCGCCTTCGCTCCACTGCCTCTGTCGTTGGAGCACAAGTGCCCAATGAAACTCTCAAGTGCCACTCATCGTTTTACCTTCCCTTTGCTCGTAGAGATTAAAGACAAATAGATTTGTCTTCCTCATAGGCATACAAAATTGAAACTTAAACATAGAGCAATATGAAACTCAAAAATCATAGAGCAATCCAAAATCGAAGGTCACAGAGCAATACAAATTTGAAGGTAATCACGCAAATCAGAGGTGCTTTGAACCTTAGGAATTAATGCCCTTTAATAGTCTTTTGCATCCCATGCAAGTTGACGTCGACGCTGAGGTAAGTCTTTTACATGAGCGTCGCTAAGGGTTTAGAAACCCTTTCAATAATAATTATTAAATTAATAATTATTATTTTATTAATAATAAACTTAACTTAAAACCTTTTCAAAGGTTTGAGTTAATTTATTTATTAATAATCAAAATGGACTTTTAAGGTTTTTTCAAGGAGCAAAAACCTTTTCATTAAGCCAAGATGGTTTTAATAAAAACCCTTAATGAGTCTAGATGGTTTTAAGAAAAACCTTTAACCTTGTCACCATGGTTTTAATTAAAAACCCTTAAACAAACATCATGGAACTTTCAAGATCTTTTTGGCACCAAACTCTTTTTGACATCAGCACAAATTCCTTTTGACATCAACACAAACTCCTTTTGACATCAATGACAACTCACAAACATGAAGCTAGGCAACATACCCAAAATTACCAACAATCTTCCCCTTTGTCATTGATGGCAAACCACTACTGAAACCACTGCCAACTATCAAAACTGAAACCAACTAAAAACCATCCTCTGAAGCTTTGCTCCCCCTGACTCAAGGCTCTCCCCCTTACTCAAATATCTCCCCCTTTGTCATCAATGGCAAAGGGTCACCTTTGGGGCTCAGGGCTAAGAATGAGCCTCTTAGCTTAGCCCCTCCCCCACCTCCTATTGAGGTGATTAATTCTGGGGTGGGAGTAAAACTCCCATTAGGCACTGATCATCATCAGTGTCCATAGCTGCCTTTCCATGATTTTTCTTGATATCCTTGTCCATGTTCCTATTCCTGTTCTTGTTCATATTCTCATCCCTATTTCTGTCCAAGCCATTATTCCTATTCCTATCATTATTCCTGTTCCTACCATTATTCCTGTTCCTGTTCATAGCCCTGAACCTGTACCTTGGAACTTCTGCTCTACACCATCTGGTTGTATGTCCTTCATTATTGCACTTATAACATTTGACAATGTTATTCCTTTGAGATGTACCTATTTTTTGAATCCTCTCTGTTGGACCAAACATGTTCCTATTGTTAACCCTACAATTAATTGCCTTGTGCCCAAACTGATTACAAGAGTAGCAATACCCTTGAAAGAAATTACCATTTCTAAAATTTCCATTAACCTGTCTTGCTTGAGCCCTACACTGTGAAGCCATGTGTCCAAACCTGTGACATGCAAAACATCTTCCATTGAACTTTCCTTGCCTTGACCTCATAGGTCCTTTAGTATTTCTCCCCTTATGTTGATTCCTATTTTCTGATTCTGTGCTATCTGAATCACCATATAAAAACTTACTCTCTGAAGTACTCTCTTCATCTGAACCATCTTCTTCTTGGGAGCTCATACTAGATTCCTCAACCTGTTCCTTTTGTTTCTTTCCAAAACCAAGACCTGTTTTATCTGTTGTCCTTCTTTGATCCTTGATGATTGATTTTACCTTCTTGGAACTTTCTTCAAACCTGTAAAGCTTCTCCTTGTACTCTTTAGTTTCCTTTTTCAAGGAAGCTACTTCATGTTTTAACTCTTTACACTCAAGAGACCTAGCTGCCAACTCTTCTTTGAGTTCCTGTGTCTTTGCTATAGAGATATCAAGATTCCCTATAAGCTCATCTCTTTCATAATGACATTCATCAAACCTATCAATGAGTCTAGCATATTTCTTTCTTTCTTTCTTTAACACATCAAGAGCATTAACAAGTTCAACCTCAAGATCTACTTCTCCCTTTTCTGAAACATCCTCTATTTGTTTACCTTTTGAAACATCAATATCCTTTTCTGATTTCTTACCACTAGAGGTGCTACCTTCATCTAAAGCCATAAGAAGATCTTCCTCATAATTTTTTGAAGCATCCTCATACATAGTATTACCATAATTCAAACCATCATTTGTACAATCATCCTCAAGGTGACCAAAATTTCCACATCTAAAGCACTTAAGCACAACAAATCTATTCCTCTTTTCTTTTCCTTCCTTTTCTGTTAGAAACAACATCTCATTTCTATCATCACTTGAAGAACTTCCATCATCACTACTAGAACACTTACTTGCTTTGTCTGTGTAGAAAATTTTCTTGTGTTTTTGGAAGTACCTCTTCCCTTGACTATTTTGCTCATTTCTGTTCTTCCTTTGATACCTGTGCTTCTCAGATTCCCTGTGCTTATAATCCTATTTTTCTTCATCACAATCATCCTTGGGTTTTGGACAATCAGTAGCATAGTGACCAAACTTTCCACAATTGAAACATTTAACAGATTTCATACCTTTGTGCTTTCTTGAGAACTTGCCTTTCCTATTGTAGTTTGCTTCTTCATCACTATCTTCTTGTTGTTTACCCTTGGACTTCTTGGTAGCTTTGAAAGCTGCCTCCTTCTTAGGATCAGGTACCACTTTAGTTCTTAACTCAAAAGTTGCAAGTATACTATGAAGCTCATCCTTTTTCAATTTATCCAAATCCTTGGCTTCCTCAATAGCTGAAATATTTTCACTAAATCTATTTGGAAGAGACCTCAAAATTTTATCACAAACATCATTTTCAGCAAGCTCAAGACCTAGTTCCTTCATGGAATTAACAATCTCATCCATACGAAGCATATAGTCACTAATATTTTCTTCATCATTCATCTTGAGTTGTTCAAACATACCTTTGTAATATCTCAATTTTGCTTTTCTGACATTTGCATCACCTGTATGAACCACTTGCAATTGATCCCACATTTCCTTTGTTGTATTACAATGAATCACCTTTGTAAGATCTGCCTTTTGTAGACCTTTCAGAATTGCATTCATTGCCCTTGAATTGTTGTGATGTAGAAGTTTCTCATCTTTAGTAGTAGGAGGGAGATTTGGAATAGTGTACCCAAACTCAACTGCTTCCCAAACTTCATTTCCAAGAGCCATTAGATGAACCTTCATCTTTATGCTCCATAGACCAAAATCTGTCCCATCAAGAATAGGTGTTGAATTACCACTTGTAAAATCCATTGTGTTCTTTTCAAGCTTTTCCTTCAAGCTGTGAAACTCTTTCAAAGGAACTTGCTCTGATACCAATTGAAGAACACAAGCTTATACTGAGAGGGGGGGTGAATAGTATAAGACCACTTTTTAACTTTTTCCTTTTACTTTAGAAAGCAATGCAATGAACCAATAGCAAAATCAAAGTAGTAATCAAACTAGTGTACAAGTCATCACACAATTGAGACACCAATATAACGTGGTTCACCCAAGGTGGGCTACTCCATAGAGAAAATATTTCACTAAATTTTCTCAATCAAATCCTTTGGGAATCCTTCCCAATTACAATGTTTATGGACTTCCTGTCCAAAGGAGAATCCTTCCCCTAATAAAATATTTATGAGCCTCCTACCCAAAGGAGATGTCCTATCCCCCAAAGAAGTATTTATGAGCCTCCTACCCAAAGGAGATGTCCTATCCCCAAATCTCTGGAAATGATACTTTAGAAGATCACTGCCTCTTCTACCGCTAGCAGGTGGAACTCCTTTCCATAGAAGACGTCCTGTCCTCCTTGCTCTAGCTCTAGAGACTTCTGTCCTCACTGATCACCTCCATAGCTGCTCATCAACACCTGTACTAAACATAGTCAGTCGGTCCAACACAAGTCCTCTCAAACTCTATCACAAATCTGCACCAAACTCAGTCCTCTGGTCCAACACAAATCTGCTCTCAAATCTCTGTCAGATCTATCCCAAGCTTAAGCCAAAATCTTGAACAAATCAATCACAAATCAGTCCACAAGTTCTTCAACAAGAACCTATCCAAATCAGTCCACAAGTTCTCCACAAGAACCTATCCAAATCAGTCCACAAGTTCTCCACAAGAACCTATCCAAATCTGTCCTAGCAAGCTCACCAAGAACTTGCCCAAATCAGCTCAAGCAAGTTTACCAAGAAACTTGCCCAATGTGAACACACAAAGAGAATTGTTAGAGACCCAATGTGTTTCATCCAATCATATCAAATCAATCTCATAGAAGCATAAAGAGAATTGTTAGAGACTCAATATGTTCTATCCTTCAACTTTCAATCTCAACTCAAATCAATCTCATAGAAGCATAAAGAGAATTGTTAGAGACTCAATATGTTCTATCCTTCAACTCTCAATCTCAACTCAAATCAATCTCATAGAAGCATAAAGAGAATTGTTAGAGACTCAATATGTTCTATCCTTCAACTTTCAATCTCAACTCAAATCAATCTCATAGGAGCATAAAGAATTTTTAGAAATATTTTTTAATAAAACAAAACTTTTCTCAAATTAGAATAAAGATAGAAGTAGTATACTTTCACAAGATCTTGAACCACAACCCAACAATTGTCAATAATGCAATATCAAGGAATCAACTCCTCCAACATAGAACCATAACTTGCTATCAAACCCTAGCCAAGTTAGTTTTCAAGAACTCAAAGCAATCTCTCTCTAAGCATCAAAAAGGGGTTCAAGATATTTCCAACTTCTCTCAAATGGGAATGCTCAACTTAACCACACAACCAAGTTTATCAAGCAAAGTACAACTTGATAAAATCAAATCTCAAAGGAGCAAGCCCAACTCATGTATCAAGTAAAGCATAACTTGATCAACTCAATCTCAATGGAAGCAATCTCAAAACCAAACTCTCAACAACCAAACAACTCAATTAGGGTTTCAACAACTTATAGCAATGGCATAAGCTTCTCACTCAAAAACCCTAAAGCAAACTTCAAATGCTTCCACTCTCATAAACCAGAATTATGCAATAACTCATAAACTCATCATGATCTCATAATGCATAATCAATACTTCCACTTTCAGAAAATAAGATCCACTCCAAATAAGGAAACTTAATTTAATCCTTTTCACTCCAAACTTATTTTTAGAAAACCATCAATCAATAATAACCATGGAAGAATGTGCCCATACCTTTACTTTGATGAAGAAGGAGAACTCAAAATCTGTCACAACACTAACTCTCAATTTGCCACAAATTAGAGTTAGCAACAATGGAATAATGCACAATGATAAGAGTCCTAATAACACCTTATCACTCCAACTCATCAATAATCAAAACTCACAAATATACATATCAACAATATTCCTTTACACCTTATAACTCCTACTTAATATATCACAAAATAACTTCAACCTCAAAAATAATTACAAGAGAATATCCACTCAATAACTCCAAAGGCTTTCTAACCCCAATATGACATTAAGCACAATTATTCCTTAAACCCTTATAACTCCTAAAATACATTTACTTCTAAATGCATTTACCATATAAACATTAAGCATCAATAATAACAATGTCAAAGCAATATTTCTATTTAACCTTATACCTCCATCCAATTACCAACAATAATTGCCAAGTCAAATCAAATATTCCACATTATCAACAAAAGATCTACCTTGGCCAAAAATCAATTCTCCAACCTTAGGAGAAGTGTGGAGACACCAACATAAGCGCCAAAGTGCTTCCTCCTCCAAAATCATGGCCCAAAGCAATTGTTGTACCATGTGCACAATAATCCGTGACCAAAAATGAAACATGCTCGATGTGAATCGATCTCGACACCTCTGCCTAGCGAGCGCCTTCGCTCCACTACCTCCTCCTTGGAGCACAAGTGCCCAACGAAACTCTCAAGCGCCACTCATCGTTTTACCTTCCCTTTGCTCGTAGAGATTAAAGACAAATATATTTGTCTTCCTCATAGGCATACGAAATCGAAACTTAAACACAGAGCAATACGAAACTCAAAAATCATAGAGCAATCCAAAATCGAAGGTCACAGAGCAATACAAATTCGAAGGTAATCGCACAAATCGGAGGTGCATTGAACCTTAGGAATTAATGCCCTTTAATAGTCTTTGCATCCCATGCAAGTTGACGTCGGGCCTTCAAAAGACGCGAGAGGTAAGTCTTCCACATGAGCGCCGCTAAGGGTTTAGAAACCCTTTCAATAATAATTATTAAATTAATAATTATTATTTTATTAATAATAAACTTAACTTAAAACCTTTTCAAAGGTTTGAGTTAATTTATTTATTAATAATCAAAATGGACTTTTAAGGTTTTTTCAAGGAGCAAAAACCTTTTCATTAAGCCAAGATGGTTTTAATAAAAACCCTTAATGAGTCCAGATGGTTTTAAGAAAAACCTTTAACCTTGTCACCATGGTTTTAATTAAAAACCCTTAAACAAACATCATGGAACTTTCAAGATCTTTTTGGCACCAAACTCTTTTTGACATCAGCACAAATTCCTTTTGACATCAACACAAACTCCTTTTGACATCAATGACAACTCACAAACATGAAGCTAGGCAACATACCTAAAATTGCCAACACTAGGCTGCCCTAAATGAGTGGTTAGAACCACTGCTGGGTCTTGGAAAGGTCCAAAGTCATTCATATGGTCTACAAAGGTTCCCATATGAGTAGTCTCCTAAACATGACATGTTTTAGGTGTCTACATCTTGATCCTTTTTTATTGGAAGTTCCATATGCATTTTTCTACTACTTCAACTTCCATTTCATGTCGCCAAAAATATTGCATCTTTTACATGTAGAGAGAATTCACTACAATTACAATATAATTACATAAAAAAAGTGTAGATAGGATATTTAAGTTTTATTTTATTTATTTAGAACATTGTTAGGCCATTTTTTAAATTTTGTAGAAATCTATCCTTTAGTATTTAAATCTAAAAGTAATTAAAGGCTAAAGTTGATCAAGTTTTTTTATCAATTTGGATAATGTAGTTAAGTATGTTAAAATATTTTTAACTAGGTTCATTTATTTTTTGATAAAAGCATTAGATGATGATAGTAATAATAAAAGTGTACTAATGCTACTAAAACATTGGATCTAATAAGTGTTATTGATAAGAATATTAATTTGTAAACTCTAAAATAAATAGTAATTTTTTAATCTATTAAAGATACTAGTTTAAAAAAAATTAAGCTAAATAGTTAAATGTAGAACCTAAAGACAAAAGAAAATATTAGACAAATCTATCTTCTAATAAAAGCATCAAACATAGTGAGCGAAAAGGAATGCATTATAGTGTTAGCAATAGCATCAATTCTAACTAATATTTTTGATAAAATATAAGTCTTCTTAATTTTATTGATAAGCAATGAACTTAAACTAATCTAAATAAAATATTAATAAAACCAATGATATAGTATCTATGTTAAATAAATTTCAAATAATTTTCAAATGATCATATTGAGTAAATTTGTCTTTCTAACAACAATGCATAAATAGTCAACACTTTCATAAACACTAACAATACAACCAAAGCTCTTGAACATTATGAAAAGAATTGGTTTTGATCTATGTTGTTTATCAAAAATATGATTAGACAAAACAAAGATGTAGAACTAAAAATAAAATAATCTAGTCAACTATCTAAAGCCTATAGATAGATAAAAAGTCAAATAAAATGAAATGGTGGAGATTACATTGATTTGTGGTGCTTGGAGATGTTTGTAACATTTGATTAAGCACATATAATCCTATTTTAATCCAATCAAGTGGTGATGTGATCCTATACACATTAGACTTGACGTAAGTTAGTTGTTTAAGGATCTACCTTAGTCAAACCCCTTGTTTATTTTAAGTAATAAAAATGATGTAAAGCTGGGAAGGGTGGAGATTATATCTAACCTTATATATTTGTTGGTAAATAAGTTGAATGATGATATATCTTAAGCTAATATTGATTCCAATGCTCTAGGATTTGTAGGATACCTACAAAATAATTTTAAATAAGACACAAGATTAATCTAGACAAAAAATATTAATTAAACTATAACACATTTTAAAATATTGTCATTTTCCAGTGTTAATGTTAGTGTAATATTGCTAACAAAAGTGTTTCCCCTAACAAAAACTATTGACTGTAATATAATAGAAATACTAATCTCAAATTTAACTAAATACTCCTAAAAAAAATCTTTGTAAAATGACCATACTATTAAACTAATAGCATTGAAGTGTTTAAGCCGTGATGAATTTTGCTTTATGAGAATTATGAAATTTCTTAGATAACTATGATATTAAGAAAAGATATGCAGGCTTTTTAATAGATGTAATCTAAAATCATATCAAAAGGATAAACAATAAAGCATAAAATATTTTACCAAATGGTAATGTGATCTGAATAAAAAGTATTATAAACTTATAGGGAAAGACGTTCTCCCCCATTTGTGCTAGTAAATTTATGGTCATGCTTGCAAAAGCATTACAACAAAGTGATATTATTGCCTATTGCATGCAAAGTTGATGATCTAAGAAAAATATATAAGAATGTTGATTCAAACACCTACAAAATAGAAAGGATACAAAATAAATTATTTTCAACTTTTATAAATCTTATTTAGTAAATATTTACGATTTAAAATATTAGTATTTTTTTTTTTATTTGAAAAATTTATATTAAAACAAGATCATTTACAAGTTGGTATAAGACTCTTCCCAACCTTAGCCAACAAGCATTGTAAAAGAATATTTGCATTGGAGCTAAATTATGTAAACCATATTCCTACAATGGTTGTCCAAATTAGCTAAAAATTGGATTTGCTCACTAGTTTGCCTAATCCTATCATGCTCAATAACCATGCCACTATGCCACTAATCCCTTACCTCCTTCTTAGTAACCATCTTAGCCAAGAATTTTATCACTTTATTTGGATCTCTACCCACAAAAAATGAAATCACATCATCTAATTTCCTCCACAATTCCTTAATTTGTGTGACAAGAATCCTCAACCTCCATGTCTTCAAAGAAAAGTTGTTCATGCAATCCATATCTCCTATAAATATTTTTGAATCTGATTATAGGATTATCCTCCTATAATATTGTCTTACCATATAGACAGAAGTATATTTTATAGCTAAGGCTTTTGCTTCAGTTTTCATGGCCCTACCTAAGCCTTGCATTTTCCAATACATCATTGTCCCAACATGATTTCTACAGATCACTCTAATTCTAGCTCTACCCGGATTGCCTTTTGCAGATCCATCAGTATTAATTTTAATCCAACCTTTTAGGGGTGGTTTTCAACTAGCTCTATCTTACCCCTCTTGCACTTTGACTTCCTTATTCATCATCCCTATATCATCTTGAGTTTTCTCTTTAGCATACACTATCATAGTTTTTATGACTTTGCTCCAAATGACCTACCAAACGTCATCTAAGGATGAAAATTTTTCTCTAAAAATTATGCCATTTATCTCCAACCATACTTACCACCAAATGAAGTTTAATCTAATATTCCAATTGATACAAAGAGCTTTAGATTTAAATCTACCCCTCTTCCATCTTTCCTAAATATTAATCTTATTCAAATCACCATTGACTCAAATTTTATAAGATAAAAACCATCGCTTCTAGATCTAACGTATGAATGGACACTCAAACATCAATTGGTCATATGTTTCCTCCCTCTTGTAGCATAAAACACATTGATATGGACTTGTGATTCCCCTACATATGAGATTTTTCAAAGTAAGAATTCCATTGTGCATGAACTCCCAGGAAAAGAAGTTTACCTTTGGCCAACCCTTGGACTACCAAATACTTCTCCAATACTCAACCTAATATGCATGAGGAGGAGATTATGTAAGGATATTATCATATACATCCTTCACTATGTAAACTGCAAGGCTCACATAGCCCCAAGCTAATTCATCCTCCTCATATCTACCTATGAGAAATATTTCTACCAAGATTTTAGTCATAATGGGTGTCAATTTCAGAGGGACTATAATTGGTCACTCATCCAATTTTTTAGAATACTTAAAATTATGATCCCCCATTTGACTAGTATTGAAATAACTTTCAATATAGATCCAACCCTTGCTTTCCATGGTTGTTTTTACTGGTTGTAATTTTAGGAATTCAACAATGATAGGTGGGTATTGATCCCATGAATCCATCCAAAATCATGCCTTCTCCCCTCTCTCTACTTTCCAAAATAATCCATATTTCACTACTTAAGATCACTTTAGAGCCTACCACACTAAGGACCCATTACCATCTAAAGAGAAATGAATCACCTCATTTAGGTTCACATGTCCCAAATATTTACTAGTTAAAACTCTACTAAATAAAGAAGTTGGTTGGGAGATCCACCTCCAATAAAGTTTTCCAACCAAAGCTTTATTATTTAAATTTGATCTCCTTAGTCCCAAACCTCCCTTTACCTTGGGTTGGCTTACTTTATGCCAACCTACTAAGGCCCATTTCATCTCTCCTTATACTTCTCCCCATAGAATATTTCTAGCCATCTTGTCTAACTCATTCCATATGGTATGTGGGGTAGCAAGGATAGAAAAATTATAAATTAGCATGGCCTAAATGACTGACTACAAAAATTTCAATCTATCCCCAAAGCTTACCCATTTGTGATACCAATGATTAATTTTTTCTTTGATAAAATCCAAAATATTCCTCTAGATATCTATGTTTAAATTTCTAAAATGCAAAGGGACCCCCAAATATACCATGAGAGAGAAGTCCTTATGAATCCCAAGATCTCTAAAATTTTGTCTTGAAGCCTTTAATTAGGATTGAAAATACCACTTTGTAATTTTTAATCATTGGTGACTTGGTTTGTGGTCCTAAGGTAAATATTAAGAGTATCTCTAATCATTCTTGCTTCCCTGAAGTTGGCCACTCCTACCAATCATGTATCATCCACAAACTGTAGATGAGTCAAAACCTCCTCACCTACCTTGATACCTATTAGAAAATATTGTTATATTCTCCTTAAGATGAGTCTACCCAATCCTTTATCCAATATGAGAAAAATATAAGGATAACAAGGATCTCCTTGATGAAGGCCTCGAGTGGCTCTAAATGATTGTGAGGGAAGACCTTTGATTAACATTGAGTATGTCAATGTAGAAACACAACTCATGATCCATTCTATCCAATCTTGAGAGAAACCAAATGGTGTCATCATACTTGACAAGAAGCTCCACTCCACCCTATCATAAGCCTTTAACATATCCAATTTTATAAACATTCCCTTATTACCAAATTTTTACATTGAGTGGATTGCCTCCCGAGCTAGAACCACACCATCCAAGATCTACCTTCCCTCTACAAAACCCCCTTGCTCCTAGGAGATAATGCTATGGAGGAGAGGTTTTAACTGCTCAATCATTACCTTCATAATGAATAGAAATAAAGAGCCCCAATAAATTAAAACAAAAAAGCAATAATAACATAATCAAAAGAAGAAGATTGTAAATTCACACATTACACAATATTTACCCTGGAAACGCTCAACCCCAAAAACCAGCACACTATTATCTTATTATTGCATTAAATTGACCATCTCCAATACAATAATATTCTCCTTTTGTCTCTCCTCAAACCCTAATGCAAGTGCGATATATATAACAAAGGCACATGCACGGATTTTACAATATCATGGGCATAAAAGCAAGGGTTAAAATATAGTAACCCTAAAATCCCATATGGGTCTAAAAATAACTTAACCTCGATGATTATATCGTACACAACATCCAGTACCTTTTAGTGTTAACCCCACCAGAATAATATGGAAAATATTCAACATATTTCCAAACACTCTCCCACTTGTTGAATACTTTCCATAGGGGCTAACAACTACCATTTTCAACTATCAAGGGCAACCATGCCCATAGATCTTCTACACTAAGAAAATTTTTGAGCAAGTATAACCTTTGTTAACGAATCAACAGTATTCTTCTATGTATCAACTTTCTCCAATATCACTCGGTTCTCTTCAACTATATATCTCACAAAATGGTACTTTATATCAATATATTTTGATCGATCCAAAAAACTAGGATTATTTGCAAAAAATAGTGCGCTCTGACTATCATTGTTAATTCTCACAACCTTCTATTTAATACAAACTATTGAACACAACCTTTTTAGCCACACTAATTCTTTACTAGCATGAGTTGATGCAATGTACTCTGCTTTTGTATTGGATAAAGCAACAACTGATTGCTTTTTACTCATCCAACTTACTGCCCCTCCAAATAACCTGAACACATAAGCACATGTGGATATTCTCTTGTCAAGATCTCCAACCCAATAAACATCCACAAACCCTTGTAGATTTACAATATTATTACCTTCAAAATTTCCTCCATAATAGATAACATAATTTGTAGTTCCACGCAAGTATCTAAAGATCCTTTTTACAACATTCCAATGTTCCTTTCCTAGATTTGACATATATCTGCTAACTACTCCCACTATATGTGCAATATCAGGTCTAGTACATACCATTGCATACATCAAACTTCCCACAATACTAGCATAAGGAACATGATGAATTTCTTCAATTTTATCATCTATTTTGGAACAATGTTCAGTAGATAACTTTTGACCATCCGAATATGGAGTATAAACTGGTTTACAATCATGCATACTAAACTTTTGTAATATCAAATTAACATATTTCCTTTGATTTAACCATAACTTTCTATTTGCATGATCCCTTATTATTTCTATACCCAAAATAAATTTTGTAGCACCCAAATCCTTCATGTCAAATTTAGAAGATAACTGAGATTTGAGTAACTTTATCATCTCCTTACTATTACCAATTAACAACATGTCATCCACATACAATATAATGATAACAAAATTTTCACCTTCCTTTTTGAAATATACACATGGATCTGCTTTACTTTTTCCAAGCCCAAGTGTTAAGACAAACTTGTCAAATTTTTGGTTCCACATCCTTGGAGACTTCTTCAACCCATAAAGAGACTTCTTCAGCTTGCATACTAAGTCCTCCTTACCTTTTACCTTAAAGCATTCTGGTTGTGACATATATATATTTTTATCAATTTCACCATGTAGAAAATCTATCTTTACATCCATCTGTTCTATTTCAAAATCAAAAGTAGCAAAAATAGCCAAAAAAAATTTGATTGAAGTTATTTTAGCCATAGGAGAAAAAATCTCACCAAATTCAATTCTCTCAACCTGAAAAAATCCTTTTTCTACCGAGCCTTGTACTTCTCCAACGTTCTTTCTACATTGTACTTCTTCTTGAATAACCACTTACAACCAACAAGTTTTCTACCAGGAGGTAATTTCACCAAGTCCCATGTCTTATTTTATCCAAGGACTCTATTTCTTCTTCCATATCCCTTTTCCAAGACTTATTATCACTTGACTGAAGTGCCTCCTTTATTGTCTTGGGTTCTTCATCAGTTACTAATAAATTAAATAAAAAATAAAAATTTGAAGGACTATACATGTCTGAAAGTCTTCTCTCTCGATCTGATCTCCTCAAAATTGGAGTTCTAGGTTCTACATCTTCAGATTCCTCCTCACCTTCTTCCTATGAATATTCCTCTTTAGACTCTCTCTGTAATTCAGGTTCTACCACTAGTTCTTCCTCTTGTTCAAATTTTACCTACACTATTTCTGGTTCTTTGCTTGGTTGCATTTCCTATTTTAAAACTCCTTTTGTTTCTCTAAATATCACATTACGATTGTAAACAACCTTCTGTGTTTCTAGGTTCCACAACTTATATCCTTTAACACTAGTACTATAACCTATAAATATGCATTTTTCAGATTTATAGTCTAGCTTAGTCATTTTCTCTTTTGGGATATACATATAAGCATCACAACCAAAAACCCTTATATGTTTGAGAGAGGGTTTCTTACCAGTCCATACTTCATGTGGAGTCTTGTCCATCAAAGCTGAGGTAGGAGATCTATTGATGAGATAACAAGCTATTAACACAGCTTCTACCCATAACTTATTTCTAATCCTGCACCACTTAGCATGCTTCTAGCCTTATCCATCAATGTCTTATTCATATGTTATGCAACCCCATTCTATTTTGGAGTATATAGAGTTGTTCTATGCCTTTCTATTTCATAGTCCTTGCAAAACTGCTCAAATTCATTAGAGCAATACTCACCACCATTATCACTTCTTAAAGACTATCTTTTTCTCTATCTGATTTTATACAAGAGCCTTAAACTCTTTAAATTTATTAAAAAGCTCATATTTGTTCCGTAGAAAATATACCTATGTCTTTCTTGAGAATTCATATATAAATATAACAAAATAGATAGATTTACCTAATTATGGTACTTTTTTCGATCCAAACACATCATTGTGAACTAGATGTAGGATTCCTTTAGACCTTGTAGCACTACTTGGAAACTTGACTCTATTTTATTTCTTGAAAACATAGTGTTCACAAAAATCAAAATTTAATGGGCAATCAGAAAGTCCTTCAGCCATACCTTTCATTTTCAATGTTTGAAGTCCTTTCTCACCAATATGCCCCATGCGTTGATGCCACAACATTGTCTTCATTGTAGGAATACTCGAAGCCATTTCAATCGTATTATTTTCTTGTACAACTGAAGAGTTATTGCAATTAATACTTACAGTGCTAGCCTTAGTCTATAAAAATATCCTATGCTAACTCCTCTTGACAACACTAAGGATCCACAAACCATCTTGCAACTATCCTTATTGAATACCACATTCACACATGCATCATTCATCTTACTCATAGATATCAGATTCCTTGCCAAACCCAGAATATGCAACACACCGAGAAGGGTTTTAATTCTTCTATATTTTAACATCATCTTGACTCTTCCTCAACCTATTATTTTATATGTTGAATTGTCTCCCAAGAAGACTTTACCTCCATCTATATTTTCATATTCACAGAACCCCTCCCTATGAGGAGTCATATGAAAAGAAGCACCTAAGTCAATCAACCATGAGTTATCGCATTCACTTGAGCATGTTGTAGCTAAGAATAAGTCCCTTGAATATTCATTTGTGGTCTTCATTTTTGTAGAAGTTCCTTCATCCTATGATCAATTATTATCAACCTTTTTAGATCTGTAGTCTCTTTTATAATACCCTGCTTTACCACAATTCCAACATTTTCTCTTTTCTAGGGCAACAAATTTACCCCTAGATTTTTATTTCTTTTCTCTTGATTTATTTTTGCTTCTTTCTTAAGAATGACCTCTCACAAACAAGACTTCTTTTTTATGATAATCCTCAGAATATTTTTATCTCATCTCCTCAGACAACAAAGTTCCTACTATATCCTCTACTTTCAATGTAGATGTAGTATTGGTGATAGCCATAACAAGGTTATCCTATGAATCAAGTAATGAACAGAGTAAATTAATACATTTTTACTCTTCATCCATTTTTACTTCTACAGAGGTTAGTTGACTTACCATAGTATTAAAAGCATTCAGATGTTTAGCCACAGAGTCACCATCATTCATCTGAATCAAATACAACTTCTTTTGAAGAAAGAGTTTATTTACCAGTGACTTTGTCTGATACAATGTTCCCAACTTCTTCCATAACAATTTTTTTGTGGTCTTTATAGATACATTCAATAATACTGAGTTAGATAAGCATAATCTAATAGAGCTCCTTACCTTCCTATCAATTTTCAACCAATACTCATTTGTCATTGATGTTGGTTTTGTTCTCGAGACTGCAATCCACTGATATCTATCAACAAATAGATCCTCCATATCGAGTTTTCATAAATAAAAATTTTATCCATTAAATTTCTCAATCTCTATCTGTATGCTTCCCATATTTCTCCTTTTCATGGATCCTTTCGCATACAACACTCACTCAAGAATTAATTTATCATAGGGTTGAAAACCCTTACTCCTCAAACAAAGCTAAAACATAGCTCTAATACCAAATGAAGAGAAATAAAGAGCCCCAATAAACTAAAACTAGAAAGTAGTAATTGCAAAATCAAAGGAAGAAGATAACAGATTTACACATTACACAATATTTACCCTCGAAACCCTCAACTAGGAAAACCAACACAATATTACCTTATTATTGCATTAACTTGAGAATCTCCAATATAATAATATTCTCCTTTTGTCTCTCCTCAAACCCTAATGCAAGTGTGATATATATTATAAAGGCACATGCACAGATTTTACAATATCATGGGCAAAAAGAAAGGGTTCAAATATAGTAACCCTAAAAGCCCATATGGGTCTAAAAATAACTTAACCCTGACGAGTATATCATACACAACATCCAGTATCTTTTAGTGTTAACCCCACCAAAATAACATGGAAAATATTCAACATATTTTCAACACATGATTATTATATATAACATTGCATAAGGCAATAGGTCTATAATCTAAAATATTCACCTCCTCCTTTCATTTCGAAACTAAGGAAATAAATGCATGATTTAATGCTTTAAGAATACTTTTACTACCTCTGGACTCCTCTATAATAGCCAGTACATCCTCCTCCAAGTTTTCCTAAAAGGTCTAAAAAAATTCAATTGGAAAGTCGTTTGAACTTGGTGTTTTCCCGTACTCATTCCAAAGACTACTTTTTTTAGTTCCTCTCTATCAATGGGTTTAAGTAGGGCCCAATTTTCTTCTTCAAATATAATAGAGGGCATGATAACAAGAAAATATTTTTGAGCCTCATCTTGCACCATAACTAAATAATTTAGCAAAATATTCCATTGTATGGAAATTCACATCTGGGATTATATCAAAGGAATGTTTGTTCTCATCCTGAAGAGCTCCCATCTTGTTTTGCTACGTCCTAGCACAAGCAACTCTATGGAAAATTTTGGTTTTTTTGTCTCCTAATAACCAAGTGGTTATTGCTCTCTGTTTCCAGTATATCTCCTCTTAGTTGTCAATATCCTCAACCGCTTTACATAATGCATCATACTCTTCTTTAAGCTACTTTGTAATTGTTCCTTCCCTAAAGTATTTTGAACCTCATACCATTCGGCCAACAATGGAGCTCTTTAGAACTAAAATTATGTCTTGTAGCTTACCTCCATTATTTCAATTGATTTATTGACATAATGAAGCCTATTATGGAATCTAAACATTGTTGTCCCATATGTCGGACATCCCTCTTCCTACTAGTATGGAATTTTCATTTGAAGTTCCTCTTTTAGTAACCAAATTTTTTCAAATCTAAATGGTTTGTGATGTTTCCCTATCTTGATATCTCCTTCCAATAGAATGGGGAAGTGATCCAAAATTGGATTCTCCAAAATATAAAATTTTAGATTCCATTTCACAAATGCCTCCTCTAAAACCAAAAAATGGTCTAACTTCACCTTCCTACTATGTGGCTCCCTCCTCTTATTAGTCCAAGTATAGTTGGTTCCAAGAAATTTAATATCCACCAAGTGTAAATCATGGGCCTGGTAAATCATAAATCGATCTCCTAGATCCAAAACTGGGGTTCCCCATTCTTGATATCTAGATGATAATTTAGCATTAAAATTCCCAAAAAAAATCTAGCCTAACTCCTCCCTCAAGACTCATATTATGCATCACTTTCCATTGATGAATATGACCATCTAGGTTTTGAACCCCATAAAATTTTGTGATTAAAACCCACTCAACTACCATATTTTTCCTAAAATGTGATGTGATGACACACCTCCAAGTTATATGTTCTATTGTTATCCATTCAGGAGAGTTCCAAAAGGTAAATACCCCCCCTTAGGCCCCTCAAGCAACCACTTCCATATGACCAATATCCCTCCAAATTCTATTTACTATTTTACACATAATATCCAATGACATTTTTATCTCTTGGATAAGCAAACATATGTTTTACTTTTTTTCTAAGAGTCTTCAAATAATAGATTGATGGGTTCTAATGTTTAAACCCCTAATATTCCATTATTGTATATTAATTGGCTACCTTGAAACCAATAAGAGCCTATTGGCCTCACCAATACCCTAGTGATCAGTTTGTCTCCTTGAACTACTATAAATTATTTAATTTTCTACCCACTCCTTGAGAGATGATATTCTTTGATCTCTTTTCCACCTAAGTTATCCTTAGAGTTGGATTTTCTCTATTATTTTTTGCCATACCCATGATGACATCCTTTATTATCATCTACTTTTGGTTATGCACTATCAATATCCCTGTAATATCTTATTGTGGTAACTCACTACACCCTATTAACTCCTCTAGGATAGCAGGAGGTAAAAGAGGGGCTTGAACATAAATATTACTATTTTTATTATTCCCAATTACTCCTTCCATGAATTTTTCTTCTTCCTTGTCCACTAGTGTCTTAAATATCGCATACTATTTGAGGTCTTGAGTTGGGTTTGCTCTTTACCATATTTTTTCTTTTGCCTTCTCATTCTTTTGGATTGTTCAAAATCATATTCCTGTGCTTCTACACCCTGATAAATATTGATTGTTTCTTTATTGATTGTTGATGTACCCTCCTTAGGAATATTTGAAATTCCTATAGGAGCATCCATTTTTATGTTCATATTGTTTGGGCAAGACCGGGTTAAATACCCATATTTGTGGTAAACTCTACACCTGAAGGGAAATACCTCATAATCCATTTGTTGAATCCAAGATAGTCCTTCAATTTTGGGTTCAACCTCTATCAACAAAGGCTAGTTGAGATCCATTTCCATGCATAATTTAGCATAAACGACTATGTTTCATTCCATTGTATTTAGAAACATCCAAATATCTTCCACAGGAATTACAGAAGATTTCTAATTCTTGCTCACTCTAAAACTCCATTATAAGTATATACAAATGGATCCAAACCTGGACAACTATTGGTTCAATTTAGAGACTCTCCAAGGATGAACAAATAATCTTGTCAGACCATGATTCTTCTTTTCCAATTCAAAAAAACCTATTTCTATTAATAAATGAGGAAAAACTAACAATAAATATCCATTACTAATAAGCCATAAATAATACTCACCAAGAGTCTCCTAGTTTTTTGAAACCCAGGAATGCAAAAAAATTAGGGTAGGGTGAATACCCATGAATTTATAGATCAAATCATGATTGACTCTATATAAGATCATTTCTTCTACCATTCTCTACTCAATTACAATCTTTGGCCTTGATTCTAATTGTGGTAAGCATCCATTGACTCTTTGAGATGTTGATATTTTCCAGTAGCCATAAAGAGTATTTTTAGTGTAGTTTTTTGTGCTTCTTCAATATTTGTTGGACATTTTTCCTTCAACAAATCTGCAAAATAACTTTGTCTATCTAAAACATGATCCAAAGGTGTCCCTATTAGACCCTCCTATGGTAACAATCTTGTATTCAATTCCACAACAACATAAAAACACTTTGTCTACCCAACTGATGCCTAATTTTTCTCTTCCAAAGATTCATTTGAGTATTCCTTAACATGCTCATCAATGAAGCCCCAAAATACAAGTAAGTTAGATTAAAAAAATACAATAATGATGAAATTTCAAACAATTTCAACAAGATTAAAGATGAATAAATAAAACTATAAAATATTACAAAAAGAAGAGAAATTAGGGGGCTCATCCAAGGTTTACAAGTATTAAGAACTTCTACCACAATACCTTTGTAAAAATCATGTAGCACCTTAGTCTCTTCTTCTAAATCCTCTTTGAAATTGATGAAATATTTAATTTTGACAACACTTCACTATAATAATCTATTAATCAGTTTTCTATAATTTCATTACTTTAAGTTGTATTTGAATTCAATGATAGGAGATGTGGATTTATAGATGTGTTCATGGGAAGGAGAGATAATTGTTGTGTTAGGAGTACTTTCAAAGTTAACAAGTTATAAATTTTGATAAGAAGGAAAGTTTATATTTTAGTTGGGTTTGGTTGATAGGTGTCTATTGGGAGCCAATATAGGGGATAAAGGTGGTAAGCTAGTGGTAGATAGTCAATGTTAGTTAACTGCTTCCATTTATATGTGTGTGTATTATTGATAATTTTTTTATCAAAAGAATTGTAAAAAAACATTGGCTAGCATGGTAGAAAACTACATATGTTTGAATTTTAAACAATAGCATTGGCCATGCTATAATAGCACTTTAGGGATATTATTTGAGAACTAGTTATTTTGTTGATGGATGATGAAGCTCATTATTTTTTATTAGATTAGGTTGGAATAATGTGTTTTATGATGTTTCATTAAGAATTAAATTTTTGAAGAATATGTGTTTAGTCATTGGTGTCTAATTTGTGTCTTTGTGAACATATGGACCCTATAATTAGGTTTGATATTTGATTCAACATAATAATATGTTATTATGATGATGGGATTTAATAGGATAAATTTAAGGAGTCTATATTTTTCCTCTTTTTAATATATTTATTATAAATAAATGTATCTAAAATTAGCACACTAGAGGTTTCAACACTTGTCTGAAGAGATAACGTTGACTAAAGATTGATTTTAGATCACTACTTTGATTTTGATTAGATTTAAGTCTTAATACTTAAATACTATTATGCACCCAATCAAATTTTTAAGAAGATGAGAGAATGAGAAAACATGATTATAACACTTTGCACATAAAAAAAATATAAATAAGATGCTCAATTTATGGTAAAAGGTGTGATATAATATGAAAATTGAATGATGTATGATCAATTTAATGTTTGATATGAAGCTTGACAACATTTTAATTTTAGTTTATAACAAAGTGTCCTTAAATGAGATATTTAAGAACATAAATACTTGATGATGCCCCATATTTTAGATCACTTGTATGGGAATATAATAAAATATAGATTTGTCTTGAATAATATATATTGTAAAATAACATTAACAATTGAATTTGAGGTGATGGAGAGTCTCATCCTCCTATGTAATGACTAGGATGGACTAACTTTGTTGGTGCTTGGAGAGGACGATGGTGATTCATGATGGCTAATGGTTTTGGTTCCCTTTCTTCACTCAATTGCCACCTTTTTGCCACTTTTCCTTATCATTGTTGCTTGCTAACTTTCTCAAAACTCTAAAATAATAATAGAGTAATGATTAAAGGACATGTTTGCATGTATTTTAAAGCACACATCATTAAGATAAGTGATGTTATGATTACCACTTTAAGCAATGATCATAATCGTTAATCTCATTTTAGAAATTTTTTATGTACGATCATGATCCTAGCATATTTTTATGTCTAGGTTTAAGATGATGAATCATTTGGACTAATGAATTCTATTGTATTTCTTTGATAAGAGTGTAATCTAGCCATCAACATCGAAAGGGAAAGTTATTCTTTTTATTTGCTATAAATATCCATTTCATCTCCTCATTTACTCATCATTGTTCTAGTTATCATATGCTAATCTACCATACATTCAGTTGTTATATATTATTATAATAAACATTACTCTCAGCTCAATACCTTTGCTACTACTAGAATGTAACCTTCTTGCTCTATTTCTCTCTTTATTGTGTCCTTATAGGAACAACCAAATTCATTGATTTCTAGTTTATTTCCTTCCATAGAGGACGAGACACTACTAGGTTTTATAGCCAAATTTCAAAGGAGCTACTTAAGGATTGGTTACCAAGATGATCTAAATCCTCTACTTTCATTCCATGTGTGATCTCTTCTTTATTATAGTGATCCTTGTGTGTTTCTTACAAAAAATAGGCCCTTAAGCCTCTTATCTTTGGTACATAGATAACACAATAGAACCTAAGTGTACCCTCTAAATAAAAATGGTAATTCTCATACTTGATTTTGTGTAAATTTCCAAGTGTGTGTTTGGTGTTACTAGTAGTATGTTACTAGGATTTGTGTTGTCTCATAGGGGTATAAATGTCGATTAGGAAAATATCAAATACATTGATGTTATGCCTCCATCTATAACTATGTTAGTAGTACATAAAGAATCTAATCAAGAATAACTAGGAATAATATCCATATCATCCATCTCAATAGCATGAAAATATGAATGTAAAATATATTTATCCATGGTGATATTCAAATATTCAAACATTTAAGCATTCTTACCCTCAAGTTATGTAGCTAATGTAAAGTTAAAATAAAATAAAGAATTAATATAATGATAGTTTAGCATATGTAGTAAATAGTTAAATGTGTATGCTCTTATATAATATGGTTTATTATTTATTATATCCAATATCAACATTTTTCACACTCAATAAAGTTATTCATGTTTTTCAAGTATTTTGACAAGTATATTTATATACATTATGCTCAATGTTGATATGATCTTTGGTAGAATTTTCCTAAAATTTGATCCAAATGCTTCTTTCCTATGAAATCTCTTGATTCCTTGACTATTGTATAGCTTGCATTTATTCAATTCATACCTCTTCTATCTTTTTTTGTTGTAGTTACTAATTAAGTTGGGTCTACCCTTGAGTAAGTTATATGGAAAGTTCTTCTAGTTGTTTTTATTATTTCTTAGTTTTGACAAGTTTGCTTTATAGTTCCTTGACTTACTCTACAACTGGACTCCTCTGATAACAACCTACTACAAGTGTACGGTCAACTAGAACTCCCAAAAAACTTACCTATTATTTGATCTATGTAAGATTCAATTTGTAGGATATGCACATATGTCATAAAAGTAAGGTAATTAGAAATTCAGGAGTCTTGAATACAAGTGGCAGTATGAGAAGCCAAAATTTATGCAAAAGTTGCAATAGTCAAGAACCTGAAGAGTCATATTATACAACTATATTATGCAGATAAAGCTCCACATTGTAAGACAAGAAAAAGGCTTGTATACAGATTGAGAAATTTTTATATTTTAAGTATTCTTCATGCATTTACATGAATGATTTTGGTCATTTAAATTTATATTTGATATTATAAGTGAATATTATTTCATTATTATATTGGCTTGGATATATATTTGATTGCTCATATATAATTCTACTCTTGATTATTGATATTTAGACCTATAATATTGTTGGCTTATTTACATTGGGACCTATGATATTTTTGAGATAATTAGGCTTAAAATCCAATAGTGGTATCATAGATACCACTTAAATTTATCCATTTTTATAGAGTTATATTTTAAAGCCATCATTATATTAGAGTTTGTCAACTTTGAAAGTAGTGAAGACTTAGACTCCATTTTAATGGTTTGATTGAGTAGATATTTTTTTTTTGGTATATAAGATACTATAGGATTAATACCGGGTTTTACAGGTTGACCCAAAATCTTTTACAAAAAATCTACCCAGGGTTGTTGATGAACATGTCCTTACTAAGGATCCTATATATGTAAAATCTACATGCCGCCAAAGCCATTACATCCGGTAAGGCACATAGCATGTTATCAAAAATAAACTTCCCATAAAAAATTTTGGGTATACCCCAAGAAAACACACCTGCATCATAATTACAAAAAAAGAAACAAACACAAATCCCTTCCTTGAAATAGTGGAGAAACAAAAAGCTGCAAACACACATAGCAGAGTACTAAAAAAAACTCCCACAAGCTCTGTATTGATAGTTACTCTTAATAATTATTTGGTAATTTCTTTCTTTTGTATATGACATGCTTTGGGACCACATCCCATATTGGCCAATCAGCCTTGGAGAAGTGAACCTACTGGCCAGATTTATGGCGATGACTATCTGGTGGTCCACGTGGATCTGGTTCAAAGTCTTATATTATCGTTTCTTTCCTACCCTGTGATTATCAACCAACCCCAAATTACTAAGATTACTAGATGCCATGTTATCTGACATGTGACTATCCCCATTATTCTTTGTGGTATTTCCAAGCATCATCCACCAAGACTGACAGCTTGAATAATTTTTATTGTGAGTCCATTTCAAAAAAGAGACGAGAATACTCATAGCCTTCGAACTTATAGTGCCTTCCCTATTGGTAAATTCGACTATAATTCTTGGAATTCTTGTTGAATAAGCTCCTCTAATTTTCTCGGGATACCATGTTCCCATTTGAAAATATCATCACCATCGACACCCAAATTGGCCAGCTTATCAGCAACTTTGTTAGCTTCTCGAAAGACATGTTGGGCTTTTCTATCCTGTCTTCCTTGGAAAAGGATCCTAGCCTCTTCAAAAATTATTTTAATCCTCCAAGGAGGTGTTTTCCAATTATTGAGGAGATTTATAACATGCATAGAGTCTCCTTCTATGATCAAATTGCCTTCTAAGTCTTGAGTCATTTGAAGGCCTCTCCACATAGCTCTAGCTTTAGCTTCATTGTTCATCCTTGTTCCCAAATATTCAGAAAATGCAAGCATCATATTCCTATTATGATCTCACAAAATTCTACTAGTGCCTACTCTTCCAGGATTTTCCTTAGTTGCTCCATCAAAATTAAGCTTAAACCAACCCGTAGGAGGTGGGGACCACTTAACATTGGCTCTGGGGTTGACTACCCTAGGCATAGACTCATCTAATAAGGTTAAGCTTGAATATTGAGCAATCATGGTCTCCTACAGATGAAGTTTATGGCTATCAAAAGGGATAAGGTTCACATCCTCGTTGGCAAAGGATAGGATCCTAGCAATGATAGTTTGATGATCATGGATAAACTCATTAAAGACTCTATGTTTTCTTTCTAACCACCTACAAAATATAGTGATTGAGACAAATTTTCCACATGTATCTAAGTCTTTGGCTTGAAAAGATGCAAGGCCACTAGATGACCAAATCAATTACGATGGCTGGTTTAACCCAGGAAATATTGAAGGCCTAAAAATCCTACTTAGGACAGTCAAGGAAAAAGGGCACTCAAGGAAAATGTGATAAATGGTCTCCTAATTAGCCCTGCATAGATAATAGTGATTAGTGATACAAATACCTTTACGCATTATCAATGGTTAGAAATTTTCCTTGGATAACTAGCCATGAAAAGACTACAATTTTTGGAATTAAATTTTTTATCCAAACTAAGTCCTTTTGGAGGATAAAATCCTCATCATCAAGCAGAAGCTTGTAAGCTAATTTAACAGTGAACTACCCATTTTTCGTAGGAGCCCAGGTCATTTGATCTTCCTTAGGTCTCATGGAGATAAACTGTTGCCCGAGAATGTTACAAAGATCATTTGATTCTACTTGAAATCCTTGAATCCTTATTTTTTTCCACTTTATTCTGCCTTTGTCCTCAACCATATAATCGAAGACTTTTCTACCAATGATTTCTTTCGTGATATCTCTAATTTGGGCTAAGTTAGGATATTGCGTCAGTGGTTCGTCCTTAGCCCACCTATCATTCTAGCAATTTATCCTCTCACCATTGCCTAAAACCCATATTAAACCTTTTTTGATGATTTCCTTACAATTGAGAATTGCTTTCCAAAAAGCATAACCTTTGATTGGAATTGAGTCACTTAGAAATTCCATATTTTGAAGATACTTTCATTTGATGATAGCTTTCCATTCATTTTCTTCACAAAAAATGAGGTACCATACATACTTAGCTAGTAAAGATAAATTTATATGAGCAATTCTCCTTAGACTTAAGCCCCCATTTTCCCTGGGTCTGCACACTTTGGTCCATTCTACAAGGTGTATCCCTTTTTTCTCCTCTGATCCAGTAAATAAAAATTCTTTTTGGAGTTTCTCAATTTTCTGGAAAACCTTCAGAGGGGATTTGAAAATGAAGAGGAAATATACTGGAATGCTCTGAAGAGAGGCCTTAGTGAGGGTCAGCTTTCCTACTTGAGATAGAAGATGACCTTTCCATCCAACAAGTTTTTTTTGAATTCTTTTAATAACCCTGTCCCACATTGACTCTCTCGGAGAACCAATGAAAATAGGAAGACCAAGATACGAAGTGGGGAGGTTTGCTATATCACACCCTAAAATTTTTGCAATCCTTCCTTACCTCTGAATGAGGGTGTTCAAGAAATATAACTTGCTTTTACTGAAATTAACTTTATGACCAACAACGTCCTCGTAGAGTTGCAGGATGTATTTAATTCTTTTGGCCTCAACCATCGACACCTTAGTCAATATAAGGGTATCATCAATGAATTGTTGATGAGAAACAACCCTAGTGAGATATGTTGCCTTGATTCTTGATATTAGCCATGAACTGCAAGCATTTTTTATGGTTCTTCCTAAATATTCTACCATAATGATGAATAACATGGGGCTGATAGGGTCCCTCTACAAAATTCCTCTATGACTTTGAAAGTAACCAACAGTTGTTCCATTAACCAGAATCGATAACTATGCTTTAAAAATGCATTCTTTGATAAAATTAACCCATTGGTGGTGAAAACCAAACTTAAGGAGGACAACAATCAAAAAGTCCCAATTTAGCCTGTAAAATGCTTTGTTCATATCAAGCTTGAGGGCAAAAATAGACCTGTTAGTCTTATGAGCAGAGTGCAGAGCTTCATGAACTATGATAACTCCATCCAAGATTGACCTGCCCTAGACAGAGCTTCCTTGGCATGGATCTATGATGCGAGGCAGAAAATCTCTCATTCTATTTGCAATGGCTTTAGTTAGGATCTTGTAAGAAACATTGCACAAAATGATTGGCCTAAAGTCAACCATAGATTCAGGGGTTTGCTTTTTAGGAATTAAAGAAATAAAAGTAAAGTTGAGACATTTTGGGATATGGTTACTTGCTTGGAATTCTCTGAAAACATAAATTACATCCTCACTTACGATGTCCCAAAAATATTGATAGAAAAGAGGGGGAAATCCATCAGGTTCTGGGGCTTTTTCTGGCTCCATGCTAAACAAGGCTTCCTTAATTTCCTCATCAGAAAAGGGAGCTATAAGCTTAAGGTTTATATCCTCATTTATTATGCTAGGAATGGATTGCAAGAGAATATATTTTTCCTCCTCATTGCAATGTGATTCCTGACCAAGGATAGAATTGAAATAAGTTACTGCCTCCTTTCTGATTTTTGTTAAGTCCTGAGTAATAGAACCATCTAATTTTTTTTTAAAATTTTATCTTGTTATTGCTTCTATTTCTAGGCATGGTGACATGAAAAAACTTGGAATTTGAATCTCCATATTTCAACAAAATAGCCCTTGATTTTTACCTCCAATAGATTTCCTCACAGGCCAAAATGTTATGAAACTCTGCTAGTTTTGTTTGTTCCTCCTGCCTAGTAGTTTCATCAGCATCACCATGTTGAATCCTCTGATAAATTATCTTCAAACTTTCAAAAACCTATTTTTTATTTTCAAATAGGTTCCCAAATACCTCTTTGTTCCAAGTTCGAAGCTTTTCCTTAACAAACTTTAATTTTCCAGCAAGTTTAAAAGTTGCACTACCCCTTACAGGCTGCTGCCACCACTAAATTAAGTTATCTCTGAAAGTGGAATTTTTGATCCACATAGATTGAAATTTGAAAGGATTTTTGAAGGACAGAGAGTTAGGGATATCCAAAAAAATGGGATTATGATCAAAGGTAATTTTAAGAAGGGCTTGTAGGGTAGAATGATTGAGTAGATATTGAGGGAACAAGGAAAAGTTACATTGATTTGGATGTTAGGGTCTTTACACTTGCTTCAAGGAAATCTAATGAAGACTAGGACTCAACTAAAATTTATTAAGGTCCAACTCAGAATAAATTTGGACATTCAAGGACATTCAAATTCACTCTATAATATTTTGGATTTTTCAAAAAAAGGAGAATCACTATTGAAGATTGAGAGAGCCAACTTAGGATAAAATTGGACATGCAAGGACATTCATAGTCACCCTGATATTTATTTTAGATTATCTAGAAAATAGGAGAATCATATTGTTCTTAGGTGCAACCTAAGATATAAAAATATTGAGAAGCATCAAAGCTTCCAACAATTAGATATTTCACTTGGTTTGGATATATTATCCTCTTTCACTAGGCCTATTTGGTTCAAATAGGAAATGAAAAATCTTCCATACAATAGCTCTCGATTGATTTTATCATGTTTTAAACCTTCCTAATATGTTTCTAGGGTCTTAGCATAATTTTTTTCTTAGTATCCTCTTCACTTGGTTTGGATATATTATCCTCTTTTTTGAAAATTTTAGTAGCAGAACTTTCACTTGGTTTAAAGATATTATCCTCTTTTCCTATGCCTATTTGGTTCAAACAAGAAATGAGAAACCTTCCATACAATAGCTCTTAGTTTATTTTATCATGTTTTAAACATTTTCGATATGTTTCTAGGGTCTTAGCATAATTTTTTCTTAGTATCCTCTTCACTTGCAACCTCTTTGGCTGATTCTGTGAATGACAAACAAAAAATGTATGCCTAGTTTTCAATTTTTTGACCTCATGAATTAGGGTTGCTGAGAGCAAAGATTTTAAAGAAATATTTGTGAATTATTTGAGAGTCCATAGTTGTGATAAGGCATAGATCAAGTATTTCTTCCTGATACTATTATTCATGCTTGGCAGTATTTGTTTCGTTGCTTTTGGGCTTACATTGTTCATGTTCCTCATTTATCATTTCTACTACAAACAGAGGGAGAAATCTAGATGCGAAGGATTCATATTGTTCCAACTAGGTGATAGTGATTTACTCCATTTCAATAGCACACACTACAATCTTCAAATTTTTAAATTCGTCGATGTGGAAGCATAACAACAATGTCGATGCCAAAGCTAGATGAGGACACACAGAATGTCATCTCATCGACACTTTAATGTTATTTTTGTCTGGAGTTTTGGGATGTTATTGACTAATATTTATGCTTATCATTGAATAAGTTGAGCCTTTTTAGTGACCATTGCAACACCACTACTCCCCACTACAACCAACCTCCTCATTGCACCACCACTAGTGCGTAAGAAAAAAATAAAAATTAAAATTAAAAAGCATGTGAAAAACAAAAGTATGAAAAAAAAATTCAAAAAAAGAGCACACAAAAAAATTAAAAAAATGAAGAGTGTGAGAAAAAATAATCAACCCCCTAATACCCCTCCTCCATCCAACCCACCCACCCCCCCCATGTGTGCTACCCAGGTGCTAAGATCCCCCCCTCTCCCCCCGTGCATAGTGTGGCCTTGTCGCCTTCACTGCACCGCCCCCCACTTGCCCCAGGTGATTCATGCCCCCTCCCCCCTATGTACACACCAAGTGCAGGCTACACCCCTTATAACACATGGTCCCATGCATGCACCCAATGTAGCCTCCCCTTTACATAGTCTAGAAATAGTGCATGCTACGTCTCTCCCCCTAAAATAATTTATTTTTAGAAACTCGTGCTCTCCCCCAGAAAACAAAAAATAATAATAAAATTTTCAACACCCCCAGCACCCCAAGATAGAAAGCAAAAAAAATAAAATTTTCATAACATAGGCCAAAGAAGAGCGATGATTAAATCTAGTAAAGAAGTAATTTCTTCCAAGTATCATAATTTTTCCTATACCAGCCAATCAAGAATTGCAAAGCCATGCTCATTGAGCCAATAAAACACTAAAGTTGTTAATGTTGTTGGACCATAGATTCAAAGGTGTAGAAGAATCCTTAGGCTATATAACAAGGTCTAGGATTTTTACTGAGGTAAAACTTGCACTCGAGCGGTAACCACTAATTTTTTTGGTGGCCAAATATTTTCAAATAGGAAAATATTTTAAGAGGGATTTTTTCAAAAGGGGGGCTAATATTTTTTTAAATATTAAATTACAAGTTGGATTAAATAAATCACTTTTATTGTAACTAGAATATTCTGCTGAGAGGGAATATTCCATTTTTGAAAGAAAAAGTTCACTTTCTTTTTATTGTTGCACTTGCACCTTTTTCAGCGTAAATTTCACTTGGAGCATCATATTTCAAATCCAAAAGTTGCATTGCAGAGATGATTCTAAGACCTTTCCAATAACTAGTTACAAGACACCATTTGGATGCATATTGAAGGTGTTTTTTAATACTTTAAGTGGAGAGAACATTTTTTGTATTTGGAAAAAATATTGTGCCAATTTCTTCATTGTTAGAGACATTGTAATTCTTAGCCTTTTGAGGCACTCAATTTTTTGTTCAATGTTTTTGGATTGAAGATCTTGCTCTTAAGCACGTTGTATATGGAGGCAGAGGTATTGTATTTGGCTTGAAAGAATTGAAATTGTACTACACTTGGAGATACTATTTGGGGCTATTTTTAAGCCATCTTCTCAATAAAATAATTATCACAAAGGGTGTTTTATGGCCCCTTGTCCCTTGCTTATGGAATTTTCTTATTATGGCATTGACTTGGCCACATTGTGCTTGCATTTTCTTATTTGAACCCTCTTTTTCTAGTTTATGCTTGTTATACCCTACATGTATTTGGGGTTTATTTCATATTGTAATCAAGTGTAGTTCCATTTGCACATACACACTTGAATTTATTTGCCACATCAGAGGTGAAATTATTTCTTAAGCAAGCAGGCATCTTTGTAACAACAAAAATATTACCCCCTACATCTTTTTTACTTCTTACTCTCCTAGGTTGGAATAGGTCACTTGTGTTCAAGCTTCCTCCCACTATTGGAAACACTTGTTGATTCAGAGTGGAAGAGCTAGGCAAAACCTCCACATATTGTGGATCTTAAGTGGTGTACCTTAGACTCTTTTGAGGATTTCTTGGCACTTGTGTTTCTAATTACCTCCTTAGTTGAGTTCCCTCCTCTCTTACTCATTTTCCAATCATGGCATCGAAAAATATGCTTAATGGTCTCACACAAAATCTTAAGGGAGCTGATTCATTTGTAAATTTGAAATTTGAAATGGAATAAATATTAATGATGCATAGTACATGGTATTATGTAATAGATAGACAAGGTGAACCCTTGGCTCCACCTATAAATGTTAGGGCCTTATTTGATAAAAATTCTAATATAGCTTTAAGTTTAATCAAGCTATCTACTAGTCTTCAATGTAGAGAAACTATAAGAGCTGCCACTACACCCAAAGAATATTGGGATGCACTCATGAGGCTCTTTGATAGGCCTAGTTAGAACAAAATCTTGTTTTTAAAAAGTAAATTTCATAACTATGCATGAAAGGCATACTTACCAATTATATTATGGAAGTGAATTCCGTAAGAAATAATTTCTTAGTACCATACCACCCTCTTTCGGATAATGAATTGGTTCCTATTATGTTGCATGGCCTTCCATATAAATTTTATGCATATGCTACCATGTTAAAACTTTAAATGCTCTATTTGAGTATATTGAAGTTATTAAGCAATATGAGTAGGCCTTAATCAAATATGAAGACATTGACTCCATAGCAGTATCCTTTTCCACCAAGGCATATTTATAGCATAGATCCACTATCCACATCAACAGAATCAAAGAGGTAGATAGAGGTTTTAGCCACAACAACATCAACAACCACATAAACAACATCAACAACCACAACAATACCATCAACCACCATTGGAATACCACCAGTAGCCATAGTAGTAGTCACATCAACAACCAATATGACAACCAATATCTCCCCAAAGGGGTCATCCTAATAGAAGTCCTCAAAATTATAGGTCTCAACAACAATCATATCACCCCAACAACCAACAAGGGTGTGACTATTGTATAAAATGATGTCATTCTGCAACTGATTGCTATCAAATAAGTAGACAAAGAAATCAAAGGGGTCAACAAGATCATAATCTTAATACATTGTATACAGTATATTGGGTCAATGTTAAAGATAAATATTATTTGTATATAGAGTCAAGGGTAGCTAAACACATGATAGGTAGGTAGGATTGGTTAACCAAGATACAACCTTCCCATTACCAGTTCATTACTTCTAGATATAAATGCACTCTTCCCATTGAAGGTGTAGGAGATGCACCACTTGCTTTACATAATGAGAAAAATATCCCTACCATGGATGTGTTGTATGTACCTAGCCTCAAGAGGAGTCTCCTTTCTATTGGGAAACTTACAGATAAGGGTTATACTATCTTTTTTGATAAAGACAAATGTTATATTTAGGAACCAAATGGCTTTGTCAAAGCCATGGGAGTAAAAAAGGATGGTGTCTATTACCTCCTTACCCAATATATAACTCAACCATATTTGCATACAACTACTACTTTCTCTTTGGAGTATATGTGGATTGAAAGAATGGGTCATTTAAATTTTCATAATTTTAAATGATGAAAAGAATGGGTTTGGTAAAAGGCCTTCCTCACTTACGGGAATCTAAATGATTTTGTGAACCATGTGTTATTGTCAAACACCACAGACAATATTTTAAGATAGGAAAGGCTTGGAGAGCCAACATACCATTATATTTGTGCATTCAAATATTTGTGGGCCAATGTATGTTCACTCTCATATTGGGGCTAGATATTACATCACTTTCATTGATGATTATAGTAGGAAAATTTGGATCTATCTCATTTAGTATAAATCGAAATCCCTTGATACATTAAATTTTTAGACACCAAATTACAGCCACTAATCCTCCATCCTAACCATTCCACCACCCACTTGTCCACCATACACCTTTCCCACCAATTATTTGGCCCAATTCCACCTTTCCCGCCAATTATTTGGCCCAATTCCACCCTTCCCGCCATTTCCTAACCCAATTGAGATTATTTTAATATTATTTTGTATTTAATATAATATTTTATATTATATTATAATATATTTATTATAAAATATATATTTATAAACTCAATTAACCACAATCGTCCGATCCAATCTAATCCCCACCGTCCATCTTCATTAATCCATGCCACATCTAAAAAGTAATCTCAACCTTAGGATCTAATTTAATCTTAGCCACATGATCAAAAGTGTAAGGCTAAAACCCTAAGAAAACCCTAGGTTGGATTATAAATAAGGGCATTTGTAAATGCTCAAACCTTGGAACCTTGAGATTAGAAATTGTACCCTGGAGGAGTCATTGTTGAAACCCTAGCGAAGCAGAGAGAGATAGAGTTTGAAGATCTAAAGCCCTAGCTAGTCAACAAGACTTCTGTTGTTCTAGCCATCCCCTATTCATCCTCCATTGTCATCATAACCCCCATCCATCCATCGCATTCATCGCCACCCCCTCGATCTACTTCTGCAGATTTACCCTTACCCGTAGGCGCCCTCCCGAGCTTGCCAGGCTCACTACAGAGCCTACGAAGCTCACTGTAGAGCTTTCCAGGTGCTCACCAGAGCCTGCTGTATCACATGCTCACTCTAGAGCCTGTGAAGCTTGCACTAGAGCCTACCAAGTGCACGTTCGAGCCTGATGCATCCACAAAAATGTGAATCAGAGCCTACTGCATCATGCCATCTGCTGTCAAGACTACAACAACGAAATGAGGCATCATCACAAGCAAGGTATATCTTTATTGGTTTTATTCTGTTACATGATTTGTAGATTTTGCATGCCATTTGATCTATTTTTAGTTAGGGTTTATTGATGTCTGAGGGTCTCACACTGTGGAGCCCTCACAGGTGTTATTAATCCCTTTCTCTATTTTTGTGCATGTAGATCTGCAGATTCTACATATTGTTGAATGGTTGTTGAAGCTGGAGTGGTCCAGCATCGGATACCTGAAGCCCACTCATTCCGTTGGAAGCGAGGACACACTATCTGAAGACACTTCATTGTTGTAGCTAGGGTTTCGGAGAACCCTAGCATTTTTGTAAATCATTGTATCAAATACTCTCATTGAGGACAGATTGTATCAAAAGGAGTTTATTGGCTCCCCCGCTTATTGAATAAATATATCTATTTTGTGCAATCTTGTGTTTATTTGGGTCATTTGATTTCTTTATTTTATTTAAGTGTCATGTTTTCATCTTCACAAATGGTGATCACGGTGGGACCCCACAAGGGTTTCATTATTTAATAGATCTACCTTGCTAACTTAATTTTATTTCTATCTGTTACAAGAATTTTTAGAAGCGTAGAGGTCACCGATTTCATCGCTAGGGTTTCTGAAGTAGTCTATAACATTTTTAGAGATTACGTAGGCATTCAAGAGCATCCACAAAGCATTCAAAAGCATCTGTAGACAACCACAGGTGCTCTTTTGTGCCTACATAGGCACTCTGCTGCACCTACACAAGCACCCAACCACACTTGGCTTTGATTTGGAGCAGAGCTAAGGCTTCCAAGTAAGTCCCATAACCCTGGTTTACCATTCAGCGATTTACGTATTCTACATTTTGTTGTTTTTCGTTGTTTCTGGGTTTAACACTAAGTAATCTGGGAAAGAATCCTTAGCAAATTACATTTAGGGTTTGTGTGTGTTTAGTTACACAAAATTCATTTCTTGTTCTAAAGTTGTAGATCTAGGTGATTGTTTGCATTTGGAGTGCATATGAAACAGAAAAGCATCCTAGATTTTGCATTTTAGGGTTAAAGATCACTTTAATTTTGCATATCTAAATAGGAACAACATCTTGACGCATAAAGTAATCCTACCCTAGGCTGGCCCCTTTGGCAGAGAGGTGGATGAACCCTCCGGTTGCTCTTGTGATTTTAATCACTTGTAGGCAGGGGATTTTAAGGGTGTACTCTGTGCTCTTTAGGTGAAATTTGCGTCTTTGTGTTGGCTTCTGATTTAGATTAGTAAATTTAGTAATCTTTAATATTGTTTGCACACCATAGAGAATAAGAAATCTAATAAAATTTACATCACACACTGCACGCTGCACTTTTTAATAGTAATAGTTGGATTTCATCACCAACTATTGCTTGAGGTTTGGTGACGGTGGCATTCATCTCCATCCATCAAATATCTACCCTAGAAACCATAGGACTACCCCCGAGCAAACTTGTTGGAGGTCATTACCAACAAGAATCTCGTTGCCTTGGCCAACCTTAGTTTTTACCTTTGTTTTCTATTAAACAAGATTAAGTTACATCAAAACACACAAGCCAACAATTCTAAAAGGAACTTCACATTAATGAAAGAAAATAATTAATGAATAAGGTAAGCCACACACGGTGAAACCTAGGATTGATTGTTTTCTTTACTTTAAATTCTAAAAAAATTTTTAGTTTGTGTGATTTAGATTAAAGCTTTGAATCTTTGGTTTAACTACTTTATGGTGCTAACACGACAACAAAAGAAAATAATAAACCAAAGTAGTTTAATGGAAAATAGTTCCCATGAGCCCGCTACTTCGGTAGCCCCATCCAATATGGTTTAGACTACTTTGTTTGGATCATCCCATCCACCCCACTCTCAAGTAGGGACACATTCACACAATGTGGAGACAACCACCACCTACATAGACATGGATAGAGTGCAGGCCATTTACAAGGCTTCTAACTATGTCTTAGAGCCCCTTAGCCAAGAAGGTTTTGAAGAATCCAAATTGGCTACCACCTACCTTGCCCAAGGATATCCTAATTCGAGTTATGAATATGGTATGCCTTCCTCCATGAGCCAACCACCACAAAGCCCAAGTGTTCCAAACACTTATCTCACATCCACCTATACCAACCCCTTGTATGAGGAGTATGTCAATGTTGCCTCACAAGTCCCTAGCTCCCAAGTTGTAACATCAAATGCAACTTGCACCATACCCATGTCCTCTCATCCATCATCATCCACACCTCCATCATCTCACTTAGCCAACATGACTGTGTCATCCACATCTCCATCATCTCACCTAATCAACATGACCATGTCTAATCATCCATCATCATCAACCCATCCATCATCTCATCCAACCACAACCCCATCATTCGACACATGGTCAAATCAGGAACTTATGGATACATTAGGGCTCATCAACAGATTACTTTCACAATGAACAAAAGGAAAACAATCAGCTTACATAGACCCTATGACCCAAGGAGTTCCAAATCAACCTCTGCTCACCAATCAAAATTCAGCATGGGTCCCTCAATCTTCCATAGTGTCCATCCCCAATCCACCACCACTCCACACATCCACCATACCAATCAACATTACCACTAACCAACAACACAATCCATTTCTCCATCATCATCCTCATCAATCATCCCCATATTTCAACCATCAATATTCTCCACATACCCAACCCAATCCATTCCACAACACCATGTTGGTCACACCCCAACATCTACCATCCAGCCCATCAACCAACCATCACATAATCCAAGGTCCTCATATTCCAGTAGAAGATCTTAGATTCCAGGCAATGCAAAAGCAAATCGATCAGTTGATGCAAAACTCACTAGGGATAATGAGCCAAAAGCTCACATTAAGCCAACTGATCCATCAACCAATCCATCCATCGGTACCATCACCACCATATCCGATAGATTTTATGATACCAAAATTTGACAAGTTCAGGGGAACTGAGGATCCTAAGGAGCATGTGAGTTCATTTGTCCACGTATGTTTTTGTATTAGTGATGATAATGCTCTTATGCTCCGAACATTTCCTCAAACATTAGGGGGAGATGCCATTGAATGGTACAATCAATTGCCTACACATAGTATTTATACTTTTGATCAATTGATAGATCTATTCTTGGAACGCTTCGCCCTTAATATTAGAAAGAAGGTGTCCTTATCGGATATATATTATTTGAAACAATGGGATGAGGAACCTATCTATGATTTTGGAAACCGTTGGAGGGCAGTCATAACCAAGTTGCCATTCTCCCTCCCAATGGAAGAAATTATCAAACTTTTTACCAAGAGTTGCTTAAAACCCATCTCTTGGATGCTACATCTCAATACTTATAGAACATTTGAGGAGGCTTTAGCATAGGCTAGTGTCATTGAGGAGATAAAAATCCAAGAGGGTGTCATTAAGCCTAAGAAGAAAGAATGGCAAAATAGGGGCCAATACCAAAATAATCAAACTGGCCAAACCAAATCAACACAAGCCTCAATGGCTAACACAACTAATCAAGTCAATCAAGTGGTCATGAGCCAGCCCGTAATGGCTCAAAAACTAGTGCAACAACAAATTACCTATCATGCGGTCCCATCAGTAACCCAAGCACCAATGGTACAAAACACAACGCCAACTGTGGAACAACCTACCCACCGCCAATTCAATCGGCCCCAACGTCAATACACTCCTTTAGCGGAATCATATTCATCCATATTTCGAAGGTTGTATGAGACCAATAAATTAGCCTTGCCAGACATTAGGCCCGATGATCCCACCAAAAGGTCTAAAAATTATAGAGAGCACTTGTTTTGCCCATACCATCGACAAAATGGGCATGATATCAATTCCTGCCATATGTTCAAAAACATAGTGCAAGACCTCATAGACCTAGGGGCCATTAACGTGGATAACCCCTTAGCTCCACAAAATCAAAATTTGGGCATATATCGGACACCTCTACCTAACCATGGGGAGGTCCAACATAATGTAGGAGGTAACAATCAACAACCACCTCCTAATCAAGTAAATCATGTCCAACAATACCAAAACTTTGTAGGAGCATTCCATGTGGTCACTAGAGGACAAAGGCAAAATCAACAAAATGCTCAACAACCTTCGAACCCACCTCCCATACAAACATCACCAAATCCATCTCCACCAATCAATCTATCCAATCCATCCAATCTGCCCATCCTTCATCCAATAAGGCCAGCGGTAACCTTAACCAACCGGTTAACCACTAGTTTGAAAATGGCATCAACCAAACTTTCTGTGTATGAGCTTATCCAAAAATCCCCTAGGCATAGAGAAGCTTTAATGGAAATACTCAAGTCAATTGAGTTAGAATCCCAAGACTCTAATGCCTTCAACAACTTTGTAGGGAGTGTTAGAACGTGCATGGAGCCATCCATTACCTTTTATGACTTTGAGGTAAAATCAATGAGTTCAGAATCAGTAGACCCTCCATTGCACATAATGGCCCTAATAGATAGAAAGCCATTCAAAAGAGTCCTAATTGATATCGGCTCATCAATCAATATCATTACTACCATTGCCCTTATCCACCTCAAATTACCTCCATCCCACATTTCCAAATCATCATTCACCCTCAAAGCATTTAACGATGCTTTGTGTACCACAGTTGGCACTATTGTTTTACCTATAGAAGTAGGGGCCAGAATATTGCACACCATGTTTCACATCTTGGAAGGAGCCATGGCGTATAATATACTCCTTGGTAGACCTTGGATGAGGGAAATGAAATGTGTTCCTTCAATTCTACACCAATGCTTGAAATATGTTCATGATGGACAAGTCCATTGCATCCCTGCGGATGTCGAACCTTTTAAGTATTGTAATTTCATTTCAAATCCTTATGAATCCATGTTACCTTCCACCCATTTATTCTTGGCACCATCATCGAATCCATCCACATCATCTCTTAATCCGCCTTCTTCCAATCCATCTACATCCTCTTCTAAAGCTCCTATCATAGAGGAGCTACCCATCACATCACCTCCTCAAACATCCATTTCTTCTTGTACATGTGGTCATAGTCAGTCTACTATTAGCACATCGTACATCACATCTATCCCTTCTTCTACAACCACTTCTTCTATTTCATCATTATCCCATCCTCCATCTTCTAATTCCACACCCACTCCATCGGCCGATGTTTCACAAGTCAAACTCTCGGATTGTGACATATTTAATTCACCACCACCCATAACCAATCCAGAGCCATCTGAATCCCCACCATCAACCATGCCAGCCCAAGTCAAAGTCCACATCACCAATCCTGGTATAGGTGAATATGTGGTCCAAGACGTCACCATCACACCCCTAGCCATTCCAACAGCCAAATATTTTGGATGTCCCCGAGACCGTTCTTTATCCATAGGCGTTGTTTACGACATGAGTGCAGCTCCAAATAGCATTAAATTTGTTTATGGAGGGTTGGATTGCTCAACTGGGGCAAACCCACCCGAAGAACCATAAGAGCCTAGGCGTGCCAATATCCCTAACATAGAGGATTTTCCTGCTCGCTACTTTAACATGTTCAATTGGCAAGGTCAAGGTCTAGGTTCCCATGAGCAAGGGATGCATGATATTTTAGAGGTCCCATATAGAGGCACCCATGATCATTCTAGTTTAGGCTATACCCCATTGTCTTCCACTGCTTCTCTTGAGCAAGCCTTTAAAAAGCTTAGCCTCAATGATGAAGATCACCCCATCCATCCATTACCCTCAACATCCTCTCTTGAACAAGCCCTTCAAGAACTTTGCATCGACGAAGTAAACGAGGATGACCCCATCAACTTCTCATATCCTGTCTTTGATTTCGATGATGAAAGTTATGAAGAATTTGAAGTCATGTCAAATGCTTCTGATGATTCTGAAGAGGAGTCACATCCCATTGTCCCCATCACCCAACAGGAAGAGTTTTACCTCCGAATGTTCCCCATCCATCATCCCATATTCCACCTACTTCTTCCACAAGAACAAGTGGACCCACCTGGTAATCCACCTTGAGCCACACACATAAGCCAAGAAATGTAACATATGTACATACTTAAAAAAAAAAAACAAAAAAAAAAACAAAAAAAAATGTATGTTGCTCATGTTAATGCCATGTCTATTACAGGGATAACACAACTCGACATCGGTTCAGCTCCAATCATTCCATCCATTCATCCATCCAAGCCATCCTTCCTTCCACTAAGTCAATATGAACCCTATTGACTTATTCACACCGCTCCACAACCCATACGATTCGGCTAGGCCAATTCCAATTGACATTAGCCTTATTGACTTGGACCGGATTTCCTCCCCACCCTCCTTTTTGGAGCTCATCCTATCTGAGGAATTGCTAAGGGCTTCGGCCAGCTATATTCCTCCTTCATCGCCACGTTCACCCACATCACCTTCCGCTAGAGGTCCCGAGGTCTTTCAGGCAGAGTTAGGCAACGATAAATAGGAAAAGTTGGATGACATCTTAGATGACATAAATCTGATCCCAACACCACATCATCTTGAGGAGGGTTCACACATGTCCATTGAAGATACCATCGATGTGAACCTTAGTTCAGATCCTGACAACCCACAAATTGTCAAGCTTGGCAAAATTTTAACACCCGATGAACAAGAGCAATTCATTGCTCTCCTCAAGAAAAAGAAAGAGGTGTTTGCATGGTCCTACAAGGATATGCCTGGCCTTGATCTTGACCTTGTTGTCCATAATCTCACCTTGCATCCCGATGCCAAGCCGATCAAACAAAAATCTTAGGAGAATGCATCCTACCGTGGCCCTCATAGTCAAAGAGGAAATACAAAAGCTATTGGACGTACATTTTATCGTTCCTATTGACTATCCTGAGTGGTTGTCAAACATGGTACCCATTCGCAAGCCCAACAGGACGATACACCGTGTGTAATGACTTTCGAGATCTAAATAAAGCGTGTCCTAAGGATGACTTCCCTCTTCCAAACATTGATACTCTTGTCGACACCTACGCAGGCCACGAAATGCTTTCCCTCATGGATGGTTTTTCAGGATACAACCAAATTCGAATAAATCCTGATGACCAACACAAAATGACATTCACAACACCTTGGGGAACATTTTGTTTTAGGGTTATGCCCTTTGGTCTCAAAAATGTAGGAGCTACTTACCAACGAGCCATGACTTATATTTTTCATGATTACATGCATAAAATCATCGAAGATTATGTCGATGATCTCTTGGCTAAATCTAAAACTCGACAAGAACATATTGATGTCTTGGAAAAGATTTTTGATCGACTTCTAGAATATAAGGTGAGGTTAAATCCCAAAAAGTGTGTCTTTGGTGTTACCTCTGGTAAAATTTTAGGATTCATTGTCTCCAAAAGAGGCATTGAAGTGGACCCAAATAAGGTCAAGGCCATCATGGAAATGACACCCCCAACTAACATTAAGGAATTGCATAGCTTGCAAGGCAAAATTCAATCAATCAAACGTTTCATTGCACAAATTTTCGATAAATGTAGGCCATTTAACCACTTGCTACAAAAGGGGGTAGCATTCGTATGGATAGATGAATGTCAAAAAGCATTTGAGGACATCAAGCGATACCTAACTTCTCTGCCAGTCTTAACTCCTCCTAGGTCGGGGTCCCTTTTCATCTATATGTTTCAGCCACAGAAGCTGCTTTAGGGACGATGCTTGCACAAAAAATGAACAAAATTGAGAGCAAGCAATCTATTACATTAGGAAAACATTGGTAAGTTATGAAATAAGATACACTTATGTAGAAAAGCTATGCCTAGTAGTGGTCTTGGCCACTAAGAAGCTATGCCATTATATGCTAAGTCAAACAACCTATGTCATAGCTAGAGAAAATCCTCTACGTTATATGATGTCTCGCACTTATAACAACACCTGTACCACTAAATGGATAATGCTACTCATAGAATTTGATCTCAAATTTATTAGCCAAAAATCCATTAAAGGTCAGGTTATCATTGATCAACTTGCGAAAGCTCCACTACCTAGTGATCATCCTTTGATTATTGAGCTCCTAGATGATTCAGTATTTTTAGTCATTGAAGTAGACAACGATGTCATTCCCGAGGAAGATGTCGATATCACATTATTATTTGATGGATCTAAGTGCGAGAAAGGTCAAGGTGCGGGAGTTGTCTTTCATACACCATAGGGGATTCCTATCCCCTTATCGTTCAAGTTAGACTTCTCATGTACAAACAACATAGCAGAGTATGAAGCCTTAATATTAGGTCTTCAATCAGCTATAGCTATGGGTATTAAGCGTATTCGAATATTTGGGGATTCTCAACTTGTAGTGAAATAGGTAATAGGAGAATACCAATGCAAAGAGCCTACCATTAAACTTTATCATGAAGTAGCAATGAGATTGCTCTCAACATTTGAATGGTATGAAATCAATAACTTACCTCGTTCGACTAATAGATTTGTAGATGCAATGGCCTCTCTTGGATCCTTGATTCCAAAGAATGACTTAGGAGAGGTACAACCCCTAATAATCTCAACAATCTCTAAAGCAGCCATTGTGCACATTGACCCAAAATATGGACAAGATGTTTGCTTTATCCATACGAAATCATGTGAGTCTTGGTCAAGCCCAATAGTAGCCTTCTTAAAATTTGGAACACTCCCAATGGACATGTCTCGGTCTGCCAAACGTGCTTTCAAGCAAAGAGTAGCCCATTTTGTCCTCTTGGGTGACGTGTTGTATAAACATGGTTATGATGGAATCCTGCTTCATTGTCTCGAACACGAGGAGGCCCAAAGGGCCATACAGGAAGCCCATGATGGTACTTGTGGTGGTCATTTTAGTGGAATGGCCATTGCAAAGCGCCTATTATGCATGGGTTATTATTGGCCCACAATGGAACATGATTGTTGCACATATGTCAAAAATTGCAAACAATGTCAAACACATGCCAATTTAACTCATGTACCATCACAAGCTTTACATCCAATACAAAGTCTCTGGCCCTTTTCACAATGGGGCCTAGACCTAATTGGCAATATTTCACCCTCCTCTTCGGGACAACATACATTCATCATCACCGCCACAGAATACTTCACAAAGTGGGTTGAGGCAATACCTCTAACCAGTACGATAGGACCTCGAATTGTGGATTTCATACTCCATCATATCATCTGTCACTTTGGCATTCCCTCTAAAATAATTTTGGATAATGGTAAGTCTTTCAAGAACAAGGATGTTCGAGCACTTTGCGAAAAGTATAATATCCAACATAGTTTCTCGACTCCTTATTACCCACAAACAAATGGACAAGTTGAAGCTACCAATAAGACCTTAATTGCCATTCTTAAGAAACTTGTCAAAGAAAATCATAAATATTGGCATACACAACTCCCTTTGGCACTTTGGGCTTATCGAACAAGCATCCGAATGCCAATAGGAGCAACACCATTCTCTCTGGTCTATGGAGCTGAAGCTATTATGCCTCTTGAGCTCGAGATTCCCTCCTTACGAGTTTCCTTGCAAGAATTCATAGATGATGATACAGCTAGACAAGCACGACTTGACCAACTCACGCTCCTAGATGAAAGGTGAGTCAACGCATTAGAACATTTACGAGTTTATCAAGACCGCCTCAAGCGTGCTTACAATGCTAAAGTCCATCTTCGAGAATTTCAAGTAGGGGATCTGGTACTCAAATAAAACCAACAAAACACCAATGCTTTGCCACACCTTCATGACAAATTTATGGCAAATTGGTTAGGTCCATACATAATAACTCAAAAAGTGGGTAATGGTACTTATAGACTTATCGATTTAGAAGGAATAGAGGAACCCGAACCACTTAATGTTCTTCATTTAAAGGCATTCTATTGTTAAAAGTGACACTTCATATGTATATATACATGGCCTTTTAAAAAAAAAATAATAATAATAGGCATGCACACATTGCATACACTCCATTTGCATTTACATTTTGCCATGCATCTTCACTTTTTGCATTCATGCATTGTTTCATTCGCATACACCACATCATACATATTCCATTGCATTGTACAATTCCCATTTGCATAGCAACACTCCATTGCATTAGGCATATGCATTTGCATTCATCCCATCCCATGTTTAATGATCTGACATAGTAATGATGATATGGCCATAAAACAAAAAGTCAAGTTATAAAAATTGGGGGTACCTAGTTTGAAACAATCATGCAACTTTTGCAAAATACATAAGCCAACAATACCATATGACAAAATCACAAAGCTCAAGTTTTCAGTCACTCAGCCATTTCTAGTGTAGCAAGCAACCTCCAAATGGATGTCTGATTTTCTTTAGGACCAAAACACACTTTACATACTAATAAAGTCTTGAGCATTGCCGATTGATTTCGAATACAATCCTGAACCAACCACATTTCCTCACATCCTAAGAACATTATGAGATAGGGGGGCTAGTACCATCCTTGGGTAGTACCTCGGGGTGAAAGGGAGATATCCCTCGCTTGTCCCATCATGCAACATAGTCCAAAGAAAAATAGTGGTTTTCACCACTATCGAAATTCCTCTCAACATAAACATAAAAACATAGAGTAGTAAGGATAGGGTCAAAATTCTCATCACACTTCGGTTGAGAATCCGATTCCCCAAAGCTCTATACAAATCAACAAATTCAACACCTACACCCCTGATCCCTAAAAGTTGTAAGGATCATACTACGTTTCCCTCAGAAAGTCATGTAGTCATCCCCAAGGCCCAAAATATCAATCCCATTCGACTATGGAGTGAATCTCCACCGGGGCTATAGATGCTTGACTGGCAGTGGAGTAAGCTCATGCGAGGCGACATGTCTCTCCTCCAAAAAGGGAGACCTCTCGAACGCACATAAGGACAGGCTAGTCTCAGGTCATCTCCATAACAGGTCATGCCTAACTTACTCATAATGGGTTAATGAACCTCACGTGCACACACACTGGTACTTGATTGGATAGGGTCATTGTCATGCTCAAGACTGGGTTAATGAACCTCACTCGCACACACATTTGGTCCTAAAGAAAGTTAGACAACTTAGTGAGTTTGGTTGATAACACTAGTATGTTTGAGTCTTTGAAAATCTTTCAGTATTCCATATCAACATCCATATCTTCTTCCATATCAACATCCATATCTTCTTCCATATCAACATCCATGTCTTCATTAAAATTCAAGTTGCAAAAATACCAACAAATTACGTACCCCCGATTGCCAAACAATGGACAACAAAAATGGCCAATAAAATTTTTGAACTATAAAAAGATCATTCGAACACTATGCATTCCTCTCATATAAGTGCAGATTCATTATACATTTACTTGCATTAATCATCCATAACACATGTCATTTAGCTGGCATTAATCATCTACATAAACATCATTCATATACATGTCATTTAGCTTGCATTAATCATCCATATAGGCATTATGCATACACATCATGATTAGCCTACATTAAGCATCCATAAAACATTCAACACAAATTGCATAAAACATAAAAGCATTCACACAAAATATGACACAAATATATAAAAGGCCATGTATATATATATATATATTTAACGCATATACAATGAATGCCAAAAAGGCTACAAGGGAGCACCAAGGCTCATATACAAAATAGTGCATCTAAGCACTAAGCTAATGTCCATGAGAGGACCCCTGAGACCTAGTAGGAGCCCTCGACCTAGTACTCTACCTAGACTCAGTATGCCTAGATGGCTCAGCCATAGAAGAAGAAGGAGGATCCGACAATGTAATATGGTTTTGCATACACACATCCTCCAAGGAATGTGCATATGCCTCACTAGCCCGAAGACGTCGTAAGTCCATCTAATGCCGATGCTCCTTCACCAACATCTCTTCCTGAAGTCGTGTGACCATAGCCTGATCACTAGCCACAACTGTCACCCGCTCCACCTCCAACTGAGCTATAGTAGCCTATGACTCCCTATGAGTCTCGAGCATAACCTCGTGCTCCTCATGAAGCTACTCCAACTTCACCCACAACCTAGCCACCTCGGAGATCTCACCCATCCCCTCATCATCCTCCCTCTCCTCCTTGGCCAACCCCATATCTAATGTCTGCTGAGCCGATCCCCTCGACCATATCTGACCCATCGATCGCTGAGCCCTCGTCCTCTTCAGAGTCACCCCCGACCCCATAGCTATCGCCTCATCACCCGTAATATTTGGTACCCATACTGGTTGGGCACCAAACCACTCCACATACTTCAGAGTCACCCCGACATCATCTACATCGAGGATCTCCATCTCCTTATCATCCTCAATCACCACTCACCATGGCTCCACACATGGCAACATCCCCTCATCTTGTCGGTATCGATACAACATCGGCTCATTCGACACACCCTAAGGTAAGCCAAACTACCTCAACACCCATGAGTACTGGAAGTACTCCACCTCCTCATCCCTCCACCCAACCAACCACCGAGCCTGCCTCACCCGATGTAGTTATCTCCTATCTCCATCCCACTGAGTGCCTCACCATGGCCTCCATACCACATCAGCTCACGTCAACCCCGACCACATATCCTGGTACCACTGACCAGTGTGCACCTCTCGACTCGGTTGAACCTCCTCCACCACTACCCAATGCCTAGCATAAGGCTCCCCCATCTGCCATGACTCACATGGCAACCCCTTGGGCCGAGCTATCACAAAGTGCTCCCATGCCCAACACTGAAGGAGGAAGCTGCACCCAATCCCCTTCCTCTCCCTCCAAATCACCTCATACAACTCTTGGTACAACTACGCCAATAAGGTAGGTGCCCATGCATACTCTTGGGGATCCCTCAATAGATCACCCACCAACCCCAATAGGTTCCATGGGAACCTACAACCAGTGCTATTGGGTAACACTATGTTCGCTAACATGAACATGATCAAGGTTGGGAGCGCATCCAACTCCTTCGCCTTGTACATGCTCAGATAGCATATACCCCCATCTCCCATCCGGGCCTCCCACCATCGATCCTCGAACATCCTCTCCATCTCGGCCTTCTTGTCCCGACCAACCACCACCTTCTCCCCTTCTACCGACACCTTGAGAATGCGGTATACATCCTCAAGCGTAACGGTAGCCTCCCCAGTCAGTAGTCGAAATGTCCCCCTATCCGGGTCCCATATCTCTATCAAAGCCAAGAGATACCCCTCATTGGCCCTCACCACATCTAGCCTTGCCATGCCCTCCAGGCCCACCTTCCCCAACAACTCCCAGTCATCAATCATCAACTTCTTCCTCATCCCAGGAATGAGAGGAGAAAATCGATGTCGAGGCTCTATGTCCCTCAACTGTAGCAACAAACAATTTCATTAATACTATTACAAAAAAAATTATAATAACAAAAAAACATGCACAAGAGATAAAGTGTTTTTAAACATTACCAGGGCAAATGGTGCCTCAGCTCCACCAACAGCATTCGATCCCTCCATCGCCATAGCTTTCACACAATTTTCTCACTAGCCTCACTAAGCTCACAAACCCACTCCACTCCTCAGACGTAGCTTCTCAAAGTCCAAAATGCACAAGTGAGCCTCACGATTCACTCAGAAAGCTATTTATAGCTTTCCCTAGCGCATTCAGGTGTAGGTCTATGCCTACGAATTTGCAAGCTCACCTAGGCGCCTGTGGGCACACCCAAGCGCATCTGTGCACCTACGGGACACCACAGGTGCAGCCATGCACCTGGCAACAAAATGGCACAAAGAAAAATGCAATCAAAATAGTAGCTTACCTCCTCCAAATTTCACAAAATTTCATCCACACATCATGCACATCCTAAAATCAGGTTTTGTAAAAACAGAAATTGTTTTGCAAGCATAATTTTTGAGAATAAACCAAATCTTCAAAATATGCTAATTGAGGCACAAAATGCAGCAAAACAATCCAAATTTTCACAAAACTCACATCTGATCATTCTGCATTACATTCTTCATCATCACATACAATTGTGCAAAAATCGAAGTTAAACGAACCTCGTATCTAGTAGGTTATTCTATAAACTTGGCGATTGCAGCGATAGTCATCCATGCAATTCGGTAAGATGAATAATCTACAATAAGGACACTTGACAATGATCATCATCCATTATCACATCATCAAAGATCACAATCACATTTGGCACCTCACATTTTGAGTACAGCTTTGCCAAGAACAATTTGCTCAAAGGCGGTCATTGATGCCCTTTTCCATGGGGCACGAAAACATGGGTAATCAAAATCACAAACACTCATTCATTTGACAATAGTCACCATACAGGACATATCGGTAGATTGATTGGTTCCATTATGGAATTGGCGAAGAAATTTCCACAATCACTACCCCACCCCTACGTTGACTTAGTCATCATGCATCTTCATAAATTGCATACTCAATGACGCCATTGTGACATCTTATTCAACAACATCGAATCATCCCAAAGTTTGGGGCAACCACAATTTGATTATGATATCACATTTTACATCATTCATATCATCCACAATCACATGGTATTATACACCAACCCCTTTCCCACCGTTGGGGCATAAACGGTATCACATTTTACATCATTCATATCGTCCACAATCACATGGTATTATACACCAACCCCTTTCCCACCGTTGGGGCATAAATGGTATCACATTTTACATCATTCATATCATCCACAATCACATGGTATTATACACCAACCCCTTTCCCACCGTTGGGGCATAAATGGTATCACATTTTTCATATCATCCACAATCACATGGTATTATACACCAGCCCCTTTCCACCGTTGGGGCACAAATGGTATCACATTTTACATCATTCATATCGTTCACAATCACACCATTCATTCATCACTGGCACAAATTCACCACATCATTCATTATTAGCACAAAAATTTTTTTCAATTGGCTTGTGAGATACATTCGTAACTCATTCGCCAATTGAGGGGGTAAGCTACAAAATTCCAAAATTTCTTTATTCTTTTGTCTTCAACATCAGTGCTCAAATCCAACGATAGAGAGAAGCTACTTTTGTGCCCATAGCCCAAGTAGGTGTCTCAAATTTTTGCACCATATTGTGTTTCACGCAACATGGTACAAAAAGGGGCATCTGTAGACACCAAATTACAACCACTAATCCTCCATCCTAACCATTCCACCACCTATTTGGCCCAATTCCACCTTTCCCACCTTCAATTAAGGCCCAATTCCACCTTTCCCACCTTCAATAAAGGCCCAATTCCACCCTTCCCGCCATTTCCTAACCCAATTGAGATTATTTTAATATTATTTTATATTATTTTGTATTTAATATAATATTTTATATTATATTATAATATATTTTGAAAAAAAAATTGGTGTTTTTTTTTTTAAAAGAAAATCCCCCCTCTTTTAAATTCCAATGTTTAAAAATAATAATTAAAGTTTAATTAAATAAATTTTATTTTCAAAAAGAAAAAAAATTCCTTTTTGTAAAAAAAATCTAAAAAAACATTTAATTAAACTAAAAATATTTTAAATAAACATTAAAAAAAATTAATTAATTACCTGAGGTTGAGAAACAAGGGGTTAAACCCTTTATTTAAAGCTACCCGAGGTAGGCTCTTCCTTAGAAGCGGCACCACTCTGGTGGCACCGCTCGGGTGGTGCTCCTGGTGCTGGCCCTACTGTGTCAACAACACCTCCTTTGCAGCAGCAATTGGAACGTTGCTCATCACCTGGAGGCCACTCCTCCTTGGCAAAAATAGATCTGCTCAATCACTTCGTTGGCGGCTTCTCCTCCTCGAACCTCCTCTACAACTTCGCTGGCGAGCTACTGTGACGGCCTATGAGGACGAGTGGGAGCTTGCATGGCCAATCTGAGGGCTAAGAGGAAATTTTATTTTGGCCAAATTCACTGCAATGGCCTGCTATGTTGATCCAATGCCTCAAATTTTTGATCCAACGTCTCAGGAGGTAACAAAAATTTGGTCTTCGTGCACAGATGCGACGTCGGGTTTCGCCTGGTTTTGAAAGTTTTTTTTAATATATATATATCCCACACTCGTGGGAACGGAGAGACTAATGAGGTTTAAAAGTAGAAAACCTCACTAGGCCTTATGTCTCCTCTCGGGGAGACATTGTCCGAGAGGGTGGTGGGGCCTCCTTGCTCACGAGAGGGCCATGCTGTTGTGCATTGTTGTTCCACCATAGTCACACTGTGTCCTTCTGAGCCGATGGTTGCCCTAAGTCTGTCGAGCAAAAGTGCTCATTTTGTTTGTTGTTTCAGATGAATTTCAACCTCATATCGCTGACAAAGCGAGTGGTAAAGAGGCATGGGATGCCCTTCAAACCATTTATGAGGGAAAGAATGATTCCACCATTCTTCATATTCAAAAACAACTTCACAATCTGAGTTTGAGATAGGGTGAGACAGTTGAACTCTTTCTTTGCAAAGTTTCTGAATTGAAAGACAAATTGAATTCTTTGGGAGATACAGTGGACGACAAGCTTCTCACTTCAATAGTTATGAGAGCTTTGTCTGATTCCTTTGATACGTTGATCACCTCCATTCAGGTGTCACAACGACAAATTACCTTTATTGAGTTGGTCAATTTTCTTCAACAACGGAGGCACGCCAACTTCATAGGGATGATTCTTCTAATACAGCCCTATACTCCAACCGACAGGGTTCTAAGAAGAAAGGTAATTTTTAGAAAGGAGGCAATTCTCAACATGATTCAAAAGGAAAAGGGAAACAACCTCAACAGAAGAAGAGGTATTGCAAAATTTGTGATAAAGACAACCATGACACCAACAGGTGTTGGCATAAGAATAAGCAAAAATGCCAGAATAAACCATAAAACAAGAACAAGCAACCCAAGGTGAATGTTGTTATTGAAGAATCTGACTCAGATTCTAAATGGGCACACAAGGTGCTCATGACTACCATAGCCTCCAAGGAGAAGGATCCTGTATGGTATGTTGATTCTAGCGCTAGTAAGCATATGACTAGCGACATATCGTGGTTTGAATCATTTGTGGCCAAAGAGGGCAGACCTGTCACTATTGCTGATGACAAAACCTACAAGGTTCAGGAGAGGGTATAGTTTCAGTCACTCTTCCTGATGGCAAGTGTTAGATTGAAAAAGTCCTCTATGTTCTAGGACTGGCTAACAATTTGTTATCCATCACACAAATCCTGGATAAAGATATGGTTGTCAACTTTCGTGTTGAGAGTGGCAAGAAGTGTTGTTCTATTACCATGCAGGGTAAGAAGATTGCAACAGCTTCATATAAGCATGGCTTATTTGCCTTAGATGCTATCTCTACTCCCCATGTTGCCATGATAGTATCTACCAAGGAGGCAACTTTCCTATGGCACAAGCGATATGGGCATCTTAGTTCTGGCTACTTACTTGAGCTTAGTAAGTATGAGATGGTAAAGGGTCTTCCTTCCCTTTCTTCCACATTGCCAGTGTACTCTGACTGCTTGGCAGGAAAGTAGCATCGAGTACCTTTTTAGAAGAGCTCAACAAGAGCGCAGAAACCTTTGGAGTTGATTCACACCGATTTGTGCGGTCCTTTCACACCCAACAATTATGGGGGGAAGAGGTATTTTCAGTTATTTGTAGATGACTACTCAAGAAAAATGTGGGTTTTCTTTCTTCGACTAAAATTTGAGGCTTTTGATTTCTTCCAGCAATTCAAGAAATCTGTTGAGAAGGAGTCAGGGACTTCTATTAAAACTCTTCACTCAGATCGAGGGGGGGAGTTTACCTCTAAAGAATTTTTAGCATTTTTAACTGAGCATGGGATCTCAAGATAGTTAACTACTGCTTACACTCCTCAGCAAAATGGAGTTGTTGAGAGGAGGAACCGTTCTATTATGGAAATGGTTCATTGTATGCTCATAGGAGCTACTCTTGGGCAACAATATTGGGCAAAAGTTGTCACCACTTCAGTATATCTGCTGAATAGGGCACCCACAAAGGCCCTAAAATGAATAAATCCACAGGAAGCATGGAGTGTGATGAGTGTCATTGTTCATTCATCATTTAATAATTATGTGTGTCAATCCAGGGCGGTGTCCAAGGCTATATACGAAAGAAGGATCCAACACGGTAAAGATTAGTTCATTCAGAAAACAAGCTTTATTGATGGAGTAGTTAGCATTTTGGGGGTTTTTTATGACCTCTAACTCATAAGAATTGAAATTAACTCCTATTTACCTTTGCAAAAATAAAATTGTAAGAAATGAAATTGCAGAATCTGAAAATGACAGAAAATGAAATGTTGCTAAATTGAGAGTGACAGAAAAGTAAATTGTAGAATTGAAAACACACACACACTTGCATGAAAGTAAATCAACTGGAGAATTTAAAAATAGAACTTTAAATACTACAAAACCAAATCAACAATTACTGCAAAACTAAAGAAATGGAAAACTAGCAGAATTCTGCTAATCTACTGCAACAAGAAATCAGTAAGAAATTCTATCAGAAATTGCCTTCCTCTGGCACTGCAAGTGGCCCTTGCTTCTAGAACCAGCAGAAGGTGAGAAGTTATGCTAAGAAAATCTAGATGCTAATCATCAACCTCAAAATGCCAATTGATATCTGAAGAGTGCATTTTTTTATTCAATCTGAAACTACATTACAGTAATGCAGGAAAAACCTACAAATTACTGTTCTGCTACAAAGAAACTTCACTCTATGCTAATTTCGATATTATATTGCCTATCTATCTATATACTCAACCATATAGGAGCTTTCTTATTTATAATATAATGCTGATATGCTTGGTTACTAATTTGTAGGGATTTTACAACTGATTGCATAACTGTTTCCTAGAATTTAGGAATTTGCTTTGTCAAAACTTTATCCATTCATCCTTGTTGGGCTGCATTTGTTGAGGAAATCACGTTAAGATGAGTTAGGACAACCTCCTAGTCAATTGCCAATAATTTCCTCCATTGATTTGTCGCTTTTTGACCACTTTTTGTTGTTCCTGCGCTATTTCCTATTCCTGCGCCGCTTATTCCTATGCTGCTCCAAAATAACAGGCAGGTGACAATTCGTTGCTTATCTGTGCTCCAAATGCATAGGGAGGAAGTTGTTGATTGTTTGGATTATTTTCCCTTATCTTGTACACCCTTTTGCATTGGTGGCATGTGTTGGAGTGATTGATTCCAAGCCCTGCTGTATATGTACAACTGGCTAGAATTTGCATGACTGTGTCCTGTATTTACCATATTTTTTGCATTTTAGCCTTTTGACTTGTTGCTTCCATTTGCATCATGTGGCAGTGCTGTCAGGTGGAGAAAGAGTCATGCCTATTCTCCCTCAACTGTTTCCAAGCATTTACCTCTTCTTTATTTGACAAATTCCATGTCTTCCTTCAAAGTGACAGGTGGCTAGAATTTGTATGGACTGTGACCTGTTGTTTCTAGCTACCAAAACATGCCCAAATGCCCTTTTGGAGTGCTCATAACTTGTTCATCATAACTCCATTTTTTACAAAATTGTGTCCATGTGTTCTTGGTTATATGAACAACATTGGGTTTAATTTTCAACTCTTAATTCCTCAGGAATTACTCCCTGCATCATTGTCAAGTTGGCCTTTAACACAGATTTTTACCAGCATTTCTAGCTGTCAAAAAGTGTGAAACTACCATTTTGCAGGCCCCATAACTTCTAGGTTACTTTTCCATATGCCTTCAAATTTGGATCATGTTTTCTCTATACTATGAAGTACCATCGGTATGAATTTGGTACCTTAACTCACTCTGGATCATTCCCATTAGATCTGCCAATGTTCTCTTTAATGCAGATTTGCACCTGTTAACAGCTCCAGAAAAGACTAAGGCATGAACAATGAGCGCAGGAATGAACAATGAGCGCAGGAATGATGTAACCTTCATAACTTTTTATCTACAACTCGGATTGACTTTCTTCAAAAAGCAAAGTTGCAGTTCTCGATGAGAGGAATCTGTTCATGCCATCAAAATGTAATTGCAATACATGTTTTATTTACTACCTAATCAACTGAAACAGTGCATAAAATGCTGAAAATAGTTAAAATAGAGGTATAATATTTCAAACATAAAATCATGAAAAAATGTAACAAATAACATATTCTAATCATTATTTGGCACTTTAACTTTGTCATATTTAATATTATGGCAGTTTTTATATGTCAACCATAGTGTAATAATGAGGCATTTCTAGGCCTCATCAGAGTGGCCGTAAACCCTCCATATCTCATCTTCGTATTTTTGGATGTCAAGCTTTCATGCACATACAGAAAGAGAAAAGGAAGAAGCTAGATGAGAAGACATTGAGATGCATTTTTCTTGGCTATGATGAGCACTCTAAAGGTTATCATTTGATATATCCTTTGACCAAGAAAATTCATATCATTAGAGATGTTTTTGATGAAGCTTTCACATCACAAAACACATCTAATGTATACCTAGATCTTGTGGAATCTAAGGAAGAGAAGTTCCCTTTGTCAACACAGATAGGAGGTCCTTCCACATCTTCTTCAACACCAAAAATGAAGAATCCGAAATGGTATACAAGCACAATCAGGGACGTTAAATTATCCACTCCACCATATTTGAATTTGGATAGACCTCGTACTCGTAGTATGGCTCAAAGGGAAATAGCGGCCGTAGAGACCAGTGAGGTTGATGATATTTGTCAATATTTTGAGGAACTTTTTGTAACTCCACATAAGGAAACAAAGGATATGGATATAGATGATGACAGGGTGTTTTTATCTTAAATTAATGAACATGAACCTGCTTCTATACAAGATGCTCTTAGCAAGCCATAATGGAAGGATGCTATGGATGCTGAGTACAAGTCTCTGAAAAAGAACAAAACTTGGGAGCTTGTCAATATTCCACAAGGAAAGAAGCCCATTCGCTGCAAATGGGTGTAAAAAATCAAGTACAAGGTAGATGGGACAATTTATAAGCATAAGGCATATCTTGTTGCAAAGGGCTATGCTCAAAATGAAGGCATTGACTATGAGGAAACTTTTGCACCTACTACTCGGATGACCACAATTCGAGTCATTTGTACTATGGTAGTACAATATGGGTGGAAAGTTCACCAAATGGATGTCAAGAGTGCTTTTCTAAATGGTGATCTCCAAGAAGAAGTATACATGACTCAACCTGAAGGATTTGTACAAGAAGGCCAAAAACAAAAAGTGTGCAAATTGGTCAAATCCTTATATGGCTTGAAACAAGCTCCTCGAGCTTGGTATATAAAAATGGATAATCACCTCCTGCAACATGGATTTAAGAGATGTCCGTCGGATGCAAACCTCTATTTCAAGAAACAAGGTTCTGAGATAGTGTTGTTTGTACTGTATGTTGATGATCTGCTCATTACAGGGAGTTCAAAAATTATGATCTCTACTGTCAAAAATGACTTGTGTAAAGCTTTTGAAATGACAAATCTCGAAATTCTCCATTATTTTCTTGGTCTGGAAGTGAGCCAGAAGGAGCACTACATCAAAGTGTCTCAGACAAAGTAGCCAAGACATTGTTAGAAAAATATCGCATGACTGATTGCAAGCTAATGGCAACTTCGATGGAATCAGGACTTCAATTATCACAGTATGATGATTCACCTTAGGTAGATGCTACTCTCTATCGTCAGTTGATTGGGAGTCTCATATATCTGACTAATACTAGGCCATATATCGTATTTGTTGTCAACTATCTTTCGAGGTTCATGCATGAGCCTAAGACCACTCATTGGAAAGCAACAAAATGTGTTCTTCACTATGTCCGTGGTACTATGGAATATGGCCTAGAATACAAGAATAACAAAAAATTCTTCTTGCAAGGATACACGAACTTAGACTATTTCGGGTCATATGATGATCGCAAGTCAACTTCAGGATATATTTTTCATCTTGGATCCGGTCATGTCTCTTGGCACAACAAGAAGCAACAGGTGGTTGCTCGTTCATCAACAGAGGCAGAATATTGCATCGCACGTGAAGCTATGTGCGAAGTGATATGGTTGCATTGCATTCTAACAAATATGGGTCATCCATCAAAATCTCCAATTCACTTGTTTTGCGACAACCAGGGTGTTTTGAATCTTGTTAAGAATATAGTGCATCATGATAAAACCAAGCACATTGACATACAATGTCACTTCATTCAAGACAGTTCCAAAGCATCGAATTCAGCTTCAATACATTCCCATCGATGCTCAAGTTGCAAACATTTTCACTAAGGCACTTGCACGTGTCAAATTTGAAATGTTTCGTAGCTCTCTTTGTAATGCCAAATAATGTAATCAGGGGGGATGTTAGAATAGCTAGTAGTTCTTCAATTACTTAAATAATGTAATAAGGGGGGATGTTATAATTACTATAGTAATTCTATATTATTACCTTATTATAAGTTATTAGGGTAGTTATTTAACTACCTACGTTAGTTATGCTAACAACTATTGTTAGCATATGTTAGATTTACTATTTGTTAGACCTAACATTAGCCTATATATTTCAAGGACTAAATTGTTATTAGATCCTACGAATACGGGCTAAGTTAGGCCCTAATTGTTTTATATATTACAATGATCAATATTAATCAAGTGTTGTTCGTTATTCATATTTATTATAAAATATATATTTATAAACTCAATTAACCATAGCCATTCGATCCAATCTAATCCCCATCGTCCATCTTCATTACTCCATGCCACATCTAAAAAGTAATCTCAACCTTAGGATCTAATTTAATCTTAGCCACACGATTAAAAGTGTAAGGCTAAAACCCTAAGAAAACCCTAGTTTGGATTATAAATAAGGGCATTTGTAAATGTTCAAACCCTAGAACCTTGAGATTATAAATTTTACCCTGGAGGAGTCATTGTTGAAACCCTAGCGAAGCAGAGAGAGATAGAGTTTGAATATCTAAAGCCCTAGCTAGTCAACAAGACTTTTGTTGTTCTAGACATCCCTTATTCATATTCCATTACCGTCATAGCCCCCATCCATCTGCCACATTCATCGTTACCCCCTCGATCTACTTTTGTAGATTTACCCTTACACATAGGCACCCTCCTAAGCTTTCCAGGCTCGCTATAGAGCCTGCGAAGCTCATTGCAGAGCTTGCCAAGCGCTCACCAGAGCCTGCTGTATCACGGACTCACTCTAGATCCTACAAAGCTCACACTAGAACCTACCAAGTGCGCGTCCAAGCTTGCTACATCCACAAAAATGTGAATGTGAGCCTGCTGCATCATGCCATCTGTTGTCAAGACTACAACAATGAAATGAGGCATCATCACAAGCAAGGTATATATTTATTGATTTTATTTTGTTACATTATTTGTATATTTTGCATGCCATATGATCTATTTTTAATTAGGGTTTATTGATGTCTGAGGGTCTCATAATGTGGAGCCCTCATAGGTGTTATTAATCCCTTTATCTATTTTTGTGCTTGTAGATCTATAGATTCTACATATTTTTGAACGATTGTTGAAGCTAAAGTGGTCCGACATCGGATACCTGAAGCCCACTCATTTCGTTGGAAGTAAGGACACACTATCTAAAGACACTTCATTGTTGTAGCTAGGGTTTCAAAGAACCCTAGCATTTTTGTAAATCATTGTATCAAATACTCTCATTGAGGACATATTGTATCAAAAGGAGTTTATTGGCTCCCCTTGCTTATTGAATAAATATATCTATTTTGTGCAATCTTGTGTTTATTTGGGTCATTTGATTTCTTTATTGTATTTAAGTGTCATGTTTTCATCTTCACAAAAGGAATTCATGGCACTTGTTGAAAGAGAAAGTGACTATCAGATCTCCACCTTGAGGATATATAATGATGGAGAATACATCTTGAAATATTTTTTCATCTTTTGTAAGTATCATGGGATAAGGAGGAAATTCACAACTCCTTATACCCCTCAACAAAATGGAGTAGCTAAAAGGATGAATCAGACCATCACAAACAAGGAAAAATATATGCTAGTTGTTGCTACATTACCAACCACATTTTGAGGAGAAGTTATTCTTAGTACTGCATACTTGACCAATAGGTCCTATACTAAGGATTTTCATGACATAACACCAGAGAAATTATGGATTGGAAAGACACCCTATGTGGTCCATTTTAAAGTATTTATATGTGATACCTATGCAAACATTCCTCATAAAAAAAGAAGGAAATTTTATGGCAAGAGCAAAAAATACATCTTTGTTGGCTATAGTGATAGTGCCAAAGCCTATAAGTTATATGATCCTATTTCCAAGAGGATTTTTCTCTCTAGGTATGTTACCTTCAATGAGTATCCCCCACCAAATCCTCCTCCTATGGCCCCCTCATTTCAACCAAATTAAGAAATAGTTGCTCCCTTGGCACCCACTCCCTCACCTAATCCTTCCTCTTCCATCACAAGTCAAAGCCTTTCTCAACATGAGGATATTCCCACTCATGATCCATGTCGTTATTCCCCTCATATTTCTCATCCATGTAATTATAATGCCACATCATCAAATCCTTTACCTAATTGGGTCCAATCTACCATAGATGCAGCCCAAAGCCACTTTCCCACTTATACAGGTAAAAGGCCTTCTACCCTAAGACACCAAGTGAACTATGCTCTCATGGCCAAGGCCAAAGTATTGAGCCAACCAAAACATTATAATGTCAAAGAAGCACTTGGTGATCCTAAATGGACCCTTTCCATGGAACAATAATTAGAATCCATTGAACATAATCACATATGGGAGTTAGTTGATTTACCACCAAGTAAATCCACCATTAGCACAAAATGGGTGTATAACCAAAGTATAAATCAAATGGCTCATTAAATTTCTACAAGGCTCACCTAGTACCTAAAGTTTATAAGAAATAAGAAGGGATTGGTTATGAGGAGACCTTTGCTCCTATGGTAAATATGACTATAATCCGCATTGTTATTGCTTTAGCCACTCATAAAAATTGGTCTATATATCATACGGATGTAAAAACTTCCTTCCTCAATGGTGCATTGTAGGAAGAAGTGTATGTTGATCAACCACCAAGGTACACAATCAAATGCCAAGAACACAAAGTTATCAAATTGAATAAAACTCTATATGGGTTGAAGTAGGCACCACGAGCTTGGTATGCCAAAATTGATTCTTATTTCATTAACCTTGGTTTCACTAGATCTATAGTAGAATCTACTCTCTATGTGAAACATTGGAGGAACTGCATTATTTTGGTGACATTGTATGTGGATGATATTCTCATTATAGGTGATGACATAGATGGAATAAGGTTGTTCAAAGAGGACTTATGCAAAAAAAATGAAATGACTAACTTGGGCCTCCTTCACTCTTGCTTAGGCATAGAAGTGTGGCAATAGCCTAGTAAGATCTTCATCTCCTAAGATAAATATATCCAGTCTCTATTGAAGAGGTTTTGCATGTAGGAGTGTAAACCCTCCCTCACTTCCATGGAAACTTGACTAAAATTGATTAATAATGATGAAGAAAGGGTTGATGGCACCCTTTACAAACAACTAGTTGGAAGTTTAATCTACTTAACTTAAGTAGACCATATATCATCTATTTAGTGGGCCTTGTTTCTAGATTCATGTAGGATCCCAAGAAGAGCCATTGGATAATAGCTAAGAGGATTTTGAGATTCCTCAATGGGACCCGTCATCATGGTCTTATATACATAGCATGCAATAATTTTTCATTGATTGGGTATACAAATTCAAATTGGGCTATTTCTCCCAAAACTTAGATCAACTACTCGTTATTGCTTTTAGTTGGGTCAGGGTACCATTTCATGAAGCACCAAGAAATAGCATATATTTTCCTTGTCTTTTGTAGAAGCAAAGTATAAGGTAGTAGTTGAGGCAACTAAGGAAGCCATTTGGCTAAGAAACCTACTTAAGGATATTGGGCTATTCATATATGGTCCAACACACATATATTATGACAATCAAAGTACCATTAAGATGACCAAAAATCCAATCTTCCATGCCTAGACCAAGCACATTGAGATCCATCATCACTTCATCCAAGAAATGGTCCAAGAGAACCTTATCCACATGGAGTATGTACCAACTCAAGATCAAGTGGATGACATCTTCACCAAGTCACTTGGGCTTGACAATTTTTCCAAGTTTAGCACAATGCTCTATGTATGTTGTAATGAGCATCAACATTAAGGGGGACATATCTAATGTTGACTTATTTTTTGTATTGTTGACTTATTTTTGTATTTAGGAAAGTGCACCTTAAGGGGGGATGTTAGAATATTTAATGTGCACTTTGCCTATGCACTTTCATGATTAGGGTTAGGGTTAGGGTTTTCCTCTCTACAAACCCTAATGCCCCTTCTTTTGCTATAAATATGTATTGTACTCCATGAACATATTGAGGTCAATGCCACTATTCAACAGGCTAAGGCTTGTACTATTTACCTCATGTTGTGCTTCCCATGTGTTGTTATTAGGTAAGGCAATATAATAATCCTAATTATAATCAAAAGATATATAAATAATTGATAATTGGGAAACAACGTATCTTTTGATTGTGTATTTTAACATATCATTAGGTTGATATTGCATTTTGTTTTTTGCCTAAACTAGACAATAATATGGCATAAATAGTGTTTAAAAATGATACCATTTGGTTGAAATATTTGTTGCAATCTAAAGTCAATATATTATTGAGATGAATTCTCCAAATATATGGAGATTATGATGGTACCCAAAGAGTTATTTAAACTTTAGCCTAAACCATTATATAATAGTTACCAGAATGTATTCATGTCCATTGAATTTCATATTAAACAAGTAGTACATATAACTTAAGGATTTTTAAGGTCGATCTTCCTTTTTTTGTAGACTATTAATCTATACTTTTATTTTTAGCAAATATTTGTTTATTTTGTTGTGAGAGTTTAGTTTTATCTACTAAATTTTATAGGATCTTTAACCGCAATTATAACATTCACATATTTTGGCATTAATTATTTATATGTATGGTGATCAATAAATTCCCATAGTCATCTATATGGATAGATTCTTGGTGATGATTGAGATAAAGTATAAGTGATGATAGTGGAGGATGCCTTCAATTTGACTTATTGGATTTCTTCTTGGGTGTTAACAAGGAGGGAAATCATAGAACCAATGATGGAAAACCCTCCTTTAACCATGATGACTTTGAGGAATCCATCATAGAACATCTCCACATCCATATCTTCCTTGTCCAATTCTACCACAAGAATGCTCTCTCCCTTCTTGAGCATCTCTCCTTCATATTTCACTTAGGAAATAATATTTTATTTTATCCTAGTGGAGCTCAATGTAGGCACGCATATCTCCTTGGCCTTCATATGCACTCTTAACACTCTCCCATAAATTTTGTACATGCTTGAGAGAGGTGAATAAAATCCTAGGATTCATTCTTATTGTCATAAAACCTCTCTTGCCCTTAAATGATGAGGAAATACAATTGGTTATATGTACCTAGAGTAGCCTTGTCATTTTTTCTATTTATCAACTTATAGACTCCAAAATCCTAATATAAATAGCTATACCATTTAAATAAACCAATATATATATATATATATATATATATATATATATATATATATATATATATATATATTTTTTTTTGTTTCTATTGTATAAAACACCCTTTGATCATTGACTAATACATATCTATTGTATTTTTTGCATGATTGTTGTAAGTCCTTGCGCTTCTCTTGTTTTGCAATCCAATAGTATGGAGCTTCACAGTTTCATAGAATTAAACACCACAATAAATCCAAAGTTATTTTGAAAAAATGTGCTTATAGCAATGATGTGAAAGCCTCATGATATTGCTTGATAAAAGAAGATCTAGTAGGAAAAAAGAAAAAAAAAATACATATGGGTCACCCATATAATATATAAGTCATTATCAACTCTAAATTATTGTCATGTCCATTGAATAGATTCCATCAGATCATATCCATCAATGCTATTGGTCACATTCCTTTGCCATATTTTAGAGTTTAGGATTCAAAGTGGTACTTGTGTAGATATAACCAAGTATTTTGTCAAATAAAGTGAGATTTTATAATCCAAAAATAATGAGACTAATAATGAAAACAATGAATCTAAAAAATGAGTTTTATAATGTAAAGTTATATCTATTTCAAATGTTGAAACTAAATTATATTTATATTTATATTTAAATATCAATAATACTTGCTACTTCTTATACTTGCTACATATTTTCAGTTTGCGCTCTCTTCTCAGTAAATTTAGGTTAGGTAATTTTTTTAATATTATATTTTACTTTTAAAACTTCATATAAATTCCTTTATAATATTATGTTTTATTTTTACGTTTAAAACAAATATACCCAACTCGTTTATAATTAAGGTTACAACTCTGGTAACTTGTTTCCTAACAATTAGAGCTCATTTCCTCAAAGTTGAACATTTAACTTCTTCATATAAATTCCTTTATAATATTATGTTTTATTTTTACTTTTAAAACAAATATACCCAACTCGTTTATAATTAAGATTACAACTCTGGTAACTTGTTTCCTAACAATTAGAGCTCATTTCCTCATTTCTTCGTAGTTGAACATTTAACTTTAAATGTAATTCCACGATATTATATAGTGTGAAATATTATTATCTGCCTTACTTCCACTAAATATTATATAAATTCCTTAAAGGAGGACTTTCTCATATAAGCACTTTAGTTTAACATTTGTAAAAAGATAAATTCATTTATTTAAAAAAAATTATGTTTTTAATTTTTATTAAATTTAAAAATATAATTATACTTTTAATTTTTAAAGATAATATATATATATATATTTTATTATTTGGTAGTATGATCCTTTACACCGTTGAGAGTCTCTTCTCAATTATGATTCTTTGTAAAACCAAGAGTTATGGGAGTTTTCTCTCAATTATGATCATTCGTAAAGCCATGAACTATGGTTATCAATAAAGTATTTATGGTTATCATTAAGACATTTAACACATAGCCACCACACATCCATCCTTTCACACTTGTCCACGGTTTGGACCTTCAACCTTCAAGATAATTTAAATTTAAGACAAATTCTTATTAATTCCCTAACCTTCTAATTGAACCTATAGTAAAAACTTTAGCAATCAAAATAAAAAAATTATGGTGAATGTAATTATATATTAAATAAATATTTTATTAAAGGTTTTATTATATAATTTATAATTTTATTTATTAGTAAATATGTTTTATAATATATATTATTTATGTTTTTTATTTTTATTTAATTAATGTAAAAAAATTTAAAATTAAAATTTATAAAAATAAATTTTAATTTACCATATTCACATGTGTAATTTTCATCATCATCTTTCATTAATGTGTAATTCATACTCATAATTGTACTCATAATTGAAGCAACCATTTTTGGGTAGGGTGTGGTCCTATCTTTCTTTGTTTTTTATTTTTTTATTGTGTAAAAGAAATTTTATTTTTTTGATTGTATAAAAGAAATTATATAATTCCTAGAATGTTAGGTAAGAATAAAGTTAATGAAATTTTATTTTTTTGATTGTATAAAAGAAATTATATAATTTTTAGAATGTTAGGTAAGAATAAAGTTAATGAAATTTTATTTTTTTTGATTGTATAAAAGAAATTATATAATTCTTAGAATGTCAGGTAAGAATAAAGTTAATGAATTTTAAATATTTGGTTGTTATCAATAGACCTATGAGGATGTGGTCTTATATGAAATTTAGTTACATCCATGTCCTTTCGCAAGATTCCAGACTTGTTATTTATATAAGCGGTCAATTATTATCCCTTAAGCAATGTGTAAGCACTGTGTACTCGCATGTATGCACAATCGCTTAATAACAGAAGCAATTCAAAACTCGCAATTAACATTATTAACATTAGTATCTCCGCCAATGAAATAGTTGGGCAAATATAATTTAAAAAAATAGCTGTCTGGTGCAAAAGTTAAATTCCTTTATCCAAATATTTAAAAATTCCCGGTACCTAATTTCTACTGCTGGTTGGTTGGTGGTGGTTACTAATCCAATCTTGTTATTACATGGCATTTCATTTGTTTGCAGGGGTGCGAGGTGAAAAATCGAAAGGTAAAGAAAAGCTCATACACGCAGTATCACTATTTCCCTAACTAAACTAAAGACGAAGATGCCTCTTCCACCTTCTCCATGGATTTCACTCTGCTTAATGGAAATAAGCCACAGATCTTTGGTGGTTTATTTTCACTGAACTTATGCATTTCACTCTCTGGTGGATTCGATCATGGATCAAAAATTCCTTTCCAAAAACAAATGTTAAAGAAATTTTTTAATTTGCTTCATATTGAAATCAATGGCATTATGATCTACACAACATAATCCACACAACCAGGGATCAATATATTCCAACTAAAAACTAAAACGCAAGCAATGGAAACCTGGATCTTCTTCAATTCAAGTCCAACGCCCCATAATTCTTGAACCTCCACCTACATTGAGAAGCAGCGTCCACGAGCCCCGCAAACAATTTCGCCTCCAATTAGCGGCTGGGAGACTGAAATTGGGAGGAGCACAAATTTTTTTTTTTCTGAATCCTAGAGGGAATGAATACAGAGCAAAGCGGCGAGGCACAGAAGGCTGAGGTGAAAAAATCTGGTGCTACGGAACAGAGGCGGATCCGAACGACTGTAGTAAGGGTAGTTATAAGGGTCGTAAGGATTATAACCGGGCGGAGGGAAGACGAAGTGGTAGGGACTAGACGGCGGCGGCGGACATTCGTTCACCGGCGCCTTGGGCGGCGGCGGACATTCGTTCACTGGCGGCGGCGGGGGCGGCGGGGGCGGCGGCAGCGGCGGAGCGTGAGGAGTGCACGGATTCTCGCAGGAAATGCAGGTCGTGCATATGACCGGCGGAGGCGGAGTGTCATACCATTTCATAGAAGAGGAGCTATCATCCTTCGATTCCTTCACATTCTTCCCTGCTTTTGCCACGACCAAGATCGCAAGAAGCCCTGTTATCGACAATAGGATCCTACCGCTGTAGCCCATTTCAAACTGTGAGCCTTACAACACACATCTGCCCTTTGAGAAATGAGGAGGCAGGAATTAATTGCAGAGAAAGTCGTTGGCTATATCAACTGAGGGAAGGGGAGGAGGGAATCTGCATGTCCGTGAGAGACATGGAAGTATGGCCACATTGCTCCAGAATATAAGGGGCCCTTGGACACCAGGCGTGAGACGGCCGTTATCTGCGCGTTGAGTATATCATTAAACGATTTTTTATTTGTTTTTATGGAGATAGGTTGTCCGTGTCGTTTTGCTCATAAGTGGACACGCTACCCTCGCTTGCGTTAGAGGTTAAAAACTCACATCCCGGGTAAAACTAAGGCATTTTATAGATTCTTGTAGCCTAGAATTTGGGTTCAAAAAAATAGGTTAGTTGGTAATAATTTAGTGATTGGTCAAGTAGTTGTTAAGAAGATATCTTAGTTAAAACTTTAGGGACACTTTGTCAGCTTTAGCAAAGGTAATAGTCTATGTTAAATCCCTTGAGTACGAAAACAATACAAACTTCGTGTGTACCATATCATGGTCTCTATTTCACGCCAGGTCAACAACAACGAGACGAATAAGCTGTTATAGTCTCCATCTCATGCCGGATCAACAACAACAAAACGAATAGGCTGTTGGGAGCAATTTTTGTGGTTTGAACCTTGCGCTTGCCAGTTACTAAACAATAGTGGTTGTAACCAACTCCCTTATGTAACCAAAGGGAAAAAAAAAACAATGTAATGTTTGTAGTTGTTGTGGTCTCCATCTCACGTCGGATTAACAACAACAAGCTGTTGGAAGCAGTTTTCGTAGTTTGAACCTTACACTTACCAGTTACTAAAAAAAATAATGACTGTAACCAACTCCGAAAAAAAAAAAAATTAATGTTTGTAGGTAGGCTGCTGTCACTCTTTAAATTTTTAAAAAGTTAAAAGAATTGTCTTGTGTTTCTCGGATAAGTTGTTATCACAGTTCAAATCTCTAAAAAAAAAAATTATATTTTTACTTAATAAACTAAAACTTATAAAAATTTTATTACTTTGCTCCAACAAACACTTTTTGTTGTCAAGATACGAATTGACTTCTCACCGTTCACCTCACCTACTTCGCAGGATATATGGTGGTGGTTTCACTTCATTTACACTTCTATGATATACTTCCTAGATAGGCATGTTATTTTATTATGGGGCAGACTATATTTTAAATTATATTTCATCTCGAGTGGCTATGATTATTTGAGCGGTCTTAGTTATTGGAAGTTTCCTTCCCTGCACTACATTAGATTTAATGTCTTGCCTATCAATTTCTTTAGCACCAAACGGAACATGGGTTATTCATTGAGTTGGAATAGTGCAGTGCTACGTGCATCCAAAAACTTAAACTAGTGTGCCATCCACTTGTGGTCCCACATCGTGTTATGGTTAATTTAATAAAGGTTAGGTGGATTGGTAATGGTCCGCTAATAAGATATTGATCAAGAAATGGTATAAGCTTATTGGAAGCAGCGCAGCCCTTATTGTCAGTTACTAAAAAGAGACTTAGATTCAAACCTCAAGTAACTCAACAATAACCACTGGTATAAGTTATTAGGAGAAGAACAGCCAGTGTAGATGTAATCAACTCCTTTATATATAAAAACAAAATTTCAAAATAATTACACGTACAATTATAATTTAAATTTAAATCAAACTTAAGTATTTTAAAAGAATCCAAAGTTTTAAAAAGAGTGCTAGTCTACTCGTCTCTTCACCAATTATTGGAGCTGAGTCTACTCGTCTCTTTCACTAATTATTGGAGCTGGGTGGGACGCCCATAATGGTGTCCTGTCGTCAAACGCCTCCCTTTTAATGTTTGTTTCTTCCAATGTATTTCCAAAATCTTTTACTATTTTATTAGCATGGAAGATTTGCATCAATCCTGTCATGCCTTTAGTCTAATTTGTATACTGTTTATTTTGCATCAGACCGTCACAAAGCAAAGATTCCATGACGCTGGTTCTTTCTTAATTAATACCATTCTATTGAGAACTCAACTTGCCCACGTCAACTAGAGTCAAGGAACAATGCTTATCTTTGAAGTTGGTAGATGGTGATAAGAAGTCTATAAAGGTCAGCAGAACATGCTATAAAACAATCATAGATCTAAAAATATGGACAAACATTAAAGAAGAATCAAAGGTATCTCAAATTTTTTAATCTCAACATCAGACGACTAAAAAATAATCAAAACTTATTTGAGTCTCTAATACTATTTGTTTAGAATAGAAGGAGATTACTTTATATTACTTTCAAGGAAAGCTTGTCCACTCCAAACTATTCTCTAAATACCTAGTTCAAAAGTTTTCAAGAAAGGTTCTAGGCTCTTTGGTCCAAGAAAATCATTTTTTACGAAAAAGATTTATATGGATAGGGATCTCACCCAAATTCAATATCAACAGCTAAAAGAATATATTTTAAATATTGTTTTTAAAAGGTAAGGAAAGACTCGTGTATGTAGGTTATTGATAAGGATGCCACTTGTATTATTGGTGATGAGACACAGGTGGTGGTGATGAGACCCGGGTTCAACCCCATGACGAATGTGTATAAGAAGTATGGATAAAAAAAAGCAAGGAAAGTGGGATGGTCATTTAAAATGGTAGATTTTAGATCAATGATTTATTTCTTTTAGTTTAGCCAGATTTTTTCTTCCATATTCTTTATCTTTAAGCCAATACTCAATATCTAAGCATTATTGTGTGGAATTATGGTGGTTCAATATTTTTCTCATTCTCATGATATTCTACAAAGAAAATAGTTCAAGATTTAAATTTTGTGTTCTACATAGACTCTTATGACATATGAAAACCACTTTTGGTTTCATTAGGATACTCTTGGATATCAATGCATAGCCCAATATATCATCTTCTTGGTTCTATCTAGTGGAATTGCATAAGCATGTAGAGATTGTTTGATCCCTTTGTACCTAACTGGAAGGTAAAGATATTAATGCTAGATTTTTATGGTTGTTATTGAAGAGAGGTCTTTGTTGGTTATTCTTTGTTGCACGTTATTTTTTCCTACACTCATAATCATATGCTTTCTCAAATATTCATTGATTGTTTATAGATTTACAACTAAAAATTATAGGATTTTCTTAATTTGAGGATTTTATATTGGCAATTTCAATGCTTAAATTGGTTACATGTGGTGTATATTAGACATGACATCTAATTATTCCTATATGACTCAAGCAGTAAACATGTAAAATGAAGACCTCTAATAAAATTCATTCAATAGAAAAGTCTTTTCATATAGAAAACTCTTAATTAATTTGAATGATTTGATGATTTTTCTTAGTATTTATCATTTTTCTTTCTCTTGATTCCTTCATTTATTCTTTTTTTGTTACTAATTCATTAGTTGCATAGTATATCAAGGTAGTAGGCCTTTTATGTAAGAGATTTGAGACCATTATGCTTCAACTATGTCAACCCCTCTTTTTGACCATTTTGTCTTATCCTTCATGGTGTCATTCAACTATATGATATATTGTTCTTAACATTGTTCAATCCAAACAAACAAAACTTTTATATTTTAGCCATAGGTGTGATGAAGTATAATATAGATTGTTTTTGTATGATATTCATAACCAAGTTTAGCATGCTAGTTAATTCACCCAAGTTATTTTATCTTTAGTTGTATGAGTTTTTTCCATTTCATCAATGTGTATCTGTAGCAAAGAAAACATACCATTTTTATTGAATATAAAAGATGTTACAATACAATATTTTCAAATACCCCTTGGGCTACAATGAGGGTCTTCCAAGAATGAAGCCCTTTTTACAATGCAAAGTTTGGCACTTTGTCTTCTTTGACCACCTTGAGGAGGGATGGGTTTATGTGTGCGTACCACCCTGGGTTGAGTAAAGCCTCCAACACCTACACACAACCAAGATACTAATCGGTAGCACCTATGGATCTACCTAACTTAGACCTATATTTACAAGAAACTGCAAACAAATAATGTATATTTAATGCATTAAAACAACACCAAAACAAGCTCAAAGCATACAAAACAATTTTGTAATGGTATACTAGTTTGCATGTGATTGGATCTGGATCCTGAATGAGACCATATCTCAATTGACAACCTTGTTTGGATTGATCAGGATAAAATTTCCTTCGAAGGGGACCTTCTATAGACTGCTAGGAATCTATTCTCTGAATATGGTTCCTGTTGAAGCTTTGACTTGCACACAATTTAACAAAATAAAAACATGCATGGAGAGGCACACAATGCTCATGATTAACAATAAAATACTTGCAACATATATCCTAGATAAAATTCAACAGAGTTTTCCTATGATATCTTACACTCCTTAAAAACAGAGAAAATATGAACCTATTCATAATTTTTTCCAAGGGTGAGGGGAGCAATGAGGAGGAAGTAGAATGATGGACAAGTGGCATGAGTGAGAGAAGAGAGGAATCTTGGGTTTCTCCACTTATTTTATTGGATGAACAAGTGTGCACTATTATCTATTTAGGTTATGGTATGCTTCATTAATGCCCTTGGGTGGAGAGATTCCTCACCCACCAAAATGGTATGCTTCATTAATGTGCCTGGGTGGAGAGAATCCTCACCCATGTGCATTAATGAGTAAATAATGTGGAGGAGAGAAGGGAGTTAATGCTAAACTAGGGTGAGGTGGACTTGGATTAAGAGAGTGGGATGGTCTCATGATGACCATGGGCTAGGCATAGGAGGGTGTTTAGTGGGTCAAAGGGGCTAGGATTAATATTTCTAAGGTTGCAATGGATTAATTAAAATAATTGTAATTTTATTAAATATTAACATGGAACAAATGTTAATATGACACTTTTTAGGTGCCTACACTTGCCCCTTTTTATACTGTGTTGTGTGTAGACACAATGTAGTGCAAAAATACATGACCCAAGATGAATGGATTAAATTTGGTAAGGATGAATTGACAATGGATGATGATGATTAAACACGGCCTTTGGCACATTGCAACAATAGTTGAGGGGGGAGACATAAGGTTACCTCAAATCATGAATAATATTAGATGCCCTAATTATGGAAGGAACAAATATTTTTGACACTTTACTTTTGATAGATTGTTGAGCTCAATTGATTTATCAAGCTGACCAACCATAGATAGGTATCCTCATGATGCAAGCATCGATTAGATAAGTGGACTTACTTTACCACCTTGATCAAGCAAGTGTGTGAGTAACCATACAAACTCAATATGGAGCCTACTAAATTGGATTAGATTAGAGTTTAGTTGAGAAGAGAAATTTTGCTTTTGCCCTAGCAGAGGAGGGCTAGTGATAGTCTCAAGCAAAGTTCTTAGATACATGTGATTCCAGGATTGAGTGTGTGAGTATTGAATATGTTCAAGGAAATATTTATGGGTGATATCTACCACCTTAAGTGAGGAGTTGAGGGATGAAGAAACAAAATACAACAACAAAGAGTTTTATTAATAATCATTATGCAACATAAAGGGAAAATGGTAGGAATGGCTGATTAAAGAAACAAAGGAGAGGATGCAACATAATGTTTATTTCTTCCAATGTTTTTTCAAAATATTTTACTATTTTATGACATGGAATATTTGCATAAATCTTATCATGCTTTTAGTCTAATTTATATATGGTAAATAATTTGCATCAAAGCACCACAAAGCAAAGATTCCATGATGTTGGTTCTTTCCTAATTAATATCATTCTATTGGGAACTTAACCAACCTACGTCAACTAGAGTAAAGGAATAATGGTTATCTGTGAAGTTGATAGATGGTGATAATAATTCTATAAAGGTCAGTAGGACATGCTATAAAAAAAATTATAGATCTAATAATTGTTAGCTTTTGATGCTATATATTTAATGAAAACTACCACAAGGTCTAAAAACAAGCATGCAATATTAAATATAAGATGATGGCTATACACTAAGCATGTAAAAATCATAAAAATATTTGCAACTACTCATAAACTTACCATCAATGAAAACTCATGAAAATAGTACATTGATATAAAATGAAGATCTCTAACTCTCCATATTTCATACATACTCTACATTGTATCTACTACAATGTCTCTACCATCTACAATATCTTTAATGAGCCATATACCAACTCTCTAATATGCCATATATAATGAGGTGTGACTCTTGGCTTTCCATATTCCTATGACTCTTCATCTTCCTATTCTATGGACTTAAGTGCACATGGACAACATGCACATTTACATCATTAAGTACTTTGCACATTCTAATACTTGTGCATTTATTACATTGCATAAAGTAAATACTCAAACCCTAATCTAAGACACACTCCTAATATAAATATGTACCCATGGTGGTACATTAGCATGTACCAAATAATGTAATATATTACAACACCCCCCTATATTACATTATTTGGTTATTGAAGACTTGTCATCAATATGGATCTTCATCTTGGTTTTGGAACTTGAGCTCTTCTTTTTTGCTTTCTTCATTTTGCTTCTTGTCTATATCTTGATCAAGTAAATAATTAATATCTTAATAAATTTACTATTTTTGCTGAAAGAGATTTAACTTCATGTTCAACTGTAGGTTCTTCCAGTTCCTAAATTTCTTGAATCTCTTGAACTAAGTGTATTTTTTGTTTTCCTTCTTTATATTGTAGTTAAGGATGATTGTATTGATTCTGAGAAGTATATAGAGACTAAAATTATTGTTGATGCAAATTATATTGATTTTGATATTGTATTGGTTGTAATGACTTATTTGATTGTTTTCCAAAGTTTGTTTGATTCCCTTGATATTGATTTATTGGATTGAATCTACAATAATTGGTACTATGCCCTTTCTTTTTGCATACTTAAAAATATCTATTGTTCCATCTTGATCTAACCTTTGATAATGAAGCAAAATTTCCTTGTGGATTATATTTTGAGACTAAGGCATTGTTAGTCATTTCATCTTTCACTAAATTTTCTACCTCATATTCTTGTATTATATTGACTAACTCATCAAATGATGTATCTTTACTTAGAATTTGTAAAGATGTGACTAGATGCTTTTAGATTTCTAGAAGTGCTCTTAGGATCACTTGGACAAGAAAATTGTCTTCTACCATTTCTCATAAGGATAATAATTTTCCTTTTATATCTCCTAATTTTCTTAGAAACAATTATATACTTTCACCACTATTAAATTTTAGAGAATGCAATCTAGTTTGAAGATTCAAGATAGTAGCTTTATTCCTTCCTTCAAATATCTTAGCTAAAGTTTTCCAAGATTCTGTAGAAGTTGCTTCTGAACTAATGTATGGTTGTATTTAATTTGTAATTGCAAATGTTATCATCATAAGTGCTTTTGCTTCATCTTCTTCATACTTTTGAATCTCTCTATCATTTAGTAGGTTTAGTTTTTGCTCCTTTAACAATATCCCAAAGCTTTTCAATATCAATATTGACCTCACTTTGTATTTCCATGAAGTGTAATTAGATCCTTTATGAAGTTGGGATTCTGAAAGAAAGAATTTATTTGTTGCCATGATGATACTTGTAGACTCCTTAATAATATGGTATTTATGAAATACTTAGCTTTCTAAGTTAGCTTTGAGTTGAATTCCTTTTGTCTCCCTATTTATGAATAGAAATCTAAAGATAATTTTGATATAATTTTAATTTTGATAATATTATCTATTTTTCAATAACTATAAGTTGGATTCTTTATGTCTTGTTGTTGGAAATTTTGAGTAGTTGTGTTGTCATTGATGTCAAGAGTCAGTGTCAGTGATGTCAAAATTCAGTGCAAGGAATTGACAAAAGGAGGGTTAAAATATTTATATTTTAATCCCAAGAGATTTGGTTTAAATCTGGCTAAATACCTTGAAGGAAGGAGATACCTAGGCCTAAAGGAAATAATATTATAATATTTATTATTATAATATTAAGGGTTAAAAGAAAAGCCTAAGGTTACTCATAAATTAACTATAATATTTATATTATAATTAATTTATAATATAAATTAATTATAACCCTAAGTAAGGGTTGGGTGCAAAATATTAAGTTTAATATTTATGCCCATCAACATCGAAGCAAGGAAGGGATATGGTATTTATACCATAATGTTTAATGGCATAAGGTAAGTCTCTGATTTGTGCATGTGAAAGGTTGAGGAAATAATTCGATGTGATTTTTGTGAGCAAGGCATAGACGAAGATTTTATTTTTTAAAAGCTAAAGGTGGATTGTGGATAAATAAAGGGAGAAGAGTGTGCATCCCTATTACCATCCACACAAGTGGCCTAGTGGCAAGGCTTGGCAGTGTAAGGCATTGGCGGAACAGAGGTCCCACGTTCGATTCTCAATGGCAACAAAGGAAAGAGTTTTTGTTTCAAATATTTTTAGTGCCTATAGAGGATATAAAAGGCAATAAGTGCATAGTGGTGTTTGTGTGGGTGCACAGCCAAAGTGGTAACCTAGTCGTGGCTAAGACACTAGGCAGGCAGTGAATGCGAGTTCGATTCACATAGAGTGCATGGTGGTGTTTATGGCATGCAAAATTATTTTTGATTAAATTGACTAAGGTTTTGAAGACATATATCCATCAAAACAAAAATGTATGGGCACATCATATTTTTATTGAAGTATTGCTGGATTGAATATTGTGAAATATAAGGTGGAGTGAAGAGGATTGATTGATAGTATTGTTGGATATATTTGAGTGAGTTTTTATATGCATGATTGGTGAATGTTTAGAGAACATTGGAGATAGATATTGAATATTATTTGAGTTAGGGTTTGAGATCCACATTGTGCTCTTTGTTTGAAGAAGTATGAAAATACTTGTTTAGGGTTTGTGAGAAAGTTGTGTTTCATTGATTGAATAATTGAGTGAAACTTCTAAAGAACACAAGCTTATACTAAGAGGGGGGTGAACAGTATAAGACCTCTTTTTACTTTTTCCTTTATACTTCAAAACAATAAAGCAATATACCCAAAGCAATATCAAAGCAATGCACAATATCATCCACAAAGTGACACCAATTTTAACGTGGTTCACCCAGAATGGTTGAGCTACGTCCACAAAACTTTTCTCTAAAAGTTATCTCAAAGTTCTTTGGGAAACCTTCCCAATTACAATGTTTATGAGCCTCGGCCCAAAGGAGATACCTTCCCCCAATCTAAATTTATGAGCCTCTGCTCAAAGGAGATACCTTCCCCCAATTTGAATTTATGAGCCTCTACTCAAAGGAGATACCTTCCCCTCTGCTCTGGAAATGATCCCTCAGAAGATCAACTGCCTCTACCTCTTTCCAGCACGTGGAACTCCTTTCCACCGAAGACCTCCTGTCCTCAATGCTTAGCCTAAGAGACCTCTGCCTTCTATGATCACGTCCACAACAGCTCAACAACCTGTACCAAACATAGTCAGTCGGTCTAGTACAAGTCTTCCTCTGTCTATCAGATCTGTCCAACTCTTGAACAAATCAATCCTCTGCACACAAGCCTTCTCAAAGACTTGCCAAATTTGTCCTCAGGTTCTTCTCAAAGAACCAATGCTCCTCTATCCTCAAGTTCTCTGATAGAACTCTCAAAAACCATCTCACAAGTCCTCTGCTAGGACCTGTCCAAATCTGCTCACAAGTCCCCACCGAAACCTGTCCAAAACTGCTCACAAGTCCCCACCGAAACTTGTCCAAAAACTGCTCATAAGTTCCCACCGAAACCTGTCCAAAACCTCAGCAAGCTCACCAAGAAAAACTTGCTTAGCATGAACCCACAAAGAGAATTGTTAGAGACCCAATGTGATTCATCAACCTCATAGAAGTATAAAGAGAATTGTTAGAGACTCAATATGTTCTATACTTAACTCCCAATCTCAATATCAACTCAATCTCAATCTCAAAAGAATAAGATAGATGTAGTATGCTTTTCTCAAGAACATGAAACACAACCCAACAATTGCCAACCATGCAATATCTCATATAACAATGATACTCATGTTCTTTACACAACCAATATCTTTTCTCAACCAATTAGGGCTTTAACAAAAATGCTTATAGACAAGGTTTAACCAACATTATTCAACTCAAAATTAACCTTGAAGCATTCAACCAATCACCACAAGAAAAGGAAACAAGTAGAAATCCTTTTCCCTCCAAAGATATTTGAACAAAACAGCCACCAACACAATATCACCAAATGCAAAGAATAACTTGCTCAAATCAACTCAATGGAGTAAGCCCAAAATCATGAATCAAGTAAAGCAATAACTTGATCAAACAACCTCTATGGAAGCAACTCAACCATCAAACTCAAAACAACCAACCAAGGGTTCCACCAACTCAATGCAAGTAGATAGACTCACAAATATAAACCCTAGTGCACAAAGCTTCCACTATCTCAAACCAGAAATTATGCATTCACCAAAAAATCTCCTTAAGGATAACAATGCATAAGTAGTCTTCAACAAACTAGAAAATAGGATTTACACCTAGCCAAAGGATACCTAGTAGAATACCTTTTCACTCCAACCTTATTTCAGAAAACATACACCAATCATACTCATAAGAAGAATGTGCCCATACCTTATTGGAGTAGAAGATAATTTAACCTTCAAGTTGTCACCACACACAACTCTCAAACTTCCAACCAAGTTAGGGTTAGAATAAAAAGAAATGAGCAATATTATAAACTTCCTTTATTACACCTTTTAGCTCCACTTCTTTAAACATCAATAAAATAATGTCAAAGCAAAATATGACAACTTAACCTTATACCTCCATCAATTATATTTGCCAAGTCAACTCAAAATACTCCAAGCAAATAATAAAAGATATACCTTGGCCAACCTTAGTTCTCCATCCTTTGGAGAAAAATGAATAACACCACCACAAATGCTAAAGCGCTTTCATTGATGCTATCCTCGTGCATCATGACCAAGACGAAATTGCCCACAACATGGGTCAAACTTGGCACCTCTACCCAACGCTTCTTACTCAACACATCACCACCATTGGAGCACAAGTGCCCAATGAAAAATATAATGTAATCCTATGTGTTGTCTTCCTTCAATCGCCAAGGATTTGAAAACGTAAATGTTTTCCTCAAGCCACCACCATCATCATGAGCGCTGTCCAAAAATGTAACTCCCAAAAAACATAGTTCGCAGTCTTATCAAATGTCAGAGAAACGCAATCTATCGGACGTCAAGTGCAAGAAAAGCTCGGGCAATTCAATATGGATGGACAATGAAATACAACGAAAAACATCGCTTTTACGGAGGACACAGAGCTACAAAATTGCATCGATCGAAGGTACAATTACTTTAGAAAATCATCCCCACTTATATAGCCATTTCTCCTTAATTGTTTGACGTCGGCGCTCCTCCAACGATGGCAACACGTCGGCGAATGAATTCTTTATGTGCGTCGCTTAAGGGTTAAAAGACCCTTTAATAATAATTATTATTATTTTATTAATAATAAATTAAACTTAGACCTTTGTCAAAGGTTTGAGTTAATTTAATTATTAATAATAAACATGGACCTTCAAGGTTTTCAAGAAGTAAAAACCTTTGCATTAAGTTAAGCTTGGTTTTAATAAAAACCCTTAATGAGTCCAAATGGTTTTAAGAAAAACCTTTAACCTTGTCACCATGGTTTTAATAAAAACCCTTTAACATTATGAAGCTTCTCAAGATATTTTTGACATCACACTCTTTTTGATATCAACACAAAAATGCCTTTTGACATCAATGACAACTTATACACTTGAGCAAAGGCAATGTACCCAAAGTACCCAAAATTGCCAACAACTTCTTGAGAATTGGTTTTGAGTGATATTGAAAGTGAATGGGTAAAAATTAGAAATCAGATTTGTGAAAGCGATAAACTTAATGATTGAGTAGAACATATTGATTTTTTGATTAAGTACATAATTCTATATATGTTCCAGAGGTTAAATGAATTTTGAATAGAATATGTCTAAAATGCTTCAAGTTAAAGGAATTAGTTTGAATAGATAAAGTAATTGATAGCATTGTGTGCAAGATTTGAGATTGATTGAGCATATTTTGTGAGCTGTATTGAGCATGTCTTTGAGAAAATTTGAGTAAGATTTTGTTAAAGCTTAAAGATAACTTTGAGTAAGATTTTGTGAAAACTTAAGGACAGAGTTGAAGCAAGCTTTTGTGAAAGCTTGTAGGCATATTTGACGTAAGTCTTTGTGAATACTTGAGAGCAGATTGAGTAAGTTATTGAGAGGACTTATAGGAAAATTTGAGGTAAGTCTTTGTGAAGACTTGAGAGAATATTGAGCAATTTCTTGAGAGTACTTGATGGCAAATTTGAGGTAAGTCTTGGTGAAGAATTGAGAGCATATTGAGCAAGTTCTTGAGAGAACTTGAGGTCAAATTTGAGGTAAGTCTTGGTGAAGACTTGAGAGCAGATTGAGCAAGTTCTTGAGAGGACTTGAGGGTAGATTTGAGGTAAATCTTGGTGAAGACTTGAGAGTAGATTGAGCAAGTTCTTGAAATGACTTAAGGGCATATTTCAGGTAAGTCTTTGTGAAGACTTGAGATCAGAGCTGATTGATTAATTTTTTTAAGCTTTGTGTTAAGGCTTGGGGTAAATCTAAGTAGATTTGATTTGTGATTTGTTCAAGATTTGTGTTAAGGCTTGGGAAAATATAAGCAGATTTGATTTATGATTAGATTGAGCAAGTTCTTGAAATGACTTAAGGGCATATTTCAGGTAAGTCTTTGTGAAGACTTGAGATCAGAGCTGATTGATTAATTTTTGTAAGCTTTGTGTTAAGGCTTGGGGTAAATCTATGTAGATTTGATTTGTGATTTGTTCAAGATTTGTGTTAAGGCTTGGGTAAATATAAGCAGATTTGATTTATGATTTGATCAAGCTTTGTATTAAGGCTTGAGGATAGATTTGACGACAGAGTTTTGTGTAAATTTGAGAGCAAATTTGTGCTAGACCTGAGACAAAGTTAGAGTATATTTGTACTACATCGAGGATAGTGTTTGGTGTAGATATGCGACAAAGTTGAGAGCAATCTTTGAAGGTGACAAAGAAGAGGATAGTAGTCTCTAGTGTATAGAGATCCATTAGCCAAGGCAGTGAGGATAGAAGTCTTCTGAGTGAGGACATAGGTCTTCTGTGGAGAGAGATCCACAAGCTAGTGCAGTAGGGTTAGTAGTCTTATAGAAGATCTCCAGCTAAAGTAGAGGAGAAAGAGTTCTCCTGTAGATAGAGATCCATGAACCAAAGCAAGGGGAAAGAGTTCTCCTATGGAGTATGATCCATGAAGTAGATGGGAATATAGAGTTATTCTGTGGAGAGATATCCACAAACCAGTTAATGAGAAAAATTTCTCATGGGTCAAGTTCCATGAACTAGATAAAAGGGGAAAGAGTTCTCCTATGGAGAGTGATCCACAAATTAGATCATTAGGGGATTGGTGTCTCCTTTGGATAGAGGTCCATAAACATTGTAATAGAGAATTGATTCCCAAGAGATTTGTTGAGAAAAATTAGTAGAAATATTTTCTCCATGGAGTAGCCCACATTGGGTGAACCATGTTAAATTGGTGTCTCTATTGTGTGTGATGATTTGTGCATTGCTTTTATTATTGTTATTGATATTGCCATTAATTATATTGGATAATATTGTTTGAGAAAGAAAAGTAAAATTTGATCTTATACTATTCACCCCATCTCAATATAAGCTTGTGTTCTTCAATTGGTATCAGAGCAGGTTCCTTCGAAATATTTTAACAACTTGAAGGAAAAATATACAAGAACACATATGGCATCTTAGAGTGGATTTTTAGCAAATAAGGTAGCATTATTCGATGGGAACAATTATGCATTTTGGAGTGTAAGAATTAATATTTACCTAATGGCACAAGGAAATGAGACATGGCAAGTAGTTACAGATGGGTACACACCGCCAACTACTCCTCCTATAGATAAATATGGTAAGGTATTACACCTGCATAATTCAAAGGCAATGAATGTAATATTAAGTGGTTTATGTGAAGCAGAGTTTGTAAAAGTTATGCATTGCACATCAAAAAAAGAAATTTGGGAAAAGTTGAAGAAAACATATGAGGGATACAAAAAGGTCAAGATGGCAAAATTGCAAAATCACAAGAAAATATTTGAAGACTTGAAGATGAAGGATGAGAAAGAAATTGCTACATACTTACTTCATGTGGATGAGGTTGTTAACTCCATGAAAAGACTTAGGTTTAAATTTGAAGAATCAAATGTTTGTAAAAAGGTTTTAAGGTCACTCCCTATGAGGTATAGTGAAAAGGTTTCATCCATAGAAGAAATAAGAGATATTGAAACTTTGACTAGGGATGAGTTACATGGAACTATCATAGCTTTTGATATAATAATAGGAAATGATCCTATTCCCAAGAAAGAGGCAGCCTTAAAAGTAGCAAATAAATCAAAAGATAAAAAAATATATTCAAGTGATGAGTCATTTAGTGATGATGAATAAAACTATGGTACAAGGAACAAGGACCCAAGAAAGCAAAAAGGTACAAAAATAGTTAAGTGTTTCAATTGTGGTAAATATGGTCACTATGCATCTAACTGTCCAGAAGCTAGAAGTAGCAGTGGTGAAGAGAAACAGGATCATATGGACAGGGAAGTAGGAAAATACATGTATCAAAAGAAAAACAAGTATGGATAAAACAAGCATGAAAATAAGTTTTTCCAGAGGCATAAGAAGATTTTTTATGCAGATAATACATACAAGATTTCAAGTAATAGTGATGAAATATATTCAGGTAATGAAGAAGAAGAAATTCTCTTCTTGGAAATAGAGGAAGAAGGAAATGCTTCTATTGGAGATAAATCTGAAAGATATGAGGATGCTCTTGAAGACAAAGGAGTAGAGGAAGAATCTGAAAATGAAGGAGGAGTAGTTGATCTAGAAGGTGAGATTATTTCTTCTCTTAAGGAATTAATAAGTTAGAAAGCAGAATTCAAGACTCAAGGTTCAATTTCAAGAATGTGATGAAGAGAAAGGAAAGCTTATACAAGATATGACAAACTCAATATCTAAGACAAGGATATTTAAAGAAAAGTTAGAGGTAAAAATCTTAGAATGTGAAATATTAGAGCATGAAGTAGCTTCACTAAGAAATAAAGTGAAAGAGTCTAAATACAAGATACACAGGTTTAGGAAAAGATCAAAGACCTTGGATAAAATTATCAGTGTACAAAGATCTTCATAAAAAATACAAGACTTGGTTTTAAATAAGGACAAAAAGAACAAGGAGAGGAGTCAAGCTCAAGCTCCAAATAAGAAGAATATTTGGAAGGAGAGAGTGAAATAGAAAGTGATACTTATGAGGATAAGTTAGAAAATAGAAGGTTCAACAAGGAAAGGAACAATGCACAAATGAGAAACATGATACATCACAGGGAAGAAAGGACTGAGAGACCTATGGAATCAAGACAAAACTTCTTCAATGGACGTTACTTCTTATGTCACAAGTTTTGTCACAAGGCTATGTAGTGCAGGACACATGAAAAGAAGGAATATGGTTTCACCAGGAGAAATTTCAGAAATGAACATCTCTTTCAAGGGTATTTTCACTATTGTAATCAGTTTGGTCTTAAAGCAATTCATTGCAGGGTTCATGACAGGAATGGATATGGCTTCACCAGGAGGAACTTCAAGATATTTGTACCTTCAAGGAACCACAATATTAAGTGTTATAAGTGGAATTGTATCACTCTAAATTTTTTGCACCCTTACCTTCAGGCTATAGGATCCTTGCCCGGAAGGAGGATGTGAAAAGGATGGGACAATACCTCGGACTGAGAGGCCCTTTGAAGGTCTCGCCTCTCGGGGGAGGGGTATTAAGGTGATTTTTTGATGGATGGTGGGGTTCACCAAGAAACTTTTAGTGGTAGTTTCCACGCCTAGGTTGGGAATGTGTTTGATGTGTTCAGTTTTATGCTTGATCATTCAACTCCTAGGTTTGGCCAAATGAATCTAAATTGTTCTATATGAAATGCTGATTATATGAATACAAAAAATAGAATTAAATAGAAAATATAGGAAATATACTAGATTAGAAAAGCCATACCTGATCCGGATGTCTAATGGAGGTTCTAATTTTTGAAGCAGTCCAGATCGTGTGGAATTTGACAGGATCGTCTTTGATCTGAAAGGATCGTCCCTGATCTACTAATCTGACAAGATCATCTCTAATCTGACAAGATCGTCTCTAATCTGACAAGATCATCTCTAATCTGATGAAATCATCTCTAATTTGATGAAATCGTTAGAAGATTTTGTCAGAGACCTACAACTACAAAAATGGATACCAAGAACAAAAAATACAATTGCAAAAGCAAGGGAAAATGATAGAAATGAAAGTATGAATGTTAGAATGACAACTTTAGATAACAAATTAAGTAAAATGCATTGTTTTAATGACTAACTTTGACTCTATCATGCATCTATGCTACGTGAGGTGAACTCCAAGATGCAAAATAGAAATAAATCTAACTAATGCAAATCAAAATAGTAGATAATGGACAGAGAACACAAACTCAGGGCATGGATTTGCCCCCAATGTTGGTTGTAGTCGAAATCGTCTACAAAATACATAATCGTCTTGAATTATGGCGTGATCGTCCGAGATCATACAGGATCATCTGCGACGATCTGAGCTTGCTCCGGCTGAAGAATGACAAAGTTACTACAAGAAAATTCGAAAAGGGACAAAGGCAAACAGTAGTCTAAGACATTCTAATGCATGTAAAACTCGAAGTGCAGTAAAATTTAGCCAGGGGAATTTCAAGGGGAGGGCCTAAGATTAAATAGGCATCGGAAGGAGGTTGGGAGGTTGGAGATCATCCCAATTTGGGAGATCTCCAACGAGGGAAGTCTCTAACCACGTAGACACGCTTTTGCCCCGATTAGAGACACCGTTGAAACAAAAGTTAATTATGAAAAATTAGTTTTGGGACGAAATCGTCTGGACGTTCTTCTCCAGACAAATTCGTCCGATCTGAGGTGATATCGTCTGATCGGCAACGATATCATCCAATAGTCACAACAAATCCTAAAAATGGCATGGAAAATGATGAAAGCGGTTTAACAGGCGGTTCGGGTTTAAAATTTAAATTTTTAATTATTACTAAGGTAATTTTAATTATTTGCTAAGGTTTACTGTGCCAATTTTAGGGTGCTACATTTTGCCCCCTCTTTAGTGAATTTTTTGAAGAAAATGCGTTAAAGACGAGTTCTTCTTGATTTATGAGAAAGCAAAAATTTATTCCCATTTTTAGACGACGATTCTAGGTCGAATCGTACGACAGCTTACTATGGTGCCCCCTCCGTGTTTTACTCAAATCGAACGTTTGAGGTAAAAACACGAAAAAGCAAAATTAAAATGTTGTTAATTTGTTTTTGAATAAAATTAAGAAAATAGGGTAAAACCCTAATTCATTTTTACTATTCATTATTATTTGCTCTGGTTTTTAGAGCTCTGCAGATGAGGCTAGCTGCTGACTGACTACAGACTGCATTATATTGCCATTATTATTTTGAGAGGATTGAGTATGCCGAGGTACAGATTGTGGTATACAAAGCCAGTTTTGATATGATGTATATAATTTATGGATATATATATGATCTTGTTTCTAATGATATGACTTGTTCATATGTTTTTATGATGCTTTAATGTTTGAATTATTTGCTGATTGTATTGAGGATTCATATAATTATGTTGTTTTGAAATATTATAATTTTGATGTCATGCTGTAAGATTTTAAATGAAATAATCTGATGTAAACAATTGGTGGTTGTTATGTGATTTGATAAAAAATAAAAGGGACTTCTAACAATAATTTCAAAGGACATTGTCGCTATTATAGACCATTTCATGGAGTCGCCACTCACTCGGTCGTCAAGCTAATCCTAGTATAGAAATATTGTTAAAAGTAAAAGAGTGCTTAAGAGACTGTCTTAAGACTTTGTGTTGTAATGATAGAGATAATGATGGTTTGATGATTTGTTTTCAGATTTTCAAAAAAATAGTATGCATGAAATACGAAAAGAAATATGATTTTTCTAGGCATAAATTCCTAAGTGTGATAAAATTTTGAACAATGCCATAGAATTTATACCATGGTTGCAAAAATTGAATTTGAACATAATGTCATGAAATAGAATAAGTGTTTGTTTGTTTGTAAAGCATAATTGTGTAACATAATGATGCAAGTCACATGTTTTGATGAATTTTGTTTTTAAAATACATGGAAAAGAAAATTAGAACGATGGTTTGCGCTAGGCATAGAATTATAGGTATAGACTTATACCATCATCGCGAAATCCAAAGAAGAAAATATATTGTAGGTTTTATTGCAAGATGCATTTTTGATCTTTGATAAATAGAAAAATATGAAAATGTTGTTTGACATTATTTTTGAGATTTTGTGAGAAGATGTATGTAATTTATTTTATACAAAACAAAAATTCTGAAATAAAAGGATAAAATTATTTCAAAAAGAGTTACAGAGATATTTTAAAATTATCTCAAAGAGAAATGTAGATTTTATAAGGAATCCTGATGCAGGAGCATCCGGTGGCGAAGCTGCAATCTTGCATCACCCAAAATGTATTTTTCTTTAAGTACTAAAACTGTCGCGATATCGCGACGCTTTTTTGAAGAAGGGCGCCAGTGGGCCAAACTGTCACGATATCGCGACGCTTTTTGAAGAAGGGCGCCAGCGGGCCAAACTGTCGCGATATCGCGACGCTTTTTGATGAAAAGGGCCAAGGTGCAAAACTGTCACGAAATCGTGACATTTTTGAGGCAACGCAGCCGTGACGCGAAATGGTCACGAAATCGTGACATTTTCGGGTCGGAGAGATCAAGGCGCCAAACGGTCGCGAAATCGTGACAGTTCCAAAGAAAAGCAGTTCGAGCGCCAATTGGTCACGAAATCGTGACAGCTCCGAGGCAAAGTCACTTGAGTGCCAAATGGTCGCGAAATCGTGACACATCCGGGAAGCAAGATTTGAAAGCACAGGGACATCTTTGGCAAAAAAGTTCTAAGGCACAAGAATGGTCGCGAAATCGCGACACCTTCGAAGGCAAGCTTAAAGGACGTCGCGAAATCGTGACACCTTCGAAGACAAAGTTTAAAAGACGTCGCGAAATCGTGACACTTCCGGGAGACAAGACTTGAAAGCATAAAGACATCGCAACACCTTCGAAGGCAGAGCTCAAAGACGTCGCGAAATCGTGACACTTCCGGAGGAAAGGTTCTAAAACGCAAAGTGGTCGCGAAATCGTGACACTTCCGAGCCAAAGACTCAAGGGCGTGAAATGGTCACGAAATCGTGACATGTCGCGGTTTCGCGGCCCGAAACGAAGCAGCGAGTACGGAATGCAAAGATGTCGCGAAATCGTGACATGTCGCGGTTTCGCGGCCCAAAGGAGGAAAGCGAGTAAGAAAGGCCTAGACGTCACGATTTCGCGACGTGTCACGAAATCGCGGTCCCAAGGAGGAGAGAGAAGCCTAACGTCGAAAACGTCGCGATATCGCGACCAAAGAGGAGAGAGAAAGTATTGGAGCAAAAACGTCGCGATATCGCGACCAGAGCGCTCACGACGTTGACCAACCGACGATTGTAGAGACCAGTGCAGAGGGACACGTGGCGTGAAGTTACAGGTGGCCCGAGAGTATGGAGCGGTTACAGGGACTCTGGCAAGGGGACACGTGGCATCAAATTACAAGCGACTTGGCGCACTCCTATGAATGATGATATGGCGGATGGATTGACAGGTGGCCGCAGCGCACTCCGCCACCCCAGACCATGATAACACGGGGCTCCTGGCAGCATCTTGCAGGTGCAGCAGAACATTCGTGCGGGTGGTTAGAGAAGGCCCGCACTTAGTGTAATGATGGGAAAAGGAGGTGGCGATCGAGGATAAGAAAAGGCCACGCATACATTGTAAAGGGGGACTCTAGGGTAGTTTGGAATAGAATTGCTGTGTATTCGAAGGAAGACCTCTGTTTAATGAAAAATTGCTGGAATTCGTCTGTGTGTTTCTGAGCTTTGCGTTGAATTTTGTTGTGTGTTGTCTTAGCTCGATATCAAGTGGTATCAGAGCAGGTTGGTTCTGAGTGTGCAGACCGAACGCCGACAGTGAGGCAGTTTGCACCAGGACTGTGGTTGTGGGTTGTGAAGAAGAAGCAGGATGCCTCCGCATAGAGATCGTGGTGGTATGAGACACAGGCGAGCAAGAAGGGAGGAGGTCGATCTAAGAGCCCTGTAGAGGCAAGTTGAGGCCCTGCAAGAGGAAATTAGAAGAGGAGTCGAGCCGAGAAGGGAAGAACCCAGCGAAGACGAAGTGTGGGAAGAAGAGGTCCCATCCGATGAGGAAGAGGCCTTGGATCCAGCAGAGGCTAGGTTGTATAGAGCCATCTCCCAGATCGGGAAGAAGCCAAAATTTGACGTCTCCACGTACTCGGGGAACCTCAACCCTGAGGAGTTGATAGACTGGATCAACGACATGGAGGAGTATTTTGAATACGAAGAGATATCAGATCCAAATCGGATCAGGTTCATGAAAACCAAGCTGAAGGGACATGCTAGCATCTGGTGGAAAGGAGTGCAGTTGGAAAGGAACAGGAGGGGAAAGGAAAGGATCACCAGGTGGGATAGGATGGTAGAGAAACTAAAGAGGCAGTTCATCCCTGCAGATTATGAGTTGGATTTGTTAAAAAGAATGTAGAGTCTTCGACAGGCTAGTAAGACTGTCAAGGAATATACTGAAGAGTTCCACCAAATCTCGATCAAAATCGGCCATTCGAAGGCGAATAAGGAGAAGGTCGCACGTTACATCAATGGATTGCGAACCAACATTCAAGAAGAGCTGGGGCTGGTTAGAATAAGCACAGTAGAGGATGCATATCAATTTGCATTAAAAGTGGAGGAGAAACTGAATAGGAGGTTTGATGGTAAGCAGAGAGGGAAGGACAGGGGTGGAAGAGCTGGTGGAAGAGGCAGTGGTGGAAGATACAAAGATTTTGGGAAAACTGGTGAAGCTAGCAGTAGCCAAAAATAGAAAGAAGTGAAAGAGGAGGATGACCAACGCCCACGCAATCAGAGCAACAACTACCCAAGAGGAAGAGGTAGGTCTAGGCGAGGGTTTGGAAGAGGTGTCTTTAGAGGAACCTGCTTCAACTGCGAAGAGGAAGGACACAGGGCATACAACTGCCCACAACATCAAGAGAGGCCAAATCGAAGACCTGAGGGTCAGGCCCGAGCTGCTGTAGCAGATGAAGGTGTAGAGTCTGAGCACTCAGAGGAGGCAGAAAGAGGAGAAGCAATGGTCATCAGAAGAGTCTTGTTAAATGAAGAAGAAAAGATAGACCAGAGGAACAGCCTATTTCGAACAAGATGCAAGTGCGCAGGCAAGGTCTGTAACATCATCATTGATAATGGAAGCACTGACAATTTGGTTTCTAAGGAAATGGTTGCCAAGCTGCAGTTGGAGAGGAGAAAACACCCGCGCCCTTATCGAATTGCATGGTTGCAAAAGGACCATCGGGTGTTAGTAAGTGAACAATGCCTGGTGAAGTTCAATATTGGAACTTACCGAGATGAGGTTTTATGTGACATCTTGCCTATGGATGCATGTCACCTGCTGCTTGGGAGACCATGGCAGTTTGACCGAAGTGCTGTCCATGATGGTCGAGCCAACACATATTCTCTGTCAAAGAATGGAGTTCGCCATAAGTTAAAACCCCTGAAGGAGGCGGATGAGAAAGTATGCAGCAGTGCACGAGTCTGTTTAGTTGATGGCAGGAGATTTTTGGAAGGCCTGAAGCCAGATCATATGTGCTATGCCATAATCCCCAGGGTTAGGGAAGAAGGATGCAAGGAAATTCCAGTGGAAGTCATGGGACTGTTAGAGGAATTCCCTGATATCATTTTTGACAATGTTCCTGAAGGTTTACCGCTTGTTAGGAAGATCAGTCACCACATAGATTTGGTGCCTGGATCGAGCTTGCCAAACAAGGCTGCACATCGAATGACACCTGTGGAAACTGAAGAGTTGAATCGGCAAGTTCAGGATCTGTTGAAGAAAGGCCTGATTAGGGAGAGTCTTAGTCCATGTGCAGTACCAGCAGTACTAGCACCCAAGAAGGATGGAGAATGGAGAATGTGCACCGACTCTCGGGCAATCAACAAGATCACCATTAAATACAGGTTCCCACTGCCAAGGATGGATGATATCATGGACTGCTTGAGTGGAGCTGAGTACTTCACAAAAATTGACTTGAAAAGTGGGTACCATCAGATCCGCATTAGAGAAGGGGATGAGTGGAAGACAGCCTTTAAAACCAGAGAGGGGCTGTATGAGTGGTTGGTTATGCCATTTGGATTAACCAATGCACCTAGTACCTTTATGAGGTTAATGAATGAAGTTCTGAAGGAATTTTTGGGCAAATTTGTTATTGTTTACTTGGATGATATACTGATTTTTAGCAGAACCTTAGAGGAGCACCTGATGCACATCAGGAAGGTTTTTGAGAAACTGTGGGAGGAGCAGTTACTGATCAATCTGAAGAAGTGCAACTTCGTGAAGAAGGAGCTGGTATACCTGGGATTTGTTATATCAGCAAATGGCCTCAAAATGGACCCCGAAAAGGTGAAGGCTATCCTAGAATGGCCTGTCCCAAGAAGTGTGACCGAGGTTAGATCATTTCATGGTCTGGCCGCTTTCTACAAAAAATTTATCAGAAACTTCAGCAGTATTTGTGCATCTCTTACAGAGACAATGAAGGGGAACAAGAAGGAATTCCAGTGGATAGTTGGAGCAGACAAAAGCTTTGATATGCTGAAGAAGAAGGTCACTGAGCAACCCGTCTTAGCACTTCCAGATTTCAATAAGGTGTTTCAGGTGGACTGCGATGCGAGTGGTAATGCGATAGGAGCCGTATTGAGCCAAGAAGGTAGGCCTGTAGCTTATTTCAGCGAGAAGCTCAATGATGCCAGGAGAAAGTATTCGGTATATGATCAAGAGTTCTACGCCATAGTTCAAGCACTCAAGAAATGGAGGCACTATCTGTTGCCGAAAGAGTTTGTTCTCTATACCGACCATCAAGCGCTGCAGTATATTAACAGCCAAGGAAAATTGAATCAGAGGCACCTGAAATGGGTAGAGTTCCTGCAGAGCTATACCTTTGTGCTGAAGCATCGGAGTGGAAGATCCAATAGGGTGGCAGATGCACTGAGTAGGAGGCAATGTCTGATGATAGAAATGAAAGTGGAGGTTGTAGGGTTTGCTGAACTCAAGAACTTATACCCTGTAGACCCCGATTTCGTAGAAGCTTGGAAAGCCTGCACTGCGCCTATTGCGTTGGATAGGACCAAATGGTTGGATTACCTGATTCAAGATGGAATGTTGTTTAGGGGGAACCAATTGTGCATTCCGAGGAGCTCGATGAGAGAGAACCTCATTAAAGAAAAGCACAGTGGGGGTTTAGCTGGACACTTTGGTCGTGACAAGACCATCTCACTGGTTAGTGAAAACTACTACTGGCCGCAATTGCAGCAGGATGCGGCAAAGTTTGTGCAGAGTTGCAGGATATGCCAGATGGCAAAGGGTGTGAGGCAGCCTACTCGGTTTGTATCAACCGCTACCTATACCTGAAAGACCGTGGGAAGATATTAGTATGGATTTTGTGCTTGGTTTGCCCAGGACGCAGAGGGGACACGATTCCATATTTGTGGTAGTGGACAGATTTTCAAAAATGGCACACTTTATCCCGTGCCAGAAGACTAGCGATGCGGTCCATGTAGCTGGTTTGTTCTTTAAGGAAGTGGTACGCCTGCATGGGCTGCCAAGAAGCATTGTGTCGGACAGGGATACCAAGTTTGTAGGATATTTCTGGAAGACCCTGTGGAAGAAACTGAAGACGGAGTTAAAGTTTAGTTCTGCATACCACCCCCAAACAGATGGACAAACAGAGGTGGTTAATAGGAGTTTGGGCAACCTACTGCGATGCTTGGTAGGGGACAAGCCCAAGGGATGGGATCTAGTTCTTCCACAAGCAGAATTCGCGTATAACAGCTTGGTCAATCGGAGTACCAATAAGTCACCATTCCAGATCATCTATGGGAGCAGCCCAAGAAATGCCTCAGAGTTGAGAAGGATAGATACGAGGGAGAAATGCAGTGCTGAGGCAGAAGATTTTGCCGAACATCTGAAGGGAGTGCATGAGGAAGTGACAAAGCACATTGCCAAGATGAATGCTCAGTACAAGACAAGGGCGGATCAAAAGCACAGAGCTAAAGAGTTCCAAGTAGGAGATTCTGTCATGGTCCATCTGAGGAAGGAGCGGTTTCCTGCCAAGACCTATAACAAACTAAAAATGAAGAAAGTTGGACCATGTAAAATCATTGGCAAACATGATTCGGGCAATGCGTACGAGGTGGAGTTACCAAGCGAACTCAACATCTCCCCCGTGTTTAACATCTCGGATTTGGCCGAGTATCATGAAGGAGAAAGCAGTGAGATACCCAGTCCAGATCTGTGGAGCATTCCAGCAGCCATCCCAGTTGCGGACGAGATAGAAGAAGTTCTGGATATGCGTGAGGGCCGAAGTACTAGGAACAGGAGTTACTCGGAGTACTTGGTCAAATGGAAGGGCAGACCCATTGAAGACGCGACTTGGTTATCCAAGGCTGAGGTTGACCGCCTGGGTCTACCTCGAAAGGATTAGAAGTGAGGTCACTTCTCAAACTCACCCCGGGTGTCTGATGCAGGAGCATCCGGTGGCGAAGCTGCAATCTTGCATCACCCAAAATGTATTTTTCTTTAAGTACTAAAACTGTCGCGATATCGCGACGCTTTTTGAAGAAGGGCGCCAGCGGGCCAAACTGTCGCGATATCGCGACGCTTTTTGATGAAAAGGGCCAAGGTGCAAAACTATCACGAAATCGTGACATTTTTGAGGCAACGCAGCCGTGACACGAAATGGTCACGAAATCGTGACATTTTCGGGTCGGAGAGATCAAGGCGCCAAACGGTCGCGAAATCGTGACAGTTTCGGAGAAAAGCAAGCGTCGGAGAAAAGATTCGAGCGCCAATTGGTCACGAAATCGCGACAGCTCCGAGGCAAAGTCACTTGAGTGCCAAATGGTCACGAAATCGCGACACATCCAGGAAGCAAGATTTGAAAGCACAGGGACATCTTTGGCAAAAAGTTCTAAGGCACAAGAATGGTCGCGAAATCGTGACACCTTCGAAGGCAAGCTTAAAGGACGTCACGAAATCGTGACACCTTCGAAGACAAAGTTTAAAAGACGTCACGAAATCGCGACACTTCCGGGAGGCAAGACTTGAAAGCATAAAGACATCGCAACACCTTCGAAGGCAGAGCTCAAAGACGTCGCGAAATCGTGACACTTCCGGAGGAAAGGTTCTAAAACGCAAAGTGGTCGCGAAATCGTGACACTTCCGAGCCAAAGACTCAAGGGCGTGAAATGGTCACGAAATCGCGACATGTCACGGTTTCGCGGCCCGAAACGAAGCAGCGAGTACGGAATGCAAAGATGTCATGAAATCGTGACATGTCGCGGTTTCGCGGCCCAAAGGAGGAAAGCGAGTAAGAAAGGCCTAGACGTCGCGATTTCACGACGTGTCACGGAATCGCGGTCCCAAGGAGGAGAGAGAAGCCTAACGCCGAAAACGTCGCGATATCACGACCAAAGAGGAGAGAGAAAGTATTGGAGCAAAAACGTCGCGATATCGCGACCAGAGCGCTCACGACGTTGACCAGTCGACGATTGCAGAGACCAGTGCAGAGGGACACGTGGCGTGAAGTTACAGGTGGCCCGAGAGTATGGAGCGGTTACAGGGACTCTGGCAAGGGGACACGTGGCATCAAATTACAAGCGACTTGGTGCACTCCTATGAATGATGATATGGCGGATGGATTGACAGGCGGCCGCAGCGCACTCCGCCACCCCAGACCATGATAACACGGGGCTCCTGGCAGCATCTTGCAGGTGCAGCAGAACATTCGTGCGGGTGGTTAGAGAAGGCCCGCACTTAGTGTAATGATGGGAAAAGGAGGTGGCGGCCGAGGATAAGAAAAGGCCGCGCATACATTGTAAAGGGGGACTCTGGGGTAGTGGGGAATAGAATTGCTGAGAATTGCTGTGTATTCGAAGGAAGACCTCTGTTTAATGAAAAATTGTTGGAATTCGTCTGTGTTTCCGAGCTTTGCGTTGAATTTTGTTGTGTGTTGTCTTAGCTTGATATCAAATCCTCATGTGCAAATGTGAATTCATTACCAATCTTGATTTATCATAATGATACAAAATCTCTCAAATACAAATGTGTGTGCAATTGTATCGTTCATTTACCAATTTTGAGCAAGATAATTTGATACAAGTAATTTGCCTTGACCATGATTTATATGCATGTAATCGTACCAAGATACTATGTAAGTTAGGTTATCAAGAGCTAGCTAATCCATAAGCTGACAAAGGTCTATACAAAAGAAGGTCACTAATGTGATAGACATATCACCACGCTAGGATTTACCCAAGGCCAAGCGGGTTGGGCACAAACCACCTGTTATGGGGCTTACCTCACAGTTTTCGAATAATTGAGAATTCCAGGGATTCAAGCTCATTCACCCTTATTTTCTTTTCAAGTGTTAGGGAAAGGATTTTATTGTATTTTGCTTTTGCTTTGCTCTTTTTTTTTTTTTTTGTACTTTTGTATTTTTGCTTGATATTTGAGATAATGCTGAAATATTGCTGTGATGATTCAAAATAACCTTTTTCTTTTTCTCTTTTTCTTGAACTTTTCTTTTCTTCCTATGCTAGGGATACTTTCTTGGATTAGCTATAGAGCAAGAAATTTTTATTCTGGGTAGGGGTGAGCTTGTCCTTTTTTCAATTCTCAAATATTCTAGACCATGTGCATGATAGGATAGCAGGGGAAACTTTTCGCTCAGGAAACCATTTCTACTATGTAGCATCATATCGAATGTGCAATGAAATCATTTTAATGTGAAAAGATATACTTGATGCAAGTAAATAACAAGATCAGTTCTCTATGTTCAAAACTTTATTTAATACCAACGTGGACTTTGATATAAGAGAGATTAATAATCATACAAAATAAAATCAAGATATTTATTCATGTGAGTGTGAAAGTGCGGGATTCCAAATAAATGCTCATTTATCCAAAATAATTGAAAATATAACTGCAAACTCCAAGAATTGACAGGTATAAAAAAGATGTTTTTGAAGATTTTGACACTTTTGATGTTTTTACATTTTGATTTTAATTTATGAATTGAAAGAAACACAATGTGATTGTTTTTTTTTTTGAAATTTTTTTATTTTTATATGAATTTTTTTTTAGATGATGGAATTGGTGGTATATACAAGATGATCTATATACACTATACAAGGTTATTTGAGTATAGTGTGTCTAAGGTTGCTTCAAAATCAAAGGTGGTTTTGAAGGATAATTTGGTTGTGTTGAAGGTAAGAACAAAATGTGATGAATAAAAGGTAGCGATAACAAAATCTTTGTTATAATGTAGAATAATGTAGCAAAAGATTTGAATTTTATATGTGTAAAATTGATCATATTACAAAATAAAATGTCAAAAGGATAAGAAGGTGCTTCATTCTTATCACTATCTTCCAAGTCTTGATAATATGGAGGGAGTATATGTGAAAGATATGCACGGGTGTTATTTGGTAAACAAGGATGATCATATATGGATGAAGAAAAGTGATGAAGAGAAAGTAATTGTGACAATGGAGAATGTAGAGAACTTGATGTTTCAACCGTTAAAAATTCTTCAAATGGTGTTGGGTCACCATGTATGGTAACAATTTTATTTGCAAGTTCAAACTTCAAACATTGGTGAAGAGTAGAAGGGACAATCCTCATCGTATGCATCCAAGGACTTCTAAGAAGTAGGTTGTAAGGTGAAGGGCAATATGCTACATAAAACAAAGTATCCAGGATCTTGGATCTAATATTGAGAGGAAGAATTATAGTACCTTGAGCTTCTTGAATTTCATTGTTAAAATATTTTATAAGAACATTTGATTCATTAAGATCTTCTTCCTTTAATTCGAGTTTTTGGAATAATTGATAAGTGCATAATTTAAGAGAGGAGTCATTATCTACCATGATAGTTTTAACAAGTATTTCTTTATTAGATCTTGTAATGTAAAGAGATGAGTCTTCTTGTGGAGTATAGGAAGGAATATCCTCATCATAGAATGAAATATGATTAACCTCAAGAGGGTTTACACCATTAATTATGTCCTTAGGGAAAATATCATGAGGAAAAAATTGTTGGCTAGATGTTTTGAACAACGTTTCCTTATGAGAACTTTGTGATACTTCTAAAAGGGATATCTTTTCTTGAGGGTTAATCACTTGTTGTTGGTTATCAAAGTGGACTTAAAATTGAGATTTTGATTTTAAATATAAGCTTTCTATGCTTACATTCCATTTTGGATCATTCTCTAGAGCCAAAGATAGTTTTGAAGGTTGGTCAAATGAGGAATCCATATCTTGAATATCAGATTGAGTTGATTGAACTTGAGGTTACTCATTTGTAGTTTTTGTTACAATATTAATAATATCATCATGATGGGACACATTAACATGCAATATTTGATTGGTTTCTTGTTGTTGATAATTGAATAGGGGTTCTTGGGAGATCCCCATGTCTTGATTGATTATTGGTATTTGTTGTGTAGGAGTTTGATTGTTTACTGGAGATTTATAATCGGTTGTAGATTGTAATTCCTTTATATTAAAAAGACCCTCATCAATCAAATCTTGAATTGAACATCTTAAATCTTTACATTTTTGTGTCATATGTCCATCCACTCTATGATATTCACAATGTAGCTTGGGTTTAAACCAATATGTTGTGGTATCGAAGTTATCTTATGGAAGGGAGTTCAATCCTATTTGTGTCAAGTAAATACTTGAGAATTATATCCATTGGTTGATTGAGCTTAGTAAATTTACGTGATGAAGGTTTTCGAGAGGTTTTTGATACGTGCCTTAGGAATTCAGTCATAAAAGGGCCTAATGGTTTCTCACCTCTACTTTCTTTGTTATGGGTAGAATGATGATAGGAAGATTGTGAAGTATGATGTGAGTGCATGGTAGGATTGGAAGAATAAGTATTTTCTTGTTGAAATGGATGTGTTGCATCAAAAAAAGAATATTGAAAGGATGGAGGAGGATTGTATCTGGATTGATAGACATAATATGGATATATGGGAGAATAGATAATATCGTTATGGAGAGGATTGGAAAAGGGATTGTCCTATTGGGTTGTGGATGAAAAATGAGAAAAGCATGATGGAGGTGATGTTGAATAGGGATGAGGTTGGTCATAATCAAAAAATGTATTTGGCTGAATTCTTCCAACATTACTAATGGGCTCATATTGATTTGAGTAAAAACTCATGGTTTCTTTAATACTTCTAAAAGTAATATTTAATATCTATTATTTAGAATTGAATCTAAAACATACAAACTTGAAATGATGATTTTGTTTTTTTGTTTTTCTTGTATACATATATATATATATATATATATATATATATATATATATATATATATATATATATATATATATATATATTTGTTTTTTTTTATATTTTTGAATCAGAAAGATGCCTATGTTATTCACGTCGGGTTCACCAAAATGTATCACTCCAAATTTTTCACACCCTTACCTTCAGGCTATAGGATCCGTGCTTGGAAGGAGGATGTGAAAAGGATGGGACAATACCTCGGACTAAGAGGCCCTTTGAAGGTCCCGCATCTTGGGGGAGGGGTATTAAGGTGATTTTTTGATGGATGGTGGAGTTCACCAGGAAACTTTTGAGTGGCAGTTTCCACGCCTAGGTTGGGAATGTGTTTGATGTGTTCAGTTTTATGCTTGATCATTCAACTCCTAGGTTTGGCCAAATGAATCTAAACTATTCTATATGAAATGCTGATTATATGAATACATAAAATAGAATTAAACAAAAATTATAGGAAATATACTAGATTAGAAAATCCATACCTGATCCGGATGTCTAATGGAGGTTCTAATTTTTGAAGCAGTCTAGATCATTTGGAATTTGACAAGATCGTCTCTGATCTGATAGGATCGTCCCTGATCTACTAATCTGACAAGATCATCTCTAATCTGACAAGATCGTCTCTAATCTAACAAGATCATCTCTAATCTGATGAAATTGTCTCTAATTTGATGAAATCGTCAGACGATTTTTTCAGAGACCTGCAACTACAAAAATGGATACCAAGAACAAAAAATACAATTGCAAAAGTAAGGGAAAATGATAGAAATTGAAGTATGAATGTTAGAATGACAACTTTAGATAACAAATTAAGTAAAATGCATTGTTTTAATGACTAACTTTGACTCTATCATGCATCTATGCTACGTGAGGTGAACTCCAAGATGCAAAATAGAAATAAATCTAACTAATGCAAAGCAAAATAGTATATAATGGACAAAGAACACAAAATCAGGGCATAGATTTGCCCCCAACGTTGGCTGTAGTCGAAATCATCTACAAAATACATAATCATCTTGAATTGTGGCGTGATTGTTCGAGATCATACAGGATCATCTGCGACGATCTGAGCTTGCTTCGACTGAAGAATGACAAAGTTCCTGCAAGAAAATTCGAAAAGGGACAAAGGCAAACAGTAGTCTAAGACATTCTAATGCATGTAAAACTCGAAGTGCAGTAAAATTCAGCCAGGGGAATGTCAAGGGGAGGGCCTAAGATTAAATAGGCATAGGAAGGAGGTTGTGAGGTTAGAGATCATCCCAATTTGGGAGATCTCCAACGGGGAAGTCTCTAACCGCGTAGACACACTTTTGCCCTAGTTAGAGACACCGTTGAAACAAAAGCTAATTATGAAAAATTAGTTTTGGGACGAAATCGTCTGGACATTCTTCTCCAGATGAATTCATTCGATCTGAGGCGATATCATCTGATCGACAACGATATCGTCCAATGGTCACAAAAAATCCTAAAAATGGCACAAAAAATGAGGAAAGCGGTTTAACATGCGGTTTGAGGTTAAAATTTAAATTTTTAATTATTACTAAGGTAATTTTAATTATTTGCTAAGGTTTATTGCGCCAATTTTAGGGTGCTACAACAATAATGTTGAGAATATGGATAAGTGGTGTAGAACAGAATTTCCAGAGATAAGCATGAACATAAATACTCAAAAGAATCAGAAGGATTAGTTGAGGAAGAAGGTGGACAAAGAAAAAAATCAGTGTATACTGGGAGTAGAGATACTTCCACCTCAAAATTAACCACCCCAAGGAGAGGAGGTGGGAGGGGGCTGAACTAATAGTCTTATATTTAGCCCCAAAGGTGTCCCTTTGCCATTGATTTCAAAGGGAGAGAGATTTGAGTTAGGGGGAGAGCATTCAGTCAAGGGGAGCAAAATTGAAAAAGGAAAAAGGAATGGTTAAGTAAAAAGGGTTGCCATCAATGAAAAAGGGGGATATTGCTAGAAATTTTGAGTAGTTGTGTTGTCATTGATGTCAAGAGTCAGTTTTAGTGATGTCAAAAGTCAGTGCAAGGAATTGATAAAATGAGGGTTAAAATATTTATATTTTAAGCCCAAGAGATTTGGTTTAAAGTTTCACATGATTGGTCAAAATATTGGCTAAATACCCTGAAGGAAGGAGAACCTAGGCCTAAAGGAAATAATATTATAATATTTATTATTATAATATTAAGGATTAAAAGAAAAGCCTAAGGTTACTCATAAATTAACTATTATATTTATATTATAATTAATTTATAATATAAATTAATTATAACCATAAGTAAGGGTTGGGAAAAAAATACTAAGTTTAATATTTATGCTCGTCGATGTCGAAGCAAGGAAGGGATATGGTATTTATACCATAATGTTTAATGGCATAAGGTAAGTCTCCAATTTACGCATGCGAAAGGTTGAGGAAATAATTCAATGCAATTTTCGTGAGCAAGGCATAGACAAAGTTTTTATTTTTTAAAAGCTAAAGGTGGATTGTGGATAAATAAAGGGAGAAGAGTGTGCATCCCTATTACCATTTGCACGGGTGGCCTAGTGGCAAGGCTTGGTAGCGTAAGGCATTGGTAGAATAGAGATCCCGCGTTCGATTCCCAATGATAGCAAAGGGAAGAGTTTTTATTTTGAATATTTTTGGTGCCTATGGAGGATATAAAATGTGATGAGTGCATAGTGGTGTTTGTGTGGGTGCGCAGACCAAGTGGAAGCCTAGCCATGGCTAAGGCGCTAGGTAGGCAGTGAACATGAGTTTGATTCATGTGGAGTGCATGGTGGTGTTTATGGCATGCAATTATTTTTTTGATTAAAGTGCATAAGGTTTTGAAGACATATATCCATCAAAACAAAAAGGTATGGGCACATCATCTTTTGATTCAAGTATTGTTGGATTGAATGTTGTGAAATATAAGGTAGAGTGAAAAAGATAGTATTGTTGGAAATATTTGAGTGATTTTTTATATGCATGATTGGTGAATGTTTAGAGAACATTGGAGATAGAGATTGAAGATTATTTGAGTTAGAGTTTGAGACCCACATTGTGCTCTTTGTTTGGAGAAGTATGAAAACACTTGTTTAGGGTTAGTGAGCAAGTTGTGTTTCATTGATTGAATGGTTGAGTGAAAATTCTTGAGCATTTGTTTTGAGTGAGCAAACATTAGAAATAAGATTTGTAAAAGCGATACAATTAATGATTGAGTAGAACATATTGAGTTTTTGATTGAGTACATCATTCTCTATATGTTCCAAATATTAAATGAATTTTGAATAGAATCTATCTAAACTGCCTCAAGTTAAAGGAATTACTTTGAAGATTAGACAAAGTAATTGATAGCATTGTGTGCAATATTTGAGATTGATTGAGTATATTTTGTGAGTAGTATTGAGCATGTGTTTGAGAAGATTTGAGTAAGATTTTGTTAAATATTAAAGACAACTTTGAGTAATATTTTGTGAAAGCTTAAGGACAGAGTTGAAGCAAGCTTTTGTGAAATATTGTAGGCATATTTGAGGCAAGTCATTGTGAAGACTTGAGAGTAGATTGAGCAAGTTATTCATAGGACTTGAGGGTATATTTGAGGTAAGTCTTGGTGAAGACTTGAGAGCAGATTGAGCAAGTTATTGAGAGGACTTAAGGGTAAATTTGAGGTAAGTCTTAATGAAGACTTGAGAGAAGATTGAGCAAGTTCTTGAGAGGACTTGAGGCAGATTTGAGGCAAGTATTGATGAATACTTGAGAGAAAATTGAGCAAGTTATTGAAAGGACTTGAGGGCATATTTGAGGTAAGTCTTTGTGAAGACTTGAGAGTAGAGTTGATTGATTGATTTGTTCAAGCTTTGTGTTAAGGCTTGGGGTAAATATAAGCAGAGTTGTTGGGGAAAATATAAGCAGATTTGATTTATGATTTGATCAAGCTTTGTGTTAAGGCTTGAGGATAGATTTGAGGACAAAATTTGGTGCAGATTTGAGAGCAGATTTGTGCTAGACATGAGACAGAGTTAGAGCATATTTGTACTAGATCGAGGATAATGTTTGGTGCAAATTTGACATAGAGTTGAGAGTAATATTTGGAGGTGACAAAACAGAAGATCGTAGTATCTAGTAGATAAAGATCCATTAGCTAGGGCATTGAGGACAAAGGTCTTTTGAGAGAGGACAAATATCTTCTGTGGAGAGAGATCCACAAGCCAGTGTAGTGGGGGTAGTAGTCTTCTAGAGGATAACCAGCTAGAGTAGAGGAGAAAGAGTTCTCCTATAAATAGAGATACATAAACTAGAGTAAGGGAAAAGAGTTCTCCTATGGAGTGTTATCCATGAAGCAGTTGAGAAGATAGAGTTCTTTTGTGGAGAGAAATCCATGAACCAGTTGAGGAGAAAGAGTTCTCCTGGGTCAAGTTCCACAAACCAGATAAAATGGGAAAGATTTCTCCTATGGAGAGTGATCCAAAAATCAGAGCATTAGGGGATTGGTGTCTCATTTGGACAGAGATCCATAAACATTGTAATAGGGAAGTGATTCACAAGAGATTTATTGAGAAAATTTAGTAGAAATATTTTCTCTGTGGAGTAGCCCATATTGGGTGAACCATGTTAAATTGGTGTCTCTATTGTGTGTGATGATTTATGCATTTATTTGATTACTACTATTGATATTGCCATTGATTATATTGGATAATATTGTTTGATAAAGAAAAGTAAAAGTTGATCTTATACTGTTCACCCCCTCTTAGTATAAGCTTGTGTTCTTCACTCATTAATTTGAGCAAGAGACTAATACGAAATGTAATTTTCCAACTTTTTAACAACTCCATGTTGTGTTTCTTATAGCTTTCAATTTTCAATAATATAGTTTCTAAAGTTCAAAAAAAATAAATTGGTGTTGAATTCCTTATAAATTTCTACTTAGAAATTTAGAAAACTAAGGTATTTGCACATTTTTATTTCTATTTATATGTAGAAATCCTTTTTTATCCAAATTAAACTATTCACAAATATTTCTATGCAATTTGAATTTCAAATGCTTTCAAATTAAATTCTCCTTGCTTCAAAAATATTTTATATCATTCAATATATCTTCTAAGGTTTTAATTCAGTAATTCATTACCTTATAACTCCATTTATCCAAATAACCTTTAGTACAAAAGAGTAATTAATCTTAATCTCAATAATATACCTTATACCTCCTTTAATATTTGCAAAGGTTATAAATTAAATAAGATATTTCATACCTCCTTGTATATGTCATGCTAAACTTGACTTACCTCTTATAACTCTACAAGCTACGCTCTTAAGATGATCTTCCTTCACTACAATGCATTTAATGCTCCTTGACATTTATTAAACTCAGTCTTCAAGAGTTTGATTCTTCGATGCATCCTCTACCCTTATTTGACCAATAATGTGTTTAATACATATTTAGGAAACACTTGGGCTTCTTTAATGTTCCTCTTCTCACATGCCACATGACACTCAATATCTTCGTACAACGATTCATATTATTTAGGTTTTTACATTAATATCTACAATGAGCATGTGCAAATAATGATTAGTTCCTTCCTCTTGATGTTCGTTCCTTCCTTGAAACTCTCCTTTGTTATAGTGTTCATTCAAAATTTTCTTTACCGCTTCTTGGATATACTAAGTTTGGTCTTACTCCATGCAATCAATATATAAGAAGGTGTTTCACCTTGCTTGCATGATGGTTGGTGCTCCTCCTTCTATTATGACATGTGGCACATATATTCTTCACATACTTCTAAATGGTGCTCCTTCCTCTTGAGCATTATGATTTTGATTCTTTTTACCTATAAAATAGTATCTTGCCAACACTCGAATAATAGCACTCCTTCCAAGATGTGTCAAGCCTTAGATAAAAATAATTCCTTTTGATCATTTTGATTGCCCTAGTGTTGGATGGTTTTAGAAGCTACGTTACTCTATTCCTTTCATCTACCCTTAAGTAACTCTTCAATGACTGAATATAAATGACTCTTGATATGTTTGTAATGACTCTTGAGCTTCTAAATGTTCCTTATGGTGGCACTTTGTTGGTTCTTCCTTGCGTCTATGTAGTTCTTCCTCAACCTTGGTGGTGTTCCCTTTTCTCCACATTCTACAAATCCTTCGTAGTAGTTTCTTATTTAGCTCTAATGTATTTTTTATTTTCACACCTAGGTTGTAACAACTGTACCTTTTTCTATCTTTCAATCTCATTTTGTCTCTTTGCTTTGCTTAAAAAGATAACAACTTCAATATCAAAATTTTGAAATTTGGTTATGCTCCTTAGTGTATTTTGACACTTTAAATATTGCTCTATCTTGGGCCTTTATTCAATCTCCTATTATTTCAATAAATATCCCTTTTTTTAAGTTTGTAAAATGATATTCATATCAATATTATTTTCTCCTTATTTCCCATTTTTGAGCAACTTTTAACTCTAAATTTTATTGATGTATTTTTCAAGTTTTGAAACAATCAAAATACCTTTTTAAGACTTGTATTTTAAAACTATGTATTGAGCACAATATTATGAGTGCTTATTTTTTTATTTTAAGCTCCTTAGCTTGCTAATGCTTGCTATATTAATAGAATACAAATATTAATGAACCAACTCCTTTATGCTATATTAACTCACTAATTTGCAAGCTTCTAAAACTCCTTATTTAAGTGGGAGATTATAAACTTAGAGTTTTTTTTTCTTCTGATTTGAACTCTCTAATATATGGTTCCAAATAAACTTAAACTAAATCAACTTTTCATAAAACTAAAATACTCTTTTAAGAACCTAATTCCAAACCTCTTTGGTTGTCTTTTGTAGCTTGTATTCTCTCCTTTCTTGCTACTCAAACTTGTTGTTATGTACCTTCAAATTTGTAGCCTTAGATTGCTACCCAAAATCAACTTGTATGCTATCCCAATTTGTAAAATTTGTAGCTTTAGTTTGTTGCACAAATTTCTTGATTTTTATGGCTTCAATTCTCCTCCAAATTCGTTCTCTCAAATTATAAAATTTGCAAATATTAGTGCTGCCCTCTTGATGTCCAAAACTCTAAAATTTTGTAACTTAAAATGCTACAAATTCCTCCTTCATTTTGTTTTCCAAAACTCTCTCAAATATACCTTGAAGTTCTCCAAAACACAACTCTCTTTTCTCCTTATAATGTTGCCCAATTTTGCAGTCTAAATCTCTTTATTTGCTGCTCCAAAATTCTGATTTCTTCTCCTATATATTTCTATCCAAAAATAACATTCAATTCCTCCAAATTGTTGCTTTCTTTTGTTTTCAAGCCTTATTTCAATTGTCTATTCAAAGGCACTTTAGAATCTACGCAAATATTCTTTAATTTTTAACACTATGTCACCTTAAACTTATTGTCCCGCGACTCTTCAACTTATGTGATGCAAGAGCATCTAGCGGTGTAAGAGTGATCTTGCATCATCCAAAATTTGTATTTGTTTTATTTTATTCTAAATTTTATTTAGTTGTTTAGAGGATGGATAAATAGACCCAATGGTGAAAGAATCACCCCAATATCCTGAGCGGTTTGGGAGATATGTAAGTTTTATGGTAAAAACCTTGCCAAAATGGTGAAAATCTTGCTACTAAAACTTGCAGGTGAATTTTGAAGGCCTTAGAGGCCTCGTAGAGGGATGAAAATTAGGCATGATATCCTTTAGGACATTACATTGTTGTAGGTCTTTTCGAGAGCTTTTCGAAAAGGTGCACTAATAGTCAATCCGAGCAACGAGCGAGGAGTTATGACCCTCGAAAGTTTTGCCCCCAAAATTCAAATTTCAAATGGATTGTTTTAGGCGAGAAAAGGGGAAACATGGTATTTCAAAATTGTAAAAGGGGTCTGGTTTTGGTATCCTCATTCTCATGAAAAGTAATAGAAGAGCTCTGGCACTATTTTGGCAATTTTCTCTATTTTGGGAAGGTTGTTTGTGTTCTATTGATTATAGTCCTACTTCAAGTGGTATCAGAGTGGGAGTTCCTGAGTGTGTAAATAGATCATCGGATGTGAGGTAGTTTACACTAGGATTTGTGGTTAGGGTTTGTGAGAAACATGATCATAATACCTCCACAAAGAAACCATGGTGGTGGAATAAATGTTGTGCCAGAAGAGGATTTTAGAGCCCTGTAGAGGCAAGTCCAAGTGCTGCAAGAGGAGTTGCATAGAGGGTTTGAACCAAGAAGAGAAGATGGGAGTGAAGATGAAGTTGAAGAAGAAGAGGCCCAATTCAAGGAAGAAGAAGAGGTAGTAGATCCTGCGTAAGCTAGGTTATATAGAGCCATATCCCATATTGGGAAGAGATCGAAGATGGATGTTTCTACCTATTCTGGAAATCTTAACCCAAAAGAGTTGATCAACTGGATCAATGATATGGAAGAATATTTTGAGTATGAGGAGGTGGAATATCCTAAGAGGGTCAGATTTTCTAAGACCAAGCTAAAGGGTCATGCTAGTATTTTGTGGAAGGGAGTACAGTTGGACAAAAACAGAAGAGGGAAATAAAGGATAACAAGGTGGGAGTGGATGGTGGAGAAGTTAAAGAGACAGTTCATTCCAACTGATTACAAGTTGGATTTACTAAAGAAAATGTAGGGTTTGAGATAGTCGAGCAAGTCTATCAAAGAATACATAGAGGATTTCTACAATATTTTAATTAGAATGTCTGAGGCCAACAAGGAGAAGGTAGCCCGTTATATAAATGGGTTGAGAGCAAGTATTCAAGAGGAGTTGAGTCTGGTTAGGATGACCACCATAGAAGATGCTTACCAATTTGCCTTGAAGGTAGAAGAGAAGTTGAACAAGAGATTTGAAAGCAAACAGAGAGGAAGAGGTCATGGTGGAAGAACTGGCAAGAGAAAAAATGGAGGGCAAAATGAGGACCAAAAGAAGAATGGAGAAGCAAGCAATAGTCAAGACTAGAAAGGGGATAATGCTTACCACCCCTATGAGTAGAATAATGGTTACCAAAGAGGAAGAGGAAGGTCTGGATGAGGGCATGGAAGAGGAGGATTTTGTGGAACCTATTTCCAATGTGGGGAAGAAGGACATCGAGCATATGAGTGTCCACAACACCAAGAGAGGATGAATAAGAGGCCTAAAGGTAATGCTCAAGCTGCTGTTGTAGATGAAGGTGCTGAATTTGAGCACTCTAAAGAAGTAGAAAGAGGAGAAGTTTTGGTCACAAGGAGAGCCTTGTTGAATGAGGAGAAATATCCATATCAGAGGAAGAGTCTATTCCATACAAGGTGTAAATGTGTAGGTAAGGTTTGTAATGTTATCATTGATAATGGTAGCACTGATAACCTAGTTTTAGAAGGGATGGTTACCAAATTATAGTTAGAGAGAAGGAGACACCTACATCCATATCATATTGCATGGTTGTAGAAGGACCATAGGGCTTTGGTCAGCGAGCAATGCTTAGTAAAGTTCAATATTGGGAGTTACCATGATGAGGTCCTGTGTGACATCCTACCTATGGATGCTTACCATTTGCTATTGGGAAGGTCATGGTAGTTTGATCGATGTGCAATACATGATGGACATGCCAACACTTACTCCTTGATAAAGGATGGAGTGTGCCACAAGCTAAATCCCTTGAAGGAGGTGGATGAAAAGGTATGTAGCAATGCCAAAATCTATTTAGTTGATGGTAGAAATTTTTTGGATGGTTTGAAGCATGAGCATATGTGCTATGCGTTAATTCCTAGAGTTAGAGAAGAAAAATGCAAAGATATCCCAGTAGAAGTCTCAGGTCTATTAGAAGAATTCCTAGATATTATATCAGATAATGTACCTAAGGGTTTTCCACCAGTGAGGAAGATCAGTCACCAGATAGATTTGGTACCAGGAGCTAGTTTACCAAATAAGGCAACCCATAGAATGACTCCTACAAAAATTGAGGAGCTAAACAAACAAGTTCAAGAGCTACTAAAAAAGGACTGATTTGAGAGAGCTTGAGTCCATGTGTAGTACCTACAGTACTAGCACCAAAGAAATATGGGGAGTGGAGAATGTGTACAGATTCTCGAGCTATTAACAAGATCACCATAAAATACAGATTTCCATTTCCAAGGATGGATGACATTATGGACTGTTTGAGTGGAGCCAAGTACTTCACAAAGATTGACCTAAAGAGTGGGTACCATCAGATCCATATTAGAGAAGGAGATGAGTGGAAGACAACCTTCAAGACCAAAGAGGGTTTGTATGAGTGGTTGGTCATGCCATTTGGGCTAACCAATGCACCAAGCACATTCATGTGGTTGATGAATGAGGTATTGAAGGAATTTTTAGGAAAAATTGTCATTGTCTATTTGGATGAAATTTTATTTTTTAGTAAGACCTTGTAGGAGCACCTGATGCATATTTGACGAGTTTTTGAGAAGCTGAGTGAGGAGCAGTTGCTGATTAATTTTGAAAAAGTGCAGTTTTGTGAAGAAGGAGTTGGTGTATCTAGGATTTGTCATCTCAGCTGAAGGTCTTAAAATGGACCTAGAAAAAGTGAGGGCTATCATTGAATGGCCTACCCCAAGGAGCATGACAAAGGTAAGATCATTCCATGGTCTAGCAAGTTTTTAAAGAAATTTTATTAAGAATTTTAGCAGTATTTATGCACCCCAAACAAAAGCAATGAGAGGGGATAAGAATGAGTTTAAGTGGACTTCTAGATTTCAATAAGGTATTTTAGATAGATTGTGATGCTAGTGGTAGTGCCATAGAAGTTGTATTGAGTCAAGAAGGTAAGCCTGTTGCCTATTTTAGTGAGAAGCTTGAGGCTAGGATGAAGTATTTCATCTATGATCAAGAGTTTTATGCTATAGTTCAGGCTTTGAATAAATGAAGATACTATTTGTTGCAAAAAGAGTTTATTTTATATACTAATCATCAGGCCTTACAGTATATTAATAGCCAAGGGAAGCTAAATCATACGTACTTAAAATGGGTTGAGTTTTTGTAGAGTTATACCTTTGTGTTGAAGCATAGAAGTGGGAAGTCAAAAAGAGTCACAAATGCCTTAAGTAGAAGGTAAAATTTATTGACATAAATGAAGGTGGAGGTTGCAGGGTTTGATGAACATAAGAGTTTGTACCTTGAAGATCCAGATTTTACAAAAGATTAGAGAGTTTTCTTGGCACCAGTTACTTTGGACAAAAGTAAATGGTTGGATTTCCTAATCGAAGATGAAATATTGTTTAGAGGAAACCAATTGTGTATTACAAGGAGTTCGATGAGAGAGAATCTGGTCAAGGAGAAGCATAGTGGAGGGTTGGCAGGACACTTTGGTTGGGATAATACCATTGCCTTCATTAGTGAGAATTACTATTGGCCATAGTTACAGCAAGATGTGAAGAGATTTATACAAAGTTGCAGAGTATGCCAGATGGCCAAGGGTGTGAGACAGAACACCAAATTATATTAGCCAATACTTGTACCAAAGAAGCCATGGGAAGACATCAGCATGGATTTTGTTCTTGGCCTATCAAGGACACAGAGGGAGAATGACTCCATATTTGTGGTGGTTGACAGGTTTTCAAAGATGGCATATTTCATTTCCTGCCATAAAACTAATGATGCAGTTCATGTTGTAGTGTTATTTTTCAAAGAGGTGGTACGACTACATGGTCCACCAAAGAGCATCATTTCAGATAGAGATACCAAATTTGATGGGTATTTTTGGAAGAACTTATGGAAGAAGTTGAAAATATGATTCAGGAAATGCATATGAAGTAGAATTACCGAGTGGGCTTAACATATCACCTGTGTTCAATATTTTTGATTTGGTAGAGTATCATGAAGGAGATAATGATGATGGACCAGTAGTAGAATTTTACAATATACCGACGTCTACTCCAGAGAAGGAAGAAATAGAAGAAATCTTGGATACCACATCAAAAAAAGCACAAGAAATAGGCAGTATGAAGGATATCTAGCTAAGTGGAAGGGCATGCCTGTTGAAGATTCATTTTGGTTGTTGAATACAGAGGTTGACTACCTTGGTTTTCCTCCAACACTAGATAAGTGAAGGTCACTTCTCAATTTACCCTGGGTGTCTGATGTAGGAGCATCCAGTGGTGTAAGAGTGATCTTGCATCATTCAAATTTATATTTGTTTTATTCTATTCTAAATTTTGTTTATTTGTTTAGAGGATGGAGAAATAGGCCCAATGGTGAAAGAATCACCCCAATATCCTGAGCGGTTTGGGAGATAAGTAAGTTTTATGGTAAAAACCCTGCTAAAACGGTAAAAATCCTGCTACTAAAACTTGCAGGTGAATTTTGAAGGCCTTAGAGGCCTCGTAGAGGGATGAACATTAGGCATAATATCCCAAGGAGCTCTACATCATTGTAGGTCATTTCGAGAGCTTTTCGAAAAGGTACACTAATAGTCAATCCGAGCAACGAGCGAGGAGTTATGACCCCGGGAAGTTTTACCTCGAAAATTCAAATTTTAAATGGATTGTTTTAGGTAGGAAAATGGGAAACAGGGTATTATAGGAAAATTTTGAATTTGTAAAAGGGGGACTGGTCTGTATCCTCAATCTTCATAAAAAGTAATACAAATATTTGGCACTATTTTGGTAATTTTGTTTGTGTTCTGTTGATTATAGTCCTACTTCATTATGTTGCAATAATCAACAATCTTCTTCTCCGCAATGGCACTCTTCAATTTTCTCAAAGCAGTGGCCTCTTCTATCTTCTTTCTCCTCCTTAGCTCTTGCTATATTCTATCTTCCAATCTTACCTCTATCACTGGTATCTTCCTCAAGAATAATAATGTCTTGAGATCTTCAAGAATCCTTTCTAAAATTTGACAAACTTCTTGCCAAATCCTTTTTCCTTTTGGGATTGTTATCATATGAAGAAAATTGTCCCAAATTATTCTTTTTAGGATCTACTCCTTCTTGCAATATTCTACCTTGAGCTTTCTTCAAATCTCCTCCAATCACCACTTCTTCAACGTCTTCAATAGGGCTTTTCTAGTCTTCTTTCTCCTTCCAAGTTTACTTGAGATCTCTTCTCTTGGGTCTTTAAATTTTGCAACTTCCCAAATCTTCAATAGGAATTTTATTATCCCTCCTCTATCTTCAATATTCAGTATTCTATCTTCCAAAGCTATAATTTCTTCAATGGGACATCTTTCTTGGGTCTCCTCCTTCTCAATCTGCAATAAAGTTGCTTTCTTCTTTCTTCAATATAGAGTCTTAAATCTTCGAGTTTCTATGGGGACCTCCTTCTTGGGTCTCCTAAATATTCAAAATTCAATATACAATGAGATATTATTTCTTGGACCTCCTTAATATTCAATATCTACTCTTTTGTTGCAACAAATAACTAATCCTTGCATGAGGAAAGCACATAGACTTTTAGTAAATCAAAGATGAAATTATTCTCTATCTATTGTAGGAAGCTTCTCAAATTCTAAGAACTATTTTCTATAACATAAAACTTAGATAACAACAACCGAATTCATATAAATATCTAGATATCTAAAAATCAATAAAGTTCACTAGTTATCCTTCAATCTAGTAGAAATAGATCTATGCAGTCCTAGTCTTCACATGTTTTCCTATAACCTTATGGAAAGAATATAGCCAAAAAACAATTTAAAAATTCTAAAAATGAGATTTCTCTATCTCATATCAATCTCTCTTGTAGCCATCCCTATCTCCTATCAATCTCCCTTGTGGCTATGATACCACTGTTAGCTTTTGATGCTATATATTTAATTAAAAACTACCACAAGGTCTAAAAATAAGCATGCAATATTAAATATAAGATGATGAAAATATACTAAGCATGTAAAACTCATAAATTTTTTTGCAACTACTCATAAAACTACCATTACTGAAAACTCATGAAAATAGTACGTTGATATAAAATGGAGATCTATAACTCTCCATATTTCATACATGTTCTATATTGTATCTACTACAATGTCTCTACCATCTACAATATCTTTAATGAGCCATATACCAACTCTTTAATATGCCATATATAATGAGCTATGACTCTTAGCTTTCCACATTCCTACGACTCGTCATCTTCCTATTCTATGAACTCATGTGCACATGGACAACATGCACATTTACATCATTAAGTACTTTGCACATTATAACAATACTTGTACATTTATTACATTGCATAAAGTAAATATTCAAACCCTAATATAAGACACACTCCTAATATAAATATGTACCCATGGTGGTACATTAGCATGTACCAAATAATATAATATATTCCAACAATAATATGAACAAACATTAAAGAAGAAATAAAGGTATCTTAAAATTTTTAATCTCAAAATCAGAAGACAAAAAATAATGAAAACTTATTTGAGTCTCTTATACTATTTGTTTACAATAGAAGGACGTTAATTTATATCACTTTCAAGAAAATATTGGTCCATTCCAAACTAATCTCTAAATACCTAGTTCAAAAGTCTTCAAGAAAGGTTCTAGGCTCCTTGATCCAAAAAAGTATTTTTTATGAAAAGTTTTTATGTGGATAGGGGTGTCACCTAAATTCAATATCAAGAGCTAAAATAAAATATTTCAAACATTGTATTTAAAAGGTAAGGAAAGTGGGGGTGGTCATTTAAAATTGTAGATTTTAGACCAACACTTTATTTCTTTAGGTTGGTCTAAATTTCCTCTTTCACGTTCTTTATTTTTCTTATGATGTTAATACTCAAGACCTAAGCATTCTCTTTTAATTATTATGTGGAATCATGGTGGTTCAATATTCTTCACATGATATTGTACAAAGAAAAATAGTTCAAGATTCAAATATTATGTTCTACATAAAGACTCTCATGAAATATGAAAACCACTTTTGGTTTCATTAGGGTACTCTTGGATATCAATGCATAGCCCAATATATCATCTTGGTTCTAATGGATCTAGTGTAATTGCATAAGTATGTAGATATTGTTTGATCCCTTCATACCTAATTCGAAGGTAAAGATATTAAAGCTAGATTTTTATGGTTGTTATTGAAGAGAGGTCCTTGTTGGTTATTCTTTGTTGCATGTTATTTTTTCTACGCTCATAATCATATGCTTTCTCAAGTATTCATTGATGGTTTTTGTAGTATTATATCTACTTAAGAATACTTACTTAAGAAAAAAATGAGAGAGCAAAAGAAATACATGAAGACAAATAAGTATCACTTCATATTACTTGAATGAAAATTTACAATGAATAATGGAACTTAGAGTCCATTATATAGGTTTTACAAAATAATCCATGGTCGTCCTCAAGTGACACTTGGTCTAACTTACATAACACTTGGTATAAAAAATAATGGAATATATTCTAACACCCCCTTATATTACATTATTTGGTATGATATTCCCTTGAGTTGCATAAATGGTCTCTGAATGTTTGAAACTTGTTTCTCCCAAGGGCTTTTGTAAAGATATCTGCCAACTATTCTTCTATAGGAATATGATTCAAAATTATATGATGATTCTAAAAAATATCTTTGATGAAATGACACTACGTTTCAATATGCTTAGTTCATTCATGTACAATTATATTTTTATCAAATTTAGTACTCCTTTATTGTCACAAAATATCAAGGTTGGAGTTCATTTGATGCCTAAGTCAGATAATATATTGTAACCATAATACTTCACAAGTTGTATATCTTATTGTATGATTTTGTGCTTCAGTAGATGATTGTGCCACTGTATGTTGTTTCTTACTGTGCCAAGATATAGGTCCTAACCCAAGATAAAACACATATCCTAAAGTAGACTTTATATCATCAATAGAACCAACATAGTTTGAATATGAGTAACCATTTGGATAAAAATTGTTAACATTCTTCATATAAGTTAGTCCATAATCAATAGTCTTCTTAATATATTGCAATATTATCTTTGTAGCTTTCCAATGAATTTCTCTTGGTTCTTGCATGAATCAAGAAAGATAATTTACAACAAAGACTAAGTCAGGTCAATTGTTCATTAAGTACAAAAGGCTTCCAATTAATTGACGATACATTATTGCTGAAACCAAAGGTGTTTCATCATTTTTGGATAGTTGAATCCCTTATTCCATAGGTGTATCTTTTGGCTTACAATTATTTATTTTATATTTTTCAAGTAAGGCTTATACATATCTTTATTGAGTAATTCTACATATTCTTTATTGAGTAATTTTATATTTTTCAAGTAAGGCTTACAATTATTCATTTTATATTTTTAAAGTAAGGCTTCTACATATCTTTATTGTCTTCATTCTGATGAATTTATAGACAAAGACAATAATTCATTAGTCCTAGATCTGCCATTTCAAATACCTTCTCAAGATTTTTTTTTCATATCACTTATTAGTTTTCCAAAACTTCCAGTAATAACTATTTCATCAACATATACTATAGGAATTAGTATGTCATTCCTAATTTTCTTTGTATATAGACTGGGATTGGATGTACTTCATTTGAAGTTATGCTATAATAAATGATTATTGATTTTCATATTCCATGCTCTAGGCGTCTGCTTTAGACCATATAGAGAATTTTTTAATTTGCAAACCTTATATTATTGTCCCTTAATAACAAATCCTTCTAGTTCTACCATATAGACTTCTTATTTTAATTCACCATTAAGAAAAGTATTTTTTACATCCATTTGATGAAGTTTCCAACCCTAATGAGCTTCTAGAGCACAAATTGTTTCGATAGTAGTCATTCTAGCTATTGGTGCAAATATTTCTTCATATTCAATTTCTTTAGTTTGAGTATATCCTTTCGCTACTAATCAAGCTTTGTACTTGTCTAATTTTCCATATACTTTATACTTGATCTTGTAAATCCATTTGCAACCTACAACTTTCTTTCCTAGGGGTAATTCCACTATATCCCATGTTTTATTCTTTTGTAGTGATGCATATTCAAATTATTTAGCTTCCTTTCATTGTGAGTGATTTAGTGCTTGAAGTATTGATGTTGGATCTTCTGTATTTATTAGTAATCCTCTATTATTCTACTTTGACTGTGAGTTTGAGGTCTAGTAGTATTAATATTTGGCATTCTTTCTAAGTTTAATTGCTTGAGTGTGTCTCTAAGCCATATAGGTTCTTTCCTTTGAGGAATTGTGGATATTTCCATATATTAATTATCTTCTAATTGATATTCTAACTCTATTTCTTCTAAGAAATGTAGAAATATTTTTGCATCATTACTTTATTTCTCAGTGTCAATATTAACATTTTCATCAAAAACTACATCTCTACTTATGTATATTTTCTTTGTATGTGGATCTATTATTTTTTACCCTACATATTCATCATCATAGCCAAAAAATATTCTTGCCATAGTTTTGTCATCTAATTTTATCCTTTTTTGTTTTGGAATATGCATATAAGCTTTGCATCCAAAAATTATTAGTTTTTCTATATTTATTTTTTGTTCTGACCGTGATTCTTTTGGTGTAACATGTTTGAGTATCCTTGTAGGTAATATATTTTGTAAGTACATTGTTGTTTTAACTACTTATGCCCAATATTGATGATCAAGATGAGCTTCTTTTAACATACACCTTACCATTTCCATTATAAACATATTTATTCTTTCTGTAATTCTATTATGTTGTGGTGAATATGTTGTAGTGAGTTATCTTCTAATTCCATTTTATTCTACAAAAGATTCAAATTATTTTGATACAAATTCACCTCCTCTATTTGAACAAAGAATTTTGATTGTTTTTCCTAATTCTTTCTTAACTTAAAGTTCAAATTGTTTAAAATGACTACATGATTCTGATTTATACTTCATGAAGTACACCCACATTTTCTTGCTGTGATCATCAAAAAATAATTGAAAATATTTATGTCCACAAATACTAGTGATATTCATTGGGCCACATAAATATGTATATATTAATTCTAATGGTTTTTGAGTCCCGCATTAATGAATTTCAAAAGGAATTCTTGTTGTTTTCTTCCTAAATATTCTGGATAGACAATAGATTCTAGGGGTATATTTGGTATTCCTTCAACCATTTTATATTGACCATTTCATTCAAATAAGATACACTCGTATGCACTAATCGTTTGTACCATAGATCTGTAGCCTTAATTAAAAAAATTGAATGTGTAGTAATATCTAGAAAAAATAGACCACTATTATACGAACATGATGCTATCCTTTTCCCTTGTTTGAGAATATGATATTGTTTTATTTTATTGGAAACTTTGAATTCTATAGTCATATATTGGTCCATAAGTTGAGAAATTGAAAGAAGATTAGTAGTCAATCTTGGGACATATAGTACATTTTTAATTATCCCTTTTCTATTTATTAGATCAACCAAAATATTTCCTATCTCCTTTACTTCATAAGTCTTACTATCTACTATGGCAATTGGTTTCTCATTCTTATTTTGTAGATAATCAAACCAATGTATATTTCCAATCATGTTTTTTTATACTCTTGAATATATATACCAATTATCCATAGCTATGAAGATGTCTACTTTATGACTCCCTAGTTTTGAGTATATAATCAACCTTGATAAGACTTTTCTACTTTCAAGGTTTGTAGACTTCCTTATATATCCCAAATGATTAGAATATATTATAGTCTTGATAAGGTTCTTATCTTCCTTTAAATTCCTTGAGTTGAATCCCTAAAGTTCAACTACTATGTTTCACCTTATTTCTCCCTATTGAGATATGCACTTTTAATTTGATAATGTTTTCTAGCTTTCAAGACTCTATGGTTGGATTCATTTTGTACCTTTAATTTGTATAAGAGACTAGTGTAAGCAATAATTTCCAACTCTTTAATCAATGCTATGAAGAGCTTCTTTCAATTCTAATTTTCAATAGTTTAATTTTAAAATTCCAATGGGTTAAATTTTGGTGCACTACTCCTTATATATTCCTAATTTGGAACTTTAGAAAATAATAATATTTGCAAAATAGTGTTTTAATTATCAAGGTAGAAACCCTTATATCTCCTAGTTTAATTATTTGCAAATACTATGATGTTAGAATTCTAAGCAATATAATTTGAAAAAACTCTTACTAATATAAAAAACCTCTCTTTAGTTGGCTTTATAAAAATTAATACTCTATATAAGGTTTTAGCTCCTTATTTCTCCTATCAATTAATTAACTATCCTTAGAAATTAAATGACCTTATATCTCCTTTGGTTATAGAAAGAAACTATTAAAGTAATGCACTTATACCTCATAATAATGTGCTACGTGCTTCTTGAATTAGACCTTGATTGCACTTTGAAACCCTTAGTGGTGTACCTTCACTGGTCTACAAGGTATGATGCTTAGCATTAATTGAATGTCATTCTCTAGTGCACTTCGACTATAATATCCTCCTCGTTAATGCTAATTGACCTGAGTATGCAATAGTCTTCATGCTCTACTTTGGAATGAGGTATTTAATGTTAGAAATAGAGTCTATTACATCATTTGGATCATGTAAATGTACCTTTACCTTGGTACATACTTAGGACATTAGATTACTTTAGGGGGAAGTTATCTAGTTACTTCATGCATTGTAATAACTGCACAAGTGTCAAAGTGCAAGTTGTATATGTGCAAGTTGTCCCTTGCACATCTAGGTAGAGTGTTGGCCAAGGAACCTATTTCCTATATAAAGGGCCATAGGTATAGATCATAGATATAGAGCAACATAGATAGAGAGCATACAGTTGCATATAGAGTCAAGAGTGATATGATGTAGCATTGTAGTGTGATGGGGTGTAATATGCTCAATGCCCATTCTTGAGCAGTAGCTCTATTCATGGAGTGTTCATTTCCTCCAGAGCTATTTTGTAAACATCTCCATCATTTATATATATATATATATATATATTTATATATATATATATATATATATATATTATTTTTAGTCATCTCGTAGATTTACTTTATGTCATTTTATTTTGCATCTTGTGTTTGCTATCTCCCATTACATGCTGCATCAAAAGCTAACAGTGGTATCAGAGCTATGGTAGGTCAATAGGAAAACCACCATTGTCATTGACCCTGAGTTTTTGTCAACCTGATGCACCATTGGACCAGTCACTATCAAAAATACTTAGGAGAGTCTAGGTGGTAGAATTAAGGAGAGCCACAAGATTAGGACTGAAATAAATCTCAGATTCTGGAATACTGAGATTGCATATGGCTGGAGTCTTTCCATAGAGTTTCAAGGGAAAACTTGTGAAGACTAGGACTCAACATTTGATCCACTAGTTTGATGTGTCAACTAGTGAAGCTCATCAAAGAGACCTGGAGAAATTGACCTGAAGTTTCTTTTATTGTAGGGAATTGATTCTCAGATGATTGGGACACCTCCTACAATAGAAATCTAGGATATTTCAACTTTGTTGCCTAAAATTCAGAGTGCTTTCATAGTGCAGAGATTAGTTACTACAAGAGAAGAATACTACAAAAGAAACTTCTGGAGCAGAATTGTGGTGAAGTTGGGAGATAGGAGATCTCCATTGCTAGATTGGAAACTTCACAAGAAGAAAAGGCCATAGAAGCCTTAAAAAGGCCATAGAAGCCTTGATATTGAAAAAGGCCATAAAAGCCTTGATCCTAAAAAAGGCCATAGAAGCCTTGATACTTAAAAAGGCCATAAAAGCCTTGATCCTGAAGAAGACTTTAGAAGAAAGTATCTAACTTAGAAGAATATTTTAGTACTAATATTTTGTTGTAGGAATAGGAAGATTCAGTGAGTTGGGAAAGCTTCCTACAAGAAGGTTAGGAGGAGTATCTTCTTCAGAATCAATCCAGCACCTAAAGCAAAAGAGATCAGGAGAAGATCTCATTGATGAAGAAGGACTAGGAGAGTCTTACTCGAATACAGAGGTAGCAGAATTAGAGATCCAGGAGAAGATCTCACCACCAACACTTCCAAAAGTAGAAGGTTGAAGATAAGGTCTCAAGGAAGACCAGAAGGAGCTATAGAATCAAAGGCCTTGGAGAGGTCTCTACGAGCATCTAGTAAAAGGCTTGGTGAGCCTTGCTGAAGAATTCATCAAAGGAGTTCCAAGGAGAACTCATTGGAGAAATTCACTATTGGAGATAGTGAAATATTTGGGATAATTATCGTCATCTGACAACAAGCCCAAGAAGAAGAATTTGGCAAGGAGTGCCAAATCTTAGAAGACCTCAAGACATACAAAATCTTGAGAAGAAGCCTACCAAATCCAGGAGACCTGGAGATTACCTCTCACAGCAAGAAGGCACCACTTCAGAATCAAATATCTCTTCACATCTACAACAAAAAGGAGGAGACTACAAGAGGAGAACAAGCCACCAAAAATTCTAGGCTCGTGAAAGGGAGACCATATTTTGGTGAAGATGAAGTTGTTCAAGGCAGCCTATAGAAAGAGCTGCAAGATCTCATCTAAGACAGCAACTTGGTGATCATAGACACCAAGATCTACATCCTCTATAGAAGTGGTGAAAAGGGCTTTCAGAAAAAGGTAAGCAACTATTGGTGCAAGTAGATTCATTAAGTGGACTACTTATCAGATTTGTTTAAGCACCTTAACTAGATTGAAGTTGCAAAAAGGAGAATTAAATTAGAGTCTTCAAAAAGGTGCAAAAATAAAGGATTCTTTAAGGTTCATTTGCACTTTAGGAGTTGATTAGATTTCAGAAATATTAAACTATCTATCAACTACCTATTATCTACTTTGGAAAAGAAAATGAAGACTAGCTCCTATTACCTTTCTGTTAAAGAAATTTTAGAATAATTCTTGAAGATTCATTTCAGATTATTCTTGATTAAGTTGTAGTAGATTGATTAAGTGCATTAGTTTTTGAGAGTTAATTGGAGTAATAAGGTGATATTATTAGTGCATTAAAATATTATTAGATTTGCACTATTAGATTGCTCTCAAAAATATTATTGCTTGTGTTCTTGAGAAGGGCACAAAAATAGAATTAATCAAAGTGTCTAAAGACACTATTAGTGCATAGAGATCTACAACTTTGGGTGGCCTGAGGAAGCCACAAAATAAGCTCTATCCTCCAAGTTTTTGGAGAAGAAAGTAACCACCAAAAAGAGCATCAAAGGAAGCATTGAACGAGACTTGGTGAGTCTCAAGTTCAAGGCACAATAATAGTGCAGAAAAATACAGCAAAATAAAGCTTCCATCATGTGGTTACAAGCTTGGAACCTTTCATAAAACATCCAAGCTAAAAGGGGATGGTGTCCATTCTAAAGGACAAACTCAAAACCCCTATTGCACTCAAATATTCTGCCTCAAAACCAAAAATTTAGATGTGAAAAAAAGAGTGCAAAATGAAGGTGCAATAAGAATATTTTATGTAAACCTATTTTACATTATATTGCATGAATCCTAATCTGGTTATACAGGGAGAAAAAGGCAGATTTAAAGGTGCTCTAGAGGCACTACACTTGCTAAAAAAATCAGCCAAAGGTGGTCGTATGCTAGCAACAATCAAGCTCAGCTCAAGGAGCCAATCAATGGGCTCATACTCCTCGCATCCAAGATGGTCGAACCTACAAGATACAACATGCAAATCAAGGGGACAATAACGTTAATCAAAGAGAAATAGCATCTATAGAAGGACATAAGCAAGCAAGGAAGAAAGGAAAACAAAGCACCATTGGAGTATCACTCACTCCACGATCATTGGTAGAAATCGATGCTCGAAACCTCCATATTATTGCTCCATATCCCAGCTGAAAGCAAGTGCAAGTGAATGAAAGAGGAGTTGGGGATTCTTGAAGCTTAAAGGATCTCCAAAAATGTCCATTTGAACCAGTGAAAGGGAGGATATCCATGCAGAGAAGAATGTGACACTTGTCACCAAAGGAGAACCCTAACGCTCAAGTCAAGAGAGTGCTCATCTTCAAGAAAGGAGTTACAAAAATAGGTTGGTGCATTGAGTGTATGGGATACACTTGTCTCTTGGAAGATCAAACATTTTGCTAAAGAGTGTAATATCTGGACGTTACAAGAAGGAAGACGAACGTATCATTTGCACCAAACTCCTCTCAAGCACTCAATGTGAAATGGACGTGCCACTTGGCACCTTAGACAAGAAGCTTCTCCATATTAAGGACGTCAATGACCGAGGTCAAAGGAGAGGGCAAGTAAATTCTCATCTCGACATTTACACTTCATCATCTATGCACATAGTGCAGAATTGTAGCATGGAAAGAAGGTGCTAGAGCCTTCAATGCTCAATCCAAGTGAGGTCAAAGCAAGAGTCCAAGCAGCACCGATTTTGGAATGCGTATAGCTCCAAGCGATTCCATTGGAGGGTGCAATCACAACATCAAGACATCTACGTAAATTGCATGCAACCCTAGCTTCTCAACAAGAACAACGTCATATATTGCTTGGTGAAAGGTAAAGTTTAATTCCCATTATTATATGCTTTCTTTCCTTGGGAGTCATAAGGTTGTAATTAAAGGAATTTAATTAATTGAAAGCAATTTATCAAAGGGAAAACTTTATCATATAAAAACAATATTTGCAATATAAATCCTAGGAGCAATAAGGATTTCTACTGGAATAAATAATAATTATTTGCAAATATTATTGTGATCTAATTTATCCAAATATTAGGGAGTCATAAGGGCTACTACATCAAATTAATTAATTGGAAAATTAGATACACTAAACCTAATTCCCAATAGGTTATTTATAAAGAGAGGTTTATCAAATATTTTTCAAAGGTTGGATATACATATTATTATTGTCTCAAATCTATCAAAAGGAGACAAAAGGTCCAACATTATTACCTCTTTAAAATTTGGGATCAATGCTTAGTTCAATAGGAGTAATAAGGGCTAATAAGAATTGATTTTGGCATCTACAAAACCTTTACAAAATCAATCAAATATTGAACTATAATTTACAAAAAGCACTATATCTTATCCATAGCAAACTAGGGAGTCATAAGGCATTCTACAAACTTGGTAATATCAGCTTCTATCAAATATTATCAAGTTAAATATAAGCTTTCCTCAAAACCTAAATATCCTTAGGAGTAAATACTCACATTACTTGGGAGACATAAGGTAGTCTACAAAACAAGGATCAATAAAGGTTTTATCAAATCAAGCTTATATTCTTCAAGAATCATATATCTTATCATAAGGAGTCATAAAGTAGACTTCTAAGATTCTTGAAAAATCTAGAAGGATCTATCATGGATGATATCTTAAGAAATGCCTTCAATAATGAAGAACTACTACATGAAGTAGAATATTACTCCCAAAACTTAATAGATACTCTAGAAGGATATGAGTATCTATCCAATAGTGACAAAGAGAAATTTTCCTTGTTTCTTAAAGAAGCAAAAGAAGGTAACTTTACAACATTGATTAGTTATCTTCATGATATTCTCTTCACAGCATGGTGGAATTCACAAAGACTGGTTATTTTTTCACCAGAAGGATGTCTGATGATATATCTATCACTAATTGTGTTTGTGCTTACTCAACACAAGGAATGAGATAAAGAACAATATTATTGTGATGATAAACTAACCTGTCATGAAGCAAAAATTCTACCAGCTACAATGCAGAATCACAAGAGGAGAAGAAGAAAAAGGAAGAAAAGACATGCCAAAAAGAAACTTGGCATCATGAAGACTGAACCAGTTGAACACATGCAACAATCAGAAGAACCTCCAGTCACAACTTACTTTGCATCATATGAAGACACAAATTATCTACTAAACCTAATCACAGTGAGCAATGAAGGAGAATTCAACCTCCTTTATCCGATGGAAGAAGATCCACATTGAAGACTAAAGTCTTCAATATCCAAATAATGTAATACAGGGGGGTGTTAGAAATAGAGTCTATTACATCATTTGGATCATGTAAATGTACCTTTACCTTGGTACATACTTAGGACATTAGATTACTTTAGGGGGAAGTTATCTAGTTACTTCATGCATTGTAATAACTACACAAGTGTCAAAGTGCAAGTTGTATATGTGCAAGTTGTCCCTTGCACATCTAGGTAGAGTGTTGGCCAAGGAACCTATTTCCTATATAAAGGGCCATAGGTATAGATCATAGATATAGAGCAACATAGATAGAGAGCATATAGTTGCATATAGAGTCAGAGTGATATGATGTAGCATTGTAGTGTGATGGGGTGTAATATGCTCAATGCCCATTCTTGAGCAGTAGCTCTATTCATGGAGTGTTCATTTCCTCTAGAGCTATTTTGTAAACATCTCCATCATTTATATATATATATATTTTCAGTCATCTTGTAGATTTACTTTATGTCATTTTATTTTGCATCTTGTGTTTGCTATCTCCCATTACATGTTGCATCAAAAGCTAACAGTGGTATTAGAGCTATGATAGATCAATAGTAAAACCACCATTGTCATAGACCCTAAGTTTTTGTCAACCTGATTCACCATTGGACCAATCACTGTAAAAACACTCAAGAGAGTCTAGGTGGTAAAATTAAGAAGAGCCAAAATATTAGGACTAAAGAAAATCTTAGATTTTGGAATACTGATATTGCATATGGCTAGAGTATTTCCATGAAGTTTCAAGGGAAAACTTGTGAAGAATAGGAATCAACATTTTATCCAGTAGATTGATGTGTCAACTAGTGAATCTCATCAAAGAGACCTAGAGAAATTGATCTAAATTTTCTTCTATTGTAGGGAATTAATTCTCAGATGATTGGGACACCTCCTACAATAGAAATATAGGAGATTTCAACTTTTTTGCCTAAAATTCATAGTTCTTTCATAGTGCAATGATTAGTTACTACAAGAGAATAATACTGTAGAAGAAACTTCTAGAGCAGAATTGTGGTGAAGTTGGGATATAGGAGATATTCATTGCTAGATTGGAAACTTCATAGGAATAAAAGGTCATAGAAGCCTTAAAAGTCCATAGTAGCCTTGATCTAGAAGAAAAGGCCATAGAATCCTTAATATATAAGAAAAGGCCACATAAGACTTGATCCAGAAGGAAAGACCATAGAAGCCTTGAAAAGGCTACAAAAGCCTTGGTACTGAAAAAGCCCACAGAAGCCTTGATCCTAAAAAATGCCACTAAAGCCTTGATACTAAAAAAGTCCATAGAAGCCTTGATATTTATGAAGACTTCAGAAGAAAGTATTTAACTCAGAAGAAAATTTTAATACTAATATTTTGTTGCAGGAATAGGAATATTCAATGAGTTGGGAAATCTTCCTACAAGAAGGTTAGGAGTATCTTCTTTAGAATCAATCTAGCACCTAAAGTAAAAGAGATCAAGAGAAAATATCATTGATGAAGAAGGACTAGGATGAAGGAATGCAGTTTTCACATCCATCTATTCTATTTCAAGATCAAATGCAGCAGCCATAGCTAACATAAATCTAATTGATGTTAGCTTTGCAACAGGAGAAAAACCTGGTTCACCCAATTTGGGCTAGTCCAGCAAAAAAGAGTCTATCCTCCTTGATATATTATTCTCTCTCTTATCCCTAAAATGGGACATTACAATAATTATATAAGGAAAATCTTACAACCCTAAACCACCAAGTGGTATTAGGGTACCATGGATACAACACCATGGGCTAAAGCACCCACACCCACTAACCACCCACCAACCATGGGAATCCCGAGGGTTGCTCCAAAAGTAGCGATAAAAGTAGGTGAAAAGTAGCGATAGAAGTAGGTGAAAAATTCTGACACCGGCTTCGATCGATTTCACCGTATCTCAGGGTGCCCCCCTACGCACCCCAAGCCATCACCTATTACGTAAGAACATTTACCATAGCTGGGGGTCCTTGGGGGCCTCCGACCCCCTTGGACCCCCCCTACCCATCGTATTTTGTGCTGTAGTGCCTGTCGTACAATTATTTTCCGAAAAAGAATGAGACACATCCAACATTCTCCCACTTGTTGAATACTTTGCCAGACCCATTTCAATTGTACAGAATCTAAACTTTTCAGTGCTTACAACCTTGGTTAAAGCATCTGCAACATTTTCCTTGGTGTCTACCTTTTATAGCACCACTTTCTTTTGTTCAAGCATGTCCTTGCAAAAATGGAACTTTGTATCAATGTGCTTCGTTCTTGAATGGTAAGCAGGGTTCTTTGCCAAAAATATGGCACTCTAACTGTCACAGTTTATCTTCACAGCTCCTTGAAAGAACCCAATTTCAGCACATAGTATTTGCAACCATATAGCTTCCTTACTTGCATCAATGGCTGCCATATACTCAGCTTCAGTAGTTGAAAGAGCAACAACAGTCTGCCTCTTGCTCATCCAACTAATGGCCCCTCTAAATAAATTGAATACATAAGCACTAGTAGATCTTCTCCTATCTAGATCTCAAGCCCAATCTGCATCAATAAACCCTTCTATATCCAATTGTCTATTTTCTTTACCTGTACCCTCATAGCATATTGTAAAATCAGAGGTGCAACGCAAATATCTGAAAACCCTTTTCACAGCAGTCCAATGCTCTTTACCAGGTTTAGACATATATCTACTCAAGACTCCCACTGCATGGGCAATGTCTGCTTTAGTACAAACCATGGCATACATTAAACTACCTACAACATTTGCATAAGGAATATGTGACATTTTCTCTACCTCTTCTTCTATTTTTGGACATTGTTCAGCAGACAATTTTTCACCTAAAGAAATAGGTACCTTCACCTGGTTTGCAATCCTGCATATTGAACCTTTTCAACACTTGTCTCAACATACTTTTTCCGATCCAGCCACAACTTTCTATTAGAGCGATCTCTTTTTATTTGCATAGCCAATATAAAATTTGCAGGGCCAAGATCCTTCATGTCAAACTGCGATGCCAACTGAGACTTTACTTCCCTGACCAGTTTCTTGCTATTTCCAATTAGTAACATGTCATCAACATAAAGAACTATAATAACAATTACATTACCAATTTTCTTTGAATACACACAGTGATCAGCATTGCTATGAACAAAACCAATTCCTAAAATATAAGTATCAAATTTTTGGTACCACATTCTAGGTGATTATTTTAGTACATACAATTATTTCTTTAACTTACATACCAGATCCTCCTTTCCTACAACAGTGAAACCTTCAGGCTGCCTCATATAGATTTCTTCCTCCAAATATCCATGAAGGAATGCAGTTTTCACATCCATCTATTCTATTTCAAGATCAAATGCAGCAGCCACAACTAACATAAATATAATTGATGTTAGCTTTGCAACGGGAGAAAAAACTTCACCATAATCAATTCCTTCAACCTGAGAAAAATATTTAGCAACCAGGCGAGCTTTATATTTCTCCACTTTACGTTTAGCATTCTACTTCTTCTTAAAGATCCACTTGCAACCTATTTCTTTTCTACCACTTGGTAATTTCACTAAATCCCATGTTCTGTTCTTTTTTAGGGATATCGTTTCCTCATCTATGGCCTCTTCCCAACGGTTTGCCTCTCCAAAATTAACATCTTCTCTAATTGTTCTAGGATCTTCATCAGTAATAGATAGTACAAAAGAAGTAGGAAAAGCAGATGGACTGTACCTTTCAGGTTGCTTCCTTTCCCGTGTTGATCTCCTTACCACAGGTGTATGAACCTCTTCTTCATCCTCTTCTAGATCCTCACCTGTATGCTCCTCTTCCATATCCTCATCTGTATGCTCCTCTTCCAGATCCTCATCTGTATGCTCCTCTTCCAAATCCTCTACTATCTGATAGTTTTCCATGAGATCAAATTGGACCGTTCCAGGTTCCTCTTCTGTAACTACCTTCATGGAATCACTGATCATCTCCCTAAACACCACATCTCTACTATAAAATGTAATTTTAGTTTTTGGATTCCAAATATTATATCATTTAACACCATATTTATAACTAATAAAGATACATTTAACAGCCTTATTATCTAGCTTACTTCTTTTCTCCTTTGGAATATGCATGTATGCATCATAGCCAAAAACTTTGAGATGTGAAATAGATGGTTTCTTACCAAATAGAGCTTCAAATGGAGTTTGATCCGGCAATGCTGATGTAGGTGACCGATTTCACAAGTAGCATGCTGCACTCACTGCTTCTACCCAGAATTCCTGTGCCAAACCTGCACCAGTGAGCATACTTCTAGCCTTCTCCATCAGTGATCTATTCAATCTCTCTGCAACTCCATTATGTTGAGGTGTATATGGAGTAGTCTTCTGTCTTGCAATACCACAAAGCATAATACAAAATTTCTCAAATATATTAGAACAATATTCCCCTCCATTATCAGACCTCAACACCTTAATCCTTTTATCAGTTTGATTCTCAACAAGTGCTTTAAATTCCTTAAAATTTTCAAACACTTCATATTTGCTCTTAAGAAAGTAAATCCATGTATATCTTGAAAAATCATCAACAAAGGAAGCATAATACCATGATTTTCCAAGAGACGGCATAGGAACAGGATAAAAAATATCACTGTGGATCAAATCTAGTACCCCACTAGATCTTGTGGCACCAGATGGAAAACTAACTTGATTCTATTTACCATAAATACAATGTTCATAGAAATCGAAAGACATTGAGTAATTAGGAATACCATGAACCATACCTTTTGTGTACAGGGTGCGCAATCCCTTTTCTCCAATATGTCCCATCCTTTGATGCCAGAGTGTTGAGCTTTTATCAGAATCAACCTCAAGAATAGTTGAGCTATTGCACTCATTTGTCATAGTGCTTCCCAATAGCTTATAAAATGTTCCAATCCAAACTCCCCTTGCCAACACCATTGATCCACGAACCATTTTGCATGAATCCCTACCAAAACTGACATTCACTGCTGCATCGGCCATTTAGCTTACCAAAATCAAATTTCTAGCAAGTCTCGAAATATGCATCACACCTGGTAGGGTCTTAACCCTACCATCATGTAGAAAAATTTTCACTCTTCCATGACCCATGATTCTTAGTGGTGAATCATCTCCCAAAAGTACCTCCCCTCCATCATATCTTTCATATTCATTGAACCACCCTCTATGAGGGGTCATATGAAAAGAGGCACCAGTATCAATCAACCAATAATTTTTATCTGATCATGTGGAGCACGATGAGCAGGATGCCATATATACATCCCCTGCTTCATAAATGGATTTATTCATCTCTGTTGAAGTTGATTCATCAAAATTTTTTCCAGACTCAAATTTCTTTGATCTGCAATCCTTCTTCATATGACCAGGCTTGCCATAATTCCAGCATTTTCTCTCAAACTTCCCCCGAGACTTGGATCTACCTTTAGACTTAGACCTATCACCATATCTAGATTTGTCCTTCTCCTTGGCACACCCTCTCACTGTTAGGGCTTCCTTAGATGTGCCCTCCATGGCTTTTCTCCTCATATCCTCGGATAATAGAGATGCCACTATATCTTCAAACTTCAATGTGGATGAATTTGTACTACCAATTGCTACTACTAAGTTATCCCATGAATCTGGTAAAGAGCATAACAAAGTAATGCATTTATCTTCCTCACTCAACTTAATTTCTATAGATGTTAGTTGACTTACCACTGTATTAAATGCATTCAGATGATCTACAACCGAATCCTTGTAATGCATCCAAATATTGTATAGTTTCTTTCTGAGGAATAATTTGTTCACTAGGGACTTCGATTGATACAACACCCCTAACCTCTCCTAGAGATCCTTTGCTATAGCTTCTCCTGAAACATTGATGAGCACCGAATATGTAAGACACAGTCGAATCAAACTCATTGCTTTCCGATTCATCTTCTACCAATATTCATCGGAAGTACCTGTAGGTTTTGTTTTTTCTGAAATAGCAGCCCACTGATCTCTGTCCATGAGCATATCTTCCATATTTAACTTCCATAGCTCAAAAATTTTGCCGTCAAATTTCTCGATCTCTATCCTTGAATGATTTCCTGACATTTTTTTCCTTCAAACTCCTTCTGCGTAACTCCCACTCCAGAATAGGTTTTCTTTCACTCCTAGAAACCCTAGGTCTTCTTCAAATGGATTTAAACCCTAGCAATAAAGGCGTCCCCCTATGGCTAATAACTTGGCTCTGATACCAAATGAAGAGAATTTACAGAAACATATTCTAGAAATAAAGTAGAAAAGTAACTAAGGAAATAATAACACCATTCAATGCACATAGGAGAGTCCTACTTGAATACAAAGGTAGCAGAATTAGATATATAGGAGAAGATATCACCACCAAAACTTCTAGAAGTAGAAGGTTGAAGATAAGGTCTCAAGGAAGACCAGAAGGAGCTATAGAATCAAAGGTCTTGGAGATGTCTCTATGAGCATCCAATAAAAGGCTTGGTGATACTTACTAAAGAATTCATAAAATGAGTTCCAAGGAGAACTCATTGGATAAATTCACTATTGGAGATAGTGAAATATTTGGGACAATTGTCGCCATTCGACAACAAGCCCAAAAAGAAGAATTTGGCAAGGAGTGCCAAATCTCAAAAGACCTCAAGACATACAAAATATTGAGAAGAAGCCTACCAAATCTAGGAGACTTGGATATTGCCTCTCACAGCAAGAAGACACCACTTTAGAATAAAAAATCTCTTCACATATACAACAAAAAGGAGGAGACTACAAGAGGAGAACAAGCCACCAAAAATTCTAGGCTCGTGAAAGGGAGACCATATTTTGTTGAAGACGAAGTTGTTCAAGGCAGCCTATAGAAAGAGATACAAGATATCATATAAGATATAAACTTGTTGATCATAGATATCAAGATATAAATCCTCTACAGAAGTGGTGAAAAGGGTTTTCAGAAAAAGGTAAGCAACTATTGGTGCAAGTAGATTTATTAAGTGGACTACTTATCAGATTTTCTTTAGCACCTTAACTAGATTGAATTTGCAAAAAGGAGAATTAAATTAGAGTCTTCAAAAAGGTGCAAAAATAAAGGATTCTATAAGTTTCATTTGCACTTTAGGATTTGATTATATTTAAAAAATCTTAAACTATCTATCAACTACCTATTATCTACTTTGGAAAAGAAAATGAAGACTAGCTCCTATTACCTTTATGTTAAAGAAATTTTAGAATAATTATTGAAGATTCATTTCAGATTATTCTTGATTAGTTGTAGTATATTGATTAAGTGCATTAGTTTTTGAGAGTTAATTGGATTAATAAGGTGATATTATTAGTGCATTAAATGATTATTAGATTTTCACTATTAGATTGCTCTCAAAAATATTATTGCTTGTGTTCTTGATAAGGGCACAAAAATAGAATTATTCAAAGTGTCTAAAGACACTATTAGTGCATAGAGATATGCAAATTTGGGTGGCCTGAGGAAGCCACAAAATAATCTCTATCCTCTAAGTTTTGGAGAAGAAAGTAACCACCAAAAAAAGAGCATCAAAGGAAGCATTGAATGAGACTTGGTGAGTCTCAAGTTCAACGCACAATAATAGTGTTGAAAAATACAGTAAAATAAAACTTCCATCATGTGGTTACAAGCTTGGAACCTTTCATAAAATGTCCAAGACTAAATGGGATGATGTCCATTCTAAAGGATAAACTCAAAACCCCTATTGCAATCAAATATTCTATCTCAAAAACAAAAATTTAGATGTGAAAATAAGAGTGCAAAATGAAGGTGCAATATGAATATTTTATGTAAACCTATTTTACATTATATTTCACAAATCACAATATTGTCATACAAGGAGAAAAACAATATTTAAAGGTGCTCTAGAGGCACTACACTTGTTGATAAAATCATCCAAATGTGGCCGTATGCTAGCAACAATCAAGCTCAGCTCAAGGAGCCAATCAATGGTCTCATACTCCTTGCATCCAAGACGACCGAACTTGAAAAATACAATGTGCAAATTAAAGGGAGAATAGCATTAATCAAGGAGCAATAGCATCTATGGAAGGAGGACATAAGCAAGCAAGGAAGAAAGAAAAACAAAGCACCATTGGAGTATCACTCACTCCACGATTGTTGGTAGAAATCAATGCTCGAAACCTCCATATTATTGCTCCATATCCTAGCTAAAAGCAAGTGCAAGTGAATGAAAGAGGATTTCGGTATTATTGAAGCTTAAAGGATATCCAAAAATGTATTTTTGAACCGAAAAAAGGGAGGACGTCCATGCAGAGAAGAATGTGACACTTATCACCAAAGGAGAACCCTAACACTCAAGTCAAGAGAGCGCTCATATTCAAGAAAGGAGTTACAAAAATAGGCTGGTGTATTGAGTGTATGGGATACACTTGTCTCTTGGAAGATCAAATATTTTACTAAACAATGTAATATTGGAATGTTACAATAAGGAAGACAAATGTATCATTTACACTAAACACCTCTCAAGCACTCAATGTGAAACGGGTGTGGCACTTGGCAACTTAGACAAGAAGCTTATCCATGTTAGGGATACCAACAACCAAGGTCAAAGGAGAGAGGGAAAGTAAATTCTCATCTTGGAATTTACACTTCACTGTTTATGCACATAGTGCAGAATTATAGCATGGAAATAAGGTGCTAGAGCCTTCAATTCTCAATCCAAGTGAGGTCAAAGCAAGAGTCCAAGCAACATCAGTTTTGGAACGTGTATAGCTCCAAGTGATTCAATTGGAGGGTGCAGTCACAACATCAAGATGTCTATGTAAATTGCATGTAGCTCTAGCTTCTCAACAAGAAAAAAATCATATATTACTTGGTTTTAATTATCATTATTATATACTTTGTTTCCTTTGGAGTCATAAGGTTGTAATTAAAGGAATTTAATTAATTGAAAGCAATTTATCAAAGGGAAAACTTTATCATATAAAAACAATATTTGCAATATAAATCCTAGGAGCAATAAGGATTTATACAATAATGAATAATAATTATTTTCAAATATTATTGTGATCTAATTTATCCAAATATTAGGGATTCATAAGGGCTACTACATCAAATTAATTAATTGTAAAATTAGATACACTTAAACTAATTCCCAATAGGTTATTTATAAAGAGAGGTTTATCAAAGATTTTTCAAAGGTTGGATATACATATTATTACTATTTCAAGTCTATAAAAAGGAGACAAAATGTCCAACATTATTACTTTGTTGAGCAAGGTGCAGCAAAAGTATTGTCATTGTTGTCAACACAGACAGATTGATGCAGTTGATGCAGTTCAGAGGTCAGTCAGATCAAGTACAGTGATTTTCAAGGAAAACAAAGTGACCCAGATTCAGAAATTTGCAGAAAAAGACAAGTAAGAAAACTGTCGCGATATCGCGACATGTTTTCTGTCGCGATTTCGCGACATAACGGAGGAGAGAGAAAATGCATGCCAAATTGTCGCGATATCGCGACATAACGAGGAGAGAGAAAATGCATGCCAAATTGTCGCGATATCGCGACATAACGGAGGAGAGAGAAAATGCATGCCAAATTGTCGCGATATCGCGACATAATGGAGGAGAGAGAAAATGCATGCCAAATTGTCACGATTTCGCGACATAACGGAGGAGAGAGAAAATGCATGCCAATTTGTCGCGATTTCGCGACATGGCTGAGGAGAGAGAAGGCGCAAGCAAAATTGTCGCGATTTCGTGACATGGCCAAGGAGAGAGAAGACGCAAGCAAAATTGTCGTGATTTCATGACATGGCCAAGGAGAGAGAAGACGCAAGCAAAATTGTCACGATTTCGCGACATGGTCGAAGAGAGAGAAAGTTCAAGCATAACTGTCGCGATTTCGCGACATGATAAAAAACAAGAAAAGAAGAGGTCGCGATTTCGCGACATGATAAAAAGCAAGAAAAGAAGAGGTCACGATTTCGCGACATGGGAAAAAGCAAGAAAAGAAGATGTCGCGATTTTGCGACATAGTGAAATGCTAGAAAAGAAGATGTCGCGATTTCGCGACATGTATGAGAAAAAGAGTACGCAAGGAAAAATGTCACGATTTCGCGACAAGTAGCAAGAAGGATGGTACGGACGAATAAGTGTCACGATTTCGCGACAGGTTCGAACTAGAAACACCAAGGAGAAAAAGATGTCGCGATTTCGCGACATGTCAGATTTTCGCTGGTGTTGGCGAAGAAGAGTGTACGGAAGAGAAAGATGTCGCGATTTCGTGACATGTCAGATTTTCGCTGGTGTTGGCGAAGGAGAGTGTACGGAAGCCCAAAGTGTCACGATTTCGTGACATGTTCCATTTTCGTGGAGGCAAGCGAAGGAAAGTGCAGGAAAGCGAAAAGCGTCGCGATTTCGCGACAAGTTGCAAGAGAAGCCTCAGGAAGCCGGAAGCGTCGCGATTTCGCGACAACATTGAGGATGACGTCAGCAAAAGCTGAAAGTGTCACGATTTCGTGACAAGTTGCAAGAGAAGCCTCAGGAAGCCGGAAGCGTCGTGATTTCGCGACAACATTGAGGATGACGTCAGCAAAAGCTGAAAGTGTCACGATTTCGTGACAAGTTGCAAGAAGCCTCAGGAAGCTGGAAGTGTCGCGATTTCGTGACAACTTTGAGGATGACGTCAGCAAAAGCTGAAAGTGTCACGATTTCGTGACATGTATCATTTTTGCGGGTGCAAGCGAAGAATAGTGCTGAAGGTAGCAAATGTGTCACGATTTCGCGACATGTAATGTTTTAGGGTGCATGCCAGAGAGAAGGTAGAAGGAGGCAGAAAAAGTCGCGATATCGTGACAAGTCAGGTTTTCAGTCAACAGTCCAGATAAAGTCAAATTGGAAGAAATGTCACGATATCACGACAAGTACCAGTTTGGCGGGAAAAATGCCAAAGAAGCATGCAAAGTGACAGGTGTCAAAACTAGCGCATAAGGAAAGATACGAGGTTAGGGGGAAAAGAGTGACGGTGTTGGGGAAATATTAGAGATGGCGAATTAAGTGGAGTTACAAGGGAAAGCTACGAAACATAGCATTGAATGAAAAGAAGGGTTGCGAGGGGTATGAAGGGCTGGTTATCACGAGAATCGATTACTAGAGATATTTTTGTGGTTGCGTATATCAAAAAGCGATAGCGGGCAAAAAATAAGGGTAGCGCAGAATTCAAAAGAGGGCAAGAAAGGGAAAAAGAACTAAGAGAGCGATTACGTAGAGTTTTGGAGAAAAGAATAGGTGTTAGGATGAACACGCTAAAAGGTGTCGTGAATGTGTAGAGAAGAATGTCAGAATGTGCATAGAAGAATGTCAGAATAAGTCAGAAAGAAGCGGCTAAAGGATAGAGCATGTCAAGAGAGGGTTTGATAGATTGATCATAACCAAGACTGCATAAAAAATTGGAGGGAAAATTTGAGCCGTTTAAAAATTGAGTCGTTCGAGAAAATCGAGTATAAAGACTCGAACAAGCACAGTAAGAAAGGTCACTGCAACCGTGTTTTACATTGAAAAACCAAAAAGCGTGGTTGAGTTAGAGTGCTGCATGAAGTACAACAAAAGAACAAAAACCTGAAAGTATTTTTTTTGAAAAATTAGAAGAGAGGTTTTTGACTGGAAAAGAAGATATTGAGTTTCTAACAATTCTCTTTATGCTTCTGTGAGATTAATTTGTATGAGCTATAGACCAGTGAGGGTCTTGCAATAGAGAAGGCATTTTTATGTCAATATTTTTGTTAAAAAATTGAAATCCAAGTTGGTGCTTGGTAAAAGGAGTTGGTGCTCCTATCTGTTGCAGCAGAAAAATCAGGGGTTGGTGCTCCTTCCAGTGGGTGCTGGTAAACTATTTGTAAAGATTGAATCCTTGCAAAGACTGGATTTGGATTGTAGTCCAAACAGTCATTATTTGAGGAGTAGCCACATCGGTGAACCTCGTTAAATCTTGTGTTGTGTGATGCTCATGTGTTATACTTGCTTTATCTATTTTTAAGCTTGCATTTTTAAGTTTTAAGAGTTGCAGATTCAAGTTTTTAAATAGTTACACTGATTCACCCCCCCTCTCAGTGTCATTGTGAGAATATCAATTGGTATCAGAGCAAGGTACCTGAACAAGCTTAATCAGCTAAGGTGATCTTGGAAGATACACAATGGCCGACGGTGAAGGATTTTCTTCCAACAAAGCTCCTTTGTTCGATGGAACAAACTACTCTTTCTGGAGACTCAGGATGCAGACATATCTATGTGCATTGGGATATGACATTTGGGAATCTATTGAAAATGGATATACTATACCCTCTGTTCCTCCAACGGATGCGGCTGAGAAGAAAAAGTTTGAGAACAACTCGAAAGCCAAGAATGCTATTATGTGTGGACTAGTAGACAGTGAGTTGATACGCATCATGAACTGCAAATCTGCAAAAGACATATGGGACAAACTGCAAAGCATTCATGAAGGAGATAGCAAGATCAAGGAAGCCAAGCTGCAAACACATCGTGCCCAGTTCGAAGCATTAAAGATGACTGATGATGAGAACATAGAAGCCTACATGCTGAGAGTAAATGGAATCATTAATGCAATAAGAGGACTCGACGAGGAGATGGAAGATGCAGTTGTTGTGAAGAAGGTACTAAGAACTCTCCATAAAATATTTGATGCAAAAGTTTCTGCCATAGAAGAAGCTAAAGATTTAAATTTTTTTAGTATGGATGAAATGCACGGTTCCTTAACAGCATATGAAATGAGAATTGGACAAACTAAGCCCTCAGAAAGAGAAGCTACTTTTCAAGCACAGAAAGATATAAAATCTAAACAAGAATATGAGGAAGAATATTCTACAGATGAAACTGAAGCAAACTTTGTTAGGAAATTAGTAAAGGGAAAAGGAAAGTACGAGAGGTAAGCTACCGTTCTAGTGCTTTAACTGTGGAGGCATCGGGCACTTTGCGACAAAATGCCCAATGAATGAGAAAAACAAAAGTGATGAAGGGACACACCAAGAAAGAAATGTCTGGAAGAAGAAACCACATTTTAGAAAAAGGAACTTCAAGAAGAAAAGTTTCATCTCCAAGAATATTGACTCCTCTGAAGACAGTTCCAGTGAGGACTCAGAAGAAGAAACTGGTGAAGCTTTGTTCATGGCTTTTGAAGAACAAAGAACAGAGGAAACCCAGGAGTGTGAAGAAAAATTAGAGGATGAGGCTGAGGTAGATTTGGAAGGTGAGTTGGTTGCTGCACTTGAAGAGTTAAGTGCAGAAAGGAAAAGAAATAAAAAGATTTCAAGAAAATTTGAGGATGCCAGCAAATTAATAATCAGTTTAAAAGTACAAACTGAAGAACATAAGAAAAAGTCTAAAGATTTTGAAGCACAGCTAACCATGAAAATAGATGAGTGTAATAAGCTAGAAGAAGATGTAGTTAGACTAAGGATGCAGCTAGAAGAGACGAATCGGAAATTGAGCTGTCACCATAAATTTGAAGACAGTTCTGCAAAGCTGAATAAAATGTTAAATAATCAAAGGCCTACAGGCATCAAATTTGGTTTGGGCTTTGATGAAGGAGAATCATCAAAGGACTCAAAGGCTGTAACTGTAGAACCAATAAAGAATAAATACAAGATCAGAGTCGATCAAGAAAAATCGTTTCATGCAAAAGAAAACAATAAGGCCAAGCTTGAAAGGAGTGCTGCAAATGATGGATTCACCAAAGTCACATATCAAAGAAGAAGAAGACCCTTGGCTCCTACTTCCACATGGCAACAACCATTTCCCAGGTACACTCGTTCCTTTTTTGGTTATTGTTTTAAATGCAATGCATATGGTCATAAAATTTCAAGTTGTAGATATAATGTAGAACAAAGAAATTTTGCTAGTAGAAATATTTTTTCACCTTTGATAGATTATGCTGTAGAATGTTATAACTGTCATAACTTCGGACATATTGCAAGAAATTGTCGTAGCTCTTTTGCAGGAAATAAATATCAGGGAAGAAAGTATCAATCAACTGGATTAAAACAAAACAAAAATTTTCCCGAAAAACTATCACAAGCCAATGAAAAGGAGAAGGTAAAACAAGTGACCAGATCTGCTGTTAAATCTCAGTGGAAAGAAAAGGAACAACCGAAGAAAGACAAGGAATCTCTAATCGTTCAAACAACTCTCAAAGCCCAGAATAAATCTGCACCTTGGATTCTGGACAGTGGATGCTCCAGTCATATGACAGGAGACAAACAAAAGTTTGATAAGCTACAGACATACGAAGGTGGTTCTGTAAAATTTGAAAACAATGATGGAGCAAAGATAGTGGGTAAAGGATCAGTTAAGTTAAGTGACGGAAAAATCAACTCTAAGGAAGTTCTTTTTGTGGTAGGTCTGAAGCATAACTTACTGAGTGTAAGTCAAATTTGTGACAGAGGTCATGAAGTAATTTTCAAGAAAGAGGGCTGTGAAGTAAGAAAGACAAAAAATGGAAAGTTAATAGCCACTGGACTGAGAACTTCTGGAAATTTGTATACTCTCTCGGAGACTTTAGAAGGAGCTTGCTTGGTTGGACAGGAAGAAGAAAATTGGTTGTGGCACAAGAGACTCGGTCACATAAGCTTTGATAATCTGGTAAAGATCAGCTCAAAAGGAGCAGTAAGAGACATACCCACTATTGGTAAACCTTCAAACAACATTTGTGAGTCATGCCAAAAGGGGAAGCAAACCAGATCCACTTTCAAAGCAAAAGAGTATTTTACAAGCAAGCCATTAGAACTAATTCACACAGATTTATGTGGACCCATGAGAACGGAAAGCATAAATGGCTACAAATATTTTATGTTGTGTATAGATGACTTTTCCAGAATGACATGGGTACTCTTTCTGAAACTTAAATCAGAAGCCTTTGAGATGTTTAAAACTTTCAAAAATCTTGTTGAGAATCAATCTGGAAAAAGAATTAAATGTTTGAGATCAGATAGAGGTGGAGAGTTTATTTCAGATGAGTTTGCAGAATATTGTGAAAAACATGGGATTAGAAGACAGTTTTTGGCAGCTAGAACACCACAGCAGAATGGAGTAGTTGAAAGAAAGAACAGAACTGTGCAGGAAATGGCAAGGACCATGTTAACAGAGAGCAAAATTGCTGACAGGTTCTGGAAAGAGGCAGTTCATACTGCAGTCTACATTCAGAATAGGTGTATGTTAAGGCCGCATGAAAGCAAAACACCTTATGAACTGTGGTTTGGCAAAAAGGCTACAGCAAAATACTTCAAAGTGTTCGACAGCAAGTGTTACATTAAACGGACTGAAGCCAATCTTGGCAAATTCGAAGATAGAGCTGATGAAGGTATCTTTCTTGGGTACTCAACAAAAAGCAAAGCCTACACATGTTACAACAAAAGACTTAAGAAAATTGTGGAGAGTGCGGATGTTAAGGTTGATGAAGGGAGGAAACAAGAAATCAGCCATAATGAAAACTACCCAACTTATGAAGAATTTATTGAAGAAGATGAAGATCAAGAAAAGGAAGAGAGACAGAAATCAGATTCAGATGATTTGGAAAGAGAAGAAAATAGGAAATCCGAAGCAGTGCAGTGGCAGAAAAATCATCCCAGAGAGCAGATTATTGGGGACCCCACAATTGGTATTCAAACAAGAAGAAGAGTAGTAAACAACTACTCTCTGTTATCCAGCATCGAGCCCAAAAATATCATTGAAGCAAGCACAGATGAAAGCTGGATGGAGGCAGTCAATGAAGAACTAGATCAGATTGAGAAAAACAAAACCTGGGAATTAGTACCAAGGCCTGAAAATAAAAACATAATCGGTACTAAATGGATATTTCGAAACAAACTGAATGAAGACGGACAGGTAGTTAGAAATAAAGCAAGATTGGTCTGTAAAGGATATGCTCAAGTGGAGGGGATTGATTTTGAAGAGACCTTTGCACCAGTGGCCAGACTTGAAGCAATAAGACTATTTTTGGCTTTAGCAGTTCATAGAAATTTCAAAGTTTATCAGATGGATGTGAAATCTGCATTTCTAAATGGAAATCTTGAAGAAGAAGTGTATATTGAACAGCCTGATGGCTTTCAGCTCTGTGATAATCCTAACTTTGTTTGCAAGCCGAAGAAAGCATTGTATGGCTTGAAACAAGCACCTAGAGCTTGGTATGCAAGATTGGACAGCTATCTCACTAAGCAAGGATTCAAGAAAGGTATGGTGGATAGCAATTTATACATCAAAACTGAAAATGGCAATTTCATTGTTCTTGTTGTTTATGTAGATGATATAATATTTGGGAGCAGCAATGATGAATCATGCAAAGACATAGCAAACAAAATGCAGAAAGAATTTGAAATGTCTATGATTGGTGAACTTTCATATTTCCTTGGATTGCAAGTTAATCAAACTGAAAAAGGAATTTTTATTTCTCAAATTAAATATGTGAAAGAAATGCTGAAAAAGTTCACTATGGAGGATAGTAAGCCTGTCAGCACCCCCATGACAACAGGCTGCAAGTTGAGCAAGGATGATAAATCTCCAGATGTTGATCAAACAATGTACAGATCAATGATTGGGAGCCTGCTGTATTTGACAGCCACCAGACCGGATATCTTACAAGCTGTTTGCATGGTTGCAAGATTTCAAGCTAGTCCAAAAGAGACTCATGTGACAGTTGTGAAAAGGATTTTTCGGTACCTCAAGGGTACTATGGAGTATGGGCTATGGTATCCAAAAGGAAAAGACTTCACTCTTTTTGCCTATTCTGATGCAGATTGGGTAGGATGTATTGATGACAGAAAAAGCACAAGTGGAGGAGCATTTTATCTTGGAGATAAATTGGTAGCATGGCACAACAAGAAACAAGAATCGGTTTCTCTATCCACTGTAGAGGCAGAATACATTGCAGCAACAACATGCTGTACACAAATATTATGGATGAGACAAACATTGAAAGATCTTGGTATTCACTTCAATGAGCCCATTTCATTCAAATGTGATAACACTAGTGCAATCAACATTTCAAAGAATCCGGTAATGCATTCCCGCACCAAACATATTGCAATCCGGTATCACTTCTTGAAGGATAAGGTTGCGGAAGGAGAGGTCAAATTGGAGTTTGTTCCAACTACGGAGCAAGTAGCGAGACATATTCACCAAACCTTTGCCCAAGGAAGTTTTTGAATACCTTAGGGGTAAGTTGGGAGTAGTCACACTTCCCAAGCATTGACTAGCTATGGGGAACACATTCTCAGGGGGAGCATTAAAATTATTTATGCTCGAGAATGTTGTGCATAGACTCGGGGGAGTCTGCGGCAGCCCTTTGGTATTATTGGCAAAGGGGGAGAAGAAATTGAGCAAGGTTGCGAGTGTGTTGCCAACAATTCCAAAGGGGGAGATTGTTGAGCAAGGTGCAGCAAAAGCATTGCAAAAGTATTGTCATTGTTGTCAACACAGACAGATTGATGCAGTTGATGCAGTTCAGAGGTCAGTCAGATCAAGTACAGTGATTTTCAAGGAAAACAGAAGTGACCCAGATTCAAAAATTTGCAAAAAAAGACAAGTAAGAAAACTGTCGCGATATCGCGACATGTTTTCTGTCGCGATATCGTGACATAACGAAGGAGAGAGAAAATGCATGCCAAATTGTCGCGATATCGCGACATAACGGAGGAGAGAGAAAATGCATGCCAAATTGTCGTGATATCGCGACATAACGGAGGAGAGAGAAAATGCATGCCAAATTGTCGCGATATTGCGACATAACGAAGGAGAGAGAAAATGCATGCCAAATTGTCGCGATTTCGCGACATAACGGAGGAGAGAGAAAATGCATGCCAATTTGTCACGATTTCGTGACATGGCCGAGGAGAGAGAAGGCGCAAGAAAAATTGTCGTGATTTCGCGACATGGCCAAGGAGAGAGAAGACGCAAGCAAAATTGTCGCGATTTCGCGACATGGCCAAGGAGAGAGAAGACGCAAGCAAAATTGTCGCGATTTCGCGACATGGTCGAAGAGAGAGAAAGTTCAAGCATAACTGTCGCGATTTCGCGACATGATAAAAAACAAGAAAAGAAGAGGTCGCGATTTCGCGACATGATAAAAAGCAAGAAAAGAAGAGGTCGCGACATGGGAAAAAGCAAGAAAAGAAGATGTCACGATTTTGCGACATAGTGAAATGCTAGAAAAGAAGATGTCGCGATTTCGCGACATGTATGAGAAAAAGAGCCTGCAAGGAAAAATGTCACGATTTCGCGACAAGTAGCAAGAAGGATGGTACGGACGAATAAGTGTCACGATTTCGCGACAGGTTCGAACTAGAAACACCAAGGAGAAAAAGATGTCGCGATTTCGCGACATGTCAGATTTTCACTGGTGTTGGCGAAGAAGAGTGTACGGAAGAGAAAGATGTCGCGATTTCGTGACATGTCAGATTTTCGCTGGTGTTGGCGAAGGAGAGTGTACGGAAGCCCAAAGTGTCACGATTTCGTGACATGTTCCATTTTCACGGAGGCAAGCGAAGGAAAGTGCAGGAAAGCGAAAAGCGTCGCGATTTCGTGACAAGTTGCAAGAGAAGCCTCAGGAAGTCGGAAGCGTCGCGATTTCGCGACAACATTGAGGATGACGTCAGCAAAAGCTGAAAGTGTCGCGATTTCGTGACAAGTTGCAAGAGAAGCCTCAGGAAGCCGGAAGCGTCGCGATTTCGCGACAACATTGAGGATGACGTCAGCAAAAGCTGAAAGTGTCACGATTTCGTGACAAGTTGCAAGAGAAGCCTCAGGAAGCCGGAAGCGTCACGATTTTGTGACAACTTTGAGGATGACGTCAGCAAAAGTTGAAAGTGTCACGATTTCACGACATGTATCATTTTCATGGGTGCAAGCGAAGAATAGTGCTGAAGGTAGCAAATGTGTCACGATTTCGTGACATGTAATGTTTTCGTGGTTGCATGCGAGAGTAAAGTCTAGGAGGCGAAAAATGTCGCGATATCGTGACATTAATGTTTTCACGGGTCCATGTTCAGATAAAGTCAAATTGGAGAGAAAATGTCGCGATATCGTGACGAGGCAATAGTTTTGGCGGGAAAAAGCCAAAGAAGCATGCACAGTGACAGGTGTCAAAATAGCGTACTTAAGGAAAAGAACGGTTGTGAGTTGGAGTGGATGCGGAAAGGTGGCAAGTGATGCGGAAAGATGAGAACTATAGCAATAGGTGGAGTTACAAGGGAAAGCTACGAAACATAGCATTGAATGAAGGTGGTGTAGGGGTGATGAAGGGATAAGTGCGGTTATCACGAGAATCGATTACCTAGAGATTTTTTTGATGGTTGCGTATATCAAAAAGTACGATAGCGAGCGAGAAAAGAAAGGTAGCACGTAGAATTCAAAAAGGGAGAAAGGGAAAAGCACTAAGAGAGCGATTACGCAGAGTTTGGAGAAAAGAATCGAGAGATCATCAAAAGGTGTTAGGATATCGAGAATGTGCGAGAGAAGAAGGTCCAGAATGTGCAGAGAAGAATGTCAGAATTAGACAAAAAGAAAGCGGCTAAAAAGCAGAACGCGTCAGAGAGGGTTTGACAGATTGATCATAACCAAGACTGCATAAAAAATTGGAGGGAAAATTTGAGCCGTTTAAAAATTGAGCCGTTCGAGAAAATCGAGTATAAAGACTCGAACAAGCACAGTAAGAAAGGTCACTGCAACCGTGTTTTACATTGAAAAACCAAAAAGCGTGGTTGAGTTAGAGTGTTGCATGAAGTACAGCAAAAGAACAAAAACCTGAAAGTATTTTTTTTTTAAATTAGAAGAGAGGTTTTTGATTGGAAAAGAAGATATTGAGTTTCTAACAATTCTCTTTATGCTTCTGTGAGATTAATTTGTATGAGCTATAGACCAGTGAGGGTCTTGCAATAGAGAAGGCATTTTTATGTCAATATTTTTGTTAAAAAATTGAAATCCAAGTTGGTGCTTGGTAAAAGGAGTTGGTGCTCCTATCTGTTGCAGCAAAAAAATCAGGGGTTGGTGCTCCTTCCAGTGGGTGCTGGTAAACTATTTGTAAATATTGAATCCTTGCAAAGACTGGATTTGGATTGTAGTCCAAACAGTCATTATTTGAGGAGTAGCCACATCGGTGAACCTCGTTAAATCTTGTGTTGTGTGATGCTCATGTGTTATACTTGCTTTATCTGTTTTTAAGATTGCATTTTTAAGTTTTAAGAGTTGCAGATTCAAGTTTTTTAAATAGTTACACTGATTCACCCCCCCTCTCAGTGTCATTGTGAGAATATCAATTACCTCTTTAAAATTTGGGATTAGTGCATAGTTCAATAGAAGTAATAAGGGCTAATAAAAATTGATTTTGGCATCCACAAAATCTTTACAAAATTAATAAAAAATTGAACTATAATTTACAAAAAGCACTATATCTTATCCATAGAAAACTAGGGAGTCATAAGATATTCTAAAAACATGGTAATATAAGCTTCTATCAAATATTATCAAGTTAAATGTAAGCTTTACTCAAAACCTAAATATCCTTAGGATTAAATACTCACATTACTTGAAAGGCATAAGGTAGTATACAAATCAAGGATAAATAAAGGTTTTATCAAATCAAGCTTATATTCTTCAAGAATCATATATCTTATCATAAGGAGTCATAAAAAATACTTCTAAAATTCTTGAAAAATCTAGAAGGATCTATCATGGATGATATCTTAAAAAATGCCTTCAATAATGAATAACTACTACATGAAGTAGAATATTACTCCCAAAATTTAATAGATACTCTAGAAGGATATGAGTATCTATCTAATAGTGACAAAGATAAAATTTCCTTGTTTCTTAAAGAAGCAAAAGAAGGTAACTTTACAACATTGATCAATTATCTTCATGAAATTCTCTTCATAGCATGGTGGAATTCACAAATACTAGTTATTTTTTCACCAGAAGGATGTCTGATAATATATCTATCACTAATTGTGTTTGTTCTTAATCAATACAAGGAGTGAGATAAGGAACAATATTATTGTGATGATAAACTAAACCTGTCATGAATTAGAAATTCTACCAGCTATAATGCATAATCACAAGAGGAGAAGAAGAAGAAAAAGAAAGAAAAGACATGCCAAAAATAAACTTGGCATCATGAAGATTGAACTAGTTGAACACATGCAACAGTTAGAAGAACCTCCATTCACAACTTACTTTGCATTATATGAAGACATAGATTATCTACTGAACCTGATTACAGTGACCAATGAAGGATAATTCAACCTCCTCTATCCAATGGAAGAAGATCCACATTGAAGATTGAAGTCTTCAATATCCAAAAGGAAATACCATAGAAGCCTTGGTATTGAAAAAGGCCATAGAAGCCTGTTGGAACAAAATCTACTTTCGGTTAATAGTGTTGCACCTTAGACTTTGCCAACATTGAATAGACAGATCTTGTTTGAGATCATCTGTATAGTCTCCAGAGAAGGTTGGTTCCTTTGAGTTCTTTGGAGAAAATGGGAACAATAGATAAGGGAAATATAGCCTAAGCTAGAACTTTTATCATGGTATAGATTAGACAACAACAAACATTGATAATGTAGATTACAATTTTCAAAGTTTTCTTTATATCTTCTTATAGAAAACATGAATTCCTGAGTGTGCCTTTTAGATATTCATCTAAAAGCATGTAACTATCTTTTAATGTTCAACTCTAGAAACAAGATTTATACATGCACAATCCAGATTTCAGAATAGATACATTATAAAACTTAGAGTGAATAAAAGTTAAAACACCAGGATACATACACTTGCACACAAAAGTTTCGAAAGCCATAGGAAGAAATCTTTTATTGCTTGTAATCCAGTACATGTACATCAAGCTTGTAAACATCCAAGAGCCGACCCTTTTTTTGGAGTCGCTCACCCCTATATATACCCTAAAAGAGTATATTTTTCTAAGTACATCTTACTATTTTACAAGCAATCATCTACAGTTTCTAATAATACACAACAAGTCTTCTATGAATTAGATATCTTCTCTGCAGATTAGATTCTAGATGAGCTTGTCACATTTTCAATCATCTAGCAAGCCTGCTCTATCCTAGATTTTTGATAATCATGTCAGAAATCACTTCTTGGTGTCAGTGCATGCCCTTGATTGCCAAAAGTACATTTTATTCCTTTACAGCTGGCATGTCACAAAATCATGACATTCTTTCCTTGATTTGCTCTTTTTTTGCCTCCAGCCTAAAAAACGAGACATGTCATGAAATCGTGACATTCTTTCCTTGTTTTGTTCTTCTGCTACTTCCAGCCGCGAAAATGAGACATGTCACGAAATTGCGACATTCATCTCTTGCTTTGCTCTTTTGCCGCTTCTAGCCGCAAAAATGAGACATGTCATGAAATCGTGACATTCTTTCCTTGCTTTGCTTTTCTGCCGCTTCCAGTGCAAAAATGAGACATGTCACAAAATTGTGACATTATTTCCTTGCTTTGCTTTTCTGCCGCTTCCAGCCATGAAAATGAGACATGTCACGAAATCGTGACATTTGTCTCTTGCTTTGCTCTTCTGCCGCTTCCAGTCGCGAAAATGAGACATGTCACAAAATCGTGATATTATTTCCTTGCTTTGCTTTTTTTCCGCTTCCAGCCGTGAAAATGAGACATGTCATGAAATCATGACATTCTTTCCTTGCTTTGCTTTTCTATTGCTTCTAGCCACAAAAATGAGACATGTTGTGAAATCGCGACATTCGTCTCTTGCTTTTCTCTTCTGCCACTTCCAACCACGAAAATGAGACATGTCACGAAATTGTGACATTCATCTCTTACTTTGCTCTTTTGCTGCCTCCCACCATGAAAATGAGACATGTCATGAAATCACGACATTCGTCTCTTACTTTGCTCTTTAGCTGCCTCTTACTGCAAAAATGATACATGTCATGAAATCGCGACATTTTTATGTCTTCAGCTTGATTCTTCTTCTTGCATTGCAAAAATGTGACATGTCGCGAAATCGTGAAACTTCTGCCTCTCTGTTCTCTTTTGTCGCTTTTGGCCATGAAAATGCAACATGTCATGATATCGCGACACTTTTTCCTTCTTGCTCTTTCTCTTCTCTTAGCCACAAAAATACATGTCACGATATCGCAACACTTTTGCCTCTTTGCTCCCTTTTGTTGCTCTTAGTCGCGAAAATACAACATGTCACGATATCGCGACACTTTTGCCTCCTTACTCCTTTTTGTTGCTCTTAGCCACGAAAATACATGTCGCGATATTGTGACACTTTTGCCTCCTTGCTCCTTTTTGTTGCTCTTAGCTGCGAAAATACAACATGTCGCGATATCACGACACTTTTGCCTCCTTGCTCCCTTTTGTTGCTCTTAGCCACAAAAATATAACATGTCGTGATATCACGAAAATTTTGCTTCCTTGCTCCTTTTTGTTGCTCTTAGCCATGAAAATACATGTGACGATATCGCGACACTTTTGCCTCCTTGATCCTTTTTATTGCTCTTAGCCGTGAAAATACAACATGTCACGATATCGCGACACTTTTACCTCCTTGCTCCCTTTTGTTGCTCTTAACCGCGAAAATACAATATGTCGCGATATCGCAAAACTTTTACCTCTTGCTCTTTTGCTTTGCTTTTTCTCGTGAAAATGCAACATGTCACGATATCGCGACACTTTTTCCTCCTTGCTCTTTCTCCTTGCTTTGGACCGTGAAAATGCAACATGTCGCAATATCGCAACACTTTTTCCTTCTTGTGGTGTTTTGATTTTTCTTTGATGTTTAGCATATGGGCCACTTCGGTCTTCTTGGAAAATATGCAAAAATGTGCATCAACTATTTTTCTATAGTTAGTCACTTTTTGACTAACATTCTTGGCGCCTTTCGGGGGATTTTTTTCTTGCAAAAATTTTGAACCAGGCCTTTATCCATTGGGAAACGGAGTCAACAAAGTAGTTGTAAAAAGAATATTTCAGAGAAAGACAAAGGACACAGGAAAATGCATTTAGATTAAACATGAAAATTACCTCGTCAAAACTCCCTTTTATACCTTAGTATCTCTATTCAAAAAAAATGTTGACTTCTGATTGGCTGTGACTGAAATTGTTTTGTTAAGGCCGAAAAATAGTAATATTTACAAATATTGTCTGAATGTACCTATATTATACTGTACATATAATTCCTTTTCTGCTTTCTCAATAGAAATATAACTTTATGTGAAATGCATTCACCGTGATGGGAATAACCAATCCATCTTGATCTTTCAACTCAAAAGCATTGAACTGTTTCTCTGAAACAATTTCAAATGGTCCCTCCTAGAAAGCATCGAATTTATCATGGTTACCTAGCTTAGCTTTCTTTACATTCCATTTCAAAACCAAGTCTCCCACTCTAAATTTTCTAGCGAGTTGTCTTTTTTTGAACCATCCTTCAGTATCCGCCATATGCTTCTGATTGTGATTGTATGATTGCTCTCTTTGTTCTTCTAACTGTAAGAGTTGCATAACTCCTACAACTGTGTGTAGCATTTGGTCAATCTAAGGTAGCGGGTAATGATATTTGAGTGATGCTCTATTCAGATTTCTAAAATCTACACACAATCTGATATCTCCATTTTTCTTCCTGACTGGTACCAAGTTTGCCACCCAGGTGGAGTGTTTAACAAGGTATACTATTTTATCTTGAAGGAGTTTTAGCAATTTTTGTTTCATCAAAGATTCTATCTTCGGATTCACTGGTCTTTTCTTTTGCCTAAAAGGCTTAGCTCCTTATTTTGATTCTATGGTATGTTGAATAACATCTTTATTGTACACTTTTAGATCACTATACACCCAAGCTATGATGTCAGGGAATTTTTTACACAATTCTATGATCTGGTTCACTTCCTCTTCTGTACAACTGATTCCAAACTTAATCATTTTTCTTGGCTCCAACTCTACATCTTTGTATATTCGTTTATCGACCTTGATTTTTTGGCCAACCGCTCTATCATTGTTATCAAATAGGCTTTCAAGGGTGATGAGACCATTAGGAATATGATTGTTTTTAACTAAATAATATCCTCTTCCTCTTCATCCTACAGATCCTGATTGGCTAAGCAATTCATTTTATGGATTAAGAAATCTAGTATCTGTTCATCATTTTCAAAAACTTGCCAAAAAATATTTTTATTAGGTACTGAAGGCCTGTATATAAGTCTAACAGTTTTAGACTTCTGAATAACATTACTTATAGGATAAAAATTAGCTCCCACTGAAGCTAACAAATCTGCATGGGTATTATGTTCTCTAGGGATAAACTTTATATTTAGGGCCTCAAAGGCCTCTAAGAGATCCCACACTTTTTTCTTGTAAGCCTTCAAATAATCTTGTTTACTTATACCTTTTTTGGTGACTTGATTCACAATAAGTTCTGAATCTCCATAGATAAGTAACTGTTTGATTCCCAATTTCTCAGCCTTTCTTAACCCTAAGCATAGGGCCTCATATTCTACTATGTTATTGGAGCAACTCCAAGTCAACCTATAAGAGAAAACCTTTTCCTCTCTGGTGGGAGAAATCAAAACTATTCCGGCACCAGCTCCATTCTTGCACCTAGCCCCATCAAAGAAAAGCTTCCACAATTGATTCACAGAACCATCCTCTTCTAGGTAGGATATCAATTTTATTTTTGGTTTCTCAATAAAATAGTTTCCTATTTCTATTTTTATCATGGCATTAAAATTCTGTAGAGAAAACTCGTCCTCAACTTGGATCTCTTCTAATGTTTCTTCCATTAGATCTTCTTCTATTGTTTCTTCAGTCATCATATTTACACGATCAGTTTCACCAATATTTTCTACATGAAACGTTGATGGTTTCTCATTAAAAATATTGACCCTTATACCTTTGAAAGGTATCTCCAAATGAGAATAATCTAAGGATAAGTATCCTCCTATCTTTGTTGTGAACTCTTTGGATAGACACATACCAAAATAGGGCTCCAAGTTTACGACTACTACCTCTTGTATGACTGTCATCTGAGGCATTTTATGCAGCCGTATGGGAATAGCATTTATCACTCCTACAATTTTTATTGGAGTACCATCTAACTATAGGACACCTACACTGCTCCTAGTGTACTCCATTCCCATAATATCACATACTGCTTTGGGTATCATAGTGGTAGCAGTGCCTGAATCTATCATGCAGTTGTGGACAACCCATCCTTCCATTTGAAGGGACAAATAAAAGGGTGGTGGCTTGTTCTTACTAGTGGCAGACGTCAAGTTCGTTAGAACCATTTTTGAAGATGATGCAGTCCTACCTCCATTTTTTATTGTTCTTAGGGATTCCTATAGGAGATCGATTTGACCTGGGATTTGAAGAGCATCATACATACTTGCCTTAGAAGGAGTCTTTTTCATTTCCTCTACTATAATTAATGTAGGTGAATCAACTATTCTTTCTCTTTCTTTGGAAAAAGTTTCATATTTATTTTTGTATCCCTAGGTAAATTCAGTTCTTTGCCTTTTTGTCAGCGAGGGGAATCTCAACCTTTCCCTACCCTGCTCTTGGGTTTCATTTCCCCCTCGAGGAATAAATTATTTGTGTGTTTCTTGCTCTTGAATTTTGGCTAGAAACTAATATTTTCTTTCCTGAGGGAGACTTCCCTTAGGAGTTTCTTTAGGAACTTCCTTTGGAGTAGAGGAAACATTCAATGGCTGAAGCTCTTTAGGGTCTACTTGCAGTGGTTTCTTACCTGATCTTGTCAAAACTAAAACCTGTTCTACTATAGGCATCATGAAGTTGTGGTCCTTCTCTCTAATTATATTTACATGGCCTTTCATTTTTTCTTTACTCTTTTCAACTGCTATACTTTGTACATAATGCTAGTGTATCATACACAAACTTTCCCCATGTGGATCGTTACATGTAGTACACCAAAATTTAGAATCAGTGGGAGGCTCTTTAGCCTCCACTATCTCATTTGTATATACCATGCTCGGTCTCTCTTGTCCCCTACTGCTTGATTGTGTTGCATCTCTCATTACCTGAGGGAACCTCCTTGGAAGAAAATTCCTTTCAGCCTCTCTCTTTTTCATGGATGCCATTTCATTCGACAATGTCTTCATTTTATCAATTATGGTCATATATCGATCACTGGGGGGAGTTGATGCAAGGGGTGTAGCTGGTAATGCAAGGAATGTAGGAGGTGTGGCTATAGCTAGGAGGGCCTACGTTGATGGGAGTATAGGCAGTTTAGAAATTGATGCTTGGGAAAGCTCTGGTAAAATTGGCAATAGAATTTTTTATGGATATCTTTTTATAGCGATGAGATTAGCTTCGCCCTTTGCTGCCTTTACATAGATCCCAAGAAAAGTGGTTACATGGGATTGCCTTATTATCATACTGAGATCTGAATCAAAAGCCCTTAAATAATAGCATATAACTTGTTCTTCCGTGGGCTTTAGGCCTTGCGGTACTCTATCACGAGTTCTAGTAAATCTAATGTTGAAATCTTGGATTTCTTCTTGTGGATGCCTCTCAATGACAGTGAATTGATTTAGCAATGTGAAAGGATCCACATGTATATTAAATTCATTGACCAGATGACCAACCAGTACTACCCAAGAAGTAATGGATCCAACGGGAAGCGCTTTGTACCAATAGAGCATCCTTCCTTTCAAAGATATAATCAACAATCTGACCATTACATCTTGCTGAGTGATGTTGTAAATAGATGCTAGCGCTAATACATATAAACAGTGCTCATCTACTATTTTGCCTATTTTTTCAAAGGTCGGTAATGCTTTTAGTGCAACTTGTGGAATTTGGTGGTGTGTTCTCAAGTTCAAAGGGCCAGTTTGATTCCACACAAGATTGGCTAGGGCAGGGGCGGCTGCCATGATTGCTAAAGGAGTTACAATCGCTATGGGATTGCTTTCAGATTCTACTACAGCAGGTGTTAAAGAGGTGCTAATGGTGTCGAGCGGATTTGATCGTACGACTAGCACAGGGTGTGCTTTTAGGCTTCCGAGATGTAGTTCAAAGAAGTCGATATGTTCTTCAGAGTTTCTAGCTTGGGATCTGGTTATCATATGGCTATATAACTAGAAGGTTTTTAGACAAGGTCTTTCTTTTATGGTCTAAATTGCAACGTAGTCGCCAGGTGGTTTTTCTTGAGATTTTTAAACAAAAAGGCTCTTAATGTAAAACACCAAAAATTATACAATACTGTGGGATTGTTGTTCCCATCGGGCATGCCAAAAATTGTTGGAACAAAATATACCTTCGGTTAATAGTGTTGCACCTTAGAATGTTTCCCCTGCTCCCAAGGAAGTTCCCAAAGAAACTCCTAAGGGAAGTCTCCCTCAGGAAAGAAAATATCAGTTTCCAGCCAAAAGTCAAGGGCAAAAAACACACAAAGAATTTATTCCTTGGGGGGAAAATGAAACACAAGAATAGGCTAGGGAAAGGTTGAGATCCCCCTCGCTGACAAAAAGGCAAAGAATTGAATCTACCAAAGGATAAAAAAATAAATATGAAACTTTTTCCAAAGAAAGATAAATAATAGTTGATTCACCTACATTTAGTATAGTAGAGGAAATGAAAAAGACTCCTTCTAAGGCAAGTATGTATGATGCTCTTCAAATCCTAGGTCAAATAGATCTCCTATAGGAATCCCTAAGAACAATAAAAAATGGAGGTAGGACTGCATCATCTTCAAAAATGGTTCTAACAAACTTGATGTCTGCCACTGGTAAGAACAGGCCACCACCCTTTTATTTGTCCCTTCAAATGGAAGGATGGGCTGTCCACAACTGCATGATAGATTCAGGTGCTGCTACCACTGTGATACCCAAAGCAGTATGTGATATTATGGGAATGGAGTACACTAGGAGCAGTGCAGGCGTCCTACAGTTAGATGGTACTCCATTAAAAATTGTAGGAGTGGTAAAGGATATTTCCATATGACTGCATAAAATGCCTCAGATGACAGTCATACAAGAGGTAGTAGTCGTAGACTTGGAGCCCTATTTTGGTATGTGTCTATCCAGAGAGTTCACAGCAAAGATAGGAGGATACTTATCCTTAGATTATTCTCATTTTGAGATACCTTTCAAAGGTAGAAGGGTCAATATTTTTAATGAGAAACCATCTACGTTTCATGTAGAAAAGATTGGTGAAACTGACCGTGTAAATATGATGACTGAAGAAACAATAGAAGAAGATCTAATGGAAGAAACATTAGAAGAGCTCCAAGATGAGGATCTCTATAGAATTTTAATGCCATAATAGAAACAGAAATAGGAAACTATTCTATTGAGAAACCAAAAAGAAAATTGATACCCTCCCTAGAAAAGGATGGTTCTGTGAATCAATTGTGGAAGCTTTTCTTTGATGGGGCTAGGTGCAAGAATGGAGTTGGTGCCAGAATAGTTTTAATTTCTCCCACTAGAGAGGAAAATGTTTTCTCTTACAGGTTGACTTGGATTTTCTCCAATAACGTAGCAGAATATGAGGCCCTGTGCTTAGGGTTAAGAAAGGCTGAGAAATTGGGAATCAAACAGTTACTCATCTATGGAGACTCGGAACTTATTGTGAATCAAGTCACCAAAAAATGTATAAGTAAAAAACATTATTTGAAGGCTTACAGGAACAAAGTGTGGGATCTCTTAGAGGCCTTTGAGGCCCTAAATATAAAGTTTATCCCTAGAGAACAGAATACCCACATAGATTTTTTAGCTTCAATGGGAGCTAATTTTTGTCCTGTAAGTAATGTTATTCGGAAGTCTAAAATTGTTAGACTTATATACAGGCCTTCAGTGCCTGATAAAAATATTTTCTAGCAAGTTTTTGAAAATTATGAACAAATACTGGATTTCTTAATCCATGAAATGAATTGCTCATCCAACCGGGATCTACAGGATGATGAGGAAGAGGACATTATTCAGTTAAAAAACAATCATATTCCTAAGGGTCTCATCACCCTTGAAAGCCTGTTTGATAACAATGATAGAGCAGTTGGCTAGAAAATCAAGGTCGATAAACGAAGATACAAAGATGTAGAGTTGGAGCCAAGAAAAATGATTAAGGTTGGAATTAGTTGTATAGAAGAGAAAGTGAAACAGATCAGAGAATTGTGTAAAAAATTCCCTGACATCATAGCTTGGGTGTATAGTGATCTAAAAGTGTACAATAAAGATGTTATTCAACATACCATAGAATCAGAAGAAGGAGCTATGCCTTTTAGGCAAAAGCAAAGACCAGTGAATCCGAAGATAGAATATTTGATGAAACAAGAACTGCTAAAACTCCTTCAAGCTAAAATAGTATACCCTGTTAAACACTCCACCTGGGTGGCAAACTTGGTACCAGTCAGGAAGAAAAATGGAGATATCAAATTGTGTGTAGATTTCAGAAATCTAAACAGAGCATCACTCAAAGGTCATTACCCACTACCTCAAATTGACAAAATTCTACACACAGTTGCAGGAGTAATGTATCTCTTATAGTTAGAAGAACAAAGAGAGCAATCATACAATCACAATCAGAAGCATATGGTAGATACTGAAGGATGGTTCAACAAAAATACAACTGCAAAAAAATTTAGAGTGGGAGACTTGGTTTTGAAATGGAATGTAAAGAAAGGTAAGCCAAGTAACCATGATAAATTTGATGCTTTCTGGGAGGGACCATTTGAAATTGTTTCAGAGAAACAATTCAATGCTTTTGAGTTGAAAGATCAATATGGATTGGTTTTTCCCATCACGGTGAATGCATTTCACCTAAAGTTATATTTCTATTGAGAAAGCATAAAAGGAATTATATGTACAGTATAATATAAGTATATTTAGACAATATTTGTAAATATTTCTGTTTTTCAGCCTTAACAAAAAATTTCAATCGCAGCCAATCAAAAGTCGACATTTTTTTTGAATAGAGATACTAAGGTATAAAGGGAGTTTTGACGAAGTAATGTTCACTTTTAATCTAAGTGCATTTTCTTGTGTTCTTTGTCTTTCTCTAAAAGTTTCTTTTTACAATTGCATTGTTGACTCCATTTCCCAATGGATGAAGGCCTGGTTCAAAATTTTTGCAAACAAAAATTCCCCCGGAAGGCACCAAGAATGTTAGTCAAAAAGTGACTAACTACAGAAAAACAACTGATGCTCCTTTTTGCATATTTTCCAAGAAGACCGAAGTGGCCCATATGCTAAAGATCAAATAAAAAGCAAAACACCACAAGGAGGAAAAAGTGTCACAATATCGCGACATGTTGCATTTTCGCGGCTAAGAGCAACAAAAGGGAGCAAGGAGGCAAAAGTGTCGCGATATCACGACATGTTGCATTTTCACGATTAAGAGCAACAAAAGGGAGCAAGGAGGCAAAAGTGTTGTGATATCGCGACATGTTACATTTTTGTGGCTAAGAATAGAATAAAGAGGTAGAAGTGTTGTGATATCGCGACATGTTGCATTTTTGTGGCCAAAAGAGAAGAGAAAGAACAAGAAATAAAAAGTGTCACGATTTCGTGACATGTTGCATTTTCATGGCTGAAGGCGGCAAAAGAGTCCAAGCGGGAAAGAATGTCATGATTTCACGACATGTCGCATTTTCACGGCTGAAGGCGACAAAAGAGCAACGCGAAGGAAAGAATGTCACAATTTTGTGACATGTCTCATTTTTGTGACTGGAAGTGGCAGAAGAGCAAAGCAAGAGACGAATGTCGCGATTTCGTGACATGTCTCATTTTTGCGGCTGGAAGCGGCAGAAAAGCAAAGCAAGGAAATAATGTCATGATTTCGTGACATGTCTCATTTTCATGGCTAGAAGCAACAGAAGAGCAAAGCAAGAGACAAATGTCATGATTTCGTGACATGTCTCATTTTTGCAGCTGGAAGCGGTAGAAAAGCAAAGCAAGGAAAGAATGTCACGATTTCGTGACATGTCTCATTTTTGTGGCTGGAAGCGACAGAAAAGCAAAGCAAGGAAAGAATGTCATGATTTTGTGACATGTCTCATTTTTATAGCTGGAAGTGGCAGAAGAGCAAAGCAAGGAAAGAATGTCACGATTTCATGACATGTCTCATTTTTGCGGCTGGAGACAGCAAAAGAGCAAAGCAAGGAAAGAATGTCGCAATTTCGTGACATGCCAGCTGTAAAGGAATAAAATGTATTTTTGGCAATCAAAGGCATGCACTGACACCAAGAAGTTATTTTTGACATGATTATCAGAAATCTAAGATAGAGCAGGCTTGCCAGATGATTGAAAATGTGATAGGCTCGTCTAGAATCTAATCTGTAGAGAAGATATCTAATTCATATAAGACTTGTGTATTATTAGAAACTATAGATGATTGCTTGTAAAATAGTAAGATGTACTTATAAAAAGATACTCTTTTAGGGTATATATAGGGGTGAGCGACTCCAAAAAAAATGTCAGCTCTTAGCGTTTACAAGCTTGATGTACATGTACTGGATTACAAGCAATAATAGTTTTCTTCTTCTAGCTTTCGAAACTTTTGTGTGCAAGTGTATGTATCTGGTGTTTTAACTTTTATTCACTCTAAGTTTTATAATGTATTTGTTCTAAAATCTGGACTGTGCATGTATAAATCTTGTTTCTAGAGTTGAACATTAAAATATAGTTACATGCTTTTAGACGAATATCTAAAAGTCGCACTCAGGAATTCATGTTTTCTATAAGAAGATATAAAGAAAACTCTGAAAGTAGTAATATGCATTATCAATGTTTGTTGTTGTCCAATATGTACCACGAGAAAAGTTCTAGCTTAGGCTATATTTCTCTTATCTCTTGTTCCCATTTTCTCTAAAAAACTCAAAGGAACCAACCTTCTCTGGAGACTAGACAGATGATCTCAAGCAAGATCTGTCTATTCAATGTTGGCAAAGTCTAAGGCGCAACACTATTAACCAAAGGCAGATTTTATTCCAACAGTAACCTAGACCACTTTGTAGGTTTCATATTTCCTTGTGCAAAAATTAGATTTATTAGTGTGAAAATGTGTTGGGATTTTGAAATATACAATGTACAATCAAAGCAAGACTCTACCTCTTAAAAATCAGGCTAGCTTTCTACAAAATCTGAAAAGAAAACTAGAGATGATTGAGTGACTAAAAACCCTATAGACATTATACAACAAATGACTGGGTGAAGGGAAACAAACACTACTATTAAAGGGTGGGGAATGCAAGTGGAAATGATAAGTATGGGAATAACAGTGCACCTAAGAATGTTAAACAAGATGCATCTATATCTGGTATGAATTAAGCATTATAAAAGGACATATTCAAGAAACCATGGAAGCCAAATAAGTGCAAGAAAAGGTGTTTCTATTTATTTCATTTGATAAATCAGAAAATGGTTATATAAATTTCCCCTTGAGGGCTCTTAGTTTGATACACTTGTTTACAAAATGGGTGCCCAAGGATCAAGTCCTTTCAAACAAGCTTGTGTGCACTTCCAATGTTCTTCCTTGTACCCACAATTGAGGTGGATGAACCTATGATGCCGCCACTTCATTCTTCACTGTTATGATCTTGTATTCCTTTCTCATGTATAATAAAACCTGCACCTACACACAAGGAAACCACATTTGTTAAATAGTGAGTGCAAAAAATGTGAAACATGCAAAAGCCATACATGTAACTATAAGCTAGAAAGTGTAAATATGCAATGTGCCTATCTAAAACAAATTGAAATGATCTGAAATTGTAGATACATGCATAATAGATGATTTTGGGAAGATATAATTGAAAACAGAATAGAAATTGCCTCCGAATCTTCATCGCATTCACAATATACCTACAAAACCTTCAAAACCCAAAACAAGCAATATATGGACTAAAACACCTCAAAATCAAACCAAAATTATATAGTATACATAAAATGAGATTTTAAGATGACCCATATAAGTGGATTAGCAAGATCAGTCATAGTTTCATGTGCATATTCAGATGGTCCTTAGAAGCCTGCAAAACCTTAAAATTACAATATCTCATTCAATATAACTCCAAATTACATGAAATTTGGAAAGCATGCTCATAATATAACCTAAAATATGAATTATTAAAAAAGTAGAAAAATTGTACATGAATATATCACTGTCCCTTGCAAGGACGGTGGTGATTATCACAGAATGGGAACCATCCTAGGGTAGGAAAGACACAAGTTATACTGATTATTTATCACCAATTCCTCTTTCAATTGGTCAAAAACCTCCTACTAGTGCTTTTATATAATTTTGTGGTGATATTCACTCAATTGGTTCAGTTTTGCAAACTAATTGCACCTCTTGAATTACTCGAGAACCTCCTTTGCTAGGTAGATATTTCAAGGGAAAAAGGCATAAAAGGGTGAGGGGAAATATTGGCAGCACTCCATTGCTATGTATTAAAACTCCTCTCTATATTTTGGGTGGAAAATAAATCCACTTTATAGCCAAAAGGGGCATTTGGGCAAATGGGCATGCATGGCAAGAGGTGTCACTTGTCCAGAACTTGGCATGCACTGGAAGGGGAAGAGAATCTCCATTTTTGGCCTCCATTCTGTAGCATGTCATAAGGATTATGTGTCCTCAGGCCTAAACACTTGAATATGTAGGATAAATAGAAGTTGATAGGTCCCATTTATCCAAAATTTAACTTTTTTGGAGTCAAATATTGTGGTCGTCCCACCCAAGATGACCATTATGCCACTGTCCCTGGTTGGGATGAACATGAACTGTGACCATCCTAGGGTGGTATGGTCATGTCTATGTGGACCTAAACCTCCCAAAAGTGGGGTAGAGCCTTCCAAGAATGGCTAGGACCACTGTTAAACCTATGAGGGTTTCCCAAGGGATCCATATGATGTCAATTAGCCAATGCTTTCAATCGCTTAATTGGATTGACATGATTTTGGTGTCTACAAATGCCCCTTTTTGAGACGTGTTATGTGTAACACAACACTGAGCAAAAATAGATGACTAAAATATTAAATTATTAAGGTTATTCATTAAAATAACCAAATTTTGATGCCCCAATCATGGAAAGAGCATGCGTTCTTGAATACTTGCTTCTGATGAGCTAAGGAACTTACTTCAAGTACAACCTCTCCAGTAAGGTTGAATTGATCTTGGATATTTTTTAGTAATGAAGATGATTCTATAATGCCAAGCATTTATTCAATTGAAATTTGTGCTTTTTTTCTATCCCAAGCAGTGGCGTGATTGTCTTTGTCAATGATTCGTTGAACGAACACAATTTGCATGATTGAGTGTTTGATTATTGATTTTGATTATGAATTTTTTAAGTATGAATAACCCCTCAAGAGATTAGTCAATGAGGGAATGATCAGTGATAAAAGTGATGAGTCACTTGACCCAAATGATTTTGGTAGGGTTTCCTTCATTTTTATCCATTGAGAAATGGAACATTTTTTATACGATTTTGATGATTTTGTTGAGGTTTCATGGAAGAAAAGAGCTAAAAAATTCATCCCCGTGGGGTGGTCCAGCCATAATGGACTTCTTAGGGTTTTAAGTAAATAATTTTCCACTTTTGCATGAGAAATTTAGGGTCATCTTGATCTCTAGTGAAATTTGACCAAATTTGAGTTGTTTTTGGTGGGTTTTGGATCATTTTTTTGTGCATTTTTGAGCTGTTTTGAGTTGATTTTTTGGTGGCCATACTAGGGTGGGATATTGGCACACTTTATGACTTGTCCAGGCTAGGATAGTAAGTCAATTAGCTACTCATACCACCTAGGGATGGTCATGGCCCTGGGAGGGTTATTTAAGCCAAAAATAGGTCATTTAGGCTCATTTGTGCATTTCCAACTTTGCAATTTGAGATATGAGGAGGAGGAGAGTGTTTTTACACATCAAAGTGCTACCAAAGTCATCATATAGTCATGATGAGATAACATGCAGACTCATCTAGTGGTGGAGCTGGTGTGATATGGGTAAGAATTGAATTTCTTATTGCCCTATGCTTCCATTAGGAGTGTAATTGTGTCTTATTTTTTATTTTTGGTAGAGCACACTAAATACTCAATAATTGAACCTAATTAGTGATGTAATACACCTTTTTATACTTATTTTTGGGTTTTGTACAATTTTATTGCTTTTGATTACTTTATTTTGTTGTATTTTGACTATTTTTGGTGGACTGGAAGGCCCATTTTTGCCCATTTTGGGGGGTTGTCCCTAGGTGGGATGACCAACCTGGGATTTTTTAGGGCTATCCCTTGGTGGGACGATCATAGATTTAGAGGCCATACCTAGGTGAGACGGTCACAAATTGGCCTAAAAAAGAGATATTTTTTGGTCTTTTGGGTATTTTTGGGTCATTTTGAAGCCTGTTTGGTGCTTGTGATTGACCGACCTATCTCTACTAGGTGGTTAAGAGTCTATATCAAGTTTCAAATATCTTTGAGACCATAAGATACTTATTTATGGAGGTATAATAGGTATGGATTTATGCCATTGGCCTCAAGCATGTGACACGGTTAGAGCCCATAGTGGGCGACCACACTTATCTTACTACTCTTATTGATTTGTGGGATCCATGCACCAACACCTTCAACCTACCGCTAGGGGAGATAACAGTAATGCTGGAGAATGTCTATCAAATTTTGCACATTATGATATATGGGTAGGCTATTGTGTCTACTCACCATGACAAAAAAGAGGCAGTTATGGAGAGGTATTTTGGTAGGGCCATGGAAGAGGAAATAGGGGACTCTCTCAATTGAGGCATACTGGTGGGGTATTGGTATGAGGTTGGGGTATTGGGTGTTAGGCATGTTTTGTTGATGAAATTGATCTCTAATATGCTACTACCAGACTCATCGGGAGCCAGGTTTCCTTGGAACCTTCTGGAGTTAGTATTTACTCTAGTAGGATGCACTCTGGAGCAGCCAGTAGTGATGGTATGGGGGATTCCATTATTGGTATAACTATACGATGAGCTGCATGAGAATTGATCCCTTGGGTGAAAGGGTTTGGGATGGAATTTTATACTATATGTGTGGGGGTGGTAGCACATAGCTATGGATTAATTGTAGGGATTACCATGGATAACACAAGCACAGTTGATAGGGAGATAGGCTATGGGATACTATGGCAATGAGCCTAGGAGGTAGGGTAGATTCAACATTGGGTGGGTGACATAGGCCATTATGCTTAGTATTTTGTAGGACTTAGAGCAACAGATGTAATCTAGAGACCTTACATGGATTACCCAGCCTGATCTGATGTTGAGGCATAGCTCAATCAGGTGAGGCGAGGGAGATGGCTGGTTGGGTGGCATGGGATGGAGTGGGAGTTTTTCCATTATACTTAGGTTTTGTGGTATTTTGAGCTATGATAGGTATTGCCTAGTGAGCCAGTGGTCTATTAGTACCACATGATGAGAGGGTACTGAGGTGGTCGATAGTGGAGGTAGTAGGGGTAGAGGTAGATCCTATAGTGGACCTCCCATATTTGGACAATATCGAGACCACAAAGGAGTATGAATCATGATGGGTGACATGGTAGTGGTGGGGAGAGGGGTTTCTAGAGGGTTATGTGATAGGAGCAATGGAGGAGGCTCAATAGGATGCTATGGATGAGGGTAAGGTAGAGGCGGGTGAGAAACATGGGCATCACCACAAGGCAGATGAGCGGGTGGACCTCCTTGACTTAGGATATCAGGATGACTTTGGGGATGATTATGCTAGGGATTAGGGGGTGCAGGTATAGTAGGTCATATAGGGTGACACAAATATGGAGCCATAAGATGAGCTAATCAGGGTCAGGTGGAATAGAGATCTCCCTCAAACATAGGTACATGATACCCAAGCAAAGATAGTAGCTCTATAGGAACATATGAGATCTTGGAGCCCTAGTCAGGAGGGACCTAGTAGTGGGGAGATGGCCAAGAAATGGGAGGAGGTGGCATAGCTCCATTTCTTAATGGAGATCTACCAGGTATGATTTCAATAGGAGCAAACCTATACTAATGAGTTGGAGGATGATATAGTGTGCCTGAGGGGGTGCTTACCAGCCCATCCATCTGCTAGGGTGTCACACCAAATTTAGAGGAGTGGTATAGGATAGTCTTCAACAAGAATAGAGGCACTTGTTCTACATGGAGGGTTGACAAGGAAGGGGGAAGCATGTCTGAGAGTTATCAATGGGCTCTGACTAAGGGTGGCAGTGGGAGTCATAGGGTTGGTCCTGCGTGACCATGGTTGTTGGGACTCTAATGGTTCTTTTAGTATTTTGTATTTTTTGTAGTGTGAGGTATGAGGACCCACTTTATTGTAGCCTACAAGCAGATCATATATTATGATGTATCTTTTTTCCCCATACATATATACAAATATATAGGAGATTTTTTTGTGATTGTCATCATTGAGTTTGGTACTACTTTATGAGATGTATGCAATGTATTTATTTACTTTATGATATGATGATGTATGTTTATCATGTATGCATATGTTGTAATGGGATTTGATTTGATTATATGTATATGCATGGATCCATAATGAATTGGATGATTTATTGATCTAGATAATGAAATGTGTATACTATAGGACATACTATGTTAGCACCATAGACTGTATAGAATTCACCAATTCATTTGTAATGTTTTCATGAGACTATGTAATGGATTTGTAAAATTGTAAACTGACATACATGTGATAAAATAGAATGAATAAAATGAGTAGTAAGATGTTATAGAATGACTTTGAGGTTTTCATGAGACTCAACCACTCTAGTTAATTGATAGAAAATTATATACTAACCATGCAAGACTTTTTGACAAGGTATGAATATGCTAGGATGATCCAAATATTCAATATCCCTATGTGTGCAAGTGATTTCATTGTTGTAATACACATAAGATTACACCAGTGCCAAATAGGATTGATGCAACCCATCTGTACTAAATATCACCCTATGAGTATCACAATCCTAGGTTTTATACGTAGTTGGAATAGACCACTAGGTAGTACAGGCTACAAAAAGCTAGCTCATCCACATGCAAACATTGGTCTGTACAAACACAAAATGCTAATGTGATAAACATATAATCATGCATAAAGATATTGCCATTGCCAGGTAGGCTTAATGCCACCTAACCTGTAATGAGGATCACCTTATAGTTTGTCAAATACTGAGAATTATAGGGATTCAAGTTAAATACTCCCTTATTTTCTTTTATTTGATTTCAGGGATACTTGCTCATATATAGTGATGAAAATCATTGTTTATTTTGTATTTTGTTTTCTTTGAGCAAGGGATTTGTTTAGTGATGAAAATCACTATTTATTTTGCTTTTGATTTTTGATTTTTAGGATTTTTCTTATTGATAGTGGTGAAACCCACTATTTATTTTGGGAAATTGGGTGAGGAGGAGCTTGTCCTTTTGTTAATTCTTAGAATTTTTGAACCATTCTCAACATTTTGTCAATGCTCCAAGCAGTATGTAGATACCCTTGGAGCATTTTTGGGTGACCTAGATGGTCATAAACTACCTAGGAGAATTTTGGGTTGACCAAGGGATGTGTAGATACCCTTGGAGCATTTTGGGTTGACCTAGATAGTCATAGACCACCTATGAGTATTTTTGGTTGACCAAGAGGTGTGTAGATACCCTTAAAGCATTTTGGGGTGACCTAGACGATCATAGATCGCCTAGGAGCATTTTGGGTTGACCAAGTGGTGTGTAGATACCCTTGGAGAATTTTTGGGTGGGCCACAACACTCTAGGCATGGAAATACCATAGATAAAGGATGTTAAAGGGTTCAAGATCCTTGATTCATTCAAGGGAGGATAGGCTGTAAGTTCCAGGTCTGATCTGACTAGTGATGACAAGAGGACCTAACAAGTTTATTGTAAACTTGTCTCGCAGATGGGGTGGTAAATTATAATTTTGCTAGTTCTCTTTCAGAATGAGGTCACCAACCTGAAAGTCTCTAGAATGGACTTTCATGTTATAACATCTCTTAATTCACTCTTGATAAACACACAAGTTCTCGAGGGCATTGATGAGTCGTTCATCAAGAAACATAAGTTGGTCTAAATGAGCTTGTCGTGTGGTATCATCATTGATGAACTCTTGCATGGATATGCACAATGATGGGATTTCCAAATCTAGAGGCATGACTACATTAGCACAATATACTAGAAAAAATAGAGTTACCCCAGTGGGTGTACAAATACTAGTGCGGTAGACCCATAGAGCAAGGGGTATTTGCATGTGCCATCGGTGTGATTTTTCTTAATTGTTTTATTCAAAATGGTAATAAATGTTTTGTTTGATGCCTCTACTTACCCATTTGCTTGTGAATAATAGTTCATCAAAAATATGTGCTGGATATTATACTTTTTTATCAAATCACACACATATTTATTCTTGAATGATATCCCATTATTGGAAATTATCTTGGATGGAATGCCAAAATGACAAATGAATGTACCATCATGTGCTTGGGTGATGGCCCAAAATGACTCTTGATGCTCTAAGAAAGGAAGGAGGATACCTTCATAGCTTTGATGATACAAAAAATCTCCTATCAAGACATAATTTTCCACTTTTTATTTAAATGTTCGTTTGGCGGTATGCGATATTCTAGAAGGGATATTACTAAGCTTTAGGTAATCCTTGATGTGGGTAGACCAGTCCTGATGTGAGGAAACCTCGATTGCATGAACTACCTGAGCCTTTTTAAGTTCATCTTGAGTGAAATTTGACTGGAGGAGAACTTGTAATAATAGCATTGTGCTACTAGAAAAAGGGGTTTGAGGGAAGAGAGTCCCCTAAGCGGAATGATTCAAGTGATCGTGAATTTGTGAGAACCTTTCCTAAGGAGGTTCAATATGAATTAAGTGGAATTCTGGAATGGACTAAGTGTTCTAATTCTCAACCATAGATTGCAATAGTGTTTAGACTTTAATGGTTATCATCTCATCGACAGGGTTCTATGGGATCAAGGACCCTAAGGAGGCCATTGTATCCGCAAAATGATTCTATGAGCGAGGGAGTGCCTTGATATTGTACCATTCAAACTTTGTCAAAATTTTATCCACAAGGACTTTATAGGCTTGTATATTTGGACACTTGCATTGGTAAATCCATTTGACCTAGTTTATGATGAGCAAGTAGTCACCAAAAATGTTGAGCTTGGTGATTTTCATGGTGATGACTGTTTGAAGACCTATGAGTAAGGATTCGTACTCGACATTATTTTTAGTGCATAGGAAATCAAGTTTAAATGATAGGGGTATGGGAGCCATTTGATGTGTGAAAAAAATGATCCCTACACCACCCCATTTCTCTTATTTAGAGCCATCAAATAATAGAGTCATGTCAGTCTGTGACTCAGGCTTGTCAGAATTATGTGATTCTAATATTTGGAAGACTCCATCATCGAGAAGATCCATGCTAAGAGGTTGATCATCCTGTAGAGTAGCCTCTACGAGTTGATTTATAATGACCTGACCCTTAATTAATTTTTGTTCAATAAATTCTAGGTCAAACTCCATCAACAACATGATCCATTTCACCATGTGACTTTTGTGATAAGTACGACTCACCACGTATCGCAATGGATTCTATTTTGATATAATATACATGGTATGACTAAGCATGTAATGGCATAGCTTCTTGGTGGTGAAAATCACTGCTAGGTATAGCTTTTCAATATATGCGTACTTGATTTCATAATTGACCAAGGTGTGAATAAGGTAGTAAGTAGTCTTTTCCTTATGCAATTCATTGTTTTGGGCCAACATGACACCCAATGCAATCTCAGTGGCTGAGATGTATAAGCGAAACAACACTCCTAGTATGGGTAGAGCCAATACTAGTGGAAAATCTAGATAATATTTGATTGTATCAAAGGTAGCTTGATACTCATCATACCAATGTAATGCAATCCCCTTGTGCAATAGTTTGTTCATGGGTCTCCATTTTTTTAATAATTACGCTATGAATCACCTAATGGATGCCACCTTACCTTGTAGGCTTCGTATCTACTTTATGGTAGTTGGGTGAGGCATCTCGAGGATTACCTTGAACTTGTTGGGGTCCACTTCGATGCTTCTTTTATAGACTATGAATCCCAAGAGTTTTCTAGATGTGATGCCAAAGATGCATTTTTGGGGGTTAAGTCTCACATTATGCTCAATAAGGCGATTAAGGAATTTACACAAGAAATCAAGATGCTCATGGTGTAATAATGATTTGGACAATAAGTCATCCATGTAATCTTAAAAAATATTATACATGTAATCATGGAAGATGTATGTCATGGAACGTTGGTAGGTAGCACTAATATTTTTAAGACCAAAAGGTATGACCTTATAGAAAAATTTTCTCCAAGGTGTTGTGAAAACCATTTTAAGATGGTCTTCTAGATTGGTACGAATTTGGTTGTATCCAGAGAAACCATCCATAATGGATGACATTTCATGGCCCACTATGGCATCGACCAGGGCATCAATGCTCAACAAATAGAAATCATCCTTAGGACTTACTTTGTTTAGGTCTTCAAATTTGTTTCAAATACGAATCCTCCCATCAAGCTTCTTAATGAGAACCATGTTGGACAAACATGGTGGATATTCCACTGATATGATAAAATTAGCATCCAATAGTTTTTGTAGGTCATATTTAACCATCAAGGCTACTATCGGATATATTTTTCTCAGCTTTTGCTTAACTAGATTGGCCTTTGGGTCAAGCATCAAATTATGCCTGACTAGATTTGGATCCAGTACCAACATGTCTTTATAGGTCCATGCAAAGGCTTCCTTATTCTCTATGAGAAGGGCTATGTAATAAACCTGCTTGATGGGGGACAAGATTTCCCATAACTTAATACATTAAGAATTCTTGGGACCTAGGCTGATATCTTTGTCAATTGTTGGCTTGATTGACATATGTGACCCCTCCTCAAACTGGTGGGGAGTAGGGATTAGGTGCATGTCATTAGCTGGGTTTGGATCATCAATTGGAATGTCTGGTTCAACCTCAACTTGTAAGACATCTTGAGTAGGCTTGGGAGAGAAGTGAAATGGTTGTAACATATCATAGCAAGGCTAGTACTCGGAGTGCAATGGGGAAGAATCTTCTTGATAAAATTAAATTACCCCCAAGTCAAGGTGTAGTGGCTTTGATGGATTATTCAGATCTCACAGGGGCTTGAAAAAATCTATGGAAATTATGTTTATGGATGGATTATTTCCCTTAGGTGGTTGATGGTGTCCATGGACATCAAGATGTCGTAAGGCTTGTGGAGGTAGTTGCAACGGAGGTGAAATAACCGAAGGTGGTTGGTGTAGCTATGGGTGAGCTTGCCCTTCTACAGGGATAAACTATCACTAGATAGGGTTGTTCAAGGGGAATATATACAGGTGACCCTCATACTCATCATTCAATGGGACAATCTATGCATACTCGACATGCGAGTTAGAAGAGTCGATGGATGCCACTTCATAATCTGACTCATCATTAGATGTCCACTCATAGGGAGACCCCTGATATTCTTTCTCACTATCATGAGGAAGGGTATGCAAAATTTCATCTCTATCATAAGATCAATTGACCTCGTAAGGTATCTCTTGAACACTCATGGGTGTAGGTAAATAGTCTCCCAATGAATAGAATCGATTGGGGTTGGCATAGGGATCGCACACAAGCTCATACCTAAATTTTAGATTCATGTATTCTAAACTATCCATGAGAATATCAAGGGAAACATGCTTATTATGTCCCAAACTAGACTTGTCATAAGGCATTTGGTACTGTGGTTGGTAAGGGACATGGATGCCTTGCACATACAAGCCCAAATCATAATCATGCTAGTTGTAGAGATGAAGACACCTCATGGCAAAGGTAATATTGGACATGTAGTTAATATCCTTGGAAAAAGGCTCTTCATCCTCAACCTATTGTTGATAGGGCTCTATGCCATAGTTAATACCCCCATAAATGAAATTAGTCTGATTAGGGGGAAGGCCAAGAGATACGATGGTGCCTATGGTAAGACGAGGTCAACCCATATCTCACACTGAATTGATAGTAGGGGTGGCTATGACATTATTGACCATGTACTCTCCTAAATTGGTGGTAGCTAGGTGTACTATGACCTATGGCTATGGAGAATGAAGGGATGGAATCGAGGCTTGAGTTGGTTCAATGTTGACCTCATATGATGAATCCTCATCTATGAGGCTAGGGATATCTTTGGTGGATATGGTGGATACGATTGGTTGGGACTCATCAATAGGCCTCTTCCTTGTGTCCCTCGATAGAGGATTCACTTATGATGGGGGTATATCATATGGTACCAATGTTGAGGATGGAATTGCATGAGATGGCAATGGATTGAATGAAGGTGATGGTGATAGAGTTATACCTTGGTTGGATTTATGTGATTGAAAATCCATATGGGTGGTTCACAAGGTTGACTCAGGGAGCTACTACACCATGTTGTAGTACTTGAATGGCTCTAGGTCTATAGATATGACATGAACTTGCCCTTCATAGGTGTATTTTAGGCACTGGTGAGTGTTGGAGGGGACACACTTCATGTCCCTGATCCAAGGCCTATCCAGCAAGATATTGTACGTAATCTCACCCTCCAAGATGTGGCATAGCATTGGTATGGTCTTTTACCCCACCTAAATGGGTGGGAATATCATACCAACTATTGAGCATATGACATCATTGAATGCTCAAAGGGTGTATATAGACGTGAAAATATGGGATGCCTAGAGCCCCGGATGCTTGAGAGCTATTGTAGTGATGATGTTACTAGAAGACCCAGTGTCTACCAACACTCTCTTGTATGGTGTTCCATTTACACATGTGATGATGTGTGAGGGAGGATCCACCATATTATTTGGAACTGATTTAAGTTCATCTTATTTAAAGGTAATCATCAGTTTTGTACATTTCCAAACATGCCCCACAAAATTGTTAAAGGAGTTGCACTCTTGGTACTATAGCTCTATTGCCTTAAGGATGTACATTAGAGCTTCTATATGAGGTGGAGACTGCTGAATGAGCTCATATATGGAGAGCCATCTAGATGTCATTCTCAATATTTGAGTGAGCTTGCTATTTATTATGGCCATGGGCATAGGTGGAAGATTTGAAACTGGAGGTAGTAATGACTATGATGTCAAAGGAACACCACTTAAAGTCACAGGTGGGGCAAGTGGGCTTGGGTACCTATTATTCCTCATAATAATACTAATCATGCCAATGAACCCTTGCTTAGGGGGTGCATGATGAACCTCATTTACCTGGGGCATTGACTTGGCTTGCTCCATGTGGGCATGCAATGGGTCTTACAAAAAACCCATCTATTGGTTGTTTGGCATGATAGGGTGGTCTACTTGAAGGGCATTCCTATCGATCATGTATTGCACCAAGTAATTGAACTTATGGCACTTCTACACATCATGCCCAATTTGCCTATGAAAATTATAGTATAGGTCTTCTCGATACCCTTTGGGCTTTGGTGCATTCGGGTCGATAGGTTGACTCTTAGGAAAATTGATCGAGTTAGCCACTAAGAGGTGCTCAAACAAAGAGTCCATAGACTCTACAATGGGCATGAACTATCACTTGGGATGACGCTCTTAATTTTACCCTTGATTATTTTGTTTGTCCTTTTTATAGTTCCCAAGAGTGGCCTAGTAATTAGGCTTTTGAGGTGGTACAGTTTGCGCTGGCCCTGGGACACTAATGGCAACATGATTGATTGTTGTTGGATTAGGCTACACTGGACTATTCTTAGTATTCTTGTTCCACTCATTGCAAGGCTTCACAATTTCTCCCTCTTGAATCTTGATGTCTTTGATTGTTCTATCTTGCACTAGAGCATCTTCAAGAGTCAGATATTGTTGCAGTTGCAACAACAAGGAGATCAGTTTTAAGAAGCTCTTGGCAAACATATGAGTCAAATTCACCATGGGTAGGAGGTATGAAAAATTGGTGAGAAATGCTCACCACCTATTTCCATAGGTCGTGATTGAGTCATAATCATATTATTTTAACCCAACGAGGTTAGCTAGCATTACCTTCCACTTGGTATTGAAGGCAAAGCATTCTAGGAACGCATCTATGTGTTGATCCAAATTATGGATGCTATGCTTTGGGATTTTGGTATACCACTTTGTAGCTAGGCCAAAGAGGATATTCAAGAATGTCCTCAAAATTAAAGCATAATTATCTTGGATACCAAAGCATTGGCTCAGGAATTTGATAACATGTTCCTACGCATCTTCTTCTCCCTTAAAGGTAGCTAGCTGGGCTATTTTGAACTGTTCTAGATAGGAAGGGGTAAGTATCGAAGAATGGATCGGTTGAATACATAATTGACATAAAGTATGCTGAGACCCAGACCCGAAGGTCTTGTTCTCTAATGACTCTAGGAGCTCTAGCAATGCCTAATATGCACCCAATGTTTGGTCTAGGAGGTAAGTCCCAATTCGAATTAAGTAGTCATAGAGGCAACATTGGATAAGGCCTAGGATATCTATTTTGAATGAGAATGGGTTGCCTCAGATGGACTTCCTATCTGTATGTTCTAGGGGTAGGGACCCTCTCATGTAATTTTTTTTGGAACAACTCGTTGGTCTACCGTTCAATTATTTCTTTCTCTAGTTGGTACAAGCGGTCTAGTTGCTCTTTGTATCACCGAAGCTACTTGAATTGTGCTTGGTGTTTCACATATATTGCTATTTCTTGATTTATATACTCCACTATACAGGGCCTAGGACTCTCACCTTGAATCCTACCTCATTCAATATAATCTGCAATATCCATCATGTGCTCCCCTCGATGAAGGGTAGCCATATTTACTTGAAGTTCAAGCTTGGGTATATGCTCTTTATACTAATATAGTGTAGAGGCACATCATGATTGCATAGTATACTAATCTTGAGAATAATTAGGTATTTCATCATGCCTTCCTTCATGGATGAGGAAGGGAAGGGCTGATTTTTCTCACCCTGAGCAATGAGTATCATACTTGTCATATTGTCTAGGCTACTGGAACCTATTAGGGTAATGTAAGGGCAAAGTATGATCAATTGGACCTACCCAATGTTTGAAGTCATGCTCTAGCTTATAAGTGGATGGATCAGACCTATCAAGCACACAGATGTGTGACATTTCTATATCTACTTGCACCTCCATGCACAGTTGCATTTCATCAAAGAAGGCATGTGATGTATCTACATACCAGGAACACTCTCCTAGATAAGGCCCACAACCCATAGATGTGTCCCACATAGGGCTCCATTATAGGTGTTTTTCTTACCCATTTGTCCTAGGAATTGGGTGAGTAGAGGCTCACAAAGGAGGTATGACCATGTCCTTAGGACTAAAGTAGAGATGACTTGTGTTTCCTAGTCCACTCTCTACAACTTTTGCCCTTGATTGGGCCTGGTTGCGGGTGCACACCATGGTTACTCTCTACCAAAACCTAGATGATTATCCCCTTTATAAATTCTTAATAAAATAGCACACAATAAAGGAAACATGTAATAAGACAAATGTTTATCTCTTTTAAGGATTAATGTGTGTTCCCTAAGCTATTTTGTGTGTTTAGATGTGTTGTTTGTAAATAAGACCTTGTGTCATGTTTTTGAATTTCATTGGATGATAATCTTGTGTTTAATAAGATTTCATATTTATGCTCGTAGCTCAACAACTAGCAATGAAAGTCACGGTCACGTAAAACCACCAAAGTAAGGAAATGACACCTATACTCGTTCAGGGAGCACAAAGTCCTACCAGTCCTCATCCAGTACTCACTTGGTCAATGTTATACCCTATGAGGATAAGTACATGCAAATTTTCCAAGTTATATTGGATCTCGGAGCTGGCCTTGGCAAATAACAATGGTTCATGGGATTTGAGGTAATGGGTGGAGATGAAATCCACCATCACTGACCTCTACTAGTCGTTTGTGATGAAATCCAACTCACTAGCATTCAAGTGGAACGTGGTGTGTGTGGTTTTTTTTAAGCCCAAATAAATTAAACAATGAAGCACTCAATACTCTTTCACTAAATGCAAAGAAATGACATTTTACTTTCGAAAAATCTAGGTAAAAAGAAAACCTACCAAATGCATTCCCTAAATGATAACCTACCCATTAGGTAGGCTAGAAGAAATCAAACCATAGAGGTGCATTTCTACCTAGTTCCTTTTTAGTTTTTCTTCTTATTTTTGTTGTTTTTTTTAATTATAGAAAAGCAAAACCTATCTTCTACTTTTCAAGCAATCAAAAGAGGTAAGAAAAACCAGATTTTAGCAATTTTGAATAGTAGAAATGAAAACAGAGAGTTTTGGTACTTACCTTAATGGCCTATACGCCTACTATTTTTGAAATTTGGAGCAAAAAATCTCCTATTTTATGACTGTCTAGGGTGGAATGGTGGCCATTTTGATGCTAATCCCAGGGTAGGATGGTTGTGTGGTCATCCCTAGGTAGGACGATCAATAGTCCAGAGGTCATTTCAGGCCAGAACGACCAGTTCCTGCAAAAAAAACAAGGTAAAAATAGGGATTAAACCTTCAATAAAAGCAATAGGGACAAAATCCCACCATGATCACCATTGAAGTATGGAAAAAATGGTGCACCTAAGAATGCTAAAAAAGATGCATCTATATATGGTATGAATCAAGCATTATAAAAGGACATATTCAAGCAACCATGGAAGCAAAATAAGTACAAGAAAAGGTATTTATCTTTATTTAATTTGATAAATAAGAATATGGTTACATAAATATCCCCTTAAGGCTCTTATATTGATACACTTATTTACAAAATGGGTGCCCAAGGATCAAGTCCTTTCAATAGCTCGTGTGCACTTCCAATGTTCTTCCTCGTACCCATAATTGAGGTGGGTGAACCTATGATGCCACTGCTTTTTTATTCACTATTATGATATTGTATTCCTTCCTCATGCACTACAAAACCTGCACCTACACACAAAGTAACAAAATTTGTTAAATAGAAAGTGCGTAATGTGAAATGTGCAAAAGGTAATACATGCTACTATAGACTTGAAAGGTGTAAATATGCAATGCACCTATCTAAAACAACTCTAAATGATCTAAAATCACATAGGAATTCATAATAGATGATTTTGGGAAGATATAATAAAAAATAGAATAGAAATTGCCTCCGAATCTGTGGTGCATTCTCAATGTACCTACAAAGCCTACAAAACACAAAACAAGCAATTTCTCGACCAAATCACTTCCAAATCAAACCAAACTTGGAAAGTATACATAAAATGATATTTTAAGAGGATACATATCATTGTATTAGCAATATCAGTTATAGTTTCATGTGCATATTTAGATGGTCCTTAGAAGCCTGCAAAACCTTAAAATTGCAATATCTCACTCAATATAACTCCAAATTGAATGAAATTTAGATAGCCTACTCATAATCTAACCTAGAATATGCCTAATTAAAAATAGTATAAAAATTGTGGATGAATATGTCACAATTCCTTACGGGGATTGTGGTGACTATCACAGAATGTGGACCATCCTAAGGTGGGATGACCACCAGTTATGCTACTTATTTGCCACCAATTCCTCTGTAAATTGGTAAAACACCCTGCCAATAGTATTGTCATCAAATTTTATGGTGAAATTCCCTCAATTTATCTAGTTTTACAAATTAATTGCACCTCTTGAATCACTCAAGAACCTCCTTCGCTAGGTAGATATTTCAAGAGAAAAACACACAAAAAGGTAAGGGGAAATATTGGTAGCACTCTTTTGCTATGTATCAAACTCCTCTCTATACCTTGTGTGGAAAATGGATTCACTTTATAGCCAAAGGGGGCATTTGGGCAAATGGGCATGCATGGCAAGAGGTGCCACTTATCCAGAACTTGGCATGGATTAAAAGGGGAAGAGAATATCCATTTTTGACATCCATTCTATAGCATGTCCTAAGGATTCTATGCCCTTAGGCTTGCATGCTTGAATAGATAGGATAAATGGTAGTTTATGGGTGCCATTTATCCAAAATTTGACTTTTTAGGAGTCAAATCTTGTGGTCATCCCACCTAGGGATGATTGCTATGCCACTATCCCTGGGTGGGATGACCATGAACTGTGACCATCCCAGGGTGGGACGGTCATGCCTATGTTGCCCCAAATGAAGAACATGTGCTTATATTGAGAGGGGGGTGAACAATATACAATAAAACTTTTTGCTTTTTAATCCAAATAGTAGCATCAACATTAATAAAGTAGTAAACATCACACAAAGCATCACACACATGAGAGACATCATTTTTACGTGGTTCACCCAAAGATGGCTACTTCCACGGAGAAAATATTTCTTATAAATTTTTCTCAAATAAATTCTCTTGGGAATCCTTTCCCTACAATGTTTATGGACCTCTATCCAAAGGAGATGTTGATCCCCTAAATCAGGTTTGTGGATCTCTATCCATAGGAGAACTCCTTCTCCTCTTCTCTGGTTGGTGATCCTCTAGAAGACTACTGCCTCCACCGACACCTGGCTTGTGGATCTCTCTCCACTGAAGACTCTTGTCCCCACTCGAAGACCTATCCTCACTACCCTGGCTGATGGATCTCTATCCACTGGAGACTACTATCCTCTCTACTCTATCACCTCCAAATCTCTATCTCAAATCTGCTCAATAGGTCCACTTAGAACCTACTCAATTCTGCTCAATAGGTCCACTCAAACAAATTCTCAATAAGTCCACAGAGAACTTGCTCAAATCTTCTCAATAGGTCCACTCAGAACCTTCTCAAATATGCTCAATAAGTCCACTCATAACTTGCTCAAATCTGCTCAATAAGTCCACATAGAACTTGCTCAAATCTGCTCAACAAGTCCACATAGAACTTGCTCAAATCTGCTCAACAAGTCCACATAGAACTTGTCCAAATCTCATAGAAACATAAAGAGAATTGTTAGAGACTCAATATGTTCTACACTCAATGCTCAATCACTTTCTTAACTCAAATTAGAATATAGAATAGTTTGTTTTATGGAACTTGAACAATCACTTCATACATCCACTTGACTAGGCTCAATCAACTCTACTCAACCAATTACTCAAGAAACAACCCTTGCTCACAAACCCTAGTCCAAGCATGTAAACACCAACTCAAAATATTTTCAATAATGCTCAACAACAAATCTCACATAACAATGATACTCATGTTCTTTTCAAACCCTAACTCAAGTTCTTCACACAACCAATGGCTTCAACAACAATGCTTATAAAACAAGGTTTTAATCACAACACTTAATTCCAGAAAACCTTGAAGCATTAACTCAAACACTTTCGAAAAGGAAACCCTAATCAAATCCTTTTCACTCCAAAATTTATTTTCTAGAAAGCCAATCAATCAACTCAACCAAGGAAGAATTTGCCCATACCTTTTTGCTTGACAAGGAGTTGATCTCACAAATCTGCCACACTCACACTCACTTCTTTTCCAATCTCAATAAGGGTTAGAAGATAATAATTTCCTCAACAAAACACAATACAAAATGATATCAAAATTACACCTTATCACTCCAACTTAAATAATATTCAACACCTTCACAATAATCTTCTTTAACACAAAAACCCCTTATTAAAATTAAAACAATACTCAAAAGTCTTAATTCTCCAATATGCCAATATGATAATTAAGACTTTATTAAAAACTAAATTCAAAACTCCTTATTACTCCTAATTGACACTTTTCAATAACCACCACTATCCAACTAGCAACCCTTCTAAGCAAATCCAACTAACACCCCTTTTATCTCCCAACTTAGGCAATAATAAAATTTAATGCAAAAATATTTACCTCACCTTCGGAGGGATTCGAACCCTCAACAATGCCCATGACAAACACCTTAGTCATGGCTCCAACCATCGCATGAGCTATGCACTCATTTGAAACTTAAGAAGCACCACGTGCTTCAAATCGTGTCTCCCACCTTGCACCTTGCAAAATGTGCACCTTTGGCACCTTCAACCAACACGACTACCAAGCACAACCACCATGTTTCGAACGCTGGCCTCCTTGCCTACAAGCACTCTGGCCACTGCCCACTTGCCACTAGGCCAAGCTGCCTAGTTGGCTTTCGAATGATCGATGCCTTCTACTTTATTCTGTTCGTCAGCACACAAAATTCATAAACTTTCTCATGAGCTCTTCTTTCCAATTCACATGCAATATTAATCAATCGAGCAAGGATAAAGTTTAATGCCCTTTGGGCATAGGTATATATATTAATTTCCTCCATGCTTGTAAAACGTCGGTGCTTCGAATGCTTTCACCACCATGTAACGTCGGTGAAGGTTAGGACCTTTATAAAGGTGCTTTGAATATTTTTAACTCCAAACCCATCTTTGGGTATTGTAAAATATTATAATGAATATTATAAATATTTTACTTTGGGATTTTAACCATATCACTTAATATTATAATAACAAATATTATAATATTATATCCTTTTGAGTTTATTGCTTCCTTCTCATTGCATACCATGGTGTAAATAATATTTATTTATAAAATTTAAATTCTCATTGAATTTAAATAATTTATAAAATAAATATTATATCTCCTTTTTAACTTTGCACAAGCCTCCTTGGGATTTTTATGAAACACCTTTTAAACTAAGCTTCCATATACTATTAAGATATTATGGAGCCCTTTTGCCTTTAACTTCTGCACTGATTCTCTTGACCTTTGGCCTTCTTCCTGGATATCAAATAACAACCTTGACAACTTTGTTTCTTGATGAAGTCCTTGACATTAATGATGACTTCATCTGGTGACATCAATGACAACTTTGACTTAGGGACTCAAAATGTCCAACAATCTCCCCCTTTGTCATTGATGGCAACCCAAACTCTTTTTACCAAAAACTTGACTTGCTTTTTGTCCTGCTCCCCCTAGGACATTGCTCCCCCTGGCTCAATGCTCTTTTCAAGTATCAAGTCTCTCCCCCTTACTCAAATCTCCCCCCCTTTGACATCAATGGCAAAGGGTCACCTTTGGGGCTCGGGGCTAAGAATGAGCCTCTTAGCTTAGCCCCTCCCCCACCTCCTTTTGAGGTGGTTAATTCTGGGGGTGGGAGTCTCACTCCCAATTTTCCTCGAAGATACTCAAAAGTTTCCTTTGAAAGTGGCTTAGTGAAAATATCTGCTATCTGTTCCTTTGTAGTGACATATTCCAATCTGACCTATTTATCTATCACCTGTTCTCTCAAAAAATGATACTTAATCGGAATGTGCTTTGTCCTGGAGTGCATTATTGGATTTTTTGAGATACTTATGGCACTTGTATTATCACATAGTATAGGAATGGGATGATCATGCTTTATTTTGAAGTCTTCTAGAGTTCTCTTCATCCATAACACTTGTGTACAACTGGCTACTACTGCAATGTATTCTACTTCTGTTGTAGATAAAGATATTGAAACCTACTTCTTACTTAACCAAGAGACTAGACATTCTCCAAGAAAGAATGCTCCTCCACTTGTGCTTTTTTTGTCATCAATGTTGTCAGCCCAATCTGCATCTGTATAAGTTGTTAGTGTGAAACTGTCACTTTTGGGATACCAAAGCCCAAAATCCATAGTCCCTTTTAGATACCTAAAAATTCTTTTTACTGCTTCCACATGTGTTTCCTTAGGTGTTGCCTGAAACCTTGCCACTAATCCCACTGACTGTACTATGTCTGGTCTTGTAGCTGTAACATATAATAAGCTGCCAATCATAGATCTATATAATCTCTGATCTACCTCTGGAGATTCATCATCCTTACTCAACTTGCATCCTGTGACCATGGGAGTACTTACCGGTTTACAATCTTCTAACCTGAATTTCTTTAACATTTCCTTTATATACTTGGCTTGTGAGAGAAACACTCCCCTTTCTTATTGTGAAATATGAAGTCCAAGAAAGAAGGACAATTCACCAAGCATAGACATCTCAAATTCATTTTGCATGTTCTTAGAAAATTCTTTACACATCTTATCATTGTTTCCCCCAAATATTATGTCATCAACATAAACAACCACTATTAGTAGATCACTCCCTTCATTTTTGATATATAAATTATTATCTGCTATTCCTTTTCTGAATCCCTGTTCCTGAAGATACTTATCCAATCTTGAGTACCATGCTCTTGGAGCCTGCTTTAAACCATATAATGCCTTTTTCAATCTGCATACCTGATCTGGTTTATCTGCTAGTATGAATCCCTCTGGTTGTTCAATATAAACCTCTTCTTCTAGAACCCCATTTAGAAATGCTGACTTGACATCCATCTGATATACCTTGAAGTTCTTGAAACTTGAGAAGGCTAAAAACATCCTTATAGCTTCAAGCCATGCAACTGGAGAAAAAGTCTCATCAAATTCAATTCCTTCTACCTGTGCATAACCTTTGCATACTAACCTTGCTTTATTTTTGACCACTTGTCCGTCTTCATTTAACTTGTTTCTGAAAACCCATTTTGTGCCAATCACATTCTTGTCCTTTGGTCATGGAACAAGTTCCCAAGTTTTTCTCTTCTCTATCTGATCCAATTCCTCATTCATTGCCTTAACCCAAAATTCATCCTCACTTGCCTGTGTGAAGTCTTTTGGCTCAATCTTAGATAGCAAAGAAAAATTTGCTTGTTGAGATGGTTTTATTATTCTTCTCCTTGTCTGTCTTTCATCTGGATTCCCAATGATCTATTCTTTTGGATGATGTTTCTGTACATACCTGGATGGAGTTTTGGGAAGAAGTCTTTGTGTTTCTTCTTCTTATTTATCTGATTCCTCACAAAATTCTTCTTGACAACATCCATCTTCTTGATACACAATTTGTTGAACTGGTTCTCTTGAATCTATCTTCTCATCAATTGTTACATTTATACTTTCCACCATAGTGCGATGTTCTTTTGTTGAAGCATCTGTAGGCTTTACTCCTTGTGGAATAACCAAGAAAAATTCCCTCATCACATCTTGGATCAAACTTGCCTAAGTTTTGATCTTCCCATCTTATGTAACATTTGCTTCCAAAAATTCTGAAGTGTTTTACAGTGGCAGGTCTTCCTTTCCAAAGCTCATATGGAGTCTTGTGATGATTTACCCTTAATTGAGCCCTAGTGATTATGTATACTACTGTGTTTACAACTTCTCTCCAAAAACCATCTGATAACTTAGATTCATTTAACATAGCTCTAGCCATGTTTTCAACTATCCTATTTTTCCTTTCAACTACCCCATTTTGTTGAGGAGTTCTTGTTGCTGAGTACTCTCTCTTGATTCCATGTTGTTCACAAAATTCTACAAATTCATTTGAAGTAAATTCTCCTCCTCTATCAGATCTTAGACACTTAATCCTTTTTCTAGTTTCATTTTCAACCAATTCTTTGAATGCTTTGAATTTTTCAAAGGCCTCTAACTTCTCTTTTAGGAAGGTTACCCAAACCATTCTGGAATAATCATCTACAAACAACATAAAGTAACTTTCACCCTGAATACTTTGTGTTCTGGTAGGACCACACAAATCAGTATGTATTAGGCTCAATGGCTCAGATGACATATAACCTTTTGGCTTAAAGGTTGTCCTAGTTTGCTTTCCATGTTGATAGGGTGCACAAATTGTGTTTTGAGGTCTTCTTATTTTGGGTAAATCTCTAACTGCCTATTTATTGCTTATATTGACTATGTTGTCAAAATTCAAGTGACCCAATATTCTATGCCACAACCAACTCTCATCTTCTTGTGATAGAAAGCACTTTTCCCCTTTGATCTCATTGAGCATGTATAAGTTGTTTGGGGTTCTTCTTGCATTGGCAATGATTTTTCCAGTTTCTGATTTCCTTATCTCACATCTATCTGGATGGAAAGTGACCATGTATCCTTGATCACAAAGTTGACTTATACTCAGCAGATTGTGTTTTAACCCTTTAACATACAAAACATTCTCTATTTTTGTTTTTCCATTGTCTAAACTTAGAGTTCCTCTTCCACCAATCCTTGCTGATCCATTATCACCAAAACTTATTGATCCTCTATTTGTTTCTTTTAGTACAATGAATTTGTCTTTGTCTCCTATCATGTGACTAGAGCAACCACTATCAAGATACCATTGTTCTTCTTTATCCTGAGCATGAAGGGTTGTTTGCACTAACATTGATCTAGCCTTAACATTTTTCTTTTCATCTTTCCTAGTTGTTGAAATTGTTTTTCTAGACTCAGGAAGTATCATTTTACACCATCTAGCCTTGTGCCCAAAATTATTGCATTTGTAACATATAACATCATCATCCATGAGAGGTGCAAAGGAATTGAAATTTCTATTGTATCTTGCATGATGAATACAGTGTACAACTCTATGACCATATTTATTGCAAGAAAAGCAATGACCATGGAAGAAATTATGTAACCTATTTGGATGTCTTGGAATTTGTGGAGAAGTCATATTCCTCTTGTGATTAACTCTTATCCAGGGTTCTCCTTTGCTTTCTTCCTTTCTGATATCCTTTGCTTGCTTATCCTTGTTTGAGGTTTCTACTTTCTGAAGACTTGATTCCTCTTTCTATTTCTCATATTCTGTATCTTGTAGTACCTTGGTCCTTTCAACTTTATTCCTTAGGTGAACAATTTCTACTTCCAATATTTCACATTCTGTTTCTCTGGATCTCAATAGATCTGTCATATCTTGTTCAATATTCTTTCCTTCTTCCACTCTAATCTTGAGTTCTGTGAGATTTTGTATAAGTTCCATCCTTGCTTCTTCATCTTCTTGAACTTGTTCCTTCAAACTTGAATTCTTTTCTCTAAGTCTTTCCAATTTTCTGAGAGCAGCAAAGAATTCTTCTTTTATGTCAAACATAGTCTCTTCTTCACTTTCTGAAGTCATGTGTGCTATCGATGGATCCTCTTCCAAGTTGTTAGTCTTTTCATGGAGAGACCCACTCTGATACCAATTGAAGAACATGTGCTTATACTGAGAGGGGGGGTGAATAGTATACAATAAAACTTTTTGCTTTTTAATCCAAATAGTAGCATCAAAATTATTAAAGTAGTAAACATCACACAAAGCATCACACACATGAGAGACATCATTTTTACGTGGTTCACCCAATGATGGCTACTTCCACGGAGAAAATATTTCTTATAATTTTTTCTCAAATAAATTCTCTTGGGAATCCTTTCCCTACAATGTTTATGGACCTCTGTCCAAAGGAGATGTTGATCCCCTAAATTAGGTTTGTGGATCTCTATCCATAGGAGAACTCCTTCTCCTCTACTCTAGTTGGTGATCCTCTAGAAGACTACTGCCTCCACTGCACTGGCTTGTGGATCTCTCTCCACTGAAGACTCTTGTCCCCACTCATAAGACCTATCCTCACTGCCCTGGCTGATGGATCTCTATCCACTGGAGACTACTATCCTCTCTACTCTATCACCTCCAAATCTCTATCTCAAATCTACTCAATAGGTCCACTTAGAACCTACTCAAATCTACTCAATAGGTCCACTCATAACCTGCTCAAATTTTCTCAATAAGTCCACATAGAACTTGCTCAAATATTCTCAATAGGTCCACATAGAACCTGCTCAAATCTTCTCAACAAGTCCACATAGAACTTGCTCAAATCTGCTCAATAAGTCCACACAAAACTTGCTCAAATTTGCTCAACAAGTCCACACAGAACTTGCTCAAATCTTCTCAATAAGTCCACATAGAACTTATCCAAATCTCATAGAAACATAAAGAGAATTGTTAGAGACTCAATATGTTCTACACTCAATGCTCAATCACTTTCTCAACTCAAATCAGAATATAGAATAGTTTGTTTTATGGAACTTGAACAATCACTTCATACATCCACTTGACTAGGCTCAATCAACTCTACTCAACCAATTACTCAAGAAACAACCCTTTCTCACAAACCCTAGTCCAAGCATGTAAACACCAACTCAAAATATTTCCAACAATGCTCAACAACAAATCTCACATAACAATGATACTCATGTTCTTTTCAAAACCCTAACTCAAGTTCTTCACACAACCAATGGCTTCAACAACAATGCTTATAAAACAAGGTTTTAATCACAACACTTAATTCCAAAAAACCTTGAAGCATTAACTCAAACACTTTTGAAAAGGAAACCCTAATCAAATCCTTTTCACTCCAAACTTTATTTTCTAGAAAGCCAATCAATCAACTCAACCAAGGAAGAATTTGCCCATACCTTTTTGCTTGACAAGGAGTTGATCTCACAAATCTGCCACACTCACACTCACTTCTTTGCCAATCTCAATAAGGGTTAGAAGATAATAATTTCCTCAACAAAACACAATACAAAATGATATCAAAATTACACCTTATCACTCCAACTTAAATAATATTCAACACCTTCACAATAATCTTCTTTAACACAAAAACCCCTTATTAAAATTAAAACAATACTCAAAAGTCTTAATCCTCCAATATGCCAATATGATAATTGAGACTTTATTAAAAACTAAATTCAAAAACTCCTTATTACTCCTAATTGACACTTTTCAATAACCACCACTATCCAACTAGCAACCCTTCTAAGCAAATCCAACTAACACCCCTTTTATCTCCCAACTTAGGCAATAATTAAATTTAATGCAAAAATATTTACCTCACCTTCGGAGGGATTCGAACCCTCAACAATGCCCATGACAAACACCTTAGCCATGGCTCCAACCGCCACACGAGCTACGCACTCATTTGAAACTTAAGAAGCACCACGTGCTTCAAATCGTGTCTCCCACCTTGCACCTTGCAAAATGTGCGCCTTTGGCACCTTCAACCAACATGACTGCCAAGCACAACCGCCACATTTCAAACGCTGGCCTCCTTGCCTACAAGTGCTCTATCCACTGCCCACTTGCCACTAGGCCAAGCTGCCCAGTTGGCTTTCGAACGATCGACGCCTTCTGCTTTATTCTGTTCATCAACACACAAAATTCATAAACTTTCTCACGAGCTCTTCTTTCCAATTCACATGCAATATTAATCAATCGAGCAAGGATAAAGTTTAATGCCCTTTGGGCATAGGTATATATATTAATTTCCTCCATGCTTGTAAAACGTCGGTGCTTCAAATGCTTTCACCACCATGTAACGTCGATGAAGGTTAGGACCTTGATAAAGGCGCTTTGAATATTTTTAACTCCAAACCCATCTTTGGGTATTGTAAAATATTATAATGAATATTATAAATATTTTACTTTGGGATTTTAACCATATCACTTAATATTATAATAACAAATATTATAATATTATATCCTTTTGAGTTTATTGCTTCCTTCTCATTGCATACCATGGTGTAAATAATATTTATTTATAAAATTTAAATTCTCATTGAATTTAAATAATTTATAAAATAAATATTATATCTCCTTTTTAACTTTGCACAAGCCTCCTTGGGATTTTTATGAAACACCTTTTAAACTAAGCTTCCATATACTATTAAGATATTATGGAGCCCTTTTGCCTTTATGACCATCCAAGGTGGGATAGTGGCACACTTTATGACCATCCAAGGGTGGGACAGTTAGACAATTAGACACTCATCCCACCTAGGGACGATCATGGCCCAGGGAGGGTAATTTAAGCCAAAAATGGGTCATTTGGGATCATTTGTGCATTTCCAACTTTGTAATTTTAGAGGTGAGGAGGAGGAGAGCGTTTTTATGTAGTGTATCACTAAAAAAATCATCCTACAGTCACCATGATACAACATGTAGACTCATCCAGTGGTGGAGTCGATGCAAGACGAGTAAGAATTGAATTTATTACTACCCTATGGTAGGATTAGGAGTGCAATTGTGTCTTGTTTTTTATTTTTGGTAGATCACACTAAATAATCAGTAATTGAACCTAATTAGTATTTTCCCATTAATTTTTTTACTTATTTTAAGGGTTTTTGTGCAATTTTATTGATTTTGATTACTTTATTTTGTTGTATTTTGACTATTTTTGGTGGCCTGGAAGACCCATTTTTGCCCATTTTGGGGGGTCATCCCTAGGTGGGACGGCTAGCCTGGGCTATTTAGGGGCCATCCCTGGGTGGTATGGTCATATATTTTGGGGTCGCACCTGGGTGGGACAGTCACAAACTGGCCTAAAAAAGAGGCCTTTTTTGGTCTTTTGTGTATTTTTGGGTCATTTTGAAGCTTGTTTGGTGCTTATGATTGACCGACCTATATCTTCTAGGTAGTTAAGATTTGGTATCAAGTTCTAACTCTATTTGAGACCATGAGAGACTTATTTATGAAGTAAAACTAGGAATGTCTTGATGCCATTTACCTCAATCATGTGATGCGGTTAGAGCCCGTAGTGGGTGACCACACTTAGTTGGCTGCTCTTATTGATTTATAGGATCCATACACCAACACCTTCCACCTACCACAAGTGGATATGATGGTGAAGCTGGAGGACATCTATCAAATTTTTTACATTATGATAGAGGTGTGGGCTATTGTGTCTACTCACCATGACCAAAGAGAGGCAATTGTGGAGAGGTACTTTGGTAGGACCGTGGAGGAGGCATTGGGGGACTCTCTGAGTGGAGGCAATTGTTGGGGTATTGGTATGAGGTTGGGGTATTGAGTATTAGGCATATTTTTTTGATGACATTGATCTCTAATATGCTACTACTAGACTCATCAGAAGCCAGGTTTCCCTAGAACCTTCTAGAGTTAGTGTTTACTCTGGTAGGGTGCACTATGGAGCAGCCACTAGTGATGGCATGGGGTATGACATTATTGGTATAGCTATACAATGAGCTATAATATATCCAATACCATGGGTGGAAAGTTTTGGGATGTAGTTTTCTACTATATGTGTGAGGGTGAAAACACATAGATGTGGATCGATCGCAGGGATTGCATTGGATGTCATGGGCACAACTAGCAGATAGGGAGATAGGCTACAAGATCCTATGGTAGTGGGCCTAGGAGGTAGGGCATATTCATCATTGGGTGAGTGATGTGGGCCATAATGCATAGTCATTTTTATGAATCAAGGTAGCATATGTAATTTGGATACTGTATAGGGATTACCCAGCATGGGTCGATGCTGAGGGATAGCTTCGCCAGGTGAGGTGAGGGGGAAGGTTGGTTAGGAAGCATGAGATATAGTGGGAGGTATTCCCTTATGATCAGGTTATATGGTAGTTTGGGCTATGGCAAGGGTTTTCCAGTGAGCCAGCGGTCTACCAAAACCATAGGAATGAGAGGGCACTGAGGTGGACAATAGTAGAGGTAGTAGGGGTAGAGGCAAATCTTGTAGTGAACCTCCTAGATTTAGATGATTCCAGGATCATAGAGGAGTATGACTCATGTTGGGTATTATAGCAATGGTAGGAATAGTGTCTTTTAGGGGGTTATGTGATAGGGGTAGTGTAGGAGACTCAATAGGATACTCTGAATGAGGGTTAGGCAGAGGTAAGTGAGTGACATGGGTGTCACCACATGGCATATGAGCAGGTGGAGCTCCTTAAATTAGGAGATAAATATGACTTTGGGGATGATGATACTGGGAATCAGGAGGTGCAAGTACAATAGGTCACATGGGGTGACAAATATATGGAGCTACAGGATGAGCTGATCAGGGTTAGGTAGGAGAGAGATCTTATTCAGACACATTTATAGAATGCCCAGGAAGATATAATAGCTCTAAGAGAATAATTGAGATCATAGAGCCCTAGTTGGGAGGGACCTAGTAGTGGGGAGATGTCTAGGCTGTGATAGGAGGTGGCATAGCTCCATGCCTTACTAGATACCTACCAAGTATGATGTCTATAGGAGTATACCTATACTGATAAGTTGGAGGATAAGATAGTGTGCCATAGGGGGTGCTTACTGACCCATCCATCTACTAGTGTGTCAAACCAAAGTCAAAGGAGTGGTACATGATAGTATTCAATGATGATGGAGGCACCTGGTTCTACACAAAGGGCTAACAGGATAGGGGTAGCAGGTCTGGGAGTTCTTGATGGGATCCGACTAAGGGTGACGGTGAGAGTCATAGGGCTGGTCTTGCATGACCATGGCTATTGGGACTCTGATGGTTCTTTTTGTATTTTGAATTTTTGGTAGCATGAGGTCTGAGGATCCACTTTATTGTAGCCTACGGTTAGCTCATAGATTATGATGTATATTTTTGCCCCATGCATATATACAGATATATATTGGAAATTTTTCTATGTTTGTTATCATTGAATAGTTCACCAGCCTAAAATCATACCAGATATATATAGGATCTTATACGAAGCTATATATTGTTTTATTGCATCAAAGTTAACTTGAAACTCGTAATCCCAATGGAATGCAACACCCTTGTTCAATAGCTTGTTTATGGGTCTACATTTGTTCAAAAATTATGCTATGAAGTGCTTGATGGATGTGACCTTACCCTAAAGGCTTCGTAGCTACTTTATAGTAGTTGGAGGAGGCATATCGAGGATTACCTTGACCTTGTTGGGGTCCACTTTGATGCATATTTTAGAGACTATGAATCATGTTGCTTAGGGGAATCTCTTCCCTCAAACCCATTTTGATAGTAGCATAATGCTATTCTTACAAGTTCTCCCCCAGTTAGATTTCACTTGGGATGAACTTCAAAAGGCTCAAGAAGTTCATGCAATTGAGGCTTCCTCACATTAGGATTGGTATACCCACATCAAGGATTACCTAAAGCTTGGTAATATCCCTTATGGGTTGTTGCATGCTCCCAAATAGATATTTAAATAAAAAGCAAAAAAGTATGTCTTGCTACGAGAGATTTTGTATCATAAAAGCTACGAAGGTATCCTCCATTACTTAGAGCATCAAGAGCCAGTTTGCGCCATCACCCAAGTACATGATGGTACATGTGGTGGCCATTTCAGTGGCATGGCTATCACTAAGTGCATTCTTTGCATGGTCTATTATTGGCCAAACTTAGAGCGAGATTGTTGTGCTTATGTTAATAAGTGCATAAAGTGTCAACACCATGCTAACCTAACACACGTACCTTCTCAAGCTTTACAACTGATTAAATCAGCTTGGTTGTTCTCGCAATGGGGACTTGATTTAATCAAGAGAATCTCACCTCCATCCTCGGGCCATCACATGTTCATAATTATGGCTATCGAGTATTTCACAAAATGGGTGGAAGCAATTCCCCTTACCACTATGACAGGACCCTGCATAGTGGAGTTTATATTACATAATATCATTTATCATTTTGGTATTCCATCCAAGATAATTTTTGATAATGGTACATAGTTCAAGAACAAAGATGTGCGTGCTTTGACAAAAAAGTATAATATTTAACACAAATTTTTTATGGCCTATTATCCACAATAAAATGGGCAAGCAAAGGCATCAAACAAAATATTTATTGTGATTTTGAAGAAAATGGTTAAATAAAATCACATCAATTGGCACACCCAAATACCCCTTTCTGTATGGGCCTACCGCACTAGTATTTGAATGCCCACTAGGGAAACTCCATTTTCACTAGTGTATGGTGTCAAGGTAGTCATGCCTCTAGAGCTGGAAATTCAATCATTGCACATATCCATGCAAGAGTTCATCGATTATTATACCACACAGTAGGCTTGCGTAGACCAACTTACATTGCTTGATGAACGATGCATCAATACCATCGATCACTTGCGTGTTTATAAAGAGTGAATTAAGAGAGAATATAACATGAAATTCCATTCTAGAGACTTTTAGGTTGGTGACCTTGTTCTGAAAGAAAACCAACAAAATTTTAATTTTCCACCCCATTTGCGAGACAAGTTTATGGTAAATTGGTAAGGTCCTTTTGTCATCACTAGTCAAATCAAACCTAAAAATTACCGCCTAGCCTCCCTTGAAGGAATCAAGAATCCTGAACCCTTTAACATCCTTCATCTATGGCCTTTCCATGCCTAGAGTGTTGTGGCCCACCCTAAAATGCTCCAAGGGTATCTACACATCGCTTGGTCAACCCAAAATTCTCCTAGGTGGTCTATGACCATCTAGGTCACCCCAAAATGCTCCAAGGGTATCTATACACCACTTGGTCAACCCAAAATACTCCTAGATGGTCTATGACCATCTAGGTCACCCCAAAATGCTCCAAGGGTATCTACACACTGCTTGGTTAATGCAAAATGCTCATAGGCAGTCTATGACCATCTAGGTCACCCCAAAATGCTCTAAGGGTATCTACACACTTCTTGGTCAACCCAAAATGCTCCTATGTGGTCTATGACCATTTAGGTCACCCCAAAATGCTCCAAGGGTATCTAAACACCACTTGGTCAACCCAAAATGCTCCTAGATAGTCTATGACCATATAGGTCACCATAAAATGCTCCAAGGGTACCCACACACCACTTGGTAAACCCAAAATGCTCCTAGATAATCTATGACCATCTAGGTCACCCTAAAATGCTCCAAGGGTATCTACACACTACTTGGTCAATCCAAAATGCTCCTAGGTGGTCTATGACCATCTAGGTCATCCCAAAATGCTCCAAGGGTATCTACAAACTACTTGGTTAACCCAAAATGCTCCTAGGTGGTCTACGACCATCTAGGTCACCCCAAAAAGCTCCAAGGGTTTCTAAAAACCACTTGGTCAACATCTTGCTCATCCCCCTATGCAAATGGTTCAATAATGCTAAGAATTGACAAAAGGAAAAGCTCCTCCTTACCCAATTCCACTAAATAAATAGTGGTTTTCACCAATATCAATAAGCAAAATATTAAAAATAAAAAATCAAAAGCAAAATAAATAGTTATTTTCATCACTAAACAAATCCCTTGCTCAAAGAAAAAAAAATACAAAATAAATAGTGATTTTCATCACTATATATGAGCAAGTATCCCTAAAATAAAATAAAATAAAAGAAGGGAGTATTGAACTTGAATCCTTGGAATTCATAGTATTCAACAAATCATAAGGTGATCCTCATTATAGGTTAGGTGGCATCAAGCCTTCCTGGAAATGGCGGTATCCTTATGCATGACGATATGTTTGTCATATTAGCATTTTGTGTGTGTACAAATCAATGTTTGCATGCGGATGAGCTAGATTTTGGTAGCCTATAATACCTAGTGGTCTAATCCAACTACGTACAAAACCTAGGATTATTCTACTCATAGGGTTATCTTCAATACATATGGGCTATGTCAATCCTGTCTAACATTGGGGTAACCTTATCATAAAATGAAATCACTTGCACACACAGGGATATTGAGTATCTGGGTCTTCCTAGAAGATTCATACCTTGTCTCGCATGGTTAGTATATAACTTTTTATCATTTAACTAGAATTCTTGATTCTCAGGAAAACCTCATTGATATTCTATAACATCCATGTCATCCATTCCATTTTATCACATTTTCATTAGCTTACATTTCCACAAATCCATCATAACATTTCAAAATAATCGATGCATTTTATATAGTCTATAGTTCTAACACAGTGTGTCAGATCATTATGCACATCCCATAATATAAATAAATCAATCATACCTCATATTATGCATCCACACATATTCATATCATCAAAAACATCATAATACAAAAACATTTGCATACATGATAAGCATCCATTATATAGGTTTTACAAAATAACCCTTGGTATTCCTCAAGTGACACTTAGTCTAACTTACATAACACCTGGCATAATAAATAATGGAATATATTCTAACATTCATGATTGTTTATACATTTACAACTAAAAATTATAGGATTTTCTTAATTTGAGGATTTTGTATTGGCAATTTCAATGCTTAAACTAGTTACATGTGGTGTATATTAGACATGAAATCTAATTAGTCCTACATATGACACAAGCAGTAAACATATAAAATGAAGGCCTCTAATAAAATTCATCAAATAGAAAAGTATCTTCATATGGAAAACACCTAATTAATTTGAAAAGTTTGCATGACTGATGATCCTTCTTAGTATTTATTATTTTTCTTTGTCTTGATTCCTTCATTTATTCTCTTTTTGTTAGTAACTCATTAGTTACACACTATATAAATATAGTAGGCCTTTTATGTAAGATATTTGATACCATTAGCTTCAACTATGTCAACCCCTCTTTTTGACCATTTGTCTTTTCCTTCATGTCATAATTCAACTCTATGACATATTGTTCTTATCGTTGTTCAACCCAAACAAATAATAATTCTATATTTTAGTCATAGGTTTACTGAATTATAATATAAATTTTTTATTGTCTATGATATTCATAACTAGGTTTAACATGCTAGTTAATTCACCCAAGCTACTTTCTTCAGTTGTATGATTTTTTCCCATTTCATCCATGTGTATCACCAACCTATAATTTACAATTGCATTAATAATGCTTAGTTCAAGAATTTAATTGTAAGTATTTCCAGAGGCTAACCAAGTCCATTAAGTAAATCAACATATATGCAAAAAAATAAAAATAACCTATTTGATGCATAACTATTGTCTATTCTCAATTAGCTTTGGTTTAATACTAAATGTGTTTGTAGGGTCCTCCTAAGAAGTCAAACTATGTCATATTTGATCTTTCAAATGGTTGATTGTCTCTTGCCTTTAAGATATGTCCAACTAACCTTTTATTATTTTAATATGTGATCTAACAATTGCCACTTATTGATTTCTTGGTCCTTTGTTTTATCTCTAGACTCAAAATGCAACAAAGCTCAAGATGTAGAAATTTATAAAGGTAAATTTTTAAGTATAGTAGCTAACTATATAGCATACTTGATTAACTAAATACTATGGATTTTTACCATATTGGATAAACAACATCATTCATCCACTATACAAATTTGGAGATCAAAATTATCTTAGTAATTACCATCCATAATGTTTAAAAGAATATTTACTCTCTTTCTCTCTCTCACTCACTCACTCACACAAACACACACCATATTGGATAAACATCATTCATTTATTATACAAATTTGGAGATCAAAATTATCTTAGTAATTACCATACCATGATGGTTACAAAAATAATCTCTCTCTCTCTCTCTAGATATATATATATATATATATAGCGAGAGAGAGAGAGAGATCAAAAAATTGAGAACCAAGGGACAAACATGTTTCAAAAGATATCATTATATTGTTGATTATACAATCATTTTTACTCAAATAACTAAGGAGGATAAAGAAAAATAAAGTACATTGTTTCTTTGTATACTTTCATAAGGATTTTGACATAATTCCTTAGCATTTACTCAACAATGGGCTTGGGATTTAATTTATTTTAATTTGGTGGTATGACTATTATGATATTTTATGAGTTCATTATTTGTAAAGGGTACACAAGTGCTAGTGAGATAGACAAGGTATCCACTGGACTTAAGTATATTTGTTTGTTGTTCTCTACACTATTTGATTCCTACATAGATGAGCTTGAGGTAAACATGTCTAGGAACTTGGGGAATATATGGTTGCTTGATGTATAGAGCATGATTTGCTATCTTCTATTTAAAAATAATGTCATTTTGATGTATCACTTAAAGGAAGGTCTTATTAAAATAACTACATATCTTAGCATTCTTTTTACGATGCATATGATATTTAGGTGAATCTCAAATAGACAAAAAATATGGTTATTAACACTAAAAAATAAAGGTCATATGGTTAAAATAGTATGTATATTTAGGACTCAATATTTTCTTTGGTTCATACTTCATTTTATCATTGGGTAAGTCAAACTTCATTTCCTGGGAATTTTATGCCATTGAAACTTGTTTATGCAATTTTGAGCACTTTAAGTGTACCTCCATTTAGAATTTTATAGAGGTATAAATTGATAAATTGGATTAGTTTGAGTGCAAATTATGACCATTTTTTCCATACAAATTATCATTTTTCATAGTATATGAAAAATTTTCTATAGGAAATATTCTTAAATGTTTGTCAAGATAGGGGCTTGACAATGTGTGTACCAAGGTTATTGTAAATAGGAATAATTTGGGATAGCAATATACAAAGGGTATACTCAAATGTTTATATTGGATATTTTTCTAAACCATTTCAATAAATATTTTATTTCTTAATAATCATTGCCATTATATCATATTGAAAATGCAATATTTTAACAAGTGCACCATATAATTGTTTTAGTGGTAAAAATAAGGGGTTTTGAAAGGGTCCCTAAACCTTTTACATTAGAGAAAGGTCCTTAGAAAGAGGACAACATGAGAACAACCTAAAAGCTACAAATAGGAGAAACTCCTAGATCCAACACAAAGGGGAGGATCTCGAGAACAAGCAAAAAAAGAGATCAAACTAGGATCCAAAGAAAGAGAAGGTAGAGGAGAGCTAGGGATAAAAATATAGGGTAAACCGCCCAAGGTTAGTCCTATTAAACACCAATAGTAGAAGCATCCATTGAATCATCGGGGTTATCATAGCAATATTTATTTTTATATTCCTCCAAGAGGGTGTCCACTTATTTAGCATAGGTGATGGACATATTTCCCACTCTGTACAACAAGCTGATGAGATCATTCAGGAATTGGATGTAATCTCGATGTCTAGGAAATGGGATGACCAACATTTAAAGAGAGAATTTTAGGGTAGAAGTGACACTATGCTACATGGCCACCTTCTAGGAGGGAGTACATAGATGAGCAAAAATTATGTGTTTGGTTGATCGCATCATGATAATGGAGTCCAAGGTATTTTTAGAATTTTATTCTAAAGTAACTTGGATGGGGGAGCATATCCTTTTCATTGCCTAATATTTTAGGTATTTGGACCACCTTTGGAAGTTGGTCTTATCTTTGGGAGTCATCGCATCACCACCATATTGAACCGATTCTTTGATAATTTTGACATTTTTATGCAATTTAGGGGTGACCTCTCTCTCAATGTCTTTGTTATCTCCTATGGGAGATATCTCAATGGTCATATTACAGTTGTCACCCTCAAATTAGGTCACTTCCATGGAAGCTTTCCCCTTAGGTATTTTTTATTCTTAGCAATATTTATTACTTGAAAAAAAAGAAAAATATTATGTTTAATTGATTATATGAAATTAATATGGACCCCATAAATAATACATCATCATGATTGTGATACCATGATATATTCAATAAACTACAAAGTGGTATTTTAGCTAACAACTTTGTATATAATATTTCATAAGATTTGAATTTGGAAATCCATTTTAAGAGCTCAGATTTTTAGCCACTTAAACTCAAAATATTTTATAGAAAAAAGGATAATTTTGATTGCTATTATTTTATATATTTTATTCTATTTTCAATATTCTAAAAATAATTTAAATAATTAAGAGATTTTCATCCTTGAAAAATTGAAAATATTCTAGAGCTTAGATCCTCTTGACACCTAACAAGTTATTCCCTATGTTGGTCAAATACTTTTTTTGGAATTCACAATATTTTATAGAAATGAATGAAAGAAAAATATTTAATAAATTCTTATACAAAAAGTAAAAAAGGACAGATATTTGGGGCACAAATAAAACCATAAATAATCACTATCCATAGATGAAATTACACAACACATCGATGATAAATGAGGAGTGTGAGGCGGGTATTTATAAAAATACCAAAAAACCCAATTACATCATAAATTTTAACCTAAATCGACATAACAAGAGGGATTTTAGATTAATTATAAGTTATTAAAAGGGTTTAACCATAACAAGGTTAACTACAACCCATAGGGTTTACATAATAAAATATTATAAAATAATTAATACATTGTACAATGAAATTTCCTTTGGCCTATTCAATACATCACATAATGTTGAATCTTGGCCATGAATTAGATTATAAAATCAATGCCTCTATAATATGAATTGAGGGGTAGAGGAGAGAAGATATTAGTGACAATAATATCTTCCCCCCATAATAGATACTCTAATGGACCTCTATAGTTGAGGCAAATCCTTCTAAATCTTCATTTTCATTTAGAAGACATCCACCTAACTTTAAGAACTCAGTTTTAATCCTTTGTAGCTTTAGCAAGCAATTCTTCATTAGATGCCCCTCCTTTTTATAGTATTGATAAGTGGTCTTCATTATTTTTAATACTTAGCATGGCCTTTGTTACTATGGGTCTTAGCCTCCTTAGATTTAATTCCTTTGCATGAGAGTATGATTTTGGAGTTCCACCATAGTTTTGCATTACCACTTAGAAGTGAACTAGAAAAGAAAATAATTGATTAAGAGTAAGAATATTTTAAGATTATAGAAATATAGGAATCACATGAACCATTAGGTTAAAAATTTAAAATGAGGGGCAGAGATGGGCAAGAACAATCTTAACACATTTTGCATCATATTTCTTTTTACCTCTAAAAGATGCAATATCTGCCCTCAAAGCCTTGAATCTTGAAATGTCGTACTTTAAGTTATCAAACTCAGATAATTTAAGAGAATAAATATCTAATTCCAAGAGATGTAATTTAGTAGCATTGACCTTTCCAAAATTTTCATGTAATTTTAACCATACCTTGATAGGTTCACTCTCCTCTTTGATGTGGAAAATAAATTCTAATTCAACCCACAAGGAAAATAAATCTACAACCTCTTTTGTTTTTTGATAGTGAGTTTCATCATCAAGAACAACTACTTTATCCTCCTAAAATATGCAACCTGGGTTCTTACTTTGTAGTAGGAAAACATTTGAGTTTATTGAACACTATAGTTTCACCCATTAAGACAAGTAACTATGTCTTTATGGTCTATGTTACACAATCTGATCCCTAGCACCATAATAAGTCTATGAACTTATACCACCAATACATAGATCTCAAAAAATCATACAATTTGAAAAATATGGGCTCAAAATGCTTTCATATGTAGTTGTTATAGCCTTTGAAAGATTTGTCCTAATGGACCTCAAAAAATAAAAATTTTAAAAGCTCAAACCTTAGGATTGCAAGGATCAATCCTAACCTACCACTTAGAGAAATCTAATTTGTTGATGCAATCCAAACACTTTTCACCATTTTAGATCCTTTGATTCACCTAGTATTTGATACTTGCATCATTTTTATTGGTTGAACACACACACACACACATAAATGTGTTTAACATGGTGTTATAGAGGTCCACATTAGATACCATGTTAGCTAGGGATTTAGATTGCTCTAAATAAGCCAAAACTTACCTCTATTATATTTGAACTCAAGCCCCTTTAATGATATGCACCTTGGTATAACCAAGGTGACAATATTCCTATTAAGGAGGTGAAGCCAAGGTATAATTTTTATGTTTGACCTTAGAACTATCCTAAAAATAAAACTTATTTGCAAAGACTCGACCCTATGACCTCAAGGTCATGCTATAGGGGATGGCCATGTTAGTAGACCATAGGTATCTGTTAAAAAGAACTTACAAATAATGTTGTAGCCAACACTATTTATATTACTGACTAAGAGAAAAAGGGTAATATTTGGGGCTTGAACCTAGAGCTTCCACCATTCAACTCGACTACAAAATCCCTACTAGCCACTATGCCATGCTACTATTTGGGAAGTTTGCATTAGAAAATATTACATCATAGTCCATGCAATAATGAATGTGGTATAACCACCCATAACAAGGACTATGCATTCACTAAAGATCAAGGGTAGTTGTAAGTTTAGTTAAGGGTTTGTTATGTTACAATTGACATCCAATGTATTTAAATATCCATCATTTCATAATGCAATATATTAAAGTATATAACCATTAGAAGTATTAATAGTATTCGAGCAAGTGGAAGGAAGAGCAAACTCTCTTTCCAATCCATCCATTTTACTTTGATCTAAAGAGGTTGTTTAAGCACTCTATTGAAAAAGTGGTCCTAGGGAAAATAACCTTATAAAATACCAAGTAATATTTGACCTCAAGAGAAAGGGGTAGCAATTTTCTCCATGAAGCATGCCCTTATTTCAAAAGAGCAAAATCTAATCACAAGGCACACACAACCATGAGGTGCACATAGGACAAATCAATGAGGCACATACAAGTAATAATATTTTAACCCAAAATAGCTTGTTTTCCAATATCACTACATTTATTTTATTCTTGGGTGATCTGTGTCTCAACAACTTGAGGAACAAATTGAAATATATATCAAATTTTAAAAAGTACATAGTAAGGTGCTCAAGAATAACATCAAGAGGTCTCAAAAAAATCCCAACATTAGTCTTCTTGGTGTTCAATTTCAAAGAAACATTGAATAATAAATTTTCTTCTCAAAAGCATCGATATTATTGCCATTGATGACAACAAGGAGGTACTTTTAAAAAGAGTTCCTAAATGGTGACATTTGACATCTATTCTAATTGGAATACAATAAAATAAAAGTATAAAATATAAAAGTAATATAAAGACACTCTCTAAATATAGCTAAAGTAAATTTTCGTTAACCATCCAAGAGACATCTCAACTGAGCAAGAAGTCAAAAGTACTCTAAGTAGACATGCTAGAGGTTAAATGCTAAGAGCAATGGTGAATGAAGCACATCTAAAATAACTATGCTTATAGGATAGATAAGAAAATTTTCTCATTTTTTTCATGTTTTTGGATAGCAAAATTATAGGACGTTGAGCACCCAACTAATAGGGTACAACTTAAAAATTAGTGAAAGTCAAAAAAAATATATTCATAGAAAACATTTGAAAATTTGAACAACAAACAAGAATGGTGCAATTTCAAGAAAATATTTTCTAGTATTAGAGTCTCATCCTCAATAAAAAACATTTACCAAAGAAATATCTCATACTAGGAGATTAAAGGATTATAGGTGTTAATGAAGAAGTGATGTCTTTCATACCAAGCACTGAAGTCTTTGCATTGTGTTCTTTTAATTTTTTTTGAAAATATAAGAAATTAAATCTACAAAATCATTTTTTGGTCAAATTCAAAGTGTTATAAAAGTACCTATTTTCTCAGGCAAAACATACATGGGTTTCGATGAAATAAAGGTGTCTATGTGTTGCATAGAAGAAAAGTTAAATCAACCAAACATCAACAAATTAAAATCAAAACTTTCCTCCAATACCACATAAATGGTGAGAAAGATAGTTAAAATTTATAAGTAATTACCCCTTTCCATTATTATATGAAGGTGAAATAAAAAGGTGCATATAATATTTTGAGAAGGCATTAGAATAAAATATTCCTTGAAGATTCTAGTGAAGGAAGAATCTTTTTATCTATATTTTCCTAATGAAACATTATTTTTCTTGCAATTCAAGGCATAGATTAAATGATGAATATAGGTTTATATATACTTGTTGGAAAATATTTTTCAAGGGAAATTAGTGGAATTGAAAACTTCCACTTTTTGAAGATTTACTATGGCTACTGGTGTACCAAAGTTCCTGTATTCTAATTCCCAACTATTGCAAGGGAATAAATATGCTTCCTAGAATATCAGAATTTGAACACAAGTCAAGTTTTAAGAAGCATGGAAAGTTGTAGATGGGACCATTACCTATCTTAATGTAGAATATGAAGAGCAAACAAAATTTGACAAAGTAGATAGAAAAGCATGATTGATCATCATGTTTGGAGTAGTTGATGAAGTACAACCATACATTTGAGATTCTACCACAGCTAAAGATGCATGGGAAAAACTTCAAACATTATTCAAGATAAGGAACTAAAACCAAATTTTATTTCTACAAAGTCAACTTCATTTCTTGAAAATGAAGAATGGAGAAAGACTCAAATCTTTCATGAGGAGAATTGCTAAACTACAAGCATCACTAAAAACCTTGGGAGAAAAGGTATTTGATGATACACTTGTTCCTATTATTTTAATATATAACCCTTCACAATTTAATGTATTTATGACAAATTTGAATATCAATGAGCAAACACCAACATTTGAAAATTTGGTAAACCTACTTCAAAAAATAGAGGCTTCATATACAACATAAGAAGAAGAATAAGTTATTACAAATAAAAATGGAAGTAGTCATTTAGAAGAGATATAAGACCTCACTTCCATAAATAAAGAACTAATTCTCATACACAAGGATATCATCAATAGAGAATTAATTCTCACACAAGGATATTAGTAGCAAAGAAATAATTTTTACACATAAAATATGTGTGAAATTTGTTGTAGGAGTAGACACATAGTGAAGGAATGTTGGTATAATCCCTTCATAAATGGGTCTCCTTCATGAGAGATACATCAATTAATACAATTCATCATCATATAAGAGAAATCCAATTTGAAAAATGTACAAAAAAGTAAACAAGGACGCTAAGCTAGTGAAGAACACAAGCTTATACTGAGAGGGGGGTGAACAGTATAAGACCACTTTTTAATTTTCTTTCCCAATCAATATTATGCAATGTATAGATAGCAATATCAACAACACAAATAACCACACACAATAGAGACACCAATTTTACGTTGTTCACTCAATGTGGGCTACTCCATGGAGAAAATATTTCACTAAAATTTTCTCAATCAATCTCTTGGGAATCCTTTCCCTATTACAACATTTATGAACCTCTGTCCAAAGGAGACACCAATCCCCTAATCAAGATTGTTGATCTCTATCCATAAGAGAACTCCTTTCTTTTTAGCTCTGACTAGTGATATTCTAGAAGAACTATTTCCCCCACTACTCTAGCTAATGGATATCTATCCACTAAAGACACCTGTCCTCACTACCTTGGCTAATGGATCTCTATCCACTAGATACTGTCATCCTCTATAATTTTTCACCTTCAAATATTTGTCTCAAAGCTGCACTAAAAACATTCCTTCGGCCTAGCACAAATTTATCCTCAATATCTATCCTCTAATATGCACTAAACATAGTCCTTCAGTCTAGCACAAATATATCCTCAATCTCTATCCTCAAGCCTTAACTCAAAGCTTGAAAAAATCATAAATCAACTCTGCTGGATTTACCCCAAACCTATACTCAAGGTTTGAACAATCAATAAATCAACTCTTCATACAAGTCTTATCAAAGACTTGTCTCAAATATGCCTTGTAAGCTTCCACAAAAGCTCACACCAATCTATCCTCAAGTCCTCTCTAGAACTTTTCCAATCTTCTCAATAAGTCCTCACAATAACTCCTCCAAATATGCTCTCAATTTGTATTGTAAGCTTCCATAAAAGCTTACCCAAATCTATCCACAAGTCTTCTCAAAGACTTACCTCAAATCTGCTCAACAAGTCCACACTAGAACTTTTATTGGATGTATAAGTGCCTTTAGAAAACCTGCCTTAATAATAATTTTCTTCTTTCCAATTCCAATGGTTAGACACAACAATATTACTTCAACACTTTCCAAAAATATTCCTTGGACATAAAACAATCACAACTCAATTTATGTGTTATTTCTCCCTTTTAAAACAATACTCATCATACCATACATAAAGATAATTTCCTTGATACACCTTATAAACTCCATATTAAAATAATATCCAACACCATAAAAATATCAACCAAAATACCTTACAATTTTTCAAAACATTTGAGCACACAACATTAAAAATTTAATTTTGCAAAAACCCTTATAACTCCTTTAGCAACCTTAGAACTAATTTAAATATGCAAAAATTAATTTTTAAATTCCCAACTATATTTCCAAAAATTTCGGTGACCAATTTCCAAGCTACCTTATACTTCCCACAAAAGGGGATTTGATGAGATTCGATCCGCCGTCTCCTCCAACCTAAGCGCCTTAGCACTTGGGAGCTCACCGTATGGGCTACTAATGACCACGTGAAGGAAGGTATAGAACCTTCCTATTATGCCTTCACTCAACGTCTATTCATTTCGAAATGTGCACACTACTCCTTCACTTTGGATGCAGCACAATTCGTATAGCTCTCAATTATTAGGCTTGCATTAATTTTTGAAGGCATGGTAAGTATGGTAGGGTGGGAGTTTCCCCATTTTATACACACTTTTAATTTCTCCTCACGTCGGTTATGCTTTATTCAAAATAAAATTTCAAATTTCAAATTTGATAACCCACCTTAGGGTTATTTAACCTTAGCTTAAATTAATTTATAATTAATAATTAAATTAATTAGTAATTAATTTAAATAACTTTATAAGTTAAGTAAATTAACTAATAAATTAATTTAAAATTAATTTATAATTAATTTTAAACTTCCTTGGCATAATATTATAAAATAATATTATAATATTATTTATTTGGGTTTTTCTTACACTTTGGACCTCATTTGAATTCTGTGAACTGGGTCTTGAAACTAAAACCAAGACGGATGCTGCCAACTAAAACTGCCATTGACTGGTGCTAAAATTTTGACATCAATGACCACTCACTATTGACATCAATGACAAATTATCACTAAAAATATCCAACAATCTCCCCCTTTGTCATTGATGGTAACCCAAATTATTTTTACAAAATCTTTGACCTTTTTCCTGTTCTTCTTCCTATGGGAAACTACTCCCCCTGACTCAATGCTTTCTCCTTAAACCAAATCTCTCACCCTTACTCAAATGTCTCCCACTTTGACATCAATGGTAAAGGGTCACCTGTGGGGATCGGGGCTAAGAATGAATCTATTAGCTTAGCCCCTCCCCCACATCCTCTTGCGATGGTTAATGCTAGGGTGGAAGTATTTCTACTCCCATAAAGCATTGGTCTTTACCTTTATCTTGATCCTTTTGAATTTTTCTATTCTTGTTCCTATCCATGTCCACATTCCTGTTCCTGTTCCTGTCCATGTCCACATTCTTTTTCCTATTTTTTTCCATGCTCATATTCCTGTTCCTATTCCTGTTCTTGTTCATGTCCACATTCCTATTCCTATTTTTTCCATGGTTATATTCTTGTTCCTATTTCTATTCATGCTTGATTTTGGAATTTCTGCTCTACACCATTTTGTTGTATGTCCATTATTATTGCACTTATAACACTTAATTTTATTATTCCTTGGAGGTACAAATATCTTAGGATTTCTCCTAGTGAAACAATATCCTTTTCTATCATGAACCTTGCAATCCATTACCTTGTGACCAAACTGATTACATGAGTAGCAATACCAATGGAAAATTTACCTATTTTTGAAATTCCCATTTTCTTGTCTTTCATGTGTCCTGCTCTGTGAAGCCATGTGTCTAAACCTATGACATGAGAAACAACTTCCATTGATATTTCCTTGTCTTGACCTCATTGGTATCTTAGTCTCTCTTAACCTATTCTAATTGTTGTTCCATCTATTTCTTCTTTGTGTATTTTTCCTTTCCTTGTAGAAATTTCTATTATCCAATTCATCCTCAGATGTCTCACTTTATCTTACACTATCTTCTTCTGAAATTTCTTATTCTTTAGAACTTGAGGTTGAATTTTATTCTTGTTTCTTTTGAGCCTGTTCAAAACCAAGACTTTTTTTTTGTTGACCTTCTTTGTACCTTGATCATATTATCCACAATATTTGAACTCTTTCCAAAATTGTGTAGCTTATCCTCATTTTTTTCTAAATATTCCCTTAGTAGATCTAATTCTTGTTTTAACCTTTCACATTCTAATACCTTTGCTTCTAACTTATCCTTGAACCTCTTTGTCTTAGCCATTGACTTGTTTAGATCCTCTATAAGCTTTCTTCTCTCTTCATCGCATTCTTGAAACTGAAACTCAAGTTTAGAGTTTTACTTTATTACCTTCTTTACTGTGTCAAGAGCATAAATAATTTCTGCCTTAAGATCAAATCCTTATTTATCCAATTCTTCTTCTATTTATTTGCCTTTGTCTACATCTTCATTTTATTTTGTCTTGTCTACTATAGGATCACCTTCTTCTTCTTCTAGTGCCATTAGAAGATTTTCTTTTGGTCCTTCAAATTCATCCTCATATTCATCATCACTGAAACTATAACCATTCCTTGTACAACTATCTTCAATATGTCTAAAGTTACCACATCTAAAATACTTGAGAATTATTGGATATTTTCTTGACTTCTTATTTTTCTTCAATCATAAATAGGACTTCATCTCTATCATTATCTGAAAAACTAACATCACTATCACTTGATTACTTACTTGCCTTGTATGCATAGTAGCTCCTCTTTTGTCTTTGAAATAACTTCTTCCCTTGTTTGCTTTGTCCATCCTTACCTTTCTTTTGGTACTTGTATTTTTATGATTCTCTATTCCTGTGATATTATTATTTTTCATCATTGTTATTTTTAGCTTCTTGAAAATTAGTTGCATAGTGACCATACTTTCCACAATTGAAACATCTAACATATTTTACATCTTTGAATTTTCTTGAATCCTTGTTCCTTCTGCCATAATTTGCTTCTTCATCACTAGATGACTCATTGCTTTTTTTCTAACTTCTTAATCTTTGTCTTATTAATTGCTTTTAAGGCTGCTTCCTTCTGGGGATTAGGTTATTTTATTCTTAACTCAAAAGCTGTAAGAATACCAAGAAACATATCTCTTTTCAAATAATCACCATCATTTGCTTCTTCTATAGCTAAAATATTTTAACTAAACCTTGTTGGAAGAGACCTTAAGATCTTATCACAAACATCTGATTCATCCACATTAATTACAAGTCCTTGCATAGCATTAAAAACCTCATCTACCCGAAGTAAATAAGAACTAATGTCTTCCTCATTATTCATTCTTAATTCTTCAAATTTTCCTTTGAGATTTTGTATCTTTGCATTTTTGACACTCTTATCTCCTTCATATATGCTTTGCAACTTATCCCAAATTCCTTTTGCATCTTTACAATGCATAACTTTTATTGATTCTATTTTATGCAAACCTCTCAGAAGTGAATTCATTGCTTTTGAATTGTAATGTTGTAGAATATTACCTTTCTTATTTTTAGGTGGATCAACTGGTGGTATATATCCATTTTCAACTGCTTTCCAAATTTCATTGCCAAGTGCCATCAGGTGAATCTTTATTCTCATACTCCAATATATGTAGTCACTTCTATTAAATATTTGTGTTGAATTATCTAAGTAAACATTCTTAGAGTCTATTGTGTTCTTTGAAAGCTTTTCCTTCAAGTTTTTAAACTCTTTCGAAGGAACCTACTCTGATACCAATTGAAGAACATAAGCTTATACTGAGAGGGGGGTGAATAGTATAAGATCACTTTTTACTTTTCTTTCCCAATCAATATTATGTAATATATATATAGCAATATCAACAACATAAATCACCACACACAATAGAGACACTAATTTACATGGTTCACCCAATGTGGGCTACTCCCCAGAGAAAATATTTCACTAAAATTTTCTCAATAAATCTCTTGGGAATCCTTTCCCTAATACAATATTTATGAACCTCTATCCAAAGGAGACACCAATACCCTAATCAAGTGCGTGTATCTCTATCCATAGGAGAACTCATTTCTCCTTAGCTTTGACTGATGATCTTCTAGAAGAACTGTTGCCCCCACTACTCTGGCAAATGGATCTCTATCCACTAAAGACACCTGTCCTCACTACCCTAGCTAATGAATCTCTATCCACTAGAGACTATAATCCTCTATACTATGTTACCTTCAAAGCTCTATCTCAAATCTATGCTAAACATAGTACTTCGGTCTAGCATAAATCTATCCTCAATCTCTATCCTCTAATATGCACTAAACATAGTCCTTAGGTCTAGCACAAATATATCCTCAATATTTGTCCTCAAGCCTTAACTCAAATCATGACAAAATCATAAATCAACTCCACTAGATTTGTCCCAAACCTTAACTCAAGGTTTGAACAAATCAATAAATCAACTTTGCATACAAGTCTTCTCAAAGACTTACCTCAAATATGCCTTGTAAGCTTCCACAAAAGATCACACCAATCTGTCCTCAAGTCCTTTATAGAACTTTTCCAATATGATCAATAAGTCCTCACAAGAACTCATCCAAATCTACTCTCAATCTATATTGTAAGCTTCCAAAAAAGCTTACTCAAATCTATCCACAAGTCTTCTCAAAGACTTACCTCAAATATGCTCAACAAGTCCACACTAGAACTTTTATTGGATGTAGAAGTGCCTTTAGAAAACCTGCCTTAATCACAATTTTCTTCTTTCCAATTCCAATGGTTAGACACAACAATATTACTTCAACACTTTCCAAAAATATTCCTTGGACATAAAATAATCACAACTCAATTTATGACTTATTTCTCCCTTTTAAAACAATACTCATCATACCATACATAAAGATAATTTCCTTGATACACCTTATAAAATCCAACTTAAAATAATATCCAACACCATAAAAATATCAACCAAAACACCTTACAATTTTTCAAAACATTTGAGCACACAACATTAAAAATTTAATTTTGCAAAAACCCATATAACTCCTTTAACCACCTTAGAACCAATTTAAATATGCAAAAATTAATTTTTAAATGCCCAACTATATTTTTGAAAATTTTGACGACCAATTTCCAAGCATACCTTATACTTCCCACAAAAGGGGATTCAGTGAGATTCGATCCACCATCTTCTCCAGCCTAAGTGCCTTAGCGCTTGGTAGCACACCACATGGGCTACTAATACCCATGTGAAATAAGGTATAGCGCCTTCCTCTTATGCCTTCACTCGCTGTCTATTCCTTTCGAAACGTGCACACTCCTCCTTCACTTTGGACATAGTGCAATTCGTATAGCTCTCAATTCTTAGGCTCACATTAATTTTTGAAGGCATGGTAAGTATGGTAGGGTGGGAGTTCCCCCATTTTATACATGCTTTTAATTTCTCTTCATGTTGGTGACACTTTATTCGAAATCAAATTTCAAATTTGATAACCCACCTTAGGGGATTTTAACCTTAGCTTAAATTAATTAATAATTAATTTAAATAACTTTATAAGTTAAGTAAATTAACTAATAAATTAATTTAAAATTAATTTTAAATTTCCTTGGCATAATATTATAAAAGAATATTATAATATTATTTATTTGAGCTTTTTGTTGCACTTTGGACCTCATCTGACTTATGTGAACTGGGTATTGAAACTAAAACCGAGACGGATGTTGCCAACTAAAACTACCATTAACTGGTGATAAAAGTGTGACATCAATGACCACTCACTCTTGACATCAATGACAAGTTATCATTCAAAATGTCCAACAACTAGATTCCAAGTTTGTCTAATCCATTAAATATGAGGGAATACTACCAAGATACAAAAGTAGAAATGAAAAACCCAAGCCATGGAATACTTCTAACACTGATCACTAGAAATACAAGAAGTACAACAATTCCTAGAATAAAGGCATAATGCTTAAGCTTAACTCCTTTACTACTCTCTTTCCCTAGTACAAAAGAAAATATTTACAAAATGCATGGTCTATCATTATGCAGACTCTAAAGAAGGATGGGTTATTTTACAAACTCAATATATTGAGAGAACAATGTTTGTTTCTACAACTCATAAAACTAAGCATCCTTACATCATTATCAAAGCAAGGGATCTCATAAAACATCTATCAAGGAGTGTACCAATACCATAAGCAATCAAGATACTAGATGATAAAATGCAATGTGATATTATCAAAATTGGTAACATAATCCAAAATTATAAAATATTTGTTAAATGATGAAAATGACTATTTAACCCTAATGGTTCAATTCTAAATATAATAGAGCTCTTATTTAAGAAAAAAATACAATAACCATAGGATAATTTAAAGGACTAAAAAAATTACAAATAATATCTAAATATTGTATTAGAAATATACTCCGTATTTATCATATCAAGGAACTCATGACAAAGCAAGATCTTGCAAAGGAAAATTATGATGGAAAGTGGAACAAGACTCAAAAGAAGAAGCAAAATATGATTGATCTCACTACAAAAAGTGATGATCAAAATATGAAATGGGAATAGGTCATTAAATCCATCAACATGGAAAACATGACATCAAAAGACAAATATTGGTCATAGCATGCATGATAGCTCATGATAAAATCCTCCACATAAAGACATTGGAGGAGGCACATACTTCTTGCATTGAATCTATGAGTATTAGATGTTGAAAAAATATTTTTAATAAGTGTATTTTTGGAGTGCATGATCGATGGAACCCAACAATCCTTAGTATTATAGCATATAGTCTACATGGAGGGGGGTAATTTCATTGTTTCAAAATCTAGAGATTCCAACATCACCCTAGAACATATTTTTAAGTCATAATCCAAAAGCCAAAGCTAGGGCTAAATTTAGAGCCGAAGAAAGAGTTGAAGCTAGAGCCAAAGCCAAGACTATGGTGAAATAAGAGGGGTATATTAGGAACTATTATATCATAGTCCATGTAACAATGAATGTGGTATAACCACCCATCACAAGGACTATGCAAGCAATAAAGGTAAAGAGTAGTTGTAAGTTTAGCTAAAGGTTTTTTATGCCAAAATTGTGCATCCAATGTATTTAAATATCCATTTTTTTACAGTGCAATTTATCAAAGCATCTAAGCATTAGCATTATTACCTTGAGTCCTATGGGGCCACTTGCTCCCTATTGTTCACTTGAATACATAAACCTAGGTCATATGGGGAATCAACCCCCTAACCTTCCAATGCCAATAATGCACTCCTTTGAAATATCGTTCCACTCCTTCAAAGATATCAAGGCCATCATGACCCTCTATGAAGGGCCTACTGGATACATCAAAATTAGATGATGTCAATTTGAGGTACAGATGTGTGAACAAGCATGCAAAATACAACTGGTGCCAATTTTTTAAATTGAAATTCAAAATAAGTGTTTCCCTCCAATTTGTATTTGGATTCAGAGGATATCAAACCATTATATTGAATTTGGACCAAAAATTGGACGAGGACCCAACAAAACTTTGATTACAATGAAGTACAAGGAACATTTAGAAAATAAATTTTAGAATTTCTAAAAGAAATAGAAGAGAATAAATTCCTCTTATAGATAAAAATAAGGACCAAAGGCTCTGAGGGTACTTCCTATGTGACCAAACAATGCTACTCCATACCCACTCTGATATCATATTGGAATTCACAATATTTTCCATAAATGAATAGATGCAAAACATTTATTAAAATTTTATATACAAAATAAAAAAATGACAACGAGATTTGGAACACTTGTAGGCACCATAAATAATAACTATCTATAGATAATATTGCACAACACTCTAATGATAAATAAGGAGTGTTAAGGGGTATTTATAGAAATACAAAAATCTCCAATTACATCATAAAGTTTAACCTAAGTCAACATAACAAGAGGGATTTTAATTTAGTTACAAATTATAAATAGGGATTAACCATAACAAGGTTAACCATCAAATGGTATTAGTTTAACTGGTTTAGTTTCTCAACATTCAAGGAGGAGATCTAGGTTTGAATATTGCTAAGCAATACATGCATAATATCCAAGTTGTTGTAATACCACTATGTGATGATGGTGTAATATGGATGGGGCTGTTTCAACCCCATATAACCAATTAAAAAATAAAAATTAAAAAAACCATAACAAGATTAACCATAGTCCATAGGGCTTACATAATTAAATATTATAAAAATATTAATACATTGTACAATGAAATGCCCTTTTATCTATGCATCACACAATGTCAACCATGAATTGTATTATAATTTCAAAAATAATTACATAATAAAATATTAAAATGTATTATTATTTTATTTTATTTTATCAAAGACATTCTTCATATACCTTTATATCAAAGATATTCATCATATTCCTCAAACTACTACATTTTTGCAATCAACTCCTTAATTAAGAAACAAAAACCTCACTCGTGCAATTGCTTTCTAAAATTTAAATTTTGCCAAGTTAAAATAAAAATTGTAAATGGATGAAACATTTGTTACCTAGTTTCTATATTATAAATATGCTAGCTATAACAACCTATAAATTCCCTAACACTTCCTTTTTTAGGAGTCTTGTTCATACCCTTTATATTGCAAGATATCATTTTATCATTATTTTTTGTTCTTATTTGTGGGCTTAGACCTACTTCTTGTTAACACTTGAAATATTTGCTTTTGTTTTCCCATATCAATATCCATTTGGATTTCTTGTTCTCTTTGTTTTTGCTTCTTGTTTCCACCAAAACCTTCTTCTTCATAAATATCTTTGATTTTTTTACACTATTCATAGTGAGACTTATCATCTAGAGATTCATCTTACTTTGAAGTAACCTCAAAATCATTTTCTTCTTTATGTTACCTTGGAAACCCAAAAGTACAAGGACACTCCATAGCAATTACCTTCTTCCTATGGTGTCCTAAAAACCCTAAATTGCTATCAATTTTCTCCACCCTCATTTTTTTATCATGCTTCTCTTGAAACCCTAAATTGAAAGGAATAACCTCTACACCATTTTGATTTCTATTGCCAAGAGAGGATTTTATATTACTTGAGGAGAATGGATATGATTTACCTAGAATAAAATTGACTTGTTTGTTTGCTTTGTTTAAAAATTTTCCTCCACATATTATTTGCATCATTAATTCCTTTTAATTTTTAACTTACATATTATACTTTGTCATCCCTTGTATCATTTTTTGTTTCTTTTAATAGTTAATTTAAGTGAACTATAGTGGCCATTTCCATTTGATGTTTTGTATATGATTTCTTTACCTCTTCTTTTAGAGTGGAATATCCTTGATCTATTCTAGGTTATAATACAACATTATTTCCTTACATCATATTGAATTTTGTTCGATGACCATTTAACTTTATAATATTTTGTCACGACAATTACGATCTTAGAATGCAATATTTTCATTATCCACTTGTTGATCTCATTATCTTGATTTAAATTTAATATTAATGGATTTTGCTAAAGGTTTTAATATATCCATAAAAAAACATATCTAGGTATATATAGCATGATTTTACTTCTTAGTAGTCAGTTACTCCTAGATGAACCCATAGGTATTTCCAATATTCTTCAAAACATCCATATTCATAAGCTAATGAAATTCCAAAACTCCTAATCCACACTACAATATTTTTAAATAGTTCCTATATCGATAGTAAAATTATCATTTCATGGTTTTAAATAAAGGAAATATCTCCCCTTAAAGCATGGACCACCACACATTACTTTATCCCTAATTTTTGAATCGGAGAAAATGAAGAGGAAAATACCTTTAAGAAGAAAATTTATGGATTAACAATATGAAATTACCACTTCCACTTGATACAATTTTAAATATTTGTAAGCCCTAGCTAGTATCCATGGAACTTACAATTTAACCCTATGTCTTTAAGAACTGTATATCATGCTCAGTTTCCTCACCCTTAATAATCAATTTTAGAGTAACATATACTTCCTAGATCAAACTTACCATATATTTCTTCTTCCTCCTATCTCTAACTTGGACATCCATACTTCTAGCAACAACATATTGACTTCTAATTAAGGCTTTCAAATATGGTTTTCCTTCTATGCTACCTCCTAAGGCTTACTCCCAACTCACACTTTCTCTTGAATCATAACCATGAATGTTATTGGCCAAAGTTAAAGATATAATCTATCTTATTTAATATCAATTATAGATATTATCAAAATAAGATAACTATAAAGGTTGTGTGGTGGTTCCAAGCATGAACATTTTAATAAATAAGTTCAATTATAGTTTTTATGAGAATATTGTCATAATTCAATTAGATTAGATCAACCACAGTTAGGTGACTAGATTTAGCTAGCTTGATTAAACAAGACTAAGTCTTTTTGTAAGAATATTTATCTAACTATGGAAATTAAATATAAACTATAAATTATGATTAATACCAAAATATATCATAATGAATAATAATGCACTTAAGTAATATAACCTTTTTATTTATGATATCATAAATGATTTTTAATTCTTGAACATAGGCTAATCAATTAATTGTGAAAGTGTAGCAAAAAAAAAATCTATTTTAATATTTTATAGTTTAATATAGATAGTTAAATTACCCTTAATTAAAGTATCTTCAAAATATGGAATTTCTAAGTGACTCAGTTCCAATCAGAGGTTCTGCTTTTTGGAAAGCGATTCTTAATTGTAAGGAAATCATCAAAAAAGGTTTAAGATGGGTTTTAGGCAATGGTGAGAGGATAAATTGTTGGAATGATAGGTGGGCTAAGGATGAACCACTAACACAATATCCTAACTTAGCCCAAATTAGAGATATCACAGAAGAACTCATTGGCAAAAAAGTCTCCGATTATATGGTTGAGGACAGAGGTAGAATGAAGTGGAAACAAATAAGAATTCAAGGATTTCAAGTGGAATCAAATGATCTTTGTAACATTCTCGGGAAATAGTTTATCCCCATGAGACCCAAGGAAGATCAAGTGACATGGGCTCCTACAGAAAATGGGTAGTTCACTATTAAATCAGCTTACAAGATTCTGTTTGATGGCGAGGATTTTGTCCTCCAAAAGGACTTAGTTTGGATAAAAAATTTAATTCCAAAAATTGCAGTCTTTTCATGGTTGGTTATCCAAGGAAGAATTCTAACCATTGATAATATGATGTGTAAAGGTATTTGTATTAGTAATCATTTTTATCTATACAAGGCTAATTGGGAGACCATTTATCACATTTTCCTTGAGTGCCCTTTTTCCTTGACTATCCTAAGTGGGGTTTTTTAGGCCTTCGATATTTCATGGGTTAAACCATCCACCGTACTTGATTTGTTCATCCAGTGGCTTTACCCCTTTTCAATCCAAAGACTTAGATACATGTGGAAAATTTTCCTTCATCACTATCTTTGGCAGGTGTGGTTAGAAAGGAACCATAGAGTCTTTAATGAGTCTATCCATGATCATCAAAATATCATTGCTAGGATCCTGTCCTTTGCCAACGAGAATGTGAACCTTATTCCTTTTGATAGTTTTAAACCTCATTTGTAGGAGACCACAATTGCTCAATATTTAAGCTTAACCTTGTTAGATGAGTCTGTGCCTAGGGTAGTCAACCCCAGAGCCAATGTTAAGTGGTCTCCACCTCCTACGGGTTGGTTTAAGCTTAATTTTTATGGAGCAACTAAGGACAATCCTGGTAGAGCAGGTGTTGGTGGCATTGTGTGAGATCATAATGGGAATATGATGCTTGTGTTTTTTGAATATTTGGTAACAAGGACGAACAACAAAGATGAAGCTAGAGCTATGTGGAGAGGCCTTCAAATGACTCAAGACATAGAAGTCAATTTGATCGTAGAAGGAGACTCTATGCATGTTATAAATCTCCTCAATAATTGGAAAACACCTCCTTGGAGGATTAAAACAATTGTTTAAGAGGCTAGGATCCTTTTCTAGGGAAGACATGATAGAAAAACCCAACATGTATTTCAGGAAGCTAACAAAATTGCTGATAAGCTGGCCAATTTTGGTGTCGATTGTGACAGACTTTTCAAATAGGAACACGGTGTCCCGAGTGAAGTAGAGGATCTTATTCAACAATAATACCAAGAATGATAGTCGAATTTACCAATAGGGAAGGCACTGTAAGTTCGAAGGCTAGGAGTATTCCTGTCTCTTTTTTGAATTGGACTCACAGTAAAAATTATCTGAGTTGTCAGTCTCCGTGGATGTTGCTTGGAAATATTACAAATACTAATGGGGATAGTCACATGTCAGATAACATGGCTCCTAGTTGTCTTAGTAATTTAAGGTTGGTTGATAATCACAGGGAAGGAAAGAAATGACAATATAAGACTTTGAACCAAAGCCATGTGGACCACCAGATAGCCACCGCCATAAATCTAGCCAGCAGGTTCACTTCTCCAAGGCTGATTGACCAAGATAGTATGTGGTACCAAAGCATGTCATATACATAAGAAAGCAATTACCAAAGAATTACTAAGAGTAACTGTCAATACAGAGCTTGTGGGAGTTTTTTTTAGTACTCTGCTATGTGTATCTACAACTTTTTTTTTCTCCATTGTCTCAAGGAAGGGATCCGTGTCTGTTTCTTTTTGTAATTATGATGCATGTGTGTTTTCTCGGGGTATACCCAAAATGTTGTATGGGAAGTTTCTTTTTGATAACAAGCTATGTGCCTTACCGGATGTAATGGCTTTGGTGGCATGTAGATTTTACATATATAGGATCCTTAGTAAGGATATGTCATCAGCAGCCCTGGGCTAATTTTTGTAAAAGCTTTTGGGTCAACCTATAAAACATAGTATTAATGCTATAGTATCTTATCTACCAAAAAAATTAGAAGTATGATAGTGCTTATAGAATTATTGCTATAGAGCAAAAATACTGTTCAAAATATAAATTTTATAAAAAATTATAGATTCAAGAATGGTTTTTGATATATGAGAGATTATATAAATGATGAAAAAGAAAAATAAGGGGGAAAATATATATAGAAAGTGATTTTTAGATGCTTAATGTGAATTTTTATGGTTAATGACATGCTAGGCTATTTTATCTTCTTCATGATCTAATCATACTTTTAGATATCTATAGATAAAGCAATAAACATGGATTAGTCCCTTAGGGGTCTACCTCAATGAGACCCCTCATTCACTTAGGTTTTGGTAAATCTATTACAAAGAAAAAATGTTAGATATTATACCTAATCTTCTTATCTATGTGTTGATGAAGATGCTACTTAATGATTCTATTGTTGTAGCTAATAGTGATAATTGTATAAAGTATAATCTAAACAATTCTATGAGAAAAATGAGTATATAATAATTTGATTAAAAATAGTAATTCGTAATGCTTGAATTAAGACAATATTTTTTTAGGATTAGATTAATGCATTGATATATTGCTATTGAGCACAAGTTTTTTTATAGATAGAAGAACCATATCAAGTCTTCCTAATATATTCATACCCTCCATAATAAAAGGGCTATCTTAGAATAGTGCTACTATCCATTATACTAAAAGCTCAAATATTATTGATCTAAACAAATGGACCTATAAAAGATATAATAATACTATAAAAGCAACATAACTTTCTAGGCTATGTAAAACTTAATTATGATAATATGATTTTAAAATATTAGTAACTATGATAATTAATTTTAAAAGACCATAGTTTAATTTTGATGAAGACAACTAAAGAGGCACAATTTCATTTAATGATAATATTAAAATAAATATAGACATGACCAACACTAACAGATCCACAATCTCACTAACATAAGCACAACCTATGAGTGCTCCTATTCTACTACAATTAAGGCCAAAGCAAAGAATTTTCAAGATAGACATGTAATCTATGATAGTCATGTTCAAGGCCAAAGTAACCTACAACTTATAATTATACCTAGAATGCTAAGAAAATTCTCTACACTAATGTGTATAAAATATAAATAATGACAACAATATGAATTTACAAAATATATCTATCTAATGCAAGACTAATGAAAATCCTTGTCAAAAAGTAGCACTCTCTATATTATAAATCCTTTTATCAAAGTGATATTACAAAAGATAGTCAAAATAACAACACAATGATAACAAGATAGAAAAGCTAACATAAATTATGTTATACATGTAAATGAAACTAAGGCTAGAGATCAAAGTAATGAAAAGTGAGATGGACTTTGAATTCATAGATTAGTATGTATTGGAACTTCATTTACATGTTTAATCTCCATCTTCTCCTTTACCTTACAAAAACTCCAAAGTATCAAAAACTTTTCGACAACATAAAGGGAAATGTAAAAATCTAAGAGTTGCACAAAATTGTACACAAATGAGTGAGGGTTAATTAAAATTTTAACTATTGTGAGTGAGCATAATTTATTGGATATATTATAGGGATTAAAGATATTATATTGGTTTTTTTATGAGTTAATTTTATAACAAAATTCAATATTTTAAAATATTTTTTACCAATGTGTTTTATCAATTTTATTCTACACTACCATCCTTTCTAAAAGGACAAGATTAGTTATTTTTTTTCTACATTTAGATCTTGTTTTGAGAGAAGTTTTATTTAAGGGAAGATAAGCAACATGTTTCCTTACTTTATGGGAAATTTCCAAGTTTGAGAGGGGTCTCATTGGAGAAGGAATAAATGGGAAAAACTAACCTGGCTAAGTTGGCTATAGGTATTCAACAATAGTTGATTTCCTATATTTTATTTTATTTATTTATAGATAAAAGTGTTACATTGATAAAAGCATCATAGTTCTAGTGTATAAGTAATACTAGTGCCCAAAAAATCTCAAATGATATGTTGATGAGTTGACATGATGTCAATTGGGAAAATTTGAATTTTTTAAATACTAACATTATTTAAGTTAATGTTAATGTTAATTGATGAAGAAAAATATTAATTTTGATGAAATTGACTTTGATAATGTTCTTTATGGTCATTAATGAAGGTTAGTTTAATAAATGAATAGTCGGTAGGTGTTTGATATCAATGTTTATTAATTTTGACATAGTTTGATATGTCTAATGTGATGATCAATGACAAATATATTTTAAAATTGAAGGTATTATTTTAGATGTCTAAATTTTCCAATTTTTGATACATTTGTCAAAAATGAAACAAATTAAAACTAGCATAATAAATGCCCAACACTTGACCAAGGAAATAAGTCTAGTTGAGACTTGATTTTAGACGTATTGCTTGATTCATTTTTATTTGATTTTGCTTTTAATATTTGATATATGATGAAGATCATTGATGATGGTAAATTATATATATATTTTATATGCTTATGTATGACCCCTTGAATTTTTGCGGAGAGGAGTTGAGGGAATAAGAAATGTGATCATGATATTTTGTGCACATAAAGAAATGAAGAAAAATAATGGATTTATAATAAAAAAAATTGAGATATGGTATTAAAAATGAGTAGGGGGTAAAAGGAAAATCATTTTTATTATAAGATATAAAAAAAAGAGTTTTGGAAACCCTTATTTTTTATGATGGATCATAACTAACACTTATGACATCACAATAAGTTTATTCTACCACCCATTCTAGGAGGAATCAAAGTCAGATAGGTATGTGATCTGAAAATTTTATTTTTTTTGAATTTTGAAAAATTTAAGGAAATAATAAATATCTAATACTTTTGTGTGCTACCAACATTTATACATGGTACTTTTGTTATGTAGTTACACATTTTGAGCAAAAGCAACATTTTGAGCAAAAGCATAAATATTTTACAAAAATATTGGCATTTTCATAAAAGGGTGGTGCTTTTAAAAAAAAATAGATGGAAAAAAGTTATTTATTTAATTATTAAAATTTAGAATTGTGCCCTAGGGGGAGAAGATAAAAAATTAAAAGAATAGGAAGACAATGTGGAGCAACCAAAAGTAATGGAGGAGGAGGTGACTAGAATTTTGGAAACTCCAATTTCTATGGGAACAAATCCACAAGAGTCTAAAGCAAAATCTCATCTAGAGGATGTTCCCAACCAAGGTATGGGAATGTTTATTATATTCCTTTTCTCTTTGTATGAGTAAAATAATTATTCTCAAAACAAACCCTTAACCTCTAAACAAGATAAAATTTCAATGATACTCATTAGGAATAATAGAAAAATAATAAATATAGGGGTTGAAGCCAAATAAGGTAGACCAACTAATAATGAGCTTAGAAATAAAGAAGCATTGAGATAAATTGCAATTGGAACACAAAAAATTTTGAATTTGAATGCAAGGAAGACTTCCATGAGGGGTAAAAAATGAAAATCATCTCCTAGAAAATAAGGGGCATGAATGCCCCTTAAAAATAGAGGGTGGTTAAATCCTTGAGAAAGGATAACCAATTAGATATATTTTTACTCCAAGAAAACAAAAATAGAGGACAATAAACTTTCCAGAGTTAAAAGTTTTGTGTGGAAAATTTTGTATTTTGTAGCTAGTAGTGCAAATGGTGGGGCACTCCATAAACATATGCTTGATTGATTCTAAAATTTTAGGACATAACACACATCTATTGGGGAGAGAAAATTTCCTTATCAAAGGTTTTCAAATTTATGATGAAAGGATTTGAAATTTAGTGGGTTAAGCCAAAGATGTTCTAAATTTATTAGAACAATGGAAATATCTCTTTTCCAATTTAGGGTTATCTCAAGCTTGGAAGCTAGCCCTGCCTCACTTTTTGGGGGGTATTTGGAAGGAAAGGAATAACATAATATTTAAGGAAATGTATAGGAATGAAATCTCAACCTTCAATAGAATTTTAGCTATAGTTAAGGATAATCTCTCTATTATACCTCATCATAATGATGGAGGAAGGGTAGTGAAAGCCAAAATTGCTTTAAAATGGGGCTTTCCTACAAGTCAAAATTATGATCTTGATCCCAAACAATTGGCTAGATGGAATACAACCTAGAAACCACCTCAACCTGGTAGGATTAAAGTAAAATTTAATGGGGTAGCTAAGGGAAACCCTAGTAGGGTAAGAGGAGGGGGAATTTTAAAAAATTCAAGTGGTAAGATCATAGCAACATTTGTGGAATATTATGGCATTCAATACAACCATATGGAAGAAACAAAGGCCCTATTCATAGGCATGAGCTTAATGAAGAAGTTGAATATAAAGAGGGTCATTATTGAAGGTGAATATTTAAATATTATTAATTGCTTAAGGGGTAAGAATCAAGCTAGTTGGAACATATAAAAAATTATATCATATGCAAGAGATATCATTGCAACATTTGAGGAGGTTAATATAGTGTATATCTATCAATATAGAGGGAAACCAAGCGATGGATTGGTTGACCAATAAAGGTGTAGATAGTCCTGAACCAATTCTATGGAGGGATGATTTTCCTAGTGAGTTGAGGAGTATAGTTGAGAGGGAGTTGTAAGCTTATGATAGATAAAATTATGGTTAAATTATTAATCAGTGGTTGCAAGCTTTATTCACCTCTTGTAGTCATGGGAAGTGAAGCATTTATATATTTTTTTATAAGAGGTCTATGTGACTTCTTGTCTTGTTCTGCTGCTAGTAATTGTAGATTGTTGATGTCTTAGTTCTTTTTTGTTTTTTTCTAATTTCACATTGTTTGATTTAATGTATAGGAGTGGATTGTAAAAAATGATTGGAACCCTTTTAAAAGCCACTTATTTTCACTCTAATAAAAAAATAAAATTATAATTGATAGATGAATGTAACTTGATTTTAGATTATCTTATTTTTTTTTAGATTTTTGTGATGTACTTAGCAATAATGATGGAAACATTGTTATTTATTATTTAAATTTAAATGAGGTTGAATAAATTAAGGATTAGAGAGAGACAACCATACATACTTGATTGAATTTTATTGGCAATGGATGAGGATCACTATCATTTATTAGAAGTAATGGGATTCTAGTATATGGTGACTATGTCTCAGGTATATTTGGATAGAGAATTGATAATAACCTTAGTAGAGATGTGGTATTTAGAGTTAAATACCTTTTGGATTCTAATTAGAGAGACGATAAAGACTTTATAAGATATATGATAAATTTTATAGGTGTTGATATATAGTGCCCCATTGAGATAGACTTGGTCACAAAGGATATGCCTAAGAGATTGAATAGTAATCTAGATTTTTCTATTGTAAGGTCTACAATTGATGTTAAAGATATCTATATATGAAGGCACATTAGGATACAAGAGTCCCTCTTGTTATCACTTATACTAGGCATGGTATTACTAGATTTAACTGGAAAGGTTATACTATAGGCACTTGGAGAGGTTGTTGCTGATTTGATATATTACCAAATAGTGTTTAATTTTGGGCAAACTGTCTTAACCAAATTGTGTCTTTATCAAGTTGCCTACAATAAAGAAAATAACCTTATGTATTGTACATCATTCTAGGAATGGGTGTGAGAGCATATTATAGTAATTTAACGAATAGGGTTGATGGGGTTTATTATATATTATATGCTTGAATTGGCACATAGGTGGAGCCATGCATTAGAGGTAGGGCATACTTATCCTTAGAGGGAGATTTAGGATGGGCTAGAGATAGATCAATGAGATAAAAAAATGAGATGTTTCATAGAACCTCTATAGATGCCATCCTAGTTGGGCTCATGATGCTTATGAGTTATTTTAATTTAGTAGGAGATGAAAATTTAGTAATCATAATGATGATTATGAGCTATTTCAATATGAAAGAGTTATGAGATAGTGTGTTCTATAAAAACTATGGTCTAATATCTTCATGTAGTGAGAGAGGTGGGATTAAGGGATTTTACAAATTGGGATTCATATCCAAGGGATAATGTAAATAATACCTTGATTTAGAATCTTGGGTTGACTACATTAGCAACGCTAATTGATACTGATGGGTCCTTCATATGCCCTATCCTATGCCTTGTCTTGATTATGTTATACCTATTTTTTTTATCCTTTGTTATGTATATGCCTATAATATTTATGAAAATACTTCTCAATGCGTGTATATTGTAATAGAAATATTAATATAATGAATTTAGATACAATTTTCTCTATTTGGGCTCTATCCTTAATGTTTTGATTCTTTACATAGAAAATGGAAACTAATTTTATATAGTTTAGGAAAATAAAACAACTTGATGATGACTTGATGGCCACTCTATTGCTGACAACATGGATGTTGAGAAAGCACAACAAAAATTAGTGACTAAGGATCTTGCCTTTTGATATTTTCACTATTTACTTCAACTGTCTATGTAACCAATGTATTCTATGGAAAGCATGCTCTTAAATTGCTAAAGTGGTATCTAGGCATCAAAACTTGATAAGGAGACCATAATTTATGGGAGCCCAAGGAAATAGTCATTTTAAAAAAGTACAAACAAGGAGGAAATTTTTCATCACATATGATAATGGATTCAATTTATTAAAATTATTTCTCTCTCTATTCTCCAAACCAATGAATTGCTAGTTGTTGTAACTAGAAAATATAGATATACATCTCAATTAGCCTAATGGTGGAGAAAAGTTTGAATAAAGGTCTAAGGTTTAAGTCCAATGGGGGGTAGGGTTGTACACCATGCTTTGGTAACCAAATTATGGTTGGGAATAACCATATATTAGGTAAAATATATCAGTCTCATATGGCCTATGATCTTACAAATGTTTAAAACTACTTTACCCTTTACCCTTTAGAATATGCTAGCTAAAAAATTTTAAGCTCTGGTTGGGCATAGATTGGTATTTTTAATAGTTATAAACTAGATGAATTTTATAGGATATTGATCAAAAGAAAAACGTTATAATCTAAGATTGTATTGAATTTATGTTTAAGCTATAGAGAGACTTTATTTCAATTATCAGTGTTCAAAATTATATCTATGCAATTGTATTTGTAATTTTAATAAGTACTTTATTGTAAGATTCCTTTTATAGGGGAACTGCACCTATACCTTGGAGAAAGCACCTACTACAATTGCAGGGTTAGTTGAAACTCTCATAGCCCATACCTATAGGAAACTATTTATAACATATTTAGTTTGTGTGTTCTATTATAGAAGCAAGCATTGTTCATTTAAATAATAATGTCTATAGAAGTAACCAAACATGTAACAATTACTTTTATTGTCACTTATATTTATGATTGTATTTTTTTTTGAATCCATAGTATTTACCTTTGCATGTTTATTTATTAATAGAGAACTTTTCCATAGTAATATGTTTTTTGTATTTGTTTACTATACCATTTCTTGTAGTAAATCCTAATAAATCTAATTTTCTATGGATCCCTTGGAAGTCAAGTACCATGATAGGAGAGTAATAGGATATGCACTCTTGTGATGCACAAGTAGTGCCTAATACCTCACAAGCCTATAAATTTTTGATTGATATGTTGAGCAAGGTGCAACAACAGTATTGTCATTGTTGTCAACACAGTCAGATAGATCTGTTGATGCAGTGGACAGGAAGTTCAAAAGCTATTCAGATACAGAAGACAGGATTTCAAAGGTTATTCAGATGTATCACTCTAAATTTTTCACACCCTTACCTTCAAGCTATAGGATCCGTGCCCGAAAGGGGGATGTGAAAAGGATGTCGTGGTACCTCGGACTGAGAGGACTTGCAAAGGTCCCGCCTCTCAAGGGAGGTGTATTTTGATGATTTTTTGATGGATGGTGGGTTCACCAGGAAACATTTAATGGTAGTTTCCACGCCTAGGTTGGGAATGTGTTTTATGTGTTCATTTTATCCTTAAGCATTCATATCCTAGGTTTGGCCAAAATGCGTCTAAGCTATTCTATATGAAGATGCAAATTCAATGAGTACAAAAAATAGATTTAAAGACAGAAAAAAAAGAAATTACAGAAGATTAAAAGAAGAATACCTGATTCGAATGTCTGATGAAGATTCTGATGTTGAAGCAGTCAGGATCACCTCTGATTTGATAGGATCATCTGAGATCAGACAAGATCATCAGAGACCTGCAATCAAAGAAATAGGTGCAAAATACAAAAAATACAACAATGATAACAGAGGGAAATAGTATAAAATGATAGTAGCACTATCAAACTAAAACTTAAACATAGAAACAAGAATGAATTATGCTAATTAAATAATAATTATGATTTAATCATGCATTTGATCTAGATGGGTGAACTCCAAAATACAGAATAGAATAAAACACTGAATAAAATTGTTAATTACAACATAAAACAACAGAAAAAGGGAGAAGAAATGCAAACTTCAGGCACTGTTTGCCTCAATGTTGACTGCAGTCAAAATCGTCTCACATTTGTGTGAAATCGTCTCTGATTCGACAGGTTCACCTCCGATCTGAACAGGTTTGTCGATGACGATGTAAGCTTGCTTCGGTTGAAAAACAGTAATGTACCTGCAACAAAATTGATATAGAACTAATGCAAATGAAAACTTAAGATGTTTTAACATGTATGCAGTCAAGTTACAGGAATTTCAGCCAGGGGTTGGGAAGGGAAGGTCCTAAGGATTAAATAGGCTTAGGGGAGTAGTTAGGAGGTTGGAGATCATCCCTATTTGGGATATCTCCAACAGGGGAGGGTCCCTAATGGCGCAGACACGCTTCTGCCTAGATTAGAGACCCGTTGGAACATAAGCTAATTATGCAAAATTAGTTTTGCGACAAGATCATTTGTACGTCCTAGCCCAGACGAAATCTTCAGATCTGGGGTGATATCGTCTGATCGACGACGATATCGTCAAACTGTCAAAACAACCTCTAAAAATGGCACGAAAAATGGGGAAATGGATTACCCGACGGTTAACGGGCAGTTTGGGAGGTTTAAAATTTGAATTTAAATTATTTATTAGGATGAATGTAATTATTACAATTTCACTGCGCCAATTTTAGGGTGCTACATTTTGCCCCCTCTTTAGCGAATTTTTTGAAGAAAATATGTTAAAGATGAGTTCTTCTCGATCTACGAGAAAGCAAAAATTATTCCCATTTTTAGGCAATGATTCTTGGTCGAATCGTACGACAGCTTACTATGGTGCCCCCTCCGTGTTTTTACCCAAATCAAACGTTTGAGGTAAAAACGTGAAAAAGCAAAATTATTTTTGAATTATTTTTGAATAAAATTAATAAAAATAGGGTAAAACCCTAATTCATTTTTACTGTTCATTTTATTGGTTTTAGAGCTCTAGAAGCAAAAAATGGTGGAGACGACGCACAGATCAACAGAGGTCCGGCATGGGCTACGGGTAAGAGTCTAAACTTAGTTTAGAATGCTTTAATTTGATTTTACATGCTTTTTAGGTAAATTTTAATCAATTTTTGAGCATCACGGCCGTTTTTGGGCCGTCGACGTCGTCGGGACGAAATCGTCTCAATTTCGCCAATTTCGTCCAAGGGTGAAATCGGTGAAAGGGGGATGATTTCTTCAAATTAGGGATGATTTCGACCTACGAAATCAAAAACAATTATGCTCAAATTTGGGATGATATCGTCCAATAGTGGACGATATCATCAATTGCATAAAATTGAACTTATTTTAACTTGCATTTTTAATCACTTGAGTTGTTATTAATGGTTGTTTGTTGCTTTGTTTTTTATGTTGCAGAGAGGATTGCTAAAAAGTAGAGAATGGAAGTATGGAGGTTTGAGAGATGACTTGGTCGCTCTTACACAGGCAGAGCGAGATCAGCTGGCACAGGTCGGCTTACAGCATGTGGTAGAGATGCCACAAGTGTCTACAGATATGGGGCTACTGACAGCCCTAGTAGAGAGATGGTATCCAGGTTCTTCCTATTTCTGGCTACCGACAGGGGAGATGACTCCCACTCTAGAGGATGTATGAAGGATTCTGAGAATCTCCATACAAGGATGGTTGATCACTCCTATTTCCAATCAGGGCCATGCTATGGGATGATTGTGTGGTGACCCGAGCTTCACCCTAGAGAAGGGTAGAGTTAACATCGAGGCACTACGTCAGATGCTTGGGGCATCTAGACTCACACGGGTTCTAGCTAGAGTGGTTGGTGGACTTCTGCTGTGCCACCAGAGCGGATGCAGGGTACCATGGATGCTGGCATATGTGATCTATGATATGCGAGACCATGGGTACAGATTTTCTTGGGGCAGTTATGTGCTATGCTGAATATACAGGATCCTGCATGGGGTCGTGTACAAGGGCGATCGATGTCTGGTGATGACATCACTCCTACAGGTTTGGTGTTGGGAGCACATTGTAGTGTGAAGGCCGATAGGGCTTCATCTGATAGGGATTGACAGGGAGAGGCCCCGAGTTTTCTATTGGTGGCTCCAAAGAGGGTCACAGCGACGGATCGACCTTCCGATGTCTCGAAGATTGCTAGATGACCTAGTCCCAGAATAGATCACCTGGAGGCCATGGTGCGAGCACCAAGGGTGGGCCGAGGATGAACAGGAGCTAGCTCACGTTAGGCGAGTGTGCTGGCTATGGATGGAGAGGGGAGAGGTGGAGCTCCATTGCTATGACCGAGTTTTGCGTCAGTTCGGTCTATAGTAGGGGATCCCATCTCTTAGGGATTATGAGTTTTCCTGGATTGTCCAGGATAACACCATAGTGAGCGGGGCTCCAGAAATGCAGCATTTCTAGAGTCAGGACTCGGACGATGCCCCCATTCAGCCAGTGGATGGGGACGATGCAGGGGTAGCCGATGGCTACGATGCCTGGTACGCAGGCATTCGCCCTCCTCGGATGACGAGGGCTCAAGGTCCGATTCATGCAGTTGTGCGTTGGATAGGGAGGCGATGCCAGGCGGCTATGGAGGTGGCCTAGGGTTGCAGCGAGAGAGAGCTAAGGAGGCCACATGCATAGGAGAGGCCGTGGCAGAGGGAGAGGAGGGAGGCGAGACCCCCTTCTCCATAGAGAGAGAGGCCACCATAGCACGATAAGGGCAAGGGTGTTGACATAGGGGAGAGTAGCGAGACAGCTACTCTCTAAGCGGAGAGAGATCATCTCCAAGCATAGGTGCAGACATTGCAGGACAAGGCTACACGCCACCGAGCTGAGGTTACCCAGCTCAAAGATGAGATTGCACACCTCAAGGCATGGGGTGGAGGAGCGAGCACACAGGAGTTGGCACGGTCGATTACTCAGATCGCATTCTACCAGGGCATCTACTTCTAGATGGTGCCATAGGGTCAGAGGGTACAGCTGCCAACCGACATTGCTGACCCTATCAGGATTGGGTCCTCGAGGACTTTGTCTCGATCGAGGACTAGGACTCACAGTACTACTCATATTGCGATGGGGCCACCTCGTCCACCTCAGGGCGGGGGAGGAGATGAGGCTGAGAGCTCAAGAGGTTCTCGAGGCTAGAGGACTGCATTACACTGTACAGATTGATATGTAGGTTTATTATTATTTTTTTGTTGATAGAGGATTGAGTATGTCGAGGTACAGATTGTGGCATACCGATCCAGTTTTGATGATGTATATATACTGTTGATATATATATGAGATGAGATAGTTTTGATCATATGATTTGTGTTATGTGTATGTTGATGATGCTTTTATGTTTGATTGATTGATTTGATAATTGGATTGAGGATTCATGAAATTATGTCATGTTGAAAATTTATAATTTTGATGTCATGTTGTAATATTTTAAATGAAATAATCTGATGTAACAAATTGGTTGTTTGTGATGTAATGTGATAAAAGATAAAAAAGAGACTTCTAACAATAATTTTAGAGGACATTGTCGCTATTATAGACCATTTCATGGAGTCGCTGCTCACTCGGTCATCAAGCTAATCCCAGTATAAAAATATTATTAAAAGTAAAAGAGTGCTTAAGGGACTGTCTTAAGACTTTGGTGCAATGGTGAAAATGATGGTGATGATGGTTTGTTTTTTAGATTTTCATAAAAATAGTATGCATGAGATGATGTTAAAATGATGTTTGCTAGGCATAAATTCCTAAGTGTGATAAATTTTTTGGATAATTCCTTAGGAATTATATCATCTTTGCAAAATTGAAGGTTGACATAATGACATGAAATAGTGATAATGTGCATGCTTTGTGTTTAAAAAACATAACTGTGTAATGGTTTTCATGATTTTTAAATAAATGGGGAATAAAAATTGTTACAATGGTTTGCGCTAGGCATAGAATATGTAGGTATAGAATTATACCATCATCACGAAAATCAAAGAAAAATAGATAGTTTTATTGCATGGTTGATTTTTTAATAAACAGAAAATATGAAGATGAGGACTTGCGCTAGGCATAAAATTCCAATTTTGGTTTTGGAACTTATACCATCATCGCGAAAGTCGACAAAAGTTATATATATATATATATATATATATATATATATATATATATATATATATATATATATATTGTTTTGATTGTCTAGTTTTGAAAGAAATTTTTGATTTTTTGATTATATAGTTGTCTTTATGGTAAACAACTGTACTTGAATTATTCTAGACAAGTTGCAAAAAGAATATTTCAAAGTATTTTGAAGACAAAAGTTAGATTTATAAGGAATCCCATGTGCATATGTGAATTCATTTCCGATCTTGATTTATCATAATGATACACAAAATCTCTCAAATACAAATGTGTGTGCAATTGCTTTGCGCATTTACCAGTTTTGAGCAAGATAATATGATACAAGTGATTTGAAAAAACCAAATAAGTGTTCATTAACCATGATGTAGATGCATATAACCATACCAGACTACTATGTAGATCAGATTATCAAGAGCTAGCTAATCCATAAGCAGACATAGGTCTGTACAAAATAAGGTTGCTAATGTGACAGACATATCACCATGCTAGGAGTTATCCAAGGCCAAGCAGGTTGGGCACAAACCACCTGTTATGGGGCTTACCTCACAGTTTTCGAATAATTGAGAATTCCAAGGATTCAAGCTCATCAACCCTTCTTTTCTTTTCAAAGGGTAGAGAAAGGGATTTTATTGCTTTCTGCTTTCTTTTGCTTTTCTTTTGAACTTTGCTTCTTTCTTTTTGTATTTTTTTGCTTGATTTTTGAGATAGTGCTTGAAATATTGCTGTAATGATATAAAATAACATTTTTCTTTTCTCTTTTTTCTTGAACTTTTCTTTTCTTCTTCTTTGCTAGGGATACTTGCTCGAATTAGTTGTAGAGCAAGGGATTTTTATTCTGGGTAGGGGTGAGCTTGTCCTTTTGCCAATTCTCAAAGATTCTAGACCATGTGCATGATAGGATAGCAGGGGAAACTTTTTGCTCAAGAAATCATGTCTACTATGTAGCAAAACATGGAAATTACAAATATAATCATTTTATTGTGAAAATATGTGCTTGGTTTAAGTAAATAACAAGATCAATTCTCTATGCTCAAACTTTATTTAGTTGAATTTTGTGGACTTTGATATAAGAGAGATTAGTAATCATGCCAGATAAAATCAAGATATTTATTTTTGTGAGTGTGCAAGTGAGGGATTCCAAATAAATGCTAATTTATCAAAAATAATTTGAAACATATAACTGCAACATTTGTAAGAAAATATATATAAATACTTTTGAGGCATTTTGAGAATATTGACTCTCTCTTTCTTCTTTATTTTGTTTTGGTTTCGAAAGAGTCAAGAATATTGTTGTTTTTTATTTTTATTATTTTTGAAAGAATTAACAAGTGCCATAAATAAATACAACAAATAGTTTTGAAGATTTTGATGATTATGAATGTTTTAGTGTTTTTGAATTTATAAATTTGAAAGAAATACAAGATAGTGATTTTGATCAAATATATACATGGATGTAGTGACCAAATTTATACATAGTAACGTTTAAGATGCAAAATATTCATGGGTTCTTTAAGTTCTTTACCATCTAAGGTAGATAATTTGTATGCTCCAGATTCAAATTTAGCAGTGATAATGTATGGTCCAAGCCAGTTGGGCTCAAACTTACCTTTAAGGTCCTTAGTTGCATTAGTATTTTTTTGAAAATTTTGAGGATTTTGATTTTTTTGTATTTTGATTTTAATTTATGAATTGAAATTAGTGGTATATACAAGATGATCTATATACACTATACAAGGTTATTTGAGTATAGCATGTCTAAGGTTGCTTCAAAATCAAAGGAGGTTTTGAAGGATAATCTGGTTGAGGTGAAGGTAAGAACAAAAGGTGATGAATAAAAGATAGCGATAACAAAAGCTTTGTTCTAATGTAGAATAATATACCAAAATATTTGACTTTTATATGTGTAAAATTGATCATGTTACAAAATAAAATGTAAGAAGGATAAGAAAGTTCTTCATTCTTATCACTATATTCCCAGTTTTGATAAGAAGGAGAAAGTATATGTAAAAGGTATGCATGGATGTTATTTGGTAAACAAATATGATCATATATGGATGAAGAAAAGTGATGAATAGAAGATAATTGTGATAATAGAGAATGTATAGAACTTGATGTTTTAACCGTTAAATATTCTTCAAATGGTGTTGGGTCACCATGTATGGTAATGATTTCATTTGCAAGTTCAAACTTCAAAAATTGGTGAAGAGTGGAAGGGAAAACCCTCATCGTATGAATCCAAGGACTCTGGAGAAATAGGTTGTAAGGTGAAGGACAATATCCTACATAGAATAAAATATCCAGGATCTTGGATCCAATATTAAAGGGAAGAATTATAGTACCTTGAGCTTCTTGAATTTCATTGTTAAAAGATTTTATAAGAACATTTGATTCATTAAGATCTTCTTCCTTTATTTTGAGTTTTTGGAATAATTGATAAGTGCATAAATTAAGAGGGGAGTCATTATCTACCATGATAGTTCTAACAAGTGTTTCTTTACTAGATCCTATAATGTAAAGATAGGAGTCTTCTTGTGGAGTAGAGGAAGGAATATCCTCATCATAGAATGAAATATGGTTAACCTCAAGAGGGTTTACACCATTAATTATGTTCTTAGAGAAAATATGATGAGGAAAAAATTGTTGGCTAGGTATCTTGAACAAATTTTCCTTGTGATAAATTTGTAATACTTCTAAAAGGGATATCTTTGCTTGAAGATTAATCACTTGTTGTTGGTTATAAAAGTGGATTTCAGATTGAGATTTTGATTCTAAATATGAGCTTTCTATGCTTACATTCCATTTTGGATCATTCTCTAGAGCCAAAGATAGTTTTGAAGGTTGGTCAAATGAGGAATCCATATCTTGAATATCAGATTGAGTTGATTGAACTTGAGGTTGCTCATTTGCAGTTTTTGTTACAATATTAATAATATCATCATGATGGGACACATTAACATGCAATATTTGATTGGTTTCTTGTTGTTGATAATTGAATAGGGGTTCTTGGGAGATCCCCATGTCTTGATTGATTATTGGTATTTGTTGTGTAGGAGTTTGATTGTTTAGTGGAGATTTATAATCAGTTGTAGATTGTAATTCCTTTATATTAAAAAGACCCTTATCAATCAAATATTGAATTGCACATATTAAATCTTTACAATTTTGTGTCATATGTCCATCTACTCTATGATATTCACAATGTAGCTCAGGTTTAAACCAATCTTCTATGGTATCAGGTTCTCTTATGGAAGGTAGTTCAATCTTATTTGTGTCAAGTAAATACTTGAGAATTATATCCATTGGTTGATTGAGCTTTGTAAATGTATGTGATGAAGGTTTTCGAGAGGTTTTTGATATGTGCCTTAGTAGTTCAGTCATAAAAGGGCCCAATGGTTTCTCACCTCTACTTTCTTTATTATGGGTAGAATGATGACAGGAAGATTGCAAAGCATGAGGTGAGTACATGGTAGAATTGGAAGAATAAGAATTTTCTTGTTGAAATGGATGTTTTGTATTGAAAGAAGAATATTGAAAGAGGGGAGGAGGATTATATGTGGATTGATAGACATAATATGGATATATGGGAGAATAGATAATATCATTATGAAGAGGATTGGCAAAGGTATTGTCCTGTTGAGTTATGGATGAAAAATGAGAAAAGTGTGATGGAGGTGATGTTGAATAGGGATGAGGTTGGTCATAAACAACAAATGTATTTGGCTGAATTCTTCCAACATTACTAATGGGCTCATATTGATTTGAGTAAAAACTCATGGTTTCTTTAGTACTTCTAAAAGTAATATTTAGCATCTACTATTTAGAATTGAATCTAAAAACATACAAACTTGAAATGATGATTTTGTTTTTGTTTTTCTTGTATACATATATATTTTTTTGTTTTTGTTTTCAAAAGGTTTTAAATGCATTCATGTCGGGTTCACCAAAATGTATCACTCCAAATTTTTCACACCCTTACCTTCAGGCTATAAGATCCGTGCCTAGAAGGGGGATGTGAAAAGGATGTCGCGATACCTTAGACTAAGAGGACTTGCGAACGTCCCGCCTCTCAAGGGATGTGTATTTTGATGATTTTTTGACGGATGGTGGGTTCACCAGGAAACATTTAATGGTAGTTTCCATGCCTAGGTTGGGAATGTGTTTTATGTGTTCATTTTATCCTTAAGAATTCATATCCTAGGTTTGGCCAAAATGCATCTAAGCTATTCTATATGAATATGCAAATTCAATGAGTACAAAAAACAGATTTAAAGACAAAAAATAGAGAAATTACAAAATATTAAAAGAAGAATACCTGATCCGGATGTCTGATGAAGATTTTGATGTTGAAGCAGTCAGGATCGCCTCTGATTTGATAGGATCATCTGAGATCAGACAAGATCGTCTAAGATTTGACGAATTCGTTAGACGAATTCGTCAGAGACCTACAATCAGAGAAATAGGTGCAAAATACATAAAATACAACAATGATAACAAAGGGAAATAGTATAAAATGACAGTAGCACTATCAAACTAAAACTTAAACATAGAAACAAGAATGAATTATGCTAATTAAATAATAATTATGATTTAATCATGCATTTGATCTAGATGGGTGAACTCCAAAATACAGAATAGAATAAAACATTGAATAAAATTTCTAATTACAACATAAAACAACAAAAAAAGGGAGAAGAAATGCAAACTTCAGGCACTGTTTGCCTCAATGTTGACTACAGTCGAAATCGTCTCGCATTTGTATGAAATCGTCTCTAATTCGACAGGTTCGCCTCTGATCTGAACAAGTTCATCGACGACGATGTAAGCTTGCTTCGGTTGAAAAATAGTAATGTACCTACGACAAAATTGATATAGAACTAATGCAAATGAAAACTTAAGATGTTTTAACATGTATGCAGTCAGGTTACAGGGAATTTTAGCTAGGGGTTGGGAAGGGAAGGTCCTAAGGATTAAATAGGCTTAGAGGAGTAGTTAGGAGGTTGGAGATCATCCCTATTTGGGAGATCTCCAACGGGGGAGGGTCCCTAATGGTGCAGACACGCTTCTACCTGGATTAGAGACCTGTTGGAATAGAAGCTAATTGTGCAAAATCAGTTTTGTGACAAGATCTTCTATATGTCTTAGCCCAGACAAAATCGTCAGATCTGGGGCGATATCGTCTGATCGGTGACGATATCGTCAAACGGTCAAAACAACCTCTAAAAATGGCATGGAAAAGGGAGAAACAGATTACCTGGCGGTTAACGGGCGGTTTAGGAGGTTTAAAATTTGAATTTAAATTATTTACTAGGATGAATGTAATTGTTACAATTTCACTACGCCAATTTTAGGGTGCCACATCAGAATATGTACAGTGATTTTCCAAGAAGACCGAAGTGGCCCATATGCAAAATATCAAAGAAAAAAGACAAGTAAGAAAAGTGTCACGATATCGCGACATATACAGCAGGCAAGAAAAACTGTCACAATTTCACGACATGTTGGAAGAGAGAGAAAAAGCAGGAAAAATTGTCGTGATTTCGTGACATGTTGGAAGAGAGAGAAAAAGCAAGAAAAATGACGGGGCACCAAGAAACACCCTTCTGCACAAACCCTGCCTTTTCATTAAAAATAATTAAAAAAATACATGCAAAAAAATTATAGCCCGTAGGCTTACAATCACCGGCCCTCGGCTCGGTTCTCCACTTCCTCACTCCTAGACTCTAAGGGTATTCTCGGGTCCACCCATCAGTGGTATCAGAGCGGGAGTTCCTGAGTGCGTAAACAGACCACCGACCGTGAGGTAGTTTGTGCCAGGACCTACGGGAGGGTTTTGAGAAAGAGAGAGTTTAGCATCCCCGAGCATGTTAGTAGACTACCGGACATGAGGCAGCTACATCGGGATCAGTTAAGTTTGTGACAAAAGCAAGCAAAAAAAGAATGCATTCTCGAAGAAGACGGGATAACCAGGAGGATGTGGTTTCAGAAGAAGAGTATTTAGCCTTGAAGCGGCAATTAAAATCATTGCAAAAGGAGTGGCTTGCAATGAAGTTACGGGAGAAGGAAGAATGACAGAAAATGCGGGAAGAGAGACGGAGAAAGAAAGAAGAGAAGATGAAAGAGGTTGTAGAGGAGTATAGCAGTACCGGGACCTGCCCGAAAGAAAGCATAGATTTTTCTATGCAAGAAGAGGAAATACCGCAGGCTGCAGCAGAAGTTTGCAGCAATGAGAAAATTAGTCGGGAAGAAGACAGAGGACGGTGGACCGAAGAATACCTGGAGAGCTTAGGAGTGAAGAAGCGGAGAACCGAGCCGAGGGCCGGTGATTGTAAGCCTGCGGGCTGTTGAATGTTTGCTTGTAAATTTTCAGTTTTTAATGAAAAAGCAGGGTTCGTGAGAAGGGTGGTTCTCGGTGCCCCGTCAAAAAACTGTCGTGATTTCACGACATGTTGGAAGAGAGAGAAAAAGTAGGAAAAACTATCATGATTTTGCGACATGTTGGAAGAGAAATACAAGTGGAAAAACTGTCATGATTTCATGACATGTTGGAAGAGAAAGAGAAAGCAGCAAAAAGTGTCACGATTTTGCAACAAGTTTGAAGAAAGAGAACAAGTAAGAAAAGTGTCACGATTTCACGACATGTCGCATTTTCGTGACTAAAACATGAGAGAGAAAGTAAGTTTGAAAAGTGTCGCGATATCGTGACATGTCACATTTTTGCGACAAAAGAAAGAGAGGAAGCGTACGAAAGCAGAACTATCACGATTTCGTGACAAAAGCATAAAGCAAGACTTCGAAAGCAGAAGTGTCATGATTTCGTGAAAAAAGCAAAGAAGTAAAGTATGGAAGTAGAAGTGTCATGATTTCATGACAAAAGCAGAGAAGAAGACTTCAAAGGCAGAAGTGTCATGATTTTGCGACAAAAGCAAAGAAGCTAAGTACGAAAGCAGAAGTGTCATGATTTCACGACAAAAGCTAAGTTGAAGACTACGGAGGCAAAAGTGTCACGATATCTCAACAAAAGCAAAGTTGAAGTCTATGGAAGCAGAAGTGTCATGATATCGTGACAAAAGCAAAGACGAAGTATACGGAGGTGAAAATGTCACGATATCATGATAAAAGAAAAGACGAAGTCTGTGGAGGTAGAAATATCATGATATCACGACAAAAGAATAGAGAAAGCGTACGAAGGCAAAAGTTTCGTGATATCATGACATGTATTTTTGTGGCAACAACAACAAAAGAAGCTACAGAGGCAAAAATGTCATGATTTTGTGATAGGTCATAAATGCACAAGTCAAGAAGGAGAACCCGACTAAAATGAGAAGTATGTCAGTGGACCGACATCACTACATCATTTATAGGTGCAGTTATAGAGTGATTTCATACTACTAGAATACGAAGAGTGATAAAAAGTCAATATGGTGGTTACAGGGTCTGTCCAAAATGAAATCATCAAGCAATGGATAAATCGAACATCTTCTTGAGTTGAAGTCAATGAAGACCGATGACAGCAGACTAAAATTAGGGTTTATAGTTGTTATGAAAGACAACTAATATTAGGATTTACAATCAACTAATATTAGGGTTTTCATCATAAAAAATATTGTTATAAAAGGAGGGTTGTTTGGAGAATTGAAAATATGGTCGAATGTGTGTGAAATACGGTCGTTGTGCGCAGAGAGCAAGTCATGTCGAATCGTGCTAAGTGCAAAATTTGCAAAGAGAGTAGAGTGCATAAAAGGGAGAAGACGATCGTGAAGTTTGACTGTAACAAAGCAGAGTGTGCGAAGTGATTGCTCAGAGAGAGCAGAGTGTGCAAAGAATGCAAAGGTGAAGAAGACCAATTAGGGTCTTGCAAAAGCAAAGGTATATTACTATCAAACTTATAGATTCAAATTGAAGTCCAGGTTGCAGCTTGGCATCAGGGGTTGGTGCTCCTTTCTGTTGGTGTAGATAAATAAGGGGTTGGTTATCCTTTCTGTTGGTGCAAATAAATAAAGGGTTGGTTCTCCTTACAGTGGGTGCTGGTAAATTGATTGTAAAGTTGGTGCTTTGCAAAGGCTAGATTTGGATGGTAGTCCAAGTAGTCAATTTTTGAAGAGTAGCCATATTAGTGAACCTCGTTAAATCTTGTGTTGTGTGATGCTCTTTTGTTATACTTGTATCTAGTAATAAGTTTTAATTGCTGCTATATTAAGTGTTATAAATTTAAGTTTATATAGCTACACTGATTCACCCCCTCCCCCTTAGTGTTATTGTAAGACTAATAATTGGTATCAGATCTAAGTTCCTGTACAAGCTTAACCGACTAGGGTGATCTTGGAAGTAACACAATGGCAGGTGGTGAAGGCTTCTCATCAAACAAAGCACCATTGTTTGACGGATCTAATTACGCGTTATGGAGAATCAATATGTAGACATATCTCTATGCTTTGGGATACGACATATGGGATTCAGTAGTTAGTGGATACACAATACCCATCACTCCTCCAAAATAGGCTGACGAAAAGAAACTGTTTGAAAATAACTCAAAAGCAAAGAATGCTATCATGTGCGAATTAGCAGATAGTGAACTAGTAAATATCATGAGCTGTAAAACGAAAAAAGAAATATGGGACAAACTGAGGAGTATTCATGAAGGAGATGATAAGATCAAGGAGGCCAAGTTACAGACACATCGAGCTCAGTTCGAAGCATTAAATATGAATGACAATGAAAACATTGAGGCATATATGGATAGTTAATGGAATCATTAATGTGATCAGAGGACTCGGTGAGGATATCGAAGACTCTGTCATCGTGAAAAAGGTATTAAGATATCTTCCTCAAAGGTTTGATTCTAAATTCTCAATGATAGAAGAAGCTAAAAATCTAAATTATTTTAGTATAGATGAGATGTATGGTTCTTTGACTACATATGAGATGAGGATAGGAAGATCTAAACCCACAGACAAAGAAGCAGATTTTAAAGCCCTTAAAAATAAAAATGCAAAACAAGAGTCCGAGGAAGAAGAGACATCAGATGAAATGGAAGTAAAATTTGTTAGAAAACTAAAAGGGGGAAAAGAAAAATACAGAGGAAAGATACCATTTAAATGTTTCAACTGTGGAGGCATTGGGCATTTTGCGACTGAATGTCCACTTAATGAGAAGAACAAAAATGATGAAGGATCTCACCAAGAAAGAAGTTACTAGAAAAAGAAAATGAATTTCAGAAAAGGCAACTTCAAGAAGAAAAGTTTCATCTCTAGGAATGCCAGTTCATCAGAAGACAGCTCCGATGAGGATTCTGAAGAGGAAATAGGTGAAGCTCTTTTCATGGCATTTGAAGAAGTAAAATCAGAAAAGGAAGAAGGAGTGAACTTTGAAGTATGTGGTGAAAACCCTGAGGCTGAAGTAGATCTAGAAGGTGATTTGATCTCTGCACTTGAAGAGTGGAAAATAGAGAGGAAAAAAAATAAGAAAATTTCAAAAAAGCTTGAGGATGCAAAAAAAATCATAACCAGTCTAAAAGTACAAACAGAAGAATACAAAAAAATATCTGAAGATCTCAAAGTACAAATTACCATGAAAATAGATTATTGCTGTAAACTAGAAGAAGAGAATGTTGGTTTACGGATGCAGATAGAAGAGATGAATCACAAAATTAGTTGCTATCACAAACACAAAGAAAGTTCTATGAAGCTAGATAATATTATAAATGACCAAAGGCCTGTAGGCACCAAATTTGGTCTGGGTTTCATCGAAGGAGAGTCATAAAATGGATCAAAGACCAAAAATGTAGAATCCATAAAGAATGAAGATAAGAAACAGGTTGATCAAGAAAAAACATCTCATGCAAAAGAAAGCAATAATGCCAGGCACGAAAGGATAATTTGCAATGATGGATTTACCAATGTCACATATCAAAGAAGAAGAAGACCTATGGCTCCTACGACAACATGGCAAAGACCATCACCTAGGTTCAATTATCCCTTTTCTAGTTTTTGTTTTAAATGCAATGGCTATGGACATAAAATATTAGACTGCAAATATAATGTAAGACCAAGGAATTTCACTAGTAGAAATGCTTTTTCTCCTTTGATGAATTATATAGTAGAATGTTATAACTGCCATAATTTTGGGCACATTGCAAGAAACTGTAGAAGTCCATTTGCATCAAATCAGTTTTAGGGAAGAAAATTTCAACCAAATAGGATGAGACAAAATAGAAAACTTCTCGAAAAACATGCACAAGCTATTGATAAGGGAAAGGCAAAACAAGAGACCAAAACTACTATCAAAATGGAGTGGAAAGAAAAAGAGTGACGTAAGGAAGAAAAGGAATTGTTAATCGTACAAATAGCATTTAAAGCACAAAATAAATATGCACCATGGATACTTGATAGTGGATGCTCCAGTCATATGACAGGTGACAAATAGAAATTTGAGAAGTTACAGAAATATGAAGGTGGTTCAATAAAGTTTGGAAATAATGATGGAGCTAAGATAGTTGGCAAAGGTTCAGTTAAAATTAGTGACAAAAAAATTAAGTCAGAAGAAGTCTTTTTTGTGGATGGTTTGAAACATAACTAGTTGAGCGTAAGTCAGATTTGTGATAAAGTTCATGAAGTAGTTTTTAAGAAGTAGGGTTGTGAAGTCAGAAAAACAAACAGTGGAAAATTGATAGCAACTAGATCAAGGACATCTGGCAACCTGTACACGCTCTCAAAGACTTCAGAAGGAGCTTGTTTTATTGGACAGGAAGAAGAAAATTGGTTGTGGCACAAGATACTCGATCATATCATTTTTGATAATCTAGTAAAAATCAACTCAAAAATGCAGTGAGAGATATTCCCACTATTAGCTGGAAACATCATTTGTGCTTCATGCCAAAAGGGGAAGCAAACTAGAGTCACATTAAAAAAAAAAAGTACTACACAAGCAAAACTTTGGAACTAATACACACTAATTTATGTGGACCCATTAGAACACAAAGCATAAATGGTGACAAATATTTTATGTTGTGCATTGATGACTATTCCAGAATGACATGGATATTTTTCTTGAACCATAAATCAGAAGCTTTTGAAATGTTCAAGACTTTCAAAAACCAAGTTGAGAATGAAACGAGAAAGAGGATCAAATGTTTAAGATCAGATAGAGGAGGAGAATTCATTTCAAAGGAGTTTACAGAGTACTGTGAAAAATACGGTATTAGGAGATAGTTTTCAGCAGCCATGACACCTTAGCAAAATGGAGTGGTAGAAAGAAAGAACAGGACAGTGCAGGAAATGGCACGGACTATGTTGGTTGAAAGCAGAGTAGCAGACAAATTTTGGAAAGAAGTAGTCCATACTATGGTGTATATCCAAAATAGGTACATGCTTAGAACACATGAAAGCAAAAATCCTTATGAGTTGTGGTTCGGTAAAAGGGCAACAACAAAATACCTCAAAGTTTTTGGCAGCAAGTTCTACATCAAAAGAACTAAAGATAATCTTGGTAAGTTTGAAGATAGAGTGGATGAAGGTATTTTTTTTGGTTATTCGTCAAAAAACAAAGCTTACAAATGCTACAACAAGAGGCTAAAGAAAATTATGGACAGTGTCGATGTTAAATTTGATGATGGTAGAGAATAAGTAATTAGCTATGAAAAGAACTACCCAATTTATGAAGAGGTTATTGAAGGAGATGAGGAAAATGAAATGAAAAAGATACAAAAAATTGACTCGGATGATTTAAATTGTGATTCAGAAGTGGAAGAAAAAAGAAATTCAAAACAGGCAGATGGCAGAAAAATCATCCTAGAGAGCAAATAATTGGAGACCCCAAAGTTGGTGTTTAGACAAGAAGAAGAGTAGTAAGTAAATACTCTCTATTATCCAGCATTGAGCCCAAAAATTTGCTGACACAAGCAAAGATGAAAGTTGGATGAAGACAATAAATGAAGAATTAGATCAGATCAAGAAAAACAAAACTTGGGAGTTAGTACCTAGACCTGCAAATAAAAATATAATCGAGACTAAATGGATTTTTCGAAACAAATTGAATGAAGACGGACAGGTAGTCAGAAATAAAGCAATATTGGTATGTAAGGGTTATGCACAAGTTGAAGGTATTGACTTTGAGGAAACTTTTGCACCAGTAGCTAGACTAGAGGCAATTAGAATATTTTTGGCTTTAGCAGTCTACAAGAATTTCAAAGTTTATCAAATGGATGTGAAATCAGCGTTTTTGAAGGGGAAACTTGAAGAAGAGGTTTATATTGAGCAACCAGATGGTTTCCAACTTGGTGATGATCCCAACTTGGTTTGCAAGTTGAAGAAAGCATTATATGGCTTAAAACAGGCACCTCGAGCATGGTATGCAAGGCTAGAGAACTATCTCACTCAACAAGGGTTTAAGAAAGGTATGGTGGATAGTAATTTGTATGTCAAAACAGAAAATGGGCATCTTATTGTTCTTGTTGTATACGTAGATGATATCATATTTGGCTGCAGCAAAGATGAGTCATGTAAAGATTTAGAAAATAATATGCAGAAAGAATTTGAAATGTCAATGATTGGTGAACTTTTGTATTTCCTTGGGTTGCAAGTTAATCAAAATAAGAAGGGCATATTTATTTCTCAAGTTAAATATGTGAAAGAGATGTTAAAAAAGTTCACAATGGAGGATTGTAAGCCAGTTAGCACTCCCATGATGACAGGTTGCAAGTTGATCAAGGATGAAAAATCTCCACCTGTTGATCAAACCATGTACAGATCTATGATTGGGAGCTTACTGTACCTGACAACTACCAGACTAGATATTTTGCAAGCAGTATGCATGGTAGCACGATTTCAAGCTAATCCCAAGGAGACTCATGTGACAGCAGTGAAGAGGATTCTTCGGTACCTCAAGGGTACTATGGAGTATGGGTTATGGTATCCAAAAGGTAAAGACTTCACCCTTATTTTGTATTCAGATGTATATTTGGCAGGAGGTGTCGATGACAAAAAGAGTACCAGTGGAGGTGCATTTTATCTTGGAGACAGATTGGTCACATGGCATAGTAAGAAACAAGATTTTGTTTCTTTATCAACAACAGAGGCAGAATATATTGTAGTGACAACATGTTGTACGTAGGTATTGTGGATGAAACAAACCCTGAAAGATCTTGGTATTAGCTTCAATGAGACAATATCAGTTAAGTGTGATAACACCAGTGCCATTAACATCTCCAAGAATCCGGTTATGCATTCACGCACAAAACACATTGCTATCGGGTATCACTTTTTGAAGGAGAAAGTTGCGGAAGGTGAGGTTAAGTTGGATTTTGTTCCAACTACAGAGCAAGTAGCAGATATCTTCACAAAACCATTGCCCAAGGAAGTTTTTGAGTACCTTCGCAATAAATTGGGAGTGGTCACACTTCCCAAGAATTGACTAGCTATAGGGATCACATTCTCAGGGGGAGCATTTAAGTATTTGATTATATTTTTGCTCATGTTCATGATTTTTGCTAAGTGTAATAATTTTTTCCTGAGAATGTTGTGCATGGACTCAGGGGGAGTCTGCAGTAGCCCTTTGGTATTATTGTCAAAGGGGGAGAAGAGTTACAAAAAATTGCACGTGTTGCCAAAAATTCCAAAGGGGGAGATTTTTGAGCAAGGTGCAGCAACAGTATTGTCATTATTGTCAACACAGATCGGATAGATCTGTTGATGCAGTGGACAGGAAGTTCAAAAGCTATTCAGATGTAGAAGACAGGAGTTCAAAGGTTATTCAAAATATATACAGTTATTTTCCAAGAAGACCGAAGTGGCCCATATGCAAAAGATCAAAGAAAAAAGACAAGTAAGAAAAGTGTTGCGATATCACGACATATACAACAGGCAAGAAAAACTGTCGTGATTTCGTGACATGTTGGAAGAGATAAAAAGCAAGAAAAACTATCGTGATTTCGCGACATGTTGGAAGAGAGAGAAAAAATAGGAAAAACTGTCGCGATTTCGCGACATGTTGGAAGAGAGAGAAAAAGTAGGAAAAATTGTCGCGATTTCATGACATGTTGGAAGAGAAAAAGGCAAGTGGAAAAATTGTCACGATTTCATGACATGTTGGAAGAGAAAGAGAAAGCAGGAAAAAGTATCGTGATTTCACGACAAGTTCGAAGGAAGAGAAGAAGTAAGAAAAGTGTCGTGATTTCGCGACATGTCGCATTTTTGTGACTAAAACAAGAGAAAGTAAGTTTGAAAAGTGTCGTGATATCACGACATGTCATATTTTCATGACAAAAGAAAGAGAGGAAGCTTACGAAAGTAGAACTGTCGTGATTTCATGACAAAAGCAGAAAGCAAGACTTCGAAAGCAAAAGTACAAAAACAGAAGTGTTGTGATTTTGTGACAAAAGCAGAGAAGAAGACTTCGAAGGTAGAAGTGTTGCGATTTCATGACAAAATCAAAGAAGCTAAGTACAGAAGTAGAAGTTTCACAATTTCATGAAAAAAGCTAAGTTGAATACTATGGAGGTAGAAGTGTCACGATATCACGACAAAAGAAAAGTCGAAGTCTATGGAAGCAGAAGTGTCACGATATCGCGACAAAAGCAAAGACAAAGTATACAGAGGTGGAAATGTCGCGATATCATGACAAAAGAAAAGATGAAGTCTATAGAGGTAGAAATGTCATGATATCATGACAAAAGAATAGAGAAATTGTACGGAGGTGAAAGTGTCACGATATCATGACATGTATTTTCATGGCAACAACAACAAAAGAAGCTATAGAGGCAAAAATGTTGCGATTTCGTGATAGGTTGTAAATGCGCAAGTCAAGAAGAAGAACCCGACTTAAATGAGAAGTATGATAGTGGACCGACATCACTACAACATTTACAGAGGCAGTTACAGAGTGATTTCATACTGTTGAAATACGAAGAGTGATCAAAAGTCAGTATGGCGGTTATAGGGTCTGTCTAGAATGAAATCATCAAGCGATGGATAAACCAAACATCTTCTTGAGTTGAAGCTAATGAAGACCGATGATAGCCGACTAAAATTAGGGTTTATAGTTGTTATGAAAGCTGACTAAGATTAGGATTTATAGCCGACTAAGATTAGGGTTTTCATCATAAAAAATATTGTTATAAAAGGAGGGTTGTTTGGAGAATTGAAAATATGGTTGAATGTGTGTGAAATACGGTCGTTGTGCGTAGAGAGCAAGTCGTGTTGAATCGTGCTAAGTGCAAAATTTGCAAAGAGAGCAAAGTGCACAAAAGGGAGAAGACGATCGTGAAGTTCGACTGTAACGAAGCAGAGTGTGCAAAGTGATTGCACAGAGAGAGCAAAGTGTGTAGAGAACACAAAGGTGAAGAAGACCAGTCAGGGTCTTACAAAAGCAAAGGTATCTTACTATCAAAATTATAGATTCAAATTGAAGTCCAGGTTGTAGCTTGGCATCAGGGGTTGGTGCTCCTTTCTATTGGTGCAGATAAATAAGGGGTTGGTGCTCCTTTCTGTTGGTGCAAATAAATAAAGGGTTGATGCTCCTTTTTGTTGGTGCAAATAAAAAAGGGGTTGGTGCTCTTTTTTGTTGGTGCAAATAAATAAGGGGTTGGTGCTCCTTATAGTGGGTGCTAGTAAATTGATTGTAAAGTTGGTGCTTTGCAAAGGTTGGATTTGGATGGTAGTCCAAGCAGTCAATTTTTGAGGAGTAGCCACATTGGTGAACCTCGTTAAATCTTGTGTTGTGTGATGCTCTTTTGTTATACTTGTTGTATCTAGTAATAAGTTTTAATTGCTACGGTATTAAGAGCTATAAATTTAAGTTTATAGAGCTACACTGATTCACCCCCCCCATCTCAGTTTCATTGTAATACTAACATGATAATCAAAAAATATTTTCATACAATTTGAATATGTGTAAATTGAAAGTATAATGCATGAGAAATTCATTTTTGGCATCATTGTTGTGGAGGTGCTAAATTCACAAGAATAGATTTTTTACACTATATGAAGAGGAGTTGCTTGGAGGTTGAAATTTAGTAGGTTCTTTCTGGGCTCTTGGAATTTTTTGGTAAAAATTACCCCCTTTGTAACATAGAAATTCCACAATTTTAGTAGGCTGTCCTCACATGTATGCGATAGAAAATGAGTCCAAATTCTAAAGTTATAGAGATTGCACCTAGAATTTTTTGAATATCTACAATTCCCTTATTCTGAAACAAGAAAAAAACTGATTAAAATACTTGTTGAACATAGTTTAGACTTTGCCTAGGATTGCAAAGATATGAAGGGGATTCATCCTAGCATTTGAACCTATCATATATATATGTAAGACAATGTTTGTCTAATCTGACAACCTCAACATAGAATGAATCTAAGCTATTAATGATATTATTATATAATACCTATATAAATTGTTAAATCCTAGTTTAATTTATCCTATCCTTGATAGCAAATGGGGTTCTCCACTTTTAATAGTTCCAAAGAAGAACAAAAAATGGTGTATTTGTAAAAATTATCATGAGTTGAATAAGGCCACTCAAAAGTATTATTTTCTTCTACCTTTTATTAACCAATTTTTAAATACCTTATTAGGGAAAAAAATTTCTCTTTCTTGGATGGATTCAACAAGTAAAACCAAATCTAGATAGTCCTTGAAGACTAATATTACCACTTTCCCATGTCCATGGGGTATATTTGCAAATAAAGTTCTATCATTTACATTATATAAATTTTCAGCTATCTTTAAAAGGAAAATATTAAGAATTTTCTTGGATTTGACAAGTGAATGTGCTAAGAATTATATGGATGACTTCACTATCTATATAAATAGTTTTGAGGAGGCTACTAAAAATCTAGAAAAATTACCTCAAAAGTGTTAATATAAAAATATCTCATTAAGCAATAGAAAATGTTATATGATGATGATGAAGGGAACTGTTTTAGGACATCATATCTCTACCCAAAGAATTAAGATAGATCCTACAAAGTTTGAAATCATCAAGAACCCACTAGCAAAAAAATGTTATAATTTCCTGAGACACATTGGGTATTATAAGAGGTTTATACAATATTTTACTAAGATTGCAAAAGCCGTCTTCTCCCTCTTATCCAAGGATATTGATTTTCTTTGGACATTAGAATACCATAAAGCTTTTGAAACTTTAAAAGAAAAAATTATTTCCAGTCCAGTTTTAAGAAGACTAGATTGCAACTTATCCTTTCATATTTTTACTAATGTTTTTGATATAGCACAATGAGAATTCCTAGGATAAAAATAAAATAATAAAACATATGATATTTACTATATTAGCAAAAACGTATTTGGATTTAACCCAAATTACACAATTACAAAAAAAGAGTTCCTTGTAATAGCTTATGCCATCAAAAAATTAGACATTTTATTACTAGATATTCTATTTTGTTCATACAGATCATGTAGTAATTTGATATTGAATGGGTTCTAGCTATTTATTTTGCAATAATTTGACATTACCATAATTGAAAATCCTAGAAAAATTTTTATTGTTGACTTGTTTGTGAGGTTTCTTATACCTACGGAGAACTCTTTGGTTGAAGACATATTCCTACATGAACATTTTTTTTGCAGTATTTGTTAAAACCCATGTTTGCTAATTATCTTATTACATGGAATACACCTCAGTACTTATCCCCTAGAGAGACTCATAAATTTATTAGAAAAATTAACCCATACTCATGGATTTAAGGTTACCTCTTCAAGATAGGAATAGATCACATCATGCATAGGTGCATCTATAAAGATGATTTCTATGACATTATGTATGCTTGCCATGATGAACCATGTGGAGGATATTTTTCTAGCAAAAGAACAACTACTAAGATATTGAATGCAAGTTATTTTTGCTCCACATTCTTTGAGGATGTTAAGGAATATGTAGCTTAGTGTGACTATTAAAAATTGTTACATCATAGATAGTATGAATGTAAGTTGAGTGAAACCAGTCAACACATGGTACATAAGGTCCACTAGAGGTCAAGGATAGTTGCAAGATTAGTTAAAGGTTTGTTAAGGTCAAATTAGGCATCCGTTATATTTAAATATCCATCATTTCATAAAGTAATATATCAAAGCATCTAAGAATTAGTAGTATCAATGGTATAAGAGCATGTTTTAATGCCTTAGTGAGGAAAAGAACTAATATCTTCTTCAAGCTTTGACACAAATAAGCCTTAAAATATCTCTCTATTAAAGGAAGGTCTCAAGGTAAAAAACCTTAAAATGGATCATAATTTTATCAAATTTGGTCTTAGGGTATAAGAACCCTACCAAGGACTAGATCATTGCTAATAAGAGTCTTAGGATATAAAATCTTGGTAAATACCATAGTAGAATAAGTGATCTCAGGATAAGAAATCCTACCAAGGATCAACTTAAAGCAAGTTTTATGCCATATAAAATTTCTAAAAAAAATTGAAGGTGATCAAGGAATTAGGATACAACATTTGCAAGTGGAAGAAAGACACCAAATATAAGAGAGGCACAAAAAATATAGATCAAAACCATCAAGAGAGTAGAGAAGCCTTCAATACATTCCTCAATAAGGTTTGCATGTTTCTTTGGTTTGTTCCAAAAATATAAGAAACTAATCACCATGAGGTGCACACAAATAATATTAACATAGGAAAAACATTAGAACAATGTTTAGAGTAGACATCCAAACTCTTAAATTTATCAAAGATATCACACTCATAGGTTGACAAGCACCTAATTAACAAGGCACATCTTAGACCTTGGTAAAAGTGATAAATGACCAATTGTGGCAAACATTGGCAAAAATATAGGAGGTTGATTTCATTGGAATTTCTAGACAAGGATAAACATAAATTTCAATATAACTATCTCGACATCATCAATAGAAGGCATCTTCAAGACTCATCTTAGACTTAATCAAAACAACAACTGTGAGAACCATCTAAAAAAATATGAACATGTGGAATCCATCACTCAAGACCTTAGGTGCAACATATTTTTCTAAGATCTACAAAAAGAGAAAATTTATTGATGTCAAAAAATTAATTGACATATAAAGAGCATCATCTATTTTTACCAAATATTTTTCATCTAGACTAGGTGTTCACAAAGAATTTTTCCACTAGCTAGAGAACTACATGTGGGATAAAATTGATTCTTCAAAAAATGTGACAACATTTAACAAGGTACTTCTATATGCAATTAAATTTATTTTATCCCACATGAATTATGGGTGGGCTTATTAAAACCCATATTTATTAGTTCTTCTCTTTTATTGATTGTAAGAATAAAATAAAACATATAATTTTAAAAAGAAAATATTAGAATACTCCAAAGAATATTCCTAGAGGGAGAATATTCTATCTACTTAAATTTTTACTCAATGAGACATTGATTTCTCAAAATTTGAGACATCATTCAAGTTATGAGTATAGGGTATTATATACTTATTGAAAAAGTATTTTTTGAGACTAATTTAGTAAAAGAGAAATCTTTAGTTTTGTAAAAACATTATATGGCTAGTGGTGCACCGAATTTTCTATTGTCCGATTTCCAACTATTGAGGGGGTATAATTATGTTGCTTGGAAGACCAAACTCAAAATAAAACTCAAGTTTGAATAAGTATGAGAAGTTTTAGATGAGTCCATTACCTATCTTTATGTAGAATATGAAGAGTAGAAAAAATTCAACAAGACATAGAAAAGCACAATTGATAATCATGTTTGGAGTAGTTAATGAAGTACAACCATACATTTGTGATTATACCACACCTAAATATGCATGGGAGAGGCTTCATATAGTATTTAAGAAAAGTAACTAGAATCAAATCCTATTTTCCAAAGTTAAATTTAATGTCTAAAAATAAAGAATGGAGAAAAACTTGAATCCTTCTTGAGGAGAGTTATTGTAATACAAGCATTACTATAAGCCTTGGGAAAAAATGTATATAGTGAGACACTTGTTCCTATTATTTTGAAATATCTCCTTCTCAATAATATGTATTTGTGACAACCTTGAATATCATTGAGCAAACACCAACATTTAAAAAGTTGGTAAACCTACTTCAAAAAGTAGATGCCTCACATACAACACAAGAAGAAGAAAAAATTATTACAAATAAACAAGTGAAGAAGTCAATTAGAAGAGGCACAAGACCTCAAAAACACTTCTAGTAATATATAAAAAATTATTACAAGCATAAATAGTAGTAGCAAAAACAAGTATCCATTGATTTAAGTTGGAAAACAATTTATCAACAACATAGCTATGCTACCAAAGATGATCATTCTAGAGGAAAAGAACATGTATTTGCTAGACGTGCTCAATTAAGTCAGATCAATGATGTTTGGTATATTGATTTAAGGTCAACCAAACATATAATCAATCAAATATGTTGGTTTCATATTCTAGATTATTCCATCCATATAGGAAAAGTCTCTTTGGGTGATGACACATCATATGATAGGTGACATTAAAATGCAACTAGGATCTCACACATGTAAGATTAAAGAAGTATTGTATTTTATAGGACTCACAAAGAATATAATCTCCATCAACCAATTACTTGACCACAACTTGAAGGTTGAGTTTGGCAAGAAGTAAGGATCCAAGGTATGCCTCTTTCATGACAAAACTAAGAATTCTAAAATTATTGCATATGAAAATGGAATATAAAAATGTTTGATCTTCACATATTTCATCATGACAATTTATCTTTAACTATCAATTCTAATATTTCTACATCAATTTGGCATAAAAAATATGATCATTTAATTTTTGGTCATCTTGTTACACTACTAGATAAAAATATTGTCAAAGGTGTTCCTTATTTGAAGAAATCCACTCAAATCTATCCATGTTTCTTAGCAAAATAGCAACATAAAGATCCATTTAGTCATTTAGAATATTGAACCAAAGGGCCTCTCAATTTGGTCCATACCAATATTTGCGAACACATGGATTTAAGCTATAATGGATCCAAATATTTTTAGTTTTTTGTTTATTATAATACTCATAAAACGTGGGTATACTTCTTGTAGAACAAGGATGAAAGTTTTTTCTACTTCAAATAATTCAAGGCTCAAGTTGAGATTTCCATAGGAAGACAGGTCTATATCCTCCACTCAGATCAAGGGGAAAGTTTACTAGTAATGAAGTTTCATTTTTTTTTAAGGAACATGAAATTCATCAATAGTTTTTAGCTATGTAAAAACAACAACAAAATGGTATTATAGAATGTATAAATAAAATGATCATGGAAATGGTATGATGTATGTCGAAAGATTCTTAACTTGGACACTCTTTTTGGGAATAAGTAGTATATACAATAGTCTACTTACTCAATCATGCCCCCATTACATCACTTGAATGTATCACTCTAGAAGAAGCCTGGGATGAATATAATCCATCAATTTTCTCACCTTCATGTATTTGGTTGTATAACATATATGCATATCCTAAATGAGAAGAGATAGAAATTGGATGATAAATCTCAATAAGACATTCTACTAGGCTATAATTATGAATTAAAATCCTATAGTTATTTCTCACTACCCATGCATGACTAAGGAAAAACCTTGATTGCAGGCAATCAAAACTATTTTATCGTAAAGAAGCAAAAGCCAAAATAAATTCTAATAATGAGGACTTGTGCAAACATTTTCTCAAAAAATAGTCTCAATAGTTAAAATGAATAAGCATAAAGGGATCTTTATTTTAGAATAAATTTTGATCTTAGATATTTTGCAACTCATGATGAAGCACTGGTAACAAAAATCTTGACCAGTCTGTAAACTATCCCTAGATCTAGAAGAGGTACCAGAGAGTCAATAAAACACCAAAACTTGAGTCAAATCAAAGGTGATAGAGGTAGATGAGACAAGTTAATGCTTACTTGAATGAAGAGACAAACATCACCTACCAGAAGACACCTTAAGTAAATGCCTCAGATCTTCACTCAATATGAAGTATGGTGATGATATTCTCAGGCCTAACAGTTATTATGGTCAAATATTACTTCATTCAATGGCCAAGATCCCTAGGAAAGGTATGTAATTTAGGCTATAGAAAGGATCGACAAGTTTGTAATTGTGTTCTCTTGTAGAATTTCCTTTCATTTATTTTTGTAAAAAAATTTGGCTCTTGAGCGGCTTGTGGGAAATCTTGAAACCCCACTTCTGGCACAATCTCTATAAAATTTTACTTGCATATATATATATATATATAGGAGCATGTGTTAATTTTTTGGTATAACCATTTATGACCTCCTACTTATTCATTTTTGTATGTATATATTTGCCTATTATATTTTACCTATTTTGAGTTTTACTAAGTGTATGTGTGTGAGGGGCTTGCATCTATTTTTAGATCAATCATCTGTCATTGGATCTCCTATGGGACCTACCTCTTTATGCATACCTAAAACTGGTAAATCTCATATGTGCTTCACTATGTTGAGGAGAGGAAGTGTTCATTATTGGAACATAGCATTCATGCCTATTTTTGTAAGAAGATATTAGAAGATATCTTGGAGCATCGCCATCATTTTTATTTTTTGATTTGTTTTTATTTTATATCTTGCATCCCTTTTCCCTTTTTTGATTACAAGTGCACCTTAAAGATCACATCCTAACAAGGATCCAACATTGTAAAAAATTCTTGAAGGTCCCTGACTGAGTTGAATGCCATGCTCTCATCTATAGCCCCATTATGACACTCCCTACGAGGTGCAATTACCCCACCAATGATAATTTAAGATGATAATAGTTTAATGGTATGCATGATGGGAATCCAATGACACATCATTGGTCCTAAAATTGCAACAAGAAGTAGGACTTAGACTTGGTGAGGATCTTTACCTATTCTCATTTGTTGAAGCACCTCTTTATTCACCTAGTGACTCTATTATAGAATGAAAACAAAAATAAGTCATTGCTAAATACATCAGACTGATATTTGAGTGAAGGCCTTAGTATACCAGCTTTCTAGAATCACTAGGTTACATTCACTTGGTGAATCTACAACAACAAAAGAAACCCAAAGGTATGTAAGCAAAATGTGTCACTAAATATTTGTTTCTATATCTCAAAATATGGTTATATCCTTAGTTAATAACCCCTTAGTTCAATAATATTCAAGTCCTTTGTTCCCCCTAAGTCCACCTAGTGTATGGAAGAAACTACTAGAATCCATTCTAGTAATATTACTGTTGTGGCTGCTCCACAACACACCCCAAAATTGGGGACCCACCTTTTTGCATGCTTTCCAAGAAGACCACAGTGGCCCAGATGCTAAAAATGAAAGAAAAAGGCAGAAAAGAAAAAAGTGTCGCGATATCATGACATGTCGCGTTTTCGCGGCTCAAAACAGCAAAGTGCATCAGAATGAAAAAGTTTCATGATATCATGACATGTTGCTTTGTCGTGGCTAAGAAAATGAAAGTGTCACAATATCGCGACATGTTGCTCTGTCGCGGTTGAAAAAAAAGAGAGTGTCATGATATCGTGACATGTTGCTCTGTCGCGGCTGAAAAAAAAAGAGAGTGTCGTGATATCGTGACATGTTGCTCTGTCACGGCTAAGAAAATGAAAGTGTTGCGATATCACATGTCGTGAAATCACGATCAAAGTGGTCAAATAGAACAAGAGGCTAAAAATGTCGCGATATCGCGACGTGTTGTGAAATCATAGTCAAAGCAGTCAAACAGAACAAGACGCCAGAAATGTCGCAAAATTGTGACATGTCTCATTTTTGCGGGGCAAGACAAAGAACCAAGTTGAAGACTCTAAATTGTCGCGATATCATGACATGTCATGTTTTCAAGATGTCTGGTGGGTGAAAAAGCTAAGTGCAAAAATTTTCGTGATATCGTGGCATGTCATGTTTTCGTGACATGTCATGAAATCGCGGTCAAAGGCAGCAAGAGAAAAGTCAAGGCAAAGTTGTCACGATATCGTGACATGTCGCGTTTTCGTGACCCGAAGATGAGATGAAAGGCAAGAAGGAATATTGTTGCGATATCGTGACATGTCAGGTTTTCATGACTTGTCATGAAATCACGGTCAAAGTAAAGAGGAAGAAGTGTTGACCGAAAGTTGTCACGATATCGCGACATGTCATGAAATTGCGGGTCAAGGAGGAGAGAGAAGACAAAGTGAAAAAATGTCACGATATCGCTACATGTCATAAAATCATGGTCAAAGCAATCAAACAAGGCAGGGTGATAGAGTTGTCACGATATCGCGACATGTCTTATTTTCATGAATTGTCATGAAATCACGGTCAACGGCAGCACGAGAAATGTCAAAGTAGAAAATGTTGCGATATCGCGACATGTCGCATTTTCATGGCAGAAAACAAGAAGATGGTGCAGAATGAAAAAGTGTCACGATTTCGTGACATGTCGCATTTTCGCGACCAAGTGCAGCAAGATAGAGTGAAAGATAAAAGCGTCGCGATTTCGCGATAGGTTGCATCCGCTTGGCCCGAAAGAGAAAAGCATCACAATTTCACGACAGGTTGCATCCATGCGGCCTGAAAGAGAAAAGCATCATGATTTTGCAATAGGTTGCATCCACACGACCCGAAAGAGAAAATGTCGCGATATCGTGACATGTCTTGTTTTCACGAAGCCAGTAGAAGAATAAAGTTGCGAGTAGAAAAACATCGTGATATCGTGACATGCTATTTTTTGTCATGATTCAAGAGGGGCCATTACAGAATCTACAGGGAAGTGTAGAACACGTGGCACAAAGGTGTAAGGGCTATGGTGTAATGCTTCATGACCAACGGTTGTAGTTAGTAGAGAAGATCAAACATTTTGATGCTCGAACAAAAAGCCAAAAGCAATGAAGAGACAGGGAAGACGAAATGAAGGGATCTAGGAAATGAAATGAAGCATCACAGAGTGAAACAAAGAGCCATACCAAAAAGTTTAAAAGCAAAAGCACAGATAGGTACAAGGGTCAGAAAACTGTTGCGGGCAGAGTTGCAGACTTCAAGGCGATAATGCCAGTCTGGGCCTGTTTGAGTCATTTTTCCTTCCACGGACTGGTTTGGGAAGACCAAAAATTCTGTTATTGTAAAATGACATATTTTTAATGCATAAGTGTTCAAAAATTTGCATCTTGTGGGCAAGAAAGAAGGAGATTTTCTTTGCATGCTATGAATTTAATGTTTATCCTTTCATCTTTAGATTTCGAATTTATAGATAATGTTGATGCCATTTCTTTGGGTTACATTAGGTGAATATTCGAAATCTGAATTTTATTTCGTCCCTAGGAACCAACACTTAGATTATCTATATTGTGCTCGTTTGCAGGTCCAATAGGTTAGGTTGCATGCACGGAGACCTCACATCTTTGGTTTTGTCGTAATAGGATAGCATCATACTAAATGCATTTTATTTTCAGTTTCTGTATTTCATTTTCATTCTTTCTGCATTTTGTTTATTTTCTTTTATTTTCCAGAAGTTTTAACTTTTCAAGGCATTAAAATGAACATCTACAAAATATCAAAATATAAGAAACAACGAACAATCACTAAAGTTTTCATGATGAAATAAACCAACATTGCCCCTTGTTTACAGTTACTTGCAATCACTAAGGTGTTCCAAGCATTTAAATTGAATATCTTTATTTGGGATTATCAATACACACATGTAAATGCTAATACAATGGAGACCTTGGAGAAGTTGTTTGTCTAACTTCTTTGCAAGAGGGGATTTGGAACCCAAATCCTATCGAAGAGTGTGTTTTCACAATCGGGTGAAAATACCACTCAACAGATTGGTGCTAGAAGGAGGGCCTGAACTGGTTTATTTCACTATGATTTAAGTGCTACAGGGATTTAAATTTTGAACATTTCATGCCCTATTGATTATTATCTTTAGCCCTATTTTAACAATACAAATTTGTAGTGTTAAAAGGAGGACATGAATTGCTATGCATTGTTCTAACGTTGTTTGATTGTTCATACAAGAATAATGTGATTTGATTTAATTTTGAAAAGCATTGGTCTTGACTAACGAGTTTTTATTTCCATATGATTACTCTCATTTCTAACATTCTCTATTTGATGATGTGTTAACGCTAACTTCATTATAAATTGGAGAATATTCTTTATTGCAGTGGTTTCATTCATGCATTATAATAAATGAGTGTGATGATTTATTCATTTGATATTTGTTAGTCATTTCATGTTTATTTGCAAGATATTTATTTGACTAACAGATTTGGTTCTAAATTTACATTTGAGTTTACTAATGGCAACATTTGAGGAGCAAATTGTATCCCTAAGAGCTGAAATAGCATCTCTAAGGGAAATAATGGTATCTACAATGGAGGATCATTATAAGGGTTTGTCTACACATGGGATACCCTATCAAATTCCTAAAATGGTATTGGATTTTCTACAATGTTTTAATCAAGAGGTGCCACTAGGATACTTGCAAAAACTGCATGTCTACAAGAATACATTGTCAATTCTATATTTTTTATGAGGAGATGGCTTGTAAGTTATTTGCATACATTTTGGATGATAAACTATTCTTTTGGTATGGCAAACTGCCCATGGAGGTTAGGACTTCTTGGATACAACTAGAAGCAGCCTATATTTATCATTTTGATAATCAGGTTGACTTAGAGATGTTGAAAAATCAATTTACCTCCATATGTAAGGAGCCTAATGAATCCTTGAGTCAATTCAATGGAAGATTTCGTGAGTTGCACTCCCAAATGTGGGAAAATTTTAACACATTAGAAGAGGAAGCCATGGAAGTATACCTGGGAGCCATACACCCCACACTTGCTTCACTCATTGAGGAAAAAATGGATGGCTTGTCTCTAGAGAAAATCTATGAGATCCTAGAAGAGGTAGAACGACAAGATCTTGAAGAAGAAAAGGCACAACATGTTCACATGAGAGATGGTTCTTTTGGAGTTAGTGATGCCAACCTACACCAACCATCAAATATAGCACCCTCCACTCCAATGATATCTAAGGTAAATGATCAAGGGGATGAATTTGAATATCCAAGTGTTGCAACCACCTTAGATGTAGTCCAAGGGGAGGTGCATAGTGCTAAACCAACATCCGCTAGTGAAGGTTATGCAGAAATGATCTCATTCATAGAGACGCATGATTATTCAGATAAAGGGGTTCCAAATTCAACAATGTTTAAATAATGTGATAGGACGGAACCTACCATAGAATTGAATGAAGTGGTTGAAAGTGAAATTGGAAGAAAACCAATAAATGAATTTGAAGACATGATAGAGTTTCACCACTTGTTCTTGGAAGATACTATTGATGAGATGTGTAAAATTAACGATCAAGAAATTATTCACCCTCCAAATTATGATAAAATTGAATCATGGGTTACTAATTTGGACGATGATAGCCTTACAAATTTGAATTCAAGAAACGACCCATTTTTGGAAATAATTGAACCATCTAAGGAAGGTGAAGGTGAATTTGATGAGAAACACATTGACAAATCGGAAGATGTCGAAGAAGTAGTTGAACGTCACCACTTGATTTTGGAAGAAGATTATTATGATGCTTGGAAGAAGTGGGAAGACTACACTCAATCCAAAACTGCTAATGAAACATGTGTGCCAAATGATATACGGGACAACATAATCGCCTACTCGAAGGAAGATATTATAACTCTTGTATCATTTGAGGATGTTTTGGAAGAGGGTTTCAAATCTCATCAAATTTTGGAAGATAGTGAGGATATTACTACTAAGGGCAAAGAAGAAAGTGAATTGATGAATGAATCAAAAGATCATGTCACAAATACCATGGAGTTTCATCCCACAAATTTGGAAGATAATTTTTATAATGGTTGGGGAAGATATGATAATGCATTCTTTTCTCACACCCTTATATATGAAACTCATATTTCACTTGATATGCAGGATGTTGAAACTTCTACATCATACGAAGGTCTCACATTCACAATATTTGAGAAGGTTGCAAATTTCGATCATGTTGAATATAAATTCATTGAAGATGTGGATACCCATTTGCATTATGATTTTTAGGACTCACATGAAGAGATACCATGGATAGTGAACAAAGAATTGGAACCAAATGACAAAGAGATTGATCAATTGGAAACAACACAAATGAAGGATCGTCAAGATGAGTCATTGGACATACACTTTGACCAAGAATATTGGAGGGTTGAAAAGGATGGGCATGTTTTCAATTGGGTGCCCAATTTTGGTATGTTTGATAAACAAGTAATCAATGAAGAGTATGAAGACCATGAGGTAAAAGAGGGAATTGCAAATCCCCATCAAATTTTGGTAAATAAAAATGTTCAAAAGGTAGAAGCTAACCTTTTATGTTCAAGCATCCAAAATTTAGGTGAAAATTTACATGACCATGTTTTGAATTTGAATGATGTTTATGGTGAAATGTCATTAAAGGTGAATGAAAAACAAGGTATGATTTCTAATCACACCTTTGACAACATTGTTTTAATGAATGAAAAAGAAGTTGATGCACTTGAATTGTTAAATAAAATTCATCAACAATTACTAATTGAATCTAGGGTAAAAACTTTTAATGATCCTAATTTGGTAAATATCCTAGATGCTTGCAAACTGTTGCACGAATTTGATTGGCCTACAAATTTGGAAAATGATTTGGCTTTAAAATTTTTAGAAATAGGCTCTTGCTTACAAAGTATCATTTTGGATAAAGATAGCCTAGTTCTAAATCATGAAAGGAATTATGATATTTATACCTTAAATAATAGACAATATAAAATTGAATATCATACATTGTCTAATCAATTTCATGATTTGAATATCACCCATGTGAGTATTAATGGAACTAAATAAAATTGGTGGGGTGAGCGAGGTAAGTTAAAAATTGTTGCATGGTGCGGTCTAATCTTGTTTTTGTTGGATTCCTATAACATTTGGCATGTGTATCATGTTATATTTTTGTTGAAGTGCTCTAATCATGTTTGGGATCCGAGGAAGTGATAGTCCAAGCTTTGCACCATCTTGTATTATATTGTACATTTGTATATAGATTTTGGTTTTTGGTTTTGGTTTGTGTTTTCAAGTTCATTTTTTTGGAATTGTTTTTTGGGTTTGGTTTTAAGTTTTGTGTGTTGGTCCTCTGGACATGTTTGGTTTGTTTAAAAAAAAAAAAGAAGAATAAATGGAGATGTCAACTTATGCCTAAGATCAGGAGAATATGAAACATTGGAATCGTGTTGTAGAAAGCTCCGCAAGTAACACAAACATTTTAAATAATATCGTTTGAAACTTGTGATGCATGAAATTGTCAATTTTTACAAATTATGGCAATACTTTATCCGCAATTCAAAAAGGCAATGCATTCATATTATATCCCACTTTGCATATACATGCCATCTTAGTTGCATATACATTTCAAATACAATCATTAAAAATATGTCAAATCCTCTTAGGGTTATTCTATAACATAAAAAAAAAAAATCCTAAGGTTGGGAACTGATGCCCGAACTCTCTTGAACTAAGCACGTTCTATGCACATTAAAGAGGATCTTGAGAAAAATGATCAAAACCATACTTGGGAGAAAATGTTAGGCGAAAGGAATATTTTGGGTCTATCCTATCATGCAACATGATCCTTAAAACAGTGGTTTTTACCACTTCCATAAAGCTTAAATCTTAAAACAGAGTAGTAAGGATAGGGTTAAATCGTCATCAAACTTAGGTTGAGGATCCAACTCCCCAAAGCTCTGATTTGACCTACATGGAGTAGTATGGATAGGGCATAATTCTCATCTCGCTTAGGTTGAGAATCCGATTCCCCAAAGCTTCTATGTTTCCCATGTCATCATAAATCTTGGATTGAAAAGATCGTACTACATGTCCCTCGCAAGGATGGGTAGTCATCCCCAAGGTCCAAGAAACAAAAATTAATTAATATTTCCTATTTCATCTTAATATTGGATTGGAAGGATCGTACTACATGTCCCTCGCAAGGATGGGTAGTCATCCCAAAGGTCCAAGAAATAAAAAAATGAAGCTAAAATCATGGATTGTGGGGTTAATCTCCATCGGGGCTATAGACGCCTGACTAGAAGTGGAGTATGCTCATGTGTGGTAGCATGTATTTTCTAAAAGCAAGACCACTGACTGCTCAAACGGATAGACTAGCTTGACAATTTCATCCATAACTGGTTAAATCATTTTGCTCAAAGTGAGGTAATGAATTCCAGATCAGAGTAGTAAGGATAGGGTTAAATTCCCATCTCACTTAGGTTGGGAATCCGATTCCCCAAAACTCTGATTTCACTTTCACTTGCACAAGGGTTCAAGATGGTGGTGACACATAACCAACTTTGGGATTTAACAAAGCAATTCATTTTATACGTAGTTGATCCTAAGAGGGTTTGACAGTTTTAAAATTTTTATGTATGATATTAGAAGGTTTAGGCTTTTATAAAACAGATTGTTATATTCATCATGCTGCACAAATCATTCACAACCTCACATATGCATTCATGTAAAACTGACAATGGAATGTGGATCAATTTCAAATGATAGAAAATGAAACACACTGCACACACCGAGTAGATACTTAACAATTATTATGTTTCAAGTATTTCTGATCTATCAGCATTTATTTTATCTTTTATGTGTTGATGCCTATATTTAAGCTTGTATATTCCCAGGTTAGGTTCTCACTGAGATGCTCAAGAGCATTTCCCAGGAGAGTCGCCATTTTTTGTGGTTGCTCCACAACACACCCCAAAATTGGGGACCCACCTTTTTGCATGCTTTTCAAGAAGACCGCAGCAGCCCAGATGCTAAAAATAAAAGAAAAATGTAGAAAAGAAAAAAGTGTCGCGATATCGCGACATGTCGCATTTTTGCGGCTCAAAACAGCAAAGTGCATCAGAATGAAAAAGTGTCGTGATATCGCGACATGTTGCTCTGTCGTGGCTAAGAAAATGAAAGTGTCACGATATCATGACATGTTGCACTGTCGCGGCTGAAAAAAAAGATTGTCATGATATCACGACATGTTGCTCTGTCACGGCTGAAAAAAAAGAGAGTGTCGTGATATCGTGACATGTTGCTCTATTGCGGCTAAGAAAATGAAAGTGTCACGATATTGCAACATGTCATGAAATCATGGTCAAAGTGGTCAAATAGAACAAGAGGCTAAAAATGTCATGATATCATGACGTGTTGTGAAATCGCGGTCAAAGCAGTCAAACAGAACAAGACGCCAGAAATGTCACGAAATTGCGACATGTCTCATTTTTGTGGGGCAAGACAAAGAACCAATTTGAAGACTCTAAATTGTTGCGATATCGCGACATGTCATGTTTTCATGATGTCTGGTGGGTGAAAAAGCTAAGTGCAGAAATTGTCACAATATCGCGACATGTCATGTTTTCACGACATATCATGAAATCATGGTCAAAGGCAGTAAGAGAAAAGTCAAGGAAAAGTTGTCATGATATCACGACATGTCATGTTTTCGTGACCCGAAGATGAGATGAAAGGCAAGAAGGAATATTGTCGCGATATCTCGACATGTCAGGTTTTCGTGACTTGTCATGAAATCGCGGTCAAAGTAAAGAGGAAGAAGTGTTGACCAAAATTTGTTGCGATATCGCAACATGTCATGAAATCGCGGGTCAAGGAGGAGAGAGAAGACAAAGTGAAAAAATGTCACGATATTGTGACATGTCATAAAATTGCGATCAAAGTAGTCAAACAAGGCAGGGTGATAGAGTTGTCGCGATATCGTGACATGTCTTATTTTTGTGACATGTCATGAAATCGTGGTCAACAGCAGCATGAGAAAGGTCAATGTAGGAAACATCGCGATATCGTGACATGTCACGTTTTCACGGTAGAAAGCAAGAAGATGGTGCAGAATGAAAAAGTGTCACGATTTCACGACATGTCACATTTTCGCGACCAAGTGCAGCAAGATATAATGAAAGATAAAAGTGTCATGATTTCATGACAGGTTGCATCCGCACAACTCAAAAGAGAAAAGCATCACAATTTCATGACAGGTTGCATCCGTGCATCCCAAAAGAGAAAAGCATCACAATTTCATGACAGGTTGCATCCGTGTGACCCGAAAGAGAAAATGTTGCAATATCACGACATGTCTTGTTTTTGCAAAGCCGATTGAAGAATAAAGCTGCAGGTAGAAAAATGTCGTGATATCATGACATGCTATTTTTTGTCACAATTCACGAGGGGCCATTACATAATCTACAGGGAAGCATAGAACATGTGGCACAAAGGTGTAAGGGCTATGGTGTAACGCTTCATGACCAACGGTTGCAGTTAGCAAAGAAGATCAAACATTTTGATGCTCGAACAAAAACCCAAAAGCAATGAAGAGACAGGGAAGACGAAATGAAGGGATCTGGGAAATGAAACAAAGCATCACAGAGCGTAATAGAGAGCCATTCCAAAAAGTTTAAAAGCAAAAGCACAGACAGGTACAAGGGTCAAAAAATTGCTGCGGGCAAAGTTGAAGACTTGAAGGCGATAATGCTAGTCTGGGCCTGTTTGAGTCGTTTTTCCTTCCACGGACTGGTTCGAGAAGACCAAAAATTTTGTTATTGTAAAATGATATATTTTTAATGTAGAAGTGTTCAAAAATTTGCATCTTGTGGGCAAGAAATAAGGAGATTTTCTTTGCATGCTATGAATTTAATGTTTATCCTTTCATATTTAGATTTCGAATTTATAGATAATGTTGATGCCATTTCTTTGGGTTACATTAGGCGAATATTTGAAATCTAAATTTTATTTCGTCCCTAGGAACCAGCACTTAGCTTATCCGGATTGTGCTCGTTTGCAGGTCCAATAGGTTAGGTTGCATGCACAGAGACCTCACATCTTTGGTTTTGTTGTAATAGGATAGCATCATACTGAATGCAATTTATTTTCGGTTCTCGTATTTCATTTTCATTCTTTCTGCATTTTGTTTATTTTCTTTTATTTTCCGAAGTTTTAACTTTTCAAGGCATTAAAATGAACATCTACAAAATATCAAAATCTAAGAAACAATGAACAATCACTAAAGTTTTCATGATGAAATAAACCAACATTGCCCCTTGTTTACAGTTACTTGCAATCACTAAGGTGTTCCAAGCATTTAAATTGAATATCTTTATTTGGGATTATCAATACACACATGTAAATGCTAATACAGCGGAGAATTTGGAGAAGTTGTTTGTCTAACTTCTTTGCAAGAGGGGATTTGGAACCCAAATCCTATCGAAGAGTGGGTTTTCACAATCGGGTGAAAATACCACTCAACAGATTGGTGCTAGAAGGAGGGCCTGAACTGGTTTATATCACTGTGATTTAAGTGCTACAGGGATTTAAATTTTGAACATTTCATGCCCTATTGATTATTATCTTTAGCCCTCTTTTAACAATACAACTTTGTAGTGTTAAAAGGAGGACATGAATTGCTATGCATTGTTCTAACGCTGTTTGATTGTTCATACAGGAATAATGTGATTTGATTTAATTTTGAAAAGCATTGGTCTTGACTAACGAGTTTTTATTTCCATATGATTACTCTCATTTCTAACATTCTCTATTTGATGATGTGTTAACACTAACTTCATTATAAATTGGAGAATATTCTTTATTGCAGTGGTTTCATTCATGCATTATAATAAATGAGTGTGATGATTTATTCATTTGATATTTTTTAGTCATTTCATGTTTATTTGCAAGATATTTATTTGACTAACAGATTTGGTTCTAAATTTACATTTGAGTTTACTAATGGCAACATTTGAGGAGCAAATTGTATCCCTAAGAGCTGAAATAGCATCTCTAAGGGAAAGAATGGTATCTACGATGGAGGATCATTATAAGGGTTTGTCTACACATGGGATACCCTATCAAATTCCTAAAATTTTATTGGAGTTTCTACGATGTTTTAATCAAGAGGTGCCACTAGGATACTTGCAAAAACTGCATGTCTACAAGAATACATTATGTCAATTCCAGGTTTTCTATGAGGAGGTGGCTTGTAAGTTATTTGCATACATTTTGGATGATAAACTATTCTTTTGGTATGGCCAACTGCCCATGGAGGTTAGGACTTCTTGGATACAACTAGAAGCAGCCTATATTTATCATTTTGATAATCAGGTTGACTTAGAGATGTTGAAAAATCAATTTACCTCCATATGTAAGGAGACTAATGAATCCTTGAGTCAATTCAATGGAAGATTTCGTGAGTTGCACTCCCAAATGTGGGAAAATTTTAACACATTAGAAGAGGAAGCCATGGAAGTATACCTGGGAGCCATACACCCCACACTTGCTTCACTCATTGAGGAAAAAATGGATGGCTTGTCTCTAGAGAAAATCTATAAGATCCTAGAAGAGGTAGAACGACAAGATCTTGAAGAAGAAAAGGCACAACATGTTCACATGAGAGATGGTTCTTTTGGAGTTAGTGATGCCAACCTACACCAACCATCAAATATAGCACCCTCCACTCCAATGATATCTAAGGTAAATGATCAAGGGGATGAATTTGAATATCCAAGTGTTGCAACCACCTTAGATGTAGTCCAAGGGGAGGTGCATAGTGCTAAACCAACATCCGCTAGTGAAGGTTATGCAGAAATGATCTCATTCATAGAGATGCATGATTATTCGGATAAAGGGGTCCCAAATTCAATAATGTTTGAAATATGTGATAGGACGAAACCTACCATAGAATTGAATGAAGTGGTTGAAAGTGAAATTGGAAGAAAACCAATAAATGAATTTGAAGACATGATAGAGTTTCACCACTTGTTCTTGGAAGATACTATTGATGAGATGTGTAAAATTAACGATCAAGAAATTCTTCACCCTCCAAATTATGATAAAATTGAATCATGGGTTACTAATTTGGACGATGATAGCCTTACAAATTTGAATTCAAGAAATGACCCATTTTTGGAAATAATTGAACCATCTAAGGAAGGTGAAGGCGAATTTGATGAGAAACACATTGACGAATCGGAATATGTCGAAGAAGTAGTTGAACATCACCACTTGATTTTGGAAGAATATTATTATGATGCTTGGAAGAAGTGGGAAGACTACACTCAATCCAAAACCGCTAATGAAATGTGTGTGCCAAATGATATACAGGACAACATAATCGCCTACTCGAAGGAAGATATTATAACTCCTGTATCATTTGAGGATGTTTTGGAAGAGGGTTTCAAATCTCATCAAATTTTGGAAGATAATGAGGATCTTACTACCAAGGGCAAAGAAGAAAGTGAATTGATGAATGAATCAAAAGATCATGTCACAAATACCATGGAGTTTCATCCCACAAATTTGGAAGATAATTTTTATAATGGTTGGGGAAGATATGATAATGCATTCTTTTCTCACACCCTTATAGATGAAAATCATATTTCACTTGATATGCAGGATGTTGAAACTTCTACATCATACGAAGGTCTCACATTCACAAGATTTGAGAAGGTTACAAATTTTGATCAAGTTGAATATAAATTAATTGAAGATGCGGATACAAGTTTGCATTATGATTTTGAGGACTCACATGAAGAGATACCATGGATAGTGAACAAAGAATTGGAACCAAACAACAAAGAGATTGATCAATTGGAAACAACTCAAATGAAGGATCATCAAGATGAGTCATTGGACATACACTTTGACCAAGAATATTGGAGGGTTGAAAAGGATGGGCATGTTTTCAATTGGGTGCCCAATTTTGGTATGTTTTATAAACAAGTAATCAATGAAGAGTATGAAGACCATGAGGTAAAAGAGGGAATTGCAAATCCCCATCAAATTTTGTTAAATAAAAATGTTCAAAAGGTAGAAGCTAACCTTTTATGTTCAAGCACCCAAAATTTAGGTGAAAATTTACATGACCATGTTTTGAATTTGAATGATGTTTATGGTGAAATGTCATTAAAGGTGAATGAAAAACAAGGTATGATTTCTAATCACACCTTTGACAACATTGTTTTAATGAATGAAAAAGAAGTTGATGCACTTGAATTGTTAAATAAAATTCATCAACAATTACTAATTGAATCTAGGGTAAAAATTTTTAATGATCCTAATTTGGTAAATATCCTAGATGCTTGCAAACTGTTGCACGAATTTGATTGGCCTACAAATTTGGAAAATGATTTGGCTTTAAAATTTTTAGAAATAGGCTCTTGCTTACAAAGTCTCATTTTGGATAAAGATAGCCTAGTTCTAAATCATGAATGGAATTATGAGATTTATACCTTAAATAATAGACAAGATAAAATTGAAGATCATACATTGTCTAATCAATTTCATGATTTGAATATCACCCATGTGAGTATTAATGGAACTAAATCAAATTGGTGGGGTGAGCGAGGTAAGTTAAAAATTGTTGCATGGTGCGGTCTAATCTTGTTTTTGTTGGATTCCTATAACATTTGGCATGTGTATCACGTTATATTTTTGTTGAAGTGCTCTAATCATGTTTGGGATCCGGGGAAGTGATAGTCCAAGCTTTGCACCATCTTGTATTATATTGTACATTTGTATATAGATTTTGGTTTGTGTTTTCAAGTTCATTTTTTGGAATTGTTTTTTGGGTTTGGTTTTAAGTTTTGTGTGTTGGTCCTCTGGACATAATTGGTTTGTTTAAAAAAAAAAAAGGAGAATAAATGGAGATGTCAACTTATGCCTAAGATCAGGAGAATATGAAACATTGGAATCGTGTTGTAGAAAGCTCCACAAGTAACACAAACATTTTAAATAATATCGTTTGAAACTTGTGATGCATGAAATTGTCATTTTTTACAAATTATGGCAATACTTTATCCGCAATTCAAAAAGGCAATGCATTCATATTATATCCCACTTTGCATATACATGCCATATTAGTTGCATATACATTTCAAATACAATCATTAAAAATATGTCAAATCCTCTTAGGGTTATTCTATAACATAAAAAAAAAAAAAAAAATCCTAAGGTTGGGAACTGATGCCCGAACTCTCTTGAACTAAGCACGTTCTATGCACATTAAAGAGGATCTTGAGCAAAATGATCAAAACCATACTTGGTAGAAAATGTCAGGCGAAAGGAATATTTCGGGTCTATCCTATCATGCAACATGATCCTTAAAACAGTGGTTTTTACCACTTCCATAAAGCTTAAAGCCTAAAACAGAGTAGTAAGGATAGGGTTAAATCCTCATCAAACTTAGGTTGAGGATCCAACTCCCCAAAGCTCTGATTTGACCTACATGGAGTAGTATGGATAGGGCATAATTCTCATCTCGCTTAGGTTGAGAATCCGATTACCCAAAGCTTCTATGTTTTCCATGTCATCATAAATATTGGATTGAAAGGATCGTACTACATGTCCCTCGCAAGGATGGGTAGTCATCCCCAAGGTCCAAGAAACAAAAATTAATTAATATTTCCTATTTCATCTTAATATTGGATTGGAAGGATCGTACTACATGTCCCTCGCAAGGATGGGTAGTCATCCCAAAGGTCCAAGAAATTAAAAAAAATGAAGCTAAAATCATGGATTATGGGGTTAATCTCCATCGGGGCTATAGACGCCTGACTGGCAATGGAGTATGCTCATGTGTGGTAGCATGTCTTGTCTAAAAGCAAGACCACTGACTGCTCAAATGGATAGACTAGCTTGACAATTTCATCCATAACTGGTTAAATCATTTTTCTCAAAGTGAGGTAATGAATTCTAGATCAGAATAGTAAGGATAGGGTTAAATTCCCATCTCACTTAGGTTGGGAATCCGATTCCCCAAAACTCTAATTTCACTTTCACTTGCATAGTGGTTCAAGATGGTGGTGACACATAACCAACTTTGGGATTTAACAAAGCAATTCATTTTATATGTAGTTGATCCTAAGAGGGTTTGACAGTTTTAAAATGTTCATGTATGATATTAGAAGGTTCGAGCTTTTATAAAACAGATTGTTATATTCATCATGCTGCGCAAATCATTCACAACCTCACATATGCATTCATGTAAAACTGACAATGGAATGTGGATCAATTTCAAATGATAGAAAATGAAACACACTGCACACACCGAGAAGATACTTAACAATTCTTATGTTTCAAGTATTTTTGATCTATCGGCATTTATTTTATCTTTTATGTGCTGACGCCTGTATTTAAGCTTGTATATTCCCAGGTTATGTTCTCAATGAAATGCTCAGGAGCATTTCCTAGCAGAGTCATCATTTGTTGTGGTTGTTCCACAACACACCCCAAAATTGGGGACCCACCTTTTTGCATGCTTTTCAAGAAGACCACAGCGGCCCAGATGCTAAAAATCAAAGAAAAAGGCAAAAAATAAAAAAACGTTGCGATATCACGACATGTCGCATTTTTGCAGCTCAAAACAGCAAAGTGCATCAGAATGAAAAAGTGTCACGATATCGTGACATGTTGCTCTGTCGTGGCTAAGAAAATGAAAGTGTCACGATATCACGACATGTTGCTCTATCACGGCTGAAAAAAATAGAGTGTCGTGATATCGCGACATGTTGCTCTGTCGCGGTTGAAAAAAAAGAGAGTGTCACGATATCGCGACATGTTGCTCTGTCGTGGCTAAGAAAATGAAAGTGTCGCGATATCGCAACATGTCATGAAATCATGGTCAAAGTGGTCAAATAGAACAATAGGCTAAAAATGTCGCGATATCACGACGTGTTGTGAAATCGCAGTCAAAGCAGTCAAACAGAACAAGACGCAAAAAATATCATGAAATTGTGACATGTCTCATTTTTTTGGGGCAAGACAAAGAACCAAGTTGAAGACTCTAAATTGTCGCGATATCGCAACATGTCATGTTTTCGTGATGTCTGGTGGGTGAAAAAGCTAAGTGCAAAAATTATCGTGATATCGTGACATGTCATGTTTTTGCGACATGTCATGAAATCGCGGTCAAAGGCAGCAAGATAAAAGTTAAGGCAAAGTTGTCGCGATATCGTGACATGTCTCGTTTTCGTGACCCAAAGACGAGATGAAAGGCAAGAAGGAATATTGTCGCGATATCGCAACATGTCAAGTTTTTGCGACTTGTCATGAAATCGCGGTCAAAGTAAAGAGGAAGAAGCGTTGATCGAAAGTTGTCGCAATATCATGACATGTCATGAAATCGCAGGTCAAGGAGGAGAGAGAAGACAGTGAAAAAATGTCATGATATCGTGACATGTCATAAAATTGTGGTCAAAGCAGTAAAACAAGGCAGGGTGATAGAGTTGTCGCGATATCGTGACATGTCTTATTTTTGCGACTTGTCATGAAATAGTGGTCAACGACAGCTCGAGAAAGGTCAATATAGAAAATGTCGCGATATCGCGAAATGTCACGTTTTCACGGCAAAAAGCAAGAAGATGGTGCAGAATGAAAAAGTGTCACAATTTCATGACATGTCACATTTTCATGACCAAGTGCAGTATGATAGAGCGAAAGATAAAAGCATCGCGATTTCATGACAGGTTGCATCCACGTGGCCCGAAAGATAAAAGCGTCATGATTTCGTGACAGGTTGCATCCGTGCGGCCCGAAATAGAAAAGCGTCATGATTTTGCGACAAGTTGCATCTGCGTGACCCCAAAGAGAAAATGTCATGATATCGTGACATGTCTTGTTTTCGCAAAGCCAGTAGAAGAATAAAGATGTGGGTAGAAAAATTTTGTGATATCATGACATGCTATTTTTTGTCGTGATTCACAAGGGGCCATTACAGAATCTACAGGGAAGCATAGAACACGTGGCACAAAGGTGTAAGGGCTATGGTGTAATGCTTCATGACCAATGGTTACAGTTAGTAGAGAAGATCAAATGTTTCAATGCTCGAACAAAAATCCAAAAGCAATGAAGAGACGGGGAATACGAAACGAAGGGATCTAGGAAATGAAATGAAGCATCATAGAGCGTAATAGAGAGCCATACCAGAAAGTTTAAAAGTAGAAGCACAGATAGGTATAGGGGTCAAAAAACTGCTACGGGTAGAGTTGCAGACTTGAAGGCGATAATGCCAGTCTGGGCCTATTTGAGTCGTTTTTCCTTCCACGGACTGGTTCGAGAAGACCAAAAATTTTGTTATTGTAAAATGACATATTTTTAATGCATAAGTATTTAGAAATTTGCTTCTTGTGGGCAAGAAAGAAGGATATTTTCTTTGCATGCTATGAATTTAATGTTTATCCTTTCATCTTCAAATTTCAAATTTATAGATAATGTTGATGCCATTTCTTTGGGTTACATTAGGCGAATATTCAAAATCTGAATTTTATTTCGTCCCTAGGAACCAACACTTAACTTATCCAGATTGTGCTCGTTTGCAGGTCCAATAGGTTAGGTTGGATGCATAGAGACCTCACATCTTCAGTTTTGTCATAATAGGATAGCATCATACTGAATGCATTTTATTTTCAGTTTTTGTATTTCATTTTCATTCTTTCTGCATTTTGTTTATTTTCTTTTATTTTCCAAAAGTTTTAACTTTTCAAGGCATTAAAATGAACATCTACAAAATATCAAAATCTAAGAAACAACAAACAATCACTAAAGTTTTCATGATGAAATAAACCAACATTGCCCCTTGTTTACAGTTACTTGCAATCACTAAGGTGTTCCAAGCATTTAAATTGAATATCTTTATTTGGGATTATTAATACACACATGTAAATGCTAATACAATGGAGACCTTGGAGAAGTTGTTTGTTTAACTTCTTTGCAAGAGGGGATTTGGAACCCAAATCCTATTAGAGAGTGGGTTTTCACAATCGAGTGAAAATACCACTCAACAATTACTAAAGCATACTAGCAAAAACCCAGTCACTCCACTAGAACACCTTAGAGAAATGGTATTTATATACCAAACACATAATACTGTGGAGTAGGATGTGGCCTTAAGTATGTTAGTTATTTCTCTCAAATAAGAGGAACTCAAGAAGTATGAATCTCTTCCTCCTCACTCAATCACAAAATGGGATTAGCTGGCTTCATTATTCATGAATGACTTCACCATAAAAAGTGAATAAAAGATAGTTGAAGTAAAAAATGAGTCAAACTAAGAGGAATATATCCTGACTACGTATCATATAGAATAGAGTAGCCAACCAAATCCTCCTCAATTAGAAAATATCCAACAACACTTGGTCCATAACAATGGCCAACCATAGAATCAACGGATGAAATTCAAAACTAAGAAGCTCTCCTACCAAAAGAACCCTTGGGAAAGAAAGTTGATGGTGAGGCTAAAATTTTGCATTGAGCAATGAAAGGTGGAACATAGCCCAAGATAGTCCAACCATAGAATCAATGGATGAAATTCAAAACTAAGAAGCTCTCCTACCAAAATAACCCTTGGGAAAGATAGTTGATGGTCAAGCTAAAATTTTGCATTAAATTCCATACTAAGTCAGAACCCTATTCATGAACAAAATCTAACAAGGAAGATTGTGGGAATAAATAATCCTTAAGAAGAGTGAATATACATAAGGGCATTCCTTGAAAAATTTTATCTTTCAAAAATTGAGTAGACAAGGGACAATAAATGATGAGCATGGAGGAAGTAGGGTAAAAGAAGCAATCATTAGAACATAAAAAATCACAAGAATTCTACTCTATAGTAGAAGCCATAGTTAAAGACCCTACAATTTGGAACCCACTATCAAGTCAAATATTTAAGCCAACTCTAAGCTCAAAATGACAAAGATGGAATCTCACGCTGAAGAGATGTTGAAAGTGCTTATACCCATATACTCTTCCAACACCAAATTGCTAATTGATATAGCTAAATACTACTCTAATATTGTAATTTGTAAGGGACTAAAAGGTTAATAATATATACCTATGAATGCTTCAAACCTAGAAAGGATTCAATTTTTAGAGCATATATGTGGAACAATTTCTTGGTGTAGTACATGGTGTCTAAGGTGCATTTCTACTACAAACTGATAAAAACATGTGCAAAGTCTTATAAACTAACTACCCAAGAAATTAGATCCCCAAAAGGAAAGATTAAAATAAAAATTTATGGTCCCAATATTAGAAAACTGCTATTGCTTCCTGAGGGTCAAATATGCATCAATGAAAATGAGGAAAAGGAAAATTTTAAAGAGATTTCATAAGGCGATATGACCTTCTTGAGGTTAAAATATGAAATGGCAAGATAAAACTACATAGTTCTATAGAGTTTTATTTTCCTCAATTTATTTGATGAAAGCACAAAGTACATGTTGAGTATGATGGCCTTCTTCTTGGGCTGGGAACATGATAGAATCATCAACACACCATAGTTGGTAATTTTATACATAATGAAGTAAGGTCCAGGAACCCTATATTTCATAAATATGATAGTAGAACAAATAAAAGAAGGACTACGGTATTTTTTATCAATACAAACATTTAGGTACTCATAATTTGTGGTATATCTCATTTTATATCAGTATTTGTTTATAAATTACATTGTTTGGTACATGCTAATGTATCCCCATGGTACCTTCATGGTACATTTGTAAATATGTAATATATTAGGGTTGATTCTATAGTTTAGAGTGTGATTTATATTTCCCTTTTATATAAGTGTCAATGTGCAAGAAATGCACAAGTGTCATGTAAGAGAGAATGTGCACAAGTGTCTTGTATGTAAGAGTGCAAATATGTAATGTGAGGATGTGCACAAGTGTCCTATATTAGGAGTGCAAGAGTCATGTAGATATGTCCAAGTGTTGTAGAGTCAAGTGTTCATCTAGTATGTAAGTGGAAATATGAGAAGCCAAGAGTCATGAGACTTGGCATATGGAGAGCAATAGTAAAGTACTTGAAGAGTCACATTACTATTGTTATATCATGGATACAATGCTCCATGGGAAGGCAATCAAATCATATTCATATATCTCATTATCTGATTGTAATAAGAAGTAGAGTAATAAAGTTTGCATACAATTTTTAGCAATTAATATTATAAGTTTTTCTTCATGCATAGTTGATGAATGATTCAGGATACTTACATTCGTATTTTAGTATATAAATGAATGTTTGTTTTAGTATTATATAAGCCTTGATATACATATTAATTTGCTCATATTTCTACTCATTATAAGATTATATTTGACCTTTAATATTGTGGCTATTTTATATTGGGACCTATGTAATATTCTATGATATTTTATGGTAGTAAGTTTTGAATATTTGTAGATTAAACATTCAAGATTTGTAGATTTGGATTCTAAAGTTTTGAATATTTGTAGATTAAATATTGAAGTAGAATCAAATAAGAATATATTTGATCATTTAGGGATATTCATTTCCACCTTAACATTAATATTGAGTTCTCTAGTAAGGATATAATCATATTGGATTCTTAGGTTAAGACATTGCAAAAAGTTTTTAAAAAATTAGATTAATAGTAGAAAAGTTAAAGCTACAAAATTTTGAGAAGCTTATTATATAAGATAGAGAGAAATTTTAGCTTATAAATGTTAGATTTTGGAGCCTTAAACATAAATTAAATGCATTGAAAAGTATAGAAATGAACATGCAATGATACAACTATGATAATAGCAAAAATTCATGCATGAAACTATGATAGAAAAATTGATACAATGCTCTAGAAATGTTCATATAGAAATCTCACGAAAATTACAATGCTCCTCTCATGGAGTTTGCAACTCCTCCATGATAGAAAATGGAGCTACATTATACCTACTACTACTTACACCTTTGCACTACTTCAAATCTCCCTCAATCACTCAAAATGAGACCTTTATAAAGAAATATAGGTTACTTGCCTCTCACTCAACCTTATGACTCATGTACATGTGGAATACATGCACATTTAGATCATTGCACATTCTAACACTTGTGCATTTATTATATTACACTAATAAAACAATAACTCCTAATATAATCCTAAACTAAATATGCACCCATGAGGGTACATTAGGAAATAACAAAATGATGTAATAGCCATATTTTCCAACACCCCCCTATATTACATTATTTGGTTTTGAAGACATTAGTCTTCAATATGGATCTACAATCTGGTACTATAGTTTGTACTCACCTTCTTGTTCAAGTAAATAGTTAGTGTCTTCATAAGGGTCTATCCTTGTTGATAGAGCTTTAATTCCACGTTCATCTGAAGGTTCTTCCATTTCTTGAACTTCTTGAATCTTTTGGGCAATGTGTCCTTTATGATTTTCTCACTGATATTTGAGTTGAGGGTACTAATTTTGAGAAGGACATGTCCTTTAAAACCGTTTCTTTTGAGGTTGATATTTCTCTGGCTGAAGTACCTTATTTTTTTGATTTCCATAGGATGTTTGATTTCCTTGACCTTGGTTCTTCGGATTGAATCTGTAGTAGTTAGTGTTGTGTCCTTTCTTTCTACATAAATGACAATATCTATTATTCCAAGGTCTTCATCCTTTTGAGGATGATGCTATATTTACCTATGGATTATCTTTTGTCACCAAATCATTGTTAGTCATCTCATATTTAACTGTGTTCTCTACCTCATACTCTTGGAGAACATTGACTAACTCATCAAAGAAAATATCTTTACTTAATATTTGCAAGGAGGTAACTAGATGCTTATAATTATCTGGAAGTCCTCTCATGGTCACTTGAAAAAGAAATTTATCCTAATGTTAACAATTTTCCTTTGATATCTGCTACCTTCCTTAAAAATAGCTCTATACTTTCACCGTTGTTCATTTGTACATAATGTAATTGAGTTTGAAGGTTTAAAATGGTAGCTTTGTTCTTTCCTTAAAATATTTTCTCTAAGGATTTCCAGGCCTCTGTAGATATTTTTGTTGAACTGATATATAGTTGTATTTCATATGTGATAGCAAAGGTTATTATCATTAAAGCCTTAGCATCACTTTCTTCAAATTTCTAAATTTTTATATCATCTATAACTAGTTTGGTTTTTGTCCCTATAGTAATTTCCCAGAGTTTTTCAAATGTCAAGATGGCCTTTACTTTTTTTTCCATGAGAAATAGTTTGGACCTTTAAGTAATTGAGATTCTAAAAGCATGAACTTATTTGATGTCATGATGGTCCTAGTAGGTTACCTTATATCTCCCTAGTATTAATATATGTTGTAAATATGATTTACCTCTATCACTTGCAATCAATTACTTTTATACATCTATTAGAAATGAAATCTTCAATAATATGAACTCAATATTTAGTTGGATATGTCCTTCATAAAATAAACTTCCAATTAACAAACTTGAGGTAATGATAGGTTCTAAACTTCTAGAAATTCGATTTGAAGTAGGATTCCTTATATCTTCCTAATTAGAAGCTTTAGAAATATTAAATGTTTGCAAACTAAATTTTACTACTCCTTATATCTCCCCATGTTAAGAGTTTACAACTATTAATCAGAATTAATGGAAATGATATAAATACTTCTAGTTTTACTCTGTCTTCTATATAATCAATATTATGTTCTAGAGATATTTTCACCACCTTATCACTCCTACTAATATCTCTATAATATGCAATAATATTTGATATCAAATTTACAATATAATAAATATTTCTCACCTTTTTTATTCTGATTTGCAAGTTGTTTGTATGTGGTTTGCAAGGGATGATTTTCTTGTTTATCTTCACCTTGATTGACAACATTCTCCTCCTTGTGGATTGTAACACCCTAGGTCTAGTTCATTGGGTTGTACAAAACACAAATACCCTAGGTCTAACTCACATGGTTGTACAAAATACAAAGTAATTTTTTTTTATAAATATCATAATAAGTTTAGCTCACACCCAACAATTAATTAGTACATAAGCATAAGGTTATCCATTTTAAGGTAACTGACCACTGCAGATGGTCCTTTAAATGTTTGATATTTGCCAAAACTTGTAGTAAGTACTATTTGTGAACACTTTTATCTCTTAAGATTGAGGTCCATGTTCAAAGCATGGGGTTGTCCTTCCAGGGTCTATAAAACCTAAAAGTGTGGACACATAGTTCCCCATACCATAGCATTATGTGTTAGGATTTTCATCCTAAACTTTTCTTCTTGAGGAAAATTTGTTTTTTTTATCTCCTCCATGCTAGGATTGAGTGTTTGTATACATTGTTCCTAACTGAGAACCCACCTTCCTTGGATTTATCTAGGGCCCACTATTACTCTAGCTCGAGACTAGGTATTCTAGGTTATTCTACATTTTATGAAGTGTTGTCCCATACCAAAACTTCACTAGACCTTTTAGCTCTGAGGTCAAGCTTCCCCTGACTTCGGTGGTATGCTAACAATTCCCCAATTGAGCATAGAACCTGATATCCCATCACATACTACTCGCCTATCAATTTGGAGAGAGTATCCCATACCACCCCTTGTTACTTGTTCATGGTAATATGGCCTTCTCATTCAAGGAAGGATTACTAGAAAATGGTTGATTATCGATTCACGACAAAGTCCCTGCCTACATTTGCTGGTATTGGGTGGATGCTCATATAGTTCAATGAAGCATCAAATTTAATTCTTCTTTGTCCTAGTACTTTTGCCATTATTCCTGATGGTTTAATTTTGGTATTATTTTTCACTAGCTTTTCCATCTCATAGAAACATCAACAACTTTTATTTCACAATTATATGCATTTTAGAATCTATCTATTCTTACATCTATCATATTTTCTGAAGTCCAAATCTACAAATCTACAAATTTACAAAATGATTGATGATTCTCAAGAATCTCTCTCACCATACACTCATCTAGATATCAAACTAGATGACATCATCAAAAGTCCATCTCCATTATTACAACCATCCACTAAATCATCACCACTTATTCCCCCTTCGCTATCACCATTAGTTTCTCCCAACACCCCTTCTACACTGTCATATCCTATGAATGAAGAAAAATCAAAGGATCCAATTGAGGAGACTCCCCTATATATTCCCATCATTTCAATAGAAGACATCCTCACTCCTATTGATGAGGGAGAATCCACTATTGTTATGACTAAATTAGAATACACTAGACCATTGGCATCCATCCCACCTTAGGTCACAGTTTAGTTGACTAATATCAAGTTTAGTGAATATATAGCACAAAATGTTACATTTATGCCTATCATTGAATCATTAAAATATCTTGATCACCCTATTGACAAGTCTTCATCCATTATTACCATTCATAATCCATTAACTAAACATAGGGGACAAGATTTTGGTCGAGTATCCTAAATAGGTCAATGAGGTATACATACCTTATACCAATAAAGGATTTGTCAGAACAATCAGTTTGGTGACAAATAACAAGAGTCATAAAGTTCAACTTATCATCTCCCCAATATTATGACCCTCTCAATCACCTATCGATAGCAACCAACTACCCCCATTAATATTACAACATATTATAGATTGACTAGATAAAATGGAGATACAAATGAGTCACCAAAATAATGCTTTACAAAAAATCATGAATTGACTTGATAATATTGAGTTGTAGCAGCAAACTATGTTCTATGCCAAACCATCTCTTCTTCAACCACAAAATAAATCCCAATAGAATCAGGAGCAAAAGCAATTGCATCACCAGCCCCGTAACTACACACCACTGCCTGAGTCTTTGGCATATATTTTTAATCAATTATTTGAGGTGAAGGCTATCATCCTAATTTAAATTTACCTAATGGATCTAGAGCACCAAAAATAAAAGTGGTACAAAGAGGACTTGTATTGCCTGTACCATCGAAAAAAGGGTCATGATGTCCAAACATGTTATAAATTTAAGGATAAGGTATAGGGACATGCTCAAGAGGGATCAAATTCACATTAATAATTTTCTCATTATCAAGGATCAACAAATAGGTATAGTTAATGATATATTACCTACGCCTACCAATCAAGCAGAGCAACCCAAACAGGTAACTGAGATACAAAAAACCCTACCACCACATCAAAATTATCCACGTCATTCACCTCATTTAAAATGCCAACCTCATACATGGACTCCATTATCTGATCCTATGTTGACCATTTTTCAAAAGTTGTAAGAGGTAAAAGTAATTGTCTTACCTGAAATACATCCCCTCGACCTAAATAGGCCTAATCCTAAGTATTATAGGGAAGATCATTATTACCTTTATCATCGGATAGAGGGCCATGACATTAAAAATTACTATGCATTCAAAAATGTGGTCCAAGATCGTATCGATAAGGAGACATTACCCATATATGGCCCACTTCCCTTAACTAAACCAAACCAGTGGATGAAACATCGACATCATCATCTGCACCATTACATATCATTGCATGAGTTATTAGCATCACTATTTCATCGACTATGTGATGGAAAGGCTCTCACTTTGCCTAAGATTAACTTGTTAGATGCTAATCACCCAAAACCTAGAGGGTATAGGGAAGACTCACATTATATCTACCATCATCAGAATGGGTATGACATTGAGTCTTGTTACACATTCAAGAATCTTGTGCAAGACATGATAGAACAAAATGAGCTACAAAAAAATGGTTTACTCACTTCATCTCATCATGATAGTGATCCTTATAGAACTAAAAAGTTAGGAGCTCAAAATATAATCTCTGATATTCATTCACCTTGAAAGGTTCAAAAATACATTGCTTAAATACATAAACTAATAACCAATACTTAGAAAGCTTAGGAGAAATATTAGGGAGGAAGGAAAATAGGGAGGAAAGGAAAAAAGGAATTTGGAGTCAAACTCTTCCTACCGTCCATGTCGTCCAATCCTGTTGACTTGGTTGCCTTCCAAGGAGGTAAAAGGGTAAGGTCCAAAGCTTACATTTGTAAAACAAATTTTTACCATTTTATCATTTTAACTTCCAAAATTCTCCCCCTTAAAGTTGAGACTAACTATACAGTCTCTCAGCTTTATATATTGAGCTTTAGCCATGCCTTTGGTGAATATATCTGCAATGTTATCCAAAGTACTGCAATATTTAAGCTCAACTATCTGCTGCTCCACCATGTCTCAAATGAAGTGATACTTCATATCGAAATGCTTTGATATGCTATGGTGGATTGGATTGTATGCCAACTGAATGGCACTTATGTTATCACAATACAGTTGAGTTGGACCACTTTGAATTTCTCTAATCTCTTAAAGGACTTTTCTCAACCATAGGGCTTGAGTACTAGCATGTGTGATGGCTATATACTCAGCCTCAGTAGATGACAATGCTACAATAGTTTATTTCTTGGAACTCCAAGTGATTAGTCCTGACCCTACACTAAAAAAATTCCTTGATGTATATTTCCTATCATCTATATTGCTGCCCCAATCACTATCACTAAAGCCAACTAATTTCATAGAATTACATTTGTGGTAATGGATTCCAAAATCCAATGTACCTTTTACATATCTTAAGATTATTTTAGTTGCTTGTAGATGCAACTCATATGGACTTGTCATAAACTTTAAAACTAGAGAAAAATCATATTGAATATTGGGTCTTGTGTTGGTGAGAAACATCAGACTCCAAACCATGCTCCTATAAGTGGTCATGTCAACCGTTGGTGCTCCGTCGTCCTTGCTCAATTGTATTCCATGTCTAGTTGGAGTTGCAACTGATTTGCACTGCTCCATGGTAAATTTCTTGATTATGTCTCGAGCATACTTGTGTTGAAATATGAAGATCCCCTCATTTGATTGATGCACTTCCATACCTAGGAAGTATCACATTAAACCGAGATCTTTCATCTTAAACTACTTCATCATGGAGTTTTTGAACTTCATATTCATTTTAGTGTTACTACCCATAAATATTAGATCATCCACATACAAAAAAAACTATGAGAATGTCTACACCATGCTTTAGGTAGTACAGAGTTGGTTCACTTTTGCTTCTAGTGAATCCATACTCGTTGAAATAGCCATCAATGCATGAGTACCAAGCTCTTGGTGCTTGCTTGAGGCCATAAAGTGCCTTTTTCAAATTTTAAACAAGGTTCTCCTTTCTTTGTTCTTGAAATCCTTGAGGTTGTTGAACATAAAACTCCTCAGTCAAGTATCCATTTAGAAAATAACTTTTCACATCCATGTGTTGAATATTCCATCCTTTTTGGGCAGCTAAGGAAAGAACTGATCTGATTGTCTCTTGTCATGCAATAGGAGCAAAATTTTCCTCATAGTCAATGCTAAATTTTTGAGTAAAACCTTTTGCTACTAATCTCACCTTGTGCCTCTCAATGCTTCCATCAACATTGTATTTGGTCTTGTAGACCCATTTACATCCAACACACTTTTTTTCTTTGGGTAGCTTTACTAGCTCCCATGTATCATTATTTTTATAGAGGTTATTTCTTCTTCCATGGCTTCTTGCCATACATTTTGAGTACAATCCTTCTCATAGCTAGCTGGTTCTAGCTGTGCATTAGCCAATAAAGCATAATTGACTACATATCCCTTAGGATCATGGGAGTCATCATCCCCATACAATTGAAAATTTTCAAGTTGCTGCAAAAATCTATTCATTTCACTAGCTTGGCTTCTAGTGAATCTTCTCTGGAAATTTTGATCCAGCATTTGAAAGTGTGGATGATGTTGTAAAGTTATTTTGCCTCTTGATGGAGAGTCACTATCAATGTCCATCAGTGAAGAACTTACTTATCTCTATGGAGAAGTACTTGGAGTGGCGGTTGAAGTACTTGATGTATTACTCCTGCTTGGGCTTGGATGGGGTAGTGTGCCTTTGCTTTTATTGGGAGACACCTGTTGTACCTACTATACCTATGAAGAATTTACATCTTGGGACTCATCATCAACAAAAATTCTTTGATGGCCCCATTATCCCCCTTCATCAAAAATTACATCCCTAGAAAGTACAATTTTATGATTCTTGGGATTGTAGAGTCTATATGCTTTTGTAGACTCATAATACCCTACAAATATACAAGCTTGACTTTTGGTATCAAGCTTATTCCTTTTCTCATTAGGAATGTGTGCATATGCTAAAGAACCAAAAACTTTGAAATGCATAGCACGGATCATGGAATGTCAGATTGCATCCCTTCCCACCTCCTATTTAGGAATTCCCCTATTTATGGGGAAACCTGAAGGATCAATGTGGAACATAGTTCTAGAGAGGATCCAAAAAAAGCTAGCAGGTTGGAAAGGACATCTGTTATCTCAAGCAGGAAAAGTAGTTTTAACTATGGCTTCACTTCAAAGTATACCTATTTACTTCCTATCAGTATTCAGAGCTCCCAGCAAGGTGTATCACAAAATTGAGCGACTTCAAAAAAAAATTCTCTGGTCAGGGACTGAGGATAAGAAAAGGATCCATTTAGTAGGTTGGAACAAGGTTTGCAAACCTAAAGCTGATGGGGGTTAGGATTGAGGAGAGTTTATAATATCAATGTAGTTATGTTAGCCAAATAAGCATGGAGGTTATTGACTAAGGTCGATAATGAATGGACTGCCATAGTTAGGAGGAAATACCTCCAAGGTGTGAACTTCCTTAATGACAACTTAGCAAGCAGGGGGTCTGCTTTTTGGAAGGCAATCCTCATGAGCAGGTATATTATCAAGAAAGGTCTTAGATGGATTCTAGGAAATTGGCAAACAATAGAATTTTGGAAGGATCGGTGGGTGAGAGATGAGGAGTTATCCCAGAATCCTTGTTTGGCTAGGATTCAAGAGCATATGGAGTAGCATATTGCGAAGAAGATTGCAAATTATATGTGGCAGGATATAAATATCAACAGGTGGAAACACATCAGAGTACAAGGTTTTGAAGCAAAGTCTGAAGAGCTTTATAACATTTTAACTCAGCAAATTATTCCCTCTGGAGAGGATGAAGATCACATTGTTTGGGCTGAAACTGAAAGTGGTGAATTCATAGTTAAGTCTGCCTATAATTTGCTTCTCAATGTGGAAGGTCGATATCCTTTTTTTCATGTCTGGTGATTCGAGGAAAAATCCTCACTATGGACAATATGTTATCCAAGGGTATGGTTATTACTAACCATTGCTACATGTGTAGGGCAGGATGGGAGACAACCCAACACTTGTTTCTGGAGTGTTCGGTAGTCGATTCCATCCTGGATGAACTTTTCCAAAGCCTTTAGGATCTCGTGGGTTAAGCTTGCTCTTATATCCAAAGTGTTCCATCAATGGCCTCAACCCTTTGTTAGCCTAAAACTTAAGTATGTATGGACAATCTGTTGGCATAATTTTCTCTGGAAGATTTTGCTAGAAAGGAACCATAGAGCCTTTAAGGATACCATTCACAACCCAAAAAACATCCTCAATAGGATTATTGTCTTTGCGAAAGAAAACCTTAGCATCTTAGTGGATGATAACCACTCAATTCTTCCCCAAGAAAAACAATTAGCTCGGGCCTTAGGTATTGAGGACAAACATTCCATTCCTTTGCCCAATCCTAAAAATGGTATTTATTGGGATCCACCCCCCAGGGTTGGTTTAAACTAAATTTTGATGGTGTAGCCAAGGAGAACCCAAAAAGAGATGGAGCTAGAGGAATAATCAGGGATCATCAAGGAAATTTGGTCAAGGCCTTCGCTGAACCATTGGGAATCAGAACTAATAATGAAGCAGAAGATAAAGCCCTTTGGAGAGGGTTGCAAGTAGCCCAAGCAACTCAAGGTAACTTGATGATTGAAGGTGATTCTATGAACATCATCAACTTGTTAACCAATGGCAAAAAACCTCCATGGAGAATTGAGGGATTCATCCATGAAGTGAGGATCCTTTTTGTGGCAAGACAGAATAGGAGGGATCGTCACGTGTACCGTGAGGCCAATAGGTCAGTTGAAAAATTAGCCAACATAGGTGTTGATGTTGATAGTTTGGTGACATGGACACAAGGTGTGCCATGTGAAATGGAAAATATTATTAGTCATGAAAAGAAACCTACCCGTTAAGGAGAAAGATGAATGGGTGAAGAACACAAGCTTATACTGAGAGGGGGGGTGAACAGTATAAGACCTCTTTTTACTTTTTCCTTTATACTTCAAAATAGTAAAGCAATATACCCAAAGCAATATCAAAGCAATGCACAATATCATCCACAAAGTGACACCAATTTTAACGTGGTTCACCCAGAATGGGTGGGCTACGTCCACAAAACTTTTCTCTAAAAGTTATCTCAAAGTTCTTTGGGAATCCTTCCCAATTACAATGTTTATGAGCCTCGGCCCAAAGGAGATACCTTCCCCCAATCAGAATTTATGAGCCTCTGCTCAAAGGAGATACCTTCCCCTCTGCTCTGGAAATGATCCCTCGGAAGATCAACTGCCTCTACCTCTTGCCGGCACGTGGAACTCCTTTCCACCGAAGACCTCCTGTCCTCAATGCTTAGCCTAAGAGACCTCTGCCTTCTATGATCACGTCCACAGCAGCTCGACAACTCTGTACCAAACACAGTCGGTCGGTCTAGTACAAGTCTTCCTCTATCTGTCGGATCTGTCCAACTCTTGAACAAATCAATCCTCTGCATACAAGCCTTCTCAAAGACTTGCCAACTGTCCTCAGGTTCTTCTCATAGAACCAATGCACCTCTGTCCTCAAGTTCTCCGATAGAACTATCAAACTCAGCTCACAAGTCCTCTGCTAGGACCTGTCCAAATCTGCTCACAAGTCCCCACCGAAACCTGTCCAAAACTGCTCACAAGTCCCCACCCGAAAACTTGTCCAAAATTGCTCACAAGTCCCCACCAGAACCTGTCCAAAAACTCAGCAAGCTCACCAAGAAAAACTTTCTTAGTAGGAAATCACAAAGTGAATTGTTAGAGACCCAATGTGATTTGTCAAACTCATAGAAGCATAAAGAGAATTGTTAGAGACTCAATATGTTCTATACTCAAATCCCAATCTCAAAACTCAACTCAAATCAACTCAGCTCAATCTCAATCTCAAATCTGAAAACTCAACTCAATATCTGAAATGGATAGGATAGAATGTTTTCTTTCAAGAACATGAAACCCCAACAATTGCCAACTATGCAAAGAATCACATAACAATGATACTCATGTTCTTTTCACCATCAATTAGGGTTTCAACAACAATGCTCATCAAACAAGGTTTAGTCAACCAACACCATTCAACTCAACATCAACCTTGAAGCATTCAACCAATCATCACAAGAAAAGGAAACAAGTAGAAATCCTTTTCCCTCCAAAGATATTTGAACAAAACAGCCACCAACACAATATCACCAAATGCAAAGAATAACTTGCTCAAATCAACTCAATGGAGTAAGCCCAATATCATGAATCAAGTAAAGCAATAACTTGATCAAACAACCTCTATGGAAGCAACTCAACCATCAAACTCAAAACAGCCAACCAAGGGTTCCACCAACTCAATGCAAGTAGCTAGACTCACAAACATAAACCCTAGTGCACAAAGCTTCCACTACCTCAAACCAGAAATTATGCATTCACCAAAAACTCTCATCAAGGATAACAATGCATAAGAAGTCTTCAACAAACCAGAAAATAGGATTTACACCCAACCAAAGGAAACCTAGTTGAAAACCTTTTCACTCCAACCTTATTTCAGAAAAACATACACCAATCATACTCATAAGGAAAATGTGCCCATACCTTTTTGGAGTAGAAGAAAATTGATCCTTAAAGTCTGTCACCACACACAACCCTCAAACTTCCAACCAAGTTAGGGTTAGAACCAAGATAAATGAGCATATATAAAAACTTTCCTTAATACACCTTTTAGCTCCTCTTCTTTAAAAACAACCACCAAAGAAGCCAAAAACACAACAACCAAAACTTACACCTTATATCTCCATTTTTAAATTTAGCATAGCAAAAGACTAATCTCAAAAATACAACCAAAGAAATATCCCCTTATTTCTCCTATGTCTTTTAAACAATGCTAAACAATGCCAAAAATCATATCAAGAAAATAATCACACCTTATAATGGCTGCCCTTGAAGAATCCGAAATTCGCGGCACAAAACACGTTTTAATAAAAACGTGACTAATCCATGCACAGCTCCCTCCGCGGGGATCGAAATGCAGACCTCCGCCTACGCAAGGCCCAAACGCAGCCTTCGCTGCCACTAGCCCACAAGGGGCTTACGAAGTCCAAGACGGACTTCCTTCCACATAAACGGTCAAGCTTTCCGAAAGCTTTTCAAACCACGAGCTCTCCTCTTTCGCAGCGTAAACAGAACATTCGATCGCAGCCAAACCAATTAATTGCCTTCGATTTTCCAAGTGGGTTTAACCTTAGGAACCTTCTCATATTTATAGTCCATACGTGGACTTTAGAACACGTCGGCTGCAAAGAAAAGTAATTTCGAATTTAATCGAAATTTGCTTTCTAAAGGGTTTAAAAACCCTTAAAGTATTTTTAATAAATTAAAAATAATTTCTCCCTTAATTAATTAAATAATTAATTAATTAAAACCTTGAAGGGTTTTAAATAATAATTAAATAAATAATAAAGAGAACCTCCATTGGTTTTAATAAAAACCATTGCCAATGGAATCTCTCCGGATTCTCTTAAAAATATTCTCTTGGAATCTTCCACCTTTGAAGCCAACACATCCTCTTAACATTAATGTCATTTCCTTTTGACATCAATGACAACTCATAGACAAGAAGCTAGGATCTCAAACCCAAAATTGCCAACAATCTCCCCCTTTGTCATTGATGGCAAACCATGCTTCTCAACAACACAGAAACTCAACATAAACAGCTCCCCCTGTCTTGAGGCTCTCCCCCTTACTCATATCTCTCCCCCTTTGTCATCAATGGCAAAGGGTCACCTTTGGGGCTTGGGACTAAGAATGAGCCTCTTAGCTTAGTCCCTCCCCCACCTCCTGTTGAGGTGTTTAATTTTGGGGTGGGAGTAAAACTCCCAACAGGCACTGATCATCATCAGTGTCTATAGCTGCCTTACCATGTCTTCTCTTGTTCTCCTTGTCCATATTCCTGTTCCTGTTCTGTTATCATTCCTGTTCTTATCCATGCCTTGATCCTTGGACCTGTTCATACCACTGTTCCTGTTCTTGTACCTTGGAAGTTCAGCTCTACACTGTCTAGTTGTGTGACCTTCATTGTTGCACTTATAACAAGTAACAATGTTATTTCTTTTAGGCATACCTGTTCTTTGAATCCACCTGTTCTGACTAACCTTGTTCCTGTTATTAGCCTTGCAAAAAATTGCCTTATGCCCAAACTGTTTACAAGAGTAGCAATACCCTTGAAAGAAATTACCACCTCTGAAACTGTCATTTACCTTCCTTACTTGAGTCATGCAATGTGAAGCCATGTGACCAAACTTGTGACAAGCAAAACATCTGCCATTAAACTTTCCTGTAAATGACCTTCTAGGTCCTGTAAACTTTCTCCCCTTTTTTTGTTTCCTATTTTCTGTTTCTGTGCATCTATCACTCAAGGACTCCTTTTCTGAAATACTTTCCTCATCAGAACTCTCTTCCTTTTGGAGTCTCTTACTAGACTCTCCAACTTGTTCCTTGTGTGGCTTAACAAAACCAAGGCCTGTTTTATCTGTTGTCTTTCTTTGACCTTTGATGAGTGACTTAACCTTTTTGGAGCTATCTTGAAACCTGTAAAGCTTATCCTTGTACTCTTTAGTTTCCTCTTTCAAAGAAGCCATTTTCTGTTCTAACTCATTATACTCAAGAACCTTAGACTCTAACTCATCCTTGAGTTCTTGTGTCTTAGCTATAGAGAAGTCAAGACTTTCTATAAGATCATCTCTCTCCATACAACATTCATCTAACTTATCCTTGAGTCTAGCATTCTTCTTTCTTTCCTTTTCCAAAACACTAAGAGCACTAATAAGTTCACTTTCAAGATCCTTTATTTGATTTCCTTTTGAATCATCAAAGCCTTTTTCAGATTTCTTATCACTAGAGGTGCTACCCTTTTCAAAAACCATACATGCATCTTCCTTATAGTTTTCTGAAGCATCCTCATACATACTAGAAACCAAATCATTATTTGTGCAATCATCCTCAAGGTGACCAAAATTTCCACATCTAAGACATTTCATGATAATGAATCTATGTTTCGGTTCTTCCTCTTTTTCTGATATGAACAACATCTCATTTTCATCATCACTTGAAGAACTTTCACTATCACTACTAGAACACTTACTTGCTTTGTCTAGGTAGAAACTCTTCTTGTGCTTGTGAGAATACCTCTTTCCTTGATTGTTGTGCTCATCTTTGTTTTTCCTGTGATGCTTGTGCTTTTCAGAATCCTTGCTCTTAGAATCCTGTTTATCTTCATCACTTTCATTCTTGGGAACAGTACAGTCAGTAGCATAATGACCAAACTTTCCACAATTGAAACATCTTATATTTTTCATACTTTTGTGCTTTCTAGAGAACTTGCCTTTCTTGCTGTAATATGCCTCTTCATCACTAGAAGACTCATCACTATCTTGAAGCTGTTTACCCTTGGAATTCTTGGTAGCCTTGAAAGTTGCCTCTTTCTTGACATCAACCTTCACTTGAGTTCTCAACTCAAATGTTGCAAGTATACTATGGAGCTCATCCTTTTTCAACTTATCCAAATCTTTAGCTTCCTCAATAGCAGAAATATTTTCACTAAATCTATTAGGAAGAGATCTTAAAATCTTATCACAAACATCATTTTCAGCAAGCTCAAGACCTAAGTCTTTCATGGAGTTAACAACCTCATCCATACGAAGCATGTAGTCACTAATATTTTCATCATCATTCATCTTGAGTTGTTCAAACATACCTTTGAAGTGTCTCAACTTGGCCTTTCTGACATTTGTATCACCTGTATGAACCACCTTCAACTGTTTCCACATTTCACTAGCTGTCTTGCAGTGAATCACTTTGGTGAGATCTGCTTTCCGTAAGCCTTTCGGGATTGCATTCATTGCTTTTGAATTGTTGTGATGTAGGAGCCTTTCTTCTTTAGTATTAGGACCATGTTCAGGAATAGTGTACTCATCTTCAATCACTTCCCAAACCTCATTCCCAAGTGCCATTAGATGAACCTTCATCCTTGCACTCCAAAGACCAAAATCTGACCCATCAAGAATAGGTGTTGCATTGCCACTTGAATGATCCATTGTGTTCTTTACTAGCTTTTCCTTCAAGTTGTTAAACTTTTCGAAGGCACCTGCTCCGATACCAATTGAAGAACACAAGCTTATACTGAGAGGGGGGTGAACAGTATAAGACCTCTTTTTACTTTTTCCTTTATACTTCAAAATAGTAAAGCAATATACCCAAAGCAATATCAAAGCAATGCACAATATCATCCACAAAGTGACACCAATTTTAACGTGGTTCACCCAGAATGGCTGGGCTACGTCCACAAAACTTTTCTCTAAAAGTTATCTCAAAGTTCTTTGGGAATCCTTCCCAATTACAATGTTTATGAGCCTCGGCCCAAAGGAGATACCTTCCCCCAATCAGAATTTATGAGCCTCTGCTCAAAGGAGATACCTTCCCCAAAGGAGATACCTTCCCCTCTGCTCTGGAAATGATCCCTCAGAAGATCAACTGCCTCTACCTCTTGCCAGCACGTGGAACTCCTTTCCATCGAAGACCTCCTGTCCTCAATGCTTAGCCTAAGAGACCTCTGCCTTCTATGATCACGTCCACAGTAGCTCAGCAACCTGTACCAAACATAGTCAGTCGGTCTAGTACAAGTCTTCCTCTGTCTGTCAGATCTGTCCAACTCTTGAACAAATCAATCCTCTGCATACAAGCCTTCTCAAAGACTTGCCAACTGTCCTCAGGTTCTTCTCATAGAACCAATGCACCTCTGTCCTCAAGTTCTCTGATAGAACTATCAAACTCAGCTCACAAGTCCTCTGCTAGGACCTGTCCAAATCTGCTCACAAGTCCCCACCGAAACCTGTCCAAAACTGCTCACAAGTCCCCACCGAAACCTGTCCAAAACTGCTCACAAGTCCCCACCGGAACCTGTCCAAAAACTCAGCAAGCTCACCAAGAAAAACTTTCTTAGTAGGAAATCACAAAGTGAATTGTTAGAGACCCAATGTGATTTGTCAAACTCATAGAAGCATAAAGAGAATTGTTAGAGACTCAATATGTTCTATACTCAAATCCCAATCTCAAAACTCAACTCAAATCAACTCAGCTCAATCTCAATCTCAAATCTGAAAACTCAACTCAATATCTGAAATGGATAGGATAGAATGTTTTCTTTCAAGAACATGAAACCCCAACAATTGCCAACTATGCAAAGAATCACATAACAATGATACTCATGTTCTTTTCACCATCAATTAGGGTTTCAACAACAATGCTCATCAAACAAGGTTTAGTCAACCAACACCATTCAACTCAACATCAACCTTGAAGCATTCAACCAATCATCACAAGAAAAGGAAACAAGTAGAAATCCTTTTCCCTCCAAAGATATTTGAACAAAATAGCCACCAACACAATATCACCAAATGCAAAGAATAACTTGCTCAAATCAACTCAATGGAGTAAGCCCAATATCATGAATCAAGTAAAGCAATAACTTGATCAAACAACCTCTATGGAAGCAACTCAACCATCAAACTCAAAACAGCCAACCAAGGGTTCCACCAACTCAATGCAAGTAGCAAGACTCACAAACATAAACCCTAGTGCACAAATGCTTCCACTACCTCAAACCAGAAATTATGCATTCACCAAAAACTCTCATCAAGGATAACAATGCATAAGAAGTCTTCAACAAACCAGAAAATAGGATTTACACCCAACCAAAGGAAACCTAGTTGAAAACCTTTTCACTCCAACCTTATTTCAGAAAAACATACACCAATCATACTCATAAGGAAAATGTGCCCATACCTTTTTGGAGTAGAAGAAAATTGATCCTTAAAGCTGTCACCACACACAACCCTCAAACTTCCAACCAAGTTAGGGTTAGAACCAAGATAAATGAGCATATATAAAAACTTTCCTTAATACACCTTTTAGCTCCTCTTCTTTAAAAACAACCACCAAAGAAGCCAAAAACACAACAACCAAAACTTACACCTTATATCTCCATTTTTAAATTTAGCATAGCAAAAGACTAATCTCAAAAATACAACCAAAGAAATATCCCCTTATTTCTCCTATGTCTTTTAAACAATGCTAAACAATGCCAAAAATCATATCAAGAAAATAATCACACCTTATAATGGCTGCCCTTGAAGAATCCAAAATTCGCGGCACAAAACACGTTTTAATAAAAACGTGACTAATCCATGCACGACTCCCTCCGTGGGGATCGAAACGCAGACCTCCGCCTACGCAAGGCCCAAACGCAGCCTTCGCTGCCACTAGCCCACAAGGGGCTTACGAAGTCCAAGACGGACTTCCTTCCACATAAACGGTCAAGCTTTCCGAAAGCTTTTCAAACCACGAGCTCTCCTCTTTCGCAGCGTAAACAGAACATTCGATCGCAGCCAAACCAATTAATTGCCTTCGATTTTCCAAGTGGGTTTAACCTTAGGAACCTTCTCATATTTATAGTCCATACGTGGACTTTAGAACACGTCGACTGCAAAGAAAAGTAATTTCGAATTTAATCGAAATTTGCTTTCTAAAGGGTTTAAAAACCCTTAAAGTATTTTTAATAAATTAAAAATAATTTCTCCCTTAATTAATTAAATAATTAATTAATTAAAACCTTGAAGGGTTTTAAATAATAATTAAATAAATAATAAAGAGAACCTCCATTGGTTTTAATAAAAACCATTGCCAATGGAATCTCTCCGGATTCTCTTAAAAATATTCTCTTGGAATCTTCCACCTTTGAAGCCAACACATCCTCTTAACATTAATGTCATTTCCTTTTGACATCAATGACAACTCATAGACAAGAAGCTAGGATCTCAAACCCAAAATTGCCAACAATGGGTGTTCTTTCCCCATGGAGCTGGTAATAACTATGGGGTTTCCCTCTAAATCATACCAAATTGGAAATTAAGGTAACAGGATGTAAGCCTTGGAAGATTTCGACAGAGAATAGGAAATGGGCAAGCAACAGGTTTCACAAGTGCAAAGTTCTAAACTTTAATTCCTATCAATGTAAGTAATGTTTACAGTTATTTTTAAGTATGGGTGTGCTTTGTTAGTAAGGTGTTGTAGGGGATTCAACACAATTCTCGGTAAGAAAGTTTCAAGGATGACTAGGATCTACAATCTCAGCAGAAGGTTGGATATTGTAATAGGTTTTGGGTTAACCTGCAAAACTCGGTAATTAATGAAGACTTTTATATACCAAAAAAAAAAAAATTTGAAATGATTTACATTGGGTTTCTTTCCATACCACCCCTCATAAGGAGTGATTCCATATAAACTAGAAGTTGGACTTCTATTGAGAATGTATACACTGGTTCTTACAGCATCAACCCAGTACATATTAGTTAGATGCTTAGTATGAAGCATCGTTCTTGTCATCTCAACTATGGTATTGTTATTTCTCTCTGCCACACCATTCTGTTGTGGGGTATAGGTAGTGGTGATTTGCATTTTGATCCCACTTGCTTTACAATATTTCAAGAATTATTTTGAGGAGTGCTCACCTTCTTGATCTGTCCTAAGACATTTTACAAAATACTCACTTTGTTTCTCTACATTGTTTCTGAAATCTATGAAGCAATAAAAATATTCATCTTTATGTTTCAAGAAATAAATCCAGCACATTCTAGAGAAATCATCTATGAAAGTGAGAAAATAGGAATTGTTTTCGATACTCTTTATCTGCATTGGACCACAGATGTTCGAATGCACTAACTAAAGTGGATAGCTGGCTCTCCATGCTTGTACTTTTGGAAACTTAGACCTTTAGTGCTTTCCCAAAGCACATCCTTCACAAACCTCCTTCTATTCATTGATTTTGGGAAGTTCTGCCACCATAGCTTGAGAAGTTAATAGTTTCAAGCTAGCGGAATTAAGGTGACCATATCGCAAGTGCCAAAGTACACTTGGATTATTTATAGCTACATTTGCAAGTTGAGCTCCCCATGGCTCACCAAATTTGAGAGGGAATAACTGATTCTTGGTCATTGGAATCTATGTGATGACACGATTACAATTGTTTTTATCAAGAATGATACACTTTCCTTCATCAAAAACAAGTTTGTAATTTTTCTCTATCATTTACCCAATGCTTAGCAGATTGTATTGGAGCTTTGGAGTGTAGTAGATGTCATTCATTTTCTTTAGGCATTCTTTTGTTGGAACCTCCATGGCTCCAATTCCTTCGACTTGCAAAGCTTTATCATCCCCTAACTTGATGTGGGATTTATAAGTGGAATCTAGAGTAGCAAATAGATTTTCTTTGCAACTCATATGGTTTGAGCAACCAGTATCCAAAATCCATGTGTCATTTAGATTTTGTTTTGATTGTCCTTATGAAAGAAAAATATTAGAGGTATCATCTTCTTCATCATAATTTCCATATTGACTGTTGTTGCCTTAAGAATATTTTGACTAGCAGTCACGAGCAAAGTGACCTAGCTTGCCATAGTTAAAACAAGCTATTTTGGACTTGTCACTTCCTCCTCCTTGATTTCCACTTCGTCCTAGATTTCCTCCTTAATTTTGGTTTTCACCTTTGTTCTTATTGCCTCCTCTATTGGAGTTGCCTCCTTTGTTTTGATTGCCTCCTCTGTAGTTGCCTCTGCCTCTACCTCTTCGTTGGCCTTTGCCTTGACCTCTTCCACATCCTATTCCAATATTTTAATTGGATGTGAAGGTTTTATCATTGCCTTCATAGCTGGTTGAAGGATATTTTTGTAATCTCTCTTGATGAGACATTAACGACCCAATTAATGCATCAAATTTTAAAGTGGAAAGATCTTTTGACTCTCCTATGATTATGGCTATGTGATTCCATATTTGAATAAGTGTTCGTAACACTTTCTTTACAATTTTTTCTGGCTTCATTTCTTCACCAAGAGTAACCATTTTATCAACTACTGCTTTCACTCTGACACAATAATCACCTAATTTTTCATCTTCTTTCATTCTGAGATTTTCAAAATCTCATTTTAGTGTTTGAAGCCTCACTTGCTTCACTTGATTACTTCCCTGGAATCTATCTTTCAAATCTTTCCATGCATCTTGTGCAGTTATACAAGTGGCTATTCTAGGGAATATACTCTTCTCCAATGCTTCTTGGAGATGATAAAGAGCAGAGGAGTTGCTCTTTTATGCTTCTTTCTTTGTTTTCTTATCTGTGACACTTAATGTTGTCCAATCTGTGGGTTTGGTGTAACCCTCTTCCACTATGTCCCACAAACATTTCCCTATGAGTAAGGTATTCATTTTGATAGACCAATACTAGTAATCATATCCGTTGAATTCTGTAATTGGTAGATTGTTATGTGAGGCCATAGTTACTAAAACACTCTTTTTATTTCTCGGTTACAATAAAGCACTCTACTTTTTCAAATAAGGAATAAGGAAGAAAGAAGAGATTACAAATTTAAGTCAAATTTGACTTGATTCACTCTTTCACTGATTGCTTGTTCCTCTTGTTGTGGCGCTGCTATTTATTGATTCATGAAATTATTTGCTACTTGTTCTTCATTGTCACTGATCAATATTATCTCAGGTGATTCTGGTTCTAGAATTTCTACTGAATTACTATAATGAGTATATTTAGATTATTTTGGTGCAACTTCTATGGATTCGGATTGCTCAAATTGACTCGCAAAGGAGTTATCTTCAGATTCTGCCTCATGCCTTGAATCTGGATGCCTCTAGTGTGCTATTAATACGTTTTGCAACTGAATAAACACAGTATGAAACCCATAAGCTCATATTTTTTCATCAAATATTTTAGCATTCTCTCTTACCAAAAGTGCACAAAGTGCATGATAACATCCTATGGAGCAAATCATGAATTTTGCCCTTCAATTTGCCTCTTTTTACAAATTCCTAGTCTTCAATGTTTTGCCTCTCTCAGACTTTTACAAAGAAATTGTCACAATTTTCCACCTTTGAGTCCTCTTACATAAATTGCCTCTTAGGCAATGTTCTTTTTCTCCTTTTATTGTACTAAAAATATATCTATATTTCTATTTAATAAAAAATAATAATTGCTTTATAATTTTTTTTTTAAAACAATTATTATTTTAATTTATTAAATATAATATAAATTATTCTTTTTAATATATAAAAAAAAACTTTAGAAAGAAAAAAAAAATTTTAATTTTTTTTTCAAGCCTGCAGGAGTCAAACCGGTGACTCCTCTCACTAAACAAAGCCTTCTTACCAACTCGGCTTCCACCACCAATGGGACTCAAGAACAATACACATGTATTTCTAAGCTTTCAGGGCAAGTGTACCAAAAAAAATGTAAAACTTTCGTCACCATCGGGTTTCGAACCCGCAACTTGCTGGGAGTGAGCATCTTAAGGCTGGATCCTCAAGATAGTCGAGTTGTGTGGCCCGACGAGGATGCAATGGAGGCTTGCCTCCTTTGTTTCATTGTGGCCTATGCAAAACAACAAAAAAAACTTGTGCTTTTATCCCACATTCGTTGTGCAAAGGGGAAATAGCACTATATAATCAAAAAGATGCACAAAGCTTATCGATTACCTTTGGAAAATTGGTGACCACCCTTTTCTAACTTCCTTAGCTAATATCCTCATGGCACATCACCCTAGTTGATCCTTCGTTTGCCACATCGCCTTATGTCCAGTCAGCTCTCCTCTGGTACACATGTCCACGTGTCTACCTTGTTGTCTGCTCACCATGTGTTTGCCTTTGGTTTACGTTCTACCAAGTCACCTATCAGTCACCTGGGGAATCATTCCTAGTGTTATCTAGTTAGCTGGTCAACCTCGAACCACATGCTCTCTACGGGCCTCCTCTTGACCTCACCTTAGTTTGCACTCTACAGGCCCTCTCAACCTCCTCAAGATTTGTGCCTCGCCTGTGGGCCTCCTTGGGCCTCCTTAGTATCCATTCCTAGCTTACCTTGAAGCCATAGACATCGTACGCTCTGATAACAGATATAGAACCAAAAAGTTAGGAGCTCAAAATATAATATCTGATATTCATTCACCTTGAAAGGTTTGAAAATACATTGCTTAAATACATAAACTAATAACCAATACTTAGAAAGCTTAGGAGAAATTTTAGGGAGGAAGGAAAATAGGGAGGAAAGGAAAAAATGGAATTTGGAGTCAAAATCTTCCTGCCATCCATGTCGTCCAATCCTGCTGACTCGGTTGCCATCCAAGGAGGTAAAAGGGTAAGATCCAAAGCTTACAATTGTAAAACAAATTTTTACCATTTTACCATTTTAACTTCCAACAACCCTAACCCACATTCCCTACCATAATATGGGGGGTAAATTTTCATAACTCACCTTACTCAAGCCAATGACCTCACATCAAGCATAGTGCATATTGGGGATACTCAAGCTACCACACCTTCCCCATCATCCACATCACAACTAGTGAATCAAGTTAAGAATTCTAAAGGTAGCACACCTTCCCCACATTCACAAATCACCACACACTCTAGGGGTAAATAAGGTATCACACCTTCTCCCTAAAAAAAAATCATAAAACAATCAAAATAAAAAAAAACAATAGAAAATTATCAAATTTTTTCAAACAAATAAAAAAAACACAAAAACTACAAAACATTAAAAATACAAAAACATTTGCATTATGTCATCATGCATTTTGTTGTATTCATTTTATTAGTTACATTAGGCATATTCATCATTTCACTTGCATTAGAACAATTTGTGTTTACATTCTTACAAATGACACCATATTTGTATGCAAGTCATGAATCTCAAATCAACCTCATCAATCATCAGCATTCACAATTTTCCTTATGATCCTTTGCTTATTAAGAGGTCCTCATAAGATAGGTTATATATAGAAAAAATATTAGCAATGATATTTAGATGGTTACTAGATATTTTATGCACACCTTTTAGTTTATAAAATCTTGTAAGGAAAACCCTTACATCCCACATATCTTTATCATCCTCATTTCCCTTCGTGAGTAATTGTGTTTTTCAACACAATCTATAAATTGCTATAGAGTTTTTCACTAGGGTTTTTGGTCATTTAGCCATCCCTAGTTCTCTTTTATTATTTTTTAGAAATATATCTTGGCTTCTCAAAAGTTGGGTCTTATTTTGATAGTACTTTACATATGTCAAAATCCTAGACATAAATTTATACATTAAAAACCAAGTTTTGAACAAGGAAGGACGATTCTACAATGCAATCCTTGCCACCGTGAGCAAAAGTTTTGTTGAGCAAGGTGCAGCAAAAGAATTGCAAAAGTATTGTCATTGTTGTCAACACAGTCAGATTGATGCAGTTGATGCGAGTTCGGAGGTCGATCGGATCAAGTGCGAGAAAGTTTCAAGGAAAAGCGAGGTGACCCAGATTCGAAAGCGGCAAAAAGAGACAAGGAAGAAAACTGTCGCGATATCGCGACATGTTTTCTGTCATGATTTCGCGACATGGTCGAGGAGAGAGAAGGCACAGCCGAAAATGTCACGATTTCGCGACATGTCGAGTTTTCGTTGAGGAGAGAGAAAATGTGTCGCGATTTCGTGACATGGTCGAGGAGAGAGAAGGCGCAGCCGAAAATGTCACGATTTCGCGACATGTCGAGTTTTCGTTGAGGAGAGAGAAAATGTGTCGCGATTTCGCGACAAAAAGTAGGAGAGAGAAAATGCACGCCAAATTGTCGCGATTTCGCGACATGGCCGAGGAGAGAGAAGATGCGAGCAAAACTATCGCGATTTCGCGACATGCTGGCAGAGAAGGAAACAAAGGTGTAGCGATATCGCTACATGTTGAAATGAATGGAAACAAAGGTGTAGCGATATCGTTGCATGATGAAAATACATGGAACTAAGGTGTAGCGATTTCGCTACATGTTGAAACAAAGAGAAACTAAGGTGTAGCGATGGCGCTACATGTTGGAACAAAGGGAAACTAAGGTGTAGCGATTTCGCTACTAGTCAAAAGTGTAGAGCTGAAAGATGCAGCAATGATATTACAAGTCAAAATTTCATGAAAAGAGGCAAGGTGAAAGCACAAGGCACAAAGTTGTAGAGATTTCGCTCATTGCATGGAGAAGAGTGTAGGAAGGAAGTGTCACGATTTGCGACAAGAGGATGATGACGTCGGAAGAGCAAAGCGTCGCGATTTCGTGACATGTTCCATTTTTTCTGGAGTTGGCAAGGAGAGTTGTACGGAAGAGCAAAGTGTCACGATTTCGTGACATGTTCCTTTTTCGCTGTTGTTGGCAAAGAAGAGTGTACAGAAGCCGAAAGTGTCACGATTTCGCGACAAGCAGGATGATGACGTCAGCAAAGTTGAAAAGTGTCACGATTTCGTGACAAGGATGAAAGGAAAGCTGCTGGAAGCCGAAAGCGTCACGATTTCAGAGCATTGTAGGATGACGTCAACAAAAGTTGAAAGTGTCGCGATATCGCGACAAGATGCGAGGAAAGCTTCAAGAGCAAAGCGGTCACGGATTTGCGACATGTTAAGGATGACGTCGAAAGTTCTAAGTGTCGCGATATCGGACAGTGAGAAGCTTTCAAGGCCAAAATGGTCACGATTTCGTGACAACCTTGGGGTGACGTCGGCATAAGTCAAAAGTGTCGCGATATCGTGACGAGTAATGATCGCGAGGTAAAACCCGCAGGAACATGCAAGGTGACACGTGTCAAAAAAGCGACAGGAAAATCATGCGACCGATTACGTAAAAAGTAGCGAAGTCGGATTACGAGTTAATCGTTGACGGTGTTGGACATGCATTGCAACAACCAAACATGCATAATTGAAAGCATTGAAAAGTCAAATTTGAAGGATAATAAAAGCATTCGAAAGGTCGAATTTGCAGGCATTCTAACAGACGTATTTGAAGCATACAGAAAAGCCGAACATGAAGAATCGAAAAGCTTTCGAAGAATCACATATGGAGTTTCGAAAAAGCATTCGAAAAGCCGTATTCGAAGAAATTGAACAGTCGAAGTACATGAAACAAAATTACCGTATTGCATGGTTTCCAAAAGACGTATTGCAGGGTTTCGAACAGTCGAAGTGCATGGAACCGAACAGCCGTATTGCATGGATTCGAACAGTCAGAGTATGTGATTCGATTGCATGCGAGATTGAAAGGTTATAAAAGAATAATCGTACGAGAGAAGACGTTCTTTTGTTAGAGAGAAATTGCTGTAAAAGGAGAGTTAGAAAAGAATCAAGAGAAAAATAAGCCGAGCCGTGAGAGTGTGCAGAGTTGGGTTAATTGCATACCAGTCAGGGTCGTGCATAAAGTGAAGACATTTTTATGTCATTCTAAATTGATCAGAATTGCAGTCCAAGTTGGTGCTTGGTACTAGGAGTTGATGCTCCATCTATTGCGGCAGAAAATTACGGGGGTTGGTGCTCCTTCCGGTTGGTCTTTGGTAAAGTGATTGTAAAATTGATTTTGCAATGGCTGGATTTGGATTGAGTCCAGCGGTCATTTTTGAGGAGTAGCCAAATTGGTGAACCTCGGTATATTGAGTGTTGTGGTGTGCTCTCTTGTTCAAGTTGTTTTTTTTTTTTTTTTGGTTCTCTTTATTTCATATTAAATGTTGTAGATATAAAAATTTAATAGCTACAGCTGATTCACCCCCCTCTCGGTGTCATTGTGTAAACATCAATTGGTATCGAGCACGAGGTTCCTTGTACAAGCTTAATCGGCTAAGGAGATCTTGGAAGAAACAATGGCGGGTGGTGAAGGATTTTCATCCAACAAAGCTCCCTTATTTGATGGAACAAATTACACCTTACGGAAACTCGAGAATGCAAACATATCCGAGTGCATTGGGATACGATATTTGGGATTACGTAGATAGTGGATACACGGCACCCACTACCCCTCCAACGAGATCTGCTTGAGAAAAAGAAATTTGAAAACAACTCCAAAGCTAAGAATGCCATAATGTGTGGGCTTGTTGACGGTGAGCGATAAGAGTCATGAGTTGTAAATCAGCAAAGGACATGTGGGATAAACTGAAGAGCATCCATGAAGGAGACAGTAAGATTAAGGAAGCAAAACCGCAAACTCATCGAGCACAGTTCGAAGCACTGCAAATGAATGAAGATGAAAACATAGAGACTTATATTTTGAGAGTCAACGGAATTATTAATGCAATCGAGAGGACTCGGTGAAGAAATTGATGATGCGGTTGTTGTGAAAAAGGTTCTCGAGAACACTTCACAAAAGATTTAACTCCAAAGTCTCTGCAATAGAAGAGGCAAAAGATCTAAACAACTTCAGCATGGATGAGTTGCATGGTTCCACTGACGACATATGAAATGAGAATAGGACAAACCAAGTCTACGAGACAGAGAAGCGACTTTTAAAGCACACAAGAATGTAAAAGCTGAACATGAATCCGAGGATGAAGGAACACTTGGATGAAACAGAAGCCAATTTTGTTCGAAAACTCACAAAAGGAAAAGGAAAATATAGAGGGAAGCTACCTTTTAAATGCTTCAATTGTGGAGGAGTCGGTCATTTTGCAGCCAAATGTCCAATGCAGGAGAGAACAAAAAATGAAGGTTCACACCAAGAAAAAGGTGGCTGGAAGAAGAAACAAAATTTCAGAAAGAACAACTTCAAGAAGAAAAGCTTCATAACCAAGAATGTCGGCGGTTCGAAGAAAGCACGGATGAGGAGTCGAAGAAGAAGGAGGTGAAGCTCTGTTCATGGCACTTGAAGAAGAAAGAACGAGAGGAAAATCGGGGAAGGTGATGAAAATTCCAAGGATGAAGGTGAAGTGTATTTGGAAGGAGAATTGGTTGCTTGCACTTGAAGAGTTGAGTGCGAGAAAGGAAGAAGAATAAAAAATTTTCAAAGAAATTAGAGAATGCCAGAGACATAATAAACAATCTGAAAATACGAGACGAGAGGAATTCAAGAAAATGTCTGAAGTTCTTGATGAACAATTAAGCTGTAAAGACAGGTTGAATGCGGCAAGCTAGAGGAAGACATTGTTATGTTAAGGATGCGGTTAGAGGAGATGAATAGAAAATTAAGCTGTTTTCATAAGTTTGAAGAAAGTATTGTAAAGCTGGATAAAATGTTAAATAACCAAAGGCCTTACGGCATCAAATTTGGTTTAGGCTTTGATGAAGGAGAATCTTCAAAGGATTCAAAGAACTTGAATATAGAACCCACAAAGAAAGAAGAAAAGATCAGGGTTGAACCAGAAAAACAAAATAATGCAAAAGAAAACAATAATGCCAGATTCAAGAAGAATACTGACAAAGATGGATTCACAAAAGTCACACATCCGAGGAGGAGAAGAGTCATGGCTCCTACTTCAAACTGGCAAAGACCGGCACCCAGGTTTAATCATGCATTTTCTGGTTATTGTTTTAAATGCAATGCTTATGGCCATAAGATTTCAGATTGCCGGCATAATGTATCTCAAAGGAATTTCACCGGCAGAAATGTTTTTTCTCCTTTAATGAATTATGCGGTTGAATGTTATAATTGTCATAATTTTGGACATATTGCTAGAAGCTACGGAAGCACTTTTTCATCAAATAATTATCGGGGCGAGAAAATCTCAGCCAAGTGGGTTGAAACAAAACCAGAAATTTCTTGAAAAACAGGCACATGCTAATGAAAGGACAAAGGCAAAACAAGTAGCAAAATCTGCTATCAAACCAGAATGGAAAGAAAAGGAATCTTTGATTGTCCAGACTGCTTTTAAAGCTCAGAACAAATCAGCACCTTGGATACTTGACAGTGGTTGTTCCGAGTCACATGACGGGTGACAAGCAAAAGTTTGAGAATTTACAGAATTATGAAGGTGGTTATGTGAAATTTGGAAATAATGATGGAGCAAAGATTGTTGGAAAGGGATCAGTCAAGATCAGTGATGGCAATATAAAATCAAAAGAAGTCTTGTTTGTAATTGGATTGAAGCATAACTTTCTAAGTGTAAGTCAAATATGTGACGAGAGGTCATGATGTAATCTTCAAGAAGGAGGGTTGTGAAGTAAGAAAGACAAAAAATGGAAAGTTAATAGCCACTGGGTGAGAACTTCAGGAAATATGTATACACTTTCAGAAACTGCGGAAGGAACATGCTTGATGGGACGGGAAGATGAAAAGCGGCTATGGCACAAGAGGCTTGGGCATATTAGTTTTGACAATGCGGCAAAAATCGGTTCAAAAAGAGCGATTAGAGATATACCAAACATTGGCAAAACTGTAAATAGCATCTGTGAGTCATGCCAAAAGGGAAAACAAACCCGAGCCACTTTCAAAGCAAAAGAATACTTCACTAGCAAGCCATTAGAACTAATTCACACTGATCTATGTGGACCCATGAGAACTGAAAGCATAAATGGACACAAATATTTTATGCTGTGTATAGATGACTACTCAAGAATGACATGGGTACTATTTTTGAAACTCAAGTCAGAAGCCTTTGAAATGTTTAAAACCTTCAAAAATCTTGTTGAGAATCAATCGGGAAAAAGAATTAAATGCCTAAGATCAGACGGGGGAGGAGAGTTTATCTCCGAAGAATTTGCGAGAATACTGTCAAAAACATGGGATAAGAAGACGAGTTTTCAGCGGCTAGGACACCTCGGCGAGAATGGTGTTGTAGAAAGGAAGAATAGAACGGTGCGAGGAAATGGCAAGGACAATGCGGCGAGAAAACAAAATAGGTGACAGATTTTGGAAAGAGGCGGTTCATGCTGCGGTTTACATTCAAAGCAGGTGCATCTTTGAGACCACATGAAAGCAAAACAGCTTATGAGTTGTGGTTTGGCAGAAAGGCAACAACAAGACATTTCAAAGTATTTGGTAGCAAGTGCTACATAAACGGACTGAAGATAACCTCGGTAAATTTGAAGATAGAGCTGATGAAGGTATCTTTCTCGGTTACTCAACAAAAAGCAAGGCATACACATGTTACAACAAGAAGTTGAAGAAAATTGTTGAAAGTCCTTGATGTGAAAGTTGATGAAGGTAGAGAACAAGAAACTACTTATCAAGAAAACTACCATATGTATGAAGAAGTCATTGAAGGTGATGATGAAAAAGAAACAGAGAAGAATCAGAAAATTGATCCAGGATAGTGTAAAAACTGAATCTGAAGAAGAAGAAAACGAGGAAATTTAAAACGAGCAAGCTGGCGAGAAAAATCATCCAAGTGAGCAGATTATTGGGGATCCCAGAGATGGTATTCAAACAAGAAGAACAGCGGTGAGGAACTATTCTCCGTTATCTAGTATTGAACCTAAAAATGTTCCTTGAAGCAAGCATCGATGAAAGTTGGATGAAGGCAATCAATGAAGAACTAGATCAGATAGAGAAAAACAATACCCGGGAATTAGTACCTAGACCAACAAATAAAAACATAATTGGCACTAAATGGGTTTTTAGAAATAAATTGAATGAAGATGGGCGAGGTTGTCAGAAATAAGGCAAGATTGGTATGTAAAGGCTATGCTCAGGTTGAAGGCATTGATTTTGAAGAAACTTTTGCACCGGTAGCCAGACTAGAGGCAATCGAGAATGTTTACGGCATTAGCGGGTTCATAAAAACTTCAAAGTATATCAAATGGATGTAAAATCAGCATTTTTGAATGGAAAAGCTGGAAGAAGAGGTTTACATTGAACAACCCGATGGCTTCCAACTTGGTGAAAATCCAGATTTTGTTTGCGAGGTTAAAGAAAGCTTTATATGGATTAAAACAGGCACCCGAGCATGGTATGCAAGGTCTGGATAATTATCTAATTAAACAAGGGTTTAAGAAAGGTTTGGTGGATAGCAACTTATATGTCAAAGCAGAGAAGGGTCATCTTATTGTTCTTGTTGTTTATGTAGATGACATAATATTTGGCGGCGACATGGATGAATACTTGCAAAGACATATCAATTAAAATGAAAAAAGAATTTGAGATGTCAATGATTGGTGAACTTTCTTATTTCTTAGGTCTGCAGGTCAATCAAAATGAAAAAGGCATTTTTATTTCTCAAGTTAAATATGTAAAAGAAATGCTGAAAAAGTTCACAATGGAAGACGATAAACCGGTCGGCACTCCCATGACAACGAGTGCCAAGTTGAGCAAGGATGATAAATCCCCGGATGTAGATCAAACAATGTACGGGTCTATGATTGGAAGCCTGCTTGTATTTAACGACCACTAGACCGAGATATATTACAAGCGGTATGTATGGTTGCAAGATTTCGAGCCGAGTCCCAAAGAAACTCATGTAACGGTTGTAAAGAGGATCTTCGGATATCTCAAGGGCACTATGGATTATGGGTTGTGGTACCCAAAAGGTAAAGATTTCACTTTGATTGCATATTCGATGCAGATTGGGCGGGATGTATTGATGACAGAAAGAGCACAAGTGGAGGAGCATTTTATCTTGGTGACGAGTGGTAGCATGGCACGACAAGAAACAAGAATCGGTATCTCTATCCACTACGGAGGCGAGAATACATTGCGGCAACAACATGCTGTACTCGGATATTATGGATGAGACAAACGTTGAAAGATCTTGGTATTCATTTCAATGAACCAATTTCAATTAAATGTGATAACACTAGTGCTATCAACATATCCAAGAATCCGGTAATGCATTCGAGAACCAAACATATTGCAATCCGATATCATTTCTTGAAGGATAAAGTTGCAGAAGGAGAGGTTAAATTGGATTTTGTTCCAACTACCGAGCAAGTAGCTGATATATTCACAAAACCTTTGCCTAAGGAAGTATTTGAATACCTTCGGAAGAAGTTGGGAGTAGTCACACCACCCAAGCAGCGACTAGCTATGGGAAACACATTCTTCGGGGGAGCATTCAAACTTTTTAAGTGCGAGAATGTTGTGCATAGACTCGGGGGAGTCTACGACAGCCCTTTGGTATTATTGGCAAAGGGGGAGAAGAAATTAAGCAAGGTTGCGGTGTGTTGCCAACAATTCCAAAGGGGAGATTGTTGAGCAAGGTGCAGCAAAAGAATTGCAAAAGTATTGTCATTGTTGTCAACACGGTCGATTGATGCGGTTGATGCGGTTCGGAGGTCGGTCGGATCAAGTGCGAGAAAGTTTCAAGGAAAACGAAGGTGACCAGATTCGAAGCGGCAAAAAGAGACAAGGAAGAAAAGCGTCGCGATATCGCGACATGTTTTTGTCGCGATTCGCGACATGGTCGAGAGAGAAGGAAAGCTAGGAAATGATTTCACGACAAACTAAATCAGGAGAGAAAATGCATGCCAAATTGTCACGCGATTTCGCGACATGCGAGAGAGAGAAGATGTGAGAAAATGCGTCACGATTTCGTGACATTTTGAAGAAGGAAACAAAGGTGTAGCGATATCGCTACATGTTGAAATGAATGGAAACAAAGGTGTAGCGATATGTTTGCATGATGAAAATACATGGAACTAAGGTGTAGCGATTTCGCTACATGTTGAAACAAAGAGAAACTAAGGTGTAGCGATGGCGCTACATGTTGGAAACAAGGAGGGAAACTAAGGTGTAGCGATTTCGCTACTAGTCAAAAGTGTAGAACTGAAAGATGCAGCAATGATATTACAAGTCAAAATTTCATGAAAAGAGGCAAGGTAAAAGCACAAGGCACAAAGTTGTAGCGATTTTGCTACTGCATGGAGAAGAGTGTAGGAAGAAGGTGTGATTTGTGACAAGAAGGATGATGAGTGGAAGAGCAAAGCGTCGCGATTTCGTGACATGTTCCATTTTTGGAGTTGGCAAGGAGAGTTGTACGGAAGAGCAAAGTGTCACGATTTAGTGACATGTTCCTTTTTTTGTGGCAAAGAAGAGTGTACGGAAGCGAAAGTGTCACGATTTCGTGACAAGCAGAGGATGATGACGTCGACAAAGTTGAAAAGTGTCACGATTTCATGACGAGGATGAAAGGAAAGTTGGAAGCGAAGCGTCGCGATTTGCGACATGCTTTGAGGATGACGTCGACAAATGTTGAAAGTGTCGCGATTTCGCGACAAGATGAAGGAAAGCTTCAAGAGCAAAGGGTCGCGATTTGTGAATTTAGAGGATGAGTGGCAAAAGTTCTAAGTGTGCGATATGTGACAGGAAAGCTTTCAAGGCCAAAATGGTCACGGATTTGATGACAACCTTGAGGGTGACGTCGAGACATAAGTCAAAAGTGTCGCGATATCGTGACGGTAATGATTGGCGAGGTAAAACCCGTAGGAACATGCAAGGTGACACGTGTCAAAAAAGCGACAGGAAAATCATGCGACCGATTACGTAAAAAGTAGCGATGTCGGACTGACAGTTAATCATTGAGGGTGTTGGACATGCATTGCAACAGACAAACATGCATAATTGAAAGCATTCGAAAAGGAATTTGAAGGATAATAAAAGCATTCGAAAGGTCGATTTGAGGCATTCTAAAGACGTATTTGAAGCATACGAAAAGCGAACATGAAGAATCGAAAATCTTTCGAAGAATTATATATGGAGTTTCGAAAAAGCATTCGAAAAGTCGTATTCGAAGAAATTGAACAGTCAAAGTACATGAAACAAAATTGTCGTATTGCATGGTTTCCAAAAGACGTATTGTAGGGTTTCGAACAGTCGAAGTGCATGGAACCGAACAGCCGTATTGCATGGATTCGAACAGTCAGAGTATGTGATTCGATTGCATGCAGGATTGAAAGGTTATAAAAGAATAACCGTACAGAGAAGATGTTGCTTGTTGTTAGAGAGAAATTCGCTGTAAAAGGAGAGTTATGAAAAGAATCAAGAGAAAAATAAGCGAGTCCGTGAGAGTGTGCGAGTTGAGTTAATTGCGGACCGGTCGGGGTCGTGCATAAAGTGAAGACATTTTTATGTCATTCTAAATTGATCGAGAATTGCAGGTCCAAGTTGGTGCTTGGTACTAGGAGTTGGTGCTCCATCCATTTGCGGCGAGAAAATTACGGGGGTTGGTGCTCCTTCCGGTTGGTCTTTGGTAAAGTGTTTGTAAAATTGATTTTGCAAAGACTGGATTTGGATTGGAGTCCAAGCAGTCATTTTTTGAGGAGTAGCCAAATTGGTGAACCTCGGTATATTGAGTGTTGTGGTGTGCTTTCTTGTTCAAGTTGTTTTTGGTTGTTCTCTTTATTTCATATTAAATGTTGTAGATATAAAAATTAATAGCTACACTGATTCACCCCCCCCTCTCAGTGTCATTGTGTAAACATCAATTGGTATCGGAGGCACGGGTTCCTTGTACAAGCTTAATCGGCTAAGGAGATCTTGGAAGAAACAATGGCGGGGTGGTGAAGGATTTTCATCCAACAAAGCTCCCTTATTTGATGGAACAAATTACACCTTACGGAAACTCGAGAATGCAAACATATCCGAGTGCATTGGGATACGATATTTGGGATTACGTAGATAGTGGATACACGGCACCCACTACCCCTCCAACGGATACTGCTTGAGAAAAAGAAATTTGAAAACAACTCCAAAGCTAAGAATGCCATAATGTGTGGGCTTGTTGACGGTGAAGCGATAAGAGTCATGAGTTGTAAATCAGCAAAGGACATGTGGGATAAGCTGAAGAGCATCCATGAAGGAGACAGGTAAGATTAAGGAAGCAAAGCTGTAAACTCATCGAGCACAGTTCGAAGCACTGCAAATGAAGAAAGATGAAAACATAGAGACTTATATCCTTGAGAGTCAACGGAATTATTAATGCAATCGAGAGGACTCGGTGAAGAAATTGATGATGCGGTTGTTGTGAAAAAGGTTCTCGAGAACACTTCACAAAAGATTTAACTCCAAAGTCTCTGCAATAGAAGAGGCAAAAGATCTAAACAACTTCAGCATGGATGAGTTGCATGGTTCCCCTGACGGCATATGAAATGAGAATAGGACAAACCAAGTCTACGAGACAGAGAAGCGGCTTTTAAAGCACACAAGAATGTAAAAGCTGAACATGAATGCGAGGATGAAGGAACATCTGGATGAAACGAGAAGCCAATTTTGTTCGGAAACTCACAAAAGGAAAAGGAAAATATAGAGGGAAGCTACCTTTTAAATGCTTCAATTGTGGAGGAGTCGGTCATTTTGCGGCCAAATGTCCAATGCGGGAGAGAACCAAAAATGGTGAAGGTTCACACCAAGAAAAAGGTGATTGGAAGAAGAAACAAAATTTCAGAAAGAACAACTTCAAGAAGAAAAGCTTCATAACCAAGAATGTCGGCGGTTACGAAGAAAGCACGGATGAGGAGTGCTGAAGAAGAAGGAGGTGAAGCTCCGTTCATGGCACTTGAAGAAGAAAGAACAGGAGGAAAATCGGGAAGGTGATGAAAATTCCAAGGATGAAGGCTGAAGTGTATTTGGAAGGAGAATTGGTTCCTGCACTTGAAGAGTTGAGTGCGAGAAAGGAAGAAGAATAAAAAATTTTCAAAGAAATTAGAGAATGCCACGAGACATAATAAACAATCCGAAAATACGAGACGAGAGGAATTCAAGAAAATGTCCGAAGTTCTTGATGAACAATTAAGCTGTAAAGGCGAGGTTGAATGCGGCAAGCTAGAGGAAGACATTGTTATGTTAAGGATGCGGTTAGAGGAGATGAATAGAAAATTAAGCTGTTTTCATAAGTTTGAAGAAATGTACTAAAAAGCTGGATAAAATGTTAAATAACCAAAGGCCTTACGGCATCAAATTTGGTTTAGGCTTTGATGAAGGAGAATCTTCAAAGGATTCAAAGAACTTGAATATAGAACCCACAAAGAAAGAAGAAAAGATCAGGGTTGAACCGAGAAAAACAAAATAATGCAAAAGAAAACAATAATGCCCGATTCAAGAAGAATACTGACAAAGATGGATTCACAAAAGTCACACATCCGAGGAGGAGAAGAGTCATGGCTCCTACTTCAAACTGGCAAAGACCGGCACCCAGGTTTAATCATGCATTTTCTGGTTATTGTTTTAAATGCAATGCTTATGGCCATAAGATTTCAGATTGCAGGCATAATGTATCTCAAAGGAATTTTATCGGCAGAAATGTTTTTTCTCCTTTAATGAATTATGCGGTTGAATGTTATAATTGTCATAATTTTGGACATATTGCTAGAAAGCTGAGAAGCACTTTTGCATCAAATAATTATCGGGGTAGAAAATCTCAGCCAAGTGGGTTGAAACAAAACCAGAAATTTCTTGAAAAACAGGCACATGCTAATGAAAGGACAAAGGCAAAACAAGTAGCAAAATCTGCTATCAAACCAGAATGGAAAGAAAAGGAATCTTTGATTGTCCAGACTGCTTTTAAAGCTCAGAACAAATCAGCACCTTGGATACTTGACAGTGGTTGTTCCGGTCACATGACAGGTGACAAGCAAAAGTTTGAGAATTTACAGAATTATGAAGGTGGTTCTGTGAAATTTGGAAATAATGATGGAGCAAAGATTGTTGGAAAGGGATCAGTCAAGATCAGTGATGGCAATATAAAATCAAAAGAAGTCTTGTTTGTAATTGGCATGAAGCATAACTTGCTAAGTGTAAGTCAAATATGTGACGAGAGGTCATGATGTAATCTTCAAGAAGGAGGGCTGTGAAGTAAGAAAGACAAAAAATGAAAAGTTAATAGCCACTGGAATGAGAACTTCAGGAAATATGTATACACTTTCGAAAACTACAGAAGGAACATGCTTGATGGGACAGGAAGATGAAAACCGGCTATGGCACAAGAGGCTTGGGCATATTAGTTTTGACAATCGGCAAAAATCGGTTCAAAAGAAGCGGTTAGAGATATACCAAACATTGGCAAACCTGTAAATAGCATCTATGAGTCATGCCAAAAGGGAAAACAAACCAGAGCCACTTTCAAAGCAAAAGAATACTTCACTAGCAAGCCATTAGAACTAATTCACACTGATCTATGTGGACCCATGAGAACTGAAAGCATAAATGGACACAAATATTTTATGCTTGTGTATAGATGACTACTCAAGAATGACATGGGTACTATTTTTGAAACTCAAGTCAGAAGCCTTTGAGATGTTTAAAACCTTCAAAAATCTTGTTGAGAATCAATCGGGAAAAAGAATTAAATGCCTAAGATCAGACGGGGGAGGAGAGTTTATCTCCGAAGAATTTGCAGAATATTGTCAAAAACATGGGATAAGAAGACAGGTTTTCAGCGGCTAGGACACCTCGGCGAGAATGGTGTTGTAGAAAGGAAGAATAGAACAGTGCGAGGAAATGGCAAGGACAATGCTTGCGAGAAAACAAAATAGGCGACAGATTTTGGAAAGAGGCGGTTCATACTGCGGTTTACATTCAAAACGAGTGCATCTTTGAGACCACATGAAAGCAAAACAACTTATGAGTTGTGGTTTGGCGAGAAAGGCAACAACAAGACATTTCAAAGTATTTGGCAGCAAGTGCTACATAAAACGGATTGAAGATAACCTCGGTAAATTTGAAGATAGAGTGATGAAGGTATCTTTCTCGGTTACTCAACAAAAAGCAAGGCATACACATGTTACAACAAGAGGTTGAAGAAAATTGTTGAAAGTGCTTGATGTGAAAGTTGATGAAGGTAGAGAACAAGAAACTACTTATCAAGAAAACTACCCTATGTATGAAGAAGTCATTGAAGGTGATGATGAAAAAGAAACAGAGAAGAATCGAGAAAATTGATCCAGGATGGTGTAAAAGCTGAATACGAAGAAGAAGAAAACAGGAAATTTAAAACAGGCAAGCTGGCGAGAAAAATCATCCAAGTGAGCAGATTATTGGGGATCCCACGGATGGTATTCAAACAAGAAGAACAGCGGTGAGGAACTATTCTCTGTTATCTAGTATTGAACCTAAAAATGTTCTTTGAAGCAAGCATCGATGAAAGTTGGATGAAGGCAATCAATGAAGAACTAGATCAGATAGAGAAAAACAATACCTCGGAATTAGTACCTAGACCAACAAATAAAAACATAATTGGCACTAAATGGGTTTTTAGAAATAAATTGAATGAAGATGGGCAGGTTGTCAGAAATAAGGCAAGATTGGTATGTAAAGGCTATGCTCAGGTTGAAGGCATTGATTTTGAAGAAACTTTTGCACCGGTAGCCAGACTAGAGGCAATCAGAATGTTTATGGCATTAGCGGGTCCATAAAAACTTCAAAGTATATCAAATGGATGTAAAATCAGCATTTTTGAATGGAAAAGCTGGAAGAAGAGGTTTACATTGAACAACCCGATGGCTTCCAACTTGGTGACAATCCAGATTTTGTTTGGAGGTTAAAGAAAGCTTTATATGGATTAAAACAGGCACCCGAGCATGGTATGCAAGGTTTGGATAATTATCTAATTAAACAAGGGTTTAAGAAAGGTTTGGTGGATAGCAACTTATATGTCAAAGCAGAGAAGGGTCATCTTATTGTTCTTGTTGTTTATGTAGATGACATAATATTTGGCGTGAGCATGGATGAATACTTGCAAAGACATATCAATTAAAATGAAAAAAGAATTTGAGATGTCAATGATTGGTGAACTTTCTTATTTCTTAGGACTGCGGGTCAATCAAAATGAAAAAGGCATTTTTATTTCTCAAGTTAAATATGTAAAAGAAATGCTGAAAAAGTTCACAATGGAAGACGATAAACCGGTCGGCACTCCCATGACAACGAGCTGCAAGTTGAGCAAGGATGATAAATCCCCGGATGTAGATCAAACAATGTACGGGTCTATGATTGGAAGCTTCTTTGTATTTAACGACCACTAGACCGAGATATATTACAAGCGGTATGTATGGTTGCAAGATTTCGAGGCCAGTCCCAAAGAAACTCATGTAACAGTTGTAAAGAGGATCTTCGGATATCTCAAGGGCACTATGGATTATGGGTTGTGGTACCCAAAAGGTAAAGATTTCACTTTGATTGCATATTCGATGCAGATTGGGCGGGATGTATTGATGACGAGAAAGAGCACAAGTGGAGGAGCATTTTATCTTGGTGACAGGTTGGTAGCATGGCACGGCAAGAAACAAGAATCGGTATCTCTATCCATTACGGAGGCGAGAATACATTGCGGCAACAACATGCTTGTACTCGAGATATTATGGATGAGACAAACGTTGAAAGATCTTGGTATTCATTTCAATGAGCCAATTTCAATTAAATGTGATAACACTAGTGCTATCAACATATCCAAGAATCCAATAATGCATTCAAGAACCAAACATATTGCAATCCGATATCATTTCTTGAAGGATAAAGTTGCGAGAAGGAGAGGTTAAATTGGATTTTGTTCCAACTACGAGCAAGTAGGCTGATATATTCACAAAACCTTTGCCTAAGGAAGTATTTGAATACCTTCGGAAGAAGTTGGGAGTAGTCACACCACCCAAGCATTGACTAGCTATGGGAAACACATTCTCAGGGGGAGCATTCAAACTTTTTAAGTCTGAGAATGTTGTGCATAGACTCGGGGGAGTCTACGAGCCCTTTGGTATTATTGGCAAAGGGGAGAAGAAATTAAGCAAGGTTGCGGTGTGTTGCCAACAATTCCAAAGGGGAGATTGTTGAGCAAGGTGCGGCAAAAGAATTGCAAAAGTATTGTCATTGTTGTCAACACGGTCGAGTTGATGCGATTGATGCGGTTCGAGGTCGGTCGGATCAAGTGCGAAAAGTTTCAAGGAAAACGAGAAGTGACCAGATTCGAACTTGGCAAAAAGAGACAAGGAAGAAAAGCGTCGCGATATCGCGACATGTTTTGTCATTCGCGACATGGTGAGAGAGAAAAGCGACCGAAAATGTCACGCGATTTCGCGACATGTCGATTTCTGTTTTGTTAGGAGAGAGAAAATGTGTCGCGATTTCGCGACAAAAGTAGGAGAGAGAAAATGCACGCCAAATTGTCACGATTTCGCGACATGGAGAGAGAGAAGATGCGAGCAAAGTGATCGCGATTTCGTGACATGTGAAGAAGGAAACAAAGGTGTAGCGATATCGCTACATGTTGAAATGAATGGAAACAAAGGTGTAGCGATATCGGTGCATGATGAAAATACATGGAACTAAGGTGTAGCGATATCGCTACAGTTGAAACAAAGAGAAACTAAGGTGTAGCGATGGGCTTACATGTTGAAACAAAGGGAAACTAAGGTGTAGCGATTTCGCTACTAGTCAAAAGTGTAGAACTGAAAGATGCAGCAATGATATTACAAGTCAAAATTTCATGAAAAGAGGCAAGGTAAAAGCACAAGGCACAAAGTTGTAGCGATTTCGCTACTGCATGGAGAAAGGTAGAAGAAAGGTGGATTTGTGACAGAGGGAAGAAGCGTCGCGATTTCGTGACATGTTCCATTTTGGAGTTGGCAAGGAGAGTTGTACGGAAGAACAAAGTGTCACGATTTCGTGACATGTTCCTTTTTTGCTGCTGCTGGCAAAGAAGAGTGTACGGAAGCCGAAAGTGTCACGATTTCGCGACAAGCAGGATGATGACGTCAGCAAAGTTGAAAAGTGTCACGATTTCGTGACAGGATGAAAGGAAAGCTGTTGGAAGCCAGAAGCGTCACGATTTCGTGACAGCATTGAGGATGACGTCGACAAAAGTTTAAAGTGTCACGATATCGCGACAAGATGCGAGGAAAGCTTCAGAGCAAAACGGTCATGATTTGTGATTAAGATTAAAAGTTCTAAGTGTCGCGATATCGCGACAGGGGAAAAGCTTTCAAGGCCAAAATGGTCATGATTTGACGACAACCTTCAGGGTGACGTCAGCATAAGTCAAAAGTGTCGCGATATCGCGACAGGTAATGATCTGCGAGGTAAAACCCGTAGGAACATGCAAGGTGACACGTGTCGAAAAAGCGATAGGAAAATCATGCGCCGATTACGTAAAAGTAGCGAATGTCGATCAGACGATTAATCGTTGACGGTGTTGGACATGCATTGCAACGACCAAACATGCATAATTGAAACGCATTCGAAACGCAATATTGAAGGATAATAAAAGCATTCGAAAGGTCGAATTTGAGGCATTCTAAGAGACGTATTTGAAGAATACAAAAAAGACGAACATGAAGAATCGAAAAGCTTTCGAAGAATCATATATGGAGTTTCGAAAAAGCATTCGAAAAGCCGTATTCGAAGAAATTGAACAGTCAAAGTGCATGAAACAAAATTGTCGTATTGCATGGTTTCCAAAAGACGTATTGCGGGGTTTCGAACGGGTCGAAGTGCATGGAACCGAACAGCCGTATTGCATGGATTCGAACGGTCGGAGTATGTGATTCGATTGCATGCGGGATTGAAAGGTTATAAAAGAATAATCGTACGAGAGAAGATGTTGCTTGTTGTTAGAGAGAAATTGTCTGTAAAAGGAGAGTTAGAAAAGAATCAAGAGAAAAATAAGCGAGCCGTGAGAGTGTGCGAGTTGGGTTAATTGCGGACCGGTCGGGGTCGTGCATAAAGTGAAGACATTTTTATGTCATTCTAAATTGATCCGAATTGCAGTCCAAGTTGGTGCTTGGTACTAGGAGTTGGTGCTCCATCTGTTGCGGCGAGAAAATTACGGGGGTTGGTGCTCCTTCCAGGTTGGTCTTTGGTAAAGTGTTTGTAAAATTGATTTTGCAAAGACTGGATTTGGATTGGAGTCCAAGCGAGTCATTTTTGAGGAGTAGCCAAATTGGTGAACCTCGGTATATTGAGTGTTGTGGTGTGCTCTCTTGTTCAAGTTTTTTTTTTTTTGTTAAGTTCTCTTTATTTCATATTAAATGTTGTAGATATAAAAATTTAATAGCTACACTGATTCACCCCCCCCTCTCAGTGTCATTGTGTAAACATCAATTTTTCCCTTGCTCATCCTGTTATGTGCATGGTCTAGAATATTGAGAATTGAAAAAAGGACAAGCTCCTCCCTACCAAAGCAATCCCTTGCTCTTATACACAAAACGAGTAAAATTTCCCACAAATACGAAAAGGAACTATGATTTTCATCACTAACAAAATCCCTTGCTTCTAAAAGAGTGGTTTTCACCACTGTAAAAAAAAAGTGATTTTCATCACTAAGCATGGGCAAGTATCCCAAATAAATCAAAATAAAAGAAGGGGGTAACAAGTTTGAATCCTTGGGATCCTTAGTATTCACAAGTCATGGGGTAATCTCCATTACAACAATGGGTTGAATGAAACCTACTTGACAATAGAGTCACCTTACATGTAGTGATATGTCTATCACATTAACGACCTTATTTTGTACATACCAATGTTAGCTTATGGTTGAGTTAGCTTTCTAGTGACTTGTATTGCCTAGTATTTTAGTCCAACTACATCCAAACTCAGGATAAGATGACCATAGGGTTATCTCCATTACAATAATGTATTGCATGAAATCTACCAAGAAATGAGGTAATCTTATGCGTCATCCAATATATTCACTTTGCACACACAATGATATAGAATATTTGGGTCTTCTTAACAAACTTATATATTTCAAGAGTCTTGTATAGCTAGTATACAACTTTTGATCAATCAACTAGGTTGTTTGAGTCTCACAAAAAACCTCAAAATCCCCTCATAGCACCTAATCATATCAACATCATTCATAGTTTTCCTTATGAATTTTTACTTATTAAGGGTCCTCATAAGATAGGATAGATATAGGATGAATGTCAACAATTATATTTAGATGGACACTAACTATTTTATACACACCTTTTAGTTTACAAATGCTTATGGGGAAAACCCCTACATCTCACACATCCACATGTAAATATACAAATTTTGTCATAAGGTTAACATTTTAATTCATGATTTCTATACATTCTATGGTGTATACCATTAGTTTGTCAAAAACAATTAGAATTCATTCATTATGTTTTAAGAAATTAAACATACATTCATAATCAGCATTAGAGCATCCATAAAAAAATTAATGCATTTCAATGCATATTAGATTTGTCATAACCACAACATGAATTCACATTCATAATCCAATAAACAAATCTAATCATACATATAACATTAGACACATCATACATATGCATACATCTAGGCATACATCTATGCATCCATGCTACAATATCTAGTCATACATCAATCATCTAGTTATACATCCATCAACTAAGCATACATCTAAAATGCATCCATACATAAACATAAAATCACAACATAACACATGATGAGCCACAAAAGAAGGTATATCATATATATATGGTATAATCAAGTACATCATAGTATAAAATTTCTTGTAGGTTATAATTGTGTAGGTCCTCAAACCTTACACCCAAAAATACACTACTACATAGAGATACATCATGCAGGGCCTACGCCCCTAAAGTCACCTTCATCATCAGCCTCATCCCTATGATGTTTTCTAGAGCCACTTTCCACTGATATCTCTATTCTAGCTAATGACCTATGACTAGACCACACTGATGACTACCCAAACTCGTTGCACTGACTCCTTTGAGATCCCCCTCCTATAGATCACTCAAGTAAACTACCACCAAGTATATTGACCTGACCCTCCAAATATACTATATAAGTTGTGTTAGATTGACACTAGTCTAGATACTCCTATATAAATCTCCACCATATATCAATATTAGCCTCTCCACTAGATGCTACCTATCCCTAAGTTGCAATCACAATCATTAATAATGCCCTTATTCTAACCAATTTTATATGTAAACCTACCATATCACTATAGACTGAGTAGTTGGAGTAGATGATGTAGCCTACCCTATAGTTACAACTATCAACTGAACCTACAGAGAATCCCACTCTGCCATCCTCACATCTCTCTTGACTATCCTAGCTACCGTCTGTGTACATAGAGTATCATGCTCTATGATCACCTTGTTAATCTCTACCTACATAGTGTCTACCTAGACCTTGAGGAGATATCTCTCCTTAGATAATACCCTCCACTTCTACTATCCCTTGATAAGTTGACTTTGTACTATCACAAGGGTAGTGTCTTACTCTACCAACTACCCTTACAAGATTTGCACTTGTGCTCTCAGCTGAGCCACATCATCTTGAGGATCCTCCTCATCCTCACCCTCATCCTATGGCTCCTCTACCCCCTTTGTGGCCTAGCCCCACTTTCTTTCTATTTGGTGATGCACTCAATACCCTCCCTCACCCACCTCATATCCCAAGGCCTCACCTACTGTAACCTCCATAACTATAGCTCCAACAGATCTACCCATCGAACCACCTCCCTACCACAATTGAATCACCCACCAGGTATTATACTCAACTATGGTACTTGGATCCTCCAAACTTGAATTATATATCTTTGGATCCTCCTCATCTCCTAGTGGCTCAAATTGAGGTAACTCCATTTTTTTCATCCCCTAATCAATGATATATAATAGGCTCCTTAGGAATAACCTATCAAATCTTGAATTGATGAGTGAAACGAGAGTACTCAACGTACTCCCACTCTATGTCGTATTGCCCTACAAGACACTATCCATGCCTCACATACCATAGCTCTACCGCTACATCTATCCAATGAATAAAATCTATGTATGGACTCCAAACTACCTGAACTAGCCTCAATCCCTCTAGAGACCCTACATAATATGATAATATTCCTACATGAGATCAGCTCTGACCTCTCTTCGAGGCTCACCTCCATCAAGCTACATATTTGATATCAACATCGTCCATGTGTACTCATAACACTAGAAGTCCCTCTAGTTGTTCTACTATGATATGCTCCCATCTCCAAATTTGAAAGAGGAGGCCACAACCCAATCTATACTAACCTCGATGCTGAATCTCATGTAAATTATCATATAGATTAGCTAATAATGTGCTCCCCCATGCCATAATTATTGGCTCTCGGATGTCATACTCTATCAAGTCATGCACCATATCGAGGAGGTTACATGGGAACCTCACTCCTAAATATTTAGATAGTAGGATATTTGATATAATGCACATCAGAATGATATGACTTTGACTTAACACCCTAGAAGCATACCAATCCTCGATGAGTAATCCATCACTATCCATGCTCTAACTTGTAATCACAACCTTTACCCCAAACACCCTCTGTAATACTCTCTTTTGCTCTAAAATGGGAGTGGAGGTAATCTAACATACCTCAATAGGAATGCAAAAGATCTAATAGACATCCTCTAGTGTCACTATCATCTCGCTAGTTGGGATATGGAATGTGTTCATTCGACTCTCCCATTGGTCAACCAACACTATTATATAGGTCTGATCTAATCTAACTGTTGATATGCAAACCACTTTTTTGAATCCAATCACCTCAAACCATTTCCACTCCTATTTTGTGAGCTCATCTCACATTGACTCAAATAATTTGGGAACCCTATGGCCTTTAATAGTTGAAGCCCAAAAAACACAAATATCAACAAATAAAAATTTACAAAAAGTTACAAAAATTTCAACCAAAACTCAATATTTTGTAGCCATTCCAAGACAAGACGATTTGTAGGCATGATTACCTCACCCTAATATGGCTGCCCCAACAACTAAAAATTTGACCATTGGTTTTCAAACGAGGCCACCCCACCCCAGGATGACCCCCAAAATGCCAAAATGAAATTGCCTCTACCCGAGATGACCCCACAATTGGTGCCAAAAACATCAAAAAAAAATACAAATGTAAAACCTACACTATATTTCCTAAACCTAGAGTAAGGTTTGTTACCAACAGTTTAATGAAGTTCATTTTACACATTAATTAATGAGGTTCATTTTTACATTGCAAAATAACAAAGAAGGAATGAGTTTCTACCTTCCTTTCTCCAGCTCCGCTGCTCATCGAAGCCTCATGCTGGTCCATCGGTGGAATGCATAGAAATTTTATCATTGTTTATGTCATAAAATTCTCTCCTCACCTCTCCTTTTCTCCAGCTACCAGTAGTGCAAATGACATCAAAAATTTAGAAATTTTATTTTTTATATTTTTCAAATTTTGAGACCATCCCTATGTGGGGCAGTCACATTTGATGTGACCATCCTATCCTAGGATGACCCCACAATTTGTAGAATGCAACCATCCTACCCTAGGACAACCCTAAAATTATAATGATTACAAGCATCCTGTAAAAATTTCTAACATCAACTGGAGCATTCAACAACACCTAATGGTTCATCCTAATCAAAAATCTCCAAAGATGCCTAATTGCTTTGGTCAAATCAATTTCTAAAGGTTCCAAAGATACTTAATCCCTTTGGTAAATTCCAAAAATATCCAAAGGAATCTAATCCCTTTGGTCAATTTTAAAAGGCTCCAAAGGTACATTAATCCCTTAGGTTAAATTCATTTCAAAAATCTCCAAAGGCACCTACACCTTTTGGCCTCCCTTGCAAGCTAGGATTCCCATTTAGGAAATATATAAAAGGGCACCTTGCCTTGATTAAATCATCTAACCAATTTCATATAACAAAGTGCTATCAAATTGAATAACTAGAGAGATCCTACTCTCATAAGTAATGAAGTACTGCCAAAATCTAGCCAAGGAGTTTCCAAGTGCATCAATGGACCATATCCAAATTTGAAGGTTAATTTCATGTTTCTTGCAACATCCAATGCTATTGATTTGTGTTAAATCCCACTATTAAGTCGTTCTTCATAAGCGCACCCTTGAACATCAATTATGCAGATCAAAAACCGATGTCACCCCACATCAGTTACAAGGAATTTTCTCAAAGTTCAACGATCATATCACTCGATATGGTCTCCCAATAGAGATATATTTTCCTATTTTTCTTGCTTTCATTAGTTTTTAGCAGTATTTCATTACTAGCTAGCATAGTTAGATTTCATTTTTATGCATCTATTTATTGTATTTCAAGTTTTTTCATCATTTATTTATCACGAACATGGGTCTCATCATGAAAGGCTCTACAAATTCTACTAATTTCTTTTGAATTTCCTTGTGTGCATATTTTAGGTCTTTATAGGGAGCATACAGCATAAATATTAATCAATCTCCATTCTACATAGCGGAGGTCACAAGAAACTCCTTCCCAAATCAGTTTGAGAGGGTGCAAAGATTTTATGAGATACACCTACCATTTTTCTTGATTGTAAAAGTTATCAAATGGGTAGTAAATCCCTCATAGGGATATCATTATAACCTCTTTTGAAGGAAAATATTGTTATTAATGGGAAGGGTACCATTTTTCTTATTTCTTGTCTCTATCCTGATGGTTACATGATTTTTCTATTCAATTTGATTTCATATAATTGCATAGGTGTACTATTTTTGCATACTTCAAAACTCCACACACTCAACTCGAATCTCCCTCTTTCTTTTAAAGACATTTTTAAGAAATATTCTACATACAAGTGTAATACTTCATGCATTCCACCACTTTCTATGGTTGCCAGATGGAGACCGATTAATTTTATTATTATTTTTGTAGACAATAGTGGTATGAAAACTATTCTTCATTTATTTAATGTCTTCACTTTATTTTCATATATGCATATTTTAATTTATATAATATATTTATTATATTATATAATTTTATTATTATTACCATTTATTGTTATATATATTTATTATTTTTAATTTATTTTATTATTGATACCTAATATACCCAATACCCCTATCATTAACTAGTTTAAAAGTGCAGCTATATGAATGTAGCTACATGATAGTATCTATTGTGATCTTCCATGTACTCATTTTTGTGGTGCTTTTGAGCACCGGACATCATATCACACCTTACCTTATATGGAAAAATCCTCAAATTTACACTTGAAGGTGGGTACTGGACTCATATTTCCTACTTGGTTGATGGTAACACTTGTTCTTGCATTCACAAAATTAAACAACAGTATCTCCTTCTAAATAAAATAGTAAGCAATCAGATAGCTAAATGGAGGGGATGTTCCATTCTACCCTGCTGGAATTAAACACAGTCCCTGTGTTTGCAAAAATTAATTATGCATTTCCACATCAATACTTATACATTAATGCATCATCATGCCAAATATTTTAAATATTCATTCATAAGTAAAACCAAAAACATGCATATAAAACTAGAAATATGCATACACACACACACACACACACACACACACACACACACACACATATATATATATATATATATATATATATATATATATTTATTTATTTATTAGTGTTCATGAATCATTGATCAAAAAAATATGGAAATTATTTTTCATAATAGCCACATCTTTCCATGTGGTGTTTTCGTTAGAATAGTGGTCCTACTGGAACTTTCTTTGATCTATATTCCTTTTTCTAAGCTACATTATTTTGAGACCAAGAATTTGGATAGGGCAGACTTCAATGTGTTGTGGGTCTAACATCTACAAGTGGGAAACATTCCATACGTGTGAAGGATCAACCACATATTTACGAAGAAGAGACACATGAAAAGTTTCATGGATCTTAGACAAATTAGGTTGTAGAGCCAATTTATAGATTATTAGATTGATTTTGTTAATGATTTTGAATGGTCCTACAAACCTAGGGCTGAGTTTGATAGATTTAGTTAAGCTTTTGGATGGTTTTACTCTCAAGAATAATCTATCTCCCATAAATAATTCCCTCAACATTCTCTTAATATTAGCATAGATCTTTTGCTGATCCGAGGCTTCCTTAAGTCTTTGGTAAATTTCCTTTAGTTGCTCTTCCATTTATTTCATAGTGTTTGGATCGATTACTACCCGATATTCTATATTATCCCATGACAAAGGTGTTCTACATATAAATCCATATAGGTCTTCAAATGGAATTATGCCCAATGTGGTATTGTAGTTATTATTATATGCAAATTCCACCAAATACAGGTAATCTTCCCATTTGCTTTGCTTTGATGATCAATGCAATACATTCACAACATATCCTATAATACATGATTGACACTCTTAGCCTGTCCATCAATATCACGATGGTAAGTAGTACTAATGTTAATATTTTTACCCCATACCTAATCCAAAGTTTTCTAGAATTATGATGTAAATCTGGAATCCCTATCAGAGATAATTACTTTATGAAAACCATGTAAATGAACTACTTCTCTGGAAAATTTTTGAGCAACTGTGGGTGCATCATCTTGCACATTTCTAGGTATAAAATGGGATACCTTGGTTAACTTATCTACTATAACTAGAATAGTATCATGTCTAAACCAATTTTTTGGTAGACCAACTATGAAATCCATGGAAATGACTTACCATTTTTGTGTAGGGATTTCATATGGATACAATCAACCTGTTGTATGTAGGTGTTTAGCTTTAACTTTTTAGCATTCTAAACATCTGGAAATAAAATTTGTTATATCTATTTTCATCCCTGGCCAGTAGTAATCCTCTCTCAAATTTTCTTGCATCTTCAACCCTCACGGGTGTGCAAAGTATGGGGTATAATGAGCTTATTGAAGAATATATTTTCTCAATTCTTCATTATTTGAAATGACTACTTGGTCTCTAAAGTACAACAATACTTTTTTAATTTTGAAATTCTTATCCCTATTAGGTCCTTTCTTGACCTGTGCTCAAATTTTCAAATAAAATTAATCTATTTTCTATAATTATTTAATATTATCACTTAGTCCAAACTAACACTGAGTCATGGCAGTTATATGCATTCTTAAAGCATCAGCTAGCTTATTTTATTTTCTTTGATATATTCAATTCCAAAATAATATTCTACTAAAAATTTCATCCATCCCCATTGTCTGGAATTCAAAATGGGTTAAGTAAAGATATATTGAATATTTTGATGATCAATTTTTAGCTCGAAGGTCTTACCAAGTAGATAATACCACCATATTTTAAGAGCATGTACAACAACAACCATTTCTAAATCATGATTAGCATAGTTCACTTCATGCTTTTTGAGTTTTTTATATTTGTAAGATATAACTACTTCTTGCATCAAAACTCCTCCAATTACCTCCATGGAAGCTATAGACACCTAAAAGTTGCACATTGCCATACCTACGTACTTGTAGATCCTTTTGGACACTTTTAGGTTTACATAGGCGATCCTAGATATCCCTAGGATATCGTAGACCAATTTAGACTATTGTAGATCCTCATAGACCTATGTAGACTACTATAGATATGCATAGACATGTGTAGACTACCATAGACATTCATAGACTAGCATAGATTACTCTATATTATCATAGTATTGCATAGACTTCCACACACCACTTCACTAGTTTTTAGGTCCAAAAACCTAATAAACTAACTAAATCACATCATGAACACCTTCTATGCATTTAAAAACCATACACCAACCTCCTAAGGCAATGCAAGGCTCCTTTATACTTAATTGAGGCTCCCACAGGGCTATTAATTGGCAAAAGTATTAATTGAGTCAATTGCTAAATCTAATTTTAAAGTGAATTCACTTAAGTTTGCTTTTAGGGCTAAAAAAGTTAATTAGGTCCTTTACCTCTAATTACTCCCTCCCACATGTGTGTGCACTAGGTTAGTTAGGATATTTCTTAGGAAAGCCTAACCTAACCCTAGACCTAACCTAGAGTTGACTAATCCTAGTTAACCCTAATCTCTCCTCACACATGTGTGAGGATGAGATATTCCCTCAAGGGAATGTGATCATGCCACTTCACAAACCCTAACTTAACCTAAAGAACACAAGCTTATACTGAGAGGGGGAGGGTGAACAGTATAAGACCACTTTTTACTTTCTTTCCAAATCAATATCAATTAATGTCCTTAATTGTAATAACCAAATATAGCAGTGTGCATTAATAACTCAGATAGCAGTAGTAAGCAAGAGCACAAGTCACCACACACAATTGAGACACAATATTTAACATGGTTCCCCCAATGTGGGGTACTCCACCAGATAATCTCCTTATAATATTTCACACAGAAATAAGGATCCTTATCCAATACAATGATTTCTTTGATCTGCTCAAAGCTAGGCAATAACAAGTTCACATAGAACTTGTCCAAATCTGAATAACAAGCTCACACAGAACTTGTCCAAAATTGAATAACAAGTTCACACAGAACTTGTCCAAATATGAATAACAAGCTCACACAGAACTTGTCCAAAACTGAATAACAAGCTCACATAGAACTTGTCCAAAACTGAATAACAAGCTCACCAAGAACTTGTCCAAATCTGCTCTAACAAGCTCACCAAGAACTTGTCCAAATATGCTCTAGCAAGCTCACCAAGAACTTGCCCAAATATGCTCTAGCAAGCTCACCAAGAACTTGCTCAAATCTGTCCACAAATCTATCCCAAAATTGTCCACAAAGCTGTCCACAAAGTTGTCCCAAAACTATCCACAAAGTTGTCCCAAAACTGTCCACAAAGCTGTCCCAAAACTGTCCACAAAGCTGTCCCAAAACTATCCACAAAGCTATCCCAAAACTATCCACAAAGGCCTTCTCAAAGGCTCAATCAATCATGCTCAAGTAGCACTCAAATCTCATCCACAAATCTATCAAGGCAAAGCTCAAAGATGAACTCAACAATGAATGGCAATGTACTCTTCAATGGATGACAACAATGATCCACAATGATCTCAACTCAACTCAACTCAAATCAACTCATAGAAGCATAAAGAGAATTGTTAGAGACTCAATATGTTCTAAGCTCAATCTCAACTCAACTCAACTCAAATCAATCTCAACTCAACTCAAGTCAACTCATAGAAGCATAAAGAGAATTGTTAGAGACTCAATATGTTCTAATCTCACTCTCAACTCAAATCAGAATTATGGAATAGTTTGTTTCATGGAACTTGACCAATCACCTCACACAATCACTTGACTAGGCTCAATCAACTCAACTCAACCAATCACCACAAGGGACTACTCTTTCTCACAAAAATCCTAGTCCAAGCATGTATCAACCAACTCAAATGTTTCCAACAATGCTCAACCACAAATCTCACATAACAATGATACTCATGTTCTTTTCAAGTTCTTTCACAACCAATGGGCTTCAACAACTATGCTTATAAAACAAGGTTTAAACACAACTCTCAAACCAGAAAACCTTGAAGCATTCAACCAACCACTTTCGAAAAGGAAACCACAATCAATCCTTTTCACTCCAATGATATTTTAGAAATCAACCACCATAAACAATCAATAGGAGAATGTGCCCATACCTTTTTGATGCCAAGAAGTTGTCCACAAAATCTGCCACACTAAACACAACTTTCCTTTCCAATCTCAATAAGGGTTAGTGGACTTCAAATAATAATCACAAGATAAGCATAACTCAATTTACACCTTTTTACTCCAACTTAATAAACACATCCACCAAAGTCCTTTTTAATAAAAACCCTTATCAAAAATAATAATCAATAAGGCTCTCAAAAATATTTTATAACAACTCCTTATTTCTCCTAAATCTTAATTTTCAATTTCATGAATATCAAAATAAATCAACAACTCATCCACCTCTGAAATAATAATCACAACCCTTATAAAAATAAAGTTTAATTAAAAACTTTAATTATTCCTTAACCACCTTATAACTCCTATCCTAGGGCATCAACGAAATTAATTAGAGCAAAATGTAATTACCTCCTCAAGGGGATTCGAACCCCCAACTTGCACACACCATGAGTGCCTTAGCCATGGCTAAGGTTGCCACACGAGCTAGCCGCTCGTTCAAAAGGAAAAGGCATGACGTGCCTTAAGTCCTTCCTCCCTTCCACGCAAACCAAAAGTGCTTCGAGCGCTTTCCTTCCAATGCCTTCGAATGCAGTCAAGGAGATTCGAACCTTGACGTAAAGCGCTGCCACACACCTTAACAAAAAGCCAATTGCCAATGCGCCACTCTGCCCACAATGTCTTGGGATTTCGACCAACCTTGGATTTATTCGTTGTCTCCCTTTTCAAAATGATTTTTGCATGAGCTCTCTTCGGATGCTTAGCCAACGATTAACACGAGCAAGGATTAATTTCAAATGAACCTTAGGATCCCCCTTTATATAGTCTTCTCCTCATTTTTGATGACGTCGGTGGCATTATTGATTTTCCCTCTTTCTTTAGACGTCGGCGCTAACTTTAATTTTAATTTTAAAATTTAAATTTAAATTTTAAATAATTAAAATTTAAACTAAATATTTAAAATTAAATATCTCCATCACCGGGGCACCTTTTTTGATGAAACGAAAGGCCAACCTGGGTTTTAAGAAAAACCCATTTCAAATATGCCATCCATGGTTTTAAATAAAACCTTTTATTTTGTCTGCCTTGGTTTTCACAAAAACCCTGATTTTATCCATGCTTTCCAAGATATCATTTGCCCATAAAAACTCAATGTGATCCATATGACATCAATGATTCATGTGACATCAATGACAACATAAAATAACTCAAATTGCCAACAATCTCCCCCTTTGTCATTGATGGCAACACCTCTAAAGCAAAAACCACAATCACTGTAAAAACCATCTCTAAGAATCAAAGTTGCTCCCCATGACTCAATAATCTCTATGGAGGCTGCTCCCCCTAACTCAATGCTCTCTTTGGAGGCTGCTCCCCCTAACTCAATGCTCTCCCCCTTACTCAAATATCTCCCCCTTTGACATCAATGGCAAAAGGGACACCTATGGGGCTAAAATATATGACTCTTAAACATAGCCCCCTCACCACCTTCTCTCTTGAGGTGATTAATTTTGGGGTGGGAGTACTTTTACTCCCATATCACATTGTTTCTTTCCTCTATCAACTTCCTTCCATGTTTTTCTGATATCCTTCTCTTGATGAATTACTTGATCTTCTTGTCTTGAACCTGTTTGACCTTCTTGCCTTGAACCTGTTTGACCTTGAGTCCTACACCATTTTGCAATATGCCCAAAGTTATTGCAATTAAAACACTTGATATTGTAGCCTTTGGATGGTGCCCATGTCCTGAATTCATTCTTAAAATAATTTCCATATCCATTCCTTTCTTGAAACCTGTATTGTGAAGCTCTGTTTTCATGACCATTATGACCATGACTTCTGAATTGTGAAGCTCTAAAACCAAAACCATGTTGCTCATTTCCTTTGCACTAAAAATCTCTATGACCAATCCTATTACATGAGAAGCAATGTCCCTGAAAACCATACCTTCTTCCTTTGAAGTTTCTTCTAGCAAAATCAAACTTCTTTGATCCATGGATCCTGCAATGTATAGCCCTATGTCCAAATCCATTACAAGAAAAACAATGTCCTTGAAAAGCCCTTTGTTCATGCCTTGGTTCCTCATATATTTCTTGACCATTATCCTTATGATCATTTTCAACTTGTGCATTGCATCCTTGAACCTTCTTTGTAGCATCTAAAACCTCTTCCTTAGTTTCTTCCTTGCTTTCCTCTTCAAGAATTTATTTTTCTTTTGAACTTGATTCACCTATCTCAAAACAAGATCCAAACTGAATATTTGGAGCCATAGGAACTTTGGAACTTTCCTCACAAATCTTAGGTGCTTCCTTGCTTTCATATTTTAGAACTTCCTTTCCTTTTGAGTGTGATTCCCCAAACCTAAAATATGAGACCTTTGGTGCTTTGGAATATTCCTCTTCTTTTTCTTTATTTGTGTCAAGTAGCAACTTGGCATCCATATCTATAGCCTTTGAAACACATGTTTCCTTCTTAGTGAAAATATCTTGACCTTTTGAGTCATGTGATGGATCAAATTTCTCAAGTAAGGAACATTTCAATTCTTTCAGATTCTCTTTAACCTCTTGTAGTTGCTCATGGATAACATTGAAGTCTTCCTTTAGATCAATTGAGACATTATCCTCTTGCTTAACTTATTCTATTTGGAGTGAATGTTCTTCTTCTACTTCTCTTATTCCATAGAAAAAACCTTCTTCATATTCACTATCACTAAGATCATTATAATATTCTATAGCAAACAAACTCTCAAGATTTCTTTGACCATACTTGTTTCCTTGATGTGTCATCTCATCTTCACTATCACTGAAACCATTGCAATATCCTGATATGTGATCTCTTTGACCACACACAAAGCACTATTCTCTTTCACCTTCTATTCCTAGGAATAGATGTTCTTCCTTTTCATCATCTGACTTGTCTCTATCACTGTGATCTGAGCTATCACTTGCTTCTACAATGTAGTAAGATTTCTTTACCTTACAAAAAAATTTCTTCTTCTCATACCTGTTTTGCTTGTATTTGTCATCTTTGTCATGCTTATGCTTTCCATCTTCTTTTCTTCTGTGACCCTATTTTTCATCATCACTATTTTCTTCATGTGGACACTTGTATGCATAGTGACCAAGATCACCACACTTGTAGCATCTGAATTTCCTTATATCCCTAAAATTATTTGAGTCCTTATTCCTTTTGATGAAGTTAGCTTCCTCATCATTATCTGAACCTCTACTTATTTCTAAAACTTTCCCTTTCTCTTTTTCTGAAGCCTTGAATGCAATCTCTTTTATTGGAACCTAATGCTTACTTACCCTCATCTCATAAGTTGTGAGAGTTCCTTGCAATTCTTCCATTGTTAGCTTGTTGATATCCATTGTCTCTTCTATTGCTAAAACCTTAGAATCATATTTCATGGGAAGTGATCTCAAAACCTTTTGAGTAACTTCTGATTCTTTCATATCAAAACCTAGGCCTCTCATGGTGTTAGTAATCTCATCAAATCAAAGTAAAAACTTTGCAATATCTTTAGAATCTTCCATTTTCAATTCCTTAAATCTTTTTCTATGAGTTTGTAGTTTTGCCAACTTTACCTTGGAATATCCTTCATAAGTATTCTACAACTTGGTCCACATCTCATTAGCTGAATTACATACCATGACCTTTGCAAAATATGTCTCACGAAGCCCACTCAAAATACAATTCATTGCTCTTGCATTGATCTCAACCAATTTCCTGATAGTCTTATCTGCCTCGGGATCACCTTCAACCCTATACTCTTTTTCAACCATTTGCCATACCTCATATCCTTGTGATATCAAGTAGTTCTTCATCCTCATGCTCCAGAAAGCATAATTGTTACCATCAAACAATGGAGCCTTATTTGTAGATGATCCATTCTGTGAAGCCATCTGTGTTCTTGTAGAATATGCCCTCAAGTTGTTAGTCTTTTTGAAGGAATCCACTCTGATACTAATTGAAGAACATAAGCTTATACTGAGAGGGATGAGGGTGAACAATATAAGACCACTTTTTAATTTCTTTCCAAATCAATATCAATTAATGTCCTTAATTGTAATAACCAAATATAGCAGTGTGCATTAATAACTCAGATAGCAGTAATAAGCAAGAGCACAAGTCACCACACACAATTGAGACACAAGATTTAGCGTGGTTCCCCCAATGTGGGGTACTCCACCAGATAATATCCTTATAATACTTCACACATAAATAAGGATCCTTATCCAATACTGTATCACTCCAAATTTTTCACACCCTTACCTTCAAGCTAAAGGATTCGTGCCTGGAAGGGTGATGCGAGAAGGATGGGACAATACCGCAGACTGAGAGGCCCTTTGAAGGTCTTGCATCTCGAGGGAGGAGTATTAAGGTGATTTTTTGACAGATGGTGGGGTTCACCAGGAAACGTTTAGTGGTAGTCTCCACGCCTAGGTTGGGAATGTGTTTGATGTGTTCAATTTTATCTTTAATCATTCAAATCCTAGGTTTAGCCAAATGAACCTAAACTGTTCTATATGAAATGCAAATTTAAATAAATACAAAAAATAGATTTAAACAGAAAATATAGAGAATAAGCTAGATGAGAAAAATCATACCTGATTCCAGATGTATGATGGAGGTTCTAATTTTTGAAGCAGTCCAGATCGCCTCTGATATGACAGGATCATCTGATATCAGATAGGATTATCTGAGATCTGACGAATTCATCAAACGAATTCGTCAAAGACCTACAATCAGAGAAGTAGACATAGAATACAAAAAATGCAGCTATGCTGATAAAGGAAAATGATGTGAAATGATAATAATGATGTTAATAAGATAATCTCAAATAGAAATGCAAGTAAATTATCATGCTTTAATAGCTAATCATGATTTTATTATGTACTTAAGCTACATGGGTGAACTCCAAGATGCAGAATAGTAGAAAATAACAATAAACTGATCTAAATGGAGAATGAAATAGCAGATGAGAAGAGAAAAGCGCAAACTCTGGGCACTAATTGCCCCCAATGTTGACTGCAGTTAAAATCGTCTATAGAGTACGAAATCATCTCGAATTAGGGCATGATCATTCAAGATTGTACAAGATCATCTGCGACGATCTGAGATTGCTTCGGCAGAAGAATGACAAAGTTCCTACAAGAAAATTTGAAAAGGGACAAAGGCAAACAGTAGTCTAAGACCTTCTAATGCATGTAAAACTCGAAGTGCAAAAAATTCAGCCAGAAGAATGTCAAGGGGAGGGCCTAAGATTAAATAGGCATAGGAAGGATGTTGGGAGGTTGGAGATCATCCCATTTTGGGAGATCTCCAATGGGGGAAGTCTCTAACCACACAGACACACTTTTGCCTCGGTTAGAGACGCCGTTGAAACATAAGCTAATTATGAACAAATCAGTTTGGGACGAAATCGTCTGGACGTTCTGCTTCGGACGAATTCGTCCGATCTGAGGTGATATCGTCTAATCGGCGACAATATCATCCAACGGATAAAACAAATCCTAAAAATGGTGCTAAAAACAAGGAAATGGGTAGTAGGCAGTTTTGGAGCGGTTTTGGGGTTAAAATTTGAATTTTGAATTATTACTAAGGTAATTTTAATTATTTGCTAAGGTTTACTGTGCCAATTTTAGGGTGCTACATTTTGCCCCCTCTTTAACGAATTTTTTGAAGAAAATACGTTAAATATGAGTTCTTCTCGATCTATGAGAAAGCAAAAATTATTCCCATTTTTAGGCGACGATTCTAGGTCGAATCGTACAATAGCTTATTATGGTGCCCCCTCCGTGTTTTTACCCAAATCGAACGTTTGAGGTAAAAATGCGGAAAAAAAAAATTTAAAATGTTTTTAATTCATTTTTGAATAAAATTAAGAAAAATAGGGTAAAACCCTAATTCATTTATACTTTTCATTTTTTTCTGGTTGAACTGATCTTTTTGATGATATGACTTGTGCATATGTTTTATGATGCTTTAATGTTTTGATTTTTTTTTGATGATTCATGTAATTATGTCGTTTTGAAATATTATGGTTTGAATGTCATGCTTGTAAAATTTAAATGAAATAATTTGATGTAAACAAATTGGTTGTTTGTGATTTAATAAAAAATAAAAGGGACTTCTAACAATAATTTCAAAGGACATTGTCGCTATTATAGACCATTTCATGGAGTCACCGCTCACTTGGTCGTCAAGCTAATCCCAATATAGAAATATTGTTAAAAGTAAAAGAGTGCTTAAGAGACTGTCTTAAGACTTGGTGTTGTAATGATGGAGATAATGATGGTTTGATGATTTGTTTTCAGATTTTCATAAAAATATTATGCATGAAATATTTATGATGTTTGCTAGGCATGAATTCCTAGGTGTGATAAATTTGTTGAATAATTCCCTAGGAATTATACCATCATTGCAAAATTGAATGTGGACATAATGAAATGAAACAGAAACAGTATTCGTTCTTTTTAAAGCAAAATTGTGTAACATAATGATTTAAGTCATATGTTTTTATGATTTTTAAATAAATGGGGAAATAAAATTAGTTCAATGGTTTGCGCTAGGCATAGAATATTTAGGTATAAACTTATACCATCATCGTGAAATCCAAAGAAGAAAATAATAGTTTTATTGCATGGTTGATTTTTAATTTTTTAAAGATAAACAGAAAATATGAAGATGAGGACTTGTGCTAGGCATAAAATTCCAATTTTGGTTTTGGAACTATACCATCGTCGCGAAAGGCAAAAATTATATATAAATGTAACTTTATTGCATGTTTTTGAAAATGATTTTGATTTTTTTGATAATGCATGTAGTTGTCTTTATACTAAACAACTGTTCTCAGATAAGAAAATGAAATTATTCCAGACAATTTGCAAAAATATTTCAAAGTATCTTAAAGACAAAAGTTAGATTTATAAGGAATCCCATGTGCGTATGTGAGTTCATTTACGATCTTGATTTATCATAATGATACACAAAATATCTCAAATACAAATGTGTGTGCAATTACTTGTTGGCAATTTTGGATTTGAGATCCTAGCTTCTTGTCTATGAGTTGTCATTGATGTCAAAAGGAAATGGCATTAATGTTAAGAGGATGTGTTGGCTTCAAAGGTGGAAGATTCCAAGAGAATATTTTTAAGAGAATCCGGAGAGATTCCATTGGCAAGGGTTTTTCATTAAAACCAAACCGATTTTTATTAAAACCAAGTTGGATAGGGTTTTTATTAAAACCAAGTTAAATGGTTTTAATTAATTAATTATTTAATTAATTAAGGGAGAAATTATTTTTAATTTATTAAAAATACTTAAAGGTTTTTAAACCTTTTTTTTCTTAATTTATTAAAATTATTTAAGGGTTTTTAAACCCTTTTTGAAAAGACTTTTGATTAATTTTGAAATGGTCTTTATTTCCATCGACGTCAAAGTGTCTTCGAAGAGACTATTTATTCTCCAACTCCTAAGGTTGGAAGGCTAATGAATTCAAAATTCCCTGAATGCAATTTGTGGTGTTTGTGCTCTGTATTCGCTGCGATCAAAGGAAGACTTAGAAGCACGTGCGGTTGAAAAGTCTTCGAGAGTTTTTTTGAGGTTGAAGTGGAGGGAAGTTCACTTGTGAACATCATAGCCCATGTGGGCTAGTGGCAGTGAAGGCTGCTGTTGGGCGTTGCATTGGTGGAGGTCGTCGTTTCGAGTCTCACGGGGGTGCTTTGCTAGAGTAACACACGTTTTTATTAAAACGTCTTTATGCCACGAAATTCGGAGTTTCTTGGACAGCGATTTATAAGGTGTGATTAAATTTTATGATTTTTGGCTTTTGTGATTAGCATTGAATAAAATCTTAGAAGAAATAAGGGCATATTTCTTTGGATGTATTTTTAAGATTATTCTTTGCTATGCTAAAATTAAAAATGGAGGTATAAGGTGTGAGTCTGTGATTGTTGATTTATTGGCATGTTATGGTGGTTGTGTTTAAAGAAGTGGAGCTAAAAGGTGTAATAAAGGAAGTTTATATTATTGCTCATTTATTTTTATTCTAACCCTAACTTGGTTGGAAGTTTGAGAGTTGTGTGTGGTGATAGATTGAAGGTTCAATTATCTTCTACTCCAATAAGGTATGGGCACATTCTTCTTATGAGTATGATTGGTGTATGTTTTCTGAAATAATTTTGGAGTGATAAGGTATTCTACTAGGTATCCTTTGGCTAGGTGTAAATCCTATTTTCTGGTTTGTTGAAGACTACTTATGCATTGTTATCCTTAAGGAGAGTTTTTGGTGAATGCATAATTTTTGGTTTGAGATAGTGGAAGCTTTGTGCACTAGGGTTTATATTTATGATTCTAGCTACTTGCATTGAGTTGGTGGAACCCTTGGTTGGTTGTTTTGAGTTTGATGGTTGAGTTACTTCCATAGAGGTTGTTTGATCAAGTTATTGCTTTACTTGATTCATGATATTGGGCTTACTCCATTGAGTTGATTTGAGCAAGTTATTCTTTGCATTTGGTGATATTGTGTTGGTGGCTATTTTGTTCAAATATCTTTGGAGGGAAAAGGATTTCTACTTGTTTCCTTTTCTTGTGATGATTGGTTGAATGCTTCAAGGTTGATGTTGAGTTGAATGGTGTTGGTTGACTAAACCTTGTTTGATGAGCATTGTTGTTGAAACCCTAATTGATGGTGAAAAGAACATAGGTATCATTATTATGTGATTCTTTGCATAGTTGGCAATTGTTAGGGTTTCATGTTCTTGAAAGAAAACATTCTATCCTATCCATTTCAGATATTGAGTTGAGTTTTCAGATTTGAGATTGAGATTGAGCTGAGTTGATTTGAGTTGAGTTTTGAGATTGGGATTTAAGTATAGAACATATTGAGTCTCTAACAATTCTCTTTATGCTTCTATGAGTTTGACAAATCACATTGGGTCTCTAACAATTCACTTTGTGATTTCCTACCACGAAATTTTTTCTTGGTGAGCTTGCTGAGTTTTTGGACAGGTTCTAGTGGGGACTTGTGAGCAGTTTTTGGACAAGTTCCGGTGGGGACTTGTGAGAAATTTTTGGATAGGTTCCAGTGGGGACTTGTGAGCAGTTTTTGGATAGGTTCCGGTGGGGACTTGTGAGCAGTTTTTGGACAGGTTTCGGTGGGGACTTGTGAGCAGATTTGGATAGGTCCTAGCAGAGGACTTGTGAGGTAAGTTTGATAGTTTTATCAGAGAACTTGAGGATAGAGGTGCATTGGTTCTATGAAAAGAACCTGAGGATAGATTTGGAAAGTCTTTGAGAAGACTTGTATGCAGAGGATTGATTTGTTCAAGAGTTGGATAGATCTGACAGATAGAGGAAGACTTGTACTAGACTGACTGACTGTGTTTGGTACATGTTACTGATCTACTGTGGACGTGATCATAGAAGGCAGAGGTCTCTTAGGCTAAGCATTGAGGATAGGAGGTCTTTGGTGGAAAGGATTTCCACGTGTTGGCAAGAGGTAGAGGCAGTTGATCTTCTAAGGGATCATTTCCAGAGTAGAGGGGAAGGTATCTCCTTTGAGTAGAGGCTCATAAATTTTGATTGGGGGAAGGTATCTCCTTTGAGCAGAGGCTCATAAATTTTTATTGGGGGAAGGTATATCCTTTGGGCTGAGGCTCATAAACATTGTAATTGGGAAGGATTCCCAAAGAACTTTGAGATAACTTTTAGAGAAAAGTTTTGTGGATGTAGCCCAACCATTCTGGATGAACCATGTTAAAATTGGTGTCACTTTGTGGATGATATTGTGCATTGCTTTGATATTGCTTTGGGTATATTGCTTTACTATTTTGAATTATAAAGAAAAAAGTAAAAATAGGTCTTATACTGTTCACCCCCCCCTCTCAGTATAAGCTTGTGTTCTTCATTGCTTTGTGCATTTACCAGTTTTGAGCAAGATAATTTGATACAAGTGATTTGAATTAACCAAATAAGTGTTCATTAACCATGATTTAGATGCATATAACCATACCAGACTACTATGTAAGTCGGGTTATCAAGAGCTAGCTAATCCATAAGCAGACATAGGTTTGTACAAAATAAGGTCTCTAATGTGATAGACATATCACCACGCTAGGAGTTACCCAAGGCCAAGCGGGTTGGGCACAAACCACTTGTTATGGGGCTTACCTCATAGTTTTTGAATAATTGAGAATTCCAGGGATTCAATCTCATCAACCCTTCTTTTCTTTTCAATGGGTAGGAAAAGGGATTTTATTGCTTTTGCTTTTGCTTGTTTCTCTTTTTTTTTTTTTTTTCTTTTTGCTTTCTTTTTCTTTTTCGTATCTTTTGCTTTGATATTTGAGATAATTCTGAAATAGTGCTAAGATAGTACAAAATAATGCTTCTTTTTCTCATGATTTTGCTTGATTTTTCTTTTTCTTTTGCTTCCTATTCTAGGGATACTTGCTCGGATTGGCTGTAGAGCAAGGGATTTTTATTCCGGGTAGGGGTGAGCTTGTCCTTTTGTCAATTCTCAAATATTCTAGACCATGTGCATGATAGGATAGCAGGGGAAAATTTTCGCTCAAGAAACCACTTCTACTATGTAGCATCATATTGAATTTGCAATGAAATCATTTTAATGTGAAAAGATATACTTGGTGCAAGTAAATAACAAGATCAGTTCTCTATGTTCAAAACTTTATTTAATTCCAATGTGGACTTTGATATAAGAGAGATTAATAATCATAACAAATAAAATCAAGATATTTATTCATGTGAATGTGAAAGTGCGAGATTCCAAATAAATGCTAATTTATCCAAAATAATTGAAAATATAACTGCAACACTTCAAGAATGGATAGGTATGAAAATAAAATATGTTTTTGAAGATTTTGATGTTTTTTATATTTTGATTTTGATTGATGAAATTGGTGCTATATACAAGATGATCTATATACACTATACAAGGTTATTTGAGTATAGCATGTCTAAGGTTGCTTCAAAATCAAAGGATGTTTTGAAGGATAATTCGGTTGTGTTGAAGGTAAGAACAAAAGGTAGCGATAACAAAAGCTTTGTTATAATGTAGAATAATGTAGCAAAATATTTGACTTTTATATGTGTAAAATTGATCATGTTACACAATAAAATGTAAGAAGGATAAGAAGGTTCTTCATTCTTATTACTATAATCCAAGTCTTGATAATATGGAGAAAGTATATGTGAAAGATATGCATGAGTGTTATTTGGTAAACAAGGATGATCATATATGGATGAAGAAAAGTGAGAAATAGAAGGTAATTGTGACAATGGAGAATGTATAGACCTTGATGTTTCTTGAATTTCATTGTTAAAATATTTTATAATAACATTTGATTCATTAAGATCTTCTTCCTTTATTTTGAGTTTTTGGAATAATTGATAAGTGCATAAATTAAGAGAGGAGCCATTATCTACCATGATAGTTTTAACAAGTATTTCTTTATTAGATCCTGTAATGTAAAGAGATGAGTCTTCTTGTGGAGTAGAGGAAGGAATATCCTCATCATAGAATGAAATATGATTAACCTCAAGAGGGTTTACACCATTAATTATGTCCTTAGGGAAAATATCATGAGGAACAAATTGTTGGCTAGATGTTTTGAACAACGTTTCCTTATGAGAACTTTGTGATACTTCTAAAAGGGATATCTTTGCTTGAGGGTTAATCACTTGTTGTTGGTTATCAAAGTGGACTTCAAATTGAGATTTTGATTTTAAAGATAAGCTTTCTATGCTTACATTCCATTTTGGATCATTCTCTAGAGCCAAAGATAGTTTTGAAGGTTGGTCAAATGAGGAATCCATATCTTGAATATCAGATTGAATTGATTGAACTTGAGGTTGCTCATTTATAGTTTCTGTTACAATATTAGTAATATCATCATGATGGGACACATTAACATGCAATATTTGATTGGTTTTTTGTTTTTGATAATTGAATAGGGGTTCTTGGGAGATCCCCATGTCTTGATTGATCATTGGTATTTGTTGTGTAGGAGTTTGATTGTTTACTGGAGATTTATAATTAGTTGTAGATTGTAATTCCTTTATATTAAAAAGACCCTCATCAATAAAATCTTGAATTGCACATCTTAAATGTTTACATTTTTGTGTCATATGTCCATCCACTCTATGATATTCACAATGTAGCTCAGGTTTAAACCAATCTGTTGTGGTATCAAGTTGTCTTATGGAAAGGAGTTCAATCTTATTTTTATCAAGTAAATGCTTGAGAATTATATCCATTGGTTTATTGAGCTTAGTAAATTTACGTGATGAAGGTTTTTGAGAGGTTTTTGATACGTGCCTTAGGAATTCAGTCATAAAAGGGCCTAATGGTTTCTCACCTCTACTTTCTTTATTATGGGTAGAATGATGACAGGAAGATTGTGAAGCATGAGGTGAGTGCATGGTAGAATTGGAAGAATAAGTATTTTCTTGTTGAAATGGATGTGTTGTATTGAAAGAAGAATATTGAAAGGGTGGAGGAGGATTGTATGTGGATTGATAGACATAATATGGGTATATGGGAGAATAGATAATATCATTATGAAGAGGATTGGCAAAGGGATTGTCTTGTTGGGGTAAGGATGAAAAATGAGAAAAGTGTGATGGAGGTGGTGTTGAATAGGGATGAGGTTGGTCATAATCAACAAATGTATTTAGTTGAATTCTTCCAACATTACTGATGGGCTCATATTGATTTGAGTAAAAAATCATGGTTTCTTTAGTACTTCTAAAAGTAATATGTAGTATATACTATTTAGAATTGAATCTAAAACATACAAACTTGAAATGATGATTTTGTTATTTTTTTTTTTTGTATACATATATATATATATATTTATTTTTTTATATTTTCGAATCAGAAATATGCCTATATTATTCACGTCGGGTTCACAAAAATGTATCGCTCCAAATTTTTTGCACCCTTACCTTCAGGCTAAAGGATCCGTGCCCGAAAGGGGAATGCGAGAAGGATGAGACAATACCTCGGACTTAGAGGCCCTTTGAATGTCCCGCCTCTCATGGGAGGAGTATTAAGGTGATTTTTTGATGGATGGTGGGGTTCACCAGGAAATGTTTAGTGACAGTCTCCATGCCTAGCTTGGGAATGTGTTTGATGTGTTCAGTTTTACCTTTAATCATTCAAATCCTAGGTTTTGCCAAATGAATCTAAACTGTTCTATATGAAATGCAAATTTAAATGAATACTAGAAAATAGATTTAAATAGAAAATACAAAGAACAAGCCAGATGAGAAAAACCATACCTGATTTTGGATGTATGATGGAGGTTCTGATTTTTGAAGCAGTCTAGATCACCTTTGATCTGATAGGATCGTCTGATATCAGACAGGATCATCTGAGATTTGATGAATTCGTCAGAGACCTACAATCAGAGAAGTAGACATATAATACAGAAAATGCAGCTATGCTAATAAAGGAAAATGATGTGAAATGATAATAATAATGTTAATAAGATAATCCCAAATAGAAATGTAAGTAAATTATCATGCTTTAATAGCTAATCATGATTTTATTATGTACTTAAGATACATGGGTGAACTCCAAGATGCAGAATAGCAAAAAATAACAATAAATTGATCTAAATGCAGAATGAAACAACAGACAAGAAGAGAAAAGTGCAAACTCTGGGCACTAATTGTCCTCAATGTTAACTGTAGTCAAAATCATCTGTAGAGTACAAAATCATCTCAAATTGGGGCGTGATCATTTGATATTGTACAAGATCATCTGTGATTATTTGAGCTTGCTTCAGCTAAAGAATGACAAAGTTACTACAAGAAAATTTGAAAAGGGACAAAGGCAAACAGTAGTCTAAGACCTTCTAATGCATGTAAAACTCGAAGTGTAGAAAATTTAGCCAGGGGAATGTCAAGGGGAGGGCCTAAGATTAAATAGGCATAGGAAGGAGGTTGGGAGGTTGGATATCATCCCAATTTGGGAGATCTCCAATGGGGGAAGTCTCTAACCATGTAGACATGCTTTTGCCCTAGTTAGAGATGTCGTTGAAACAAAAGCTAATTATGAACAAATCAGTTTAGGACAAAATCGTCTGGACGTTCTGCTCTAGATGAATTCGTCTGATCTGAGACGATATCATCTGATCGGTGACGATATCATCCAACAGACAAAACAAATCCTAAAAATGGTGTGGAAAATAAGGAAATAGGTAGCAGGTGATTTTGGAGCGATTTTGGGGTTAAAATTTGAATTTTGAATTATTACTAAGGTAATTTTAATTATTTGCTAAGGTTTACTGTGCCAATTTTAGGGTGCTACAAATACAATGATTTCTTTGATATTCTCAAAGCTAGGCAATAACAAGTTATGTTCGAACTTGTTCAAATATGAATAACAAGCTCACACAAAACTTGTCCAAAACTGAATAACAAGTTCACACAGAACTTGTCCAAATATGAATAATAAGATCACACAAAACTTGTCCAAAACTGAATAACAAGCTCACACAGAACTTGTCTAAAACTGAATAACAATCTCACACAGAACTTGTCCAAAACTGAATAACAAGCTCACACATAACTTGTCCAAATCTACTCCAACAAGCTCACCAATAACTTGTCCAAATATGCTCTAGCAAGTTCACTAAGAAATTTCTCAAATATGCTCTAGCAAGCTCACTAAGAACTTGCTCAAATATGTCCCAAAACTATCCACAAAGCTGTCCCAAAACTGTCGACAAAGTTATCCCAAAACTATCCACAAAGCTGTCCCAAAACTTTCCACAAAGCTCTCCCAAAATTGTCCAGAAAGCTGTCCCAAAACTATCCACAAAGCTGTCCCAAAACTTTCCACAAAGGCCTTCTCAAAGGCTCAATCAGTCATGCTCAAGTAGCACTCAAATCTCATCCACAAATTTATCAAGGCAAAGCTCAAAGATGAACTCAACAATGAATGACAATGTACTCTTCAATGGATGACAACAATTATCCACAATGATCTCAACTCAACTCAACTCAAATCAACTCATAGAAGCATAAAGAGAATTGTTAGAGACTCAATATGTTCTAATATCACTCTCAAATCAACTCAACTCAAATCAATATCAACTCAACTCAAGTCAACTCATAAAAGCATAAAGAGAACTGTTAGGGACTCAATATGTTCTAATCTCACTCTCAACTCAAATCAGAATTATGGAATAGTTTGTTTAATGGAACTTGATCAATCACCTCACACAATCACTTGACTAGGCTCAATCAACTCAACTCAACCAATTACCACAAGGGACTACTCTTTCTCACAAAAATCCTAGTCCAAGCATGTATCAACCAACTTAAATGTTTCCAACAATACTCAACCACAAATCTCACATAACAATGATACTCATGTTCTTTTCAAGTTCTTTCACAACCAATGGGCTTCAACAACTATGCTTATAAAACAAGGTTTAAACACAACTCTCAAACCAGAAAACCTTGAAGCATTCAACCAACCGCTTTCGAAAAGGAAACCACAATTAATCATTTTCACTTCAATGATATTTCAAAAATCAACCACCATAAACAATCAATAGGAGAATGTGCCCATATGTTTTTGATGCCAAGAAGTTGTACACAAAATCTGCCACACTAAATACAATTTTCCTTTCCAATATCAATAAGGGTTAATGGACTTCAAATAATAATCACAAGATAAGCATAACTCAATTTACACCTTTTTACTCCAACTTAATAAACACATCCACCAAAGTCCTTTTTAATAAAAACCCTTATCAAAAATAATAATCAATAAGGCTCTCAAAAATATTTTATAACTCCTTATTTCTCCTAAATCTTAATTTTCAATTTCATGAATATCAAAATAAATCAACAACTCATCCACCTCTGAAATAATAATCACAACCCTTATAAAAATAAAGTTTAATTAAAAACTTTAATTATTCCTTAACCAGCTTATAACTCCTATCATAGGGCATCAATGAAATTAATTAGAGCAAAATCTAATTAACTCCTCAAGGGGATTCGAACCCCCAACTTGCTCACACCACAATCGCCTTAGTCGTGGCTAAGGTTACCACATGAGCTAGCCGCTTGTTCGAAAGGAAAAGGCATGACATGCCTCAAGTCCTTCCTCACTTCCACGCAAACCAAAAGTGCTTCGAGCACTTTCCTTCCAATGCCTTCGAATGCAGTCAAGGAGATTCAAACCTTGACATAAAGCGCTACCAAACACCTTAACAAAAAGCCAATTTCCAATGCACCAATATGCCCACAATATCTTGGGATTTCGACCAAACTTGGATTTATTCATTGTATGTTGAGATTCTCTTGGTGTCCACCCCATTAGAGATAGTCATATCACCAAATAAGAATTCAATGAATGGTGTTATTGTCACAAACCAAGGTCTTCCTAATATCAATGGATATCCTCTAACTAAGGTATGGGGCTATATCACCAAGAAATCCATAAGGTATTCCCATGAAGCAATTGTCATAGGAACATCTTCTATTATCCCTTCAAGTCTTGTGATATATTGATCTACCATATCTAATATAGTGGCAGTAAATCTAAGATTAGTGAGATGCAATATATCCATTGCGTCTTTTTTCAATACATTAATGGCTTCCCCAAGATCTATAAATATGTTTTTTATTTAGGTGGCACCAATAGATATGATAATGACAAGACTACCAAGGTCACCTATTGGGATTTAATTCATGTTATTCAATTAATATACAAATATTTAAATACATCATACTAGTTAATATTAGCGAACATTAGTTGTAACATCTAACTTAGATTAGACATGTAGTTACATATAATCTAATATACAATATACAAGATCAAAACATGAACTAACTATAGGTTAGTTATAAATAATTCAATAATATTTTCTAACAAACCTTCGTATTACATTATTTGGGATAACATATACTACCATCCCCTCTTCATATAGAGAGAATACTAAAATTTGGCCCTTGGCTCTTTGCTTCTTGGTTGAGCTTCTCTAGCTCATGGATTTGGTTGCTCTTGCTTAGGTAAGTACCTCTAGGTCTATCTCTTGGTCTACCTATGGTTCTACCTTTGGTTAATTTTACCTCTAGGTCTGACTATCATTTTGAGCCATTACAAGTGTCCTTATTAGGTTCACTTTTGGAGTGTTGGGTGCGACCAAGAATGCACTCCATATTACAAAAAATTATTGAAAAAATGAGCCTTAATAAAATTGGAAAGGGATATTTTTGAAGTTTCTGGATCTCTATAGTCTTTAGAGGTTGTTGATGTACAATGTGTTGTTGGCTTACGTGGTCCTTGTAACAACCCCAAAAGCTAACCAACTTGAGAGAGATATTTTTGAGACTTAATAAGTTTCTCAAGAGTATCCATGGAATACATTCAATGACTAGACATACCCACATTTTGAGTCTAAGATGTTGTAGACATCACTCAAGTGGATAGAAGAGGCCAAGCTCCCATAGGTAATTGGGGTTCACCTTGTATACCTCCATAGTATAAAGGACACTTCAAAAGGGTCTCCCCACTTCTCTGACATTCTCCACAAATGCATAATTCTTGATCCCAACATTAGGATTATCCCTTCTTAGTCCTTAGAGAGGGGGATGTCAATTCCTTCTTCCAGCCATGTCAGTCTATGCTAGGTCCATCAAGCATAATGCCTTAGTCTAGTTTAACTGCACCTCCGTGGTGATCCCTTAAGCTTATATTTTCCATAACTGTGATATAACTCTAATAAATAATCACTTTGTGTGATTATCTTCTCATGGACATAGGAACTAGGTGTTTCTACCCCATAATAACCCAAGTTAAAAAGAAGAGTTTTAGACAAGGTTACCTTTAGAGCCCAACCCAAGAGAAACCCCTAAGCCCATAGATAAATCTCTCTCTCATTTTTACAATTAAAATAAGAGAAACTTCTAGAATGGAAGCATAAATACTATCTTATCTTAAGCTTGCAAATAAATCTAATAAAACCTTTAGATCAAAGCATTAGCTCCAACAACATGGATAAAAACCATAAAATTAATAATCAATATGGCACCATGATAAACATCCAAATAAAGGTTTAGATTTACAAATAATAAGTCCTTGAATTCTATTACAATAAATCCTCTTTCTCCAAGAGTGATCTTCAAACTAATCCTTCACATTGTTACATAAAACAAAGAGGAATTCCATCATCTTGATATGCTATCTTCATCCTCTAACCTCCATGGCATTTTTTTAGGAAGAAAGGGATCAGAACAACTCATATGCAGGTATGAATGCATTCCTAAATGCTTATTTCATATTCTATGCATCTAATGCAAACATAAAGAAAATAAACAAACCATTTACTTTCTACATACTCAATCCATTACATCAAGTATTCATATAGAAACCGATATTTTACATTTCTATTTTATTTTAAAACAATCACATGAAGAAACCCCATAAATTTCTTCATCCAAGATGGACTCTGCACCCAACTTGTTTTTCCATGTTTTAAAATATACAAAGCAAATAAGGTAACCCCCCTTATTTCTTCCCTATAGATGGACTCCATACCCATTTTAAGAGATTATGTGAAATACCCCATAATATTTCACTAAAAAATGGACTCCACACCCAAAGACTTAAGGAAACTTCCCATAATTTCCTTATTTCCATTGGACTCCACATCCAAATAAACATTCCAAGCTTTCTTTTCCTCAAAGCAAAACAAGCAATATATCTTCGCAATATATAAATGATATAATTCTACGATATATATATATATATATATATATATATAGAGAGAGAGAGAGAGAGAGAGAGAGAGAGATAGATAGATAGATAGATAGATAATCACAAAACCAATAATATATTTTCGCAATATATTCCACAAAGCAAGCAATATATTTTTCAAAAAAAAACAATATATTTCCACAATATATTCCTCTAAACCAAACAATATATTTCCACAAAATATTTTTCACAAACAAGGAATATATCTCCATAATATATTCCTCTAAACTAAACAATATATTTCCACAATATATTTTTCACAAACAAGCAATATATTTCAACAATATATTCCTCTAAACCAAACAATATATTTCCACAATATATTCCTCTAAACCAAACAATATATTTCCACAATATTTTTTTAAAACCCATTTCTATATCTTTCCAAAGCTTAACAATGCTTTTCTATATGATTCATTTCAATATAGCAAACACATGCATAAAGAAGTCCATACTTCTTTCCAAAATATTTTTCACAAATATTTTCAATCCATTTCTATCTCTTTCCAAATATTAGCAATGCATTTCTATATGATTCATTTTCAATGATGCATAGCAAGCACAAGCATAAAGAAGCCCATACTTCTTTCTAAAATATTTTCCACAAATATTTTCAATTCATTTCTATCTCTTTCCAAAGCTTAGCAATGCATTTCTATATGATTCATTTTCAATGATGCATAACAAGCACAAGCATAAAGAAGCCCATACTTCTTCCCTAAAATATTTTCCACAAATATTTAAATTACCAATCCCTTGCATTTCTATAAAATCAATTCAATATAGCAACACAAGCAAAGAAACCCATACTTCTTTCCAAGATATTTTCTGCAAATATTTTCAATCCATTTCTATCTCTTTCCAAAGCTTAGCAATGCATTTCTATATGATTTATTTTCAATGATGCATAGCAAGAACAAGCATAAATAAGCCCATACTTATTCCCTAAAATATTTTCCACAAATATTTAAAATCCCAAGCCCTTGCATTTCTATAAAATCAATTCAATATAGAAACACAAGCAAAGAAGCCCATACTTCTTTCTAAGATATTTTCTGCAAATATTTTCAATCCATTTCTATCCCTTTTCAAATCTTAACACCGCATTTCTATATATTTAACTTTCAATTATGCATAGCAAGCACAAGCATCAAGAATCCCATACATCTTCCCTAGAATATTTTCCATAAATATTTAAAACAAAAGCCATACAATTAATCCATCGTTAGTTATAAATCAATCCATCATTAGCAAGTCTTGGCATTCATTTGCAAGACTAAATATTAATCTATCATTTGATTAAATACCAATCTAATATATCTTTGATTAAATATTATAAGCATTAATCTATCCTTAGATTAATTACCAAACTAAACTATCATTGGATTAATTTACAATCTAAAGATTAATAATGAATTAATCTATCTTTAGATTAATTGCCAAACTAATCTATCATTTGATTAATTGTAAATTAAAGATTAATAAGAATTAATATATCATTAGATTAATTAAAATCTAAAGATTAAAATGAATTAAGCTATATTTAGATTAATTAAAATCTAAATATTAAAAATAATTAATCTATCATTAGATTAATTAAAATCTAAAGATTAAAAAGAATTAATATATTCTTTGCTTAATTAAAATCTAAATATTAAGAAGAATTAATCTATAATTTGATTAATTGCAATCTAAATATTGAAAAGAAATAATCTATCATTTGATTAATTAAAATCTAAAGATTAAAAATAATTAATCTATCATTTGATTAATTGCAATCTAAATATTAAAAAGAATTAATCTATCATTAGATTAATTAAAATCTAAATATTAAAAAGAATTAATCTATCATTAGATTAATTGTAATCTAAATATTGAAAACAATTAATCTATCATTAGATTAATTGTAATCTAAATATTAAAAAGAATTAATCTATCACTAGATTAATTGCAATCTAAATATTGAAAAGAATTAACCTATCATTTGATTAATCACAATCTAAAGATTGAAAATAATTAATCTATCATTAATTGAAATATAAATATTGAAAATATTTAATCTATCATTAGATTAATTGCAATCTAAATATTGAAAATAATTAATCTATTATTAGATTAATTACAATCTAAATATGAAACTTAAACCATTTTCAACACTATTGAAGATAGGCCAACACTATTACATATTCTTGCAACAGTGCATAAGAGCGATGACGAGCATTTTATCTCAGGTGAGTTCTGGTGGGAATGTATTGGGTGTGGCAGCGACAAGGAACCTTGAACCAGGCGAGATCCCAAAATTTGCTATAGGGGAGGGCACTGATGAGTCAGATGCTAATGTAGAAACGAACCTTTCCACTGGGTGGGAGAAAGACCTAGGGAAGGACCACTCGGACAAGAATGAGGGCTATCCCAAAGTAGGGGTACCAATGCTAGACCCTCCGGTTCTACATCTTATATTGAAAAGGTCACGGGTACCAAATCACATAAATCTACCAAGGACCGAAGCCCTTTGATAGCGATTGAAGAAGACGTAGTGATTCCAAAAACCCTAATGGTTGAATATCTTTCCCTAGAAGAACATTCTCTGATTGGGAATATTGTGGGTGACAAATCGAACATGGAATCCATTTGGCAGTGGGCCACTACCAGGTGAAAATTTTTAGAAAATATTGAGATTGTAGCTCTCCCTAGAGGTTTCTTTAAAATCTACCGTAAAAATACCAAATATGCAACCCATATTATAACAAGGGGGTCGTGGTTCTATGGGAAGAAGAGTTTGCTTTTCACAGATGGGAGGAATATTTCAATGTAAAAACTCAAAGCATAAATTTTTCTTTGGTGTGGGTTCATCTTCGGAGACTCCCTAGCCAAAATGGTATGAAGACATCTACAAGGAATAGAAAGATACATAGGGGAAATGGTGGATAGGGATTCAACCACCAAAGCTCACACTAGGTTGACTCAAGCCATAATATGCATCAACACAAATCTTGATTCCCAGCTCCCAACTTGAATTAATCTAGTCTATGGTTCCTTTTGCTACTGCCAAGCCATAGAGTATGAAAACAAACTGGATTTTTGCATCGATTTTCGAACTCAAATACACCTCAAGTCCCACTACCCCTCACTCAGACCATAGAAGGAGGTAGATTATGGAAACCATATCTACAAGAACTAAGGGTTTCGCTTCCTTGGGAAGCCCCCAATGTAAAAGAACATGCAAATATACAGTAGAAACCTTCATCAGCAAGCACTAGGGAAAAAACCTATGGTAAACAAAGGAAAGCAAAAGTGCATCCAAAAAAATTAGAGGACCAAGCTTAGGTAAGCTCCCTGTTCACTCATCCTAATCGATTTGATATTTCAAGAAATATCACCCACTCCGATTCAGAAATAAATGAAGGGTTATTCACTCAAAAATAAAATGATATGTTGGATCCAAATGTCAACCTCCAAACCCTCACCATCGAAGAAATTGTGTAGCATCCCCTTTGCACGAGTAGCTCTATTTTATCTCTAGTTAAGCCAGCTTTCCCTGATACCCCCCTAAAAATATTCTTTCCCAAGAGGCTACCGAGAAAACAAAAGTAGATTTAAGTCCCAAAAACACTCGAAGCTCCAAAAAATCCTGTGTCAATGTCGGCAATGACATGAAAATGGGAAGGCCCAATATCTAAGAGCAAATAAGAAGCCAAACTATTGAGTACATAGCCAACGGAGTCCAAACAACCCTTGTACCTAAAATTTTTTCTCACTCGAAGAAATATCCCAAATTACCCAAACCCCCTATGCAGTAGTCAAAAGGGGAAAGAAATAATCTAAAGTTTCCATATGAGGATACTCTCATGGAATTTGAGGGGCCTCAATAGTGCAGCCAAGCAGAGGTTGGTTAGCACTGTTAGAAAAGAAACCAAACCAATAATTCTCATTATTCAAGAGACCAAGTTAGATCAATCAAAATCATGCAATGTGAGCAACACTATTTGGAAAAATAGTAGAAGCATTTTCAGTCCCAAACAAGGTCCATCTGGGGATATTTTGTGCCTTTGGGATCTAGAGAAAGTGGATGGTATAGTAATATCGTCCTTAGATAGAGTTATAAATATCATGTTTTTGTAAAGACAAGGATCAATACTAGATCCTGTCTAATATCTACACCCCAAACAATCACCTCAGTAGGAGTTCCTTTTGGGACAAACTAAGTCAAATGAGGTAGGCTTTTAGAAATTTTCCTTGGGTTTTAGTTGGGGATTTCAACTCCCCCATTTACCCGTCAGATAAGGTAGGAGGCAATGACATTCCTACCAAAAGTATTCTGGACTTCCATGGGTTTGTCACTGAGAATAACCTAATGGATATCCAGATCCTGGGAGCTCAATTCACATGGAATAACAAAATAATAGGGAAAAATCTGATTGAAGTTAATCTAGATATATTATTTCTATCTCAAGAATCCATACCTCTGTTTGGCAATGCCTACCTCACTTCCCTGCCTAGAATCAAATTGGATCACAGTCCTCTCCTGTTCGAAGCTAACAAGCCTCCATTTTTTAGGACCCCTTTCAGATTCGAGGCAATGTGGGTTCTCCACCCAGATGTATGTAATCAAATTGTAGGGTGGTGGCAATAGTAGGTGGACAGATCCCCCATCGCTCAACTTACCCAAAAACTCAAAATAATAAAATACCACATAAAAATTTGGAACAAGAAAGTGTTTGGTAACATTTTTGAAAATAAGGAGAAAATCACAAAAAATCTCAAAGCCATAGAAGAGCAAATTTAGAAAGGTCATTTGAGCATACAAATCAGGAATGAAGAGAAAAATCTCCTTTTCGATTACCACAACATTCTGGCCAAGGAAGAAATGTATTGGAGATAAAATTCTAGAGCCCTATGGCTCAAGGACGGGGACTCAAACACAAAATTTTTCCATGCTTCCACTCTTCATCATAGAAGCTCCAATAAGATCAAGGAGTTAATAAACAGTGATGGCACAAGTTTGAGAGACATCCACCTCATCAAAAATGAAGCAGTCACCTTATTTGAAAAAATACTAGGAATAAATTCCATTGTTTTCAACAGGCCCAGGATTAGCTTCTTTAGCATATTCCAAATCTGGTATCCCCTGAAATGAATGACATTCTCATCAAGGACCTTACCAATGAATAAATAAAGCAATATCTTTTCTCCATGACCCCTGATAAAGCTTTGGGGCCTGATGGCTTCTCCCCCAGATGTTTTCAAACTTACTAAGATATCACAGGGGTTGACATTTGCAAAGCCATTATTCACATGTAGAAATCCAAAGCCATACCTAGGAGCACCAACTCCACCTTCATTGCCTTAATCCTTAAAGGCCCTAAGTGCAAATACATGAATGACTACAAACCCATTAGTTTATGTAATGTCATATACAATATTCTTGCCAAAGCCATAACAACAAGACTCAAATAAATACTCCTACTCATTATAGATCCTTTCCAAGGCAGCTTGATCAAATGAAGGTCCATTCATGATGGCATAATCACCCTACATGAAGTCCTCCACTTATCTTCCCAAAACAAGAAAGCAGCCTTTTTTCTCAAATTAGATATCAGTAAGGCCTTTGACTGAGTAAACAGGGATTTTATCTTGGCTTTTCTTCAAAAAATTAGTTTTTACAGGGAATGGATAAATGTAATCAGAGGTTGCATATCCAACCCGCATTTATCAATCTTGGTTAATAGATCACCCACAGGTTATTTACCTAGTGGCAGAGGCATCAGCCAGGGAGACCCTCTATCACCCATCCTTTTTATAATACTCACTAAATATCTGGGAAGAGTAGTTAAGAGTGTTGTCAATGAGAAAAATATCACAGGGATCAGGGCTGCCTCAAGTCTAAACTTTTTGTCACACCAATAATTTATGGATGACACAATACTCACTACCTATGCTTCAGTAGTGGAGGCCAAGATGATAAAAAAATCCTTGATTTATATGAGAAAGTGGTTGGGAAAGAAATCAACTATAACAAAAGTTAAAGCTTCTTCATCAATACCCCCCTTTCTAGGTAGATTAAAATTGGGTGTATTCTTCAATGTAGCATTGATGAGTTTCCTACTCGCTATCTGAGGCTTCCTATTTTTTACAGTCATCCCAAATTGTACATGTGGATTCATGTGGTGGAAAGGATAAAAAAAAGTTAGCTAGATGGAAAGGGGCTTTTCTAACCCAAGCAGGTAAAATCACTCTTAATACAACATGCCTCCAAAGCATCCCAACATATTTCCTCTCAGTATTCAAAGCTCCTACTTCATTTTAAGTCCAAATCAAGAAAATACAAAAAATATTCTTGTGGGGAGGCACAGAGGAGAAGCAAAAGATTCATTTGGTTGGATGGGATTAGGTTTGTAGACAAAAAAACCAAGGGGGTCTGGGACTTAGAAGAATCAAGAATATGAACACTGCTCTACTTGCTAAGCAAGCTTAGAAAATTCACATAAGTTTCGATGCAGAATGGGTGTCAATAATATAGAGGAAATACCTTCAGCACAAAGAATTCATTGATGAATATATCCCTAAAGAGAGATAAACTTTTTGGAGGTCAATTATTCAGGTCAGAGAAGTTCTCCAGAAAGGTTCAAGTTGGCAGCTAGGAATAGGTACTGCCATAAACTTTTGGATAGATAGGTGGGTCAGTGATCAACCCCTAGTTGAATATGATGAGATATTTGTCCTAAAACCTATCCTTGATGGCACCATAGGAAGCAAAGTAGAATACTTCATCCAAAAAATCAATGGGTCTAAAATTTGGAAAGACCTCAATATTAACTCAAATGATGGGCACATAACCAGGGCAGTGAGGGCTTTGGCTATTATGCTGAATACTACAGTGATTCCGACAGATGGAAGATAATACTTTCTAATTTGGAAAGAAATGGACAGTGGATGTTTTTTTATCAAATATGCCTACCAAATTATCCTTAATACACATAAATCTCCCTTCTCTCCTACCCAAATATGGATCAAGCACCTCATCCCTAAAGTGGTAGTGTTTTCTTGGCTGGAAATTCAAAACAAGATTCTAACCATTGATAATCTCATCAAGAGGGGGATGATGGTACCCAAAAGATGCCACTTATGCTATAAAGCTTTGGAATACATCAACCATATTTTCACTAAATGTGATTTCTCTTATACTATGATGAGTAACAAACTATTTAGTTTCCACACTAACTGGGCCCAAACCAACTCCCTGGTAGAGCTTTTCACTTAGTGGCCCAATCCTTTCAAAAAACCTTGGTTGAAATCCTTGTGTAAAATGTGCACTCACCATTTATTATGGTAGGTATGGCTAGAAAAAGTAGTAGGGTGTTCTATAACACTTCCAAGGAACCTACCTCCATTACTAGTAAAATCATCAGCTTTGCCATAGAGAACTCCCAGCTCATCCCTTGCACAGAACCTCCTGATGTGGGATTGGAGCTTTTTATATTTAGCAGTATTAATATCCCTAGGGAAGATAATCCTCATGTCACTCATCCCCACCCAAGGCACACCTCTTCATGGAAACCCCCTCGATAGGATGGCTCAAGCTCAATTTCAATGGAGCTTCTAAAGGAAACCTGAGAATGGCAGGGTCAAGAGTACTGGTCAAAGATAGCAGTGGTAAGATTGTGGTCACCTTTACGAAGAACCTAGAAATTCAAAATAATTACATAGCAAAATTTTATACCCTATGGAAAGGTCCCAACATCATCCAAAAGCACAAAGGTAACTACAAAATAGAAGGGGACTCTATAAACATCATAAATTATATCAACAACAGCTCCAATCCTTAGTGGAAGGTCATGAATGCCATCAGGGAAGCTAGAAATATGATTAAAATATAGGGTAGCATGATATGCATACATGTGTATAGGGAGGAAAATAGATTGGCTGACCTCTTAGCAAACATGGGAATCAGTAAAAATTCCTTGACTATATGGGATAACAATCCACCCTCAAACATTGTCAATGAAGCCAACCAAGAGTGGGTAAATCAACAGTGAAGCACCAGAGTAGGAGATTCATCATCATTTTTCCAACATCTTCATCAACAACATTATTAGTACTCTTGATAGCATTAGTAGGAATCTAAAGTAGCTCATAAAGACTGAGGAAAGCACTACGAAGAAGAAGGTGGTTGATGCATGATGGAGGGTCGTGGGTCTTTTTTTATTTATGGTTCTTTGGGTCCTTATTGGGGTTTGTTTTCATGAGGGTTATTTTAACTTTACATATAGTATATGCATCAATATTGGTTTGGGTGTATTCTATCCATATATTATCTGCATCAATCATGTTTGGGGTGTTGTCCATATATTATCTGCATCAATACTGTTTGGGGTGTTTGCTATTAGGATTATCAACTTTTAATCAATATATGGTGAACAATGTTTATCCATGTATGGAACACCTTTTTAAATTTTAGTATTCTAAGCTACTAGCCTCCTTTGAGGTTTTTGTAACTACTAGTTTTGGGATCCAGGAAAAAACCCTTTAATATAAGCTACACTATTTACCAAAAAAAAAATTACAATCTAAATATTGAAAAGAATTAATCTATCATTTGATTAATTAAAATATAAATATTAAAAATAATTAATCTATTATTAGATTAATTAAAATCTAAATATTCCACCCAGGTGTTGTAGGTGAGTTGGAGAGGAGAGGGCAATCCTCTAAGGGAGGTCCCAAGTTCAAATCTCCACCCTACCAAAAAGTTGAATTGGGTATCCAAAATCCAATTGATAATGTTGGTGCGAGCAGGGCTGGGTGTAACTCTCAGGTGACTTTGACGGTGTAGAACCCCTTGTTCGTGGTCTATCAGACCAAGGCGGTCTCGCAAGTGGTTTTTCACTTTAAAAAAATCTAAAGATTCTAAAAAACTAGGGCATTAGTTGGGTAGCCGAAGAGATTTTTGGTTTCTATGGAATTGAAGATAATATTGTTGCCCCAAGAGGGCCCAATGGGGACACCTATGGATTATATTTTAGAGAGACATGGTTATTTTGTAAATTTTTTAAAGGATAAATCTCCAATAGATACTAGATAAGCATATAAAACTATATTAAAAATACTCTTTACGATTGTTGTAAATAGATCAACATATCAATGAGTTAATGAATGTTTACCACAATCAAAATCAAGGCCAAATATTGTTATTGAGCAAAGGATGGTAGAAGAAATAATTTTATATAGAGTCAATCATGATTTGATCTATCAATTCATGGGTATTCACCCTACCCTAATATTTTTGTATTCCTGGATCCAAAAAAACTATGAGCCTCTTGGTGAGTATTCTTTGTGGTTTATCAAAAAATGATATTTTATTGTTAGTTTTTTTCACTTGTCGATATAAATAGGGATTTCAAATCAAAAAAGAGGAATTATGATCCATTAGGATTATTTGTTCAGCCCTCAAAAGTGAGATTTGATCCTCAATTTGAACCCACTGCTATCTCAATTTGGATCTATTTGTATGCACTTCCAATAGAATTTTGGAGTGAGCAAGTATTGGAAATTATTAGAAATTCCCTTGGAAGACATTTGGGTGTTTCCAAAGACACAATGGAAGGAAACACAATCACTTATGCTAGATTATGTAAGGAAATAGATCTTAGCTCACCTTTTCCAACAGAGGTTGAACTTGAACTTGAAAGACTATCTTGGATTCAACAACTAGATTGTGAGGCACTTACTTTTAAGTGTAGAGTTTACCACAAATATGGGCATTTGGCCCGATCATGCCCAAACAATATGAACATAAAAATGGAGGATCCTCTAGGAATGTCAAATCTTCCTAAGGAGGGTAATTCAATAGTCAATAAAGAAAAAACCAATATTTCTCAAGGTAAATAAGCATAGGGATATAGTTTTGAATAGCCCAAAATAAGGAGAAGGCAAAAGAAAAAAATGGTAGAGAACAAACCCAACTCAAGCCCTCCTATAGGTATGAGATCTTCAAGACACTAGTGGACCAGGAAAGAACAATTCATAGGAGTGAATGAGAATTATAAAAATAATAACATCCATGTTCAAGCCCCTCTTTCACCTCCTCCCATCCTAGAGTAGTTAATTGAGTACAATGAGTTACCACAATAAGAGATTGTAGGGGTATTGATAGTGCATAGCCAAGAGAAATCGATAATTAAGGATTTCATTATGGGTATAGTAGAAAAGAAAAGAGAAAGGTCAAATATAGGGATAACTCAGGTGGAAAAGAGATAAAAAAATATCAGCTCTCAAGGAGTGGGTAGAAAATCAAATAAGGAATTGATAGCAGTTCAAGGAGATAAATTGATCACTAGAGGATCGGTGAGGCCAATAGATTTTTACTACTCTCAAGGTAACCAATGATTATAAAATCATGGAATTTTAGGGTTTTAAATAGTAGAACTCATCAATATAATATTCGAAGACTTAGAAAAATATAAAACATTTTTTTTGCTTATCCAGGATAAAAAAATGTCATTGGATCTTATGTGTAAAAAAGTAAATAGAATTTGCAGGGTTATTGGTCATGTGGAAGTGGTTGCTCAAGGGGCCTCAGGGGGGATAGTTACTTTTTGTAACTCTCTTGAATGGATGGCAATAGAACATATAGCTTGGAGGGATATCCTCACATCGTATTTTAGAAACAATATGATAACTAAACAATTTTTAATCACAAATTTTTATGGGGCTCAAAACCTAGATGGTTAGATGCATCAATGGAAAGTAGTGCATAATATGAGAGTCTCAAGGTAGGAGTTAGACTAGATTGTTTTTAGGTATTTTAATGCAAAATTATCCTCTAGAGATCAGGAAGGAGGAACCCCAATTTTATACCTAGGGGATCAATTTACGATTGCCCAAGTCCATGAATTACACTTGGTGGATAGTAAATTCCTTGGAACCAACTACACTTGAACTAATAAGAGGAGGGAGCCGTATAGCAGGAAGGTGAAGTTAGATCATTTTTTGGTTTTATAGGAGGCATTTGTGAAATGGAATATAAAATTTCAGATTTTTGAGGGTCCAATTTTTGATCACTTTCCCATTTTTTTTGAAGGGGGGATCAAGATAGTGTCGCATCACAAACCATTTAAATTTGAAAATTTTTGCTTACAAAAAGAGGAAATTCAAAAGAAAATTCCATAGTGGTGGAAAGTGGGCCTCCTAGCATATGGGATAGCAATGTTTAGATTCCAAAAGCAACTTCATTATTTCAAGGATCAACTAAAACAATGGAGATGAGTTAACAAGATAGACTTCCAGTTCCAAAAATGTCCATTGGTGGCCAGAGGGGATGAGGTTCAAAAACACTTTAGGGAAGGAACTATTATAGAGTAGATCAAATAAGAGGATGATGCATTACATAAAGTGGTTGAGGACATTGACAATCGAGAGGAAATCTACTGGAAACAAAGATCAAGAACAACTTGGTTATTAGAAGGTGAAAAAAATACCAAAATTTTCCATCAGGCTGCCTGTGCTAGGAGACAGATGAACAACATGGAAGCTCTTCAAAATGATAATGGGCACTCCTTTGATATAATTCGAGGTATGCATTTCCATTCAATGGATAATTTTTTTAAACTATTTAAGGAAATTATGGTGCAATATGAAGGGGCTCAAAAATAATTTCTTCCTATCATACCCTCTGTTATCTTCAAAGAAGAAAATTAGGCCCTAATTAAACCCATTGATAGAGAAAAACTGAAGAAAGTAGTCTTTGGAATGAGCACCAGAAAAACTCCAAGTCCATATGGCTTTCCAATTGAGTTTTTTCAAGCCTTCTGGGAAAACTTGGAGGAGGATGTAATTGTTGTTATAGAGGAGTCCAAAGGTAGTAAAAGGATTCTTAAATCATTAAATCATAATTTTATTGCCTTAATTCCAAAAGGGGAGGAAGGGGTGCATATTTTATATTATAGAACTATTCCCTTATACAGTTTCATATATAAAATAATCACAAAGGTAATGGTTGAGTGGCTAAAACCTCTTCTACAGAGCATTATCTCCTTAGAATAAGGGGGTTTTATAGAGGGTAGATAGATCTTGGATGGTGTGGTTCTAGCTCAAGAGGTAATCCATTCAATGTAAAAATCTGGTAATAGGAGAACATTCATAAAATTGGATATGTCAAAGGCCTATGATAGGGTGGAGTGGAGATTCTTATCAAATATGATGGCAACATTTGGTTTCTCTCATTATTGGATAGAATGGGTCATGAGTTGTGTTTCTACTTTGAAATACTCAGTGTTAATCAAGGGCCTTCACTCACAACCTTTTGGAGCTACTCGAGGCCTTCGTCAAGGAGATCCTTGTTCCCCTTATATTTTTATCATATTGTCTGAAGTTTTGGGTAGACTCATCTTGATGAGAATACAACAAGGTTTGCTAATAGGTATCAAGGTGGGTGAGGAAGCTTTGACTCACCTACAATTTGTGGATGACACAAGATTGGTGGGAGTGGCCATCTTCAGGGAAGCAAGAACGATTACAAATACACTTAATGTCTATCTTAGGGCCACAAACAAAGTCATAAATGATAAAAAATCCAAAGTGGTATTTTTCAATCTTGATCAAAGGTTTCAAGATAGAATTTTAAATATCTTGGGATTCATGATGACTTATCTTCCAGTGGTATAGTTGGGGGTCCCTTTGCATTTTAAAAAAACTAATAATAGATATCTAGAGAAATATTTTGGATTGTATCAAGAAAATAATTATACATGGGTCTCAAAAATGGTTAAGCTATGGGGGTAGATTAATATTTTTATAGTCAATCATTCAGACCATGCCAATTTATAAATTTTCTATCCTTGTTGCCCCACATACCATATGGAAATAGTTAGACACGATGGCTAGAAAATTTCTATGGGGAGGAGTAAAAGGAGAGAGGAAATGAGCCTTAGTAGATTGGGAGAAAGTAAGCCAACCCAAGGTTAAATGAGGTTTGGGACTGAGGAGATCAAAGTTAAATAATAAAGCTTTGGCTAGAAAGCTTAACTGGATGTGGATTTCCCAACCAACTTCTTTATTCAGTAGAGTTTTAACTAGTAAATATTTGGGATAGGTAAACCCAAGTGAGGTGGGTCATTTCTCTTTGGATGGTAATGGTTCCTTAGTGTGGCAGGCTCTAAATTTAGGATCTCTGGTAGTGAAATATGGATTATTTTGGAAAGTGGAGAGAGGGAAGAAGACACGATTTTGGATAGATTCATGGTATCAATACCCACCTATCATTGTTGAATTCCCAAAAATCTAACCAATAAAAATAGCCATGGAAACTAGGGGTTATATCCAAATTGAAATTTATTTCAACACTCGTTAGCTAGGAGATTATAATTTTAAGCAGTTTAAGAAGTTGGATGAGTGGCCAATTTTAATCCCTTCGAAATTGACACCCATCATGACTAAAATTTTGGTAGAAATATTTCTCACAGGTAGATATGAGGAGTATGAATTATCTTGGGGCTATAGGACCCTTGGTGTCTACATAATGAAGGATGGATATGATAATATCCTTCCAGAGCCTCCTCCTCATACATATCAGGTTGAGGATTGGAGAAATATTTGACAATCCAAGGGTTGGTCGAAAGTAAACTTTTTGCTTGGTAGTTCATGTATAATGGAATTCTTACTTTTGATAATCTCAGACGTAGGGGAATAATTGGTCCATATCAATGTGTTTTATGCTACAAGAGCGAGGAAAAATATGACCACTTGATTTTTGAGTTCCCATTCACACGCTAGATCTAGGAGAGATGGTTTTTATCTTATAAAATTTGAGTTAATGTGATTTGAACCAGACTAATATTTGGAAAATATGGAAGAGGGGTAGATTTAAATCTAAAGCTCTTTGTATCGATTGGGATATTGGATTAAAATTAATTTGGTGGTAACTATGGTTGGAGATAAATGAAAGAATTTTTAGAGAAACCTTTTCATATTTAGATGGAGTATGGCAGGTCATTTGGAGCAAAGTCACAGAAACTGTGGCAATGCATACTAAAGAGGAAACTCAGAATTTTATAGGGAAAATGGAGAAGGAAGTTGAAGTGCAAGAGGGGGAGGACATAGCTAGTTGGAAACCACCCCCAAAAGGTTAAATTAAAATAAATACTAGTTGAGCAATAAAAGGAAATCCAGGTAGAGATAGAATTGGAGTGGTTTGTAGGAATCATGTTGGGACAGTGCTCTATTAGAAACTGCAAGGCCTGGGAAGGACCACAAACAATGAAGCCAAAGCCTTAGATATCAAATATGCTTCTATTTAGGCATTAAAACAAGGTTACAATAGGATAATCCTAGAATTATATTCTCAAATAATGGTAGGATCTTTGGATTGCATGAGGAACTTTGAAGACATGAAGGTTGATGATTCTTGTCACTCAAATTAAGGAATTGTGGAGGGAATTAGATGATGTAATTCTAGTTTATGTGAGTAGAGATATAAATAAAGTGGTAGAATTCCTAGCTAAGGGAAGGAGGTAGGGGTTCAGTGGCATAGTGACACAACTATTGAGGATGAGATGATTAGGCAGGTTGGTGAGAAAATCCAGTGTTTAGCTAATTTGGATAACTATTGTAGAAATATGGTTTAGGAGATTTGGCTCCAATGTAGATTTTTTACAGTTGTAAATAGGTGAACAACCATTGTAGAGATATGGTTTAGGATATTTTTATCCAATGCAAATCTTCTTTTAATATTGGAAACATGTGTTCTCTTTGGCTAAGGCTAGGAGAAGTCTCATCCCAACTTGTAAATGATCTTGTTTTAATATAAATTTTTCAAATTATTTTTTGAAAAAAATTAAAATCTAAAGATTAAAAAGAATTAATCTATCATTTGATTAATTGCAATATAAATATTGAAAATAATTAATCTATCATTAGATTAAATAAATTATAAAGATTAAAATTAATTAAAATCTAAAGATCAAAATGAATATAATTTCCGTTAGATTGAAAGCAAAGCTAAGGTTTGCTTGCATTAATCTATCCCTAGATTAATTGCAAACTAAAGATTAATTATTATTAATATTACATTAGATTAAACCAATCTATTGCTTTATTCTAACCTTAAATTATATTAGCAAAACTAAAGATTACTTGAAATCAATCTAACATAGCAAAAAACAAAGCAACATTGCTTTAATATAACTTTAGATTATTAGCAAGGCTATATTAGATTAAAGCTAAAGAATAATAATAATCAATCCTTAATTAGCTAAAGGGTTAGCTCCAAAACCAAGCAAATATTTAAACCCTGCTAATTCATTTGAAAGCATACAACACTCGAGAGCTTTAGCTTGCATTGCAATGGAAGGAAATATTAAGACCACATAAAGACTAAACCCAAAGCAAAAGAACTTAATCAAACCCTACTACAACACATATTGAAACCAAGAAAATCGATGTTAGAATAAGATGAATAAGGAGCACCATGTGCACTATAATTTAGGTGCAACACACACACTAGGGCATCAACCAAACAAGGGTTTCATATTCCAAAGTCTATGGGATTCTCAACAATGGTGTGGATATATAGAAAATGTTCTAATTATGCCATCCCCATAGAGCCCTCCACCACACAAGGATAACATGTTTTGAGTGGGTGCAAAACAATAGTTAGAAAACCTATGAAGGAATTATAACAAACATGTAGTAAGGTAGCTAAAAGAGAACACAAGTCAACTAACATAGCAAGGTAAGATATGGTGTAGAAGCCACAAAATACCAAGAAAGACAACCACTCAAAATACTACGGATATTACCTATCAATCACAAAAATAAAATATGGCACGTTTGATTAATTCTCCTTGCTCCCTACACTACTAGCCCTTGCTATGCATCAAAGAAAAAATATATTTCCTCAATCCTTCAACCTTCTCTACAATTCCCAAGAAGGAGGAATGCAAAAAAATTGCATGCTAGGTTTGAGTGATAACGCTAAAAGTATTTCCTCCCTCTTCCACTACCTTACATTGGTACCTTTAACACATCAAGAAGGAAATACAAGTAGCATATGTTAAACCAGAGGTGGCTCCACTATGCTATACAGGGTAATAAATGCACCACCACATCCATGGTCAAAAGTAACACTCACAAGCACACAAAAGCAACACTCACAAACAAAACTCAAGGTATTCCAAAAGGATCAACATCAACCTTAGAAAAAAGAATATTATTTATCAACCTTAATAATTCTATCACAAATACACAAGGAGATAATCAAAACCATTGTGACATATGCAAGAATACATACATTCACCCAATTTTTCATACCATAATTTTATACATAAATGAGTGGCTCCGTATAATATAGACATAAGTTATCACCGACTCATGTTAAGGAGACTCATTGCAAGCAACTTTCCTAGTCCAATGGTATGAACATGAGTAATACAACCCATAATGCACCTACATGAAAGGGTATTCATTCATGTTACCCTAAGATGAATGATTCATCATCATCATTTCCCTTTCAATATGGTCTTGCATTCCTTGTGGTCAATTCTCTTGTCCACCCATGAGAGTGTCTGATCCTGCAACCAAGAAGAGCATCAACAATACCATATTCTTATGCAAAATGGACACGATATTAGAAACATATATCTATCAAAACAAAAAATCTAAGTATTCCTCATTCACTAATACATAGTACAACTAGAGTAGCTAGTACTACCAAGGAGGGTCATGACAATCTTGCTCATGATTTTTTCTCCTTTTAGGAAACTTGGAGCACTAATAAGTCATATGAGACTTTTACAAAAGTAGAAAACTATGTTTCCACTAAATTGTGCTTGAAAAATATTTTTTGATTCCTATGGATAAGGTTATCTTTGGAAGCATAATCTGCCTTGATTGGAAAAAATAAAAGGTCTCGTTCAGGCAAAATAATAGGAAGGGTTAATTTTTTTCTCCAACAAAATTAATTTGGAATATTCCACAACTTTTTTATTTCCCTCCAAGGGAATATTTTGAAAATATGATTCAAAATATTTACAATGTTTTAAAAAATTATAGGCCTCCTTGATTTTTTCTTACATGCATTTAAAAAATACATGGACCTCTTGCTTTTCAAGCAAATATTTAGAAAAAAGATAAATATAAAGGCTTATTGATTTTTCTCTCATGGGCCAATTCAACATTCAATGCCCATAAACTACATTTTTTTAAACCAATATTTTTACCACCAAGTGCATGCCTACCACATACTCATGAAGTCCACCATAATTTCCCCTTGTTCATCTCCTATGGACAACTATGTTGATGAATTTTGCATTCTTTTTAGTGCTCATCATGTTAGAGGATTTTTCTGACTTCCACCTTCAATTCTCTTGATGTGCTACCTAGCAAATTATTCATGGGAAATATTGGGTGTCAGATCTCCAAAATTATTTGATTCACAAATGTTTTAGAATCTCTAATTTAGATTTTCTTGGCCCAATGTAGGTTTCTCCAACTTGCTTAGGATTTTTACTATTCCCTATTCAATTAGAGGTAGTGGTCATGAAATATGACAACTAGCTAAATGCTCAATTTTTTATTTTTATTTCTTCTGCATCAATGAGAGCAATGTGTAGATGATGTTGGGTCCCATATTCAATTTTATAAGTACTATGGGCTCAACGACTACCCCAGAAACATCTACTAATCTATTTTATTTTTATAGTAGGCAATGAATGTTATTGCATGCGGATCTAAGTTCAACACTTGGGATTTTAGTCTCCTTGACATGACCCAATATATAGATATAGCCTTAACAATTATGCCCTTCCATTTCCCTTCTACACAAATTACAATAGGGCTTGCAATAGTGTTTTCCATTGGAAAAATGTGAGTTGAATGTTGCTCATGTGTGGTTTACCTAGATTTGAGTTGACTTGATCATATTTTTGATCTAGGGTTAGTACTCAGGGCTCTAGAATGCTTAGACAAGCTAGTATGTTGACCATGTTGCGAGCACTGGTCCTCTACAACATTTTGTGCCTTTTTTTTTACTTTAGAGTCTATTAGGTAACCCTAACCTATCTTGAATCTCCTTGGTCTTTTGGAGGGATTAATCAAACTTGATCATGATTTGCATTAATTTTATTTCCTCCAAGTGATCAACTGCCATCGATATGTAGGTAAATATTTGGACATTTTTCATCTACTGGATGACTAATGGGACTCAAATCCAATGTACTATAAATTGAGGGTTTTAGTTTAGGTATGGATATAAATTGTAGAGGAGTGGGACATCCATAGGCAACTTCTCATAAAATAGTTGTAACAATATTATGCCTCGATGTAGGAATATTATTGGAGGAATACACAACTTTTTTATTTGACTTCATCATATTTTGAATGCATCCTACCTGACCTTCCCTGATATTTCCATAGGTACTTCAAGTGTTCTTATATTAGGTCCAGAAGCCTGATCCATCCATTTGACTCGTTTAGCTATAGATTTTTTCATTCATGTCCCAAAAGAGCTCAGAAATTATGGTTGTTCTTGATTCCCTCACAAGTGTTTACACTAGCATAACCCTAGAAGGAAATAAATATTATGCTCATCCATGTCATGGTTTGAAGCATTTAAGCTTCAAAGGAAACCATTACTGGACTTCTCCTTTGATCCATTAGCAAGAATCCTTTTTAACCAATATCAGGATAAAAATTTAAGGTTAGAGCATAATGAGATTTACGCTATAAAAAAAAAGAAGGTATTAGGGAGAAGCACCATCACCACGAACAATTGGGGGGGAGAATTTCCAATGAGGAAATTTTCCCCTCAATATTTTAGGTAGGAAATATTTCTACTTTGATACCACTATTGGGATTTAATCCATGTTATTAAATTAATTTACAAATATTTAAATAGACCACATTGGTTAATATTAGCCAGCATCAGTTTTAATAACTAACCTAGATTAGGCATGCAGTTACATAGAATATGATCTGCAATATACGATATCAAAACATGAGCTAACTATAGCTTACTTATAAATAATGTAATAATATTCTCTAACATCACCATACTTTGGTGGTACTAGCTTCCTAGCTAAAAGGTTAGTTAAACTACCATCTACATGGTTAGTTTGAGGGTCTAGTTTCTTATTTCGACCTAGCTTCGTGATGCACAAATCCTTAATGGTGTTTTTAAATAATATTATTTTCTTTGATGGCCTATAAAAGATAAATTAGAACATTAATTTTTTTGATTTCCTTCATGAGATCATATTCAATTGTTTTATCTTATTTTGGTGTAAAACATTTGAAATATGGTGGTCAAAAATAATATTGAGGAACTTGTGGAGGACTTGCTTTTTCATGGTGATGATGTTCTTATTATGGTACTTCTTCATTATCTGGTTTCATAACTATTGGTTCAACTAGATCAAGGAGTATTTTCCTGATCATAATTTGATGTTGTCATAATCATTAGCATTGAGTGAAACCATTTTGCTATCTCATTCGTATAGATAGGGTTTTTTGCCTACTATTATTGGTATTAGCCATAGGTTGTACCAAAAGCAAAGGTTGTTCAATATGTTGTAACTAATTTCCTTGTGAAGGGTGTGTTGAACTAGGTAACAAGGCTTGTTGATTTTAAATCTTTATTATCTCTGGTATGGCTGATTTTGTTGTGGATGGGGATCTCATTGTTGTTGTCATGGTTGAAACCCCCAAGGAAAATTTTACCATTCTTGTGTCCATGATTGTTGGGCCTAAGGCGAGCAATATGGCATTATCCAGGGTGTGTTCCAAGGGTTATTCATCTAGTTCATGTAGGATCATAGGAAATATTGGTAAGGGTTATAGTTGTTTGTTTTCCCCACAAAATTGAGTTCTTATGTGGGTTGTTGTCTCATGGAGATAGTGTTTTTTATTTCTAAAAAAAAATGGCATTGGTTAGTGGAATTCTCCTTTTCACACTACATATGACGTTTTTATTTAGAGTGCATACATGGAGGGCATTTTTTCTTCTACACCTAGGACAATATATTAAGGGTTTGTTAGATATATTATTAGCTTGCATTCCATCTAGTGTAGTGTTTATATGCACTAGAATGTATCTTTTAAAATTTTCTATTTCCTCCATTTTTTCTCCTATGTCACTGTGACTTACCCTTACAAGAACATTTTCTAACTCTAATGCCAAAGTAATTTTTGAAAAGTTCAATGACTTCTAAAAATTCAAGTGTATATATATATATATATATATATATATATATATATATATATATATATATATATATATATATATATAGTATTTCCCCATGATATTTAGAGCATCATGGGTTTCCTCTTGTAAACCTATCAAGAATATGGTATTACTTAACTCTTAATATATCCCTTTTACACATCATTTTAGGATGAAAGAGAATCTATCAAGATAATCTTCTAAGTTTTCTTCATCCTATTGTTTCATTTAGAACAATTCTTCCTTTCAATCCTTGACCCTACAATATTCCTAGTACTTATCTAGAAATACTTTTTCATCTCAACCCACGTATGTATTGAGTTTGAATTTAGCTCCATGAACCATCTCATGGCTGAATATTTTAATGTGGTTAGAAAGAGTTTAATTTTTTGGTTATCTTTTATATAATCATATATGTGGTATAACACCTTAAACTCAAATAATAATTGATTGAGATCCTTAGATGCAACCCCTCTAAATATTGATAATTTTGAGGGTAAAATATTTTTCATATAGGCTTCTTCATCGAGGTGAAACATGATAGGGTGTGTAAAAGTTATATTTGCATTACTTCCCTTGGTATTATAGTTTTCATCTGCATTACTTTACCTATTCTCCATACTAGAATCTCCCCAACAAATGTTATATATTTCTTTAAGATTTTTGGGTTGTGAGTAGGTATAGGCTAGGTGGAAAGCTACCAAATTATTTTATAGAATATTCTAGTAATATTAACAACCCTTCTATTGATAAAGGTAGTCCACTAGACCTTCATTCCCCTTCACTTATTTCACCTTCACTTGGATGTTTAGGAACACTTATTTGAGGCAATTTTTTAGTTCACACAACCTCTATGTTTTATGGTAAGTACATTGGCCTCCAGACTATGGTTGGATGAGAGGTTTGACTAGTAAATCTACCCCTAACATCTCCACATCTATGCATTCAAAATAGAATTGTTTTTTGAATGAAATGTAATCATTTAGAAAAGAAAGTTTTGAAATGAATTGTAAACTATCACACCTAGAAATCCTTCTAGCTTCATTTAATTTTAATATTGTAAACTAGTCTAGGATGATACCTCACTAGGTCCTTAGCAATATTGACATCCTTAGCAATAGTGCCAAAAAGTTATGGGTGTCATTATTTCTATTCATTTTAAATTTTCAATCTTGGGTGGCATCCTTGGTTATATGTACTAATTACTATAAGATATGTTTTGGGAGATAAATTCCTAAGCTTCTAAGAAAAACTAAAGCAATTCTAAATTGAAAGAATAACATAACTTAATAAATCCTTGTAATAAAATAATAACAAAAAGTAAAGTTGCATGGAAATGAGATCACACACTTAATTTGGCCAATGTCTACTACTACGAAAGTGTGTAGGAAAGTACATAAAACTTAACATATAACAACACACAAAAAAATAGTAACATATTACGCTATATAAAATAAAAATAACTCTTGATAAATGCAAGGGAGGGGGCCCTTGATTATCATATAATAAAGAGAAAATTCAGTTCATATTAAACTAATAAAATTGCACAATAACATGGTTTTAGGAAAGCATACTCTTTTATTTCAGATAAAATTATTGGAAATTTGATACAACAGTCCACAACTATCTTCTATATTTCATAATTATATCTAACCTCCTAACTCTTGTTAGGGGAATTATTTATAAGAGTAATAATAGTCTAATAATCTTAGAGCTTGCTAGATGGCAAGGTCATTTCCTAGAAACAAAAATAAACAATATCATCCTTTTCTTGGTTGATTCTACCTAAGATTATCAATGGACATTACAACAGTCAAAATAGATGATAACCATGAATTTGCATTGGTTTTTTTTGTAGGAAAAATAATAATATATACTTTGCAAATAGAATCCATTTGAACAATAAAATAGAGTTGCATGTTTCATTAGCAACCAAAACTATTTTGGGAAAGCACCAAATCACATTCCTTTATTGATGCAACCAATGGGATGTTAACCATTGTGGTAACCTTTCTCCAATTGGTTTTCTAGGGTCCACACTATCTAACTTGAGCCACTTTCTTCAAAATAAAATATCTACTCACTTTCCCAAATTAGCATCTCCTCACATTTCAATTCTAACTTTATATCCTATTCATTATCCAAAGTGCAATTATGTGTTTTAGAATCTGCTTGGGAAAATGCTCCAAAACTTGTAGTATAGAACAACTCTCTACAACTTCAAAATTATTAGCAAAAAGAATGAACATAAACATAGAAATCATTCCAATAAAAATTAAGAAATGACATTCACTTGCTCTAACTTGTCTAAACCATATATCATGATAAATTAAGAAAAAGGTACAATATTAATCTACACACATATATCAACTTATGCAAGAAAACATCTCAAAGCACCTGTCATATGAGGTATTTATAGGCCTCATTAAATAGAACATTTCCTTGTGACTATAATTAAATTAGATTGAAATAGTAGGATTGAGTAAAGATATATAAATTAGGTAGTGGCATTTATAGAAGAGGGATGTTTCTCCTATAACCTAGGAATATTTTGATCTAGGGTTGGGAGTTGAGGTCGATCTATGAGTGAATCTAAACATTGGGGTGACACATGAATCAATTTAGATTCTTTCTAAAATTTCTCAATTGCTTCTATTTTCTTGTAAATAAAATGAGACATGGCTTTATCTAACTCAAAGGTAATCTTACAAACTTCATCATTGATAGGGCTAGGTGAAGTAGAATTAGTTTCCTCTTTTTTTACTTTGTTAAAGGTAGGATTTTGATAGTTCAAGTATGATTTTGTCAACTCTTTTAAAATTGAGATTGGTTATTCAAGTTGTTAGACTAGAATTCCTATAAAATAACTTCTTTTGGCTATTGTTTTTTAATTGGTTATATGGGGTTGAAATGTCCTCCACCCATATTAAATTATCACCATGTAGTGGTATTGCAATAGCTTGGATATTATCCATATATTTCCAGGCAATATTCAAACCTAGGTCTCCACCTTGAATATTGAGGAATCTAACCAATTGAGCTAATTTTGTTTTATTACTTTTATCCATTGTTATAAATACTTTTAGAGAGATAATTTTTGGAATTAGGTAAAAGGCAAGACAACAATTTCAAAATATGAGAGAACAAAATATATTTTTTAACAATATATTTAGTATTTCTTTGAATATTTCCATTGACCAAATACATAGATAACCATAATATTTAAACAATATGGTATCTTTGGTTTCAAGAGCACCTTTAATGTTTCACATTTATCAAAAACTTTCATCTTCTCATTCTATCTCATCGGATATTTCTATTTACCCACATAGGGGATGAAATAATTATCATCCCTCAAAATGTAATAATTACATTTACTTTACAATAAATAATGTAATAGTCTAACACACCCTCTTATTACATTATTTTGTATAAAAATAATTACCCCTTCCATAATTCCAGGTGTGGTACACTAGATTGTGCTATGGGCTCTGGATTTGTTGGCTCTAGCTTTGCTAGATTTGGCTTTAGATAACCTCTAGTGGGTGTACCTTATTGAATTAGTCTCTAGGTTTACCTTTGGGTCATTACCTTTAGTTCCTTGCCATTTGGTCATCATTACCTCTATATCTTTACCTCTGGATCATCAATACCTTTATATCCTTACCTCTGGGCAATCATCACCTCTTAGCTATCTCTGGTTCCTTTTCCTATAGATAAACTTTGGGTCATCATTACCTTTGGGTCAGAATATGGATCTACCTTAGGTCATCATCTTTGGAAAATTACCATTTAATTATATATTTTATATATTCCTCATATTCAAAATTCCATGTAATTTTTCACTATAGGTCCTATCATTGTAAGTCTTCCAAGCATAACTTGGGTTATATTTTGATATAAAATAACTTATTTCAATTTTTTCCAAGATATTTTTCCATGGAAAAATTTAAATTATTATCATTAAAAAAACTCCACCTTCTCTTGTAGAGACCATTCAACATTTCTTTTTATTTATCTCATTCTAATACGTTCATCCATCTACAATTCATATGTATTTTGTTGGTCACTTTATTTTTGTACCAACCATTTCTTTGGGAGTAATTATTACCTCCAAAAATCTCATAAGGATATAGGTTCCAACACATAATTGTCACTTCTTGGATCTTACACAATGTGAAAACTCATCCCAAGAGTTTTATTTTTTACACAAATTCCTCTTGTCACAAATTTGGTCTCACTACTTCTTGCTTGACCATAAAAACCAAGCCCTTCATTCTTTGGCCTTATATATGAAATTATGGGATTTTTCACACCTTACCTATATCTTCCCAAACATATACCATTGTATCCTTTTTTCTCATTATTTTAAAACCAATTCCTTTGGTATACTTTTCAAAATACCAAAATTCTTCATCAACACTTTGATAACTACCACTATCACTATCATCTTCCAAATACCACACATCATCATTACAATGACCTTTAACACAATATAAACAATCTTTATCATTTTTATTTTTGACAAGATGACATTTTTCATGGTCAATAAAACCATATTCTACACACTTTTATCTCACAAAAAATATTCAAATCACTTGTATCATAAGTTATATCCTCCCTTTGGACAATATTACATGTATCACAACAACCATCTGCCATCATGGGCCTCAAATCACTAGTATCAAAACTGATATCTATTATTTGAAGAATATCGATTATGACACAAAAATATCTTTCATTATGGGTTTATCCTTTAAATTTTTACTTATTTTTATTTACTTTCTACATTGCACCTCAAGGATATCAAGAGTGAATATTGCCATGCATATTCTTATTACTACACTAATAGAGATTGTCACACCATTTTTAAAGTATCATTCACCAAATTTTTTAATAATTAATTGTAAACAATACCTTAGTTTTGATAACTCTCCATCTTCACTATATTTTGACGATGATACTTTTAAATTTCACCTTTTTTCTTGGTTTGCTTACTATCTCTTTTATTTCTTGGTTTAGAAACTTCCTTTGCCATGAGGACCTTATGTGATATTTTACATTTTTCTTCACAATTTGGTTGTGATTTGTTGGAAATTTTGAGTGATAAGTTGTCATTGATGTCAAGAGTGAGTTGTCATTGATGACGAACTTTCAGCACTAGTTAGTGGCAGTTTTAGGTGGCAACGTCTGTTTTGGTTTCAATTTAAAGATCTGGTTCAAGGACGTCAGATGAGGTCCAAAGTGCAAGAAAAAGCCCAAATAAATCATATTATAATATTATTTTATAATATTATGCAAAGGAAGTTTTAAATTAATTATAAATTAATTTATTAGTTAATTTACTTAACTTATAAAGTTATTTAAATTAATTATTAATTATAAATTAATTTAAGCTAAGGTTAAATAACCCTAAGGTGGATTATCAAATTTAATATTCAAAATTTGATTTCGATTAAACCGCCACCAATGTGAGGAGAAATTAAAAACATGTATATAAGGGGGGAACTCCCACCCTACCAAACCTTACCATGCCTTCAATAATTATTGCAAGCTTTAGAATTGTGAGCCTTACGAATTGCACTACGTCCAAAGCAAGGAAAGGGTGTGCAATTTTCATGAGATATAGACAGCGAGTGGAGGCATAAAAGGAAGGGGTTCTACCTTCCTTCACATGGGAATTCGTAGCCCATGCGATGGGCTTCCAAGCGCTAAGGCACTTAGGATAGAGGAGACGGTGGATCGAATCTCGTCGAATCCCATTTTTGGGAAGAAAGAGGTATGCTTGTAAATTGGTCGCCAAAAAATTTAGGAATATAGTTTGGGCATTTAAAAATTAAATTTTGCATATTTAAATTGTTTCTAAGGTTGTTGAAGGAGTTATAAGGGTTTTTGCAAAATTAAATTTTTAATGTTGTTTACTCAAATGTTTTGAAAAGATTGTAAGGTGTTTGCTTGATATTTTTATGGTGTTGGATATTATTTTAAGTTGAAGTTTATAAGGTGTATCAAGGAAATTATCTTTATGTATGTTATGATGAGTGCTAATTTAAAAGGGAGCAATAAGGTATAAATTGAGTTGTTGTTTTATGTCAAAGGAATATTTTTGGAAAGTATTGAAGTGATATTGTTGTGTTTAACCATTGGAATTGGAAAGAAGAAAATTGTTATTAAGACAGGTTTTCTAAAGGCACTTCTACATCCAACAAAAGGTATGGGCATATTATTCCTAGTGAGTGATTGTTGAAAATTATGAATGGAAATTTGGAGTGAAAAGGATTGTTTGATTTGCATTTTTTATAAAACCTTGTTTTATAAGCATTATTGTTGAAGTGTTTGAGTTGAGTGAAGAATTTGAACTAGGGTTTGCAAATAACATGAGTATCATTGTTATGTGAATATTGTATTATAAGCATTGTTGTTGAAGTAAGTTGTTGAGTGAAGAACTTGAACTAGGGTTTGCAAAGAACATGAGTATCATTGTTATGTGAAGATTATCTTATAAGCATTGTTGTTGAAGTGAGTTATTGAGTGAAGAACTTGAACTAGGGTTTGTAAAGAACATGAGTATCATTGTTATGTGAGATTAATTGATAAAGCATTATTGGAAATATTTGAGTGAGTATGCTTGGATTAGGGCTTGTGAGCAAGGATCATGTCATTGAGTGATTGGTTGAGCCTAGTCAAGTGGATGTGTGAAGTGATTGTTCAATTTCTATGAAACAAATTATTCTATATTTTGAATTGATTTGAGAAAGAGGTTGAGTATTGATAAGTGTAAAATATATTGAGTCTCTAACAATTCTCTATATGTTTTTGTGATAAGAGAGTGATTGAAAGTGATTGAGTATTGAGGTGAATGTGAATCATATTGAGTCTCTAATAATTCTCTATATGTTTCTAAGAGAGTTATTGAAATTGATTGAGTATTGAGGTGAATATGAAGCATATTGAGTCTCTAACAATTCTCTATATGTTTCTAAGAGAGTGATTGAAAGTGATTGAGTATTGAGGTGAATGTGAAGCATATTGAGTCTCTAAAAATTATTTATATGTTTCTAAGAGAGTGATTGAAATTGATGAAGCATTGTGATGAATGTGAAGCATATTTAATCTCTAATAATTCTCTTTATGTTTCTATGATATTTGGACAAGTTCTAGTGTGGACTTGTTGAGCATATTTGAGGTAAGTCTTTGAGAAGACTTGTGGACATATTTGTGTGAGCTTTTGTGGAAGCTTACAATATAGATTGAGGGTAGAATTAGATAAGTTCTAGTGAAGACTTATTGAGTAGATTTGGACAAGTTCTATTGAGGACTTGTTGAGCAAATTTGAGACAAGTCTTTGAGAAGGCTTGTGAGCAGAGTTGATTGATTGATTTGTTCAAACCTTGAGTTAAGTTTTGGTGCAGATCCAACAAATTTTATTTGAGATTGAGTCAAGCTTTGTGTTAAGGCTTGAGGATAGATATTGAGGATAGATTTGTGCTATACCGAAGGACTATGCTTAGTGTAGATCAAAGGATAGATATTAAGGACAAATTTGTGCTAGATCAAAGGACTGTGTTTAGTGCAGATTTGAGGATAGAGTTGGGTGCAAATTTTAGGACAATTTTGTGCCAGACCAGAGACAAAGATTAAGTAGATTTGTGCTAGATCGAAGGACTATGTTTAGTATAGATTTGAGATAGAGATTTGAAGGTGACAGAGTATAGATGATGATAGTATCCAGTGGATAGAGATCCATTACCAAGGTAGTGATGATAGGTGTCTTCAGTGGATAGAGATCCATTAGCCAGAGCAGTGGGGGTAGTAGTTCTTCTAGAATATCACCAGTCAAAGCTTAGGAGAAAGGAGTTATCCTATGGATAGATATACATGAACTTGATTAGGGGATTGATGTCTCCTTTGGATAGAGATCCATAAAAATTGTAATAAGGAAAGGATTCCCAAGAGAATGATTGAGAAAATTTTACTGAAATATTTTCTTCATGGAGTAGCCCACATTGGGTGAACCACATAAATTTGGTGTCTCTATTGTGTGTGGTGATTTGTGAATTGCTTTTATTATTATTTTTGATATTTCTATCTATACAGTGCATAATATTGATTGGGAAAGAAAATGAAAAAGTGATCTTATACTGTTCACCCCCATCTTAGTATAAGCTTGTGTTCTTCAATTGGTATCAGATTGGGTTCCTTCGAAAGAGTTTAACAACTTGAAGGAAAAGTTTTCAAGAATACAATAGATTCCAAGAATGTGTCCTCAGATAATTCAATACCAATATTTGATGGAAGTGACTACATATATTGGAGTATGAAATGAAGATTCACCTAATGGCACTTGACAATAAAATTTAAAAAGTAGTTGAAAATGGATACATGCCACCAACTGATCTACCTACATATAAGGAAGATAAGTTTCTACAAAATTACAATTCAAAAGCAATGAATGCACTTCTGAGAGGTTTGCATAGAATAAAATAAATAAAATTTATGCATTGTAAAGATGCAAAAGGAATTTTGGATAAGTTGCAAAGCATATGTGAAGGAGATAAAAGTGTCAAAAAGGTAAAGATACGAAATCTTAAAGAACGATTTGAAGAATTAAGAATCAATAATGAGGAATACATTAGTTCTTATCTGCTTCGAGTAGATGAGGTTGTTAATTATATGCAAGAACTTGAACTTAATGTGGATGAATCATAGGTTTGTGATAATATCTTAAGGTCCCTTCCAACAAGGTTTAGTAAAAATATTTCAGCTATAGAAGAAGCAAAGGATGGTGATTTTTTGACAAGAGATATGTTGCTTGGTATTCTTACAGCTTTTGAGTTAAAAACAAAATAACCTAATCCCTAGAAGAAATCAACCTTCAAAGCAATTAAGAAGACAAAGGGTAAGAAGTCAAAATCAAGCAATGAGTCATCCAGTGATGAAGAAGCAAATTATGGCAGAAGGAACAAGGATTCAAGAAAATTCAAATATGTAAAATATGTTAGATGTTTCAATTGTGGAAAGTATGGTCACTATGCAACTGATTTTTGAGAAGCTAAAAATAACAATGATGAAGAAAAATAGGATCATAGGAATAGGGAATCAAAAAAATATAGGTACCAAAATAAAGGTAAGGATGGACAAATAAGACAAGGGAAGAAGTTCTTTCAAAGACAAAAGAGGAGCTACTATGCAGACAAGGCAAGTACTCAAGTGATAGTGATGCTAGTTTTTCAGATAATGATAGAGATGAAGTCCTATTTATGATTGAAGAAAAAGGAGAAGTCAAGAAAAGGTCACACATAATTCTCAAGTGTTTTAGATGTGGTAAATTTGGAAATCTTTAAGATAGTTGTACAAGGAATAGTTATAGTTTTAGTTATGATGAATATGAGGATGCACTTGAAGGACCAGAAGAAAATATTCTAATGGCACTAGAAGAAGAATAAGGTGATCCTATAGTAGACAAGTCAAAATAAAATATAGACAAAGGAAAAAAAATAGAGGAAGAATCAGATAAAGAAGGATTTGATATTAAGGCATAACTTATTTATGCTCTTGACATAGTAAAGAAGGTAAGAAAGCAAAACTCTAAACTTGAGTTTCAATTTCAATAATGCGATGAAGAAAGAAAAAATATTATAGAGGATATAAACAAGTCAATGGCTAAGAAAAAGAAGTCCAAGGATAAGTTAGAAGCAAAGGTCTTAGAATGTGAAAGGTTAGAACAAGAAGTAGCTCTACTAAGAGAAGATTTAAAAAAATTTGAGGATAAGCTACACAAGTTTGAAAAGAGCTTAAAGGTTGTGGATAAGATGATCAAAGTACAAAGAAGGTCAACAAACAAAATAGGTCTTGGTTTTGAACAGACTCAAAAGAAACAAGAAGAAGAGTCAACCTCAAGTTTTGAAGAAGAAGAAACTGTTGGTCATCAAATTTTCCTAGGAAAGGATTTTGTAAATGTATGCGCCCTAGACCTGGACCAACATTGAAAGGACGAAGGGAAGAGATGCCCTATATGCCAATATTTGAAGAAAGGCCGAATCCTATACTAATATACTTGGGTGTTTGAAGATAAGAGTGCGAGAAAGAAACAAAAGGGGTTATGGGAAGAGAGATCGGTGATTTAAGGTGGGGAAGAACAGGAAGCATGATCACTAAACGGTAGCTCGAATGGAAGAAAATAATACCAAGAATAAATGAAGGAAACATAACATCAATATTCCTATGTATCCTCCAGGCGAGTTTCAGGGTACAGTCCCCAATCACACACCGGACGCAAGGTTCAGCTTTCTCAGTATGCGAACAAATACAGACAAAAGAATCAAGCACAAAAGGTAGCATAAAAGAAAACTGGTATTAAGCTTTTCCACTCCTATGTATCCTTTAGAATGAGTTTTAGGGTACAGTCCCCGATCGCACATCGAACGCAAGGTTCAGCTTTCTCAGTATGTGAACGAAGACAGACAAAAGAATCAAGCAAAGAAGGCAGCATAAAAGAGAGAAATTGAGCCCAAATATCTTTAGTATTAATTGTAGGACATCAAGTTATAGTAGCTTTCTAGCAAAAAGTTCCACCCCATTTTACATTACAATGCCTGGGTTTTTATAGAGGACCCAAACCTCTGAATCATTATTACACAGAATGGTGAAGTATATTCTTGAGATATGAGAAGTCAGCTTCTCATGGCCCTCAAGACTGAGCTTTCTCATCCATTACCAAAATAGGCAACTATGACCAGGTCAACCATGGAAATATGCATTGATGAACCACCTGAGTATCCCTGGTGCAATGCTCGAGTGGCTGCCATGCTCGTCGAACTCTTCTTCAAGGACTGACACTTCGCTTCCAATTGCCAAAAAAGAACAATGAGCTTATTGGGCAAGAAAGAATGCATTTACGAGGCACTTGATTGTCTCAAGAAAATACCCGGCTTGAAGCACATGCCCATCGCGAAAAAGCAACATGTCGCGATATCACGACATTTCTAAGTCTTCAACTTGGTTCTCCTTCTTGCATCGCAAAAATATGACATGTCGCGATATCGTGACATTTCTATGTCTTTGCCCTCTTTTGTTGCTTTTGGCCACGAAAATGCAACATGTCGCGATATCGCGACACTTTTCGTATTTTTGGCTTTCTTCTTGCTTTCGACCGTGATATTGCAACATGTCATGATATCGTGACACTTTTCCTTACTTGTGCCTTCTCCTTGCCTTGAGTTGTGAAAACAAGACATGTCGTGATATCGCGAAATTTTTCCTTCTTGCTCTGTTTTCTCACTTTGAGCCACAAAAATGCGACATATCATGATATTGTGACACTTTTCCTTGCTTTCACCTTCTTGTCGCTTTGAGCCATGAAAATGTGACATGCCGTGATATCACAACACTTTTCCTTGCTTTCACCTTCTTGTCGCTTTGAGCCACGAAAATGCGACATGTCATGATATCGCGACACCTTTTCTTTCTTTTTGTGGAGCTATCTTCTTTGGCTTGTTCGGCAGTGGAGCTCTTCTTCTTCATTCCATGTGCAAGGGGGTGGCATTGAAAGCCAAAATTGCTGCAACACTTACAAATACTTTCGAAGCAACAAACAAAACACTCTACAAAGAGATTTTTTTGATTTTTATCTACCCCTTGTGCAATGTGACAAAATTGTCAACATTCTTGGCGGCTCGCGATGCATTTAGCTAGTCTAAATGCAGAGATCCCAGGCCTTTGTCTATTGGGAAACAGAGTCATTCACATTATCTTCTCCTCTGACCATTCACTGACAGCAATTTTTTTTTTTGTTTGTGCCTAAGCTCTTAAGCAACACTTAGTGCTTTTAGCACTTATTTACTAGTCGGGCCATTTATAGTATTTACACAAAATTTGTGACATGATTGGCATGCCGCTACCATAAATCCAGCTTCGGGTGCTTATCTAGTGAACCTGCAATGTTCAGACTAGATCTGATTGAACTTCAGTTGATCTTTGAAGTCCGGTTGAATTCTTCCTGAAGTTGTCCATGCTGCGAACAGAGAGCAATGCAGTGAGTTGTTGCTCCTGCCAGTACCCATGTTGTCAATGAAAGATGTGGTGAAGAATTTCACAGCATGAGGGGCCTCTTGGGGTACTGGTTGTGGTGGGGACTGGAACCAATACCAGCATACTGAAGAATCTACTAACTACGGGCTGGGTACAGGTTCTTCCATCTTCCTGATGGAGTAACAGGGCTCCTTCGGCATGCTTAATGGAATCTGGATGAATGCTTGCATGCCATCCTCTGGGATACAAAAAGGGTGCAAAAATGTGCCCTCTTTGTTCTCAGGTTCTGCCACTTGAGACTGCTCCTTTCCTTGGCCCATCTCCTGATGGAGACTGCAAGCAACCATATTGTTCATTGGTGGGGCAAAGCTTGCATATTCCCATCGTTGGCCTCGAATGAAACCCACCTCTCGAGCTCCAAACGACTGCATCTCAGGCCTCTGCTCAGTATGAGGAGTCTGCCATGATGAATACTGTGCAGGAGAGACAGGAGCAGCAAATGTTGGTTGGCCTTGGATGAAACTTGCCTCTTGAGCTCCAAACGACTGCATCTCAGGCCTCTGCTCAGTATGAGGAATCTGCCATGATGAATACTGTGCAGGAGAGATAGGAGTCACAATTATTGGAGAAAGTGGTGGAATTTCCCCCCACTGCCACTTTCCAGATAGGAGTAGAAGCTGCTCTGCTCGTACTACTTCCTCAAATATTTGAGGAAATCTTCATTCACCTGATTGTAGTAAGATGATGCCCATGTCTAGGTGAAGAGCCCTAACATAGAAGAGGTGGGCTTGGGCGGGCGTCATTTGGATCTCCCCTAGAATTCTCTTCCAAATTTTGTAGAATTGGAAATTGAAGTTCGTGATGCTCTCCAGAGGTGCTCTCCTGATGGTGGAGAGGTACGTCAAAAGATGGAAGGGGTCCTGAGAGCCATAAAATGCTTCGAATAGTGCTCCCACGAAGTCATCCCACGAGCAGATGCTTTTATGCCCAAGCAGTATGTACCACTGCAACGCTCTTCCTTCTAGAGATAGGACCAGAAGTCTGATCATGACATCTTCATGGATTATGTCATAGAGGGGCGCTAGATTTGCAACATCTTCAAGGTGCTCTCAGGCCATTCCCTTAGTGCCATTGTATTTTGTCACTGTCTTCAAGGCACCTTCGGGAATTTCATGGTAACTTTGAAGATTCAGAGGGCCATAATCATCCCAGCTGGGATATACCCTCTCCATTATAACAGTGGCCTACGGAGATCACAGTCCTCGCCACTAAGTTATAGTCACCAGGTGAACATACTTTTCTTTGCTTGTGAGGTCAAGGCTACTCACCGAACCTTGATTCCTCTGGGATGTCTTCTTCAAAATTTTTAAAAAAATGCCTACGATCAAGAAATCTGGATCTTCAGCTCAGTCAGAGTTTCCAGGTGATTTTACCAGATGAATGCAAGCCAGAGATTCACCAACTCAAACTTCTTTAAAACATGGGGACTTTTGCCATGAAGGCATAGGTTTTAGGTACTGGTCTTTACGACTTAGAGATTTTTGGGTTGAACAGAGTCGCCAAATGCTAAGCTTCTTTTGGTAATGAGAGCATCGATTTTTACTACCACTCGAAAGGTGAGACTGACCGGGTCACACCGAGAACTGATTAGAACTATTGGCCCTGGTGAAGATGGGTTTTGCATTTAAAATATGGGACCTTGACTGGTTATGGATCTTTCTGAGATAGACACAGTCATGTCCCATCGGGCGTGCCAAAAAATATTGGTCATCAAATCTGCCTAGGAAAGGATTTTGTAAATGTATGCGCCCTAGACCTGGACCAACATTGAAAGGCCGAAGGGAAGAGATGCCCTTCATGCCAATCTCTAGAGAAAGGTCGGGTCCTATACTAATCTACTTGGGTGTTTGAAGATAAGAGTGTGGGAAAGAAACAAAAGGGGTTATGGGAAGAGAGATCGGTGATTTAAGGTGGGGAAGAATAGGAAGCACGATCACTAACTGGTAACTCAAATGGAAGCAAAGAATACCAAGAATAAACAAAGGAAACGTAACATCAATCTTCCTATGTATCCTCCAGGTGAGTTTCAGGGTACAGTCCCTGATCACACACCGGACGCAAGGTTCAACTTTCTCAGTATGTGAACGAATACAGACAAAAGAATCAAGCACAGAAGGTAGCATAAAAGAAAACTGGTATTAAGCTTTTCCACTCCTATGTATCCTTCAAAATGAGTTTCAGGGTACAGTCCCCGATCGCACACCGGACGTAAGGTTTAGCTTTATCAGTATGTGAACGAAGACAAACAAAAAAATCAAGCAAAGAAGGCAGCATAAAAGAGAGAAATTGAGCCCAAATATCTTTAGTATTAATCGCAGGACATCAAGTTACAGTAGCTTTCTAGTAGAAAGTTCCCCCCCTTTTACATTACAATGCTTGGGTTTTTATAGAGGACCCGACCCTCTGAATCATTATTACATAGAATGGTGAAGTATATTCTTGAGATCTGAGAAGTCAGCTTCTCATGGCCCTCGAGACTGAGCTTTCTAATCCATTACCAAAATAGGCAACTATGATCGGGTCAACCACAAAAATATGCATTGATGAACCACCTGAGTATCCTTGGTGCAATGCTCGAGTGGCTGCCATGCTCGTCGAACTCTCCTTCAGGGACTGACACTTCGCTTCCAATTGCCAAAAAAGAACAACGAGCTTATTGGGCAAGAAAGAATGCATTTACGAGGCACTTGATTGTCTCAGGAAAATACCTGGCTTGAAGCGTGTGCCCATCATGAAAAAGCAACATGTCATGATATCGTGACATTTCTAAGTCTTCAACTTGGTTCTCCTTCTTGCATCACGAAAATATGACATGTCGCGATATCGCGACATTTCTATGTCTTTGCCCTCTTTTGTTGCTTTTGGCCATGAAAACGCAACATGTCGTGATATCGCGACACTTTTCCTCTTTTTGGCTTTCTTCTTGCTTTCGGCCACGATATTGTGACATGTCGCGATATCGCGACACTTTTCCTTGCTTGCGCCTTCTCCTTGCCTTGAGCCGCGAAAACGCGACATGTCGCGATATCGTGACATTTTTCCTTCTCGCTTTGAGCCACGAAAATGTGACATGTCACGATATCGTGGCACTTTTCCTTGCTTTCGCCTTCTTGTCGCTTTGAGCCACGAAAATGCAACATGTCACGATATCGTGACACTTTTCCTTTCTTTCGCCTTCTTGTCGCTTTGAGCCGCGAAAATGAGACATGTCGCGATATCGTGACACCTTTTCTTTCTTTTGGTGGAGCTATCTTCTTTGGCTTGTTCGGAAGTGGAGCTCTTCTTCTTCATTCCATGTGCAAGGGGGTGGCATTGAAAGCCAAAATTGCTGCAACACTTACAAATACTTTCGAAGCAACAAACAAAACACTCTACAAAGAGAATTTTTTGATTTTTATCTACCCCTTGTGCAATGTGACAAAATTGTCAAAATTGTCAAAACTTTATCTACCTCAAGTTTTGAAGAAGAAAAAACTTTAAAAGAAGAAATTTTAGAAGAAGATAGTGTAAGAGAAAGTGAGACATCTGAGTATGAGTTGGATAATATAAAGTTCAACAAGGAAAGGAACAATGCACAAAGAAGAAATGGATCGAACAATAATCAAAATAGGTTAAGAGAGACTAAAAGACCAATGAGGTCAAGACAAGGAAATTTCAATGGAAGGTGTTTCTCATGTCACAAGTTTGGACACATGGCTTCACAATGTAGGACACATGGCTTCATAGTATAGGACACATGAAATACAAGAAAATGAGAATTTCAGAAATAGGCAGTTTTTCCATGGGTATTGCTACTCATGTAATCAATTTGGTCACAAGGCAATGGATTGCAGGGTTCATGATAGAAAAGGATGTGGCTTCACTAGGAGAAATCCTAAGATATTTGAATCTCCAAGGAATAATAACATTAAGTATTATAAGTGCAATAATTATGGACATACAAAAAAATGGTGTAGAGCAGACATTCCAGAATCAAGCATGAACAGGAACAGGAATAGGAATATGGGTATGGACAAGAATAGGAACAAGAGTATGGATATGAACATGAACAAGAAAAAGAAAAGTAATATGGATATGGATATAAACAAGAACAAGAATGTGGACATGGATGGGAACAAGAACAATCAAATAAAAGAGGATAAAGGTAAAGACCAGTGCTTGTTGGGAGTAGAAATAATCCCACCCTAGAATTAACCACTTCAAGAGGATGTGGGGGAGGGGCTAAGCTAAGAAATTCATTCTTAGCCTTGAGCCCCAAATTTTACCCGTTTCCATTGATTTAAAAATGGGAGAGATTTGATTAAGGGGGAGATATTTGGTTTTAGGAGGAAGCATTGAGTCAGGGGGAGCAGTTTCCTAGGGGGAGCATAATAGGAAAAATGTCAAGATTTGGTAAAAAGAATTTGGGTTGCCATCAATGACAAAGGGGGAGATTGTTGGACATTTTGAGTGATAAGTTGTCATTGATGTCAAGAGTGAGTTATCTGTTGGACATTTTGAGTTACTAAGTCAAAGTTATCATTGATGTCACCAGATGAAGTCATCATTAATACCAAAGATTTTAGCAAGAAATAAAGGGTACAAAGATGGTTATTTGATATCCAAAAATAAGGCCAAAGATCAAGTGAAACAGTACAAAAGACAAAAGTTAAAAAGGAGTTGTAATATTTATTTTATAAATTATTTAAATTCAGTATGAATTTAAATTTTATAAATAAATATTAAAGGTACATTATCGAAGGTAAATATTATAATAATGGTTATTATAATATTAAAATGTGCCATGGTGAAAACCCAAATAAAATATTTATAATTTTTATTATAATTTTTTAAAAGGCAAAAGTGGGTTTTATAAAGTCAAAAAATATTTTAATAAACCCAAAAGTTGGGTTTAATACCAAAGGCCATGATAATCCTCGTCGATGCCATGAGGGTTAATTACATTTTGAAGTGTCAACGCTCTAAGAAAATGAGGAAAAATTAGTATTTAAACCTATGCCCAAAGGACATTAAAAATATCCTTATTCGATTGGAAAAAGAATAGCATACGGATTAATGCAGATCTCGTGAAACGGATGTGCAAATTTTGTGTTTGTCTTGATGGAGAAAGGAAATAATATAAAAAGCATTGATTAGTTGGAAGCCAACAAGGCACCTTGGCCTAGTGGCAAGTGGGTTGCAAGCTTATGTTTTGTGTGCAAGAGGACAATGTTCGAATCTTGGTAAAAGCACTTTGGTGGGTGTGTTGAAAGCACCAAATGTAAGGTGCACCTTTTTGCAAGGCAAGGAAGGCATAACATTTTGAAGCACGTGGTGCTTCTTCCTCTCCAACGAGCATGTAGCTCGTGTGGTGGTTTCTGCCATGGGAAATATGTTTGTGTGGTCTATGTTGAGAGTTCGAAAATCTCCAAAGGCAAAGGTAACATTTTTATATTTTATTTTATTGAATACCTAAGTTGGAGGTATAAGGTGTTTGATGGTTGAAATTTGGAAAGGTTTCTTTGTAATAAAGTGTGGTAGTTGAGAATTACCTTTAGGATTTATATGGAGAATTCTATTTTTTATTTCTTTAAAGTCTTAAAATTGAAATTATGGAATATTGAAAGGTTAAGACTTTGTGAATGGTATGTTATTTTGAATTAAGGGTTTTTGTGACTATTGTGAGGATATTGATTATTATTCAAGTTGGAGTGATAAGGTGTAATTTTGATATTATTTTTGTGATATGTTTTGTTGAATAAAATTATCCTCTAACCCTTATTGAGATTGGAAAAGAGAAATTTGTGAGTGTGGTAGATTCGTGAGATCAACTCATCTTCAAGAAAATTTATGGGTAAAATTCTTCTTTATTGAGTTGGTTGATTGGCTTGATTGAAAATTAAGTTTGGAGTAAAAAATATTTGATTAGGGTTTCCTTTTTGAAATTTTTTGAGTTGATGCTTCAAGGTTTTCTAAATTAAAAGTTGTTATTAAACCTTGTTTGATAAGCATTGTTGTTGAGACCATTGGTTGAGTGAAGTGTTTGAGTTGATGCTTCAAGGTTTTCTGAATTGAGAGTTGTGATTAAACCTTATTTGATAAGCATTATTGTTGAGACCATTGGTTGAGTGAAGTGTTTGAGTTAATGCTTCAAGGTTTTCTGGAATTAAGTGTTGTGATTAAAACCTTGTTTTATTAGTATTGTTATTGAAGCCATTGGATTGTGTGAGTAACTTGAGTTAGGGTTTGAAAATAACATGAGTATCATTGTTATGTGAATATTGTTTTATGAGCATTGTTGTTGAAGTGAGTTGTTGTGTAAAGAATTTGAGTTAGGGTTTGAAAAGATCATGAGTATCATTGTTATATGATATTTTTTGTTGAGCATTGTTGGAAACATTTTGAGTTGGATGATACATGCTTGGACTAGGGTTTGTGAGCAAGAGTTATTTCTTGAAGTGATTGGTTGAGTAGAGTTGATTAAGCCTAGTCAAGTGGATGTATGAAGTGGTTGTTCAAGTTCCATAAAACAAACTATTTTATATTCTAATTTGATTTGAGTTGATATTGAGTTTTTGAGTATAGAACATATTGAGACTCTAATAATTCTCTTTATGCTTCTATGAGATTGATTTGATAAACAGATTGAGTTTTGAGTATAGAACATATTGAGTCTCTAAAAATTTTTTTTATGCTTCTATGATATTGATTTGAGTTGAGAAAGTGATTGAGCAGATTTGGACAAGTTCTGTGTGATTTTGTTGAGCATATTTGGACAAGTTATGTGTGAGCTTGTTGAGAAGATTTGTACAGGTTCTGTGTAGACCTATTGAGTAGAGTTGATCAGGTTCTATGTGGACCTAGTGAGTAGATTTGGATAGTTTCTATGTGGACCTATTGAGCAGAGTTGTGCAAGTTTTGTGTGGACCTATTGAGCAGATTTGAGTAGGTTTTGAGTAGACCTATTGAGCAGATTTGTGCTAGATTTATTGGAATGTGTTTAGTGCATATTTGAGTGGACTTGTGCTAGACCTACTGGACTATTTTTAGTGCAAGAAATTGAGAATAATTGTGCTAGATCTATTGGAATGTGTTTAGTACAAAATTAAGACAAATATTTGGAGGTGACAGAGCAATTTTGACAGAGTTTCTAGTGTATAGAGATCCATCATCCAGGACATTGAGGATAGCTCTTCTAAGTGAGGACAAGAGTCTTCAAGTGGAGAGAGATCCACGAGTTAGTGCAGTAGAGGTAGATTCTTCTAGAGGATCACCAGCCATAGTAGAGGAGAAAGAGTTCTCCTGTGGATAGAAATCCACAAACCAGATTTAGGGGATCAACATCTCCTTTGGATAAAGGTCCATAAATATTGTAATTGGGAAGGATTCCCAAGATATTGATTGAGAAAATTTAGTGAAATATTTTCTCCATGGAAGTAGCCATCTTTGGGTGAACCACGTAAATTGTTGTGTCTCTATTGTGTGTGGTGTTGTGTACATTGCTTTGATTACTATTGTTGATATTATTATCTATACACTACATAATATTGATTTGAAAATAAAAGTAAAAAGTGCTCTTATACTATTCACCCCCCCTCTCATTATAACCTTGTGTTATTCATTGTCATTGATGTCAAACTTTCAGTACCAGTCAGTGGCAGTTTCAGTTGGCAGCATCTATTTCGGTTTTAGTTTCAAGATCGGGTTCAAGGATGTCAAATGAGGTCCAAAGTGCAAGAAAAAGCCCAAATAAATAATATTATAATATTATTTTATAATATTATGCAAAGGAAGTTTAAAATTAATTTTAAATTAATTTTAAATTAATTTATTAGTTAATTTACTTAACTTATAAAGTTATTTAAATTAACTATTAATTTAAGCTAAGGTTAAATAACCCTAAGGTGGGTTATCAAATTTAATATTCAAAATTTTATTTTGAATAAAGCACTGCCGACATGAGGAGAAATTAAAAACATGTATATAAGGGGGAACTCCCACCCTACCAAACCTTACCATGCCTTCGATAATTATTGTGAGCTTTATAATTGTGAGCCTTACGAATTGCGCTACGTCCAAAGCAAGAAAAGGGTGTGCAAGTTTTGTGAGATATAGATGGAGAGTGGAGGCATAAGAGGAAGGGGTTCTACCTTCCTTCACATGGGTATTCATATCCCACACAATGGGCTCCCAAGCACTAAGGTACTTAGGATGGAGGATACGTTGGATCGAATCTCATCGAATCCCCTTTTAGGGAAGAAAGAGGTATGCTTGTAAATTGGTCACCAAAAATTTTGAGAATATAGTTTGGGCATCTAAAATTTTATTTTTGCATATTTAAATTGTTTCTAAGGTTGCTAAAGGAGTTATAAGGATTTTTGCAAAATTAAATTTGTAATGTTGTTTACTCAAATGTTTTGAAAATATTGTAAGGTGTTTGCTTGATATTTTTATGGTGTTGGATATTATTTTAAGTTGGAGTTTATAAGATGTATCAAGGAAATTATTTGTATGTATGTTATGATGAGTGCTAATTTTAAAAGGGAGCAATAAGACATAAATTGAGTTGTGATTGTTTTATGTCCAAGGAATATTTTTGGAAAGTATTGAAGTGATATTGTTGTGTTTAACCATTGGAATTGGAAAGAAGAAATTGTGATTAAGACAAGTTTTCTAAAGGCACTTCTACATCCAACAAAAGGTATGGGCATATTCTTCCTAGTGAGTGATTGTTGAAAATTATGAATGGAAATTTGGAGTGAAAAGGATTGTTTGGTTTGTATTGTTGAGAGTGTTTTGAATTAATGCTTCAAGGTTTTTTGGAATTAAGAGTTGTTGATAAAACCTTATTTTATAAGCATTGTTGTTGAAGTGTTTGAGTTGAGTGAAGAACTTGAACTAGGGTTTGTAAAGAACATGAGTATCATTGTTATGTGAAGATTATATTATAAGAATTGTTGTTGAAGTGAGTTGTTGATTAAAGAACTTGAAGTAGGGTTTGCAAAGAACATGAGTATCATTGTTATGTGAAGATTATCTTATAAGCATTGTTGTTGAAGTAAGTTGTTGAGTGAAGAACTTGAACTAGGGTTTGGAAAGAACATGAGTATAATTGTTATGTGAGATTGATTGATAAAGCATTGTTGGAAATATTTGAGTGAGTATGCTTGGACTAGGGCTTGTGAGCAAGGATCATGTCATTGAGTGATTGGTTGAGTAGATTTGGTTGAGCCTAGTCAAGTGAATGTGTGAAGTTATTGTTCAAGTTCTGTGAAACAAATTATTCTATATTCTGAATTGATTTGAGAAAGAGGTTGAGTATTGATAAGTGTGAAACATATTGAGTCTCTAACAATTCTCTATATGTTTATGTGATAAGAGAGTGATTGAGTATTGAGGTGAATTTGAAGCATATTGAGTCTCTAAAAATTCTCTATATGTTTCTAAGAGAGTGATTGAAAGTGATTGAATATTGAGGTGAATGTGAAGAATATTGAGTCTCTAACAATTCTCTATATGTTTCTAAGAGAGTGATTGAAAGTGATTGAGTATTGAGTTGAGTGTGAAGCATATTGAGTCTCTAACAATTCTCTAAATGTTTCTAAGAGAGTGATTAAACATTGTGATTAATGTGAAGCATATTGAGTCTCTAACAATTCTCTTAATGTTTCTATGAGATTTGGACAAGTTCTAGTGTGGGCTTGTTAAGTATATTTGAGGTAAGCCTTTAAGAAGACTTGTGGATAGATTTGTGTGAGATTTTGTGGAAGCTTACAATATAGATTGAGAGCAGAATTGGATAAGTTCTAGTGAGGACTTATTGAGCAGATTTGGAAAAGTTCTAGTGAGGACTTGTTGAGCAGATTTGAGACAAGTCTTTGAGAAGGCTTGTGAGCAGAGTTGATTGATTAATTTGTTCAAACCTTGAGTTAAGTTTTGGGGCAGATCCAATAGAGTTTATTTGAGATTGAGTCAAGCTTTGTATTAAGTCTTGAGGATAGAGATTGAGGACAAATTTATGATAGAATGAAGGACTATGTTTAGTGTAGATTACAGGATATATATTGAGGACATATTTGTGGTAGACCGAAGGACTGTGTTTAGTGCAAATTTGAGGATAAAGTTTGGTGTATATTTGAGGACAAGTTTGTGCCAAATCAGAGACAGAGATTGAGAAGATTTGTGCTAGACTAAAGAACTGTGTCTAGTACAGATTTGAGATAGAGCTTTAAAGGTGACAAATTATAGAGGATGACAGTATCTAGTGGATAGAGATCCATTCTCCAAGGTAGTGAGGACATGTGTCTTCAGTGGATAGATATCCATTAGCCTGAGTAGTGGGGGTAGAAGTTCTTCTAGAATATCACTAGTCAAAGCTTAGGAGAAATAAGTTCTCATATGGATAGAGATCCAAGAACTTGATTAGGGGATTGGTGTCTCATTTGGATATAGATCCATAAACATTTTAATATGGAAAGGATTCCCAAGATATTGATTGAGAAAATTTTAGTGAAATATTTTCTCCATGGAGTAGCCCACATTAGGTGAACCACGTAAATTTGGTGTCTCTATTGTGTATGGTAATTTGTGTATTGCTTTGATCACTGATGTTGATATTGCTATCTATATATTACATAATATTGATTGGGAAATAAAAGTAAAAAATTATCTTATACTGTTCACCCCCCCTCAGTATAAGCTTGTGTTCTTCATGATTCACCCTAAGCAATGCACCCTTAATATTGTGGCCTTTGTTGAGATTTATCTTGTTGATATTGTGATTGAAATTATTCCATCCTTTGATGAGATATATGAAATTGATCCCCACAAGTCATCATTTTGTATTTATAAAACTTCATGTTATGTCCTTTTTCACAAATATGATAATACTTCCTTCTTCATTGAGTATGATTTTATGATAAATATGTGGTAGAAGGACCATTTAATTATTTTTGAGGTTTCTTTATTTAAATAAGGGCACTATTGGATAATCATCTCTAAACTGATTTTCTACTTCATATAATTGAAGGATGATTACCAATTCTTCAAATGTCACACTTATTTGATACTTACAAAGATGCCATCAATATTATTAATGATTTAGAGAGAGCTCTAAGTATAATAGAGACTAAGAGAAAATCTTCTAAATTTTCTCCCATGGTGTTCAAATTTGATTTCAAATCAAAAATTCTTAAAATAAATTGTTCAATATTCTCACAATATTAGAACCATAATATGTGAAGTTGTTATTGGAGATGAAGGATTGTGTCTTTATTCCTTCCATCGAATATGGTATAAAGTTTATCCCATGCATATTTTTATTTTTTTGCTTCATTGATATGTGCTTGTATTTCATCATCCACTATAAAATTGATAAACATAAGCGTAGACACCTAAAAATTTTCAAATAAATATTTGCCTAAAACATTTTAATTATATTTTGTAAATTCCCAAATAACCCCCAAAAATCCCAAAATCCCATATTTGCATCATAAAACCTTACAAAAATTAAAAATAATTATTCCTAGCCTCTTTTCCCCCACTTAGCACTCTCCTACACTAAGTCCCTAGTCACCATGTGACTTCCCATTCCCCCTATCCTAGGTGCACACCTCACCCTCACCTAACTTACCCCCACTTGCCACATCTCCCTTGATCACTCTAACACCTCACTTGCCACATCTCCCTTGATCACTCCAACACCTCATCCTAATCACACCCACCCTCACTTGCCACATCTTAAACATTTTAGACTCTCCATCCCACCTACCTAGACCACTTGGTTACCACACCATGCCAAGTCATCTTCATCTCACCAACCCTCTCTACCTTCCAATAAGTCTATAAAAATACCCTTCACTTCTTTATTGAGGAGAGATGAATCTAAACCATACCAAGAATCTACCAATATCTCAATCAAACCTATATGTGCACACTCATTCTCTCTTGCTATCACCTCCTTTTCTCACATGAAATTGGCTATGGAAAATATTAGAACTATCCACATGCATGCATATTTTTTTTGAGGTTGCTCATGATTGAAGAATTGGGTTGACTCCAAACTGCTATCAGGAATCATTTACATCCTACTAGAGACCCTCAACAAATTTCATCTAAATTTGAGCAAAAAAAGTCTTGACTATCCAACCCCTAGTAGTTTACATTTGAGACTACAAGACCCTTGGTAGTTTCTAGTCAGGATTTCCACACCCATGGTGATCTCATTCTAGAACCTAAAACAATCATAAAATCAAAAATGACCAACAATATATGGATATCAAAAGGTAAGCAAGGTAAATTATACTTGTGTTTTGTAGCATTTTTATGCCATACCATCACTTTAATTTCTAGATAATGAACTTCACTTCACACTTTATATTAAGATAAGGAAGACCTCGTATGCTCTCTCCTCATGCCTTAGGGTGATATGGGAGATCAAAAGAGTGTCTCTTTTTCTAGGTTAAAGAATGTCACTTTATTACACAATGTACCATATTAAAAGGGACCCTATTTTGTGTATGCTCTTCCCTCGCACTTCATGCAAACTTGGGAATCAAAAGTGGGTAGGTCACCTAGGATCAACGGACAACATCATCATCATGATCATTTTTCTTGCTTTCATAATTTAGATTTTATTTCATGTTATTTTCATGCTTTCATAAAGTATATTTAATTGCATATCCTTTTATTGCATTCTTAGAGTAGAATTTTTATTTCATGTCATTTATCGCTTTCCTATATTAGTTTCATATCATGTTTTTATTCTCTTCCTAAGCTTAGAATTTATTTTTTGCATTTACATGCTTTCATAGATTAGACATTCTTTTACACAATTTCTCACTTTCCTAGAATAGATTTTCATTTCATGTCATTTTATTGCTTTCCTAGAGTAGAATTTCATTTCATGTTCTTCCTACTTTCCTATATTAGTTTCACTTTAAGTCCTTTATTGCTTTCCTAGATTAGTTTTATTTCATGCTTTTACTCACTTTCCTAGCTTAGATTTTATTTTTTGCATTTACATGCTATTAGGACCCTCCTAACATGTCCTAATTACTTATATTATTTATTCATTATATTCTAGGGTCACAACCCTTCACTCTTACAACTATTAGACTAGGTATTTAAATGCAATCAACATATGATAATAAGGCATCATCGAAAAAATATATAAATTAAGTCTATTGTGGGTTTTCTACCTTACAATCAAAAAGTGATTCAATATAAAAATGATCCTGCTTCCCACACCATTTAGTTTCATACCATCTGGATCAGAGCTAGATCAAGGAGCAAATTCATAATTAAAATTTTTTCCCACCACACATTTTAGCTATTCCACATTCGCGAGGATGCAAACAACATTCACGCTTCATAGATCCGTGTCAAAATCCTCGTAGAAAATTAAACCTTCTCCTAAGGTATGAATTAAGTTGTATTACACCCAAATTGCTCGACCTTTCGTGTGGTGACCAGTGGATATTTTGAAAAAGCTAAAATATTCAACGCAGCATCAAGGTTTTCGACGTCCGAAACGCAAAGGAAAAAAATTAAATTTTTTTTTTTAATTTTTTGCTCACCTGTACCAAGTCATATTGATTGTTACCTACACCAACCGCAATGGCTGAAGGACGACGATCATTGGATTCCATCCATGAGAAACACAAAAGGCTCGCTAAAGAATTTCAATAGGAAAGAGAGGAGAATACCCGTACCACAAGAGAACTCTTCGAGAAAATATTTGCAATGGATGTTAAACTTGATGCCATTAGTCAAAATCAGGCAACAACACATGCAAATTCACCCAACCATGGGTCATCAAACCGAGCAATGTTAGGAGGTCCACAAACTTCCATTCTACCATGGACGACCAAATTAGACTTCCCAAAATTTGAAGGAGACCCTACAAACTGGATCTACCAAGCAGAGCAATATTTCTCACTAAATCAAATTTTGAAAATGCAAAAAGTGCATATCGCCTCCTTCCACTTGGAAAATGATGCCATCCAATGGTACCAATGGTTTGAGAAAACTAACGGCACTCCAACGTGGTCAACCTTTACATAGAATCTATTAGTGCGATTTTGCCCTAGCAAGTTTCAAATCTTTACAGGGGCCCTCACTAAATTATGCCAAACCACTTCGGTAAGCGAATACCAAGCAAAATTTGAAAGGCTAGCTAATCGAACATCCATATTAGACACTGCCTTCTTTCAAGAATGTTTTGTTAGCAGATTAAAAGAAGAAATTTGAATAGAGGTGCAAATGTATAACCCTATAAACACTTTAGAGACCATCGGCTTGGAGAAATTAGCGGAGGACAAAATCAAGGCACGAAATTGGTTCACAAAACCAACTTGGGGGAAACCATCAAACACTTTTACCAAACCCTAACCAATTCAAAATGGATGAACCCAAAATTCCTACACAACCCCCAAAATTAACCCCGCTCTACCAATTAAGCGTCTGAGTTTTGAGGAAATGAAGGAAAGACAAGCTAAGGGTCTTTGCTACCATTGCGATGAGAAATTTGACAAAAATCATAAATGTGCCTCACGAAAATTATATATTCTAGATGCCACAGAGGAAGGGAATTCTACTAAAGAGGAACCTGAACTCGAAGTAGAGGTATTATCCAACACACTTGAAAGTGACGAAGAAAATGCACCAAAGGTTTCCTTCAACACCCTTGCCGGATTTTTTGCCCCTCAAACAATGCAAGTAAAAGGGTATTTTAAGAAACAAAACCTTACCGTGCTCCTATATTCTGGTAGCATGCACAATTTTATCGATCCAAAGGTGGCTAAACAAGCAAATTGTTTTATATAGCCTTGCAATAACTTTGAAGTGATGATTGGAAACGGAAAAAAAATTGCATGCAAAGGAAAATGCAAAAATATAAAACTAACTATGGGGGTTTATAACATGAAAGGCAACATGTACGTCCTACCCCTAGGTGGGTGCGACATTGTACTAGGCGTACAATGGTTACAAACCTTGGGCATAGTCCAATGGGAATTTGATGAACTATGGATGAAATTCACAGCAAAGAACCAAACTTATATTATCCAAGGCCTGAAATTAGGACCTTCCCAAATCGTCAGATCGCATAGAATGGAGAAAATTATCTGAAAAGGAAACAAAGGAATGGTCACCCAATTATTTTCAATTCAACCTAGTCACAAAGAAGACGAGACACCAGAGTTACAAAATATTTTAGACCACCATAAGGTGGTATTCAATGAACCAAAAGGCCTACCTCCACAACGAAGTCACGATCACACTATTCCACTATTTCCAGGGCATCAACCTCCTAATATTAGACCTTATCATTATCCATACCTCCAAAATACTGAAATAGAGAAATTAGTACAAGAGCTTCTTAAGGCAGGAGTAATTAGACCTAGAAAAAGCCCTTACTCCTCTCCAATTATTTTAGTTAGAAAAAACGATGGCTCGTGGCATTTATGTGTCGATTTTCGAGCGCTTAATAAAATGACCCTCAAATATAAATTTCCTATTTCGGTCATAGACAAGCTATTAGATGAACTCCACGGGGCAGCTTATTTTTCCAAGTTAGAGTTATGGTTAGGCTACCGCCAAATACGATTCAATGAAAATGATATTCCTAAGACGGCCTTTCGCACTCACGAAGGGCACTACAAATTCTTGGTGATGCCATTTGGCCTGACCAATGCTCCTTCTACCTTTCAAAGTCTAATGAATAAGGTATTTCACCCTTTTCTTCGTAAATTTATATTAGTTTTCTTTGATGACATTTTGATTTATAGCAAAACATGGGAAGAACATTTGGACCATGTTAGACAAGTGTTCCAAATCTTGGAGGAAAATCAACTTTATGCAAAAATATCAAAGTGTTCCTTTGGAAAACAAGAAATTGAATACTTAGGCCATATTGTCTCAAAGGAAGGAGTTATGGTAGATCCTTCCAAAATCGAGGAGGTGAAAAATTGGCCTATTCCAAAAACCTTAAAAGCTCTACGTGGGTTTCTTGGACTAACGGGATATTATAGAAAATTTGTCCAAAAATTTTCATACCATATTGGTATCAGAGCCATGTGGGACCCAGTCATGTGGGAATTGCTCAAATATCTTCATAAAATCACTTTTGTGCATGAGTATCAAACTCGGTTTGAGGATATCACCAAACACAACACAAGATTGGATGAATCAATTCTCATCAATGGCTTCATTAGGGGATTAAAAGAGGAAATTAGAATTGAGGTGACAAGGTTCAATACCTATACCATGATGTAGACCTATGGATTGGAAAAATTAGTTGAAGATAAAATCAATGCACAACAACGATTAGAGAAATCACTTATGGAAAAATCGTCGACCACTTACATCACTCCAAAAACTATGCATAATGGAAGGGCACAAAGCACTTACACAACCCCCAAATCTAATCAAAATTTACGTTAAACATCTTAGCTTTGAGGAGATGAAGGAACGACGAGCAAAAGGAATTTGTGATCATTGTGATGAACAATTTGGATCCCACCCTAAATGTGCTATACTAACATTGTATTTATTGAAGGAAGTTGATCCCTGTCTCTCCATAGAGCAAGCAGATGAGGTAGTTGTTTCTGAAGCGACCAGTGCACCTACTCACTGCAATGAAGACAATGAGGTCGATGTGCAAGAAGTGATTTATGTACCAATCAGGGATGAGGTAGACATACCCAATGTGATAAATGCTAGTAAAACATGCACTCTACAAGACCTACACATACCTTCCTCACCAATAGTGAGTTCTTGCCATATGACCAAACCTATTCAAAACCAACATAGAGTGACTACACACTCCTTCTCCATTGGCTCTACCAAGGAACCAAAAAAGGATATGAAATCATTACCATCAATTTTGATGCATCATTCTGAAGTATTTGAGGAACCCCAAGGATTGCCCTCCCATCGTCATCATGATTTTCCTAAGGAAGATTCTACTATTATTCTTGGCAACCCCCCACTAATGCTTCATCCTTCTCGATATCCTTGCCTACGAAATGATGCCATTAAAAGAGTCCAATAACTTACGCAAATCCTTCTTGGAAAACAAAATATAAAGCTCCTCACCTTGAGCTTTGAGGACAAAGCTCTTTTTAAGGAGGGTTGCATGTTAGGATCCTCAATCCTAACATTATTAGTTAGTATTATTAATCATTTAATTATTATATTATTAACTTATAAAGTGAACCATCACAACCCTTCATAACGTGAACCATCATGTCTCTTCATACATGAACCATCATGTCTCTTCACCAACATAGCTTTAGGGTAGATATATATATTAGGTTGGCCATCTATATCAAATCATCCAACAAGAAGAATATATATTATTTAAACCCATTGGGGGGATTTCCCAAACCAATGCAAAATGTGATTCATATCTAAAAGCGATTCTTTTAATTTAGATGTTATTTTAATTATTTCTTTATTAAAATTGTGCTAGAACCTTTAGGGTTCTACCATTTGGTTTCATACTATATGCTTTCTTATATTAGACTTTATTTCACACAATTTCTCACTTTCCTAGATTAGATTTAATTTCATGTCATTTTCTTGCTTTCCTATATTAGTTTCATTTCATGCTTTTACTTGATTTCTTAGCTTAGATTTTATTTTTACTTGAAATAGAGAAAATAAAGCTACTTTGTATTGATAAATTTGTAAAGAGTGTTACAATACGGAATTATATCCTTTTACAAGATGCCCCAAAGCCTACAAAAGAGGAAATATATTAGGAGGGATCCTAACATCAAATATTTATGATGTTGCAAGTGTCTTCCTTTAATTCCTCAAGTTTGGGATGGGCTTATGATGCATGCCACCATGAGCTACACTGATTTGCGATCCTATGTAACCCTACAAAAAGGTGTTAGATCATTTGGAGGCTTGTATTGATCAAACCTCCTATAATTACATATATATTGATTAAAACTGAACAAAAATACCTCAAGGAAGTATCAAAACATGTTGAAACTTATAGGAAAGTAGGATATTACCTGTCAGGCCAATGTGGCAACATGAAACTAGAAAATGTACCTAGGGGCAAATTTTCTAGGTGTTAACATACCTTAGGTTGTGTTTTGGATTTTCTAGAAAATGTACTTGGATTGGTCCCTATGTCAACCGTAGAAGCCATGGGTAAAGTTTGACATTGATTCAAAGGTTACTGATGTTTGTTTGGTACCTGTAATCACTAGAAAATTATAAGAAAGCTTTATGGGAGGAAGGTTAAATGCTCAAAAATTTTGAGTATATTTTAGATGACATTCAGGTAGCATTCAGGTAGCATAACAATACTTCCATTCGTCCCTCTAAAACCATAGGCAGTCTCATTTATTTATAGGCATCCTAAGAAAAAAAATAGGTGAATTATCTGATGAGAGAAGAGAAGAGAGAGATAAGGCCTATTTAATGTGGTAGGTGGATGGTTAAGGCTTGCCTTTTGTGTGTGATGGATGTTACATGCCTGTTTAATTCCTGGGGAAGAACATATTACATAGGAAAGATAAATACCCACCTTTTTATTAAATTTCCATTAAAAGCTTTAAGGGAGGAAAGGTATGAATGTTATGTGAGGGGGGTGAGTGCTTAGAAAAGAGTATAAAGAGGTGTGAGTGGAGGGTGATGTGGATCCCACCTAGGTCTTAGGGTAGCCTTACCTAGGGTTTAGGTTAGCTTTTCCTAGGGTTTAGGTTTTTGAATTGATTTGCAATTATTTTGTTCTTTATTTGTTAAATGTTGTTGCAAGAGACTGTTTGAGATATTTTTAGGTGTCTGCATTTTACCCCTTTTTGTACTGCATTGTGTGAAGATATGATACAGTATAAAAAATTATGACACTCATTTGGTAATTTATTATGAGGGAACATAAATTGGTGGGTGATGACAAGCGATTGTTTTCAAAGGAGTAGATGTAAGATGCCCCAATTGTGGAAGGGATGTGTATCCTTAAAATTTTACCTTTAACAGATTTATAAAATCAATTGGGTTGGTAAACTAGTTATATATACACAAGTATGCTCATGATTGCTTTAGTGGACTCAGTCGTCCATCCCAGTGAAGCATACACACATGAGTAAACTTGTAGTTGTTGATAAACATTGTACCAAATTTGATTGAGTTGGAGTTTTATTGAGAAGAGAATTTTTTTTGTTTGCCCTAACAAATGAGGGTATACAATGATCTTTGGAAAAGGTTTTTAGACAAATGCACTTTTCCATATTTGAGTGTTTAAGTATTGATCATGCAAGGCAACTTTTATATATGAAATTTTACCCCCTCAAGTGATGAGTAAAGAATGTGAAGATTGTGGTGAATCACTTGATAGAAGGCATGTGGAGATTATTGGATGACTAAAAGGTTTATGGTTATTATTTTGGAATCATACAAATGGGTTCATTTTTTTGAAAAAAATGTACTTATTCCTATGGTTTGTGGGTTGACGCCTATAAAAGCATGCACGAAGGGTGCAATATAAAAATGTAAAAGGGTTTAATATTTGACGATTGTGATAGGCAGAGAGAATTTATGAGACAATATGAATGCAAAAGTGGTTATGTTGATGGTGTCCTAATTAGCATAGGATTTTGGAGTGGGTATATGGGAGAGCTAATAATAATGATAACATGTTTCATGGGTATTTTTGATGTAATGGTGCATGTGATGCTTGATGTGGTTACACGAGGGTAATAGATCCAATGATATCACAATGAGAGCAAGTGGAGGAATTTTACATTTTTGCAAATGGGAGAGAAAGACATGTTGGAAAATATGGCTATTACATAATTTGGTTATTTCCTAATGTACCCTCATGGGTGCATATTTAGTTTAGGATTATATTAGGATTTATTGCTTTATTAGTGTAATAGAATAAATGCACAAGTGTTAGAATGTGTAATGATGTAAATGTGCATGTAGTCCACATGTACGTGAGTCTTAGGGTTGAGTGAGAGGCAAGTAACCTATATTTCTATATAAAGGTCTCATTGTGAGTGAATGTGAGAGAGTTGAAGTAGTGCAAAGGTGTGAGTAGTAGTAGGCACAATGTAGCTCCATTTTTCTATTATGGAGGAGTTGTAAACTTCATGAGAGGAGCATTGTATTTTTTGTGAGATTTCTATATGAGCATTTCTAGATCTTTGTATCAAGTTTTCTATCATATTTTTATGTATGTTTTTTGCTATTATTATAGTTGTATCATTGCATGTTTATTTCTATACTTGTGAATGCATTTCCTTTATGTTTAAGGCTCTAAAAGCTAACATTGGTATCAAAACCATAGTGGATCAAAGGAAATCCACAAGTACTATTATTGAGTATTTGTAAACTGGATCAACCATAGTGCGCTACTACATGCAAATACCATCACAATAGATTTTTTGATAGAAGTGGATATATGTAGAAGAATAGAAAATAGAGAAAGTCACATGATATATTTAGCTAGAGTTTTTCCACAAGAGTTGTAATTCTTGTGAATACTAGAACTCAACATTGTTCCACTAGATTGGCAATCCAACTAGTGAAGTTTATTTCTCAGAGTCATAGAAATTTTTATTATCTAATATTTTATTCCAAGAGAGAAAATAAGTTTTCAGGAGAACAATTTGGTTACTATCATCTAAGTTTTTCTTATTGCAAAAAATTAATTTTTAGAAGGTGGAAATCTTCCTACAACGAATAGAGAAGAAATTCATCTTCATTTCCTGAAAGTCAAAGTTACTTTTCTTGTGCAAGGATAATTTTTTGTTGTAGAAAAATGAGGATTGAATATTTGGAGGTCTAAGGAGAAAGGTCCCATTAAAATATTTGTATATTGAAGACTCCTAGTTGATAGATCAAGGAGATATTGAGTGGCCAATGAAGCCACATTGAATATTGTAAATCTAGGAATGAGGTCCTAGAAAGAAGATCCCTTTGAAGATCCAAGAGACTCAAGGAGAAGAGTCCTATAAAAATATTGAAGATTGGCGATCTCCGTTGAAGACAAAAATTTTGATTGAATAAGAGGTCCACCGTAGGTCCGACTGAAGAAGAGGTCCATTGAAGGCCCTATTGAATAAAATATCCTTTGAAGACTCTATTGAAGAAGATATCAATTGAAGGCCCTATTTAATAATATATTACAACACCAACAAATTTAGGATATCCTATAAGAATATCTAATTTCCATAGTTGAAGATTGAAGAGGCCAAGGAAGGTCTCATTGAAGATTTAGAAGTTGTAATATTGAGAATCTTGGAGGGTTCTCAAGGAGAAATAAGAAGAAGACTTGGTGAGCCTCATTTAAGGAGTTCATAGAAGGACTCATTGAAGAAATTACTACCAAATAAGAAACTAAGGAATTGAGACAATCATAACCATCCGATGACAAGCCCAAAGGAGAAATTTTGGCAAGAAGATTGTCAAATAAAAAATGTAGTATTGAATATATCTCAAGATTTATATATTTCTTGAGGAGGAGATATAATTTGAAGTCAAAATTTGGCAAGTGAAAAGAGATAGAAGAACCACCAAATCTATGAGATTTGGGGACCATCATTGAAGGAGTTTCTTGAACAACATCTCAGTTGCGATTTGGGGAGAATCCTCCCAAATTTTTAGGATTCAAGGACAGCATTTCAGTGATGGTATTGACTGCCTTACAATCTAGAAAATTTTCAGATTTGAAGACAAATAAAGGATAGCATATTAAAAAACACTCAAAGCTACAAAATACAGAGTTCATGGACAACGAAAAGGGCAGCAATTCAAAGAAATTAAAAGTAACAGTGAATATTGCTTAGTGCTGAAAATTTTAGAAATTATGGGAAGCATTAGTGACTGCTAAAAATCAGATTCTAGAAGCACATTTTGAAGAAGTTTTGAAGTAATCAAATCAGAGTATATAGAAGCAAGTTGATAATGTATTGAAGTTGCATAAAGGTGAGCAAAGAGCTATTTTTGGACAGCATAAGAGAGCTGCAAAATCATCCATAAAAGGCAGCCATTGAGGTGACTTGGATCACCACTATCTTCATCATCTTCAAGAGAAAAAGGTATGCAACAATAAGGTGCAAAATTTCATTAGTTGAGCTTTTATATTTGGTTTCATATTAAGGTTTATCAAGCACCATTTTCAAATGATCAAATATTTGCATAGAATAGTTTCATGTGAAGTCTTCAAAATAGTGCAAAATTTATAGTTTACAAGGAGCATACTTGCACATAAGAAAATAAAATTTAGGCATGTTTCAAGAAAAATATCTAATCAAAAGGAGACTACATACTTGCATAAGATAGAGTGTAAAGTTTTATAGTAAAAATCTTGGATTTATAAGAAAAGAATAGCCAAGCAAAGGAAGGTATTTCTAAGGATTAAAGGCAATCATAATAGCCAAAAAAAAGAGTAGAAGGCAGATTTTTTAGATCTCGGTTGAAGGAATTAAAGGTAGAATTTAGTGGCAATGAATAGCCACAAAAAGGAGTGAAATTACCTCTAAAATTGGAGAAGAAAATCAACATACGGAAGTAAGAAAAGAGGTCAAAATGAAAAATTAATTCCAAACATAAAATTGTAGTCTAATTCTATATTTCCAAGAGGTTTACAGGCAGATTTGGAGAAGAGCAAAACAGGTTTTGAAGACACTCTTGGATAGAGAAAACAAAGATCCAATAGAACCCATTGAATCTCACATTTTGAGCAAGGTAAAGGATAGATTTTCAAGTATAGGTGGGCATTCATAGTATATGTTTGTGAGTCATCCAAAGGACTCCACGAGTGTAGCAAAAAGGGCAGGTTTTACAAAGGAAAAGGAAGTGTTAAGAACTCCATAAAAGGGCACTCTATGAAACCTTACGAAACGAGCCTTTGAAAAGCACTAGAAGGTGCATTCAAGAAGATGAAATTCTAAATTATCTAAGGTATCAAAATATACCCAAATAAGTGTTGTAGCCATTGAAATTTCTGCCCATATTAAGCATGAAAATGGACCTGCAAAAATATATAAAACAAGTGGAAATACAAGGGTGAATATTAAGGTCATATTGCACCAAAAAAGGAGGCATCATAATCATTGAAGCAAGCTAAAAATAATAGGTCTTCCACATACAAGAGTGTCATTGAAGATGGCACAAATGTTCTACCAAAGAGAAAGCATTTGCAGTAAGATAATTCGTAGGAATAGAATGCTGGAGAGTGCTAGAAAATTTAAAGGAAGATAGGAATCATTGGCCACATAGAGGAGTTGTTATAAGCACTCAAGGAGAATAGTGCCACATTGTAAAAGGTGTTTGGAGTGCCCAAAATTATAGTCTAACATCTTCCAAGAAAGGATAATACAAAGGATCACCCAACATCATAAGGTAATGCCTCTCCAAGCCAATATAAGACAAAGGAGCACTCAACGAAGGTAAATAAGATAAAATATGTTGATTAGTCTCTATATATGAGCACCCAATGTGGAATTAGAAGGTAAGAGTATCTATAACATCCATCAACCACCAAGGAGTAATAATATGAGCACCACTTATCACAGGCATTGAAAGAAGGAGTTGAACAAAAATTTTCAAAGGATAAGCACCACATGTCATAAGTGCTACAAGGAGGTGCAAGTTTAAATGTTTTCAAAAGGTGAAGAGGATAAGTGCCATTTGGCACTCCCATATCAAATTGCACCAAGTAAAGAAGGCTACTACATAGGTAAACAAAGGAGGAGAGCCCAAGGTTGTATCAAAGATATTGTAGAGGTGAAATGATGTTGTTTTAAGTATACGTAGAAACAAACAAGTGATAAATGGCTAGGTACCAACAAAAGATCATTTTTAAAGAGATATTTTAAGCCCAATATTAGAAATAGAGTCTATTCCATAATTTGGGTTATGTAAATATATCTTCCAAGGTACATACTTATATTACTTTAGGGATAAGTTATATGGTTATTTCATGTAATGTAATAAGTGCACAAGTGTCAATGTGCAAGTTTTACATGTGCAAGTTATCCCTTATACAACTAGATAGAGTATTGGCCAAGTATCCTATTTTGCCTATATAAGGATGACCTCATATATAGATATATATAGAGTCATAGACATAGAGAGTCAAGGGACATAGTGTAGCTTATTTTTGTGTGTAACACCATCCATTGGTGATGGATGCAATGTAGTGCAGTAGCTTTATATTGGAGTGTTCATTTCCTTCATAGCTACATTGTAATATTTTATATCATTTCTATTTTTTACATATTTTAGTCTTCTAGCAGATTTAATTTCTTTCATATTATTTTTCATCTTGTTATTGCTATATCTCAATGCTTACTACATCAAAAGATAATAGTGGTATTATAGATAGGTTAGATCTAGTTTGTGTAGGTCTATAGGAAAGCCACCATTATCATTGAGCCTGAGAATTTTGAAAAATTGATGCACCACTAGACCAACCACTCTCAAAATATCTTAGAATAATCTAGGTGATATAATTAGGGAGATTCACAAGTTAGGAATGAAATAAATCATAGTTCTACGAAATACTATGATTGTAATTGACTAGAGTATTTCCACAAAGTTTTAAGAAAAAATCGTGAAGACTAGAACTCGGCATTCAAGCCACTGGATTGACAAATCATTCAGTGAGGATTATCCAGGATATCTGGAATTTGCTAACTAATACCTAAATTTTCTTTTATTTTCATAAAACTAATTCTCAAAGGATTGGGACTCCTCCTACGATAGAAATCTAGGAGACTCCAACTTCGTTATCCAAAGATTGGTGCGCCCTCATAGTGTAGATATTGGTTCCTTGTGCAAGAGAGGAATACTATGAAAGAAGACTTCTTGTGAAGAATTGTGGTGAATTCAAGATACTGAAGATATCTATTATTGAATCAAAGAACTTCAAAATTTGAATAATAATATATAGAATCCTTGACATAGAAATTCCATAGAAGCCCTGGAGAAAATGCCATAGGAGCCTTGAAGGAGAAGCCACAAAATTCTTGATACCAAAAGGCCATAGGAGCCTTGGTATTGAAAATGCCATAGAAGCCTTGATACTCAAAAAGGCCATAGAAGCCTTAGTACTGAAAAAGGCCATAGTAGCCTTGGTACTAAAAAAGGCCATAGAAGCCTTAATCCTAAATTTGAAGAGAATATCTGATTTAGAAGTTGACTAAATATTTTAGTACTAATACTTTGTTGTAGGGAAAGAAGATTCAGTGAGTTTAGAAACTTTCTACAAGAAATTTAGGAAGGGTATCTTCTTTAGAATCAATTCAACACCTAAAGCAAAATCAAAGAGATCAAGATAATATCTCATTGCAGAACTTCCAATCAAGGAAGGAGAAGGAGAATAAGAACTAGGTGAGTCTTGCTTGAATCTAGAAGTAGCAAAATTAGAGATCCAAAAGTATATCTTATCACCAATATTTCTAGGAGTATAAGGTTGAATAAAAGGTCTCAATAAATACCATAAGAGTATGTCAGATCAGATACCTTGGGAAGGTCTTATCGAGCATCCAAAAAAAATGCTAGGATAGCCTTACTAAAGATATTCTCAAGGGAGAACTCATTGGAGAAATACACTACTAATAAAAATCTCTGGTAGTGAAGGACTTGGAATAATTGTTGCCATTCGACAACAAGCCCAAGAGAAGAAGAATTTGACAAGGAGTGCCAAATCCATGAAGAAGAATTTGGCAATGAGTGCCAAATCTGAGAAGAAGAATTTGGTAAGGAGTGCCAAATCTATGAAGAAGAATTTGGCAAGGAGTGCCAAATACTAGAAAAATTTGGCAAGGTGTGCCAAATTATTGCAGAACTTTATTATCATTAACAAAAATCATTCACCAATATGTACAAATATCAAATCATTCATCCACAAATAATTATCCATAGTAAAAATCCATAAATGAGAGAGATATAGGTAATACCCTTAAGGTAGGAAAACACCAATAATACTCCTTAAGGAAGGAATCACTCCACAAGATCTCCCAAGATGAGAGAGCCACTCAAGGAGGGCAAATTCCCATAAGCCACTTCATGGGCAAAGATGATTACATAATATTAATCTCCATGATGATTACAATAAAAAATATCTCTTCTTTATATATCCATCTTCTTATTCTACTTTGGGGAGCCTACTACTAATATAATATTATAATATTATAATATAATAATATAATATAATATAATATTATAATATAATATAATATAATATAATATAATATTATAATACAATCAACCTTGGGTTATGTGTGGCCCATGCCAACCCTTATACAATATAATAATATATCCTCAAATATCTATTCCTAGGTACCCTACCATGCCACCCTCACAAATGTTTCATCCTCAAAACATGTGAAGAAACAAGATAATATGATTTTCTAAGCAATTTTAGAAACTAGTACCAATATCGATCATCCATCCATCCAAGTGAAACACATTGATGTTGGTATGCCACTTTGTTACTTGAGTATCCAAATCTGTTTCATTGGCTCCACACTTATACTATTGTATTTTGATAGCTTGAATGATGGGTCCACTTGTTCCTTGATGTTGATGAACTACTCTAAAAACTAGGATCACTATGCTTTCTCTGCCAAACACTACCATAGTTGGTGCCCTTATGATTCCATGTGGAACCATAATATTACTGCCTTGATCCATACCTCTAAGAATATTATGTACATTCTCACCCTCTATTTGTATGTCCTTAATTTTTTTTGCTTGAACTTGCAACTTCCTAGCCAAAGAAATATTAATAATATTATATCTGCTACTAGGGTCAATGGAAATAATAACCTATTCCTTTTGAATGCTTCCATGAACCTGCAAAATAGAACTTTTAGCTAAATTTTGAATGCTTCCATGAACCTGGAAATAATAACCTATTCCTTTTGAATGCTTCCAAAGATGTTCCTTTGCATTCCTCTCATTATATTCCCTGACATTTTCCTCCTTTTCATCATTGAGTAATTTTATTTTATTTTCATAGTCTTCATTCTTCTTCTTGAGAAATTCCTGCTCTCTGTTAATTTTATTTTATTTTGTATTGAAGCATGTTTATTTTTTCTTCATATCCTTTGATGGTGATCTTCAAACTATCTAGCTTTTTATATGGATCCCATCTACTCAAGAATGCATGCTCCATTGTTTCCCAAGTTAGTTCATCTTTATTGGCATGAGGAATTTTAGAATACCAAAAAAGAGCTTCACCTCTAAGAGAACAAGAAAGCATACATTTCCAAAGAGGATTACGATGAAACAAGGATTTAAAATTTTTCCACCAATCCCTAATATCAATATCACTTTCTCCAAAAAAATCTGGTAGCTCCATAAGTTCACACCACAAGATAATGCAAACTAGGGTTTCATGAAAATATATATCATGCCCTAATGCAAACTAGGGTTTTAAAAATATATATCTCCCCATTGATTTGAAGCTAAAATTCCACATAAAAAATTAGATCTATAATTTTTCTTCCAAACAAAATAAATAGCAATTGATTTGCTTACCCGAACTAAACAAATTTTGTCTTTTGAAAAAATTACAAATTGAAAATTCATCACTGCCCTTGTTCTAGATGGCTGAATTTAGAAGGTTGTATCTCCCTCAATACTACTCAGATTCCTTTATATGACCACTCATTTTAAATCTCTTCAAATTTTGCATAAACTAATCCAAGAATCATCTAAATTAGATAAAATTTCACATAGATATGACTCCTAAAATATGAGATATTTTCCAAAACAAAATCTGCAAAACTTGTCACTGTCCTTGTTCCAGATGACTAACTTCAAAATATTGTATCTCCCTCAATACTATTCATATTCCTTCATATTACCACTCATTTTAAAGCTCTTCAAATTCTGCACAAAATGATCCAAGAATCACCTAAATCGGATAAACTTTCACAGAGATATGGCTCCTGAAAGATGATATATTTTTCCAAAAAAAAATCTGCCCTAATTTTGCAATCCCATAAAAAAAATCCCCACTTTGCCAAAATCCTTGCTTTGATACCATTGTTGAAAAACTTATTATCATTAACAAAAATCATTCACCAATATGCATAAATATCAAATCATTCATCCACAAATAATTATCCACAATAACAATCCATAAATGAGAGAGAGATAGGTAATACCCTTAAGGTAGAGAAACGTCAATAATAATCCTTAAGGAAGGAATCACTCCACAATATCTCCCAAGATGAGAGAGCCACTCAAGGAGGTAAAATTCCCATAAGACACTTCATGGGCAAAGATGATTACATAATATTCATCTCCATGATGATTACAATGACAAATATCTCTTCTTTATATATCCATCTTCTTATTCTACTTTGGGGAGCCTACTACTAATATAATATAATATAATATAATATTATAATACAATCAACCTTGGGTTATGTGTGGCCTATGCCAACCCTTATACAATATAATAATATATTCCCAAATATCTATTCCTAGGTACCCTACCATGCCACCCTCCTTACAAATGTTTCATCCTCAAAACATGTGAAGAAACAAGATAATATGATTTGCTAAGCAATGTTAGCAACTAGTACCAATATCGATCATCCATCCATCCAAGTGAAACACATTGATGTTGGTATACCATTTTGTTACTTGAGTATCCAAATTTGCTTCGTTGGCTCCACGCTTTTGTTGCTATATTTTGATAGCTTGAATGATGGGTCCAATTGTTCCTTGATGATGATGAACTACTTTGAAAACTAGGATCACTATGCTTTCTCTATCAAACACTACCATAGTTGGTACACTTATGATTCCATGTGGAACCATAATATTATTACCTTGAGCTATACCTCCAAGAATATTCTAAACATTCTCACCCTCTATTTGTATGTCCTTAATTATTGTTACTTGAACTTGCAACTTCTTAGCCAAAGAAATATTAATAATATTATATTTGCTACTAGGGTCAATGGAAATAATAACCTATTCCTTTTGAATGCTTCCATGAACCTGCAAAATAGAACTTTTAGCTGAATTTAAACCTTTTTTATTCTACTCTTGCTTTTGTAGATCCAAATATGTGCCTTCTGCATTCCTCTCATTATCTTCCCTGACCTTTTCCTCTTTTTCATCCTTGAGTAATTTTATTTTATTTTCATAGTCTTCATTTTATTTCTTGAGAAATTCCTGCTCTCTTTTAATTTTCTTTTGTTTGTTTTGAAGCATGTTTATTTTTTCTTCATATCCTTTGATGGTGACCTTCAAACTAGCTACCTTTTTATATGGATCTCATCTAATCAAGAATGCATAACCTCTTTGTATTACAAGAAAGATGCTAAAGTATGTAGCGAAAGTTAAAGGTAAAAAGGATAAAGTTGTTGAAGGAAACCCAGTTCTGGAGCAAATTGCTTCGATTAATGATACTGATAAAATAGAAATGGTTCCAAATAATGAGAAAATTGTTCAAGATAATGAGGTTGATGTTCTAAATCTAAAGGTTATTGAATAGGAAAATATCCATATTGGGAATATGGATGATCCAAATGAATTTTCTCAAGAGGATCAAAATGTAAATATTTCTAAGGAAATTACTGTAAAGCAAGAAAATGTGGAACGTAAGAAACAACAACCTGGGGGAATTCCTCCAAATGTTGAAATTATAAATCTCAAAGGAATTACTGATGGTGAAGACAAAATCGATAATAGCAAAAATATTGAAGTCCCTATACAAAATGAAAATACAGATCAGATGATGAGTGAAAGGGACCAAGACCATGGAAGGAGATCAACATCAACAAGTGCTTCAAATAGACAAAGGTATGATTTTCCTTTTCCTTCAATATTTTCTCTCTCCTTATTCCTACAATGATTTTCCTTCCATTTCTTGTTCAAAGAAAGATATAATGTTCCCCTTGGATTCATGTTTTTTTCCCTAGAACCAGCATTATTTTCTCAACTTCAATATGAATTTGATGCTGAGTTGATCCCCAATCCATTCCTCTCTAGTGCGATTATTCCAGCTATTAAGTCAATATCTTCTCCAAATGATAAAAATCATCCCACTCTTTCAAAATTGAAAGATTTGAGAAAAGCAAACAATAATACTTTAGATTGGTGGGCATCTCATTCTGCTAAATATTCTAAAGCCCTAGCTCGTATTCAAAAGATAATCTCCCTAGATCCCACCACAATGCAGAGGAAAAAGTTAAAGTTAACACTAGTTTCCCATAAATCAAAGAGGGATATGAACATTGAGTATTATCAAGCAGAAGATACAACTAAAGATATTACTCAACTACATATGTCAGATGAATGGGGGAAAGCTCAGGCCCATTTTGGGACTATTTACTTACATGGAAAATTTTTTAGATAAAATTTTGTCAAGGAGCAAGAAGCCAGGCGAGAGTTAGAGCACATCCTACAAGAGCAAAAACTGAACAAAAAGGTTCTAAAGCTCAAAGCTAAGAAGTGGGAGGATAGATTTGTTGAAGCTACTAATGAAGCAGTTGCATTTAAAAAAAATTGAAAGAGGCTGATGAACAGATTCACTCTCTGACTCTACAAGTTTAGCAACTTCAGTAGAATTTGGTTGGGAAGTAGAACACTCCATCTAGTTTTTCCAAAGAAAAGGCCAATGTGATAAGAAGAGAAATATTGGAAGACATATTGGCATTGAGCCTTAAAGCAAGGCCCATGTTATTATACCTAGAAAAAGTGAAAGAAGTAATTGAAGTAGTCAGTGAAGAATTGAGAGATTTAGTAACATTTATTTAGGAAATATCAGATGTGGCCACAAAAATTCAAGTTTTATCATAAAATATGCCCGAGAGTGTTGTTGCTAAAATTCGTAGTGAAGCATGGTCTCAAGAAAAATTGTAGCGAAAAGTTTCTTTAGGAGACTTACATTGGTGACTCAGGGTGATAAACTACTTCAAGAATTGGATGTTGAAGAAAAAGGATTAGTTAAGCATTTAAATTTGGCTAATAAATGTGGACTTCCCTATTTATGGGATGATAATTCAAAATTGTTGAATGAAGTTGCGCTAACACTATCCCTTAAAGCCTTCACAGAAGACAAGTCAGAGATAGAAAATTTGGAAGAGCCTGCAGAGGAAATGTTGATATTCACCATGGTGCAAAACCTTTCACAGATTAAGTCTTGCTTACAGGAATTGATTTTGAGAAACAAGATAGTGTCCCATGATAAAGTGGAAGAGTTGCAGTACATATATTAGTTGTTTATGGATTCTTTAGATCTTGACGATGAATACTAGAAGCAGGTTTACCTTACCTATAATGAGGTGGTTAATACAATAGAAAAACTGAAGAAATCCAAACAGGATAGTCAAAAGCAGCTAACAGAAGGAGGGACTAGTAGCCATCCATAAGATTTGTTTCAAATTATCTTAAGTTGTTAATGTATTTTTAGTCAAAAATCCATAAGCTACAAAAGATATCCTGTAAAGGTAATGCTTTATTTTGCATTTCTTCTTGAATATTCTTTCCCAAAAAATATTCTCTCCTATATTAGTTTATATTTTAACTTCATTTCCCAATGGATGAAGGTCCTAGATTCTAATATTTTTTCCAGCAAAATTTCCCCAAAAGGCACCAAGAATGTTAGTCTAAAAATACTACCTCCAATAGATAGCAGATTTTTTGCATAGAAAGACCAGCATTTCATTTTTGAGACATGAGGCAAAGAATTGGCTAAGGCATGAAGAAGGTCGCGATTTTGTGACATGTCCGTTTTCGTCAACATGTGGCTCAAAGAGGTCAAAAAGTAGGAAAGCATCACAATTTCATGATATGATGGGTTTTCGCCCATAAAACTGATCGAAGGACAAAAGAGGAAAGAAGTATCATGATTTTGCGATAGGGCAAGTTTTCTCTAGCATGTTGCTCGAAAAGGATGAAGTACAAGAAGATGTCGCGATTTCATGACTTGACATATTTTTACCCCCAACGCAGCCCAAAGGAGCCCAAAAGGAGAAGGTGTCATTTGACATGGCAATTTTGACATGGCAATTTTTTGCTCATGAAGTAGTTTGAAAGGGCCATAAAGGGAAAAGTGTTGTGATTTCGTGACATGACTAGATTTTTTTGACATAAATAAATTTAGTAATAGATAAGATTCCTTCAAGAGCCCATGTTAGTAACTAGAAGTAGATAGTAGAGTAAATCAATTCCTAGATTCTTGCTATTAGAGTTTGTTTGTTGGAAGCCATGCAAAGGATATGGAAGCATGATTATATTCTGATTGCTTGTAATTTATTATAGGTCAAAATGTACTAATTATAGAGATTTCCCATAGGGTATATATAAGGGTAAACATATTCTTAAAATAGGTTGGCTCTTAGATGTTTACAAGACTGAATGGATGTACTTTGAATATAAGCAATACAATTATGCTTCTATTTGGCTTCTGGTTGACAATGTGCAAATGTATGTGTTAACATTTCTCACTTCTATTCACATTATTGAAATATAGATTATGTTTGTTCTAAATTCTGGACTTACGTAAAACATAAATCATATTGTCGGAGTTGAAATCTAATATATACATGTGTTAGATGGAGATATAAATCACATTAGGAAATACATGATTTATGCATGGAGATAATATTAAATGCTTTAACAAGTAAAGTATATGTGTTCATATTAGTTGTTGTTTAATTTGTATCATATTCAAGCTCTAGCCTCAACTATATTTCCCCTTCTTTCAGTTCCATTTTCCCATAAAAACCATTAAGGAACGAGCCTCCTATGGAGATTAGATGAAAGATCTAACGATCAGTTTCATCTATTCAATTTTGACAAAATCAAGGTGCAAATAAAAACCATAGAAAGATTTTGTTCCAACAGGTTGGTTGACCTTTGACTTCTATAGTGTTGAAATTCATGGGGGTCATTGAATTTTGCGTTAATTATTTTTTAAAATTGTTATTTGGTAGAATATTCTAGAAATATTCCATTTTCAAATTGTAAGGATTGTGGGCCTACTTTATTTTTTTGTTGAAGAGCCTAATTGTTTTTCTCATTTTTCAAGGTTCCATTCATATCCAAAGATATTCATGTTTGTAGTCATTGGAAAGATTTTTTTGATATGAACACAATGGAGGTGTCCATTTTTAGTTTTGATATTGTTCTATATGGTTTTTTGGGCCTCAAAATGTTTTGTATTATGGAGTGCACTATCAATTGAACCCAACACTCCTTCAATCTACTTTTGTCATCAAAGACTATTTTTGAAGTAGGTTTTCTTCATGACCATGGCTATCTTGAGATTCCATCATGACTTTGGGTGCTCTTACAATAGTTAGTATTGTTTTTCAATCATAGGAATCTATCGGATGCTCCAATTTTGGATTTGTATTTTCCCTTTAAAAACTTTTCTCTCAGTGGATCAGTGTACTTCAACTTGTCTTGTGTCTTCACTAGAAAGATCTCCAACACACAATGTAAGTGAACCTAGTACTTGTAGACACCTAAAATGTGTCATGTTTAGGACACTACTCATATGGTCATATTCACAGACCATATGACCAATCTTGGACCTTTCCAAGAGCAAAAGTGGTCCTAACCACTCAAAAGAGGTAGTTCTAGCCCATTTAGGCTTGGCCGCTATTGACTAGAATGGCCACCAATCCTGGCCATTCAAGTTGAGAGTGGCCACAACTAGCCAGTGCTGATAATAGTGGCTAGCATTTAAATGTGAACTATCATGAGGGATTACCCAAATCATAGGAAGTAACAACAGTTTGCATTCATTTCAAAGGTATCTCGGTGAGTAACTCCTAGAGTTCCTCCTTATTAACCCTTCCATTCCAATCCAAGATTGAACCATCCCTCTAGAATAGTTAGTTGGCATGCAGATCTAGAGTTTGATTTTTTTAAGAAGACAAGCCCTAGATCTAGACCTAAAACCAAGAAGGCTACATATGCAGACTTCTAGTAAGGGAAAAAATGGATGGAGAGTTGAAATTGTGTGTAGCAAAACCTTGTTGAAATGGAGAGCCAATCTATGCCCCTTTGAGGAGCATTGGAGCACCGTTTGACTGAGCCACATCCATGCATCAGTATTCAGATCCATCATTCCCAACCACCAATCAGTGTAGGAGATACACCAGGTGACCCTTGAACATCAATTCGAGCAATGGATCAACTGCCATAGCCCATCAGACCTGAGGTAACCTTTAAGTCAGAGGTTGATGTCTTTGACAGTGGCCCATAGTCATAGTCAGGTTTTAAAATGGTCGATTCCTTTGTTCTAAGTAATAGATATTTATTTATCATTATTTCATTTACATGGCTTTAGCATATATTTGAATCTTCCATTGCATTTAGATTAATATTTTTTATTTTCATATGCATATTTCTTACATCTGCTATATTTTAATGCACATTATGCTTATTTATCTATATTATCATATTTGCTAACAAAAGGCCTCATCTAGGGAGGTTGCCCATTCTACTAAGTGTGTTATGTTGTTTCTATACATGCAAATATAGGTTTACAGGACCAAGTCAAAGTATCCAGAGCATGAGATCCCTCTAGGATGATATCAAGAGAAAGAGGCATCTGTAAACCCTCAAACAAGTTTGTGTGTAGAATTGGGAAGCCTGTGAAAGTGCACCACCCCTTTATGAGGGGATATTTTATTCACCATTTTTTCACTTGTAATTCATTGTATCGAAATGGGTATCCCTCAGAGGGACCGACATGTAATCGGGTTTCAATATAAATAAAAAGATCTTTCTTTGTTATTTCTATTTTATATGCATTTCATGGTATTTCATCTTATTTCGGTATAATATTGCAAGTAGAGTAGAGGTGCGTGCTTCCTCGGGTTGCACATATGGTGATCATGGTGGGACCCCCACCAAGGTTTTTATTTTTGACCATTTTACTAATGTTTTGAGTGTTTTTTGGTGTGCAGGTTTGGCCACTCTGGTCAATAGTGACCAGCATAACTTAGTCACTCTTGCAATCAACGACCATCATCAGTCACTTTGGTCGACAATGGCTACTCTGGTCAATAGTGGCTGGGAGAAAAGTACCACAAAGATCAACTTGGGCTTCATCAAACATGGATTTTAGGTTGGGGTAACTCTCTAAATTTTTTTCTTTCTTTGTCTGTGTTTTTATATCAAAATATAGTAGGGAAAACTTGCATTTAATTAGGAAAATATAAAGAAAAATGGAAAAATAAAATGCATTGGATGTTTCTTAGAGTTTTCTTTAGTTTTATCTAGGAACTACTAGGAATAGTGGGCCTCTACTTGTAAGGTTTGCCGTAGTCTCTAGCATGCTAGGATTTTGTGTGTTTAGTTTACTTGCATGCAGCCTAGCCAGTGGCCATTAATTCATGAAGTAGAGTGCATTCTTTAAATTTCATATAGTTGAATACATGCATCTTTCTAAAATGAAACCTCTTTTATCTTAGGCATATAGGATAGATCATGTTTACTAGGTGATGCATTTTGTTTACATGTAATGTTAAAATGAACCCCACACACTTGCATGTATCACAATAATATTGGTAAGGTTGGATTTCATCACCAACCCCCAATTCAGATCGGTGATGTTGGAATTCACCTCCTTCCATCGGCTTGCCCCCTAGATATCCTTAGATAGAATAGGGAAATCCTTAAGTTGGTATAGGTCACTTGTGTTCAAGCTATCTCCCTTTATTGGAATGATTATTGAATCTGAGTGGAAGAGCTAGGCGAACACCCCACTAGGATTTAAGTAGTGTACCCTAGACTCTTTTGAGAAATCATGCTTGGCACTAGTGTTCCTAGTCACCACTTTGGGTGAGTTCCCTCATTCTAATTCCAAAACACAAACAAGAAAGCAAGATCAATAACAAATCTAAACACACCAAACAAGTTCTTAGGACACACATTTAATCTTTAAAAGAGATAATCATATTGTCTACTTTGTGTGTTTCTTTATAGCTGGCTTAATCAACCTAACCCTAATTTTTCAAGGAAATTTATTTAAAAAAAAAACTACCTCTTTATTCTACATCCAACTGTAGCACCCTAAAATTGGCGCAGTAAAATTATAAAATTTACATTCACCTTAGTAAATAATTTTAAAATCAAATTTAACCTCCCAAACCGCCCGTTAACCGTCGAGAAACCCGTTTCCCCTTTTTCGTGCCATTTTTAGAGGTTGTTTTGACCGTTTGACGATATCGTCGCCGATCAGACGATATCGCCCGCAGTTTGATGATTTCGTCCGGACTAGAACGTCCAGACGATTTTGTCGCAAAACTAAATTTGCACAGATAGACTCTGTTCCAACGGGTCTTTAATTCGGGCAGAAGCGTGTCTGCGCCGTTGGGACCCTTCCCCCATTGGAGATCTCCCAAATTGGGAAGATCTCCAACCTCCCAACAACTCTCCCTAAGCCTATTTAAACTCTAGGACATTCCCTCCCCAACCCCTGGCTGAATTTTATCTGCAAGTTGAATCCCTCTGCACTAAAACACCTTAATCTTATTTTTGCACTAGTCCTATAGCAGTTTTTATGCAGGTACACCATTGATTTTCAACCGGAGCCAACACCCATCATCGTCGATGAACCTGTCAAGATCGGAGGCGATCCTGTCAAATTCGAGACGATTTCGTATTGATGCGAGACGATCTCGACTGCAGTCCACATCGAGGCAATCAGTGCCTGGAGTTTGCTTTTCTTAACTTTGCCTCAGTTATTTTGTTTTACAAATTAGATAATCTATTTAGTTTTTATCCTATTTTGCATCTGGAGTTCACCCATCTAGTCTAGATTGCATGTTAAGCTCATAATCTGCCATTAAAGTACATCAATTTACTTTAATTTCTATTTTTAAACTTTGTTCAGTATTCAGTTTATTATTTGGCATATTTTGCCTCTATTTGCATAGTAGGAATTCTTGTATTTTGCATCTGTTCTCTGTTTTGCAGGTCTCTAAGAATTCGTCTGACGAATTCGTCAGATTTCAGACGATTCTGTCAGTCTCAGACGAATCTATCAGATTCGAACGATTCTGTCAGATTACAGGTGATTACGTCAAATTCCAGACGATCCAGACTGCTTCAAGCATCAAAAACTTCTTCAGACTTTTGGATCAGGTAATCTCCATTGGCCTCCTACAAATTCTCTATTTTTTGCTTTCTACTCTGTTTGCTGTATTCATTTAAATTGCATTTTCATATAGATTAAGTTAGATTCATTCGGCCAAACCTAGGATGAATGCTTAAAGGATAAAACGAACTCATCTAAACACATTCCAAAACCTAGGCATGGAAATTGCCACCAAATGTTTCCTGGTGAACCCACCATCCGTCGAAAAATCACCAAAACACACCTCCCTTGAGAGGCGGGACCTTCGTGAAGTCCTCTCGTCCGAGGTACCGCACCATCCTTTTCCCATCCTCCTTCCGGGCGTGGATCCAATAGCCTGAAGGTAGGGATGCGAAAAATTTGGAGCGATACATTTTGGTGAACCCGACGTGAATGTATTGTAAACCTTTTGAAAACAAAAACAAAAAAATATATATGTATACAAGAAAAACAAAAAAAAAATCATCATTTCAAGTTTGTATGTTTTAGATTCAATTCTAAATAGTAGATGCTAAATATTACTTTTAGAAGTACTAAAGAAACCATGAGTTTTTACTCAAATCAATATGAGCCCATTAGTAATGTTGGAAGAATTCAGCCAAATACATTTGTTGATTATGATCAACCTTATCCCTATTCAACATCACCTCCATCACACTTCTCTCATTTTTCATCCTTAACCCAACAAAACAATCCCTTTGCCAATCCTCTTCATAATGATATTATCTATTCTCCCATATATCCATATTATGTCTATCAATCCACATATAATCCTCCTCCACCTTTTCAATACTCTTCTTTCAATACAACACATCCATTTCAACAAGAAAATACTTATTCTTCCAATTCTACCATGCACTCACCTCCTACATCGCAATCTTCCTGTCATCATTCTACCCATAATAAAGAAAGTAGAGGTGAGAAACCATTAGGTCCTTTTATGACGAAATTCCTAAGGCATTTATCAAAAACCTCTCAAAAACCTTCATCACGTAAATTTACTAAGCTCAATCAACCAATGGATATAATTCTCAAGTATTTACTTGACACAAATAAGATTGAACTCCCTTCCATAAGACAACTTGACACCACAAGAGATTGGTTTAAACCTGAGCTACATTGTGAATATCATAGAGTAGATGGACATATGACACAAAATTGTAAATATTTAAGATGTGCAATTCAAGATTTGATTGATAAGGGTCTTTTTAATATAAAGGAATTACAATCTACAACTGATGATAAATCTCCAGTAAACAATCAAACTCCTACACAACAAATACCAATAATCAATCAAGACATGGGGATCTCCCAAGAACCCCTATTCAATTATCAACAACAAGAAACCAATCAAATATTGCATGTTAATGTGTCCCATCATGATGATATTATTAATATTGTAACAAAAACTACAAATGAGCAACCTCAAGTTCAATCAACTCAATCTGATATTCAAGATATGGATTCCTCATTTGACCAACCTTCAAAACTATCTTTGACTCTAGAGAATGATCCAAAATGGAATGTAAGCATAGAAAGCTCATATTTAAAATCAAAATCTCAATCTGAAATCCACTTTGATAACCGACAACAAGTGATTAATCCTCAAGCAAAGATATCCCTTTTAGAAGTATTACAAATTTATCACAAGGAAATTTTGTTCAAAATACCTAGCCAACAATTTGTTCCTCATCATATTTTCTCTAAGAACATAATTAATGGTGTAAACCCTCTTGAGGTTAACCATATTTCATTCTATGATGAGGATATTCCTTCCTCTACTCCACAAGAAGACTCCTATCTTTACATTACCGGATCTAGTAAAGAAACACTTGTTAGAACTATCATGGTAGATAATGACTCCTCTCTTAATTTATGCACTTATCAATTATTCCAAAAACACAAATTAAAGGAAGAAGATAGTAATGAATCAAATGTTATTATAAAATATTTTAACAATGAAATTCAAGAACCTCAAGGTACTATAATTATTCCCCTTAATATTGGATCCAAGATCCTGGATACTTTATTCTATGTAGGATATTGTCCTTCACCTTACAACCTACTTCTCCAGAGTCCTTGGATTCATACGATGAGGGTTTTCCCTTCCACTCTTCACCAATGTTTGAAGTTTGAACTTACAAATAAAATTGTTACCATACATGGTGACCCAAAACCATTTGAAGAATATTTAACGATTGAAACATCAAGTTCTATACACTCTCTATTGTCACAATTATTTTTTATCCATCACTTTTCTTCATCCATATATGATCATCCTTGTTTACCAAATAACATCCATGCATATCTTTCACATATACTTTCTCCATCTTATCAAGACTTGGAATATAATAATAAGAATGAAGAACCTTCTTTATCCTTCTTACATTTTATTTTGTAACATGATCAATTTTCCACATATAAAAGTCAAATATTTTGCTACATTATTCTACATTATAACAAAGCTTTTGTTATCACTACCTTTTATTCATCACCTTCTATTCTTACCTTCACCTCAACCAGATTATCCTTCAAAACCTCCTTTGATTTTGAAGCAACCTTAGACATGCTATACTCAAATAACCTTGTATAGTGTATATAGATCATCTTGTATATACCACCAATTTCAATTCATAAATTAAAATCAAAATACAAAAAAATCAAAATCCTCAAAATATTAAAAAAATACTAATGCAACTAAGGACCTTAAAGGTAAATTTGAGCCCAATCGGCTTGGACCATACATTATTACTGCTAAATTTGAATCAGGAGCATATAAATTATCTACCTTAGATGGTAAAGAACTTAAAGAACCCATGAATATTTTGCATCTTAAACGTTACTATGCATAAATTTGGTCATTTCATCCATGTATATATTTGTTCAAAATTACTATCTTATATTTCTTTCAATTTATAAAAAATTCAAAAACACCAAAAACATTCATAAATCTCCAAAACTCTTCAAAAACTATCTATTGCATTTATTTAAAGCACTTGTTAAAGTTCTTTTTGCTCAAAAACAAAAATCTAAATAAAAATCTAAAAACAGCTATATGCTTGACTCTTTCAAAACCAAAACAATATACAGAAGAAAGAGAGAGTCAACATTCTCCAAACTTCTAAAAAATCATTTATATATATTTTCTTACAATTATTGCAGTTATATGTTTCAACTTATTTTGGATACAATTAGCATTTATTTGGCATCCCTCACTTGCACACTCACAAAAAAATAAATATCTTGCTTTTATCTGGCATGATTACTAATCTCTCTTATATCAAAGTTCACAAAATTCAAATTAAATAAAGTTTGAGCATAGAGAATTGATCTTGTTATTTACTTAAACCAAGCACATCTTTTCACAATAAAATGATTATATTTGTAATTTCCATGTTTTGCTACATAGTAGAACCGATTTCTTGGGTGAAAAGTTTCCCCTGCTATCCTATCATGCACATGGTCTAGAATCTTTGAGAATTGGCAAAAGGACAAGCTCACCCCTACCCGAATAAAAATCCCTTGCTCTACAGCTAATCTGAGCAAGTATCCCTAGCACAAAAAAAAAAAAAAAAAAGTTCAAGAAAGAAAAAAAGAGAAAAGAAAAATGTTATTTCAGCAATGTTCCAAGCATTATCAAGCAAAAGAAATACAAAAGAAAAATAAGCAAAGTTCAAAAGAAAGCAAGAAAGCAATAAAATCCCTTTCCCTACCCTTTGAAAAGAAAAGAAGGGTTGATGAGCTTGAATCCCTGGAATTCTCAATTATTCGAAAACTGTGAGGTAAGCCCCATAACAGGTGGTTTGTGCCCAACCTGCTTGGCCTTGGGTAACTCCTAGCGTGGCGATATGTCTGTCACATTAGCGACCTTCTTTTGTACAGACCTATGTCTGCTTATGGATTAGCTAGCTCTTGATAATCCGATCTACATAGTAGTCTAATATGGTTATATGCATCTACATCATGGTTAATGAACACTTATTTGGTTTCTTCAAATCACTTGTATCATAGTATCTTGCTCAAAACTGGTAAATGAACAATACAATTGCACACACATTTGTATTTGAGAGATTTTGTCTATCATTATGATAAATCAAGATTGGAAATGAATTCACATATGCACATGGGATTCCTTATAAATCTAACTTTTGTCTTCAAAATACTTTGAAATATTATTTTTGCAACTTGTTTGGAATAATCAAGTACAATTATTTTTCACAAAGACAACTATATAATAGAAAAATCAAAAATTTCTTTCAAAACATATCATATATATCGTGTCGACTTTCGCGACGATGGTATAGTTCCAAAACCAAAATTGGAATTTTATGCCTAGCGCAAGTCCTCATTTTCATATTTTTCTGTTCATCAAAAATCAACCATGCAATAAAACTATCTTTCTTTGATTTTCGCGATGATGGTATAAGTCTATACCTACATATTCTATGCCTAGCGCAAACCATTGTAACAATTTTTATTCCCCATTTATCAAAAATCATAAAAACCATATGACTTCATTCATTATTACACAAATTATGCTTTTCAAAAGCAAACACATTTTCACTATTTCATGTCATTATGTCAACCTTCAACTTTGCAATGATGGTATAATTCCTAAGGAATTATTCAAAAATTTTATCACACTTAGGAATTTATGCCTAGCAAAAATCATTTGAACATCATTTCATGCAAACATTTTTTATGAAAATCTGAAAACAAACCATTATCATCACCATCATTTTTCATCATTGCACCAAAGTCTTAAGACAGTCTCTTAAGCACTCCTTTTACTTTTCGCAATATTTCTATACTGGGATTAGCTTGACGACCGAGTGAGCAGCGACTCCATGAAATGGTCTATAATAGCGACAATGTCCTTTGAAATTATTGTTAGAAGTCTCTTTTTATTTTTATCACATTTTCATTACAAACAACCAAATTGTTACATCAGATTATTTCATTTAAAATATTACAAGCATGACATTCAAATTATAATATTTCCAACGACATAATTACATGAATCCTCAAATCATCAAATCAATCAATTAAAACATAAAAGCATCATAAACATCACATAACACAAGTCATATGATCAAAAACATATCATATATCAAACATAATTTCATTCAAAAATAATTCAAATTAATTTTGCTTTTCCGCGTTTTTACCTCAAACGTTCGATTTGGGTAAAAACACGGAGGGGGCACCATAGTAAGTTGTCGTACGATTCGACCAAGAATCGTCGCCTAAAAATGGGAATAATTTTTTGCTTTCTCGTAGATCGAGAAGAACTCATCTTTAACGCATTTTCTTCGAAAAATTCGCTAAAGAGGGGGCAAAATGTAGCACCCTAAAATTGGCGCAGTAAAATTATAAAATTTACATTCACCTTAGTAAATAATTTTAAAATCAAATTTAACCTCCCAAACCGCCCGTTAACCGTCGAGAAACCCGTTTCCCCTTTTTCGTGCCATTTTTAGAGGTTGTTTTGACCGTTTGACGATATCGTCGCCGATCAGACGATATCGCCCCAGATTTGACGATTTCGTCTGGACTAGAACGTCCAGACGATCTTGTCGCAAAACTGAATTTGCATAGATAGACTCTGTTCCAACGGGTCTCCAATTCGGGCAGAAGCGTGTCTGCGCCGTTGGGACCCTTCCCCCGTTGGAGATCTCCCAAATTGGGATGATCTCCAACCTCCCAACAACTCCCCTAAGCCTATTTAAACTCTAGGACATTCCCTCCCCAACCCTTGGCTGAATTTTATCTGCAAGTTGAATCCCTCTGCACTAAAACACCTTAATCTTATTTTTGCACTAGTCCTATAGCAGTTTTTATGTAGGTACACCACTGATTTTCAACCGGAGCCAGCACCCATCGCCGTCGATGAACCTGTCAAGATCGGAGGCGATCCTGTCAAATTCGAGACGATTTCGTACTGATGCGAGACGATCTCGACTGCAGTCCACATCGAGGCAATCAGTGCCTGGAGTTTGCTTTTCTTAACTTTGCCTTAGTTATTTTGTTTTACAAATTAGATAATCTATTTAGTTTTTATCCTATTTTGCATCTGGAGTTCACCCATCTAGTCTAGATTGCATGTTAAGCTCATAATCTGCCATTAAAGTACAACAATTTACTTTAATTTCTATTTTTAAACTTTGTTCAGTATTCAGTTTATTATTTGGCATATTTTGCCTCTGTTTGCACAGTAGGAATTCTTGTATTTTGCATTTGTTCTCTGTTTTGCAGGTCTCTGACGAATTCGTCATATTTCAGACGATTCTGTCAGTCTCAGATGAATGCGTCAGATTCGGACGATTCTGTCAGATTACAGGCGATTACATCGAATTCCAGACGATCCAGACTGCTTCAAGCATCAGAAACTTCTTCAGACTTCCGGATCAGGTAATCTCCAGTGGCCTCCTGCAAATTCTCTGTTTTTTGCTTTCTACTTTGTTTGCTGTATTCATTTAAATTGCATTTTCATATAGATTAAGTTAGATTCATTCGGCCAAACCTAGGATGAATGCTTAAAGGATAAAACGAACTCATCTAAACACATTCCAAAACCTAGGCGTGGAAACTGCCACCAAATGTTTCCTGGTGAACCCACCATCCGTCGAAAAATCACCAAAACACACCTCCCTTGAGAGGCGGGACCTTCGTGAAGTCCTCTCGTCCGAGGTACCGCACCATCCTTTTCCCATCCTCCTTCTGGGCGCGGATCCAATAGCCTGAAGGTAGGGATGCGAAAAATTTGGAGCGATACACCAACGGATCGAGAATCGTGCAAATCAGAGCTATAACAAAAAAATTATTTTGGTTTTATGATTACTCTATTTTCAAAGCCGAAAATAGGGAAAAACTACACTAAAATAGTCATAAAATGGGCTAGACAACTCCAAAAATTGCCAAATTTGTTTTGTTGTCTTAGTTAGCCCCTTGTGCACCTCTCACAAAAATTTTGAGTCCTAACTCTTCATGGTTCAAAATTTCCCAAAAATTCCTAAAAGTGGGCATTTCCCCACGGGCCCCGATTGGCCAATTATTTCAAAAATACAAATTTTTGACCCGGAAGTCACTTTTTGGAGTCATAGCCCATTGTGATCAGCTCATCACACTGATCATTTTGATATATAACACTTACAACCTTTTTTGGAAAGTCAAAAATTTTATAACAAAAATTATGGTCGGGGAGACCTCCCATGGTGAGCAAGACCTCCAATCTAGAGAGGGAATCAGGTTCCATAACCACTGAACATATCCAAATCAGTCTAGAGGACATGGCCATCCCTGAATGGCATCCCAGGTCTTATCATAACATCAATACCATCCATAGGGAGTCAAACCTTCGAGATATCCCTATTAGGGAGGCACCCACAGATCCTCCAGGAAACCTTCCTGATTGGAACACCTTGATAGAATTCTATATGAGGAACAATCCACCCATTGAGGGGCCTAGTAGGTCAATGTCACAGGTTCACATCCCAGCTTGCTCTATACATCAATCATAAAATGAAAATGAGAGCACACCATGGCCTAGCTTGGATGAACAAACCACCCCGTTTGATCGAGCAAGTCATCCCCCTACTCCTCATAGAGAGCATTCTGCATATACACATTGTGCTTCTGTGCAGTCTGAATATACAGATATTATATCTAAGACTGAATATGCATCATTCCTCATAGATGAGGAAGAGGACCCAAGTCATCCTCCTACTCCTCATGAAGAGTACGTGGGGCAACCATGTTGCATATCTGCATCATCAGACTATATAGAGCCAATTCATAAACCAGAGTATCAGGTCAATGCAACCTTTAAGGAGCATGGAAAACAAGTGATAGATCCTACTAGGGGGAAAATACATGACAAACCCATTCGTATTTCCAATATGAGGGTACATAGCCCCCATACAACTGAACAATGGGATCATACACATCAGGCACTGAGGCCACAACTTAACCAACAATAGTATATGGATCAACTCTAGTTGGATCAACAACAATTAAATCAACAAGGGGTGGACTCACAACGAGCACACCTACAAAGGTTGTATCAATGAAAGATACAAGAACAACAAAAGATACAACAAGAGCAAGTGCAAAATGCATTACATAAAGTGGTGCTTACACCTAGCACCTAGAGGATGCAACAACACATAAGGCATCCAATGAAATCTCGAGGTCCTTCCTCTTGGACACACCAAAATCATGTTCAACATCAAAGGCCATTATCTGGTTATCATCAAGAACCTCATACTCCTCAATAGTACCAAGATCAATATGATGAGGAATCATATGAAGAGTCCCAATGGGAACATCAGGAAGAAGTGGATGCTTACCCTGAATCCATTTATGATGAGGTACCTAATGATTATACTTATCGTCAACCTCAACATCAAAAGCGACCTCCTCTACCTAATCAAGGGCGACAAAAGGAAGATCATATCATGTCGTCAGGGCCATACAAAGCGCTAGCTGATCGGATAAATTCATTCAAAAAACAAAATCAAAGGTCGGTTTATCAAAAACCTACACTAAAGTAGCTTAGCAATCAGCCTTTGCATCCATCAGTGTCATCACCGACATACCCATCAAATTTCAAGATGCCTCCACTTGAAAAGTTCAAAGATGATGAAGATGCACAAGAGCACGTGACAATCTTCATCAATATGTGCTTCCATTTTCAAGATAATGACCCCTTGATGTTGAGAATATTTCTTACAACACTAGTTGGAGATGCTTTAGAATGGTATAATCACCTACCACACCATAGCATATACACCTTTGAGCAATTAGCTGATGCATTCCTACAACGTTTTGCCTCTAGTGCTAAGAAAATGATAAACTTGATTGACTTGGCTAGCCTTCATCAACTTGATGATGAGCCAGTCATTGAGTATGGAAATAAGTGGAGGAAGGTGATGTCAAAACTACCTTTCACCTTACCCACAATAGAGCTCATTCGAATGTTTACGAGAAGTTGTTCAAAACAAATCTCACTTCTCTTACAATTGCAACAGTATCAAACATTTGAGGAGGCCTTAGAACAAGCTGAGTTCATTGAGGCAATCAAGATACAAGAGGGTGATATTCAACTCCACAAAAGGGAATGGCCAAACAAGAATATTATAGGTGGCAACATGCAACAAAATGTGGCCCCAATCAATCAAGTTGTTTTGAGTATCCTTAAATCCTCAAACCAGGTCGCACCACCTCTACCAATGCAACATAATTACCAAGCTTAGCCTCCTCTGGCCCAAAATCATATGCAACAAAATCAGATACAGGGCCAACAACATCGGCCACAATGACAATATACTAATTTTCCAGAGACATTAGCATCACTCTTTGATCGATTATATGAGGCACGAAGAATCAATCTTCTAGAGATCCATCCATGGAAGCCTAACAAGCGTAGATCGAAGGCACACAAAAAAAACCTATATTGTGTGTACCATCGACAAAGGGGTCATGACATTCAGACATGTCATCCCTTTAGAGATTTAGTGCAGGATATGATCGAGAGGCAAGAGCTTCAGATAGGAGTCTTCCAAGACCCCTTGCCTACACATGAAGCAAACATAGCACCCAACAATCAAGTTGAGCATGTCAATGAGGTGCACATAGCCCCACCTGATGAGGGTTTTATCGGTATGATCAATACTACAATAGGAAGCAAAAGATACCTTGATCAACCCAACATACCAAAAAATCCAACTAAAGATAATAATCTATCATGGTCCACACCAACAATGAATTCAATTCACTTACAAAAGGACCCTATGATTACCTTTCATAGATAGGAGATTAAGCCAATCTCTATGGATGAACCCGATCCTCCGCTACACATCATAGCAAGCATCAATCAAATTCCATACAAGAGAGTCTTGATTGACATTGGGTCATCTACCAACATCATCATGATTGCAGCTTTGAAGCATTTAAATTTTTCGCCTTCACGCATTAAGGACTCAACATTCACATTGAGAGCCTTCAATGATGCCACTTCCCCAACAATTGGCATAGTAATCCTACCTATACAGGTTGGGATAAAGATGATACCTACATTGTGCCATATCCTAGGGGGTGAGAGGTAGTATAACATATTGCTAGGTAGACCATGGATGAGGGATATGGAATGTGTGCCTTCCATAGTGCACCAAAATCTAAAATTCATACACCAAGGACAAGTGTATGTGGTCCCCCATGATCCTGAGCCATTCAAGTATTACAAGGAGTTTGATGAGCCATAAGAAACTCTGGTGGCATGCAAGCCTCCAAACATTCATTCGAATAAAATCACCAAATATTCGACTGAGGCTTGCATCAAGAAGTCGCTACCTTCTCCCATCACCAAAAATCATGGTATCATATTACCTGATGAGGAGAAGAAAACATCAGTTAACATGACTAAAGCACCTTCAATTGGTCCAAAAGCTAAAGCACCTTCTCAAGAGTTCATGGCAATGGTTAACATTAAGTCAGAAGACCAAGTGACTCTAAGGTAGATAAAACAAGATATGGTGCAATCAGACGTTGCTACCACATTGAAGGGGTCAAAACCATTAGCATTAGTCACCCCTGACTCACTTCTCATGGTGCCTCCTCAAGAACAAGAATAGGTGTTTCCCCCACATCATACTAGGGGTACCAAAGCTGACATAGTTCAACACCACAAAGTGAAATAAAAACATGAACTGAGTCATAAACATGAGCATGTGGATACCACTATCGAAGTGGATCATCATGAAGCCTCCACATCGACTCAAATGAAGGAAATGGGTGATTTACAGTTACTTGGTGGATCTTTAGCACCCACTCTTTCACCTCCTTCAGTAGAAAATGGTATTTCGAACCAATCACTAGAAATACACATGGGAGCCTTATCAGTATTGGAGCATATGCAAAATCACCTCTATAATATAGAGGCACAAATGGAGCAACAAAATGAGGTATTGCACTATATCTTGAACCAACTTGAGAACCTAGGAGATACAAAAGCAACCCTCATCTGAGGTCAAACTATCCCCTATGAAGCCATAGGAAAAGCCTCAACTAGAGCAAGCACCAACTCGGCCGCCTCAGCAACCTGGAAAGCATCCCTCATTGCTTGAGCCTATGGTATCAATTTTCAATCGATTGTGTGCCATGAATGCTATCACCTTACCTGAGGTGCACTAGTTGAATCCATATCATCCAAGACCACAAGGGTATGAGGAAGAATCACATTGTCTATATCATAGATAAAATGGTCATGATATTCAATCATGTCAAATATTTCGAGCCATAGTATATAACATGCTTGAAAAGAAGCAGCTTCGAGTTGTCAACCAACATATGGTCTTAGGCTACAATCCATCCCTTGCATCCAAAATGCAAGGGGAGCCCCCTAAGCAAGCAAGTGATATACCTAGGGCTCAACCTGGTCCTCAAACCAGGCCAATGCATGTTGCACGCTCAAAGCATCCACAACGCATCTGGACTCCTTTAAATGAGCCTATGTCTATCATCTTCTAGAAGTTGCAAGAAGCTAAGGTCTTAACCTTACCCAACATAAAACTTCTAGACCCAAATAGAGCTAAACCTAAGGGTTATAGGGAGGACCATTACTATCTCTATCATCGAATAGAGGGCCATGGCATTCACAATTGTCATGGATTCAGGAATGTGGTTCAAGATCTCATAGATAGTGGGGCTTTTCCCATAGATGGTTCATCCACAGAACCCCAACCTACCAAAATAGAGGCTACATCATCCCAGTTGAGACCCCAAGGTCAGTCATAGCCTCGTAGGCCAAACAAGCCACCTCAGTGAGTGGTCACATTTGAAATGACTACTACAACTTTATTTCAAAAGTTGTACGAGGCAAATGCATTTGTGTTGCCCAAGGTCAAGCAAAGAGAGCCCAAGCATGGGTCCACTGATGAAAGCCTCTTTTGTATGTATCATCGTATACAGGGGCATGACATCCATAGTTTTTAGTCATTTTAAAAGGTGGTCCAAGACCTATTAGAACGAAATGAGCTCCGTGAAGACGGTTCACTCATTTCTCCCCACCAAGACAAGGGCACCCTGCAGAGGTTCGTGCCCCAATTGGGAGAGTTGATTTCTATCACTCTTCCTAAGAAATATGACTACATTATAGTAGGCAACATGCACACTAGGGGTACCTAAGGTATCATACCTTCCCCCTGTAAAAACAACAAAACAAAAAAAAACATTCATAAATTTCAAAATCACAAAAACAATAGAAAATATTAAAAACAAAAGGCTCCAAAGGCATCTTAAAGCCCTTTGGTCAAATCACAAAAAGCTCCAAAGGTATCATAAGCCCTTTGGTCAAAATAAAAATTCTCCAAAGGCATCATAAGCCCTTTGGTCAAATCACAAAATACTCCAAAGGTATCATAAGCCCTTTGGTCAAATCACAAAAGGCTCCAAAGGCATCATAAACCCTTTGGTCAAATCACAAAAGGCTCCAAAGGCATCATAAGCCCTTTGGTCAAATCACAAAAGGCTCCAAAGGCATCTTAAAGCCCTTTTGTCAACTCACAAAAGGCTCCAAAGGCATCTTAAAGCCCTTTGGTCAAATCATAAAAAGCTCCAAAGGCATCTTAAACCCTTTGGTCAAATCACAAAAAGCCCCAAAGGCACCATAAGCCCTTTGGTCAAAAGAAAAACATAAAAGCACAAAAACAATTTAAAATCAAAAAGTTCAAAAACATTCAGAATAATCAAAACTCAAAAACAATTGAAAGCATCAAAAATACAAAAACATTTGCATTATGCATTCCACATTTGCATTCATATAGTTGCATTGCATATAGGTGTTGCATCCATTACATTTGCATTAGATACATTTATGTTTGCAATCTTACAAATGACACCATGTTTGTACCTCAATCATGCATCTTCAAAATCCATCATCATCCATAACCCATGTGTGTAACTGTGTTTTTCAACACAACCCCTCCTGTTGCTATAAGGAATATACTAGGTTTTTCGGTCACTCAGCCATACCTAGTGGTTTTATCAAACTTTGTAGAAAGTTATCTTTGCTTTTGATAGATGAGGTTTAGTTTTGATAGCACCTGGTATATTTCAGAATCCTATCACTAATCAAAACACTAAAATCCTAGTTGAAACAAGGGAAATATGAATGCTGCGAAGTGGTATTAGGTATCCTAAGGTGAAAATTTTATCTTGCTCATCCCCCTGTATGACCAGTTCAGAAATGCTAAGAATTGGCAAAAGGACAAGTTCACCCCTACCCAAATAAATCCCTTGCTTTAATCAAAACAAGCAAAAATCCTAAACAAAGCAAAAATTCAAAAACAAAATAAACAAGTGATTATCATCACTACATAAATCCCTTGCTCAAAAGAAAAACAAAAATTCAAAATAAATAGTGATTTTCATCACTAAGCATGAGCAAGTATCCCAAATAAATATGAAGAAAAGAAGGGAGTATTGAACTTGAATCCTTGGAATTCTCAGCATGGATGAACCATAAGGTATCCTTACGCATGATGATATGTCTGTCACATTAGCATCTTGCTTTTGTACAGACCAATGTTTGCATGTGGAAGAGCTAGCTTTAGGTGTCTTGTACCGCCTAGTGGTCTAATCCAACTGAGTCCAACTTAGGATCAGGATGAACATTTGAGGATCCCCAATACAACAATGGGCTGCATGAATCCCGCCTGGCACTAGGGTATGCTTATGTTTTATCTAATATATTCATTTGCACACACAAGGATAATGAGTATCTAGGTCTTCATAACAAGAACTTTATCCTTCAGAAGCTCTGTATGGTCAGTATACAACTTTTGATCGAGTAACTAGGGTGTTTGAGTCTCATGGAAAACCTCAAAAATCCCCTCATAGCAACAAATCATTCCATCAGTCAAATCATCAACTTTATTTATGAGGTTTTGTTCATTAAATGGTGTTCATGAAATAGGATAGATACTGAATGAATGTCAGCAATGACATTTAGATGACCACTAACTATTTTGGGGATATCTTTTAATTTACAGAAGCTTATAAAGAAAGTACATACATATCACATCATCTCATCTCACATTTGGATGCTTAAATAATTAATTCTTATTCTAAGAGTTATTATTTACATTCATGATTGTTATACATTATGTGGTGTCACCCATTAGATTGTTAAACTCATATCACATTCATTCCTTATGTTTTAAAGTGATTAAAGCATATAGGTTCATTTACATTAGATCATCATCATATAATTAATGCATTACATATCATTTATCATATCATAACAACATAAATTAAATGCATACAATTAAATCAAAATTAAACATGCATTTAACATTAAGCATTGCATCCATATATGCATACATCATAAGTAGTCCATCTACATCTATGTCACAACATCTAATCATACATCCATCATCTAGCTAGTGCATGTCATCAATACATCACATCATATAGCAATAATCAAATCATGTAAGCATTGCATTCATATATGCATCCATCATCATAATGCATCCATATATAGATCATAGTATCTAAGCATACATATTTCATCTAGCTAGTACATGTCATTAGTACATTGCATACATATAGCATAATCAAATCATTATCTAGGCATAGCATCCATCATTGCATCCATAACATAAAATCAAAATAAAAATATTTTCTAAACATCAATTGGGGCATTATTGGTATCATACCTCCCCTAATCAACAATCAAACAATTAAGGTATCCATAAACCCTTTGGTCATCCAAAATGCTCCAAAGGTATCCATAAACCCTTTGGTCAACCCAAAATGCTCCAAAGGTATCATAAACCCTTTGGTCAACTCACAAAATGCTCCAAAGGTATCCATAAACCCTTTGGTCACCCAAAAGGCTCCAAAGGTATCCATAAACCCTTTGGTCACCCAAAATGTTCCAAAGGTATCAATAAACCCTTTGGTCACCCAAAATATTCCAAAGGTATCCATAAACCCTTTGGTCAACCCAAAATGCTCCAAAGGTATCCATAAACCCTTTGGTCAACCCAAAATGCTCCAAAGGTATCCATAAACCCTTTGGTCAACCCAAAATTATCCAAAGGTATCCATAAACCCTTTGGTCAACCCAAAATGCTCCAAAGGTATCCATAAACCCTTTGGTCAACCCAAAATGTCCCAAAGGTATCCATAAACCCTTTGGTCAACCCAAAATGCTCCAAAGGTATCCATAAACCCTTTGGTCACCCAAAAGGCTCCAAAGGTATCCATAAACCCTTTGGTCAACCCAAAATGTTCCAAAGGTATCCATAAACCCTTTGGTCAACCAAAAAGTTCCAAAGGTATCCATAAACCCTTTGGTCAACTCAAAAGGCTCCAAAGGTATCCATAAACCCTTTGGTCAACTCAAAAAGCTCCAAAGGCATCATAAACCCTTTGGTCAACTCACAAAATGCCCCAAAGGTATCCATAAACCCCTTTGGTCACCCAAAATGCCCAAACTACATCACAAAATTAAATGCTTAATCATTGCTAAGTGCATTCATTCAAGAATCATTGCTAAAGACAATCATGCACTCCCTTGCTTGGGGTAAATAAACAAAATATCAAAAGCAAATTCAAGCAAGTAAGGTAGCTAGTCTCCTAATTGTCACCAAGGCTAGGATTAGACTTAAGATTATCTCCTAATTAGGCTAGGATAAAGCTAGATTTGACTTAAGCTTATCTCCTAATTTCTGCCAAGGCTAGGATTAGACTTAAGCTTATCTCCTAATTGCCACCAAGGCTAGGATTAGACTTAAGCTTATCTCCTAATTGTCACCAAGGCTAGGATTTTGACTTAAGCTTACCAAAATCAAGTTCTTCAACTCATCGAAGGTAATGATTCAATGATGTATGCTCTTTCCATGATTGGGGCATCTAACATTGAACAAATCATCAAAGTAAACCTCTAAAAAGGATCCAAATCATTCATCTTGGTCAAGCGACTCGTCACTTTATTAATTGTCCTTTCCTCATCGACTCGTCGCTTGAGGGGGTAGTCAAAATTTTCAACAATCATAATCAAAGTCAACAAAATATCACTTGATCATGTCAAGTTGCGTTCATCTTACGAATCATTGCCAACAACTATCATAAGCTTACCCTTTTCTAGGGCAAAAAGCAAATATGATAGTTAAGTTTGTAGCTCTCCTCCTTTCGGACCTATAGTAGTACTAAAGCTACCCAATCACTTGATGAACGAGTGCAAACTTCCACAAATTTAAGCCTTCCATTCTATTGGAAGTAATGATTCTAGGATTCATGCCCTCCCACATGACTAGGGCATCCAATGTTGATCAGATCAATGATCATCATCCAACCTACAATGTGACCCTAGGTGGTCTATTTTTTCTCCGCATTATGTTTTCCCATAATGCATCCCAAAAAGGGCATCTGTAGACACCTAAAATATGTCATGTTTAGGAGACTACTCATATGGGCACATCCATAGACCATATGACCAATCTTGGACCTTTCCAAGAGCAAGCAGTGGTCCTAACCACTCAAAAGGGGTAGTTCTAGCCCATTTAGGCTTGGCCGCTATTGACCAGAGTGGCCACCAATCTTGGCCACTCAAGCTGAGAGTGGCCATAGCTAGCCACTTTTGATGATAGTGGCTAGCACTAAAACATGAATTACCATGAGGGATTGCCCAAATCATGGGCAGTAATGATAGTTTGCATGCATTTCAAAGGGATCTCGATGAGGAACTCCTAGAGTTCCTCCTGACTGCCCCTTCCATGCCAATCCAAGATTGAACCATCCCTCTAGGATAGTTAGTTGGCATGCAGATCTGGAGTTTGACTTCCCCAAGAAGCCAAGCCCTAGATCTAGATCTAAAACTAGGAAGGCTACATATGCAGACTTCTAGGAAGGCAAAAAGGGGATAGAGAGTTCAAATTGTGTGCAGTGGAGCCCTATCGAAATGGAGAGCCAATCTATGCCCCTTTGAGGAGCATTGGAGCATCATCCGACTGAGCCACATCCATGCATCAGTATTCAGATCCATCATTCCCAACCACCAATCAGTGTAGGAGACACACCAGGCGACCCTTGAACATCAATTCGAGCAAGGGATCGACTGCCATAGCCCATAAGACCTGAGGTAACCTTTAAGTCAGAGGTCATTGTCTTTGATAGTGGCCCATAGTCATAGCCAGGTTTTAAAATGGTCGATTCCTTTGTTCTAAGTAATAGATCTTTATTTATCATTATTTCATTTACATGGCTTTAGCATAGATCTGAATCTTTCATTGCATTTAGATTAATATTTCTGATTTTCATATGCATATTGCTTAGATCTGGTATATTTCAATGCACATTATGCTTATTTATCTGGATTATCATATTTGCTAACAAGAGGCCTCATCTAGGGAGGCTGCCCATTCTACTAAGTGTGCTCTGTTGTTTCCATGCATGTAGATATAGGTTCACAGGACCAAGTCAAAGTATCCAGAGCACGAGATCCCTCCAAGATGAGATCAGGAGAAGGAGGCATCTATAAGCCCTCATACAAGTTTATGTGCGAGATCGAGAAGCCTGCGAAAGCGCACCACCCCTTTGCGAGGGGATATTTTATTCACCATTGTTCCACTTGTAATTCATTGTATCAAAATGGGTATCCCTTAGAGGGACCGACATGTAACCGGGTTTCAATATAAATAAAAGGATCTTTCTTTGTTATTTTTGTGTTATATGCATTTCATGGTCTTTCATTTCATTTCGGTATAATATTGCAAGTAGAGTAGAGGTGTGTGCTTCCCAAGGTCGCACAATACCTAGTCATATTCTCTTTAACACATTGCAAATGCAATGACTGGTTATCCATGCATTGTGGTAGGATGAGAATATTACCATAAGGACACTTTCAACACTTTGGGAAGCACCACATCAATCTCTACATCAAATTTTGCATCAAGCTTCAACTTTAGATTCTCGGCTATTTCAACATAAATTTTTGAATGGCTCAACATTATTGTATAAAGGTGCATTTTTGGTAAATAATGACACCTTCTATATGAGCTTCATAATTGAGGGGGGATATTATAATATTAATGAGTATTTTGTACTTAGGAAAGTGCACATTAAGAGGGGATGTTAAAATATTAATGTGTTTAATGTGCACTTGCCTATGATTAGGGTTAGGGTTTTACCTATTAGGGTTAGGGTTTCCTTTCTAAAAACTCTAATCTCTCCCTATATGTACTCATTCATGAATAATTATTAGATAATATATTTTGGTTCTAATAGTCTATCCCTAGATCCTCCAACTGTCATACAGATGCCATGGCTACTATTGCATCCTTGTTTTCTTTGGAGTTGGAAGATGATCAAGCATCGATTATCATTAGACAACTTTGGGATCCCACATCACTTAGATGTTCTAACAATTAAAGCATACCCATTTGAGCCATGGTATAACGATATCTTTAATTTCTTTAAGGATGGTTTGATTCCTAACGGTTTAGATCATAATCAGCATAAGCTTTTGTACAAAAGAGTGTGCCAATTCATTATAATTGGCAATAATTTATATCAATGTTCTTTTTCATAAAAGAGTGTGCTAATTTTTTATGCCTTAACTTTGATTAAGCTCAACTAGTTGTTAGTGAATTTCATGAAGGATCGTGTGGAGCCTATTTTAGCAGCAATGTCATTGCCAAGAAGCTCCTTTAGATGGGTTATTATTGGCCTTCCATGGAGAAATATACATGTGACTTTTTTCAATGCTACAAGTGTCAATTCTATGACAACCTTGTTCATGATCCTTCTCAAAGCCTTCAAGTTATTTCCTCTCCTTGGCCATTTTCCATGTAGGGATTGGACATCTTAGGGAATATTAACCCAACATCATCTGATGATCAAAAGTTTATCATGATAGCAATGGAGTACTTCACTAAATGGTTCAAAGCCATACCCTTGAATATGGTGACTGGATCTCAGGTCTCCAAGTTCATCTTCAACCATATCATCTATAGGTATGAGATTCCTATGATGATTCTTTCTGACAATGACACTCCTTTCAAGAACAAGGATATCCGTAAGCTTTGTTCTAAGTACAAGATTTAGCACAAGTGGTCAATGTTGTATTAACCTCAAGGTAATGATCAAGTTGAACCATCCAACAAGTCTTTAGTCAATATCCTTAATAATTTTATTAGTAATATCGATCAAGACTATCATATCTAGCTTTATCCTTCCTTGTGGGCCTCTCATACTAGTATGTGAACTCCTAAAAGTGCTTCTCTATATGTCTTGGTCTATGGGAATGAGATAGATTTTTCCAGTTGAGTTAGAGACCCCTTTGTTGTGCATCTTACTATAATATACCTTTATCAATGATAAGTATCATTTGAATCATTTAAACCAATTGGAGTTTTTGGATGAAAAGCACATTCATGCCATAGAACATCTTTGAGCCTATCATAATAGGCTTAAGCAATATTATTCCAACAAAGTTTGCAATTATTCTTTTGAGTTTGGGGACTAGAAGAACATTAATGCTCAATTATATCTGAAAGGTAGGTATCAACCCAATTTGGTAGGCCCCTTTGTCATAATGACAAAGTTTGGATCAAGAGCCTATCATTTAACAATGTTAGATGGTAAATATTTAAAAGAACCAATGAACATAATGCACATAAAAATATTTTATGCATGATTATTCATCTTAATTCTTCATCCTAGATTTGGTTTGATTACTCATATTGGATGATTGTCTATCATAATTTACATAAATTGCTTGTCATTCTATTCCATTTGCATCTTTGCTTGTCATATAGTTGCATTCTTGCTTGATCATACCTTCATGACTGCTTGATCATATAGATTCTTGGGGACTTTTTGAGGATGTAAAGTAATGAAACCTATTTAGGTTCTATATTACATTCATTGCACTCATACTAGGGCTATGATGCTTAGCAAATCCCCAACCTGGGGCATATCTTCATGCATTTTTCATCATTGAATTTTCTCATATGTCTTTTCTTCTTTTTTCTTCTCATATATTCCTTGACCTTAAAAGTTTCTTTAATTTCTAAATTTCTCCAATTCAAGGGATATAGTTCTTCATATCTTGTATGTCCTTTGCCCTTTGAAATTTTTAATCATTTCATATTTTTTTCCATGATAAAGGATATGTGTTCCTTCTTCTATTTGTGCATCTTGTTTTTACTCACACTTTTTTCCTTCTTGATATTTCTATTATTAAAGGATCCTCATGGGATAGGGTAGATACCGTATGAATATCGTTTATGGTGTTTGTATGGCCATTGAATATCTTACACACATATCTTAACTATTGAAATTTCAAAAGGGATAGACACATACACTATTGTTCACTCCTTGCTTCTCTCATTCTAACATGTACACACACACATTGTTTTGTTGTGCTTTGGTTTTGTTCATTTAACTTTTGCACACACCACACCCCTATCAATTTTGTTGGCAATTTTGGGTACTTTGGGTACATTGCTTTTGCTCAAGTGTATAAGTTGTCATTGATGTCAAAAGGCATTTTTGTGTTGATATCAAAAAGAGTGTGATGTCAAAAATATCTTGAGAAAGCTTCATATTGTTAAAGGGTTTTTATTAAAACCATGGTGAAAAGGTTAAAGGTTTTTCTTAAAACCATTTGGACTCATTAAGGGTTTTTATTAAAACCAAGCTTAACTTAATGCAAAGGTTTTTACTTCTTGAAAAACCTTGAAGGTCCATGTTTATTATTAATAATTAAATTAACTCAAACCTTTGACAAAGGTCTAAGTTTAATTTATTATTAATAAAATAATAATAATAATTATTTTAATTATTATTAAAGGGTCTTTTAACCCTTAAGTGACGTAGATAAATTTTTCTTTCGTCGACGTGTTGCCATCGTTGGAGGAGCATCGACGTCAAACAGTTAAGAAGAAATGGCTATATAAGTGGGGATGATTTTCTAAAGTAAAGAAACCACCGATTAATTGGAGTCTTCGATTTGCGTTTGCTCTGTATCATTCGAATAGCGCTTGGTGTCTTCGATTTGTGTTTGCTCTGTATCATTCGAATAGCGCTTGGTGTCTTCAATTTGTGCTTGCTCTGTGTCTTCGAATATCCAATTGATGTCTTTGAAATCATGCTTGATCTGTGTCTTGGAAACCGTGCTTGGCATACTCGGATTTGATCTTGGGCTGCATCCTTACTTTTTTGATTGACGTTAGTAGATTGGCAATTGCACCTGAACTGTGTTTTTCCGGATCGTGCTTGTGAGATGATTAATGCAAGCATTCAGTGACTTATGTTTTGGACAATGCTAGGAAAACGAATACGTTTTCCATATCCTACGATCAAGTGAAGATAAAACAAAGGATAGTTTAATATTTCTTTGTTGGGCACTTGTTCTCCAATGACGATGGAGTTTGAGTAAAGGTGCTCGCTAGGCAGAGATACATGTTTCGAATCACGTCGAGTGCATTTTTCCTTTTGTTATGATGCACGAAGGAGAGCGGTTGTGATTGGGCTACGTAAGTAGAGGAGAATGCGCTTTAGCGCTTATAGTGGTGGCTCCTCATTTCTCCTAAGGTTGGAGAACTAAGTATTGCCAAGGTAAATCCTTTTATTGTTGACTTGGGATATTTGAGTTGATTTGATCAAGAATTATTGATGGTGGTATAAGGTTAAGTTGTAATCTTTGTTTTGACATTGTTATTATTAATGCTTGATGCTTATGTGGAGTAATAAGGTGTAAAGAGATTTTACTTTGTATGTATATTATATTTTTGGTGGTTAATATTAAGTTGGAGTAATAAGGTGTTATTTTGGATCTTTATTATTGTGTATTATTGTATAGTTGTGTTGAGTGGTGTTTTCACCCAATTGTGAAAGCACACTCTCCGGTAGGATCTGAGTCCCAAAATCCTCTACTTGCAAAGAAATCACGTGAAATAATTTCTCCAAGGTTCTGTTATGTCTAGCTCTTTGTATATCAATGATGTTGTTTTAATTTGAATGTTGGGAATACCTTAGGGTTACAAGTGGATATTAACAAGGGGCACTGTGGTTTATTTAATTTGAATTTGCAATGGACTCCAATTGAATAAATATAAGAAATAAATCTATTTGATCTTAGGCTTTGATGGATTTTCAGTTATTAACTTGAATGAGAATAATTAAAATGCAGAAACTAAAATGAGGGTTTGAAAAAATAAAAGAAATGCAAATGAAGATGCAACTAAACTACGCTCAGAATGCTGCCATCAATTCGACGAAACCGAAGATAATGAGGTTTCTACATGCAACCTAACCTATTGAATCTGCACATTCGCACAATCCTGATAAGCTAGGTGCGGGTTTCTAGGGTTTTATTGTAATTTCAGATTTTAGGCATTCGCATGAGGCAACCGAGAGAACTCGCATTAAACTCCATCTATAAACCTAAAATCTGAAAGGGAAAGATAAACATTAAATCATGCATGCAAAAATGACTCCTTCTTTCTCATCAATGAGATGCCAACTCTCTGTATTTCTGTATTAAATGGTATATCAGTTACAATAACAGAATGTTCCAGGTATGACAAATCCAGAACAAATGAAGGAAATTGCTCCAAGTGCAGGCCCAGAATGGCTTGCAACCCTTGTCTCTGCAACTCTGCTAGCAGCAATTTCCAACCCCTTGTTCAATCTGTGCTTCTAATTTTATACTGTCTGGCACGGCTCTTCGATTCTCCCTGCGTCGCTTCGTTTCACCTCCCAGAATGCGTCTTTTCAAATTCCCTGCCTTTTTGATGCTTTTACTTCATGCTCGATGCCGAAACGTCTAAAATTTTTTGTTACATGTAACGCTTCTGCAACCCTGACACCTGTATGCCACGTGTTCTACGTTTCCAGCACATTCTATAATGGCCCCATGTAAATCGCGATGTCCCTAGGCATGCAGCTTGTTCCTCTGCCAGCACAACGAAAATGAGACAGGTCGCGATATCGCGACGTTTTTCGGACAACAGCCTTCTTTCCTTCTTGCCCAGTGAAATCGTGACATGTCACGAAATCGCGACGCCTTTCTGTTTCATACACCCTCGGCCACAACCTGTCGCGAAATTGCTACGCCTCTTCGTTCGTGCCCTTTCGCTCATTTCTGTCACGATTTCATGATGTTTTTTTGCTTCGTGCCCTTTCGCTCAATTTTGTCACGATTTCACGACCATTTTACACTTCATGCCTTTTCGCTCAATGCTGTCACGATTTCGCGACCATTTTACACTTCATGCCTTCCACCTACAATCTATCACGATTTCATGACGTTTTTCACTCGACACTCCTTTGGCTGCAATCTGTCGCGATTTCGTGACGTTTTTCACTTCCGTACACTTTGCCAACTTTTCGTCATGAAATCGCTACGCTATTTTGCTTCGGGCTACTCTTGCTGTATTTGGCAGTGAAAACGCGACATGTCACGAAATCGCTACGCTATTTTCATCCGTACTACTTCGCTGCTTTGGAGCCGCGAAATCGTGACCTATTGAGCCTCTTTGTCATTTTCTGTCGTGATATCGCGACATTTTTCCGCTTCGTGCACCTTTGCTGATTTTTGTCGCGATATCGCTACGCCTTTCTGCTTCGTTTTGTTTGACCGGTTTGACCCATGATTTTGCGACGCGTCACGATTTCGTGACGCCTTTCTGCTTCGTGCCCCGCTTGCCGCTTCCTGTCATGATTTCACGATATTTTTTTTGCTTTGCCCTGTTTGACTGGTTTGACCCACGATTTTGCGACATGTCACGATTTCGCTACGCCTTTCCATTTTGCCTTTCTCTCTCCTCTTTCGACCGCGACGGAGCAACATGTCACGATTTCGCTACGCTTTTCTGCTTTTGGCCACGACGGAGCAACATGTCACGATTTCGCGACACTTTTCATTTTTTGGCAGCGATGGAGCGACATGTCACGATTTTGTGACATGTCGCGATTTCGTGACACTTTCTACACTTGTGCATTTTTGCCCCTTTTTCTTGAATTTTAGCATCTGGGTCACTGAGATTCCTTTTGAAAGCATGCAAAAAATATGGGTCCCCAATTTTGGGGTGTGTTGTGGATCAGCCACAACAAATGGCGACTCTGCTGTCAAATGCTCTTGAGCATTTTAGTGAGAACCCAACCTGGAAACATATACAAACTCGAAAACATGTGTTAGCACATAAGCAATATAACAAATGCCCAAAGATCCGAAGTACATGAATCATCAGAATCATCAAGTATTAGCTCAGTGTGTGCAATGAATTTCTTTCCCTATCGTTTGAAATTGATCCACATTCCATTGTCAGTTTTGCATGAATGCATATATGAGATTGTGAATGATTTGTGTAACCTAATGAATATGCTAGGAGATCTTGCTTTTATAAAAGGCATAGTCCTTCTTCTAGTATCATGTACAAACATTCAAGATTGCCAAACCCTCTTAGGATCCACTAATGAATTGTCTTATTATATCCCAAAGTTGGTTATGAGTCCCTACTATCTTGAACCCATGTGCAAGTGAATGTGAAATCAGAACTTTGGGGAATCAGACTCCCAACCAACCGAGATGGGAGTTTAACCCTATCCTTACTATTCTGATTTAGAATTCATTACCTCACTTTGAGCAAAATAATTTAACCAATTATGGAAGAAATGGTCATGCTAGTCTAACCCTTTGGACAATCAGTGGTCTTGTTTTTTAGACAAGACATGTTGCCATGCATGGGCATATCTAACCCCACAATCCAAAACTTATCTTCATTTCTTTGGACCTTGGGGATGACTACCCATCCTTTGCAGAGGACAAGTAGTACGATCCTTCCAATCCAATATAAATATGAGATGGGAAAATTTAATTTTTTACTTCTTGGACCTTAGGGATGACTACCCATCCTTGCTAGGGACATGTAGTACGATCCTTCCAATCCAAACTTTAGATGTAAATGGAAAATATTAATTTTATTACTTAGACCTTGGGGATGACTACCCATCCTTTGCAGAGGACAAGTAGTACGATCCTTCCAATCCAAGATTTATTATGAAATGAGACATAGGAGCTTTGGGGAATCAGATTCTCAACCTAAGCGAGATGAGAATTTATGCCCTATCCTTACTACTCCATGTAGGTCAAATCAAAGCTTTGGGGAATTGGATCCTCAACCTAAGTTCGATGAGGATTTAACCCTATCCTTACTACTCTGATTTTAGGCTTTAAGCTCTATGGAAGTGGTCAAAACCACTATTTTAAGGATCATGTTGCATAATAGGATAGACATGAAAAACTTCTTTCGCCCAACCTTTTCTTCCAAGTTAGGTTTTGATCATTTTGCTCAAGATCCTTTTTAATGTATAAGACGTGCTTGGTTCTAGATATCTCAAGACTCAGTTTCCAACCTTAGGATTTTTCTTACATTTATGTTATAACACAACCCTAAGAGGATTTGACATACTTTAATGACTTGTACCTAAGATGCATATGCAACTAAGATGGAATGTATATGTAAAGTGAGATGTGACATGAATGCATTATCTTTGAATTGCAAATGAAATTATTTGCCATACAAAACTGACTACTTCATGCATCACAAGTTTCAAACGATATAACTTAAGATGTTTGTGTGACTTGTGGAGCTTTTACAAGACAATTCCAATATTTCATATTCTCCTAATCTTAAGCATAAGTTGACATCTCAAATTATTTATTATTATTTTTTTTATTATTATTATTTTATATATTTATATTTTTTATCAAAATAAACAAAACATGTCAATTGAAATCAAACCCACAACCAAAATCCTAACTAGACTAACAATCCTAAACAAAAACAAAATCTGAAAATCCCCACCAAAACCGAAAAGAATAACATCAAAATCTCACAACCTAAGGGCTAAAATAATGCTTTAAAATCTGCCCATTAACCGGTAGCATAAAATCTCTCCCTTCTAAAGTTTTTAGCCTGAAGGTATTTTTCCCAAGAATCTCTGAAATCTGATAGGGGCCTAACCAAAGACAATCAAACTTTTGATGATTCCCTTTTTCCTCATGTCTTTTGTCCCATAGTAATACCAAATCTGAAATTCTGAATGACTTAACTTTGGCCCTTCTATCAAACCATCTTTTGATAACTTCCTGGTGTTTATTCATGTGATTCATGGCTTCTTCTCTCTTTTCATCAAGGTGCAACAAATGACTTAACCTGGCTTCAACTTGATCATCTGTCCCCAAGTACTCTTGTATGAAATGCAAGGTCTGCAACTTCAAATTTGCAGGAAATATCGGGTCTTGCCCATAGACCAAATGATAGGGAGTATTCCCTATGGATTCTTTCACTCTGGTCCTATCTGCCCAAAGGGCAAACTTCAATTGGTTGTGCCAATCCCGAGGGTTCTTTTCCAGCAATTTCTTAATGGTGTTCAACAAATTTTTATTTGAAGATTCGGCCAAACCATTTCCTTGAGGATAATAATTGGATGCAAACTTTAAGCTCACTTTGTTGTCATATGCCCAATCTGCAAATTGTGTAGAAATAAACGCTTTACCATTGTCATTGACAATAGAATCGGGCATTCCAAATCTTGTTATAATTTGGTCCTCAAGGAATTTTATTACAACGTCTGTGGTGGCATGTTTAGTAGGAATCGCTTCTGTCCACCTTGTACAGTAGTCCGTAGTCGTCAATATGAATTTATGAGAATCAGAAGAATTTGGGTTAATAACCCCAATGAAATCTAGTCCCCACCTGTGCAAATGGTCTCATTTCAACTACGAGGTTGTAATGGCATGGCTGCATTTCTTTCTCTATTGGCAGCCACTTGACAGATATGACAAGATCGTACATGGGCATGTGCATCTTTGAAAATGTGGGGCCAGTAGTATCCTGCTCTCGGGATTTGATGCGCTGTAGCATTTGCCGCACCATGACCAGTTCCATGTTTCCCGTGAAATTCTTGCAACACCCCGGCAGCCTTCTTCTTTGTTCAGGCACCTCAGGTAGATCCCTTCATGATTCTTCCTGTAAAGAACACCAGATTTCATCAGATAATTGACAGACTTAAGCCTTAAAGCTCTTCTCTGGGTTGAATTCAGATTAGAAGGACACTTACCAGTCAATAAAAATTGCACAATATCAACATACCGGTCATCCTTAGCAATGTATTCTGTGTTCGAGTATTGGCATGTTATTTGCGGATTATTTTCTGCGATCGCCTTTGCCAGTCCTCTGTCCTCGAACTAGTTTCATAGGTTGGATTTCGAGATCAAATTCTTGGATGGTGGAAATCCATTTCCCTCTTTTCTCACCTAGTTCATTTTGTAAAAACATGGTCTTAACAGTAGAGTCAGGCACGATGGCAATAACTCTGTTGTGCACAATGTAATGCCTAAATTTTTTCACCGTTTTAAAAAGTGCGTACATTTGCTTATCAAGGATTGAATACCTTAATTGAGCATCTTTTAGGGGGGCACTTAAAAATGCTATGGGTTTTTCTGCACTATCCTCGCCTTTTTGGGTTAAGACACTCGCAAAAGAGTGTTCTGATGCAAAAGCATAAATATAGAAAGGTTTGGAATAGTCTGGACTTATGAGGACCGGGGCTCTGGAAATGGCATCTTTGATGTTCTGAAAGGCCACTCTACTTTCCTCGTTCCATTTTACATCCACATCCTTCTTGAGCATCTTGTTCAGAGGTTTGGCTATCTCAGCAAAGCTAGAGATAAACTTCCTCACAAAATTAACCTGCCCAAAGAAAGATCTCAATTCTTTTTTACTACTCGGGAGAGGTAAGTTTTGGATAGCTTGTATCCTTTCTGGGTCGATGGATATGCCCTCTTTTGAAATGATGTGACCAAGCAATTTTCCTTCTATTACTCCGAAAATGCACTTTTTGGGATTTAAGGAAATTCCATGTTCTCTCGCATCTTTGAAGCACTTTCTTTAAATCTTTGACATGGTCCTCTCTCTTCTTCGAGAATACTTGGAATATCATCCACATACACGATGATACATTTGCCTATGAGCCCTTTGAATGCATAATCCATGGCGCGTTGAAAAGTTGCACAAGCATTTAACAGTCCGAACGACATTCTCTTATATGCAAATGTCCCCCACTTGGTGGTGAAGGCTGTTTTCATCCGGTCATTTGGATGTATAAGAATTTGGTTGTATCCAGAATACCCATCAAGAAAGGACATCATTTCAGATCCATTTACCGTTTGTAGAATTTCATCGATTGATGGCAATGGATAATTATCTTTTTGAGAGGCTTTATTAAGATTTCGAAAATCTATGCACGACCTAATCTCTCCACTCTTTTTTCTTACTAGAACGAGGTTAGCAACCCAGGTTGAGTGCCTAACAGGAAAAATGATTTTCGCTTCCAATAATATTTTGACCTCCCTTTCGATTAAAGGCTCCAATAGCGGGTTAACAACTCGTTGTCTTTGCCTAAAAGGCTTGGAGTCTGGCTTCAAAGGGATGGTATGTGTGATAATGTCTTGGTTGTATGTCTTCAGCTCATTGTAATTCCAAGCAATGCAATCTATGTAATGCTTCAATGCCTGCATTATGTTGCTCCTTTCTTCATCTGTACATGCCTTTGCAATGTACACCTCCTTTGGATTGTCCGCACTCCCTAGATTAATTGAATCACATGCATCTTTGGGGAGTGGGACTCTTTTTCCTTTTTTGGTCTTGTATCCCATGTCGAACATTTTCTCCAATGAAACCACGTCTTTAGGTATTTTGTTGGATTGACATGCGGTTTCACTCTCGTTTTCTGTTTCATCTTGCCACCTTTGCTCCTCATCAATCACCTGATTTTCAAAAATACCCGAGTTCGTGACAAATTTGAAGATATGTCTGTCATTTTCAAAAACCTGGAAATTCTTGACATTATCGGGTATTGATGGACAAGGAACCAATTCAATGGAGAACTTTTTACACCTTTTTATATCAACCGGGTTTAACATGCCCGCGGCGACTGCAAGAGAGTCTGCTATTCGATTTCCTTTTCTAGAAATAAGGGCTATATTGAATGCATCGAATTCCTCAATGAGGTCCATAACCCTAGTTCTATAAAGGCTCGGTCTCCTATCACGGCATGTATACTGTCCTTTGATCTGCTTGACTACCAACTCAGAATCTCCCAAAACCTTCAAGCATTTAACTTGCTTGCTCAATGCTAGACGTAAACCAAAGATCAATGCTTCGTATTCTACCACATTGTTCGTGCAAGGAAATTGCAATCTATAAGCGACCAATAATGGTTTACCTCCTGGACCGAGTGAGCTCGACTCCAGCTCCTGCTCCCTGTCTAGATTTTGATCCATCGAACCTGAGCAACCATGTGCAATCATTTTCCTCCGAAGAGCCGCCATGACAAGTTTCCTCTTTAGGCTCTTCAGTAGCTTCCTCAACATCAAGTGCATAAACCCCCAGTTCGTTCTCGAAAACTGAACTTCATTCGGCTTGTTAAATTTTGTTATGATCTCCTTAAGCCTCGGTTCATTTTCCACTCTGATTTGGTTTGCAATTCCTTTCCATGGTAGCCACATATGTGAGCGATCTGTTGAAAAATAGCCATTCAGAGTTTTCATCCAATCTCTCGCAAGTAGCATTCCATATCTACTTGGGATATTAACAACCAGAATGTCGACAACCTGCTGGACCCTGGGTTCAGAATTTAATTGAATTTTGACATCATATAGGGTCCCTACCACATTTACCTCTGATCTGTCCAGAGGACCTTGCATTTGGATGAAACAGGTTGCAGACCCAACATTTGACATATCTCCGAAGGCATGAGGTTGCTCGTGGCACCCGTGTCCACCAAACAGTTATGCAAATTCTTACCCGCAATTCTCAGAGTCAGTAAGAATGGCGGGACATCCCGTCTCTCCTTTCGTAAAATCGGATGGGACTCAACTCCTTTTCCCTTCCACATTTGATCAGGTGAGTTTAGAGCTTTTATCAACGCCTCCTTTTGGCTAGGCAATCTAGCCGCATCCAAGAATGAAAGGCTAGATTTGGACTTCTTTAGATCCTCCACTATGTCATAGTTTGGTTTTTCGAATTTGACTGTCTTCTGCACGTCATTAGACATTTCTCTTCTGAGTGGAGGGGGAGGATTATTATCTGCCTTAGTATCGGGAGGAAGAATAGAGTTGTTTGGAGGTGTTGATGAGGTTTTAGGGGCTTTAGATTTACTTCTCAAATGGTATCCATGATTCCCCTTTCTAAAATCTCGAAAAGCTTGCACCTCCTGTTCCAAAATTTCGTCTTCTTCTTCCTCACTCTCACCTTCTTGATGATATACAGTTTCCATCACCATAATGTTATCATCTTGATGTTGCGATGGACCCTCATTTGATACCAGTTCCAAATCATCAACTTGGGCCTGAAGACAATGAGTGTATCTAGCAATTTCAAGACAATTCCTCTCATTGTGTTCTTTTGTGTTGTGCAACCTACACCCTCTTTCCCATGCCAAATCTGAAAGATTCAAAAGGGAATTGGATTGACTAGGTCCTGCAGAAGTATCTAGTTGATTAGCAATGGGAGCGGGTACTCCCCCATTGTTTGGCTTGGTGTTCCAATGTCTCCCTCTATTGTTAAAATTTTGATTTGAGTGAGGGGCATGGGATTCATACTTCTGCTGTTGAACCCTGTCATTGCTCAGTTTATGAACTAATTTCTTGAGCTCTTCGACCTCTGAATAAATCTCCTTCGGTGGAATCCCATTATTGTTAACCCCCGTTGGATTTGCATAATTGATGGGGTCTTGATTCAACATTTGGGTCGGGTTTTGAGGAATTTGATTCCCATATGGATTGACACTTTGAATCGGAGTTGGATTTGGAAAAGGAACTATAGCCTGAGGATTAACTTGGCTGGTTCCTTGCATAGTCGATTGACTATTCTGCAAAAATGCGGGAACAGGTGGAATGGATGTAATTGGTTGGATTGGAATGGGTGCATACGCGGTGTTGGTGGATACGGCTGGTGATATGGGAAGGCGTTCATGCTTGGCATTTGAGGTGCCATGATCTGATTTGCCAAGGGAGCTTGACCATATGGAGCATACTGTCCCATCATAGGCATCTGGGGAAATCCATAGCCCTGTGGTGTCATTTGTTGCTCGATGGTCATGGCTTCATTATAGGCTAAAGCCAGCATGGTGACTTGAGGATTGCGTCTTGCAAACATGGCTGTCATGGGGTCCAATGCCCCAAAATATATCTGCAAAGCCACTAGCGGGATCGATGGCAAAATGCCGAACCGCTCTATTATAGCACTTTTGGAATTTCTGATTAAATGTTCGGATTGGTTCCCCCCGGCCCCTTTTGCATGTAATAAATTGATTGTAAATGGTTGCGGGATCCAAGGGTGACCTAAATTGATTAACAAAGGCATTCTCCATTTGCGTCCATGAAGTGATTGAACCAGTTGGTAAGCATATGTACCATTCATATGCTATTGGATCTAAGCTCATGGGGAAAAGTCTGCAAGCCACATCTTCATGTTGGACTTGCAGCCTAATTAAAACATCCCTATAGGCTTGGATATGTTCTTCTGCTATTCTTGGGCCATCTGGTTTGTATTTAGGCAAAAATATTTCAATGTTCTTGGGGATTTCATGGATATCCCCAGCAATGTTCAAAGGAATATTGTTAGCTCCATACCAAGGAGCTACTGGAGGTTGAGCCATTTGACTCAAAATTGATGAAGACAACCCTACAAGAGCAGTGGAAATATTACTGACAATAGGAACACTAGTGGCAACTGATATTACTGGCGTAGGTCCACTCGATGTTCCTGGAGAAAATAGGTCTTTTGTGACTGGTGAGCTTACGACTTGCTTGGTTTTATTCTTGGGAGTACCAGTGAGCGTAAGGTCATGAAAAATGGTTTCCCCGGTTGTTTGGGACCTGGTCGCAATACGACGCGGTGGGTCCAGCCTGCCTGATGAAACCCTCGATTATTTCAAAGAAAACCTGCAACAAAAGAAAACAAAAGCTGCAGTTTAGCTGTTTGTGAGTTTTAAGAAATGATTTCAAAATTAAATCAAAAAGATATTACTCATGTATGAAATCAAAAATAAAGTAAACCAATTCGGGCCCTCCTTCTAGCGCCAATCTGTTGAGTGGTGTTTTCACCCAATTGTGAAAGCACACTCTCCGGTAGGATCCGAGTCCCAGAATCCTCTGCTTGCAAAGAAATTACAGTAGATAATTTCTCCAAGGTTCTTTTGGTAACTCTTTGTTTATCAATGATGTTGTTTAATTTAATTTATGGGAATACCTTAGGGTTACAAGTGGATATTAACAAGGGGCCTGTGGTTTATTTTAATTTGAATTTGCAATGGACTCCAATTGAATAAATATAAGAAATAAATCTATTTGATCTTAGGCTTTGATGGATTTTCAGTTATTAACTTGAATGAGAATAATTAAAATGCAGAAACTAAAATGAGGGTTTGAAAAAATAAAAGAAATGCAAATGAAGATGCAACTAAACTACGCTCAGAATGCTACCATCAATTCGACGAAATCGAAGATAATGAGGTTTCTACATGCAACCTAACCTATTGAATCTGCACATTCGCACAATCCTGATAAGCTAGGTGCGGGTTTCTAGGGTTTTACTGTAATTTCAGATTTTAGGCATTCGCATGAGGCAACCGAGAGAACTCGCATTAAACTCCATCTATAAACCTAAAATCTGAAAGGGAAAGATAAACATTAAATCATGCATGCAGAAATGACTCCTTCTTTCTCATCAATGAGATGCCAACTCTCTGTATTTCTGTATTAAATGGTATATCAGTTACAATAACAGAATGTTCCAGGTATGACAAATCCAGAACAAATGAAGGAAATTGCTCCAAGTGCAGGCCTAGAATGGCTTTGCAACCCTTGTCTCTGCAACTCTGCTAGCAGCAATTTCCAACCCCTTGTTCAATCTGCACTTCTGATTTTATACTGTCTGGCGCGGCTCTTCGATTCTCCCTGCGTCACTTCGTTTCACCTCCCAGAATGCATCTTTTCAAATTCCCCACCTTTTTGATGCTTTTACTTCATGCTCGATGCCGAAACGTTCGAAATTTTTTGTTACATGTAACGCTTCTGCAACTCTGACACCTGTATGCCATGTGTTCTGCATTTCCAGCACATTCTGTAATGGCCCCATGTAAATCGCGATGTCCCTAGGCATGCAGCTTGTTCCTCTGCCAGCATAGCAAAAATGAGACAGGTCGCGATATCGTGACGTTTTTCGAACAACAACCTTCTTTCCTTCTTGCCCAACAAAAACGTGACATGTCACGAAATTGTGACATGTCACGAAATCGTGACGCTTTTCTGTTTCGTACACTCCTTGAGTGCAACCTATCGTGAAATCGCTATGCTTCTTCGTTTTGTGCCCTTTTGCTCATTTCTGTCATGATTTCATGACGTTTTTTTGCTTCGTGCCCTTTCGCTCATTTTTGTCACGATTTCACGACCATTTTACACTTCATGCCTTTTTGCTCAATGTTGTCGCGATTTCATGACCATTTTACACTTCATGCCTTCCACCCGCAATCTGTCATGATTTCATGACGTTTTTCACTCGGCACTCCTTTGGCTGCAATCTGTCATGATTTCGTGACGTTTTTCACTTCCGTACACTTTGCCAACTTTTCATCATGAAATCGCTACGCTATTTTGCTTCGGGCTGCTCTTGCTGTATTTGGCAGCGAAAACGTGACATGTCACGAAATCGCTATGCTATTTTCATCCGTACTACTTCGCTGCTTTGGAGCCACGAAACCGTGACCTGTCGCGATATCGCGACGTTTTTCACTTTGAGCCTCTTTGCCATTTTTTGTCGTGATATCGTGATGTTTTTCGCTTCATGCACCTTTGCTGATTTTTGTCGTGATATCGCTACGCCTTTCTGCTTCGTTCTGTTTGACCGGTTTGACCCACGATTTTGTGACGCGTCACGATTTCGTGATGCCTTTCTGCTTCGTGCCCCGCTTGCCGCTTCCTGTCGTGATTTCATGATGTTTTTTTGCTTTGCCCTGTTTGACTGGTTTGACCCACGATTTTGCGACATGTCACGATTTCGCTACACCTTTCCATTTTTCCTTTCTCTCTCCTCTTTCGGCCGTGACGGAGCAACATGTCACGATTTCGCTACGCTTTTCTGCTTTTGGCCGCGACGGAGCAACATGTCGCGATTTCGTGACACTTTTCATTTTTTGGCAGCGATGGAGCGACATGTCGCGATTTCGCGACATGTCGCGATTTCGCGACACTTTCTACACTTGTGCATTTTTGCCCCTTTTTCTTGAATTTTAGCATCTGGGTCACTGAGATTCCTTTTGAAAGCATGCAAAAAAGATGGGTCCCCAATTTTGGGGTGTGTTGTGGATCAGCCACAACAAGTTGCTAACTCTAATTGGTGGTAAATTGAGAGTTAATGTTGTGACAGTTTTTGAGTTCTCCTTCATCAAAGTAAAGGTATGGGCACATTCTTCCATGGTTGTTATTGATTGATGGTTTTCTAAAAATAAGTGTGGAGGGAAAAGGATTTCTACTTGTTTCCTTTTCTTGTGATGATTGGTTGAATGCTTCAAGGTTGATGTTGAGTTGAATGGTGTTGGTTGACTAAACCTTGTTTGATGAGCATTATTGTTAAAACCCTAATTGGTTGTGGAAAGAACATGAGTATCATTATTATATGAGATATTGCATGGTTGGCAATTATTGGGTTGTGTTTCATGTTCTTGAGAAAAGCATACTACATCTATCTTATTCTGTTGAGATTGAGATTGAGTTGAGATTGATACTAGGAGTTAAGTATAGAACATATTGAGTCTCTAACAATTCTCTTTATGCTTCTATGAGGTTGATGAATCACATTGGGTCTCTAACAATTCTCTTTGTGGGTTCATGCTAAGCAAGTTTTTCTTGGTGAGCTTGCTGAGGTTTTGGATAGGTTCCGGTGGGGACTTATGAGCAGGTTTTGGACAGGTTCCGATGGGGACTTGTGAGCAAATTTGGACAGGTCCTAGCAGAGGACTTGTGAGCTGAGTTTGAGAGTTCTATCAGAGAACTTGAGGACAGAGGTGCATTGGTTCTTTGAGAAGAACTTGAGGATAGATTTGGCAATTCTTTGAGAAGGCTTGTATGCAGATGATTGATTTGTTCAAGAGTTGGAAAAATCTGACAGATAGAGGAAGACTTGTACTAGACCGACTGACTGTGTTTGGTACAGGTTGCTGAGCTATTATGGACGTGATCATAGAAGGTAGAGATCTCTTAGGCTAAGCATTGAGGACAGGAGGTCTTCGATGGAAAGGAGTTCCACGTGCTGGCAAGAGATAGAGGCGATTGATCTTCCGAGGGATCATTTCCAGAGTAGAGGGGAAGGTATCTCCTTTGAGCAGAGGCTCATAAATTCAGATAGAGGGGAAGGTATCTCCTTTGAGCAGAGGTTCATAAATTAAGATTGGGGGAAGGTATCTCCTTTGGTCCGAGGCTCATAAACATTGTAATTGGGAAGGATTCCCAAAGAACTTTGAGATAACTTTTAGAGAAAAGTTTTGTGGACGTAGCCTAGGCTTTCTGGGTGAACCACGTTAAAATTTGTGTCACTTTGAGGATGATATTGTGCTTTGTTTTGATATTGCTTTGGGTATATTGCTTTACTATTTTGAAGTATAAAGGAAAAAGTAAAAATAGGTCTTATACTGTTCACCCCCCCTCTCAATATAAGCTTGTGTTCTTCAATTGGTATCAGAGCGGGTGCCTTCGAAAATTTTAACAACTTGAAGGAAAAGCTAGTAAAGAACACAATGGATTACTCAAGTAGCAATGCAACACCTATTCTTGATGGATCAAATTTTGGTCTTTGGAGTGCAAGGATGAAGGTTCATCTAATGGCACTTGGGAATGAGGTTTGGTTAGTGATTGAAGATGAGTACACTATTCCTGAACATGGTCCTTATACTAAAGAAGAAAGGCTCCTTCATCACAACAATTCAAAAGCAATGAATGCACTCCTAAAAGGCTTACAGAAAGCAGATCTCACCAAAGTGATTTACTGCAAGACAACTAGTGAAATGTGGAAACAGTTGAAGGTGGTTCATACAGGTGATACAAATGTCAGAAAAGCCAAGCTGAGACACTTCAAAGGTATGTTTGAACAACTCAAGATGAATTATAATGAAAATATTAGTGACTACATGCTTCATATGGATGAGGTTGTTAACTCCATGAAAGATTTAGGTCTTGAGCTTGCTGAAAATAATGTTTATGATAAGATTTTAAGATCTCTTCCTAATAGATTTAGTGAAAAGATTTTTTCTATTGAGGAAGCTAAATATTTGGATAAGTTGAAAAAGTATGAGCTCCATAGTATACTTGCAACATTTGAGTTGAGAACTCAAGTGAAGGTTGATGTCAAGAAAGAGGCAGCTTTCAAAGCTACCAAGGAATCCAAGGGTAAACAGCTTCAAGAGAGTGATGAGTCTTCTAGTGATGAAGAGGCATATTACGACAAGAAAGGCAAGTTCTCTAGAAAGCACAAAAGTATGAAAAATGTAAGATGTTTCAATTGTGGAAATTTTGGTCATTATGCTACTGACTGTACTATTCCCAATAATGAAAGTGATGAAGATAAACAAGATTCTAAGAATAAGGATTCTGAAAAGCACAAGCATCACAGGAAGAACAAATATGAGCACAACAATCAAGGAAATAGGTATTCTCACAAGCAAAAGAAGAGTTTCTACCTAGACAAAGCAAGTAAGTGTTCTAGTAGTGATAGTGAAAGTTCTTCAAGCGATAATGAAAATGAGATGTTGTTCATATCAGAAAAAAAGGAAGAACCAAAACATAGATTCATTATCATGAAATGTCTTAGATGTGGAAACTTTGGTCACCTTGAGGATGATTGCACAAATAATGATTTGGTTTCTAGTATGTATGAGGATGCTTCAAAAAACTATAAGGAATATGCATGTATGGTTTTTGAAAAGGGTAGCACCTCTAGTGATAAGAAATCTAAAAAAGGCTTTGATGATTCAAAAAGCAAACATATAGAGGAAGGTGAAGTAGATCTTAAAGGTGAACTTATTAGTGCTCTTAGTGCTTTGAAAAAGGAAAGAAAGAAGAATGCTAGACTCAAGGATAAGTTAGATGAATGTTGTATGGAGAGAGATGATCTTATAGAAAGTATTGACTTCTCTATAGCTAAGACACAAGAACTCAAGGATGAGTTAGAGTCTAAGGTTCTTGAGTATAGTGAGTTAGAACAGAAAATGGCTTCTTTAAAAGAGGAAACTAAAGAGTACAAGGATAAGCTTCACAGGTTTCAAGATAGCTCCAAAAAGGTTAAGTCACTCATCAAAGGTCAAAGAAAGACAACAGATAAAACAGGCCTTGGTTTTGTTAAGCCACACAAGGAACAAGCTGGAGAGTCTAGTAAGAGACTCCAAAAGGAAGAGAGTTCTGATGAGGAAAGTATTTTAGATCATGAGTCCTTGAATTATAGATGCACAGAAACAAAAAATAGGAAACAGAAAAATGGGAGAAAGTTTACAGGACCTAGAAAGCCATTTACAGGAAAGTTTAATGGCAGATGTTTTGCTTGTCACAGGTTTGGTCACATGGCTTCACATTGCATGACTCAAGTAAGGAAGGTAAATGACAGTTTTAGAGGTGGTAATTTCTTTCAAGGGTATTGCTACTCTTGTAAACAGTTTGGGCACAAGGCAGTTTATTACAAGACAAATATCAGGAACAGGTTTGATCAGAATAGGTTTGGTCAAAATAGGTTTGGTCAAAACAGGTTTGGTCAGAACAGGTTTGGCCAGAACAGGTTTGGTCAGAACAGGTTTGGTCATAACAGGTTTAGTCAGAACAGGTGGATTCAAAGAACAGGTATGCCTAAAATAAATAACATTGTTACTTGTTATAAATGCAACAATGAAGGTCACACAACTAGATAGTGTAGAGCTGAACTTCAAAGGAACAAAAACAGTGACAAGAATAGGAATATGGACAAAGAGTTCAAGAGAAGGCTTGGCAAGGAAGTTATAGATGCTGATGATGATTAGTTCCTAATGGGAGTTTTACTCCCACCCCAGAATTAATCACCTCATCAGGAGGTGGGGGAGGGACTAAGATAAGAGGCTCATTCTTAGTCTTGAGCCCCAAAGGTGACCCTATGCCATTGATGACAAAGGGGGAGAGATATGAGTAAGTGGGAGAGCTTCAAAGTGAAGAGGAAAGCTTCAAGTTAGGGAGAGCAAAACTTCAAAGGAAGATTCTCAGTTGTGGGCACATTTGGTCAGTTGTTAGCATAGTTGGTTTCATTTTTGGCTCTTGAGAAGTGTTTTCAGTAAAGGTTTGCCATCAATGACAAAGGGGGAGATTGTTGGCAATTTTGGGTACTTTGGGTACATTGCTTTTGCTCAAGTGTATAAGTTGTCATTGATGTCAAAAGGTATTTTTGTGTTGATATAAAAAAGAGTGTGATGTCAAAAATATCTTGAGAAAGCTTCATATTGTTAAAGGGTTTTTATTAAAACCATGGTGACAAGGTTAAAGGTTTTTCTTAAAACCATTTGGACTCATTAAAGGTTTTTATTAAAACCAAGCTTAACTTAATGCAAAGGTTTTTGCTTCTTGAAAAACCTTGAAGGTCCATGTTTATTATTAATAATTAAATTAACTCAAACCTTTGAAAAAGGTCTAAGTTTAATTTATTATTAATAAAATAATAATAATTATTATTTTAATTATTATTAAAGGGTCTTTTAACCCTTAAGCGACACAGATAAAGTTTTCTTTTGCTGACGTGTTGCCATCATTGGAGGAGCGCCGATGTAAAAAAGTTAAGGAGAAATGGCTATATAAGTGGGGATGATTTTCTAAAGTAAAGCAACCACCAATTAATTGGAGTATTCGATTTGCGTTTGCTCTGTATCATTCGAATAGCGCTTGGTGTCTTCGATTTGCGTTTGCTCTGTATCATTCGAATAGCGCTTGGTGTCTTCAATTTGTGCTTGCTCTGTGTCTTTGAATCTCCAATTGACGTCTTTGAAATCATGCTTGATATGTGTCTTGGAAATCATGCTTGGCATACTCAGATTTGAGCTTGGGCTGCATCCTTACTTTTTGCTTGACGTTAGTGGATTGGCAATTGCACATGAACTGTATTTTTCCATACTGTGTTGTGAGATGATTAATGCAAGCATTCAGTGACTTATGTTTTGGACAGTGCTAGGAAAATGAATACGTTTTCCATATCCTATGATCAATTGAAGATAAAACAAAGGATAGTTTAATATTTCTTTTTCGGGCACTTGTGCTCCAACGACAATGGAGTTTGAGTAAAGGTGCTCGCTAGGCAGAGATACAGGTTTCGAATCACGTCGAGTGCATTTTTCCTTTTGTTGTGATGCACGAAGGAGAGTGGCTATGATTGGGCTATGTAAGTAGAGGAGAATGCACTTTAGTGCTTATAGTGGTGGCTCCTCATTTCTCCTAAGGTTGGAGAACTAAGTATTGCCAAAGTAAATCCTTTTATTGTTGACTTGGGATATTTGAGTTGATTTGATCAAGAATTATTGATGGTGGTATAAGGTTAAGTTGTAATCTTTGTTTTGACATTGTTATTATTAATGCTTGATGCTTATGTGGATTAATAAGGTGTAAAGAGATTTTACTTTGTATGTATATTATATTTTTGGTGGTTAATATTAAGTTGGAGTAATAAGGTGTTATTTTGGATCTTTATTATTGTGTATTATTGTATAGTTGCTAACTCTAATTGGTGGTAAATTGAGAGTTAATGTTGTGATAGTTTTTGAGTTCTCCTTCTTCATCAAAGTAAAGGTATGGGCACATTCTTCCATGGTTGTTATTGATTGATGGTTTTCTAAAAATAAGTGTGGAGGGAAAATGATTTCTACTTGTTTCCTTTTCTTGTGATGATTGGTTGAATGCTTCAAGGTTGATGTTGAGTTGAATGGTGTTGGTTGACTAAACCTTGTTTGATGAGCATTATTGTTAAAACCCTAATTGGTTATGGAAAGAACATGAGTATCATTGTTATATGAGATATTGCATGGTTGTCAATTGTTGGGTTGTGTTTCATGTTCTTGAGAAAAGCATACTTCATCTATCTTATTCTGTTGAGATTGATATTGAGTTGAGATTGATATTGAGTTGAGATTGATACTGGGAGTTAAGTATAGAACATATTGAGTCTCTAACAATTCTCTTTATGCTTCTATGAGGTTTATGAATCACATTGGGTCTCTAACAATTCTCTTTATGGGTTCATGCTAAGCAAGTTTTTCTTGGTGAGCTTGCTGAGGTTTTGGACAGGTTTCGGTGGGGACTTGTGAGCAGGTTTTGGATAGGTTCCAATGGGGACTTGTGAGCAGGTCTTGGACAGGTTCTGATGGGGACTTGTGAGCAGATTTTGATAGGTCCTAGCAGAGGACTTGTGAGCTAAGTTTGAGAGTTCTATCAGATAACTGGAGGATAGAGGTGCATTGGTTCTTTGAGAAGAACCTGAGGATAGATTTGGCAAGTCTTTGAGAAGGCTTGTATGCAGAGGATTGATTTGTTCAAGAGTTGGACAGATTTGATAGACAGAGGAATACTTGTACTAGACTGACTGACTATGTTTGGTACAGGTTGTTGAGCTACTATGGACGTGATCATAGAAGGCAGAGGTCTCTTAGGCTAAGCATTGAGGACAGGGGGTCTTCAGTGGAAAGGAGTTCCACGTGCTGGCAAGAGGTAGAGGCAGTTGATATTCTGAGGGATCATTTCTAGAGCAGAGGGGAAGGTATCTCCTTTGATCAGAGGCTCATAAATTTAGATAGAGGAGAAGGTATCTCCTTTGAGCAGAGGCTCATAAATTTATATTGGGGGAAGGTATCTCCTTTGGGCCGAGGCTCATAAACATTGTAATTGGGAAGGATTCCCAAAGAAATTTGAGATAACTTTTAGAGAAAATTTTTGTGGACGTAGCCTAGGCTTTCTGGGTGAACCACATTAAAATTGGTGTCACTTTGAGGATGATATTGTGCTTTGTTTTGATATTGCTTTGGGTATATTGCTTTACTATTTTGAAGTATAAAGGAAAAATTAAAAAGAGGTATTATACTGTTCACCCCCCCTCTCAGTATAAGCTTGTGTTCTTCAAAGTTGCACTTATTTTGGTGAATCAATCATAATATTTCACCCCATATGGGATAGATGCATGGCCACTAGTGAGGGACGGCCCCCATTTGGCTATCTGTGAGCATACATCCTAGTGGGTATCTCTCCAACCATAGCCATTAGTGAGCATCACACCCATAGTATGTTTCACTCCATATTGTTATTTTAGTGAGCATTACACCCTTATGGGATAGCTTCATGCCCACTAGAAAGGGGTAGCTTCCATTTGATCATTTATGTAACAACCCCAAAACTATTAACCCAAATTTATTTAAATAACACTTACAAAATAAAGTCTCTCAAGGGAGACACCCTTACTATATTTATTTTAGCATACAAGGCTTCACCATATTTGAGTTCTAAGTTTCTATAGATGATACTTAGTGGAAAATAGAGGCCAAATATTGTAACTTCTAGGGTTCAACTTACTAAATCTACATGTTTAGGAGGAAACCATAAGTGGTCCCCCCCAAATTTCCCACACCCTCCTTGATATAGGACCATGTGACCATGGCATATGGATTATCCTTTAAGGCCTATAAAACTTAAATGGGAATCATAATTACCTAACCTAATGCTAGCTCCTCCTAGATAGGTTATTCAATGTAGAGCCTTGGTTCTTAGTTATCATGCCTCCATGGGCTAACTAAGGTTATTCCCACTTCGATTAAAACTAACATGATCTCTAGATCCTACATGATCAAGGAGTCACCACTGCTATCTTGTGAATAGGTTTTCTCACACATACACTCCTACTCATTTAAGATGTGACTACTTGCAAGTACCCTGGTATTATATACACACAACTCCTTCCAATTTCATGAGATCCTAGCTATTGCATTCTTGCAACTCCTTCTAGGACTCTCATCTACCTGGCTATTGCATTCATGCAACTCCTTCTAGGATTGGATTTCATGGTTTGTAAGAGGAAATTCTACCCACCCCAAGGATAGAACAACATAATTTACCATAAATATAAACCAAAGAATTAAGGATAAAAGTGTATTGCAATACCCATCTCAAATGTAAAGCATAAAATAAATTCATCTTCATTATAAACCAAACTATGCACTTATCAAAGCTTAAATCTCAAATTCTTTACATCAACATTTATGCACTAGCAAGATAGTCTATATCTCTAACATAAGCATGCATTACAATTAGTTAATGGAATACATTGGCAACTATCTCAAGATATTACTTAGAAAGCATAAAGTGCAACCCCAAGTTGCCATTAGATAACATAATATTACATTGTATAATAACCAACATAAATTCTTAACTTAATCATTACAAAATATTGAGTTACCACAACATCAAAAACTTCAACCTCTAAGAATCCATAGCCAAATATCCTTGATCCAACCGCAATTCAGCAACCTCTTCATGATGGGAAAAACCACCATAGTCTTTATGAGGTATACTTAGGGATAAAAAAAACTCTCTCATGCAATGCAACTGACAACATATCATAGTAAAAAAAAAATGCAAACAACCATGCATCATAACATAATCAATCTACAAGAAGATAATTGTATTTCTCTCTTAATAATTTCTTAAGCTATCATCAATCTCAAGAATCAAGGTAGAAGATTTTCTTTCAACACATAAATCATTAAACAAAGAGAATCCTATACTTCTCTTAAGATGATTCTTTTACTATCCCAAGTCTCAAGAATTAACATAACATTTTTTCTTTCAACACATAAATCATTAAACAAAGAGAATCCTATACTTCTCTTAAGATGATTATTTTACTATCCCAAGTGTCAAAAATAAACATAATAATAGTTTTCATTCATTAAGCACAAGCAACTTAAATAAATATCCTTACAAAAAAAAGGATAACAAGCAAATTTTCACACAAAAATAATCAAATATTGCATTAACCAAGTTATTCTAAGGTTACCATTTAAGTGCTTATTAAACATAAGGAAACCAAGCATAAAGATTAAATTCAAAAACAAGGCGTACGAAAAACTTTAAAAAAGGTTCACATTTCATGCAAGCCAAAGGCACTTAAACAACAAATAAGCCAACATTTAAACCTTAGCTTAGGACTAAATAAAAATCCAAGTGCATAATAAAATGAACATTAGGCAAGTGCCTAATTAAATCAATAATAATACCTACGATATAATTGGGTTCATCAACATAAAACAATGTAGAAAAGAGTGCATGAAAACCAACCATAACACACCGCAAGCCAAAGGTAAGGTAATTTATTAAATCAGGCATTAATAAATGTATACAAAGTATAAACCATAGCCAACTTCAAAAATCATGTGGCATGCGCAAAACCCTAATATACATCCCTAAAACTTGCTTTTCTAAATAAACATGTAGGAAAGAGGGAATGTCATTTGTATTCCCTGTGCTTCAGCTGACTCAAGGGAGAAAGGATGCACACCAACCACTTGATGCTCAAATGCTCTCCAACAAGGTACCTTCCATAATAAAGACAACAAGAAATAATTGCTAGACTATGTAAGAAATAAAGAAGGTATAACATCAAATCATTCACCAGTAAAACTCAATAGACAATGTGGGTCTACACATGCCTTACAACTAGTGAATAAGGTAGAAAGCAAGCACATAAAATCATACAATAAAATCATTAACTAGATCATAAAAAAGCTAACATAAGGTGAAAGCAAAGCCACATGGTAAGAGCTCTCTCTCTCTGGTTCTATGTAGTGCTTGAATTGATCCATAATATCATTATTCTAAAAATCCTCTTGCTCTTTCCTTTGATACACCAACCAACAACAACCTTGCCCACTGATCCACAATATTAAGAAGCAAAGGAGAAATAATGTGCCTTGGTGCATGGGCATTACAAAGAACACTCAAGAATACATTCTTCCAAGCACCACCTGATTCTCATCAAGAGCCACTCCCTTACGTAGCAAGGTGGATATTAATTAAGTTTATTAAAGCAAGAGCTTAGTGGTTATTTTAAAATAATCCAACATTAGAATTAAACCCTTAATATTAATATTCAAGGCCAAGCTTTAGATTTATTTACATAACTCCAAGTTTAATAATAATTACTTCTTGAATCTAAAGCAATTCAGCCCAAATAATAAATATACCACAAACAAGCATTAATACACTCTCACCATGTTCTACACCATTTTTTATCCTTAAGTAAGGGGTCTATATTAAGATATACAAATCTATCATCTAATTACTTTAAGGAGACTCATTGCAAGCGACTTCCTATCCCAATGGTGCAAAACTATATAAATAAGTAAACATTATATGCATCTACATGGAGGGTAATTATCCATGTTACCCTAAGTTGTTTATGAACCAGTCATCTTCATAATTTCTATAAGTATCTCTCTCTTGTATGTAGTTTTACCATATGGTCCCACCAAGGAGAACATCTGGTCCCGCATCCACAAATACATCAGCAATACCACATTCTATGTTTCCAAAAGAATGCATCATTCCAATATATATAAATAAGACTATGCCATTAAACCTTCACATTAGTACATAGTTCAAAGAACATTAAAAGTCTTGTCCTGATAAGGGTCTTATATACTACCCCCTTGGACTAAACACTGTCTTATGTGTTTCCTACAAAAGTAGCATACATGATTTATTTAAAAAGATATGTAAATTATTACCTCATAACTTCATAATTTTTCCTTGTAGCATAATTCTCAGAATACTAGTCCCACTAGACCTTACATTGATCTAGGGTTTTTTTCCTCAACCTCTTGGAATATAACCCTAGAATATTAACTGGCCACACCTCAATGGTTGTGGAGTTTTCCATATGCAAGTTATAAATATTTCATACATGAATACGATCATCATTAAAATTTCTAAGCAAGGATATGTATAAAGGATCATGGATCTTTGATAGGTTGGGTGGAAAAACGATCATGTAGGCTACTGGAATAATATTAACAATGATCTCAAAGGGACCAACATAGCAAGGATCCAACTTAGTTGACTTGATGGCACATTTTATGGGTTACTCTCAAAAATACTCTGTCTCCCACAGAGAATTATTTTGGTAATCTTTTCAAATTAGCATAACTATTTTGGTAATTGGTCGCTTTCTTGAGCCTAAGTCAGATTGTCTTAAGTTTTTCCTACATCTCTTATATAAGATCCAGTTCGATCATCACTCGATCCTAAATATTATCCCATGATAGAGGTGTTCTACATCTTCTATCATACAAGGCTTCAAAATGAGGACATCCCCAATGATACTTGGTACATATTCTACATAAATACTGCTAATTCCAAGTCATGGGTGGCATAATTTACCTCATTATTCTTGAGTTTTCTAGACTCATAGGCCACTATGGCTTCTCCCTAAGATAAAAATCCACCCAAACCTTCTAAAGAAGCATATGTACACATAGGAAATTTCCCAAGAGAATCTAGAATCTTGAGGATTGGTGTCATTGTCAACTTATTTTTTAGAGCATCAAATGTGGTCTCACACCTTTCCATCCATTTGAACTCTTTTCCCTTCCATTGAGTATTTGTGATTGAATAGTAAATTTTAGACTAATATCACACAAAACATCTATAATAGTTTGAGTCCCATGAAACTCTTGATTTCAGTTGCATTTTTTAGGTGGAGGCTAATTTAAAATAACCTCAATCTTCTTTGGGTCCACAACAATTCCTTCTGCTAAGATAATGTACCCCAAATATTGAACTTGCAAAGTATAAAACTCACACTTGGAATATTTTCCATAGAGATGATTTTTCCTTAGAAATTCCAATACCATCTTAAAATGTTGGTCATGTTCCTCTTTAGAATGAGAATAAAACAAAATATCATCCAAAAATACTAAGACAAACTGATATAGGTATTTTTTGAACATGTTATTCATCATATTCATGAAAGCTACAAGTGCATTTTTCAACCCAGATAGAAGCACTATAAACTCCTAGTGTACATATTTGGTCTTAAAGGTTGTCTTGAATGTATCATCTTTCCAAATCCTTAATTGGTGATACTCTAAACTCATATATATTTTTGAAAATATGGTAGCTCATCTCAGCTGATCAAATAGATCCTCTATCTAAGGTATAGGATACTTGTTTCTAATGGTCACCTTGTTTAGCATTCTATAATCTATTCACAACCTTAATTATCCATCCTTCTTTTTCAAAATAACAGAAGAGCATCCCAAGGTGACACACTTAGTTTGGTTAGAACCTTATCCAATAAGTCTTGTAGTTTCACGTTTAGCTTCTACATCTCAATTGGAGTCATTCTATAAGGTGTCCTAGAAATGGGTTTGACTCCCAACATTAGCTCAATAGTGAAATCAAATTCTCTTTAAGGGGGTAAACCAGGAAGGTCTTCAAGAAATATATCCTGAAGCTCATGAAGAATTGGATGTTTTTTAAAAACCTCTTCATCTCATTTATCTCTAGTCTTACCATTGATATTAACTATGTAAATAATACTACCTCTTTTGATGGTTTTATTTAACTACATAGTTGAAAGCAAGTGGGGTCAAAAATAACCTTGACTACTTTGAAATATTACCCTCCTTGTATCCTTATCAGTGAAATCCATCCACCTATATTAAAATTTGATTAAGGCTCCATGAGACTTCAACCAATCCATCTCTAGGATGATATCAAAAACATTAAGGGGTGCCACATACAAGTGTCAGATAGTGGACACTTCATGTAGATTTATCTCAGTTAGTAGGCAGTGATCCATTTATTAGGTTTACCCAGAACCATACTTGACTTTCCACCCTTGTGCCAAATATGCAAGTTTTTTTGGCATATCTCCAATAATACTAGTGGAAATAAAACTATCTATAGCTCCACTATCTATTAAAACTTTTATGTTTTTATCAAAGAGCTTACCATTTAGAAACATCAACATTGCTTGTCCATCTAAGTCTTGATTTCTAGTAGTAGCAAAATTTGATGTGACGACTCCTCTGCTCAGTGACTAGACTCTTGCTCTTTGAGGATACTTTTTGGCATAGTGAGGACCATCATAGATGTAGCATCCTCCTCTAGGTGCCTAGGTCATATCCTATTTATTTTCCCCTACCTCTTCCTTTTGTGTTGATTCATTCTGCTTTGGAATATTAGGATTAAAATTATCCTTATGGAATTTCTTCTTTCTTCCATTGTTCTTATTTTTGAGCTTAGGATTACCCTTGATCATCTTATTTTTATCCTTCTCCTATTTTATAAATCCTTCACTCTTTATTTTTCTTAGTTATTGCTTTTTAGACTCTGTTTCTCCTAAATAATTGAGGAATATATTTTTTGGTTTGAATATTAGCTTCTTCCTACCTAGCTAGATCATAATCACCTTGTAGAGTTTTTGTCTTAAGCAAATTAATTATGGTTCTTATTTTAGGATCCAACCCTAAAATAAACTTATGCACCTTAAGGTGTTCATTGTTATCATACTCGAGAACATACTTTAAAAGTTTCACATATATCGAATATACACCTCTATTGAGAATGATCCTTGTTGAAGAGTAGAAAATAATTCAAACTTCTCAACATAAAATTATTCAGTAAGAAACCTCTCCTTAAAAGCCTCTACAAACTTATCCCATTTAAGAACTATGGATTGGATCTTCTTACTCAAACTAAAGGTGTCCCACCATTCTAGGACTACATCCAAAAGATGAAGGGTAGCCCATATAGTTTGAGTCTTAGAAGAGTAATTATTCATGTAAAATGTCTCTAATTCCTTTAGTCATGACTTGGCTACATCCCCTCCATAACATTCTTAAGGTCCTTATCTAACTCAACCTTAATATGGGATATTTCCTCTTGGATTCCTATAAACCTACCTCATCTCTAGTACTAGTCCCTCTACTGACTAGAGTATCAATCATTTTTTCTATTGCTCCAACTATAAAAATCCTAAAACTACCAACCCCAAAAAAATTTAAGAGCACTTACAAAACAAAGGCTCTCAAGGGAGACACCCTTACTATATTTATTTTAGCATACAAGGCTTCACCATATTTGAGTTCCAAGTTACTGTAGATGAAACTTAGTGGATAGGAGAGGTCAACTCTCATAACTTGAAGGGTTCACCTTACTAAACCTACATGTTTATAAGGATTACATAAGTGGTTACGCTACCTTTCCTATACCATCCTAGGTATAGGACCATGTGACCATGGCATAGGGATTATTATTTAAGGCCCATGACAATTAAATGAGAATGTCAATTCCCTAACCTGACACTAGCTCCTACTATATAGGCTATTCAATGTAGAGCCTTGGTGTTTAGCTACCACACCTCCATGGGCTAACTAAAGTTATTGCCACTTCGTTGATAACTAACATGATCTATGGAACCTACATGATTAAGGATTCACCAATGTTGTCTTGTGAATAGGTTTTCTCACACACCCAATCCTATTTTTTCAAGGAGTGACTACTCACAAGTACTCTGGCTATTGTATACACACAATTCCTTCTAGATTCATGAGATCCTAGCTATTGCATTCTATCAACTCCTTTTACTACTATCATCTACCTAGCTATTGCATTCATGCAACTCCTTCTAGGATTGGATTTTATGGTTTGCAAGAGGAAAATCTGCCCACCCCAAGGATAGAACAACATTATTTACCATAAATATAAAGCAAAGCATTAAGCATAAAAGTGTATTGCAATACTTATCTCAAATGTAAAGCATAAAATAAATTTATCTTCACCATAAACCAAAATATGCACTTATTAAATCTTAAATTTCAAATGCTTTACATCATTATTTATGCACTAGCAAGATATTTTGTATCTCTAACATAAGCATGTATTACAATTAGTTAATGGAACACATTATCAACTATCTCAAGATATTACTTAGAAAGCATAAAGTAAAACCCAAAGTTACCATTAGACAACATAATCTTACATTTTATAATAACCAATATAAATGTTTAACTTAATCATTACAAAATATTGCATTACCACAACATTAAAACCTTCAAGCTCTAAGAAGCCATGTCCAAATATCCTTGATCCAACTACAAGTTAGCAACCTCTTCATGATGGAAAAAACCACCATAGTCTTTATGAGGTATACTTAGGAATAAAAACAGCTCTCTCATTCAATGCAACTTACAACATTTCATATTAAAAAAAAATGCAAGCAACCACACATCATAACATAAGCAAGCTATAAGAAGAGGACTCTACTTCTCTCTCAATGATTTCTTAAACTATCATCAATCTCAAGAATCAAGGTAGAATATTTTATTTCAAAACATAAAGCATTTAAAAAAAGAATCACATACTTCTCTTAATATTATTATTTTGCCATCCCATGTATCAAGAATCAACATAAAATCTTTTCTTTCAACACAAAGCATTAAATAAAGAGAATCCCATACTTCTCTTAATATGATTCTTTTACTATCCCAAGTATCAAGAATCAGAATAATAATAGTTTTTGTTTATTAAGCATAAGCAACTTAAATAAATATCCTTATAACATAAAGGATAGCAATTCTTCATTATGTGTTTGGGGTGTAGACCAATTGGTTTGGCCAAACCCCATAAGGGGGGTGGAGGTCCAAGAATCAAATATCAGGACTCATCGGATTGAATGCTTGTCCCTTTCCTGGTTCTTTCAATAGTGTAAAAAATTTAAAATTATTGTGGCATGGTTGTTATAGGGGTGGACTGTACGAATATTTGTGTGGTGGATTTTGGGGTGGATAGTGCAAAACACTATGGTGGCCATAAAATTCGGATAGCCTACCTAGATTCATGGCAGCTATTAATTCCACCATGTAAATTCAAAAAAATATATAGAAAGGATAGCAAGAAAATTTTCATACAACAATAATAAAATATTGTATTAACCAAGTTATTCTAAGGTTACCATTTAAGTGCTTATTAAACATAAAAAAATCAAGCATAAGGATTAAATCCAAAACCAAGGCACATGAACAACTTTTAAAAAGATCCACATTTCACGCAAGCCAAAGGTGTTTAAACAACATGTAAACCAACATTTAAACCTTAGATTAGGACTAAATAAAAAATTGAGTGCATAATAAAATAAAAATTAGGCAAGCACCTAATTAAATCAACAATCATACCTAATGTGGTGCTAGGTTCATCAACATCAACCAACACAACAAAAAGCATACAAAAACCAACCACAACACAACGAAAGCCAAAGATAAGCATTTTATTAAATAAAACATCAATCAATTTATGTAAAGAATAAACCATAGCCAACTTCAAAAATCACATGCGGCATGCACAAAACCCTAATCTATGTCCCTAAAAATTGCTTTTCCAAGGCAACATGTAGGTGGGAGGGAACACCATCCATATACCCTATGATTCAACTGACTCAAGGTATAATGGATGCACACTAGTCACTCAGCACTCGAAGGCTCTCCAATGAGGTACCTTCCACAAGCAAGGCATGCTAGACTAAGCCAAAAATAAATAAGGCATAACATCAAAGTATTTGCTAGCATAACTGAATAGATAGCATGAGTCTACACACACCTTACATTCAATGAAGAAGGGAGAAATAAAGCATGTAAAAGCATAAAAGCAAAGCATTAACCATATCATAACAAAACTAATATAAGGTGCAAGCAAAGCCACCTAGTAAGAGCTCTCTCTTTGGTTCTACTTAGTGCTTTATCTGATCCACCTGGCTATTCTAACAATCCTCCCACTCTTTCCTTTGATCTTCAAATCAACAACCTTAGCCCACAATCCACCATATTAAGGAGCAAAGAAGAAATGGCATGCCTTGGTGCATGGGCATTACAAATAATGCTTAAGAATGCATTCTTCCAAGTGTCACCCAATTCTCATAAAGATCCACTCCCTTATGTAGCAAGGTGAATATTGTAGCACCCTAAAATTGGCGCAGTAAAATTCTAGTGTAGATTAAAGATACAATGCCAAACAGAAATAAAGAAATCACAATAAAGGAATGCAGAACAGTTGTACAAAATGAATGATTTTTATTAATCAATGGAGTTTAGAAACTCCTTTTAAGTACAACAGGACCTGTAACCCTTTTCATGATACAAAGTTACAATTTGTGCTAGGGTTCTCCGAAACCCTAGCTGGCACAATGTGGTGGTGTCTCCGAAGAATGTATCCTTAACCTCAACAGAATGAGTGGGCTTCGTTGTATCCTTTGGCTCGGACCACTCCAGACTTAAGCGACTGCTATCAACAAATCAGATCTACCACTAGAATCCTGCACACATTAAAATTATCAAAGAGTTAGAAACTAATAAGAGGGCTCCACCGTGTGAGCCCTCGAAACGGTCTAAAACCCTATATTTATAAAATTAAAATAAACAGAATGCAGAATTCAACAGCATATTAATACATAAAGAAAGATTACTTGCTTTAGACTAATCTATACCTTTTCCTGTTAACGCGGCGAGACCAGGCGACGGCGATGGATGCGACGAAAGGGTTTAGTTCAGACTTAGGGCCGTAGAAGACTCGGAAGACTCGGGATTAACAACAATAGCCAACTCCAGACTTAGATAGGGAAGATAAGTAGGTTTAGCCGAAGAGATAGATAGGGTTTAAGCCATCAAGGTGACTCAATTTATAATCTACTCTTAGGGCACACTTTAGGGTTTTAACGACACTTTGAACGTGTGGCTAAGATTAAAGTGGATCCAAGGGTAGAGAATAAATCTAGGTTGTGAAACGTATTAAGATGGATGGACGGATGAGATTAAATGAAGGATGGACGGCTCAGATTAAATCACTTAAACTTTATTTATATATATATTAAAAGGTTAACTCCATAGTCCATGTTGTTTTTGACCTTTGTAAGCCTTTGGGATGACTACCTATCCATCTGATTGGACAAGTAGTACGATCCTTAAAACTTATTTGGGATCAATGGTGTGTGAAAAATGTTCATTTCCTTAGAGCTTTGGGGAATCGAATTCTCAACCGAAGTATGATGAGAATTTTACCCTATCCTTACTACTCTGTTTATATTTATATTTTGTGATTGCTTGTGATAGTGGTAAGAACCACTGTTTTATGGACTATGTTTGCATGATAGGACAAACAAGGATTACCCTTTTCACTTCAAGGCACAACCCAAGGATGGTGTTATCTCTCTTTGACACAAGATGTTTTTAAGATGTGAAAATGTGATAGGTTCAATACCGATTTTGAAATCATTTCCCAATACTCAAGATTTTATTTAGTGTAATTTGTGATATGGCCCTAGAGAACTTTGACATGCATTTCGAAGTTTGCTTAAAACACTAGGAATGGCTGAGTGACTGAAAACATTTTGGCAATGTAAATATGTGCAAATGGAAAATGGGTGTACGAATGACAATTCGGTTTGATGGATTTTATGAAGGTGCCCCCGATTAAGGCAACATGACTTTTGCTTGACCAAATTTTATATCCAAAAGATAGAATGGTCTCTAACATGATATGCAACTATGGCTGAAAATGAAATGTTATGGTTTTCAATGAGATGTATGCACATGAAATGCAATGTTATGGTTTTCAATGAGATGTATGCACATGAAATGCAATGTTTTTGAATGAGATGTATGCAACTAACAATGAAATGCAAATTCTTTTTATTTTATTTGTTTTTCTTTTTTTTTTTTTTTGTTTTTTTTGTTGTACAAGCCATGTATATATGTACATATAAAATTCAAACTCTCCGTAGAATGCCCTCAAGTGTATAACATTAAGTGGTTCGGGTTCTTCCTCTCCCTCTAAACTGGCAAGTCTATAAGTTCCATTACCCACTCTTTCAGTGACCATATATGGACCTAACCAATTAGCCGTGAATTTATCTAGAAGATGTGGCAATGCATTGGTGTTTTGTTGATTCTCTTTAAGGACAAGATCCCCTACTTGAAATTCTCTTAGATGAACTTTGGCATTGTAAGCACATTTCAATCGGTCTTGATAAACTCGCAAATGCTCTAAAGCATTGATTCATTTTTCATCTATGAGTGTGAGTTGATCAAGACGTGCTTGTCTAGCAGTATCATCATCGATAAATTCCTGCAAAGAAATTCACAAGGAAGGGATCTCGAGCTCAAGAGGCATGATTGCTTCAGCTCCATAGACCAAATAAAATGGCGTTGCCCCAATGGGAGTTCTGATGCTTGTTTTGTAAGCCCATAATGCTAATGGGATTTGTGTATGCCAATCTTTATGATTTTCTTTAACAAGTTTCTTAAGAATAGCAATTATGGTCTTATTGGAAGCTTTAGCTTGTCCATTGGCTTGTGGGTAGTAAGGAGTTGAGAAACTATGTTGGATATTATACTTTTCGCAGAGAGCTCAAACATCCTTATTCTTAAAAGACTTGTTGTTATCAGAAATAATTTTAGAGGGAATACCAAAACGACAAATGATATGGTGAAGTATAAACTCCACAATTCTAGGACCTATCGTACTGGTTAGAGGAATAGCTTCAACCCACTTTGTGAAGTATTCAATGGGTCGTAATGATGAAAGTATGTTGTCTGAAGAGGCAAGTGAAATCTTGCCAATTAAATCGAGACCCCATTGTGAGAAGGGCCAAAGGCTTTGGATGGGCTGTAAAACTTGTGATGGTATATGGGTTAAATTAGCGTGTTCTTGAAACTTTTTACATTGTTTAACATATTTGCAACAATATTGTTCCATAGTGGGCCAATAATACCCCATACGTAAAATACACTTCGCAGTGGCCATTCCACTAAAATGACCACCACAAGTACCATCATGGGCTTCAGCAATAGCTCTATGTGTTTCACCTGCTTCTAGACAGTGGAGGAGTACTCCATCATATCCACGTTTATACAACACATCCCCCAAAAGAACAAAATGAGCTACCTTTTGCTTAAAACAGCGGCGGGCAGTTCGAGACAAATTAGATGGGAGTGTTCCAAACTTGAGGAAGGCTACTATCTCACTAGACCAAGGCTCATATGGATCCGAATGGATAAAGCAAACATCTTTTTCATCCTTAGACTCAGCACGGACAATTGCAGACTTAGAGATTGTGGAAATGATTAGGGGTCGTACCTCTCCAAGGGAGTCCTTTGGAATCAATGATCCAAGAGAGGCCATGGCATCCACAAATCTATTAGTCGAATGAGGCAAACTAGTGATCTCATACCAATCAAACTTAGAGAGCAACTTCATTGCTACATCATGATAAAGCTTAATGGTAGGTTCTTTGGCTTGGTATTCTCCTGTAATTTGTTTAACCACGAGTTGAGAATCCCCAAATATCCGAATACACTTAATGCTCATAGCTATGGCTGATTGAAGACCTAAAATTAAGGCTTCATACTCTGTTGTATTATTGGTGCATTGGAAGTCTAGTTTGAATGATAAAGGGATGGGAATCCCTTGAGGTGTATGAAACACAACTCCAGTGCCTTGACCTTTCGCGCACTTAGAGCCATCAAAAAATAGCGTGATGTCAACATCTTCCTCCGGAATGATGTCCTCTTCTTGTTCAGTGATAGCAAATACCGAATCATCTGGGAGCTCAATAATCAAAGGATGATCACTAGGTAGTGGAGCTTCCGCAAGTTGATCGGCTATAACTTGACCTTTAACAGATTTTTGGCTAATGAATTCAAGATCAAATTTGGTAAGCAACATTATCCATTTAGCGGTATGAGTGTTATTATAAGTGCGAGACATCATATAACGCAGAGGGTTTTCTCTAGCTATGACATATGTTGTATGGCTAAGCATATAATGACGAAGTTTCTTAGTGGCAAAAACCACTGCTAAGCACAACTTTTCCACATAAGCATATCGGGTTTCATAGCTTACCAATGTTTGACTAATATAATAGATAGCTTGCTCACGATTTTGTTCATTCTTTTGTGCAAGCATTGTCCCTAAGGCAAAGTCCGTTGCTGAGATATAAAGATTGAAAGGGACCCCTGGACAAGGCGGAGCTAAGACTGGCGGAGACGCTAAGTACTGCTTGATGTCATCAAAGGCTTTCTGACACTCATATGTCCATGAAAATTGTACCCCCTTTTGTAGTAGGTGGCAAAATGGCCTACATTTATCAGAAAGTTGTGCAATAAAGCGACGGATTGAATTAATATTTCCTTGCAAACTACGCAACTCCTTCAAATTAGTTGGGGGACACATTTCCATAATGGCTTTGACCTTGTTTGGGTCCACCTCAATACCTCGTTTAGAGATAATAAAACCTAGGAGTTTGCACGAGGTAACACCAAAGACACATTTCTTAGGGTTCAACCTTACTTTATGCTCTAGAAGTCTATCAAAAACTTTTTCCAATACATCAAAATGCTCTTGTCGAGTTTTAGATTTTGCCAATAAATCATCCACATAATCTTCGATAATCTTATGCATATAATCATGGAAAATATAAGTCATGGCTCGTTGATAGGTTGCACCTGCGTTCTTAAGGCCAAAGGGCATCACCCTGTAACAAAAAGTTCCCCAAGGTGTGGTAAATGTTGTTTTGTGTTGATCTTTAGGGTTTATTCGAATATGGTTGTATCCTGAAAATCCATCCATGAACGAAAGCATTTCATGACCAGCACAGGTGTCGACAAGAGTATCAATGTTTGGAAGAGGAAAGTCATCCTTAGGACACGCTTTATTTAGATCTCAAAAATCGGTGCAAACACGTATTCCCCCATTAGGCTTGCGAACGGGTACCATGTTAGAAAGCCACTCAGGATAATCAATCGGGACGACAAATTTAACATCCGAAGTTTCTGAATCTCCGATTTAACTATGAGGGCCACGGTAGGATGCATTTTCCTAAGTTTTTGTTTGACAGGTTTAGCATCTTTTTGTAAGGTGAGGTTATGGACAACCAAATTAGGGTCTAGGCCTGGCATGTCTTTGTAAGACCATGCAAATATCTCCTTCTTCCGCTTAAGTAGAGCAATCATTTGCTCTTGTTCCTCTGATGATAGAATTTTAGCTAGTTTCACAATTTGGGTGCCATCTTGGTCTGGACTAAGGTCTACATCGATAGTTTCTTCAATAGACATGTGGGAACCTTCCTCAAGCTGATGGGGAGTAGGGATCAGATTTATGTCATCTAAAATGTCATCAAGCTCCTGTGCCTTGCTCTCGTCTATGTCTTCCTGGAAGACCTCTGGCTTAGAAGATGAAGGTGAATGTGGAGGTGAAGGAGGAATGTAGTTGGCGGAAGCCCTTAACAATTCCTCGGAAAGGATGAACTCTGAAATAGATGGAGGAGATGAAATCCGATCCATGTCAATCAGGTTTGGGTTGATCGGGATTGGCTTATCCGGATCATATGGATTATGGAGCGGGGTGAATAAGTCTTCAAAATTCATTGTCGACTTATGAAAGAAAGGATGGGCGGAATGGAAGGGAATACCGGTGAAGACCTCGGAAGACCTGAAATGCAAAACAACATAGTTTTTCAGTTTTTTTTTTTTTTTTTGTAGTTTGAGTTTTTTTTTTTTTTTTTTTTGTAGTGGTGAAAACCACTATTACACACATACATAAAGCAATAAAGTATTTTTATATATTTTGATTTTTTTTTTTTTTTTTGGGAATTTTCTGATTTTTTTTTTTTTGGTAGTGGTGAAAACCACTATTTTAGTATATACATATAATACAGGTTTGGATTATGGCTTATGGATGTGGCGGAGGGGGTGGTTCACCTCGTTCTTGTGGAAGAAGCAAGCGAAAGATGGCCTCTTGGAGAGGGAACAATTGGAGATAAAACTCGTCTTGTTCGGTGAGGGGAACAATGGGCGCCGACTCTTCTTAGATTCATCACCATTTGACATGACGTCAAATTCTTCATAGGCTTCATCTTCGGATTCGTCGGGGTGGAGGATTTCTTCTTCTGAATTAAGATTAATGCTTTGAAAAGCTTGTTCAAAAGAAGAAAGGGATGGAAGTGGTTGGTAGCCCAGACCAAAATGCTCAGTGGGTCTCTGGTATGGCATATCGATGCGTTCAGTTACCCCTTGCTCGTATCGACCTAGGCCAAATTGCTGCCAATTATGTCTGTGGAAATAGCGAGAGGGAAAACCCTCCATCCTTTCGATATTGGCAGGGACTGGATGCTTGGGTTCTAGTATGGTGGTAGGACTAGAAGATGACTCTATTCCCCCATATACAAAATTAATGGAATTTGGCATAGAACCCATGTTATAAACCGATCCAATGGATAAATGTTGGTCATGTGGATGACCAAAATATTTAACTGTTTGCACATTGAACGGTGTGATGTGGACATCTTGGATGGCATACTCACCAATACCTGCATCAGTTAGATGGACCTTGACTTGGGAGGGAGATGGACTAGATGATGGAATAGAAGAATGTGGGATAGAAGAATTGGAAGGATTTGGTTGGGTTGATGCTTCACTGACTTGTGAAACATCAGCTGGTGATGGTTGGGAAGATGGAGGAATAATAGGTGATGTTGAAGAAGGTGTAGAAGAAGGGGGTAATGACGTGGAAAGAGATGATTGGTCATGGCCACATGTGCATGTGGTCACTGATGAAGAAGAAGGAAGATTAGGAGATGAAGAAAGTGGTGAATGAGATGGAATAGCGGAAGAGGAAGATGGTTGCGATATGATGGGTAGCTCCTCAGGAATGGGAGCTTTAAAAGAAGATGGTATAGAAGAAGTAGATGGGGTCAAGAAAAGATGAGTGGATGGCAACACAATCTCATAAGGATTTGAGACATAGTTGCAATGTTTGAAGGGTTCAATGTCAGCGGGTACACAATGAACCTGTCCCTCATATACATACTTCGAGACATTGATGCAGTATAGAAGGGACACATCTCATCTCCCTAAGCCAAGGCCGTCCAAGCAATACATTGTATGCCATGGACCCTTCCAAGATGTGAAACAAGGTATGCAAAGTTTGGGCCCCTACCTCAATGGGCAAGATAACCGTGCCAACCATGGAAGATAAAGCATCATTGAATGCTTTAAGAGTAAAAGTCGACTTGGTGATAAGGGATGGCGACAACTCTAGATGACTCAACGCCGATGTTGTAATGATATTGATTGAGGAACCGGTGTCAATTAAGACTCTCTTGAATGGCTTGTGATCGATCTTGGCCATGATATGCAGTGGAGGATCTATACTTTCTGTTGACAAAGGTTTGATTTCAAAATCATAGAAAGTGATGGAGGGCTCCATGCATGTTTGAATACTCCCCACAAAGTTGTTGAAGGCATTAGTATCTTGAGTTTGAAGCTCGATTGACTTTAATATTTCCATTAATGCCTCTCTATGCGGGGGAGATTGTTGAATGAGGTCATAGATCGATAACTTGGCAGAAGCCATTTTTAAACTGGTAGTTAATCGGCTACTCAATGACATGATGGGTCGTTGGCGTTGAGTAGAATGATTTAGCGGTTGTTGAGAAGTACTAGCACGTCGTTGGGTCACTGTTACCTGAGGTGGACTGGGAGTTTGTACAGGTGGTTGTGGTTCAGCCTGATTTGGTTGGTTCGCCCTTTGACCCCGGGTTACTACGTTAATAGTACCCACAAAACCTTGGTATTGTTGTACATGGTTGACTTGATTAGGAGGAGTTACCTGAGTTACTCCCCCCGAAGTTGTTGGAGCTTCCTCCCGATGTGGAAGGGGTGTTTGAAATACACCAAGATTTTGATTTTGTTGGGCTAAGGGGCTATCCAATTTAATGGCTCCAATCTCAATAAGATCTTGGATCACATGTTTGAAATCTGTACAATTATTGATATCGTGTCCATTTTGCCTATGATAAGGACAAAATAGGTACTCCTTGTAATACTTCCCCCTTCTAGATGGTTCTAAAGGTTTAAACTCAGGTAAAGTTAGCTGATTTGTGCTATATAACTTGTTGAATATGACCGCATATGGTTCATCTAAAGGTGTGAACTGTCGCTTGGGACGATTTGTTTGCCAAGGTCGAGTTTCCATGGTTGGCCCAGTATTGTGAGCTGGTTGAGGAGGGGCGGGTACCGCATGATAAGCAATTGGTTGCGGTTGACTTTGCATTACTTGTTGTTGTTGAGCCATTACGGGCTAGCTTGCCACCACTTGATTAACTTGGTTAACATTTGAGGCTGTACTAGCCTATGCTTGTTTGTTTTGGCCATAATTATTATTTCGTTGTTGGCCCTTTTGTTGCCATTCTTTTCTACGGGGTTTTAAAACACCCTCTTGGACTTTAATGTCTTCTATGATACTTGCTTGGGCCAAAGCCTCTTCAAAAGTCCTGTATTGTTGTAATTGGAGTAACCAAGAGATAGGTTTTAGACAACTCCGGGTGAACATTTTGGTTAACTCCTCCATTGGTAGGGAGAATGGCAATTTATTAATGATAGCCCTCCAACGGTTTCCAAAGTCATAAACAGTCTCATCGTCATGTTGCTTGAGCTTGTATAAGTCGGACAATGAGACTTTCCTTTGTACATTTAGGGAGAATCGTTCTAAAAATAGATTAATCAATTGCTCGTAAGCATAAATGCTATGGTGAGGTAAATGATTGTACCATTGTACAACATCTCCTCCTAATGTTCGAGGAAAATTTTTGAGCATAAGAGCATCATTATTTTGGATTCTAAAGCGAGGCATGCATGAATGAGCTCACATGTTCGTGAGGATCCTCAGTTCCTCAAAATTTGTCAAACTTCGGTAATGTGAAATCAGTCGGATATGGCGGTGAAGGTACCAAAGGATGAATTGGTTGATTGATCAACGACCTTAGCGTAGGTTTTTGACTAGATGAGCCAGGCATGTTGAGCATAAGGTTGTCAATCTGTTGTTGCATAGCATGGAGTCGAGAATCTTCATGAAAATTTTGATTCGTTTGATGATTATGATGATGCAATGGAGGAGTGGAAAAATGATGAGATGGGATGAAATTGCCTGGATTAGGCGGTGTGGAATGGACAGGTTGTTGGTATGGATGATACCGGAAAGAAGGTGATTGGGGTGAATGATGAACTAGACTGGGTTGGGAGAAAGGTGGGGTAGGAATGGACACCACCGAAGATTGGGGTACCCAGGTGGGGCCTGAGCTAAGAAAAGTTGGCTAGGTAGAAATTGGTTGGGGTGTAGGATTTACTACGACAGGTGGTTGGGCATTTTGTTGTTGTTGTTGCTGAAGCAACTTGTCGAGGTACTCCCTAACCTTATTAATTTCTAACCCAAGGGATGTGGGATGATTGGATGAAGGTGGAGGGTAGGCTGCCATGGTAGTCACAGGAGACTACGTAGCAGGGGCAATGAAGGTGGCTGAAGTAGGCGGTACACGGGAAGAAACAGTAGACTGTGCCCCAGGTAGGGTGAAACCATAAATGGTTTGGGAAGAAGAGGGTTGAAATTGGTCATGGCTAGAGGAGGTTCCACCGGCCTCATAGAGAGAATTGGTGTACAACCGGGTAAATGGAGGAGAAAGTGGTCGGGAAGACACTACATTTGTCTCCAAAGGAGGACAATTGAGCATCCGGGAAGATGTTGGAGATGAAGCCGGCTGAGGAGATACAACATTAGCCTCAAAAAAAGGGTTAGTGTAGACCTGAGTGAAACCAGCGGGTATGGTTGATGCAATATCCTGCTGAAAAATAGAATCTTGCATAGGGGAATCTTGGATTGGCTCAAGGACATAACCAGTGCCATCTCTTAAGTGAGTTTGCACTTGGGCCATATCAATGTGGGTAATATGACAGGAATTGTCTTCCTCCATGGGCATGGCCATGCGATAGACGGTAGAAGGACGTGAAAGACCTGCAAGCGAACCTGCCTGAAATTCACTAGGATAAGTGGTCATGTTGGTGGTGGGGATGTTCTGTGAATTATTCATTTGATTATTTAGATTTAACACTTTAGATTGATTCCTTGTTAAGACCATAACGCAATAAATCTAAACAAATTCAGAAAAGAAGAATGCAAAACTTGAATGATAAATTTACACTAAAGAAATTATCAGAAAACAGTCACAACCTAGGTTTCAACCAATGTGTCTTACCTGCGGTTAATTACTTATTTTCTGATCTTAATCTGTAGTAAATTTTAAGTGTCCGGTTTATGAGTTTTGCATGTGATCTAATCTTGAATTATTCACAAAAAAAAGGTAAAAACTATGGCTAGGAAAGGACAACGAGATTCTTACTGGTGATGAAATCCAGCAAGTTTGCTCGGGGGTGACCTATGGTGTCTGAGGCAGAAGTTTAATGGATGGAGATGAATTCCACCGTCACTAAACTTCAAGCAATACCTGGTGATGAAATCCAGATATTACTGTTTTAAATGCAATATGAAATGCAGTGAATTTTATTTTAAGTGTTTTAGTTGTCTAATGTATACATACAAAGCTATAAATCAAAAGTTCTAATGATCTAAGCAAGAGGCCACTGAAAATATGCCATTTCCTCTGAAGAAGTGGAGTACACCATTTAAAACCCCCTGCCTACCAATGATATCAGATATCAAAGGAGCAACCGGAAGGTTCGTCCACTTCTCTGCCTGGAATCACCCAATGGCAGGAGTACTATTGACATCCAATCAATAGTCCTACTTAGATAACTAAAACAGATAATTCGTAGCTATTCTAATATGCAGCTAGGTATGCAATTTTTTTTTTTTATGCAAGCAACAACCAATAATGCAATGGAGAAAAATGTAACTAAAAATGTAACAAAAAAAATGTATATACAGCTTAACTGTTCTTTTCCAGATTACTTAGTTTTTGTTCATTTTAAAGCAATGATCTGAAAAAGAAACAGAATACGACAGAAAAACCAAAAACGTAAAAAGTACAGTTTAACAAAAAAAAAAAAAACGCACTTACTCGGAAGCCTACGCTTTTTTTGTAAAACTACCTTCAAACGCCCAAGGGAGTCTGCGCAGGCTGAAACGCACCTCTGCGTTTCGGATCGGACTTCCAGATGCCGCTCTGCGTCTGCTACGTTTTCTGCAAACTCCTCAGAAACCCTAGTTCGCTGGAACAGTGAATTTCATGATTTCTAGAACCTGCAAAATAAAACAAAAACAGGAATAGATCAGTAAAGCAAGTATTAAAAACATGAAACCCTAGGGGGTCCCACCGTGATCGCCATTTGTAGATTAAAGATACAACGCCAAACAGAAATAAAGAAATCACAATAAAGGAATGCAGAACAGTTGTACAAAATGAATGATTTTTATTAATCAATGGAGTTTAGAAACTCCTTTTAAGTACAACGGGGCACTGTAACCCTTTTCGTGATACAAAGTTACAATTTGTGCTAGGGTTCTCCGAAACCCTAGCCGGCACAATGTGGTGGCGTCTCCGAAGAATGTATCCTTAACCTCAACAGAATGAGTGGGCTTCGTTGTATCCTTTGGCTCGGACCACTCCGGCTAGCATGCTATCAACAAATCGGATCTACCACTAGAATCCTGCACACATTAAAATTATCAAAGAGTTAGAAACTAATAAGAGGGCTCCACTGTGTGAGCCCTCGAAAACAATCTAAAACCCTAGATTTATGAAATAAAAATAAACAGAATGCAGAATTCAATAGCAGATTAATACATAAAGAAAGATTACTTGCTTTAGACGAATCTATACCTTTTCCTGTTAACGCGGCGAGACCAGGCGGCGGCGATGGATGCGGCGAAAGGGTTTAGTTCAGACTTAGGGCCGTAGAAGACTCAGAAGACTCAGGATTAACAGCAATAGCCAACTCCAGACTTAGATAGGGAAGATAAGTAGGTTTAGCCGAAGAGATAGATAGGGTTTGAGCCATCAAGGTGACTCAATTTATAATCTACTCTTAGGGCACACTTTAGGGTTTTAACGACACTTTGAACGTGTGGCTAAGATTAAAGTGGATCCAAGGGTAGAGAATAAATCTAGGTTGTGAAACGGATTAAGATGGATGGACGGATGAGATTAAATGAAGGATGGACGGCTCGGATTAAATCACTTAAACTTTATTTATATATATATTAAAATATATTAAAATATTAAAATATATATATAAATATTAATTTAAATAAATTTGGGGATGAAAAATGGCGGGAAAAGTGAAATTGGGCCAAATAATGGTGGGAAAGTGTGGATTTGGGCCAAATAATGGCGGGAAGGATGGATGACTGACACGTGGCTGGCAGGAAGGTATAGATGACTTACAAGTGGCTGGATTTTGGTGTCTACATCTAGTAATTACATTCACCTTAGTAAATAATTTAAATTCAAATTTTAACCTCCCAAACCACCCGTTAACCGTCGGGTAATCCGTTTCCCCCTTTTTCGTGCCATTTTTAGAGGTTGTTTTGACCGTTTGACGATATCGTCGCCGATCAGACGATATCGCCCCAGATCCGACGATTTCGTGCTGGGCTAGGACGTCCGGACGATCTTGTCGCAAAACTAATTTTGCACAATTAGCTTCTGTTCCAACGGGCCTCTAATCCGGGCAGAAGCGTGTCTGCGCCGTTAGAGACCCTCCCCGTTGGAGATCTCCCAAATAGGGATGATCTCCAACCTCCTAACTACTCCCCTAAGCCTATTTAGTCCCTAGGACCTTCCCTTCCCAACCCCTGGCTGAAATTCTCTGTAACTTAACTTCATGCACGTTAAATCATCCTAAATTTTCATTTGCGGTAGTCCTATATCAATTTTGTTGCGGGTACCATCTTGTTTTTCAGTCGGAGCAAGCATACATCGTCATCGACGAACTCTGTTCAAATCGGAGGCGATCCTGTCGAATCGAGAGATGATTTCGATGCGATGCGAGACGATCTCGAACTGCAGTCCACATTGAGGCAATCAGTGCCATAAGTTTGCATTTCTTCACCTTTTCTCTGTTGTTTTATTCTGCAAATTAGCTAGTTTATTTGATATTTTATGTTATATTGCATTTTGGAGTTCACCCATCTAGATCAAAGGCATAATTAATCCATAATTGTGATTTAATCAGCATCATTCATACATGTTTTGGTCTTTAAGTTTTAGTTCAGTGTTGTCACTGTTATTTTGCACAGTTTCCCTCTACTAGAACAGTAGTATTCTCTGTATTTTGCATCTGTTCTTCTGTTTGCAGGTCTCTGACGAATTCGTCTGATGAATTCGTCAGATCTCAGACGATCTTGTCTGATCTCAGATGATTCTATCGAATTCCAGATGATCCTGACTGCTTCAAACATCGGAATCTCCATCAGACATCCGGATCAGGTATTCTTCTTAATCTTCCTTAATTTCTCTATTTTCTGTCTTAAATTTGTTCTCTGTATTCATTAAAATCTGCATTTTCATATAGATTAATTTAGACTCATTTGGCCAAACCTAGGATATGAATGCTTAAGACTAAAAATGAACACATAAAAACACATTCCAAACCTAGGCGTGGAAACTGCCATTAAATGTTTCCTGGTGAACCCACCATCCGTCGAAAAATCATCAAAATACACCTCCCTTGAGAGGCGGGACCTTCGCAAAGTCCTCTCAGTCCGAGGTACCACGACATCCTTTTCCCATCCTCCTTCCGGGCATGGATCCTATAGCTTGAAGGTAAGGATGCGAAAAATTTGGAGCGATACATTTTGGTGAACCCGACGTGAATGCATCATAACCTTTTGAAAACAAAAACAAAAACAAAAAAATATATATATATAGAACAACTAAAACATAGATGCATTTTAAAACATTTAAAGTTTAAAATCATGTTTAGATGGTAGCTCCTAAGAAAATATTAGCAGTTACTATAAATGTAGAAAACCAATTGGCAGCCATAGAAATCAACTCTATGCTTAATGTGCCTGAAACAAGTAGAAATCAATTCTTGTGGAACGAACTTGATAGAAGACTTAGTCTCATCTCATCTAGGTCCACACAACTTAAGCAAATCAAGAGGCTAGTCCTAGATAGAATCCTGGATCCTCATCAACTAGTTTTTTATCATGAACTTCAGAGAGCCTGCCATAGATGGTTAGCTTATAGGAGAGCTCTAGTATCTTCAGAATTGTTCACCTTCGAGGAATACCTCGAGAACGCAGCCATTGTACACCAGTTCCTAGGTTGTGTAGAAGACCAAGAGGTTGTTCTTACAGATAGGGAAAGATGGAATAGAGTTCCTCGAGCTGTGTTATATCGAGAGTATTGCCACGAGCTTTACTTCTATCAACCAGCATCTGAGACAGATAATATCACTATAGCTCTTTTCATCAAATTTTTAAAAGAAAACTTTCAATTTGAAGAAGAACACTTCATGACTCCTGAACAACTCGAGCCTATTAATGATATCTATAAATTATTTATAGAAAACTAGATTATTACTTTCAGTCTTATTTCTTGCATTTATTGTGTTATTTGTTGTCTTTACAATATTATTTCAAAAACAAAGAAAAACTAAAAAAAACATAGCAAAAACTTAAACATTTCATTTCAAATATTGTAGTAGGTATATAGTAAATATATACCTCTTAATTTTGTTGCATATATATATATATATATATATATATATATATATATATATATATAAAAAAAATTGCTGAAATCAAAATTTAGCACCATGCCTAAACTTAGGAATGGTAAAGAAACTTTAGGAGAAGAAGAAGATTGGGTACAAGATACAACTAGAGACCCAAATGTCCTTCCTGGAGATCCAATTCCGGAAGGACAAACTCTAGATCAATCAGAACATGACCTAGGTGAAGATAATGAACAAGAAGGAAGTGTTAAAGAGGATGGATCCTCATCCCCTAGAGTAGCTCCAGATGGAACTATTGCTTTTGACAACATAGATCATTTCAAGAAATTTCTCAATGATAACATTGATGATCTTAATGTGGCAGTTCGTATTGATAAAGGTCAAATTAGTAACACTCAAGCAGCCTTGGAACATGCGTTTGATATACGCACTAATCCTTTGTCTTTCATTGATCAAGAAAGTGACAAGGCTGGACCATCCAATACGGATATGGTCACTATGATTCAAAACATGTCAAAACAACAGGCTATCCAACCTCCTAAGGAACCTGTTATTCAACCTAAAATCATTCCCACACAAAAGAAACCTTCCTTCACTACTTTATTCCGCCAAACTATTGAGCAATATGCTTCAAGTAAACAAAAACCTAAAACGAAGCCAAACACCAATTTTCAACAATCCGGAATACAACATAATACAACTTCAAAATTCCTTCATAATACTTTTCCTACCAATAATTTACACAATAGTAACATGGCATCTAATCTTCATGTTCCTCCATCATATGCCCATAAAACCCATGTCAATGCCCTACCAAACCAATATGGGGGGCAAACTAGTAATCTGGAAGCCATGGTGAAACAGTTAGCTTCACGTATGGACCGAGATAGATCCCTACCGTCCCTCGTATAATTATCGAGAGATATGTAGTCAACCTTTGGATCCCATAGTTGTAGCTCAACCATACCCTAAGCATTTTCCCATGCCTATCTTGCCTATATATAAAGGAACCGAAGATCCCATAGAGCATCTTCGCATGTTTAGGATAGCATGTCATGACATATCGCATGATGACTTGCTATTATTAAAAATGTTCCCAAAAATTTTAGGTGGAATGGCATTAGAGTGGTACTATCAATTGCCCACTCATTCTTTGAGAAACTTCGAAGAAACAGCTGAATCATTTGTCCATCAATTTAGTGCCTACATCGAGAGGCATGTAACTATTAAAGACTTATACAATTTAAAACAAGACAAAGATGAATGTTTTGCCGATTTCTTAGCTAGATGGAGGCAATTGACAGGAAAACTGCACTTTGTGCTACCTTATAGGGAAATGTTGGACATTTTCATCAATAATTTACAAGAACAAATATCTTATGAGCTATCAACTGCTACCTTAACTACCTTCGATCAAGCTATAGATTTAGCTCGAAGAGTAGAAGATGCCCTCATTAGGAGAGGCCAACTTAGGAAGAAGGATGATGAGAAAACATCCAGAAATCAATATAAAAACAAACAAGTTGTTGGTGATGGAGTCACTGACAACAGAAATGTTGCTAATATCAATGCAACGAAGACAACAGAAAAATTTATATTGAAACCTCTTGACAAGCCTCCTCGAGAATTCACTAGATTAAATCAACCCTTATCAACTATTTTACCTCAATTACTCGAAAGAGGTTTGATCCAATTACCAGCTATCCAGGAACCTGATCCAACTATACCCGGATACAGAGCTGACTTACACTGTGATTTCCATAGAGGACCTGGACATTCTACCAATGCTTGTAAAAGGTTGAAACATAAAATACAGGATTTGATTGACAATAATGAAATGGAAGTGCAAGCCTTCCAACCTAAACAAAACCCTCCTAATAATACTCAAAAGACCGTTCCCCAAAATCAAAATCAAAATGCCAATCAAACTTTAGACATATTTCAACACCCTTTACCAAGACATGGTAAAGAGGTAGCCAATCAAATCGAACATCATAATGTTCCCCCTCCTACCCGATATGTAGGAACCATTAGCGGACAATTACCTGTTCGGGATCCTCAAATATTTGACACAACCTTATCCCTGGTTACGACCAGGCCCTTACATAATTTTCAAACTTCTGATTCTAGTGATATAGAATCGGATACTGAAAGTGAACTAGACATTACTTCAAACCAATCGAATAGTTCTAAAAATGAATCGGATCCTATTCAACCCGTCATAGATGCTATGGTTCCAGGAAGAACCATTTCCTAGACGAGTTACTACTCGACCTTCTTCTAATATATTCCTTTCTAATGAACAAGCCATAAATGCTCAACCGAGACCAGTTCAACGTCTTCATTATAACATTGTAGGTACCATCGGAGTCGTCACCCGACAACAAGCTCAAAATTCTCAACAAGAACCAAACCAGAATGATGGATCAGCTCCATTCGTTTTGAAAAACCCCAATAAAGGGAATCATGCTCCTAATGTTCAACCTAAACCCCCTTACAATATTAATGAGCAATTGTCCAATACTACGGCCAGAATTTCCCTTTTGGATTTATTAAGATCCTCTCCCACCCATAGGGATGAGTTGATGCTTACATTAAGCCAAATGATGGTACCTCAAAACATTCAACCTGAAGCTATGGCCAATACTATCATCACTCGAGAGATTGATTGTATTGACTTTCGGGATAAAGATATCCCACAACACAGTTTACATAAGGATAATCCCTTATACATTACTGCTCTAATTGGAGATGTAGCTGTCAAACGAGTCTTGATTGATAATGGCTCATCTCTAAACATTTGCACTTTTGACTTCTACCAACGATTTGGCTTTAGAAGTGATGAAATGAAGAAAACTGATATGATTATCAAAGCTTTTAATGACGAAACACAAGAAACGTGTGGAGTTATTACCCTCCCATTGCAAGTTGGTCCTAGAACCCTAGAAACAACCGTGTTTATTGTACATTGCCCGACATCGTACAATATACTTTTGGGTCGCCCTTGGATCAATGCCATGCGAGCGGTCCCATCAACCTTACACCAATGTGTTAAATTTGAGTTTAAAAATCAGTTGGTCACTATCCATGGTGACCCTAGACCCTTTGATATGTGTGCTTTGGCAGAACCCGTTGGAGTGCAATTTTGCCCTGCTCTGTCATCCACACATCCTAGTTCTTATTTTTCATCTAAAACTATGAAACACACACCCATAACTTCACCTATTTCCCCTCCATTAATTTCATCCTCCTATATAGATCAACAACCCTCTAAAAAAATCACTCTAGAACCTCAAAAAGATCTTAAATCTACAACCAATCCTTCAAGTTCTATCCCTATAAATTCAAAACCTACAGAAACATCTATCATACCTTCCACATCTCAAGATATAGGTAATAAGCCTTCTACATCTTATGCCCTTTCTGATGAACTTTTACCAGATTTATCCACAACCTTAATATCAGAAAAAACAAATGCTTTCATGCAAGATTCAATTCTTTTGAATAATTTACCGCCATCTCCTCGTACTTTGGGCCTCCCACAACCTATGGGAAGTACTTACCAAGTCGGGAGTTGTGCCTTCATTTATAAAGGATATGACTAGGGAAGAATCCCTCGGAATATCAAAACTCATCATGAGGGATACGCTCGGTGTTATTTTACCAATGATTATATTAAAGCTAAACCCATGATGCTTAAAATGGGATATAAAGGGAAAGGCTTGGGACCTTTCCAAAATGGCATGAAAGAACCTTTCGAGGTAGAACCGTGGCCTGCCTGCTGTGGTGTGGGCCTATTTCCTAGTAAGGGTCAACCCTTTCCTTTTGAAGATGATGATCAACTCATATGTTATCAAGATTATTTGGATAGGCATGTTGATTTGCCTCTTAAAAATCAGTCGTTTTCATGCAACATGCTATCCATAGCTTACCCTGAAATGATTGTTGACCCCGATGAAGAGTTGGAAGGAGATATCTTCCATGATGTCTCTGTTGAAGAGATGTTACACAATGGATTTTATTTTGATGGTTCTATACCAACTATAGCCCAACTTGAGGCCACTAATCCTCAAGATGAATTATCTAAATTAACCTTACAAGAATTACAAGAATTGGGTGTTTCACCCGCCCCACCTAATTTTGAAAGAGATCTACACATGGAGGTAGAAAACGTCATTAAAATTAATATTGGAGCTGAGGATAATCCTCACATAATCAATATTGGATCAGAATTAAGTCAAGAAAAACAAGAACAATACATTACATTCCTTAAAGAGTATGAAGATGTCTTCGCTTGGACATATGAAGATATGCCAGGTCTAGACCCTTTCGTAGTCATGCATCATCTAGTGGTCCATCCGGATGCTAAACCTGTTAAACAAAAACTTAGAAAAATGCATCCCAAAGTGGCTTTGCTAGTCAAAGGGGAGTTAGAAAAACTCTTGAATGTTATCTTTATACAAGCTATTGATTATGCTGAATGGATCTCAAATGTAGTTCCAGTCACCAAGAAAGAAGCTACCAAAGTTAGGGTTTGCACAGATTTTAGAGATATTAACGTCGCATGCCCTAAAGATGACTTTCCTCTTCCAAACATGGATCAAATCATTGACTTTACTGCTGGGAGTGGGATGATGTCCTTAATGGATGGATTCTTCGGCTATAATCAGATCAGGATAGCTCCTGAAGATCAGGCTAAAACAGCCTTTATTACCCCCTGGGGTACCTTTTTCTTGGAAAGTGATGCCATTTGGCTTAAAGAACGTAGGTGCAACTTATCAACGAGCTATGACCTATATTTTTCATGATATGATGCATGATATCCTACATGATTATGTAGATGATATTATAGCTCGCTCTATTATTGAAGATAATCATTTAGATGATTTGAGAAAAGTTTTTAATCGATTACGAGAATATCTTATTCGATTAAATCCAGCAAAATGTATATTCGGAGTTAAGTCCGGTAAACTATTAGGGGTTTTAGTTTCTTTACGTGGTATTGAAATCGACCCTCTCAAGATTGCGGCCATCACTGATATGCCCGCACCTACTAATATATCTGAGTTACGAAGTTTACAAGGTAAACTTCAAGCTATCCGTCGCTTCATCGATAAGCTGGCGGACAAAACTGGTCCCTTTCTTAAACTCCTTAAGAAGGATGTCCCTTTTAATTGGGACATCGAATGTAGAGAAGCTTTTGAACTTCTCAAACAATACCTCCTTAATCCACCTGTGCTTTCACCACCTAAACTCTGATCGCCCATTTCTCCTATATATTTCAGCTTCGATTCTGCCTTAGGAGCTATGTTAGCTCAACTTGATGATGAAAAGAGAGAACGTGCTAATTATTATATTAGCCGAACCTTCATCAGTTATGAAACCCGCTATACAACATTAGAAAAACTATGTCTAGCCGTCGTGTTTGCTACGCAAAAATTACGACACTATATGCTTAGTCAAAAAACGTATGTCATTGCCAAATACGATCCCTTAAGGTATCTCATGAGTCGACCTTATTTATCGGGTCGCACAGCCAAGTGGGTTCTTGCTCTAAGCGAGTTTGATCTCACATTCATAGGACAAAAGTCTGTTAAGGGTCAAATCATAGCAGATCAATTAGCTGTTGCACCCTTAGAGTCTACCCATCCCCTCATCATTGAGTTTCCTGACGAATGCCTTCAATTAGAGGCAGACCATATTGAACAATGGTCCTTATACTTTGATGGAGCCCGATGCATGAGTGGGGCTGGTGCGGGTATTATTTTAATATCCCCACAAAAACATCTTATTCCTCTGTCCTTCAAATTGACATTTGCTTGCACCAACAATACTGTCGAGTATGAAGCTCTAATCCTTGGATTACGAGCTGCCTTAGCACTAAAAATTAAACATCTTTTAGTTTTTGGTGATTCTCAACTGGTTATAAACCAAATTAATGAAGTTTATCAGACCGAGAGATGATAAACTGTGCCCATATAAGGCCTATGTTTTACAATTAATGTCTCTATTTGATCAAGTTACCTTGGAAGCTATTCCTCGAACTAGCAACCGTGCGGTGATGCTATGGTCGCAGTTGCATCTCTCCTGCCCTTGGAGTTAGATGACGAATATGCCACTATCATTATTCATCGACTCCAGGAACCCACTTCAAATAAGTCATGCTTAGAGCCTTTGGATGTGTTTCTAATCAATGAAACTACTCCTGAACCTTGGTATACGGACATATTTGATTTTCTCCAAAATGGGACTTTCCCTGCCAATTCTAATAGAAACCAGCGTCGGTTATTACGTCGACGAGCAAGTCGATTTGTAATAATTGGCAATACTTTATATAGGAGATCTTTTGAAGGTATCCTATTAAGATGTTTAAATTTAGAAGAGTCTAAATCAGCCTTGAGTGAAGCCCACGATGGATCTTGTGGAGGACACTTTAGTGGTAGCGTCATTGCTAAAAAGCTCCTTCGGATAGGATACTTTTGGCCTACCATGGAAACGGATGCACATGAGTATGTGCGCCATTGCGACAAGTGCCAGAAACATGCTGACCTTGTCCATGCGCCTGCACAAGAGCTGCAGGCTATTTCATCTCCTTGGCCCTTTTCCAAATGGGGTTTAGATATTATTGGCAAAATCAATCCTGTGTCATCTGATGGACACAAGTTCATCATAACCGCCACTGAGTATTTCACGAAGTGGGTCGAAGCTATGCCTTTAGCTTCCTGCACTGGCACACAAGTCTCTAAATTTATTTTTAATCAAATCATTTGTAGGTTCGGAATTCTTGCAAATCTCATCTCTGACAATGGAACTTGTTTCAAAAATAAAGATGTTAAAAAATTATGCCAAAAATATAAGATTCAACATCGTTGGTCCACTCCCTATTATCCTCAGGGTAATGGTCAAGCAGAAGCATCTAACAAAACCTTAATCAAAATTCTCAAAATATTGGTCAATAAAACTGGCCATGATTGGCACATTCAATTATATCCAGCCTTGTGGGCCTATCGAACTAGTGTTCGAACCCCCACTGGAACTTCACCATTTGTTTTGGTTTACGGTGCTTGAAGCAGTTTTCCATTTGAATTGGAAGTTCCTTCTTTGGCTCTGCTACTTCAAGATACCGAAGTAGGAGATGAATATTGGCAGACTCAGTCAGTTGGAACTCCTAGATGAAAAATGCATCAATGCTTTGGAACATCTCCGTGCTTACCAAAACAAGCTTAAAAGATCATATGCTAAGAAAGTTCGTCATCGATCCTTTGAGATCGGCGACCTTGTTTTAAAAGAAAATCAAAAAAATACAAATGCAACTAAGGACCTTAAAGGTAAATTTGAGCCCAAATGGCTTGGACCATACATTATTATTGCTAAATTTGAATCAGGAGCATACAAATTATCTACCTTAGATGGTAAAGAACTTAAAGAACCCATGAATATTTTGCATCTTAAACGTTACTATGCATAAATTTGGTCATTTCATCCTTGTATATATTTGTTTAAAATATTTCAAAATCACTATCTTGTATTTCTTTCAAATTTATAAATTCAAAAACATCAAAAACATTCATAATCATCAAAAATCTTCAAAACTATTTGTTGCATTTATTTATGGCACTTGTTAAATTCTTTGTTCAAAAACAAAAATAAAACCAAAAATAAAAATAAATAAAAACACAGCAATATGCTTGACTCTTTCGAAACCAAAACAATATAAAGAAGAAAGAGAGAGTCAACATTCTCAAAACTTCTCAAAAGTGTTTATATATATTTTCTTACAATTATTGCAGTTATATGTTTCAAATTATTTTGGATAAATTAGCATTTATTTGGAATCCCTCACTTGCACACTCACAACAATAAATATCTTGATTTTATCTGGCATGATTACTAATCTCTCTTATATCAAAGTTCACAAAATTCAATTAAATAAAGTTTGAGCATAGAGAATTGATCTTGTTATTTACTTAAACCAAGCACATCTTTTCACAATAAAATGATTATATTTGTAATTTCCATGTTTTGCTACATAGTAGAAGTGATTTCTTGAGCGAAAAGTTTCCCCTGCTATCCTATCATGCACATGGTCTAGAATCTTTGAGAATTGGCAAAAGGACAAGCTCACCCCTACCCAGAATAAAAATCCCTTGCTCTACAACTAATCCGAGCAAGTATCCCTAGCAAAGAAAAAGAAAAAGAAAGTTCAAGAAAAAGAGAAAAGAAAAATGTTCTTTTATATCATTACAACAATATTTCAAGCACTATCTCAAAAATCAAGCAAACAAAAATACAAAAAAAAAAGAAGCAAAGTTCAAAAGAAAGCAGAAAGCAAGAATGCAATAAAATCCCTTTCCCTACCCTTTGAAAAGAAAAGAAGGGTTGATGAGCTTGAATCCCTGGAATTCTCAATTATTCAAAAGCTGTGAGGTAAGCCCCATAACAGGTGGTTTGTGCCCAACCTGCTTGGCCTTGGGTAACTCCTAGCGTGGTGATATGTCTATCACATTAGCGACCTTCTTTTGTACAGACCTATGTCCGCTTATGGATTAGCTAGCTCTTGATAATCCGACCTACATAGTAGTCTAGTATGGTTATATGCATCTACATCATGGTTAATGAACACTTATTTGGTTTCTTCAAATCACTTGTATCATATTATCTTGCTCAAAACTGGTAAATGCACAAAGCAATTGCACACACATTTGTATTTGAGAGATTTTGTGTATCATTATGATAAATCAAGATCGGAAATGAATTCACATATGCACATGGGATTCCTTATAAATCTAACTTTTGTCTTCAAAATACTTTGAAATATTATTTTTGCAACTTGTTTGGAATAAATCAAGTACAGTTGCTTACCATAAAGACAACTATATAATAGAAAAATCAAAATTCCTTTCAAAAATATACAATCAAAACATATATATCTGGTTGACTTTCGCGACGATGGTATAGTTCCAAAACCAAAATTGGAATTTTATGCTTAGCGCAAGTCCTCATTTTCATATTTTCTGTTTATTAAAAAAATCAACCATGCAATAAAACTATCTTTTCTTTGGATTTTCGCGATGATGGTATAAGTCTATACCTACATATTCTATGCCTAGCGCAAACCATTGTAACAATTTTTATTCCCCATTTATTTAAAAATCATGAAAACCATATGACTTAATTCATTATGTTACACAAATTATGCTTTTAAAAAGCAAACACATTTTCATTATTTCATGTCATTATGTCAACCTTCAATTTTGCAATGATGGTATAATTCCTAAAGAATTATCCAAAAAATTTATCACACTTAGGAATTTATGCCTAGCAAAAATCATTTTAACATTATTTCATGCATACTATTTTTATGAAAATCTGAAAAACAAACCATCATCACCATCATTTTCACCATTGCACCAAAGTCTTAAGACAGTCTCTTAAGCACTCTTTTACTTTTAACAATATTTCTATCTTGGGATTAGCTTGACGACCGAGTGAGCAGCGACTCCATGAAATGGTCTATAATAGCGACAATGTCCTTTGAAATTATTGTTAGAAGTCTCTTTTATTTTTTTTACATCACATTACAAACAATCAATTTGTTACATCAGATTATTTCATTTAAAATATTACCGCATGACATCAAAAGTATAAATTTTCAAAATGACATAATTTCATGAATCCTCAATCCAATTATCAAATCAATCAAACAAACATAAAAGCATCATAAGCATACACATAACACAAGTCATATGATCAAAAACATATCATATATATATCCACAGTACATATGTACATCATATCAAAATTGGATTGGTATGCCACAATCTGTACCTCGGCATACTCAATCCTCTATCAACAAAATAATAATAATACAATGCTATCAATGTCAATCTGTACAAAGCTGTGCAGTCCTCTAGCCTCGAGAGCCCCTCGAGCTCTCCGCCTCATCTCCTCCCTCGCCCTGAGGTGGACGAGGTGGCCCCATCGTAGTCTGAGTAGTCCTAGTCCTCGATCGGGACGAGGTCCTCGACGACCCGATCCTGATCGGATCTACGATGTTGGCTGGCAGGGGTAGTCTATCCGCCTCTGGCACCAGCTGATAGTACAATGTCTGGTAGAAAGTGAGTTGGGCGATAGCCCGTGTCAGCTCCCCAGTGCTCGCCCCTCCGCCCCGTGCCCTGAGGCATGCAATCTCGTCTCGCAGCTGTGCCACCTCAGCTCGGTGGCATGCAGCCTCATCCTGTAGAGTCTGCACCTGTGCCTGGAGATGATCTCTCTCCGCTCGAAGAGTAGCGGTCTCGCTACTCTCCCCCGTGTCAATGCCCTTGCCCTTATCGAGCGATGGTGGCCTCTCCCTCTATGGAGATGGGGGTCTCGCCTCCCTCCTCTCCCTCTGTCGCGGCCTCTCCTGTGCCTGTGGCCTCCTCGGCTCTCTCCCATCGTGACCCTGGGCCGCCTCCATCGCTGCTTGGTGTCGCCTCCCTATCCGATGCACAACCACGTGTATCGGACCCTACGCCCTCGTCATCCGAGGAGGGCGGATGCCTACGTACCAGGCATCGTAGCCATCGGCTACCCCTACGTCGTCCCCATCTACTGGTTGGATGGGGGCATCATCCGCGTCCTGACTCCAGAACCGTTGCATGTCTGGAGCCCCGCTAACTGTGGTGTTATCCCGGACAGTCCAAGAAAACTCATAATCCCTCAGAGATGGGATCCCCTACTGTAGACCGAACTACCGCAAAACTCGGTCATAGCGGTGGAGCTCCACCTCTCCCCTCTCCATCCGTAGCCAGCAAACTCGCCTGACGCGAGCCAACTCCTGTCCATCCTCGGCCCACCCTGGATGCTCCCTCCATGGCCTCCAGGTGATCTGGTCTAGGACTAAGTCATCCAATAGTCTCCAGGACATCGGAAGGTCGATCCGCCATTGTGACCCTCTCCGGAGCCACCAGTAGAAGACTCGGGGCCTCTCCCCGTCTACCCCTATCAGAGGAAGCCCTATCGGCCTCCGCACTGCAATGTGCTCCCAGCACCAAACCTGTAGGAGCGATGTCATCACCAGACATCGGCCGCCCTTGTACATGACCCCATATAGGATCTTGTACAATCGGCATAGTACATAGCTGCCCCAAGAGAACCTATAGCCGTGGTCTCGCATGTCGTAGATCACATCTACGAGCATCCACGGCACCCTGCACCCGCTCTGGTGGCACAGCAAAAGTCCACCAACTACTCCAGCTAGCACTCGTGTGAGTCTAGATGCCCCAGGCATCTGGCGTAGTGCCTCGATATTAACTCCGCCCTTCTCCAGGGTGAAGCTCGGGTCACCACACAGTCGTCCCATAGCGTGGCCCTGATTGGCCGTAGGAGTGATCAATCGTCCTTGTATGGGGATTCTTAGAATCCTCCATACATCCTCTAGAGTGGGAGTCATCTCCCCTGTCGATAGCCAAAAACATGAGGAACCCGGATACCATCTCTCTGCTAGGGCCGTCAGTAGCCCCATATCCGTGGACACCTGTGGCATCTCTGCCACATGCTGCAAGCCGGCTGTGCCAGCTGATCTCGCTCTGCCTGTGTGAGAGCGGCCAAGTCATCCCTCAAACCTCCATACTTCCATTCCCTGCTCTTTAGCAAACCTCTCTGCAACATAAACAACAAAACAACAAACAATCATTAATAAACAATTCAAGTAATTAATAATGCAAGTTAAAAGTTCAATTTTATGCAATTGATGATATCGCCCACTATTGGACGATATCGTCCCAAATTTGAGCAGAATCGTCTCCGATTTTGCAAGCTGAAATCGTCTCTAATTTGATGAAATCGTCCCCCTTTCGTCGATTTCGCCCTTGGACGAAATTGACGAAATTGAGACGATTTCGTCGAAATCGGGACGATTTCGTCCGACGACGTCGACGGCCCAAAAATGGCCGCGATGCTCAAAATTCAATCTAAAATCTACCTAAAAAGCATGTAAAATCAAATTAAAGCATTCTAGTTAAGTCTAGACTCTTACCCGTAGACCGCGTCGGACCTCTGTCGATCTGTGCGTCGTCTCCACCATTTTTGCTTTAGAGCTCTAAAAACCAGAAAATGAACAGTAAAAAATGAATTAGGGTTTTACCCTATTTTTCTTAATTTTATTCAAAAATAATTTTTGCTTTTCCGCGTTTTTACCTCAAACGTTCGATTTGGGTAAAAACACGGAGGGGGCACCATAGTAAGCTGTCGTACGATTCGACCAAGAATCGTCGCCTAAAAATGGGAATAATTTTTGCTTTCTCGTAGATCGAGAAGAACTCATCTTTAACGCATTTTCTTCGAAAAATTCGCTAAAGAGGGGGCAAAATGTAGCACCCTAAAATTGGCGCGATAAAATTGTCATAATTACATTCACCTTAGTAAATAATTTAAATTCAAATTTTAACCTCCCAAACCGCCCGTTAACCGTCGGGTAATCCGTTTCCCCCTTTTTCGTGCCATTTTTAGAGGTTGTTTTGACCGTTTGACGATATCGTCGCCGATCAGACGATATCGCCCCAGATCTGACGATTTCGTCTAGGCTAGGACGTCCAGACGATCTTGTCGCAAAACTATTTTTTCACAATTAGCTTCTGTTCCAACGGGCCTCTAATCCGGGCAGAAGCGTGTCTGCACCGTTAGAGACCCTCCCCCGTTGGAGATCTCCCAAATAGGGATGATCTCCAACCTCCTAACTACTCCCCTAAGCCTATTTAGTCCCTAGGACCTTCCCTTCCCAACCCCTGGCTGAAATTCTCTGTAACTTAACTTCATGCACGTTAAATCATCCTAAATTTTCATTTGCAGTAGTCCTATATCAATTTTGTTGCAGGTACCATCTTGTTTTTCAGTCGGAGCAAGCATACATCGTCGTCGACGAACCTGTTCAAATCGGAGGCGATCCTGTCGAATCAGAGACGATTTCGTACTGATGCGAGACGATCTCGACTGCAGTCCACATTGAGGCAATCAGTGCCATAAGTTTGCATTTCTTCACCTTTTCTCTGTTGTTTTATTCTGCAAATTAGCTAGTTTATTTGATATTTTATGTTATATTGCATTTTGGAGTTCACCCATCTAGATCAAAGGCATAATTAATCCATAATTGTGATTTAATCAGCATCATTCATACATGTTTCGGTCTTTAAGTTTCGGTTCAGTGTTGTCACTTGTTATTTTGCATAGTTTCCCTCTACTAGAATAGTAGTATTCTCTGTATTTTGCATCTGTTCTTCTGTTTGCAGGTCTCTGATGAATTCGTCTGACGAATTCGTCAGATCTCAGACGATCTTGTCTGATCTCAGACGATTCTGTCGAATTCCAGACGATCCTGACTGCTTCAAACATCAGAATCTCCATCAGACATCCGGATCAGGTATTCTTCTTATTCTTCCTTAATTTCTCTGTTTTTTGTCTTAAATTTGTTCTCTGTATTCATTAAAATCTGCATTTTCATATAGATTAATTTAGACTCATTTGGCCAAACCTAGGATATGAATGCTTAAGGCTAAAAACGAACACATAAAAACACATTCCAAACCTAGGCGTGGAAAGCGCCATTAAATGTTTCCTGGTGAACCCACCATCCGTCGAAAAATCATCAAAATACACCTCCCTTGAGAGGCGGGACCTTCGCAAAGTCCTCTCAGTCCGAGGTACCGCGACATCCTTTTCCCATCCTCCTTCCGGGCACGGATCCTATAGCCTGAAGGTAAGGATGCGAAAAATTTGGAGCGATACAAATATTAATTAATTTTATCAAAGTAAGATCTTAGTAGTTATTTTAAAATAATCCAACATTATTATTAAACCCTTAATATTAATATTCAATGCCAAGATTTAGATTTATTTACATAACTCCAAGTTTAATAATAATTACTTCCTGAATCTAAAGTAATTTAGCTCAAATAATAAATACGCCACAAACAAGAATTAATACACTCTCACCATGTTCTACACCATTGTTTTATCCTTAAGTAATCATACTATATTAAGATAGACAAAGCTATCACTATCATACTTTAAGGAGACTCATTGCAAACAACTTCCTAGTCTAATGGTGTAAAATTATGGAAATAAGTAAACATGATATGCATTTATATGAAGGGTAATTATCCATGTTACTTTGAGTTTCTAATGAATCAGTCATCCTCATCATTTCCCTAAGTATATCTATTTTTTAGGTGGTTTACCCATATGGTCCCCACCTAGGAGAGCATATCAACAGTACCACATTCCAAGTTTCCAAAAGAATGCATCGTTCCAACATTTATAAAGGAGACTATTCCATTAAAACTTCACATTAATACATAATTCAAAGCACATAAAGAGTCTTGTCCAAATAGGGATGTTACAATTTACAAGCATACGTCCTTATAGGGTTCCACTCCACCCTTTTCTTTTTGCTTGGTTTATGTTCATTTGATCAACTTGACCCTTTGCATTCTACGTTGATTCAAATACCATACTCTAAGCACCTTTTATTTTCTTTTTTCCTTTATTTACCTTCTTCACCTGCTTCTTTTTTTCTTTTCATTCCTCTTTTCCAAATTCTTTCCCTAATCCATATGGGGGGGGAAAATTCGCTCTATGATGAATTCATGGTCCATTTTTATGGGGCGTGAAATTTGCTAGAGCCATTTTTTTATTTCCTTTTTTTTGTCTTCTTTCTTCCATCACATTTTTGCTTCCATATATTCATCCACTCATGCATTTCATTCATTAGTTATATTAATTTCATCATGCATTACATTAGTTTTTTTCATTCATGCATTCTATAGTTAAGTTATTTTCACTCGTTCGTGCATTATCAAACATAAAAACACTAATCAACATAAAAATCATACTCACATAAGAAAACACATTTATATATCAAAAGTAACATGATATTACTCAAAATTTAGAGAGTACACATCAAATCAGTACACTTGACCCTCCCTAGGTATGCATACCACAATCAAAATTGGTGTGTCACCCCAATTATAGTAGCCCATCGTCTCTGCTCTGCCTACCAAAGATGGTCCTAGTGGGGCATGTTAATGAACTATGAAATAGTCTATGATATGGATCGTGATCGATCCTATGTTTGAAGGGATTATGATAGAGGTATCCTCTACTCCATTGGAACTACTTGAAAGTACAAGGTCTTGTAAAATGTCTCCCTCCATACAACTTCCTCTAGACTCTCCCCTACCCTATGCAACTTTGCATGTAGTGGGTAAATCCCATTGCCCTATTGGCTATTGATCATGACAACCATCCCCTCATCCTATGCCTACTATCACTCATACTATAGCTAGCTTATCTCCCCCTAGAGGAGGTCTACCTCAGTCCTAGTAGCATCTCACTCTACAACCACTTTGTCCTACCCTCCTAGTGACTATTATTTCTCTTATAATGTTATTTTGAGGGCTCCTTTTGACCCTCTAGCCTCTTGACCCTATCCTCTCAAAGCAGGTCCACCTCCCACTACATTGATGATAGTTAGGACCATAGTGCCTCTACCTCCCTCATTAGGTCTTCCTAACCTATAGTATTGCTAGGTCATATTGTTGCCAATGTAGAGGCATCTCTAGCCAACCTGCTCTACCTAGCTCCCACCACCATGGGGGTATATTTTGATGCTCCCCCATCCCATATCCTAGAGATAGTGGTTGTTACTACCATCATATCTACCAAAACCTATGCTCATGTAAGCCTTGGAGCCTCTTGGCCCCACTATCATAACTTTGTGGTGCATTGGGTTATCTCTCATAGTGCCAACTACACCCACTAGCCCATAACCTAGCACCTTTGAACTAGCACAAATGGGGAGATACTTCAAGGTACGATGCTCCTATACCATCTCCTATAGAAAAGAGCTACCTTAATTTTTTTCACCCTTGGATCCACGTACAATGGGTCATCTAGGTCCTCCTCTATTCATCTCCTCACATCAGGGTTTCCATTGATCCCTGATGGATCCCTTTGCACCTACCTATACCAATAGTCTCCCAAGTTTGGCATCTCCTAAAAGATGACAAAATGTTAATAGAATCAATAAAATTGATAAAGCTATAGCTCCCCCTTATTTTTAGAGACCCACATCATCCTATTAACCCTCACTAGCTCTATTGCATCCTCAATCTAGTCAAGGTGTCAACATCACAGTCACCATATGATCACTTTGCCGCATAGCTTGTTTATCACCTATCTCCCTAGTGGTAGTATACTGATGTACAACCATTGGACCTGCTTAAATTGTTTGGACCACCTATATATTTTTGGCCATGGTAGGTGTCACCTACTGGTATGGCACACTAGGAACCCTACCACTACCCCATAGAGCATAATCATAAAAGCATCAACCCCATATCACCCTACTATCTCATCAACATAGAACCCACTCTACTAGGTCTCATGGGTCCAATCCCCTATCAATCTCTATAGGGTATACCACCACCTTCATTCTCTATAAACTACCCTCCTCTTTATGGGGGTGTGTAGGATGCACCACATATCCTCTAGTGTGATTATCATATCTCCCATTAGTAATCAAAAGGTAGAGAACTTTAGATACCACATCTCTTCTAGCATTGTTAGTAGTAGTATGTTCACCTCAACCTAGGACATATTTACCAGATGATGTAGCCCGAATACCCCTAAAGTGTCTCTATCTACTAATGTAATTTGTTGTAGCTCCTCTTCCAAGGTGCTTGGCCACCACTCCCTACTCTCCAGTACATCATTCTACAACCAAAAATAACAATAAATATTTAATTAGCTTCATAAATAATAAAAATAAAATAAAACACATTTAAGCAAGATAAGCTAGTCTCCTCACTCCTTTCTCTTCTAGTTTTTCTTTGCCTTTTTCATTTTTCCTTTGGTTTTATATTATGTCTTTTGAATTCATACCCCACTCTTGTTAGGAATGAATTCACCATCTTCTTTCTTCTATCGAATCCATACCCTATAATTTTGAGGTATAAATTTTATCACTACCATGAACAAGCCAAATTTACGATCAACCCCCGAATTCGCACTAGGTTGCATGTGATGATTTCTTCTAAAAATATAAACAAATGCTTAAAAGTACTAAAAACCTAATCTAGCCTAGTCTAGAGAAATAATTTTAGTCCTTACCCATGTTCACTCTACTATTGCATTGACCTTGCCCCTCATAATGGTTGAAGGGTGTGTGGGATGTGCCATTTGTCTTTTTTCCTAGAGATCCTTTTCTTCTTCTCAAGTGATGAAAATGAATTCATTTTCATTCTCTCCCCTTCTTATACCCCAATTTTCTCTCTCATGTTTGTATTTTTTTTCACATTTCTTTCTATTTGCTACTCTCTTTTCTTTTGTCTCCACATTTTTTGAGTTTCCTTAGGAATTTTTCCTTCCTTCTAAAACTAAAGGGGGCACCCTGGCCTAAGAGGTATTAAAGTCATTAATGCCTCATTTTGTGTGCAAAATTTTAAAGTGTCTAAAATGACACCATTTTTGCACCAGCCCTTTCTGTGTTCATCATTCTTTGTCCATAGGTGTCTACATATTTCTTTGATGCATTTACTAGGTCATAAATGCATCAAAGAGGGGGTAAAATGTAGACATGGAAAATTGACCCACCTAAATGAGTCATTTTTCCTATAACCCCTAAAAATTCCCTCAAACTTATCTAGTGCAATTTTGGGCTTCTCTCCCCCTTCTTCTTTGCTTTTTTTCCTAGTTTTACTGAATTAACAATCTCCTAGTATGGAGCACGAATTTAGAAAATTAGGGTTTTCTCTCAAAAAACCCAATTTTTGGATCAACCTTTGGGACATTGGCCCTCCCTTAGGTTTTACCCTTTTTTTCCATACTTTTCCCTCTAAAACTCGTATAAATAGAGGGATTGTATCCTCTTTTTCCACTAGAAAGTTTTATAATAAAGTTGACAAGTTTTCCTAGCAATATCAAGAGAAAGAGAAATGACAAGCTTTGAATGCCATCAAGTTTCTTCAAATTTTCTTTTGTTGTTGTTCTGCTTTTGTGATTTTTTGCTCTTGGTGGAAAAGTATTGAGCCTTGAGGAGGAGTCTACCATTTTTTTGAGGTCTTCATCCTTTAGTTGTTCTTTTGCTACCACAAGGTTCTTTTTTGCATTTTTAGTCTTACTAGATTATTAATTTTCCATTTTGTGTTACATTTCTACATTGATAGATCATTTTAGCATCTATCATGAATTTACACCCCATCTATATAAGGTGTGAATTCGATAAAGCCAAATTCTTATTCATCCCTTAAGAGGTGCGATTTTGGCTCCTTTAGGTTTGGGGTAAAGGATTCATTCCAAAAACCTTAGTCTACTCTTGCATGTTTTATTTAGGTAATAATGTCATTATTTACACTCTAAATTTTGCATTATTTCATTTTCTTGCATCTTATCTTGTTCACTTCCAAAATATTCAAAAATTGTTTTTGTTTTCAAATAGTCAGTTAAAGGACAAAGGTAGCTTTAATATTGTGCCTCCAAGCTTAGTCACATAGTGGCCTAAGTAGGCCCCCAAACATTGATCAATTTTATAGGATTTTTGAAGTTGTTTTTGTAGGTTTTGAAGCTATTGGATATATCTGGACACAAGTTAAAAGCTAGGATCAATCGCCAGATCAAGTAAGTGCCCTAAGTAGACTTCTTAAATTGTTTGCTATCTATTTGTGGTCTATTTCTATTTTAGGCTCAACTCATGGTAAAATATAGTAAAAAATAAAATAAAATAAAATACATTTGACTTTATTTCTAGGCATTTGAAAACAAAAAAGGCATATAGCTTGCATTCTAGGGTTAATTATGTTTGTGCATGCACTTGAGCCCTTGGTAAAAGAAAAATATTTACTTTATTTCCAAGTTAGATTTTTAGTCCTCATTGAAAATAAAAATCATTCTAGGGTTAATATTTTCTTTTTTACATTATTATTTTTCCTGCATTGTTCTTTAATTCCTTTTAACTTAAATTTTAGAAATATAGGACCTAGGTGCTTGTTCAATGAATACATCAAACATTTCCACCCCCAAGTTGGAGTGAGTCCTAAAAATATTATTGGTGAACCCTTTGATCCACAAGCCCCTGAGTTTAGAGAATATAACATACCCCCATGGTCACCTTAACTCCCAACACATCTAGCCAAGAATCATACACAGTAGGGCAATTTTCCCTCTCTACACTGGATAATTGTAGTCCTTGTTCCATAGGTATATTTTTGGGCTTACACTTGTCCATTTTGTACTTCTCAATTAAATATTTTGCATATTTTATTGTAATATTGTCTTCATTTTGATGGATTTATAAACCAAAATAATAATGCATAAGTCCCAAGTCAGTCATATCAAAATATTTTTCAAGATCTTTTTTAACTTTATTTATTAGACCATTTGAGATCCATGTTATTACTATATCATTAATATACACTATAAGTATTATTATATCATTTCCAACCTTCTTTGTATAAATATTTGGATATAACAAGCTTCTTTTGAAGTTATGTTGTAATAAATTATTATTGATTTTTATATACCATGCTCTTAGAGCTTACTTTAGACCATATAAGGATTTATTTAACTTGCAAACTTTGTGTTCTTGTACCTTAATTACAAATCCTTATGGTTATGACATATAAACTTCTTCTTCAATATCACCATTAATGAATGCACTCTTTACATCCATTTGATGAAGTTTACATCCATGGTGTGCTACCAAAGCAAAAATTATTCTGGTAGTAGTCATCCTTGTTGTCAATACAAAATTTTCTTCATAATCAATTCCTTTTGTTTGTGTATATCCTTTTGCTACTAATCGAGCCTTGTATTTTTCAAGTGAACCATCTACTTTATATTTAACCTTATAAACCCATTTGCAACCATCTTCTTTCCTAAAGGTATTTATACTAGATTCTATGTTTTATTTTTTAGCAATGATGTATATTTTGATTCTATAACTGCCTTCCTTTTTGGATGATTCAAAGCTTGAAGTGTTGTTGTGGGTTCTGCCATAATGCTCAACAATCCTCTATTAATTCTAGTTATACCAGGAGTCTAAGGTATAGTAGTAGTAAGATTTGGCATTTGCTCAATATTTGAATCTCTAAGTGTATTTCTAAGCCATATAGGTTATTTTCTTTGTGAATTTGTAGAAATTTATGTGCTTTCACTCTAGTCATATTGAAATTCTGATTCTGTATCTTCATTTTATGAATTTTATTCTAAAATATTTAGAACTTTTAAATTAGCTTTTTGTTCTTTAATGCCATATTTAACTTTTTCATAAAAAACTACATCTCTACTTATATAGATTTTATTTGTTGTTGGATCAAATATTTTATATCCTACACATTCATCATCTCAACCAAGAAATATACCACACATAGTATTTCATCTAATTTTACTCTTTTTTGTTTTAGAATATGCATATAGACCTTACATACAAAGATCCTTAATCTCTCTACATTTGGTTTTCATCTTGACCATACTTCTTCTGGTGTAATATTCTTGAGTATTCTTGTAGGTAATCTATTTTTCAAATATATATTTGTTTTAACTACCTCTACCCAAAATTGATGATCAATATGAGCTTCTTTATTCATACATCTAACCATTTCCATAATGGATTTGTTTATTATCTCTACAATACCATTTTTTTATGGTGAATATGTTGTAGTAAGTTGTCTTTTTATTCCATTTTCTTCTAAAAATAAATTGAATTCTATTGATAAAAAATCTCTTCCTCTATCTAAATGAAGATTTTTGATAGTTTTCCCTGATTCTTTTTCAACTAGAAGTTTGAATTATTTAAAGCAACTAAATTCTTCAGATTTGTATTTCATTAAGTATACCCATATTTTTCTAGAATATTCATCAACAATTAGTTGAAAATATTTATGTCCTCCAATACTAGTAACATTCATTGGGACACATAGATCTGTATATATTAATTCCAATGGTTTTTGATCTCTATGTTGACAAAGTTCAAAAGGTACTCTATGTTGTTTTCCTGCTAAACATTTTGGACACACTGTAGATTACTAGGAGAGTTTTGGTAATACTTCTACCATTTGATATTTAGCCATTTCATTCAATGATGATGCACTTGTATGTCCTGATATTTTATGCCTAAGTTATTTTGTTTTAGATATTCCTACTAAAAGAGCTAAATTTGTTATTGTATCTAGAGTTAACAAGCTATCTTGGTAAGATCCTGAAGCTATCAATTTTTCTTGTTTGATAATATGACATTGTTTTCTTCCTTTGATAACCTTAAATTCTATTGCCAAGTTTTGGTCCATAAGCTGAGAAACTAAAATAATATTAGTAGTTAATCCTGGGACATATAACACATTATTAATTACTCATTTTCCATTTTTTAGATTGACTAGAACATATCCTACTCCTTTGACTTCATAAGCTTTACTATCTACTATAACAACTAGTTTTTTATATTTTTCATAAATAGTATTAAACAATTGTTTGTTTCCAGTCATATGCCTATTGGCTCCAAAATATATATACCAATAATCCATAATGACTTCTAGAATAGTAAATCTTATATCTCCCTAGGTTTGAATAAATCAAAGTTTCTAAATTAGAAAATCCTATGAAGTAGAAGTCCTTGTCTCCCAAATATTAGAAACTAAGAAATATGATTTTTGCAAATGTAATTTTCCTAAGTTTGATGTTGTAATCCTTTTCACTCCTAAATTAATCAATTTGCAAAAAATGTCTTTCTATTTCAAAATCTTAATAAATTAAACCAAATTTAAATTAATATAAGAAATCAAACAACTATTAGTAAATTAGAATTCTACTTATTTCTCCATTTATTTCATCCTTAATAAAATATTCCACCTTATTACTCCTTAATATAACTTTATAATTTATTCTAAAAATAAAACTTTATAAAGCTTAGAACTTATCACTCCAAAAATTATTGAACTTTGAAAAACCTAATTTCAAGGTTACCTTCTAATCCATTCATGTTTGCTTCATTGAGTTGCCTTGAAGTGTTACTTCCAAATCATGTGCTTACTTATTTAATCAACCTACTTGAATGCTATGTACCACTACTTGAATATACTATTTGGATGGGTTAGAAAATAGAATTTTGGGGTTTTCTTAATGTTTCAAATTACACTTAGGATATTACGTCTGCTAGGAGAATTTTGCTTCAAATGTTACACTACCCTTCTCTATCAATGTGATGTTTTAGATTCTCTTTACCAAGCGTTGCTCACTTGGATGTCTCGTAAATCATTTGAATAACCCTACCATTACTATGATTATTCTTTTCCTACTAGAAGAATGATTATTGCATTAGCTTTTGGAGAGTGTCTATTGTGCTTCTCCTTTCCAATGTTGGCTCTTGAAGAATGTATGTTATGTTCACCTTTCTACATTAGCATTTAAAGAATGACTATTACAATTTACCATTCATTGTTGGCTCTCAAGAATAACTATTGCACTTCTCTTCCTCAATTAGCTCTTAGGTATTGATTGCTACACTACACGTCTACACTTGAATTCGATGAGAATTCCACCTTTAAACAATATTTTTAATTCAATCTAATCATGTTGTTTTAGCTTCTAATACGCTGCACTCTTTTTCTTTCAAGTTAGGCTACGATTCATACCATGATGACTCTTGTTCGGCTATGGTTTTTCTACCTTAGGCGATGCTCATGTTGGCCCTTTGTTCAGTGATGGTTACTTAGTAGCTTGAAACTTTGATATTTATCCTTCAAACCATAATATTATTGTCTTCTTGATGCACTTATTTATTACACAACCTTACTATGTAAAACAATCCAAATGGATTATTTCTATACTTGCACCTTCTCGAGCTAAATGATTAACTCTCTTAGCTATACCTACTCAGGTTGAATGGATTGTTTTCTTAGTTATACCTTCTGCATGGAGAATATTGGCAGTGACCTTATATTCTTTGTTTTTTCTTTGAGTTGAACATTATCTTTAATTTTATTATATCAAGAAACTAGATCCTAGGATATCTTGGACTTTGATTTTTTTATGCCTTCTTCCAGTGGCTACTTGTCTTGCTAAAATTGAAGCCTACATACTTTTAATTTAAGATTAATGAATTATATACCTATCTTGAGACCTTATCAAGACTTCATATACCAAATTTTTTTCCTTCTCTTAATTCAAAATCAAAGCTTATATTTATATGGTTGCCTTTGTCAATCCTCTTAAATCTTTGTCAAGATCAATATTAATGACCTGCAACTAACTTCTATATCAAGGTCTCTCTTCAATACTTGAATCTACCTTATTTCAAGGAATGGCCATTTCCCTATACTAATCAACTATCTTAAATTTGATTCAGCCCAAGAGTTGGATCATGATTTTTCTGCAATCATGGAAAAACTCTAACTTTTTGCTTACTTCGATATTATAATAGAGTCCAGATCTATCTCCCTTTAAATTAGGCAGACTCTAAATCAATTTTATCAAAGTAGACAAAATTGATTGTATATGCAACTAAATTCAACCTATGCAAGAAACTTCTTGTTGTAGCTCTAATACAACCGATGGCTTTGAAGCCTTAATATTAATGTAAACTTACAGGATAAATTTCATATAATAAAATATTAAATAATCATAAAATAGTAAGATCAAGATAATGAATGAAACTTATAGACTTAACAAGAGAGAATACAATTTGTAGAATTCTATGATGTAAGGAACTTGGACAAGAAATTTATGAAGCTTTGTATCCATAACATAGCTTTACAAAATGGCCTTTGATCTTGTTATCTTGGAACCTGTATAAGAGACTCTTGATCTTCTCATATATCAAATAATGTAATATACTCTAACAAGGCTATGCTTCTATAAATGATATATTTTCCTATAATATTGGGGAGTATAGTTGGGGTAAAACTTGCATTCTAATAATCTAATGATTTGAAAGGTTACATTGAATTAGCTAGGCTACAACAATAGGAGGGACCTATATTGCTAAGTAGTAACATGTTGTTTGGTTGTATAAAGTCATGGCCCTAAACTAATAGCCAACTTAAAAATTTTCCATAGAATGAGATAAAAAGGGAAGAGTCTCTCATGTTTTTAGAAGTGCTAGCATTCACCCCTAATCCAAAACACTTTAGGGTGAAAATTTGTATCATTTTAAATATTTGAAAACAAAAAGAAAATTAGAAAAATATGATGGGAGAGAAATTTGCCCAGATTGCCTAGGCTATGATATTTATCCATGGTCTTGATTATTTTGATAAAAAATGTACTACTTCCCATAATGTATTTATGAATTCCTAATTTGGGGGAGACCCCTCAGTGAAGGTCCTCTATATGTACCATTAATGATGTCTAACTTACTATGTTTATATAGGTGCTAAAAACTACTAAGATAGAACATCAACATCAAAGTAGAGGGTAGCTACTTTTCTAATTCTATAAAGTCAATTATATTTTGCTTAGTGAAATAGACTTTTTTTTAATAAATTTCCTTTTCTTATTTACCTTTATTTTCTTTCCTAATTTTTTTTAGAAAAAGAGAGAAACTATCTATCATGGTTAAGTGAAAATCTATCAAGAGACACTTAACTTTCCATTTATTTTCATTCTTTTTTATATTGGTTGAAGATATCTATAATAAAAAACATTTCTTTCCTAAGTTTGATAAGTGTAGACATAAAAATGCACCATGCAAGTGAAAGATAAAATATATGAGCAATGTATATATTATCAATAATTTAGTACAACACAACCCTGTTAGAGGGCTTTAGATAGTGTATGATGTTTGTGAAATAAAAGGTGGATGACCCCTTTTGACAACAATATCCTTGATGCAATCTCTTCTTATGCCATAGGTGGATTTTGATTTGTGCTTGTTGGACCACCTTGATGCTTTGCCAACTGCTTCACACCTGTACACATGCAAACCAGATCATATTAGTAACATCTGATGGGCCTCCCTTGCATGAGGCCCTTGCCAAAAAAATATAATAAAACATAAAAAAACCTATTTATATGTTCACAACACCTTGATAAAAGTTCACAAAACTAATAAATGCAATTTTTATACCTTCATTTACCTACCTACTAAGTGGGTGCTCTATTTGGTATGTATTTGGATAACTTTCAGTGATGATTGACTCTATGTAACTGGATGTGATGGTTGGTGATAATTAGTGATGGTTAGGACTATGTAACTAGAGGTGATGATTAGGACTAAGTGGTAGATGAGGCTAGGTGCTCATGCTGGAGGGTTCTGGTGGTTCTTGAGTGTTCCTTGGTGCAGATGTGGTGGTAGAATGTCGGCTGGTCTAGGTACGGTTATTGGTCAAAGATCATAGTTAACTTCCCAAGTAAACTCCATGGCTACCATGTTTCAGATATTCAAGGTCTATGGTAATTATAGATGGAATTTCCAAGGATAGCAAGGAAGTCTGGCTAAATTTTGAAAGCAGAATAGTAAGCTCTCTCCTCTTCATTGCAAATGATGGAAATGGGGAAGATTTATAGTAATTTGGTGAGGGAAAGGGCATGTGATATGGAGGTGAGGTGGAGGCTAGGTGGCAGCCATGTGGGTGTACAAAGGCCAAGAAAAATCTAGGGGATTCCACTTGAAAGAGTGTGCACCCTCCAAATTTAATGGCTTTGGGTGGAGTGAACCCTCACCCACCCAAATGCCATAAATTGGCCTAGGGGAGAGTGAGGAGCATGGGGACATGTGTGCCTTGGGAGCTGCTCATGGAATTTTAAATTTCTTAAAAGGTGACATGGAGGGTGAGGAGGACTAACCCATTTAATTTACCAAATTAATTTCCTTTGACTTGGAGCTTTTCTTACATTTTTAAATTACTCAAATTTGGAGGGAAAGATGGGTGGGGAGACAAAGTGGAATAAATGAGGGCTATAGGTGGATATTGTGGGCAGACCTAGGGATTTGAGGGGGATTTTTAAATTATTATGCATATCCCTTGGGATTTGGATGGAGACTTAAGCTAGGATTAAGATGCCAATGAAGGGCTTAATGAAGGAATTAGATGCCTAAGAAGGATTATGAAAACTTTGAGGGGGAAGGGAGGAATAAATGAGGGGGTTAGGTAGAAAGTAAGAATTTAGGGTAACTAAGAGGTGGATTAGAGGAAATAAGCAAGGTAAGAGGACATTAGGAGAAAATTAGGGGGAATTTAAAATTTTAAAAAATTAGGGGAAAAAGGGATTATTAGAGGAAAATAAGAACTTTAGGGAAACCTTATAAGAATTTAGGGAAAATTAGAGGAAAGAAATAGAATTAGAAAGGTTAGGGAAAATTTCAAAGAAAATAGGTAAATTAGAAGGAAATAAATTAGAAGGAATAGGGGAAATTTAGAAGAAAAGGGAGAAATTAGAAGGAATTAAGAAGAAAAGAGGGGAAATTAGAAAAGAAGGAGACTTGGAGGAATTTAGATAAAATTGGATACCTAGAGGTGGTTCTATGATAATTTAGAGGTTTTGGTGAATTTGTGATGATTTGAAGGGTGTTTTGGTGGTTTTGTAGAAATTTGATTGCAATTGACTAAAATTTGGTGTCTACAGATGCCCCTTTTTGTACCTCATTACATAAAATACAATGTAGTGCAAAAAAAAGAGATACCTAACCTAATGGATGAACTTGTTTGTTTGTTGCCCCAAGAAAAGGAGTTTAAATGATATTTCCAAATTTTAGGTTTTGCTACCCCCTCAATTGGCAAGTGGGTAGAAGATCTGATTGACAAAAAGTGGATGAAAAAGAAGGCCAATGGAGTAAATGGGTGAAGAAGTGACTGTAAAATAGGGTTGGCAAGTGGATTTTGGTTGTAGTGATAGTCCTTTGACCATCAACAATGGTTGACTAACCATCAGTGATGGTTGGCTAATCATCACTGACTATTGGAGGTGCTCTAGGTGACCAGCAAAAAGAGTGGGAAGTGGGTAAGTGAGTGGGGGGCTATAAATAATCACTATGGGACTGTCAGAGCCATTTGGACCTAACAGGTGGAGGAGAAGCCATTAAACCAAGGTGAAGGTGTGAGATGGTGAGAGTTGGAGGGTGTGCAGGGAAGGCATGTAGCAAGGTGCCCTTCTTTTAGGTAGTTTTATTTAGCAATGTTTAAGGTTTTTTGTATGTTTTTGCATTTGTTTTTTTAATTGTTCTTCATTTTTTGTTTTTTTATAGCATTTTACTTTGGTTAGCTTCTTCTATATATATTTTTGAATAAAAAGAGAGATAAGGTGATGAAATTTTTATTTTTGAAAATAAAGAGAAAAAGGGAGGATTTTTTTTTTTAAAGAAAGAGAAAAATGGAGAAATTGTTTTTTTTAAATAAAGAGAAAATAAGCAGGGGAAGGGAAAAAGTGCATGTTTTATTTTTTGCTTTTTGTTTTTTTTTTTTTTTGTAATTTTTGATTTTTTTGTAATGTTTTTGATGTTGTATTGTTTTTCTTTGAATTTTTTTTTGTTTTTTATTTTGTGATTTTATTTTTTAAACTTTTGGAATGTTTAAGTGTGGATGTGGTGGGATTGTGAGAAATGTTAATAGATGGTATGGACAGGTGGTTTTCTATGCAATTGAGGATGTTGTAAGCATGGCATTGGTTTAGTCCAGAGTTCCCTATAATGAGGGATAGTCTGAGTGAGGATGATTGGGGGTGGTTGAGGGTGATCGGCTTGGAGGGTGGAACTTAGATAAATACCATTTAGGTGGATGTGACATGCTTATTAGCCCTCAGGAGTGATGGGATATCAATATGGGAACATTCCACCTCTGTATGGGAGATATTACAATGATGTTGAAGGATATATATTGGATATTTTGATTACAAATGGAGGATCAAGTGATCTGTGTGGTAGCTAATAGGGAGGATGTGATGCCCTTGGTGTATGGTAAGGATTGGATGGATGTGGAGGTGGGTCATAGAGGGATATTATACCTAAAATATTTCAAGAGGGAGTAGCTAAGGCTGAGATATGTAGTACTGATGTCTCTAATATCAATGATAGTTTTACTAGACTCCTTAGGTGTATGATTCCCATGGAACTTGATAGGGCTCATTTTTTACTTGGTGGAGATTCCAGTAGTGTATACATGGGAACCCACATTACTATAATAGACATACAATGAGCTCTACAAGGTGTGACAATGAGGTCAAAATGGATTGGGATGCAACTTGTTACTATAGATATGGAGTTGGGAGCACTTTAGCATATACTTTCCAAGAGGATTACCATATGATATGGTAGTGGTATAGCCTTATGCTCTATGATAGTGAAGGGATAAGGAGAGATAATAGAGTCAGCCTCACCAAGGGTATGGGGAGTACTACAAGTGAATGTGAGTTAGATTTGTGGCTAACAAGGTGATATGGAGGTCATGGTAGGGGGTAGAGGCCTAGGATGAGGATAGGGTACACTTGGCTCATGTGAGACGAGCAATGTGAGTGCTAGATCAACATCAAATAAAGTGTGAATTGATTAAGTTCATACATATCTAGAGATAGTTTTAGTTGAAATGAGGGGTACAAAACCTAGCTATGATTTATATAAGGCAAGGCGATGATATACCATTGATGGCATCGTAGAGGGTGCTAATATATGAGGATGCAGATGAAGATATAGATATATCAAACATTGATGATGCAAATATTACTATAGCACATGATTCCTAGGGGGTGACACAATGGTGGGAACCGCCTAAGGATATGGAAGAGGTAGTGGATATAGATGGATAGGAGGCAAAGCCTAAGTGGGATAAGGAGCCACTATGATTATAAGTACATCATAAGACTAATAGTGAAGTAGGGACCTATAGGCAAGGTGAGACAGAGACAGGGATTATGGATGATAAGGTTGGCTTGGAGGAGGCTAACATCATGGAGGTAGCTAAGGAGTTTGAGGGGCCTAATATGGGGGCTAAGGGATAGTGAGGGATGGGTTAGGAGGAGTGGTTGATTCTATAAGTAGAGTGATATAGCATGGAGGTGAAGCAGGTATGGTTGAAATACTTACTAGAGTAGATGCAAGAGGAGCACATGGTTGGGGCTATTGATTGAGAGAGTATATGATAGTAGATAAACATGATGAAATTAGAGAGGTATTATGCATGATTGGAGTAGGATATGGGCTATGCAAAGAGGTATGAACTATAGTTAGAGGTAGAGGAGTTGTGATAGTAGCTCAAGGACCTTATATGGTAGCAGGTGAGATGGGGAGACGAGGTGACCATCACAACATTGCAATCCAATGTGGGAGCAATGAAGGAGTAGAAAACCATGATAGAGCATCAATTATAATTATAAAGGGCCTATGTGAAGGTCTTAGAGGATAAAATACTAGAGCAAGACATAGTGATATCTTCATGACCCTCTATTTCATGGGTGGAGTCTAGTTGATGAAGTAGAGGTTCAAGGGCAACATCAATGTAGCAGCTAGTATAATGCATTAAGGAACCCACAACTTTAGAGGTATCAAGTTCTAAATCTTCACATAAGATATTGAGGGAGTAGTGTAGCACGAGCAAGTAGCCATGATGTGATAGGATGAAATGGAGTGATTATATGAGCAATGACCAATACGATTTAGGGGCTAATGAGGAGTGATAAGCAATGCAATAGTTTTACATGTGTGATGATGATGGGCCCAAGGGATAAATTATACATAGCCTATAAGTAATGATATGATGATGTATGCTCATTTTGTGGATATATATATATATATACTATGTTTGATTTGTGATATGTGTGTGATGTGTGTGAATGGATTAATGTAATATAATGGATATGATTTGGTAATAAATAATGATGTAGGATGATGGTGTATGGATTAGATGATACAGGTGGTATGTATAAAATTACACACTCGAAACACAAAAATACATATGTTTGTGTGTTTGATGACCATGTAAGAAACACTTAGATAGACATGGACAAATTTGTTTACTACTTAATCAAGGGCATCAATGTGGTTATTTTCACCTAATTGTGGGACATATGTAAATTTTGGATGCAATGGGTATGAGACCACTTGTCAATTCATATGTCATAGGAATGAATAATCTAAATGTGTTTTCCAGAGACAAACATGCTAGTGACCTTAATAAATCTCATTTAGTAATAAAAAAATCCCCCAAAGATACTAAGACCACCCTAGAGATTCAAGTCTCTCGAGGATCAACTATGTGTGTAGTGAATGTTCATTGCCAATTTTGAGTGAGGTTGGACTAATCACTTGTGACTTATGCCAATAAGCTAGCTCACCCATGAGCGTACATAGATTTGTACAAAAGAAGGTAATTAATGTGGCATATGTGTTACCATTTGAAGGGTGTAATCCACTACCAATAAGATGTCTATAGCCCCAATGGAGGTTAACTCCATGATATGATGACCTAAGAATTCTAGGGATTCAAGATTTTTATTTGCACTTCTTTTTTGAATTTTTGACTCTCTTTTTTGCTTTGTGCTTGTAATTTTTCCAATTTTAGGGTTAGATCATGTGCATGATAGGGTGAGCAAGGAAGACTACACACTTTATGGTGATAGTGACTCATGATGTCAACTTTGCTAAGCACAAAAATTTGATTAATGTGTGATACATGTGTGTGGTCCAAAAGGGAATCTAATCTAACTAGGAATGGCCTATAGCACTTAAAAATTGGTTGGCATTCGATAGATGTTGATTGCAACACTAGAAATGGTTGAGTGATCGAAAGGACCTAGAGATTATTTAGACTAGAGACTTTACAAAAGAAAAGCTATCATAGTGGGTGGTGAAAGCATGTGCATAGTCATGGTGCTGGGGGAATGTGGGTGGAATGGAAATTGTGGGTACAAGAGTGCAACAAATTAGGACCACTACAACCAACAAGATACCCTTTATTAAGACAACATAAGCTACCCAGACAAAATTAAAAAAAAATTAGGTGAATTAGTACCAATGCATGTGAAAGGAAGTGTGCAAAAAGTGATATGACAATGGTTATAAATACAAAGAAGATATGGAGGATGAATAAGAAGAAGGAATAAGACACAAAAGAAGGAGAAAGGAGAAAGAGGAAGGAGAACACACTAGTCCAAGGTATGTGGCCACTCAAAGCATGACCATACAATAAGGAGTGATGTGTGAGGAATGAGATGAGAAGGAAGAAATATGAAAACACAGGTAAACTATGTAGGAAGAAAATGTAATGGAATGTGTGTATGTGTGAGTGTGAGCTTCTATGTTTGTTGTTTTATTTTGATTTTTTATTTTTTTGGTTGGTTTTGATTTTTTGGTAGATCAAGAGTAGAAGGCTCTTAGATGAATTATGTTGATGGGATCAGGATCTCCAACTCCCTTCAGGGTAGTAATATTATAGGTTCCTATCATAAATTTTTTCTTAATGATGAATGGACCCAACCAGTTGGTAGTAAACTTATCATGAAGATGTAGAGGTAAATGAGAGTTTTGTTGATTTTCCTTGAGAACGAGATCACCCACTTGGAATTTGAATGGATGGACTTTAGAATTATAGGTACACTTAACCCTATCTTGATAAAATTGTGTGCCTAAGAAATTACCCAGATTACCTATTACGGTTTGAGACAATGAAGGAGAGTACCATCGAAACCTTGATGATAAAGCAAATTCCCTAGGATAGTGTATCGAGTTGCTTTTTGTTTGAAATTTTATTTTGTAGTTGAGGGTAAATATGGAGAAAGAGAGCCAAATTTTAGAAATTCCTTCTCCTAAAAAAACCAATTATGGTAGGGCTCTACCTAAATAAAATGGATTTCTCCTTCATCTTGGGAAGAAGTGTAGGAAATGTTAGAGTATATTACATCATTTGGGTCATGTAAATGTACCACCTTTGGTACATATCTAGAGTAGGAATTTACTTCAAAGTAAATTTAGTTAGTTACTTCAAGTATTATAATAAATTCACAAGTGTCAACATGCAAGTTGTAAATGTGCATGTAGTCCACATGTACATGAGTCCTAGATAGAGTAAAGGCCAAACAATCTATCTTTCTAATAAAGGTCTCATAGTTAGTGTGTAAGAGAGATGTAGGAGAGAGTTATATAGTAACTACATAGTGTGTAGCAAACAATGTATGCATATATAGTAAATTGCAATGTAGTTATTTCATATACTTCCATGGAGTGTTCATGTCCTCCATTATATAACATTGTACTATTTTCATCACTCTCATTAATGGCATATTTTTGACTTATTTGTAAAATTTCATTTCCTTATTTTCTTGCATATTATTGTGCCATTACTTTTATAGTTATCTCATATTAGTTATCCTGCATATTGTGGTTGTACTACCTCCCATAAAAAGCTAACAATGGTATCAGAGCACATGGTAGATCAATAGGAATAGGAAGAGCCACAAGGAACTCTGTTGCATCTTTGCAAACTGGATCTGCCATTGTGTACCACTACATGCATACACAACTGTAAGAGAGATTGAGAGAAATACAAAAATCTCAATCCTCAAATTTTTGAGATTAGATTTGGCTAGAGTCTTTCCACAAGGTTATAGAAAAACTCATGAAGACTAGGACTGAGCATTAATTCTACTAGTTTGAAAAATCAACTAGTGAAGTTCATTATCTCCAAAATTATAAATTCTTGTTGTAGGAAAATGAGATTAAGAGAACTTTGAGAAGATTCCTACGATAGAGTTAGGAAGAATATCTTCATTAGAATTTTTCCAAAAATTGCAGCAACAAGTAGAAGATAGAATATTTTAGTGACCTAAAAATATCCCATTAGAAGAGCTATGAACCTTTAGATTGTAGAAGAGAAAAAAAGGCCATAGTAGCTTTATTGCAAACTCAAGGAAGAAGAAGACTCCAAAGACAAGCCCAAAAGGAGATAAGATATTGGTGATATCCATTGGAGATAAAAACCTGTAGAGTGCACAAGAAGAAAAGGCCATAGGAGCCTTGCTACAAATTCAAAGGAGAGAAGAAGACTTGATGAGGACAAAATAAGCCTCATTTTTAGCATGTTTTAACTGTCTATGTTGCAGGTCCAAGGTGTAGACCAATTGGTTCATTCAAACCCCATAATGGAGGCGAAGGTCCAAGGTTCAAATCTCGAGCCTTGCTGGACTGAACGCTTGTCCCTTTCCTGGTGCTTTCAGTGGCATAAAAGGTTTAAAATTATTGTGGCATGGTGGTTATAGGGGTGAACTGCATGAAGATCTATGTGGCGGCTTCTAGGGAGGACAACGCAAAATATTATGGAGGCCATAAAAGTTGGACGACCTACCCAAATTCGTGGTGGCTACTGACTCCACCATGTAAATTAAAAAAAAAAAACTATCTAGATTGACCAAAAACTCTTATGAACTATCTTATATGTTTATTAAGTTGGTTTAATATGCTATGTATTAACTATTTGCATGTTTGAAGTGTTAAGGATGATATATTCTAATTTTTGATAGTTTTTGTGTAGTTTTTATGACATCTTGTCATGGCATATTGAATTGAGGAATATGCTTAGGTTGATAGTAATATTTTAATGGTTTTTACTTTGATTTTTTACATAATTTTTGTGCAAATAATGGAGGAAGACTGTTCTGCACAACAAAAAGTGGTTTTAGTATTTCATGCCTTGCCTTCAGAAAGGCATGGCATTCACATATGACATTTCCACATGGAGATAGTTGGAGGACATCATACTCAGTCCTGAGAGATCATTCACCTGATAAGAACAGTTGGAATCCTTTGAAAACCACACAACAACTCAATCCAAAGAAATTCCAATTGAATCAATGTTTTTGGGTTCACAGAACACAGTCTCTTCGGATTGAGCAAAATAATTATAGATTGAGGTAGAAAAGTGATTTTCATCTTTTTGACTATTTTTGACGAGGAAAATATTGAGCACGGTGCAGCGACAGTATTGTCATTGTTGTCAACACAGTCAAAAAAGATCATTTGATGCAGTGGACAGGAGTTCAGAGGTTACTCAGTGTATGTACAGTGATGTTAAATGCTTATGAGGATGTTTCTAATGTTTGGGTGAAGTTGTTATAGGTTGTCCAAGAAGACCGAAGTGGCCCATATGCAAAAGAGAAGCGAAAAAGCAAAGGAAAAAAAGTGTCATGATATAGCGACATGTTGCATTTTCATGGCCAAAAGAGAAGCAAAAAAGCAAAGGGAAAAAAAGTGTCGCGATATCGTGACATGTTGCATTTTTGTGTCCAGAAGAGAAGAGAAAATGCAAGGAGAAAAAGTGTCACGATATTGCGACATGTTGCATTTTCATGGCCAAAAGAGAAGAGAAAATGCAAGGAGAAAAAGTGTCATGATATCGCGACATGTATTTTCACAGGCCAAAGCAAAGAGAAAGAGCAAGGAGAAAAAGTGTCATGATATTGCGACATGTTGTATTTATCACGACATGTATTTTCACGGGCCGAAGCAAAGAGAAAGAGCAAGGAGAAAAAGTGTCACGATATCGCGACATGTTGTATTTTCGTGGGCCAAAGCTAAGAGAAAGAGCAAGGAGAAAAAGTGTCATGATATTGTGACATGTATTTTCATGGGCCAAAGCTAAGAAAAAGAGCAAGGAGAAAAGTGTCGCGATATTGTGACATGTATTTTTTCAGGCAAAAGCTAAGAAAAAGAGCAAGGAGAAAAAGTGTCGCGATATCGCGACATGTTATATTTTCATGGGCAAAAGGAAAAAGAAAGAGCAAGGAGAAAAAGTGTCATGATATCATGACATGTAGCATTTTCGCGGTCCGATGCAAAGAGGAAGAGAGGGAAATAAAAAGTGTCGCGATATCGTGACATGTAGCATTTTTGCGATCCGATGCAAAGAGAAAGAGAGAGAAAGAAAAAGTGTCACGATATCACGACATGTCACATTTTTGTGACTTGAAAAGGGTAGCCAGGTAGAGAAAGAAAAAGTGTCACGATATCGCGACATGTCGCATTTTTGTGACTCAAAAAGGGTAGGCAGGCAGAGAGAAAAATGTCACGATACCGTGACATGTCGCATTTTTGTGACTCAAACAGGGTAGGCTGACCAGAGAAACAAAAGTGTCATGATATCACGACATGTCGCATTTTCATGACTCAAAAAGGGCAGGCAGGCAGAGAAACAAAAGTGTCACGATATCGTGACATGTCACATTTTTGTGACTCAAAAAGAGCAGGTAGGCAGAGAAACAAAAGTGTCACGATATCATGACATGTCGCATTTTTGCAACTCAAAAAGGCCAGGCAGGTAGAGAAACAAAAGTGTTGTGATATCACGACATGAAACCAGGATGGTGAAACTAAAGACTGCATAGTGACGTGGACCCATAAGGAATATTTAATGATTTGAAATCATTTAATATGGTCGTTACACATGGAAAGAAATGGATGCATGCCCACGAGGAGAAAATGAACAGTCGTTAAAATAGAAAACAAACAGTCATGGAAGGAGAAAATGAACAGTCGTTAAAATAGAAAATGAACAGACATGCAGGGAGAAAATGAACAAACATGCAAAGAGAAAAAGAACAGACATGCAAAGATAAAATGAACAGTCATGAAAGGAGAAGACGAACAATCATGACCGAGAAGACGAATAGTCATGGTAGGAGAACATGGTGTTAATTCTCTACATGTAACGTGTTTGACGAAATGCCTACTCTATATATACAAAAGGAGTTACATAAAGAATGAGTTACAATTGACAAGTGGTGTATGAGAAATGAAAGAAGGAGTTACAACTGGAGTTACAAAGAAAAAGGATGGTTATAAAAGGAGTGCTGCTCAGGGAATTTATTGGGTGGAATTTATCTTGCGAAGTGCACGAGAGGAGCACGAGAGGCAAGTGAAAGGTGAGCGAGAAGGGTGTGTGTTGCGTGAGAGATGTTGAGTAAGCAATAGACCAGTCAGGGTCTTGTAAAAGTGAAGATATTTTTATGTCAATATTCTAGCTTAAAAAAGTCCAAGTTGGTGCTTGGAATCAAGGGTTGGTGCTCCTTTCTATTGGTGCAGATAAACCAGGGGTTGGTGCTCCTTTTTATTGGTGTAGATAAATTAGGGGTTGGTGCTCCTTTCTATTGGTGCAGATAAATTAGGGGTTGGTGCTCCTTTCTGTTGGTGCAGATAAATCAGGGGTTGGTGCTCCTTTCTATTGGTGTAGATAAATCATGGGTTGGTGCTCCTTCCAGTTGGTGCTGATAAATCAGGGGTTGGTGCTCCTTTCTATTGGTGTAGATAAATCAGGGGTTGGTGCTCCTTTTTGTTGGTGCAGATAAATTACGGGTTGGTGCTCCTTCTAGTTGGTGCTGGTAAATCAGGGGTTGGTGCTCCTTTCTGTTAGTGTAGATAAATCAGGGGTTGGTGCTCCTTTCTGTTAGTGCAGATAAATCAGGGGTTGGTGCTCCTTCCAGTGGGTGTTGGTAAATTGATTGTAAAGTTGTTACTTTGCAAACGCTGGATTTGGATGGGAGTCCAAATAGTCAATTTTTGAGGAGTAGCCAAATCGGTGAACCTCGTTACATCTTGTGTTGTGTGATGCTCTCTTGTTATGTTTTCTTTATTTGATTTTAAGTTTTCATTGTTTTGGCTTTAAGATTTGAAGATTTAAGTTTTAAAGAGCTACACTGATTCACCCCCCCTCTTAGTGTCATTGTGAGACTAACAATTGGTATCAGAGCTAGTTTCCCTTGTCAGGCTAAATCAACTAGGGTTGATCTTGGATTAGTATGCAATGGGTAAGAAGAATAGATCTTCCTCCAATAAGGCATCTCAGTCAGTTTTAGTTCCTGTGGAAGAGAAAATTGAACTAGAAAATATAGGAGTGAATTTTGAAGTATATGATGAAAACCTTGAGGTTGAAGTAGATCTAGAAGGTGAGTTGATCGCTGCACTTGAAGAATTTGGTATAGAAAGGAAAAAGAACAAAAGACTATCCAAGAAGTTGGAATAATATGGGGATAATATTGAATATCTCTTCTTACAAATTCAGAAAGCCAAGAAAATAGAAGAAGCCTTGAAGTCATGCCTTGATGATAAAGGCGATGTATGTAGCAAACTTGAAGAGGAATCTAACAAAGTTATTAGTGATCTAAATCTACAGAGAAGAAGAAGTCCATTGCTGAAGGATCAAAGCAAGAAAACCTTGAAGCTAAATCTTCAAAAGGAAGAAAATCTCAAAGGAGATCTACAGCAAAGCAACCACAACAAAAGAGGTTTTATCACTCTCACTCTATTCATAATAATGCTTTTAATGGCTATTTTTTTAGATGCAACCATTATGGTCACAAGGCAATTTATTGTGGATTGAATAATAGATCAAAGAGTTATGTTGGTAGAAATACATCTGTTATTCCGGTTGAACACCATGTGCAATGTTTTAAATGTAATGGTCATGGGCACATAGCAAGGTTTTGTCCAAGAACTTCTGTATCTAATCTAAGGCAAGAAAGTAGATTTCATCAGACACAAAGAATGCAACACAGATAGGGAAGAAATCATGTGCATCAAAGAAAGGAAAATAATCATCCATCAAGGATGCACAAGAGACAACCACCCAGTAGAAATGGTTTTTCACCTTTGATGGATTATGCAGTAGAATGTTATAACTGTCATAATTTTGGGCACACTGCAAGAAATTGTCAAAGTACATTTGCATCAAATCAATTTCAAGGAATAAAATTTCAACCAAATGGAATGAGACAAAATAGAAGATTTCTCGAAAAACATGCACAAGCTACTAAAAAGAAAAGTCAAAACAAGATCCCAAAACTATAATCAAACCATAGTGGAGAAAGAAAGAAGAAAGGAAATCGTGTCTCCTTGGACTGAAGGAGACTACTCCTCTATTGCACTAAGCAACTCCAGGTAGCACATCCTTAGGGGGAGCAATCTTAAAGTTTTATTTTAATGCTCCTATGTTGTTTGGTTAGCTGAGGATGAAAGGCAAGTAGTCAGGGGGAGTTGTCGTATAGTTGTCAAAGTGTGTTTTAGTTCATGTAGTTGTTTGTGGAGGTAATAAGAGAGCATTAATTTTCTCTAAAGAAGTAGCCATTATCAAAGAGATGCCAGAGTCAAAGAAAATAGTGGCACTAGCACCCAGTTGGTCAAGAGTGCCAATTGGCACATGCAAGGCAGAGACGTTGAGAGAATAGCGCCCAGGTGGTGAAGCGCCAAGGAGGACAAGATGCCTATGCACCTAAGAAAGTCTTGCATTATTTGAGAAATGCAAGATATTTCCCGAGGATTCCCTTGATCACAGTGAGGAGAAATGCTCCCTGGAATCATGTGAAGAATGTCCGCCTAAGACATTGAGTAGCCCTAACATATGCCCTAGCAAGAAGTAGAATACCGAGTGTTGATGACTGCATGTAGATTGAGGTTCCAACTCTAGATGTAACGGTCCACTGTCAATACCTGCGTAGGCAATGAAAACATTCATGGCAGCCATTAGAAACCAGATACATTGAGCTGCACAACTGATGTGAGGCAAAGTCGTCAGTCATGGAGGAGATGGCAGTCAAAATGTTGAAGAAATTACACGCAGGCTGCCTGGAGAGTCGATCATTTTTTATTTGGGAGTAACTTTTGCATAGCTGAAAGTTGAGTGTTGATCATACTATACTAAATAAGTAAAAGCAAGGTACAATAAGAATTCTAATATGATGAGCAGAGATTAGAGTTCTTATCCAAGAATACTATGACAAAAAGAGTACCAGTGGAGGTGCATTCTATCTTGGAGACAGGTTGGTCGCATGGAACAGTAAGAAACAAGAGTTAGTTTTCTTATCCACAGCAGAGGTAGAATATATTGCAGCGACAGTGTTGTATGTAGGAGAAAGTTGTAGAAGGTGAGGTTAAGTTGGATTTTGTTCCAACAACAGAGCAAGTAGCGGATATCTTCACAAAGCCATTGCCCAAGGAATTCTTTGAGTACCTTCATAATTGGGAGTGGTCACGCTTCCCAAGAATTGACTAGCTATCGGGATCACATTCTCAGGGGGAGCATTTGTGTATTTGTTTATCTTTTTGCTCATGTTTGTGATTTTTGCTAAGTGTAATAATTTTTGTCTGAGAATGTTGTGCATGGACTCAGGGGGAGTTTACAACAGCCCTTTTGGTATTGTTGTCAAAGGGGGAGAAGAGTTATAGGAAATTTCTCAAGAGTTACAGGAAATTGCACGTGTGTTGCCAAAAATTCCAAAGGGGGAGATTGTTGAGCAAGGTGCAGCGATAGTATTGTCATTGTTGTCAACACAGTCAGAGAAGATCGGTTGATGCAGTGGACAGGAGTTTAGAGGTTACTTAGAGTATGTGCAGTGATGTTAAATGCTTATGAGGATGTTTCTGATGTTTGGGTGGAGTTGTTACAGGTTGTCCAAGAAGACCGAAGTGGCCCATATGCAAAAGAGAAGCGAAAAAGTAAAGAGAAAAAAGTGTCACGATATCGTGACATGTTGCATTTTCATGGACAAAATAGAAGAGAAAATGCAAGGAGAAAAAGTGTCACGATATCGCGACATGTTGCATTTTTATGGCCATAAGAGAAGAGAAAATGCAAGGAGAAAAAGTGTCGCGATATCATGACATGTTGCATTTTCACGGCCAGAAGAGAAGAGAAAATGCAAGGAGAAAAAGTATCGCAATATCGTGACATTATTTTCGCGGGCCGAAGCAAAGAGAAAGAGCAAGGAGAAAAAGTATCACGATATCGTGACATGTTGTATTTTCACGGGCCAAAGCTAAGAGAAAGAGCAAGGAGAAAAAGTGTCACGATATCGCGACATGTTGTATTTTCGTGGGCCAAAGCTAAGAAAAAGAGCAAGGAGAAAAAGTGTCGCGATATCGCGACATGTTGTATTTTCATGGGCCAAAGCTAAGAAAAAGAGCAAGGAGAAAAAGTGTCGTGATATCGTGACATGTTGTATTTTCGTGGGCCAAAGGAAAAATAAAGAGCAAGGAGAAAAAGTGTCACGATATCGCGACATGTAGCATTTTCGCGGTCCGATGCAAAGAGGAAGAGAGAGAAAGAAAAAGTGTCGCGATATCGTGACATGTAGCATTTTTGCGGTCCGATGAAAAGAGAAAGAGAGAGAAAGAAAAAGTGTCGCGATATTGCGACATGTCATATTTTCATGACTTGAAAATGGCAGCCAGGCAGAGAAAGAAAAAGTGTCACGATATCATGACATGTCGCATTTTTGTGACTCAAAAAGGGTAGGCAGGCAGAGAAAGAAAAGTGTCGTGATATCGCGACATGTCGCATTTTTGCGACTCAAAAAGGCAGGGCTGGTAGAGAAACAAAAGTGTCGTGATATCATGACATGTCGCATTTTTGTGACTCAAAAAGGCTAGGCAGGCAGAGAAATAAAAGTGTCACGATATCACGACATGTCACATTTTCGTGACTCAAAAATGCCAGGCAGGCAGAGAAACAAAAGTGTCGTGATATCGCGACATGAATACTAGGATGGTGAAACTGAAGACTGCATAGTGACGTGGACCCATAAGGAATCTTTAATGATTTGAAATCATTTAAGATGGTCATTACACATGGAAATAAATGGATGCATGCCCACGAGGAGAAAATGAACAGTCGTTAAAATAGAAAATGAATAGTCATGGAAGGAGAAAATGAACAGTCATTAAAATAGAAAACGAATAGTCATGTAGGGAGAAAATGAACAAACATGCAAAGAGAAAAAGAACAGACATGCAAAGAGAAAATGAACAGTCATGCAAGGAGAAGACGAACAGTCATGATCGAGAAGACGAACAATCATGGTAGGAGAATATGGTGTTAATTCTCTACATGTAATGTGTTTGACGAAATGCCTACTCTATATATACAAAAGGAGTTACATAAATAATGGAAGTGGTAGATGAGAATATGAAATAAATAGTAAAATTGACAAGTGGCGTATGAGAAATGAAATAAGGAGTTACAACTAGAGTTACAAAGAGAAAGGATGGTTATAAAAGAAGTGCTACTCAGGGAATTTATTGGGCAGAATTTATCTTGCGAAGTGTGCGAGAGGAGTGTGAGAGGCAAGCAAGATGTGAGCGAGAAGGGTGTGTGTTGTGTGAGATATGTTGAGTAAGCAATAGACCAATCAGGGTCTTGTAAAAGTGAAGGCATTTTTATGTCAATCTTCTAGCTTCAAAAAGTCCAAGTTGATGCTTGAAATTAGGGGTTGGTGCTCCTTTATGTTGGTGCAGATAAATCAGGGGTTGGTGCTCCTTTATGTTGGTGCAGATAAATTAGGGGTTGGTGCTCCTTCCAGTTGGTGCTGGTAAATCAGGGGTTGGTGCTCCTTTCTGTTGGTGCAGATAAATCAGGGGTTTGTGTTCATTTTTGTTGGTGTAGATAAATCAGGGGTTGGTGCTCCTTTCTGTTGGTGCAGATAAATCAGGGGTTGGTGCTCCTTCCAGTTGGTGTTGGTAAATTAGGGGTTGGTGCTCCTTTCTATTGGTGTAGATAAATCAAGGGTTTGTGCTCCTTTCTGTTCGTGCAGATAAATTAGGTTTTGGTGCTCCTTCCAGTTGGTTTTGGTAAATCAGGGGTTGGTGCTCCTTTTTGTTAGTTTAGATAAATTAGGGGTTGGTGCTCCTTTCTATTAGTGCAGATAAATCAGGGGTTGGTGCTCCTTCCAGTGGGTGTTGGTAAATTTATTGTAAAGTTGTTACTTTGCAAAGGTTGGATTTGGATGGGAGTCCAAAAAGTCAATTTTTGAGTAGCCAAATTGATGAACCTCGTTACATCTTGTGTTGTGTGATGCTCTCTTGTTATGTTTGCTTTATTTGATTTTAAGTTTTCATTGTTTCGGCTTTAAGAGTTGAAGATTTAAGTTTTAAAGAGCTACACTGATTCACCCCCCCTCTCAGTGTCATTGTGAGACTAACAAAAAAGTGGGAAATAAAAGCTAAGAAAGTTAAGGAGAAATATCTCCAGATGCTCTTTGTCGTCCTTGTCGACCATGAGTCACCATGCATGAGGAAATATCTATCTGAACCATTTTCAAGATAGAACCAAAAATCTATTGCAGCATTATAGGAGTTCCCCTACATAATAGGAATAGTATCTTTTTATTGTTGTAAATGGATATTTTGCATCTATAAAAGGAGGCTCCCATTCTGGTTGAGCAATTAGAGATTAGACTATTAGGAAAATTAGCTATTAAAGAGATTAGAAAGAATATAGATTAGTGCAGATATAGTATGTTGTCCTGTACAACCATGTACAACAGTTTTGTAATGAAATTTTAGAAGCAATAAAAAAGAGTCTTTTTCTATCATTTATATCATGTCTGAGTTTGTTTAAAGTTTAAAGAGAGAAGAGAGTTTACCCCTTCTTCTGGAAAAGGAGGTTGGCCACTTCCAGACCTAGGAGGAGGAACTAACTGATAGGTTTTACTCTGTTCATTTTTGCTACAGCAGAATACAGTGTGAACTTGCCACTTTCCTTTCTTGCATTTACTGACAACATTTCATGTTTAATATTTGTCCATGTTATTTATGTTATATTTTTAGCATTAGACTTGAATTACAATTCCATTCTCAGCAACTTTTCAATTTCTGTCATTTCATTTCCAGCACACTTTAAATTCTGCAATTTCTTGCTTTGTTGTTTTTGCTGTCAAACCCTGCACAGAAGATTGACGACCTTCTATCATAGAGCCTTGATAGGGAAATCAGTTTTATTTCAGTACAATATTTCATTATTGCAAAAGTAATTAGGTTTCCTTATTGCAAAAGTAATTAGGCTTTCAATTTTTGCAATTGTAATCATATTTCAATTCAACAACTATAATTAGGATTTATTTCTGCAACTTAGCATTAGTTTTCATTTTTGCAATTAGATTTAAGTTTGTTTTATGCAACTTAGGGGTAGAAGTGACACAAAACCCCCCCACCAACTAGTTCCACCAATAAGACCTGCTACTCCAAATAGACCTGAATTATAGACTGTTTACCCCTTCTTCCGTAGATAGCCTTGTACACTGCCTTGGATTGACAAATTCATTGAGAATTAATGGTGTGCTTAATGACAACCCATCATTTTGGCACCATTGTCTGGGGAAGAGTGTTGCTAGAAGGTGTCCAAACAGGTCAATAGTTGTTAATTAGGCCGAGTTGTGATAGTTCAGAGTAAAATCTGAATCTAATAGCTGGTTAAGTAACAATTGTTGATTTATAATTTATGTTAGCTAGGAGTATGCATGAATGAGTAGGCCAAAGGATGAGAAAGGCAGACCAATCTTAAATGATCCTTGGCTTGTTACACCAAGAATATCTTCATGCTTAAGAGGTGAATCACCTATGTATGAGTTGCCTAAAAAATTGAAACAGAAAGTACCATCCTCATCATCATTAGAATTGCCTAAGAAAGAAGAATCATCAGATCCAACAGAGGGCTTTGGACCTCTTGAACAAGAAATTTGGATAGGTTTAACTGTTCAAAAAGAGCAAGAAACTATGGCAGAAAGAGCTGATCCAAATGGGGGTGACCAACATGGTCATGTCCATAATGAGGAAGATGATTTAGACATACATCAACCTTTCAGAACATTTGAATATCCTATTTAGTTGAATCCAACACAAAACTCTCCCATGAAAACCATATCACCCTCAGTGCTTCCAACCTTCCGAGGTGTTGTATCTGAGGACCCTGATCAGTTTTTGTTTGAGTTCAAAATAGTATGTCAGACCTATGACTATATCAATGATAATAAAAAACTCAAGCTTTTTCTATCAACACTTAAGGACTTAGCATTACGCTGGTTCATGAGTTTGCAGCCAAATACCATCCACACCTGGGATCAAATGGAATCTGCATTCTTAGACAAATATCAAGACTATTGCCGAGTAAGGAACATAAAAGATGAATTATTCAGAATTAGGCAAGAAGAGGATGAAACATTAGAAGACTATCATGATAGGTTCTCCTTTGTTCAAAGAATATGTGGAATAGTAGAACTTGAGTTAAGCAAAACCATATTTTTGAGAGGGTTACAAGATGAATCCAGAGAGGTATTAGACTTAATGGGAAATGGAGACATAAATACTCCTAGCAATGAAGATATTGTGGACCTCTACAGAAATTACTCTCGCACTAAGAAGAAAAGAAATAAGAGAAGTAAAAGTGATAGTGATGTAAAGGACCTAATAGAGGAACTTGCAAATTTCAAAACTGATGTTTTGGTGCAATTAAACACAACAATAGGAGAAATGACTGCCAAAACAAGAAATACAGAACCTTTGGCAATTTATTGCCCAAGATGTAGGAACAAACATGCTTTGCAAGAATTCCCATTGAACAAGACATCTATTCTAGCTGTTTGTAGCATTTGCTCAAAAGAACATTCAACTGACAAATGCAGATTGCTACCACAACTCAAAACTGTTTTAGAGAGTCAAACTGAGGAACTTAACTATATTGGACCAAGACAAGGGGGAAACTTCACTCAATATCAAAATCCTCCTCGTTTTCCTACAAATTGGGGACATAACCCCTTGAATATACCTTGGGGACAATCAGAACCTCCCCAACGTCCTTGGAACCATTCCCAATGGACAAATTTTCAAGAATATCCATAGCAGGGTTGGAATAATCCACCTTGGAGTCAGAATCAAAACAATCCCTCATGGAATCAAAATCAAAACAATCCACCTTGGAACCAAAATCAGAACAACCCCCCATGGAATCAGAATCAAAACAATCCACATTGGATGCAAAATCAACAATAGTGGGGTCAACAATATCAGTCCTATCCTAGGCAGCAGAGAAATCAAGGTCAAAATCAGAACTTGTTGCCTGCACCAAATCAAAACTTTCAAGAAAAACAAGGTCAACAACAACAACAATAGGTGAAGCAGCCTCAATTACCAGCCCAACCAGTCACCAATCCAAACAATGTGAGATAGGTACCCCCTGTCTATGTGGCTGAAGTTGAGGAAAATGTTGAGGTGAATGTTCTAGATTGTAGTAATATCCAACTTCGTTCAGGAAAAGTTGTACCTGAACCAGTTTCAATAGAAACCAAAGAAAAAGAGCAAGAACCAATCAGAGTTGAACCAATAGCAGAGGAGCAAGAAATAATAGAGCCTCTGAGAACTGAACCAACAATAGAAGAACAAGAAAAAATAGAGCCACAGGCAGAACAATTAGTATCACAACAAAAAATTCCATATCCTGAAAGATTCAATACTAAAGCAGAAAATTATGAGTCTATTTTGATTGAAGAGCTAAAAAAGTTAACCATATCATTGCCCTTATTACAAGCTATTAAGGATATACCTATGATTAAGAATACTATCCGAGATTTGTGTAACAAAAGAGTAGGAAGAAAGAAGAAAGCATTTCCTAAAACTGTTCAAGTTGAAGGAAAGATAGTTGATCTTCTCTCAGGGAAACTAGTGCCTCCAAAGTACAGTGACCCAAGAAGTCCAGTTATCACAGTGACTATAGGATCAATACCAATATCAAATGTTTTAGTTGATCTAGGAGCTACCATAAATGTCATGACCAAGGATGTAATGGAACAACTACAACTCAAAAATCTCAGTCCCACATTCACAGTTTTAGAAATGGTTGATAGGTCAGTTGCAAAACCTGAAGGTATCATTGAAGATGTTCCTATAGAAGTTTCTTCTTGGGAATTTCCTACAGATTTTCTGGTTTTACAACCAAGAAATGCAACACATGGATATCCCATCATTTTGGGAAGACCTTGGCTTGCAAATACAACAACTTTCATAGATTGCAGGTCTGGAAACATGACCATTTCAAATGGTATTGATCAAAAGCAGATTTCTTTATATCCTCCTGCAACACCCTCAAACAATTTCACAGGTCAGTTATGGTTTCCTGACTCAGATGAAGAACCAGAGGAGGTTATTTCCACACTAGCCACCTTGGTAGTAAAATAACACACATAAAGACCTCCATGACACATAAATTTTAGAAAATGAAATAGTCCTAATGAATGTTCTGCATGAACAAGGTTTAGAAGAGGAAGCAACCAATATCCATCAATCTTTAGAGAATGAAGAAGGTCAAAGTTTTGAAGGTAAGTCATCCATACCACTTGTTTCATTACCACAGGGGTGGCACCATCACTTAACCCTTCCTTCTCACTGTTCCATACAGGATATGCTTCCATTAGAGATCAATGAAACAGAAAATTTTGATTTTCTCCCATTCCATCACTGTCCTCTTAATTCCCTAATCAACAATCATGAAGAAGTGAACTCAATTCTTCCAAATACAAAGCAAATAGAAGTTGATCCAGGAAAATTTTTGAACATAAATAGCCAGCTTACTAGGGAAGAGGAAGAAAAGTTAATAGCTATTTTGTAGAAGCATGTCCATGCTTTTGCTTGGGATTACAAAGACATGTCAGGGATTCACCCTGATGTATGCACTCATAGAATATATACTGAAGATGTCAAGCCTGTAAGACAGCCCTAGAGAAGACTAAATCCTGCCTTGAAGGACATTGTCAAAGAAGAAATTGAAAAACTTTTGGAGGTAGGATTCATTTACCCAATTTTTGATAGTCGGTGGGTCTCTCCATTGGTTATAGTTCCCAAGAAAAATGGAAAAATGAGAGTATGCATAGACTATAGAGAACTGAACAAAGTGACACACAAAGACCACTTTCCATTACCATTCATAGATCAGGTGCTAGATACACTTGTTGGAAAGAAATACTTCTATTTTCTTGATGGATTCAATGGATATAATCAAATTCAGGTTGCACCTGAAGATCAAGAGAAAACAACCTTTACTTGTCCTTGGGGAACATTTGCCTATAGGGTCTTACCTTTTGGTTTATGTAATGCCCCAACAACATTTCAGCGAGTTGTGTTAGCCATATTTTCTGATTTGACTTCTGATAGTGTTGAAATATACATGGATGATTTCACAGTATGTGGACAAACTTTTGATTTTACATTAGAACATCTTGACAAGATTTTAACTCGTTGTGAAACATACCAGTTATCCTTAAATCCAGACAAATGCTTTATGATGATGGAGGAAGGAATAGTTCTTGGTCACTACATCTCTTCTCAAGGGATCCAAGTTGATCCGAAGAAGGTGGAAATTATCAAGAATATTCTCCCTCCTAAAACTCATACTGATGTCAGAAGCTTTCTAGGACACATTGGGTTTTACCGTAGGTTTATTCCCAATTTTAGCACAATTTCCCATCCTATGTTTGCTTTATTGACTAAGAATTCTGAATTTTTCTGGACTGTAAAGTGTCAGGAAGCATTTGAAGCTTTGAAAGAGAAACTAGTCACTCCACCTGTGTTGAGAGGACCTAATTGGACATTACCATTCCACATACAGATTGATGCCTCCAATACTGCAATTGGAGCAGCATTAGGACAAATTGACAATGGTGAACATTATGCAATCTATTACATTAGCAAAAACTTGATAGGAGCTGAGAAAAATTATACCACAACTGAGAAAGAGTTCTTAGAAGTGATTTATGCTATTAACAAGTTCAGGCATTACATTATAGGTTATCAAATATTCATTCATACAGATCATGCAGCCATTAAGTATTTGATGAACAAGCCTATGGTGAGTGCAAGAATCATTCGTTGGTTATTATTACTATAGGAATTTGATATCACAATCATAAATAAGCCAGGAAAAGCTAATGTTGTAGCTGATTTCTTGTCCAGGTTGCAGAACACAGAGGAAGGGGAAGTAGTTGAAGATACTTTTCCTGATGAAAAATTATTTGCTATATCTGTTCAATCACCTTGGTTTGCAGATATAGCCAACTATTTAGTCATAGGGAAAGTTCCCCCACACTTCACTCCAAAACAGAAAACACAGTTGATCAAACAAAGTTCTTTTGAGTGGATTAAAGGTATGCTTTTTAAGTGCAGTCCTGACCATGTGTTGCACAGGTGCATCAAAAAATATGAGATATATGATATTCTTAGAGCTTGTCATGATGAACCCTCAGGAGGACATTATTCTGTAAAAAGCACAATTAGAAAATTTTTAGGAACAGGGTATTATTGGCCATCCCTTCACAAGGATGTGAAAAAGTACATCAGGCATTGTGATGCATGCCAAAGAATGGGGAAACCCACTCACACAAATGAGATGCCACTACAGCCTCAAGTGGTTTTAGAACCATTTGAGAAGTGGGGGCTTGATTTTGTGGGACCTATTGATCCACCTTCTCAAGGAAAGGTGCATATTCTTGTATGCACTGATTACCTGACCAAGTGGGTAGAGGTGCATGCTTTCAAACATGATCACGAAGAGAAGGTTGCTGATTTCTTGTATAATCAGATTTTTTAGATATTTGGAGCTCCACGGTCTATTACCACAGACCAAGGACCCCAATTTGCATCTAAAGTTATTGAAGCTTTCATAGAATTGTATGAAATTAAACATAGAAAATCATCACCTTACCACCCACAAGAAAATGGCCAAGTTGAGGTAACAAATAGAGAATTGGAAAGGATCTTGACAAAAACTATAGCTATTCATAGGAGGAATTGGCTTGATAAACTACCTGAAGTAGTTTGGGCTTATAATGTTACATGGAAATCCACTACCGGATTCACACCTTATGAATTAGTTTTTGGTAAAAAGCCTCTCTTACCTATTGAATTTTAACTTCTAACATTACATACAACATTGGAAATTGGAATTGACTTATCACTAGCATAGATGGATAGAATCCTGCAACCGAATGCATTGGATGAGCTTCGGTTGGATGCCCTGCACCAAACTGAAGTAATGCAGGATTAGAGAAAGTTGTGGCATGATAGTCACATTAAGAAAAGGAAATTTCAGCAAGGATATTGGGCCTTGTTGTTTGATTCTCGCTATGAAGACTTTCTTGGAAAACTAAGGACCAGATGGCTTGGACCTTATCATATTGAAGAAGTGTTTGACAATGGAGCAGTTCGAGTATCTCCCATTGATGAATCATGAAGAAAGTTAGTTGTGAATGGTCATCGCCTTCGGGTATACCATACACCTTTGACTAAGGAAGATTTCTTGCAACAACTTGATAGTTTGGATACACAACAAGTGGAAGAGCCTTCTTCTTCCACCTCAATTTCAACATCAGCATGATCATGGATTTCAAGAAAAGCAAAAAAATACAAAAAAAAAAAAATTTGGAAAAATAAAAAATGAATAAATTCTGGTTGTGAATTCCTTCATGGGCATGATTTTAGGGAAGTCATGAATTCCTTCACTGGCACAATCAGAATCAAGAAAAAAAAAGAGAGAAAAAGGAAAAAAAAATGAAAAAGAGAGAGAAAATGAATAGCTCAGCAGTGAAAACCTTTTCTAAGGTGCTACTGAGTTGGTGTGCATGAAAACCAGTTTTCTGGCGTGCATTACCTTGAATATTTTTGAACACCATTGTACAAATTCACCCATTGCACTTGTTTTGAAGTATTGCTGAAACCACAACAAAGCCTCAACAAAAGCAGCCAAATTTTAAAACTTGCATTAACTCATTTTGATCAGGTATATATTTCTTGCATTTCTTTCATTGTAAATATTTGGTATGTAGTATATGACAATTAACCATTAGCATAGAAGGTATTCATAAGAGTTGGCATATTTGAAACATGCTTGAGAAGGGGAGAACATTGATTTTTGCCTAAGTCTTTTAGAATGAAGATGTCAGGATGCTTGTTGTATCTTCGAATGAGTCATACATCTGTAGAATGATTGACATTTTTCTTGAATAGTCATTTGCTTATGACTTTGCTTATCTTCTTATCATTTTTTATCTTGTCTTAAATTGTTTTTTTTTTTGTTTTTGCTTGTTAAAGTCTTGATTAGATTTTTAAATAAGAAAGAAAAAAGGAAAAAAAAGTAGTTTTAACACGAACGTGCCAGTGGAGGGAGAAAAAGATAGTAAGATTATTGTTTTGACCTAGTGGATGCGCCATGTAATGTAATATGCACCTTTTTCTTGGCATTCATTAAAAGTACAAAATTATGAAAAGGTCCAATAACATGCCCCAGAAGTCAACAAGCACACATGTGAAAATTCTGAGGCAGTGGGTGCATTAAAGACAAAATTTAGAAGATCGATGGCAAAGTAGGTTGATCAATCCACATGTGATAGCTAAGGTGAAGTAGAGAAGCATTCCTCCTTTTTTAAATTTCATGAACCTGAAGCTCTTTTCAAAGCATTGTAACGAAAAAAAAACCCTTGTTTTTATCAACAGAGAAATCATCTTCAGAATAGTAGTTTGGAAATTCGTCTTTAGCACAAGTAAAATATGGGACGCAAGACAAATATGGAACCAACAGATTCCACTCTCCTTAGAGAAAACCCAGGAATAGTATAAATTTTTGAATAAGGAAGATTCATGCCATTTTTTGGAAAAATTTAACAGGATCTCTGAGGACCTGGCTGCTATGTTTTCTCAAACATTCAAAAATAATCGAGTGCATATAAACGGTATGACAATTTCAGTAACCCCTGTTGTAGGTTCCCCTATTGAAAATGTTGTTGTAAATTCTACTATAGAACAGAATGATATTGAGAAAAATAATGCTGCTACTACAGAGGAAGAACACCAAGGCAAAACAATAGAGAGTTCTTCCACAGAACCCTCTACCTCACAAACTAAGAAACAAAAAAAGAAAGGAACTGGACCTAGTAGCAAGAAAAAGAAGCAAAAAAGAGTACATTTTTCTGAAAATGTTGTTTATTTTCCTGAACAAGAGAAAGACACTCTCAATGAAGCAGGGCAAGAAATAAGGGAAGAAATAGAAATACCTTCCTCAGAACATGAGAACATCCCTACATCCCCTGTTACCACTAGAAAATAGGGCAAGAAAAAGAGATATACATCAGGGATTAGGAGGTCTGCAAGACTCCAACAAAAAGAAAAGGAAGAACAAGTAGTAGAGGAAGATATTGATCAGGACAACCCTGATGTTGTGGAAATACAACAAGCCACTGATAGTGTAGATGAAATTTTAGAGGATCTCATGGATACTTCTGAACAAGAATAGAGGACTGAAGTAGAAGAGGAAGTCATTGAGCAACAGACTGAAACTGACTTCCCTGCATCAGACTCTAAAATGGAAAAGGAAATGATTGTTGAGCAACCAGCTGAAACTGACTCTGAGTCAGCAGAAGAGGAAGAGATAGACATTGTAGAACAATTGAAAATAGCAAGGAGTGTCATCAGAACTCAGATGAAATGGGTTGAACAAAGAGAGAATGTCATTGAGAAATAGGAAAAGAAAATTAAGGAATTGCAATAGGAAGTGGAGGAATTGAAAATCAGGTTAGCACAGGTTGAAAAATAGCCAACCTCATCAGAAGATGACCTGATTCAGTTGTTGATGGGACTATCTAGGGAGGATGAAGCCACAGGAGCTCATGCTGAAGCAACACCTCTCCAGTCTAAAACAATGCCACTTCCTACTGAAACCCAGGATATTCCTAAAAGCCCAGAATAGAATGTTGAAGAATCACAACCATTATCATAAGAAACTCCAGCACAGCAGCCAACAATCAATGAACAAGTAAGTTCTCATTCAGTTGACATTTTTGTACCTGCATCTGTTACAGTAGAAGTAGAGGACAAAGAGGTTCAAATAGATTTAATAATAATAGAAGATGACAAGGCTGAAGTAGAAGATAAGGGGGTGCAAGTAAACTTGTTACCAAGAGTCCAGCCTATGTTCAGACCTTCTAACACTATGTCCTTGGAGAAGTATAACACAGACATAGCCAACTAGATGATGAAATGTGAAACACTTGCCACTCAGCTTGATGAAGTGAAACAGGTAGAGAAACAAATGGAGAAAAAGGATAAAGAGATCAACAAACTAAAAGAGCAGGTATCTGATTTATGTTGCATTGCTGAGTTTTTAGTCCAGTTTAGGCGACCTGCTAGATTTTACAGCCTCATTTTGAAAGAAAGATACCTTAGGTGGCAAGTTATGAGAATCAGTTCAAACCTCCCATATAAGCTGGAAAATGCTGAAGAGTTTCTAGAAGCCTATTTTAATAGTCCCTTAGAGTAGAAGAATCTGTTGTGTGAGCTATTTTTACATAGTTTCTTTATCCCAGAAGAAGTCAAGTTTCTTCCTCAGATTTACATAGGAGATGTGCAACTGAGAGCCTTCATGTCTACTTTGCAAAATCAGATTTATTGGAATCAGGAAAAGGCACACAACAGGGAAATTGAACTGAGAGTTGAACTATTAGTGAGAGCAGTACAACCTAATCATCCTATCATTGTTAATCAGCATATGGATTTTATGAAGAGGGAAGATACCAAAAGGGTGTATTTGAACAATCTAAGGGACTGCATAATGAAATTTTAGGAATATTGTGCTATCAACTTTGTTTCAGCTTTGACATTTTGTAGGAATAGGTGGGCAGAACTATCTATAGTTTTATAGAAGAGAGAGCCTATTTCTCCCATTAATCTAGAATGGTCTAGAAGGAGGGCAGAAGGAGTGGTACAACTTATCATGATCTTACAACATCATTGGATAGGTCTCAGGTTCAGACCTCCAATCATCATTACTCCTGTTCCCACCTATACTGAAGAGGACTCCCAACCAGATGAACAGTTTGAACAATGGCTCAAAAATGTGCAAGAAGATAGAGGCTATTACACTGGTACCAAATTGTTCTATGAGACATGGAATCTGACTATGGACATCTGTGATTCCATATCCCATTGCAATGCATGAGGGCATGCATTAGTTTAAGTTGGGGGGAATGATGAGGCCAAAATAAGCCTCATTTTTAGCATGTTTTAACTGTCTAGATTGCCCAAAAACTCTTATGAACTATATTATATGTTGATTAAGTTGGTTTAATATGCTATGTATTAAATTTTTGCATGTTTGAAGTGTTAAGGATGATATATTCTGATTTTTGACAGTTTTTGTGTAGTTTTTATGACATCTTGTCATGGCATGTTGAATTGAGGAATATGCTTAGGTTGATAGTAATATTTTAATGGTTTTTACTTTGATGTTTTACATATTTTGTTTGTGCAAATAATGGAGGAAGACTGTTCTGCATAGCAAAAACTAGTTTTAGTATTTCATGCCTTGCCTTTAGCAAGGCATGGCATTCACATATGACATTTCCACATGGAGATAGTTGGAGGACATCATACTCAGTCCTGAGAGATCACTCACCTGATAAGAATAGCTGCAATCCTTTGAAAACCACACAACAACTCAATCTAAAGAAATTCCAATTGAATCAATGCTATTGGGTTCATAGAACACAATCTCTTCGGATTGAGCAAAATAACTATGGATTGAGGTAGAAAAATGATTTTCACCTTTTTGACTATTTTTGACGAGGAAAAGTGGGAAATAAAAGCTGAGAAAGTTAAGGAGAAATATCTCCAGATGCTCTTTGTCATCCTTTCCGACCATGAGTCACCATGCATGAGGAAATATCTATCTGAACCATTTTCAAGATAGAACCAGAAATCTGCTGCAACATTATAGGAGTTCCCCTGTAGAATAGGAATAGTATCTTTTTATTGTTGTAAATGGATATTTTGCATCTATAAAAGGAGGCTCCCATTCTGGTTGAGCAATTAGAGATTAGAATATTAGGAAAATTATCTATTAAAGAGATTAGACTATTAGGAAAATTAGCTATTAAAGAGATTAGAAAGAATATAGATTAGTGCAGATATAGTATGTTGTCCTGTACAGCCATGTACAATAGTTTTGTAATGAAATTTCAGAAGCAATAAAAAAGAGTATTTTTCTATCATTTTTGTCATGTCTGAGTTTGTTTAAATTTTAAAGAGAGAAGAGAGTTTACCCCTTCTTCTGGAAAAGGAGGCTGGCCACTTCTAGACCTAGGAGGAGGAACTAACTGACAGGTTTTACTCTGTTCATTTTTGCTGCAACAAAATACAGTGTGAACTTGCCACTTTCCTTTCTTGCATTTACTGACAACATTTCATGTTTAATATTTGTCCATGTTATTTCTGTTATATTTTTAGCATTAGACTTGAATTACAATTCCATTCTCAACAACTTTTCAATTTTTGTCATTTCATTTCCAGCACACTTTAAATTTTGCAATTTCTTGCTTTGCTATTTTTGTTGTCAAACCCTGCACAGAAGATTGACGACCTTCTGTCACAGAGCCTTGATAGGGAAATCAGTTTTATTTTAGTACAATATTTCATTATTGCAAAAGTAATTAGGTTTCCTTATTGCAAAAGTAATTAGGCTTTCAATTTTTGCAATTGTAATCAGATTTCAATTCAGCAACTGTAATTAGGATTTATTTCTGCAACTTAGCATTAGTTTTCATTTCTACAATTAGATTTAAGTTTATTTTATGCAACTTAGGGGTAGAAGTGACACAAAACCCCCCCACCAACCAGTTCCACCAATAAGACCTGCTACTCCAAATAGACCTGAATTATAGACTGTTTACCCCTTCTTTCGTAGATAGCCTTGTACACTGCCTTGGATTGACAAATTCATTGAGAATTAATGGTGTGCTTAATGACATCCCATCAAGACTCTAGTTAAGATTCCCAATGAAGATAGGAGATTGGTGATCTCCAATGCATATTGAATACTTCATCCTAAATAATTTGAAGAGACCCTTAGAAGGTCCAGTTACAAAACTTCCAATTCTAGAAGATTGGAGGTTGGTGATCTCCATTAAAGCCTACAGTTTGTAGAAGTAAAGAAGGACCAACAAAGGTCATATTCTAGATTCCAATAGTAGCAATTTATAGATATCCAAGAAGAATATCTCATTACCAACACTTCCCTAGTAGAAGGATTAAATAAGAGTCTCATTTGGAAGACCAAATAAGCTATGAGATTGAAAAACTTGGTGAGGTATCAAGGAGAAACAAGGAGAAGGCTTGGAGATCCTTAGTTTAGAATTCAAAGAAGTCCATTAAATGAGTTCCCAAGAGAACTTACTAGATAAATATACCAGCAAGAAGAAGTTACTAACAAAGTAGAATTTGGGACAATTGTCACCATCAGACAACAAGCCCAAAAGGAGAATAATTTAGCAAGGAGTGCCAAATTCTAGAGGATATTTTTGAATACCTCAATACATTCAAATTCTTGAGAAGAGGGCCAATATTTAAGTTAGAATTCAAAAAGGATAAAGGAGACTAACTTTACTACCAAACCTAAAAGATTTGATGATTGTCATTGAAGGCTAGAAGGTTCATTCAAAGATAGGGGTTTGTTAAATATTTATCAAAATACTGAAAAGTTCTTGAAGGAAAACTCAGCTATGATTTGGGAGAATTCCCTACCAAATTTATGAATTTAAAGAACAAAATTTTAGTATAGAAATTAACTATGAGAGAGTAGCAATAAAGATAGCATTACTAGATACAAAACTTTAGATAGACTGAGAGCATTCTGAAGGAGAATCAAAACCACCATACTACAATATCAAAGAAAAAATATAGAGGAGTTACTAAGCTATGAATTGGTGAGTTAAGGAGTTGTTATGGACAAACAAGAATAGTTCAAATCCATCCAGTTAAAGGTAGAAATAAGGTGATTCTAATCACTTAGCAATACTTCATCTACAAAGACTATTAAGGTAATAAACTTGGGTGCAAATAAGTTCATTATTTGAAATTTAATTTGGGTTATTATCCAATTCCATTAAGCACCATTTTATGTTCTTTAAAAGTTGCAAAAGAACGTTGCATATTATAGTCTTCAAGGGGAGTGCAGAAGGAAGTTCTTTTAAGCTTTATACCTACACATTAAAATAGGAGTTAGATATATATCTTCCTATTATTCAGTTAAAGAAAAGAATACTACATTAAGTTACATAAGTTATAGTGCAATTACTAGTGTATGATTAGGTTTATTCATAGGAGTAATAAGGAGAAACTATTACTGCACTATATCAGTTATTTAAAGTTCACTGAGGATTCTTAGTTAAGGTGAATATTAGTACAAAGTTAATCCTCTAAATATTAGCCACATGGTTAAGTGCTTGGATTCATTGATGTTAAATTATCCACGTTAGAGGTTAGTGTTGCTAAGAATAAAGGCAACAATACATTGATCTCAAGGATTAGAGCAAGAAATTGACATATCTAAGAAGCAAAATAAAAGCTTCAAAAATATGTCTTCATTTATCCTCAAGCTATACAATGAGGATCTGCCATATCAAAGGAGAAGAATAGAATAAAAGAGAGACAAATAACTCTCAAAATTTGGTGTAAAAATAATGTATCTTATTTATATTACAGAGATGCACCATATCCCTCCTAAATAGGACATAATATAGAGTGTCCAAAGACACTAAAGGCAGCAAGTATTCTATGTTCATGATCTATTGAAACATAGAATAGATAGAAGGTGAGCTGACCTAGGGCACACACATAGATTTGGGGTGTCTAAAAGACACCATATTTAGTATCTTATCCAACACCCATGATTGCAGCAACCTATAGCACAAGTACCTACATAAGGATAAAGGTAAGGGTAGCAAATAATAGTAGAATATCAAGAATAAAAATGAAGGTGCAATACCTAGTAAGGAGGGCTTATTCATGTGATATCTACATGGAAAAAAGGAGAGCATTAAGGCCTATGTAAGAAGTTTCTTATCTCTTGTACTTCTACGTAAAATATAGCACCAAAGCTATCATCTATCATATACCTACGTAGGCAAAATAGTTCTAAGGATGAGCACAAATAAGCAAGGAGCTATAGTATACCCAAGGAAGAACTTGGAATAACTACTAGCTAAAATGGAGCCACCATTGGAGCACCCTTATTTTCCTTAGCTGGAGATACCTACACAACAACTAAGCTAATCTAAAAAGAAGACATTGAATAAAATCAATGAAGGGTATTTGCTAGCAAACAATATACAAGAAGGAGATGTTAGATGAAGGTTTACATGTATGTAACCTAGACACCACTTGGCATAAAGGACATCTTCACCCTCTAATTCCAAATGCTCAATAGAAATGTATCCTTTGGAGTAAAATCTTTCATCATAATTCTAACACCCGAGAATCTTCAATGCCTACCAAGAATAATTTCTACATGTGCCATGAAGTCTAATGCCTTCAAGGAATAATGCAAGTGAAAGAGGAGGTGGTAGAATCCTAGTAACACCTTGTGCCACTTGGCACACGCATAAAGAAGGTAGAAACATGATTGCAACCACCATAAAGAGGAGCGCTCGTAGAGGAAAATATATCCATAATTAGCACTAAGTGGAGAATGTATAGAAGGCACAAAGTCAGGAGTCAAAGGCACATTTAAGATTTTCATAAGGGATGTCCACTAAGCCTATCATAAAATAGCAAGAAGGTATAGTAGATTTCAAGGTGATTTAAGTTAAACATAGCACCCATAAACCATATGAAGGTATTATATCATAAGGCTTAATTATTTTCTTTCATAAGGAGTAATAAGGGATAGTATAAGGTTGAAACTATTATCACCATTTGCATTCACATTTATATGCAAAATCAACCATACATTTGAAAGTAAATTTAAAGGAAGTTTATATACTTAAATAGTTTAATATTTGCAATTAAAACCATAGGAGTTATAAGGGTTTCTACTTGGAGAAATTAAATTCCATTATTGCAAATATTATTGTTTTCTAATATTCGAAATTAGGGAGTTATAAGGTATACTACACCAAAAATATATTATTAGAATTTAGAAATATTAAACTATTAATATCAAGGGGTATAAAAATAAGTTCTTCATTTACTTAAAGGAGTTGGAATTATATACTTAAAATTATCTCATACTCATACTAAAGAGACAAAAGAAATCCAACCATAGAGAACTTCAAATTAAGTGCTTAGTTCATTAGGAGAGATAAGGTGAAATAGAAGTTTATTATTGTTACTTTAAAAACATTACAAAATCAACTCAAAAGTGAATTATTTATCACTAGCACTTTATTAATATTATAGCTTACTTTATTCACTAGGGATACATAAGGATTATACAAAACCTAAGTCTGGAAAGGTCTCTATCAAAAATAGAGTCATACACTAGGGAGACATAAGGTAGATCTAAAGTATTAAAATAACTCTTTCATACACTACAATGGATAAAGTAGGAAGAGAGACATTTCATCACAATACATACTACAAAAGGACTCAAGATCAAAATCTATCCAATATACCATATCAAATATGTAAAATTACATCAAGATCAAATTGTTTCATAGGTAAAAGTGAAAAGAACATTTGGTATATTGATTCAGGAGTAAGCCACCACATGATAGGAAATCTACATTGGTTTGATTGTCTTGAGATCACTAAAAACTATAAGTTAAAAATTGCAGATGGTAATAACTATCATATACATGGATATGGGTGTGTATCACCTAGTAAATTATTTTCAAAATTTCTACTACATGATGTGATGTATGTTCCTAGACTAACATCTAATCTCATCTCAGTATCCAAGTTAGTAGAAAGTAAAAGGATGATTGACTTTAGATACATAAATGGAGCTAACATGTATCTTATTATACATCAAAATGAAGTTGAAGCTACCAGATAAATCCATAGAAATATATATGCTCTAGATTCTATAAAAACCTCACAAGATATTATTGTATTTCAAAAAAATACTAATGTAGTTTTTGAAGAGCAGATTGAAGAGAATGAAGAACCTATATATCATAACAACAGAAGAATAAATGGAAGGTTAAATATTAAAAGGATGAGAAGTCAACTGCACTATGCCTTACTTGACCATCTACAATCTATAGAAGAAATATCTGATCAAGATGAAGAAGAACCAAACCAAGTTGAATATTTTTCCAAAGACAAAGATCCATATTGAAGACTAAAGTCTTCAATACCCAAATAATGTAATACAGGGGGGTGTTAGAGTATATTAAATCATTTGGGTCATGTAAATGTACCACCTTTGGTACATATCTAGAGTAGGATTTTACTTCAAAGTAAATTTAGTTAGTTACTTCAAGTATTATAATAAATGCACAAGTGTTAATGTGCAAGTTGTAAATGTGCATGTAGTCCACATGTACATGAGTCTTAGATAGAGTAAATGCCAAGCAATCTATATTTATATATAAATGCATCATAGGTAGTGTGTAAGAGATATGTAGGAGAGAGTGATATAGTAACTACATAGTGTGTAGTACACAGTGTATATGTGTGTAGTAAAGTACAATGTAATTCTTTCATATACTTTCATGGAGTGTTCATATCATCCATTATATAGAATTGTATTATTTTTATCACTCTCATTAATGGTATATTTTTGAATTATATGTAGATGTAAATTTCCTTATTTTCCTACATATTATTATGCCATTAGTTTTATAGTTATCTCATAATAGTTATCCTACATCTTGTGGTTGTACTATCTCCCATAAAAATCTAACAAGAAATGATCGATTGAGACAGTCAAGTGATATGAATATTAGTCACACTATCAAAGGGATTTCATGAATGAGATACCTAAGGGAGGCCATAGTATCTATGAAATTATTGGTTGACCTTGGTAAAGTTGTGATATCATACCATTCAAAATTAGTGACCAAATTATCGATGATCTCTTTATAGGATTTCAAGATCAAGCATTTGCATTGGTAGGTCCCTTTGACTTGATTAATAACAAGTTGGGAATACACTGTGATTTGGATTCATTCAATGTACATGGCTATAGTGGTCTAAATTCCAAGAATTAAGGCCTCATATTCTCCACTGTTATTCATACAAGGGAAGTCAAGTTTGAAAGAGAAGGTGGTAGGAGCCCCTTATGATGTGAAGAAGACTATTCTAGAATTTTTCCCTCATTCGCACTTAGATTCATAAAAGAAGAGGATGATATCGACATTATCCCTAGGTTCAATAAGTTCTTATTATTTAGTAATATTGAACATAAAGTCATTAGGTAGCTCCATAATAAGAGGTTGGTCATTTGGAAGAGGAGCTTCAATGAGTTGGTCGATGATTACCTGACCCTTAATGGATTTTTGACTAATAAATTTAAGATCAAATTTTGTTAAGAGCATTATCCATTTGGTGGTTCTGTTGTTGGTATATGTGTGACTCATCATATAACGTAGAGGATTTTCTTGGGTGATGACATAGGTCATGTGATTAAGCATGTAGTGGTGAAGCTTTCTAGTTGCAAAGACCATAACGAGACAAAGCTTCTCCACATAGGCATATTTTACTTCATAGCTCACTAGAGTATGATTGATATAGTATATTACCTATTCTTGGTTGTTCTCATTCTTTTGGGCCAACATAGTCCCTAAGGTAAAATTAGTAGCAAAAATATACAAGTGGAAAGGAATGCCTGGATGAGGTGGTGACAAAATGGGTGAGGATGCTAAATAGCATTTAATAGTATTGAAGGCTTGTTGACATTCTTGAGTCCATGCAAAAGTGACCCCATTTCATAGAAGATGATTGAACAACTTGCATTTATCTAAAAGTTGTGTGATAAAGCGATGAATCACTTGAATATTTCCTTGCAAGCTATGCAATTATTTAAGATTCATAGGAGGAGGTATTTCGACAATAGCCTTGACCTTGTTAGGGTCCACTTCAATACCTTTCTTGGAGACTATAAACCCTAAGAGTTTACCAAAAGTGACACCAAAAACACACTTCTTAGGATTAAGTCTCATGTTGTGCTCAAGAAGTCGATCAAAAACCTTGCATAGCATATCAAGGTGTCCCAAACGAGTTTTAGACTTTGCCAAAAGATCATCCATGTAGTCTTTGATAATATTATGCATGTAGTCATGGAAAATGTATGTCATTGCATGTTGATAAGTAGCTCCCACATTTTTGAGGTCAAATGGCATGAATATATAGCAGAATGTCCCATAAGGCATTTTAAATGATTTTTTATGTTGGTTTATAGGATTTACATGAATTTTATTGTATCCTGAGAAGCCATCCATAAGGGAGAGCATTTCATGTCTAGAAATTGAGTCTACTAGTGTATCAATGTTAGGCAAAGGAAATTCATCCTTGGGGCATGCTTTATTCAAATCTTGAAAGTTAGTGCATACGCGAATCCCCCCATTGGGTTTACTAATAGGCACCATGTTTGAAATCCACTTTGGGTAGTCAATGGGTTGAATGAAACCCACATCCAAGAGTTTTTGTAATTCTTCCTTTACCATAAGAGCCACTATGGGGTGAAGCTTTTGTAATTTTTACTTAATTGGCTTAGCGTTAGGACGCAAGGTAAGATTATGAACAACTAAATTGGGGTCTAGGCTAGGCATGTCCTTGTAGGACCAAGAAAAGACTTGCTTATATTTGGTCATAAGGGTAGTGAATTTCTCTCTTTATTCAGATGAAAGGCCTTTGTCAAGCTTTATGATTTGGGGTTTCAAGGGATCAGTGCTAAGGTCTACATCGATGGTGTCTTCAATGAGCATATGGGAACCTTCTTCTAACTGATGCGGTGTGGGAATAAGATGGATGTCATCAATAGGGTTGATAGGGATCAAAGTTTTAGGGTCAACAAGGTTAGCTTGATAAATAAATGAAGTGATCGGGGATGGAGAAATGTATTGGCTGGATTCACAAAGGAGTTGGTCAAAAGGAAGGAAATAATAGAGGTGAGAGGGGAGAGGAAAGGTGATCAAAGTCAATTAAACTAGGGTCAATGTGAATGGGGTTATAAGGGCAATTGGGATCATAGAGTGAAGCAAAAATTTCAATGGAAATCATGTTCATATAAGGGAGCAAGTAAGGAGGTAGATTAGAATCTAGGTTTCCATGCTTGCAAGGGAGGATTTGGGCTATAATGGAGGGATGAGGATGAGTTTGAGCTGGTGGTGGTGGTTGAGTGAGAGGATCTATGCACACCAAAGGAATGAGGATGAAAATGATCAAGAGGGATGGGAAATAGATGTAGGTAAAAATTACCATCATCTATGGGATCTATGATGGGAGAAACAAGGGGTTGAATCCTCTTTAGAACTATCAAAAGTGATTGAAATTTGATCAAATATTTCATCAAGTTCATCTCTCAAAGAGTCAAGTGAGAAAGCATCGATGGTTGCAACTTGGGGATGATCATCTAAAAAAATGTGTATGGATTCATAATCAGTGCAATTATCATCACTATCCTCCTTGAGACCAAGAGTGATGCATTGAAGTTCATCTACGAGGAGGTTAGTTGAAGAAGAATTACCATACCCTAGACTAGATCTATCATTAGCAAATTGGTAATGGGGCTCAAGGATGTCATGAGTGCCTTGCTCATAGTGACCAATATCGTATCCTTGCTAGTTGAAACATTAAAAATAGCACATGGTGAAGGATGGGTTTGATAAAAAGCCTATATTGCCACAAAATGGTGGTTTGGGTTCTCTATGAGGAGGTGGATCAGAAGTAGTATCAAGTCCCCCATATATAAAATTAATATGATTAGGGGAAGAACCCATAGGATAAACCACACCTATGGCTATAGGAGGGTCTCATGGGTGACCATAGTCTCAAATGAATTCTATTATTGGTGGTGTAAAAGTGATATTTTGAACAAAATACTCACCTATATCAAGATTGGTCATATGAACTACAACTTGAGTGGGTGGAGGAATGGATGACAAAGGGAGTGTCGTGTCATTGGTGACCAAGAGTGATATATCAGATAAAGGATGTTAGGAAGGTGTACAAACAACATGAGTAGCATCAGGGATGGAGGGATAGGGGTGAGAGGTGTCTAGAGGAGGTGGAGGTTTAGGATGAGTGGAAGGGGGAATGGTTGTGGATACTAGAGGGGAAGATAAGATGGTGAGACTAGGGGAGGTGATGTGGTAACTTGTCCAATGATTGAATATGGAAGTGAGTCTGATTGTGCAAGTTGGGGAGTGACTTTAGATGTCATCATGGTGAGAGGAGTGATGGAGAGGGCCAAAGGTGTAGTGGAAGATAGCACACAAGTAGATGTTGGAGGCATAATGGTAGGTCTAGAGTGTAGAGTTATGTGAATAACTAATCTATGATGATAGGGAGCAAGAAATATGGAAGGGTGTGATGGAGAATAAAGAGGCATGGACAAGGGATGGAGGATAGAAGGTGATATTTTAATAAGAGTGATAGAGGTAGAGGAGATATGGGGTTGGAAAAAGTGGTCTTAAGATACTGAAGATTGATTGGAGTGAAGGGGCTGAGTGGAAGGAGGAGGATTATGATGATGTGGTGGAGGTTGATAGGGAGGAGCATGGATGAAAAGTAGAGAGGAAGAATGGGATGAAGGTGAGGGGATAAGGGGAGTGTGATGCACCAGGGATGATGAAGCTTGGGTGGACTGAGTGATAGGGTAGGGAGTTGGTTGATGGGTCATGGGAGTGATGAACAAGTGAGTGGAAGGAAAGAGGGGCTCATATGGGTTGGAGATCATATTGTAATACTTAAATGGTTCATCATTAGTAGGGATGCAATGGACACAACCCTCATGGATATATTTGAGGCAATGATGTAAGGTCGAGGGGATGCATCACATATCCTTGATCCATGGTCTACCAAGGAGCACATTGTATTGCATCTCTCCCTCAAGTATGTGGCACAACATATGGACGATCTTCACACCAATTTGGATGGGTAAAATAACAGTGCCAAGCATTGAGCACAAGGTATCATTAAAGGCTTGGAGAGTAAATGTGGATGAGGCTATATGGGAGGGTGGAATATTGAGGTGTTGAAGAGCAACATAGGTGATGATATTAATGGAGGAGCTAGTGTCGACCAACACCCATTTAAAAGGTTTTTGATCTATATAAGCCACAATATGCAGAGGTGGATTAGGTAATTCTATTGGCATGCTTTTGATCTCATAGTCATAAAATGTAATTGATGGCTCCATGTAAGTTTGGATACTCCCCACAAAATTAGCAAAGGCATTTGGGTCCTATGTTTGAATTTCAATGGACTTAAGGATGTCCATCAATGCCTCATAATGTGGGGGAGACTACTGAATAAGTTCATAGATCAAAAGTTTGGTAGATGCCAATTTGAGGCTATGGGTGAGATGACTCCTTAGTGAAATGATTGGTCATGGAGGGGGAGTTGTGAGATGGATTGGAGGAGGTGGAACAGGTTACACTGGTGATGGTGGTTGAGTGGGAGGTGCATTAGAGGGGCCACTTGATTGTTGTGGTCGATCAAAGTACCTTTGATTGTGAGTGACCACATGGATCATACCTACAAAACCTTGATAATGTGGGATATTGTTAACATGATTCACTTGGTTGGGAGGTGTAGTCAAGGTTGATGTCCCACTAATTGGCTGTGTTATCCCATGCTAAGGTAAGGGAGTTTGATAGATTCCAAGGTTTTGGTTAGGGGGAGCAAGAGGGTTGTCAACTTGAATGGTCCCCTTTTCAATTAGATCTTGCACCAAATGTTTGAATTGCATGCAATCATTGATATCATGACCCCTCTAGTGATGAAAGATACAAAAGTGATGCTCCTTGTAGAATCGACTTTTAGGCTTGCTCGGATCCTTTGGCCTAATTTACAGTAAGGAGATCACTTATGCCTCATAAAGTTTTTGAAAAATTGACAAACAAAAGTGGCTTAGAGAGGGGTGAAATTATGAGGGGATCAAGGGTTGGATCATCTTACCTACTTGTCAGCCTAATTGGGGTTTTGAATTTGAGGTGGTGGTGGTACAACTTGATATGTTGACTATGGTGGTGGATATGAGGGTTTTTGAGGTGGGTGTTGTGGTTGAGACTAAGGTTGCTATTGTTGTTGAGGGGGTGGATATTGAGGTTGTTGATTAGAAGGAGCTAGTGTAGTCAACACCACTTGATTAACTTGAGTGGGCTTGGAGTAATTGTTGAAATTACCTTTAGCATTTTTGTTAGGCCACTCTTTCTTCTTGAGCTTAATCTCACCTTCTTGGATTTTGATGTCTTCAATAATTTTGGCTTGAGATAGAGCTTCCTCGAGCGTGCGATATTGTTGAAGTTGCAACAATAAAGATATGGATTTTGAGAAACTTCTTGTGAACATTCAAGTTAGCTTGGTCATGGGCAAGGTGAAGGGCAATTTGGTTATCACCACTCTCCATCTAGAGCCATAATCCAAGATAGGTTCATCTTTGAATTGGCAAAGATTGTAGAGATCTGTTAATGTGGTCTTATTTTTAACATTGAGCAAGAAGCATTCCAAAAAGAGATTGGCCAATTGTTCAAAGGTAAATATGCTATGATTAGAAAAATGATTATACCATTCCAAAGTGTCACCCCCAAGGGTTTGGGGAAAGGTTCAGAGCATGAGCGGATCATTGTCTTGGATCATAAAACAAGCATTAATAAAAGCACTCACATGCTCTTGAGGGTCTTCTTCCCCTTTAAATTTTTCAATCTTAGGTACCTCAAAACTAGGAGGATATGGTGGTGAAGGTATTGAGGGGTGAATGGGGTGGTTAATGAGTTGGTGGAGAGTGGGATTCGAATGCCCACTACCAATTGACTACAACTCCAAACTATCAATGTGATTGGCCAATAGTTAAATAACCTCCAACGAGGGCTAAGATATTGGGTAGGGTGGTGAGAGGTAGGAATGTGGTGCATGGGTTTGAATATATGGGGGTTAACTTTGGTATGTGTTGGACTATTGATGGAAGGATGTATAGGTGTTGAGTGGTATTTTCACCCAGTTGTGAAAGTACACTCTTCTTTAGGATTTGGGTTCCAAATCCCCTCTTGCAAAGAAGTTAAACAAACAACTTCTCCAAGGTCTCCGTTGTATTAGCATTTGCATATGTGTATTAGTAATATCAAATAAAGATATTCAATTTGAATGCTTGGAAAACCTTTGTGATTGCAAGTAATTGTAAACAAGGGGCAATGGTGGAATTTTTTTTGGATTTTGAAAATTTTTAAATGTTTATTTTAATGCCTGAAATATTTAAAATAAGTTAAAATTTTTGGAAAAATAAAATGCAGAAAAATGAAAATGAAATGCAGAAAACTGAAAATAAAATGCAAAAAACTGAAAATAAAATGCATTCAGTATGATGCTATCCTATTTTGACAAAACCGAAGATGTGAGGTCTCCATGCATGCAACCTAACCTATTGGACTTGCAAAACAAGCACAATCTCCATAGACTAAGTTCTGGTTCCTCGGGTTTAAAATAAATTTGAAGTTCAAGCATTCACATGAAGCAACCAAGCAAACTTGCATTAACTCCATATACAAACTCAAAATCTGAAAAAGAGAAAAGAAATAGACATTAAATCCATAGCATGCAAAGAGAATCTCCTTCTTTCTTGCCCACAAGATGTAAATTTTTGAAAACTTCTGCATTAAAAATGTGTCATTTTACAATAGCAAAATTTTTGGTTTTCCCAAACAGGTCTAGAATGGCCCTCTTGCCTTCAATGCTCGCAAAAATTTCCAACCCCTCAAAACATCCTTGCCTGGCGTATTTAAAATTTTCAGGAAGCTTTTCATTTCATTTTCCAATGGTTGTTCATTTCACCTTCCCTTGTGCATGCATGTGTCTTGGTTTCCAAAAAGGCTTTTCTTTTCTATTTTGTGGCCCTTCATTTCATTTTCTCCACATGGGCTTGCGTATGTTTCCTTCGTGTGTAACGACCATCTTAAATGATTTCAAATCATTAAAGATTCCTTATGTAACATTTTGTCTTATTCATTGGATTTTGTCCTTATGTCCATGTCACTATGCGGTCTTCAGTTTCACTATCCTGGTGTTCATCACTAATATCAGATGCACTGTCAACTACTTTGTTACCTTGGCGAAAATGCAACATGTCGTGATATCGCAACACTTTTGCCTCCTTGCTCTCTTTTGTTGCTTTTAGCCATGAAAGTGCAACATGTCGCGATATCGTGACACTTGTTATTTCTTCTATTTTGGCCACGATAATGCAACATGTCGTGATATCGTGACACTTTTTCTCTTTTGGCCGCGACAATGCAACATGTCATGATATCACGACACTTTTTCTCTTTTTTCCATGAAAATGCAACACGTCGCGATATTGTGAAACTTTTATTTCTTCTCTTTTGGCCACGAAAATGCAACATGTCACAATATCATGACATTTTTTCTCTTTTGGCCACGACAATGCAACATGTCGTGATATTGCGACACTTTTTCTTCCTTGCGATGTTTTGCTTTTTCTTTGATCTTTAGCATATGGGCCACTTCGATCTTCTTGGAAAACATGCAAAAAGGGCAGGGTACCCAATTTTGGGGTACGTTGTGGAGAAGCCACAACAAATGGCGACTCTACTGGGAAATTATCTTGAGCATTTCGATGAGAACTCAACCTGAACACCTTCAAAACTCAAACACAAGCATCAACAAATATCCCAAGAATAAAACTAGATGATAAATACATGAAGCATTAGAATTATTAAGCATCAGCTTGGTGTGTGCAATGTGCTTCATTACCTATCGTTTGAAACTCGTCAACATTCCATCATCTGTTTCACTTATGATTCATGCATATGAGAAGTTATGGATGATTCCTATAGGATTTAATGTATGGTGAAGATGCTAGAGATATAACAACCTGCTTTGCAAAGGCTCAAACCTTCTAGTATCATGAACAAACATATTAAAACTATCAAACCCTCTTAGGACCAAATATATGTATACTAAATTAATTTACTAGATCCCAAAGTTAGTTATGTGCCCCTACCATATTGAACCCATGTGCAAGTGTAAGTGAAATCAAAGATTTGGGGAATAGGATTCCCAACCTAAGCGAGATGGGAATTTAACCCTATCCTTACTACTCTGATTTGGATTTCATTACCTCATCTTGAACAAAATGATTTAACCTGTTATGGATGAAATTGTTAGGCTAGCCTGTCCGTTTGAGTAGTCAGTGGTCTTGCTTTTAGACAAGACATGTTTCCACGCCTGAGCATACTCCACTACTAGTCAAGCGTCTATAGCCCAGGTGGATATTAACCCCATAATCCAAGATTTGACTTTACTTTTGATTACTTGAACCTTGGGGATGACTACCCATCCTTGCAAGGGACATGTAGTACGATCCTTCCAATCCAATATCAATGATGCAATGAAAGTAGAATGAAAAATATTTGCTTTGGAATTTCAAGTTCTTGAGTGGGCAAAATAGAAGCTTTGGGGAATTGGATTCTCAACCTAAGAGAGATGAGAATTAGATCCTATCCTTACTACTCCATGAAGGTCAAATCAGAGCTTTGGGGAGTTGGATCCTCAACCTAAGTTCGATGGGGATTTAACCATATCCTTACTACTTTTATTTTAGGCTTTAAGCACTATGGGAGTGGTAAAAACTATTGTTTTAATGATTATGTTGCATAATAGGATAGACACAAAATACTCCTTTCGCCTCACCTTTTCTTCCAAGTATGGTTTTGACCATTTTTCTCAAGATCCTCTTTAATATGTGTAGAACATGCTTGGTTCAAGATAGTTCGGGCATCAGTTCCCAACCTTAGGATATTTTTAATATACATTATATAATAACCCTAAGAGGATTCAACACATTTTCAATGATTGTACTTGAAATGAAGATGCAACTGAGATGAAATGTATATGCAATGTAGAATGGAACATGAGATATGGATGAATGCATTGCTCTTTTTGAAATGTGGATGGAGTATATCACCTACTTTACCATAATGTGTAAAACTGACAACTTCATGCATCACAAGTTCCAAACGATATTCTTTAATGTGTTTGTGATACTCGTGGAGCTTTCTGCAATACAATTCTAATGTTTCATATTCTCTTAGTCTTAGTCAACATTCATAAGGACATAAGTTGACATCTCGCTTTTCTTTCTTTTTTCTTTTTTTTCAAAACAAACCAAAAATGTCCAAAGGGTCAACACACAAAACTTAAAACCAAAACTGAAATGCAAACCCAATATCAAAAACCAAAAAATTATATACAAATGTACAATATGGTACAAGATGATGCAAAGCTTGGACTATCACTTTCCTGGATCCCAAACATGATTAGAACATTTCAAAAGACATATGACACAATATGTATGCCAAATGTTGTAGGAATCCAACAACAATAAGATCAAACCAAGCAATGCAAAAAAATTCAACTTGCCTCACTCACCCCACCAATTTGATTTAGTGTCATTAGTACTCTCATAGGTGAGATTCAAATCACAAAATTGATTAGACAATATTTGATCTTCAATTTCATCTCGTCTATTCTTTAAGGTATAAATTTCATATTTCCGTTCATGATTTAGAATTAGGCTTTCTTTATCCAAAGTGAAACTTTGTAATCAAGATCCTATTTCCAAAAATTTTAAAGCCAATTCATTTTCCATGTTCTTAGGCCAATAAAACTTATGCAACAATTTGCAAGAATCTAGGATATTTACTAAATGAGGATCAGTAAAAGTTTTTACCCTAGACTCCATTATCAATTGTTGATGAATTTGATTTAACAATCATGTGCCTCAATATCTTTTTCATTCATGCAAGTGATTTTATTAAATGTGTGATTAGAAGTCAATCCTTGTTTTTCATTCACCTTCAATGACATTTCATCATAAACATCCTTCAAATTCAAAACATGTTCATGCAAATCTTCACCTATAGCTTGGGTGTTTGAACACAAAATGTTAGATTCTACCTTTTGCACATTTTCATTTACCAACACTTGGTGAGAAATCACAATTTCTTCATTTATTACCTGTTCATCAAACATACCAAAATATGACACCCAATCGAAAACATGTTCATATTTCTCAATCCTCAAATTTTGTTGGTCAAAGTGTATGTCAAGTAATCTATCTTGATGATCACTCATTTGAGTTGCTTCCAATTGATCAATCTCTTTGTCATTTGGTTCCAATTCCTTATTCACTATCCATGGTATCTCTTCATTTGAATCCTCAAAATAATCATGCAAACTTGTATCCGAATCTTCAATGAGTTTATATTCAACATGATCGAATTTTGTAACCTTCTCAAATCTTGTGAATATGATATCTTCGTATGAAGTAGAAGTTTCAACATCCTGCATATAAATTGGAATAGAGGCTTCATTAATAGGGGTGTGAGGAAATAACACATCTTCATATCTTCCCCAACCATTGTAAAAGTTATCTTCCAAATTTGTGGGATGAAACTCCATGGTATTTGTGATATGATATTTTGATTCATTCATCAATTCACTTTCTTCTTTGTCCTTGGTAGTAGGATCATTATAATCTTCTAAAATTTTATGATATTTGAAACCCTCTTCCAAAACATCCTCAAATTGTACAGGAGTTGTAATATCTTCCTTTGAGTAGGCAATTATGTTGTCCTGTATATCAATTGGCACACAAGTTTCATTAGCAATTTTGGAGTGAGTGTAGTCTTCCCACTTCTTCCAAGCATCATAATAATCATCTTCCAAAGTCAAGTGGTGACGTTCAACTACTTCTTCAACATATTCCAATTCATCAATGTGTTTCTCATCAAATTCACCTTCACCTTCCTTAGATGGTTTAATTATTTCCAAAAGTGGGTCATTTTTTGAATTCAAATTTGTAAGGTTATCATAGTCCAACTTGGTGACCCATGATTTCGTTTCATCACAATTTGGAGGGTGAAGAATTTCTTGGTCGTTAGTTCCAAGCTTCTCATCAAGAGTGTCTTCCAAGAACAAGTGGTGAAACTCTATCATATCTTCAAATTCATTTATTGGTTTTCTTCCAATTTCACTTTCAACCACTTCATCCAATTTTATGGTAGGTTCTGTCCTATCACATATTTCAAACCTTGTTGAATTTAGGACCCCTTTATCCGAATAATCATGTATCTCTATGAATGAGATCATTTCTGCATAATCCTCACTGGTGGATGTTGGCTTAGCAATTTGCACCTCCTCTTGGACTACATCTAAGGTGGTTGTAACATTTGGACCTTCAAATTCATCCCCTTTATCATTTACCTTAGGTATAATTGGAGTGGAGGGTGCTACATTTGATGGTTGGTGTAGGTTGGCATCACTAAATCCAAAAGAATAATCTCTCATGTGAACATGTTGTGTCTTTTCTTCTTCAAAAACTTGTTCTACTTTTTCCAAGATCTCATAGATTGTCTCTAGAGACAAGTCATCCAAGTTTTTCTTTAAATATGTAGCAAGTTTGGGGTGTATGGCTCCCATGTATACTTGAATAGCTTCCTCTTTTGATGTGTTAAAATTTTCCCACATTTGGGAGTGCAACTCATGAAATCTTCCATTGAATTGAATCAAGGATTCATTAGGCTCATTACGTATGGAGGTAAACTGATTTTTCAACATCTCTAAGTCATAGGTTTCTTCTAGTTGTATCCAAGAATTCCTAACCTCCATGGGTAGTTGGACATACCAAAATAATGGTCTATCATCCAAAATGTATGCAAATAACTTACAAGCCACCTCCTCATAGAAAATTTGGAATTGACATAATGTATTCTTGTAGACATACAATTTTTGCAAGTATCCTAGTGGCACCTCTTGATTAAAATGTCATAGAAACTCCAATAAAATTTTAGGAATTTGATAGGGTATCCCATGTATAGACAAACCCTTATAATGATCCTCCATCGTAGATACCATTCTTTCTCTTAGAGATTCTACTTCAGCTCTTATATCGTATGTCGTCATTAGTAAAACTCAAAATATAACTTCAAAACCAATTTGTTAGTCATGAATAAAAGAAGGAACCATGACAAAGCAATATTCTAAAAAATATAAATTAGTTTTTGATTCACCAGATCGCATATGTTCAAGTGAAGAGCATACTCCTAGTGTTGCAGTCTTTCTGATTCACCAGATCGTATTACACGCAAGTGAAGAGCATAATACCGACAAAAAATACCTTTTAGACAAAATAATTCCTTACAAATAAGCATGAAATGACTAGCAAATATCAAACATGTAACATATGAATAATCATGTTAGCATCAACCAAGAGATGTATCCCTTAAAATCAAATGAAATTAATTGCATGGAGACAAACTCGTTAGTCAAGACCAAAATTTTTCAAAATCAAATAAAAACACATTATTCTTGTATGAACAATCAAAAAGCATTATAACAATGCATAGCGATTCATGTCCTCCTTTTAACACTACAAGTTTGTGTTGTTAAAATAGATCTAAATATAATAATCAATAGGGCATGAAATATTCAAAATTTAAATCCCTATAGCATTTAAATCACTCTAAAATAAAACAATTTAGGCCCTCCTAGCACCAATCTGTTGAGTGGTATTTTCACCCAATTATGAAAGTACACTCTCCTTTAGGATTTGGGTTCCAAATCCCCTCTTGCAAATAAGTTAAACAAACATTTTCTCCAAGGTCTTCGCTGTATTAGCATTTGCATATGTGTATTAGTAATCTCAAATAAAAATATTCAATTTGAATGCTTGGAACACCTTAGTGATTGCAAGTAACTGTAAACAAGGGGCAATGGTGGAATTGTTTTTGGATTTTGAAATTTTTTAAATGTTTATTTTAATGCCTAAAATATTTAAAATAAGTTAAAATTTCTAGAAAAATAAAATGCAGAAAAATGAAAATGAAATGCAAAAAACTGAAAATAAAATGCTTTTAGTATGATGCTATCCTATTTCGACAAAATTGAATATGTGAGGTCTCCATGCATGCAACCTAACCTATTGGACTTGCAAAACAAGCACAATCCCCATAGACTAAGTGTTGGTTCTTAGGGTTTAAAATAAATTTCAGGTTCAAGCATTCACATGAAGCAACGAAGCAAACTTGCATTAACTCCATCTACAAAATTGAAATATGAAAAAGAGAAAAGAAATAGACATTAAATACATAGCATGTAAAGATAATCTCCTTCTTTATTGCCCACAAGATGCAAATTTCTGAAAACTTCTACATTAAAAATGTGTCATTTTACAATAGCAGAATTTTTGGTTTTCCCAAACCAGTCCATGGAAGAAAAATGACTCAAACAGGTCCAGAATGGCCCTCTTGCCCTCAAATCTGCAACTCTACTTGCAGCAATTTCCAACCCCTCAAAACATCCTTGCCTGGCGTATTTAAAATTTTCAGGAAGCTTTTCGTTTCATTTTCCAATGGCTGTTCATTTCACCTTCCCTTGTGCATGCATGTGTCTTGGTTTCCAAAAAGGCTTTTCATTTCTATTTTGTGGCCCTTCATTTAATTTTCTCCACATGGGCTTGCGTCCATTTCCTTCTGTGTGTAACGACCACCTTAAATGATTTCAAATAATTAAATATTCCTTATGTAACATTTTGTATTATTCATTGGATTTTGTCCTTATGTCCACGTCACTATATAGTCTTTAGTTTCACTATCTTGGTGTTCATCACTAATATCAGATGCACTGTCAACTACTCTGTTCCCTTGGCGAAAATGCAATATGTCGCGATATCATGACACTTTTGCCTCCTTGCTCTCTTTTGTTGCTTTTAGCCATGAAATTTTAACTTGTCGCGATATCGCGACACTTTTTCTTTCTTTTGTTTTGGCCGCGAGAATGCAACATGTCACGATATTACAACACTTTTTCTCTTTTGGCCGCAATAATGCAACATGTCGTGATATCGCGACACTTTTTCTCTTTTGGCCATGAAAATGCAACATGTCGCGATATCGCGAAACTTTTATTTCTTCTCTTTTGGCCACGAAAATGCAACATGTCACGATATCACAACACTTTTTCTCTTTTGGCCGCAACAATGCAACATGTCGCGATATCGCGACACTTTTTCCTCCTTGTGGTGTTTTGCTTTTTCTTTGATATTTAGCATATGGGCCACTTTAGTCTTCTTGGAAAACATGCAAAAAGGGGGGGTCCCCAATTTTGGGGTACGTTGTGGAGCAGCCACAACAATAGGTATTATATGGGAGTTGGTAGGATGTAGGCTATTGGTAAATAAGAGCTAAATGTATGATATTCAATGAGGTTTGGTATTATGCATGAGGGAGTTATTGGTATGAAGGTGGTTGGGATTGAGATTGATACTATGAATGAACTACATACAAATTGGGTGGAGGGTTTTGGTATGAAATGGAATGATGTTGCAGATAGGTTGGAGGATACTGGTTGTATATATTGTACTCAAGAGGTGGTTGCATGCAAGTGTGAGGTGCTTGAGGGTATTTGAGTGGGGGCTAGTATTGGTTATGATGTGATTGTTGGTTAGATAGTGGTTGCTAATGATTAATAAGTGGTTGTGGATACTGATATTGGATGACACTTTGAGCTTGTGTCGATGGCCATTGATAGGCATTTTGGAGAGGAGGAGCTTGTGGTTGAATTATGGGTGGTCGAGAAGCTCATCATAGATAGTGGGTGAAACAGGTATTTTGATTTGACATGAGGGAAGTGAGTGGATTAGTCACTTGTGGTAGTTTTTGGGGAATGTAAGTTCTATGTGAAAGGTGAGCATGTTTGTGAATTTGGGTACTTTTTGCATAGAATAATAGCCTTAAGAGAAGGTATATTGAGACTAATAATTTTGTTGGGTTAAAATTAAAATTGTAGGATGGGGATTAGAAGAATAAGAGGTAGAAGGTTGTGCGGTGTGTGCACCAGTGACTTGAATGGTAGTGGATGGGGGATAAGTGTTGGAAATATGAGCATGATTTTTTGTCATTGATGTCAAGAGTCAGTTTCAGTGAGCAGTGCAAAAGAAAGGATGTCAAGAGTCAGTTTTAGCAAGCAGTACAAGAGAAAGATTGTTTCTAGGCCTAAGGGAAATAATATTATAATATCTCTTATTATAATATTCAATGTGGTCAGATAAGGTCTAAAGGATAAATAGGAAGGCCCAAGAAAAATAATATTATAATATTTTCTATAATGTTAAAGGTCTAATGTTAAGACCTAAAGTTATAAAATTAATTATAAATTAATTATAACAATTTCATTATAAATTAATTTAATTAACCCTAAGGTTAGGTTTATAAGGGAAAAAGTTTTTAAAGCACCGACATCAAAAGTATTTTCTCCCTTCACCGACATCCAAAGGGAGATGGCACAATGGTATAAATACCATGTGCATTTGGTTGACTAAGACCTTACCTTCGATCGAATAACATTGTGAGTGCCTGCAAATTTCTACGATCTACGTGCAAGAAAAAGAATATTTTCTATTTGTTTTCAGCAACCATCGAAGGGATAAAATAAAGGAGACTTAAAGCCTCATTGCCAACCTGGTGGTTGGGCTAGTGATAAGTGGCTATGCGTTAAAGTGTTGATAGGTGGGAGGTCCCGCGATCGAATCTTGACGGTAGGCCTGGGAGTGTTTTGGTGGTATATTTTTAGTTTTGTAACCTAGCACAGAAGACAAAGCGCACAAGACACTTTTTTCTACCAAAATGAGTGCCTAGCTCATGCAGAATTTGGGCCACATCTAGGGCACTAGTGGCAGTGCATCGGGCAATCGAATCCCGCAGAGGGAAATAGAGGTATTTAATTTTTTAATTAAATTTAAGGTTTTTAATGTGGCATGAATTTTTGAGTTAAAGGGAGGTATAAGGTGTTTTATTAAATTTTATTTTTTCCAATTTAATTTGAGATCTAGGGTTTTGAGTAGTGGTTAAGAGTGTGGATATTATAAGGTGTAATTGAGATTTAATGTTTGTATGGTAAAATATTTTGAGGGAATATTTGAATGAAATTATGAGAAGGTTTTTTCTACCTAACCTTTGATATTGGCAAAGAGGTTTATTGTGATTAATATAGGGTTTCAGGTCCAATATTATTCAAACAAAAGGTATGGTTATATCATCCTTGTGAGTGAAATATTATTTAATGTTGTGAAGTGCAAGTTGGAGTGAAAAGGTTTTGTTTGATAAGAATTGTTGGAAATGATTGAGTGAGTTTTCACATGCATGTTTGTTGAATGTTTGTGAAGACAATTGAGTGTGAGATTGAGAACTATCTTGACTAGGATTTGTGAAAGATCATGAGTATCATTGTTATCTGAATTTAGAATCATCTTGAGTCAACTTTGAGTTCCATAGTGTGATTTGTTTAAAGCGTTGTGAAAAACTTATGTAGGGTTTGTAAGCAAGTTGTGCTTCATTGATTGAGTGATTGAGTGGATTTGATTGAGCTTAGTTAATTGGAAGTGTTGGAGTGATAGTTCAAGTTCTATGAAAAAAATTGTTCTCTATTCTAAATTGATTTGAAAAAGAGTTTGAAAGTGATAGTGTAATTTGTGAGTGTGAAACATATTGAGTCTCTTACCATTATATATATGTTTCTATAGTTTAACAAGATTCTGAGTGAAACTTGTTTGAGTGATTGAAGAGGTTTTCTGAAAGAGATTAAGTTGATTTTTGTAAGTTTTTAGTGAGTGTGAAACATTTTGAGTCTCTAACTATTCTCTAAATGTTTCTAAAGTTAAACAAGATTTTGTGTGAAACTTGTTTGGGTGAAAGAAGAGGTTTTCTGTGAGATATTGAGTTGAGTTTTTGTATGCAAGTTTTGTAATTGATTTGAACAAGTCCTAGAGTGGACTTAAGGATAGATTTGTGTGAGATTTTGTGGAAGCTTACAAGAAAATTTGAGGTAAGTCTTGGTGAAGACTTGTTGACTATATTGGACAAGTTCTAGTGAGGACTTGTTGAGCATTTTTAAGGTAAGTCTTAGTAAAGAATTATTGAGTATATTGGACAAGTTATAGTGAGGAATTGTTGAGTAGATTTGAGGTAAGTCTTGGTGAAGACTTGTAGAAAGATTAGTGTAAGATCTTGTGGAAACTTACAATGCAGAATTGAGGTTAGTCTTGGTGAATACTTGAGAGCAGTTTGAGAAAGTTCTAGAGAGGACTTGTGGATAGATTTGAGGCAAGTATTTGAGAATACTTGAGAGTAGAGTTGATTGATTGATTAGTTTGAGCTAGATCTAGTTGAGTTGATTATAGATTTGAGGATAGATTTTGGTGTAGATTTAAGGACAGGTTTGTGCTATACCAGAGATAGAGATTGAGTAGATCTGTGCTAGACCAAAGTATTATGTTTAGTACATATTTGAGATAGATATTGAGTAGATTTATGCTAGATCGAAGGATTGTGTTCAGTGGAGATCAAAAACAAAGATTGAGAATATTTGTGCTAGAACAAAGGACTGTGTTTAGTTCAGATTTGAGATAGAGTTGAGAGTAAGCTTTGGAGGTGACATAGTAGAGGATAATAGTCTCTAGTGGATAGAGATCCATTAGCTAGGGTAGTGAGGATAGATATATTTTGAGTGAGGACAAAGTATTCTATGGGGAGAGATCCACAAGGCAGTGTAGTGGAGGTTGTAGTCTTCTAGAGGATCACCAACCACAGTAGAGGAGAAGAAGTTCTCCTGTGGATATATATCCATGAACCAACTGAGGGAATTGGTGTCTCCTATGGATAGAGATCCAAAAACTTGATTAGGGGATTGGTATATCCTTTGGACAGAGGTCCATAAACATTGTAATAGGGAAGGATTCCCAAGAGATTTATTGAGAAAATTTTAGTGAAAGATTTTATCTATGGAGTAGCCCACATTGGGTGAACCATGTTAAATTGGTGTCTCTATTGTGTGTGGTGATTTGTGCATTACTTTGATTACTGATGTTGATATTGCCATTGATATATTAGATATTATTATTTGAGAAAGAAAAGTAAAAAGTGGTCTTATACTGTTCACCCCCCTCTCAATATAAGCTTGTGTTCTTCAATTGGTATTAGAATGGGTTCCTTCGAAAGAGTTTAACAGCTTGAAATAAAAGCTCACAAGAGAAAAAATGGATTCTTAGAATGGATCTTCAGGGAATTCAGCACCATTTTTCGATGGAAACAATTATGTACTTTGGAGTATGAGAATGAATATTCACCTAATGGCACCTAGAAATGAAATATGGGAAGCAGTTGAGAATGGATACATACCGCTAGCTACTCCACCTATATATAAATATGGTAAGCTCCTACATCTAAATAATTCAAAGGTAATTAATGGAATTTTAAAGGGTTTGCGTGAAATAAAATTTATAAAGATTATGCATTACAAATAAGAAAAGAAAATTTGGGATAAGTTGAAAGGTATATATGAGGGAGACAAAAAGGTCAAAAGGGTAAAGTTGCAAAATTTCAAAAGAATATTTGAAGACCTAAAGATGAAGGATGAGAAAAATATTGCTGCATACCTACTTCATGCAGATGAGGTTGTTAACTACATGCAAGGACTTGGGATTAAGATTGAATAAATAGATGTTTGTGATAAGATTTTGAGGTCACTCCCAAAAGGGTATAGTGAAAATATTTTAGTTACAAAAGAGTCAAAATATATTGAATTTTTGATAAGGGATGAGTTACATGGAATTCTCACAGCTTTTGAGATGAGAATAAAATAGGAACCTATTCTCCAAAAGGAAGCAACCTTCAAAGTTACAAAGAAGAAAAAGGGTAAGAATTCATATTCAAGCAATGAGTTATCCAGTGATGAAGAAGCAAACTATGGAATAAGGAACAAGGACTCAATAAAGTGTAAAGGTACAAAATTAGTTAGGTGTTTAAATTTTAGAAAATATGGTCACTATGCAACTGATTGTCCAGAAGCTAGAAATAGTAGTGAAGATGAGAAATAAGATCATAAGAACAGGGAAACATGAAAACATAGGTATCAAAATAAAAATAAATATGGACAAGGCAAGAAAGGAAATGATTTTTTCCAAAGGCATAAAAATATTTTTTATGCAAATAATGCAGGTAAAATTTCTAGTGATAGTGATGAAATTTCCTCAAATAATGATGAAGAAGAAATAAATAAAGATGATCCTAAAGCAATAAATATGATCCTAAAGGTAAATGAATAGAGGAAGAATTGGAGGAAGGAGAAGTTGATATTGAGGGTGAGATTATTTCTTCCCTTGATGCATTAATAAAGGTATGAAATTAGAACTAAAAACTCAAGCTTCAATTTCAAGAATGTGATGAAGAGAAAGGAAAGCTTATAGAAGATCTAACCAACTCAATAGCCAAGACAAGTAAGTTTAAAGAAAGTTTAGAGGCTAAGGTTTTAGAATGTGAAAGGTTAGAGCATGAAGTAGCTTAACTAAGGAAAGAAGTAAATGAGTCTAAATGTAAGCTACACAGGTTTGGGATAAGCTCAAAGAAATTGTATAATATTATCAAGGTACAACGATCTTCATCAAACACGATAGGACTTGGTTTTAAAAAGGTACAAAAAGAACAAGGAGAGGAGTCAATCTCAAGCTCTAAAGAAGAAGAAACTTCAAAAGAAGAGAGTGAAATAGAAAGTGAGACTTATTATGAAGATTTGAACAATAAAAATTTTAACAAGCAAAGAAACAATGCACAAATGAGAAACATATGGAAAAGGAAGCAACATAGGGTAAAAGATACTAAGAGACCAATGGGGTCAAGGCAAGGTAGTTTCAATGGATGATGCTTCTCATGTCATAGTTTTGGGCACAAGGCTACATAATTTAGGACACATGAAAGATAGGAATATGGGAATTTCATAAACAGACATATTTTTCAAGGGTATTTCTACTCTTGTAATCAGTTTGGTCACAAGGTAGTTAATTGTAGGGTTCATGGTAGGAATGGATATGGCTTCACCAAGAGAAACTCCAAGAAATTTGAACCTTTAAGTAATAACAACATTAAGTGTTATAAGTGCAATAATATTGGGCATATAGCCAAGTGGTGTAGAGTAGAACTTCCATAGACAAGCAAAAATAGGAACAATCAGAGGAATAAGAAGGATTAGTTGAGGAATAAGGTGGACAAAGGTAAATATTAGTGTATATTGGGAGTAGAGATACTCCCACCACAAAATTAACCACCTCAAGATAAGAGGTGGGGGAGGTGCTAAGCTAAGAGTCTCATTATTAGCCCTAAGTCCCAAAGGTGACCCTTTGCCATTGATGTCAAAGGGGGAGAGATTCGAGTTAGGGGGAGAGCATTCAATCAAGGGGAGCAGTTTCTCAAGGGGAGCAGAACATAAAGAGGTAAATGAAATGGTAAAATTTAAATGGGTTTCCATAAATGAAAAAGGAAGATATTATTGTAAATATGAGCAAGTTTTGTTGTCATTGATTTCAAGATTCAGTTTCAGTGAGTAGTGCAAAAGGAAGGATGTCAAGAGTCAGTTTCAGTAAGTAGTGCAAGAGAAAGATTGTTTCTAGGTCTAAGGGAAATAATATTATAATATCTCTTATTATATTATTCAAGGTGGTCAAATAAGGTCTAAAGGAGAAATAGGAAGGCCCAAGAAAAATAATATTATAATATTTTATTATAATGTTAAAGGTCTAATGTTAAGACCTAAAGTTATTAAATTAATTATAATAATTTCATTATAAAATAATTTAATTAACCTTAAGGTTAGGGTTATAAGGGTAAATTTTTTTAAAGCATCGATGTCAAAAGTATTTTCTCCCTCTATTGAAGTCCAAAGAGAGATGACACAATGGTATAAATACCATGTGCATTTGTTTGACTAAGACCTTAACTTCGATCAAATAACACTGTGAGTGCCTGTGAATTTCTGCAATATGTGTGCAAGAAAAATATTAATTTTTATTTATTTTCGGCGACCATCGAAGGGATAAAATAAAGGAGGATTAAAGCCTCATTGAAAACCTAGTGGTTGTGCTAGAAGTAAGTAGTTGTGCATTGAAGTGTTTATAGGAGGGAGGTCCCGTGATCGAATCCCGACGGTAGGCCTAGGAGTGTTTTGATGGTATCTTTTTGGTTTTGGCACCTAGCATAGAAGACAAAGAGCACAAGGTGATTTTGTCTACCAAAAATAGCACATAGCTCATACAATAGCTGGGCCATGTATAGGGTGTTGGTGGTAGCGTAATGGGGGATTGAATCCCGCCAAGGGCAATAGAGGTATTTAATTTTTTAATTAAATTTGGCTCCTAAGGTTTTTAATGTGGCATGAATTTTTGAGTTAAAGGGAGGTATAAGGTGTTTTATTAAAGTTTATTTTTGCCAATTTAATTTGAGATCTAGGGTTTTGAGTAGTGGTTAAGAGTGTGGATATTATAAGGTGTAATTGAAATTTAATGTTTTGTATGGTAAAATATTTTGAGGGAATATTTGAATGAAATTTTAAGAAGGTTTTTGCTACCTAACCTTTGAGGTTGGCAAAGATTTCAATTGTGATTAAGACAGGTTTTGAGGTCAAATATTTTTCAAATAAAAGGTATGGGAATATCATCCTTGTGAGTGAAATATTATTGAATGTTTTGAAGTGCAAGTTGGAGTGAAAAGATTTTGTTTGATAAGCATTGTTGGAAATGATTGAGTGAGTTTTCACATGCATTTTTGGTGCATGTTTGTGAAGACAATTAAGTGTGATATTGATAACTATCTTGACTAGGGTTTGTAAAATATCATGAATATCATTGTTATGTGAATTTGGAATCATCTTGAGTCAACTTTGAGTTCCATATTGTGATTTTTTGAAAGCATTGTGAAACACTTGTTTAGGATTTGTAAGCAAGTTGTGTTTCATTGATTGAGTGATTGAGTGGATTTGATTGAGCTTAGTTGATTGGAAGTGTTGGAGTGATAGTTCAAGTTTTGTGAAATAAATTGTTCTCTATTCTAAATTGATTTGAAAATGATTTTGAAAGTGTTAGTGTGATTTGTGAGTGTGAAACATATTAAGTCTCTTACCATTCTCTATATTTTTCTATGGTTTAACAAGATTCTGAGTGAAACTTGTTTGAGTGATTGAAGAGGTTTTCTAGAAGAGATTAAGTTGATTTTTGTAAGTATTTAGTGAGTGTGAAACATACTGAGTCTCTAACCATTCTCTAGATGTTTCTAAAGTTAAACAAGATTCTGTGTGAAACTTGTTTAGGTGATTGAAGAGTTTTTCTGTGAGAGATTGAGTTGAGTTTTTGTATGCAAGTTTTGTAATTGATTTGAAAAATCTTTTGTGAAAGCTAGTGAACATATCTGAGCAAGTCCTAGAGTGGACTTAAGGACATATTTATGTGAGCTTTTGTAGAAGCTTACAAGCAAATTTGAGGCAAGTCTTGGTGAGTACTTTTTGAGCATATTGGACAAGTTCTAGTGAGGACTTGTTGAGCATATTTAAGGTAAGTCTTAGTGAAGACTTAATGAGTAGATTGGACAATTTCTAGTGAGGACTTGTTGAGTAGATTTGAGGTAAGTCTTGGTGAAGACTTGTGGATATATTAGTGTAATCTCTTGTGGAATGTTATAATGCAGAATTGAGGTAAGTCTTGGTGAAGACTTGAGAGTAGTTTGAGCAAGTTCTAGAGAGGACTTATGGATAGATTTGAGGTAAGTCTTTGAGAGGATTTAATAGAAAATTTGATTGATTGATTTGTTCAAACCTTAAGTTAAGGTTTGGGGAAGATCTATCAGAGTTGATTAGTGATTGGATCAAGCTTTGTGTTAAGGCTTGAGGATAGAGTTTGGTGTAGATTTAAGGATAGGTTTGTGCCAGACCAGAGATAGATATTGAGCATATTTATGCTAGACCGAAAGACTATTTTTAGTGTAGATTTGAGACAGATATTGAGTATATTTGTGCTAGACCAAAGGACTATTTTTATTGTATATCAAAGATAGATATTGAGAATATTTATGCTATACTGAAGGACTATGTTTAGTGTAGATTTGAGATAGAGCTGATAGCAAGATTTGGAGGTGATAGAGCAGAGGACAATAGTCTCTAGTGGATAGAGATCCATTAGCTAGGAATATGATGATAGGGATATTATGAGTGAGGATAGATTCTTACATGGAGATACATCTATAAGATAGTGTAGTGGAGGTAGTGGTCTTCTAGAGGATCACCAGCCAAAGTCGAGGAGGAGTTCTCCTGTGGATAGAGATACATGAACCAGTTGAGGGGATTGGTGTCTTTTGTGGATAGAGATCCACAAACTTGATTAGGGGATTGGTGTCTCCTTTAGACATAGGTCCATAAATATTGTAATAGGTAAGGATTCCCAAGATATTTGTTGAGAAAATTTTAGTGAAATATTTTCTCTGTGGAGTAGCCCACATTGGGTGAACCACGTTAAATTGGTGTTTCTATTGTGTGTGGTTATTTGTGCATTTATTTGATAAATATTGTTGATATTGCCATTGATATATTAGATATTACTGTTTGAGAAAGAAAAGTAAAAAGTGGTCTTATACTATTCACGCTTCCTCTTGGTATAAGCTTGTGTTCTTCAATAAGTTGCAAAGGGAATCAAAGTGGGTATGTGAGATATGATATTGAATTGAGCTAAGTGGTATTTATTGTGATCAATGTCCATGTAGGATGGAGATGTTGAGGCATGATGGATTTGTGACTGATGGACATGATGGGATGAGGAAGGGTGATTTGGATCAAGGACCATCGACTTGTTGTGAGTGTCATGTTATGGGGGGATAAGGCTAGTTCCCTCAAATGGAAAGGAACTAGATGGTATTCCAAGAAATATTACAATAGATGTAGGGTTTTGATTAGAGGATGATGTAAGTAGAGGGAGTTTATGGTAGGATGGCTATCGAGAGATATTGAATGAATTGATAGGCATCTCAAAATATGGTGTGGTCATATACAATATAGGTGGTTGACAAGATGTATGTGTATAGGTTTGTTCTTAATGGAGGGAGGGACCAGTATGAGCTAGAATTTATGGAGGGGGAAAGGATGGTTATGGTGAGGATCAGTATCAAAAGGGGTGGTGAAGGGGTGATTAGGAGATAAAGGTGTCCTTGTGCTTAGGAAATTGGAAATGGTGGTATGGACAGTGTGGTGCATCATACCTAGATCAAATCTAGTATGTCGCTCCTCAAGCGGGTATGAAATGTGATGAGGAGGTTTGTTGGACAATATACCATGATAAACTTATGATGCATACCCATAATAATTTGAGGGGATGGTCGAGGCATGGGAGGTTTGGCAAAAATGGTCCATGGAGGTTTGGGCTTGGGATTGGGCTTGACTGTGAGTCCAAACCATGGGTCAAAAGGAAATGGAAAGGGATATGAAAATAAAGGTCTTTGTGAAGGGGTTGGAGTTGACAATGATTTGTAAAATGGTATATTATCTAACTAAATAAACAAGGTAAAAAAACAAATTTTTTAGGTGTTTGGGGTGTTTTTGGTCAATTTTTTAGTTTTGAATTTTTCTTTTTTTTTGGATTTTGATTTTTGAAGGTTTTTTTGTGTGTTTTATCATTTTGAAATTTTGTTATGTTTTTTTAATTATTTTGTTTGTGTGTTTTACATCCTTATACCTAGGAACTATGGAAGGGTGTGTGGTGGAGTGGATTCTAAAAGGATTTATTCGTACCCACCCCCATTTTGTGGTGTGAGACATGAATGGCTGATGTAGCCTCCTAGGATGGAGGGTTGGCAATGGGTAGCCTAAGGGAACAAAAATTTCTTCCCAAAAAAGGTCATGTTGTCTAAATACAACTATTGACCTACCCAAAATTTTGCTTCACCCTTGGTCTAGTTTGGACAAAAGTGATAGCTATGATCCACTAATTATTAATCCCTATAATTAAAGGGTATCTAACTTGAAGATTACCCTAGGCTAGACCCAAGGGTAACCAAATTCTTGGTGATGAAGTCCAATAAGCTATGCATACTAACTATGGTGATACTAGGGCTCAACCAATGGTTGGGAATGAAGTCCAACTCATTGAGAGGTTTTCCTCGCATTGTATATATGCAAAAAGTGTAGAATCAAAAAGTGTCAAAGTGTGTGGAAAAATGTTTTTTGTTGTGTGTATCTCTTTTATTTTTATTTTTTATTTTGTGTTTTTTTATTTTTTGGTGTTTTTGATGCAAGGAGGCTAAATGCAACTAAAATAAATGAAGCTATCCTTAGAATGGTTCAAAACTTGAGTGCAACTATCTTAAGATGCAATATGCGACTAAAACCTAAAATGTTGATTTAGGAGCAAGTGTAGGCTATTGACATGATAGAGGGTATTTGTTTTATGGAAAAATATGGTAAATATTTTCCCTCAAGAATCCCCAAAATGGGTCTAAGTCACAGGGCCAACTATAGTTGATGGCTATCAACTATCAGTAATAATTACAGAATCCTAATTGTTAGTGATGGTTAGCAACCATAAGTGAGAGTTACATAGTCCTAACTATCAGTGATGGTCAGTCCTTTATTTGAGACAGTTTATGGATAGAAAGGGGTGCAAGTTTTGAAAATGCAAAATTTTGGAAGGTAGTTATTCTACAGGGGTAGATGACCCTATTCCTAAGAAGGATGCTAAACAAAATGTACCCTAGGGAAAATGCAACTAGCCTATACTAGGGATGCTAAGAATGCAACTTATTCTAAAGACTCCAAAGAATACGCCTATAATGTAGTTAAACTAGCCTACTAATAGAATATGTGCTAATCTAAATGAGCACTAAATGAACTACTCTATGCTAGGCTATTTAAACCAATGGAAAAAAAACATGGTAAATCAAAAGAAAAGCAACTACACTAGCAAACAAGATTTTTATTTTTATATATATTTTTTCTTTTTAGAGATTAAAGAAAATAAAAGAAATCTAGTCTAGATGAACCTTCACTTTTCTTCCTTTTTTTTTGAACCAAAGTGCATAAAATAAACCCTAGGCTAACATGCTTTTTTTTTTTTGAAACAATGCAAATAAAAGTAAACCTAGTCTAATATGCTATTTTTTTCTTTTACTTTTATGACAAAGAAGAAGGCCTACAAGAAAAAGGGAATCCTAGAACAAACCTATAGAGGAAAGGTTCTAGAGAAAATTAAGAAGAGAAATTTGTCTACACTACAGAGGAAGACATAATGAGGGAATACATGCATGGAACCTATCCCTATATGATTTTGAGAATCTTACATGTAAGCCATAATATTTTTAAACTAATATTTGTGTTTGATGCCTGTCTGAGCAACTATTAGCTTTTTTTGAGGAATTTTTTATGGTTGGGACTATAAAATCATCAACTCTAGTTGTTGACCATCAGTGATGGTTGGGTAGATCTAAGGGTTAGATGTAAAATCCTCACCATAGCTACTTTTTGTGATCGTAAAGGACCTGCACTCAAAATAGATAATAGAAAAGTAGATAGATGAAAGTATAAAACAACAATGAAAGACCCCAAAAAATAACTTATTAGGCACAAAATAATAAGAATAAAATAATTTGCTATCCTTATTCTTCTACATGAAAGAAAAATGTCTAATGAGTCAAATGTGAAGGTCCCATCGAGTGTATCATTTTTTAGACATGAAAATGCATTGTTTAAGTGAAAGATAAAGGATATGAACAATGTATTTATTATCAATAATGAGTATTTTTTAGTACAACATAGCCATACCATAGGGATTTAGATAGTGTATTATGTATGTTAAATGAAAGGGGGATGAACCCCTTTTTACAACAATGTCCTTAGTGTAATATCTTGTCATGCCATAATCAAATTATGGGTGGGTTTTGATTTGTGCTTGTTGGACCACCCTATTGCTTTGCCAGCTGCTACACACCTGCACGCATCCAAACCAAATAAAATTAATAATATTTAATGGGCCTCCATTGCATGAGGCCCTTGCCAAACAAATATAATAAAACATCACAAAACCTATTTAGATGTTCATAAAACCTTGATAAAAGTTTACAAATTTGAGAAATACAATGTTTTATACCTTCATTTACTTGCCTGCTAAGTGGGTGCTATGTTTGGTATATCTTTAGGTAACCGTCAGTGATGGTTGGCTCTATGTAACTAGAGGTAATTGTTGGTAACCATCAATGATTATTAAGACTATGTAACTAAAGGTTATGTTTGGGACCAAGTGGTAGATGAGGCTAGGTGCTCACGTTGGAGAGTTCTGGTGGTTACAAAGTGTTCCTTTGTGCAAGTGTGGTGGTAGAATATCAATTGGTTTGGGCATGGTTGCTGATAAAATATCATAGTAAACTCCCCAATAAAACTCCATGGCTACCATGAATGGGCTCTTCAAGATTAACTATGACGGTAGATGAGCCTCCAAGGGTAGCAAGGAAGTCTAGCCAAATTTTGACAACATAATAGTAAGCTCTCTCCTCTTCACTGTAAATGATGGAAATGGGGGTATTTATAGGAATTTGGTGGGGGAAGGGTAGGTGACATGGAGGTGAGGTGGAGGCTAGGTGGTAGCCATGTGAGTGTGAAAAGGCCAAGGAAAATCTAGGGGATTCCACTTGGAAGAGTGTGCACCCTCCAAATTTAATGGCTTTGGGTGGAGTGAACTCTCACCCATCCAAATGCCATAAATTATCCTAGGGGAGAATGAGGGGCATGGGCACATGTATGCCTTGGGATATTCTCATGGAATTTTAAATTACTTAAAATGTGACATGGAGGGTGATGAGGACTAACCCATTTAACTTTCCAAACTAAATCCCTTTGACTTGGAGCTTTTCTTGGATTTTTAAATTGCTCAAATTTGGAGGGAATGATGGGTGGGAAGATAAAGTGGAATAAATGAGGACCATAGGTGGAGATAGTGGGTAGACCTAAGGATTTGAGGAGGATTTTTAAATTATTGTGCATATCCCTTGGGATTTGGATGGAGACTTAAGTTGGGGTTAATATGCCAATGAAGGGCTTAATGAAGGAATTAGATGCCTAAGAAGGATTATGAGAACTTTGAGGGGGAAGGGAGGAATAAATGAGGGGGATTAGGTAGAAATTAAAAATTAGGGGAGCTAAGAGGGGGATTAGAGGAATTAAGTAGGGTAGGAGGAAATTAGGAAAAATTTAGGGAAATTTGAAGAATTTAGGAAATTAGGGGAAAAAGGGATTATTAGAGGAAAATAAGAACTTTAGGGAAACCTTAGAAGAATTTAGGGAAAATTAGAGGGAAGAAATAGAATTAGAAAGGCTAGGGAAATTTTAGAAGAAATTAGGAAAATTAGAAGGAAAGAGGGGAAATTAGAGGAATTTAGGAGAAATTAGAAGGGATAGGGGAAATTTAGAAGAAATTAGGAAAATTAGAAGGAATTAAGAAGAAAGGAGGGGAAATTAGAAAAGAAAGAGACTTAGAGGAATTTAGGAAAAACTAAATAAAATTTGATACCTGGCAGTGGTTCTATGATAATTTGGATGTTTTGGTGAATTTGTGATGATTTGAAGGGTGTTTCGGTGGTTTTGTAGAAATTTGATTGCAAATGACTAAAATTTGGTTAAGTTAAAATCTATCAAGAGACACTTAAATTCCCATTTATTTTCATCCTTTTCTTTTTTATATTGGTTGAATATCTTTGTAAGAACAAAAAATTATTTCCTAAGGTTGATAAGATTATATACCAACCCAAGAGTATGATTATTACAAGGTAATACTCAAGATATAAACCATTTTTGGGCAAGTAGGAATTGTGTTCCTTCTTAACTCTATATCCATATCAACAAGGTAGAGTTTGAGATAGGATTTGTTGACATGGAGCTCCAAAATTGATAATGGATATGGTTATTTGTGAAAGTGGATCATTCCTATAGACCATAACAATAAAGAAATAAAAAAGATAAGTTTGTGAGATATTTGATGACTTAGGAAAAAGGATAAAAAGGAAATAAATAAATAATGAATAACTCTAAAGAGAAGAGGTCTAGAATATAAGGTTCACATGTTACAAAAATAATAGCAAGAATAGAATTCAATGATTTAGAAGCATATGTTACTTCCACCATCTTCCCCACAACCATCTTCACTTCACTTCCAACCCCTTTTTTTTTCTATTCTTGTCATTGTTCTATCTCCCCCTCTTATTTCTTCTATTTAATTTTGTAATTTCTTTAAATTCTTCTAATACCCCCATAACACATCAAATAATCACAAATTTAATCTTAATGTCACTAGAAAGTTTACATATTCAACATAAAAGGTTATCCCATGCACAATATCCACTCTAGTTTATCCTATTACCAATGACACTGCCACCATCAACTATTTCATTACCATACACTCTTTTTTAATTCCTTATACTATAAATGTCAATGTTCCACCCCACAAGTTCTCATCCCAACCCCTCTCATCATCCATCACCATCTAGTTCATACCATAATCCATTCCATCATGTCAAACTAGTATTTTCAATCTCATTGGTCCATTTTTTATAGGTATAATGATACTCTTCCCCCAATAACATCAAAGCTATATGCACTTTGGAGGAACACTACACCGTTGGTGTCTTTCAATTATTCTTTCACCAAATGATATAAATAACCTATAATAATGTATGTAGAGGAATATCAAGCATCATTTATGAGGAAATAAAGGATTAATACAATACCAATTATAAAAGCTTTATCACCCACTACACCTATGATCCACCACTCCCATATAGGAAAAATGAGGGAAGAAATCTATTGGTTATCAAGGTACTTTAAATTGATCCATGCATACTAACATTCACTCCAATCAACTACACTATGTAGATATCAACTCTATACCTACCAAGGAATGACACCTTCTATATGATGCTATTAATAGAATACTTCCAAAATTTCATGACTCTCAAATGTATGCAAGTGATTCATGAGGCTAAAAAGTATATAATGTTGAACTAGGATAGTGTGCGAGAATAAAATGAGTTGACTAAAGAAAAATGGAATCAAGTGGCATAGTTACAATAATAGATATATATTTTAAAAGTGAAAATAGTGATCTAATAATATATGTAGCAAAAAATGGAGAAATGAATATAGAATATGAAATTCAAGAGCTTTGTGGTGGATCAGTTCAAGTTCCTTTAGGACTAAGTACTTTGTAAGATTGCATGTGCTAAGGCATATCTTAAACATATCAATGAATGTGAGACCTTGTTTAATCAAAATTTTAATAGAAACATAGTGAATGAAATATAAGCTAATAATTAGGGCATAGTATATTGAGGTACTCCCCATCCAATCATTGATGAAGTAAATAGATAGGTCATATAAGAAGATAGTAATCATAACATACCCTACAAGCAAGGGAGTCTCCATGGATTAAATATACCTATTATGAACTCAAATGACTATCAAGGGAATAAGAAAGATGCTATAATTGCTAAATTAAGTATTACCTAGGACATTCTCCAATCAAGGATAGATGTTAGAAGAGGTTTCCAATGTCATCTATGAAGAGAAAGTTAGAGTAGGTATATCCACAAAGAGTGTTATGCTAATGTTTGTAGTATAAGAGGTATAGTCAATTTGGAGAGGAGCTTGGGTGGGGTTTAAATTGACTACCTACCTATGATAGAGGGAAATACACCTTTTGAATTGTCAACTTGAGACTATGACTGATCAATGAAATCTTAAATGGAGTGGCTAGAATATATTGTGCAAGTCATTATCTAGTTTAAATCCAAATGGGTCATGGATACACTATGCAAATTTCTTGGGTGTGATGAGTACCATGAATATGAAGACCTTTGGTTGGTATCATGTTGTGCTAAGAAAGAGGTGGTTTGTGAGAACTTTTATGGTATGTGTAAAAATAAAGTGAAGTATAGTCATGGGGTCATGGGTTTTACAACCCCTAACCTACCTATGCCTACCATTAATAGGTCATATGGGTAGGTTGGTTTAAAGAGGGTAGATTTATCTACCTAAATGATTAGATTGTGGGTAGGGTTATCAAAGAGTATATTGATCAATTTTATGAGTGAATCACTCATCAAAGTGAGTGATTAACTCATTTATTTTTTTATTAGCAATAACATCATGGATACAAAGAAAAAAATAGAATTTAAAATGAATAATAGAGAAGAGAATATTAAAATTAGATTCTTGGGAAAGGAAAATGAGATATAGAAGAAGGGGTAGTACATAGAAATTATAAAAATATTAAAAGAGGATATGTACATATATTACACTTCATTGGCTTCAAGTTTTCCATCATATTGGTCAAATATGTTACTCATTCTTGAAAATTGGTAGTAGCCTTATGTACATCATAGCAATATTATAGGCACATTTGAATAATTTAGTATAGTCCACTCAAGGCAATAAAATTTTCAATGCCCTCCTAGTTTGTATCTATGCTCATCCCACTTTAATACCAAGTCACCTTCCTTGTAGTTTATTATAGTGGCTGATTTTCCAAACCATCTAGTAATTTCCTCCTAATATTAGACCATTATCTTGAATGTATTTTATCTTTTTTCTTATAGGGATAATAATGTATTTAGGCATGCTTGCATATAAGTATATTCTATTGAGGAATATTACATTATTTGGTACATGCAAATGTATCCAAATGTAAATATGTAATAGATAAAGGTTGAGTCTATAGTTTATATGATTGATTTATATTTTCACTTTTATGTAAGTGTCAATGTGCAAAAAATACACAAGTTTCATGTAAGAGGGCAATGCATAGGAAATGCACAAGTGTCATGTAAGTTAGAGTGCAAGTGTGTATTGAGAGAATATGCACAAGTGTCTTGTATGTAAGTATGCAAATATGTAAAGTGAGGATGTGCACAAGTGTCTTGTACTAGGAGTGCATGTAGAACAGTAAGAGTCATTTAGAAGTATGCAAGTATCATAGATTTAAGTGTACATGTAAGGAGTGAAGAGTCTAGTATACAAGTGGCAAGATGATAAGCCAAAGTTCATGGGAGCTATCATATGGAGAGCAATAGTCAAGTATGTGAAGACTCACATTACTATGTATATATTATGGAGATAAAACTCCATACAATACAACAAGATGAACAAATCTGATTGTAAGAGAAAGATATAGATAAGTGAATAAAGCTTGTATACAAAATTTTGAGAAATTAATATTGTAAGTATTCTTCATGCATGTTCATGAATGATTTTGGCCATTTACATTAATATTTGATATTATAATTTTATATTATTTCATTATTATATTGGCCTTGATATAGATATTAGATTTCTCATTTATATTATTCTACTCTTAATTATTGATATTTTGACCTTTAATATTGTGGCTTCTTTATTTTGGTACATGTGATATTCTATGGTAGAAATTCTTAAAAGTCAACATCTTCAAGCTCCAACTACTATGACATTTTGAGGAAAGGAATTTCTAAATTAACTAGTACCACAACCTTCTGAAGATATGCTTACAGGGGGATGATCCTATTGAAGCTTTAGGTGAAAATCATTCTACCTAGAGTGATTTTTTTAGTTTGGTATTTTAATACCTCTATGAATCTACTATTATCTTCTTTAGGATCCTCATGATATTCTTTTTATTAGGTTCTACTAATCCATTGCATTAAGGATAATAATATAAGGAGGCTTTAAGTATATATTTATGCTATAAGGAAAATTTTATCACCTTGAATCCTATGAATCTAGTGGAATTATGAGTTATTATTATGGATAGTGTCCTAAATTTGATAATTGTATCTTTCAAAAGTTAGAAAAATGCTTCCTATTAGTTGATATTATTGGCACAACCTCAACCCACTTTATAAAATATTTAGTTGTGGTGAGAATCCATTCATATCCTATGTTGTCCAAAGGACTAATCTTGCCAATGAAATCTAGGCCCCATTGTTGGAAAGGATTTATGATGATAATTAGTTTTAAGAGAATTGATGACTTTCTATTTCTTCCCAAAAACATACAATATGATTTTCAAATCTTGAACCATTGTAAGTAATCAAAGAAAATGATGGGCTAGTAGTATCTGCTCTCAATATCTTATGCATCATAGTCTGTGTAGAATAATACCCCCTCATCATGATATTATTTGATTATGGTTTTTGTCTTATTTTATTTCATACATATTAGCAAGATGTAATCATATCATTTATTTAATATTACACTTTTCAACCATACATCATGTGTTATTTTTTACCTAAATCAAGCCCTTTCCTTAGGTGTCAATCCTTTTGAGACTAGTCCAATCATCATGTACCTACTAATATCTCCCATTCATCATATTTGGTCATCAAGATCTATTTATTCCACCAGCGTAATTTGATCCTTCAGAGAAGACATTATAATATTTTCATATAAAAATCTAAACTTGATGAGATTGGTGGGATTTATCTCTATATCAAACTCATAAATTATTTTTATCCACCTCCTAGTTCACTATGAATATCTGTAGATTGGTCATTGGGGTGGACCATGAATATGGTGGTTTTTATTTGGGAGAGGTAGTACCTATAGCTTTTGGGAGGATTTCATGATGGTTAATACCTATTTTTCAACAAGTGTATACCTCTCTTCATAGTTTTGAAGGACCTCAATCATGAGAGAAATGGGATGTTCCTTGTCCCTATCATTCTTTTGGTTAGTACAATAACAATTCTCTCATTTGTATCAAATACATAGATCCTAAAATTCTTGGAGAAATTAGGGTTGACTAGGCTCATATTTCTAGTGATATAATCTTAATTTCCTAAAAATCCATGTTTCCTTCATCAATCTATGCTCTGGTTGTATCCTTTTTCAACATATTGGTGATTGGCTTAACCAATTTCCCAAAACTGGTTCTAAAATTAGAAATAAACTAAGATTGATCTATGAAGTACTAGATTCCTCTAATGGATGTGGGAAGAGGTAAGTTTTAGATTATTTTTCTCCTATTAGAATCTATGACTAGTTCATATTTTGATATCGCATGACCTAATAGTTTACCCTCTTGGACCATGGAAATGGATTTTTTAGAGTTAAGTGATATACCAAATTCCCTACATATTTGGAATACAAACTCTAAATGCTCAATATGTGTATTATTTTCTTTTGAATAAATATTTAAACCATCAAGGCATATGAGGATGACCTCATTGGCTAATCCTAAGAAGGTGATATCCATGGCTCATTAGAAAGTGAATCTAATATTTGACAACCTAAAAGGCATTAATTGGTAGGTGAAGGTTCTTCATTTGGTATTAAAGGTGGTTTTATGTTGGTCATTATCCTTTAACTAATTTTTTTTATACCCTAAGAAACCATATATAAGTGATAACATATGTGACTATAGATGGGGAAAACTGCCCTACCACATATGATTCTCGATTGGATCTACTAGGAGCCAAGGTGACCGTAGGGGTGTGGTATATTCTCTATACTCAAGAACACAAAAGGACAAGCTCACCAAGAATGGTTTTAGTACTCCCTCCAAGTCTGAGGTGGAAATGATTAATGTGTTGATTAATCAATCACCTATGTTTGGCCTTTCTAAACTAAACTATGGAAATGAAAGAAAAATGCAAAATACACAAGATGCAAGAGGACAATATCTAATCCTAGTATGATTCTTTGATTTGATGATCTCTAAACCTAAGTTACAAGAAATGAAAAATTTTATTTTAAGCAAGGGCACAAGTGAAATGCACAAATAAGACTAAACCCTAGATGCAAAAATATATGCCTTTTTCCTTTCAAATGCCTAGAAAGCAATCAAATATCTTTACTTTTTATTTATAACCTAGGTTGTAAACAAAAAATAAAAAATAAAATAGCACACAACCTAGTATATTTACTTAGGGTACTTATCTAATATGGTGTTTGGTCCAAGCTTTGTCTTACATCTAGAATATCCCATAGCTTCAAATATATAAAATAATTTCACAAAAACTCTAGAAAATATGGTCAGTATTTGGGAGCCTACTTAGGCAACTATAAAACTAATATTGGAGGTGCAACATTCAAGCCCCCTAGGTCCTTTTAGTTGATTATTCATAATGAAAATGATCTTTTATATTTATAACAAACACAACAAAATATGATAGCATAGGACAATAAATGAAATAAAAATAGGATGGATGTAATGCATGAACAAGAATGCAATTTTGAAAACTAGGGTTTAGGCCCCAAGCTATTTAGATATGAAATGTAAGTGAAATAGAATGATAACAGTTAGAAAAGAACACAAAAAAATATGGAATAGAATGCAAAGGGCACATAAAATAAAACCTTGGGGTTTTGGTATGAATAGTCACCCTAAAAATTAGCTAGACCAAATTTGTGCCCTATAGGATATTGAGTGTGGATTCAGTAGCAATTCCTAAATTAATGTAGAATACCTATTGAGTGAAAGTAGGGATTTTATCGAATCCATGCCCTATAGCATATGGGGTATAAATTCACACAAGAGGGTTTAAAACCTCAAAATAGAGATCAAAATACAATAGAACGTAAACTAGGATGAAAATGCAAACTAAAAAATGCAAAGAAACACCCTAGTGATCTCGTGGAATAAACAAGAGCCAAGGTGGAAGACCTATCCTCAATAAAGAAGAAAATTTATCATCAAGACTTTATCCACTTGCAAAATCACAAGGAACACACCAAACAACAAAACACCAAAGCACCAAGAGCACCAGAAGATGAGAACTCTAATTTTGTATGAATATTTTCAAATTGCTAGCTTTTTTTATCGATTGGGAACTTATTTGGAGAAAATAGGATCCAATCCCTTTATTTATAGTGTCTTAGAGGCCTAAAATGTGGTAAAAAAAAATTAACCTTGATTAGGTTGATGCCCCAAAAGGGTCGACTGAAATTAGGTTTTTGAAGAAAAACCCTAAATTTACCAAATTTGTGCCTCATAAATTTTTGGGTGTGGATTTGGTCAAGGTCAATAAAACAAGGAAAAAATGCAAGAAAAAGGAGCCAAACTTGCTCCTAGAAAGTTTGAGAACCTCTCAAATAAACCCAAGGAAAAATGACTCATTTGGGTGGGTCAATTTTCCATGTCTACAAAGACCTTGTCACATTTTGCAAAATTTAGCCTATAATAGGCAAGAGATAATGGTCATTCAATAATGATTTGTTAAGGTTACTAAAATATACACATTAATTTGATGTCATAATTATTTTCTCCAATTGGTATCAATTTGGTTACCTAGGTGGAGTGCTTAACTGGAAAGATGATTTGGTCCTATAGGAGTTTTAAAAGCTTCTTTTTCATAATTGCCTTGATTTTAGAATTCATAGATTATTGTTTCTATAGAAAAGGCTTTCCACAAGGTTCTAATTCAATGATATGCCCTATAATATTTTTCCATACACCTTCAAATCCTTAAAATATAAATTACAATGTCTCTATGTTTTCCTCAAAGATCCTTGAACAAAGATACTTCTTCCTTGGTGCACTTTCTACTAAGAAGTAGGTTCTTTCCTTCAATGATTTTAATAGGGTGGTAAGAAGATCCCTTCACCTTGACGATGGATTTATTTGTACTATTATCTAAATTGAATAGACTTTCTAGAGTGATTAACCTATCTGGAAACTAGTTTTCTTTTAACTAAATCACCCCATATTTTGTGTCATACTTATTTTTATTTTTATCTTTGGCATGTTGAGCTTCTTTGATGAGGAACTCGATGATTTATTTGTCATTGTTGAATACTTGATATTAATTATAATTATTTGGGATAGTTAGCCTAAATACCACTTCTAATTATTTTAACTTATTCTACATGTCATTTATGGGATCAAATTTTCTTGCCACTGATGCTAGCTCATTGAATTTGGTGTTTAATTCCCTAGGAACTACCTTGATCTCATAAATGTTGCTCTCTAGAAAATCCCAAACATGGTGCTTATATGAATTTAGGTTTTTATTCTTGGTGGTACATTAAGAATTAACCTAATTAATTATTAGTTTAGAGTTACCAAATATTTTTAGGTTTTTAATTCCCATTTTTTCATCATTCCTCAAGTCAATGTATAATGCTTCATATTCATCCATATTTATTATATAATTTAATAGTATCCTATAAGAAAAATTTATTTGTGTTCCTTGTGGGTTGATAAATTGAATACTTGTAACTACTCCATTTTTTTTTATTGCAACATCAAAGTGTATTACCCATTATTTTTTCAACCCTTATGTGTATTGGCTAGTTGGAGAGCTATAGCTAGTGTTAAATGGTATCTCTAAGATAAGATATTTCCTAGTGCATTTTCCTCTAAGACTTCGTTGTCCATAAATTTAGGTAGTTTATTCAAATTTACCAATCCATACTCGTTAAAGTGGTATTGTGTATTATAATAGTTTGGTAATTATACATTTATCATTTGGCAAGATTTGAACCTTGCTCTTCTCCTTGAAATTCAAGGAATCTAACTGATTGATCTAATGTCATTCGATGATTTTATTTTAGACTAGTTAAAAAGTAGTCATTCATGTATCCGTTGATGAGAATTTTTAGATTAGTTCATTTTGGTAATTAATGTATATACATGTTAATATTGAATGATATATGTATATGATTCCATGATGTTTTACGTAGAGTATGCTTAGTGATAATGATGATGTAACTTGCTTAAATAAAGCAATATATAAAACTACATTATGAGATACTCATTAAGGTAGTATTGTTAAATGATTCAAGTTTTGAGAAAAATAAGAGAAAAAATTTGTGATATTCCTTAGCTAAATGTCGATGTAGGATGATCATTAAAAAAAAAAAACTATAACATTAATATTTATAATATTATTTTGTGTCAAATAAAAACCATATAAAGTGTTGAAATATTTGTTATTTGAAAATATTAGGCTAAGGACAATAGTTATGGGTACCTATGGGTGATCTTGATGAATCCTATAAGGAATTTCTAATTTAGCCTTTGGGGATTATCTATGTAAACCTACAGGTTTTCTATATGTAAGCCTATGGGCATCTTTCCATGTAAGCATATGACCATTGTCCTATATAAGCCTATGGACATCTATGTTGAAGCCTATGGGCATATTGATGTAAGCATAAGGGAAATCTTCATGTATTCACCCTTAGTGGTATTGGTTAATCCACCTTTATGAATAACCATGATTAAAGGATGTATTTTTTTGTATGTTATTGTAATTTAACCTCAAAATCAAGTTAATGTCAACTTGAGGTTCACTATTGATTGGCATTTTGGTGTCACTGTAAATAACCCCCAATGATTGGTCCATTGTAATCAATTTGTGATATGTGAGATATTAGGGTTCCTACAAGTACCTACCCCTTATTCATTCTATCTATTGTATCTATTTATTTTATTTATATCTCTTTCTCTCTCTTCATCTATATGCTTCTTTATATCATTCTTCTTCTTCTTTGTATATGATTTTGGTGAATGTAAGTTTTTTTTAGCTTTTTATGAGTATATTAAGATAAGGAATCTATGATATCTATATGCTAATGGCACTATAATATGTAGGAAAATGATAAGAGAAAATTTTGCAAAAAACAAAAATATACCTTTAATGAAAGCTTACAAAAATAGTACAATGTAGTATAATGGAGGACATGACCACTCCATAAACTATTTTTGAAGAGCTATATTGTACCAGACTATCAATCTATACTATGTAATCTATGTGTTCTCTCCCCCTTGTTTCACTCACTATAAGTCCTATATATAGGAAGATAAGTTATTTGGCCCTCACTCTATCTTTGACTCTATATTATGGCTCATGTACACGTAGACTACATGCACATTTACATCATTGCACATTCTAACACTTGTGCATTTATTACATGCTAAAGTAACTACATAACTTTACTCTAAAGTAAAATCCTACTCTAGTAATGTACCCAAGGTGGTACATTAGCATGTACCCAATAATGTAATATACTCTAACACCTCCTTGTATTACATTATTTGGGTATTGAAGACTTTAGTCTTCAATATGGATCTTTGTCTTGGTTCTATAATTTGTACTCTTCTTCTCCGCTCTTGTTATTTTACTCCTTGTCTATATCCTGTTCAAGAAAGTAGTGACTATATTCATAAAATGCTATCTTTATTGAGAGAGCTTTAACTTCATGTTCATCTGGTTTTGTATTTGTGCTATCTTTATTATACTCTTTGTTTGTATCCAGATTAGGATCTTTGTCTTGTTCTCTTCTACCATATTTTCTCTTCCTCCTTTATTTTTGCATTGTTACTAGAGGAATATCTGCTTCATGATGAGTTAGTCTATCTTCAAAATAAAACCAAATTGGAGTCAAAGGTTTATTACTAGCATTTACTATAGACACCTAAAACACGTCATGTCAAGGGTGACTACTCATATGGACATGCTACAAAACCATATGGAGGATCTTGGACAGACTCCAAGATAGAGCAGTGGTTCTAACCACTCAATTTAGGCATTTTGGCCTAATCAGGTTGAACCATAGCCAAGATCTACGGTCTCCATTATAAACCATGGTTGATACCTACGGTCAGCAATCTGGACCGCAATGGTGACCTGTGGTCTTAACTGAAGTTCAATTAGGCCTTCTATCCAAGACAAATTGGTTGGAACAACCAAAATATCTAGAAGCAGGAAGTTGAAGTATGGAATATTCTAGAGGCTTCCATCCCAAATATCCTAACCAACATTCTTGGTCTTGGCTTCTCCATGAAGCTACCCCTAGCCCTAGGGACATGCTATAAATACCCCCTCCAAATGGGGTGAACAGAGAGAGAGTTAATTGATCAAGAGAGAAGCGAAGACCTATCAAATTGCATATTGAATCTATGTATTTGATATCCCCTTTGCTATTCACCTAAATATCAGTTATCCATGGATTCCCTACATGCCTAGGAGATTCAAGAAGCACAAATTTGAGTAAACGAAGGCCTGTCATAGAGATTTTATTGCTAAATCTATCAGAGGACAACAAATGCGACCCTTGAACATCAATTTGGACAAGGAGATCAAGCCCACTACTCCTAATTCTAAGGGTAAACCTATCAGAGGTCAAACCATGGCTGTCAACCATGGTTCATAGTGTAGACTGCACACCATAGCTACGATTTGTAACAGGTGACTTATCACCTTACTTGCTTTGCTTTTGACCACATAGATTAGTTATATTAGTCTTTTTATAGGTTTAATTGCACTTTAGTGAAACTTTGACTGTAGGAATTAGTTATTTCATGCATTGTATTAAGTAGGATTATATATGATCTTTTATGCACTTTATTGCTCCTAATTTGATATTTGATCCATCCATCATTTGCTTATTCATGTCCTTCATGTTATAGTATAATTATTGATCTAATTAGAATAGTTTAAAGTATTTATTTATGATTTCTTGTTTTACTAGTTTAATGGCATTTGCATACATATTTCCTTAAAGGGCCTCATCACGAGAGGCTATCAATATTTTTAATCGTGTTGTTGTTTCTTGTTTGCAGGGAGACAGGTGCAAGAGGAGCTTACGTCATAATCCTTCCACATTGTGAAGAAGGGGTTCAACTCCGCCCTAAGGCAGTTTGTGACTAATCAATAGAGCACTATAAGTGCACCTACCCTATTGAGGGCATTTGCAATTGTAATATCAATATCATCTTTCAAGTGACCCTAAGAGGACATTTTTATAATCAAAGCTCATTCAAATATTAATACAAGAAACCTTAATTTTTTGTTCAATTTATGTACTTGTGTCAATATTTGTGCTTTCATGATGGTATAGATCAATACAATAGCTAGGTGCATGCTCAATGATTAAGTCAGATGGCGATCATGGCAGAACTCCACATTTCTAGCCCCTAAGTACTAACATTTTTGGTTTTTTCATCTCAGGTGCTAATAGCTACAGTTTTTTTTTGGCCCACAACTGTCACCTACGGTTTACACTACAACCCATAGACCAGAGCTATGGTTTATAGCAGAAGCAACAGATAGTAGAGAAACCACTTGGAAGCAGAGCAAGAGTTGAGGTAGGTTCTATTTCCATCCTCTATTCTATAGTTTCTCCTCTGTATTCTTATAGTAGGTGGAAAATCGATGGCAAATTAAGAACATTAAAGGAAAAAAAATCAATGAACAAGTCCTAATTTGCTTTTGCACTCTTTCCATTAGAAAGGCGCTACTAGGAACAACAGACCTCTGATTGCAGTCCGCCCTAGAATACAATGATCTTGATAAAAATTGTTTGGTCATTTGCATGCGTGAGACCCAATTAGAGGCCATGTCATAGTAATTGCATTGTCATAACATCATGTAGGACATAGCATGCATACCTTTGTGAATTTTTAAATGTTCCTTCTTATGCATATCATGTAGGAATGATCATACAAATGTTATTTTATGCATTTGTATTTATGCAAAGTAAAATGAACCACACACACCACGTTTCATTGTAAACATCAGTGGTGTTGGGCTCTCACATCCAACCCATTTGATTGAGACCAATAGTGGATGTCATTACCACTTGGTTGGATCATTTTAAATTATATTATCAAGACCCGCTCGTTGCCAAGGCCAACCCAAGAACTGTCCTATCCATGCAAAATAGCACGCACTCATCTTCGGAAGGGTGTATCGTTGCACATGGTGTGTTGGGTGAGGGTTGGTAGTACCTATGCTACTTCATTGAGTATGGAATTCATTACCATATTTGGCTTGTGCAAGTATATAGATGAAAGCCAATTAAACCGAGAATAAAATCCAACAATTTTGCAAAACATGCGAGAATTTCTAACACTGATACAACACATCTAAAAACAACATCAAACATTTTAGGGCTCACAATAAAAATTTAAAATAAGATAATCATCATTTGTATACCTTGTTTACATAATAAAAAACATCTAGACATTAGGTACACAAATGGTGAACACACGGGGTGATTGGAAAAGGTCTAGGACCGATGCCCATGATCAACCCCCAAATGATTCACAATAGCATGTGTCGAGTCCTCACACACATGAGAGAACTGAACAACATTTGACGAGCATTAGAGGTGACAACTCGACATAGGGAGATCCCGTTGAGTGGACCCCCGATAGAGGAGCTTTAGTACACTCCTCTAGGCACAATACTGAGCACGGAGCTTCTCAGCATGAGGATGCTCTACTCCAAAGCCATTACCAAGACCACACTGCACGTGCATCCATGGGATAGATCGAGGAATATATTGTGTAGGAGACCAAGTTGGTTCCCATACGTACTAGGTCCATAGGAGGTTATAACCCTCCATAGTTAAAGTATAAATGGACCAGAGATCCACCCATTCAGGGGTAAGAGGATAGGCTCACTTTCAAGAATAGTTCCACCCATACTCCTGCGCATGGTCCACCATGCAATATCACCATTGATATATCAAAGGTAGGAGATAATGGAACACCATTGTATGAGAGATGGATGTCTAGATAGTTAGATGGTCTAGGTAGTGTTCTTGAGAAGCTAGGCTACAAGCCTACAACTCTACCCACTCGTTCTCTAAGTGAGTGTAGTGATAGTTGTATAAAGATCACTAGAGAGTATGGAGAGGCTTCTAAGTACCCTCATGTCACATGTCCACCATCCACACATGGTGGTTCATAGTTTAGAGAACAACAGGATGTTGATACCATATTCATAGATAGAGGCAAAGGCACAACACATTTGTCTGATGGGTACAATACCCATAAGGTAGCTCGCATAGAGAATACACACCAGCGACCTACCATGGCCGACCAAATCGATAGATCACATAGACTGGTGTCTGAGCAAAGACGTCAACTCCTCCAAGATCAATTAGAGGATGCTCGCCTAGAGAGGTAGCATATTGAAGATGAAAATATTCAAGAATAAATGCTCCTACGATAGAGGTTATATGAACAACACATGCACGAGGAACATATTCTAGCTCAAAAGGAGCGCATAGAGTAGGAGGATCGACTAGCCAGGGCTGGACTATACCCTCTCGAGGAGCATCGAGAGCATGTGCATATGAGGGTTGTGTCCCTAGTTGATATGCATGAGGAGCACAGAGACACTCGTACTCATGTCAGTATCCAATAGAGCGAGTGGTTGTCATCGTTCAATGATATTAGATAGAGGCAGCATGAGCATGTAGATGTAGACGGATACGATCAAGAGTATCCTGAGAGTTATCGAGTTAAGGAGGAGGAAGAGCCACTTCCTCCACCTCCATTGAAGAAGACATTACCTCCTAGAACACCTCCATGTTAGCTTAGGGAGGAGGACTTTTTGTCTTCTAAGGCATGACTATTCAAAAGCTGACACTGAGGAAGATACACAATGAACCTCTAGACCCCTTGGTGCCTATACCTCCATATATTGAGCATTTTGATATGCCTAGGTTAGAAAAATTCAAGAGTGATGAGGATTCCCAAGAGCATGTTAGGAGTTTTTTGGATGCTTATTTCCAGATAGAGAGTCATGATGCCTTGTTGTTGTGCACCTTCATTACGACACTCTCTAGCCCAGCTTGAGAGTGGTTCAACCAGTTGAAGAAACACAATATTACTAGTTTTGAGAAATTAGCTGATGCATTTCTTGAATGCTATTTATTTGGCATCAAGAAATAGGCCAACCTTTCTGATTTGGATGTGCTAGCTCAGCGTGATGACGAGCCCATCGAGCAATACAAAAAGATATGGCATAGAATAATGGCAAAGTTGCCATTCCCTATTCCTGCAACATAACTGACTCAAATTTTTACAAAGAGTTGTGCCAAGCACATCTCACTACTGTTGCAGCTATAGCAGTATGCTACATTTGAGGAAGCTTTGGTGCAAGCCAAGGTGATTGAGGACATCATGTTGCAAGAAGGCAACTTGAAGCTCAAGACCAGGAAAGAGGGGTTTAAAAAGAGTACTACGAAGAAATAGGTTAAGCAGGCCCACATGAATCAAGTAGTACTAAATCTTGGAGGAGAGGACAAGGGACAACAAAAGCCTAATTATCAGGCCCAACCTCCTCCTATGTGTTATGAGATGTGTAAAAACAATTATAAGAGCAAAAAAAAAGAAGAGCACCCACCTCGCCAGTTCACACCTCTGACAAAATTGATGACTTTGATTTTCCATAAACTATGTGAGGCCAAGGCCATATGATTGCCCAAGGTCAAATTAGTAGATCTGAATGTGCAAAAATTGAAGTGGCATCAAGATGATTTGTTCTGCATATTCCACATATCGAAGGGCCACAAAATCAAGACATGTTGGTCCTTCAAACACATTGTGTAGAACATGATAGAAAAAGGAGAGCTTGTAGTACCAAGCAATCCATAGGCACTCGACAACAAAAACATGGGGATTTTCAAGAATCCACTACCTAATCATGAGGCGCCTCGTAACAACATTGGCCAGGTCAATCAAGTGAGAGTTGAACCACCTACCCAGGGGTTCATAGGCATGGTCAATGTTGTTACTAGATATGGGAGGTACGATCAACCGAATCAACCTTGTACTCCTGTTAGAATACAAAATACGTCGAATCAACGACCAGCTCAGAACATTATAGGCCCACCAACTAGACCAGTGGTGACCATAAAGAGCAGGTTAGTTTAGAACCTACAGACAACTCCTGCGAAGTTGTCAATATATGAGCTTATTCAGTAGTCCCCTAGACACAAGGAGACTCTTATGGACATTCTAAGGTCATTTGAGGTACATTCCCAAGATGCACATGCATTTACAAATTTCGTGGGACATGTACAACAATTTTAGGAACCCATGATACAATTTTATGATCATAAAGTGAAGATGGTTCCTACTGTTACAGTTGACCCGTCATTGCATATTATCACATGTGTTAACCACATGCCTTTGAAAAGAGTCTTGATTGACACTGGGTCCTTGATCAATATAATTACAACCAAGGTGTTGAGCCATCTCAAGTTGCCCAAATCACACATTGTGTCCACAACCTTTACATTGAGAGAATTTAACAATGCACTATGCTCGACGGTTGGTACAATTGTTCTACCTATTCATGTGGGATTCAAGACCATCTCTATGATGTGTCATGTGATATAGGGTGCCATGTAGTACAACATTCTGCTTGGAAGGCCTTGGATTCATGAAATGCATTGCGTCCCCTCGATCTTGCATCAATGCATGTACATTCACGAGGGACAGGTTCACATAGTTTCCTTGAACAAAGAACCATTCAATTTCGTGAACCTAGTAGATTTGCCTGGGGGTTTTGTACTCTTGTTGATGCACTTGGATATTTGGTTTGCTTCACTGATTAAAATTCCAAGAGGTAAACCAGTAGCCCATGCTCAAACATCGACATCTGTGTCACACAAATTTGAGCATATGACTACAACTTCTCTAAAATTAACTGCATCGACAAGACAAGAAACTAAAGTCAAAATTAGGTGAGAAAGTAGAATATCATATGCTCAGACCAGTCACCAATGAGACTCCCACTCCCATGGATGTGGAAGAACCTCAATACAAAGCCGAGGAGGCACCTAAGCCTGCTTCACCTGCATCTTCAACAAGGTCATTTGCATCATAGGTGATCGTTCATCTAGCTAACATAGGGTTAGGTGAGTATCTTGTGCAAAATGTTACTTTCAGACCTATCCTAAATACTACACAAGATATAGGCCGACCACACACCCATAAATTTCCAATTGGATCTATAGTGCCATTGGGTGAGCCACCCAACCAAACAAAATTCATCTACACAGGGCTAGATCAAGCGCCCACTAAAATGTTCATAGATGAGGACGATGATGAGCCTTTCAGTATGAATGTGTGCTATCTAGCCAACCTGGAATATGCCATGTGCATTTTTGAGTTGTATCATTGGCATGGATACGACCTTAGTCTTTTCAAACAAGGACGTAGGACTCCACTCAAACCTCATTATCATTTAGCCACTGATAGGTTTAGGTTAGGGTTATAGGTACAAGATCATGATTATTTGCTTGCTACATCCTTAGATCGCATGTACCTGAGTCTAGGGGATGATGTGGATTTTAATCCATATCACCCTAATCCTTCCAGATTTTGGAGGACTCGCTAGACGATATCGTTTGTTACCATAGGGCCACCCGATTCATATCATGATGGGCCCTTAGAGGACAACCCTAGAGGCAACCTGGGTAACCAAATCTGTAATGCTACTGATGACACTGGTATGCAGGGGCATAACCCCACTACTGTAAGTGATATCGAGTTAGGAGATCTTTTTGATGATGATGAAGAGGAGTCCACCTCCAAAATAAGTGGACCTAGTTATGATGCAGATGATGAGTCCTCAAATTATGATCAATCTAAGGAGGAAATCGAGCCAACCTTTCTAGGTCCAGTATTTATACGCCATCTACTACCTATGAAACAAGTGGAAGAGACGAATGAGTGCTTCATAGTCGATACTTATTATGAAGATGAGATAGAGTGGTCCATCCATGGTAGTGACCACAGTGATGTAGATGAGAGGACAGATTCCAAGCTTGAGTATCCATAATATCTATTGCCTAGGGAATCAGAGCATGTTATGGAGGAAGTCCCTCCCAATACTGAGCACTCTGATGAAGAAGTAGTGCTAGTTTATGTGGCAGTATCATATATACGATCGTTCTATCGAATTTATCTAGATAGTGATGATAATGACCATAGAATCAAATACATGGGGCCACATATGGCAGATCACCCTTTAGAAGAGGTGGGAAGTGACAGATTGTATTTGTATAGTGATTATGAGGATTCATTGGAGATGGCCTATTTGGGACCTCATCACCTATGTAATAGACCTCCACCTTGAGGTCCCCCACCTATTATAGCTATAGGTTTGCATCGAGAGATTAATATCCATCGCAACCTAAGGGAAATAAGAGAGCTCGAAGAGAGGTATCAGGAACTCTTTCTCCATCCACATACATACATGGAGCTCCTTGAGTCAAGAGATCCCATTTTGTAGCTAGTGCACCAAGAAGATCCAGTTATATGGGCATCCCACAAAGAGGATCCATTTGTACCCATACCATCTGAGCCAGATCTTGGGTACATAAGCTACACTTCAGATATAGAGTTTTGTCCGTGTGGTTCTAGAGATCAATTCCATTCTATCAATATGGTCTCCATTGATTTGACCACTCCACTCCAAAATCTAGCAGATCTATCCAAACTGCTGCATCTAAACATGGATGCTATTGATTGGGATCGCACTGACTCATCGGTCCAGCCTGAATATTTCTTCCCTAATGAAGAAATGTTGCAACCATTTCATTTTGTGCTAGGCTATGCTTATGATGTTTATCAAGCTGAGGGTGCTTCCCATGAGGAACATGTGAACCCGAATGATGACATCCATCTGATTCCTACGCCTCACTAGCTTGAGGAGGGATCACATATGTCAGTAGAGAAAACCTTTGATGTGGATATCAGTAAAGATCCCACCAATCCAAATAATTTTATATTTGGAGAGAGTCTCACTTTGGATGAGCATGATAGCATCATCACTCTACTAAAAGAGAGACTTGATCTCTTTTCTTGGACTTACAAAGACATGTTGGGTCTAGATCCAAAATTAGTTACTCATAACCTTCCGCTAGATCTGTCAAAGAAGTTAGTAAAGCAAAAACTTAGAAAAATACATCTAACAGTAGCCTTAATGGTGAAAGAAGAGTTGCAAAAGTTTTTGGATGTAGAGTTTGTCATCTCCATCGAATATCAAAAATGGGTGTCCAATATGGTACCCATAGGAAAGCCAGATGGAAGGATCTATATTTGTACCAATTTTAGAGATATCAATAAGGCAACACCCAAAGATTCATTTCCATTACCAAATGTCGATGCTCTGGTAGACGCTACTACAGGTCACGAAATGCTCTCCCTTATGGATGGTTTTTTTGGATACAATCAGATTCATATTAAACATGAAGATCGGCATAAAACCATGTTTATAACACCATGGGGGACATTTTGCTACAAATTTATGCCATTCGGTCTTAAAAATTTTGGTGCCACATATCAACGGGCTATGACATATATCTTTCATGACTACATGCATAAAATATTAGAATATTATATCGATGACTTACTAGCTAAGTCGTTGCTATGAGCAGAACATGCGGAGGTCTTAAGGAAGGTCTTTGATTGCTTGATAGAGCATAATGTCAAGTTGAATCCTAAGAAGTGCGTATTTGGCATAACTTCAAGTAAACTCTTGGGATTCATAATTTCTAAATGGGACATCGAAGTGGACCCAAAAAAGGTCAAGGCTATTCTAGATATGCGTCCTCCCACTAATATCAAAGAACTAAGAATCCTTCAAGGCAAATTAGCATCCATAAAGCAATTCATTGCTCAATTATCATATAAATTTTGACCCATGAATTGACTACTACACAAGGGGGTCCCATTTTATTAGGATGAGGACTGCCAAGTAGCCTTTGTTGAGATTAAGAAATACCTAGAAACGTTGCCAATACTAGCTCCACCAAGGCTAGATGTGCCTTTTCTGCTATATATATCGGCAACCAACTTTGCATTAGGGACCATGTTAGCCCAAAAGAACGTGCAAGGTAAAGAGCAAGTCGTATATTACATCAGTCACACCTTGGTGAATTATGAGTCAGGATATGCATATGTGGAGAAGATGTGTTTAGCAGTGGTGTTCACTACCAAGAAATTGTGGTATTATATGCTAATTCATACGACATATGTTATATCAAAATAGAATCCTTTGCAGTATATGATGAGCAAGACATATCATAATAGACGTATTGCAAAGTGGATCATGCTATTGATGGAATTTGATTTGTAATTCATCAGCCAAAAGTCTGTCCAACAATAGGCCTATAACCATTGAGCTTCCAGATGATGCGATCTTCATAATATCTAAAGCTTGCAAACCTAAAGAACCAGAGAATAATACTGATATGACATTGTTCTTCGATGGTTCGAAGTGTGAGCAAGGGGGTGGTGTAGGAATAGTGTTTTCACACCACAAGGAGCTCTAATGCCCTTGTCTTTCAAGTTAGACTTTCTGTGCACCAATAATAATGCTAAGTATGAAGTCCTACTTTTGGGCCTCCACACAGTCATTGCCATGGGTATTAAAATATTGAACATTTTTGGTTATTCTCTGCTCATAGTTAACCAAGTTAAGGGGATATTTTAGTGTCGATGTCCCATACTAAAAGCCTACAAAGATCTTGTTGCCACTTATCTGGCTAAATTTGAATGGTATGACATGGACGCAATACCTCATTCGTCAATAGGTTTGCAAACACCATGGCATATTTGGGGTCCTTGATCCCTTAGAATATGTCTATCGATTTTACTACCATCCATGTTAGAATTCTCTCACACCCAACAATGGAGCATGTAACCTTTGATAACAAAGAGTCAGTCAACATGATTATTGTGGAACCAACAACTGATTGGTTTTGTAGAGTGAAAGACTTTCTTAAGTAGGCACCCTGGGAGTCATTGAATTCTTAGAGTCCTACGGGGAGTGGTACTACCATTCACCATAAGGTTGTTTTCCAGTCTGCATTTACAAAGTTAAATACACAGGGGGAGCAAGTCATCTTAGCAGTCGAAGCTGAGGCTTGTCAAAGATGGATGTTGCAAATCCAAGACTTATTAAAACTTGGTATTATCCTAGAGGGATTGTCGCACGTTGCAAGATGCACATTCAAATAGAAAGTTACTAAGTATATCTTTATAGGAGACATTTTGTACCGACGCAGCTATGAAGGAGTTCTCCTTCGATGTCTTGAGCCCCATGATCATCTTGGGAAATTTTAGAAGCTCATGACGGTACGTACGATGGCCATTTTAGCGGCATGGCTATTTTCAAATGCATCCTTTGCATGGGTTATTATTGGCCCACTATGGAGAAGTATTATAATGTGTATGTCAAGAAATGCGTTAAATATCAATATCATGCTAATCTTATGCACTCACCATCACAGGACTTACAACCCATTCATGCGGCTTGGCCATTTTCTCAATGGGGACTAGATCTTATTGGCAATATTTCTCCTCCATCGTTAGGCTGACATACATTCATTATCATGGCTACTGAGTATTTTACAAAGTGGGTGGAAGCCATTCCCCTTACAATGACCACTGGAGCTTGCATCGCAAAATTTATTCTCGAGCATATCATATGTCATTTTGGGATACCATCCAAAATAATTTTGGATAATGGAACTTATTTTAAGAACAAAATTGTGTGGGTTTTAACATCTAAATACTGTATTAAACATAGTTTTTCAACTCCATACTATCCGCAAGCAAACGGGCAATTTGAGGTCTCAAACAAGACTGTGGTAGCCATATTGAACAAGACGATACACGAACACCACAAGGATTGGAATATATAGCTTCCAATTGCATTATGGGCTTATAGGACTAACATTCAGACACCCATTGGGACAATGCCATTTTCACTAGTATATGGCATTGAGGCCATTATGTCCTTAGAGTTAGAAATTCCAATGTTGTGCATCGCATTGAAAGAGTTCATCGATGACGACACCGCATGGTAAGCCTACCTCAATCAATTGACGTTGCTCGATGAACATCGCATGAATACCCTCGAGCATCTTTGCATTTATTAGGAGCAATTAAAATGAGCTTACAATGTCAAAGTCCACCAAAGAGACTTTGAAGTTGGGGATCTTGTGCTGAAAGAGAACCAAAAAAACTTGAATTTACCACTTGATATGCGAGACAAATTTGTGGCTAATTGGCTAGGGCCTTACATCATATCTAAAAATATTGGTCTAGGTACCTATCGCCTAACATTTCTAGAGGGTGTGGAAGAGCTTAAGCCTCTCAATATCATCCATATTAAGGTGTTCTATGCTTGAGAGTGTAGTAAAGGCACCAAAGACATTTGTAAGCCCTTTGGTCAACCCAAAAGTTCTGAGGGTTTATCCACAACCGCTCGATCATCCCAAAAGGCTCTGAGTTATTAAATTGAGAAGCTTGGTCAAGTGAATGCACCAAAGGCATTTTTAAGCCCTTTGGTCAACCCAAAATCTTTGAGGATTTCATCTCAACCACTTGGTCATCCCAAAATGCCCCAAGCTCTCTGTTGAGTGGCTTGGTCGAGTAAAAGCTCCAAAGGTAGTTCCTCACCGTTTGGTCATCCTTAAAAGATCCAAGGACATGTACTTGGCATTTGGTCAAATATGAAAGCTCAAAAATGTATAAAAATTTGAAAATATATAAAATTCCAGAAAAAATGGTAAAGCATAAAATCCAAAAACATTTGCTTTTGCAGTTTGTATTTTCATATATGCATTCACATCATCATATTGCATTTAGGTATTTTTCATCCATTGTATTCCATAGTAGAGTGTAATGTGTATATAAAAATCTTACAAACGATCACACATTTGTGTTTCAATCATGCACCCTTGAATTTATCATAGTTCATTGCATTCATACATGATACCTATTGTAGAGAAATATGTGTATATTAAGTTTTCCAGTCACTCAGCCATACCTAGTGGGTTCTTCAGGTATTGTAGAAAACTTGCTTTGCTATTATAGACAAGGTCATTAGTTGGGATAGTTCTTCAACATATCAAAATCATGTCACTAAGCAAAACAATATAAAATCTTGCTAAGACAAGAGATGATGAAAGCTATGAAAGCAGTCTTAGGTATCTAGAGAGATGGGTTTCATGACCTGCTTATCTTGCAAATAATCGGTTTAGAAAGGTGTACTTTGGCAAAAGGACAAGAATTTCCCCTATAAATACCAAAGTCACAAAGTTTGAATCCCAAGTTACAAAATACAAAAGTACAAATTTCAAGTTCAAAATGTAAAGTGACATAGTGAATCAAAAGCACTATAAAAATCCCTTGCTCAAAGAAAACAAAAACATGTGGACTAACAGTGATTTTATCACTACATATGAGCAAGTAAGAAGGGTGAGAACTTTAATCCCTGGATTGTCCACCTTTTGAAAGCCATAGAGTGATCCCCGATCGCAGTAATGGGTTGGAAGAGTCTTGCCTGCAATCAAAGAGGTAGTTCTAAACGTAGCAATGGGTTGAAAGAGTCTCGCCTGCATTTGGAGGGGTAACCTGATCAATTTGCAAGATGAGCTAGCTCTAGGTACCTAGGATTGTCTAGTTGTATAAGTCTAATCAAAGCTAAAACAAGGATGGTATGATCGTATGAGGAACCCTATCTCACATATGGTTTGAAAGAGTCTCGACTGACATATGGGGTATGCTTATGATCTATCTAAAAATACTCACATGCACACATAGGGATAATGAATAGTTGGGTCTGTCACAGCAAAAGCCTTATCCAATAAAAACCTTGTACAGTTAGTATGTGATTTTTGGAGAAGTCTATTAGGGTGTTTGAGTCTCAAGGAAAACCTCAAAGAGTTCTCTAATGGCAAAAAGATACCAAATATCATTAAACATCAAAAATATGAGTCATTCATTCATTACAATGAATTTTACAAAGCACAATTAAACATATAGGATAGATACCGCATGAATATCAAAAATGATGTTTAGATGGCCACTGACTATATAGTGCAGCAAATAAGAAATATACAGAATGACGTATTCATTCATTAGCATTATACCAATCCATTTCATTGCATTTAATATATGGGTGATTAATTGATTAAGTTCTTGTAATGAGAATTATCAATTATATTGCATGATTGTCATACATTTTGTGGTGTCGCAGTTTAAAATTTATATACATAGTTACATTCATTCTTTATGTTTAAGTGATTAAAGCATACAAGTTCATTCCCATTAGATTACGATTATGTAAATAATGCATTACCATACATTGCATAACATTTCATAACTTCATAAAAATAAACGCATGCCCACAAAGCAAAAACAAATATGCGTTTAAAAATATACATCACATCCATATGCATACATCATATATCGCACATCTAATCATCTAGATCACTGCATATCATCATCATAAAGTAAAATAGCTATCTAGTGCATGTCATCCATACATCACATCATATAAACATAGAATTTACATAAGCCTTGCATCCATGTGCATCAAATAAACATAAAATAAATAAATAAACATGTACACATAATGAGACATAAAAGATCATATCATATATATGTGTCCAAAAGAGTACATAGGGAGTAGAAATGCCCGCAGGCTACAACTATGTAGGTCCTTGACCTTACACATAAAATGATATAACAAAAATGTAGTTGACAACTGCTATAACTCAGATCTAGGTTGCTCCCCCTATACTGGAGATCTCGTCACCTCCCTCAACACTATGTTCTGGAGACTACTCTCCTAGTTGACCTGGCACCTATGGTGGATCCTACTGTGGATCCTGCCTACCTCCAAAGCGTAAAGCACCCAACACATGGAAAATTGGTAACTACATTAGGCTAGTCCTTTTACTGGTGGCCCCTAATATCTCCCATGGATCTCTAGTCCTGGCCTGCAATCTTATTGTGTGTGTTCTAGAGAACTTGTGTGTTCTCTCAGTCTTATGAGTCCTGTGACTTGAGATCATTGTAGACTATCCAGTAGTCCTAGTCTAGATCCTCTGAGACTCTGGTGCAAAAGGATCCTCTGGAACCTATAGCCCATGCATCTCAATGTAATCAACTAGCTAATCAACTCGAGCGATCCAGGATGCATGCATCTCCTTGGTCACCATGACTATGCTGCATAATCACTCTATCTCATCCATAAGATCCTGAGCAACTATTGTACCTAATGTTGATGTTGTATGAGGCCCCATAGTAGCCTAAGGAGGTGGAATAACCCTGCTCTACTTATTCTATAGTCTTTTGGGTTTGTGCTAGCTCTAGGGCAGTCTGTAGTCTCTAAACCTGGGCCTCTATCTATGGCCTAAGTCAAAATCTTCTATATCTGGTCCTACACATCAGTCAGGCATCACTCTCTATCAGCCACTTTCACCTCCAAAGTGGTGATGGTAGTGTCTCTCTCGAGCTATTATGTGTGAAACTATCTGAGCTAACTCTACAAGTAAGCCATATGAGCTAACAGCCATCCCTCTGTGTTGTCAAGAGGGACCTTACCCTCCTATGGAATATCCTCCTCAGGGTCAATCTCAGGTATATCTACAATGGTGACCTCTATGCCCTAATTGCCCTTGGTACGCTAGAACACCTTGTGCCTTTCAAGATCTACCTCTGCCTCTGCCTGAGCTGGATCTCATCCCAGAGACCCCATCCCATACCATATAGACAAGGAACACCACCCGTCATAGTATGGAGTGGTCCTGGCTATCTCAACCCCTAACTCTTGGAATTCATTGGGTGCATCTCCTAGTGGTGGAGGAACTATTAATGAGAGGCCCCTCTCCAAGGCCAAGCACTTGTATCTGAATGGGATATCTGGCATGTCTTGCACCATGTTGAATTATTACAGGACACAAGAAAAGAACTGATGCTCTCTGACCTTTAGCTTACGCCAGATAAGCCATCTATCTCGACGAACATATCATAGCCACTCATTCACCTCAAGCCATGCTGGACAATCCATGTAGGGGCACCAGACAACGTCCCCCGAACCAAGTGATGCAAATATAATGATATAGTGCTTAGTGTTCCAGCATGAGCCCTATTATGAGTACCCTCCTCAACATGAGTCCAGCATGCAACGTAACACTGATGGTCAATGTCTATGGCGATGATGCATAGTGGTATCTCCATAGGATGATCAATCCAAATGTGCTACCACCCTTAGATCTATAATAAAATACTATAGTTGATGCCCTTATGGCTATGCTTTGTAATCTGGTATAGCTCCCTGTAGAGCTAGCATAATAGGGTGCTCCCCTAAGCTAATCATAGTGGCTCCTCTGTAGAGCTCTGAAGCACCCTCCAAGCAATGGCTAACATGTTCTAGGGAATCCTCATGCCCAAGGAGTCTGGAAGGACAATCTACACAATGATATGCATGAAGAGGGCCTCTCATACATAAAAGACATCATCACGGTACCAGTCATCGATGTGCACCCCTCCGTGGTCAGCATCATCCTGTGCATCTACGCTCTGGTCATCGAAGATAGAATCGAATACAAAATCCTTTGCCATGGAGGTAGAGGAGATGATAGCCTCACCATCGATGGGGATCCTAAAGATCCTATAGACATCCTCCAGAGTGATATTCATCTCACCGAGAGGAAGGTGGAATGTTTTGGTCCATGCATTCCAGCACTGGGCCAATGTAGTAAGATAGGCTTGATCTACCCTAATGGTGGGTAGATCCATGATGTAACTAAACTCAATAGCTCAAAACCAAGCTCAGTAGTCATTAGATAAAGCCTCACGGAGAGTCTTCATAAGGTTAGGCTCCTACGCTCTAGAAGTTAACTTCTAAAAACAAAAAGCATAATGTAAGCTAAATATAGCTAAGCAGAGCTAAATAAAATTAAAAAATTTAATTAGACAACCTAGATCTTAATGAGATAACATTAAATGCCTAATTAAATGAAAAAAAAAAAAAATGAAAAATTTTGAAAAATTTAAGGTTTACAAACCGCGGGTCAACCCTACGGTTTGAAGGCGGTAAAATATGACCATTAGGATTTTGAATCCTAACCACAGATGAAACCTGCGATCCCCAATTTACCAATTGGAAACCATGGCTACCAGCTATAGTTTAGGAGAGGCACCCATTTTGGGTACCCTCCTAATCCACTAAAAGCAAAAAAAAATTTAAAACTAAGCTAACCTAGACTAGTGGGGTTCATTACTAGCAGTTTAGTGAGGTTAATTTTCCGCATTTCTTAGTGTGGTTCATTTTATTGGTATTGAGTGTGAGGTCTTGGTTTCGAGTTACCTTGCCTGCACCCCGGCCTCGGCTAGTAGATGGTTGATCAGGATCCACCATCGAGGTAGATGAGTGTAATTGTGGTAGAGTTTGGCAGTGTTCCGGATCAAGGAATGTTCTCTCTCTCTCATAGCTCTCAAATTGCTAGTAGTTGCAAGAAAATAATGAAAATTTTAAAATGGGAATGTAATTTATAGGTCCTCCTAGTCTCCAAGGATCATAGCTGACACCTGCGGTTCCAAAACTAGGGTTTACCGCCCGTAGGTTTGACCCATGATTTGAAAATTTTGAAATATTAAACCGCATGCCATACCCGTGGTCCATAGCTAGCAATAAATGCACTCAAAACCCATCGTGGGAAGGTCTAAAAAGACAAATTAATGACTCCCATTGGATAAAAATTCAAAATCAATGATCAAAATTGCAAATTTGGTGATGTTAAAAGCACCAGGATCAATCAAATAAATGCAAAATTAAACAAAAAAATAAAATAATGAAAAACCAAATGTGCCTCGTATTCAGTGATTTATCCTATAAAATTGGTGGTTACAGTGACTTGCAATCCATGCAATCCGAAAAGATGAGTAAATCACCATAAGGACATTTGGGGTAAAATTGTCATTTCTTTTATGACATTTTAGCAAATCATCAACAATATGATTCAACACAAGTCTAATTGCATTTGTATTATTTTGATTTTCTAAGATGGCTACCATAGCTTGACTTCTCCATGGAATAGAGATGTACAAATAGTACTAAGAGTTGCAATGATAAGATGAACTAGGCCTAGCCAAGGCATTAAAAGGCTCGAATCTAAAGTTGTTCAGGATCATTCATTATGGTCAAGCAATTTCTTCACTTCATACATTGTCATTACCCTCATCGACTCGTCTCTTGAGGGGGTAGTCATAATTTCATGTCATAATCAAATTCAACAGAAGATCCCAGAGATCGTAGATCCCTTGATCTTGTTAAAATTGCGTTCGTTCTTGCGAATCATTGCTAACAACTATCATAAGCTTTCCCCTTTGCTTGGGGAAAATAGCAAATATGAAATTTTATTTGTAACTCTCATCCTTCGGTTATATATGCCTAACTCCTATTGTAGCACCAAAGCTACCCGAATGTCTGATGGTGAGTGCAGACTTTTCAAATGTAAGCCTTTCCAAGTTGGAAGCAATGATTCCAGGATGCACGTCCTTTTGTTGGACCTAGGGCATCTAATGTTGATCAGACTAATGATCATCATAGAACCTTTGGCATCATTTTAGGATGTATATTTTTGCTCAACGTTGTTCGATCTCACAATGCATCTCAAAATGGGCATCTATAGACACCTAAAACACGTCATGTTGAGGGTGACTACTCATATGGACATGCTACAAAACCATATGGAGGATCTTGGACATAATCCAAGATAGAGTAATGGTTCTAACCACTCAATTTAGGTATTTTTTCCTAATCAGGTTGAACCGCAACCAAGATCTACGATCTCCATTCTAAACCATGGCTGATACCTACGGTCTATAGTCTGGACCACAACTATGACCTACGGTCTTAACTAAATTTTAGTTAGGCCTTCCATCCGAGCCAAATTGGTTGGAATAGCCAAAATATCTAGAAGTAGGTAGTTGAAGGATGAAAGATTCCAGAGGCTTCCATACCAACTGTCCTAACCAACCTTCTTGGTCTCGGCTTCTCCATGAAGCTACCCCTAGCCCTAGGGACATGCAATAAATACCCCCTCCAAATGGAGTTAATGGAGAGAGAGTTAATTTATCAAGAGAGCAACGAAGCCCTATCAAATTGCATACTGAATCTATGCATTTGAGAGCCCCTTTGCTATTCACCTAAATACAAATTAGCCATGGATGCCCTAGGTTCCTAGGATATTCAAGAAGCACAAATTTGGGCAAACAAAGGCCCGTCATAGAGATTTGATTGCCAAATATTTTAGAGGACAACAAAGGTGACCCTTGAACATTAATTTGGACAAGGATATCAAGCCCATTGCCCCTAATTTTGAGGGTAAACCTATCAGAGGTCAAACCGTGGCTATCAACCATGGTTCACAGTGTAGATCGCCCACCATAGCTGTGGTTTGCAATAGGTGACTGATCACCTTACTTGCTTTGCTTTTGACCACATAGATTAGTTATATTAGTCTTTTTATAGGTTTAATTGCACTTTAGAGAAACTCTGATCGTAGGAATTAGTTATTTCATGCATTGTATTAAGTAGGATTATATTGGATCTTTTATGCACTTTATTGCTCCTAGCTTGATATTTGATCCATGCATCATTTGCTTATTCATTTCCTTCATGTTATAGTATAATTCTTGATCTAATTAGAAAAGTTTAAAGTCTTTATTTATGATTTCTTGTTTTACTAGTTTAATGGCGTTTGCATACATATTTACTTAAAGGGCCTCATCATGAGAGGCTATCAATATTTTTAATCGTGTGTTTTTGTTTCCTATTTGTAGGGAGACATGTACAAGAGGAGCTTATATCATAATCCTTCCACATCGCGAAGAAGGGGGTCAAATCCACCCCAAGGCAGTTTGTGACTAATCAATAGAGCACTATAAATGCGCCTACCCTATTGAGGGCATTGGCAATTGTAATATCAGTATCATCTTTCAAGTGACCCTAAGAGGGCATTTTTGTAATCAAAGCTCATTCAAAGATTAATACAAGAAACCTTACTTTTTTTTTCAATTTATGTACTTGTGTCAATCATTGTGCTTTCATGATGGTATAGATCAATACAGTAGCTAGGTGCATGCTCAATGATTAAGTCATTTACTTTCTTTTGTTTCATTCCTCGAAAGAACTCAAAAATGATTAATGAAAAATAGAACATTAAGCACTCTTCTAAAGAAATAATAATCCTATTTTGAGTATTCCACCAAGTCTTAAATAGAGTTTCATAAAGATATCCAATTAATTTTGTAAAGTTCTCTTCCTTTGCTTATTTAAAAAATAAAGAGAATATTTCTTTCAACTTTGTAGACAAGAGTTTGAATCCATCAAAGTTTTCTATCAAATTTTGTGAATAGAACCTAAGTTCATGAAATAGCATTTCACTATTTTCATTGAATGCATTCTTAATTATTTCCTCCATCTTACTTTAAATAATACACCTTTTGATGTTTTATTACTTTTGAAGTTATCTTCCTTATGTCTCTCTAGTTTAGAGTATGTGAGCTAGTTTGATAAAACCTATCAATACTTAGGTTTTGTAGAATCCTTATGTCTCCCTAGTGATTAGAATAAACTCTAATCTTGGTAAAGTTCTTAGCTACTATTAGTTCACATTTTGAGTTGATTTTGTAATGTTTTAGAAATGATAATAAATTTTTAGAAGCAACACACCCCGACTGAAAACAAAATTGTTTGAGTCTATGAAAATGATTAATTTTTATTTCTAAGGGGACCCTCTTGAAGTTTTCGAGTTTTATCCAAGTTTTGTTTGCATCGTCTTAAATTTTACCTACATTAAGGTGTCAAAAATGCTTGCCTAGCGCATTGATTTTAATTAAATTCTTTTGAATATTTATGCTTTGATGGTATTATTTCTGGTTAATTGTCTCAGGAAATTTAATTTTCAATGGTTTTCCTAAGGTCTGAAATATTAAAATCAATTTCTAAGGTTCTTTGAAAATCTTCATCTTGCCCTAATGTTTACTTCAATTTTGCAATTGCTATATCTTTTGGTAGAGGAATCTGTTTGAAGTGATTCAAATTCTGGGTGGCATATCTCAAGCTCACATTTCCAATGGTACCAAATTTTTAGGGTTTCAAGCATGATTTACCTTCCAAAAATAGCAGTTTCTATTTGTAGCCAGTGGACTTCTTAATGCAATATCTCTTGATTCAAGATGATTTTTTGGGGTTTTTCTCCATATTCGGATACCCATTTGGCTCATTTGAACACTTGAAAAGTTTATTCAATTCTCAGTACTTTTGATTTTTGCCATAATTTTCATACCATGAGAAACGAGCTTCTTTCGGGCAATTTAATTTCATTTTTTGGAATCTAAAAATCATTTCTAAGCATGGAGGATCCTTCACAAACCTTTAAAGTGCCAAAATACAAAGTACGGGGTCATTGGAATCCATGTTCGAATTTTTGAAAATTTTACAAAGTGTCGGAAGAAAAGGACGAAGAAGTGAATACCCGACAATGTCTAAGTTTCGTGATCAATATGGCTGAAATAAGGCTTTAATGAAAAATGGTCATGATTTCACGACATTCCTAAGTTTCATGATCAATATGGCTAAAAGAAGGCTTTAATGAAAAATGGTCATGATTTCGCAACATTCCTAAGTTTCGCGATCAATATGGCTGAAAGAAGGCTTTAATGAAAAATGGTCACGATTTCATGATATTCCTAAGTTTCACGATCAATATGGCTGAAAGAAGGATTTAATGAAAAATGGTCACGATTTCATGACATTCCTAAGTTTCGCGATCAATATGGCTGAAAGAAGGCTTTAATGAAAAATAGTCATGATTTCGTGACATTCTTGAGTTTTGCAATCAATATGGTTGAAAGAAGGTTTTAATGAAAAATGGTCGTGATTTCACGACATGCCAATATTTCACGATTTCCAAGCTCAGGAAGATTAAAAAATGAAAAATGGGCGAGATTTCGTGACTTGCCAATATTTCGCGACTTGTCAAGGTTTTGTGATTGCCAAGATTAGGAAGATTAAAAAATGAAAAATGGGCGAGATTTCGTGACATTTCGAGATTTCATGACATGCCAAGGTTTCGTGATTTCCAAGCTCAGGAAGATTAAAAAATGAAAAATGTGCGAGATTTTGTGACTTGCCAAGATTTCACAACTTGCCAAGGTTTCATGATTGCCAAGCTTAGGAAGACTAAAAAATGAAAAGTAGTCACGATTTCAATTTTCACAACATGCCAAGGTTTCAAGATTGCAAAGCCCAAGAAGATTAAAAAATAAAAAATGGACGAGATTTTGTGACTTGCCAAGATTTTGCGACTTGCCAAGGTTTCGCGATTGCCAAGCTTAGGAATATTAAAAAATGAAAAATGGGCGAGATTTCATGACATGCCAAGGTTTCGCGATTGCCAAGCTCAAGAAGATTAAAAAATGAAAAATGGGTGAGATTTCATGACATGCCAAGGTTTCACGATTACCAAGCTCATGAAGATAAAAAATAAATGATATAAAAATGTCAAACCTTAGGGATTAAAATAATAAAAAAAATTAATTAAAATCTTAGACCTAGAAAATATTTTGCAGGAAACTTTGAAAAAATAATAAATTTTTTAAAACTAAAATATTAAATTTTGAACCTTAGGAAAATTAAATTAATTATTTGAATGGTGGATGCATTTAATAATAGAAGTGATGGCGGGCTTGGAATTTTAACATGAATCAAGCAAAGGTAGTTGTACAAATATAGAAGACACGTAAAATTGATGATCCACCCAAATTCTCTAAAGCCCACTGTAAACAAAGACTTTATCAGGCATGGCCAAGGGAGTGCCCATTTAATGAAATACGCCTACAATTGGATGGAAAGTGAAAACATCTGTATGTAGTCTCCATTTGGTGAAGAGAAGATCAGATTGTGCCTCCACCATTTATGGTAAGATTTTTAGGCAAATTTTTGGGGTGGTTGGAGTTGGCTTGAACTCTATTAAAATATGTTTTATTATGTAAGGCCCCAACGATGGGATTTTTATATTAGTTTAAGTTCTTGGGAGAAGATATTTTTTGAAAAGACCAGGGCATATCCTGATTCTATAAATACTCCCATTGAATGTAAACTTAGGATGCAAGAATTTATAATAGAAGTATTTTTTCTAAATCTATTTTTTATGAAGAATTCATCTGTTATTGACATGGGATCTTTGATAGTGTTGTTACTCTAAAGTGGTATAGCCAGGTGCTTAATCTGCTTCTTAGGTTTTGACGGTGCTTTCCTTCCTTATTCTTGTTTTCATTGAAATGTATGTAATAATAATTGTTATGAGTTTAATTGATTTTGGCATGTTGTTGATGTGAAGAGCTTCATTGAGGTTTACTCATTCTAAAATTTAGTTCTTTTCCTATTGGATCTGGTTTTGTTGTGTGTGCTATGCTACTGGAAAAATATTGAATTTTTTAGAATGATTAAACTATCCTAAGAAAGTGTTTAAATCCATAGTTTGAGGATCTGGGATTGATAGCTTTGGTCTATGTGCATGAGCATTTGCTATCCATGGATACATCCTATTAGTTGCAAGGAAAATTGTGATTTAAATAGGTTACTCTGTTCTATTCCCCCATTTTACCTTTTGCTAGATAACAAGTTAATCTTAGAAAGCTGGATAATTTGTTATTCTATTTGTCCCAATTAGTGAACATAATAGTATGCCAAGTTGAAAGAATAATTAATAGTTAAAATTGTAGAATTTCACCTCTCTTCTCTGCCCTACCTTACCCTCTCTATTTTTACTTTAAAGGAGATCCATTTTTATGTTCTTTAAAATTATTTATTCATTTAATTTTTTGAAGTCTAAAAGAGCTAGATCTATTTACAAATGCAAATTTTATTGATCAACCAAACAACAACAAACAAAAGTTGAAATCCCTTGGAGGTATATAGACAGTCCACTTGAAACTATTCCAGAAGTGGAAAAGAGTGATAGCATTCGACCCGACTTTGTAACTCACACCTTAGATATCCAAAAAGATCCTAAAGTGAGAGGTAATTTATTCCCATTCAAATGTTACTTGTGTTTTTAGTTTACTTTCCACAGGGTGTGCATGAAAGCTGAGCCAACAATAATAAACTCCTATTTTACCTTATTTATCCTATTGAAGTATTCACATTTCAATTTAATGGAGTTCTCTATGGTTGGATTCCTTTTGTCCCCTTTCAATATGACTATGAGACAAGTATAAGCAATAAATTCCAACTCTTTCAAGACAATAATAATTTTGCTTCTTTATCCTTAAATTTTTCAATGGTTCAATTTTCTAAATTCCAATTAATTAAAGTTTGATGTAGCACTCCTTATACCTCCCTAATTTTAGAATTTTAGAAATATATGATATTTGCAATAAAATAATAATTTTTTTTCCAAGTAGAAACCCTTATATCTCCTATGATATTGATTGCAAATATTAATATACTTATTTCAATTAATGTGATTTGAAATAATATTTAAGGATATAAACTACTATTGATTTGCTTTCAAGTTTACTAATATTGAGTTTGCAATATCTTTAATGCAAATAATAATGATTTTAACCTTATATACTATGCCTTATCACTCCTTAATGAAAGTAAATATTATAGTGTGTGAATCTCAAGCAATTAATACTTCCTTTGCTTTAATTGAATTCTATCTTTCTAAGGCTGATTTTCAATGCAATAGCATATAACTTTCAACCTTATATTAAGCACCTTATAACTCCCTAAAATTTAAGGAAAACAAATATTAATTAATATACGTCTTTTACCTTCCTTACAAAGTATGATGCATGAGCTGATTGGTTGGTGGTGAGACTCTTTAATCCAAGCGCTAGTCTTCACCTTATAACATAAGCAATAATGTTGTTATACAAACGGTTCTCCTCTATGATAGACTTGTGTTGCACTTTGACTCTAATATCAATTTTGGACTTCTACGTATGGCAATGAAAAATTAATTCTCAATGTTGAGTGCTTCTCATCTAATCCTTGACTTCATACCTTGAGTTTGCTTTCAATCGTGCCTCTAATTCTATCTTGATTGCATCTTTTCAATTCTCTCCATACTTAATGCTTTCTAAAGATATGCTTCCACTCTCTGAGCACTCTTATTTGGGTGGCTATAAATATGCTTCTACCTTCTTGACATAGGTTCCAAGTGGCACTAAGCATTACCTAGGACTTTGATCTACTTATGTGGTGCAGCATTGATGTAGGACTTGATAGATGGTATACATGGTGCAGTAACTCTTGAGTGTTGGAAAATGTAGGTGTGTTAGATTTTGATGGTGTATGACAAGAGATAATACAATAACAAAATATAAAATGTGCAAAAATGTAATATGCTTAAATATACTATTAATGGAAAGTGGTGAAAATGATACAATCCAGAATGGAGGAAATAAAAAATCCAACACTGATACCAAAGAACTACATTGTATCCATCACCAATCTATATGGTGATCTACACAACATACCTACTACTACCTAAAATGATATATAATCACTCACTATGAGGCCCTTTATATATAAATATAGATTGCTTGGCCAACACTCTATCTAGTTGTACAAGGGAACACCTTGAACATTTATAACTTGCACATAGACACTTGTGCATTTACTATATTCCTTGAAGTAACTAGCTAACTACCCCCTAAATTAATCTACTAATCTAGTTATGTACCAAGGGTGGTACATTTACATGACCCAAATGATGTAATATACTCTAAAACCCCCTATATTACATTATTTGGGTATTGAAGACTTTAGTCTTCAATATGGATCTTCTTCTCTATTTCATGTATCATGTTCAAGCAAGTAGTTAGTGTCTTCATACCATGTTACCCTTGCTATAAGAGATTTGACTTCTTGATCATCTGTCGTATCTTCTAGTTCTTCAATTTCTTCAATCTTTTGAGCTAGATATCCTTTTTTATTCCCTTTTTGATATTCCAATTATGGATAATAGTTCTGATATTGAGATTGTTTCTATCGGAGATTATTTTGATATTGTCTTGGTTGGAATGCCCTATTTGGTTGTCTTCCATAGTTCATTTGGTTTACTTGATTCAAATTTCTTGGATTGAATCTATAGTAGTTGATGTTATATCCTTTTCTCTTGCATATCTAATAATATCTTTTATTCCATGGTCTTCTAACTTTTGATGATGAAGCAATGTTTCCTTGTGGATTATATTTTAGGACCAATGCATTGTTAGTCATTTCATCTTTCACTATATTTTCTATCTCATATTCTTGAAGAATGTTGATTAGTTCATCAAACTTTGTATCTTTTCTTAGAACCTATAAGGATGTAACTAGATGCTTGTAGCTATCTAGAAGTGCTCTCAAGGTTACTTGAACAAGGAATTTATCTTCAACATTTTCTCCTAGAGTTAGTAATTTTCCTGTGATATTTGTTATCTTCCTTAAGAATAGTTGTATGCTTTCACCACTGTTTATTTTTAGAGAATGTAATTGAGTTTGAATATTTAAGATATTGGCTTTATTTTTCTCTTCAAATATTTTCTCTAATGTTTTCGAAGCATCTGTATATATCCTTGCTAAGCTAATGTAAGCTTGTATTTCATATGTGATGGCAAAGGTTATTATCATTAATGCCTTAGCTTCACTTTCTTCAAACTTATGAATATTTGTTTCTCCTTGAGTTGGTTTAGTTCTTGCTCCTTTGACAATATCCCAAAGTTTATCAAATTTCAAAATAGCTCTCACTTTGTTTTTCTATGAGAAGTAATTTAAGCCCTTAAGTAGTTGACATTCTATAAGTTGTGGTCATGATGACTCTCTAGATATAAAATATTTCTTAGCTTTTAGGTTTTGTAGTATTCCTTGTATCTCCCTAGTTAAGAAATGTGAACGAATTTGATAAAATCTTTCTTAGAATTAGATTTTGTAGGCTTCCTTATATCTCCCTAGTAATTAGAATATGCTTAGTTCACCTTCTAAATTTATTTTGTAATGTTTTAAGAATAATCAACCTTTTAATTTTACCTTATCTTTCCCAATGAAGTATGCTTTAATGGTTGGATTTATTTTTATCTCCTTAGAATGAGTATGAGATAATTTTTACCAATTATTTCCAACTCTATATGTAGGCAATTGATTTGCTTCTATTCCCATTAGATTAATTTTCTAAATTCCAATTATATGTATATAGTTTGAAGTAGTATGCCTTATATCTCCCTACTTTTTGGAATATTAGAAAATAATGGTATTTGCAATTTAATAATGATTTAATAAAAGTTGACAACCTTATGTCTCCTACTTGATTAATTGCAAATATGAATATTCAATACCTTGTGATAAGCTTGCTTGATAATTACTAATGCTTGATAAGTTTATTCCAATGCAATAGTCTATATCACCTTATAACTCTGATTTTAATTAAAGCAAGAAAATTTAATTTTTACCTTAGTAAGTATTTATGCTCTATGTATCCTTGAGTAGCTCTATATACTTTTATGGTTGGTTGGTACGTATCTCCAACACTTTATTAATGCTACTTTGACCTTGTTGTCCAATGAAGGGCCTGTATGCTCTTTCTTAAAACTCTATGCTTCCACAATTTTGGCTTGATATCATCCTTAATGGATGCTTATCACCGTGAGAATCTCATGCTATTTTATGACAAACTTCATTGCCTCATTTGAATCTGATTTCAATGTGCTATTCCTTACTCGAACGTTGTAATTTCGCTCCAATTTTTATTCACTATTTACCTTAGAGTTGAATGTTTATATAGCTACGTGGCACGTGTACCTTGAGTAACATTTGAGGTAATTTTAATTCTTCTTTGAGAGATATCCAAGGGACTCCTTTACATAATGCTTGAGGTTTATTTCAATGCCTTCTTGAGTAACACTCGTGACTAGAATTAATGCTATCTCCAAGTGGCTTATGAGCTCTAATTATAGGTGAAACTATTGCAATGCTCCTTCCTATCAAAGATGCTTCATAACCTTATAGCATTCAGACATTTTATTATGATATGAGCATTACTTATCAGTGGTAACAAGTTGAAAATTGTATGTATTTTCCCTCCAACGCTTTCTCTTCTTCTATATACTCCCCTTGCCAATGTAAATCTAGTTGTTTCTTGTTCTTCAATGCTTCTTCCAAGCAAGCATAGGTTGGCTCTTGATTCGATGGAGGTATTAGGAGCTTAGATATTGTTCTATGATGGTCCAAGGTCTATTTTGAACACTACTTCTCTACGGATGTCTTATCCAAGCAATATCTTGGGTATTGCTTCTTTTGCTCTATGATTTTTCTTTCAATATGTTGGTTTGAATGCTCCCTTTGCAATGTATTGGAGCATTTCAGCATCAACAGAACACAAACCAACTACTAAAAAGTAGATAAAATGCAAAATGAGCCAAATTTTTTCTTGTATTACTATTCTAAAAGTAGATCTTACAAAGACCCCCCCATTTACAATTTTTAAATTCCCTCTAATACCCTATTTTTTCCTTTTCCTGCCTAGAACAATGTATTTGAAATTTGAATTTCGAGGGCAAACTTCTCAAGGTCATAACTCCTCACTCGTTGCTTGAAATGACTATTAGCATATGTTTTTAGAAAGCTCTCAAATGTTTTTGTGGCTTGATAATGTTCTAGAGGATATTACCACCATTTTCAGTCCTCTACGAGGCCTGTAAGACCTTCAAGTTTTAGTAGCAAGATTTTCACTAGTTTTGGTAGAGTAGAAGACCTTAAAATTTACATTTCTCCCAAACCACTTAGGATATTGGGATTATTATTTCACATATGGGTCTATTTCTCCATCCTATAAACAACTAAACAAACTTTAAAAAAAATTAAAAAAATACAAATTTTGGATGATGCAAGATCACTCTTACACCACTGGATGCTCCTACATCATGTATAATAGATAATGACCAATGTAGATGGGCAATGACCCTTTTGTGATATCTTGTGCTTCAGGTTGATTGCTAAGACTACTTGCTTTCATGGTTTTAAGGGTATTTTTAGACACCATAATAAAATCTCTTTTCTAGCTCTTGTCTCTTGCTTCTGATAGTGCTTCTCTACAGTCGCTTGTATGATGTTCCTCACTTATGGAGGATGTCCTTAAGACACTCAAATTATATCCTATTTCCTATTTAGTACAATATGTTATGGTGTAGATAATGTAAATGGATTTATAATACAATACCTTGATTTTTTACCTTATCTTTTGTAAGCTTCTTTTGCTAGTTTTAATGGTGGCTTATTTGTACTATTTCTTGTAGGCAAGGGCTGATTGATGTTGTCTTCTCTTCTAGACAACTCTCTTCTTCACTTGGTTAATATATTAATGAACCCAATATAATAATAATGTAGATAATATAACCTTGAAGGAGTAATTTCTACAATAATATTTTACCAATAATGAGCTCTTAGTGCACCTTGAATCTGAGACTCACCAAGTCTCAATTTTTGGCTTCTGTCATTGATTTAATGGTTGCATTCTTTTTATTTTTTTTTATTTGTGGAAAACATCCCAAAAGGGATGCCACTTTTGGGTAAGACCCAAGGAGGTAGGGGTATCCATTCTGCCAAAAATACCCAGGACTCGGACCTGGCCTACCACCTTTGACATACTCAAGGAGCAAACAAACACACAAAACCAATTTAAAAATAAGTAAATAACAACAAAAATAATAAAATAAAATAAAAAACATGCTCCTTGAGTGTGTCAAAAACAAAAGCACAACCAAACATGCACAATAAGATAAAAGAAACCACAACACAAACCACATAGAAAAACACAAGAACCACATAACAAAACACAAACAAGACAAAAACAACAGAACACTACAAAGACATAACCCAAAAAAAACATGAAAAATAAACACAACCAAAACCTAAAAAATTTAAAAGAATAAAATAAAAATAAAAATAAAAAACAACCAACAACAGACAATAAACAAAAACAAAAAACATAGAAAACACTCACACATAAAAACACGAAATAACACAAACAAAGAGAAACCCAAGAACAAGAATGAAAAAACACAAGAACAATAACAAAAAACATTAAAAAAAAAAAACAAAAACAACAAAAAACAACACAAAGAACACAAAAACAAAACAAAACAAAAGAACCCACCCACCTTAAAAAACTAAACAAAAAAAAATAAAAAAGAAAAAAATTTTTTTAACAAAACAATGACCTATCTAGACCAGAAGACTATTAAGGCAAGAATCAACAGAGGAAACAAAATAAAGAATAGAATGAGCTAGGGAACTAAAAAAAACTGAATGAACCAAAGAGAAGCAAAAAAAAAAAACAAGAAGAAACTAGGTACCTTCGAACTGGAGCCATCCAAAGAAATGATAGAAAGAAGAGCTTCCCTAATTTGAGAAGCCCACCATATAGGAGGGTGGCCATAACAAGTAAGATCACCTTTGTCCAAAGCCCAATTAGCTAAAGCATCATCACTCTTGTTTTGATCTCTGACCACATGATTGTAATCAACTTTCAAAAATCCCATCTGGATTAACTGAATCTTCTCAATAATTATTTTTATTCTCCAATCCACCTTATGATTCTTAGAAGGAGTCTTCAAGAGATTAATCATAAGTTGAGATTCAAACTCAACTAACACCTTTTCCCATCCAACCTTAGTAGCCTCCTAAAGGCCTCTGAGGATACCATACCCCTCAACAAGGTTATTGGAAAGAATACCCAAATTCTCAACAAAAGTAAAAACTAGGGAGCCATCTGAAAGTCTACCAATTCCTCCCACACTGGCTTTTCCAGGGTTCCCTCTAGAGGCTCCATCAGTATTGACTTTTCCAAAATCCTTAGGAGGAGGTTGCCAATTTCTAGTCCTATCCATATTACTAATACTCACATTCCCTTTAAGATGGTTGCCCTTAGAAGATTTAATATTTAATCTTTGCATCACTTGATCCCATATTTGGTGGGATTTTTGGGGGTGATTAAGGAGTTGATGGACTGATTCAACTAAGTTGGCTATGGTATTTTGCCAAATATAGTGAATATCCTTCCTATCTTGATTAAAAATTTGACTGTTCCTTTCATTCCAAATATTCCAAAGAAGAATGGTAGAACCCATCCAAACTAACTGCCTAATAAAATGATCAACACCCTCTTGATTAGGCCAATCCCTCCAAAGTTGTTCAAAAGTAAAAAAATTGGACCACTGTAGGCCAAGTAAAGTGGCCATTCTCCTCCATAGCTTAGAGGCTAAAGTACACTCAATAAAAATATGGTTGATATTTTCTACATTCTCTTCACACATTTCACATCTAAAAGGGCCATGAAAACCACGCTTCATAAGTTGCTCACCAAGTAAGCACCCTACGATGCAATAAAATCCAATTAAAGAACCTCACCTTAGGCCAGAGCTTTTGAGCCCACAATCAAGAAAATATGTCAGAAGAATGGTTGGGATTATTATGGCATAAGGTCAAATAACCTTGAGCAACTAAATACTCACCCTTAGTAGTGTTGTTCCATCCAAAACAATCTTTTTCATGGGACCAAGAGAGGGATCTCATATGAAGGATGCCTTGGATATCTTGTCTTTGCCTTTCTAGGATTTGAATAGGCCAGTCCTCAATAGGGATCCAATATCTACCAACCTTTGAATTACCAGTATGGTACCGACAGTAATTAGCCACCTTTATCCAATTAGCTTGGTGAAGCTCCTCCATCCAAGGCCTCCAATCGAGAAACTGAGTTATCAAAGGCTTGTGACCATCCCAAGAATCTATCCAAAAATTTGCATGTTGACCATTATGAATGATCCAAAATAATTTTTTCTTTATCAAATCCTCACCAGTCTTAAGAACTGCTAAAATGGGAGAACCTTTGGTAGGAAGTTGATAGCAAACAAGGTCTTCAGGACTTTTGTTCTCAACATATTTAGCATGGAGATTATTGGCCCAAAGAGCATTGGGGTTATGCAACATCCTCCAATATAATTTAGTAGCTAAAGCTTTGTTGTTATTAATTGAAGACCGGAATCCTAACCCCCCTTCACTCTTAGGAAGACATAAAGTATCCCATTTCACCAAGGCCCATTTTCTTTTCTCCTTAGTACCACTCCAAAGGAAACAATGACTGATTTGATCCAATTCTTGAAGAATAGCCTTTGGGATATTCAAAATGGAAGAAACATAAATAGGAATAGCTTGAAGGACTGATTTTACCAAGGTGATTCTACCCCCAGAAGAAAGCCACTTGTTGGTCCACTTTCCAATTTTCTTCTTGACTTTGTCCAACAACCAATTCCAATCTTTATTTTTTTGCCTTTGAATATTTATGGGAATACCTAAATAAGTGATTGGAAGAGAGGTCTTCTTATATCTTAATTTATCCAAGACCATGGATTCCTGTCTAGCAGAAGCAGTGAAAGAAAATAACTTTAGATTTGTCTTCATTGATCAACTGTCCATTAGCCTTAGAAAAATAGCTAATGATTTGCTTAATATTAGAAGCTTCCTTAACTATAGCTTTACCTAAAAGAGTAGAGTCATCCACAAATTGAAGATGAGAGATAGGTCTAGCTCCATGAGCAATGGTAACTCCCTCAAGGGTTTTTTTTCCCTCTTTTTGGTTATAGTCCTACCCAAGCATTAAGCAAGAATGATGAATAAATAAGGGGATAGCGGGTCACCTTGCCTAATACCTCTGGAAGCTGGGAAATACTGAGAAGGCCTACCATTGATAAGAACTAAGTAGGAAACTTAAGAGATACATCCCATAATCCAATCCATCCAATCCTTAGAGAAACCAAATTGCCTCAAAACTTTGATAAGGAAGTGCCAATCCACTTTGTCATAAGCTTTGGATAAGTCTAACCGAATGAACATGGAAGGAGAATTTTGCATATCCATGGAATGGATGGCTTCCTGAGCAAGAACTATCTCATCTACTATTTGACGTCCTTCCACATAACCCCCTTGCTCTGGGAAATAATCTTATGCAAAAGAGGCTTCAACCTTTCTGCCATGATTTTAGTAATGATTTTGAGAAGAACATTACATAAAGCAATAGGTCTAAAAGCTGAGATATGATCAACCTCTTGAGCTTTTGGAACAAGAGTAATATAAGTTTTATTGATAACCTTCAAAATTTCTTTGGCTTTCTTTGCTTCTTCCACCACCTCTAATAAATCAACATGAAGGATATCCTAGAAATCTTGGTAGAACTCAATGGGAAAACCATCAGGACCTGGGGTTTTCCCTTTTTGCATTTTAAAAACTACTTGTTGAAGCTCATTGATAGTAACAAGAGTAGTCAAAATAGAGTTCTCCTCAGAAGTGATAAGAGAAGGGATTTCTTGAAGAACATTTTGTTGTGAAGCTGAGTCAAGAGGAGTAGCAGCAAAAATATTGGAAAAGTAATCAACAACAATAGATTTCATGCCATCCCAAGTATAAACAACATCTCCATAATCTGATTTTAAGGAAGAAATAAAGTTGTGAGATCTTCGAGCTAGAAGAGATTTGTGGAAGAAATTTGTGTTTCGATCTCCTTCTTTGAGCCATTGAATTCTAGATTTTTGCTTCCATAATATTTCTTCTCTTTTTTCCCATTCCTCTAACCGAGTTGTGAGTTTAATTTCATCTGCACTTCTCTTCTCTGTGAGGCCATCTAAATGGATTTTCTTATTCAAATTTTCAAGATGAGCAATAACTTCATGTTTTTTTTATGAACATCCCCAAACTCTTTCCAGTTCCAAGTCTTGATTTTGGATTTAATGTATTGTAGTATTTTGGAAAAATAGAACATCTTAGTCCCATGCCTAGGTTTACCTTCCTTCCACCATTGTTGCACATGAGGTCTGAAGGAAATGTCTCTAAGCCACATTAATTGAAAATGAAAAGGAGAGAAACTCACATTGGTTTTCCACATTTCCACCATGAATGGCCAATGATCCGAACCAACATTATTAAGAGTCTTCACTTTAGGAATGTGACCATGGATTAAGAAATTTTTAGAGAGCAAAAACCTATCCAATCTCTCCATTATACAAGCTAAGCCTTGCCTTCTGTTAGACCAAGTCATAAGGCCATTATCTGGTTGGATATCCACAAGATGGAGGTTTGCAATATATTCGCTCATGAGGTCAAAGCTTTTGTCCAAATTTCTATTTCCCCCCCTTTTCTCATCCAGAGAGAGGATGGTATTGAAATCTCCTCCAATCAAGATCCAAGCTTTAGGAAAATGAGAGATAATATGAGTAATATCCTTCCACTGTCTTCTTTTTTCCTCCAAAGAAGTCGGAGCATAAACAATAATGCAGAGCATAATCTAGTTGGAATGTCTACTTTGAATAGCTATAGCCAACAAACCCCAACTGCCAACCATATGGTGAATAACTACCTCTTTTGGGTCCCAAAGACAAGCAATGCCACCCGAAGTCCCTTGGGAACTGAGGGAAACCACTTTTCCAACTGGCCAAATTTTACTAGAAATTAAGTCCATATCCTCCATTGACATCTTTGTTTCTTGAAGGAAAACAATATGTGGATGATTTATCTGAATCATTCTTCTAATTTAATTTTGTTTTGAAAGACTCCCTTTGAGTCCTCTAATATTCCAAGTGATGATCTTCATTAATACCAGGGCTAAAAAAGTTGGGAAGGGCATTAATCTTACCTTCCTCTACAAGCTTTTCACCTTCTTTTACCATATGATATTGATTGGTCTTACGACCTACTTTTTGATTAGAATCCATCTTCAATTTTTTTTCCCTATTTCTTGACTTATTCCAATTGAATCTGAGATGGCTTCTAATCTTGAAGAATGCTCGTACATAGCCAAAATTTTACTAGATGGTTCAATGGAGTCTATATTGGGACCTGCATTATTTGAAGTTTTGACATTTGAAATATTGTTTTTCTTGTGTAAATTTTCTCCTTTTTTTTTGTTGAAAACCTTTGATTTGTTGGTTTGTCTCTAAGTTCTTCCCTTCATATTTAAATTGTGTTTCTAAGATTTCATTTTCCATTATTTCCTCTTCCTCACTTGGGACATCATTTGTGGAAAGGATTTCAAACATATTAGTAGATGACTTTGATTGATCCTTCATAACTGGTTTTTCTGAGTGTTCTTCTTCTTAGGTATTTGGAAACCTGTTGAGTTTATATCTTCTTTCTTTTGATCAAGAATTTTATTTGGGCAAGCACTGGCCAAATGACCATATTCATGGCAAATTCTACAAAGAAAAGGAATGTTCTCATAGTCCACTACTTGCTCCCAAGTGTCTTCCCCAAATTGTAATGTGATATTTTTAGGTAGGGGTTTGTCAAAATCCATTAAAACACAAATCCAAGCATAAATAATATGTTCAAAATTTTGAGTACAATCAACAGTCATCATAAAAGTTCCTAAAGAGTTTCCAATTGAAGAAAAAATAGTAGGATTCCAAAATTCAATAGGGAGGCCAAAGATTCTAACCCACATGGGAGCTATAGAAGGCATCTCTTCTTCGGCTTTAAATTTAGTATGCCAGGGCTTCATGAAAAGCCCTACCCTTCCAAAAATCCAAGGACCCCCTTGAAAATTTTTCTCTCTATCTTCATTATTAGCAAAACCCAAAAAATTAGTCCTCTTTTTTCCAAATCTTCAATGCCAGTCTGAATGTTACCCATATCAAGCTTAACAATAGGAGTTCCATTAGCTACTTTAAGACATCCTGACTTCATTTTCCTAGGATCAATATTAGGCATTCTTAGAGGTTTATGGGAAGCCTTAATATTGATATTAGCATTGGGCTGAGGTTGTCCACCATGAAGGGCATCCCTAAAATTTATTTTTGGGACCGAGTCTTCAAAATTCTTACCCTTGACAGGGGTTTTCATAGTAGAATTATTTTTTGGGTGCACCTTAGCACCAAATTCACTTGAGATATGAGCCATTTTTTTATCAACTACTTGAAACTTGTTTCGTGATCTCTTTAATCCTTGCCCTAGACACCATGGAAAGGTATGGTTTTCACTTTTCTTTTATGCAGAAAATTGGAAGCCATTGTCACTCAAGTTCACAGTATGATCTATTGAAAGACAAATTTCTAACCCATATTGTATCCCCTACAACATTTCTTGCTAAAATATTGAGCATAAACCACAAAAATATTGGTCTCTAGGGCCCGAAGGCCCTAAAAACCAACCTCTGGAGCTGCTTGCACTCAACCCAAATGAAACCCTCGCATAGTCACTTGCCAAATATCTTGTTCACACATAGGGATGTACTAGGATCTGTGTTGCTCCAAATGATATGAAAATTTGTGGAGACATTCTAGGGTTTTTCAGGCATCTACCCTCAAAATTTTAGCTCAATCTAAGTCCGAATGAGTGAGATATGGTCGAAACGAGTTCGGTAGTTTGGGTAGTCCTGTGAAAACGTCTAATCAACTTGCTTGTCCAACAACCCTTTGGATTTTTTTATTTCCTCATTGTAAATATTGAATGAAACTTCATATGCCAACGAGTGGCGTATTCGCAAACATGGCTATATTGGGACCATTACAATTGAGCTAATATCATTTGATAGGATGTTCTATTTATTATTCCTACCCATTTAATGGTTGCCTTCTTATTCTTCACTTATTGGAGGAATTTTGATCTGATTGGTGGATTATGTAGGCCACAATACCTTGCAGGTATTGAGTTCTAAATAGTTTCTTTATACACTTTGATTATTTGTAGATTTTTGTGTCCTTGATCTTAACATTAAATACACAAAATAACCCTTTGATAGTAACTAGTTTAATGAACAACTAGTATAGTGCAATGAAACAATAATATTTCTAACTTAATGCACTTTAAAAAAATCACCTTATTTCTCCTATTAATAAGATCTCAAAATAGTTTCAAATGCACTAATGATCATTGCAAATTTCTTAATGTAGTCCTCTAATCAATAATAACTATATAATAGGAAGAATGTATCTAAATCCTATTAATGTGAAGGTAATGAACCTTAATAGAAACTATCTTCTGCACTTTCTTTCATGACTTAAAATACAACCTTCTATTTTGCAACTTTTGAATTTTAATAAGGTGCTTAATGAAGTTAAGTAGTAATCTAAATTAAGTGTTCAAGTAATGAACCTTTTACACCTAATTTGCTTACCTTTGATGATAAATATCTTGATGAGTTGATTCACCAAATTTCTTGTCTAGAATGGTGGTTGCCCGCAGCTATGAATGCTTCTAGTTTGCTACTCTAAAATTATAGTAGATGATTTCAACTTCTCCTTTAGGATCTATCTTGGAACTCCAAAGTCTTGTAGCTAGTAATGTTATCTTGATTGCTATCCTTTAGCAATCAATCTATTCACTGAAATATTGTCCGTATAGAACCCTTTTAGTATTTTTCTATAAATCCAGTAAATATCTATCTCTGAAATGTGCTTTCTTTAGCTATGAAGGAAAATATCCAAATATTCTTGGACTTGGTAGGTTTCTTATGTTTTAGTTCTTCTTCAAATTCTTTATTGGTTTCTAACTTCAAACAAGATTTTCTTCTCAAAAATTTGAAGGTCTTGAGGTCTTCACAAATCATCTTTTTTGAAGATTGACAAGTTGTTTGCCAAATATTTCTCCTTTGGGCTTATTTTTGAATGGTGATAATTGTCCCGAGTTCTTTCACTATCTTTTATAGTGAATTTCTCCAATGAGTTCTCCTAGGAACTTCTTCGATAGCTTCTCCAATTTCTATAATGAGGCTCTCCAAGCCTTCTCCTTGTTTCTCCTTGAGACCTCTCCAAGGTCTTTAGTCTTGCAGCTTCTTTGGTCTTCTTGATGAGACCTTTCCTTAAACCTTCAACTATGGAAGTGTTGGTAATGATATCTTCTTCACGGATCTCTGGAATATAACTTTTGATAGTCCTTATCTATCTCTTCCAAGGATGGAAGTTATTCAATGATATATTCTTCATAGATATTTGGAATAGGATTTTTTATAGTCCTTCTCTATCTCTTCCAAGGATATAAGTTCTTCAATGAGATCTTCACGGATCTCTAGAACAAGAATTTTGATAGTTCTCTACTCTTCCAAGGATGGAAGTTATTCAATGGGGCCTTTAATGGGTCTCTTCATATTCTTCTAGAGGAAGTATTCAATCAGAAAAGGAGATCACCAATCTCCTATATTTCATGAACTCTTCTATGGAGTCTTCTTCAGTTTAATGCTTATGTAGCCTTTTCTTTTGAAATAAGGCTTCTATGGCCTTTTCTTCTGTAATAAGGCTTTTGTGGAATTTTATTTTGTAATAAGGCTTCTATGGACTTTTATTTTGCAATGTGCAAGTCTACAATATGGCTTCCTTTAGTTTCCTTTTTCTACAATAATATATTAGTAAGATGATTTTAAATCTTGTCAATGATGAATCTTCACTAGTTGATTTTTCAATCTAGTGGAATGAATGTTGAGTCCTAGTCTTCACAAGTTTTCTATAACTCTATGGAAAGACTCTAGCCAAATGTAATCTCAAAAATTCTAGAATTGATATTTTCTTCTCCTCTCAATATCTCATATGACTTTCCTATTCAATAATTTCTTACAAGGGCATTTGCATGTAGTGATGCACAATGGTAGATCTAGTTTACAAATATGCAGTAGATTTTTGACCTATACTAGTAATGATGGTCTTTTATGGCTCTCCCTATTCCTATCTAGATCTATCATGGATCTGATACCACTGTTATATTTTGATGGTGTATTCCAAGGGAGAGTACAATCATAGGATATGAAATATACAAAAATATAAGATGTTGAGATATGTTATTAATGGAAAGTTTTGAAAATGATACAATCTAGAATGGAGGAAATGAACACTCCAAAACTAATACTAAAGAACTACATTGTATCCATCACCAATCTATATGATGATCTACATAGTATACTTACTACTATCTATAGTTATATATAATCACTCACTATGAGTCCCTTTATATAGAAATATGGATTGCTTGGCCAACACTCTATCTAGCTTTACAAGGGGACACCTGCACATTTACAACTTGCACATAAAAACTTGTGCATTTATTATATTTCTTGAGATAACTAGCTAACTATCCCCTAAAGTAATCTACTACTCTATTAATGTACCAATGGTGGTACATTTACATGACCAAAATGATGTAATATACTCTAATAAGATGAGCACTCAAGATGCTCTTCTTAAGCATTGAATCAATGATGGGAGTGTTACTTAGTTTGGGTGCTCTTCCTTATTGAGCCCAAGCATTAAGGTTATGAATATGCTCTTACACATTTATGCCAAGTGGCACAATATTTCTCTCTTTTTTGATACAAGTGTTTATACCTTTCCTTGCATGCACACTTACTTTCAATGTACCGAACTCCTTAAGGCTTCTCAATGCTTGTTCTTGTTAACTATTTGCAAGATTTCTTTGGCTCCTTTGTGATAGTGAAGTGTGATATAGCTCCTCTTTTTCTCAAGTGAATATGTATGGTGTTCTCCCATAATATTGGATCCATCTATGGTGATCGTAGGATGCTTCAACACTACCCTCCTGGTTGATGATTCTTCTTCAATCGATGTTAGATCTTGGGTGATCAAACTAGTGGTTCAACCAAGATATTTTTTGGATAAGGTGCTCCTTGTATGCTCTTATTTTTATGTAAATTGTGCTTCATTGTCATTAGTATTATCCTCCTTGCAATGAGTGCTAGCTTCTTACATAGGATTGTTGACATTGTAGGTTTCTTTTTGTGTAGGTATTGAATTGGTGTCTTGTTACACCTTGGTGAAGCATGTATCAAGCCCTTTGGATCGACTCTACTCTTAAATACCTTGAGTTTGTGCTTTCACCTTACCAATGGTGGATGTTGATCCCTCTAGAATAGCTCTTCTTTTAGGAACTTTTACTGTGCTTTCCTTTTGCTAATGGTGGTCACTTGTAGATAAGACAATGGGCTATGTAATGTGTCCTTGAGACACTTAAATCATTGTTTTATTTTGGTGTAACATAAAATAAAAAATGAGGTTCTTATAAACGTGTAATAGCCTATAATATGCTACTTTATTACACCTAAAATTTGAGACTCTTCTAGTCTTCTTTTGTAGCTTCTTTTTTTGGTTTTAGATAGTGGCTTTCTTCTCCATGTTGGAACCGATTCTTACATCCATAGGATTCGATTGTCATGCTGCAAAAATCCATTTGAAACCAATGAGCTATTATAGGCTCTAGTCAACCTGCCTCTTTGTTTTGATAAACATGAATATTGCTAAAGGAAAACTACATAACGGGTAAGGAAACCCCAATGGTAATTCTATGATAAATCATTGATTACATGCTCCAGATTAATGTAACACTATATGTATTAAAATGACCAAGCAAGAAAATAACCAATTGTTATGCCTTATGTAGATCAGTGCCTAGATTCATTGGGTTGTTATAGCAATTTAACAATAATTTTGACATGAACAGAGAGAATGGGGAAAATAAAATTGGCGCTCTTAGATTTATTTGAATATCGTAATAAAACTAAAATTTAACCAATGAAAGAAACATATATAATGCATTCAAATAATGTAATCCATTATACAGTGACACATAGTACCGAGACAAAGATATAACATGAATGAAACTCAAAATTGTATTGATTTCATAAAATATTACATGCAGAGTGGGCAGGATGCCTTTTAACTCTGTTTCTCTCAAAGAAATACATCAATACAATGAAGAAGACTCTATTAAAATAATGTAATAGGTCTCTCCTACTCTCCTTGTTCCAATATGGTAATAGTAGAGTCTCTGAATCTCAGGCTCAATAGGATAGGAAATAATCTCAGCTTCTTGAGCACTTTCCTATCAAAATCCTGCACAACAAAGGGAAGAAAGAAGAATTAATGAGAAAAATAGACACAAAGGGGAGATACAAAAACACAACTCTAAAGGGCACTCAAGTATACCTCTTAGAAAAATGCTATTCTCTAATTGCTTGATGATGAATCTGAACCTATCTACTTCTTTTTATAGTTGTTGGTTCTTGATTCTATTATTTTTTATTCATTTTTGGCCTTACACTTGTCCTCTTCTGAGTTGATCTTAAAAATTGGTACAATTGGCTTCCACTATATTTTTCTATTTGGGTTGTACCCTCCCTTTTGAACTTCTCAAAAAGTAGCTTACTTTAACTAGTGATGGTGGTGTTTGGAGAGTCTATTTTCTCTTCCACTACTTCTTTTACAACTATTTTCTTTTCAACTGTTTCCTCTTGAACTGTCTCCTTTTGAGCATTTGGCTCTTTAACTGCTTCGAAGACTTTTTATGTTGGCACAGGTCCTTGTTGTGTTGAACTCACTTCCAGTTGTTGATTGTAAGTTTCAACCTCTTTCCCTTTTTGACCTTGTTGCAACCTCTTTATTTGTTCACTTATTAATCCCCAAACTTTTGTGTCAAAGGTGGCAATAAACCTTAGCATGTTCATTTCTTGCAAAATTCTATTTTTTTGTATGGCAAGAATGGGCTTGTTTCTCTCATATTGGAAGAGTAACATCTCTACAATATTAACTAGAAAGGTAGATTGTCTAGTCATTTCTAACTCATCATCTGATTCACAATCAAATTTATCTATTGTATGCCTGAGTAGCTCTTCTACACTGGGAGCTTCCAAGCATTGTTCTAAAGATAGACCAATATCTACCATTTTACTTGTTGCATCTTCTATCAGATTATCCATTTTAGTTACAACATTTATCCACCTTTCCTGGTTTACCCCAAACAGGGTTGCTTTCAAGAACTCAAGATTGAAATGAATTTTACTACCATTATTTGTTATTATCTCTTGACCCTGCATCTCTTCAAAATTATCTCCTATCAAATCAAGGGTAGGATGAATGACTTTGAAGTCTTCTTCTTTCTCCTGTATCAATGTCTGTATTTCTCGAGTAGTCATTTGGATCACCCTAATCTGCCTAAACATCTTGGTGAACCCTCTAGCATGAGCTTGTATTTTCATTGACATTTGTTTCTTCATTATATTCAGATAATAGGCATGATCCTGAATCTTTACCACTGAAGGGGGCTATACCTTTGGAGTGTCCTTTTGTGCCAATTCTTCCTACTACTTATTTATCAATGCTTTCATTTCAACTTTTTCCTCCTCTTCTCTCTTTAGCTGATTTCTTAACTCTGCAATTTTCTCAAGTAGTTGGTCCATGGTCTGATTTTGCATTGCCTTGACAACTTGGACCATTTCACCTTCTTTTCCCAATACTGATGAGCCCTCGGTCTCCTCATTAACTCTAAAGACAAGTGGGTTTTGTAGGGTATGAATATTTACCTCTACTATATCTGACACAATTGTTTCTAATCGAGGCTCATCCATGAGTTGTTCTCCTATATCTCCCATATTTGCCACTACCTATAATTCTTGTTCATCTGTTGTAGTAAAGGTATCTTGCTCATCTGTCCTCTCTAACAAAACCTATGTAGAAGGTAAAGATAATCTCGGCTTCTTCTTCTCTGTAGTGGTTATCTCTGTTTGTCTCTTTACTTGGTGACTTCGAAACAGACCCCCAAATCCACCAGTTCTTCTCATATTCATTTGTATTACAGATGGAACTTTAATCTCCTGTCCTTTTATTTTTAAAGAGGTAGGGATGGCCATGGGTGCTAATTTCTTCACACTGGTCATAGCCAGTACTCTGTCAAAAATGGGAATTATAGCCTGTTCTGGGAGAGAAGCTTTCTGAGTAGGTGCGGTTACAATTTCCTTCCCTTTATTTGCACTTGGGTTTTTGGAAACCTCTTGGGAAGTGCTTGGTGTCACCTCTATTATGAGATGATCACCTCTAGGAGGCCTGACCTATTGCTCTACTATATCTATAGTATTAATAGTGACCTCCATCTGGTCAATACCTTGTTCTTCTATCAACTCCAATAAGGGGTCTTCTTTGATTGCTTGAGCGACCCCTGGAAAAATAGGTGCTACAGATTCCACTAAAATTTCTCGAAGCCTTCTTAATTCTGTAGGGTAATCATAGGCTTCATGAATCTATGTGTTGCCCTTGTCTTTGGAAGGGAAATCATCCCATACAACCTATAAATCCATCCCCTTTTCCATAGCTTCCAATAATATTTCTTCATAAGCATCCTTTCGATGCAGTATTCGAGCATATTCTCTTTTCTCCATCATTTTGTTGTATATTCCTTTTGGGTCATAAAACCTCCAAGTTATCTCATCGAAACTCATGTTGTCCAACTCAAACATTCCCTTGAGCAGTGCAAGGTAGCCAACAAATATATAGTCCCCAAAGTGACAAGGAACATTGAGCCAGGGGACTTTACCATGTTTCTTTACTAGTCTCATCTTAGCTTCTTCGGCCACCTATCTGCATAACTCTAAAGCTGCTAGGGATAATGGGAAATACATCGGCAACAGCTTAGGGGGAATTTTGGCCCCATAGAGCCTGATATAGGAGAATCCTTCTGAGAAAAAGTAATCCCCAATATATTTTTCTTTGATAAAGGCCCTTACTCCTAGCCCTAGTCTCTTAGGGACTATACCGATTAGAGTCCAATGGATTTCCACCATGAAATGATCATAGAACCAGCCCATGTGAGTCTGTCCTTCATGTATTCTCCAGAAATTGCTCTGGACGTAGGGGTTGTTAACGACTTCTACTCTTTTTTGGGCTTCTTCTCCTAATTTCCCCACTATCATGTGGATAAAAATTGAGTATTGTGAAAAACAGGGCATCTCTTGCCTTTGTTCAAAAATTACCTTTTTCAATTCTACCATTTTCTCATGCATTTGGTTACTTAATTCTAGTTCCCAAGCGTAAATTGGGGTGTTATGCACCCGATTGCATTGTGCAGCTAGATATAAAACCCTTTTATTCACTATACTGAGATCCTGTACCCCTAAGACTATGTTTATCATATCACAAAAATCTTGGACCCATGGCTTAAAAGTAGTCTTTCTAATTGGGAATTTATCGACTACTTTCTCATTTGTATTAAACAAATATTTAAAGACTTCCATTCCTGTGAACATTTGAGATTGGTGTTTGATTACCTTTGGCACCAAAAAGGTGGTATACTCTATCAAATTGAAGACTTCCTTGATGTGTTCGACTTTGATGCTGAATATCGATCGATTCTTATTGTCTCAAAATGTCCTCGTTCTTTCGTCATATGCCACTACCAGCCACGCCATTAAATCTAAGGAGAAGTAAACCTTTGGGCATATCAACTTCCCAAGGTTACTGTTCCATATGTTGCTCCTAGGGAAACCCTTGTATTGTAATCTCCGGGCTCTATGAAAAAGGTCAGCCATTATCCATGGGGTCTTGCTATCATTTTCCATTACATGAGCAAAAATCTTGATACATGCGTTGTCAATCTCACTCTAGTTGTGCTGGAGTAGGATTTTTATCGACTCCACATTTTTGAGAGAACTCATACATCGTGTTGTTGGGTACAGGTGGTCCCGAGATCTTAGAGTATGGTGACCGGTCTGTGATGAACTTCACTGCTTCTCTAGTGTCTTCGGGTGCAAAAACGTCTCCCCATGATGCCATTGTGCCCATGGTAGCGAGTATGGTTCCTCTGAAATAGGAAAGCTCAAAAAATCTTCTTCTCTATTTACCTCTTGCATACCACTTTATGCTCTTAGATCACTAGGGTGGTAAACTCGATTGATTTTGTGAGCTCAAATATTGGGTGGTGAAATGAGTTTGATAAATTCACACATTTGTCATTAATATGGTGCCACCAACTACTTTTTTAAAATTGGCCAAAGAAATTTTTCCAACACATCTTTTCCTAGAGTTGGGCCTTTAAGGTGGGTAATGTCTTTCATCCTACGTGTCCCTGGGCCCTTTGGTTTGTGTACCTACAATCATTAACACTTCGCTATTGGCCACTGGAAACTCTTTCCATATGATGTGGAACTATGACGTGTGATAGGGGTGGCTTCCATTTTGAATCTCATGCCACCTTGGCCCTGAAATGATAACTAAATCTTAGGGATCAATTATATTTTTAATTAGGTAGAAATCATCCTAGGGATCTCCATAAGATTTGGTTCTTGATGTGAGTTCCCGTCATTATCTTGGATATCCTAAGTTTCTCTGAATAACCGTGATCGAGCGTAGCCATTGGATCAACCTTTTGTCTATCGCTGCCTTAGATATTTTATAACCTATGGGTTAGTTAACCAAAAGAAACATGCTTCGAACCTTCCTTTTTTAATATTGACTAATCAAAATAAAGGTGGTGATTAACACTGCGTTGAGGCCCGATTAATCATGATTTAAAATTTAATTAATCTGATGCTGATTTAGGCTTACCTTTTAACTTACCTTTGAAGCATGTGCCACCATTAGATCATTTTGAGATGGAGCGCATCCGTTGGATTCATCAGAAGATGCTTGTTGGATTAGCCCCACTTGTATTCTATTGTGTTGACTTTGAATTACTTGTCACCATCGGATCTTTTATCCTCAATGGAGCGCTACCATTGGATTTTTGTGATCGATTCATTACTTAAATCTTTGATTTGTGCACTGTCGTCGAATCCTGAGGATGGTTAATGTAGTCGTTGATGTCTAAGAACCTGCATGATTATTAGTCCCCTTTACATAAACCCGTGCCAAGTTAATCAGATTGATCATGTTTATAAGGTTGAAAATCCTCGATTAGTGACATTTAGGCCCATAATTTAATATAATGCATTAAAATAATGTAATCCTCTTATCCCGATTAATCTAGTAATTAAAACCTTAATAATATTGCATTAAACATAGGCATCCTTATAATCGGATCATCTCTCTACGCGCTCATCGTTAGATCATACCATGATGGGGGCACGATCGTTGGATTCCCCGTATATGTACAAGGTTTAGCAAAATGTAAGGGGGGAGATTATCCATGTATCAACCTTATAAGATTTTTATTTAAGGTATTTTCTTAGAATTGATAATGTGTTTAATTAATAATTTTACCAAAAACTTTGTGAGTTAACCTTTGATCAATTTTAACCATGCGCTGCCATTGGATCCGGGTGGAGATGGGCATTGTCGTCAGATCTTCATGTTATTTAATCCCTTTTTTTGACTTTGACTCCTTCACTGCCATTGATATTTGAGCTAAGTATAGCATTTCCGTTAGATCTCCTACAAACATTTTCCCATTTGTGTTTCTATTCTGGTATAACCGTCGGATCTTCAATCGATGTTGGCGTGGTCTTTGATCTCGATCAACCTGTGGGGTTAGTTACCAAGGGGTACATGATCTTAAACTTTGAATTAAGCTGAAAGGGGGATGATTAGTCTATGCATTATACCCTCACTAATCCCTTTTTAAAATTCTTTAATCAACCTTGAGGTCTTTTGCCTTTTCAATGCACCTTTAATAAGAGTGTCATCGTCAGATCAGATTTTGATCGAGCGCTGTCACCGGATTCGTTTGATGTGCTCAATGTTTAATGCAATGGGGCACATATATTTAATATTTTGATTAATATTTCTTTCTAAACTTTTAGAATTTAATTATTTTGACCACATCCTTTTAAAGCGTTGATTAATTAAAACAAGCGCACCATTGGATTTTCCTTTTTCGAAGCGCATCCGTTGGATCCTTTGGAAGGTGCATGGATTTTATTAATTTTAATCATTTTTGTCCTTAGGTTATAATTCTTTTTAGACCATTGAATTTTGACTTAACCTTCGGGTTTCTTTGTGAAAGTGCATCCGTTGGATTCTCCTTTGATGAAGCGCTACCCTTTGATTGATCTCCAGGTGCTCGATTTTTAATGCAATGGGGCACATACCTTCAAGGTTTTAATTAAGACCTTAGTTCGGGCCTTATGCTTTTTGGGCTTTAGACCAAGGTATTCGATTGAATTATTCCATTACTTTTGAGAACCTTAGGACTTAAAGATTTATCATTTGATTTAAGTCTAAGGGAGACTTCATTTATTTGGAAGACTAAACCTTGTATTTCAATGGTCGGATTTTATCATGAGGGATGACTTTGGCAACTCTTTTAAGACAACAATTTTCAAAGGTGCACATGATAGCAATGTTTAAACCAACTTCTTTAAAAATATGCAAAGAGACCAACAATGCTTGTTTATATTGATGAAACCAAAAATTTAAATTTGGGGGTTTCAAAGTTTGAGTCAAATTTGGCTCCAACATAGGCTCTAAATGGGACAATGTGTTGAAAACATGAGGCACTTGAGAACCACTAACTCTCCTGGTTTTATTTGCAAAAAATGAACAAAAATAAAAAACTTTTGTCTGCTAAGTAAAGCTTGAAATACAAAAGAAAATTTCTCCTTTTTTATATATATACTTAAAAATTGTATGAACAACATGATATCAAAGCAATAGAGTATTTGAAAACTGTAATTCCTTTTATTCAATTTGGAAACTAGGATGAGATTTTTAGAAACAAATGAGTTTTATTTTTAGATATATTGTAATGCTTGTTTTAGCTAAGTCATAGGATATGATTACACAAATATTTTTCAAAACCATTTACTTCATCATGTTTATGCCCATGTGTGTGTTTGTGCATTTATTTTGATTTCTAAGTATTTCAAAACTTTGCCATATCTGAGCAAAATAGTTAAGCCTAATATGTGATTTCACTCTTTAAAAATTTTCACCATTCTGCAGGGCTCCACTGCCAGTCAAGTGTCTATAGCTCCGATGGAGTTGCTTCTAATCCCATATGGTTTTACCCTACTTCCAGTCAAGCGTCTATAGCCCTAGTAGAGGTTTTCCAAGATATCTCAGGCAGTGACTCAATTTTACTTTGTTTTTTATTTTTCTTTCTCGTTTGAGAAGTACTTGGATATATAAGCAAATTGTGCAAAGAGTATGCCTGAGTTGAGGATTAGTTTCTGGCTATAAAGGATGAGTGTAATGATTTTTGGCTCAACCACCCTCTCAAAGATAACTCGGTTCTTTGGACCTTTGAAGTCACCTTAAGTATCATTTGTAATGTGAGGCTTTGACATGATGTTTCAATCAGCTTTGTTTTCCTTCTGTTTTATCTCATATCAAACAACTATTGCATAAACACTCATATTTTAAAAATTGTAAATCTCATCAGAGTCTAAAATAAATCTCCTTTTTTCTTATTGTTTTTGGTGGAATCAATAGTAATATATACTCATCAAACTAAGAATATCATGTGTACAGTAAACTCAAAATTATTTATAAAACAAAAGGGAAGCTTATCTAGTAAACAAAATGACAAAATACATCACTCTGTTTTTGGGGTTTTTTGCTTTTCCATTTTTTTTTATATAATTTAACATTCACCTTCAATAGGGATTGTACATTTTGAGGTGTTGGCCATTAATAGGGATAGCCATTATTTCTCCCTGCAAGGTCTACAACTTGTATGTATTTTGCCCTATAACATGGGCTATCTAGTATGGACCAATCCATTTAGGTTCAAATTTACCTTTTTCACCATGCTTATCATTTTTAGGATCCCAATAGATGACTATATCTCCTTGAGAAAAAGGAGTACCCTTGGATTTCTTATTAAATAATTTCATAGTTTTCTAGGTTTGTTCCATCATTCTATTAAGGGTTTCTCTTCTTTGCTCTTCTAATAGGACAATTTGGTCAAGCCTTCTCTGTATGGGATTGGGGTCTTCATGGTCTTGTAATAGGAGGGAAAAGTGCCAATTTTTCTATTCTTGAAGGTAATAAGGCTTTCTCTCCATAAACCATCTCATAGGGGGTTTTTCTTGTGTTTCTTTTAATAGACAACCTATCAGCCCATAGAGAAAATTTAAGTTCATTGTCCCACCCTCTTTTGTTCTTACCTAATGACCTTTTTATTCTTGTTATTACATTCTTATTTGATGACTCAGCTAGACCATTTCCTTGGGGGTAATAATTAGCATAATGGGATAGTTCAATTCCATATTCAACATAAAACTCTACCATTTCATATGAAACAAAATACTGTGCATTATCTGTAACTAGTTTTTGAGGAACTCCAAACTTGGTCAGAATGTTTTCTTCCAAGAACTTGATGATAGTGGCAGTAGTGGATGTCCTTAGGGGTGCAGCTTCTACCCACTTTGTAAAGTAATTTGTTGTAGTTATGATCCACTTGTGTTGGCCAGATGAATTAGGCTTGATCTCTCCAATTAGGTCAATACCCCATTGGGTGAATGGTGCTTCAATGATTACTAGCTTGAGGGGCATGGCTGCCAGCTGCTTCTTTCCTACAAAAACCTGGCAGTTATGACAGTTCCTAACATATTTATATACATATTTAAAAATAGAAGGCCAATAATATCCTACTCTCATAATTTTATTAGTTGTAGCTCTTGGAGCAAAATGTCCCCCATAGAAACCATCATGAAATTCATTGATTATTTTTGGGACTTCACTTTCATATAAATAGACTAATAATACTCCATCAGGGTGTTTCCAGTATAGCACACCATCCTGCATATAATATTTTTGAGCTTGAAGCTTGACTGACCTCATTCTGTTTGTTGACATATCTTTAGGGAATGAAAGGGTTTGTAGGTATGCCAGAATCTCATCATACCATTTACATTCTTCATTGTTGATTCTTCTATCATCATATGCTTCATTTATTGTGATAACATTATTAAATCCTTCCTCTTCTTTGTTGGCCAATAGTTTAGCCAAACCTTACCCTTTGATAGTTTTAACTATTTTGAATTCAACATCATATTGCAGAAGCTTTACCATCCATCTTGTTGGTCTTCCTAATGGCTCTGATTGAGAAAAATATCTTTTATTGCTATAAAAGGGATACAACAATAAACCTTATTTGAGCCAAATATACCTTTGAAATGTTCTAAATATTGGATGACTGCATAAGCATATTTTTCTAGCAAGGTGTATTTAAGATGTGCTCCTTTCATACCTGAACTCATGAAGGCTATTGGCATTTAATTATTTTCATCATATTTCTATGAAATAACTACAGCAATAGAATGTTCAGATGCATAAGAATAGATATTAAAATATTTTGCATAATCAGGGTAGCTTAGGGCTGGAGTGGTTGATATGGCTTCTTTGATCTTGTTAAATGCTTCCATATTTTCAACTATCCATTTTATTTCTCCAGTTTTCTTAACCATGTCATTTATGGGTTTGGTCATCTCTACAAAATTTGGGACAAATCTTCTAATAAAATTTATCTTTCCAAAGAATGACCTAACTCCTTTCAAATTTTTGGGAGGAGGAATTTTGGAAATAGCTTCAATTCTTTCTGGGTCAATGCTTATTCCTTTTTCTGAAACTATGTGTCCTAATAACTTTCCTTGTGTAGTCCCAAATATGCATTTCTTGGGATTTAAAGAAATTCCAAATTCCTTGCACCGAGCAAAAACTATAGTCAAATGTTCTAGATGATCTTCTAGATTTTTAGAAAATATTGTGATATCATCCAGGTATACAACTACAATTTTGAACATTAATCCTTTGAAGGTAAAATCCATTGCCCTCTAAAAAGTAGCACCTGCATTCATCAGTCCAAAAGGTATTCTTAAATATTCAAATGTGCCCCAAGGCATAGTGAATGTTGTCTTATGTCTATCTTCTAGATTTATCTGAATTTGATTGTACCCTGAAAATCCATCTAATAGAGACAATCTAGTTGAGCCAACTACTGCTTGCAATAATTGTTCCATGTTGGGTAATGGGTAATTGTCTTTTAATGAACTCTTGTTTAAATTTCTAAAATCTACACAGAGTCTAATATCCCCATTCTTTTTTTTGATTGGTACTAAATTGGATATCCATGAAGAAAATCTTACCTTTCTGATTATTTTGGAATCCAATAATTTTTGTACCTCTTTTTGCATTATTGGGTGTAGAGTTGGATTGTACTTCCTTTGTTTCTATCTAAATGGTTTAGAATCTTCTTTCAAGGGTATTATGTGTGTCATTACATCTATTTTGAAAGTTTTAAGATCTTCATAAGTCCAAGAAAAATGTTCTTTGTTCTTTTTCAAGAAATTGATATATCCAAATTTTTCTTTAGCAGGTAAGGCCATGTCTACTTTCACTATTCTAGGTTCTTTCATTGAACCAATGTTAATATCTTCATATATTACATCTCTGCTTAAAGGCTTATAAGCTTTGTCAAAATCATCAAATAGACTCTCTAGAGAAACTAATCCTTTGGGTATTTTATTTGTTTTCAATTGGATTACTTCTATTGGCTCTCCTATTTGGTCTCTTAGTTTATCTTCATCCTTTTCATCATAGATCACATCTACATATTGATTTTGTAGAGTCATAAAATCCTTAATATCTATATCATCTTGAAAGACCTGTAGATAGACTATGTTATCTAGCACAGAAGGTTTATAGACTGAAATAGTTGGGAATCTGTCCATATATTCTATAGTTATCTCTGGGTGATCTAGGCCTGAGGCATTTACAGCTAAAATATCTACAACATGATTTTGTTCCCTTGGAATATATGAGATATTGAAAGCTAAGAATTTATCAATTTCTTCCAATACTACATTTTTATATTGTTTAAGCCTAGGGTGCTTAGTCTGATATTTACCTTTAATCTGTAGTATAATAAGCTTTGCATCCCCTATTATAGTTAGGTAATTAATGCCTAATTCTTTTGCTTTCCTTAACCCTAGTAATAAAGCTTCATACTCAGCTACATTGTTTGTGCAAGGAAATTCTAGTCTGTAAGGAATACCAAGGTAATTTCCTTTAATATCAGTCAAATTAACACCTGCACCTACTCTAGATTGGGATTTAGCTCCATCAAAAGACATGGTCCACATTTCTTGGGTTAATACTCTATCTGATTCAGCATCTACCATTTTCATAACTTCTGGATCCATGTTCTTTGCTTCTGGTACTTCCACCAGGAATGGGTTGTGCCATATGGAGTAAACTCCCATCCCTTTTTCTTCCATAGAGTTTACTAAGTTTATCATTGTTTCATTAGTTTGAATTAACTCTACGGAGTGCTTGTTAAATGGTTCTCTTCATAAAATTATATTCTCCTTATCTGATATTGGGATTGTAGCATAGGACCAGTCTAATTGAATTGAACCTCCCAGTTGTTATGCCCAATGTCTACTGAGTAATAGTGAGAAGAATGGGTCAACATCAACTACTACAACATCCATGACTATGCCCTTTTTGGGGTGTTGATCTAAGAAAACTAACAATCCAGTTATCACCCCTACACAAGGAATTTGTCTATTATCCATTACAAAAATAGGGGCAGAATCTCTAGTACAGATTAATCCCATTTGATCAGCTATTAATTTGGGCATGATATTGTGTGAGGCTCCACTGTCTAACATGCAATTATGAATGACATATCTTTCTCCTTCATGTGAGTTGTATCTTAATGATACATAAAAGGGTCTGATAGAGGATGGTGATCTTGTATCATGTTGATTTTGTCTAGCAGCATGGCAAGTTGGGTCTTCTTTTTGTTCTACTAATCCAAATGCTCTGCAAACTTGTTCTCTGTACTGTTGAACTTTCATAAGTTCTCCAAATGTGATATTAACCTTTTGCTTACTGAGTTTTAACCCAACATCAAATTCTATCTTCTTTATATCCAATGGTTTATTACTTTCTTCTTTGGGAATCTCTTCCTCTGATTCTATTACTTCAGGAGTAATCTTTTTGAGGATTCTATCAGTTTTCTCTTTATTGATATTTTTATTGGTGAAAGTTTGTTTTCTTGTTTCACTTGTAGAGGCTTTCTCTGTTCTTTTAGGGACTGTTCTATTCCTTAAATTCAAAATATGGGTAGCTTCTAATTCTTCAACTTCTTGAGCAGTGGGGATTAATTTCCCTTGCTTCATCTTATCATATCGTGACTCATGTGATTTTTGCAAGATTTTAGTTCCTTCAACTACTAAAATTTGAGGATGATGATTTGAAGCATACTTATCCATATCTTCTTCAAACATCCTTTCCCTGGACTCATCTTCCACAGACCAACAAGCATTGATTCTTATATCCTCTTCTGATTCAGCATGTAAATCTACATTGCATTGGTCACTTAGGTGAATTCCACATGCATCAGGGTTATGAGGTGCATCACAAGTAGAGAAAAAATAGGGAAAGCCTTCTGCTATATTGGTAGATGATATGGGGTTAGGAATACTATTTTTATCTCTATCAGATTCTTGATTTTTCTAGTTATTGTTCCCATTATTCCTACTCCTATTTCCTTCTTCAGAACCATTGTTGTTTCCCCAATTTCTATTGAAATTTTTCTTAAAGGGAGGATGGTTGTCAACATGAGGTCGCTCTATTTGTGAATATTCACCATTATTTCCATTATTTCTTTCAATTCTTGCTAACCTGTTGTTTATGTTATTGAACATCTCAGTCATTTGACTAGTCAACTTTTCCATTGGATCAATTTTAGTTCTTCTTTGTATATCAAATGCCACTCTTTTAGGTTTCCTCTCAGGTAAGTTGACTTCTAAAGAGTAAGGTTTCATATTACCACTATCAAGCATATTTCTTTCTATATCTAGTGCTTTTTCCATACAACCATCAATGGTGGTGGCTTGTTCTTGCCTCAGCTCATAGTTAAACTCTCCCTGAAAGGTATTCTTATAAAAACAAATAGACTGAATATCACTAGGCCTAAGGTTGGCAGGGATTTTGTTCCTAGTCTTTGAAAATCTTATGTTGAAGTCACTAACAACCTCATTCTCTTTTTTCTTCATAGTGGCTAACTTAGTTAACAGTGATTGTTCATTTTTTCTTTCACCATATTTCTTTAGAAACACAGTTTCCATTTTGGTGAAGTTTGGGATATCATTGTTTGGAAGGGAATTGAACCACTCTCTAGCATATTTTTCTAAAGTCTATAAAAATAGTCTCAATACTACATCTTCATGTTCAACTTCTAGACTATCCATTGCATACAAGAAACTTTTGATATGATCTTCTCCAGTTACTGCACTATTTCCCAAGAATTTTGGAAGGTATTTGTGAGCTTTACTGGGTAAGGCATTTAAATTGATGGGTAACACAAAAGGCCTATATCTATTAGTCCTCCATAAATGAACATTAGCCTGGGCCATTGTTACTATAGAATTTAAATTCACAGTAGCAATACCTATAGGAATATGGTTCTGGGTAGCCTGAATGTAATCTAATGGATTATCTACCTTTGTATTACTATTAATTGAGCAATGAGAATAATCACATGTATCTTCTAAAACAGAATTCAAATGTTCATCTATAGTGATATCAATAGTAATAGTATTCTAATTTTTCTTTATGTACTTTTTACCACTAGAATTTGATCTACTATTATAAGTAGTACTCTTGAAAAGTGGAGTTTTTTGATTATGTATAAATACCTCTAGATTCTCGAGTTCTAGGAATAGCTCCTTACCGCTTCTCTTAGTGTTCGCCAACATATTCTACTCTTTCCTTTTTTATTTTATCTTTTGGGTTCATTCAGACAGAGTCACCAGCATCAAGGTGCAGAAAGAACAACGTATACTTTATCAAGAATGCTTGATAGTAACACTCATCCTCATAGGAGTCGGTTCTTGGGATAATTCAAGAAAATCAAGAAACGTAGAAATTTTCAAGAAAACAAAGAAACATAAAGAAAATCAAATTTTAAAAACCATGGGTAAAATAAAGAACGTACAAATCATAGAAAATCAAAGCAAAAGTTCTTTATTCCTATTGGCTACTCATTTTTAAAATAAATATCATGAAATCCAGGCTTAGAATGTAAAAATTCTCCCCGACAACGATGCCAAAAAACTGTTGGAACCGATTCTTGCATCCATAGGATTCGATTGTCATGCTACAAAAATCCATTTGAAACCAATGAGCTATTATAGGCTCTGGTCAACCTACCTCTTCGTTCTGATAAACATGACTATTGCTAAAGGAAAACTACATAACGGGTAAGGAAACCCCAGTGGTAATTCTATGATAAAAATTTGATTACACACTCCAGATTAATGTAACACTATATGTATTAAAATGACCAAGCAAGAAAATAACCAATTGTTATGCCTTATGTAGATCGATGCCTAGATTCATTGGGTTGTTATAGCAATTTAACAACAATTTTGACATGAACAGAGAGAATGGGGAAAAGAAAATTGGTGCTCTTAGACTTATTCGAATATCATAATAAAACTAAAAGTTGACCAATGAAAGAAACATATATAATGCATTCAAATAATTTAATCCATTATACAGTGACACACAGTACTGAGACAAAGATATAACAAGAATGAAACTCAGAATTATATTGATTTCATAAAATATTACATGCAGAGTGGGCAGGATGCCTTTTAACTCTATTTCTCTCAAAGAAATACATCAATACAATGAAGAAGACTCTGTTCAAATAATGTAACAGGTCTCTCCTACTCTCCTTGTTCCAATCTAGTAACAGTAGAGTCTCTGAATCTCAGGCTCAATAGGACAGGAAATAATCTCAGCTTCTTGAGCACTTTCCTATCAAAATCCTGCACAACAAAGGGAAGAAAGAAGAATGAATGAGAAAAATAGACACAAAGGGGAGATACAACAACACAACTCTAAAGGGCACTCAAGTATACCTCTTAGAAAAAATGCTATTCTCTAATTGCTTGATCATGAATCTGAACCTGTCTACTTCTTTTTATAGTTGCTGGTTCTTGATTCTATTATTTTTGGTTCATCTCTGGCCTTACACTTGTCCTCTTCTAAGTTGATCTTCAAAATTGGTACAGTTGGCTTCCACTATATTTTTTTGTTTGGGTTGTACCCTCCCTTTTGACCTTCTCAAAAAGTAGCTTACTTTAACCAGTGATGGTGGTGTTTGGAGAGTCTATTTTCTCTTCCACTACTTCTTTTACAATTATTTTCTTTTCAATTGTTTCCTCTTGAACTGTCTCCTTTTGAGCATTTGGCTCTTTAACTACTTCGGAGACTTTTTCTGTTGGCACAGGTCCTTGTTGTGTTGAACTCACTTCCAATTGTTGCTTGTAAGTTTCAACCTCTTTCCCTTTTTGACCTTGTTGCAGCCTCTTTATTTGTTCACTTATTAATCTCCAAACTTCTGTGTCAAGGGTGGCAGTAAACCTTAGCATGTTCATTTCTTGTAAAATTCTATTTTTTTGTATGGCAAGAATGGGCCTGTTTCTCTCATATTGGAAGAGTAACATCTCTACAGTATTAACCAAAAAGGTAGATTGTCTGGTCATTTCTAACTCATCATCTGATTCACAATAAAATTTGTCTATTGTATGCCTGAGTAGCTCTTCTACACTGGGAGCTTCCAAGCATTGTTCTAAATATAGACCAATATCTACCATTTTACTTGTTGCATCTTCTATCAGATTATCCATTTTAGTTACAACATTGATCCACCTTTCTCGGTTTACCCCAAATAGGGCTGCTTTCAAGAACTCAAAATTGAAATGAATTTTACTGCCATTATTTGTTATTATCTCTTGACCCTGCAACTCTTCAAAATTGTCTCCTATCAAATCAAGGGTAGGACGAATGACTTCGAAGTCTTCTTCTTTCTCTTGTATCAATGTCTGTATTTCTCGAGCAGTCATTTGGATCACCCTAATCTGCCTAAACATCTCGGTGAACCCTCTAGCATGAGCTTGTATTTTCATTGACATTTGTTTCTTCATTATATTCAGATAATAGGCATGATATTGAATCTTTACCACTGAAGGGGGTTGTACCTTTGGAGTGTCCTTTTGTGCCAATTCTTCCTGCTACTTATTTATTAGTGCTTTCATTTCAGCTTTTTCCTTCTCTTCTCTCTTCAGCTGATTTCTTAACTCTGTAATTTTCTCAAGTAGTTGGTCCATGGTCTGATTTTGCATTGCCTTGACAACTTGGACCATTTCACCTTCTTTTCCCAGTACTGATGAGCCCCCGGTCTCCTCATTAACTTTGAATACAAGTGGGTTTTGCAGGGCAGGAAGATTTACCTCTGCTATATCTGACACAGTTGTTTCTAATCGAGGCTCATCCGTGAGTTGTTCTCCTATATCTCCCATATTTGCCACTACCTGTAATTCCTGTTCATCTGCTGTAGTAAAGGTATCTTGCTCATCTGTCCTCTCTAACAAAACCTGTGTAGAAGGTAAAGATAATCTCAGCTTCTTCTTCTCTGTAGTGGTTATCTCTGTTTATCTCTTTACTTGGTGACTTCGGAACAGACCCCCAAATCCACCAGTTCTTCTCATATTCATTCGTATTACAGATGGAACTTTAATCTCCTATCCTTTTATTTTTAAAGAGGTAGGGATGGCCATGGGTGCTAATTTCTTCACACTGGTCACAACCAGTACTCTATCAGAAATGGGAATTATAGCCTATTCTGGGAGAGAAGCTTTTTGAGTAGGTGCGGTTACAATTTCCTTCCCTTTATTTGCACTTGGGTTTTTGGAAACCTCTTGGGAAGTGCTTGGTGCCACCTCTATTCTGATATGATCACCTCCAGGAGGCCTGACCTGTTGCTCTACTATATATATAGTATTAATAATGACCTCCATCTGGTCAATACCCTGTTCTTCTATCAACTCCAATAAGGGGTCTTCTTTGATTTCTTGAGCGGCCCCTAGCAAAATAGGTGCTACAGATTCCACTAAAATTTCTTGAAGCCTTCTTAATTATGTAGGGTAATCATAGGCTTCATGAATCTGTGTGTTGCCCCTATCTTCAAGAGGGAAATCATCCCATACAACCTATAAATCCATCCCCTTTTCCATAGCTTCCAATAATATTTCTTCATAAGCATCCTTTCGATGCAGTATTCGAGCATATTCTCTTTTCTCCATCATTCTATTGTATATTCCTTTTGGGTCATAAAACCTCCAAGTTATCTCATCGAAGCTCATGTTGTCCAACTCAAACATTCCCTTGAGCAGCGTAGGGTAGCCAACAAATATATAGTCCCCAAAGTGACAAGGAACATTGAGCCAGGGGACTTTACCATGTTTCTTTACTAGTCTCATCTTAGCTTCTTCGACCACCTATCTGCATAACTCTAAAGCTGCTAGGGATAATGGGAAATACATCGGCAATAGCTTAGGGGGAATTTTGGCCCCATAGATCCTGATATAGGAGAATCCTTCTGAGAAAAATTAATCCCCAATATATTTTTCTTTGATAAAGGCCCTTACTCCTGGCCCTAGTCTCTCAGGGACTATGCCGGTTAGAATCCAATGGATTTCCACCATGAAATGATCACAGAACCAGCCCATGTGAGTCCGTCCTTCATGTATTCTCTAGAAAATGCTCTGGACGTAGGGGCTATTAACGACTTCTACTCATTTTTGGGCTTCTTCTCCTAATTGCCCCGCTATCAGGTGGATAAAAATTGAGTATTGTGAAAAATAGGGCATCTCTTGCCTTTGTTCAAAAACTACCTTTTTCAATTCTACCATTTGCTCATGCATTTGGTTACTTAATTCTAGTTCCCAGGCGTAAATTGGGGTGTTATGCGCCCGATTGCATTGTGCAACTAGATATAAAACCCTTTTATTCACTATACTGAGATCCTGTACCCCTAAGACTATGTTTATCATATCACAAAAATCTTGGACCCATGGCTTAAAAGTAGTCTTTCTAATTGGGAATTTATTGACTACTTTCTCATTTGTATTAAACAAATATTTAAAGACTTCCATTCCTGTGAACATTCAAGATTGGTGTTCGATTACCTTTGGCACCAAAAAGGTGGTATACTCTATCAAATTGAAGACTTCCTTGATGTGTTCGACTTTGATGTTGAATACCGATCGATTCTTATTGTCTCGAAATGTCCTCGTTCTTTCGTCATATGCCACTACCAGCCACACCATTAAATATGAGGAGAAGTAAACCTTCGGGCATATCAACTTCCCAAGGTTACTGTTCCATCTGTTGCTCCTAGGGAAACCCTTGTATTGTAATCTCCGGGCTCTATGAAAAAGGTCAGCCATTATCCATGGGGTCTTGCTATCATTTTCCATTACATGAGCAAAACTCTTGATACATGCATTGTCAATCTCATACTGTTGTGCTGGAGTAGGCTTTTTATCGGCTCCACATTTTTGAGCGAACTCATACATCATGCTGCTAGGTACAAGTGGTCCCAAGATCTCAGAGTATGGTGATCGGTCTGTGATGAACTTCACTACTTCTCTAGTGTCTTCGAGTGCAAAAACATCTCCCCATGATGCCATTGTGCCCATGGTAGCGAGTCTGGTTCCTCTAAAATAGGAAAGCTCGAAAACTCTTCTTCTCTCTTTACCTCTTGTGTACCACTTTCTACTCTTAGATCACCAGGGTGGTAAACTCGACTGATTTTGTGAGCTCAAATATTGGGTGGTGAAATGAGTTCGATAAATTCACACATTTGTCATTAATACGGTGCCACCAACTGCTTTTTAAAATTGGCCAAAGAAATTTTGCCAACACATATTTTCTCGGAGTTGGGCCTTTAGGGCGGGTAATGTCTTTCATACTATGTGTCCCTGGGCCCTTTGGTTTGTGTACCTGCAATCATTAACACTTCCGCTATTGGCCACTGGAAACTCTTTCCATATGACGTGGAACTACGACGTGTGATAGGGGTGGCTTCCATTTTGAATCTCGTGCCACCTTGGCCCTAAAATGATAACTAAATCTTAGGGATCGATTATATTTTTAATTAGGAAGTAATCGTCCTAGGGATCTCCATAAGATTTGGTTCTTGATGTGAGTGCCCATCATTATCTTGGATATCCTAAGTTTCTTTGAATAACCATGATCGAGCACAACCATTGGATCAACCTTTTGTCTATCGTTGCCTTAGATATTTTATAACCTATGGGTTAGTTAACCGAAAGAAACATGCTTCGAACCTTCCTTGTTTAATATCGACTAATCAAAATAAGGTGATGATTAATAATGTGTCAGGGCCCTTGTGATTAAAATTTAATTGATAGAAGGTGATTTAGGCTTACCATTTAACTTACCTTTGAAGTGTGCACCACCGTTAGATCATTTCGAGATGGAGTGCATCCATTGGATTCATCAGAAGATGCTTGTTGGATTAGCCCCACTTGTATTCTATTGTGTTGACTTTGACTTGCTCATCACCGTCGGATCTTTTATCCTCAATGGAGCGCTACCATTGGATTTTTGTGGTCGATTCATTACTTAAATATTTGGTTTATGTACTATTTTTGGATCCTGAGGATGGTTAACACAGTTCATTGATGTCTAAGAACCTGCATGATTGTTAGTCCCCTTTATATAAACCCATGCTAAGTTAATCAGATTGATCATGTTTATAAGGTTGAAAACCCTCGATTAGTGACGTTTAGACCCACAGTTTAATATAATGCGTTAAAATAATGTAATCCTCTTATCCTGATTAATCCAATAATTAAAACCTTAATAATATTGCATTAAACACAAGCATCCTTATAATCGAATCATCCCTCTACGTGCTCACCGTTAGATCATACCATGATGGGGGCACGATCGTTGGATGCCCCATATATGTACAAGGTTTAGCAGAATGTAAGGAGGGAGATTATCCATGTATCAACCTTATAAGATTTTGATGTAAGGGCTTTTATTAGCATTGATAATGTGTTTAATTAATTATTTTACCAAAAAAATTGAGTTAACCTTTGATTAGTTTTAACCATGCACTGCCATTGGATTTGGGTGGAGACGGGCGCTATCATCAGATCTTCGTGTTATTTAATACCTTTTTTTAACTTTTTTTTAGTAAGTAGTAGTTTTATTATCAGGGTTTTAACTGGGTCCCAGTACCAGATATACAAAAACCCTTGCCAGGGTGGTGGATATTGATATTGCAGAAACCTTGTAATGGTAAATAGAAGCCAAAGGCCTAGCAAAATCCCTCTCAGGGGATAAGCATGACAGTAGTTCCACACAGGGTATTAAGACCTTAACATCTATGTCTGAATATCCCACACAAGGGAATTCCTTTCTAGCATAAAACCCTACCCAAAAATGGTGACAAAGCCCCAAGGGATTTCCAAAAAACAAAAACTTGAAGTAATCAAAAATTACCAACATAAAAAAAACAAGTCAAGGAAACCGAAAGGGAATCCCTAAGGGTCGACCTATGCAGGGTTCTCCTTCACGTTCGTAGTGAGATCCTCCAAGAAACGCTTCATAGCCTCAATGGTACTTTTGAACATAGAAATTAAACATCTAATAAAAATTCTTATCATGCGCTTTGATGTTTTAGGGGCGGGGTCTGAGTCCCCACTGTTATCATCAGGGACATTAACAGGGGAGTTCTAGCTTGAATCCGTTTTGATCTTCTTGGTCCTTGATGATCTACGGATCACAAGAGCATCCTCAATTACAATTTTTTTCTTTCCTAACATTGCCTTCTTAGAGGATGGGGTGGGCTTAGACAGGGTAGACTTCTTGGGGGGTCTTCTTGGATTCAAGGGTTTGATACTCAGGATCTGTCTCACTGACCAAGGGCTCGCTAGAAAATGAGTGAGTTGGTGAAGATGCAGGGGGGAATAGGAGGGCTGGATTGGAGGGGAGTTGCTACCAGGGGAGGATTAGTAGCAACATGGTGGAAGAGAACAAAAAAAATGCCTTGGTGGGTGGGAGGGGAGTGTTTCTTGCGAGCGGCAAAAAAGAATAAGCAGACAGAGCGATGGAGGAAAGCAATAATGTTCATGGACTTGTAACCACGAAGGTGGTTGACAAGAGCTATATGGAAGCTGGACATCGGCTTAGCAGGATCATTAGAGGCCAAATACTAGATCAGGAGAATAGCAACAGTGGACCAAGGGGAGGGAAGGGAGGTGCGTTCAAGAGTAACACCTGTCCATTTGAACTCTTAGTAGTTGGGGAACCCCTCCAGCTCGGACTCCCAACTATTGATATTTGAGTTGGGTCTAGTGTTGTCGTTAGATCTTCAAACATTTCCCTGTTTATGTTTCGATTCTAGTACAGCTGTTGGATCTTCAATCAATGTTGGCATGGCCATTGATCTCGATCAACCTGTAGGGTTAGTTGCCAAGGCATACATGATATTAAAATTTAAATTAAGTTGAAAGTGGGATGATTAGTCTATGCATTATACCCTCACTAATCCATTTTTAAAATTCTTTAATCAACCTTGAGGTATTTTGCCTTTTCAATGCACCTTTAATGAGAGCACTGTCGTTAGATCAAATTTTGATCGAGCGCTATCGTCAAATTCATCTGATGTGCTTGATGTTTAATGCAACAGGGTGCATATCTTTAATATTTTGATTAATGTTTCTTTCTAAAATTTTAGACTTTAATTCTTTTGACCACATCCTTTTAAAGTGTTGATTAATTAAAACAAGCACACCATTGGATTTTTCTTTGTTGAAGTGCATCTATTGGATCCTTTGGAAGGTGCATGGATTTTATTAAATTTTAATCATTTTTGTCCTTAGGTTATAATTATTTTTAGACCAATGAATTTTGACTTAACCTTCAGGTTTCTTTGTGAAAGCACATCTGTTGGATTCTCCTTTGATGAAGCACTACCATTTGATTGATCTCTAGGTGCTCTATTTTTAACGCAATAGGGTGCAAACCTTCAAGGTTTTAATTAAGACCTTAGTTTGGGCCTTATGCTTTTCGAGATTTAGACCAAGGTATTCGATTGAATTATTCCATTCTTTTGAGAACCTTAGGAACTAAAGATTTATCATTTTATTTATGTCTAAGGGAAACTTCATTTATTTGGAAGACTAAACCTTGTATTTCAATGATCGGATTTTATCATGAGGGATGACTTTGGAAACTCTTTTAAGACATAACAATTTTCAAAGGTGCACATGATAGCAATGTTTAAACCAACTTCTTTAAAAAGATGCAAAGAGACCAACAATGCTTGTTTATATTGATGAAACCAAAAATTTAAATTTGGGGGTTTCAAACTTTGAGTTAAATTTAGCTCCAACACTCCACTCCTTGGAGGTATATCATCCTTTTAGTGGCTTTACTATGCCATAATAAGCTATAGTTTTCATGTGCACAATAGTGTCTCTTGACATTTTAATATTACCATATTTTTTACACTAAAACTTTCTTCTTTGATAAAATTTTAATGCACTTTAAATAACGTAAACGAAACCAATATAATGCACTAATAACAACCTTTAAATGCACTATAATCTCTACAATTTTTTTTTTTGTCAAAATATATCTAGTCTCTTATTTAATGTTTAGGTATTAACCTTAAAAGAAACTATCTTCTGCATTTCATTGAATATTATAATATGCAACCTTCTCTTTGCAACTTTTTAAACTCTAATATGGTGCTTAATAAATCTTAATAATTAACCAAAAAATATAAAGTTCAACTAATGAACCTTTTTGCACCAAAGTTGCTTACCTTAATGAAATTTGTAGATGAAGGATTGCAAGGTGATTAGATTCACCTTATTGCTACCTTTTATTGGATGAAATCATAGCTCTTCTTGACTATCCAAAATAGTTCTTTAGCTCACCTATTTGCATATTTGAAACCCTATAACTTGCTGACCTAAATATGTAGTAGGTGACTTTAACTATTCTTCAAAATATACTTTGTAAATTTGAAGTTTTGCAGCTAGTAATGTTATCCTAATTGCTGCCCTTTTGCAATAAATTATTGCACTGAAATGTTATCCTTGAATCTAAAAAATATGGTAGGGAACTCCTCCAAATCGTAGTTGAGATTTTGCTTTAAGAACCCTTTTGTTTTCTACTGGAGAAACTAGTTGATATCCTTTCTTTGAATGAGCCTTTTAGCCTTCAAAGGCAATATTTAAACCTCTCAAGTTTTATAGTAATGTTTGGCTCCTTTCTCCTTCAACCTCCTTGTTGAATTCTGATTTCAATCTAGGCCTTATTCTCAAGAATATGAAAGTATTGAGGTCTTCACCAACATCCTCAAAAATTTGGCAAACTACTTACCAAATCTATCTCCGTTTAGGATTTTTTTCATATGGTGATAATTGTCCCAAAATCTCCTTTATCAAGAACTTCTCCTTGGTGGTAAATTTCTCTAATGAGTTCTCCTAGGAACTCCTTCAATGGACTTCTTCAAATCTCCTTCAATGAGGCTCACCAAGCCTTCTCCTTTTTTCTCCTTGAGACCACTTCTCTAGGGTCTTCACTCTCATAGCTTCTCTCATCTTCCCAATGAGACCTTTTCTTCAACCTTCTACTATGGAAATTTGGCAATGAGATCTCCCTCTCGGATCTCTAAAATATATGGCTTCAATAATAGGAATTTTGCTAGTCCTTATCTATCTCTGGAAGTTCTTTAATGGACCTTCTATGGGTCTCTTCAACTTCTTTAGGGTGAAGTCTTCAATATTCAATGAAGATCACCAATCTCCTATCTTCATCAGGTCTCTTCCCTAGAGTCTCTTCAATATACTATTTGTAGTAATCAATGGAGATCACCAACCTCCAATATTCTCCTAGAATCTTATCTAGATTCTCTTTAATCTACTATGTATAGTTCTTCAATGGAGATCACCAACCTCCAATATTCTCTTGGAATATTCTCTAGAGTCTCTTAAATCTGTTGTTTGCAGTTCTTAAATGGAGATCACCAACCTCCAATATCCTCTTGGACTCTTTTTTGGAGTCTCTTCTTCTTTGAATAAACAACAAGGCTCCTATGGCCTTTTCTTCTTCATATTTCTATAGGTCTACAATATCTAGCAATGGGACCTTTTCTATAGGCCTTAAAATCTTCAATATTCCATTTGTAAATTTTAGTTTTGGATTGATTCCAAATAAGATATTCTTCATAGCTCTTTGTAGGAAGATTCCCAACTTTCTTTGAATATCCTTTTCCTACAACAAAGTATTAGGACTGTAATGGAAGAAATTCTAAATCTAGAGATGATCAATATTCACTAGTTGATTTGTAAATCTAGTGGAATCAATGTTGAGTCCTAGTCTTCATGAGTTTTTCCAGCAACCCTGTGGAAATACTCTAGCCAAATGCAATCTCAAAAATTTTGTAAATGAGATTTCTAGATTTATCTCAATCTCACTTATGGCTCTCCCTATTTCCTCTCAATATACCATGTGCTTTGATACCACTGTTAGATTTTTATGAGTATATGATATAGGAAATGCAACCATAAGATGTAATATAAGCAATATATGATATCTATATGATAATAGCATTGTAATATGTAAAATAATAATAAGATAAAATAATATGATAAATTGTGGTAGATATGGATGAACTATTAGTTTTTTTGGATTCCTTGAAATATTTTAGGGAGCTCCTAATTCAATGCTTTTTGTGATTTCATCTTATGTCTCCTTTTTGCATCTAAATATTTTTCCCTTTTGCCTCCAAAACTTGAAATTTAAAATGTAATATTCCATACAATATTTTATTACATTGTAGGAGAAGATAGGGTGACACATGATTGTTTTATTTTAGTGGTAAGTTTTATATAATAGTATTAATTTATTTCAATCGCTCAAATTTTTTAATGATAGGTGATAGCATAATGGTTGGATACCTTTGTATCTAATTGAATGCCCCTATTTTAAGTCTTAGAGGTATAGTCCTTGTTTTTGGAGGAATTGCATATTTTTTAAATCTAATAAATGAGGAGATTTGGACTCTCAATTAAGTGATGTGGCATAATGGTAATTACCTAAATTGGTTTCATTGTGTTATGAGTTCAAGTCTCATAAATGTGCTTCAACAAGTATTTTTTTAATTTTTGTTAGTGCCTTAATTTTAGTTGATTATAGAAGTGTCCTACTATTTTAAGCATATATATGCCTATGAGGTAGTGGTAGGGAAATTGGGTATCGTGTCTAAGGTTTCAATTTTGAGATCATTATTTCTCCTTTTTTACTACTAAGCTTATAAGAGATCAAAGATAGTGGAGGACAATCTATATTTCTAGTGATGCCCATAGGGTGTATGGCTTAGCACACAAGACTAAGGGTTTCCCATGTGCAAAAGATCTAGGTTTGAATCTTAGAAACCCTTATTTTAACTTATCTTAAAATTTTCCCTCATTATATATCTTCAAATATGCTTTTCATTCTCACATATTTTGATGGAAATGGAGGGGGAATAAGAAATTTATGCCCACCATACCTAAGTTCAAATATTGGCTAGAAGTTGATGAATCCCAAAGTGTTTTGGGTATTTTTTTATCAATTTATATATATAGAAACCATCTAATCAAAATATTTTCAAATTTCATATTTTATTATTTGCCATCCTAGTTGGTTGTCTTATCCATGAGTGACATTAGCATAGGGGGAACATGGAGGTGATTTAGAATTATTCTAGCATTCCACCATTGGAGGAATAATTTGTATTGATATATTAACTATCTAAAACTTGTAGTGATGTAGATATAGAGCTCGCATCATCTCCTTGACTTTGATGGTCTTGTTCACTACTCTAGACAGACTAGTCTGGGAATCAGATTATCTACACTCTTCCTAAATGGTTGGAATTAGCTAGATATATTGCCTTTAGTCTTGATGATCTAGAAACTCCACTATATGGATTGGCCACTATGTTGAATGACCTGCTAACCATTAGATAATACTATATAACATAACTTGGAAAAGAATATAAATGACAAGATTAAATTAAATCTACTACAATAATCAATCAATAGAAATACATGCAGATCACACATAATAGAAACAACAAATCATGAATAAGTATGAACAAATAGTATATTGATGATAGCCCATTATGGAATTCTATTACATACATATTATTTGATCCTATGCAAAACACCTCCAATGCGTTCTAGACTATCTCTTTTGGCATACATAATGTAACTACAATGGACTCTCTCTAGAATATACAATGTCTTCAATGTCTATTTGTGTATGTATGTATATATTCTCAAATGAAATGAGTCTTATTTAAACTATGGGTATGGTACGTACAAATAACTACTACGCTCAACAACTCACCTCCTAACTATAAGATAAATTAGGTGTTAACTACCTTTGCATGACTATGTTTGTACATATATCCAGCTTGAGTCATTATTACATGTATTATTATAACATACATATTTTATTCAAAATTGGAGAACTTAACATATGCATACTTGACATCCACACATATTTTATTTTTAACTTGTTTATTTCCTTTGTTGAGGTGGTATGTTAGAACTAGTGTCTATATTTTCCCTTCCCTCTATATTGGTTGATGTCCTCATCAATAACTATTTTTTCTCCTAATTTTAGCTCTATTGAGGTAGAGGTTATAGGATAGGTACTCCTCTAAGTTTTATAATCTATAGATTCAAAGGTTTTTTATCTTCCTTGATCCTCTTAGCATAGTCCTGATATCCTCATCAATAACTATTGTTGCTCCTAGGGACTTTTATCTCTATTGAGGTAGAGGTGATAGGATAGGTACTCATCTAAGTTTTAGAATATATAGCTTCAAAGGTTTATTGTCTTCCTTGAGCCTCTTATCATAGGCCTAGTAGTAAGCCCAATAGAAGCCATAATTATTTTACTTTTTATTTATTTTTTCCAACCTAGCTCTCAAATAAAAATCTTACTTTGGTACCTCTATTTCCTTCCTTGTGGATTCCACTAGCTACTCATCCTATTTTGTGATTATATGATCCTTATGAGAAATATATTTCATCTTTCCTTCAAGAGTTTATTATTTAACCTATCTTATCAACTGATCTTGTTGCTCATTCATCTACTTCATAACCTCAATCTCGCTTCTCATAATAGATAGTTCTACTTTGGCCTCCTATTGAACTTGTAAAAGTTGACCTTCCACCATCCATTATTGGTTAGCTAGCTCCTCCTTCAACTTCAATCTATAAGCCATCTACTAAAACATCTCCAATCCTATTTCTAACCACTAAATCAAATATTCTAAAAATTTTATCCTAGCATATGATTTCACTAGCTCAAATGTTATCTTCACATACTTAACACTTGGAATTTTAGGATAAGATGTGAGATTACCTTCATCAACATACACTTATGATGGATATCAAGATAATGCTTGGGTTTTTTCTAGCAAGTTTATAATTTCTAGCATTGGATTAACACTATTATTGCCAATTCCTATGTCCCATGGCTGCATCTAGTAAATTTTGGTAATTTTTTCATATGCTCATAATCACAAGCCTAATGTACTAGTTTACTCAACTTACATCCCATTATCAACTACCATAGTTTTTGGTCTCCAACACACCCAACTCCAAACTCACTATAAACTTGTCAAACAATCCATTCACTTTTTTAAAAATGTATCAACTCGCTCATTAATATTTACTCCTAAAACGGGTGGTTTTCCCAAGTTTGGCACTTTTATAACGAAATTCTCACTTGTTTCATCCTATGTAAATTCTATATTTATGTCATCCTTGGTGGTAGTCTCTCCTCCAAATAATCCCCACTATGACCTATTAGGTTGATTTTCTTTTTGGTTGTTTTTCCATCTTGATTCTTTTCTATAATTGCATCAGTAGTCTTCTTTGGTTCTTCTCCTAGAAGTTCACTTGATTGGTTTTCTTGCCATATTTTGTACTCTAATTTAGGTTGTTTCCATTTTTCCTTAATCCCCTCTAGAACTATTGAAATTGGTGTCATAGTCTATGTTGTTGTAGACATAAACTCCGTCGGTGGTCCCTCATCCAATGGAGGTGATCCACATCTATCCATAGTGTGTTCATATTAGCTTAGTGGTGTGGTGTTGTGACTTTCTAGTGTATCAACATTATTCACCTATATCAAAATATCACAAGTAAAGTTTCCTCCTCCTAGTGCTCCCTCCAATAGTAGTTATGTTTCTACTACATCTACATATATAATCACCAATATTTCTTGTGCAAATTATTGGATAGATTTCTTATCGAGTTGTTATGTTATTTTCTCCACACACTGAACATTTCACACAATAGGTTCTTGAAACTTTGGATATTATCAACTCATAAAAACCTCACACAAAGTCACCTCGATACCTGTAGTACCTCCTCACACAGCATAACTTTATAGTTGTGTTGGAGCTCCCCTTTGCATTTCTTGTTGCATCATTCCATTATTTTCATTCTATTGGACCACCACTATCTTCTATATACTACCATTTTTTTTCTTCTTTTCTATGTCATATTATGGGGGTTCTTGAATCATTGGTTGTTTTTTCTACTACTAAGGTTGTTGTTGTTGTATTTGTGTTCCCAAATATGTCATTACTACTCCATATTTATTCAAGTTATTATCCTTTCTATACAACTCCTATAAATTTGGTAGATGTTCTTTAGCCCCATTAGACTCCTCACTCCCTTTAGCTACAATATTGATATTAACACTTGATGATTCTTGTACTTTTCTCTTTGATGCAATTTTCTTTTTCTTCCTTAAAGTGTTGGATTTTATCAATGGAACAACATATACCCATCTAAAATTTGTTGGTGCATGCTCTATAATAGTATGAGGATTTAGTCCTAAAAATGATATTTTCTACTATGAAACTATATCTAAAACAAGATCAATGGCATGGAAAACCATTAAAAAAACATTGGTATACCACATCATAAACTATAAATGTGATCTGACAAAAATGTAGCCAAATCATACAATTATTTGGCCATTATTCCTTCCATGTAATATATGAGTCAAGTTGGCATCTCCAAGACTCTTTTCTTGCTAGACAGTCAAGACATGATCACATTTATTGCACATTGTAGTTAATTAGACTTTAGATGTTGCATTTTCAATTTGTAGCTCCTATGAGTTGTTAGCTTAACCACTTCCTATAAACTAATATTGGCAACCTTATAAACAAAATTCCTTAGCAATCTAAAAATTCTTTGAAAATTACTTGGATAAAATGACACTCAAATTTTTGTTACAAATCATTATCCTACTTTGATTCCACTCAATATCATAGGTCTATCATAATTCTAACATGTATGGCTTAAATAGATCTTTTTACAAGCTTGGAAGTTATAGAATAAACTACACTCATACAATATTAAATGTAGTCTTTATTGGATAATCCATTGGATGCTCCAACCACCATATTCTACAAAAATTTCTTTTCGATGTTGTCTAGGTTATTTCTTCCAATGGTATCTACATCTTCTCCTTCCTCTTATTCTTCACATTTAGTGAACCTACTTGCTCCTTGCTATGACATTCATCAAAAGTATCAATTTGTGATATTTATTGTGACTCAATTCCAATATACCTTACTCTCCCTTGCTTTATGTTTCTACCACATTCTCTCTCTTTCTTCCATGTATGTGGTTTGTTAGGCTTCTACCAAATCCAAATTCAATATCTCTTCCATGAGTGCAAGGTCCTACCTACAACATAGCCTCAGCCAAAAGCCTCCATTATAATTCCACCTATTCAATATGCTCTAAAATTCATGACCTTCTCTACATTACTTTTATAGTCAATATTTTTAGCTCTAAATTTTACCAACTTTCAACAACAATTTTTGCAATTGTCTTTCTATTGATGTGTCTTTGTTTATAGATCCACTTGGCATGTGATTTCACTCCTCCCATAGCTACATTTAAATTTTATTTTATGGAATTGAATATCCACATAAAGTAACTTCTAACACACTACCTTTATATAATTCTTCCTTGATTGGCCTCCTGCCAAAAGGCTCAACCCCAAATGGCCCAATATTGGACAAGTTATATTGTCTGGCCTTCAATATCTCTATCCTTGATGATTTATTTTTGGATATTTTCATCTCATATCTATCCATATTCTATATGAAAATTCCTAAAAACCCTTAGATAGTTTGTACAATTCTATTTAGCTTCATCTTTGATCTTACGTCAACAATCCATATGACCTATACAACTTGCATTACTTGGAAAAAAAATATTTACAACTAAACCTTTATTCCTTTAATTTGGTTGGTTGTGATCATATTATCCACATTTCCTTCTGACAATGTTGAATTGTTACCTTTGTACTTGGAAATGAAAATTATATTTTGCCAACACTAGGAAGGAATTTCCTATAAAAACTCTTTCTAGCACTTCTTGGAATTTTTTCTTGTAATATAGTGTACCACTTTGGGTTTCCTTCTTACATGCTCCTAATCCAGTCTACTTTTTTCATACAATATTTGATTTCAAAAACCTTCTTGTCTATATAGCCTATGTAGTCTACACTTCCTATGTTCATACAATATGTACCAACTATAATTCCTCTATTTGTACTCTTTATGCAAGTTGCAACTCCTTCACACACTATTTATTTAGCTCTAACTAGTCTAACTCCTTTGGCTCCCTTCAACATTAAGTGTTTGAGTTTCTCATGGAAATCTCCTAATGTCTATTTATAATATGGAGGTGGTAGGGGATAACTATCTTGCATGCGATAATTTTTTCTCAACTAGCACTTCAACATCTTTAACTACTTTAAATAGACATTATGTTTTTTTTATCTTATCCTCACCATCTCGCATATACTTATTTCCTATTTTATTCTTATCTCCTTGCACATATGTATTTCATACTTTTTCCATTGTACGATCATTATTTATTTATTTTTTGCCCTTATCCATACAACCCAAGCATCTATATGGTGTCTTTTAATAATATCCCTATCCAAAACAACCTTGACTATTGTTCCAAATGACATTGTCTAGCTATCAACCATCATGATTTTATGTTCTATTCTATATGGACTTGTTGACCTGACTATTGACCAACTCTTCCAAACTACCTCCTCCTTTATTATTTTCTTGATGATCTTATAAGTTTAGATTCAACTATATCATTCTATCTATTAATTTTCATTCTCATAGCTCTTTATTTTGATGGCTAGTCATTCCTTCCTCCTATCTCATTTCTATGGAATGGCCTTAGTGCTCATTGACTTTGTTCTTGATATGGTCTAGTTGTATTCAATACTTCATTTCTTCCTCCTAAACTATATTTAGCATTATCTGTCATCTTGAACACTAGTTCAAATGGTTTGAGGGTTGTCTAGGGTCTCCTTTTATCTCACAGATGACCAGGGTTTGGTCTAGACAACCTACCCTACTAGTTGTACATCCTAGGGCTAGTTTGAGGGAAAATACTTCCCATCAAATAATTGAGAATGAAGCCAAATTGACTCTTCCCTTAGTTGGATAGATCAATATGGCCTAGATTACCTGATGACCTTCCTAGACTACCTAAATTACTTAATTCATAAGCACACCTTGGGCCATCTAGTAGTCTTTATAGGCTATTTTGACTTCCCAAGGAACCATTCAAGTTTGGTAAGTCCTTATTTATCTAACTCATTCATGTTCCAACCTCTAAGGAATTTTGAATCCAAGTTGTCTGCTATTGTCTATTATCTCTAGGTTGATCATCTTGGTGTCATCCTTCTTGCTTTATTTCCTAAATTCAATCCTAAGTAATCACTACTCTAGTCTTTTTCATTGTTGCTTTAACTTTTCAAAGATACACTACATGACTCTTACCTCAAGTTATCAATGTATCCTCCCCTTCTTGGTAATGGTACTTTATGTGCATCTCTCCATACTTATTCACTTGTAATAGGTATCTTTGTAGGGTTAGTATTTTATCTCTAGAAAATTAATATTCTTCACATAGCCATTAGTAGGTCCTAACACTTGTTTATTTGTGCCCTTCCTAAAGTTTCTTTTGAACTTATTCCATTTCTATAAAAAGCATATCCTACTCATTACTTGAATATCATGTTGCATTTTTAATAATACTCATGCATATTGTCTCCTTAGTTCTTCCATTCCTCTATTTAGTTGCTCACTTTGCTCTTGCAACTATTATGTTTTTCCCTCATTTTTTGTTGTACATTACCAATGGTTGTAAGTAAACTCATATCTTCATACTTGTTACCCTTATTATGGGGCTTTTGTTCTAGTGGTTCTCCTTACCCAACATACACCACCATAATTTGTTGTATGTTTTATACATACAAACTCAACCATTCTTCTTCTTCTTCATCTAGAAATCTAACATGTACCTAAATATATTTACACTCTGTAGACTAAGGTTATAATTACTCTTGTTCAATCACAGGTTGCATATTTTCTCCTTCTCTACTTGTATTCTATTAGAAGTTATTATATCATAGTTGGCATCATAATTTGAGTAGTAGCCAACTACCCTTCAAATGTAAGTGTGAGTGTAAGGGTAGCTACTAACTACCTCTTCATAAGATGCATGTATTTTTCAAATTAAACTAATATAGTCAACCTCACAAGGACAATGATGTCTAAGTAGTTGATATCCTCACATGGAGGATGGTTAATCTAAACTTGGGAAAGTTGTGTGTTTAAATATCCATAATTTGTAATGTAAAATTATTGAATCCATTTATAACTTGTGGTAGAAGAGAAAGTGATGAGCATAAAAAATTCTCATTTCTATGCATAGTTAAAATGGTATTGTATGGGGCGAATATGAAAAGAATAGCAGTAAATATAGCTAGTGGGATAGCAAGAAGGATAGCAAATTTTGAATTTTCTTCGATTGGGAAAGTGGGTTGCAATGGCACGAGCATGAGCAATGGCCCTGGAGGCACAAGTAATATTGACCAAGTGGATTTTGAGAATGATGTTGAAGGAAATGATGCTTTCTAGTGAAAATTTCCATTAAATAAAACTTTTGTGGGCCCTGGTACCCGAGCCTAGATTCTAGTCACGGATAATGATGTGGGTCACCTATCAAAGAAATTGGGGGATCACCGTCTTGACGCCCCAAAACCTCCACCTATCTCCGTCATTGAGACAGTTAGAGGAGGATCCAAACCCTCCCAACCCTTGACCCACAACCTCATTCCTCAAGGTTGTGACTTGGTGATTCCCAAATATTTAATGGCAAGTTATGTTTCTCTAGAATCCTTCTCCCTAGTGGGGAATTTTATCAATGGTAGGTCCGGCATGGAATCCATTAGATTATGGGCTTCGATGAAATGGAGGACTCTCAAAAGTCTAGAGCTTGTCACCATGACCCGAGGGTCTTTTTAGTCCACCTCAATAATCAAGAGAAGATTTATCACATCCTATTAGGTGTTCCCTAGTTCTTCGAAAGATGAATTTTATTCCTATACAAATGGTCTTAAGACTTCAATCCTAAAACACAGAGCATTAACACCGCTCCTATTTGGGTCCACCTCCTAAATCTCCTAAGCTAGTTCTATAATGATGACATCTTTAGAGGTATTTCCTACACCATGGAGGAATTGGTAACCATCGATCCTACTTCCAAAGCTTGATCCAAAATGGTTCATACCCATTTCTATTTCAATACAAACCTTGACTTCCAGCTCCCTACCCATGTGAACCTAATTTATGGGTCATTCTATAGATGCCAAGCAGTTGAGTACAAAAACAAACCAATGTTTTGTATAGAGTGTTGAACCCAAGGCCACCTTCGTAATAAATGCCCTAAGCTCAAAAATATGGAGGATTCCTAAAATGACAAACGTCATATTAGAGCTCCAAAGGAAATTCAGAATGGAGGACATTAATTCAAAAGGAACCAAGGGAAAAAAAAATTGAGAATGGACCCCAAGAGTACCAAAAAAGGAAATAATATTACTGATTCTACATCTCTGATAAAAAATCAAGCCAAGGTAAGCTCCTTGTTTGATATACCAAATCCTTTCAGTATTTTAGCTGAGGTAAATCTAAATTTTTTTGATAAAAGAACTAAAATCCCCTATCCTAAACCAAAACTAACCAAAACTAAGGAAATCAATGATGACCTTCATTAGGAGGGTTCCATCCTGAATCCCCCACCCCCATCACATTATCCCACTTTATCTTGTCCCTCCCACCCTCTAGTTGATCACCTAGTTAATACCCTAGACAAACCCTAAGGTGGTATAGATGCCAGCCCAAAGTTATCTCAAATGTCTCTTGAAGCTTTTTATCCCAAACAAACCAAAAATTTTAAGAATTCCATGATGGATGTTGGAAGTGACAAGAAAAAGGGAAGGTTATATTTGGTTGAGAAGAGAATCCAAGAGATCGCTGAATATATTGCTAATGGGTTTCAAACCCTGTTCCAGGACCTTTTGGGGTTGACCAAAGAAGACACAAAAATATCCAAACCTCCTACGTAGAAATGCAAAGGAGGCAAAAAATCATCCAAAATTTCCAAATAAGAATTCTCTCCTGGAACATGAGAGGCCTACATGGAGTAGAAAAATAGAGATTGGCTACCACCATGCATAAATATTCCAAACCCATTATTTTCTAATGTAAGAAATAAAACTTGAAACTCACCTAATTCCAATGGTTGTTCAATACATCTGGAAGAACAATGAGTATTCTTATAGTCCTTCTAATGGCTCCTCTGGAAGAATTTTATGCTTATGGGACCCAAATCATGTGTGAGGGATAGATATATTTTCCTTAGGGTGAATCATCAACATTTTTTTCCATGATAAAACTTCTAGTTAGTCTTGGGTTCTATCCAATGTATATGCTCCAAATAACCCCAAATATAGGCTTGGTCTATGGAACACTCTTAACAAAATGCATTTAGCTTTTTCAAACATCTCGTGGATCCTTTACAGAGATTTTAACTCTCCATTGTTTCCTTTGAACAAAAAATGGGGTACTAATATTTCATCAAAAAACATAAACAAATTCTGTAATTTTGTTGACAACAATAAGCTGATGGATATTCCTCTTATAGGGTCAAAGTTTACTTGGAGCAATAGCATAATGGGACCTAATCACATCCAGATGAAGCTTGATAGGTTTTTTCTCTCTCAATATGCTCTCCAACTCTTTAGGGATGCTAGCCTCCACACCTTCCCCAAAATTGGTTCTAGCCACAACCCTTTAGTGTTCAAAGTTGCCAACTCTCACAAATTCAAAACTCCATTTAGGTTTGAAACAATGTGGATTCAGCACCCTGAGTTGAAGGATTGCATATTCGAATGCTGGAGCCAAATTTTTTTAGGGACCCCTATGTTCAAACTCTTTCAAAAACTCTACCACATCAAAAATAAACTTTGATCTTGGAATAAGGAGGTCTTTGGGAATATTTTTGCAAGAAAGCAAAAAATTGAAGAAAAACTTCAATCCATAGAAGAACATATTTAGCAAGGGCATGATGATAGGTAGTTTATAATTAAGGAGATAATTCTACTATCAGAATACCACAACATATTAAATAGGGAAGAAATATTTTGGCATCAAAAATCTAGGAACTTACAGCTCAAAGAAGGCGATTCAAACATGAAGTTTTTTCATATCTCCAATCTTAGGCATAGAAGTTTTAATGGAATCAAGGAGCTTATCAGAAGTTATGGTTCATCCACTTTTGATATTTTTGAAATCAGGGATGAAGCAATCCTAAATTTTGATTCCCTACTAGTTTCTAATCTACCTCAGCCTTCTCAGTCTTCTCAATCCCTTCTGGCACATATCTCCAACCTCGTTACTACTGAGATGAACTCCAAACTACTAAATCCCCTTACCAAATAAAAAATCCACCAAGATATTTTTCAATGCAACCTAACAAATCTCCTAGGCCTTATGGCTTCCCTCCTTATTTATTCTAAACATTCTAGGAAATCATAGGCTCATATTTCTACCAAGCCATTTCTAAAATGTAATGAGCCAAACACATTTCCCAGGATATCAATTCCACTTTCTTGGATTTAATCCCTAAATTTCTGGTTTACAAAGCCTTGTCCAATTACCATCCACTTAGTCTATGCAATGTCACATACAAAGTGTTAACCAAAGATATTGCTAATAGAATGAAAGATAGTCTCTCGTCCATCATTGACCCTTGCTAGGGTAGTTCTATCCAGGGTAGATCATCATTGATAGATTAATCACCATCGATGAGGTCCTTCATTTAGTCCACTAATCAAAAAAATTTGCCATTCTCCTCAAGTTGGACATGAATAAGGATTTTGACAGGGTTAACAGGAATTTTCTCTATGAAGTTTTGATCAAATTTGGGTTTCACAAAGATTGGATTAAATTAATCAAGCAATGCATATACACATACTAGTTTTCTATTCTGATCAATGGTTTAGCCATTGGTTACTTCCCTAGTGCAAGAGGATTACATCAGGGGGATCCTTTATCACCGATCATGTTTATCATTCTAGCTGAATCTCTTGGAATATCGATCAAAGTTGCCTGCTCCATGGGTATGATATCTGGAATCAAAGTTGCTACTCAAGTTCAACCTTCAACCCATCAAAATTTTTTTTATGATACTTTGATTGCCACTATTGCATCATTAAATAAATCCAAAATCATCAAACTCATTCTTGATCTTTATGAAGAAGAAGCAGGGCAAAAAATAAACTACTCAAAAAGCAAACTTTATTTCATCAAAACTCCCATCACTCAAAAACTAAAATTTATTTCATTCTTGAATGTTTCGTTGCTACTCTACCTACGTCCTACATTGACCTTCCTCTGTTCTTGGGTATACCAGCTAAATCAATGTGGAATAATGTCTTGGAAAGGATTCACAAAAAGCTTACAGGATGGAAAGGAGCATTGTTATCCCAAGATGAGAAAGTCACACTTGTCATGGCATGTCTTTAGAGTATTCTGGTATACTTCTTATCAGATTTCAAATCCCCTATTTTATTTTATTCTAAAATAGAACATATCCAAAAATATTTCTTGTGGGCAGGATCCGAAGATAAAAAGAAATTCCACCTTGTAGCATGGGACAATATCTGCTCTCCCAAAAATCAAGGTGGGCTCTTCTACAAAATTGGTAAAATGAACCAAGTTCTTCTAGCTAAACAGGCATTGAGAATTATCACTAATGAAAGTATTGAATTGATATCCATAATCAAATGGAAGTACCTCTAGCATCACTCCTTCATGGATGAGGATGGTCCCCAAAATGGATCTAATTTTTGGCGATCAGCCATCCAAGCCAAACTGCTCATTTCAAAAGGAACAAGGTGGCAGCTCAATGGACATAGCATTTTTTTAATTGAAAAACCCTTGCAAGTTCACCTTGGTTTGAGAGACCATGATCAGGGGTTCTACACCATAAAAGTCACCTGGGAGTCACGCTCAGCCCTGCTTGCACCAACATTATCAATTGGATTTTGGATACCCAATTCAACTTTTTGGTAAAGTGGAGATTCAAACCTAGTACCTACCTTGGAGGATTGCCCTCTCCTCTTCAACTCACCTAAAACACTTGGGTATGGCCATAGCATTGACTTTTGGGCTGACGCTTGGATTAGAAATGATCCTCTAATTTTGAATCCTAAAATTGCTATTATAAAAGCCCACACAGATAGAATATTTGGATCAAGGGTGTCTAACTTCATATCCCACTCCTAGAATCATCCTATATTGAAATCCATTTCCTCTAATTACCTCAGTGACAACTTGGAAAATCCAAAAAATATTCTAGATGCTATTCTCAGATCCAGTTTCATTCATGTAGTTGAAACTGAAGATAAAAATCTTTGGAAATGGTGTGATAATGGGTAATTCACTGTTAAAACTACATATAATATTCTAGACACTCATAAAGAGGTCTTGATTCCTTTCAACTTGGTCTGGCTAAAACATCTCATCCCCAAGGTTGGATTTTTTCTTGGATAGCCATTCAAAGTAATATTCTTACCATTGATAATCTAATCAAAAGAGGGCTCTTGGTTCCTAATCATTGCTACCTCTACAATCAAGCCTAGAAAACTCCCCAGCACTTGCTAATCGAATATAATTTCTCCTATATGGATTTTTCCTATATTTTAGACACTTTCCAAAATAAGTGGTTCTAGCCAAGAACCATCCTCAATTTCTTCTCTTAGTGGCCCAATCCATTTCGTAATGACCACCTCAATTTTTTATGGAATGCTTACCTCTAGCATATCTTATGGAAGCTATTGCTGGAGTGCAAAAATTATGATTTTAATGATTACTATAAGGACCCTATTTTAGTGGCCAATAAAGCTTTCAATTTTACAATTGAAAATGCTCAAATGGTTCCTTTTCCCAAGCCACCTAACCCCAGGATTGAATCCTCCTTTTTAAGATCCGTAAACCTCTCACTTCACTGCTCTAAACCTCCTCCCCATCCTAGGTCCAAAGTTAGGTAGATCCCACCTCCCCTAGTATGGTTGAAACTAAATTTTTATGGGTCCTCCAAAGGTAACCCTAGAATTGCAGGGGCTTGCGGTGTCATCTATGACCATGAAGGTAGGATCATTAAAGATTTTGTGGAGAACTTAGGAGTCCAAACTAAACATCTGGTTGAGTTTCATACATTTTGGTGGGGAATTTCAATTTGCAAGGAGTTTTCAAATCTAATTATCTATGAAGGTGACTCTCTCAATGTAGTCAACTACACAAAGAATAAGAAGATGCCTACGTGGTGAGTTCAAACTATAATTCTTGAAATTAGAAATCTAATTCAAAAACAGTGATCTAGTACCACTCAATAAGTGTTTAGGGAGGCCAATAAAGTTGTAAATCTACTTGTGAATATGGTAACTACTCAATCATCTCTCATGGTGTGGGATAGCTCGTTCCCACATATCTTTTTAAATGCTACCAAAAACAATGTGTGACACGTCCAATAACTACTATTTTTACCAAATTATGATTATTATCATAGACCCCCTTATAAAGGTGATTTTTATCACTCTCCATTTTTTAAATGTGATTTCCATCACATGTCACTTAATAGTTGTGATTTTCATCACAATTCTTGTATCAACGATGATTCTAATCACTTTCAGTTATTCAAATGTATTTTTTATCACATTTGTCATCTTAAATGTGATTCTTATCACATGTCCACTTCCAACCAAAATAAATTTTATTTTTCATTAGAAACAAATCTTGCCAACCGCCCATCCATCCAAATCCATCCCCAATCCTCCTACCTCACCTCTCATAAACTCTGAGCTTCCTCATCCTAGCCCTTCCTAGCCCTCCATTCTTGAGAACCTTGCTTCTCATATTTCCCACCTAGGTTTCATATGGAGGAATAAGGAACCAATGTCACTACTCCTACAAAAGTCCAAGATGTCGTTATCACTGAGTCCTCTATTTTAAACTGTCTTTAAACCTAGAAGTATCAAAAAGAAGAGGAAAGTCAAGCGTAGCCCAAATCCCATTCATAGTTCCTCTTGCATAAAATCCAAAGTAGAATGCTCTCAGACCACACCAGAAGTCATCATTGATAATGAAGAGGATAATGATTCCAACCTTTCTATTGCCCAGTGCCACAACATCATAAATCAAGTCACCAATTTTATTGATCAACTCAATGCTATTACCAACATGGTCAATGAGGCATGCAACATTTTTTAGCACTCCACCAAGAGTCTCTATGAGGTTCCCAGTCTGCTTAAGAACCTTCTGGTTGAAAAATAGTCTGGTGCTAAAACTCGAGATGATGGGAATTAATCCCTAGGCTCTCAGTTTGGTTCTTTATTTGGTCATTGCCAAATGTCTTTAATTTTTTTTCCTTAGCTTTCCAAAGTCCATTTTGGAGTCCTTAGGCTTTCCTTTCATGTCTATTATTTTATGCTATCCCACTGGTTCTAGGACTTAGGTCTAGGATCCGTGATCTTCTTTGTAAAATATTATATAATATTTGCCTTTGTTTCTATCACCCCTTTGTCTCTCATATTTTTATTTCAGTTTCTTTAGGTCATGCACGTCCACCTTTTGTTACAAGTGTTTGGGTACTTTCAAAACTCGGTTATTAATATAATATCTTTTACCTATAAAAAAAGGGTATTGTATGGCATATTTAACACCAAAAATGTGTTTTTGTATAATTATTGCATGTATTTAATATAAAATGAAGTATTATGCTTGATTGGTGTTTTTAGTTGAAAATGTGCATAGATGCAGGTTTTTGTTACTTCTTTTATACTTTTTAGTTGAGGTCCCACATGGACCTGGTAATGCATAAATAATATAACATTTTTGAAGTATGAAGATGTCTTTAAGGAGATTATAGTGAATGAAGGAGGTACCTAAATCCTGCTAAGTGCAATGTGACTACTTCCCACAAGGAAGTAGGTACCTATATTCTAGCCATAGGCAAGTGCCTATATTTCAGCCGCAGGAAGGCACCTATATCCCAATAACATTAAGGCACCTATGTTTCATGAGTATATAGAACCTATATTTCATGCATTGATTGATTAACTAGAAGATTGTAGGATTTTTAGAAAGAAGTTGTTGACTAAAAATAGGGAGCATTTTTCTTATCTTTTGATGATTAAATTTAAAAAATTACTCTTTTAATAGATAAAAATCACAGCTATGCATGCACCCAACGTAGTGAATCATGATCTACAAGTAAATTAGGCATTTTGAATATGCTATTTTTATAATAAGGATTATCACGTTCTATATAAGAATGCAAGCTATTCTTGAAAATGAATTCGTAAAATTTTCATATTTTGTACTACATAAATTATCAATAAAAGAGTTTCGAGTGTTCTTATTCAAGTGGAGTAAAAGAGTAATTTTTACATAGTCATTTGGGTGGACCACCTATGGGAGCTTAGGCCCACTCCAAGCAGTAATCCTCCCATATTTTATTTTCTTAAGTTTTTAATATTTCCTACTTTAATGTTTCTATTCGTGTGTTTATTTTTGGTCATTTATTTTCAGTCACGTGTGTTTATTTCCTACAATTTATTTTTTGGTGTGTGTAATTTATTTACCTCCTACATTTTTTTCAATTGAATGTATTTCTTTTAGTTATTTAATTTTGTAGTATGTTGAATTATTTATTTTCATACGCATTTATTTTCCTACACTTCCATTTATTTGCTTTATTTAAACTCTTAGTTTTAACAAGTTTGGTTAAAACTAAAACTACACGAACAAACAAACCTCCACCAAACCAATAGATGCATAGGAACTCATCTCCCATAATATAGGCATATACTTTGCATAGGCACTCACAAGTTTATGAACTCCTAATTTGATATTAAATGGACAAGAATTAATCATTTTATAGAACACCATTTTTTGCTTACCATTTTGGCACTGTTATCAGGGAGTGCTAACTATAGTATTTAGAATCCACATGTTAGTCAGCCCGTAGATCCCTTACCTAAGAATGCATGAGTACACCAAGGCTAAGAGGACCTAATGAATGTTTTATTAAAATAATATAAGTCACCTCACAATTACTAGAAATACCTTCTAAGGAATCTGAAATGCTTCCTAGAGAAAGACAATCATCTCCACCTAATTTACCCTAGCACATTAATCCAATTTATGGTACATCAAGTAGATTAAGCCAAAATTGTAGCCAGCGTGAGAAGTCCCTGAATAACCAAAGGTGGAAAGAAATTGAAGAAGGGACTATCTAAGATTTTGATTTAAAAATATTATTGGAAGATAAGAAAATGAGTGTGACATTTTGTTAGGAGTTGTAGAAGCAACCAACTTAGAATCTGAAACCATGGTTGGAAATGATGAGGCTTCCACCAACTTTGAATTCTCAATTGAAGAATCTAGAGGAGACACTAAAATGAAACATATCTCTCCTACACACCTTCCTATCTATAAAGGACTATAAGTAGAATATCATGATATATTTATATTTAAATTTTATGTTCTATGTAGATCAGTCGATTATAAAATTGATACCCAAAAATTAAAGCTTTTTCCCTCCATGTTAGATGATACAACATTACATTGGTTTATCAATTTAAGGAATAAACAAATAACCACCTGGGAAGACATGAAGAAAATATTTTTAGAACAATACTAGGATTTTGGAAGGGCAAGGGATGCTTGAGAGGAAGTCCTAGATATGTCATAGAAGGAGGAAGAGTCATTAGAGGATTACTAGGGTAGATTCAATTTTAATCTCCAACGCTCACCCCATGCAAAACTAGGATAAAAATACTTTAAAAGTATATTTTTAAGGTATCTCATGAATGAATCATTAGAAGACTTAAAATTTTTAGTGTGAGGTGACATTTATTGAGCCCAAATATCAAATATTTGATAGTTCTATTGGAATTGCTCTAGTAAAAAAGGTAAACCCATCACTCGAGGGACCAAAACAATAGCCTCAATAATAAAAGTAGAATTAGGCACTTTGTTGGAAGACATGAAGAATGATATTTCATCCTATCTTGAAAACCAATTAGATACATTCTATATTTAGAAAAAGAAGTAGGAAATCAAAGTAGTATTTTCTATTTTCTACCCAAGATGTAGGAAGAAGCACCCAAAAAATGAATGTCTAGAATACAAAGTTCAAGTTTGTGCAATTTGTTAACTAGACCATAAAATGAAATTGTGCACAAAATTAGAAAACATAATAGAGGAACCAAAAGTATTTGAAACATATTTCGTGGGTAATCAAAGGAATTGGTGTTAGAAATAGATTATATTACATCATTTGGGTCATGTAAATGTACCTTCCTAGGTACATACTTAGGACATTATATTACTTTAGGGGTAAGTTATCTAGTTACTTCATGCAATGTAATAAATGCACAAGTTTCAATGTGCAAGTTGTATATGTGCAAGGTGTCCCTTGCATAGATAGGTAGAATGTTGGCAAAATAACCTATCTTTCTATATAAAAAGGGCCTCATTGTAAAAAGAAGAATATATAGAAGCTCAAAGCATATTTGCAGGTAGTAGCATAGTGTTGTGTAGATCAGCATATATTGGTGATGGGTGTAATGTAGTCCAGTAGCTTTGTTCATGGAATGTCCATTTCCTCCATAGCTACATTGTATTCATTTCCATCATTTCTATTTATAGCATATTTTAGACATCTCGTAGATTTACTTTCTTTCATATTATTCTACATCTTGTTATTGCTATCTCCTATTGCACACTATATAAAAAGCTAACAGTGGTATCAGAGCCATGGTATATCTAGCCACAATAGATCAATAGGAAAACCACCATTATAATTGAGCCTAAATTTTTTGTTAACCTGATGCGCTACTGGACCAGCCACTATCAAAAACTCTCAAAAGAGTCTAGGTGGTAGGATTAGGGAGAGCCACAAGTGAGGATTGAAATAAATATCAGTTCAAAAAATACTGAGATTACATTTGTCTATAGTCTTTCCATAGAGTTGTAGAAAAAACTCATGAAGACTAGGAATCAACATTCAATCCACTAGATTGACAAATCAACTAGTGAAGATCATTCAGGATATCTGGATTTTTTTAACTATTGCCTAAATTTTCTTTTGGTGCAAAAAATAATTCTTAGATGATTAAGACACCTCCTACAATAGAAATATAGGAGACTTCAACTTCATTACCCGAAGGTCAACGTGCCTTCATAGTGTAGAGATTAGTTCCTTGTGCAAGAAAAGAATACTATGGAAGAAGACTTTTGGAGAAGAGTCATGGTGAAGTTAGGAGACTGGAGATCTCCATTGCTAGATTTAGAACTTCACAGAAGAAGAGAAGGTCATAGAAGCCTTGATCCAAAAAAAATGGCCATAGAGCCTTGATACTAAAGAAAATGCCATAAAAGCCTTGATACTAAAGAAAAGGCTACAAAAGACTTGATACTAAAGAAAATATCACATAAGCCTCGATACTAAAAAAAAAGGCCACAAAAGCCTTGATCCTGAAGAAGACTCCAAAAGATAATATCTAATTTAGAATTAGATTAATATTTTATTACTAATACTTTTTTATAGGGAAAGGAGATTTAGTAAGTTGGAAAACTTCCTACAAGAAATTTAGGAAGAGTATCTTCTTAGAAATCAATCCAGAACCTAAAGAAAAATTGAAGGTAAAGATATCAGGAGAAGATCTCATTTAATAACTTCTAGTCTTGGAGGAAGAAGAAGAAGGTCTAGGAGAGTCCTCGAATCCAAAAGTAGTAGAATCAGAGATCTAGAAGAAGATCTCACCACCAATACTTCCAGGAGAAAAATATTAAATAAATGGTCTCAAGAAAGACCATAAGAAACTACAAGTTCAAATATATTGGGGAGGTCTTAATGAGCATCCATTAAAAGGTTTGGAGAGCCTTATTGAAGAAATCATCAAAGGAGAACTCATTGAAGAAGAATAATTTGGCAAGGAGTGCCAAATATCATAAGACCTCAAGATATTTAGAATCTTGAGAAGATTTGGGATATTTTTTACCATTCAACAACAAGACCAAAAGAAGAAAATTTTGTAAAGGAGTGTCAAATCTCAGAAGACCTCAAGAAATTTAGAATCTTGAGAACAAGATCCTACTTGCAGTTAGAATTTGACAAGAAGACTTGAAGACAGGAGAAGCCTGCCAAATCCAATAGATTTGAAGATTACATCTCACAACAAGAAGGTATTATTTTCTGAGATAAATACTTCTAAAAAATTATAGCAAAAATTAGGATACTATAGGAGGATAACAAGCCATAAAATCCTAGGCTCATGAAAGAAAGTTTGAGACCATATTTTTGTGAAGAAGGAGTTGTTTAGGATAGCCTACAAAGAGCTGCAAGATCTTACTCAAGGCAGCAACTTGGTGATCTTAGAAACCAATATCTACATCCTCTACAAAAGCTTTCAAAAATAGGTAAGCAACTATTGGTGCAATTATATTCATTAATTGGATTACTTATCAGATTCATTGGAGCATCTTATTTGGATTAAAATTGCAAGAAAAAAAATTGGATTACAGTCTTCAAAAGTACAAAATGAGAAAAGTTCCTTTTAAGGTTCATTTGCACATTAGTTAGGAGTTGATTATATTTCATAACTACATCTATCAACTACCTATCATCTACTTTGGAAAATAAAAATAAGACTAAGTCCTTGGTAGGAACCCAAGTTCCTAGCAGATCTATCAATGATAATTAGAATTGGATCTAAAATAATAGAATCACTTTTTGGATAGAATCACATTTGCACTAGAGAGGAACCATTCCAATGGATCAATTGATAAAATATATATTCTTATTCATGGATGATTTGTGTGAATGGCCAACCTAATATATATATCTACCCTAAAGCTATGTTGGTGAAGAGACATGATGGTTCATGTTAGGAAGAGATGTGATGGTTCACTTTATGAGTTAATAATATAATAATTAAATGATTAATAATACTAACTAATAATGTTAGGATGGAGGATCCTAACATGCCACCCTCCTTAAAAAGAGATTTGTCCTCAAATATCAAAGTGAGGAGCTTTATCTTTTGTTTTCCAAGCAGAATTTTTGCAAGTTCTTGTACTATTTTAATATCACTTTTATGAAGGCAGAGATATCTTGAAGGTCAAAGTGTTAGTGGGGGGTTGCTAGGAAAAATAATAGAATATTCCTTAGGAGAATCATGATGATTATGGGAGGGCAACCCTTGGGGTTCTTCAAAAAATTTAGAATGATACATCAAAATTTGTGGTAACGCTTCCATATCATTTTGTGGTTCCTTGGTAGAGCCAACGGAGGAGTGTGTAGTCACTCTATGTTGTTTTCGAATAGATTTGTTCATGTGGTGATAACTAACTATTGATGAGGAAGGTGTATGTAGTTCTTGTAGAGTGCATTTTTGTTCGACATTGATCACTTTGGGTATGCCTACCTCATCCTTGCTTGGTGCATCAATCACTTATGGCATATCAACCCTATTGTTGTCATTTGTGGGATCAAGTATTTCGTGTATTTCTTGCTCATTGTCCTTGTTTTCCATATATTCCTCCTCTTTCTTATCTTTTGTGGCTTCCTCATATTCCTTACCTTCCTCATAATTGCCATATTTAGTGCTATCTTCAGGTGTATCCATCACTATGTTTACCTCAATCGTATTTTCATCATTGGGAGAACTCCAAGGAATAGTTACATCCAAAATATATAGTATAGGTGTAATACATTGATGATTGTGAACAAATTTCTCAATGCAATGAAAACAAAAACCTTTTTTACATCATGCCTTCATTTCCATGGGGTGAATACATTTAATGGGTAATATTCGAGTAATTTTTGGGGCGGTGTACGTATTTTGTGATTCCCATACAGGTAGTTTTGTAATTGGGTCCTTCCACTGAAAAAAATCCTCCTTTGTAATAATTTTATTTGTAAGGTCATCCTTTTTTAGGGTTAACTCTGCTATTTTTCTTGCTATTTTTGTTTCAAAATCATCTTACCATTTATTCATTACTTGTAGGATTTCTTTTGAGATGTCTTTAAAAAAACTTCCCCACTTGTGTCTAGAATCGATGCTCTAATACCAAATGGTAGGAACCCAAGTTCCTAGTGGATCTATCAACGATAATTGGAATTGGATCTAAACTAATAGAATCACCTTTTGGATAGAATCACCTTTGCATTGGAGAGGAACCCTTCCAATGGATCAATTGATCAAATACATATTCTTATTTATGGATGATTTGTGTGAATGGCCAACCTAATATATATGTATATATATACCCTAAAGCTACATTGGTAAAGAGACGTGATGGTTCATGTTAGGAAGAGATGTGATGGTTCACTTTATGAGTTAATAATATAATAATTAATTGATTAATAATTCTAACTAATAATGTTAGGATGGAGGATCCTAATAGTCCTACAATATTAATTGTAGTGAAATTGTAGAATAATTATTGAAGGTTCATTTCAAATTATTCTTCATTAGTTGCAATAAATTGATTAAGTGCATTATTTTGAGAGTTGATTGGAGTGATAAGGTGAAATTTTTAGTGCATTAAAATTGAAATATTATTAGATTCATTTGCACTATTCTATTTCTCTCAAAAATATTATTGTTTATGTTCTTGAGAAGGGCACAAAATCAGAATTTGACAAAGTGTCTAAAGACACTATTAGTGCACAAAAATCTGCAACACATAGTGGCCAAGTGAAGCCACCAAAATAGGTTGGAATCCTTCAAAACTTGGATAAGAAGACAACTAACCAAAATAATAAATAGAAGCTTCAAATATTTAGACTTGGTGAGTCTCAAATCCAAAGCATTACAGGGTTAGTTGCAAGGAGAAAAGTGCAAAAAATTGCATCAAATAAGGAGCTTCTATCTAATTCTATCTAAGATTGTATTTTTCATCAAAGTATCCAAGAAAAAAATGGGAAGGTGTCTAATAAAAGAGATAACCTCAAAAACCCTACTTTACATTCAAAAATTCTGCCACAAAACCATAAATTCAAACTTGAAAAAAAAGGAGTGCAAAAGAGGGTGCAATAAAGGTCATTTTATACATAAATTTGTTACATTGTATTGCACTATCCTAATTTGGTTTATATAGAAACAAATGGTGAATTTTAAGATGCCTCAAAGGCACAATATCTGTAGGGTAAACCAACCAATGATAGTTGAATACTTGTGCACTCCAAGCAAGGCAAAATAGCACCATAGAAGGGTTATATTCCCTACTTCCTGGATAGTCGAACCTACAAGCAATCAAGGCATAAAAAAAAGGGAGAAACAACATTATATTCAAGAGCAAAATTATCTACAAAAGGAGGAAATATAATAGGTGTAAAAATATGAATAATAAGGTACCATTGGAGTATTTCAAACTCCATATTTGCATTACTCAAAATCGGTGCTCAAGCCTCCAAATCGTTGCTCCTCATTCTAGATTGAAACAACTCACAAGAAACTACCATTGAACAAAGGATAAGCTAGAAATTTTATAAGGTTTAAAGAACCTCCAAAGGGTACATTGAAGAAGATTTAGATAAGACAACCATGCACAAGGAGGAAGTGACACTTGTCACTTGAGGCAAAATCCTAACGCTCCTCACACGAGAGCTTATCTTAGTCAAAGAAACATTACTAATAGTAGGTTGCTACATTGAGAATGTATGAGGCACTTATATACAAATATAACAAGCACTCACCTAAAGAATGTAACTCCCAGGTGTTACTTATAGGAGGCTACAAATGTCATCTAGCATCTTTCATTCCTCAAGCGCTCAAGAAGAAAATGAATGTGCCACTTGACACTTAAACCAATATTCCATTCCATTTAAATGGTGTCAAAGACCAAGGATTTTCAAGAATTTATAAGCATTCACGCATCCACATTCAACACTCCAAAGTATTCACACACAAGGTCAAGTTGTAGTGTGGAAGTAAGGTGGAAGAGATTTTAATGCTCTAGTCAAAGGAGGTCAAAGGTAGATATTAAAGGCACCATAGTTGAAGCATTAAATCCAAGAAGGGTTCTAAGAATTCTATTGGAGGGAACGACCAAAGCAAATACATTAATATTGCAGCCCTTGCACACCCAAAATTAGTGTTGATTATTGTGGTCTTTGTATAGTGCAAGGTAATATTTATTCCCATTTTAAATGTGCTTTCATTTTTTGGGAGTTATAAGGGTGATAAATCAAGGTTAACTTAGAATAAATTAACCATATTGAAAGCCATAGCTCAAAGGGAATAATTTATCAAATAAATATAATATTTGCAATATTAAACTTAGGAGTAATAAGGGTTTCTACTGGAAATTGATTTTAAAATATTTGCAAATATTATTGTGGTCTAATTTTCCAAAATTTGGGAGTTATAAGGGTAACTACATAAAATTAATTTATTGAAAATTAGATACACTAAAATTAAATCCTAAATAAATATTAAAAGGTTGGAATTTAGCAATTTACTTGTCTTAAAATTTCTCAAAAAGGGGACAAAAGAAATCCAATATTAAAATCTCTTCAAATTTGAAAAAAATATTTTTTCAATAGGGTAACAAGGTGTTAGAAAAGTTATCTGTTGGCAATTTTGGGTACATTGGGTACATTGCCCTTGCTCAAGTGTTGATGTTGTCATTGATGTCAAGAAGCGGAAGGGTTTTTGTGAAAACCAAGGCAGACAATTTAATAGGTTTTGTTTAAAACCATGGACAGCTGTTTTGAAATGGGTTTTCCTTAAAACCCAACTCTTCGTTTCGTTGAAAAATGTGCTCCGATGATGAAGATATTTAATTTTAAATATCCAGTTTAAATTTTATTTATTTATTTAAAATTTAAATTAATATTTTAAAATTAAATTAAAGTTTTTCACCGGCTTGTTTAAAAAGCCGATGTGTTTGGTATTTCTTCAAATTGCTTATTTAATGAGGTGAAGTCGTAGGCAAAGTATGTGATGAAATAGAAATGAAATCTATGGGCTTCGATGCGAGAGGAAGTCTTGCGACCTGCGGTGAACGGAGACCGTGAGGAGAGGAAGTCTTGTGACCTATGGCGGACGGAGACCATGAGGAAATCTTGCAAATTGTGGCAGACGGAGAAAGTGAGAATCGTTAGTTTGAGGAAGTGCGACCGATCATTTTCGTAGGAGAACAATTAGAGATTGATCGTTCACGTTGTGGGCAGCGGACGCCTGTGGTCACAATGGAGGAATATTTCAAGCACGGTGCTAGAAGGTGTGATAGGATAGTGGACAGCGAACATTGGTGATGGTTCAAAGCATAGTTTAAACATGCAAACAAGCGATTCTAAAGTGTGCTCGGTCGATATGAAAACAAATTTTAAAATGGTCTACGAATGAATAAATGCACGGTTGATTTGGTGAAAACAAATGCAGAGTGTGGTTCGTCGAACAAAGGTCGCCGATGATGGGAGAAGTGAAGTACTACGGTGCGAATGCTATACACAATGATCGAACACAAAGAACGATGCGCCATAGAATATTTCGATGATGCAGGAGTATACAAGGGCTTGCGCTTATGCATAACAAAGGCCGCATCAGAAGTGGCAGAATCCATTTAGGCCAAATCCGTCAGGGAGAAAGAAGGGTACAGCGCAGCATAATACACGGCATCAAATCTCGATGGTGATAGAAAGCGACAGCAGGGCAGAACAGAGGCAGCAACACGGCGATTGGTTAATCACAGCAGCAGCAGAGCTAAGGATTGTAAACAGATGGGCAAAATTTTGATTCTTTGCGTATTTTTTTGAAGTACATGACTAAAGAGTTCATAGTTTTGGATTTGAAAAATATAAGGTATTATCAAATATTTTATTTTGTATGATTACAAGTTGAGCGTTGTACGAAAGATGGTTTGAAGTATTAACTTGTGAGGTGTGGAAGATATAAAAGTGTTTATTTTAAATTAAAGCTTGAGGAGATATAAGGGGGGCAAAATAAAGTGTATAACGCCTTATCATTAAGTTTGGAAAGTAATAAGGGTATTACTTTATTATAAGGTTTTGGGAGTTGCAATATTGTGATTTATTTTATTTTTATTTTATGGTACAAGTGGTTTTAGGAGAGATAAGGAAGTTGTGCAATTAAAAGCTTTGGTAATGATTATTGAAGAGTGGAGTAATGTTGATTATTTTGTGATCTACTAACCCTTGTGAATATTGGCAAAAGAATTTTGTGATGGTGGTATATTTCCAAAGGGGTTCCTTCCTACAATAAGGTATGGACACATTCTTCTTATAAGTTTGATTAGTGTATGTTTTTCTGAAATAAGATTGGAGTGAAAAGGTTTTCAACAAGGTTTCCTTTGGTTGAGTGTAAATCCTATTTTCTGGTTTTTTGAAGACTACTTATGCATTGTTATCATTGATGAAAGTTTTGATGAATGCATAATTTTGGTTTGAGGTAGTGGAAGCATTGTGCACTAGGGTTTATGGTTGTGAGTCTTACTACTTGCTATGAGTTGGTGAAACCCTTAGTTGGCTGTCTTGATATTGTTGGATGAGTTGCTTCTATAGTGGCTATGTTGATCAAGTTAATGCTTTACTAGATACATGATATTGGGCTTACTCCATTAAGTTGATTTGAACAAGTTATTCTATGCCTTTGGTGATATTGTGTTGGTGGCTGTTTTGTTCAAATATCTTTGGAGGGAAAAGGATTTTTACTTGTTTCCTTTTCTTGTGATGATTGGTTGAATGCTTCAAGGTTAATGTTGAGTTGAATGTTGTTGGTTAAACCTTGTCTATGAGCATTGTTGTTGAAGCCAAATTGGTTGAGAAAAGAGATTGGTTTTGGAAAGAACATGAGTATCTTTGTTATATGAGATATTGCATGATTGGCAATTGTTGGGTTGTGTTTCATGTTCTTGAGAAAAGCATACTACATCTATCTTATTCTGTTGAGATTTGAGATTGAGTTGAGATTGAGATTGGGAGTTAAGTGTAAAACATATTGAGTCTCTAACAATTCTCTTTATGCTTCTATGAGGTGGATGAATCACATTGGGTCTCTAACCATTCTCTTTGTGAGTTCATGCCAAGCAAGTGTTCTTGATAAACTTGTGAGTAGGTGTTGGACAGGTTCCATTGGGGACTTGTGAGCAGGTGTTGGATAGGTTCCATTGGGGACTTGTGAGTAGGTGTTGGAAAGGTTCCATTGGGGACTTGTGAACAGGTATTGGACAGGTTCCATTGGGGACTTGTGAGCAGGTTTTGGACAGGTTCGGTTGAGGACTTGTGAGCAGATTTGAACAGGTCCTAGAAGAGGACTTGTGAAGCTGAGTTTGATAGTTCATTTAGAGAACCTGAAGAGCAGATGTTTTCTAGAGGATCACCAGCCAGAACAGAGCTAGGGGATTGGTGTCTCCTGTGGGTCGGTGCCCATGAACTTGAGCTAGGGGATTGGTGTCTCCTGTGGGTCGATGCCCACAAACTTCATATTAGGGGATTGGTGTCTCCTGTGGGTCGGTGCCCACGAATTTGAGATTAGGGGATTGGTGTCTCCTTTGGGTTGGTGCCCATAAACATTGTAATTGGGAAGGTTTCCCAAAGAACTTTGAGATAACTTTTAGAGAAAATTTTTGTGGACGTAGCCCAGGATTTCTGGGTGAACCACGTTAAAATTGGTGTCACTTTGTGGATGATCTTGTGATTTGTTTTGATATTGTTTTGGATATATTGCTTTACTATTTTGAAGTATAAAAGAAAAGTAAAAAGAGGTCTTATACTGTTCACCCCCCCCCTCTCAGTATAAGCTTGTGTTCAATATTATCCGCCCATGTAGAGGAGTTGGAGAGCAAGTGGGTAGTTAAACCTCTCTAGTTGCTAAGAGGCCCAGGTTCAAATATCTCGCCTCACATGTTGTGGATATGTTATGTAATGGTTCCCTCGTGGTCATAGTCTGTTTACCCCTTGTGGCCACCACCAATAAAAAAAAAAAAAAAGGTGTTAGAAAAGTTGTTTTTTAATATTTACAAAACATTACAAAATCAACCAAAAATGAACTACAATTTACAAAAGCACTATATTCATATTATATCATATCCAAAACACATTAGGGAGTCATAAGGCATTCTACAAAACTTGGTAATATTAGCATTTATCAAATATTATCAAGTTGCAAATCCATTGGTAAAATATAAGCTTTCTACATGTAGCTCTAAAATTTTCTCATTCCTTTCCTTCAGGCTAATGGATCCGCACCTAGAAGGAAAATGAGAAAATGGTAGATCTACACCTTAGAGGAGAGGCACTTGAGATCATGCCCTCTTTGGTGATTTTTCGATGAATTAGGTGGGTTCCCCAAGAAAAATTTATTGGTAGTTTCCATGCCTAGGTTGGGATTTTTTTTTATGTGTTCTTTTATTTTGTTCACAATCACCTAGTTTGGTCAAATGCAACTAAGCTATACTACATGCAATTTCAATTTTAATGAATGCAGTAGACAGTGAATTACAGAAGATAAATAAATGCAATGCTTAGTTATGAAATAAATTTGACACTCTTACTCAACCCAAATGTCTAATGTAGAGTCTGTTTGCTTATTGCAAGTCAGATCCAGGGTTATGCACAAGGGTGAATTTCATAATTTATAGCAAATTTTAGGATTTAACATTTTTTATTTTTCTAATTTTGGGACCCTAGAGGTTGGCCCATTCGCCTAAAAATTATGGAATTAATTTTTTTAAGGGTAAATTCACCCCAGTACAATATGTATTCTCACCTAATATTCGCCCAATTACTTCCTTACTACCATTATTTGGGTCACTTTTGACCTATTAATCATCTTGCAACTCCATAAAAATATCACCATTACATCAGGCCTGAAAAGAGCTTTCCAACGAGTACAAATATGTCTATGTTTGGATATATATTGATGCCTAAAACTGTAAAATTATTGTTAGTCGCCTTGTGACAGTCGCCATGTGATAGTTGCCATGTGATAGTCACCATGTGGCAACTATCACAAGGTGACTATCACATGGTGATTGTCACAAGGCGACTGTCACATGGTGACTAATAATAATTTCATAGTTTTAGGCATCAATATATATCCAAACATAGGCATATTTGTACTCATTGGAAAGCTCTTTTCAATCCTGATCTAATGGTGGTGTTTTTATGAAGGTTTAAGATGATTTAATAGGTCAAAAGTGGCCCCAAATATGGTGGTAATGAATTAATATCATTTTGGGATAGATTTTGACCTATTAAATCATCTTGAAACTTCATAAAAATACTACCATTAGATTAGGCTTGAAAAGATATTTCCAATGAGTACAAATATACCTATGTTTGGATATATATTGATGCTTAAAACTATGAAATTATTATCAGTCACCATGTGACAGTCACCTTGTGATAGTCACCATGTGACATTCACCTTGTGAAGTCATCGTGTGACAGTTGCCTTGTGACAATCACCACATGGTGACTGTCACATGGCGACTGTCACATGGTGACTATCACAAGGTGACTATCACATGGCAACTATCACAAGGTGACTATCACATGGTGATTGACAATAATTTCATAGTTTTAGGAATCAATATATCCAAACATAGGTATATTTGTACTTGTTGGAAAGCTCTTTTCAAGATCGATCTAATGGTGGTGTTTTTATGAAGGTTTAATATGATTTAATAGGTCAAAAGTGGCCCCAAATATGGTGGTAAGGAATTAATATCATTTTGGAATAGATTTTGACCTATTAAATCATCTTGAAACTTCATAAAAACACTTCCATTAGATCAGTCTTGAAAAGAGCTTTCCAACGAGTACAAATATGCCTATGTTTGGATATATATTAATGCCTAAAAATATGAAATTATTTTCAATCACCATGTGACAGTCACCTTGTGATAGTCGCCATGTGACATTCACCATGTGACAGTCACCTTGTGACAGTCGCCATGTGGCGACTATCACAAGGCGACTGACACAAGATACTGTCACAAGCTGACTGACAATAATTTCATAGTTTTAGGCATCAATATATATCCAAACATAGGCATATTTGTACTCGTTGGAAATATCTTTTTGAGCCCGATCTATTGGTGGTATTTTTATGAAGTTTTAGGATGATTTAATAGGTCAAAAGTGACCCTAAAATTGTTTTATAATTTAAGTGCAAAAGTTTTGAAAAATCGCCATATTTTGATAAATTTTCTATAAAATTTTGAAAAATTCCCCAATGTATATACACCTTAGGACTAGATTCACCATAATTATATATATATATATATATATATATATATATATATATATATATATATATATATATATATATATATATATATATATATATATATATATATATATATATATATATATATATATATATATATTTTCGGGTCGACCCCTTATGCATAAACCTGGTCAGATCATATGTTGCAAGGTGATATCGAACATCTGATCTGCTATCGACAGGTCCGATCAGATGTCGTTAGATCCAATCTAATTAGAAACATGTAGTTTGATAGATAGACCAAAAAATAGAGAGTTGTAACATAGATAGGGATCTTGTTAAGCATGGATTAGGATAGGTAAAATCCAATTGTATGTTGTATTTAAAGAAAATGATATGAATATGAACTATGATATGCAAATAACACAATCGAATGCAATGATGGTGAACTCTAGGTATGATAAACAACAATTTCTATATTAAATGCAATAATTAATGATAAATATGATTCTAGCAATGCAAATCTGAGATTAAAAAGTGCAAACCAAAGGCTGAAGATGCCCCTAGACAACCTATAGACCATATCAGATGTTACAGAGTTAGATTAGATGTTTTTGAGCAAGATCAGATGTCTGATCTCAGATCATACCCATCGATGCATAGCTACTGTACCTTTGAACCTGTAAATGCTTATGAAAAATAATAGAAAATAAAATACCAAGAATACGAAAGTAATTACTAATTAGCTAGGGAGTCAGAGAGAGATAGGGACCAAGAGGAAATCAAAGGAAAGATGTCTGATTAAATAATCTAGGTAGGTTGAAGGGGTTGTGCCAAAAATAGCAGGAGTTACAACCTCTTCCAATCTAGGCAAGATCATAAAATCTGATTATGTAACCACCGCGTGGTTAGGCAGATAAAGACAAAAGGAGTTACAACAAATTTGTCATTTTAGGTCCGAGGTGTAGACCAATTGGTTCATCCAAACACCATAAGGGGGCGGAGGTCCAAGGTTCAAATCTCGGGCCTTGTTGGACTGAATGCTTATCCCTTTCTTGGTGATTTCAGTGGTGTAAAAGGTTTAAAATGATTGTGGCATGGCAGTTATAGGGGTGGACTACACGAAGATTTGTGTGGTGGCTTCCAGAGAAAACATCACAGAATATTATGGTGGCCATAAAAGCTAGAAAACCTGCTCGGATTCATGGTGGCTACCGATTCCACCATGTTAAAAAAAAATTGTCATTTTATTGTTATGGTATTTTCTATTTTTGGGTGATATCAAACATCTGATCTCACACAGTTTAGGTCCGATCTAGGATCAGACATCCGATATTGGTTAAATAGAGTCGATATCATCAGGAAGTAAAAAACTAACTTAATGCAGGCACAAAAATTAAGGTAGGAGGTTAGTAGGTAGTTTTAATCAATTTTTTAATGTTTTTAACTTAGGGTAAATTAATATGAGTCAATTTTAGGGTGTTACATTTTGCCCCCTCTTTAGCGCATTTTTGAAAAAAATGTGTTAAAGAAAAGAATGGCACACTTTTTGAGAAAGCAAAAATTTATTACAAAATTTATTGATGTTTAAATTTTTTACTGCAAACTGCATTAGGTGTGATACCCCCTTCGAGTTTTTATGCCAAATTCTACATTTGGTGGAAAACTCAAAATTTGCAAATTGAGGGTAAAATAAAAAATAAAAAGAACAATTTAGGGTAAAACCCTAATTCATTTGCATTTGTTACTATTGCTAAAATTGTGCTCTGAGAAGAAAATGGCAAAGGTCCCACATCGAGCAGACAAGGTGCGAATGAGGCTAGGTAGCATGTAGGTGAGGATCTTGAACTTCTTTAGCCTAGGAATTTCATGTTTATGAATTTAATTTTTTCAATTTTTAGATTTTTTGGGCATGGTTGTTGTTGCACAGCTGTGTTTGCAAGATCGAACCAATTTGTAAAATTGGACCTATTTTGGTGATATTGGAATTTCAATATCGTCAAAATAGGTCCGATTTTATCAAAATCGATCAAATTTTGATGATATCACCAAAATAGAGCTGATATTGAGCAATTAGGTCCGATATTGTTGCATTCAGTTTGATTTTGCAATAGTTAAGTCTGATCTAACTTTAATTAATTTTTTTGTTGCTTTATTTTATTGTAGAAACCAATTTTAAAGAACAAGGAATGGAGATATAGTGGTATATAGGTAGACTTGGGTGCACTCTCGAATGATGAGAGGACCACCCTTAAGGTGACATGATTCAGACATGTGGTCGAGATGCCACAAATTCTAGTTGATTTGAGGCTTCTTACAATATTGGTAGAGAGATGGTATCTGAGTTCATCTTTCTTTCAGTTACCAACAATGGAGATGACCCTCACACTGAAGAACATCTAGAGGATTCTTCGGGTGTTTATTAAGGATGTCTTCATGGCTCTATCTAGAAATAAAGACCAGGAAATGTGGTGCTTCTCTGGGGATCCTAGCTTTGTCCTTAAGAAGGGTAAATTGAGCATCAAAAAGCTAAGTCAAACAGAGGGGGTATCTAGACTATTAGTTGTGCTAAGTGGTACAGTAGTAGGACTATTTTTGTGATATATCAACAGTTGCCATTTACCTTGGACCTTAGCAGAGGTTATTTATGATATGTGAGACTAGAGTATACACTTTGTCTGGGATACCTATATCTTATGTCGATTGTACAAGACTCTCTATAGGGTTATCTACAAGATAGGTAAGGCTTTGGTACTTACTTCTTTCTTACAGGTATGGTGTTGGGAGCACATGGCCATCAGGAGACCTATAGGATTACCTTTCACATAGGTAGAGGATGGGAGGCCCAAGGTGGAGGAGGGGAGGCCCAGAGTGTTCTATTGGCACTTGCGCAGAGTGCACCATGGGTAGATCAACCTCGACATAGGGAGGAGGCTACTTTATGAGTTGATGATAGATGCTATCTAATGGATATCTTAGACAGACCTTCCAGGGTGGGGAGAGGATGGGTTTGTGCTGGCTCTCATGAGGTGAGTCATTTGGCTAGGGATGGATCAGGGGGAGTTGGAGCTACATCACATAGACCAGGTTTTACACCAGTTTGAATTATAGTAGGACATTCTTGGGACTAGGGATATCACATTTTCTAGGGTGACTTAGGACCACATGACTATTAGTGGTGTTTTCAACATAGCTCAGTTTATGGATCCACAACTAGATGATTATGTGGTCGCTATAGTTGATGGAGATGATTCTAGGGTTATAGACAGGTACCAATAGTGGAGATAATTTTAACAGATCCTATCTTTGACATCTGTAGTACATTCTTTAAGGTGCCTTATCAGAGTAGGATTTTCATCTTCTTTTGTCTTTTTTGGAGAGATTGATAGGCTTGTGTGTGTTAGTGTCACCTTTTGGTGTCATTTTGAAAAACATGTTTGGGTAGTATCTCCTTGTTTTCTTTCATCATATTTTGGTTGTTTGGGTTCTAATGTCGGTTTTAAAAGTCTCTTTCTTGTGCTTATGAGTTGCAATAATCCAAACATTCCTGGTTGAGAGATTATAAATTTTCATTTTATAAGAGCAATAAAAATAAAAATAAAAAAGAAAAAGAAAATTTTAATCAAAATAAAATATATATCTATATATATTTAGTATATATAGATATATACAATAAATGGAACATCTTTGATTTTTATTAATATAATTTTTGGTTCCTATATATATATATATATTTGTTTTTTAATAAAAATTTATAAAAATAAAAATAAACAAAAAAGAATATAATAAATAATAAAATAAAACATTATAATGTGTATGTATATTATATATATATGTATGTTATAATATAATATAAAAAGTGATAATAGAATATATGTCTTTTGTACATATATAGTCTAAATAAAGCCATACTTCACATAGGCCATTATTTGCTGCACATTGTAGTGTCATTTTTATTTAAATTAAAGATCAAATTTAAGAGTGCATTACAGTGTTGCAGGGTATTGAAGAATTAAGGTGACAAGATGATATGGATTTAATCGGCTTGAATATGACATCACGAAGGAGAATTCTATACATAGCGAACCCCATAGAGGCAGTCATTGGGAATAAGGAATAACACACTCAACGTATGGTTTGGCCACAACCGTAATGCAGCACAAAACCTGAATGAGCGATCGACATCATTTAGATAGTGACAGACATGAAGGCCCGAGCAAAAAATGATTCGACGATGACACAGAAGAAGACAATAGTGATCAGGCATATGTATTGAAGTAGGTATTGTTTACACTATGGAGGTAAGCTACGGAGGAAAACCAAAGGGTTTACAATATTTTCAACATGGACAAAGAGCAACGTTTCCCAAAGCATTGATATCGAGAAATATGATGAAGGATATTTTGTTTGAAACATAGTAGGTTCAGAGGCAGAGGTCACCAACAGTGCAACGTGGGTTGTCCTCCATGTCATAAAGATAGATATGTAGATACCTGCACCCAGTAGCAAAGCATTTATGGTGATAAGGATCATGTTCGATGGTGGCGGATGCAAGTCATGAATTCCCAACGTTGGCGATAGGGATGTAGGTTGCGTAGCAGGCGATGACTAGATGTGAGATCTACCACTGGACTGTAGTTAGCAAGATAGTTGATGACATGGACTAATCTTCCTCCTTTCCAGAAAATCATAGGCTTACTAGGATGATAGGCTTAATTTATTTAATCATAATTGATGCTTTGGAGGTAATTAGGTGAAATAAATACTCGGGCCACTTGTACAACATGAGGTCGTGCTTATGAATCAATTAATTTGCCATCAAATCTACTGTCATAATAATATATGGTAAAATTATAGCGTTATTATTGAATATAGTATGTAATTATGAAGAATAAAAAAAACGTTATCATATAAACAAAAGAGACATTGGTGGAAGGTAGTTGGAAAATGAAGAATGGGAAATGAAAAGGGAAGCAAGCTTTTTGAAGTCTAAACAGAAACAGAGAAGAGTGAAACGAAAGGGATTATTATAAGATTTTTTTACCCCAACAAATGGAGAAAAGAGGGCTGGTTTTTGTTGGAAAACCATAGACATGCTGTCGGAATATCACTGTAAAAAAATGAAAACATTATTTTAATGCAAAAGCTTTTTAGAAATTTGGGTTTTGTTAGCAAGAAAGGAGGAGATTTTTCTGCATTCTTAGATTTAAATTTTATTATCTTTCCCTTTTCATATTTTGAATTTATAAGTGATGTTTATGCATTTGTATGGTTACATCAAGTGAATGTTTGAAGTCTGAAATTTATTTTCTATGTCCTTAGGAGCTAGCACCTGATTTATTTCGATAGTGTGAATGAAAGTTGGAATAGAACAAGTTGCATGTAAGAGTTTCTCACATATTCGGTTTTGTTGGACAGGATGCCATCATACTGAAAAGGCTTTGCATGTTTACATTTTTAGCATTCAATTTATTTTCAGATTTTATTTTTATTTGTCTAACCCTTCATTTTGCATTTTTTGTTAAAAATTTGGACATTAAAATAAAAATCGAAAAAAAATAAAATGATAAAAATAATTACATGGAGCCCTAGAATGAACATCAATATTCCATACACAATAGATTTAGACTCATTCTAAGGTCATTTCGATTTTATAATTATTTTTTAAAACTATTGTTTTTAAGGGTTTTTATAATTTTGGAAATTTTATTTTTCACATTTTGGAAAAAAAAAAAACAGATTTTTAAAATGTGCATTTTTGTTCATAAGCATAAGATGACCTTTCCTTTATGAAAATTCAATTTCATTAAAAGGGGGGAATTTTTATGGCATTTCATGAGCCATTATTTTTGGAGCAATAAATGCACCTTTCTTCATGAAAATTCTGATTTCATTGAAGAGGGGTAATTTATCATTACATCAAAGGTCTTGGTTTTAAAGCATGAAATTATTTCTTCTTAATGAAAATTAATTTCATCAAAGATAAATAATTCATCATGACATTATGAGGCTATTACTTTCAAGCAATAAATTGGTGTCTCTTTATGAAAATTAATTTCATTAAAGAGGAACAATTTATCAATTACATTTAAGGCTTTCTTCATCTTCATGATAGAAGCTATATTTCATGGATCTTTTCATTGTTTTAAATTCACTTTCATAGATAGATTTGATCTTCTATTTCATGCTTTAAAGTAGGATTTAATGCAAGATAAAACTTGTTTAAAATCTACTTAATAAAGGAAGATAAAATCTACCTTAAAACATTTCAAGATAAAAATAATTAAGGCACTACATCGTGGTCATATGAGGACCAATTCACATTTACTTTTATTTAAGGTTTATGAACAATCATTAATATAGCATGGTGAAATGAACCAACACATGCCCCTTGTTAATAGTTACTTGCAATCACTAAGGTGTTCCTAGCATTAATTGATATATCTTTATTGAGATTACTAATACACATGTGCAAATGCTAATATAGTGGAGACCTTGGAGAAGTTGTTTTGTTTTAACTTCTTTGCAAGAGAGGGTTTTGGGATCAAAATCCTAAGGAAGAGTGTAATTTCACAATTGGATAAAATTACCACTCAACAGGTGGCTCAAGGATCTATGGTTCCTACTCTCACATCTTCCTAGTTGACTCGATTCGAGAGGAGTGGTTCAGGGGATGAGCTATTTTGAGCTATCGAGTGAGTAGCTTTCTATCAGGCATTGTACTTTATAGTAGTACCTACAGAGTAGAGATAGCCACTACCTATGGCATATGAGCCTTCCAGTCGGATGAGATTAGAGTCTCGTGCTACATCCAAGGCTACTACTACAGGGGCAAAAGGGTTTAGACCACCATGACCCCCTGGTGGGGATGATGATGCTTAGAGCTCTAGGGCTTCTAGAGGGTGATCTACATATATAGCTTCTTTTTGTACTATTATCTCTTAGTGACTGAGTATTTCGAGTTTGGAGATTGTGGCATACCAGTTCGACCTTCATTTTGTATACAGACTTTTGAGATATATATATATATATATTCTTTGTCTTATGTGACTTTGTATGATTTAATTGGATATTGGATTGCATTTGCTTTATAATGTTTGATTTTCTTATAATCATGTTTTTAAGTTTTGAATATTTTGATCATGCTTAACATAAAAGAAAATGGTTTGATTTTTGGTAAAGTATTTTTTGAAAAAGATGTTTTTGTATGATGATAGAATTGATGGATTAGCAATGAACCTCAAAGGATGTTGTATTGTTATATGACCATTGGTGGAGATCGATACTCGCTAGGTCATGAAGTGAATCCTGTTATGAGTAAGTTTTGTATTGCTAATACCAAAAATATTGTGGGGCTCAAGAGTAATCTTGAGGCTTATGATGATTGAAAGGAGATGTTGATTTTGTTTTTGAGAAAATTTGATTTTGAGAAATAAGTTTATAAATATTATAGTTGTGAGAAAATAAAGTGATTTAAGCATGAAAACTTGGGAAGGATGACTTGCACTAGGCATAGAATTCCTAGTGTGAAATTTGAGAAAATAATTACTAGGAATTATACCATCATCGCGAAGTCAAAATGCAATGCATGATAAAATGATTATTGTTTGTTCTTAAAATGCAAATTGATGTGAAGCAAATCATTGTGTCACATATTTAAATATTTTGAATTTCAACATATATGTGATTGCTAAAATGAAGTGACAGGGATTAATGTAAATGATTACAAACTAATTATTTTTTTACAAAATTTTAAAGAAATGTTTTAAATTATTTCAAGGATAAAATCAAATTTATCGAGAACCAGTGTGTGATGTGTGAGTTCATTATCCATATTGATTTTCATAATGATAAAAAATCTCTCAAGGATCAAATTTGTGTGCTTTGTGAGGTTGATTTACCGATTTTGAGTGAGGTAATGATGCAAGCCAACTTTTATGAACCAATGTGTGTGCAAGTGAAAGATTCATTAACCATGATTTTGTGCATGTAATTGTAATGAACTACTATGTAAGTCAAGTTACAAAAAGCTAGCTGATCCACAAGCGAACATTGGTCTATACAAAATAAGGTCGCTAATGTGACAAACATGTCACCACATGTAAGGATACCACCATTGCCAATCCAGCTTGATGCCACCAAACCTGTAATGAGGATCACCCCATAATGTTCGAATAATTGAGGAATTCTAGGGATTCAAGCTCATTACCCCCTTCTTTTCTTTTGATTTCTTTGAGTAGAGATTCTTGTTCATTTTTGAACAAGGGGATTTTATTGTTTTTTTGTAGTGGAACTATTTTTTTCTTTTTCTTTTCTCTTCTCTTATTTTATTTTCTTTTATTTTTATTTTTATTTTTGGGATACTTGCTTGGATTAGACAAGGAGCAAGGGATTTTATTCATGTAGAGGGGAGCTTGTCCTTTTGCCAATTCTCAGTACTCTAAACCATGCACATGATAGGATAGCAAGGGAAACTTTTTTCTTAAGGAACTAAGACTACTATGTAGTATCATTTTTCAAATTTGCAACAAATAATTTTAAGATATGAGAATGTGTTCTTGGTTCAAGAAGTAGCAAGATCAGTTCCCAAAACTCAAAATTTTATTTAGTGAAGTAGTAGTGCTTTTTGGTACAAGAGAGATTTATAATCAGAGTGATGAAATGAAAATTTAGTAAGGATGTAAATTAAGTGAGTGGTTCAAGATAACTTTTGAATTTATCCGAAATAAAATAAAATATGACTTGCAATTTTGGAAGATAACAAATGCAAAATGATGATCTAGTAACATGTTGAAATATTTTTGGAAAATTTTCAGGTTTTTTTATTTTTTTTGTTGTTTTGATGAAAATGATGAAATACATGAAAAATTTATTTACAACTATGTACAGTAATGGGACTTCTGCTTTATGTATGATATATTTTTAAATGTATGATGTTCATTGGCTCCTTGAGATATTTTCCATCCAAAGTAGCCAAACGATATGCACCTGATCTAAATTTAGAAGTGATGACAAATGGTCCAAGCCAATTAGGTTGAAATTTACCTTTTAGATATTTTCTAGAATTAGTATTTTTTTTATTTTCTTTAAGAACTAAATCACCTACTTCAAAATATCGACTATGAACTTTCTTTGCATATGATATTTTGAGTTTATCTTGGTAAGCGTGAAGATGCTCCAAAGCATGAATGTGCTTCTCATCCATAATTTTGAACTAACTTAATCTACCAACATGATATTCATCTCCTACTTCAACATATTGAAGTAGAAGAGCTAAAGAAGGAACTTCTAACTCAAATGGAAAAATAGCTTTAGCACCATAGACCAAGATAAAAGGTGAAGCACCTATGGGAGTACGAACACTGGTTCGATAAGCCCACAAGGTGGGATATAATTGCATATGCCAACATGACCTGATTTATCAACCAATATTTTTAAAATTTTGATCAAAGTCTTATTAGATGCTTCGGCTTGGCCATTTTCTTGTGGATAATAAGGAGTGGACCATCGATGCTAAATTTTATATTTTTGGTAGAGTTTCTTAATGTCTTTGTTCTTAAAGCATGTTCCATTATCAGAGATGAGTGTTTATGAAATTCAAAACCTACAAATAATTTGATTAAATATGAATTTGAACACTTGGACTCCTGTGCAAGAAGCTAGTGGAATAGCTTCTACCCATTTTGTAAAATACTATGTTGCTATTATGATGAATTTATGGCCATCTGAAGAAATATGATTAATTTTTCCAATGATGTCTAGGCCCCATTTGGAAAAAGGCCATGGAGAAGATATGGCTTGCAATTCCTGAGCAAGATCATGAACAAGGTTTGCATGTCTTTGACACTTGTCATAATGATGCATATAATCATTGGCATATTTTTCCATGGAAGGCCAAAAGTACCCCATTCGAAGGAGCTTTTTAGTAATGGCACCTCCACTAAAATGGCCTCCACAAGATCCATCATGGACTTCACTTAATGCTCTTTTAGACTCTTCTAAATTGAGGTATCTTAAAATAATACCTTCAAAAGACCTTTTATATAGGGTATTACCGATAATTACAAAGCAAACAACTCGCTTACGTAATAACCTATGTTGGTTTCTATCTAATCCTTCTAGGAAGGTCCCTTGTTGGAGAAAGTTAAATATGTCTATATGCCAGGGTTTTGGAGTTATTTCATTTATCAAAAACACATATAATGGTTCTAGACAAGACTTAGATGAAGCTGGTTCTTGGAGATGGCGAATAATAATTGTAGCATATTTATCATCCAACTCCAAAGGTAACAAAGAAGCAGTAGTAGCCATGGCATCTGCAGCATGGTTGCTAGTACAAGGGATAACTTCTAAATTTACTTTCTTAAATAATGAAATAAGCTTTAAGACATACTATTTATAGGGATGAAGTTTCTCATCTCATGTTTGATATACTTTATTGATTTGATTTATCACAAGCTGAGAATATCCAAAGACTAATAAAACTTTAATTTTTAGAGCTAGGGCTGCTCGTAACCCAAGGATTAGAGCTTCATGTTTTGTAGTATTATTAGTACAAGAAAATTGAAGTTTAAATGAAAAAGGCATAAGATGCTTTTGTGGAGATATTAATATAATACCCACACCTGCACCACTCATACATCTAGCTCCATCAAAAAACAAGGTCCAAGTCTTAGAATGATCTTCTTCTAAGTTAAGACATTCATCAAGAAATTCAATGGTTATAGGATGAGTAGATTCTAGAGGATCAGCAACAAGTTGATCAACTATAACTTAGCCTTTGATAGACTTTTGGCCAATAAATATGAGTTCAAACTCACTTAGAGCAAGAACCCATTTAGTTGTGTGTCCTGATAAGTAAGGTCTACTCATCAAATACCTTAATGGATCAGATTTTGCAATAGCAAATGTTTTTTGACTAAGCATGTAGTGGCATAATTTTTGTGTAGAAAACACAACTTCCAGATAAAGTTTTTCTATAGGTGTATAGTGGGTTTCATAACTTATTAATGTTCTACTTATATAAAATGTGGCTCGTTCTTTCTTATCATCATCAAGTTGAGCCAACATTGCTCCAAGTGCAAGTTCAAAGGCAAAAATATATAAAATAAAAGGATAATCTGGTCTAGGCGGAACAAGCACTGGAGGGGTAAGAAGGTATTGTTTAAGGGCTTCAAATGCTTCTTGACATTCACTATCCCATTGACATGGGATATTTTTCTTAAGTAATTTAAGAAAAGGTTGGGTTTCATCTGCCAATTTGTCAATGAAGTGATAGATAGACTAAAGTTTACCTTGTAGAATCCTTAATTCTGATATATTTTTAGATGGTGGCATATCAAGGATAGCCTTAATTTTAAGGGGATCTATTTCTATGCCATGCATAGAAATAATAACTCCTAAAAATTTTCTAGACTTAACTCCAAATACACATTTGTTTGGATTTAAGCGAATCTTATATTCCCTTAGTCTATCAAACACTTTTCTTAGATCATTAATATGATCGTCTTCCTTAATTGAATGAGCTATAATATCATCTACATAATCATGTAGAATATTATACATCATATCATGAAAGATATACGTCATAGCTCTTTGGTAGGTTGCACCTACATTCTTTAACCCAAAGGGCATTACTTTCCAATAGAAATTTCCCCAAGGTGTGATGAAAGTAGTTTTGGGTTGATCTTCAGGAGCTATTCATATTTGGTTGTATCCTAAAAAACCATCCATAAGGGATAACATCCCACTCCTAGCTATAAAATCTATGATCTGATCCATATTTAGGAGAGGAAAGTCATCCTTAGGGCATGCAACATTTATATCTCTAAAATATTTACACACTCTAATTTTAGTGTCCTCTTTCTTAGTTACTGGAACAACATTTGATATCTAATATGCATAATCAATGGATTTGATAAAAACAACCATAAGTTTTTGTAACTCATTTTTAACTAGCAGTGCTACTTTGGGATGCATTTTTCTAAGTTTTTACTTTACAGGTTTTGCATCAAGGTGCACTACTAAATGATGCATGACCACAGAAGAGTCTAGGCCTAGCATATCTGCATATGTCTAAGCAAAAACATCAGCATATTCTGTGAGAAATGTAATATATTGGTTGTCTTTCTTCACTTAATTTTACTCCAATTTTAACCAAACGAGGGTTGGTTTCTGTACCAATGTTGATTTGTAGAACATCTTCTACCACAATGGTTTAATTCTCTTTCAAATTTAGGAGGAGCGGGTGATACACCCATTTCTTGTAATTCTTCTAAGGTTAACTTAGCTAATTCTTCTTGTGGAGTAGTTGTTTGAATGTGGGCTATACATGGTATAGACCCATCGAAGAAGAATCCATTCCTCAAAACTTCATCAAGAGAAATATTATGAAATATATCTCCTTCTAAACATTCATCTGGTGCAACAATCATTTTTGGATATGCTATTGATAACATGTTACAAGAATGTATCCTCTTACTTGTTTTAAAATATTCTTGATGTGCCAAGTATTCTTGATATGTTATTAGTTGATCATCATCATCAAATGGGAATGGTTGAGTTTTTGTAGGGATATAGCCAATGCCACATCTGGCAGGCCATTCCTCAACTTCTAAAGGTTCATGTATACCATTTTCAAGAGGTCCCAAACCTTTACCTCTATAACCCATGTTACACATTATTTGTTTTGATTTTACATATCCATTAGAAAAATAACATCGAGCAAACCCATTTTGATCAATTGTGAAGCTCATTTTAATATTAATTTTACCAAAATCATACCCTTCATAGATAAAGGTATAAATCCCCATATGATAGATGCTTCCCAACTTTCGTGGCAAGCCCATCATGTAGGGAGATGGTGGTAATTGAGATAAAACAAGGGAATCTTTAGCAAATTTAGTTTATTTTGAAGTTTTGAGTATTGTAGATAATTTCGATAAAACTTCATTCGAAAGAGGATATGAAGTAGAAGGATTATCTATTTTAGTCGTAGGTTTAGATGATATGGTTTTAGATGGTGTAGATTTAGTTTATGAAGAAGAATATTTAGGGATAGGATTTGTTGAAGATATAGCAGGACAAAATGGAACTCCTATTGGTTTAGCCATAGCACACATGTCAAATGGTCTAAGGTCACCATGGATAGTGACCAATTGATTTTTAAACTTAAACTTAACACATTGATGTAATGTAGAAGGTACTGCTCTCATTGCATTGATCTAAGGTTGACCTAGAAGGATGTTGTACGATGCAGGACAAGGTACAACAAACACGGTCGTATCCAAAATTCTTGGACCAACTTGCAATGGGATCGACAATATTCCACATGTTTCTTGGGTTTCATCATTAAAATCCTTGATGATCATTTTAGTTCTTTTTAAATCTTCATTTCTAAACCCAAATATTTGAAAAAAATCATATGTGCATATGTTTAATGATGATCCATTATCAATTAAGACTCTTTTGACACCTACATCCCCAATTAATGTTGTAATGTATAAAGGATTGTCTCTATACATGCTTTGAGGAGGAATTTCCTTATCCTGAAAATCTATATAATTTGTACCATGAGAAATTATAGCATTAACCACAACATCAGGTTCTATATTTTGAGGTACCATCATTTTGCTTAAGGTACTCATCAGTTCCTCTCTATGTATAGATGAAGTTCTTAGAAGGTCTAGAAGAGAAATTCTTACTGTGATATTGGCTAGTTGTTCATTAATGTCATAAGGGGATTTTTGTTATGAATTTGATTTATTGTTTTCCTTTGTAGGTGCTCTTAATACAAATGGAGGTGATTTCTCATTTTGAGTTTGAGTTTGTGATTGAGAATTTTGATTTTGGGCTTGTTGTCTAGTGATGGCTCCAATGGTACCCACAATATTATTATTTTATAAATGATCAAAATGAGGTCTAGTATTTACTGTTTGTTCAATTGAAAGTGTTTGTTGAGATGAAGGTCGAGTGGTCATTCTTCTAGGGAATGGTTATTCTAGAACTAATAAATCTGTGATGGGAAGAATTTGATTTGACTCATCTTCAGAACTATTTGAATTATTTGAAGTAATGTCCATTTCACTTTATTTTTCACTTTCTATGTCACTTTTTGTGTCTTCTGAAGATGAAGATTAAAAATATTGTATGGGTCTAATTGTAACTACAGATTGAATAGGTGTACATGTAATTTGCAAATTTTGATGTGGTAAGAAATTGCTAATGGTCCCCACATACCGAGTTGGAGGGGGAACATTATGATGTTCTAGTTGGTTTATTGCTTCCTTACCATGATTGGATAAAGGATGTTGAAAGATATCTAGAGTTTGATTTGCATTTTGAGTTTGTTGTTTTTGGGTATTATTTTGAGGATTGTTGTTTAGAGGGAATTTTTCTACTTCCATTGTTCCTTTATCAATCAAATATTGTATCATATATTTCAGTCGTTTACAAGAATTAGTTGAATGACCATCCACTCTATGAAAATTACAATGTGGATCAACCCTATATCCAGCTGCAGTAGTATTTGGTTGTCTTATTTCTGGCAACCGTATCAAACCTTTTTCTAGTAATTGAGGTAAAATCAAGGTTAAGGGCTGATTTAGTCTTGTGAATTCTCTTGGAGGTTTATCAAAAATATTTAACAAAAACTTCTTTACAACTTGTGTAGTATTGATATTTGAGGTGTTTCTACTATTAGTAACTCCATCACCTACTACTTATTTGTTCTTATATTGGTTTTTGGAAGTTTTATCTTCATACTTTTTCTTGAATTATCCCCTTCTAATAAGGGCATATTCTACCCTTCTTGCTAAGTCTATAGCTTGATCAAAGGAAGTTACTGTAGCTATAGCAAGTTCATAAGATAATTGTTCTTGTAAATTACCAATGAATATTTCCAACATCTCTTGGTGAGGTAAGGTAAAATGCAATTTTCTTAAGAGTTATCTCCATTTAGTCAAGAACTCAGCAAAGCTTTCATATTTCCCTTGTTTCAAATTATATAAATTCTTAATAGTGACATTCTTTCTATGTATTCACTAAATTGGTGAACAAATATTTCTGCTGTCTCTTCAAACTTTATCAAAGAATTAGTTGGTAATTGATAATACCATTCTAAGGCCATGCCTCCAAGACTTTTAGGGAACACTTTTATTAACAACAAATCATCATAGAAAATATCATGATAGGATGTCCTAAACATGCGAAGATGCTCAATAGGATCTTTGGTTATTTTATATATTGGGCATAGGGAAATGTTTGGGGTAAGGTTGAGCAACAACAATAGGATCCAAGGGTTGACTACACATCTCTCTATAATTGTATGAGGGATGGTAGGGATCCATATGATCTAGACGTGAAGCTAATTTTTTAACTAAGGCTTCAAGTCCTTGTGGTTGCCCACCAAATTGATTTTGTGGTATCATATTGTTGTGTCTTTGATGATATGGTTGTGTTGTCATATAAGGATTTCTAGTAGAAATGCTATTGTGTAAAGTATTTGTGGGAAAGGTGTTGTGGAGTTTATATGGGATTGCATTTTGTTGAAATTTTTGTTGGTAATGGTTGGAATTTTGAATTTTCTTAGCTTTTTGTGATATAGATGTTTGTTGATTAAAATCTTGGGAGGAAGAAGAATGTTGTTTTTGTTTGAAATTTATTTTTTGATTATCCAAATCTATGTTCTGATTGATGTTTTGAGATGGTTCAACTTGATCTTGATTAGTTCTATTTATGTATGTCATTGGATTTGCATTTAATTGGAGAGCAGCTTCTATAGCGGCCTCCATTGAATAATCTCCCGATGGGAGTAAATGTTCTATCTTTATTACATGATGAAGTTCATCTATATTTTCTTTCAAAAATTTAGTAAATTGTTGGACAGATTTAGAGCTAACATTACCTTGAGAATCTACAACAGGTCCATCAGGGTCTTCTACTTCCTCTTCTTTATTATCTTCCTCACCGTATTTCGTGAGTCTATCATATTCAAGCACCCTATCATCAAGGTTTTCTTGATCTAGATCTTCAGGTTTTATTTGTTTACCATTTCTCAAAACTCTAGGCATTTTGCTTTTAGAATATTTTATCTTTTAGTGATATATATGTATATATATATGCTTTAAATTCTTGGGTATATATGTTATATATACCTATATAAATAATATATATTTTTTTTTTTTTATTTTGTTTTTGAAAACAAAGCAGAAATAAAGCTTATAATATTCTAGATACTATATTTAATTTTCTTGAAAAAGTTTATAAATATCATTGATAGGCTCAAGTTCTTCAGGTGACATATAATGTTCTTCAAATTGAAAGTTTACTTTTAAGAATTTGACAAAATGAGCTATAGTGATACTATAAATTTCAAAATATTGAGCATAAAAGTATATTTTGTGACAATACTCATGATAATGTACTGTCCTAGGAGTTTTGTGATATCTTCTTTTATTTTCCAAGACTATCTCCTGATCTTCTATTTGTCCTAGAAATTTGTGTACTGTTATGGTGTTTTCAAGGTAATCTTCAAAAGTGTATACAAATAAAGAAATTATTGCTCTCTTATCCACTAACCACCTCTCACATGACCTTTGAATATCAAAGTAGTGAGAAGAGTTATCGAGATCCAGGATTCTAGCTATATCAAATATTTTAATTTGGCTAAGTCTTGGTGTGTTGGTTTTTATAATGTCTAGTCTCTTTCAAAGTTCAGTCCATTGTTCTTGAGATGGAATACTAGAATTTTCAACTATTAGAGAGATTTCCTGTGTACATAATAATGCTCTAACATCTATGCTTGTAGCTCTTCCTATGTTGAAATCTAACATCTATGAAATGAACTTAAAGTGTGCAAATTTTTTTTTATATTTTTTTTTGTTTTTTTTTTTATGAATAAAAAAGATGCCTATGTTATTCACGTCGGGTTCACCAAAGAATGTAGCTCTAAAAATTTTGTACTCCTTTCCTTCAAGCTAATGGATATGCACCTCGAAGGGGAATGGGAAAATAGTAGGTCTACACCTCAGAGGAGAGGCACTTGAGGTCATGCCCTCTTTGGTGATTTTTTGATGAATTGTGTGGGTTCACCAAGAAATATTTATTGGCAGTTTCCATGCCTAGGTTGGGATTTTGTTTGATGTGTTATTTTTATTTTTCTTGTAATCACCTAGTTTGACCAAATGCAACTAATCTACACTAAATGCAATTTTTATTTCAATGAATACAACAAACAATGAATTACAGAAGGTAAAAAAATATAATTCTTAGTTATGAAAGAAATTGGACACTCTTACTCAACCCAAATGTTTGATGTAGAGTCTATTTGCTTTTTGCAGGCTAGATCAAATGTTGCAAGGTGATATCGAACATCTAATCTATTATCGGTCCGATCTGATATTATCAGACTGATCTGATCAAAAACCTGTAGTTTCATAGATAGACAACAAAATAGAAACTTGCAATGCAATATGAATCTTGTTAAGCATGGATTAGGGTAAGTAAAAACCTAGTGTATGTTGTATTTAAAGAAAATGATATGAGCTATGATATGCAAATAACATAATTGAATGCAAGGATGGTGAACTCCAAGTATGATAAATGATAATTTCTATATTAAATGCAATGATAAATGATAAATATAATGCCAAAAATGCAAATCTAAGATTAAAAAATGCAAACCAAAGTTTGAAGGTGCCCCCAAGCAACCTATAGACTAGATCTGATGTTGAAGAGCTGAATCAGATGCTTTTGAGATATATCAGATGTTTGATCTTGGATTGTATCCACTGATGTGTAGCTACTGTACTCTCAATCCTACAAATGCTTATGAAAACAATAGGAAATAATAATGCAAAGAGTGCATAAAAGTGACTACTAATCAGCTAGGGAGTTAGAAGGAATTTAGAGGGAGGATATCTGATTAAATAGGCTAGGTAGGTTGGAGGGGTTGGGCCAAAATAATAGGAGTTGTAACTTCTTCCAATCTGGGTGTGATCAATGAATCCAATCCTATAACCTTCATGCTATTAGGTAGATAAAGACAAAAGGAGTTGCAACAAATTTATCATTTTACTATTCTAGGCTTTTCTATTTTGGATGAGATCGAACATCTGATCTCACACAATTTAGGTTCGATATAGGATCAGACATCCGATATCAATCAAATAGAGTCGATATCGTTAGGAGGTTAAAAACTAACTTAATGCGGGTGTGAAAATCAAGGTAGGAGGTTAGAAAGTTATTTTAATCAATTTTTTGAATGTTTTTGACTTAGGGTAAATTAATATGGGTCAATTTTAGGGTGTTACACTACAAAACCCCCGCCTAAAGGTAGATTTTACCTCCAAGGAGGGGAAGGGGGGAGGCCCTGAGTCTAATGAAAAAGGAGACCCAAAACAAGAAAATATTGATCAACAAGTTTTTATACAAAGAGGAAAAGATTGAATAGCTTCAATTGTGCAAATTTGGTTAAAAGATCTCATTAAATAGATAGAAAAGCATGATATCATTAAATTAGACTTCAAAGGCACCAAATCATATCTATTGTGCACCCATTGCAATCAATATGGTCATGAAAAGACTAATTGTTGGAGTTTCCATCCATGCAAATATTATGATGGGATAAATCACTCATATTTCTCCTATCATTTCAAATACATGTACTATAAGGGCTATGAAAGAAGATTACTACGAAGAATAAACTATTATATTCAGGAACTTATTTTAGATGGATCTACTAAAATTGAGCTTAAGGTTGATTATCAAGGATGGAGAAATAGGTCTTACATAGGTACATAATAAAGGAGAAGAACCTATTCATATCCACTCGAGACATGCAATATCATGAGAGCAATGGTCCATCAAAGATTCTTGACATTAAGGAACAAAGAATTGAAAAATATGAGAGGCCTTGACATGAAGAATGGAGTAGCAAAAAAAGAACCAGATCAAGACTTATCATAAGAATAAAAAGATAATGAACCTGAACAAGCCAAAGATCATTCAATGGAAGAAGATCCACATTGAAGACTAAAGTCTTCAATACCCAAATAATGTAATACATAGGGGGTGTTAGAAATAGAGCATATTACATCATTTGGGTCATGTCAATGTACCTTCCTAGGTACATACTTAGAACATTAGATTACTTTAGGGGTAAGTTATCTAGTTACTTCATGCAATGTAATAAATGCACAAGTCTCAATGTGCAAGTTGAATATGTGCAAGTTATCCCTTGCATAGCTAGGTAGAGTGTTGGCCAAGGAACCTATCTTCCTATATAAAAAGGACCTCATTCTAACAAGTAATATATATATATAAGCTCAGAGTATATTCATAGGTAGTAGCATAATGTTGTGTAGATCACCATATATTAGTGATGGATGTAATGTAGTCCAGTAACTTTGTTCATGGAGTGTTCATTTCCTCCATAGCTACATTGTATTCATTTTCATCATTTCTATTTATAGCATATTTTAGTCATCTCATAGATTTACTTTCTTTCATATTATTCTACATCTTGTGATTTCTATCTCCCATTGCACATTGTATCAAAATCTAACAATTGGCAATAGTATCCTATGAGAGGTGGAGTGCCAGGAGTAGCACCACCATATGATGGGTCTAATTTTATGAATCAGGGATAAGCCCAAACACCCAAATATAGGACTGTGGGGTCAATAACCTTATATGAACACCACCTATGGTCCTACTTCCTATATACCATACCCATAGATACTATACCAACAATTTGGCACATAGTGGAGGAATTTTAATATGTGGACTTCACCTCCATAAACAACACAATCCCCACTATAGCCTAGTTTGTCGACACCCCCTACTTCTAGGCCACAAAAACTACCAGCACAACCAACCTCAAATCTAAATAACAATAATATAAATCAACCCACTTATTAGGTAGACACATGGATGTATCCTATGTATCATATTAGTGTAGAGCATGTAGATTGTAGTCCAATACAACTTAGATTAGGTAGAGAAGTAGGAGTAGATCCAACACCTCCAATAGTGGAGGAGGAGGAAGTAGAAGAAGAAATAGAATAGACACCTTCAATAGAGGAGGTAGAATAAAATCCAACTATTGAATAGGTAACCAATGAAAGGGCTCCACCTTTCCCCAAAAGGTTACAAGAAACTAGGAAAATGATGCAACTGGAATTTGACATAATGGAAGGGTTGAAAAATCTTACTTAGTTTTATGCATAAGGGGTCGGTCCCAAAATATATTTATAAAAATTTGGCGAATCAATTTTGAAATCCAGGTGAATAGTGTCCAAACGCATGTAGAAGGTTCATTATTATTAGGGGCAATGTTGGAAATTTAAACTTAAAATGGTCAAATTATTATAAAATTGGGGTGAATCGACCTAAAAAAAATTTGCACCCAAAATTTTTTGGCTAATGGACCCTAGTCAAGGGTCCCAAATATTAGCCAATTCCAAATTTTGAAAATCCTAATTTTAACCAATTTGGCGATAAATAGACATTATGCATAACCCTGACATTACTATCATAATTCCCCTCTATCAGGATATAAGAGATGTACCTATTTATATGAAAGCCATTAGAGAATTATATCTCAAAATACCAGGATGTTAACAACAACCAAAAGTAGTACAAGTGGTAGGCCAGTCAGCTGACTAGATGTTAGGAAACACCTACCACCCTAAATATTATGATCCAAGAAGCCTAATATTAACCATTAGAATTTTAGGCTTAATAATTCCCAATACTTTGGTAGACCTAATTTTAGCCATAAGCATAATGCCTAAGTAAACCATGCATAAACTATAGTTAAAAGATATGATACCAACAAAAATAGTCTTATAATTGGTAAATAGGTCCATAATACTCCCAAAGGGGATGCTAGAAGATGTAATCATAACTATAGATGCATGGGAATACCTAGAAAACTTCCTAGTCCTAAATTCAAAATCAAGATTAGGTGGTTATCCAATCATACTAGGATGTCCTTGGTTGGCAATAGTTGATGCTTATATTAGTTGCAGGATTGGATAAATGACTATATCAGATTTTTGAAATGTTAAAAATCTAGTCATTTATCCTCCTACATAGTCCATTGATGAATTGGGAGAGCCCAATTTCCAAGTCATAAAAAATGATGCCATGCCTATATTACAATAAGTGATGGCTCTAGATGAATTGGAAGAGGAAATAGATGAAGATTTAATTATAACAAATTTTGTACAAGGAGAATATTCACATCCTCCTATGGATTCCTCACTTGTTGATAGTAGAGAACATCAAGTGAAAAATTTTGAGATAGAACCTAGAAGAGTATTAAATATTGATAGTGCATTGATAACTATTCAAGAGGAAATGCTAAAAGATATATGAAAAACCCATAAAAATACTTTCACCTAGGACTATAGATACATGAGGGGTATTGCACCTAACATATGCATACATAGAATTTATCTAGAAGATGATGCAAGACCAATAAGGCAACCTCTGATTTGGATGAATCCAACCACGAAAGAGATAGTAAAGGCTGAATTACAAAAAAAATTATCTATTGGATTCATCTATACCATTTTATACAATCGGTGGGTGTCACCTTTGGTGGTGGTACACAAGAAAAATTCCAAATGGAGGATCTGTGTTGACTACAAGATGTTGAACAAAGCCACCATAAAGGACCACTTCCCCTTACCTTTCATAGACCAAGTCCTATATACCTTAGTAGGATGAAAGTACTTTTTGTTCCTTGATAGGTATAGTGGCTACAATCCAAATAGGGGAAGAGGACCAAGAAAATACAACATTTACCTATCCTTGGGGTACCTTTGCCTACCATGTCTTACCTTTTGTGTTGTGTAATGCACCTATAACTTTCCAATGGGCAGTCATTACTATTTTTTGGACATGGTAGGAGAGACCATAGAGGTTTATATGGATTATTTCATCATGTATGATGAAAGTTTCGAAGAAGCTACAACAAATCTAGAGAGAGTACTCCAGTTCTATTAGGAAATGAACCTATCCTTAAGTAACGAGAAATACTTCATGTTAATTTGGGAAGGGATAGTCTTAGGACACCATATATCTACTGATGGGATAAAGGTAGATAAAATAAAAATAGAGGTCATCAAAGAACTACCTACCTCCAAAAAACAAAGAGATGTCCAAAGTTTCTTAGGCTCTATTGGATACTACTAGTGATTCATTCAATATTTTAGTGAAATTTCCAAACCACTACACATGTTATTAACTAAAGACATTGATTTTATCTAGACAAATGAGTGTGAACAAGCATTCCAAATATTAAAAGAAAATTTGACAACTGCTCCTATGCTTAGGGATCCAAATTGGAACCTCCCCTTCCACATTTATGTGGATGCATCTAATAATACTATAGAGGAAGAGTTAAGATAGAAAGAGGGAAATGAAGTGTACACCATTTATTACATTAGTAAAAACCTAATGGGCATTGAATTAAATCACACTATCATAGAAAAATAATTCATTATAGTTGTACATGCAATTAACAAATTATGCCATTATATCACAGGCTATAAAATCTTTGTGCATACTAACCAGGCATCTATCAAATATTTTATGAATAAGCCAATGGTAAGTGGTAGAATTATTATATGGCTCTTACTTCTACAAGAATTTGATGTGACTATTGTAGATAAACCCAAAAAAAATGTGTTTATGCAAATTTTTTATCCAAATTGATCTCTCAATATAACACTACAACTAAGGACAGATTCCCAGATGAGCATATTTTTACTCTATATAACCAAACACCATGGTATATCAATATTGCTAATTACCTGGAAACCAATAAAGTGTCATCTGCACTCACCCCTTGAGAATCTTAAACATTAATTGAAAAGAGTGCAACCTTCTCATGGATTGATGGTTGGATTGGATGGATTTTTTTGGGCCTATCAATCCACAATCTAATGGTAAGAGGTATATTTTAGGTGTACATATTAGTCTAAAAAGACTACCTCCAGAAGATAGCAGATTTTTTTGCATAGAAATACCGACATTTCATTTTTGAGATATGAAGCAAAGAATTGTTTAAGGCATGAAGAAGGTCGCGATTTCGCGACATATCAGTTTTTCATCAAGGTATGGTTCAAAGTTGTCAGAAAGCAGGAAAGTGTCACGATTTCACGGTATGACAGGTTTTCGCTCATAAAACTAACTAAAAGGACAAAAAGAGGAGTGTCACGATTTTGTGACATGAAAGGTTTTCACCAGCATGTTGTTCAAAAAAGAAGAAGTGCAAGAAGATGTCACGATTTCGCGACTTGGCCGATTTTTGCCCACAATGCAGCCCGAAGGAGCCAACAAGGGGAAGGTGTCACGATTTCGTGACATAAGCAAGTTTTCGCTCACAAAGTAGTCTGAAAGGACCAAGAAGGAAAAAGTGTCACGATTTCATGACATAGCTAGTTTTTGCCGACATATATATATTTAGTAATAAATAAAATGCCATCAAGAGCTTGTGTCAGTAACTAGAAGTAGACAGTAGAGTAAATCAATTCCTAGATTCTTGCTATTAGAATTTATCTATTGTAAGACATGCAAAAGATATGGAAGCACAATTATATTCTGATTGCTTGTAATTGATTGTATATCAAAATGTACTAATTATAGAGATTCCCCATAGGGTATATATGAGAGTAAACGTATTCTAAAAAGAGGTCGGCTCTTGGATGTTTACAAGACTGGATGTATGTACTTTGAATACAAGCAATAAGATTACTCTTCTATTGGCTTCTGGTTCACATTGTGCAATTGTATGTATTAACATTTCTTACTTCTATTTCACATTATTGAAATATAGATTGTGTTGGTTCTAAGATCTGGACTTACGCAAAACATAAATCATATTGTTGGAGTTGAAATCTGATATATACATGTGTTAGATATACTTCTGAATCACATTGAGAAATCCATGATTTCTACGGGAAGATATATTGAATGCTTTGACAAGTAAAGTATATGTGTTCATCTTAGTTGTTGTTTAATCTGTACCATGTGCAAGTTCTAGCCTCGACTATATTTCCCTCTCTTTCAGTAATATTCTTTTCCCTTTTCCTATAAAAAACCATTAAGGAACCAACCTCCTCTGGAGATTAGACGAAAGATCTCATGATCATTTTCGTCTATTCAATGTTGACAAAATCAAGGCGCAAATAATAACCAAAGGCAGATTTTGTTCCAACAGTTTTTGGCATGCCCGATGGGACACTAAAATCCCATAGTATTTTATAAGGTTTGGTGTTTGCCTTTGATATTTTTAAATCTAAATCAAATCACCTGGCGACTCCGTCCGAAGGTATAGACCCAAGAAATACCTTATCTATTTATCTGGTTAAAAGACTCATGATTATTTACTTATATGATAACCAGATCCAAAGCAAGAAACTCAGAAGAACCCATTGAGTTCTTCGAGTTGCATCTAAGTAGCCTAAAGGTGCATCCAGTTTTATCTGCTAGATCTAATCCACCTGCTACCAGTATTACCACCCTTGTATCTTCTATTTTACCTATTTCTAGTATTAATCCATCTTCAGCAACTACTAGTAGTTCTATAGTATAGGCAAGTACAGTTGTTACAATGGCTGCTGCTCAAGCACCAACTTATCTTACATGGAACCACATGGGTCCACTAAATTTGGTGGCTCAGAACTAGATCCCTGCAGCAGCATTGAAGGCATTGCCTTCATATGATGGAATAGGTAAAACGGCATATGAACATTGTTTAGATGTTGCAGCCTTGGCTGCAACTTATAACATCACTCAAGAGGACGTGATGATCAGATTGTTAGTCATTTCCTTAAAAGGAAAGATGTTATATTGGTATAGAGCGCTTCCTCCTCAATCAATAACAACATGGGCAGTTCTCATTGGAAAACTTGTAGATGAGTTCAATCAACATGCAGATCCATTCTCACTACTCAGTCAGTTCACCATTATTAAGAAACATCCTCAAGAGGAAATTGTTGATTTTAATATTCGATTCAATCGCACTTGGGAAAGAGTACCTGTTGGATTAAAACCAATTGAGGAGCAAGCAATATATTATTATTTAAGGGCTTTTGATACAGATATTAGTATGATAATACGACAATCATGGGTATTCACTTTCCCTACCATTTATCAAGAAGCTTCTGTAGCAGAAAGAGATCTCATTGCCACAAGGAGATATCCACCTAAAGCAATAATGCCTATTTTTCCTGATATTCCCCAAATTCCCAATGCTATCTCTTCTGGCCCTTCTCAGCTTCCGAACACAAGCCTTCCAAGATGGAATGGATCACCTTCCATCCCTACAATATAGTTACCTCAGAATCCTCTGGCATTACCTCCTGTTCCAGTTGTGCCCACACTACCTGCACCACCTTCTCAGCCAGTCCCAGATAATCAGCTTACTATTATACTGGATACAATGAAGAATCTGGAAAATGATATGACGTCTATGAAGAAAAGGGAAGCTGAGAGAAATTTCCAACCAAGAAGGTTCCCTCAGATAACAAGAGATGTAGCGCAGTCAAGTAACAGGGGACAGGAACGATCAAATGTTGTTTATGCAAATGAAGCAGAAGATGTCATAGAGCCTTCTGTAAATTTTGATTACTGGTGCACTACGTGTAATGATCCACATGGAGAGAATTCATGTATGATTCATCAACATTATGTACAGAGTATAGCTGTTGAAAAGGCAGAAAAAAGCATGAAAGGTCATGTAAATATAATTAGAGAAACAAACCACAATTTCATGATGCCTACGGTGGAACAAGTTACAGTCCTAACCAGATCTGGTAAAAAACCTCTACAGGTTGATCCTAAAGAGCTTCAGCCTTTAAGTTTTCCCCCAGCTCCCAAAACAGCTCCTATAGTAGTTTCCAAAGGAATTTTACCTTATGAGAAAAGATCTCAAGTTCCAACTCAAAACCCAAGGCAAGAAATCCATAAAGAATTCACTCCACGAAAGGAAACTGAAACTCAGGATCAAGCTAAAGAAAGGTTGAGATTTCCTTCATTGACTAAGAGACAAAGGACTGAAGCTACTCAAGGATACATAAACAGATATGACACTTTCACCAAGGAAAGAGAAAAAATTGTTGAATCATCTACTTTCAATATAGTTGAAGAAATGAAAAAGACTCCCTCAAAGGCGAGTATGTATGATGCTCTTCAGTTCCCTGGTCAAATTGATCTCTTACAGGAATCTCTAAAGATGATGAAAGATAAAGGTAAAACTATATCCTCTTCAAATACAGTCCAGGAAAATCTAACATCAGCCACTAGAAAAAATAGACCTCCACCCTTTTATTTATCTCTTCAGATGGAAGGATGGGTTGTTCACAACTGCATGATAGATTCAGGTGTTGCTACTACAGTGATACCCAAAGCGGTATGTGATATTATGGGGATGGAGTACACTAGGAGTAATCCAGGTGTCCTGTAGTTGGATGGCACTCCTATAAAAATTGTAGGAGTGATTAAAGACATTCCCATACAACTCCACAAGATGCCTCAAGTGGTGGTTATACAAGAAGTAATAGTGGTAGATTTGGCACCATATTTTGGTATGTGCTTATCAAGAGAATTCACAAAAAAATAGGAGGATACCTATCCTTAGATTACTCTCATTTAGAAATACCTTTCAAAGGTAGAAGGATTAAAATATTTAATGAGAAACCATCTACTTTCCATGTGGAAAAGATAGGAGAAGCTGAAACAGTGAATACAATGACTGAAGAAATTGGAAAAGTGGACCTGATGGAGGAAACCTTGGAAGATCTTCAAGCAGAAGATCAGTTTTCTATGCAGGATTTCAATGCCATGATAGAAACAGGAATAGGAAGTTATTCCATTGAAAAACCAAAAAAGCAATTGACACCTGCTCTCGAAGAAAATAACTCTATTAATCAATTGTGGAAGCTTTTCTTTGATGGAGCTAGGTGCAAGAATGGAGCAGGTGTTGGGATAGTTTTGATTTCCCCCACTAGAAAGGAAAGGGTGTTCTCTTACATATTGACATGGATTTGCACCAATAATGCAGCTGAATATGAGGCACTTTGTTTAGGATTGAGGAAAGCTAAAAAACTGGGAGTAAAACAACTGCTCATTTATGGAGACTCAGAACTTATTGTCAATCAAGTCACAAAAAAATGCATCAGTAAACAACACTACTTAAAGGCTTATAGAAATAAAGTATGGGATATTTTGGAAGCCTTTGAGGCTCTGAATATAAAGTCTATTCCTAGAGAACAGAATACCCACGCAGATTTATTGGCATCAGTGGGAGCTAATTTATGTCCTGTCAGTAATGTTATTCAGAAATCAAAGATGGTTAGACTTATATATAGGCCCTCGGTGCCAGACAAGAATATCTTCTGGCAAGTTTTTGAAAATGATGAGCAAATATTGGATTTTTTAATCCATGAAATGAACTGTTCAAGTAGCAAATATTTACAAGACAAACAGGAAGAAGATATGATTCAATTAAAAAATAATCATATCCCTAAGGGACTTATCACCCTTGAAAGTTTGTTTGATAACAATGATAGGGCTATAGGCCATAAAATAAAAGTTGATAAGCATCGGTATAAAGAGGTAGAGTTAGAACCGAGAAAAATGATTAAAGTCGGGGTTGGTTGTACAGAAGAAGAATTGAACCAAATCAGAGAATTGTGCAAAAAAATTCCTGATATCATAGCTTGGGTGTACAGTGATCTAAAAGTATATAGAAAAGAGATTATCCAACATACCATTGAATTAGAAGAAGGAGCTAAGCCTTTTAGGCAAAAGCAAAGAATGGTAAATCCAAAGATAGAATCTTTGATGAAGCAGGAGTTGCTAAAACTTCTTCAAGCTAAAATAGTGTATCCTATTAAACATTCTACTTGGGTGGCAAACTTGGTACCAGTCAAGAAGAAAAATGGGGACATCAGATTGTGTGTAGACTTCAAGAATCTGAATAGGGCATCACTCAAAGACCATTATCCCCTTCCTCAAATTGATCAAATTTTGCACACAGTTGTAGGGGCAGAAAGGTTCTCTTTACTAGATGGCTTTTTAGGGTATAATCAAGTATGGGTCAGAGACGAAGATCAATTCAAGACTACTTTTACCACAAAATGGGGAACATTTGCTTACCAAAGAATACCTTTTGGCTTATCTAATGCTGGAGCAACTTTCCAAAGGGCTATGGATGTAGCTTTTGGTGAACTTGCTACTAAGATTATAGTCATCTATTTAGATGATATGACTATCTTTTCCCATCATAAGCAAGATCATATAACACACCTTGAACAAGTATTTGAAAAATGCAGAGAATTTGGAATATCTTTGAATCCAAAGAAATCCATATTCGTTGTAGAAGAAGGTATCCTACTTGGTCATGTCATCTCTAAAGCTGGATTAGCCATTGACCCTGATAGAGTGAAAGCACTTTTGGAACTGTCCTTACCAGTTAATAAGAAAGGTTTGCAATATTTCTTTGGGAAAATAAATTTTGTGCAAAAATTTGTTGCAGATTTCGCACAGATTGTTAAACCAATGACTGAATTATTGAAGAAAGATGCTCCTTTCAAATGGACTGATCCAAGGAAGAATGCTTTCAGAAAAATCTTAGAAGAAATAGCCCAAGCACCTGTACTGGTTAATCCTGACTACTCACGTGATTTTATTTTATATGTTGTTGGTGAATCAGAAAGTTACGCTGCAGTCCTTACACAGAAGGGGTCAGACAATGAAGAAAGACCCATAGATTTTCTAAGTTCCACTATGCATGAGCATGAAGAGAAATATAATTTTATTGAAAAACAAGTTTATGCTGTCATGAAATCCTTGAAAAAATTTAAGCACTTTCTATCACAGAGCAAAATCATTGTTTATGTGATCCATCCTGATGTCAAAAATTTTATAATACAAGGAGAACTTGGCAAAAAAAGAGTTGGTTGGGTGACTAAGATACAGGAATATGATGTAGAAATACATCCAACAAAGATAATAAGAGGAAGAGCCCTGTGTCAAGAATTGGCCAAGCAAGCTACAGATGAGCACGTACAACCCCAAGGTGTAATGGCTAATATAAAATCAGATCCAAATCCGAGAAACACTGATTGGATTGATGATCTTGTGGAGTACTTTCAAACTGGAATGTGTCCTAAAAGTTTGAATGCTTCACAAAGAAGAATATTTAGAGCACAAGCTTTGAAGTACACCCTTCAATCAGAAGGGTTGTATAGAAAAAATATAGATGGTGTACTTTTGAAATGTATAAGAGAAGATGAGAAACAAAAAGTGTTAAAATAATTCCATGGAGGTCTCTCTAGGGGACATTACTCGGGAAGATCCACTGCTTTGAAAATACTCCGAGCAGGTTGTTACTGGCCTTCTATTTTTTTAGATACTTACAAGGTTACCAAAAGCTGCGAGCAGTGTCAGAGATATGTAGGGAGGAATAGAAATGCTCTTATGTCCTTAAAACCTATCCAAGTCGAAGAACCTTTCCAGAAGTGGGGGTTAGACTTTGTAGGGATAATAGAGCCCAATTCATCAGCTGGCCATAAGTATATACTTACTACCACAGATTATTTCACTAAGTGGGCTGAAGCTATCCCTACTAAAAAAGCTGATCAAGAGGTGGTGATTGAATTTGTGGAAAGTTTGATAACAAGGTTCGGTGTACCAGATTCACTGATTACAGATAATGGATCAACCTTTATCGGAGCAAAAATGATTGAGTTTACTAGCAGATATGGTATATATTTGAAAACTTCTTCCAATTATTACCCATAGGGTAATGGTCTAGCTGAGTCTACAAATAAAAATCTTCTCAGAATCTTGAAAAGAACACTAGAAGAGAATAAGAGGAACTGGCATTCCTTGATCAATCAAGCATTATGGGCTGACAGGATCTCAATAAAAAATTCCATCAATACATCACCTTATTCTTTAGTCTATGGTAAAGAGGCTATTTTGCCCATTCATATGGAAATACCAGCACTAAAGTTGCTAAATCAGATAAATGAAGAAGGAGGTCAACCTATGGATGCCCGATTAATGCAGCTCCTACAGTTGGAAGAACAGAGGGAAGAGGCTTATAATCATCACCAGAAACATATGGTAGAAACAGAAAGATGGTTTAATAAAAAGACAACCTACAAAAAATTCAAAGTGGGAGATCTAGTTTTGAAATGGAATGTGAAGAAAGCAAAGCCAGGTAATCATGACAAATTTGATGCTTTTTGGGAAGGTCCTTTCGAAATAATTGTTGAAAAGCAATTTAATTCTTTCCAATTACAGGATCAGCAGGGTATGGTTCTACCCATCACAGTGAATGCATTTCACTTAAAACTCTATTTTAAATAAAAAGGGTGAGAAAACGTATGTATATAATGTATATTATAGTAAGTGTGTAAATATTTTCGAAGTTATTTTTATTTCAGAAATCTTTGTCAGTATCCAGCAACCAATCAGAAATCACCAGCAACAAAGAGATGAAATTAGAAGGTGCCATATTGTCAGATATAGTGGTTCGAATTCAACATTGCCACGTGGTTTTCCGACTGTTGGTGGGAGAAGACCATTTTTGAAGAACTTTGATATGCGTTCCTTTTATTAAAAATGGTGAATGATCGATTGTCGGTAGGAATTTAAAATGTGCCATGTGGTCTTTCAATAATTGCATAAAGGAACCACCTTCATAAATGGGAAAGCTTTGATAAGCGTAATTTTAATGTGCACAATGAATAATCATTGATCAGGTTCCCGAAACATTCGAAAAGGTGTCAAAAATAATGCACAAAGGGATCCGAGCAGATCTAGCCCACCAACCACAATTAATGCATGCCATGCATATGTTTCCAATTGACGTAAAACCCTAATTTTTCTCCTGAGTAAAATCCATTGCGTCACTTTCTATTCCTACTTTTCAAGTTCAAGTTCAAGTTTAGAAAGAAATTTAAGTTCGAAAGAAAGTTCAATGTGATAAAAATCTCATGGCTCCAAGAAAGAACACTCAAAAAACAACAATGGTGGGTCCGTCTGCTTCACCTTCAACAACAAGACGAGGAGAAGAAGTGAGTGAAAATTTTGGTGATTGAGATGCTAGAATTGGAGATACAGTGATGACATGGAAGGACCCAGTAAAAATTTGAAAATATATTGAAGATAGAATGTCAACTGGGGTTTCTGCATCTTCTCCTGCTACTTTTGCCTTTCATTCATTGCTATACTGGTATGTGTATATTCCTGTGCATCCTTACCCCGAACTAGTTAAAGCAATTGCAAATTTTTATGATGAAAAGAAAAGGGTGGTTACAAATAAGAGTGGGAGAGTTCTTTTTGCCTTAAACCCAGATGCTTTCATTTTTGCTTTTGCTACTGGGTATGTACCCGCCTTTGAGCCCAAAGCTTTTGACCTGGTAGACCAGGCAAAGTATTTTGTTCCCTCTAAAAAAATCAAGAATTTTCTTTATACACAGTTGAGAAATCCACCTAATGGAGGAAGGATGCCTGAAACTCCTATTTCCATAGCCGAATTTAAAAACCCAAAATTATTTTCCATATTGGCTATGGTGGCAGGGTTAAAAACTGATGAAAAAGTTCATGGGTGGCAAATTGCTTTGGTCAATTACCTTTCTAACCCAAAAATTATGACTCTACAGTTATGGATAAGAGTATTCGACCTATATTTTTTGACTGGCCAGGGTATTTATTTAAAGAAATACATGAAGGGTTGTCTGCTATCAAGAGGGGTTCTCAGTACTCTTTTCGTTTCTCTTCCTATTTAGTGTGGTTGTTCTTTTTCTTTATGGCTAAAGAGCTAGCATTTATTTCTGTAAATGATAAATATGATAAAGGAAGGACTTTGCCAGTGTATGATTGGACCAATGTATTGTATAGAATAGAGTCATATTATGATTTCAATAGGGAATTTCTAGGTCCTGCTTTGAAAATAATGTATGGGGAAGTCAGAAGGTTAACCTCCAGAGCTAAAAATATTTTACAAAATAAACACGTTGAGGAGGGTGATTGGTTTATACTCACCCAGGGGGTTGTTGTTAGGTTGTATGGTTTTACAGGAAAACCTTTCTTACTCCCGCATTATGTTACTGATAGATTATTTGCATTGGAATATGTAAGGCAAACTGAATATATTAATTTGAAATATGGCACGGGTATAGGTAAAACTGGTACCTATACCATGCCTTTCCAGCTTGAAGGTATTGTGGTTTCTAAACGAGGTCAAAATGAGCAAATTTCTGAGGCTCTGAGAGATTTGGGGTTAGTAGAAATCCCTCAAAGATGGAAATATGATCCTCTAAACCGATTTGCAGAGAGACAAGATATTCTAAATAGAATTCCGTTGAAAGTATACCATGCTTCTATTAGGTCGGATATCGAAGCCTGTAGAAATAATGATGAAGATGCTCCATTGGAATGGCATGTGGAACAAATGTAGCCATTGCCTCCTTGGCATGACTTTTATGAACATGTGTTGCATTTTGATCCAGGAAATAATAAGGGGCATGTGTTAACTGAAGGCACCATTGCTAGAATACAGAAAAAGGGTGTATATTGGATGATAGGAAAGATTCATGAATGGTGGACTATGAGAGTGCAAACAGACATGATTGAATCTAGGTATCCCATAAAAAATGATCTTGAATTCTCGATAAGATATGACCATTATCAGAACTCCTGGTTAGGAATTTTCCCTATGAAAATACCTCGTAGTGTTGGTGGTAGCAAAGGGACAAGTCCTGAAGCTGCTAAAAAACAAAATGTTGAATAGGGGAAAGGTAAGAAGGTTGTAGTTGAACGACCATTAGCTCAAACACAAACCAGGTTGAGAAGTTCAAAGAAAAGGGCCCCTGCAGAAGTCTTCACAAAATAACAAGGAGAATCATACGGGAAGGCTGCTCAGATGATGCTAAATATGGGATATGAAGGTAAAGGTCTAGGAAAAGAAGGACAAGGGATCACTGAACCCTTGCAGGCTAAAAGAAGAGGAAAACGCCTAGCCTTAGGAGCTGATTCATCCAGAGGTAAAGCTCTAGTTTCTAAAACTATTAAGTTTTTTCCCCCATCGAGTTCAGATATAGAATCTAATGAAGAACCTATTTGTATTAAGAGGAAGAGGCTAAATTATATAGTAGAAGTTAAAGAAAATAATAATAAAATTATTGAAGGAAACCCGGTTTATGAGCAAATTTTTCAAAATAATGATGTTGATCAAATAGAAATTACCCTATAAAATAAACATATTGTTCAATATAATGAGGGTAATGTTCTCAATCTAGAGGTTACTAAACGAGAAAATGTCTATATTGGGACTTTGGATGATCCAAATGACTTTTTTTCAAGAGGATCAAAATGTAAATATTTCTAAGGAAATTACTTTATATGGTATGCCAAACAAAAGCTGCTATTCTATTATTTACAAGTTTTTAAATAAACAAAAGATCAACATGATGTGTGCCAAGTCCTGTTGGTAAAATAGAAAGATGCCTAAGCATGTCGACAAGCTTATCGACAAGGAATGTCGACATAGCTTTGTCGGCAATACAACTTAGAAACCTAGGAAAAATAAAAATTAAATAAAATCCTAAAGTCTAAGCTAACTAAACCTCATCATTCATCCCAACAAAAGAAGCATTGGACTCCAATGCTTTTAACAAAGAGGGAAAATCTCAAGATATATGGTGAGTAGAAATCCAGTGAGCCTAGTGTGGAAATTGGCCACGACAAGCAATAAGATATGAAGTAGTAACTTGGAGAGTCTGCCAAGTCTTCATATCAAAAAGGGTATCGACAGAAAGCGAAATTTGTGCATCAGGAACCATGTCAACAGGATGACTGATAGCTAGAATGGATTCCAAGGTGGAATCATAGTATGGTTTGAGGAGATCAACATTGATGACATCATGAATTCCAATATGAGCCAAAATATCCAAATGAAAGGTATTCTCTGAGATCTGCTAAACAATGGTATAAGGTCCATAGAAGAGAGGCTTTATTTTGCTATGTACCTTATCCACAAAATTTTTTCTATCTAGATAAAACCATACTTTGTCACCAACCTAAAAATTATGAGGAGTACGATGTCGATCCATTTGTTGTCATTGTTTCTACTGAGTCTTCTGAAGAATCTGAACCACTTTGTACTAAAGGCTCTATAGGTGCTATACAAAAGAGTTTGCCTTTTCTTGCTCCTTCTGAATATGCATGGTAGTTGGTGAGAGCAAGGACAAAGGTAACTCATAAGGAGACAATGGCTAAAATCTAAAGTAAACTTCAAAAGGAGAGTGCCCAGTAGAACTATGAATGGCCCTGTTATATGCATGCTCAATGTGAATGAGGCTTAAATCCCACCTGGTTGGAGTGGAATGATGATAAATTATCAAACTCTGCACAAGTGTACGATTAACCACATCTGTCTACCCATTGGACTATGGATGATAAGCAATAGAGAAGTTAAGAGAAACTCCTAAGATATTCCAAAGGGATCACCAAAAGTGAACCACAAATTGTGAGTCACGATCGAATACAATGTTGGTAGGAAGACCAAAAGAGTACCACACTGTTTCAAAGAAAATTTGGGCCAGGTACTAAAAAGTACTCGTATTACGACATGGAATGAATTTGGCCATTTTTTTGAATCTATCCACAATGACGAAGACATAGTCATGTTGCCTCATTGTCATTGGAAAACCACTCAATAGGTCCATGGAAATGCTCTTCCAAGGACGAGAAGGAATGGACAATGGCATACGCATGCCCAATTTCCTGTTTGTGGATTTAGAATGGTTGCAGAAGACACATTGTTGCAAGAAGTGAAGGACATCCCTTTGCATGTGGGGCCAAAATAAAAATCATTGAATATGATGTAGAGTTTTATGCTTGCCAAAGTGTCCTCCATAAAGTGTAGAATGAGCCTCCTTCAAGAGAGACTCCCTATGCTCACAAGGAACACAAAGCTTATCTAACTTATACAACATTCCATATTGAATATGAAAGTCACGAAGGGCTTTCAAATTGGTGGATGAAGGATGATAAGGTTGTTGAAATACTTTGGAAAAATCAGGATCCAATGGATATTATGAAGGCCATGACTGGAATCCAATATGAGACATAGTTACAATAGTAAAAGCACGGGATGATGGAGGTCGACTAAGATAATCTACCACTGCATTGTTTTACCCTATCTTGTACTTAATCACTAAGTGAAACTACTGCAAATAATATGCCCACTTCATGTGTCGAGCCTCTTCAATTTTAGACTGATATTTAAGAAAATTAATGGGTATATGGTCTGTGTGAACCACTATCTCTTTACCCAAAATATAATGTCTCCAATATTTGATGGTCTACACCAATGCATACAAATACTTATCATAAGTGGAATAACTTATCTTGGCCTCAAAAAAAGTTTCAGAATGATAGGCCACTAGATGGCCATTCTTTTTAAGCATGGCTCCAAGTGCATACTATGATGCATGTGTCTCAATCTCAAAATTTTGTGCAAGATCTGGCAACACAAGGATAGGTGCACTACACAATTTTCATTTCAAAGTGTCAAAGGATTCCTACTATTCCTTTGTCCACTAAAACTGAATTTTGATCTTTGTTAAATGGTGCAAATGAGTAGCAATGGTAGAATATCCTGCAATGAACTTGTGATAGAAATTAGCAAGTCCAATAAAACTCCTCAACTCCATTATAGAAGTAGGAGTGGGCCATGTGAGGATAACTTTGATCTTAGCAGGATCCACTTGAACTCCTTTTTCACTAATTACAAATCCCAAATAGACAATGGAAGTTTACCCAAAAGAACACTTGGGAATATTGGCATACAATTGGTTCTTTTGAAGAGTTTGAAGAACATATTCCAAGTGTTCAAGATGACTTTTCCAAGTTGGGGAGAATACAAGGATGTCATTTGAATAAATAATTACAAATTTATCCAAACAATCATGGAACACTTCATTCATTAGCCGCATGAATGTGGCTGGAGCATTTGTGTTACATTCCAAAAGTAACTTAGCCAACGCTATAGTTTCCAATAGCTCTTTAATTTTATTATTTATAAATTTAGCTTATTGATTTATGAGATCATCATCAAATTTATTATTCTTATCATTTGCGTATTCGCATAGTGCCTATAAGGTGGGGATCTACCCTCCTGAAGAGGCCAACATTCATTTAATTAATATTCTTGTTCTTATGCATCTCTCTAGTTGATCACTGTGTATACATAATTAACTGAACTGCTATCTATTATTATTATCGCATATTGCATTATTGAAGTGCAAGGTGAACCCTTGCAAGTGGTATCAAGTTCAGGAAAAGATCATTTGACAAGTTCATCGGGCAAAGAAACCTCCTCCTTGGTGCTGGCTCTCCATCACTCGAAGATGACACTGCTCACAGAAGCTCTAATATCTCACACTCTGACAGGCACATTCTCAGGCGAGTGCCAAACAACCTCCTCTCGCAGGCGAATAACAAATATCCTCTCATGGATGAAATAGACCTCTGATCCTAGACGAAATATAATTAATGGTCGGTTTACTATAATTTTTTGGTGTACGCGATGTCGATCAATCAACAAATCAAAGGATATTCGTGAACTTTAGCTTATAAGGTGTGTATTAAATTTAAATTTACGTCACGTGTTTTTTATAAAGTAGGGTGCTTTATCCTTTTTTTTTTATTATCCCACATTCATGCTCGCTTTTCGATTGTCCCATTTTATATACGTCTCAGCCCTTTAGATTAGATGTGACTTAGGTCACATAAGCCGTGTTTCATCTCTGTGTTTGCTTCCCTCGTTCCTCCATGTGTATTATCCCTAGCTTTCACGTCGTTGATTCGTCTCCTAGCTAGTATGGTGTTGGGTTTTATCAGTTCATTTAAAGTCTCATCCTTTCGCCAGGTAAATCCTATTTCATCGACATTAGGATTATCAATGAGTTAAGTATTTCCATTCCATCATCGGTTCCAATTTATCCTCTTATGTCATTCCATCCATTCGTGTTGTCCATTGTATCCAACCCTTGCACTTGCCTCCCTATCTACATACTATATACTTACCACCAAATTAATTCAAAGTATTAATTCCCCTCTTTAAAATATTCAAAGTGTTAACCATTGGAGTTTCATTAAGATACCCTTACACCAAAATTTACATACCTTTTCATTCTAAAGCTTACACCGCATCATAGTTGGAGTGACAATTCTAAACGGTAACTAAACCAATTTTTCTTTTTGGCCAGTGTATGAGTGGTAGGTGGTCAAAAGGACCAAATGGTCACTTATCCAGTACTAATAACATCAATTCTGACAACGTTACCTCACCTAGGAGACCTCCACGCAAAATAGGTTCCACAAACCCTTCTCCTTTGAGAATTAATAGTTTCGATCCTAGCCATCCACTCATTAATTCAATGGCTTCCAATCCACCACCAAATCAAGCACAAGATAATATCACCCAAGTAGATTCAAGTAATTCTACTGTCACCACGGACCAAGTTCTTCATCATTTAATCAATAGTGTGGATCAAATCAATAACAAAATGTCCAAATTTTTGGATAAACAACCCCAAACTACTTCTCCAAGTCCCAATCAATTCCAGAGATATTGGAGTCAGGTTGAATAGGAGATAGAAGAGGTTTATACTCATCACAGGGGTAATAATAACCATAATTACAAGAATCATTCCAATGAACAACGAAATGAGGATAATAACGACCAGGAGGAGAATTTGGAGCAGCAAAGAGGTACTAATGATAACTACCATAATCATTTTCATCGACAGAGGTATAATCAGGATCATGATCGGGAAATGGGTTACCACCAACCGAGAGGTCCTAATAATTTTCCACACATTGATATGCCCACCTTTGAGGGTCATGATCCTCGTGGTTGGGTAGCAAAAATGGAAGGTATTTTGGACTTATACCATATTAGGGATTCCGAGAAGGTTCCTTTTGCAGCATCAAAATTAGGCACCGAGGCCTACCAATGGTTTATATTTCTTAAACGTGAGAAAGAAACTAGGGTCTACTGGGATGATTTCACCAGGTATTTTTTAGAAAAATTTGATGAAGGTGCTACATCATCATACACAGTGAGATTGCTATCTCTTAAACAAGAAGGATCGGTTTGTGATTACATCTCTGAATTCACTAGTTTACTATATTATGCACAACACCTAAGTCCTAATACGGTGGTTGGTGCTTTCCAAAATGGGTTAAAAGAGAATATTAGAATTGAAGTTGAAATTCAAAACCCTTATTCTATGAATTATTGCATAAGAATCACCAAACTCACAGAGAAGAGAGTTCAAATGCTTACACGACGTGACACTTATAGTCATCCTTCTTATCGCAACAACTCCTTTGGCAAAAATGATCAACCGTCCAGATATTTTTGTTATAAGTGTCGTATTCCTCATCCCAAATAACAAGCTTGTGCACAAAAATAAATCTTTCAAATCGAAGTTGACAAATATGAAGAAGAAGAAGAAGCAATGTATCACTAGGATGAACCTATGTATGAAGAGCATCTTGACATTACTGATGGAGCTCAATAAGATGATACTATGGCTATCTCAGTACAAGCCCTCATGGGGTTAACAACCCACCATACTATTAAAGTACCAGGATTCATTCGTCAAAAATGGGTTAATGTGCTAATCGATTCAGGTAGCACCCACAACTTCATTGACATCAAAACAGTGAAAGCTTTTAATCTATTTATTAACTCTTCCAACAAAGACAAATTCTAGGTCCTTGTGGCAAATGGTGTCACCGCTCAATGTATTGGAAGAACTTCACAAGTTTCCATGAAGATGGGAACTTACACATGGGCTGGTTCTCTTTTTGTAATGAATCTAGGGAACTCTAACGTCATTTTGGGAGTTGAATGGTTGGAAACATTAGACATGGTCAACTTCAATTTCAAGAAACTATTCATGGAATGGAAGGAAAATGGCAGAATCATTCATTTACAAGGCATCACTACTCCTCCATCCTAGGTGGTGAGCTCTCATAGTATGGATAAAATATTAAAAAAGGGGGTTATGGGTTCATAGCTCAAATCAATTATTTGGAGAACCAACCTCAACTAATGACCGACATTTTGGTACCAGATTTACAAAACATTATGGACAACTACAAATAAGTCTTCCAAGAACCTAAGGGTCTACCTCCAAAATGATCTCATGACCATGCTATCCACTTAGTTCTTGGTAGTTTTCTATCTAACAGTCGTCCTTATCATTACCCTCAACTGCAAAAGATAGAAATAGAAAAAATTGTCCAAGAACTTCTAGATCATGGATTCATCCACCATAGCACTAGTCCCTTTTCCTCACCAGTAGTTTTGGCATGTCATAAGGATAACTCATGGTACATGTGTCCTGACTTTTGTCCTCTCAATAAACTCACTATCAAAGACAAATTTTCTATTCATGTTATAGATGACTTACTGGACGAGTTACATGGGGCCAAATTCTTCACTAAACTCGATCTTCGCTATGGATTTCACCAAATTCGTGTCCGCGAAGAAGATATCCCCAAAATAGCTTTTCGTACTCATGAAGGTCACTATGAATTCTTGGTCATGCCCTTCGGTCTCACTAATGCCCCATCCACATTCCAAAGTCTCATGAACCAAGTGTTTCGTCCTCTCCTTTGTAAATTTGTGTTAGTCTTTTTTGATGACATTCTCATCTATAGTAAAACATGGAATGACCACTTGATCCATGTGGGGAAGGTCCTTCACATCTTACACAAGGAGAAGTCATTTGTTAAACGTTCCAAATGCTCATTTGGTGTTCAAGAAGTAGAATACCTGGGTCACATAGTCTCACATGAGGGTGTCAAAGTAGACCCCAAAAAAATTAAGGCAATTCAAGATTGGCCTTTACCAAAAACTATAAAGAAACTTTGTGGTTTTTTGGGTTTGACTGGCTACTATCACAAGTTTGTGCGCAACTATGGTACAATTGTAGCTCCGCTCACAACACTTACAAAGAAGGATGTTTTTCGTTGGTTGAAAATAGCTACTCATGCCTTCAATACTCTTAAAGAAGCCATGTGTACCACTCCAGTGTTGGCAACCCTAGATTTTCATAAACCATTTGTGATCGAATGTGATGCTTTAGGCACGGGGATTGGAGCTGTATTAATGCAGGAGGGTCATCCATTGGTATTTTAAAGTAAACAACTCTCAAGAACAAATTTGGGAAAATCCACCTATGAAAAGGAAATGTTGGCAATACTACATGCCGTGGAGAAATGGAGACACTACCTAATCAGTAGTAGTTTTATTATAAAAACTGATCATAGTAGTCTCAAGAATTTCCTAGAGCAGAGGTTTTCTCATCCAGTACAAAACAAGTGGCTAACTAAGTTGTTAGGTTATGATTTCGTGATTGAATACAAGAAAGGAAAAGAAAATGTAGCAACCGATGCACTGTCCAGAAAATACAAAGATAAAGTAGTCATTAACGTCATTTCAGCTCCTTGTTCTCAATGGGTGTCTCAATTACAGGATGAATGGTTGTCCAATACTAAAACTGCTCAGCTAATTCTAGATTTTTCCATGGGTTCTTCCAAACACCCATTGTTCTCGTATGACGATAAGATCCTAAGGAAGAAAGACCGTATACATTCCCCACAATTCAAATCTAAAAACACAAATTCTCGACGAATCACATGCATCACCATCAGTGGGCCATTCAAGATTTTTGAAGACTTATATAAGGGTCAAAAAATCCTTTTGCTAGAAAGGATTAAAATCTGAAGTCAAATAGTGGGTAGAATAATCTGAAGTTTGCCAACACAATAAAGGGGAAACTATCAAATCACCAGGATTGCTACAACCACTACCTATTCCTGATCATCAATGGGGACATATCTCCATGGATTTTATTGAAGGTCTTCCAAAATTAGAAGGCAGGATAGTAATCTTCATGGTCGTAGATCACCTATCCAAGTATGCTCATTTTCAGGCTTTACAACACCCTTTTTTCGCAAGCAAAGTGGCAAAGGTATTTATGGACTCAATTTTCAAATTACACGGTATGCCAAAAAATATTGTAAGTGATTGTGATCCCATATTTACTAACAACTTTTGGCGGGAATTATTTTGACTTAGTGGCACCAAGTTGAATATATCTTCTACATACCATCCACAAACAAATGGCCAAACAGAGGTAGTTAACAAGTGTTTGGGTACTTACCTAAGGTGTTTCATTCAAGACAAACAATATCAATGGAGTCAGTGGCTATCATTGGCAGAATGGTGGTACAACACCTCATACCACTCCTCAATAAAAATGTCATCTTTTGAAGCTTTGTACGAAACTAAGCCTCCAATAGTGGTAGATTATGTACCAGGATCCTCCAAAGTAGCCAAAGTGGATGATTGGTTCCAAAAAAGACAATGCACACTCTCCATTCTCAAAGATAATTTGGTCCAAGCACAGAATCGTATGAAACAATAGCAGGACAGGCACCGATCTGAAAGAACTTTTGACATTGGCGACAGGGTCTTCTTGAGATTGCAACCATACAAACAATTATCATTAAGAATCAAGACCAATTATAAGTTGGCTCCATGATTCTATGGTCCTTACAAAATATTATGTCACATTGGAGAAGTGGCTTATCAGTTAGAGCTACCTTCATCATCATGGATACACCCGGTATTTCATGTTTCATGTCTCAAAAAAGTAATTGGTTAAAAAGTGCAATCTCAGTCCGAATTACCAATGCTCGACGAGGAAGGATGCATCTATCTCCAACCTGAAGAAGTCCTACAACATAGGACACGCCTGCCGTGATCTTGACATATCCAAGAATTTCTCATCAAATGGTAGGACTTACCTGAAGAGGATGCTACATGGGAACCTGAAAGTATATTCCAGACATTTCCAGCTTTGAGGACAAAGCTTTCCGAGAAGGGGAGTCATGTTACATTCCAAAAGTAACTTAGCCGACGCTATAGTTTCCAATAGCTCTTTACTTTTATTATTTATAAAGTTAGCTTATTGATTTATGAGATCATCATCAAATTTATTATTCTTATCATTTGCTTATTCGCATAGTGCCTATAAGGCGGGGATCTGCCCTCCTGAAGAGGCCAACATTCATTTAATTAATATTCTTGTTCTTCTGCATCTCTCTGGTTGATCACTGTGTATACATAATTAACTGAACCACTATCTGTTATTATTATCGCATATTGCATTATTGAAGTGCAAGGTGAACCCTTGCAATTCGTAAGACCAAAGGGCATGACAAGCCATTCAAATAGCCCCATTATAGTCTTGAATGTAGTCTTCCAGGTATCCTCTGCCTCAATTCTGACTTGATGATACCCACTTTTGAGATCGATCTTCGAAAATAATTTAGCTCCTTGGAGCTGATCCAAGAGATCGTCAATTCGTAGAAGTGGATATAGATTTTTGATAGTGATTTTATTCAGTGCTCTAAAATCAATGCATAGTCTCCAAGTGCCATATTTCTTCAATACAAGAAAAATAGGTGAAGCACAAGGAGAAGTGCTAGGTTTGATGAAACCTTTTGCTAACAAATCATGAATTTGTTTTTTAATTTCTTCCATTTGCACTATTGATTGTCTATACATTGGAGCATTAGGAAGTGAAGCAACAGGAACAATTTCAATGCTATGATTAATTTTTCTTTGAGGTGGAAGACTTGTAGGTTCTTGAAATACACCTGAATATAATTGTAGCAAAGAACTAACTGAAGCATGCATAGGTTTTTTTTGCTTAGGTGCTTGATTGTGTTTATTTTATGGTCTAATAAAGATGAGTACTAGTTCCCTTGCTTGATTTATAGCCTTGCATGCTTGTCTACAGATGAGCATCAAATATTATGGAGTTTGTTGAGTGCTTCTTATTATGTAAGCCTTATCATATTTGTGCAAGTTATATGTGTTTTTAAACTCATCATGAATAGACCTCCTATCATATTTATAGGGTCTTCCAAGCAATAAACCATAGCAGTCCATATGAGTGACATCACACACAACGGTGTCCACAAAAGAGGGCCTGAAAGCAAAATTCATAGTGCATGTGTGTGTGATGTCCGATGAATTCCTGTTATCCTTCCACCCTAAAGGATACGGATGAGGATGGGGATTCATTGGTAGCTTTAGTTTGTCAACAATGGGCCTCGCAATTAGATTCTTTTGTGAGCCGCTATCGATGATACAATCAACTACAAATGAATAATTGAGGTGAACCATGGTCACAAACAAGTTCTCACAATCGCCTTTTGAAGTGTTCATGAGGGTTAATTTGTTCAACCCAACCAATTCCTTATATATATTTCTTTCCCCTGTAGCCTCAATGGGACCTTCTTGAGGTTCCTCATTTGAAGGCTTTACAACTAGGGACTTCTTTTTCAAATTCTTCAACTTAAAACATTGATGTTTTTGATGACCCTTCTTACAATAAGTACATTCCATAGGATTTTTTGAAGATTTTTTAGAAGAAGAAGAGGAAGAAGAAGAATGAGTAGGAGAAGAAGAAGAAGGAGAAGACTTAGCCGCCTTAGATTGTTGATTTGAAGCCTTTGAATGTCCTCCTGATGATGAAATGCAAGGCCCACGTGATGACTCTCACAAATCCTCCTCTACAAGTATGGCTTGATTGAAAGCCATATCAATACTAATAATGACTTTGTACTTCAACTTGTGATAAAGTGGTTCCTGCAACCCAATTTTTAATTTTGTAACAAGTTGAGTAGTGATATCCTGCACATAATTCAAAATTTACAATTTGTTATATTGCAACACATAGTCATGAACACTCATGTGAGCGGTTTGTCGAATACGAAGCCATTTTATTTCAAAGTCTTCGGCATAGTTTGAAGGGTAAAAAATACTCTTCAAAACATGTATTTCATCCCATGTATCAATGGGATTTTGCGTCCTTTGATGATCAATGACAAGGATCTTAGCAAGGCCTGACAATTTAAGTTTTGCAAATACAAATTTTTGGGCCTTCTCCAATTTGGTGTACTCGAATCAACTATCCATGTCCAAGATGTTGAGAATTTCAAGATCCCATGAACCATCATAGATGGAAACATCACAATGGGGTTGAATATCTTGAGTTGTGACCTTATCGGCCAAAGCACTCACAAGTTGTGTGAGTTGGGCCATTTTATCAACCAATTTAGCAGCCATTTGAGCTCAAGTTTGTGCCAACAAGGATGAAATAAAGGGTTTCAAAAGGGGCAATGAAATAAAGTGCCAAAAGACTTGCAAGAAAAAATACAATTTTACAAAAAGAGGCACTAAAAGACATAGTACAGAATATCCCTTGACCAAAATAAATTATATATATATATATATATATATTTGGTAATATTTATTTTGACCTATCTATATAGAGGGAAGAGTGGTAAAGAAGCGTACCACAACAAAAAGGTAACTACCATAAGAAACCCAAATAAAATATTGAATTAAGAGGAAAAACTTATGGCCAAACAAAAGGTAAACCTCAAATGTGGCAAAGACGGGCGACAATCAGCGATCAAAGGAAAATTCAACACAATCTTTGATAGGCATGGGGTGGCAATATCATTTGTTGTTATTGACAAACCATCACTATGATGTAATACAAACAAGGGTCTCGGTATATGAATCGATATCCCCAACATTGCCACATGACGGGTAAAAGTCGATGGAATCGTTCAAAACTACAAATGTGGAATGTCGATAGTTGAGAACATGGGTGGCAAAAATAAAAGATGACAAAATGACTAGTGAACTTCAAGACTGCATCGATAGATATGCTACATCGACACTAATAATTTTGTGGAGGAAAAATTGAGCAGACACCAAATATGGAACAAGAAAGCACATAAAGTGTTGAATCTGGTTGTGATCTTCCATGAGGCATCAAATGTAGTGAGATCAAATGATCAAAGACGACCATTAACCAGGAGATATTAGGATGCAGAAAACAACTTCAAGCAGGGAATTCATAGTTCATAATTCACACCAGGTCTATCAAGAAACCAGAGTGGTGTTGTAAATCAGCTCGATTGCTATTTAATAAATAGCAATTCTATGTTCGAAATAGGATTTCCCTCCTTGGAAATAGTGTTTGAGCAATCAAAATACAAGGAACCCCTAAACAATCAAAGTGGTTACGTATGCTCGGTGATGGATGTTGTCATAGATGGTAGTCTACCAGAGCATAAAAACAAATTTTCAACTCCTCCAAGGATGCAATGCATTAGATTTGGCATAGAGACCTAGCTAGAATGTAGTGCATTGAAATTAGTGGAGAGATCAAGCAATTTAGAATGTGGTTCTCATTGACAGATAACAGGCAGCGATAGGAAATCAACACAATGATGGCTTCCTATAATAGCTTCCTCAATGATACAAACAGTGATGAGTAAACTCTAGATAGGAGGTTCATGTTATTTTTAGGCTTCAAAGCTTAGTTACAGGTCATGCAAGGAATGTGACATAAGGAAGAGTAGGCGATCGTAGTTAGCAATCATCGAATATTTTCAGCAAAGGACTATAAAAATCGACTGCAAATGTGGCAAGCAATAAAACTATCAAACTTAGAGGAGTTTTTAATGCTATCTGAAAGGATAGCAATTTTATGAGCTATATTGCTACAAAAATGGTTGATCTAGCCAACTATTCACACAACAATGGCAAGCTTCAATCAGGATAATAATGGGATTGGAAAGAGAAACCCAAAACTACCATAAAAATCTTCCTCTGATACCAAAAATGATATGGTATGCCAAACAAAATCTGAAATTCTATTATTTACAAGTGTTTAAATAAACAAAAGATCAACAGGATGTGTGCCAAGTCATGTCGGCAAAACAGAAAGATGCCTAAGCATGTCGGCAAGCTTATCGACAAGGAATGTCGACATAGCTTTGTCAACAATACAACTTAGAAACCTAGGAAAAATAAAAATTAAATAAAATCCTAAATTCTAAGCTAACTAAACCTCATAATTATTGTAAAACAAGAAAATGTGGAATGTAAAAGAAGACAACCTGGAGGAATTCCTCCAAACATTGAAATTATAAATCTTGAAGGAATTGTTGATGGTGAAGATAGAATTGATAACAACAGAAATGTTGAGGTCCTTATACAAAGTGAAAATCTATATTATATGATGAATGAAAGGGACCATGACCATGGAGAAGGATATCAACATCAACAAGTGCTACACACAGACAAAGGTATGATTTCTCTTTTCCTTCAATATTTTTTCTCTACTTATTCCTACGATGATTTTACTTCCATTTCTTGTTCATAGAAAGATATAATGTTCCCCTTGAATTCATGTTTTCTTTCCTAGAACTAGCATTATTTTCTCAACTTCAATTTGAATTTGATGCTGAGTTGATCGCCAATCCATCTCTTTCTAGCGCAAGTATTCTAGCTATTTAGTCAAGATCTTCTCCCAATGATGAAAATCATCCCACTCTTTCAAAATTTAAAGGGTTGATAAAAGCGAATAAAAATGATTTATATTGGTGGGCATCTCATTCTGCTAAATATTCTAAATCCCAGCTCATGTTCAAGAGATAATTTCCCTAGACCCCACCACAATGCAGAGGAAAAAGGTTAAATTAACACCAATTTCTCATAAATCAAAGAGGGATATGACCATTGAAGATTATCAAGCAAAGGACATAGTTGAAGATATTACTCAGCTACATATTTTAGATGAGTGGGGAAAATATCAAGCCCATTTTGGGACTATTTACTTACATGGAGAATTTTTTAGAGATAAGTTCATCAAGGAGCAAGAAGCCAGGAGAGATTTAGAATCCATCTTGCAAGAGAAAAAACTGACTGAAAAGGCTCTAAATCTAGAAGCTAAGAAGTGGGAGGATATATTTGGTGAAGCTTCTAATGAAGCAGCTACATTGAAATAAAAATTGAAAGAAGCTGATGAACATATTCACTCCCTGACTCTACAGGTTCAACAATTCTAGCAGCAGTTGATTGAAAATCAGAATACTCCATCTGGTTTCTCCACAGAAAAATCCAAGGCAGTAAGAAGAGAAATGCTTGAATATATATTGGTATTGAGCCTTAATGCAAGGCCCATGTTATTGTACCTAGCCAAAGTGAAAGAAGTTATTGAAGTAGTCAGTGAAGAATTAAGAGCTTTAGAAAATTTTCTTCAAAGAATATCAGATGCGGCCACAAAAATTCATTTTTTATCAAAAAAATGCTCGAGAGTGTTGCTGCTAAGATTCGTAGTGAAGCATGGTCTCAAGATAAAATTATAGCAAAAAGTTTCTTTAGGAGACTTAAACTGGTGACTCAGGGTGATAAGCTACTTCAAGAATTGGAAGCTGAAACAAAAGGATTAGTGAAGCATTTAAATTTGGCTAATAAATGTGGACTTCCCTATTTATGGGATGATAATTCAAAAGTTTTGAGTGAAGATGTGCTAACACTATCCCTTAAAGCTTTCATAGAAGATGAGTCAGAAATAGAAAATTGGGAAGAGCCTATAGATGAGATGTTGATATTTACCATGGTGCAAAACCTTACATAGATTAAGTCTTGCCTACAAGAATTGATTCTAAGAAACAAGATAGTGTCCCATGATAAAGTGGAAGAGTTGTAGTACATATATCAGTTGTTTATGGATTCTTCAGATCTTGAAGATGAAGACTGGAAGCAGGTTTGCCTTACCTACAATGAAGTGGTTGAAACAATTGAAAAACTGAAGAAATCCAAACATGATAATCAAAAGCAGCAAGCAGAAGGAGGGACTAGCGACAACCATGAAATTTGTTTCAAATTATCTTGAGTTGTTAATGTATTTTTAGTTAAAAATCCATAAGCTACAAAAGATATCATGTAAAGGTAATGCTTTATTTTGCATTTCTTCCTAAATATTATTTCCCACAAAAATCTCTTCTCCTATATTATTTTATATTTTAACTCTGTTTCCCAATGGATGAAGGTCCTATATTCTAATATTTTTGCCAACAAACTTTCTCCAAAATGCGCCAAAAATGTTAGTCTAGAAAGACTACCACCAGAAGATAGCATATTTTTTGCATAGAAAGACCGACATTTAATTTTTGAGACATGAGGCAAATAATTGTTTAAGGCATGAAGAAGGTCGCGATTTTGTGACATCAAATTTTCATCAAGGTATGATTCGAAGTTGTTAGAAAGCAGGAAAGTGTCACGATTTCACGGTATGATAGGTTTTCACTCATAAAACTGACCAAAAGAGCAAAGAGTGAAGGAGTGTCGCAATTTCGTAACATGAAAGGTTTTTGCCAGCATGTTGTTCATAAAAGAAGAAGTGCAATAAGTTGTCATGATTTCACAACTTGGCCAGTTTTCACCCACAATGCAGCCCGAAGGAGCCAACAAAGGGAAGGTGTCGCGATTTCACGTCATAAGCAAGTTTTCACTCACAAAGTAGTCTGAAAGAACCAAGAAGGAAAAAGTGTCACGATTTGTGACATAGCTAGTTTTTGCCAACATATATATATATATATATATATATATATATTTAGTAATAAATAAAATGCCATCAAGAGCTTGTGTCAGTAACAAGAAGTAGACAATACAGTAAGTCAATTCCTAGATTCTTGCTATTAGAATTTATCTGTTGTAAGACATGCAAAAGATATGGAAGCATAATTATATTTTGATTGCTTGTAATTGATTGTATATCAAAATGTACTAATTATAGAGATTCCCCATAGGTTATATATGAGAGTAAACATATTCTGAAAAAAGGTCGGCTCTTGGATGTTTACAAGACTGTATGTATGTACTTTGAATACAAGCAATAAGATTACTCTTCTATTGGCTTCTAGTTCACATTGTGCAATTGTATGTATTAACATTTCTTAGTTCTATCAAATTATTGAAATATATATTGTGTTGGTTCTAAGATTGAGACTTATGCAAAACATAAATCATATTGCTGGAGTTGAAATCTGATATATACATGTGTTAGATATACCTCTAAATCACATTGAGAAATTCATGATTTCTATAGGAATATATATTGAATGCTTCGACAAGTAAAGTATATGTGTTTATCTTAGTTGTTGTTTAATCCATGTGCAAGTTCTAGCCTCGGCTATATTTTCCTCTCTTTCAGTAATATTATTTTCCCTTTTCCTATAAAAAACCATTAAAGAACTAGCCTCCTCTGGAGATCAGATGAAATATCTCATGATCATTTTCTTCTATTCAATGTTGAAAAAATCAAGGCATAAATAACAACCAAAGGCAGATTTTGTTCCAATCGTACCTATTATGTTACTAAGTGGGTTGAAGTGTAAGCATTACATATTGTAAAGGAGGATAACGTAGCATAGTTCCTATATGATTTCATCTTCACCAGGTTTTGTGTTTCTAGGGAGATTACCACTGATTATGGAGCTCATTTCACTTCAAAGATGATACAGGAACTGATGCAGTAGTTCTAGATTCGGCACAATAAAACCACCCCATATCATCTATAAGCTAATAGATAAGTGGAGGTTACCAACCATGAGTTGGAAAATATTTTGATAAATAAAGTGCAGTAGCACAAGAAATATTGGAAAAAATATCTTCTGAAAGCAATATGGGTATACCGAACCACATGGAAAACAACTATAGGATTTACACCATTCTAATTTGTGTATGGTAAGAATGCAATGATTCCCATATAATTCAAAATAAAAACTCTACAGACTACTAAAAAACTTAATCTGAACCTAGATGTTGCACAACAAGAGCATATTCGCCAACTAAATTAGCTAGACAAATATAGGTAAGATGCAATGCAGCACACTAAAATTATGTAAAAGTGGATATCAATGTGGCATGACTACTACATAAGTCCAAAATAGTTTAAATAAGGAGAATGAGCATTAATATATGATTCCTAATTCCAGGAGAGAAAGTGTTAACTTATGCAGAGGTGGATGGGCCTATATGAAGTGGTTGAAGTGATCAATAATGGAGTTGTCCATATTAAAAAAATTGATGATAGGAAAATAATTTTTACAATCAATAGCCACCAATTACAGCTTACTGAGCACCTCCAATGTGCAATATTAATTCAAACGTAAGCATGGGGAGACCCCATTTGCAAAAATATTTTTAGCAATTTCATGAACATGCACGCGTTCGTCGTGAAAAAAAGAAAAGAAAAAAAATAAGTGAAAAAAATAAGCAATATATATATATATATATATCATATTTTCTAATACTTTAGATAGATTTTATTTTATTTTTGTTTTCATTTTTTAGGGCCACGTGGAACCCGTTGCAAACTATATGCATCAAGAACAACTAGGCATATCAGGCAAGAGCTACGTACCTTGTTTTTCCTGCTTTCTAAAAGTGTAGTGAAGCAGAAAAGGTGCCTACTTCTCACCAAGAGGGTGGTGCCTATATCTAGGCCATTCTACAGGTGCCTACTTCCCACCAGGAGGGCAACGCCTATATGCAGGTCAACACAGGTGCCTACTTCCCACCCAGAGGGTGGTGCTTGCTTCCCGCCAAGAGGAAGGCACCTATATTCTAACTAGCACGGGTGCTTACTTCCTACCAAAAGGAAGGTGAATATATTAAAAGTTAGAACAGAGATGCCTACTTCCCACCAAGAGGGCAACACCTATATCTAGAAGCAACAAAGGCGCTTACTTTCCACCAGAAGGCAACACCTATATTTTCTACTTTCCACATATGAAATATACCTATTTTTAGTTTTTTATGATAAAATATGCTTACTCCTTGGTTTTTTTTATTGGAGTAAACTTATTCCCATAAGTGGATTTGTATTCCTAAGATATTCATAATGGAGGACACCCTTCTAAGTTCCAACAGGGAAGTGTGTCTTCTCATGATGAATATTTAATATTTTTATTTTCAGCACGAGATCTCAAAACTAAAAATTATGCAATACCTAATAAACTTGCTTCCAACGAATGACACCACATGAAGAAGAATTCAAGCCACTGATTCACTGGTACTTCATAACCATGCATCAACCAATCCTTTTGTAGCACCAAGTGTCATACACATCATGCTCTGCAAAATTAATCCAATTATGTACCAATTGTTCTATTATTTATGTACATAGTTATTACAAAGAACATATCTGTGTTAAGTTCCAATACATACCCACTTGTCATCCATTCATGCAACCCCACATAAACAATTTACCATGGGTTACCAATCAGGCATGGAGGAGGTTGCAACTAAATACAACTATATCTGAGTGCATACCTCAAGATTAATGATACAGATATTGTAATTATTGCTAATTATGGGGGTGTATTTGGCCACTATAGATGAGCATGTAGTTGCATTCTTCAGCTATTAATATGGATATAGTTGTTGTGTAAACACCAAAAAGGTAAAAAACATAGTGCAACAGTCATGGGGGACATTCAAAGAATAATGTATAGAAGAGAAGTGAACCCATATATCGTATAGGCATCATAGGCTTTGTTTGAAAATAGTTTGAAGTTGTGATATGGTTATATTACTATAATTTAGTCAGCCAAGACCTAGACCTCACTACAACATAGAAATTAGCAGAATCCATGGACAATGTGGTCGTGTGTATGAGATATTTAATGATACCAATGATAGAGGAATACATAGCAAAAATCATTGGCTTACCATGCATAGGGGATCATATGTATAAAGGAGATAAAATTGATTGATGCGCTCAATGGTTATTTGGGCAACCAACAATGTGATTAACACATTTGAGATTGCCAAAGCAATACATCCCAAAGGTATGGAGGTTGGTGTTCAAATAAGTGGTACAATTCTTCACTTGTATCAGGTGATATTCAATGCTCAACGTAAATCATTTACACTAACTAAACCATTTATTGAATGGGGACCAAATCAATATCCTAATATATCTAATGAGTGCCCTACAGGATAAAGCAAGCAAATATAGGGTAGGATCTATGGTAGCATTAGATTATCATGGGCTTATTTCAACCCTAATACAATATGCACAAGGACAATGAATTGTGCCACCACCTTCGGCTATTTTATAAGAGTAGGTTGCATATGAATCATCTAAAGAGTAGCATAAAGATATATTGGATGAGAAAACAAAGGTGCTTACCTCCCGATATAGTAATTCAAATGGGAAGGTAGAGCAACTTGAGTTAATCCCATTCCAAGTAATATCACCATCTACTTCTAGGAGTGGGAAGGCCATAGGCACATTGGTCAACTATAGTTCATCGGAGGACAATAAGGACCACACCATAGAATATAAACAAGCTACCTAGGTATTGTAGGGTTTGCCCTCTATTGAAGTACCCTACATGTCATTTGAGAAGAAATATAATGCAATATAGGTATAATTTCAAGAATTTCAATGAGCTACCATAGAAAAGTAGTAGAAATCAGGCCATGTTGTGCAATAGTTGAAAAATGATGTGCAAAACCTAGAGAATACATTGCAATAATTATGATAATTTCTCATCATGAAGAAGAATAGAATTAATATTACCGTGCAGATGGACTAGGTCATGGACCCAACAATTTTTTCCATTGATTTTGGGGAAAATGTGGCTTCCACAGGGGTGTACTAGTTTGATGCCAATATAGTGGCATCAAATGACCAATAGTATGATACAAGAGAGCAGCTAGAGGCACCTATGGTAGACACTTTAGAGGAACAAGGGAGTCCTACTATGCAAAATGGGTCTAGCTTCATTAACATCTCAAATAGTGAGAAGATTGGGGCTGCCCAGTCAATTGGTTAGCCTAAATATGAACATCCTATGACTTCTGAGTCTATTGGTGAGTCAGAAGAACATTCTATTACTTCCCAATTAGTTGGTCATCCCAAAGTTGAACATCTTATGGCTACCAAGTATGTTGGTGAGTTAACAGAACATTCTATTACTACTCAATCAACTGGTCAACTAGAAGTTGACCATCCTATGGCTACCCAATTAGTTGGTCAACCAACAGTTGAACAATTTGCTATTGAATCTATGAAATAGCATACACCAGAAATAGAACCACCCATTATTCAGTAATTTTTACCTCAAATGGAAAATCTGGTGCTTTCTCTCGAAGCACCAACAACCACAGATGTCCAAAAAATAATGAATAAAAATAGGTAGAGGGATACTGTAAGGTAACCATGAGGAAATAAATAAAATATACAACATGATCCAAACTTTGATGAAGAATGAGTTGTATCACTAGAAGCTTTTGAATCCCATCAACATCAGTTGGCTGAGCTCAAAGAAAATTTGAAGCAAACCAAGATAGCATGAGAAATTAGCAAGTGAATGAGTAGGGATCCATGTATTAGTTTTAACCTAGCATACCTAGAACAATTCATAATAATGTGTACCATAGGATTATCACCAATGCTAAAATACTTCCATCAGATGGAGCTATTGAAAAAAGAGCTTGTAGTGCCACCACTAGTAAGAACAGGTCAACCTCTACCACCAAATTCTATGAAGCCTAATTTTAAGGTCAAAGATGAAGTTGCAATGGCACCAACAGAAGATCCATAGGCAATAGTTCTATATAAATCCCAACTAGATGATATGTCATAGTTTCAATCATGGGAGACTCTTGAGGTCATGAAAGCAGAATGTCTACCTAAAGATCATTTCCTTTGGAAAAAAACTATGCTAGCCCTTTAGCATGGTATTGTCACTTTTTCTAGACCACTAGAAGAGGAAGCAACTCCTATTTGAACCAACAAGAGTGGTCAACACTAGATAAATCAAGAAAAAGATAAGGCCACAACTTGAGAGCAGTGTCATCAAGACAAGGTATATTGGAAAGCTATCAATTAAACAGGGGATTATACAAAGAAGGCGATATGAGGACATGCCAATGGTTAGGCATGGATTCATGATGAGCACCAAAAATACTCATTTATATGCATGGTTAAAAGGTTATTGTATGGCATATGTAACACCAAAATATATTTTTGTATAATTATTACATATATTTAATAGAAAATGAAGTATTATGCTTGACTAGTGTTTTTAGTTGAAAATGTGTGTAGATGCAGGTTTTTGTTACTTCTTTTACACTTTTCAATCCAAGTCCCACATGGACCTGGTAATGCATAAATAATATAATGTTGTTGAATTACGAATACATCTTGAAGGAGATGGTAGTGAATGAAGGAGGTGCCCAAATCCTGCTAAGAGCAATGTGACTACTTCCCACAAGGAAGTAAGTTTCTATATTTTGGTTGTAGGTAGGCACCTATATCCCAGTTGCATTAAGGTACCTACGTTCTATGAGTATATAGCACCTATATTTCATGCGTTGACTTATTGACCAAAATATTATGAGATTTTTAGAAAGAAGTTGTTGACCAAAAATAGGGAACATCGTTCTTATCTTTCAATGATTAAATTTAAAAATAAACGCTCTTTTAATAAATGACAATCACAACTATGCACGCATCCGATGTAGTAAATCATGATCGAAAATTGCATTAGGCATTTTGAATATGCTATTTTTGTAACAAGGATGATCGCATTCTATATAAGAACGCAAACCATTCCTGAAAATGAATTTGCAAAATTTTTATGTTATACTGCATAAATTATCAATAAAAGAGTTTTAAGTGTTCTTATTTGTGTGGACTAAAAGAGTAATTTTTACGTAGTCAGTCGAGCAGACCACCTACGAGAGCTTGGGTCCACTCTAGGCAATAATCCTCCCCTATTTTATTTGCTTTATTTTTTAATATTTCTAGTCGTGTATTTATTTTTGTCATTTATTTTCAGTCGTGGTTTATTTCCTGCAATTTATTTTCTAGTGTGTGTAATTTATTTACCTCCTACAGTTTCTTTCAATTGAATGTTTTTCTTTCAATTATTTAATTTTGTAGTGTGTTGATTTATTTTTTTCATATGCATTTATTTTCCTACACTTCCATTTATTTGCTTTATTTAAACTCTTAGTTTTAATGGGTTTGGTTAAAACTGAAACTACACGAACAAATAAACCTCCACCAAACTAACGAATGCATAGGAACTCATCTCCCATACTATAGGCATATACTTTGCATAGGCACTCACAAGTTTATGAACTACCTGATTTATATTAAATGGATAAGAATTAACCATTTTACAAAACACCATTTTCTTCTCACCAAAAAGTATAAGGAAGAAAAACTCTCTTTTTTATCCTTGTTATGAACCTCTCTTCTCATTAATAATATTCATTCACCAATATGCATAAATATACAACATGCATCCACAAATAAATTTCACAATAATAATCCACACAATAAAATAGATATTGATAATACCCTTGAGGTAGGGTAACATTGTACAATGCTTCTTGTTGGAAGAAAGTCACTCCACAAGCCAAGACTTATTTAAAGAATACTTCATATCACTTCCTTCTCTACTCCTACCTTTATATAGACTCTCATTTTCTCTCACCCTAGTAACTTATAATAAAGTAACCATTACATAATTACTAACTCATCATTACTAATAACTCCTAATAAAGTAATGGTTACATCATTACTAATAACTCCTACTTACAATAAAATAATGGTTACATCATAATGAGCCATACCACTTGGCACCCATATTCCTATCCCTAGGTATCTAACATTTCACCTCCTTAAAAATTATTTTATCCTAAAAACATAATAAGAGACTAAGTAATATGATCTTCTAAGCCATGTTTGGAACTGGTACCAATATCGATTATCTATTCATCCCAATGAAACTATGATTGGCAAGGGTCTTTATCGATGTTGATATATCATTTTGTCACTTGAGTATCCAAAAGTGCTTAATTGGCTCCATGCATCTACTGATCTACTTTGATAATTTGAATGATGGGTTCATTTGTTCCTTGATGCAACTATACCACTTTGAAAACTAGAGTCACTATGCTTTATTTACCAAACATTTTCATAGTTGGTACCTTTCTAATTACATGTATAACCATAATATTGTTGCCTTAAGCCATACCTCCAAGATTGTTGTCGCTCTTGGTGGTGTAGGTGGCGATATGTTTCAACCTTAACCTAATGTTCTACTTTTTTTTACTCTTTATTTTTGCTTTCCTCATTTGGTTTGTCCCTTTCTTTTACTTCTTTCTTGATTTTTGCTACCATATCCTGTTGAGATTCTATTTTAGATTGTTTTGCTTCTCTAGAAATAGCTTATTATTTTTTCCCTGACTGCTACTCCTTAAGATGAGAAATATCTTCTATTGTTATCTTCTTTTTTCTATACCATAAATTCATGAACTTCTTTTGTATATTAATATTAATAGTACCCAATGAATGTAACCAAGGATAACCAAGAACAATATATATATGTTCCATATTAATAGCATAAATATTTGAATTCAAAACATATTTATCTGTGGTAAGTTTCAAATATTCAAAAATTTAAACATTATCATCCTCAGGCGATATGTCTTTGATTTTCTTTGCTTGAACTTGCAACCTCTTAGCCAACGACATATTAATAAAATTATATTTACTACTAGGATTAATGGAAATAATAATTTTTTCATTTTGAATGTTTCTATGAACCTACAAAATAGAATTTTTAACATTGAACAAATATTTTTAACCATTGTTTGGCCCTGATACAAAAGGTGTCATTTCCCTATCCTACATATTATTGTCATTTACTTCTAATCCCCATTTTCTTAAAAATGCAACTTCAAATTCTTATTGTGTGTATATATATTCATGAGCATGCAAAATTTTGAAGACCAAAAAAAATCTTCCCCTCTAAAGTATTTCCAAATCTTCACTTTCCATTCTCTCTTAGAAAAATTTAAAGAATTTTTTTCCCACTTCATCAATGATTCCCTACCACCACTATCATCCTCTCCAGTGAATATTGGCAACTCCATGATTTTTTTCCAAACAACTAGGGTTTTAAATAACCAAAAATTCTCAAAAATTAAAATTTTTGAGATCTCATCTATTTATTTCTTCAAACAATGAAATCTACAAATTTTCTTTGAAACAAAACAAACAAATTTTTCCCCGATGGAAGACAAAGAGGACAAGGATGTTGTCATGGACACGTCAAATGAAGAGCTCCAGGAGGTCGAAGCGAAACCATACGAAGAAGCTTAAGGGTATCCTACCCTACCCATTTTTGTTATGGGTTTTATTTCTTCTGCCTGATGCGTCTTTTCTATATTGTCTTATTTTTCTGCTAAAGGGTATCCTTTGTTTTTCCTATGTTTCGTTGGATGCTTCTCATGGACAGCCTCAATGGTACTTCAGTTTTGAATAATTTCCTTATGTTGTGTTCTAATTTGGTTTCTTGGCTTCTCTAGCCTACTATAATTTTTATAATCAAGTTTTGGGTCCCTGCTAAAACTTGTGCTTAATCTAAAATTTTTAACCGATAAAAAAAAAACAAACGACAACTGATTTACTTACCTTGATTGGGAGATATGATTTTTTCCCCATTTGCACAATTTTTTCACACAACCTAAAAACAACCTCAAAATCCCAACTTCAAATAGTTGTAAGTATCTTAATACTTATTAGAATTTAACAAGTGAGTAGTCATTTTTATAGTAATAAAAATAATCTACATGCTAGTGCAAAAATCTTCTTTAAATGACTGCTAAAAATTTAATTTGAGTTGCAAGCTTACTACAGTGGTAAGGGCTTTGGCCTCTCTTTGAGAGGTCCAATGTTCAAATCCCAATTAGTATGAGGGGACCAAGATCCCTCATAAAAACCCGTGTAAACTCATTGAAAATAAAAATTAATATGAATTTTTTCCTTTTGAAAAAAATTGTGCAACCAAAAAACAACACAAATAACTCAACTTCAAACAACTATAACTTCCCCAATACTTATTAGAATGTAACAAATGAGAATTTTTTTTGTAGTACTCAAAATAATATACATGTTGGTGTAAACATATTCTAAAAATAACTGCTAAAAAGATATGCCCCCCACAATATGTGATGTTTTTTCTAAAAAATGTGCCCTAGCTCTATAAAAACAACCCCACTTTGCTGAAATTCTACTCTAATACCAACTTTTATAAACCTCTCTTCTCATTAACAATAATAATTCACCAATATGCATAAATATACAACATGCATCCACAAATAAATTCCACAATAACAATCCACACAATAAAATAGAGATTGATAATACCCTTGAGGTAGGGCAACACTGTACAATGCTCCTTATTGAAAGGAAGCCACTCCACAAGATCTCCAACTCCATGAGCCAAAATTTCTATAAATAATACTTTATATATCACTTTCTTCTCCACTCCTACCTTTATATAGACTCTCATTTTCCCTCACCCTAGTAACTCTTACAATAAAGTAATTGTTACATCATTACTAATAAATCCTAATAAAGTAATGGTTACATCATTACTAACTCATCATTACTAATAACTCCTACTTACAATAAAATAAAAGTTACATCATAATGATCCATACCACTTGGCACCCATATTCCTACCCATAGGTATCTAAAAATCCTCCTCTAGATTCGATCCAAAGAAGCCAAAAAGGCACTTTGCTCGAAAGGTCTTAGTGTGAAATTTATTTCCAAATACCAAGAGAGGCAAATATCCTTCAAGCATTGAAAAGGGTCTCAACCTTATCATAGACAAAAAAGGTCATACTTTGCAAGTAGTAGCAAAACTCAAATTCAACAAAGAAATATGAAGAGTTATATTATCCTTTGCAGAATCAAACTACCCCTTGAAGGCACTAAAGGAAGCCATTGAATCTTTTTAATAATTCCAAGAAAAATACAAGTTGTAACATCTTAAATTAAAGATAAGCCTATAAAAAATATTGAATACAATCAAGAATTTGTTAGAATGTTGACAAACATAAGAATGACACCAAAGCAAAGCCATAAGAAGAACAAAGAAGCTCTCGCACAAGATACACAAGTATGATCAATGGTTGACTAGAAATAGATTTCAAATTGAAGGCATCAAGGCAGATCCTACATGAAATAAACAAAATTCCAAGACTAAAAATGTGCGTGTCCAATTTAAGAAAGAAATCAAAACACCAATCAAAGAAAAACCTAGTTAGCATTATTCAAATAAGTCTCAACACCATTCATTTAGAATGAAGAACATGTGAGTACAATAATAGGAATCCCATGGAAAATAAGAGCATATATTCAAAATAATGACAAAGACCAAGTTACAAATTACACCTAAAGAAGCTCCAACAAAACAAGAGTGTCTGGATATACTGCACCATAGGAGATAAACCAAAATTTAGAGAGCATTACACCACATCAATTTTATCTTGGATATTGAATGCATAAGAAACAATAAGAGGAGAGAAAGAATGCTAAAGAAAAAAGAACAAGGTAAAAAACTTGCTTGCTCATAGTAGACGCAGAACAATGATATGCCCACTCCTATACTCAATTGTATATTTGATTACTCTATAAAAAATAGATGTACAAATTTCCTTATCATGAATCACACAAAATTAAGTACATTATCCTTTTTGTTTAATATTTTAAAATAAAAGGAAAGGCAATTAAAATATTTTAAAACAATGATAATATTCCAAAGAATATCTCCTTAAAGTGGAGAAAGAAATTCCACTTATATTTTTGGCTTATGAGTCATTAATATTGTCATAAATTTAAGTCATTAGTTAAAGCATGAGTATAGGCTTACATATACTCATTGAAAAGCTTTTTCCAAGAAAAATTTAGTGGAACCAATAAATTTCACTTTTGTGAAGGTTTACAATAGACGTTCGTGCACCAAAATTCCTATTGCCTAGCTCCTAGTTATTGAGAGGAGACAACTACTCTACATGGAATACCAAACTCATAACCCAATTGGAGTTCGAAGAGGTCTAGAATATTGTAAATGGGACCATTAACAATCTAGAAGAAGGAAATAAAGAACAAGCAAGTTCAATAAGGTAAATAGAAAAGTAATGTTAATAATCATCTTCAACATGGCATATGAAGTCTAGCCATACATCATAGATACTTCAGCCAAGGAGACATGGGAGAAACTACAAACAATTTTTGAAGCAAAGAACAAGAATCAGATCTTGTTCCTACAAAGCCAGCTCCATTGTTTGAAGATGAAAAATGGAGAAAAACTCAGACCATTTCTAAGAGGAGTTGTTGAGCTAGGAGCATCACTTTGGACCTTGGGAGAAACAATTTCAGATGACATATTAGTCCCCATAACTTTGATATATCTTCCTTCATAGAATAATGTATTTGTGACCACATCGAATATCACAAAGTAGGCACCAACATTTGATAATTTGGTGATCCTCCTTCAAAATAAAGAAATCTCCCAAACAATTCAAAACAAAGAGTAAGCTCAAAAAGAGAAATAGTCATTCAAGAAAATCATAAGGTTATGCTGCCAATATCAAAGAAGAAATTTCCATAAAAAATAACATATGGCAAAATTATCCACGTGTAGCAACACATTAACAATAGAAGAAGGTATGACAAAAATACATTATCAAAAATAACCACCCAAGAAAGGATGAGCATGTACTTGTAGCACAAGATCAATCCAATAATATCTAGTATGTAGACTCTATAGCAACTAAACACATGCTAGGACAAAAATATTAGTTCTAGAAACTAAATTGTTCTAGTAATGTCTCTATTAGAGATTACACATCTTATGACATCAAGAGCATATGAGATAAAATTATAACTGGGATCACGAACATGCAAAACATAGAAGCATTGTATGTGCCAATACTAACAAAGAATTTTCTATCAGACAATCAATTACTTGATCACAATATAAAGGTTGAATTTATCAAACATTAAGGATCTAAAATATACCTCATCCATGATAAGTCTAAAAAGTCTATGATTATAACTTGTACCAAAGGTATTGAAAAAATATTTAAATTGCATATAGTTCAGCCCAATAATTATGTATTAGTAGTCAACTCCAATGAATCTACATCACTTTGGCATATACATTATGGTCGTCTAAGTTTTATTCATCTTATTACTTTACAAAATCATAACATGGTCAAGGGTCTTCTAGCATTAAGAAAATCCACTCAGATTTTCCCCTCTTGTTTATCTGGAAAGCAACATAGAAATCCATTCAATACCTTTAAATCTAGATCCAATGTACCTATAGAGTTGATTCCTAGAAATATTTTTGGACCCATGGATCCTAGAAATAATTGATCCAAATACTTCCTACTATTTGTTGATGATTACACTAGAAAAATGTGGATCTTTTTTTTTAGACCAAAGCTAAAACTTTATTCTACTTCAAGTAGTTCAAAGCACAAGTTGAAAACTCCACTAGTTGTCAGATCCAAGTCATCTACTTAGATCAAGGGAGGGAATTTACCAATAATGAGTTCTTATAAAGTAGCATGGTATTCATAGGCACTTAACTTTAGCCTACTTACCACAATAAAATGGTGTAGTTGAATGTATAAGTAGAACTGATGAGTTTGTGCTAACCACTTAAATTATTAACCAAGTTTGATTTAAAAGGTGCATTGCTCAGTATAAGCCAATATATTTTCTTGCATACACTAAGTGATTCCTTTATAGGAAAGTAATAAGAAAGAAAGAAAAACTTGAAGCAAATTGAAAGCAAAACATATGTTGAAATAAAATCCTACATAGGCATGTATCTAGTCTAACAACTAACTAGGTTGACTACAACCATACTACTCCTAATTAATGCTAAAAATATAGTAAATTAATCCCTACTTAACAACTAAAAATAATCCATTCAACATAAATCAAAATATTACCTACCTACTTTATTCTACATCTAATAGGATAGAGAGTTTATGGACTATCTAGGTTTAGTGGGCCCTTGGTAAACCTGTAATAGCATAAAAACTCTTCCTTAACAAGTCCTAAACTTAATTAAAGGTACTTTAATTTATCATACATCATAGTATAATAATTTTAGATATCAAATGAATAATAAAATCACTTGTATTCCTTAAAAAGGTCAAGTTCTATCATTTATAGAATTGCACAGTCATGACAGTCAGAACTACCATATAAAAACCAGAATGTAACAATTACAAAGGATTTTTATTATATTATATATAGCCTTAAAAATAATGCTTTCTCTAGTATTTATAATGTACTGGGCAACTTATTGTATAAAAACTCAACTAATTTTGAAAATTGATCTAGAAAATAGCTAAAAAAATAAAGGTTCAGTTACAGTTTATTTTAGAAATAAAATCATATTTGTTGCCTTTCTAATAAGGGAGACAATATTATTTGTTGGTTGTTACTAAAAAATAAAAGGTATTATCTATCCCAACTACTTCCTAACTAATTCCTAACTACCTAAGTTATCTTGTTGTTGTCAAACATATTATGCCTTGTTGTTGCTAACAAGTTTTGTCCAATTGTCATTGTTGTGTCTTTCCATTTATATAGCTTCCTTATTTATAGGAGTGGTTCCCTAAAATTAAGGATATTTCAACTCCTATTTTCTAGGAAACCCATCCTATGCTTCTAGGTTAGTTTCATGCATAAACGAATTTATAGGAATTCTTTGTTTTTCTAGAACAAGCCTATGACTAGAAATCATTCCACAATACGTTCCACAGTAATGAAAAATGACCTATGTATACAACACTACAAGGCAAAAAATTACATAGAAATATAGAAAATGATAGCAATAATCATCACATTTATCTTCTACATCTATTCCATTAATCATTTAAGTGTAAACATTCTATTTAAACAAAAACTAGTAAAGATGTCCATAAATTTTTCAAGAATGATTAGTTTGGGTGTAAAAATAAGGCTAATAACTATGAAAACCTAGCCTATTTTCCTAGCTCATCATTCCCCCCAACTGACTCAATTGCATGTCCTCATGCAATTTCATTCATCCTATCAACTACCACTATCAATCTTTCTTTTTCTTGATTGTTTTCTTAACAGTCTTTGTTGAAGTGTTGGTGTTGTTTTAGTTGGAGAAGGTGTTAGAGTAGAAACATAATTATTTTTTGAATAATTTCCCTTTGCTAAACTACCCTCAATTTTGAGAACATATTTTCCTACACTTGTGCCTTCTTTTCCTGCACTTGGGCTTTTAACTCATTTCTATTTCAATGCTTTCAATTCTCCTAGAGCATAGTTCTTTTTAGCTATCTTTTTGGGCCTCATTTTGACTCCTCCTGATGTTGTAGCCTTTTCTAATTTTTTCTAAATTTTTGCAACCATAAGGGTTTCCTATTGTTATTTATGATTTATCTCTTACTTTGTTGTTGGGATTTCCTCTGCACTTTCCTTATTCCATTTCTCTTTATTGCTATCCATTGTAGTTTTGATAACAGGTGAGGGAGCCTTTGGTTTTTTATAGAAATATTTTATGTTCCTCTATCAAAAGGTGCAGTATGAGTATATATTGTTTGTAAAATTTGTGTTGCCTATAAATCCATCAGACTTTTCTCTAAATTTGTAATTTTATCACCAGTTTCCTTTTTAAGCTCCATTAACTCCTCTTTGAGTTGTTGCACCAAAATTGCTAAATGTTTTTTTCCTATCCCCTACTCATCTTGTTGTTCTTCTTTAACCTTTTGTCTTTTAATTTGAGGTTTTGAGTCTACTTCACTAGATTTAGAAATATCTATCATTGTAACCCTTTTCTTTGGAATTGTTTGGGTTAATTGCTTTTGAAGAGAAGCCCTAGTTCTAGGAGGAAACTTGGTAACTAGTACTTCAGCCTTAGGGGTTCATTTGGATTTGGCAGTTGTCTTGGAAGATGCATTTTTAGCACCTAGGATTTTATTTTTACCTTGCAGTCTACATTTCCTAGCAGGAACTATTTTAGGGTTGTCCTTCTTATTTGATTCTTCTATAGATGAATCTGAAGGAGTGGCAGCATTAGGTATTGAGTGTGCAGGTGATAAAGGAGTTTTGGAAAATGAATTACACCAAGTTTTCACTCGATATTGCGGCTATCTATCTTCCTATTTTTTGTCCAGGCTTGCACCTGATAGCTACAACTCAACCCTCAACATTGAATGGACCAAAACAAGTGTTTTCGATCCAACCTCAAGAGTAGGTTGGTTTCCTTGTCAACTTAACAGGTTGTTGGCACAATTATGCTCACTTAGGGTTTGAATTTTAGGGTAAGAGAAGGTTAGGATTAGATAAATAAGAATAATAGTGGACGGATAGGTTAACAACATTGCAACACCATAGAAAGCTCCCAAAAACCAAACCAAAGATACATAACTCATACCAACATTATCTCAAATTAGATTATTCCTCATTCATTAATGCACAACAAAGAAATATTGTAGTAAGTAATTTCAATATCCAGATAATGATAATCCAAATAACAAAATTTACAAAAACCTAGATTTTACAGAAATGCACTTCCTAATAATACAGAACAAACTCAAAAGCATTTTTCAATTACTTTAACAGCTAATAATCCATTAATTAGGTATAAACTAACCATTTAAGCATTTACATAAATACAACTAAAGAATATGAACCTCTGATATCAAGCATGAGAACATAGATTTGAGGCGAAGATCAATGTAATGATCTTTCCATTAGCTTTTCAAGAATATTTATAGCAGTATAGGAAAACACGCTAGAGATGACCCTTTAAAAATGAGGGTTCGACCTCTACTTATAGTTTTGTAAAATTAAAACAATAAGAAACATTACAACAATCTTATTTTGATAGCACAACAAAGAGATCTAGCTAGCATCTGCTTACTAGTTCATCCTCCAAGAAATTCACTAAAAATGGTCCACCATGGCACCTCGGGTCTCTACAACTTGCTGGTCACTCAAAAAAGTTGGAGTTCAGGTCGTTGGAAGTCATTCATTACCATCAAATTTTATTGGAGGGCATTTGCCATTGTCAATATGTAATTTCCTCTGGTTTTATCTTCTAAAAAACCCTCGATGCTTCATCTTCCAACTGACTGTTCCAATCCTAGTGAAGAAATGTTCTTTAAATATCTAATATTTGTCAACACAACCTCCACCATTGACCCTTCTTATTGTATGGTTCAAATTCAATCTGATATAATCTTATCAAAAATGGTGGGGAGAACACAATACCATTTAGCTTTAAAATATCGATGATGTCATCCTTCTTTAGTAGAAGCAACGGAATCACCAATCCGGACACTGAAAGTTGAGTAGGATGGAATCCGCTTTTCTGTTCCTTAGAATACTTCATATTCCATAGAGTATCCTTCGATCCACACTAAAATGTTGATTATGTCATCCTTTCCTTATTACTTTTGTAGATTCCATTCTAGGTAGAACAAGTGCATTAGCATGTGATTGCCAATTTGGACCTACCATGGTGCAAAGTAACTCTTTCTCCATTTTGAATAACCTTCTAGATAAAACACCTTGCCCTATCATCATTCTGGATCCAGAGTTATTTAGATAGCCTCTTTTCATGAATCCACATCTCTATTGTTCTAGCATCCAACTTTATCATAATTATGGAATGGAATACTCCATTCATCCTTTGAGTCACAAATCTACACTTTTTCATCGTTTACGTCACCTTTTCCTTGAAACTTTTGCGGATTCCAAATCACCACCAATCCGAAGCTGAAAATAAGTCTAGCGAAATCGCTTTAAGCATGAAAAAATTACTAAGTTTTGGGTGGGCTCATACCTTCTATTGCATATCTACTCCAAAGCACACTGCAAGGTGTGCAGAATGATGACTCTATCCCTTAAGCAAAATTCTGCAAAATTTTACTAAGCATGTGGCCATTTTGGGCCTACATTCTGGCACCTCCCGGGTGGATTTGCTTACAAAGCCAATCAAACTCAGAGTCTTATCCATTGGGCCTTAGGAGTTAAATATACTTCTCTTCAAAAAATATACTTTACATAATAAATTCCATACAAACACTACTCTCTAAAAATTTTACCAATTTTTTGAGAGAGTAGAGGTTCATATTGAAGTGATGCTGAAAATACATAGCACTTATCTGCTCATACAGAGACTATGTATGAAATACTAGTTATTGCTATTATCTTCAAAACATATATGCAACTCTACATCCTTTATAAGGCCTTATTTCAAAGAATTCCTTTGAACAAAATCTGATTCTCTACGGGCTTCATGCCTTTATTTTTTCTTTCTGACAAATTGTCAGAGTAAAAAATAGAAATACAAAACTTATGTATATGTACAAAACAAAAATGAACTAAGTGTGAGCCCCTTATGGGCCTGTAACTGCTCCATATTGTTCTCCTTATTCATGGGCCTCTTCCTCGGCCTCCTCATCTACTTCTTCTTTTGGAGCAGGTATTTTCTGATTACCCTCACTGGAGCTATCTCCAAACAATTGAATCATCAATTATAGATATTGCAGAGCCTGTTTCCAAGATTATTCAAAGGGATTTGATGTTTATTTAAGCTACTTATAAACATACTATAGTTCTCCAACATATTCATAGTTAGCAGCATTCCCTCTAGTCACCATATCTTCCATGAGGTCTCTCAACCTAGTACAGTCCATGATCAGTCTGGCAGCTTTTTCTTGGGATAGTGGTTCTTCTAAAGAATCAATTCCAACTTCATCCTATAAATTATCATTGATGCTTTATTGGATCTCTTCCATAGATAACAAGCTATGATCCTCCTTCTAGAGTCCTTTAAAACCAACCTGAATTATTTCCTCATTTATTTCAACAATATCTTTAATCCCCCTCTCCATCTTGTTAACTAGTAGCCAAACCCTTTGAATTACCCTATACTTTTTAACCACTATTTTGGTAGCAAATCTGGCCAGATTCCATTCTTTATTAGGAATTGGTTTAGCAGAATCACTGAGTTTGCTATCAACTAGCATGTACATATGTTCTTCCGAAATCGCCATAGGCTGCAACTCTCCAATGATTTTATTCAAATATTTTTGAATGGTGGAGAGTAATCAGTTGGCATCTTCAAGATAATCAATCATAAGTTGAAGTCCTAAACACTTTTCTTGAACCTTAATATTTTTCAATTCATCCTTAGAAAATCTTGAGGACTTAGCTTTCTCAATCTGAATCTGATGCTTTAAGTTCTGAATTTCTTTTGTCTGATCTTCATTTAGCTTATTTTGTTCTTCTAATTGGTCCTTCAACATATTTACCTTTTGAAACTTTTCTTTTCAATCCTTGGCCTCCTTCCTTAGAGCTTTTTCTAGCTCCTTTTAATCATTGAGGTTCTTTTTAAGCTTCTCAACCTATTTTTCTAGCTTATCCACCTTCTCTCAAACTATATTATTTTTTACATAAAAGGTATCTAAGTGGGCCTTGGCTATCCCTAACTCATCTTCAGTAGGGAATTTTTCAATATCTTTTGTGACCTACTCCACTCGATAATATTGAACAATCATTTAAGTATCAGGTTTACTCACTAGTGGAGTCATAGATCTTGATATCCTCTACCTAGCAATAGGGTCAACATACATACTTCTTATAGCCATTTTGTTAGAAGGCTTAGCAAGCTTCTCTGTCTAGTAGCCATTTATGCTCTGAGTGGCTTCCTGCTCCTTTGGTATAGTAAAGGGCTTTGAAAGACCAGTAGATAGGGGAGATACCAAAAATAAAAGGGCAGACTAACTCATTGTTGGTGGGGGTGAAGATATAGTTACAGTGGCCTCTATTACAATAGTGGACTCTGTAACTGTTGTTTTTGTTGAAACAGGTTAACTCAAATAAATAGATACATGACTGACAATGGAATAGGTGGATGTACTTGGAACATAGTGTCCCATTGATGGTGGTGATGAAAAATATGGAAGTGGAGCAATGGTGGATGTTGAAGTGGAAACCTCAAAAGTGGAAGGTGGGGTTTAAGGTGGTTTTGATCAAATAGAACTGACCTGTACCTCCATAGCTACTGATGAAACATGGGGTGGACTATGAGAGAGAGGAGGTACATTTACCACATCTTCTTTATTAGAAATGGAGGGAGGTTCCTTTGGGTATTCATGGAGATGAAGAGGAGAAGAGGTATTAGAAGCCATACCTTCTCCTACATATGTAGGGTGTTCTTGTTCTACTTTCATTTCTAGATATTGCTCTTGATCAATCAATTCTTTCATGGCCAAATTAGCTACCTCTTTAGAAATTTCCTCCATATCCATTTTCTCTTTCTGGGGCTCTCTTAGTCCTATGAACTAATTCAAAAGTAGCCATCTCATCTTCAGAATCTTCTTCCAATACATCTTCTTGCACTACTCCAAAAAGTAGTGATTGCTCAGCAATAGGACGTATCTCAACAGATGTTACAGGGATAAAAAAAAGTGGTCTAAACCTGAAACTTTCATCCTTCTTCTTCCAGTAAATATTTATGTCTGGAGGCTATCCTCCCAGAGCTAAACGTTTAGGTCTGGATATTGTTTCAATGACTGGGGTACTAATGGCTTTTTCCTTAGAATACTACATTTTGCTCATCAACTTAGCCCCCTTAGGAAACTTCTCCACCTAATTAGTGGTAGGATTAAAAGTCTTCATTACTTCAGTTGTTGTGATGAGGGCATCAAATGAATTACTAAGGTTTAGGGTCCTTAGTTAGGCTAGGTCTTAGGGCTTAGTCAATATTTAAATAAAATATTTAATGTAAGTGAGACTTGGTGCTCACATAGTATAGCTTATCGCCTTCTAGATTAGGTGAGTTGGATTGATATTAATCAATCCCATATAATATCCTTCAGATGTGAGCCGACATTCTCCATTTGGGAGTTCGTTGCTCCATCGTAGGACATTAGTTGTAATTTTTGGGCCTATATTATGCCCTTTATTTTAATTTGATGTTCATGTTGGTTTATACCACAACAGTGGTATCAAAGCAAGAAATATTGTGAGGTTTTGGGTCATTTCCAACCTCATTATTGGTTTTGGGTTCCTCTGAACAATGTTGATCCTGTTTGAATATTTTTCCAATTTTTCTATAAAAGTGTTGTACAAATTCCTAATCCTGCCAACAATTTTTGTCTAAATTATTGCAATTTTTTTTTATGCATTTTTTGCTGCACAAATTGATTCAATTTCTTGCTGCAAATTGATCTTGTTGATCAATTAATATTTCAAAAAAAATTTGAAACGCGTTAAAAAAATTATATATATATATATATTTGTATTGCAAGCCCGAACACAAGTTCAACTGTGCATGTATAGCAGGGCCAAGAATTATAACCTCGATACCCATGCCAAGATCGGCTTCTAGCATTGAGCTATCGATTGACCGATAGTCATTGACGATAGGAGGTTGTCGTCTCGACCGTCTGTGGGTGAAGGCCTTCGAGCTTACAAAAGCCCTGGCCATCGCTTGGCCTCGAATGCACCCAAACCTACCGCTCTTCTATCACATTTGATGTAGAGCTTGGTAATATATGCTAGCCAAAGCCCTTCCATTGATGAATCACCTGCGTATTGGGTATTACATCCCGAAGTCTGACAAAATCAAGTTCTAGACATTCGCAGTGACTGTCAGGAGGAACATCATTTCTTGTGTTACGTCGAACAGTCTCATGTGCCCTGATAAACCTACAACATCAAATTTAAATCTTATGCATGTCAATTCTAAGGCATCCTACCTTACAACCTGCAAAAGTGCTTTGATCATTGAATATACAACATGAATAGCAGTGACGATTTGTTCAAGGCCCATCATGCAGATAAGGTTGAGCGTAGGAATTCATGCACAAATTTCCATGTTTAGAAATTGGATTTGATAGCTCATACTTGTAGATCTAACATCTTACACGTTCCCATTGGTGGATGTATTTTTCCTATGATTCTTTCGTGATGTGACACATGGTCCTTGGTAACAGTGCAAGAATTATTTGTTTACCGTAGGATAAAACAATATCCCACATTGTGTGGGTGAAAGGCTTATTAGCCTTTTTAAGGGCAAAGACGTCCTTATTACAACAACCAGCACATAGGTTGTGCTAGATCCAACAGTTTTCTATCCTATGAATCTTGGTGTTGACCATGCTCCGTAGGTCGATGATTTGACCAAATGCTACTTTGTGGACTGTTCCATGTTGTTTAGGTCAATTTGTTGACTGTGACGACCGGTCCAAATACATACAATTTTTAGCCTTTTTAAGGGTTTCCATTTGCAACAAGGGAGGCACTTTGTTTTTAAATTTTTATATTTTACCAAAATATATATATATATATATATATATATATATATATATATATATATTGCATTAAACTAATTTAGTGAAAGGGGATTTTGTGCTATTTTATTTTTGCCCACCATTGTAAAATTGCATTAAACTATTATAGTTTTTGTAATTAATTGGGAAAATAGCACTGCTTTGTAACACTTTAGCATTTTGTAACCTCTCCTTTATCATCCTCCTAGAATACACCAGAGGACATATGGCTCAAGATTTGGTGCAGCAAATGGTTGCAATCATCGTAGTCATTAGTACATTTGTCGATAAGGTCAACGATATTACTTCTAAAAGTGGTCCTAGTAAAGCCCTTGACCTTCGTGTGAAAGCCAAATACGAAGTCAAAATTTATGATGGCTCCCATGATCTTGAGGTTCTAAACAATTGGATCCTCAACATGGAAACGTCATTTACCTATAGCAAAATACCACCAGATGAGCAAGTTTCCTTTGCACTCTTAAAACTTTTTGGCATAGCCAAAGTTTTGATCATGGACCACTTCAGTAATCAAAATCCCATTGACCATTGGGATGATTTTGTGAAGACTTTGACGGATAATTTTTATCCATAAAACTATGTAGAATATATTGAATTTTGATGGCTTCAATTGAGGCAGTGCTACAACATGAGTGTCCAAAACCACATCGGCCTATTCAAAAAATTGAGAATTTTAAATAGTATTCAGGAATCTACTGCTAAGTTGATCACCAAATTCAAGAGTGGACTACAGGAACCACTTTTTAGGAGTTGAAATACACTCCTATTATAGATATTAACACCATGTGCAATCAAGCACAACTTGTGGAGGAGAATCTTGTTGCTCAATCAATTGGATCTCGCTCCTTTGACTCCACCAAAACTTCTAAACAAAATCAATATTCACAGCAACAGTCGAAGACTTCTCCCTCTTCTTCCTCTTCTTCTTCTTCCTCTTCTTCTAACACCTCTTATACTCCTTATTTTGATCCTAAGAAAATATATGATTATTGTAATAAGAGAGGCCATAAAGAATCTAAGTTTTTTAGGAAGAAGAAGAATCTTATTGTAGAAGCTCCACTAGAGTAAAAATAAGGACCTATTGAGGCTACGAGAGAATGTTTCCCTTATCCAGAGCTTCGAGGGATTAACAATCACACTTTTTTGACACACAATATGATTGAAATAGGTCATGACCATTTTTTTGTCACATGTACCTACTTAAAACACAATTACTTTGTATATTGCGTAATCGACAATGGCTCCTAAATAAACTTGATTTCTAGAGTTGTGATCGATCAATTGAATATTCCTGTACAACCCCATCCTCATACATACCCACTTGCTTGGAAGTATGCGGGCACCTCCTCCATGATTACAAAAACATGCACTATATCTTTTGCATTTGATCAATACTATGTGGACAAAATCACTTGTGATGTGACTCCAATTGATTGTTGTGATCTCATTCTTGGAAAGCCCTATCAATTTGACAAATGGGCTCAATATGATGCTTATAAAAATACCTATACATTGCATCATGAGAACAAGAAGTTTCTCATTTCTTCCATGAATCCCACATACAATTATGCAGGTCCACACCATACATCATTGGTCTTCCACAAGCCAAAGGACACACCAACTCTAGTTGCACACAAGGAGGCTCCTCCTTATTTTTTAGCACCTCCTCATGTTGCTCTAGTTGCTCCTCCTCCTATTTTTGTTGTGCACCATGTTCTTGATGTGAAGCAGACCTTACAACCATCACCATAGGATATTTGTCCTCCACATCATCCATAATATTTTACTTGATTTGGACCTCTAGTCATGAGCAGACGAGGCCTTTCAGCATCAACCTCATTTGGACTTCTTGAAATCATCATTGCCCCTACTCATCCAACTTGAGTTCATCATCCTTCACCCACTACTATTGTACAAGAATTGGAGTCCAATGCTTCCTTTGTGGGGAGGTATGATGAGGGCATCAAATAAATTACTAAGGTTTAGGGTCCTTAGTTAGGCTAGGTCTTAGGGCTTAGTCAATATTTAAATAAAATATTTAATGTAAGTGAGACTTGGTGCTCACGTAGTATAGCTTGTTGCCTTCTATATTAGGTGATTTGGATTGATATTAATCAATCCCAAATAATCTCCTTCGGATGTGAGCCGACATTCTCCATTTGGGAGTTCATTGCTCCATCATAGGACATTAGTTGTAATTTTTGGACCTATATTATGCCCTTTATTTTAATTTTATGTTCATTTTGGTTTATACCACAACAGTTGTCAAAGGAGTTCCTGGAACTTCTTATTCAACATCTTGATCTATAGGTGGAGGGAGGGATTCAGAGGAATTTTGTGGTTTTTCAATCGTTAATACAATGTTCTTGACATCCTTTTTCCTCCAAGTTGCAATGTTTTTATTATATCTCCTTGAAAATTCTTTATCAATTTTCATTCCAAACTTGGATGTGGGCTTTTCAATCTCAATCCTCATTCTCCACCAATCTATTATTTTGGCTACATTCCATGGTCCTTTTTCCTTCTCTTCTTCTTTTGTAATTTCTTCCTTAGGTGGAGGACCCCTTTTCTTTGTAGACTTAACCTCAGGTAGAGGCTCCTTCTTCTTTGCAGATTCAGCTTCAATATTTTCAATTGTAGCTTCTATAATTCAATGACTTGGCTTATGTGCTGGGTCAAAATCAACAATCTGCTCATAAAAATTCAACTAAGGGGGTAACTGAGCCATATTTGAGACATTACCCTCTAAAATAGAAGTCTCATAATTGTTTCTACCTTGTTCAAAGTGAGCCTTGGGCCTCTTTTCAAACTTATAGGTCTTATCTCCATTTAGGGTTTTATTTCTTATAGTGAAAATACCATCAGGGTCATAACTCCATCTTTGGGGAATATAAAACAAACCTAACCTATCAAGGTATTGGTTAATTTTTTGGATTTATCCTTCTTTGTTATGGTTATGTCATCCAAAGTGCGCTGGGTAAGTAAATACTTTCTCTTCCTTTCAGAGCCATAGTTTGCATCAATGTACTCCACCTGCCTTAAATACTCTAGGGTGAAAAGCCTCTCTATGACAAAGTGGGGTAGGAGAAAGGGTTTATCTATGAAACCATATAACTTGATTATTGTGCCCTCTATTAGAAAATACCAATCTCCTTCCTCTACACCCTTCTTTCTCAGAATCTATTCAGCTAAGGGTGGCAACCTAGGGCACTTATTATACATTATTTTTAGGGAAGGTTCCAAAAATTCCAAGTTGAATCTATAATAGGACTCACTGCTCTTTAAACGATTTGTCCAATAATACACTGGCAAGGGTTCCCCATCACTGGTTTTATCTTTGGCCAGAATCCACTGCATTATGTCTTTGGTGGTTGCATAGAACATCCATACTAGATTTGAGCAATGCCTAAAACTAGGAGCATCAATGCCCCTTTTCATGTTTACTAGCTGCTCATGTATCCTTTGTGCGAGAAAAGTTGGCCAATCAAAATAAATCACTCTAGTACCCTTCTCTCCTACATATTTCTTATACATCCTTTCATTAGAAATACAATATGCCACGGCAATTTTCCAACCATGAACCATTATTTCGGAGTCCAAACCCTCCATACAATCCAACATAGAAAATAATTCGGGGCTTGCAAATTCATCAATGTGAATAGGGACTTCGGGCATTTCGTCTTCATTCCTAATCCTTCTGAAATTAAGATGCAACCATTTTTCTAATGCCTCCCTCTTTTCTTTTGAAGCTACCATTGCAGCGTAAGCCCTATCTAGCTCTGCTACGCTAAAAGGTCTGGGTTTTGAGGGTGGTCCTACCCCTACGATGAATAATTCATAGTAAATCTCTCTTGTAATGGTGAATAGGGGAGCGCCCTCAAGGGTTCTAATTATTCTATTTTCAGAATCATAGAATTGAATCATAGCAGAGACTAGTTCGGGGTAGTGATGTACAGAATCATAGATATAAGAGAACAAAAAGGATTTTATAGCTATAGTACCTTATCGACGCATTGGCCTCCCTTAAAAATATGGAAATTCAAAACCTGTCCTCAGGTGGGTCCTTCTTACTCTTGTCATTACTGTATCTGCGACTCGACTGGTCCGATGTACATGAACCTGCAATATTGTCCCTATCTTTGATGATTCTGTGGATGAATTTTTGGGAGCCATTCTGATAGTAGAAAAACTTTGTTTTCCCGATTTGCAGTAAATCCTCCAAGGTATCACTGTGCTTCCTTACTATTCTATAGATGTAAAGGGCTTCAAATGGACTTCGTGTATGCTTTTCATTACTTTTATCTTCTGGAGCATGCATATCTTCCACCATTAATGCAGTTTCTGTATGATATCTCTACTAGCACACTTTCCAATCCTTTCCATCATTCACTTTGGTGGCTCGATGGTGGCATCCTATCTTTTCATTGGTCAAACTTTCAAATTGTGCTGCTAACTCATCACACCCCTTCGGCTACTCTTTGATTTCAATGCGAGTTCATTAGAATTGAATGCGGGAGCGTTCTCTAGCCTCCACGTGTCATGTTTGAACTTGTCATTTGGCTCTGGCTTGATTCCTCTTCGGTGGCTTAAGAGCCTTTTGAGTCCGCTTGATACTTAGAAATCTTATGCATGAAATTTCACCTCGATTTCGCTTCGACTATCTTTAGCTTTGGGAGGTCCCCGGATTGGTGTCGCTTTTGTTCTTCTTTATGTGGGATAGAAACTTGTACACCATTCCATCGAAATTCAGCGCATTTTGATGTGGATTCGAAAGTGGAACACCATTCTAGAAAATTTTTACATAGTACTCAGTGCGGAATGGAACATTACTGTGCTCTTGGCCCGTACTTAGTCATTTTTTGTAATTTTTTTTTTTTTTTAATAACAAACCAATTACAAAGTGTAGAAATAATTCAAAATAGAAATTGCAGAAAGGAGGGGAAATTATTGTATAATATATATACATATGTTACAATGAGCTCACTCCTTACCCATAGTAGAGCTTGAGGTGAAAACCATTCACCATAATGGGTTGTATGTTTCCCTCCGGACCTTCCAGCTGAAATACATTAGACTCCTTAGCTTCCACTATTCTGAAAGGACCATCCCAAAAAGAATCAAACTTTTCATGCTTGCCCGATTTTGCTCTGTCAACATTCCATCTGAGAACTGAATCCCCAACTTGGAATTTTTTGAACCTGGCTTTCTTATCAAACCATGCTTTAATGTCTGATGAATGTTTTTGAAAGTTGTCATATGCCTGAGCTCTGCTCTCTTCCAACTGTAGCAAGTGTGTTAACCTAGTTTTCACAGGATCTTCCTCTGACCCTTCTTCTAGACTGACAAGCTTAAGTGCTAGAATATCTAAATGAATTGGCAACACCGCCTCTTTTCCATATACCAGTGCATAAGGAGAAGTCTTAATGGACTTTTTAATAGTAATCATGTCTACCCATAGAGCTTGGTCCAACAATAGGTGCCAACTCCTTTTGTTACCTTCCAGAGATTTCTTCAAAATCCTTAATAGGTTTTTGTTGGTAGATTCTACAAGTCCATTACCTTGTGGATAATAATTTGAAGTATTTTTAAGAGTGATGCCATACTTGCTAGAAAATTCAATGTACTTGGCTCCTATGAAAGTTGGGCCATTGTCACTCACCAAGGCTTTTGGGACTCCAAACCTAGAAATCAAATTTTCCATAAAATTGATCACAACCTCCTGGTTTGCCTTCTTGGTAGGAATGGCTTCTACCCATATGGTAAGATAATCTATGGTAGTTAAGATAAAATTATGCTCTACTAAAGAATTTGGGTTGATAACCCCTATGAAATCTAGCTCCCATTGTTGAAAAGGCTCCTCAACTTGTATAGGCTTTAGGGGGGATGAAGCATTTCTTGTTCTTCCAACATACCTCTGATATTTTTCACAAGCCCGGGTAGTTTTGAAAGCATCAGTGAATATAGTGGGCCAATAATAGCCTACTCTTATGATCCTCAAAGTTGTAACCCTTCCTGAGCTATGTCCACCAGCTAATCCTCCATGAAATTCTTCCATGACTCTTTTTTGTTGATCATCCTTTAGACATTTTAGGAGAATTCCATCCAAGTTTCTTTTGAACAAGCCCTTCAGGTAGTAATACATATTTCAAAGCATGAAGTCTTGTATCTCCTTCTTTGAGATGCATTCATATTAGGAGGGCATACTCTAGTTTGGAAATACCTAATCATCTGGTCAATCCAATCAGAATCTACAGTGTGTACTATTTCCACTTGATCCTCTTTTGCTGCCTAACAAGCTGTCACTTTTACCAATGTTGAAGCTTCTGTCAACCCTTGGCACAAGGCTCTACCTCTTACCAGCTTGGTGGGATGTATTTCCACATCATATTCTTGTATTTTGGTAATCCAACCAGCTCTTTTATCTCCTAGATCACCCTGCAAGATAAAACTCCTTACATCTGGATGAACCACATACACCAGGGTTTTGCTCTATACCAAATATTGCCTAAATTTCTTTAGTGACTTCATCACAAAAAACACTTGTCTTTCAATGAAGTTATATTTGACCTGATAATCATGTAGTGTCTAGCTCCAAAAGAACATAGGGTGTTCATCCCCTTGATCATCTTTCTGGGTGAGTACTGAGGCATAACTCTCTTCAGCTCCATATGCATAAAGAATAAAATCTTTGCTAAAGTTTGGATTTATCAGTACTGGAGCTATTGCAATGGATTGCTTGATGACCTCAAAAGCCTATTTCCTAACCTCAGTCCATTTGAACTCAACCTTTTTCTTGAGAAGTTCAGATATAGGCCTTACCTTCTGTGCAAAATCAGAAATGAATTTCTTGACAAAGTTGATTTGGCCTAGGAAATACTGCAAAGTCTTCTTATTCGTAGGCAAGGGAAGAGCAAGAATTGCTCTAATATTATTTGGGTCTATGGCCATACCTTCTTTTGAGACCACATGACCTAATAGTTTTTCCTCATGAACTACAAAGAATGACTTCTTAGGATTGAGTGAAATACCAAATTCTCTGCACTTTTGAAAAACTTGTTCCAAATGAGACAGATGATCCTTTTTATTATGAGAAAACATAGTCATGTCATCTAGGTAAATCAGAATAACTTTGTTGATCAGTGTTCCAAAGGCATAATCCATGGCTCTCTGAAATGTAGCTCCTGCATTGGACAGCCCAAAAGGCATTCTCTGGTAGGCAAATGTACCCCATTTTGTGGTAAATGTTGTTTTGAACTGGTCCTCATATTTTACCCAAATTTGGTTGTATCCAAAGTAACCATCCAGTAGTGAGAATCTCTCTGCTCCTACCACTACCTGTAAGATCTGATCAATCTGAGGGAGGGGGTAGTGATATTTAAGGGATGCTTGATTCAGATTTCTAAAGTCTACACATAAGCGTATATCCCCATTCTTCTTTCTTACGGGTACCAAATTGGCTACCCAAGTGGAATGTTTTATTGGGTATATTATCTTGGCCTTTAACAACTTTAAGAGCTCCTCTCTCATAATGGCCTCTATCCTCGGATTGACAGGCCTCTGCTTCTGCCGAAATGGTTTTGCATCAGGCTCTAACTCAATAGTATGTTGGATAACCTTTTTGTCATACACCTTAAGGTCCTCATATGACCAAGCCACAATGTCTGAGTATTTCAAACATAGAGCTTTAATATCTTCTACTTCCTTAGGTGAACATTGGACTCCAACATTCAGCCTCTTTTCTATTTCGACCTCTACTTCTTTATAAATTATTTTTTGACCTTCACAGCTCTGACTTTCTTTCTATCCTCATTATCAAACAAACTCTCAAGGGTGACCAACCCTCTTGGGATATGATTGTTTCTTAGTTGGATAATGTCTTGCTAATAAATTTCCTCCAAATTCTCCTCTTGGACAGTTGAGAGACATGCTTCTCTTACCAAAAAGTCAAGAATTTGTTCATCACTTTCAAAAACCTACCAAAAAATTTGCTTGTCTGGTACTGCAGGCCTGAAAATCATTTTAATTCCCTTGGTCTTCTTGGTTCCAAAGTCTACATAAGGGTTGAAGTTAGCACCCTTTGTTGCTAATGAATCATCCAAGGTATTCTTTTCTCTAGGAACAAAGTTTAAATTTAGGGCATCAAATGATTCCATTAGATCCCATACCCTATTTCTGTAAGCTTTCAAGTAATGATGCTTACTGCTGCACCTATTCCTTACCTGATGGACTATTAACTCAGAATCACCATATATGTTCAAAATATTGATGCCCATGCTTTCAACTTGTATCAATCCGAGACACAAGGCCTCATATTCTATAGCATTGTTAGTACATGACCATGTCAGTCTGTAAGAAAAATTCTTTGTCCCTTATGATTGGGATTGTAGGACCACACCGGCTCCTACACCATTTCTACATTTAGCACCATCAAAGTGCATGACCCATGTTTCTTTCTCCCTCAGGGATTGGTTGGATATAGCAGGAATTTTCTTTTTTGATTTAGTTGTGATGCTATATGTACCCATACCAGTTCCAAACTGACTATAATATTCTCTGAAAGGCAATTCATCTTCAATGTCTAGCTCCTCAATGTTTTCTACTAGCTCAAATTCCTCCAAAGGGTTAAGATTACACATATCCTCTTCAATATTTTCAATATGATAAGCTACTGGTTTCTCAGGTGTTATCCTTATCCTTTTCCCTTTAAAAGGGATTACCATGCTAGAATAATCCATGTACATACATCCTCCTAGCTTTGCAATAAACTCTCTTGAGAGGCATAATCCAAAATAGGGTTCTAAATCAACCACCACTATTTCTTGCACCACTGTCACCTCAGGGGCTCTGTGCAACCTCATCAGTACATCTTTAATAACTCCAACTATCTTGACAGGTGTCCCATCCAGTTGTAACACTCCAGGACAAGATCGGGTATACTCCATACCCATCTCTTCATAGACTGCTTTAGGCATTACTATAGTTGATGCTCCTGAGTCAATCATACAATTTTGGACTACCCAACCTTCCATTCTTAGGGATATATAGAAAGGGGGGTTTATTCTTTAGCACAATAGGTGTCATTTCTTTCTTTTCTGATGGCATACTAAGGATTGTAGTGGCCAACCTATTCTATGGGTTTTTGCTGAGGGAAGCTTTAAGTAAGTCAATCTGACCAGGAATGAACAAAGTGTCATACAGGCTAGATTTTGAGGGGATTCTCTTCATTTCTTCAACAATGTTGTATTCAGATTTAGTCAAAGAGAGTTTTTCTAGTCCTCTTTCTGGCTCACCATATCTTCTTTTATATTTTTGGGTGGCCTCTAACCTTTGTCTTTTAGTAATAGAGGGGAACCTAAGCCTTTCTTGATCTTCACCTTTAGATCTCATTCGGTCTCCCTCTGTTTCCTTTTCTGGTCTCCTAGGAAGACTATCTATCTTCTCTTTCCCCTTAGCTAGAGGAATAGGGAAGGTATCACTACTTTGTGGAAGGGAGTCTACTTTCTTCTGAGAAGGGACTTGGAAATGCCCCATTTTTTGTGGATCTACTTGCAAAGCTTTCTTCCCAGACCTTGTCATAACAACAATTGGACTTTCCTCATCCAGCTCTTTTCTAGCCATGATTTGATCTAGGTGCCATAACATATTGACTCTTCCCTTTTGATTTCTTTCAGCTTGATCCATAGCTTGTTGAACATGGTGTTGATACATCACACAAGACTATGAATCATGAGGGTCATTGCATACTAAGCACCAAATATTTGCAAGAGTAGTATCAGAAGAGCATCCTGGCTCCTCATATGTTGCATTCACCCTAACCCTAGTACTGTTACTAGGACCAGGTCTCTGATATTTGTTTACATATGGGAATATCCTCTGTTGTGATCTTTCCTGATCTCTTTTTTCCATTGAATTCATTCTATTGCTCAGAGTTTTTAGAGTATTTTGTATATCAAGGATAGCAGAAAGCTCCTGAGATGGTTGAGAAGGAAGAGGAGGAAAAGGGGCTGCAGAAGGTGTTGACCTTGGTTGAGGGATTGCATTCATCTATGGAGATGGGGATGATAAAGAAAGTGGATCTATGTGAGATGGGTTGGCTACTAGACTCTGACTATTAGTGGTTTTTGTGTTATAAGGTAACACGGTTTTGGGAGGAAGTCTTCCGACATTGATCAGGGTGTTTTCAGCATGCACTGCTGCATTATAAACTTGGGGGAAGGTTTCTACTCTTGATTGTTGTGTCTGCAGCCCAAGATCTGATCCAAGAGCTTGGATATAATACATATAGGCTAAACATGTAGCTGGTCTAGCTATGGGGGGAATTCTTTTCCATGTTCTGCTAAATCTCAAATTGAAATCTGAGATAGTTTCTTGCTGAGTTTTCTGCATAGATGTAAACTGATTAAGCAGAGAAAAGGGATCAGTAGATTCATTGAATTCTTCCACAAAAGGCTCTGCTAAAGCTTGCCAAGACGTGATGGTATTATCTTCCAGAGTTCTAAACCAATGCAATATCTTTCCTCTGAAGGACAGAGCTAGAATTTTGACTATAATATTTTCTTCCTTTATGTTGTGGATTGCTGCCAGATTCAAGATATCTTGGCAGTGCTCATAAGTTGTTTTTCTAGATCCATCATAAGTGGGGATAGCCTTAGATACAACCTAGGGAATGACATCCATTTGGGCTAATCTAAGGGGACCGGTTGTGTTCCAGCTAGGGTACTTCTATAATGGCTGATTAGGAGCCACATTTTGTGCCATATTTTTGACTGTAGGTCTTATTGGGGGAACTATTTGGTCTTCTTCCAGAAGCTCTTCTTCTCCAAGAAAATCTTGATCCAAAATTTTGGCAACAACAGCCCCTCTGTAAGGTAACTCACAGTAAAAATAGGAATTAGGGTTATTCCTTTTGAAAGACCTAGTATACATGAAAGGACACTGGTCTATAGGGATAATTCTTTTTCTGGGTTTAATGACCAGGGAGTCGCCAGGTGAACTTTCTTTTCTCCGCTTATAAGGTCAAGACAATTCACCAAATCTTGATTCCTTCGGGTTGAGATAATAATACTCATTAGATGGGTTTCGTGTTCCTTGTGAACTGGTCCCACCGGGCGTGCCAAAAATTGTTGGGCACTGAATTACACCAAGTTTTCACTCGATACTACGGTTGTCTATCTTCCTATTTTCTATCCAGGCTTGCACCCGATAGCTACAACTCAACACTCAACATTGGATGGACCAAAATAGGGGTTTCCGATCCAACCTCTAGAGTAGGTTGGTTCCTTGTCAACTTAACAGGTTGTTGACATAATTATGCTCACTTAGGGTTTGAAGTTTAGGGTAAGAGAAGGTTAGGGTTAGAGAAATGAGAATAATAGTGGATGGATAGGTTAACAACATTGCAACACCATAGAAAGCTCCCAAAAACCAAACCAAAGATACATAACTCAGACCAACATTATCTCAAATTAGATTATTCCTCATTCATTAATGCACAACAAAGAAATATTGCAACAAGCAATTTCAATATCCAGGCAATGATAATCCAAATAACAGAATTCACCAAAACCTAGATTTTATAGAAATGCACTCCCTAACAATACAAAACAAACTCAGAAGCAGATTTCAATTACTTTAACAACTAGTAATCCATTAATTAGGTACAAACTAACCATTCAAGCATTTACAGAAATACAACTAAAGAATCTGAACCTCTAATATCAAGCATGAGAACATAGATTTGAGGCAAAGATCAATGTAATGCTCCTTCCATTAGCTTTTTAGGAATATTTATAGTAGTACAGGAAAACACGCTAGAGCCGACCCTTTAAAAATGAGGGTTCGACCTCTACTTATAGTTTTGCAAAATTAAAATAACAAGAAACATTACAAAGATCTTATTTTGATAGCACAATAGAGAGATCTAGTTGGCATCTACTTACTGGTTCATCCTCCAGGAAATTTGCTAAAAATGGTCCACCATGGTAGCTCGGGTCTCTGCAACTTGCTGGTCACTCGACAGAACTGGAGTTCAGGCCATTGGAAGTCATTCATTACCATCAATTTTTCTTGGAGGCCATCTGCCATTGTCGATCTGTAACCGCCTCTGGTTCGATCTTCTGAAAAACCCTCGATGCTTCATCTTCCAACTGATTGTTCCAATCCTAGTGAAGAAATGTTCTTTAAACATCTAATATTCGTCAACACAACCTCCACCATTGATCCTCCTCATTGTATGGTTCAGATTCAATCTGATATAAGCTTATCAAAAATGGTAGGGAGAACACAGTGCCATTCCACTTTAAAATGTCGATGACATCATCCTTCTTTATCAAAAGCTACGAAATCGCCAATCCGGACCCTAAAAGTTGAGCAGGATCGAATCCACTTTTTTGTTCCTTAGAATACTTCATATTCCATAGAGTATCCTTCAATCCGCACTAAAATGTCGATGATGTCATCCTTTCCTTATTACTTTTATGGATTCCATTCTAGGAAGAACAAGTGCATTAGCATGTGATTGCCAATCCGGGCCCGCCATGGTGCGAAGTAACTCTTTCTCCATTTCGGATAACCTTTAGGATAAAACACCCTACCCTATCACCATTCCAGATCCGGAGTTAGTTAGATAGCCTCTTGTCATGAATCCACATCTCCATCATTCTAGCATCCCGCTTTGTCATCATTCTAGAAGGGAATACTCCATTCATCCTCCGAGTCACCAATCCACACTTTTTCATCGTTGATGTCACCTTTTCCTTGAAACTTTTATGGATTCTAGATCACCACCAATCCGGAGCCGAAAACAAGTCTAGCGGAATCGCTTTAAGCATGAAAAAATTACTAAGTGTCGGGTGGGCTCATACCTTCTATTGCGGATCCACTCCAAAGCGCACTGCAAGGTGTGCGAAATGATGACTCTATCCCTTAGGAAAAATTTTGCAAAATTTTACTAAGCATGTGGCCATTTTGGGCCTACAATGAGTAGCATAATCTTCATCACTTTCTTCTACCCCTGTCCCCTCTTTTTTAAAACCTTCATCTTCACTTTGCTCTGCCTCCTTGTTATCCATTTTAGTTTCTTCTTCTAGTTATGCTTCTTCTTTGTCATCTATCTCAATTTTTTATTTTTATTCTACTTCCTCTTCATTATCCTCCCCCTCGTTTTCTACTTCTACTTATTCTTCTTGGTCTCCCTCCTCATACTTCTATTGTGTTTCATCTTCTAAATCAGACACACAAGCTATTGCTACCATCTTAACCCAAGTTATCTTGGGTCTACTCTCAATTTGATTCAAAATGAGGAGTTTAATTAACCTTGGGTGAGCAATAGCCTGTGTATTCCCATTCTTCACCTTTTTTGCCATGGTTTTGATGGATTGTTTCAAGTAGTAAGGCAAATCTATGTGGTATTATAGGTTTGAATAATTCTTCAAGGCTAATAAAAATTCAATATGGTGCCCATAGATCATAGTAAAACACCCTTCTAATGTGAAAAATTGAATAATGGCCATGATTGCATCTTGCCAAATAGGTGGTAAGGAGGTTAAATAAATACCTTTGATTGTATCATCCCCTACTCTATTATACCTCACAAAGATGCCTAGCTACTTCATGACCTTTATAATTTTAATATTGGTCATTCTATACCACTTCTTCCTATGGCTATTAGCTCTAAGACATTTGCAATATTCTTTGTGGAGACTTACATAGTTACCCCATAACTCATATGGGCCACCATGCTTTTCAAGTCTACTTTCTGCACAAAATATTGGGCTATAGCAATGTCATATCCCTGAAACTTGTGCATGGACTAATACCCCATAACTATAGCAATGTCATATTCTTTGTGGAGACTTACATAGTTACCCCATAACTCATATGGGCCACCATGCTTTTCAAGTCTACTTTCTGCACAAAATCTTGGGCTATAGCAATGTCATATCCCTGAAACTTGTGCATGGACTAATACCATCCTATAGCAAACAATTTTTGGATGACATCTCTAAACAACTATAGGACATCCACATTCATTACTTCCATACGTTTCATTGTGCCTACCATTATCACTAAAAATGCTTATTTCTTCAATGAAGGGTTACCAATGAGTGGCATACAAAATAATTGTAGGAGAGGCTTGGAGAATATGCTCAAACTTGAAAGGTAGGTAAAGGAAACTAATTTCTCAATAGGGTTTTTTTTAAATAAGACTCACCAATGGGTTTCTTAGCTCAATGTAGCGCACAAATGACTTAACAAGGTGTATGAAAATGGAACGTCTTTGCAATTGTTATAATGGTGTCGAGGGTGAGAAGTCGATGTCACAGAAAGGCATCAATGCATGTTAATTTCCAAGGGAACTTGGGACCTCATTAATTTTGCATGAGAGGATGATGATGTAGGATGGTGCACACCTTTTACGCATGTGAACATGCTTTATCGATAATTTTCAATGGTTAAAATGGCTTATGAAGGGAAATAATGAATTGGCATGTGACTTATCTATTTAAAAAATCTCATCCAAGCATGAAGTGAAATGATGACTCATCTAGGTGTGATATGAAATGATGATTTGGCATGTGACTTATCCAATTTAGAAATTTCATCCAAACAAGGTATGGGGGTAAGTAGCTTTTAGTTTAGCCAAGTGTCACCGTATTATGTGAAATGGATTGTACTAAAGACCCCTAGCATCCAATAATTCCCTTGTTATATTTTTTTGTCCTCATTAGTTTTTCATGTGATCATGTGCTCTAAAACTTACCCTGATTACTTTATCACCTTGACTTCTATATAGCTTGATTTGAGCCCTTATAAAGTGTACCCCTACTAACTCACTACTTATGTTGACTAAGGAATTTGGTGGTATGCCATGGTGGCTAATTCATCATCTTTATACAAATTGGGTTAATGTCATGTGGTTGTCATAGTGGCTAAATCAATTTTATCATGTTGAATTGGTCAATGTCACTTGACCATCAATGTTACTTTATTGAGCTCACTTGTTTTTCCATAAAACTTTTTGTAGTATCTCATCAAATTTGCTCACCATGTTGAAAATAATTTTACATGACCAACCCCTTCCCCCAACTAAAAATCTTCCACATCCTTGTGGAAGAGTAGAATAAACTAGGTAAAATAGGGATGAGGGGAAGAATGGAATGGATAATCTTTAACAACATTTGTAAAAACAAAATATATACAACTTAAAATGAAAATGAAAAGATGAGAAAGATACATGTAGTGATATGTTGTTTGTTATGGCAATGTGAGCATTGTTGGAGGTTGAGGGTAGTATGCTTGAAGATATCCATACATAGTTGCATACTACTCAAACCTGACATCATGGAGAATATATAAACTAATGGGGATTTTCTTTTTTCTTTTTTTCTTTTTTTTTGTAGACAATTCTCATAAGCAAGCTAGTTTTTAAAAATTGATTGTCCATTTATGCTAGTAAATTGGTTTTCATAAATGAATATTATTTTTCAAGTGTGAAGAGCCTATAAAACTTGTTTTCATATTCCTCCTTGGCCCTATGGCATTGGTAAAGGTTTTCACCATACGACTTATTACTTTTTTATTCTTATTTTTTTTGGTTTTTTTAATATATCTTTGTTGAAGGAGATATATCAAGTACTAGTAGAGGATTACAGGTCAAAAATAAACTATAGTTCTACTTGTTGAATGACTTATTTAATGAAATATTACTTGGAGAGAGGTTTGTGGTAAAAATTCAATCGATTACCATTGAAATGTAAGCCACGTGAGGCATCATAAATGGCTTTTAGCTTGATTGTACCATTACCATATGCTTCTTCAATTTTATAATGGTCCAACCATATATACGCAAATTTTCTTTGAAATATTTGAACTTGAAATCATAGAGTAAGATCCAACACTTGCTTGAAAATTCCTTGGAATGATATGTCTATCATGCTATTACTTTTTTTTGGTTGCAATAATTCAGTATGCTAAAGTGTATCATGATGAATTTCATCTAATACATTCAGTTGTAATAGTCTTTCTTATTAAGCTGTAGTGAGATCAATTCCAACCTTTAGCACAGTGCATAAGGTTTAAATTTCAAACTCAATAGGCATGATAGTTATCTTCCCATAAACCATTGCATAGGGTGTGAGCCTTGTTGATTTCCAAATGGTATTATAAGCCCATACTATTTCCCTTAGTCTATGCATCCAATCTTCCTGGTGTGAAGCAACTATCTTTGTTAAAATATTCTCAAACTCTCTATTAGTAACCTCAACCTAACCATTATAATGAGGATGGTATGGTGAGGATTTCCAATTATTCACTTGATATTTGTGTATAAATACAACTATCACATCATATATGAATTATGGTCCTTGATTTGTTACAATCTCCCTAGGTGCTCCCAAAAATTTAAAGATTTTGTCATACAAGAAGTCATCAACCTTTTCCTTTTGGGCATATTGTAATGCCTTCACTTCTACCATTTTGTGACATAATCCATGCATAGCAAAATGTATTCATCAAATTCACTTGTAGGGTTGATAAGAGCAACAAAGTATAACCCCCACTTCTCAAATGGTTCTAAAACCACACGAGGATGTAGAGGCATATTTGTTGAAGAAATTGGTTTACCCATTCTTTGGCATGGATCACATCGAGATATAAAGACTTTAACATCATGGTTTATTATAGGCCAATAATACCCTATTTGCAAGATTTTGTATGTGGTTCTCTTGGCAGCATTATGTCATCCACATGGTTCATCGTGAGCTTCATGCAAGATGTCAAAAGTATCTTCTTCCTGCACACATTTTTTAATTACATGGTCAAAACACAATTTAAAAAAAATATCATCTAACCAAGTGTATGGACCACTTTCACGGATTATTTTTTATTTTCATATGGTGAAAAGTGAGATTGCACTTTACTATCATCAAATAGTTAACAATATCTACATACCAAGGTGAGTGTACTAAAATATTAAATAATTGCTCTTCAGGATCATTTGCCAAATGTAATCTAGAAATACGCCAGCCATTACATTCTATTTCCCAGGTTTGTTCAAAATAGTAATATCAAATTCTTGCAAAAGTAACAACCATTGAACAATTCTACCATTTACTACAAATTTATTCATAAGATATTTAATGGTAGAATGGTCAGTATGGATAAAAACTTTATATGTAGTAATTTAATGTCTAAACTTGATTATGGCATAGACAATAGCAAGAAACTCCTTTTGAGTGACAGTATAGTTTAGTTCTACTCCATTCAATTTTTTTCTAACATAATCGATAGCATAGGGTTGCTTTTTCTCATTTTGGACTAATTCTTGGTATGATGTATCAGTATGAATATGAAAAGGTAAAGCCCAATTTGGTCCTCTTAGGATTGGTATTGTGGTTAGCTTTGTCTTAAGCTCTTTAAAATCTTATTGATAGTCATCATTCCAATAAAATTTATTAGCTTTAGTCAATAATTAAAATAATGGAGCAGCTATCTTTTTGAAGTCTTGAATGAACCTTCTATAATAGATCGCATGTCCTAAGAACCTTCTAACCTCTATTTGACTTATGGGTGATGGAAGGAATTTTATGACCTAAATTTTGGATGGACCTACCTAAATTCATCCATATAAATCTCTAAATAAATAATATCAGCAAAGATGGAAATTATAGCCCTTTGAAATGTAGCAGGTGCATTACAAAGCCCAAAAGGTAAGACATTATATGCATATATTCCCAAAGGGTATGAAAAGGTGGTCTTTTCTTGATCTTATTCAGCTATCTTGGTTTAATTATAACCACTAAAACCATCTAAGAAGCAAAAATACTTCTTTCCTGCGATAGTATCGAGAACTTGATCGTTAAAATGCAAGGGAAAATAGTCTTTCTTAGTAGCCTTATTGATGTTAGAGTATATTACATTATTTAGGTACATATCAATGTACCACCTTGGGTACATTATTATATTAGGATTTACTTGGGGTATAATCAATAAATGCACAGGTTTCAGTGTGTAATAATGTAAATGTGCAAGGAGTCCACTTGTACATGAGTCATAGAAATGGTAGTTAGGAAGATTAAGGGACAAGTTACCTATTTTCTATATAAACTCCCCATAGTGAATAGATGAGGGTGTGTGTGTATTGCTCTCAGCATGCACTGGTAGAGTAGGTTTTTATATATTGTATTCAATTCCATATTTTTGTGAGTTCCATTAATAGCATATTTCTATGTCATTCCTAAACTTCATTATCTTTTTACATCTTGTGATTGTCATCTCCCATAACATACTTAATTAAAAGCTAACAGTGGTATCAAAGTTATGGTAGGTCTAGATAGGAATAGGGATTGTCACAAGGAATATTGAGAGGAGAGAAGCAAATCTCAGTTTGAGAATTTTTGAGATTGCATTTGGCTAGATTCTTTCCATAGAGTTCCAAAAAATCGTTAATACTAGGAATCAACATTCATTCCATTAGGAATTAACTCTGTGTTGGAAAAAATCAGGAATTGGAGAAAAACCAAGGAGAATATTCTCATTAAATATTAAATATTTAAGGTTGGATATAGAGGGACCACCATTTCTACTATCATTCTGAACTTATTTGCATCTTTGCAAACTAGATCTACCTATATGCACCGTTGCATGCAAAATATTGCAATCTCAAGATTAATTGATAGAAGGCCCTAGAGGCCTTGTTGTAATATTTAATAATAGACTCTAAATAATATTCTAGAGAAGGTAGAATATTGGAGATATCCTTTCTAATTAAATACTTCTTTCAAAAAAAGCTAAAAAGAGTCATAAATATCTCATTGAAAACCTTCCAGTCTTGGAAAAGCTAAAGAGGGACTATCAATATCCTATTCCAAATTTTAGAGATCCATGAAGGATATCTCTTTGCCAAAACTTCTATAGTATAAGGTTGAAGGAAACGTCTCATTAAGAAGGTCAAATAAGCTACAAGGAGAAGACATTGGAGAGCTCTCAAGGAAAAAAGGCTTGGAGAGCCTTATTATAGAATTTGAAAAAACCATTAAAGGAGTTCCAAGAATAACTCATTGGAGAAATTTACTACCAAGGAGAAGCTCCTGATATTGAAATAACTGGTATAATTGTCACCATCTAAAAATAAGCCCACAGAATAAGGGTTTGGAAAACAAGTTGTCAAATCCCAGAAGATACAAGTGAAAACCTCAAGACTTTCATATTCTTAAGAAGAAATCCTTGTTTGAAGTCAAAATTCGACAAGGTTAAAGGAGAAATCAAGCCCACCAAATCCAATATATTTGGAGATTGCCTTTCACACCTAATAAGGCACATTTCAAATATAGGGATTTGCTAAATTTTAAAATACTAAAAGGGTTCTTGAAGGACAAAATTTTAGTGAATAGATTATCTGCTAGAGGGTAGCAATCAAGATAACATTACTATCAGTAGAACTTAAGAAGTTCCAAGATACATCCTGAAGGAGAAGTTGAAGCCATCTACTACAGTTTCAAAAAAATAAACCAAAATGGTTCATAGTTATTAGTAACCACCATTCCAGATAGAGACTTGGTGAATCAAATCATCAAGATATTTATCATCTTCAAAGGACATCAAAGGTAAGCATTTTAAGGTGCAAAAGGATTCATTACTTGAATACTTATTTGGATTACAACTTAGGTTTATTAATCATCTTATTAGAATTTATAATTTTCAAAATAAAAGGTTGCATCTTAAGTCCTCAAAGGAAGTGTAGAAGATAATTTTTGTTAAGTGTTATTACCTACACATTAATAGGAATTAGATACATTATTTCTATCATATACTTATAGAAAAAGGGATTACATTAAGTTGCATAAATTATTGAGCATTCTTTAAGAGTTAGTATTAGTGCATATTACAAAGTTCCTTAAGGAGTAATAAGGTGATTTGAGTTGCACTATATTGATTTCCCTTAAATCTTATTAGAAGTACACTAAATGTTACAGTGAAGGTTAGTGCAAAGATTAATCTCTCTAGCATATTGCTTATATGATTAGTAGCTTGGATTCATTGTTACTAAACTATCCAAGTGGAAAATTTATATTCTAGTATTGTCTAAAATAGAGGCAACAATACATTACTCTCAAAATAATAGAGCAAGTAGCATACATATCCAAGAATCCAAAGGAAAGATTCAGATTATCTTATATAAGTCCTCAAGCTATACAACAAGGAGAAAATCTATCTATACTACATTAAAGTAGTCAAATCAAATAAATAACATCAAAAGAGACAAGAATCACACTAATATTTGGTGTAAAATAGAGTCTATTATTCATACTACATTGGAGCACTATAATACCTCTCAAAGAGAATAGATTATCAAGTTTGTTGAAGAAAATGACATTGTAGAAATCCTACATCTACTCTTGGTGAAACAAGAGAGGTATAAAAGGAGTGAATCCATGGTTCACAAGTGTTGGGTTTTAGGTGTCCAAAAATACCATTCAAATAATTCAAGAAATGCCCTCAAATTAATCCAATATATAATCAAATCAGAGGCATTACAACCATCACAAAGCAAGGTAGAATAATAGCTTAGAAATATACATATAATCTAAGGGAAAGCCACAAAAATCTATAAGGGAAGGCCATGAAAAGTTACCTCATACAAGTGCCTAACAGTCAGCAAATATGAGAGTCATAAAAGCATCCAAAAGTTGTAATTAAAAGGTGCCATATCTTCCACCTATAAGCTATGTCAGAGCCAACGTTGGAAGGAGATCATCATTGGAGGTGCAAGCCAGCATTCACTGGCAAAGCATTGGAGAAAATAAGTGAACAACTTGCATTCGTTGGAGGAGTTATATGGTTTCAAGAAGGATTTTAAGATTTGAACATGCAATTACCACTTGGCACATAGAAAAGAGATATTACGCCTCTCATATAAGGGCCCATAAAAAATGTAATGCTTGTCTTGAAGCATCCAAGTACCTAGTAAAGAGTAATGCCCATCTTGGAGCATTAGGAAAGGAATGTGAGATAAGAAGTAATTCCATATTAATCATTGCACATTAAACATTGAAACTAAAGGTGCAACCACCACCAATCTAATTACCACTTGTCTGAAGCATGAAGAAGAGCATAACGTCTCAAGTAATCAATGTTGAAGGAGATCTCTATTAATACATTTGTCGTAAAAACCTTTAACATACATTGGAAGCACAAACAATGAATTTCATGTGAGGAGTGTAAGCAATATTAAAGGAGGAGCATAGGTGCATTAAATATTGTCATAAACTAGCACTTTCATAGGTGTTCCAATGCCAACCAAGAATTGAATATTTATAAAGAGAGCATTGAATGCTCATTCCTACCCAGCCAACAGAGACATTGAAGCATCAATCAACTTGTTGGCAATTTTGGGTACCTTGGGTACATTGCCTTTGCTCAAGTGTATAAGTTGTCATTGATGTCAAGAAGCTTTTGAAGGAATTTGATTTGATGTAAAATAATTTGTTTTGATGAAGGTTACGGCTTGACAGGTTCAAAAGAAAGCAAGTTAGAAAAGTGTCGCGATATCGCGACATGTCGCATTTTCGCGACTTAAGCAGGAGAGAGAAAGCAAGTTAGAAAAGTGTCATGATATCGCGACATGTCGCAGTTTCATGACTCAAAGAGGAGAGAGAATGTTTGAGTCAGAAATGTCACGATTTCATGAGATATTGCAAGGAAGGTTGAACAGACGAAAAAGTGTCACGATTTCGCGACATGTTGCAAGAGAGAGAGTCCGAAAGAAAAAGTGTCATGATTTCGTGACATAATGCAGGAGAGAGATTCCGAGAGAAAAAGTGCCATGATATCGTGACATGTCAGGTTTTCACAACCTGAAGAAAATAAAAGCGCTAAGGAGAAAAAGTGTCATGATTTTGTGACAAGTCAGAAGACAAAGTGGAAGCAAGATAAAGTGTCACGATTTCGCGACATGCTTCAGAACTCGAAGTGAGAACTATCACGATTTTGTGACATGTAGCAAAGGGAAGAGTCTAAAATAAGAAGTGTCACGATTTCACGACAGGTTGCAAAGAAGACGTACGAAATCTTAAAGCATCATGATTTCACGATAGGTTGAAGAGAGAGCAAACAGATACAGAAAGTGTCGCAATTTCACGACAGATCCAGTTGGCAGCGTACGGATGGAAAAAGTGTCACGATTTCATGACAAAAATTGAAAGCATGTCTTCCATAGATGAAGTGTCATGATTTCATGACAAAAGCAGAGAGGAAGGCCATGAAGACAAAAGTATCATGATTTCACGATAGAAGTGAAGACGAAGTCTGCAGAAGGAGAAATGTCGTGATTTCATGACAAAAGCAAAAAGGAGGTCGACGAAGGGAGAAGTGTCACGATATCGTGACAAAAGCAAAGTTGATGATGACAAAGACAAAAGTGTCATGATATCATGACAAGAGCTTAGTTGAAGTCGTCAAAGGCTAAAGTGTCGCGACATCGGGACAAAATCCAAAAGGAAGTGTACGATTGCAAAAGTGTCATGATATCGCAACATGTTGTAGTTTCACGGCAAAAACTATAGAAGATTTTCAGAGGTAGTTGAGGCTGACATAGTTAAATGTGAGCCGACGATGATTAGGGTTTGTAGCTGACATAGTTTAGGGTTGTGCAGCTAACTAAGATCAAGGTTTGATCTTGAAAGCATTAGTATAAAAGAAGGGTTGTTTGGAGAGTTGAGGGGGTATTGAGAAATGGTCGAATGTGATGATTTCACCCTCACAGCTTATACAGATGCAGATTGGGCAGGTAGTATTAATGACAAAAAAAGAACTAGTGGTGGAGCATTCTTTCTGGGAAATAGTTTGGTTTCTTGGTTAAGTAAGAAACAACCTTCAGTTTCCTTATCTACAGTAGAGGCTGAATACATAGCTACAGTGGCTGGGTGTACACAGGTTTTATGGATGAAAACCACCTTGGAGGATTTCAAAGTTAGGCATGAACAACCCATCTCCATATTTTGTGATAATACAAGTGCCATAAGTATTTCCAAAAATCTTGTAATGCACTCAAGGACAAAGCATATTTCCATCAAGTATCACTTTCTAAGGGAGAAAGTGCAAGACAAGCAGGTCAAGCTAGAGTATGTGTCTACTAAATAACAGATTGCAGACATCTTCACTAAACCTCTTCCAAGAGATACGTTTGAGTATCTAAGGGAGAAATTGGGAGTTGTACTCCCACCCCGAATTAATCACCTCATCGGGAGTTGGGGGGAGGGACCAAGCTAAGAGGCTCATTCTTAGTCCCGAGCCCCAAAGGTGACCCTTTGCCATTGATGACAAAGGGGGAGAGATATGAGTAAGGGGGAGAGCTTCAAGTGAAGAGGAAAGCTTCAAGTTAGGGGGAGAAAAACTTCAAAGGAAGATTCTCAGTTGTGGGCATAGTTTCTCAGTTGTTAGCAAAGTTGGTTTTACTTTTGGCTCCTGAGACATGTTTCCAGTAAAGGTTTGCCATCAATGACAAAGGGGGAGATTGTTGGCAATTTTGGGTACCTTGGGTACATTGCCTTTGCTCAAGTGTATAAGTTGTCATTGATGTCAAGAAGCTTTTGAAGGAATTTGATTTGATGTAAAATAATTTGTTTTGATGAAGGTTACGGCTTGACAAGTTCGAAAGAAAGCAAGTTAGAAAAGTGTCGCGATATCGCGACATGTCGCATTTTCGTGACTTAAGCAGGAGAGAGAAAGCAAGTTAGAAAAGTGTCGCGATATCGCGACATGTCACAGTTTCATGACTCAAAGAGGAGAGAGAATGTTCGAGTCAAAAATGTCACGATTTCGTGACATATTGCAAGGAAGGTTGAACGGACGAAAAAGTGTCACGATTTCGTGACATGTTGCAGGAGAGAGAGTCCGAAAGAAAAAGTGTCATGATTTCGTGACATAATGCGGAGAGAGAGTCCGAGGAGAAAAAGTGTCACGATATCGCGACATGTCGAGTTTCTGAGCCGAAGAAAAGAAAAGCGCTAAGGAGAAAAAGTGTCACGATTTCGTGACAAGTCAGAAGACAAAGTGGAAGCAAGATAAAGTGTCACGATTTCGCGACATGCTACAGAACTCGAAGTGAGAACTATCATGATTTCGTGACATGCAGCAAAGGGAAGAGTCTGAAATGAGAAGCGTCATGATTTCATGACAGGTTGCAAAGAAGACGTACGAAAGCTGAAAGCGTCACGATTTCATGACAGGTTGAAGAGAAAGCAAAAGATGCAGAAAGTGTCACGATTTGTGACGATCGAGTTGGAGCGTTCGGATTGGAGAAAGTGTCACGATTTCATGACAGGGGAAGTGTCAGATTTTGACAAAGAGGGACTATGAAGAAGTGTCAGATTTAAAAGGAGAAGTGTCACGATTTCATGACAAAAGCAGAAAGGAGGTCGACGAAGGGAGAAGTGTCGCGATATCATGACAAAAGCAAAGTTGATGCTGACAAAGACAAAAGTGTCACGATATCATGACAAGAGCTTAGTTGAAGTCATCAAAGGCTAAAGTGTCATGATATCATGACAAAAGCCAAAAGAAAGTGTACGGTTGCAAAGGTGTCACGATATCGTGACATGTTGTAGTTTCATGGCAAAAACTACAGAAGAGTTTTAGAGGCAGTTGAGGCCGACAAAGTTAAATGTGAGCTGATGATGATTAGGGTTTGCAGCTGACGTAGTTTAGGGTTTGTAGCTGATGTAGTTTAGGGTTGTGTAACCGACTAAGATCAAGGTTTGATCTTGAAAGTGTTAGTATAAAAGGAGGGCTGTTTGGAGAGTTGAGGGGAATTGATGAATAGTCGAATGTGCGTCGAAGTGTGCGAGATGCAGCCGAAAGAGCAAAGAGCGTAGAAGTGGCGAGATGATGTCGAAGCGTGCAGAGTGAGCGCAACAGGCAAAGATGAACGAGGACATTTGTGCTAGACCGAAGGACTGTGTTTAGTGCAAATTCGAGGACCAGCTTTGGAGGTGATAGAGTTGAGGACAGAGGTCTCCAGCCAGAGCAGGGAGGACAGGTGTCTTCTATGGATAGAGTTCCATTTGCTAAGGGCAGCGGAGGCAGAGGTTTTCTAGAGGATCACCAGCCAGAGCAGAGCTAGGGGATCGGTGTCTCCTGTGGGTTGGTGCCCATGAACTCGAGATTAGGGGATTGGTGTCTCCTTTGGGTTGGTGCCCATAAACATTGTAATCGGGAAAGGTATTCCCAGAATTTGGATTGATAAAATTTAGTGAAAGATTTTATCCGTGGATGTAGCCCAACCATTTTGGGTGAACCACGTTAAAATGGGTCTTCAATGTGTGATGCTTTCTGTCTTGATTAATGTTGTGTTGATGCCTCTACTATCTAAAGTTAAAATTATTAATTGGTTAAGTCTTATATTGTTCACCCCCCTCTCAGTATAAGCTTGTGTTCTTCAATTGGTATCAGAGCGGGTTTCTCCAGAAAGAGCCTAACAGCTTGGAGAAGGATCTATCAGAGGAACATACAGATTCAGAAAGAGATGAAGAGGTTGAGTTCGATCTCAAAGGTGAATTCTTCTTGGCTTTAAAAAAGCTTGAGAAATTCAGGGAAGAAAATTTTGTTCTCAAGCATCAATGTCAGGAAGAAGAGATTGCAAGATCAAAATTGTCTCAAAGAGTTATAGACTTCAAAATTCTAGCTGAAGAAGGAAAGAAGGTTGAACGAGGTTCGACAGAGGCTTTAAAAGGAAAGGAAGGCTGATTGCGAGAAACTAGAAGAAGAGGTTATGTCTCTTAGAGTGAAGTTGGAACAATTGGCTCTCGGACGAGAATACTCCATATGAAAAGCAAAAGAAGGATGGTATCACTATTCATGAAATAGGGTCTTCGAGCAAGACCAATCTTCATCCTGAAGAGCGGTGGATTCCTGTTGGTCACAAGAAGAACAATCATCCAAGGCATCAAAACAGGTTACATAATACTTTCCATGGCTATTGTTTTTCCTGCAAGAATTTTGGTCACAAAGCTATGCATTGCAATAAATCCTTGAATAGCCATAGTAAGGAAAATGTTAACTCTTTTGCACCTCTTATGAATAAAAATTTCATGTGTTACAAGTGCAAGAATTTTGGGCATATAGCAAGGATGTGCGGTTTGGATAGATCTAGCCTTGAGTTCACTAAAAAGAAAAATGAGATCAAATCTAAGTCAATGATAGTTCAAACTGCTTTTCATGCTCAAGACAAAGTAGAAAAATGGTATCTTGATAGTGGTTGTTCAAAACATATGGCTGGTGAAAAGGAAAAGTTTTTGGTCTTAAAAAAAACAAACAGAGGAACGGTCAGTTTTGGAGATAATAGGTCAGCTAAAATCTGTGGTAAAGGGACTCTTAGTTTGGATGGGAAATCCAAAATAGAAAATGTGCTTTATGTAGAAGGCCTAAGACATAATCTTCTAAGTGTGAGTCAACTTTGTGATCAAGGGCACATAGTATCTTTCTTTTCTAGATAGATGTGAGATAAGTAAAGAAAAAAATGGAAAACTCATTGCGAGTGCTACAAGGACTCCAAACAATCTTTACATGCTGAGTGAGATAAAAAGGGAAAAGTGTTTTCTAACTCAAGAAGATGAGAGTTGGCTATGGCATAAAATATTGGGGCATTTGAGCTTTGATAATCTTGTCAATATTAGTAACAAGGAAGGAGTTAGAGACTTGCCCAAAATAAAAAGGCCCCATAATATCATTTGCGGTCCCTGTCAACATGGAAAACAGGACCAGAACCAGTTTCAAATCAAAAGGGTATACTTCTTCAAAACCATTGGATCTTATTCATACTGATTTATGTGGCCCCACCGGAACTCGGAGCATTCAGGGAGAAAGCTACTTCATGTTGTTTATAGATGATTATTCTAGAATGACTTGGGTTACTTTTCTCAAAGAAAAATCTGAAGCTTTTGAAAAATTTAAAGCTTTCAAAGAAATGATTGAAAATGAGACTGACAAGAGAATCAAATGCTTAAGATCAGACAGAGGAGGAGAGTTCACTTCAAATGAATTTGTGGAATACTATGAGCAACAAGGAATCAAAAGAGAATATTCAGCAGCAAGAACTCCTCAACAAAATGGAGTAGTTGAAAGGAAAAATAGAACTATTGAAAATATGGCTAGAGCTATGTTAAATGAGTCAAAACTCTCAGATGGCTTTTGGAAAGAGGCAGTCAGTACAACAGTCTACATTATCACCAGGGCCCAACTTAGAGTCAATCATCATAAAACTCCTTATGAGTTGTGGAAAGGAAGACCAGCTATAGTAAAATACTTCAAAGTGTTTGGGAGTAAGTGCTTCATCAGAAGGGAAGATCAGAATCTGGGTAAGTTTGATCCTAGGTGTGATGAGGGAATATTTCTTGGATATTCCAGCAGAAGCAAGGCCTAGAGATGCTTCAACAAAAGAACGCATACAGTCGTAGAGAGCATAAATGTAACGAGTTGATGAAAAGACGAGGGATAAGAGAACCGGTCAAGGAACTCAGTGATGAAATTTGTCAAGAAGAATTCAGAGAGGTTTCAGATGAAGAAGAGGAAAGACAACAACTGCTTCCCAAAACTCCTTCACGATATGTTCAGAAACATCATCCCAAATATTTGATCATTGGTGATCCAAAAAGCAGGCAAACAAGAAGAAGAGTCATTCCTTCACACGATTCTACAAATGTTTCATTATTATCTCAGATTGAGCCAAAATATTTCAGTGAAGCATGTGCAGATAAATTTTGGGTAAAAGCGATGGATGAAGAGCTAAATCAAATAGAGAAAAGTGAAACTTGGGATTTGGTTCCAAGACCTAAGGACAAGAATGTCATTGGCACAAAATGGATATTCAGAAATAAACTCAATGAGGATGGAAAGATTGTCAGAAACAAAGCTAGGTTAGTCTGCAAAGGTTATGCTCAAGTAGAAGGTGTTGATTTCGAAGAGACGTTCGCTCCTGTTGCTCGTCTTGAAGCTATCAGAATGTTTTTGGCCCTTTCAAGCTTCAAATCATTCAAGGTATATCAAATGGATGTAAAGTCAGCTTTTCTAAATGGGGTGTTGGTAGAAGAAGTCTACATAGAACAGCCAGAAGGAGTGTCTCTCACAGAACAGTCAGACTATGTGTGTAAACTGAAAAAGGCCTTATATGGGTTAAAGCAAGCACCAAGGGCATGGTACTCAAGACTTGACGAGTTATCTTCATGAGCAAGGCTTCAGGAAATGCGTGGCGAGATAGCAATTTGTATATTAAGAATGAAGATGATGATATGTTGATTATGGTTGTCTATGTTGATGATATTATTTTTGGGGGAAATAATACTCAGATGTGCAAAGTTTTTGCTAACACCATGCAGAAGGAATTTGAGATGTCTATGATTGGAGAGCTGTCATTCTTTTTAGGTCTTCAGATTGCTCAATCAAAAGACGGTGTATTTCTCTCTCAAGGAAAGTATATCAAAGAAATGTTGAAAAAGTTTGGGATGATGGACAGCAAACCAGTATGTACTCCAATGATTACAGGGTGCAAGATGAGTAAAGATGATGAATCTCCAGCGGCAGATCAGAGATTGTACAGATCAATGATTGGCAGCTTATTATATGTTACGGCTACCAGACCAGATATCATGCGAGCAGTTGGGTTAGTAGCAAGATTTCAGGCAGCTCCAAAATATTCTCATGTTATAGCGAGTTAAAAGGATATTCAGATATCTGAAGGGCACTATGGACTTTGGGCTTTGGTATCCCAAAGGTGATGATTTCACCCTCACGGCTTATACAGATGCAGATTGGGTAGGCAGTATTAATGACAGAAAAAGCACTAGTGGTGGAGCATTCTTTCTGGGAAAGAGTTTGGTTTCTTGGTTAAGTAAGAAACAACCTTCAGTTTCCTTATCTACAGCAGAGGCTGAATACATAGCAAGGTGGCTGGGTGTACACGGGTTTTATGGATGAAAACCACCTTGGAGGATTTCAAAGTCAGGCATGAACAACCCATCTCCATATTTTGTGATAATACAAGTGCCATAAGTATTTCCAAAAATCCGGTAATGCACTCAAGGACAAAGCATATTTCCATCAAGTATCACTTTCTAAGGGAGAAAGTGCAAGACAAGCAAGTCAAGCTAGAGTATGTGTCTACTAAAGAACAGATTGCAGATATCTTCACTAAACCTCTTCCAAGAGATACGTTTGAGTATCTAAGGGAGAAATTGGGAGTTGTACTCCCACCCCAGAATTAATCACCTCATCAGGAGGTGGGGGAGGGACTAAGCTAAGAGGCTCATTCTTAGTCCCGAGCCCCAAAGGTGACCCTTTGCCATTGATGACAAAGGGGGAGAGATATGAGTAAGGGGGAGAGCTTCAAGTCAGGGGGAGCAAAACTTCAAAGGAAGATTCTCAGTTGTGGGCACAGTTTCTCAGTTGTTAGCACAGTTGGTTTCAGTTTTGGCTCTTGAGACGTGTTTTCAGTAAAGGTTTGCCATCAATGACAAAGGGGGAGATTGTTGGCAATTTTGGGTACCTTGGGTACATTGCCTTTGCTCAAGTGTATAAGTTGTCATTGATGTCAAGAAGCTTTTGAAGGAATTTGATTTGATGTAAAATAATTTGTTTTGATGAAGGTTACGACTTGACAGGTTCGAAAGAAAGCAAGTTAGAAAAGTGTCACGATATCGCGACATGTCACATTTTCGCGACTTAAGCAGGAGAGAGAAAGCAAGTTAGAAAAGTGTCACGATATCGCGACATGTCACAGTTTCACGACTCAAAGAGGAGAGAGAATGTTCGAGTCGAAATGTCATGATTTCGTGACATATTGCAAGGAAGGTTGAACGGAGAAAAAGTGTCACGATTTGCGACATGTTGAGGAGAGAGTCGAAAGAAAAAGTGTCACGATTTGTGACATAATGCAGAGAGAGAGTCGGGAGAAAAAGTGTCATGATATCGTGACATGTCGGGTTTTCGTGACCCGAAGAAAAGAAAAGCGCTAAGGAGAAAAAGTGTCACGATTTCGTGACAAGTCAGAAGACAAAGTGGAAGCAAGATAAAGTGTCACGATTTCACGACATGCTTCAGAACTCGAAGTGAGAACTGTCATGATTTTGTGACATGTAGCAAAGGGAAGAGTCTAAAATGAGAAGCGTCATGATTTCGTGACAGGTTGCAAAGAAGATGTACGAAAGCTGAAAGCATCATGATTTTGTGATAGGTTGAAGAGAAAGCAAATAGATGCAGAAAGTGTCATGATTTCGTGACAGATCGAGATGGCCAGGCATTCGGTTGGAGAAAGTGTCACGATTTCATGACAAAAAGGTAGGAGAAGTGTCAATTTAAAGGAATGAAGAAGTGTCGATTTGTGTCAGATTTCATGACAAAAGTAGAAAGGAGGTCGACGAAGGGAGAAGTGTCGCGATATCATGACAAAAGCAAAGTTGATGCAGGAAAAGTGTTCGATATGAAGTCAAAGGCTAGAAGTGTCACGATATCATGACAAAAGCCAAAAGAAAGTGTATGGTTGCAAAGGTGTCACGATATCGCGACATGTTGTAGTTTCATGGCAAAAACTACAGAAGAGTTTCAGAGGTAGTTGAGGCCGACAAAGTTAAATGTGAGCCGATGATGATTAGGGTTTGCAGTCGATAGTTTAGGGTTTGTAGCTGATGTAGTTTAGGGTTGTGCAATCGACTAAGATCAAGGTTTGATCTTGAAAGTGTTAGTATAAAAGGAGGGTTGTTTGGAGAGTTGAGGGTGAATTGATGAATGGTCGAATGTGCGTCGAAGTGTGCGAGATGCAGCCAAAAGAGCACAAGAGCGCAGAAGTGGCGAGATGATGTCGAAGCATGCAGAGTGAGCGCAACAGGCAAAGATGAATGAGGACATTTGTGCTAGACCGAAGGACTGTGTTTAGTGCAAATTCGAGGACCAGCTTTGGAGGTGATAGAGTTGAGGATAGAGGTCTCCAGCCAGAGCAGGGAGGACAGGTGTCTTCTATGGATAGAGTTCCATTTGCTAAGGGCAGCGAAGGCAGAGGTTTTCTAGAGGATCACCAGCCAGAGCAGAGCTAGGGGATCGGTGTCTCCTGTGGGTTGGTGCCCACGAACTCGAGATTAGGGGATTGGTGTCTCCTTTGGGTTGGTGCCCATAAACATTGTAATCGGGAAAGGTATTCCCAGAATTTGGATTGATAAAATTTAGTGAAAGATTTTATCCGTGGATGTAGCCCAACCATTTTGGGTGAACCACGTTAAAATGGGTCTTCAATGTGTGATGCTTTCTGTCTTGATTAATGTTGTGTTGATGCCTCTGCTATCTAAAGTTAAAATTATTAATTGGTTAAGTCTTATACTGTTCACCCCCCCTCTCGGTATAAGCTTGTGTTCTTCAATTGGTATCAGAGCGGGTTTCTCCAGAAAGAGCCTAACAGCTTGGAGAAGGATCTATCGAGAGGAACATATAGATTCAAAAAGAGATGAAGAGGTTGAGTTCGATCTCAAAGGTGAATTCTTCTTGGCTTTAAAAAAGCTTGAGAAATTCAGGGAAGAAAATTTTGTTCTCAAGCATCAATGTCAGGAAGAAGAGATTGCAAGATCAAAATTGTCTCAAAGAGTTATAGACTTCAAAATTCTAGCTGAAGAAGGAAAGAAGGTTGAACAAGTTCTGACAGAGGCTTTAAAAGGAAAGGAAGCTGATTGCGAGAAACTAGAAGAAGAGGTTATGTCTCTTAGAGTGAAGTTGGAACAATTGGCTCTCAGACAGAATACTCCGTATGAAAAGCAAAAGAAGGATGGTATCACTATTCATGAAATAGGGTCTTCGAGCAAGACCAATCTTCATCCTGAAGAGCGGTGGATTCCAGTTGGTCACAAGAAGAACAATCATCCAAGGCATCAAAATAGGTTACATAATACTTTCCATGGCTATTGTTATTTTTCTACAAAAATTTTGGTCACAAAGCTATGCATTGCAATAAATCCTTGAATAGCCATAGTAAGGAAAATGTTAACTCTTTTGCACCTCTTATGAATAAAAATTTCATGTGTTACAAGTGCAAGAATTTTGGGCATATAGCAAGGATGTGCGGTTTGGATAGATCTAGCCTTGAGTTCACTAAAAAGAAAAATGAGATCAAATCTAAGTCAATGATAGTTCAAACTGCTTTTCATGCTCAAGACAAAGTAGAAAAATGGTATCTTGATAGTGGTTGTTCAAAACATATGACTGGTGAAAAGGAAAAGTTTTTGGTCTTAAAAAAAACAAACAGAGGAACAGTCAATTTTGGAGATAATAGGTCAGCTAAAATCTGTGGTAAAGGGACTCTTAGTTTGGATGGGAAATCCAAAATAGAAAATGTGCTTTATGTAGAAGGCCTAAGACATAATCTTCTAAGTGTGAGTCAACTTTGTGATCAAGGGCACATAGTATCTTTCTTTTCTGATAGATGTGAGATAAGTAAAGAAAAAAATGGAAAACTCATTGCGAGTGCTACAAGGACTCCAAACAATCTTTACATGCTGAGTGAGATAAAAAGGGAAAAGTGTTTTCTAACTCAAGAAGATGAGAGTTGGCTATGGCATAAAATATTGGGGCATTTGAGCTTTGATAATCTTGTCAATATTAGTAACAAGGAAGCTATTAGAGACTTGCCCAAAATAAAAAGGCCCCATAATATCATTTGCGGTCCCTGTCAACATGGAAAATAGACCAGAACTAGTTTCAAATCAAAAGGGTATACTTCTTCAAAACCATTGGATCTTATTCATACTGATTTATGTGGCCCCACCAGAACTCAGAGCATTCAGGGAGAAAGCTACTTCATGTTGTTTATAGATGATTATTCTAGAATGACTTGGGTTACTTTTCTCAAAGAAAAATCTAAAGCTTTTGAAAAATTTAAAGCTTTCAAAGAAATGATTGAAAATGAGACTGACAAGAGAATCAAATGCTTAAGATCAGATAGAGGAGGAGAGTTCACTTCAAATGAATTTGTGGAATACTGTGAGCAACAAGGAATCAAAAGAGAATATTCAGCAGCAAGAACTCCTCAACAAAATGGAGTAGTTGAAAGGAAAAACAGAACTATTGAAAATATGGCTAGAGCTATGTTAAATGAGTCGAAACTCTCAGATGGCTTTTGGAAAGAGGCAGTCAGTACAACAGTCTACATTATCACCAGGGCCCAACTTAGAGTCAATCATCATAAAACTCCTTATGAGTTGTGGAAAGGAAGACCAGCTACAGTAAAATACTTCAAAGTGTTTGGGAGTAAGTGCTTCATCAGAAGGGAAGATCAGAATCTGGGTAAGTTTGATCCTAGGTGTGATGAGGGAATCTTTCTTGGATATTCCAGCAGAAGCAAGGCCTACATATGCTTCAACAAAAGAACGCATACAGTCGTAGAGAGCATAAATGTAACGAGTTGATGAAAAGACAGGGATAAGAGAACCAGTCAAGGAACTCAGTGATGAAATTTGTCAAGAAGAATTCAGAGAGGTTTCAGATGAAGAAGAGGAAAGACAACAACTGCTTCCCAAAACTCCTTCACGATATGTTCAGAAACATCATCCCAAATATTTGATCATTGGTGATCCAAACAGCAGGAAAACAAGAAGAAGAGTCATTCCTTCACACGATTCTACAAATGTTTCATTATTATCTCAGATTGAGCCAAAAGATTTCAGTGAAGCATGTGCGAGATAAATTTTGGGTAAAAGCGATGGATGAAGAGCTAAATCAAATAGAGAAAAGTGAAACTTGGGATTTGGTTCCAAGACCTAAGGACAAGAATGTCATTGGCACAAAATGGATATTCAGAAATAAACTCAATGAGGATGGAAAGATTGTCAAAAACAAAGCTAGGTTAGTCTGCAAAGGTTATGCTCAAGTAGAAGGTGTTGATTTCGAAGAGACGTTCGCTCCTGTTGCTCGTCTTGAAGCTATCAGAATGTTTTTGGCCCTTTCAAGCTTCAAATCATTCAAGGTATATCAAATGGATGTAAATTCAGCTTTTCTAAATGGGGTGTTGGTAGAAGAAGTCTACATAGAACAGCCAGAAGGAGTGTCTCTCACAGAACAGTCAGACTATGTGTGTAAACTAAAAAAGGCCTTATATGGGTTAAAGCAAGCACCAAGGGCATGGTACTCAAGACTTGACAGTTATCTTCATGAGCAAGGCTTCAGGAAAGGTGTGGCAGATAGCAATTTGTATATTAAGAATGAAGATGATGATATGTTGATTATGGTTGTCTATGTTGATGATATTATTTTAGGGGGAAATAATACTCAGATGTGCAAAGTTTTTGCTAACACCATGCAGAAGGAATTTGAGATGTCTATGATTGGAGAGCTGTCATTCTTTTTAGGTCTTCAGATTGCTCAATCAAAAGACGGTGTATTTCTCTCTCAAGGAAAGTATATCAAAGAAATGTTGAAAAAGTTTGGGATGATGGACAACAAACCAGTATGTACTCCAATGATTACAGGGTGCAAGATGAGTAAATATGATGAATCTCCAGCGATAGATCAAAGATTGTACAGATCAATGATTGGCAACTTATTATATGTTACGGCTACCAGACCAGATATCATGCAGGCAGTTGGGTTAGTAGCAAGATTTTAGGCAGCTCCAAAAGATTCTCATGTTATAGCAGTTAAAAGGATATTCAGATATCCGAAGGGCACTATGGACTTTGGGCTTTGGTATCCCAAAGGTGATGATTTCACCCTCACAGCTTATACGAGATGCAGATTGGGCGAGCGATATTGATGACAAAAAAAGCACTAGTGGTGGAGCATTCTTTCTGGGAAAGAGTTTGGTTTCTTGGTTAAGTAAGAAACAACCTTCAGTTTCCTTATCTACAACAGAGGCTGAATACATAGCTATAGTGGCTGGGTGTACACAGGTTTTATGGATGAAAACCACCTTGGAGGATTTCAAAGTCAGGCATGAACAACCCATCTCCATATTTTGTGATAATACAAGTGCCATAAGTATTTCCAAAAATCTGGTAATGCACTCAAGGACAAAGCATATTTCCATCAAGTATCACTTTCTAAGGGAGAAAGTGCAAGACAAGCGAGGTCAAGCTAGAGTATGTGTCTACTAAAGAGCAGATTGCGAGACATCTTCACTAAACCTCTTCCAAGAGATACGTTTGAGTATCTAAGGGAGAAATTGGGAGTTGTACTCCCACCCCAGAATTAATCACCTCATCGGGAGGTAGGGGAGGGACTAAGCTAAGAGGCTCATTCTTAGTCCCGAGCCCCAAAGGTGACCCTTTGCCATTGATGACAAAGGGGGAGAGATATGAGTAAGGGGGAGAGCTTCAGTGAAGAGGAAAGCTTCAAGTCATGGGGAGCAAAACTTCAAAGGAAGATTCTCAGTTGTGGGCACAGTTTCTCAGTTGTTAGCACAGTTGGTTTCAGTTTTGGCTCTTGAGACGTGTTTTCAGTAAAGGTTTGCCATCAATGACAAAGGGGGAGATTGTTGGCAATTTTGGGTACCTTGGGTACATTGCCTTTGCTCAAGTGTATAAGTTGTCATTGATGTCAAGAAGCTTTTGAAGGAATTTGATTTGATGTAAAATAATTTGTTTTGATGAAGGTTACGGCTTGACAGGTTCGAAAGAAAGCAAGTTAGAAAAGTGTCGCGATATCGCGACATGTCACATTTTCGCGACTTAAGCAGGAGAGAGAAAGCAAGTTAGAAAAGTGTCGCGATATCGCGACATGTCACAGTTTTGTGACTCAAAGAGGAGAGAGAATGTTCAAGTCAGAAATGTCATGATTTCATGACATATTGCAAGGAAGGTTGAACAGACGAAAAAGTGTCACGATTTCGTGACATGTTGCAGGAGAGAGAGTTCGAAAGAAAAAGTGTCACGATTTCGTGACATAATGCAGGAGAGAGAGTCTAGGAGAAAAAGTGTCGCGATATCGCGACATGTCGGGTTTTCGCGACCCAAAGAAAAGAAAAGCGCTAAGGAGAAAAAGTGTCACGATTTCGCGACAAGTCAAAAGACAAAGTGGAAGCAAGATAAAGTGTCACGATTTCACGACATGCTACAAAACTCGAAGTGAGAACTGTCATGATTTCGTGACATGCAGCAAAGGGAAGAGTCTGAAATGAGAAGCGTCACGATTTCGTGACAGGTTGCAAAGAAGACGTACGGAAGCTGAAAGCGTCACGATTTCATGACAGGTTGAAGAGAGAGCAAACAGATACAAAAAGTGTCACGATTTCATGACAGATCGAGTTGGCAGCGTACGGATGGAGAAAGTGTCACGATTTCATGACAGAAACTGAAAGCATGTCTTCCATAAGTGAAGTGTCACGATTTCATGACAAAAGCAGAGAGGAAGGCTATGAAGACAAAAGTGTCATGATTTCACGACAGAAGTGAAGACAAAGTCTATGAGGAGAAGTGTCACGATTTCATGACAAAAGCAGAAAGGAGGTCGACGAAGGGAGAAGTGTCGCGATATCGTGACAAAAGCAAAGTTGATGCTGACAAAGACAAAAGTGTCACGATATCACGACAAGAGCTTAGTTGAAGTCGTCAAAGGCTAAAGTGTCGCGATATCATGACAAAAGCCAAAAGAAAGTGTACGGTTGCAAAAGTGTCGCGATATCATGACATGTTGTAGTTTCGTGGCAAAAACTACAGAAGAGTTACAGAGGCAGTTGAGGCCGACAAAGTTAAATGTGAGCCGACGATGATTAGGGTTTGCAGCCAACATAGTTTAGGGTTTGTAGCCGACGTAGTTTAGGGTTGTGCAGCCGACTAAGATCAAGGTTTTGATCTTGAAAGTGTTAGTATAAAAGGAGGGCTATTTGGAGAGTTGAGGGGATATTGAGAAATGGTCGAATGTGCATCGAAGTGTGCGAGATGCAGCCGAAAGAGCGCAGAGAGCGCAGAAGTGGCGAGATGATGTCGAAGCATGCAGAGTGAGCGCAACAGGAAAAGATGAACGAGGACATTTGTGCTAGACCGAAGGACTGTGTTTAGTGCAAATTCGAGGACCAGCTTTGGAGGTGATAGAGTTGAGGACAGAGGTCTCCAACCAGAGTAGGGAGGACAGGTGTCTTCTGTGGATAGAGTTCCATTTGCTAAGGGCAGCGGAGGCAGAGGTTTTCTAGAGGATCACCAACCAGAGCAGAGCTAGGGGATCGGTGTCTCCTGTGGGTTGGTGCCCACGAACTCGAGATTAGGGGATTGGTGTCTCCTTTGGGTTGGTGCCCATAAAAATTGTAATCGGGAAAGGTATTCCCAGAATTTGGATTGATAAAATTTAGTGAAAGATTTTATCCGTGGATGTAGCCCAACATTTTTGGGTGAACCACGTTAAAATGGGTCTTCAATGTGTGATGCTTTCTGTCTTGATTAATGTTGTGTTGATGCCTCTGCTATCTAAAGTTAAAATTATTAATTGGTTAAGTCTTATACTGTTCACCCCCCCTCTCAGTATAAGCTTGTGTTCTTCACAACTCAAGCCACGTAGAGCATATAAGAGAAAATATACATGGAAGTTAAGCCACGTAGATAATTTAAGATAAGAGACATTGGAGTCAATCAATGCAAAGCAATTAAAGGAAGAGCACATTAAGCAACACCAAGTAATCCAATGGAGACATGTTGAGTCTCCAGCCACATCACAAGCTATAAGCTAGATACTACAAGCGCTAAGGTAAAGCCATTATTGCTTGCTTTCATTAATGTGATATTGGAGTTATAATATTATATATTCAAACATTCTATTGCATTAGAATAACCAACATTAAACCAATCTTTAGTAATCTATCAAGCAAGCTCATTACAAGATATTATTATTGAAGGATATTTGCAAATAAAGTAGGATATATAAGGTTGTCAATCTTAGTAAATTCAAATATTAATTTACAAATATAATTATTTTCTAATAGACCAAGAGTAGGGAGTTATAAGGATTTCTACACCAAAACCATAGATATTTGTAATTTATAAATACTAAGGAGACAAAATAAATCCAACCCTTAGAGCATACTTCATTAGGAGAGATAAGGTAAAATTGAAGGTTGATCATTATTCTTAAAACATTACAAAGTCAACCCAAAAGGTGAACTAAACATTTATAAGCTTTCTATTGAAGCTCATAGCATATTCTAAATTGATAGGAAGTTATAAATAATCCTACAAAATCTAATTCTAAGGAATGTTTTATCAAACTAGTCCAAAAATATAGGGAGTCATAAGGTAGTTCATAAAAATCATCATGACTACAAAAAAAATCATCCTTACAGAACCCCAACTACTTAAGGGCCCAAATTACTTCTCATGGAAGAACAAAGTGAGATCTATTCTGATATTTTAAAAAATTAGGATATTGTCAAAGGAGCAAAAACTAAACCAACTACAGGAGAAACAAAGATTCAAAATTTTGAAGAAAATTATGCTAAGGCATTAATGATAATAACCTTTTCCATCACATATGAAATACAACCTTACATCAGCTCAACAGGAACATCTATAGATGCTTGGATAACATTAGAGAAAATATTTGAAGGGAAAAATAAAGCCACTGTCTTATATATTCAAACTCAATTACATTCTCTAAAAAGGAAGAGTGGTGAAAGTGTAGAACTATTTCTAAAGAAGATAGTAGATATCAAAGGAAACTATTAACCTTGGGAGAAGAGGTTAAAGATACATTTCTTATTCAAGTAACCTTGAGAGGACTTTTAGAGATCTACAAGCATCTAGTTACATATTTACAAGTTCCAAGTAAAGATATAGTATTTGATGAACTAATCAAAATTCTTCAAGAATATGAGGTAGAAAATATATTAAAAGATTAAATGACTAACATTGCATTGGTCTTAAAAGACAATCCACAGGGACACATTGCTTCATCATAAAAATATCGAAGACCAAGGAATAATAGATATTGTTAGATATGTAGGAGAAAAGGTCATAGCACTAGCTATTGCAGGTTCAAATCAGAATCAAGGAAACTAGATGAACTATGGAAGTCAACCAAATAGGGCATTCCAACAAAGGTAATATCAAAATAATCCTTGAAAACAATAGTTTCAATGCCAAAACAATTATTCACAATTGTAATATTGAGAAGGAAACCAAAAAGGACATCTAGCTTAGAGGATTAAATAAATTGAAGAACTAAAAGATACTACAGATGATCAAGGAGTCCATAAATTCACAAGTTTCAATGTGCACTAATGTAAATGTTTAAGGAGTCCACTTGTAAATGAGTCATAGGAATGGTAGTTAGGAAGAGTAAGGGTCAAGTTACCTATTTTTTATATAAAGGTCATATAGTGCATAGATGAGGGTATGTGAGTGCATTGCTCTCAGCATGCACCTGTAGAGTAGGATTCTATCTATTATATTCAGTTCCATATTTTTGTGAGTTCCATTAATATCATATTTCTATGTCATTCCTAAACTTCATTATCTTTTTGCATCTTGTGATTGCCACCTCCCATAGCATACTTAATCAAAATATAACAATTGATTTCTCTATAGTCTATGCAAACTCTCCATTGTCCATTCTTCCTAGGTAAAATGACCAATGGAGAAACCCATTGAATATTTGAGATGGGATAGATGAAACCAACATCCAGTAATTTTTTAATTTCTTCCTTTACCACTTCTGTCAAGGCTAGGTTGACTCCTCTTTGAGGTTGTATCAGTGGGTCAAATCCATCACTTTTAAATATTCTATGTGTGTAAATAGATGGATGTATGCCCTTCATTTCATTGTAATCCCAAGAAAAATCTTGATGATGGTTTATCAATAATTGCACCAAAGGTTGCTCTTGGGATTATTGCAAATCTCTATTGATGTTTAATTTTTTTAGGAGAAAATTCTATTTGTTTGCAGTCTTCACTATTGGCATCTATGCCTAAGATGTCCTTCTAGAAATATTTTAAAGGGTATCTATGTGGTAATAGTTGATGAAAATTTGTAATATATTATGTAATTTGAGTGGGGCAAGTAATGAAAGGATAATTTGGAAGACAAGGTAGTTGTGAACTACTAGGTTCTGCTAGCATAATCTACTCAATGATAAAATTGGTGTAGTTTGTGAAATTATTATCATACACTTATTCCTTAAGGTTATGCTTTTGGGCAGTTATCATGGCCAATGATTGGATGATTTCTCCATCATTCAATTCATCAAACCATGGATGCTCATTATAAATATTTAAAGTTTCAGGTGGATAAAGAGTTAAATTTTTGTTATGTATACCATCATAAATGGTCATACTTCCTATCCTGCAACTAATACAAGCATCTATTATTGCTATCCAAGGTCTACCTAGTATTAAAGTATGTCCCCTAAGTGAGATTTTAGTTTAAAACACTACAAAATCTATTGGATACTCCCAAGAGGAAACTATGACCATGATATTTTTTAGAATCCCCTCTTATTTTACTATTGATTTATCTATAAATTTTAATATAGTGAGGGTAGGTATTAGATATTATAGTCCTAACAAAATCATGGTGTCCTTTGTCATCACATTAATTGTTGCACCTATATCAATAAAAACGTTTTGAAGGTTGATTTATCCTATGAGTACTATAAGAATAGGTACTCCAAGATCCATGTATTTAGGTAAGAGAAGTTTCCTAGCCATCAAATCATAAAGTTAACCCATGACATGTATGGTCTTGGGTTTCTTTCTTTTCTTTCTTTGATGCTTGACACACAATTCTCTAATGGTCTTGGAATAAATTGGAACATCTTTTATAGATTGCAAGAGTGGAATTTTCACATTGATGTTACACAATTATACCATGAGATCAACATTATTTTTGGGTGTTTATTTTTAATCATTAATATTTGAGGAAAAGGAGTCTCGATTATATTTCAAAATGTTCTATATGTTCAACCCCTACAGGTGACTCAGTCACGCCTATAGGTTGTTCTACAGTAGGTTGGTTTACAGTTTCCCTTGGAATAGTAGACTAAATTGTAGGTTCTACCATAGTTTGGGGTTCAATTTCCACTTTAGTGATGATGAGAGGCACAAGGTTAGGTAAAATTATCCCTAACCTAAGCTATATTTCACTACAAGACAAGAAATTGACTAGATAGGTACCTTTAGCTTCATAGGTCTATTATTAGGCAGGTCTATTATTAGGGTTAGGTACTAGTTGAGAAGGAAGAGGAGGTTTTTTGGGTGGTGCATGATTATTATTTCCTTATGGAGGAGGTAACAATAACTATTTTTTATTTTGTTGAGGAATTTTTCCTTGAAAAAATGATGGATTGGACTGATATTATTGTGGATATGACCATTGTTGGCCTTGCCAACCTTGTTGTGGATAATATTGATTGGACCAATCTGGTTGTAACCAAGGTGGAACATTATGAGACCATTGTGGATTTGACCAATTCTAATTATAGTAAGGAATATTAGAATGAAAATATAGATTAGGCATACATGAATATCATCCTTTGTTGTCTCTTTGGAATGGCCTCCTTTTTTCAACAAAGAAAACATCTTCTTTCTCTTAAAATTTTGGTTCCTTTTACATTTTTTTTACTACAGGTAAATGTTGGTAGTCCTATATTGAATGTTACTAATCATAAATATTGCAAATAGTAGTTTTGTCCAAAGGAAAGTCACATAAGTTATGCTTATTCTTGCAACAATGACAATAGGAAGCCTCTACCTCAGTTTATTTTTACAGCAAATCCATGGAAGAGGTAAAAGTGCCTAGCAAATCTATTTTCAAATATTCCAACATATTACTAAGTTCAACTCTTGTAACTCCTCCAGTGGTTCCAGTTGACTTTTTATTGCATAAATATGGCCTATTATGAGATTAATTGGTACACAAATCTATAATTCAATGAAAGGAAGATTAGAAATATTCTCTTCTCCCATTATATTGAGGATATCAATGGTATCTTCTCTTAATCCTTTAAGAAAGATAGTTATCAACAAATAATCATTAAACTCAATGTTACCTCTCTTCATTACAAACTAAAATCTCTCAATGTAATCTTCAAGCCCTTCACCCTCTTTTTGATTCATCTTAAAAAGTTCACTCTTTTAATCTCACACGACAATAATCTTGGTATTTCTCCAAGAAAATTGCCTTCATTCCATCATCACTTTTCCAAGTAGTGATAAAATTTTCATCCAAATCCATGAACCAGTGTAATGCACCATATTTTAAAGTGGTTGGAAATAATTTTAAATTTTGTGCATTAGTGGTGTAATCATAGGTGTGATAAAGCACTTCAAACTCAAAAATAAAAGTGTTAGGATCTTCAATGGCTAGTCCTCTAAAAGTGGGTATGGTTAATGGAGATATATTCTTCATATACCCATTATTATTATTAGCCTCTACCCTTGGAAGGTGTATAGGGAACTTAAGAGTGCTTCATGGTTGTCTTAGTTCTTCTTCGGCCATGTGGAAATCCCATGTATTCCACAATCATTGAGTGTCAGGTCTTCTTGGGGTAGTACAAGGACTAGAACTATATTATTCACTTTGTTCTTATTGCCCTTTACTTCCTTTGTTTATAGCCTTAGGAATCTCAACTTTCCTCATTTTTTAAGTGTATGGGTAATTTTTTCAAAAATAACACAAGCTCTTTCCTAGATAAATTAGAGTTGATCTACTTCTCCTGCAAACTGTTGCTCAATTGTAGAGGAAAATATAGTCTATTGGCTTTGTGAAGCCTCTTCTTACTACTCAATTTTTGGCAGATCTTGCTTGGGGGATTAATGAGAGAGGAATATTCTACATGTTAGGAGGGAAAACTGAATGGATTTTATTATTGATAAAAATGTTACAATATATAGGCATAAGCCTATATGATGAACATGACACTTGTCAATGAAACTGACAAGTGTCAAACTGAAGGCATAGTGCACTTTAACTCTAACATTCCCCCTTAAAGTGCACTATCCTAACTAAAGAAAAAACAAAGCAAGTCAGCCGCATCACCTCGCACAGCTCTGCCCACGAGATCTTGCCATCGTCGTTGAGATCGAACGACTTGAACACATTACTGGCTTTCGACATCCAGCATCGTTATTTCCTCCAAGCAATACCTAATCCAGTGACCTAAAACATATATTCTCTGCCCTATGACTATGGCGCTCTGTTGATTCTCTTCTGATGGCCTCCAGTTTTCTTTTGATCTGCACCAGTTTTCTATGGCAATGTCAAATCGGGGTTTTTTTTTTTTTTTTTTGTAGTCGGGCTCCTCGGGGACGCAGCAGAACAGGTCATTGGTAGAGGCGGTGACGGCGAAGCACTGCGACTATGTTCTAGAATTGCTTTTGTGATTGGTTCGAGAGGTGCATTATTCTAAAGTGTGATCATCCAGCAGCTGCGAGAAGGACCTGCTTTTTTAATGCCATTTTTTAAGACTCAGCATAATCGGAGTATGGTGCCCGCCATGGAATGGCGCCACCGTCACCATGGAGAAATATCGTGGGCTTGTTATCCCACTTTGCGAACCTGTGAGCCACCCGGACTGCAATGACGGCTTCACAATGTCTTTCGTGATTCCCCTCCACGTCCTACAAACCCTGGCATAGGCCACCACGTGGATGTATTTTTTCTATTATTTGTGCACAGTATCATGCTTGCTGCAGTGATCTGGCAGCGATCTGGTGGACTAAGTGGTATTTGGCGATAATTATGGTATGTTAAGGGATTTGAAAAAGCACATACAATGGAGGCAAGAAGGAGAAATCATGGGTGGGTCCAATTATTTAAAACATGAAACATTTATTTTTTGACAAGTGAGGGGGAATCTAATGTTTGTGTTTGCCAGTGGGAAGTAGTTGTTAATTAAAAGTTTTTCAAAGCATGGAGGCACTTTATATATTTTTTTTTTAAATGTTTTTTTCCACATAGCAAGTGGAGTGAAAAGAACCACATGGCTCATTATTGTACTCCTTCATTTGAAAATTATGATGGCTTAGAAGGCCCATGTAATTCCCCTGTGTGGGAAAATTGAGTCTGTTTTTTATTCCGCCAAAGTGCGATGCCAGGAATATGATATTCCTGAGGTTTATTTTGCTGCCCTAGATAGGCATGGTAATGTTTTCCACATGATGAAGGCCCCTTTGATGGTGGAGTATAGGGGTATTTATAGTCGTTGGAAACTTTTTTCCATGACAGACACAATGGAGGTGTCATATTGTAATTTTGAGGCTGTTTCACTTTATTTTTTTAGCCTCAAAGTTTTTCTACCTTGGAGTGCACTCTCGGTTGTACCCGACACTCCCAAGGTAATTTTATATGTGATCCTTGTACCTAGTGACCTTTTCTATACACTTGGCAAATGCAGCGGCTAGTTACCCATGCATTTCGGTGAGATGACATGGTCACCATAAGGACACTTATACTAGGGACTACAGACAAAGACACCCTAGACTCTATCCGATTTTTTTCCGGATCTACTTCTGAAGACTACAAACGAAGACACTTCAGAAGATTCTCTTCTTTTCTTCTTCTCTCCTCCTATTTTGATCTATGGCTCATTTTATTGTATTGAGTGCATTTTCGACAAAGACCGACACTCTTATATGGCTCGTTTTTCCTTTCATTAGGTGCATTTTCGGCAGAGACCGACACCTTCTAGATTGAGTTCACCATAAAGAGAGATTTGATATTTATGGTGAATCTAGTCAGTGACCTACGAGAGGCAACATCCTCTGAGGATGACCTGCAGAGGCAACAGACCCAGAAGTGGCTGACCCTGAGGCACCCATGATGACCTTGAGGCACTTAGACGGCTGACCCAGTTCCAAAAAACCCATGGAAGTGGCTGACCCTGAGGCAACAGACCGAGATGTATACACAGTGAATCTAGCATTATTCACAGTTGGAGAGCCAAGCGCAAAGAGCACGAGCCTAGACCAAATAAGAGAGGATGATAGGTTGTTTTAGAGAAGTCAACATTAAGGGGGAATGTTACCTAATGTTGACTTGCTTTGTTTTTTCTTTAGTTAGGATAGTGCACTTTAAGGGGGAATGTTAGAGTTAAAGTGCACTATGCCTTCAGTTTGACACTTGTCAGTTTCATTGACAAGTGTCATGTTCATCATATAGGCTTATGCCTATATATTGTAACATTTTTATCAATAATAAAATCCATTCAGTTTTCCCTCCTAACACTACATTCATATCATGGTCAATTAATTCATTTGTTCTCCTCCCTATTATCATATTTTATAGAAACAAAATTAAAACAAGGACAGAAACACAAAAAATTATAGGAATAAAGCAATGCAGGAATAAAACTTACTCTAAAAATAAATGAAATTTAATCCTAAAAATCAATAAAATTTAAAGCAATGAAATTATGATAGAACCTGAATTTTGATGTCTTTATCCACTTGATAATTTCTTGTTGCTTTTGATGAGACCAAACAACCCCTCCAAGTATTTCAACATGGAAAGTCCTTAGCTTTTGCAAAATACAATATTGTTTTCACAACCTTCCCCGGCAATAGCAACAAAAAGTGATGAGTTTGTGCTAACCACTTAAATTATCAACCAGGTTTGATTTAAAAGGTGCATTTCTCAATATAATCCAATATATTTTCTTGCATACACTAAGTGATTCCTTCCTAGGAAAGCAGTAAGAAAGCAGGAAAAACTTGAAGCAAATTGAAAGCAAAATATGTGTTAAAAGAAAATCCTACATAGGCATGTATCTAGTCTAACATCTAAATAGGTTGATTGTAGCCATAAAAATCCTAAGTAATGATAAAAATATAGTAAATTAATCCCTACTTAACAACTAAAAATAATTCATTTAACATAAATCAAAATATTACCTATCTACTTTATTCTACATCTAACAGGAGAAAGAGTTTATGGACTATCTAGGTTTAGTGGGCCCTTGTTAAACTTGTAATAGCATAAAAACACTTCCTTCATAGGTACTAAACTTACTTCAATGTACTTGCATTAATTATACATCATACTATAATAATTGCACACATAAAATGAACAATAAAATCACTTTTATTCCTTCAAAAGGTCAAATTCTATCATTTCTAGAATTGCAAAGTCATGATAGTCATAACTGCCATATAAAAACTAGAATGTAACACTTATAAAGTATTTTTATTATATTATCTCTATTATTAAAAATAATGCTTGCTCTAGTATTTATAATGTACTAGTCACCTTATTGTAGAAAATATTCAACTAATTCTAAATATTGATCTAGAAATTAGTTGTAAAAAATAAAGGTTTTGTTAGAGTCTATTTCAAAACTAAAATCAGGTTTGTCACCATTCTAATAGGGGAGACATAATGTCATTTTTTGGCTATTACTAACAATCAAAAGGTATGAGATATCCCAACTACTTCCTAACTAATTCTTAACTACCTAAGTTATCTTGTTGCTATCAAACTGATTCTACCCTACTGTAACTATTGTTGCTAATAGGTTCTATCTAGTTGTTATTATTGTCTCTTTCTATTTATACAACTTTCTTATTTATAGGAGTGGTTCCCTAAAATTAAGGATATTTCAACTCCTATTTTCTAGGAAACCCATCCGATGCTTTTGGGCTAGTTTTATGCATAATTGAATTTATAGAATTTTTTTTTTTGCTGGAACAGGCTTATGATTGGAAATCCTTTCACGGTACATTCCATAGTAACAAAAAATGACCTGTGTATACAACAACACTACAAGATAACAAAGTACATAGAAATCTAGAAAATGATAGCAATAATCATCATATTTATCTTCTACATTTATTACATTAATCATTTAAGTGTAAGCATCTCATTTAAGAAAAAATGATTAGTTTGGATGTCCATAAAGTTTTCAAGAATGATTAGTTTGGATGTAAAGGCTAATAGCTCTGAAAACCTGACCTATTTTTCTGGCTCATCAAGAACCATTATGGAAATGGTTTGATGTATGCTAAAGACTCACAACTTGGACCCTCCTTTTGAGCAAAATAAACACATACTATAGTCTATCGGCCCAATAAAGCTCTCACTACATCTTTAGATCATATGGCTCTAGAATAATCTTAGACCACATACAAACCAACAATCTCACATATTTGAGTATTTGGGTGCACAGTATACATGCACATTTCAAAAGAGAAAAGGCATATAGATGAAAATTTTCAAAAATACATCTTATTAGGATACAATGAAGAATCTAAGGCATATATATTATTTGATCCAATCACTAGAAAATACACATTAATCATGATGTATTTTATGAAGAAAATAAATCACTTCAATCCACTCCACATGAAATATCTTCTACACCAACATTGTTGTAAGATACAAAATATGAAGAAAATAACTATAAAGAAGCACCCAAAGACAACAATAATAAATATAATGATGAAGATATAGAACAATCACTTTCACCACATCACATAAGGAGGATGCCCAAGTGGTACATCAACACACTAAAAGCCTATGGAATAGAAGGAATTCCATAAACATCCATCATAGGTCCAAGAACATGTAGCATGTTATGTGGTGAAGGGGATATGGATTTAATGAGAATGTATGAATCATCTATAGTACAATGAGCTCTTCAATTAAATTCATGGAAAAATTCCATGAACACAGAATATTAGGCACTTATGAACAATAACACTTGGGAGCTTGTAGACCTTCCACCAGAGAAAAAATATATTGGTTGCATATGTATTTTAAAAATCAAATACATATTGGATTATGCCATTGAAAAATATAATACATGACTTGTAGAAAAAGGATATGCATACAAAGAAGGAATTGACTATTAAAATAAATTTTGCACCAATAGAGAAAATGAAGACTATCATAATTATCTTAATATTGGTAGAACATTTTGGATGGGAGATTCATCAAATGGATGTAAAATTGCATTCCTTAATAGAGACCCCAAAGAAGTATACATGTATCAATTAGAGGGATTCATAATACCAGGGAAAGAATCAAAAGTGTGTAAACTAATCAAATCCCTATATGGACTCAAACAAGCCCCTTGAGCTTGGAACATGAAGATAAACAAACACTTTTTAATACATGGGTTCAAGAGAAACCCATATTATCTAGGCCTATATCACAAGGAACAAAGGGGAAAGTTGTGTTTATCATTGTATATGTAGCTGATCTGGGAAAAAACTAATTCAAAAAATAAAATAAGACGTAAAGAAATCATTTGATGTGATAGATTTTGGGCTACTATATTATTGTCTAATATTAGAAGTAATGAAGATAAATCATCACATATTTGTCATGCAAGCCAAATATACCAAAAAAATATTGAGAAGTATTGTAAGGTTTACTATACATCAATGGATACACCCATGGAACAAGGATTGGAGCTCACATGATTTGATTTGTCCTCTCCAAATGATGTTACACTCTATCTATAACATGTTGGTAGTATCATCTATCTAACCTACACTAAACTAGACATTAGCTTTATAGTAAGTTATCTCTCATATTTCATGTAGGAGCCAAAGTAAATATCATTGGAAAGTTGTAAAAAGAGTACTAAGATATGTTTAAGGAACTATTGAGTATAGACTAGAATTTAAGAAGAATAATTAATTCTTCATAATTGGCTGCACTAATGTAGCCTATGTAGGTTTCATTGATGATAAAAAATCTATATCAAGAAATGTGTTCTTCTTAGGATCAACACCAATATCATGTAGGAGCAATAAACAATATACACTTGCTCAATATTCCATTGAATTTGAATATCATGCAATAGGAGGAGTAGTTTGTGAAGCAATCTGGCTAAAGCACATGCTAGCTATTATGGGTATACAAAATCAACCAATAAAAATGTACTATGACAACCAAGGAGTGCTAAAACTTGTTTGTAATCTAGTATTTCATGATCATACCTATCACATTGACATTAATTGTGATTTCATACAAGAACATGTGAAACAACATAACATTCAACTCAAATTTTATCCTGCTAAAAAATAACGTGGTAATATCTTCACCAAACCATTTGGACATATCAAGTTTGAAACTTTAGAAAATTTATTTGCAAGAAACTATGACGTAATAAATGGGGAATGTTAAGGGTTATTCGGTCATATTTGGCATCATAATGTGAGTAGTAGTTGTTGGGATCCAAATTGACATCAAGAAAAACTTGATACTATGACTGTATATATTCTAGCTTTCTAATTAGGCTTGCACCCGCTAGTCACAACTCAAAACTCAACATTGGATGGACTAAAGATTACTCTAATCCAACCTCCAGAGTAGGTTGGTTCCTTGTCAACTTATAGGGTGTTGACTCAATTAAGCTTAGTAATTGTTTAATATATAGGAATAGAAAATGATTTAGAGTTAAGAAATTATTACTGAAATAGTGCTCAAATAGAGCTAACAGCATAGGCATCCACAGGGAAAACCTTTCAACAAATCATTTTCAGTGTCCCACACTCAAGATTAACAACACCCAAAAAATAAAATAATCTTCATCAAGTAACACAAAACAAAGACATACTCCAATAATATATTTCAACATCCACAATACTAATAACCCAATTTAGTAGAATAAGATCAGTATCTAGATTTAATAGAAATGAACTTCTTGCAAGCATAGATTTAATAATGAAAATGTTTCAAATGCTCTAAAGCTAGTAATTCAATATCAGTAGAGTAAACTAGCCATAGCAGCATTAGCAAAAAAGCAATTCACAACTTGAATCCCTCAAAAGAAATATTGAAGACACCAATTTTTTATTCAAAAATTTGAGAAATGCTCCTTCTATTGTTTGCAAAAATATATTACACAGTAGGGCAAGAAAACACTCTAGAGACAACCTTGAAAATTGAGGGTTCAACCTCTATTAATAGTTTTACAATGAAAGAAGAAGATGGAACATTACAAGGAGAAAACCATACCAAATCGGTAGAATGTTGAGGTGGAGTTATTTCTTTCACCTTTGAAGCTTTAAGAATCTATGCGATGTCACATACCCTCATAGCTTGGCTCTATAACTTTCTCATTCTTCAATGGTAGTTAGGCTCCAAGTTGTTAGACTCTAGATCTAAGCCATGTATCTTTCTTCAGGACTTCATCTGGTTGTAGATCTATAATCAACTGAGTTCTTGGTTCTTGGCTCCATGGATGTTTCACTTGCCCGAATTGACTGGTTCTTATTTGCAAAGAATTTACTTTTGTATGCCTAAGAAATTTTTAGCATAATCTTGATTGTTGATTCATTCATGAATGGATACAATTAAAACTTCAAAAATTCTTGGAGATGAGTGGTGTATAACATGTCGCCAGGCCACTCTTCAAAGAGACTTATCACCTGAGTTGACCGTTTTGATCAGTGGCATGGAGTACATCAGAAAAATATACTTTAATATGCATGGATTAGAAACATGTCACCAGGCCACTCGCTTTAAATCTTAAAAATGTTTAATTCACTTTAAAATTTGTCGTTTAAAACATAATATCGTAGCCCACTCCTTGATATCCATGTCTTAAAAAATTTCTAAGTTGTTTGTGGGATAGAGCCTTGCTCTGTACCACTCAAAATGCAGTGTAAAATAGCACTTCATGAAACTTTGCAGTATGTCGATGCCTTGTGCTTCACTCTTGGCATTGTTTCCTGGTTTGCTCTAAAATGAACGTAAACCTCATTGGCATAGAATACATAAAATTTAATCATTTTATTGTTTGAGCTAGAGCAATGTGCATTGATCCACTGGTCAAAGAATGATGACATCATCTTTGACCCAGGTTGACAGTGGCATGGAACATCCTGTGTTGTGCCACTATGAAATACACTAAATTTTGAGTGGCTAGGAATATTTCCATGCCTTAGAAAACATTCTCAATAAAAGGTTGTGGCCATTTTGTGCCTACATTCTGGTGCCTCCTGGGATAATTTTCCCGTAAATACTTCAAACTTGGAGTCTTATCCATTGGGCATCAGGATTCAAAAATATGTAAATCCATGAGCTATGATTCATAGAATAACTTTTATATGATCATCACCCTCTAGAACATTTGTGGAGGCATTCACAGCATAACGATTCACATGGAAATCATGCTAGAAATAATATTACCTGCAACCCCATTGGACCAGAAACTGTTTCATGTCAAACAATATGGCGCTATATTCACTCTTATAAGCCTAAATGAAATGATCAAAATATCTTCATGAAATGTTCATTTTCTACTCTTTACTTCATGATTTTATAATTTTTCTTTGACTGTGTCAAAATAAAAAAATAATATACAACACTTTTTACATGAATATAAAAATACTTAGAACATAAACTTCTACACCTGCTCACTCTTTTGTCAAATCTTGACCATTGAGCTGTTCTTTTTGTGCCTCTTCAGAGTCTTCAAAAACCTTATCTGATTCTTCCTCCTATTTAGATTCTTCCTCATATTTGCCTTCCTACTCTTGGTCAGCTTCCTCTTCTTTTAGTGAGTCTCATTGCTTATCCTTAGGCTCTACATCAATCCCAAACAACTGGATCATCAGCTTCAAAGTCTACAAAGCCTGACTTCAAATGACCTCAGAAGGGTTGGAAGTCTCCTTAAACTATTTATGAATATATTCCAACTTATATGTCTCTTCATAATTGGTAGAGCTACCTTTATTCACCAGTTCATCTATTAGATCTTTGAGCCTGGTTAAGTCTTGAATCATTTGAGAGACCTGCTCTTGCCCGATCGGGTCTTCTCAGGCATCCATCTCATATTCACCCTAGATGATCGAGGATATGTTCTTCTTGATCTCCATTTATGATAATAAAGTATTATTCTTAAGCCAGAATCCTCCAAAACCATATTAAATCATTTCTTGGTTGATATCTATCACATCTTGAATTGTGTTTTCAATATTTTCTGATAACAACCAAGCTTTCTAGAGAAATCTATTATTTTTAACCACAACTCTAGAAGGTATTCTATAAGTTATCCATGCCTTATTAGGGATAGGCTTAGTAGTTTTTCTAAACTTACAATAAGATAACTTATATATTTGTTCAACCGATATTATCATAGGTTGTAGTTCTTGAGTGAATTTATCTAAATCTTCTTTGCTATTTTAGAGCAAATGGCTAGCATCATCCATATAATCAATTATGGGTTGTATTTCAGTGTATTTCTCTAGGAATTCATACCATAACTCTCTTTTGACCTTTTTCACTCCTTTTGAAAAGCCTTAAGACTTAGCTTTCTCAATCTGAAGCTGGTGCTTCAAATCCTGAATCTCCTTAGCTTGATCTTCATTATTTTTCCTTTGCTCTTCAACTTGGTCTTTAAGTTTCATAGCCTCTTGATATTTATTATGCCAACTCTTGACTTCATTTCTAACAACATTTTCTACCTGCTTCTGATTTTTAACTGTCTTCTCGAGCCTCTCTATCTTTTCTTCCAACTTTTCCACCTTCACCCTATAGATGTCAATCTTGACATAAAATGTTTCAAGATGAGATTTTGCTATGACCAACTCATCCTCTTCTGGAATCTTCTTAATGTCTTTAGTATACTCTTATATATGATAATCTCACATAATCATCTCTTCATTAGGCTTGCTCACTAAAGGGATAATATTTCTAGTTATTATTTACCTTATTACTGTATCAACAGACATTGTCTTCCTCTTCATAGCCATCTTCTTTGAAGGCTTAGAGAGTTTCTCCGCCCATAAATCTTGGATATTTTATGAAAATTCTTTTCATTTCTACATATAATCCAAGGTAGTATGACTTTTAGGGGGAGGGGAAGTTATAAAATAAGGGATGACAGACTCAAATATCAATGGTAGAGGAGTGGTGGTGACAACAGTTGAATCTATGCTTATTTTTGGAGGTGCAATTGAGAAAGACATAGGAATGGAAGTAAGACTCATGGAATGAGCTGAAGGGGATGAAACAACTTGTCCTTATGATGATACTAGAGCTTCTAAGGGTGGAGGTGTAATGATAGGAGATGATGTGATTGGAATTTTAGATGAATGTGGAGGATATGGATTGGTTTGACCTTTTGTATCAGATGATGAAATGGGTGGTAAATTATGAAGGGTAGAGGGTACCTTTTGATAAAACTTTTCCTGAGAATGGAAAGGGGATTTATTAGGGAAATAATAAGGAGAAGAATGGATAGAAATAATACCTTCACCTACTAAATTAGGGTGTTCGAGAGCCTCCTCTACACTCTAGCATTGTACTTGTGGTAGTGATTGATTTGTGACTAAAATAGGGACTTGTTCAACACTCTATCCTTTATCCATTTTTAGTTTCTTATAGAACTTCCTCTAGGTTTCTGCCAGTGTGTCTTTAACCTTTCTTTTGACAACTTGAAATACTACAGGCCTATAAATTTTTGTATCCTCTTTGGATTGCTCCTCCTACAACACATATTTGGTGGTAGGGATTGACTTAGTTGTAACTGCAATAGTGAAACTTACAGGTGTGAGTATAAAGTCTTCATCCTTTTTCTTCTAATATATCTCAGCCTTAGGAGGCTCTCTGCCCAAGGCTAGATTTTTGGGCCTACTTGTTGTCTGAATGACTTTTGTATTAACTTACCTATCATCAAAGTAATGCATTTTACTCATAATTTGGATCCCTATAGAATATTTCTTCAATTACTCTGATGAGGGGTCAAATATTTTAGGGGCTTCTTCATCACTTAGTGGAGCATTAATCTTTGCTTATTGTATTTATTCCTATAAAGGTGGAGAAGGAGAATTTGATTTTTTTTAGTTTTCTTCTTCTCCTATATGTCAGCTCTTTTTTAACTCAATACTAACTTGCTAGCATCATTAGCCTTCCATGTCTTAATATACTTGTCATATCGATCAAAAAACTCATCATATATTATTTTATCGAATATGGCATTTTCTGTACTAGTTTCTACTCTCATCTTCCATCAATATACAATTTTATCTTTGTCCCATTCCTTTTTATTTTCAATGTCCTTAATCTTAGACTCCTTCAAACGATGGCCTTCATTATTAGTAGAATCAAAATCAACTATTTCCTCATATAAATCTAGCCATGGGGGTAGTTGTTCAATTTTAGCGACGTTCCAATCCAATGGAGCACTTTCTTTGTTATTCCTCCCTTTTTTGAAATGAGGCCTCAAAGTCTTCTTAAATTTTAGGGCTTTTTCTCCATTAAGGGCAATATTTCTCTTTAGGAATTTGTCATCAAGGTCATACCTCCACCTCTGTGGGATGTAAAACAGATCCAACCTATCCAAATATTGGGTGATTTTTTCACATTGTCCTTTTCTAACAATTTTTATATCATCGACGTTATGGGAGTAGGTCAGAAAACATTTTCTCCCTTTACCAGAGCCATAATTCATGTTGAGGAAGTTTGCCTACCTCAAGTATTCCAATGCCAACAACCTATTAGTCATAAAATATGGTAGCAAAAAGGGCTTGCCATTGAAACCATAGAGTATGATGATAGTACCTTGTGTGAGGATGTACCAGTCTCCCTCTTCGATGTCTATTACTCAACAATGTTTTAGCCAAAATGGTAATATAGGGCATCTTCCATACATAATTTTTAAAGCTGGCCCTAGAAATTCCAAATTGAACCTATAGAATAATTTTATGCTCCTCAGATAAGTAGTCCAGTAATAGATAAAAATAGGATCTCCTTTGTCATTCTTAATTTTTACTAGAATCTGGGGCATCATGTTACTTACAGTAGTATAAAACATCCATAAAAATTTTGAACAGTGCCATAAATAAGAGGGTTTTGAACCCTTTTTCATTCTCACCAACTACTCATGCATTCACTTGATGAGGAAGGTTTGCCAGTCAAAATAAATCACCTTGAAACCTTCTTCCTCTGCTTTAGGTTTATGCATTCTTTCATTTGAAATGCAATATACAGTAGTTATTTGCCAATATCTCACATATTGGTTAGAGTCTAAACCTTCTAAACAAAATAACATGGAAAAGAGCTTTGGGTTAGAGAATTATTCAATAGGGACTAGGGTTTTAGGCAGACCACTCCTGGGATTGATAGTTTTGATTTGACTGTAAACCCACCTCTTGAAAGGTTCTCCTTCATGAGCATGCCTTTGTAGGGAATAATATCCAGTTTGTTCATCTACATCAAAAATCTTAGGCCTTACAGGTGGCTCTACTCCCATAGTGAAAAGGTCATGAAAAGCCTTGGTTGTGATGCTAAATAGAGTTTTTCCATCAGCTATTTTTACTGATTTTACCCTACGATCATAGAACTTGAAAATAGCTATAGGGATGAACCAAATCACAGATATAGAAAAAAAAAGGAGCGAACAGTGCAATTACCTTGGACTGTCATAGATTCACCTCTTCAATATTTGTCATTGATGTTATTTTTGATTTTAGTCCTCTCTATAAGAACCCGTGTAGTGTATGTCACTGCTTCTACTTTATCAATGTCGTTTCCCAACTCTGCATTTGTTGATGGTACTGCTTCTTTTGAAAATTTGGGAGTCATTTTCTACATAAAACTTTAGAGTGTTCTCTCCTTTTCTTGTATGTGGGCTTCATCTCTCTATTCATTTGGGATATTTCTACTAAGTGAATGCTACTTCATGAAATTAATGAGATTTGCATATCAAATTTTTAAATGCTCCTGCATGCATACCTTCCACCATTAATGCAATAGGCACAAAAACTATATGTTGCATGCTTTTCAATTCAAAGATATGCATCTTGGTAGCTGAAATCATTATGTCCATCATTGATTGGTTGTGGCACAAAGCACTCACTGAACTCATGGTGTTTTTCATCACTTTTCTTTCCTTACAGTGACGGATATCGGGCGTTGTATTCCATGACTCTTTTTTATCATTAAAGAGTGGTATGGAACACATGTTGCATTCCACTACTATCTTCACTTATTGAAGAGTGGTATGGAACACAAGTTGTATTCCGCTGCCATATTCAGTTTCTTTTACAACTTTTCACTGATTTGGAGTGAATTTTTTTTTTTCTTTTTTTACTTTACAACATAAAAACTTTAGCAAGAGAAAATAATATAATATAATATATGAACCTATGTTACAAAGAATGTATATCTCAACCAAAGTAGGGTTTTAGATGAAAATCATTGACTAGGATCGGTTGCATGTTTCCTTCTAGATATTCAAGATGGAAAACATCACTTTATTTAACCTCTTCTAATTTGAAAGGACCATTCCAGAAAGAATAAAAATTCTTGTGGTGCCCTGGCTTGGCTCTTTCTATGTTCCACCTTAGAATAGAGTCTCCTACTTTGAATTTTTTGAATCTGGCCTTCTTGTCAAACCATCCCTTAATGTCAAATGAGTTCTTTTGGAATTCTTCATATGCTTGTGTCCTTTTTCTTCTAGCTAAAGCAAATGTGTTAACCTGGTTTCAACTGGATTCAGCTCAAACTCATCCTCTGTGTCTACCAACTTGAGAGCTGTAATTTCCAAGAGAATAGGTAATATTGATTCTTTACCATACACCAAGGCATAAGGAGATGTCTTGATGAATCTCTTATGGTGATCCTATATGCCCATAGAGCTTGCTATAATAGCAGGTTCCAGCTTCTCTTATTACCTTCTAATGATCTTCTCAAGATTCTTAGTAGGTTTTTGTTAGTTGACTCTACTAATCCATTCCCTTGGGGATAGTAGTTGGAGCTAATTTTTATAGTAATGCCATACTTGCTATAAAACTCAATGTACTTAGATCCTATAAAATTTAGGTCATTGTCCCTTATTATAGCTTTTGGGACACCAAATATTGTGATCAAACTATCCATGAAGTCAATCAACACCTCTTGATCTATTTTTTTTGTGGGGATGCCTTATACCTATTTGGTGAGGTAGTTTATGGTATTCAAGATGTATTTATGTCTTACTAAGGCATTTGGATTGATTAACCCTATGAAGTCTAGCTCCCATTGTTGAAAAGGCTCTTCAACTTGAATTGGCTTGAGGGTAAATGATGCATTCTTGGTTCTTCCCACATATCGTTGGCATTCATCACAAGCTCTTGTAAATTTGAAAGTATCGACAAAAATAGTAGGCTAGTAATAACCTGCCCTAATGATATTTAAAGTTGTGACCCTTCCTAAAAACTATCCTCAGATGGTCCTCCATGGAACTCTTTGATGACCTTTTGTTTTTTATCGTCTTTCAAACATCTTAAGAGGACTCCATCAAGATTTTTTTTGTATAGTCCTTCTGGAAGTAGGATATATTTCAAGGCTTGAAGCTTATATCTTCTCCTTTGTGAGGGGTTAATATTATTAGTACAAACTCATATATGGAATTATTTGGTCATATGATTGACCCAGTCTGATTCTCCTAATAGCATCTCTTCAGTCTGATCTTCTACTATCGATTGATAAGCTATCACTTCTGCTATCATTGCTACTTATGTTAAACCTTGGCATAATTTTTTTCCTCTAAAAAATTTAGTAGGATGAATTTCCATTTCATATTCTTGGATCTTAGTAATCCATACAGCTCTTTTGTCTCCTAGTTCACCTTGCAATATGAAACTTCTAACATCTGGGTGAACTACATAGACCAATGTTTTATTCTAAACCAAGTATTGCCTGAATTTCTTCAATGACTTCATTACTGTAAATACTTATTCTCAATAAAATTATACTTGACCTGATATTCGTGGAGATTCTTACTACAAAATAATATGGGGTGTTCTTCTCCCTCATAATTTTTTTGAGTGAGCATAGATGCATAGCTCTCTTCAACTCCATAAGCATACAAAATGAAATCCTTGTTGAAATCAAGGTTCACTAGAACTGGAGTAGTGGCAATGGACTATTTTATGATCTCAAAAGATTTTTTTCTCACTTCAATCCATTTTAAAACTACATTCTTCTTTATTAGTTCTGAGATAGATTTCACCTTTTGAGAAAAATCTGAGATGAATTTTTTGACCAAATTAATCTTCCTGAAGTAGGACTGTAAATATTTCTTGTTCATGGGCAATGGAAGGGTGAGAATTGACTTGATTCGATCTATATTGATAGCCATACCTTCTTTAGATACCACATGACCTAACAACTTTCCCTCATGGACTACAAAAAATGACTTTTTTGGGTTGATAGAGATACCAAATTCCCTGCACTTTTAACTATTTGCTCTAAATATGTCAGGTGATATTGCTTCTTATGTGAGAAGATAGTCATGTCATCCAAGTAGATCAGAATGACTTTGATGATCAGCTCTCCAAAGGTATAATCTATCACTCTTTGGAATGTGGATCCTGCATTGGACAGAAAAAAAGGTATTCTCTGATGGGCAAAAGTACCTCATTTTGTGGTAAATGTTGTTTTGAACCGATCCTCGTCCTTCACCCAAATCTATTTATAACCATAGAAGCCATATAATAGTGAGAACATATCTACCTTTGAAAAATTTTGCAATATCTGATCAATATGAGGGAGAGGATAGTTATCTTTTAATGATTCTTGGTTAATATTCCTAAAATCTACACACAAGCGGTGTCTCCATTCTTATTTCTTACTAGAACTAAGTTAGCTACCTAGGTGGAGTGTTTTATTGGGTAAATAATATTAGCTTTCAGTTGCTTTAATAGCTCCTCTCTCATTATAGATTTGATTTTGGGGTTCACAGGTCTCTACTTCTGCTTAAAATATTTTGTGTTTGGTTCTAGCTCAATTGTATGTTGGATCACCTTTTTATTGTATACTTTAAGATCTTCATATGACCAAGCCATAATGTCTTGGTATTTCAAGCACAGGATCTTGATATATTCCTCTTATTATGGAGAATATATGACTCCAACTTTGAGCTTCTTTTCTTTTTTTATCTCAATTTCCTTGTAAATATTCTCATTAATCTCCATGGATTTGATCTTCTTCCTATCTTCATTATCAAACAAGCTTTCCAAGGTGACCAACCCTCTAGGGATATGATTGTTTTTTAGTTGGATGACATCTTGTTAGTCTATCTCTTCTAGATTTTCCTCTTGAATGGTAGATAGGTAGGCTTCCCTTACTAGGAAATAAATTATCTATTCATCTCTTTCAAAAACTTGCTAGAAGATCTACTTGTCTGGTACTGCAGGCCTAAAAAAAATTGATTCCTTTGTCTTTTGTAACTTCTATATCTGCATATGGATTGAAATTTTCTCCCCTCACTACCAACGGATCATCCAAAGTGTTTTAACTTCTAGGAATAAAATTAATATCTAGGGTATCAAAGAATTCCATCAAATCCCATACCCTATTTCTATATGCCTTCAGGTAATGGTGCTTACTATTGCACCTCTCTCTTACCTAATTAACAATTAGTTCAAATTTTCCATATATATTCAGTATTTTTATACCCATACTCTTAGCCTACATTAGTCTGAGGTACAAAGACTCATACTCTATAGCATTTTTGGTACAGTACCAGGTCAATCTGTATGCAAAACTTTTTGCACCTTTTGACTGAGACTACAATAATACACCAGCACTAGTCCCATTTTTGTATCTTACACAATAAAAGTGCATGGTCTAAGTCTTTATCTCCCTTAATGATTGATTGGATATGGCAGGTACTCTTTTCTCTATTTCTAATGAAATGATATATGTACCCATGTCTATTCCAAACTGACTGTAATCTTCTTTGAATGGTAATTCATCCTCAACCTCTAGTTCTTCAAAACTTTCCACCAATTGGAACTCATAGAGAGGAGTGAGTTTACACATGTCTTCTTCAATTTTTTCAATATGTTAAGACATGGTATTCTCAGGCATAATCCTTATTCTCTTTGCCTTAAAGGAAATAACTATGCTAGAGTAATCCATGTACATACATCCTCCCAATTTTGCAGTGAATTCTCTTTAAAGACACAGGCCAAAATAAGGCTTTAGGTCTACCACCACTATTTCTTACACAATGGTTAACTCTGGAGCTCTATGCAACCTCATTAGAACATCCTTTACTACACCCACTATCTTCATTAAGGTTCCATCCAACTGTAAAACTCTAGGATAGGATCTAGTATATTCCATACCCATCTCCCCGTAGACTACTTTGGGCATAACTATGGTGGAAGCCCTGAATCGATCATGTAGTTGAAGATAATCCAACCCTCCATCATCAAATAAATGTAAAATATGGGGGGTTTGTTCTTTAGGGAAGCATGTGACATTTTGTCTTTCCTAGAGGGCATGTTGAGGATTGTAGTAGGCTACTTTTCCTGTGGATATTTTCTTAGAGAAGCCTTCAGCAGGTCTATTTGACCAAGAATAAATAAGGTATCATACAGGCTAGCCATTGAGGGTATTCTTTTCATCTCTTCTATAATTTTATACTCTAATTCCATTGAAGAGGGATTCTCAAACTTTCTCTCTAGTTCACCATACTTCCTTTTGTATTTTTGGGTGGCCTCAATCCTTTGCCTCTTGGTTATGGAGGGAAATCTAAGCTTTTCTTGTGCTTCACTCTTGGATCTCATCCCTTATTTGTCATTTTCTTTGTCATATCTTCTAGGGAAACTGACCTCCTTTTCTTGGCCTTTTGGGACCATATCTCTCTTTTCCTTTTCTTTAGGAATAGTTAAAATATTATTACCTTGAGGGAGAGCATATTTCTTCTTTTGGGAAGGAACTTGAAACTGACCCATATTTTGTGGATCGACCTGCAAGGTTTTCTTTCCTGATATTATCATAACTAAAATTGATCCTTCCTCATATGGTTCTTGTCCAACCACTATCTGATATTGCTACCAAATAATATTGACCCTACCTTTCTGATTCCTCTCTTCCATATCCATATCCTACTACACATGATGTTGGTACATGACACATGATAATGAATCGTGGGGATCATTGCATACAAGACACCACATATTTACCAAGCTTGTTTTAGAGGAACATCCTAGATCTTCTTACATTATATTTACTCTAATTCTTATGTTATTATAGGTACCAAGTTTTTGGTCCCTATTGAAATAGGGGAATCTTCTTTGTTGAGATCTCTTTATATCTTTTTTTTCCATTGAGCTTAGCTTGTTACTAAGCATTTTAAGGGTATTCTGTATATCAAGAAGCACAGTGGATTCCTATGATGTTTGAGCAGGAAGTTGTAGGAAATAGAATGGATCATATGATACTTTGGGGTGAGGAATAGGGATCATTTGAGGAAGCAGGGATGATAAAGAATAAGGATCCATATAAGAATATGTAGTTGCCTAGTTTTGAACATTGGAAATTTTTGAACAATAGGGTATGACAGTTGTAGGGGGTAATATTTCCACATTAATAAGAGTATTTTTAGCTTGAACAACTGCATTATAGACTTAGGGGAAGGTACATATTCCTGGCTATTGAGTTTGCAAACCCAATTCAAATACAAGGGATCTAATGTAGTACATGAAATAAAGGGTTGCAACTAGCCTGGCTTCAGATGGAATTCTTTTCCAGGACCTACTAAATCTTAGGTTGAAGTCTGAAATGGATTCCTACTTATGCTTTTGCATGGACATCAATTGATTAAGGAGGGGAAAAGGATCAGAAAACTCATTGAACTCTTCTACAAAGGGTTCTGCTAATGTTTCCCATGATGTAATGGTATTATCTTCTAAAGTCCTAAACCAGTGCAGAATTTTCCCTTTGAAGGATAGGGCCAATATTCTAATGATAACATCTTCATTCTTTATGTTATGTATGGTTGCTAAATTCATAATATCTTGATAATTTTCATATGCAATCTTGCCTAATCCATCATATGTGGGAATGGATTTAGTCATAGCCTAAGGGATATCATGCATATGAGCTAGTCTTAGGGACCAGTTGTATTCTAGATGGGACATTTCTTGCTAGAGGTGGCCTTAGGGGCCCTACAGTAGGTTGCTCAGGAGGAGTTTCATATGAATTGAAATATTGGTTTAAATATCTTATGATGGTAGATCCTCTAAAATGAAGCTTGTAGTAGATGAAATAACTAGATTTATTCCTTGCAGATGACCTAGTATTCATGAAAAACTATAAGCTATAGGTATGGCTATTTGGTTTCTTACATCCAGAGAGTCGTCGGGTTAATTTACTACTCACCGCTTAACAAGGTCAAGACAATTCACCAAATATTGATTCCTTCAAGAAAAAGATACAAAATAAAGCAAGGGTCGGTTAACTATGGTTTCTAGTAAATAGGTCCCATCGAGCATGCCAAAACTATTGGGATCCAAATTGACATCAATAAAAACTATGACTGTCTATCTTCTAGCTTTTTTATTAGGCTTGCACCCACTAGTCACAACTCAAAACTCAACATTGGATGGACTAAAGATTATTCTAATCCAACCTCCAGAGTAGGTTGATTCCTTATCAACTGACAGGGTGTTAACTCAATTAAGCTCAGTAATTATTTAAGATATAGGGATAGAAAATGGTTTAGGGTTAAGGAATTATAACTAAAACAATGGTTGGATAGAGCTAACAACATAGGCACCCATAGGTAAAACCTTTCAACAAATAACTTCTAGTGTCCCACACTCAATATTAAAAACACCCAAAAAATAGTATAATCTTCATCAAGAAACACAAAACAGAGACATACTCCAAGAATCTATTTCAACATCCACAATACTAATAATCCAATTTAGCAGAATAAGATCAGTATCTAGATTTAACAGAAATGAACTTCTTGCAATCATAAATTCAATTATGAAAAGGTTTCAATTGCTCTAAAGCTAGTAATTCAATATCAGTAGAGTAAACTAACTATAGCAACATTAGCAGAAAAGCAATTCACAACTTGAATCCCTTAAAATAAATCTTGAAGACACCAGTTTTTGATTCAAACATCCAAATAATGCTCCTTCTATTGATTTGCAAAAATATGTTACATAGTAGGGCAAGCAAACACTCTAAAGGTAACCCTGAAAATTGAGGGTTTGACCTCTATTAATAGTTTTGACCAACGGTGTGGAGCACATCATAAAAATATACTTTAATATGCATGGATTAGAAACATCTCACCAGTCCACTCACTTTAAATATTAAAAAAATTAATTTACTTTCATGTCCACTACGTAGAACACAATGTTGTAGCCCACTCCTTGATATCCATGTCTTCAAAATTTTACCAAGTTATCCATGAGATAGAGCCTTGCTCTGTGCCACTCAAAATTCAGTGTAAAATAGCGCTTCATGGAACTTTATGTTGCATTGTTGCCTTTTGCTTCACTTTTGGAAATTTGACTTCTTTGACCAACGATGTAGAACATGTGTTCTAGTCCACTCTAAAATGAACGTGAACCTCAGTGGCATAGAGCACATAAAAATTTAATCATTTTATTGTGCAGGCTAGAGAAATGTGTGCTAAGCAGCTGGTCAAAGAACAATGACATCATCTTTGACCCAAGTTGACAGTGGTGTGGAACATCCTGCACCATGCCACTATGAAATACACTATATATTGAGTGGTTAAGAACATATCCATACCTTATAAAACAATCTCAAAATTTTTCTAAGGATGTGGCCATTTTGGGCCTACTATAGCCAACTACCCCTCACATGGAAGTGTAAGTATAAGGGTAGTTACTAACTACCTCTTCACAAGATACTTGGGTGATGGTTAAGCCAAATTTATCAAATTTGTATATTTAAATATCCATCATTTATAATATAAAATCATCGAACCCATTTCTAACATGTTCTCTTCTTTATACAACCAAGCTAGATACTCTACAAGTTCATTATTTGAGCTACTAATTTCTATTACACCATATTCCTTCTTGGTCCAACTCAATTTCCCAACTTCTTAAATTGAGTTTCCCTCAAAAAAAATTTAAGACTAAGTTGTTGTCATTTTCAGTCTTCTTGTACTTGTTCCTTCTCTAGTTGGTTTAAAATTTACCATGTTTATTTGTGCTTTCATCTTATATGGTTTCAACTTCAAACCATTAACTATTTTGGGTCACAATATCCTATCCATTTTTTTTAATCTTATTATACCATTGCTCATCACTTCATATAATGGAATGGTCTAAGCCATAAAATTTTCAACTTTACTAACTTGATTTCTCTTTTGGCATTATTTTTCAAAATAAAGTCACTTGACTTCAAATCCATCTTCTTTAGGTTCTTATCATGCCATAACTTCCTATGATGTTAGGCAATATTTGTAGCCTAATAATCCATCACTCTCCTTTAGTCTACTTATATTAGTTCCATTAGCCTCTCTTCCAAGCTCTCATAATCACCTAGATGGTTCTATACCTCCACTCTCAAACTTGGTACTAGAAACTTCATCGACACAACTACCTTCTAACCATACATTGGTTAAAATGGAATGTGACTCATTGTTGTATTGAACATAGTCCTATATGCCCATAGGATGTCTAGAAATCTATCATCCCAATTAACATCTTCAATTGCACATGTCTTATATATTATTGATACTAATACTTTATTCATTACTTATGCTTACCCATTTGCTCTAGGATAATATGGACTAGATAGTGAATAAAATATTTTAAAATCTATAGTTAACTTCTGAATTTTTTCATGGAAAAAGTATCCTCCATGATCACTCATTAATTGAAGAGGTATTTTGAATCTTGTTATCACTTTTTTATACAAGAAATGTGCAGTACTCTTTGTAAAATTATTAGGTAATGCTCTTGCCTTGACCCTCTTTGTCAAATATTCCATCACTACCGCAATGCATCTACATAACCTTTTAGTTGTCTTCAATGGTACAAAAAAATAAATACCCCATATTTCAAACAATTCTTGCAACTATGATAGGTGCAATGGCATGAAGCCTCTCATTAGCAGATTTCCAATTGGCTAGCATGTATCACATGTGGTCACAAACTCTTTTTCATCATGATAGAGGATGGGTCACCATAGCCCTACTAGAAGAACCTTCTATGTGGTTGTGTCTAGTTCCATATGTCCTCATGGCATCTCCTCATAATATTCCTTTAGTGCTATATTCACTTCCTTATCCACCACACATCTCCATAACACTCTATTAGGTTTGATATTGTACAAAAATATAGATATCAATTGAAAAGATGTTGATTTTATAATTATCTTCTTCTTCTTAGTTATCATCAACTCATGTGGAAGCTTTCTTATCAACAAGCATTCTCCCATGTACTTATCCCATGATGGTAGCATAAATATTGAAAGCAAATGAGTGTCCAAAAATTCATCTAACACATATTATCACATGTGTCTTCCCTAGTTTGATTACCATTTGAAACATGGGTTCCTACAATATGGAAAACCACTTGATAACTCATCCATAAATAGTTGTATTTTTGATTAAATATAATAATACCTCATGGTCTACATAGAAGGAAAAAGGATTGGCAAGTAGGTAATGTCTAAAATGTTGTACTACATACATCATCCCCAAGGCTTTCCACTTTGTAGTGTTGTAATTTTTCTCTATGTAACACAACAACCAACTAGAAAAATATATGGGTTGATCCAACCCATACTACACCTCTTGGTTCAACTCACATCTAATTGCAAATATGTTTCAACATAGACATGTAACTCCTTTTTCCCAATCTAGAAATATCATAATGGGTGTGAAAACCAACTTTTCCTTCAACTCCTCAAATACCTTGTGATGTTCCTTTATTAATTGAAAAGGAATATTCTTACACATCAATATATCCACAAGGTGTGATGTTTATGCAAATTTTTTGATGAAGCACTGATAATACTCTATATATCCCAAAAAAGACTTCAACAAACTCACATTGTATGGATCCCCCATGCTCATCATGACTCATAGTTTATTGGTATTAATTTTTAAATCCTTCTTACATACAACATGTCCAAGTAACTTGTCATATGCTACCTATATCTTACATTTCTTTGGGTTTAATAATAATCACATATTTATACATAGTATCATGCATTCCTCCAATGCCTTGAAATGCTCATCCTTCTTCCCGTACAATGACAAATCATCCAAGAATACTTTGAATTTGTCTTTATTAAAAATTATATAAAATTACCCTCTAAAATATGGTAGGGATATTGCATAAATTGAAAGGCATTTGATTATATCCATATATGTCATTCTCTACTACAAAGGTAGTCTTCAATCCATCTTCTTTGGTTATAATAATCTAGTTATAGCCTAAGAATCCATAAAATTTTGAATAGATCTCATGTCCAAATACCTCTTCTAAGATTGAATTATTGAAGGGTATCATAAAGGTATCCTTAATAGTTACTACATTCAAACTTCTAAAATCAACATAGATGCAGGTCTTATTACTCTTATTTAAACTAATCATAATTGGTGATATTCAATCACTTACAGTCACCTTGAAAATGATTCTAGCATTCAACCTCTCAATTACTACATTGGCCAAGGCCACATGCTTTGGATTCATTCTTTATTACCTTCTTCATACTAGCTATGTACCAAAAACCAATAGAATATGATGCACACACAATTTAAGTAGAATCCCCTTCGAATCCTTATAGACCCATGCAAAGACCTCCTTATACTACAAGAATATTTTGAAAACCAATGCTTTTAATATTGTATCTCAGTTTTCCCCATAACATATCATCTTCTCTTTATCTTCTTCATTGAGGTTTACCTACACCATATATGGTTCTTCATACTGTATGATATTAGGTTTGTTTTCCACTTTTTGTATATTAAATGGATGTGCTCAATTTTCATCAAGGCATCACCAAAATTTTATTCTAGTAAATTTTATGGAATAGTTGACTTCTCTTCTTCAACCTTGGCTATAGGCTTTGTATTGTAGCTAAATTTCCCTTGTTTGAGTCTTAGATATATGCTCCTTATTTTTTCAAGAATCACATATTTTTTGTAGCAAATCAATCAGAATATTTGGGCTCTTAATTAAGTTATGACGAACAATGGTGGCTTCCTACATTGGTTTCATTACATCACAAGTTCAAGTCTTGTCAATGTGCTTCAACAAGTCCTTTTTTCTCTTTGCCAATATTTTTATTTTAGTTGATTATAAAATTGCCCTACTATTTTGAGCATATATATGCCTATAGGGTAGTGGTGGGAAAATTGGCTATCTTGTCTAAGGTTTTAGGTTCAAGACATCATTTTTTATTTTTTACTACTAAGCTTATAATATGTCAAATATAGTGGAGGATAATTTGTATTTCTAGTGATACACATAGGGTATATGGCTATATGCACAAGCCTAAGGTATTTCCACACACAAAGAGCCAAGTTTAAATCTCAGCAACCCTTTTTTTACATATCTTAATTTTTCCCTCATTCCATATCTTTGAATGTGCTTTTAATTATCATACGTGTTAATGGTACTGTGGCTACTAGAAATGGGCATAAGATGTTCATGTCCATTAGACCTAAGTTCAAATATTGGCTAGAAACCAATGAAGCCCAAAGTTTATGGGTATTTTTAACAATTTATATACATATATATATATAGAGACACCATCCAATCAAACCCTTTTTAAATGTCATGTTTCAATTTTCCATTTGCCATCCTAGTTGGTTTTCCTATTAGTGAGTGACATTAGTAGAGGTGGAACATGGAGGTGATGTAGCATAGTGGTGGTATTCTAGACATTATTATACTACCTACACTCTTCTGAGATGGATGTCACTAGCTAAATGGCTTACCTTTAGTCTTTACAACCTAGGAACTGCATTATATGGCTTATAAACGATGATGGATGGCCTCATAATTGCTAGATGACCCTATATGCTAAAATTTAAAAAATACTACAAATGATAGGATTGAATCTAATCTATAGCATTGAATCAATAGCAATACATGCAGATCACACATAGCAGCAATAAAAAATGATGAACAAGTATGAATAAACATTGCATTAATGATATCATGTTGTGGTATTCTCTTACATCCATAGTATTTGATCTTATGTAAAATACCTCCAATGCAATCTACATTAACTCTTCTAGCATACATATTACAACTACAAAAGAATCTCTTTGACATATACAATATCTCATGTATTTGTGTGTATGCATGTATGTATGTTTATCTTTCAAATGAATAAAAGGGGTCTTATTTATACTATGGGAATAATAGTTACAAACAACTACCACTCTCGACATGACACCTTTTGATAAATTGAGTGTTAACTACCTTTGCATGACTATGTTCACACATATCTCCAAGTTGATTCATTATTTTATGTATTACTACAATGTACATATTTTATTCAAAATTATAAAACTTAACATATGTGTACTTGACATCCATACATATTTTATTTCTAACTTGTTTATTTCCTTTGTTGAGGTGGCACATCAGAACTAATACCTATTTTTGCCTTTCCCTCTAGATTGGTGAATATCCTCATTAACAACTATCGCTACTCTTAGAGACTTTTAGATCTACTAATATTGAAGTGGTAGGATAGGTACTCCAAGTTTCTAGATTTGTGCTTCAAAGCTTCATTCTCTCCCTTGAGCCTCTTAGCATAGGCCTAGTACCAATCCCATTGAAAGCAATAGTTATGTAACTTCTGCTTGATCTTTGCTAGCCTAGCTCTCAACTTAGAATCCTACTTTGTTTCCTATGCTTCCTTCCTTACAATTTTTGCTAGGTGCTCATCCTATTATGTGATTAGTTGCTTGTTATAGGAAATATCCTTCATATTACCTTCAAGATTTTGTTCTCTAACTACACATTCATACTTTGATTTTCCTATCAATTGATCTTGTTGCTCATTCATCTAGACCATATCCTCAATCTTGTTTTTCATCCTAGCTAGTTCTACTTTGGCCTCCTATTGCACTTTTCAAATTTAATCTTCCACCATCTATTCTTAATTAGTCATCTCCTCCTCCTTCAACTTCAAGATAGAATCCATTTATTGAAACATCTCCAATCTTATTTCTAACCACTAAATCAAATAAACCAAAAAAATTATCCTAGCATATGATTGCACCCACTCAAGTTCTAGATTCACATACTTAACACCTAAAATTTTAGGATAAGGCACTAGATTTACTTCATCAACATACACTTATGGTGGATATCAATATAATACTTGGGTTTTTTCTATCAAGTTTCTAATTTCTAGCATTATATCAACATTGTTATTGCCAACTCCTACCTCTCATGGCTACATCTAGTAATTTTTGGCAAATATTTTATATGCTCATCATCATAAGCCTAATGCACAAATTTTCTCAACTCACATTCCATTCTCAACTACCATAGTCACCAATCTCCAATACACCCAACTTTGAACTTCTTGCAAATCCTATCAAACAATCCACCCACTTTTTAAAAAAATATATCAACTTACTCATTGATATTTACTCCTAGAACTAGTGGTTTCCTCAAGTTTAGAACTTATATAATAAAATACTCACTTATTTCATCCTCTATCAATTCTATAGCTATGTCATCCTTGATGATATTATCCCCCACATCCTCCCCACCATGACCTATTATGTTGATTTTATTTTTGGCTATGTTTCTCTCTTGATTCTTCTTTTTGGTTATTTCAATAGTCTTCTGTGGTTCTTCTTTTGGTAGTTCACTTGCTTGGTCTTCTTTAAATATTCTATAATTTGATATTATGTTGTTTTCCTTTTTCCCGATTCTCCTCTAGCACTATTGAACTTGGTATCATAGTCTATTCAATTGATATGATCCACATATATCCATAGCGTCTACATATTTCTTAAGAAATGTGGTGCTTTGAATTTTTGGTGTATCAATATTTTTCACCTAAATTGAAACATCACCAAAAAATTCTCATCCTTCTTTGTACTCCCTCTAATTGTGGCAATGATTCCACCATATTGACCACAACCTGAGCTTTCATATATAAATTTACAAATCACCATTATTTCCTACATAGACTATTGCACAAATTTATTATCCAACTATCATACAATTTTCTCCACACTGCATATTTCATACAATGAATTCTTGTAATTTTGGTTTTTCTCTACTCAAGAAAACCTCACTCAAATTCACCCCAATACCTACAGTGCCTTCTTGCATAGCCTAACTTCCTGGTTGTGTTGGAGTTTCCCTTTACATTACTTGTTGCAATGTTCCATACTTTTAATTCTATTGGACCACTACTATATTTTATACACTACCACCTTATTTCTTTTTCCTATGTCCTACTATGGGGATTCTTAACTCGTTGATTATTTTTGTTTCTACAATTGTGTTCCCATATATTTCCATTGCTACTCCAATTTTTATTGTGTCTTATCCTTTCTACCCAACTCATCTAAATTTTGTAGCTACTTTTTAGCCCCATTAGACTCTTCACTCTCTTTAGCCACAAAACTCATCTCATCACTTGATGCTTCTTGTGTTTGTTTCTCCTTTGATACACTTTTTTTTTCTTCCCTAGAATACTAGATTTTATTAATGGGATAACATGTAACCATCTAAAAAACATGGGTGCATGCTCTAGAATAGTATGAGGGGGATTAAATCCTAGATACTAAATATTCTCCTATGATACTATATCCAAAATTAGAGCAATGCATGGAAAGTCATTGAAACATTCTTGGTATACCGCATTAAAAAAAAAATTAATGTGGTCTAACAAAAATGTATCCAAATCATACAATTATCTAACTATTATTATTTCTATATAGGGTATGAGCCAAGTGGGCATATCCAAGGAAATCTACTTACCAAAGAATTTGGACATGATCACATTCATTATACATTGTAGTTCAATAGACTTCAAATATGACATTTTTAATCCATGATTCCCATGCTTTGTTAACTTATCCACTTTCTATGGATTGATATTTAAAAATGATATTACGTAGCAATCTAAAAATTCTTTGAAAATTACTTAGATAAAATGTCACTCAAATCTCTTTGTTATCATTCATTATTTTGCTTTAATTTCATTCAATATAATAGGTCTACAGTAATTCTAATAGGTATGTCTTAAAGAATTTTTTGTCAAATCCTAACACCTATATAATAAACTATACCCATACACTACAAAATATGGTCTTCAATGGGTGATCCATCAGATGCTCCAACCACCATGTTCTACAAAATTCTCTCTCTAGTGTTGTCTAGGTTATTTCTTCCAAGGGGATTTGCATTTTCACCTTCCCCTTATCCTTCATATTCTATTAAGTTACTTGCTTCTTGCCATCACATTCATTATAAGTATCAAATTATGATCTTGATTCAATTTATTTCATGTTTTCTTACTCTCCCTTACTTTGTGTCCCTACCACATTCTCTCTCTTCCATGCACATGGTCTACTAGGCTTCTCCCAAAGACAAATCCAATATCTCTCCCACAAGCATGAGATCCTACCCACAATACAACCTTGGATGGAAGCCTCCTCTATAATTCCATCCATTCAATCTACTCTAAAATTCATGGCCTTTTGTGCATCACTTCTATAGTCAATATTTTTAGCTCTAAGATTTGCCAACTTTTAACAACAATTTATAATTATATTCCTGATGATGTGTCCTTTTTATGTATCTCCACTTTGCATGTGACTTCACTCCTTCTCCCATTCCTAAATTCAACTTTTATTGTACAATATTGACTATCCATATAGAATAACTGCTAACATATTACCTCCAAATAGCTCTACCTTAGATAGCCTCTTACCAAAAGGCTCGACCTTAAATGGCCCAATCCTGGACTGCCCAGTATTGGATGGCTATTATAGACTACTTAGTCTTCAATGGCTCTATCCTTGATAACTAATTTTTGGATAACATTCTTCTCATATCTCTCCATATTTTGTATTGAAATGCCTACAAACCCTTAGACAATCTCTACATTTTTATTCAACTTATTTGCTCTTGCATCAATAGTTTGTGACCCATATAGCTCATATGACTTGGAAGTTTTGTATTATCTACAATTAAACCTTTCAGCCTTTGATCCAATTAGTTTTAATTTTATTCTTTAAATTTCCTTCTAGCAATTTTGAACTAATACCCTTGTAACTACAAATGAAATTAATTTTTTGCCAACGCTAGGAAGGGATTTCCCATAGAAAATCTTTTTGGCACTTCTCCTTAGTAGTGTTTTTCTTGTAATGTAGTGCCCTACTTTAGGGTTTTCTTCTTATGTACTCCTACTTTGGTCTACTACTTTCACACAATATCTACTTCCAAAAATCTTATTGTTTGTACAATCTACATAGTCTAAACTTCCTATGTGTGTATGGTTTAACCAGTTATAATTCATTTGTCTACACTTTTTGTGCAAGTTGTAACTCCTCCTTCACACTCTAGATGATTAACTTGTACCTGGTCCAACTCCTTTTATATCCTTCTAACATTGGGTGTTTGAGTATCTCATGGATATCTACCATCATGTATTTATAATATGGAGGTGGTAGGGGATAATTATCTTACATGTAGCAATTGTTTCTCAACTACTAATTCACCACCTTTAATTACTTTAACTGGACATTATGCTTTTTTTGTCTTATCCTCACCAACTCATGCATGTTTATTTTTCACTTTGTTCTTATCTCTTGCACATATTTATTTCACACTTTGACCTTTGTACAACCATAATTTAATTGTTTTTGTCCTTAACCATATAGTCTAAGCATCTAAATGGATTGTTTGAATGTCCTAATGGCATCTCTTGATGACTCCTCTAGCTATATGACCTTGACTATTATACTATATGGTCTTGTTTAACCATCAAGCATCATGATATCATGCTTTGTTTTTTATGGCATGGTTGATTTGATTGTTGACTACCTCTTCTAGATTGTCTTCTCCATTGTTAGCTTCTTCTTGATGATCATACAAGTTGAGCTTCAACTCCCTAATTTTTGAAGAACACAAGCTTATACTAAGAGGGGGGGTGAACAGTATAAGACCTCTTTTTACTTTTTCCTTTATACTTCAAAACAGTAAAGCAATATACCCAAAGCAATATCAAATCAATGCACAATATCATCCACAAAGTGACACCAATTTTAACGTGGTTCACCCAAACTGGCTGGGCTACATCCACAAAACTTTTCTCTAAAATTTATCTCAAAGTTCTTTGGGAATCCTTCCCAATTACAATGTTTATAAGCCTCTCCCAAAAGGAGATACCTTCACCCAACCAGAATTTATGAGCCTCTGCTTAAAGGAGATACCTTCCCCTCTACTTTGGAAATGATCCCTCAGAATATCAACTGCCTCTACCTCTTGCCAGCACGTGGAACTCCTTTCCACCGAAGACCTCCCCGTCCTCAATGCTTAGCTTAAGAGACCTCTGCATTTTATGATCACATCCACAGTAACTCAGCAACCTGTACCAAACATAGTCAGTCAGTCTAGTACAAGTCTTCCTCTATCTGTCAGATCTTTCCAATGCTTGAACAAATAAATCCCCTACACACAAGTGATGTGTAGTCGTTATACCATCATTAATTCTCAATGAATTTGTCAATCCAGGGCAATGTACAAGGCTATCTGCTAAAGAAGAAGTGAAACAACTATAACTTAGGTCAATCTAGAGCAACAGGTCTTATTGGTGGAACCGGTTGTGTGGGGGGTTTTATGACATTCCTATTTCTAAATTGCATGAATTAAACCTTAATCTAAGTTGCAGAATTGGAAACTAATCATTAACTATAGAAATGAAGTCCTAATTACAATTGCAGAATGAGACCTAGTTATGTAGCAGAAATAACAGTTGTAGAATTGAAAGTCTGATCCTAATTGCAGAAAGAAAATCTAATTACTTTTGTAGCAATGAAAGTCTAATTCTAACATGGAAATGAAAACTATCAAGGCTTTGTAACAGAAGGTTGTCAATATTCTGTGCAGGAGTTGACAACAAAACATAAAATGTAGGAAATTATAGAAAAACAGCAAATTCTAGAAATAATAGTCTAAAATAAAGTGGAAGCTTTGCTGAAAGTAAATATTACAGCTAAAACATTAAGCACAAGATTAATCTAAGCATAAATAAACTAATACTGTAGATATTGTTAGTTGTTTACAAGCAATTGAAATAACAAGTTCTACAACTCATTTTGTTGTAGCAAAATTAGAATAAAACCTGTTGTTAGTCCTCCTCCTAGGTTTGGAAGTGGCCAGCCTCCTTGTCCAGAAGAAGGTATGAGTCTCTCTCTCTCTAGATCTTAATCACACTCATTTACAAGCAATATGAAATAGAACTGGTGCACTTTATTGATTAAAGAACATGATTACAATAATTCTATCGAAAACCTGTTACAGGACTATAACAGTCAAATTCTACCTATTTTCTGCTTTTTCTAGCTTCCTTACTCTCTCTACATATCTTACTTTCTACTTACTAGGCTCAACCTGAATGGGAGAAATATTTATAGATGTCCTAAGGTCTAATTACAAACAGAGAATATCTCAAAAGATCTAATCCTACAATGCTGCAACAAATTCTGGTTTTATCCTAGAAGAGGATTAAAACTTGATCTTTCCCTTAATGATGGCTTTGGTCGGCAATGACGGCAAAGACAGATGGAAGATCTTTTCCTTTACCTTTTCCAACCTTTATTTCCCTTTTTTTGTCTTCAAAAAGCACATTCTATTTTCATTCCGAAGATAAGTGGCTTCATTTCGAAGACAATGCAATTCTTATTCCGAAGATCGCTCATTTCGAAGATACTGCAATTCTCATTCCAAAGATACTGCAATCCTTCATTCCGAAGATCCGCTCATTCCGAAGATAATGCATTCTTCATTTTGAAGATCTGCTCATTTCGAAGACGCTATGTTCTCTCATTTCGAAGATATCTATTCATTCCGAAGATACTTCGAAATGAACAAATGTGTGTTTTTCTAGTGATTTCTTTTGCATCTCTTAGGTGGGTTATATCCTAAGATCAAATTCCAATGGTCTTCATCTCTTTCCACATGTGAATTCCATGCCTTGCTATTTATGGACAGCTGGCTAGAATTTACATGGGAAAGACCAGTTTTTGCTCCACAGCAACAGTTTGCTTGCATTGTTTCCAAATTTAGGTGGAATAAATTCTTGAGACAAATCAAAACATGATTAGTGAAATGATGATATTATTCTAAACATATCCCATTTTAGCAAGTCATAGCAAAAAGAACACAAAACTTTGCAAAAAGCTGTAAAAATCAGCATATAATATTCCAAATACATTGATCGTGCAAAATGGTTAATATACAGCATATTGAATCAACTTAACTAACATATCAGATAAAACATAAGAGTTTATAGGCAATTCTAGTGTTCAAAACATGTTATGATTGAGGCATTTCCAGGCCTCATCATTTTCCCCCCAACTTATATTAATGCATGCCCTCATGCATTATGTTGGGCTATGGAATCACATATGTCCATGTTTAGATTCCATGACCTGTAGAATAATTTCTTGCCTATATAATACCCCCTGTTTTCTTGAATATTTTTGAGCCAATCTTCAAATTGTTCATTAGGTTGGGCATCTTCCTCAAAGTAGAATGTAACTGGAGTAATGATGGTTGGAGGCCTAAACCTAAGACCTATCCAGTTATGTTGCATGATTTGAATCAGCTAGATTACACCTTCTGCTCTTCTTCTGGACCATTCTAATTTGATGGGGGAGATGGGTTCTCTTTTCTGCAAAGACATGGAAAGTTCAGCCCATCTGTCTCTGCACACTAACAATGCTAGAAAAAAATTATGATCATAGAAATTGTTGAATCTGGCCACACAGTCCCTTAAGTTGTTCAAGTACATCCTCTTTATATCATCCCTGTTCATCATTGAGAAGTGTTGTCTAGTGATAACTAGGTGGTTTGGCTGGATTGCTCTAACTAAAAACTTAGCCCTTGTTTCAATCTCTTTATTCTGCTTTTTCTCTTGATCCCAGTAAAGATGATTTTGCAAAGTAGACATAAATGCTCTCAACTGAACATCTCCAATGTAGATTTGAGGATGAAATTCTACTTCCTCTTGAATGAAGAAACTGTGTAAAAACAGTTCACATAGGAGATTTTTTTGCTCAAAAGGGCTGTCAAAGTATGCTTCCAAAAAATCTGCAGTGGTGTCCAATTTATATGGGAGGTTTGAACTAATCCTCATGACCTGCCATCTGAGGTATTTCTCCTTCAAAATAAGGCTGTAAAATCTAGCTGGTCGTCTAAATTGAACTAAAAATTCAGCAATTTGACATAAGTCAGACACATTTTCTTTTAATGCTTGAATTTTTGTTTCCTTGGCTTCTAGCTATTTTGCTTTCAATTTGAACTTTTTAGTTTTAGTGGCAAGTTGCTCATATCTAATCATCCATATAGCTATGTCTGCATTGTACTACTCTAGAGACACAGTATTAGGTGGTCTAACTACAGGTGGAAACCTAGGTAGCAGATCAACTTGAACTCCTTTTTCTACCACTTCTACTGGTTGATCATCTATCAATAATTCTACCTATACCTCCTTATTTGCTATTTCTATGGGATTATCATCAGATAGTAATTCTACTTGTACCCCCTTATCTACTGTTTCTACTGAAAGTGTAACAGTTTAAAATGCAAGGACCTCAATAGGAGTACTTACTTGAACATTTTCTAGCTATTGGGACTGTTCCTGTGTTGGTGACTCATCTTCAACATCCTCTACTATGCTCTTTACCATTTTTGAAGCATCTTCAGAACAAGAAGGCAATGCTTTAGAATGAGATGGTGCTGCTTCAGAATGAACAGGCACTTCTTCAAAATGAAGGGGTGCTACTTCAAAATGAACACCCATGTTTGTCTCAATAGATTCATCTACCCTTGATAGACCTAGAAGCAATTGAGACAAATTGTCTTCATCAATGGATACAGCTGGCTGTTTTTCAGATTGTGACAACACTTTTCTCAATTCTGCCACTTCCTGCTGAAGCTCTGTAATTTTTCTTTCTTGTATCTCAATGATGCTTTCTTTCTCCTCAATCCATTTGGTTTGTGTTCTAACAACACTTCGTTGGTCCGACTTTTATACACACCCTATGAAGAATGAGCATGAAAATCTAATAACACTTATAAGGGATAAATCCCACTCACTTTAGGATCTTGCTGGTTATCCAAGGTGTGAGTTACAGAGTTGGGTCGAATGTCTATTCACTCTTTTTCACTTCTGAAATAGTTTTCAAAATGGACTGTCTGTTACCTTACAACGGGTTCTGAACTTGTTCAATAATGTTTAGAAGATTTTACTTTGTTGACAATCGGATTTAAAATCAGTTCTTTGATCTAGCTCTTATGGGTCAGCAGATTTAAATAAAAGACAAATTTAAAAGAAAATAAAAATGGATCATTTCACGATAAAATAGAGAGAGTAGGGTAAGGCGAGAAGAGAAGTCTATCAAACTTAGCTGTAAAACCAAAACTACCAATTTTATTTATACTATCAGCTTCACAATAGAATAAATCAAAGAAGAAGGTGTCCAGCTTTCTAAGATCACCTTCTACTAAGAGCATAAGACAGAGATAGAACAGATCTAAAAGAAAATCATAAACAAAAGGGAAGTCGGTTAAAATTGGTATCTCTCACCAGCAGCATAGCTCACACAGTGAGGACAGAGCAATCAGAACAGACCTGAACCTTAAATCTATGGTTTTCCCTAGCATACAATAAAACAACTGAAGCCCAACAACATATTTAATCTTGATATCATGGATTTATAGCATATATTTAATAAACTTTAATGAGATGAAAACAAAAGAAAATGAACTTAGCACAGTCTGAAAGAGATTAGGCTCCTGGCCACGCTATCACAGAAAGCAAAAAGCACATCAACTCCAAGTCCAGAATAAAGCATTTAACAAGATTTGCAAGAAATTGCTTCAATAGCCTTTTATTCTAAGTTTTCGCCTCCTGCGATTACATTCAAAAGAAGTATTTATAGACTCAGGACAGACCCTGATCTTTTCAAAAATATCTTCTTCTCAAACCCTAAATCTTATCATCTTAAACTCTACTACCCGGTTTTTACAATATAAGGCCCTTTTAAAATAAAGTTTCGATAAAACTTAACCATTCTGCAAATCAGTGCAGTTACTTGCCATAAATGGAGAAGGCAAAATTTTAATGCCACTTGCATCCACCTGTAACTGCGTGTAAATGTCTTCATTAATTCCCCTGGGAAATTTGGATGAGTCACCACTTCTCTGACATTTCATCTCTGCAGAGCCATCCCTGAGTTGAAAATCTCTGCACGCCATTACTTTCGCCATAAATTTTCATTAAATGCGTCCATCGGGAAATTTCGGTAACCGTGTGTAGATATTTTCATTTTTCGACCAATTCCCGACATACTCTATTCAATGGGCAGCTGCTTAGTCACCGTAAAGTCTCTTTGCGACCAGATCTGTAAAAAATCTGGATAAACCAGCAATTCTCGGCATCTCAAATTTTAATGTGATGGCCCTCGATTAAAATGCACCTGACTTTATCTTTCTCGCCATTACTCCCGCTATCATGCAAGTGCCAGATGGTTTTCTGCAAAAAAGACAAAACAAGGATTAGTATTTTAAAATTATTAAATCAAAACCTTTATTAAATCGAAACCCTAAAGTTCATTATACGTTGGCTTGCTTTGTGTTGACACGTGTCGCAAAAATCATGACACATGTATGTTTCCAGCTGTCTTTTCACGTTTGGGCTCTTTGCTACCATGGCCGCGAAAATACGACATGTCACGATTTTGCGACATGTCGCGAAATCGTGACCTGTTTTGGTTCTAGGCGCTTTTGCTTCCATCCGTCGCGAAAACGTGACATGTCACAATTTCAGGACATGTCACGAAATTGCGACCTGCTTTGGCCTTGGTCTTTGTTTCTCTGTCGCTGTCACGAAAACGCGACATGTCATGATTTCGTGACATGTCGTGAAATCATGACCCCTTCTGTGCCTTGGCGCTTCTCCGCTTTGTCTACCACGAAAATGCGACATGTCGCGATTTCACGATGTGTCGCGAAATCGTGCCCCTTTTCTGCCCTCGGCAACTTTCTGCTTCCATGGCAGCAAAACCGTGACATGTTGCGATTTCGCGACATGTCGTGAAATCGTGCCCCTTTTCTTGCCTTGTGTTTTCTCTTTCTTCTTTTGGCAACTTGCTGCTTCCTTTGGTTTGTGTTGCGACCTTTGGCTTCTTGCTACCCTTTTTGGCTTTCTTGTCACGATTTTGCAACGTCCCGAAGGCATCGCAAAATTGTGACACTTTCGAGACTTAAGCGCTCTCTGAGTTTCTTGTCGCGATTTCATGACGCACCCAGCCTTGCTTCTCTTTTGCTTCTAATTCCTCTTGGTTCCCTTGGCGCTAACTTGTCATGATTTCGCGACGTCCCGAAGGCGTCGCAAAATCGAGACACTTTCGGGACTTAAGCGCTTTTCTCTCCATGGGCTACGAAAATGCGACATGTCACGATTTTGCGACGTGTCATGAAATCGCGCCCTTTCTTGCCTTAACCACTTTTTTGCTCTGGCAGCCGCGAAACTGCAACACGTCACGATTTCGCAACATGTCACAAAATCATGACGCTTTCTGCGCTTGCTCTCTTTTTGCCTCCTGCTGCAATGAAAATGCGACATGTCGCGATTTCGCAACATGTTGCGAAATCGCGCCTTTTATGCCATTCGCTTCCTTTTGCCTCCTGCTGCATTTTGCGACATGTCGCGAAATTGCGACGCTTTCTGTCAAGTCTTGCATTCATACAAATATGTCACGATTTCACTATGTTTTCCACCAGACTCGCTTTCAGCGAAAACCCGTCGCAATTTTGCTACCTTCTTTATCAAGTTTGGCTTTCGACTCAAACCTGTCGCGATTTCGCGACCTTTCCAAAAATGGAAAGTGTCACGATTTCGCTTTCCAAAAATGGAAGTGTCACGATTTCGCGACGTTTTCAGCACTTAGCTTATTTTTCCAAAACCCGTCGCGATTTCGCTACCTTTCCAAAAATGGAAAGTGTCGCGATTTCGTGACTTTTCCAAAAATGGAAAGTTTTGGCTTCTAATGAATTCATCTATCTGTATTCTGCATTTTTTTCATATCAGCGAAAGATCTTTTTACTCAGAATGTTTCTACCTTTTAAAGAAGTGAATTGTAACTTGAAATTAAAGCCACATGCAAGACTACTTAGATACTTTGATACAGGCAAAACTTGAAGAAGAAGGAGGCAAGCAAAAATTTGGAATTAAAACCTGAAAAACATCAAGAGGGTCCTTACTTGCAAAATGAAAGCTCAATATTTTCAAAGGATGGAAATTCATTTTTCAGTGGGGGGGTGTTGCTTCTCAACAAATGGCGATATCTGTGGGTAAAATAGTAGCATTATTTTAGAACCCAGGACTCTAGTTTCAAAACAACATAGACCATGTATCATGCCTTGCCACAAATATTCTTCAAAATAAATTGACTACTAGCTGATAGTTGTCAAAATTTCCCAAGGACATACTAGGCTGAATCATTTAAGAAAGATTTCTGATGTGCAATTATAAGTGTATAAAACTTTCTTCAAAAATTACTGGGCCTTCAAATGTTGTACTCTGGATTGATCAGCTTTTCTAGATTGTAAAATGGGAAACCGAGTAGAGCTCTGTTTACTAGTTTAGCCTTTTACAGCCCCGACAGAGTTACCCTTTAGATTTACACGACCCAGATTCACAACTGTAAGGTAGAATCTACAACTTGGTAAAAGAAAACATCTTTTGAAGTCTTGGCTATCTCTTTGATTACATAACTTTTTTTTTTTTTTTATATATATATTGGAAATAATAGAGTGCCAGTTCTAAGTTGTTTTGCTCAAATTCCATCTTCTCTCTCTCTTATTTGAAATATATCGAAGTCTGAAAAGCTTTTAAAAGAAGAACAACAATTTTTCTTTTAATATCTCATCAGTCTGGAACTGCTTCACACTGGTGCCGATAGCCTCTATGGATACTCAAATAATTTCACGAATCATAGTCCCCTCTTATGACCAACTTTTCTTGGATTCCCTAGGAGTTTCTCCAACCAAACAGTATAGCAGTTTCTTTATAATTAAAATAATTGTGGCAAGCAAGACACAAAATCCAATCATCTTTCTACTGTTGTTCTGAATAACAAAATAGTTCCACTGTTCAGTTTAAACAGACTATCTCACAATTAGGATAATGAACACTGGATTCTGGACTCAGAATAAAACAATTTTTAGAAGGCTGACTTTTTCATTGATGCTCAGGAAAAACTTAAAAAAAGAACAAAATTTTAAAAGCTAAAGAACTTTGTACAGACTTCCAGGGATAAACAAAATAAAATAAAATAAAATAAAACAGACTTAAAGAAAAATAAAACTGCACAGACCTCAAAGGAAATAAAACACAAAAAAATAAAATAAAATAAAACAAAACAAAACTATACAGACATTTAAAATAAAATAAAATAACACTGTATAGACATTTAAAATAAAATAAAACTAAAAAACACTGCACAGACACCAAAAGAAATAAAACACAGAACTGTACAGACCTTTAAAATAAAATAAAATAAAACTGAACTACTTAAAAACTTATTTACAATGTACACACATGTTACAACTTCTTTGTGATTCATTCAAATGATATATTGGATGGAACAGCTGAGAAATAATGTTTTAAGTATTGACCATTAACAGGGAGGTCCAAAAAATTACCATCAAGGTCCTGTAAACGAAATGCGTTATTACCCAGAATCTCAACAATCTGGTATGGCCCTATCCACAGTGGCTGCAACTTTGTATGCTTATCTTTCTTTTCATGGGCCTTGTCTCATAGAAGCACCAGGTCTGCAAGTCTAAAAGCTTTCACTTTGGCTCTCTTGTCAAACCAGCGCTTGACGGTTTCTTGGTGCCGACTGAAATGTTCCAGGGCTTGGAGTCGTTCATCTTGTAAATTAGTTAGATCCAAAACACGGGCCTCTGCATCTGCTTGATCCTCAAAATAGTCTAAGACAAATTGATAAGTAGGTAATTTCAGAGAGATGGGAACAATGGGTTGAGTACCATATAGCAAAGCAAATGGGGAAGCTTTGAGAGCCACTTTATATTTTATCTTGTCAGCCCAAAGTGCATATTTCAATAATGTATGCCATTGTCTGGGTTTGTCCGCTGCAGATTTCTTAATGGCATTCATTAAATTCTTATTCGTGGACTCAGCCAGTCCATTACCCTGGGGATAATAGTTGGATGAAAATCTGATAACTATCCCCATCTGGTATGCCCATTCTAAAAACTCTAATGATTGGAAGGCTGGGCCATTATCGCACACCAAATTCAGAGGAACCCCAAACCTGGTTATGACATTTGACTCTAGAAATTTGATCACTTCATGAGTTGTACTTCTCACGGTGGCTGCTGCTTTGACCCATCTTGTGTAGTAATCAGTAGCTGTTAGAACATACTTATGCCCTGCTGAAGAATTTGGGTTTATCACTCCCACAAAATCAAGTCCCCATTGCATAAAAGGTTTATTTATTACAACAGGCTGCAATGGTAGAGCTCGATTGGCCTCTTTGGCTGCAAAATTTTGGCACTGATGGCAAGTTCTCACATGTTGATGGGCATCTTTAAATAACGTAGGCCAGTAATAGCCTGCTCTCAATATTTTGTGCACAGTAGCAGATCCTGAGGAATGCCCTGCCCCTAACTTTTCATGAAAACTGGACATCACTTCATTGACTTCACTCTAAGAAATGCATCTTAAGAAAATGCCAGCATAATTTTCCCTATACAAATTACCTCCCTTGAGGAGATAATGAGCGGCTTTCAGTTTTAGTGCTCTCCTTTGGGTTCTATTCAAGTGAGACGGGCAAATTCCAAATTGCAGCAGATGAATAATATCTCCATACCAGTCATCAGATTCAGAATTTAACTGATTAACTTCTTCCTATACAGATATTTTGGCAATGTGTCGAGACAAACCAAGTCCTCTGATCAATTTTGCAGGGTGAATTTGTAAGTCATATTCCTACAGTATTGTAACCCAATTACCTCTTAGTTCACCCAATTCGTCCTGACTTAAAAGGTATTTAACAGCTGGGTCCGAAACTATAGCATGAACTCTGCTTCTTAGTATGTAGTGCCTGAACTTCTTAACTGCTCTCACCAAGGCATAGGATTGTTTATCTAAACAAGAATATTTTAGCTCAGCCCCATTTAGATTGGTACTCTTGAAAGCAATTGGATGCTCCCCCGTTTCTCTCCGTTGGGTCAGAACTGTAGCAAGTGTGTGTTCAGAAGAAAAGGTGTACAGATAAAAATCTGCACTAAAATCTGGGCTCACCAGAACTGGTGCTTGCTTAATGGCGGTCTTGATTTCTTGGAACGCTGTTTTAGCTTTTGTTGTCCAGACAATCTGAGCAGTTTCTTTTAGCATGTCATTCAGTGGCTTGACTATTTCTGCGAAGTCGGAGATGAACTTCCTGACAAAATTAATTTTTTCAAAGAAGGACCTCAACTCTTTCTTGGAGTTGGGAAAAGGTATGTCGGATATGGCTTCAACTCTGTCCGGATCCATGGAAATGCCATCTTTTGTGATCAAGTGCCCAAGGAGCTTTCCTTCTGTTACACCAAAAATGCACTTCTTCGGATTCAAAGAAATGCCAAACTCCTTGCATTTGTTGAAAACAGACTCCAAATGTTTTACATGGTCAAACCGAGATTTAGAGAAGACTGTTAAATCATCCATGTAAACAATAATGCATTTACCCATAAGGCCTTTGAAGGCATGATCCATTGCCCGTTGAAACGTAGCTCCGGCATTTATTAATCCAAATGGCATCCTCTTGTAAGCAAAAGTTCCCCACTTAGTTGTGAAAGCAGTTTTCATCCTGTCTTCCCTGTCAACCAATATCTGATTATACCCTGAGAAACCGTCCAGGAAAGACATCATTTCCGAACCATTGACAATCTGTAGCACCTCATCCATGGAAGGCAGAGGATAATTATCTTTCTCAGATGCCTTGTTCAAATTTCTAAAATCCACACACAAGCGGATCTCTCCATTTTTCTTTCTGATCGGCACCAAATTGGCCACCCAAGTAGAATGCCTAACGAGAAAAATTATGGCGGCACTCAATAATTTTTCTACCTCCTTCTGGATGAGGGGCTCTAGTAGAGCGTTGACATGCCTCTATTTTTGTCGAAAAGGTTTACAAAATTCTTTTAAAGGTATAATATGAGTGTAAACTTTCGGATCAAATACCTTTAAGTCTTTGTAAGACCAGGCCATAACATCCTTGGACCCGTGAAGAAAATCAATCATATTTCTTTTTATTTCTGGATCACGATTTTTAGCCAACTTGATGTGCTTGGGATCTTCTTCAGTCCCTACGTTCAGGTTCTCAGTCTCACTGTTTGTTACACCCATAGAATCCTCAGAACTCACCTTTTGCCTGATTTGGTCAACATCAAAGAGCCGCTCCAGTTCCACCATCCCCTTTGGAATCCTGTTATCTTTCAACCTTATTATTCCCCTGTCATCGTCTAAATGCTCCAGCAGAGTATCCCTTTGGCCATCATCGATTATAGCATTTTCAAATGTGTTAGTACTCTGTAAAAAGTTTATAATATGCTGATAATCAGAGAAAACCTGAAAATTATCCACATTATTTAGGAATAAAGGGCAAGGGACTAACTCAATCAAAAATTTGTTCCATTTGAATTCTTCTAATGGTTTCAAACTTGTGGCTGAAGAAGCCAAGACATCTGCACATGAATTCTGCTCTCTAGGTATTTGTGTCAGATTAAAAGCATCAAAATCTGCTACAAGATCCCAAGCCCGATGTTTGTATCCTTTTAAATAAGAGGCTTTGCATTGGAATTTACCTTTAACTTGATTAGCCACCAATTCTGAATCTGTAAAAACTCGGATATTTCTTACACTTTTGTCCAAAGCAAATTTCAATCCTAATACCAGAGCTTCATACTCTGCTAAATTATTTGTACAAGGGAATTGTAGGCGATAAGACATAAAATATGTCTGACTTTCAGGCCCTTTAAGGACTGCCCCCGTACCAGAACCCTATTTAGATTTAGCCCCATCCACATGAAGCGTCCAGACTTCATTACTATGAATAGGATGAGCTTTACTAAACTTCTCATTTTGTCCCGTTGTTAAATTGTAAACTCCAATATCTACCTCAGCAATATTTACAGTCTCATTTTTTGCATTGTATTCAGTGATCGTATGTTTGTATCTGGGTTCTCTTTCAACCCTTAATTGGTTTGCCACTCCTTTCCATGGCAACCACATGTGTGAAAAGTCAGTTGCCAAGTATCCATTCAAAGATCTCGACCAATCCCCGCTCGAAGCATCTCGTACCCCACAGGAATATCCACCACCTGAATTTCAATTCTGTGCTGTGCCCTGGGCTCAGATGCTAATTGGATATGAATATTCTAAAGTTCTCCTACTACTTTAACCTCTAATTTTTCCAATTGGACAACTCTTCTTTCAGAATTCATTGGGGTCAAACCCAACTGTTGACAAATGGCCAAAGGCATAACATTAGTTGAAGCACCCGAATCTACCAGATAGTTGTGTAAGTTTTTCCCAAAAATACGTACAGTCAGTAGAAAAGGCGAAACCTCAGTTTTCTCCTTATACATGGCTACATTTGCATTTGCCATCTTCTTTCCCTTGTCCAAAGATTTTGTAGTAGGCCCAGAGTATGTTTTGATCAAGTTATCCCTCTGTTCTGAAATTTGGGCCAACTCATGAAGAGTGATGTTGGCTTTGATCTTTTTCATGTCCTCCACTATATTATATCCCTTATTGAGTGGAGGGACAAATGCATCCGGTCCTCTCGGATTTCCTCCCTTGGGTGGAGATGGGTTATTGCTTGAAGATGGATCTGGAGGAACATTGTGAGAGTTGTCCGGAGGGGTAGATGTAGTGTTGGGCTCCGGATTTCTGTTTCTGAGGTTGTAGTTATCCCTCCTGTATTGTTGAAAAGCCTGCACCTCATCCATAGGCATTTCAACTACATTCTCAGATTCACCCGAGAAAGTGAAAGAATCCAAGACCATAGCTACACTGTGGCTGGATGAACTTGGGCCATCCGTAGTTCTTTGATGTTCAGGAGAAATCAACTCCCCAAACAAAGCTTCAAAGGCGTTACAAAATTCCAAACAATCCAACTCCCCGTTTTGAGAAGTAGCATGTATTCTGCACCAGTTAGGCAAAGCCAAATCACAAATATTCACATCATGACCTTTACCTTTGTAATCTTTATTAGGTTCGTATGGGGGCCGATTGAATCTGTTCTGTTGATATGAATACCTGTTTGAGTTCTCCCCAGTAGAAACCTGCCTTTTAAAACTCAAAAAATCATTGGCCAACTTTTGGACTATTTTTGAGACTTCTTCAACTCTTGCATTATCAGCTTCTTTACCTGGGTTCTGTACATTTTCAGCAGGTGTTACAGCCAATGGATTTCCTGATGGTAGAGTCTGACACACTGGCAACATCATCTGATGTGGTATGGGATTGAAAACAGGGGCAGCTTGTGTGACCAAAGGAATTTTTTGAGCATTTAAAGGTTGGGGTCCCAACTGTCTTTCTAGAACCAAAGCTTCTTTGTAAGCCTCTGTTAAATTGGTAATAGAGGGATCTCTTTTCAAGAAAACCGAAGTCATTGGATCTAGAGAATTTTTAAAAATCTCTAATTCCAGGTCTGCATTTGGCACATAATAATCAGTCAGTCTACCATAAGCCTTCTGAAATCTGACATTGTAAGATCTGACAGATTCATTTATTTCTCTTTTAATACCAAAAAACTACTGATATAATATACTAGGATCTATTACCTCACCAAACTATGACACAAAAACCTTTTCCAAGTCATTCCAACTGGTAATAGAATCGTTAGTGAGATTTAGAAACTAGTCATAAGCTCCCTTCTGGAGAGTGAATGGGAACAATCTGCAAGCAACATCTTCATGTTGTACATTTAACAATTTCAGAGCATTCTTGAATGCTACCAGATGTTCTTCTGCTGTCCTAGTCCCATCATGCTTGTATCTGGGAAGATATCTCTCAGGATTTCTGGGCAGGTCATGGGCTATACCCGGGATATTTAAGGTAGTGGAACCCAACCAGTTTGCCATTACTACTTGATTGACGGTGATATTCTGAGTTGTAGTTGGAGTAACTACCAGTGGTGATAAAACTGTTTCATACAAAGACTTGGCCCTTCTGAGGCTACTTCTTCTTGGAGTTTCTAATTCAGGCACAAGGAGCTCTCTAGCTCTGGGGTGGTACCTTGTTACTCTGTATGTAGAATCCAACTTTTCACAAGCAACTTATAATCTCACAATCCTTAATAGACTACTGAACTTGGCCCTCTTTTCTGGCAATTTTAAATATTGTACAGACAACTTACAATACTGAATGGAGTTTAGTGGGCCCTCCTTCTAGCGCCATTTTAAATGTTGGTCTGACTTTTATACACACCCTATGAAGAATGAGCATGAAACTCTGATAACACTTATAAGGGATAAATCCCACTCACTTTAGGATCTTGCTGGTTATCCAAGGTGTGAGTTACAGAGTTGGGTCGAATGTCTATTCACTCTTTTCCACTTCTGGAATAGTTTTCAAAATGGACTGTCTGTTACCTTACAACGGGTTCTGAACTTGTTCAATAATGTTTAGAAGTTGTTACTTTGTTGACAATCGAATTTAAAATTAGTTCTTTGATCTAGCTCTTATGGGTCAGTAGATTTAAATAAAAGACAAATTTAAAAAAAAAAAAAAAAATGGATCATTTCACGGTAAAATAGAGAGAGTAGGGTAAGGCAGAAAGAGAAGTCTATCAAACTTAGTTGTAAAACCAAAACTACCAATTTTATTTATACTATCAGCTTCACAATAGAACAAATCAAAGAAGAAGGTGTCCAGCTTTCTAAGATCACCTTCTACTAAGAGCATAAGACAGAGATAGAACAGATCTGAAAGAAAATCATAAACAAAAGAGAAGTCGGTTAAAATTGGTATCTCTCACCAGCAGCATAGCTCACACAGTGAGGACAAAGCAATCAGAACAGACCTGAACCTTAAATCTATGGTTTTCCCTAGCATACAATAAAACAACTGAAGCCCAACAGCATATTTAATCTTGATATCATGGATTTACAGCATATATTTAATAAAATTTAACGAGATGAAAACAAAAGAAAATGAACTTAGCACATTCTGAAAGAGATTAGGCTCCTGGCCACGCTATCACAGAAAGAAAAAAACACATCAACTCCAAGTCTAGAATAAAGCATTTAACAAGATTTGCAAGAAATTGCTTCAATAGCCTTTTATTCTAAGTTTTTGCCTCCTACGATTACATTCAAAAGAAGTATTTATAGACTCAGGACAGACCCTGATATTTTCAAAAATATCTTCTTCTCAAACCCTAAATCTTATCATCTTAAACTCTACTACCCGGGTTTTACAATATAAGGCCCTTTTAAAATAAAGTTTCGATAAAACTTAACCATTCTGCAAATCAGTGCAGTTACTTGCCATAAATGGAGAAGGCAGAATTTTAATGCCACTTGCATCCACCCGCAACTGCGTGTAAATGTCTTCATTAATTCCCCTGGGAAATTTGGATGAGTCACCACTTCTCTGACATTTCATCTCCGCAGAGCCATCCCTGAGTTGAAAATCTCGGCACGCCATTACTTCTACCATAAATTTTCATTAAATGCATCCATCGAGAAATTTCGGTAACCGTGTGTAGATATTTTCATTTTTCGGCCAATTCTCGACATACTCTGTTCAATGGGTAGCTGCTTAGTCACCGTAAAGTCTCTTTGCGGCCAGATCTGTAAAAATCTGGATAAACCAGCAATTCTCGGCATCTCAAATTTTAATGTGATGGCCCTCGATTAAAATGCGCCTGACTTTATCTTTCTCGCCATTACTCCCGCTATCATGCAAGTGCCAGATGGTTTTCTGCAAAAAAAGACAAAACAAGGATTAGTATTTTAAAATTATTAAATCAAAACCTTTATTAAATCGAAACCCTAAAGTTCATTATACGTTGGCTTGCTTTGTGTTGACACGTGTCACAAAAATCGTGACACGTGTATGTTTCCAGCTGTCTTTTCATGTTTGGGCTCTTTGTTGCCATGGCCGCGAAAATGCGACATGTCACGATTTCGTGACATGTCACGAAATCGTGACCTATTTTGGTTCTAGGCGCTTTTGCTTCCATCCGTCGTGAAAATGTGACATGTCGCGAAATCGCGACCTGCTTTGGCCTTGGTCTTTGTTTCTCTGTCGCTGCCACAAAAACGTGACATGTCACGATTTCGCGACATGTCACGAAATCGCGACCCCTTCTGTGCCTTGGCGCTTCTCCGCTTTGTCTGCTGCGAAAACATGACATGTCACGATTTCGTGACGTGTCACGAAATCGCGCCCCTTTTCTGCCCTCGGCAACTTTCTGCTTCCATGGCAGTGAAACCGTGACATGTCGCGATTTCGTGACATGTCGCGAAATCGCGCCCCTTTTCTTGCCTTGTGTTTTCTCTTTCTTCTTTTGGCAACTTGCTGCTTCCTTTGGTTTGTGTTGCGACCTTTGGCTTCTTGCTGCCCTTTTTGGCTTTCTTGTCGCGATTTCGTGACGTCCCGAAGGCGTCGCAAAATTGCGACACTTTCGGGACTTAAGCGCTCTCTGAGTTTCTTGTCACAATTTTGCGATGTCACAAAATCGCGACATCGTGATTTCACGACGCACCCAGCCTTGCTTCTCTTTTGCTTCTGATTCCTCTTGGTTCCCTTGGCGTTAACTTGTCGCGATTTCGCGACGTCTCGAAGGCATCACGAAATCGTGACACTTTCGGGACTTAAGTGCTTTTCTCTCCATGGGCCGCGAAAATGCGACATGTCGCGATTTCGTGACGTGTCGCGAAATCGCGCCCTTTCTATGCCTTAACCACTTTTTCGCTCAGCAGCCGCGAAACTACGACACATCGCGATTTCGCAACATGTCACGAAATCGCGACGCTTTCTGCGCTTGCTCTCTTTTTGCCTCCTACTGCAGCGAAAATGCAACATGTCATGATTTCGTGACATGTCGTGAAATCACGCCCTTTTCTGCCCTTCGCTTCCTTTTGCCTCCTGTTGCAGTGAAAATGCGACATGTTGCGATTTCGTGACATGTCACGAAATCGCGACGCTTTCTGTCAAGTCTTGCATTCATCCAAATATGTCGCGATTTCGCTACGTTTTCCACCAGACTCGCTTCCAGCCAAAACCCGTCGCGATTTCGCTACCTTTTCATCAAGTTTGGCTTTCGACTCAAACCTGTCGCGATTTCGCTACCTTTCCAAAAATGGAAAGTGTCACGATTTCGTGACCTTTCCAAAAATGGAAGTGTCGCGATTTCGCGACGTTTTCAGCACTTAGCTTATTTTTCCAAAACCCGTCGCGATTTCGCTACCTTTTCAAAAATGAAAAGTGTCGCGATTTCGTGACTTTTCCAAAAATGGAAAGTTTTGGCTTCTAATGAATTCATCTATCTGTATTCTGCATTTTTTTCATATCAGCGAAAGATCTTTTTACTCAGAATGTTTCTACCTTTTAAAGAAGTGAATTGTAACTTGAAATTAAAGCCACATGCAAGACTACTTAGATACTTTGATACAGGCAAAACTTGAAGAAGAAGGAGGCAAGCAAAAATTTGGAATTAAAACCTGAAAAACATCAAGAGGGTCCTTACTGCAAAATGAAAGCTCAATATTTTCAAAGGATGGAAATTCATTTTTTAGTGGGGGGGGTGTTGCTTCTCAATAACTTCTTGCTACTTTCAGCTGCTCTGTGATGTCTTTCACTTCGTTTCGCTTGAGTCGATGCGGACAAATCGATTGTAGTTGGCTGCTCAACCAATATCTCTTCTTCTGCAACAATTTGTTCTTGTTCAGGAGGCTCTTTAAAACTGTCTATAAGGGCATCTACCATATCTGTAGCCTGATGAACTGTAGCCTCCTCCAAACCATCCTACCCAGTTTCTACCTCAACTATTTGTTCAGGGAATTCTGGAAAGTTTTCAAGGACTGGTTGTATTTCTATGACATCTAGGCTGCTTGGTCTATCTTCTTCCTCCATAACCTGTTCTACTGTTTCTTTCAAATGGATTCTTGTAGACCTCCTAGTTCCAGATGCAAACTTCTTCTTTTTGCTCTATTTTCTAGTGACAACAGGGGTTATGGGGTCAGTTTCAGATGCGTCTGTTTCTCTTGTTGTTTCTTGTTCTGTCAAATCAGTAGTCACTCCAAAAAAATGAACCTTCTTTTGTTTTTCTACTCTACTGCCAGTTCCAGATCCTCTTTTTCTTTGTTTCTTGGTTTGTGAAGTTGAGGGTTCAGGAGCAAGGTTTTCTGTTGCTATTGCTAGGTGTGGTTCTATAACAGCTTCTGTAGCACCTTCTGCAGTTTCCTCTGCAGCATCTTCTACAATATTTTCTGTAGAAGTTGTTTCTTCTTCTATAGCAACATCAATAGTATCTAGTTCTTCTTCTTCCTCATCTTCATCCCTAAAAATGACATCGTTTAGGGTAGAGTAAAACCTATCAAAACTCCTAGGGTTTCCTCTAAAATGGTGTTGGCAAACTAGTTTGATGAGGCCATGATGGTGAAGGCTTCCTTTACCCTCCTGATATCTCTTTGCCATGTTTTTTAATTCTTGATACAGATATAAGGGAATATTTACCCTAACTTCTAGTTGTTGCTCACCATGTCTGAGATGGTTCAAAATTCACAGATGATGCCCTAACAACAACACATGCTACCCTTCATAGGTTAGGAATTTAATTACCTAGGTGGCTACTTCATCCTAGGGTTCTTGCAGGCTGGCCCTTTTTAACCCTTTGCATGTGTTGTTATGGGTTAAATACTCTGGCTCTCTATCATTTTCTTCTACAAACTAATTAACTACATTTGCCAATGTATTCTTGCAATATCTAGAAATTGAAATCCCTTCTAATGGCGACTCGATGAATCTGACTTAAAATTTCGGGGTTACCTCAATAGTCATGTCGTTAACATGTGCTCGGTTTTTTCTGAATGTATGGGTGAACATGCCAGCCAAATATTCAGAAGACCCATTAAACTTATCCATAAATGGCATAAACCCTCCATCTTCAAAAATCTGCATGACTACCAGATTTTCTCTGAGGTAGGTGGTATCTGTAGGTTCTGTTTTGATCTTTCACCCCATATTTTTTGTTTAAAAATTGTTCATTGCTACTGTTATTCCTCTACTGGATCTCTGGTTTTTATGTTGCAGATTTACAGGGTTTTAGTTAGAAATCTTTGTTTGCCCTGTTTCTCATCTTCTTCTTTGGAATGAACCGTAACCTGAGCACTATACTTTGCAAACACGTCTTCAGAAAGGAAGGTGGCACGAATTTCTACTATTGCACTGAACACCTGTCTGTTAATGATTGCATGGACGTCCTTGCCATCAGATCCACCTCAATTGGTTTTAGTTTTGCAGATTCTCACGTGCATGTTTATTGGGATCAAAAACTGGTGGCATATGGTTGGTCACGTCCTCTATAATTCTGGTATTTTCCAATGGGTGCAAAAACAAACCATGTGTTGACTGACACGTGTTCCTTTATCATATGTAACTAAAAGAGTTTGATTTTGTCGTACCTTGTCTTCTTAGATGCCACGTGGAAATGCTCTTTTCGAAGATTATAACTTATTGTGCAAATAAAACTTCATTTCGAAGATTATGACTTCATTCTGAAGACGAGTCTTCATCCCATAGACAAATCCTCATTCTGAAGATTATAACTTCATTCCGAAGAAAGGTCTTCATTTCGAAGACAAATCCTCTTTGCAAATTTAAATCTTCATTTCGAAGATCAATCCTCATTTCGAATATCAGGCTGTATTGCGAAGGTAAATCGTCATTCCGAAGACAGATCTTCATTCCGAAGATAATATAGCAAGTCGTCATTCTGAAGACCAAGTTTCATTCTGAAGACAAATTTTCATTTCGAAGACAAAGTTTCTTTCTGAAGACAAAGTGCAACATTCATTTTTCTATCATTCCGAAGACAATTTCAATCCGAAGATAATACAGTAGGCACTATTTTTGGCATTCTCATTTTGAAGAATAGGCAGAAATCAATATTTTCATTCTCAAAACATGTTTTAAGTATGCCAACTCTTATGAATACCTTTTATGCTAATGGTTAATTGTCATATACTATACACCAATCATTTTACAATGAAAAAAGTAAGAAATATATACCTGATAAAAACAGTTAATGTCAGTTTTGAAGAATGATTGCCTTTATTGATATTCTGCTGAGATTTTCTGCAACATTTCAAAACAAGTGCACTTGGTGAATTTGTACAATGATGGTTCAGAAATTTCTCAAGGTTATGCATGCCGAAAAACTGGTTTTCATGCATACCAACCCAGTAGTGCCTTAAGAAAATGTTTTCACTGTTGAGTTATTCATTTTTCTCTCTTCTTTTTTCTTGATTTTCCCCTTTTTTTTATCTCTCCTTTTCTCTTTTTTTTTTTTTTTCTTGATCCTGACTATGCCCATGTAGGAATTTCATGATTTCCCCTGAAACCATGCCTATGAAGGAATTCATACTCAAAATTTATTCATCTTTTTGTTTTCTATTTTTTTTCTGATTTTTTTATATTTTTTGTTTTTTTCTTGAAATCCATGATCATGCTAATTGTTTTAAAGTGGAAGAGGGAATCTCTTCCACCTGTTATGTATCCAAACTATCAAGTTGTTGCAAGAATTCTTCTTTAGTCAGAGGTGTATGGTACACTCTGAGGCAATGTCCATTCACTACCAACTTTCTTTGTGATCCATCAATAGGATATAGACGAGTTGCTCCATTGTCAAATACCTCGTCAATCCAGTAAGGTCCCAACCATCTAGTTCTCAGTTTTCCAAGGAAGTCTTCATAGCGAGAATCAAATAGTAAAGCCCAATCTCCTTGTTGAAGTTTCCTCTGTTGAATGTGACTATAATGCCACAGCTTCCTCTGCTCCTAAATTACCTCAATTTGGTGCAGAGCATCCAATCTAAGTTCATCCAATGCATTCAACTGCAGAATCCTGTCTGTCTGTGCCTACGACAATTTAATTCCAATTTTCAATGTTGTGCATAATTTTAGTAGCTCAAATTCAATAGGTAAGAGAGGCTTTTTACCAAAGACTAGTTCATAAGGTGTGAATCCAGTAGTGGACTTCCAAGTAGTATTGTAGGCCCAAACTGCTTCAGGTAATTTATCTAGCCAATTTCTTCTATGAAAAGCTACTGTTTTTGTCAAGATGCGTTCTAGTTCCATGTTTGTTACCTCAACCTGGCCATTTGCTTATGGGTGGTAAGGTGATGATTTCCTATGTTTGATTTCATACAATTATGTAAATGCCTTTATGACTTTGGATGCAAATTGGGGTCCTTGGTCTGTGGTGATAGACCGTGGAGCTCCAAATATCTAAAAAATCTGAGTATACAAGAAATCGGTGACCTTCTCTTCACGAGCATGTTTGAAAGCACGCACCTCTACCCACTTTGTCAGGTAATCAATGCATACTAGAATATGCACCTTTCTTTGAAAATGTGGATCAATAGGTCCTACAAAATCAAGCCCCCACCTCTCAAATGGTTCTAAAACCATTTGAGGCTGCAGTGGCATCTCATTTGTATGAGTGGGTTTCCCCATTCTTTGGCATGCATCACAATGCATGATGTATTTTTTTACATCCTTATGAAGATATGGCCAATAATATCCTGTCTCTAGGATTTTCCTAATTGTGCTTTTTAAATAATAGTGTCCACCTAAGGGTTCATCATGACAAGCTCTAAGGATATCATACACTTCATCCTTTCGGATGCACCTACGTAACACATGGTCAGGACTGCACTTAAAAAGCATACCCTTAATCCATTCAAAATAAGAACTCTGTTTGATCAATTGTTTTTTCTGTTTTGAAGTGAAATGTGGAGGAACTTTTCCTGTGACCAAATAATTGGCTATATCTACAAACCAAGGTGATTGAACTGATATAGCAAATAGTTTTTCATCAAGAAAAGTATCATCAACTAATTCCCTTTCATCTGTGTTCTGTAACCTGGACAAGAAATCTGCCACAACATTAGCTTTTCCTAGTTTGTTGATTATAGTGATATCAAATTCTTACAGCAACAACAACCAACGAATAATTCTTGCACTTACCATAGGTTTATTCATCAAATACTTAATGGTTGTATGATCTGTGTGAATAAATATTTGATAACCTATGATGTAATGCCTAAATTTGTTGATGGCATAAATTACTGCTAGGAATTCCTTCTTAGTTGTTGTATAATTTTTCTCGGCTCTTGTCAAGTTCTTGCTAATGTTGTAGATGGTATAGTGTTCACCATTATCAATTTGTCCTAATGCTGCTCCAATTGCTGTATTGGAGGCATCAATCTGTATGTGAAATGGTAATTTCCAATTAGGTCCTCTGAGCACAGGTGGAGTTATTAATTTCTCTTTTAGAGCTTCAAATGCTTCCTGACACTTTGCAATCTAGGAGAATTCAAAATCTTTAGTCAATAGGGCAAACATAGGACTGGATATTGTACTAAAGTTGGGAATAAACCTGTGGTAAAAACCAATGTGTCCTAGGAAGCTTTTGACATTAGTCTGAGTTTTAGGAGGAAGGAGATTCTTGATAATTTCCACCTTCTTTGGATCAACTTGGATTCCTTTAGGAGAGATGTGATGACCAAGAACTATCCCTTCCTTCATCATCATGAACCATTTTTTTGGATTCAAGGATAACTGGTATGTTTCACAGCGAGTTAAGACTTTGTCAAGATTTTGCAATGTAAAATCAAAAGTCTATCCACATACTGTGAAATCATCCATGTATATTTCAACAATTTTGGTGGTTAGATCGACAAAAATTGCTAGGACTGCTCACTAAAAAGTTGTTGGGGCATTACACAAACCAAAAGGTAAAACCCTATAGGCAAATGTTCCCCATGGACATGTAAAAGTTGTTTTCTCTTGATCTTCAGGTGTAATCTGAATTTGATTATATCTACTAAATCCATCAAGAAAACAAAAGTATCTTTTTCCAAACAAGAGTATCTAACACCTGATCTATGAAAGATAATGGAAAATGGTCTTTGTATGTCACCTTATTCAACTCTCTATAGTCTACACATACTCTCATTTTTCCATTTTTCTTAGAAACTATTACCAATGGAGAAACCCATTGGCTATTAGAAATTGGGTAAATGAATCCTACTTCTAGAAGTTTTTCAATTTCTTCTTTCACAATATCTCTTAAGGTAGGATTAAATCTTCTCTGGGGTTGTCTAACTGGCTTGAATTCTTCAGTATAGATTCTTTGGGTACATATATCAGGATGAACTCCTGACATATCTTTGTAGTTCCAAGCAAAAGCATGAACATGCTTCTGCAAGACAACTATCAATTTTTCTTCCTCTTCCCTAGTAAGCTGGTTGTAAATATTCAGAAATTTTCCTGGATGGACTTCTATTTGTTTTGTATTTAGAAGGACTGAATTCACTCCATACCTGGTGATTAAGGGATTAAGAGGACATTGCTGAGTTGGGAGAAGAGAAGCAGTTTCTATTTTATTGCTACTTGAGGGAAGCATAACTTGTATGGAACAGTGAGAAGGAAAAATCAGATGATGGTGCCATCCATGTGGTAGTGAAACAGAGTTTCCCTGTGATAGTACAGATGGTTCATCTTCAAATTTTTTATTCTCCTCATTACTTAACAACTGTTGGATATTTGTTGCTTCCCCTTCTAAACCTTGTTCATGCAGAACATTCATCAGGATTTTTTCATTTTCTAAATTCTTTGTGTCATCGAGGTCTTCTGTGTGTTCTCTTACTACTAAGGTAGCTAGTGTAGAAATGACCTCTTCCGGTTCTTCATCCGAGTCGGAAAACCATAACCGACCTAAAAATTTGCTAGATGGTTTTGCATGAGGATATAAAGAAATCTGTTTCGGATCAATACCATTTGAAATAGTCATATTTCCGGATCTGCAGATCTATGAAGGCTACTACAGTTGCAAGCCAAGGTCTTCCCAAAATAATGGGATATCCATGTGCTGAATTTCTTGACTGTAAAACCAGAAAATCTGCAAGGAATTCCCAAGAAGAAACTTCTATAGGGACATCTTCAATGATAGCTTCAAGTTTTGCAACTAACCTATCAACCATTTCTAAAATTGTAAATGTGGGGCTGAGATGTTTGAGCTGTCATTGTTTCATTGTATCCTTGGTCATGACATTTATTGCAGCTCCTAGATCTACTAAGACATTTGATATTGGTAATGAACCTATGGTGACTGTGATAACTGGGCTTCTTAGGTCACTATACTTTGGAGGTACTATTTTTCCAGATAAGAGATCAGCTATCTTTCGCTCAACCTGCACAGTCTTGGGAAATGCCTTCTTTTTTCTTCCTTCTCTTTTAATGCACAAATTTTGGATAGTACTGTTGATCTCTGGTATTTCCTTAATGGCTTGCAATAAGGGCAATGATATAGTTAACTTTTTGAGTTCTTTGACCAGTTCTGACTCAAAATTTTTTGGTATTGTATTGAATCTTTCAGGATATGGAATTATCCTTGGTAATTATTCTGCCTATGGTTCTGGTTTTGTCTCTTTCTCTATTGTTGGTTGGATTCTCTCTGGTTCCAATTTTTCTTCTGTCTTTATTGTTGGTTGGACTTTCTCTGGTTCCAATGATTCTTGCTCTTCATTTTCTTTGATTTCATTTGAAACTGGTTTAGGTACAACTTTTTTTGAACGAAGTTGGATGTTACTACAATCAAGAACATTAATTTCAACATTTTCTTCAGCTTCAGCCACATAGACAGGAGGTGTCTGTCTTATGCTATTTGGATTAGTGATTGGCTAAGCTGGCAATTGAGGTTGTTTCACTTGCAGTGTTTGTTGTTGTTTTTCTTGAAAATTTTGATTAGGTGTAGGCAAAAAATGCTGAGTTTGACCTTGATTCCTTTGCTGCCTTGGATAGGATTGGTATTGCTGACTCCACTGTGGTTGGTTTTGCATCCAATGTGGATTAGTCCGATTTTGATTCCAGGCTAGATTTTTTTGATTCCAATATGGGTTGTTTTGATTCCATGAGGGGTTGTTTTGATTCTGATTCTAGGCTGGGTTACTCCAATTTGCTTGTGGCCATTCTTGGGAATTTGTCCATTGAGGATAATTCTAAGGACGTTGGTGTGGTTCTGATTGTCCCCAAGGCATGGTACTAGGATTATGCCCCCAATTTGTAGCAAAACGAGGGGGATTTTAGTATTGAGAGAAATTTCGCCCTTATTTTGGTCCAATATAGTTGAGTTCCTCAATCTGATTTTCTAACACATTTTTGAGTTGTGGTAGCAGATGACATTGATCAGTTGAATGCCTTTTTGAATAGATTCTATAAATGGCTGAGATAGATGTTTTATTCAAAGGAAATTCCTGCAAAGCATGTTTATTTCTACATCTTGGGCAATAAATTGCCAAAGGTTCTGTGTTTTTTGCTTTTGTAGACATTTCCCCCAAAGTAGTGTTTAGGTGCACTAGAATATCAGTTTTAAAATTTGTAAGTTCCTCTATCAGGTCCTTCACATCAGTGCCATTTGTGTGGCTTTTTCTTCTTCTCTGCTTAGTGCGAGTAATTCCTGTAGAGATCCACAATCTCATCATTACTAAGAGTGGTTACATCCCCTTTTCCCATCAAATCCAAAACTTCTCTCGATTCATCTTGCAATCCTCTCAAAAATATGGTTTTACATAATTCTGGTTCTACAATTCCACATCTCCTTTGAACAAAGGAGAACCTATCAAGATAATCTTCCAATGTCTCATCATCTTATTGCTTGATTCTGAATAACTCATCTTTCCTATTCTTTACATGGCAATATTCCTGATATTTGTCTAAAAAGACAGTTATCATTTGATCCCATGTTCTTATGGAATTAGGCTCTAAGCTCATGAACCAGCGCAATGCTGAATCCTTGAGTGTTGAGGGAAAAACCTTAAGTTTTTTATTGTCATTTATATAATCATAGGTCTGACACATTACCTTGAATTCAAACAAAAATTGATCAGGATCTTCAGATACAACACCTCGAAAGGTTGGAAGTACTGAAGGTGAAATGGTCTTCATGGGAGAGTTTTGTGTTGGATTCAAACGAATAGGATATTCAAATGTTCTGGAAGGTTGGGGCATATCTTGATCATATCCTTCATTATGGACATAGCCATGTTGGCCATCTATATTGCCTTCTGCCATAGTTTCCTATTTGTTGGGAGAAGTTAAATCTTCCCAAATTGTTCTCTCAAGAGGTCCAAGCCTTTATGTTGATGATGAGTCTGATGAATTGTCTTTCTTAGGATATTCTGATGATGATAAAATTGGTGATTTTCCTTTCTCAAAATGTTCTAATGATGGTGAGACTGGTGATTTTTCTATCAATCTTTCTGTTAGTTCAAACATAGGTGATTCACCCCTTAGGCGTGAAGATCTCCTTAATGGAACAAGCCAGGGATCCTTTGGGGTAGTTCTACCTTTTTCATCCCTAGACTTACTCATTCATTTTTACTCTTAAATGAAATAAATTAAGTCAATAATTGTTATCTTACTTAGCTGTTGGATTCAAATTTTAACCTGAATTTTTACAGCTTAGTCTAATTACAACTATTGGACTATTTGTTTTCTTCTGAAAACACTATTCCTTGGAAACGACACAAAAATGATGCGTAGTAATTATACCATCATTAATTCTCAATGAATTTTTCAATCCAGGGCAGTGTATAAGGCTATCTACGAAAGAAGAAATGAAACAGCTATAACTTAGGTCAATCTAGAGCAACAGGTCTTATTGGTGGAACCGGTTGTGTGGGGGGTTTTAAGACATTCCTATTTCTAAATTGCATGAATTAAACCTTATTCTAAGTTGCAGAATTGGAAACTAATCATTAACTGCATAAATGAAGTCCTAATTACAATTGCAGAATGAGACCTAATTATGTTGCAAAAATAACAATTACAAAATTGAAAGTCTGATCCTAATTGTAGAAAGAAAATCTAATTACTTTTGTAGCAATGAAAGTCTAATTCTAACATGGAAATGAAAACTGTCAAGGCTCTGTAATAGAAGGTTGTCAATCTTCCATGCAGGAGTTGACAGCAAAACATAAAATGCAAGAAATTACAAAAAAATAGCAAATTCTAGAAATAACAGTCTGAAATAAAGTGGAAGCTTTGCTGAAAGTAAAGATTACAGCTAAAACATTAAGAACAAGATTAATCTAAGCATAAATAAACTAAGACTACAGATATTGTTAGATGTTTACAAGCAATTGAAATAACAAGTTCTACAACTCATTCTGCTGCAGCAAAATTAGAATAAAACCTATTGTTAGTCCTCCTCCTAGGTCTGGAAGTGGCCAACCTCCTTGTCCAAAAGAAGGTATGAGTCTCTCTCTCTCTCTAGATCTTAATCACACTCATTTATAAGCAATATGAAATAGAACTGGTGCACATTATTGATTAAAGAACATGATTACAATAATTCTACTGAAAACCTATTACAGGACTGTAACAGTCAAATTCTACCTATTTTTTGGCTTTCCCTAGCTTCCTTACTCTCTCTACATATCTTACTTTCTACTTACTAGGCTCAACCTGAATGGGAGCAATATTTATAGATGTCCTAAGGTCTAATTACAAACATAGAATATCTCAAAAGATCTAATCCTACAATGCTGCAACAAATTCTGGTTTTATCCTAGAAGAGGATTAAAACTTGATCTTTCCCTTAATGATGGCTTTGGTCGGCAATGACGGCAAAGACAGATGGAAGATATTTTTCTTTACCTTTTCCAACCTTTATTTCCCTTTTTTTGGCTTCAAAAATTAGTCAACAGGTCAAAAAGCACATTCTATTTTCATTTCGAAGATAAGTGGCTTCATTCCGAAGACAATGCAATTCTCATTCCGAAGATCGCTCATTCTGAAGATACTACAATTCTCATTTTGAAGATACTGCAATCCTTCATTCTAAATATCCGCTCATTTCGAAGATAATGCATTCTTCATTCCGAAGATCCGCTCATTCCAAAGACGCTGTGTTCTCTCATTTCGAAGATATCTATTCATTTCGAAGATACTTCGAAATGAACAAATGTGTGCTTTTCTAATGATTTATTTTGCATCTCTTAGGTGGATTATCTCCTAAGATCAAATTCCAATGGTCTTCATCTCTTTCCACATGTGAATTCCATGCCTTGCTATTTATAGACAGCTGGCTGGAATTTATATGGGAAAGACTAGTTTTCTTTGCACAGACAACGGCTTGCTTGCATCATGTTGCGATTTAGGTGAAATAAATGCTTGAGACAAATCAAAACATGATTAGTGAAATGCTGCTATTATTCTAAACATATCCCATTTTAGCAGGTCATAGCAAAAAGAACACAAAACTATACAAAAAGTTGTAAAAATCAGCATATAATATTTGAAATACATTGATCATGCAAAATGGTTAATATACAGCATATTGAATCAACTTAACTAACATATCAAATAAAACATAAGATTTTATAGGCAATTATAGTGTTCAAAACATGTTATGATTGAGGCATTTTCAGGCCTCATCAACAAGCCTTCTCAAAGACTTGCCAAATCTGTCCTCAGGTTCTTCTCAAAGAACCAGTGCACCTCTGTCCTCAAGTTCTCTGATAGAACTATCAAACTCAGCTCACAAGTCCTCTGCTAGGACTTGTCCAAATCTGCTCACAAGTCCCCACCGAAACCTGTCCAAAACTACTCACAATTCCCCATCGAAACCTGTCTAAGACTGCTCACAAGTCCCCATCGAAACCTGTCCAAAACTCAGCAAGCTCACCAAGAAAAAAAAAATTCTTAGTAGAAAATCACAAGGTGAATTTTTAGAGACCCAATGTGATTTTTCAAACTCATATAAGCATAAAGAGAATTTTTAGAGACTCAATATGTTCTATACTCAACTCCCAATCTCAGAACTCAACTCAAATCAACTCAGCTCAAACTCAATCTCAAATCTGAAAACTCAACTCAATATCTGAAATGGATAGGATAGAATGCTTTCTTTCAAGAACATGAAACCCCAACAATTGCCAACTATGCAAAGAATCACATAACAATGATACTCATGTTCTTTTCACCATCAATTAGGGCTTCAACAACAATGCTCATCAAACAAGGTTCAATCAACACCATTCAACTCAAAACACAACCTTGAAGCATTTCACAATCAACATCAGAAAAGGAAACAAGTAGAACTCCTTTTCTCTCCAATATTGTTTGAACAAAAAGCATCCACCAACTCAAATCACAATAGCACAAAACATCTTTTCAAATCATCAACAAATGAGTAAGCCCAACACTTTAACCAAGTAAAGAATAGCTTGATTATTACCAATTTAATGAAAGCAAATGTCAATCTCAAAGCTGCCCACCTAAGGTTTCACAACTTCACACAAGAAGCAATTTTAACCTTAAAACATCATGCTTTCATTTTCATAATCAACCAAAAGCACTCTCAACATTACAAGAAAAATTTATCCCTTATACACCTTATTTCTCCCTTATAGTCTTATCAAAAATAAAATTTATTTCTCATAAGAATGCAATAAGATATTTCAAACAACACCTTCAAAAGAATATTTTATCAAAATAAAACAAGCTTTAAACTCCTTATAACTCCTAAGCTATTTTTCCCTCTAATAAACTTCCTCCATCCGCAAAATACACTTAGCAAAAATTAATTTTGAAAATACCTTGGCCAACATCAAAAATCGTGCTATGGAGAAATTGCGCATGAATTCTAACACCACCCACTGCGTCCACTTCACAATGAAAAACCCTTTCACGTTATTCGAATGCGAAACCTCCTATTCGGGTAGCGCGCCAATAGCCTAGCCGTTACCGGTGCGCCAAAGGCACCCAGTGAGGTTTAAACCTCACGTTGTTAGCCTTGTTCCTTCTGCACCAGGGATTAAATAAAACAACATTGCCTCCCTTTCTTCTTACACGAACACAAAGATGAAAACCTTATGGTGGATTTACGACAAACAATGAAGACACAGTCGAACAGTAGGTTTACGAAAACAACGAAGACACAATCGGAGAAGAAATCCGAACAGCGGATCACGAAATCACAGCAAGCAACTCTTTTCAAAATACGGATGGGATAATTCTTGATTTTCATCGAGGGAGATTTATATGCATTTTTACCATAAGCTCTTGACATCGGCGAGGAGTTTAACACGTCGGCGGAGGTCTTGGCTAACGCCCACAATATTAAAACATAGTTCCCACATAGTTAAGACATTTGCACCATGGGTTAGGAGAACCCATTGAAAATAATAATTTAATATTTATTTAAAAATAATTAAAGGGAACCTTAACAAGGTTTTTAATTATTTAAATAAATACTTCCTCCTGGACCCAAATGCATTAAACTAATGCATCCACCTGTAATCTTTAAACCTGCCAACTTGGGGTTTACAAAAGACCATTGAAACTGTCATGTCGTAACCTTCATCAAAACAAATTATTTGACATCAAACAAATTCCTTCAATATCTTCTTGACATCAATAATAACTTATACACATGATCAAGGGCAATGTACCCAATGTACCCAAAATTGCCAATAATCTCCCCCTTTGTCATTGATGGCAAACCTTTACTGAAAACACTTCTCAAGAGCCAAAACTGAAACCAACTGTGCTAACAACTGACCAACCGTGCCCACAACTAAGAATCTTCCTTTGAATTTTTGCTCCCCCTGACTTGAAGCTCTCCTCTTCACTTTGAAGCTCTCCCCCTTACTCATATCTCTCCCCCTTTGTCATCAATGGCAAAGGGTCACCTTTGGGGCTCGGGACTAAGAATGAGCCTCTTAGCTTAGTCCCTCCCCCACCTCCTAATGAGGTGATTAATTCTGGGGTGGGAGTAAAACTCTCATTAGGCATTGATCATCATCAGCATCTATAACTTCCTTATCGGGCCTTCTCTTGAACTCTTTGTCCATATTCTTGTTCTTGTCACTATTCTTGTTCTCATCCCTATTCTTGTCCATGTCTTGATCCTTGGACCTGATCATGCCACTGTTCCTGTTATTTACCTTGCAATAGACTGCCTTGTGCCCAAACTATTTACAAGAGTAGCAATACCCTTGAAAGTAACTAGCACTTCTGAAACTGTCATTTACCTTCTTCACTTGATCCATGCAATGTGAAGCCATATGACCAAACCTATGACAAGCAAAACATCTGCCTTGAAAATTTTCTTTATTTGACCTCTTGGGTCCTAAATACTTCTTCTTCTCATTCTAAATTATGTTTTATGTTTCTGTGCATCTATCATTCAAGGACTCCTTTTCTGAAATACTTTCCTCATCAGAACTCTCTTCCTTTTGGAGTCTCTTACTAGACTCTCCAACTTTTTCCTTGTGTGGCTTAACAAAACCAAGGCCTATTTTATCTCGTTGTCTTTCTTTGACCTTTGATGAGTGACTTAACCTTTTTGGAGCTATCTTGAAACCCGTAAAGCTTATCCTTGTACTCTTTAGTTTCCTCTTTCAAAGAAGCCATTTTTTGTTCTAACTCACTATACTCAAGAACCTTAGACTCTAACTCATCCTTGAGTTCTTGTATCTTAGCTATAGAGAAGTCAAGACTTTCTATAAGATCATCTCTCTCCATACAACATTCATCTAACTTATCCTTGAGTCTAGCATTCTTCTTTCTTTCCTTTTTCAAAGAACTAAGAGCACTAATAAGTTCACCTTCAAGATCTACTTCACATTCCTCTATATCTTCCTCTATTTGTTTGCTTTTTGAATCATCAAAGCCTTTTTCAGATTTCTTATCACTAGAGGTGCTACCCTTTTCAAAAACCATACATGCATCTTCCTTATAGTTTTCTAAAGCATCCTCATACATATTAGAAACCAAATCATTATTTGAGAAATCATCCTCAAGGTGACCAAAGTTTCCACATCTAAGACATTTTATGATAATGAATCTATGTTTTGGTTCTTCCTCTTTTTTGATATGAACAACATCTCATTTTCATCATCACTTGAAGAACTTTCACTATCACTACTAGAACACTTACTTGCTTTGTCTAGGTAGAAACTCTTCTTGTGCTTGTGAGAATACCTCTTTCCTTTATTGTTGTGCTCATCTTTGTTCTTCCTGTGATGCTTGTGCTTTTTAGAATCCTTGCTCTTAGAATCCTGTTTATCTTCATCACTTTCATTCTTGGGAACAAGATCGATCGGTAGCATAATGACCAAACTTTCCACAATTGAAACATCTTATATTTTTCATACTTTTGAGTTTTCTAGAGAACTTGCCTTTCTGTCTGTAATATGCCTCTTCATCACTAGAAGACTCATCACTATCTTGAAGTCGTTTACCCTTGGATTTCTTGGTAGCCTTGAAAGTCGCCTCCTTCTTGACATCAACCTTCACTTGAGTTCTTAACTCAAATGCTTGCAAGTATACTATGGAGCTCATCCTTTTTCAACTTATCCAAATCTTTAGCTTCCTCAATAGCAGAAATCTTTTCACTAAATCTATTAGGAAGATATCTTAAAATCTTATCACAAACATCATTTTCAGCAAGCTCAAGACCTAAGTCTTTCATGGAGTTAACAACCTCATCCATACGAAGCATGTAGTCATTAATATTTTCATCATCATTCATCTTGAGTTGTTCAAACATACCTTTGAAGTGTCTCAACTTGGCCTTTCTGACATTTGTATCACCTGTATGAACCACCTTCAACTATTTCCACATTTCACTAGTTGTCTTGCAGTGAATCACTTTGGTGAGATCTGCTTTCTGTAAGCCTTTCAAGATTGCATTCATTGCTTTTTAATTGTTGTGATGTAGGAGTCTTTCTTCTTTAGTATTAGGACCATGTTCAGGAATAGTGTACTCATCTTCAATCACTTCCCAAACCTCATTCCCAAGTGCCATTAGATGAACCTTCATCCTTACACTCCAAGGACCAAAATCTGACCCATCAAGAATAGGTGTTGCATTGCCACTTGAATGATCCATTGTGTTCTTTACTAGCTTTTCCTTCAAGCTGTTAAACTTTTTGAAGGCACCAACTCTGATACCAATTGAAGAACACAAGCTTATACTGAGAGGTGGGGTGAACAGTATAAGACCTCTTTTAACTTTTTCCTTTATACTTCAAAATAGTAAAGCAATATACCCAAAGCAATATCAAAGCAATGCACAATATCATCCATAAAGTGACACCAATTTTAACGTGGTTCACCCAAAATGGCTGGGCTACGTCCACAAAACTTTTCTCTAAAAGTTATCTCAAAGTTCTTTGGGAATCCTTCCCAATTACAATGTTTATGAGCCTAAGCCCAAAGGATATACCTTCCCCCAATTAGAATTTATGAGCCTCTGCTCAAAGGAGATACCTTCCCCTCTACTCTGGAAATGATCCCTCAGAAGATCAATTGCCTCTACCTCTTGCCAGCACGTGGAACTCCTTTCCACTGAAGACCTTGTTGTGACTATTTCACAACTAGCCCCTAAGCTTGGGGACCCACATTTTTTTGATAAATTTTTGGTGTGGTTTTTTTTGTCTATTAATGTGTTTGTAATTCAAACATTAAATTTTGGGTTAATTCATGTTTAAAAAAATAAATAAACTAAAAAAAAAAAGGAATAAAAAAAATAATAATAATAAATAAATTAATAGAACAAAAGAAAGAAAAAAGAAAAAGGGAATAAGTAAAAATAATATATTATTATTATTATTATATATATATATATATATATATATATATATATATACAAATGAACATAAAATAAAAACAAAAAAAACAAAAAAAATAATAATAAAAATAAAATAGGATTATTTTTAGCTTTTTTGTTTTTTGTTAGTTTTTAATTTTTTCATGTTGGTTTAAGTAAAGTTTAGTTTTTTGTTTTTTTTTGCAAGGTATTGCATATGGAAGAAAGGAAGAGAGAAACGAAAAGCCATGGAGGAGAAACGAAAAGTCATGGAGGAGAAAACGAAAAGCCATGGAGGAAAATCTTTAAATACCCATTGAAATGCATGCACAGGGAGGAACTTTTGGCATGGCCAAATGCGGAAAAATTTGATGTGTAAAAGAGGAATATAATTTGAATGGGAAAGCTTCTTTTCAGAAATTTCAGGCCTTGTTAGCAAGAAAGAATGAGAAATTTTCTGCATGCTCTATTTTAATTGTTTTATCTTTCTCCTTCCAGATTTCAGATTTGTATGTGAAATTTACGCCATGGGATGGGTTATTTCATGTGAATGTTTGCAATCTGGAAATTATTTAAAACCCTAGAAGTCAAGCACTTAGTTTACTTTGATTGTGTGTAGTACAGATCAAATAGGCTAGGTTGCATGTATGAAACTCTCACGTATTCGGTTTTGCAGGACGGGGTGCTATCAAACTGAAGGAGCTTTTGCATTGCTGCATTTCCAGCAATTATTTGATGCAAAATTTTAATTTTCTGTTGTCAAAAATTTTAATTTTCGGAATTTTTTTTCTATTTTCAGGCATTAAAATAAACATTAAAAAAATTTCAAAATCTAAAAATGATTTCACCATTGCGTAGATTATAATTCAGACTTCAAATACGCACTTTGAAATTTCATTTTCGGAGTTGTTTAGTATTTTTTAAAATTCACCGAAGTTGCTGCTTTGTCACAGATTTTAAAAATCCGAAAATAGAAATTTTCCATTTTAAGGTCAAATTTCATTTTTTCAGTTTTGTTTTGCATTCATGAGCCTATGATGACATTCCCTTCATGGAAATTCCAATTTCATTGAAGGAGTGATGTTTTATGGCATTTACATAAATTTCCATTTTTGGCCTAAAATTACCCTTTCTTCATAAAAACTCCAATTTTACGAAAGAGGGGTAATTTGAGCATCAAAATGAAGGAGCTTTTGCATTGTTGCATTTCCAGAAATTATTTTGATGCAAAATTTGAATTTTCTGTTTTCAAAAATTTTAATTTTAGAATTTTTTCCTATTTTCAGGCATTAAAATAAACATCAAAAAAATTTCAAAATCCAAAAATAATTTCACCATTGCGTAGATTATAATCCAGAATTCCATTACGCACTTTGAAATTTCATTTTCGGAGTTGTTTAGTATTTTTAAAAATTCACCGAAGTTGTTGTTTTGTCACAGATTTTAAAAATCCGAAAATAGAAATTTTCCATTTTAAGGTCAAATTTCATTTTTCCAGTTTTTTTTTGCATTCATGAGCCTATGATGACATTCCCTTCATGAAAATTCCAATTTCATTGAAGGAGTTATGTTTTACGGCATTTTCGCAAATTTCCATTTCGGGCCTAAAATTATCCTTCATAAAAATTTCAATTTTACGAAAGGGGGATAATTTGAGTATTATATTGAAGGTCTTTGCCTTAAAGCACTTAATTGTTCATCTTGATGAAAATTTGATTTCATTTAAGAGGGATAAGTTAAAGTGACATTTTGAAGATTCTATTCATCATTGAGGATTTAATGCAAGATAAAATCCATTTTAAAACCATCAAGATAAAAGGAATTAAAGCACTACATCGTGGTCATATGAGGGCCAACTCACATTTGATTTATTTTGGTTCAATAAACAATCACTAAAGTTTCATGGTAAAATAAACCAACATTGCCCCTTGTTTACAATTACTTGCAATCACTAAGGTGTTCCAAGCATTTAAATTGAATATCTTTATTTGAGATTACTAATGCACATATGCAAATGCTAATATAACGGAGACCTTGGAGAAGTTGTTTGTTTAACTTCTTTGCAAGAGGGGATTTGGAATCCAAATCCTAAGGGAGAGTGTACTTTCACAATTGGGTGAAAATACCACTCAACAGACCTCCTGTCCTTAATGCTTAGCCTAAGAGACCTCTGCCTTCTATGATCACGTCCACAGCAGCTCAACAACCTATACCAAACACAGTCAGTTTGTCTAGTACAAGTCTTCCTCTGTCTATTATATCTGTCCAACGCTTGAACAAATCAATCCCCTACACACAAGCCTTCTCAAAGACTTGCCAAATCTATCCTCAGGTTCTTCTCAAAGAACCAGTGCACCTCTGTCCTCAAGTTCTCTGATAGAACTATCAAACTCAGCTCACAAGTCCTTTGCTAGGACTCGTCCAAATCTGCTCACAAGTCCCCACCGAAACCTGTCCAAAACTACTCACAAATCCCCACCGGAACCTGTCCAAGACTGCTCACAAGTCCCCACTAGAACCTGTCCAAAACTCAACAAGCTCACCAAGAAAAAAACTTTCTTAGTAGGAAATCACAAGGTGAATTGTTAGAGACCCAATGTGATTTTTCAAACTCATAGAAGCATAAAGAGAATTGTTAGGGACTCAATATGTTCTATACTCAACTCCCAATCTCAGAACTCAACTCAAATCAACTCAACTCAAACTCAATCTCAAATTTGAAAACTCAACTCAATATCTAAAATGGATAGGATAGAATGCTTTCATTCAAGAACATGAAACCCCAACAATTGTCAACTATGCAAAGAATCACATAACAATGATACTCATGTTCTTTTCACCATCAATTAGGGCTTCAACAACAATGCTCATCAAACAAGGTTCAATCAACACCATTCAACTCAAAACACAACCTTGAAGCATTTCACAATCAACATCAGAAAAGGAAACAAGTAGAACTCCTTTTCTCTCCAATATTGTTTGAACAAAAAGCATCCACCAACTCAAATCACAATAGCACAAAACATCTTTTCAAATCATTAACAAAGGAGTAAGCCCAACACTTTAACCAAGTAAAGAATAGCTTGATTATTACCAATTTAATGAAAGCAAATGTCAATCTCAAAGCTGCCCACTTAAGGTTTCACAACTTCACACAAGAAGCAATTTTAACCTTAAAACATCATGCTTTCATTTCCATAATCAACCAAAAGCACTCTCAACATTACAAGAAAAATTTATCCCTTATACACCTTATTTCTCCCTTATAGTCTTATCAAAAATAAAATTTATTTCTCATAAGAATGCAATAAGATATTTCAAACAACACCTTCAAAAGAATATTTTATCAAAATAAAACAAGCTTTAAACTCCTTATAACTCCTAAGCTGTTTTTCCCTCTAATAAACTTCCTCCATCCGCAAAATACACTTAGCAAAAATTAATTTTGAAAATACATTGGCCAACATCAAAAATTGTGCTATGGAGAAATTGTGCATGAATTCTAACACCACCCATTGTGTCCACTTCACAATGAAAAACCCTTTCACGTTATTCAAACATGAAACCTCCCGTTCGGGTAGCGCGCCAACAGCCTAGCCGCTACCGATGCACCAAAGGCACCCGATGAGGTTTAAACCTCACGCTGTTAGCCTTGTTCCTTCTACACCAGGGATTAAATAAAACAATAGTGCCTCCCTTTCTTCTGACACAAACACGAAGACAAAAACCTTATGGCAGATTTACAACAAACGGTGAAGACACAGTCGAATAGCAGGTTTACGAAAACGACGAAGACACAATCAAAGAAGAAATCCGAACAATGGATCACAAAATCACAACGAAGAAATATTTTCAAAATATGGATGGGATAATTCTTGATTTTCATCGAGGGAGATTTATATGCATTTTTACCATAAGCTCTTGACGTCGGCAAGGAGTTTAACACGTCGGCGGAGGTCTTGGCTAGCGCCCACAATCTTAAAACATAGCGCCCACATAGTTAAGACATTTGCTCCAAGGGTTAGGAGAACCCATTGCAAACAACAATTTAATATTTATTTAAAAATAATTAAAGGGAACCTTAATAAGGTTTTTAATTATTTAAATAAATACTTCCTCCTGGACCCAAATGCATTAAACTAATGCATCCACCTGTAATCTTTAAACCTGCCAACTTGGGGTTTACAAAAGACCATTGAAACTGTCATGCCGTAACCTTCATCAAAACAAATTATTTGACATCAAACAAATTCCTTCAAGAGCTTCTTGACATCAATGACAACTTATACACATGATCAAGGGCAATGTACCCAATGTACCCAAAATTGCCAACAATTTTATCTATCAATTGGCATTTTCTCTTGAATAATATTATATTATTTGGTACATGCAAATGTTCCCTAATAGTACCTTTATGTTACAATTGTAAATATGTAATAGATTAGGGTTTGATTCTATAGTTTAGGTGAGTGGTTTATATTTCCTCTTTATGTAAGTGTTTATATGCAGGATATGCACAAGTGTCATGTAAGAGTGTAATATGCAAGACATGCACTACTATCATGCATATTAGTGAGTAAGTGTGTAATAAGAGAAAATGCACAAGTGTCATGCATGTTAGTGAGCAAGTGTGTAATGAGAGAAAGTGCACAAGTTTCATGTAGAAATGTGCAAGTGTCATAGAGTTAAGTGTGCATGTAAGTAGAGAATGAAGAGTCTTGTATACAAGTGGTAAGATGATAAGACAAAGGACAAGAATAAGAAAGGTTGCAACTCTCGGATATGTGAGTGTAATAGTCAAGTATTGAAGAGTCACCTTTCTATGTCTATATTATGGAGATAATGCTCCATACAATGCATTAGTAAAATGGTCTATAAACAATCACCATATCAAGCATTTATAATATTGAAGCTTGTATACATTTTTTTTTAAATATTATTTTAAGTATATTTTATGCTAGTACATGAATGATTTTGGCCATTTACATTCATATTTGATGTTATTGTGAATGTTATTATAATTTATATTGGCCAGTATATACTTTTATTTCTCTTATATTTAATTCTACTCTTGATTAATTATATTTAGACTTGAGATATTGTGGCTTAATTATATTGGGACTTGAGATAGTTTGGCTTAAAAGCCAATAGTGGTATTAGAGCTACTACTTAACTCTATCTATTTTTATAGAGTCATATTTGGAGCTACTTTGAGTAGTCTCTATTATTATTATTATTATTACCATCAAAGGAAGACTTTGATGTGATTGCTGCAAATTTCAAATTTGCAAATTAATTGATATTTTTAAAGGTCTAAAAAAGTAGATATTTAGGGAACATTCAAAGTTACCTTGATCTTGTTTCTTGGGTTTTTGCATGGGATGATCTCATTTTTTCATTTTTATTGGATTAGAGATAATTCTTTCAAGATTATCTCCTATGGTTTTTTCCTGGTGGAGATCATTTCCCTATGGATATTTTCTCCTTAACTCTTTTGTAAAAGGTTTGGGGACCCTTTCAAAACTCCCTTTACTACCAATAAAAAAAAAGTCACCTTTATATTGATTTGGTTTCTCTAGAAAAGAGGATAATCATATTGAATGTTCTTAGGTTCAACCTGAGACACCATATATAGAAGAGAAGAAATAATATTGAATTTACTTAGGCTAGAATATGAAAGAAATAGAAGAAAGAATATTGAATGCACTTAGATTAAAATTTGAGAAAGAGAAAGTGCATAAGAGAATATAGAAATTAGATAATATCTAGAGTATAGCAGAAAGGAAGAAAAATATTGAAGCTTTCTACATGATATATTGAAAGATTATTATATATTTTGATCAACTATTTAATTTAACATTCAAAATGTAGTTATTCTATTCTATTCGAAGAAGTATAACATTTAAGGTAAATGTTCAAGCAAAGTTAAGATCCAAACTACAAAAGAAAGCAAAGAGAGAAGAGTTGAAGTGAGTCAAACTACCAAAGAAGATAAGAGAAGTCAATTTTTCTCAAAGAAAACCAAAGTAAAAGAGAAGTTGAGTGTTGTAGAGTCTGTATTTATTTGGCATAGGCCTCATTCTACTTCTTCAGCTCTTTAGCTTGCTCTTTGAATTTGACCATCTCTTGGTAGTTGTTCTACCAATTCTTAGCTTCATTTCTTATATCCTTCTCCACCTTCTTCTGGTTATTGATTTGTGTTTCCATATTTTCAACCTTTTCCTCCAAATTCTCATATTTTTCCATACAACTATAACTTTGCATATATATAGTCTCAATATGAGCCTTAGCCACAACCAATTCATCTTCTAAGGAAAATTGAGAAATATCTTCAATGTGCTCCTCTAGTTGATAATATTTTGTGGTCAAGTTCTCCTCTGGTTTATTAACCAGGGGGTGAGGGAGATTTTGGTTGTTTTTCTAGCCACAAGATCAAAAATCATAGTATTTCTCAATTGAGCAACTTTTTTTGAAGGTTGAGCTAATTTCTTGCTCTAAAAATTTTGAGTTTTCAATGAAACATTCCTGACCTTCTATAAAGAAGTTGTTTTAGGATGGTTTGCTAGCATGGAGCCATACATTAGGTTATGTGGTGTAGAATAATGTGTTGATTTGCATGGTGGGGAACCATATTCTAAGACACTATTATAAATTCCATGATATCATCTTTGACCATGATAACCATGGTGTAGAACCATGTTCTCAATCGCATAGTATAAAACTTTTATCCTGAGCTAGGACCTCAAATTCTATTATGAGCCATGATTTGAAATGAGTGAACAACCATTTTGACCAAGTTGAATGTAATGTAGGACATGTTGTGTTGAGCCACTATCATGGTCCAAAGCACATATCTGCTCTTAGAGAAATTTTGGAAATTTCACAAAAAAATCTAAGTATGTGGCCTTTTGGGCCTACATTATAGAGCCCCTCATGGAACTTTTCTAGAAAATTTTGAGAACTCAAAATCATATCCTTTGGGCATGTGGAGTCAAAATTCATATGGATAGGTATCATGGAATGATTATGTGGAAGAATATGGGAGGATGAAATGGGATAAATGAAAAACATATGAATGAATGAAACAAGGGGATAAGGAAGTGAAAATGAATTATGAATGGGAAATGCAAGGAGGGAATGAAATGGTAGCATTTATGAAGGGGAACAGGGAGATAGGATAGACTCCAATCAGCTATAGAGTATGTCTCAAGATATTGCTTCCATATGATTGTTACCCGCTCATATGTTAGCAAAGCATATTTAGTGGATAACGGTTCATATAAAAACAATATCGAAGGAAAAAATATGTATCTCATAAATAGGGTTACTCCTCTTTTTGAAGGCTCGGTGTCATAGCTTCCTCATGATGATTGCATGATCATGATTTTCTTATTGTATCTAATACTTTTCAGGATCAAAACATTTACAATGCATTTTTTCAAGGCCTATTTGACAACTATGGTGCTCAAAATATTTTTAGCTTACTTTGTAGGAAATATTTATTCCTTTTGCACTTCTTCTACATAATTCACTCTTCTTCTTCTTAATCTTACAACTTTTTAATATCTTCAATTTTATTTTCCTTTTCACCTTATTTTTCTTCACTCTCTTCTTCATCTTCACCAGCTTCTTCCTTTATTTTTGTCCCAAACAATTGAATCATATGATCCAATGTTTTTAAAGCTTGATCCTAGGCTATTTGAGTGGGATTAGCTATCTTTATTAGCTATTGGTTAAAAAAATGGAGCTTGGTTTTCTTTTCATAGGATATGGTGTATCCCCTGTCTACTATATCTTCCATTAAATCTTTGAGCCTGGTCAAATATTTTACCAATTGAGTGACTTGATCTTGATTAATAGGGTCCTACCAAGCATCTATTTCAGACTCATCCTACATTATTGATGTCAAGCTAGTCTAAAGGTCTTCATCTATTAGAAGGATATTCTCCTCATTCCAAAACCATTTGAAACCATATTGCATCATTTCCTTGTTGGAATATACAATCTTCTAGAGCTTACCTTTAATTTTATTCATTAATAGCCACCCCTTTGGATCAACTTATTCTTTCTAAGGATGTTTTGGGCTATTAATATTGCATTGGTCCATTCTTTACTTGGGATGGGTTTAGTAGTAGCATTTAATCTATTTTCAGACAACTTATAGTATTTATGCTTGTGACACCATTGGTTGTAGCTCTTTAGTAGCCTTTTTAAAATATTCTTTAGTTTCTTGCAACAATGGATAGCCTCATCCATAAAATTTGTTACTTTCTTAACCTCTTTCCCCTTTTTATCCCTATATTTATAAATTTAACTAAGCTTAAATGAGTCAACATTCAATAAGTTGGCAAGGTATACCAGCCTACTCTGTAGGTTGGGTTGAATCAATTTTGACCCATCCAATGTTGGGGTTTGGCTATGATTAGCGGGTGCTAATATTTCAAAAATTATCATAAATTATAGTCATAGTTCAAGTCTATCTTGATGTCAATTCAGACCCCAACAATTTTTGGTACACCCATTGGGACTCTGTTCATAGAATGTTCGTTTATCCACTAGATATTATTTTGTAATTTCCTAGAGGAATAAATATTTAGTGAATTGCCTTAACCTCAATAAGAGGTGAAAGTAAATTCACTTGGTGAGTCCCTAAATTCAAGAAACTAGAAATCCCTTTTAGTATCTCATTTTTCATGTTTACCAGGTCATCTACTAAGAATAGTCAGGAACCTATGTCATTCTTTGAGTTATCCCTATAATATTTAGGTATACAAGAAGCTTTTTCATAGATTCACCTTTTTAAGAAGTTAAAATATCATTAGATTACTAGGTTCCCCAAAGGTCAACTCTAGTAAAAAACCTAGTAATAATGGCTCATTAGAAGAATATAAATCAAAATAAAACTCAATAAAATTTACCTAATTGGGATACCTTTGGTCCTTTAGGACTCTCTCAGATGCATGATATCCCTCAAGCTGCATCTAAAGCCATACCTACATATGATGGTTCAAGAAAAACTGCTTATGCGCACTATCAAGATATATTAAATTTAGCAGGTATCCACAATAATAGAAATGAAGATGTTATTATTAGTCTTTTAGCTCTATCCTTTAGAGGAAAAATCCTTCATTGGTTTATAACCCTAGAGAATAATAGAATATGTTCATGGGAAGGACTAGCTAGCTCTTTTTTGAAAGAGTTTAATGAGTCATCTGATCCTTTTTCACTCTTAAACCAATTCACAGCTATGCAAAAACATCCACAAGAGTTAGTCTATGACTTTAAATTGAGGTTTAGTAGGACATGGAAAATAATTCCCTTTGAAGATATACCAATTGCTTCCCTTGTATTTATGTATTATACTAGAGCCCTTGGGTCATACCTGGGGTTACAGACTCAATAGTTAGGTATAAATACCTTCCCATAAGTTTGCATGTAGCTACGCATGCATAGAATGTCCTAATCACTATAGGAAGGCTTCCACCAAAAATAGTCATGTCTTACTACTCTAAGATTCATCAGTTTACACCTCAATCCAAGATATCCACACCATCATACATGGATCCTCCATACCTATCATCCACACTTCCCCAAATTTCTTTGGTTCCTCCTCCTAAAGCATCACCTACTTCAATCCCTTTTCCTCCTATCCCATATCAAAATCCCCAAGAATCAACTTTTTTGCTTGATATTCAAAATACCTTAAAAACAATTAACAATAAGGTGAACACAATGGAAAAAAGAGAAATAGAAAGGTCTCAATAGAGGAGATTCTCATATGTTAATGGAGAACAGAATCTTGGTACTAGTAGCAATATAGGCTCCAAGGTTAATGTAAATCATGAGGATCAAGAATTAGCTCCTAAAACTAGCTTGGTGAATAGTTGGTGTCTAGTTTGCAATAACCCTCATGACTCTGACACTTGTATAATGTACAAACATCATGTGCAATAAGCAACATAAAAAGCTAAGAGAATACAAAAGGGGAGAGTAAATATGTTATGGTAGCCTGAGAAAGTTATGTTTGGACCAGAATCATTAGAGATAGAATCAGTTTCAGTCCTAACTAGATCTGGAAAAAGATCATTATAGGTAGACCCACAAAAAATGGGTCAATTCTAGGTTCCTTATTATAAGAAAAAGAAACAACCCCTACCAAGCAATGATAGATTTCCAGTTCCACGGGCTACTAAGAAGAGATATCCATTTCCCAAAGAATAAGAAAATGATAAAAACTATCCAAAGAAGGGAGAAAATAAGAAGAATAAATATTAGGTAGGTTATAAGGAAGAGGCAAAAGAGAAGCCAAAATTCCCTTCCATCACCAAGAGGTAAAGGATTGAAGCTACTTAGCAGTATAAGAAAAAAAATTGGTGAAACTGAGAAAATATCTGAGAAGAGCCCTTTAGGAAAGACTAATTTCAACATAGTTGAGGAACTAAAAAGGACTTCTTCTAGAGCAAGTCTTTATGATAATCTCTTCATCCCTAGTCAAATAGATTTACTGAAGGTCTCTTTGAATAAGAATTCTCAAGAAAATAATACCAATATAGTGTTTAACCTATCACATGGCCAAGAAAAAATGACTCCAGAAACCCTAAAAAATAAACCCCCACCCTTTTACATATCTTTGAGAATGGAAGGGTGGATTGTTCATAATTGCATGATAGATTCGAGGGCTTCCACAATAGTCATACCTAAAGTATTCTATGATGAAATAGGAATGGATTACACTAGATCTTGTACAGGAGTATTGCAATTGGATGGGACACGATTCAAGACCATTGGAGTTGTAAAATATGTGTTGATGAGATTACACAAGGCCCCATAGGTCACTATTGTGAAAGAAATTGTAGTAGTAGACCTAGAGCCTTATTTTGGTTTATGTCTTTCGAAGGAATTCACAATGAATCCAGGACATTACATGTATCTATATTACTCTGGCATGATGATTCCATATAAAGGCAAGAGAATAAGGATAACCCTTAAAAAAACCTGTGGCTTATCATATCGAAAAAATAGAAGAAGACGTGTATTCACTCAGTATTGGAAGAACTTGAACTGGTAGAGAACCTTGAGGATTTAGAAGTAGAATATGATTTGCCATTTAGAGAATATTATATTCTATTTTGGATAGGAATGGACACTTATAGCATTTCTTCTAAGGTTGAGAAAAATTCCCCTACCATAGCTAATCAATCACTGAGAGAATTAAAGATTTGGACAATGCATTTTGATGGAGCAAGGTACAAAATTTGGGTTGGTTTTGGATTAATTTTGAAATCTCATTTAGAAGGTATAAAGAGTTTTGCATATAAACTGACTTGGTCTTGTACCAATAATGTTACAAAATATGAAGCTTTGTTCTTAGGATTAATGCAAGTAGAGAAAATTATAGACAAATACAGTAGCAAACTTTGTTACTTAAAATATATAGGAATAGAGTATGAGATTTGATGGAATATTTTGATACTCGATACATCCACTCTATTCATAGAAATCAAAATATTTTGGATGATGCTTTAGCTTTTAAATGTTCTTCTTCAACTTTTGGTTTAGTTAATGATAAAAGGGTCAAATTAGTTTTTAGACCTGCAGTACCAAATAGATTTTTTGGTAGGTTTTTGAGAATGATGATCAGATTATTAAATTCCTAGTTAGGGAGGCTTTCTTGTCTAATTTGTAGGAGTATTTATGTAACAACCTTCCTATTATAGCTATTATTTCTATATGGATTGATAAGCTATACTTATTTTTTCTCCTAGAATATGGTATTGTTGATGGCTTTTGTGATTGCAAGACCAGGTACCCTCCTTCAGGTAGGAAAATAAAGGTAGACCATAAGAGGTAAGGAGGGATATGATGGAGGTGTGAAAAATCACCATGACTCATTGATACATGGAAGCTAACATAGTTGCATTCAGATAGTTGCATTCATGTACGTACAATATAAATATTTGACTTGCATCATGTGTATGCCTTGGTTTTTGAATTGTAAGCTCTATATTTTTTGCCTCTAAATAAATAAATATTTTTAAACCTTCGATGGCAAGGAAAGTTCCTAATTATGGGATCTATTCCCTTCTGGTATATGGCAACATCATATTTCTAGTATGGGGACAAGAATTGGAGGTATAGCTTGATTTAGTATTGGAATAATTTATTTTATACTTGATTTTATAATTTGTCATTTAATTAATTTGAAATATAAAATGATTTAATAAAATAGAAATATTTGTATTTAATAACTATTTATTTTAGCTAATATTAAAGCATAAAAATAATTCAAATATCCCTTATTTTATAAGTATGTATTTTATTGAATTTGAAGTGACCGCGTCCACCTGGTAGAAGTTAAAGAATTAAGTTGGAAAGGTGTTAAACCAGGTGTTAAGACCATCTCTATTGTGTTCTCTTTATAATCTAAGGAAAGTGGAATGTAAAGAAGTTCTTTTAAATATTCAAAATAGAATGTTTCTTGAAAATTGACTTGGATATTTGAGTTAATTTGATACAGAATAATGTGATGTATTTTACGAGACCTTTAGTTCACTAAAAATTAAAGTTAGGTTAAACTTTAATGTGAGTTGTGAATCCTCTATGGATATATCATATTGGATAGGACACCTCCTTTGATTTCCTTCTTAAGGAGCAATTAGTGAAAAGGATGATTCTTTGGAGTAAAATCATCATGTGCCCCAAGCATGGTAATAAAATCTTTGATCGATGTTAATCTTAGATAAATAGTGGTGTAGACACAAAAATCTAGCCACTTGTCATCCATCCATAGTTTCTCGCCATATTATCCATTATTTATATATTTTTTTAATATATATATATATATAATATTTTATATATTTAATAAATATATGTATGAATTAATCCCAGCCATCCATCATGTTTTAATCTTGGCCATCCATCCATCCTAATCCATGCCACTTGCACCTCTTTAATCTCCACCCTTCCTCATGTTTTAATCTTAGCCACACATTTTATGTCGTTGAAACCCTAATGTGCCTAAGGGAAGATTATAAAGATGAGTCATTTTGATGACTCAACCCCTAAGTTCCAAGCCCTAAGTTTCCTGAGTTTTTGGAGTCCTTCCCATTTTTTAGAGGTCTTGAGTTCCCTGAGCCCTTATGCCCTAAATTCCTCAAGCACCTAAGCACTCTCACCACTTCCATCCTCCATCACTTCATCTCACCTCCTCCTCATCCATCGTCGTCCACCTCGCAAACCATATTTAGTTCTACGACCTTCCCCTTAGTTTTGGAATGTCACCTAGAGCTTCCTAAGCACCCATAAGAGTCTACAAAGTGCCCACCAGACTCTACTAGGTGCCTCTGGGTATTTTTGGTCAGTACCAAGCGCCTATGGGTGTTTCTTGTCTTATTTCTTCAACCCTACAGTCGTCTAGTGTCGCTAGGGCATATCTACATAATCATCATCTGCAACAACAATGAAAACAAAAATGGTAATTCAATGAAGACAAGGTAAAATTTCATTTGCAAGTGTTTTTATTATTCTTAGATCTATTTTACAGCATCTATTTTGCAACTAGGATTTTATTGATTTTATTTCTAAGGGTCTCACATAGTGGAGACCTCAAAAATATTATTAACCCTTGATTTTGTTTGTTGTGTGTAGGTCTGAGAATCACATTCATTGGTAGTTTTCAAAGCTAGAGTGGCCCTACATAGGATACCAAAGCCCACTCACCACACTATTGGGATTAAATACGATCAAGAAGACACCACCGTTCATTGATTTAGGGCCTCAAAAATCCTAACATTGTAACAAATATATCAAGTAATTGTAAATACCCCATATTGGGGCACATTATTTGTACAATTGGGATATCTACCCCATTCAATAAAATAATATCTATTTTGTGCAATTTTGTGTCATTTATAGTGCTTTTGTTACTTTATATATTGCATTGGTGTTTCATTTTTGCATTCACAAATGATGATCACGGTGGGACCCACAAAGGGTTCTAAATTTTAAATTATCTTGTCATTGACTTGTGATTTTCTATTTTTGTTTTGCAGGTTTTAAAAAAAATGGATCACTCAAATTTCATAGAATCAAGGTTTTTGAAGAATTACATAAGTTGGGTGCCCTCAAGAGTTCAGAAGGCACCCTGGTGCATTTCAAAAGCACCCATAGGTGTTTCACAAAGAAATAAAATTACGTAGGCTTAGTTGTAAGTATGCCTAAAAACCCTAACCTCTTTGTTTTGTGTATTTTTACGTTTTTTATAGATAAATACTAAAAATAACATCATTAAATGTCTGTTAAAAATAAGAAAATTAAATCTACATCAGTCATTTAGAATAATTTTTGCATCCATATTCAATCTCAAATTTCACATTTCAAATTAAAATTTCATTGTTTTCTAGTGTGGTGCACTTAAAATCTTGCATTATGTTTTCATATGAATTGTATATTGCATGAAATAGTTTGCATTATAGGGTTAGGAATCTCTCTTTTTACTTGTCTAAGTAGGAACAATATTAGGATTGATATTCTCACAATGACACTGAGAGGGGGGTGAATCAGTGTAGCTATTAATTTAGATCTACAACTCTTAAAACTGAGACAAAGAGAACTTAAAATCAGATAAAGCAAATTCAACACTAGAGCATTCCACAACACACGATATAACGAGGTTCACCAATTTGGCTACTCCTCAAAAATGACTGCTTGGACTCCCGTCCAAATCCAGCCTTTGCAAAACACCAATTTTACAAACACTTTACCAAAACCCATTGGAAGGAGCACCAACCCCTTATTTTTCTTCTGCAACAGATAGGAGCACCAACCCCTAATGCCAAGCACCAACTTGGACCACAAATCTAAATTATTTCAATGACATAAAAATGCCTTCGCTTTATACACGACCCTAACTGGTCTGCAATTAATCAAACTCCACACACACTTACGGCTCTGCTTATCTCTCTTTCGGCCCTCTTCTAACCTTCTTTGCACAACACTTTTTCACTCACAGCCACACCTTAATTCTCTATGTGACTCCCCTTTTATAACAAACCTTTCGCTTTGTAACTTCAGTTATAACGCCTTCTTTCATTTCTCATACGCCACTTGTCAACTCTTCTTGGTCATGACTGTTCGTATTCTCCTTAGTGACTGTTCGCTTTCTTTTTTGTGCGTGCATGATTTTCCTCTACAACTGCCCCTGTAACTGTTCGTCTTCTTGGTCATGACTGTTCGTATTCTCCTTAGTGACTGTTCGCTTTCTTTTCTGTGCATGCATGATTTTCCTCTGCAATTGCCCTTGTAACTATTCGTCTTCTTGGTCATGACTGTTCGTAATCGTGTTGTTGCGACCTGTCATGAAATCGTGACACTTCTGTCTCTTTGTACTCTTCTCGCATTTTACCCGTGAAAACATGACATGTCACGATATCGCGACATTTTTTGCCTCCTTGTTCACTTCTTGGCTTGCACCCGTGAAAACATGTCACAATTCAAAAATCGTGACATTTCTAACTCCGTACAACTCTACTTCTTCACCAAAAAAGACATGTCATGAAATCGTGACACTTTTCTTCGTACCTCTTCTCTCAGCACGTGAAAACATGACATGTCACAAAATCATGACACTTTTCTCCTTAGCCTTTCTCTCTTTGCCAGAAAATGGAACATGTCACGAAATCATGACACCTTTCCCGCCTCCTTTTCTCTTTGGCCCACGAAAATGGAACATGTCACGAAATCATGACACTTTTCTCCTGTGCCTTTCTCTTTCCAAATATACATGTCGAAATCGTGACACTTTTCCTCCTTACACTCTTCTCCTCTTCGGGTCGCGAAAACCCGACATGTCATGAAATCATGACACTTTTTCTCCTTGGCGCTTTCTCTTGGAAATCGTCGTGAAATTGCGACACTTTTCATCCTACGATCCTTCTCTCAAATTTGTCAGGAAATCATGACATTTTCCTTTGCAAGCTCCTTCTCTTCGGACATGTCGTGAAATCGTGACAGTTTTCTTTGCTTGTGCCTTCTCTCCAAACATGTCGAAATCATGACAGTTTTCCTTGCTCTTTCTCTTTCATCCAACATGTCATGAAATCGTGACAGTTTTCCCTGCATGCGCTTCTTCTTCGAACATGTCATGAAATCGTGACAGTTTTTTCACTTGCTTTCTTTTCTGCCAACATGTCATGAAATCGTGACAGTTTTGCCCGTATTTTCTCTCTCCTCTAATATGTCATGAAATCATGACAGTTTTCTACATTTTCTCTCTTCTTTGATATGTCATGAAATCGCGACAATTTTGACTACATTTTCTCTCTCCTTCGACATGTGAAATTGCGACAATTTTGATAGCATTTTCTCTCTCCTTCGATATGTCACGAAATCGCGACAGAAAACATGTCGCGATATCGCGACGCTTTTCTTACTTGTCTTTTTCTTTGATCCTTTGAGTGTTGGCCTCTTCTGTCTTCTTGGAAATTCACTGTACATGCTTTGACTGACCTCCGAACTCCTGTCCACTGCATCAACCGATCTATCTGTCCGTGTTGACAACAATGACAATACTGTTTCTGCACCTTGCTCAACAATCTCCCCCTTTGGAATTGTTGGCAACACATGTGCAATTTCCTGTAATTCTTCTCCCCCTTTGACAATAATACCAAAGGGCTCGCTGCAGACTCCCCCGAGTCTATGCACAACATTCTCGGACAAACATTGTTATAGTTAGCAAAAATCATGAATATGAGCAAAACTATAAACATAGGCATAAATGCTCCCCCCGAGAATGTGATCCCAATTGATAGTCGGTTCTTGGGAAATGTGACCACTCCCAACTTACTCCGAAGGTACTCAAAAACTTCCTTGGGCAATGGTTTTGTGAATATATCTCGCTACTTGCTCTGTAGTTGGAACAAAATCCAATTTGACCTCACCTTCAGCAACTTTATCCTTCAAGAAGTGATACCGGATTGCAATATGTTTGGTTCGAGAATGCATAACCAGATTCTTTGATATGTTAATAGCACTAGTGTTATCACATTTAACTGAAATTGGCTCTTTGAAGTGAATACCAAGATCTTTCAAGGTTTGTCTCATCCATAATATCTGTGTACAACATGTTGTTGCTGCAATGTATTCTGCCTCTACTGTGGATAGAGAGACCGATTCTTGTTTCTTGTTGTGCCATGTTACCAACCTGTCTCCAAGATAAAATGCTCCTCCACTGGTACTCTTTCTATCATCAATACATCCCGCCCAATCTGCATCGAATATGCAATAAGAGTGAAGTCCTTACCTTTTGGGTACCATAACCCATACTCCATAGTGCCCTTGAGGTACCTAAAAATCCTCTTCATAGTCGTCACATGAGTCTCTTTGGGACTAGCCTGAAATCTTGCTACCATGCATACTGCCTATAAGATATCTGGTCTAGTAGCTATCAAATACAACGAGCTTCCAATCATAGACCTGTACATGGTTTGATCTACATCTGGAGATTTGTCATCCTTGCTCAACTTGCAACCTTGTTGTCATGGGAGTGCTAACAGGTTTACTATCCTCCATTGTGAACTTTTTCAGCATTTCTTTCACATATTTAACTTGAGAGATAAAAATGCCCTTTTCATTTTGATTGACTTGCAGTCCGAGGAAATATGAAAGTTCACCAATCATCGACATTTCAAATTCTTTCTTCATTTTATTTGCAGTGTCTCTACATGACTTATCATTGTTGCTGCCAAAAATGATATCATCTACATAAACAACAAGGACAATAAGATGGCCATTCTCTGTTTTGACATATAGATTGTTGTCCACCAAACCTTTCTTGAACCCCTGTTGAATCAGATAGTTATCCAGCCTTGCATACCATGCTCTGGGTGCCTATTTCAAGCCATACAAAGCTTTCTTCAACTTGCAAACAAAATTGGGATTATCACCGAGTTGGAACCCATCTGGCTGCTCAATGTAAACCTCTTCTTTTAGTTTTCCATTCAGAAATGCTGATTTTACATCCATTTGATATACTTTGAAATTTTTATGAACTGCTAAAGCCAAAAACATTTTGATTGCCTCTAGTCTAGCTACTGGTGCAAAGGTTTCCTCAAAATCAATACCTTCAACCTGTGCATAGCCTTTACAGACCAGTCTTGCTTTATTCCTTACAACCTGTCCATCTTCGTTCAATTTATTTTAAAAAATCCATTTAGTACCGATTATATTTTTATTTGTCGGCCTTGGTACTAACTCCCAGGTTTTGTTTTTCTCAATCTGATCTAGTTCTTCATTAATTGCCTTCATCCAACTTTCATATGTGCTTGCTTCAGCAACATTTTTGGGCTCAATGCTGGATAATAGAGAGTAGTTCCATACTACTACTCTTCTTGTCTGAATACCAACTGTTGGGTCCCCAATAATCTGTTCTCTGGGATGATTTTTTTGCCAGCTTCCTGTTTTGAATTTCTTGTCTTCTTCTTTTGAGTCAATTCTTAAATCATCTGGGTCAATTTTCTGATTCTCTTCTATTTCCTTTTCTTCATCTCCTTCAATGACTTCTTCATAAATAGGGTAGTTTTCTTGATAAGTAATTTCTCGTTCTCTACCTTCGTCAACTTTAACATCAGCACTCTCCACAATTTTCTTTAGCCTCTTGTTGTAACATGTGTAGGCTTTGCTTTTTGTCGAGTAACCAAGAAAAATACCTTCGTCAGCTCTATCTTCAAACTTACCGAGATTATCTTTAGTTCGTTTGATGTAGCACTTGCTGCCGAACACTTTGAAATATCTTGTTGTTGCCTTTCTGCCAAACCACAACTCATAAGGTGTTTTGCTTTCATGCATCCTTAGCATGCACCTATTTTGGATGTAAACCGCAGTATGGACTGCCTCTTTCCAAAATCTGTTAGCTATTTTGTTCTCAGCCAACATTGTCCGTGCCATTTCCTGCACTGTCTTGTTCTTCCTTTCTACAACACCATTCTACTGAGGTGTCCTTGCTGCTGAAAACTGTCTTCTGATCCCATATTTTTGATAGTACTCTGCAAACTCTTCTGAGATAAACTCTCCTCCTCTGTCTGATCTTAGGCATTTAATTCTTTTTCTAGTTTGATTCTCAACCTATTTTTTAAAAATCTTGAACATCTCAAAGGCATCTGATTTAAGCTTTAAAAATAGTACCCATGTCATCCTGGAGTAGTCATCTATGAACAGCATAAAGTATTTGTCACCATTTATGCTTTGTGTTCTCATGGGTCCACACAAATCAGTATGTATTAGTTCTAAAGGCTTACTGGTGAAGTATTCCTTTGATTTAAATGTGGCTCTAGTTTGCTTCCCTTTTTGGCATGAAGCACATATGCTATTTACTGGTTTGCCAATGGTGGGTATATCTCTTACTACCCTTTTTGAACTTATTTTTACCAGATTGTCAAAGCTAATATGACCGAGCCTCTTGTGCCACAGCCAATTTTCATCTTCCTGTCCAATCAAGCACGCTCCTTCTGAAGTTTCTGAGAGAGTATATAGATTTCTAGAAGTCCTCGATCCAGTAGCTATCAGCTTCCCATTGTGTGCTTTTCTGACTTCACAACCCTGCTTCTTAAAGATGACTTCATGACCTCTATCACAGATTTGACTTACGCTCAGTAAGTTGTGCTTCAAACCAATCACAAAAAGAACTTCTTTGGAATTGATCTTTCCATCACTTATCTTGACTGATCCTTTGCCAACTATCTTGGCTCCATCATTATTTCCAAATTTTACTGAGCCCCCTTCATATTTCTGTAACTTTTCAAATTTTTGTTTATCTCCTGTCATGTGACTGGAGCATCCACTATCCAATATCCATGGTGCAGATTTGTTCTATGCTTTGAATGTTGTTTGAACAATCAAGGATTCCTTTTCTTCCTTGGGTCGCTCCTTTTCTTTCCACTCTGGTTTGGCTACAGTTTTGGTCACTTGTTTAGACTTTTCTTTGTCAGTAGCCTGTGCATGTTTTTCTAGGAATTTTCTATTTTGCCTTAAACTATTTGGTTGAGATCTTCTTCCCTGATATCTGTTTGTTGCATATGTGCTTCTACAGTTTCTTGCAATGTGTCCAAAGTTATGACAGTTATAGCATTCTACTGCATAATCCATCAAGGGTGAAAAGACATTTCTACTGGTGAAATTTCTTTGTCCTATATTATGAATGCAGTCTAAAATCTTATGACCGTAAGCATTGCATTTAAAACAATAACCAGAAAAGGAATGATTGAACCTGGGAATTGGTCTTTGCCATTTTGTAGTAGGAGCCACAAATTTTCTTCTCCTTTGATGTGTGACTTTTATGAATCCCTCATTGTCAGCACTCTTCTCATGCCTAGAACTATTGCTTTCTTTTGCTTGATTCATTTTTCCTTGATCAACCTTGATCTTATCTTCTTTCTTTACTTGTTCTATAGTTATGGCCTTTGATGCACTTGACGATTCTCCTTCGACAAAGCCCAAGCCAAATTTGATGCCTGTAGTCCTCTGACTATTTATAATCTTTTCAAGCTTCATAGAACTTCCTTCAAGTTTGTGATAGCAACTCAATTTTTGATTCTTTTCTTCTAGCCGCATTCTTAAGACAACAATCTCTTCTTCCAGTTTGCTGCACTCATCTATTTTCATGGTTAACTGCACTTCGAGTTCTTCAGACATTTTCTTAAATTCTTCTGTCTGTACTTTCAAAGTGTTTATTATGTCATTCGCATCCTCAAGCTTTCTTGAGACCTTTTTATTCTTTTTCCTTTTTGTACTCAACTCTTTAAGTGCAGCAACCAACTCTCCTTCCAGATATACTTCAGCCTCATCCTCAATGTTTGTGTCACCTTCCTATTTTTCTTCTGTTTTGTCTTCTTCAAATGCCATGAACAGAGCTTCACCTGTTTCTTCTTCAGAATCTTCACCTGAGCTATCTTCAAAAGAGTTGACATTCTTGGATATGAAACTTTTCTTTTTGAAGTTGCTTTTTCTAAAATTTGGTTTCTTCCTCCAGTCACTTCTTTCTTGGTGTGACCCTTCATCACTTTTGGTTTTCTCATTCATTGGACACTTAGCTGCAAAGTGACCGACCCCTCCACAATTGAAGCACTTAAAAGGTAACTTTCCTCTATATTTTCCTTTTCCCTTTGTAAGTTTTCGAACAAAGTTAGCTTCCGTTTCATCCGATGTCTCTTCATCTTCAGATTCTTGTTCAGCTTTTATATTTTTGTGTGTTTTAAAAGCAACTTCTTTGTCTATGGGCTTAGTTTGTCCTATTCTCATTTCGTATGCAATCAAAGAACCATGCATCTCATCCATGCTAAAATTGTTTAGATCTTTAGCTTCTTCTATTGCAGAAACTTTAGAATTAAATATTTTGTGAAGAGTTCTAAGAACCTTTTTCACAATGACAGCATCTTCGATTTCTTCGTCGAGTCCTCTGATTGCATTAATGATTCCATTGACTCTCAGCATATAGGCCTCTATGTTCTCATCTTCATTCATTTTTAATGCTTCGAACTGAGCTCGATGCGTTTGTAGCTTGGCTTCCTTGATCTTGTTGTCTCCTTCATGGATGCTCTTCAGTTTGTCCCACATGTCTTTTGCCGATTTACAGCTCATGATCCTTATCAGTTCACTATCTACTAGCCCACACATTATGGCATTCTTTGCTTTGGAGTTATTCTCAAACTTTTTCTTCTCGGCAGTATCTGTTGGAGGAGTAGTGGGTGCTTTGTATCCACTTTCTACTGACTCCCAAATGTCGTATCCTAACGCACTCAGATATGTCTGCATCTTGAGTCTCCAGAATGAGTAATTAGTTCCATCGAACAAAGGAGCTTTGTTTGATGAGAATCCTTCACCACCTGCCATTGTGTTCCTTCCAAGATCACCTTAGCTGATTAAGCTTGTTTAGGAACCTTGCTCTGATACCAATTGATATTCTCACAATGACACTGAGAGGGGGGGTGAATCAGTGTAGCTATTAATTTAGATCTACAACTCTTAAAACTGAGACAAAGAGAACTTAAAATCAGATAAAGCAAATTCAACACTAGAGCATTCCACAACACATGATATAACGAGGTTCACCAATTTGGCTACTCCTCAAAAATGACTGCTTGGACTCCCATCCAAATCCAGCCTTTGCAAAACACCAATTTTACAAACACTTTACCAACACCCACTGGAAGGAGCACCAACCCCTTATTTTTTTGTTGCAACAGATAGGAGCACCAACCCCTAATGCCAAGCACCAACTTGGACCACAAATCTAAATTATTTCAATGACATAAAAATGCCTTCACTTTATACATGACCCTAACTGGTCTGTAATTAATCAAACTCCACACACACTTATGGCTCTACTTATCTCTCTTTCGGCCCTCTTCTAACCTTCTTTGCACAACACTTTTTCACTCATAGCAGCACCTTAATTCTTTGCGCGACTCCCCTTTTATAACAAACCTTTCGCTTTGTAACTTCAGTTATAACGCCTTCTTTCATTTCTCATACGCCACTTGTCAACTCTTCTTGGTCATGACTATTCGTATTCTCCTTAGTGACTGTTCGCTTTCTTTTCTGTGCGTGCATGATTTTCCTCTACAACTACCCCTGTAACTGTTTGTCTTCTTGGTCATGACTATTCGTATTCTCCTTAGTGACTGTTCGCTTTCTTTTCTGTGCATGCATGATTTTCCTCTACAACTGCCCCTATAACTGTTCGTCTTCTTGGTCATGACTGTTCGTAATCGTGTTGTTGCGACCTATCGTGAAATCGTGACACTTCTGTCTCTTTGTACTCTTCTCGCCTTTTACCCGTGAAAACATGACATGTCACGATATCGCGACATTTTTTGCCTCCTTGTTCACTTCTTGGCTTGCACCCGCGAAAACAAACATGTCATGAAATCATGACACTTTTTGCCTCCTTGTTCACTTCTTGGCTTGCACCTGCGAAAACTAGACATGTCACGAAATCGTGACATCTTTCACTTTCGTACACTCTACCTGGATTGCACCAATGAAAACCATGACATGTCGCAAAATCATGACATCTTTCTTCCGTACACTCTTCTCTGCAAGCACCATCGAAAACATGACATGTCGCGAAATCGTGACACTTTTCTTGCCTTATGCCTTTCTCTGCCTTTCGCTCGTGAAAACAAAACATGTCGTGAAATCGTGACACTTTTGCTGCCTTGTGCCTTTTCTATCTTTGGCCCACGAAAATAGAACATGTCACGAAATCATGACACTTTCGTTGCCTTGTGCCTTTTCTTGCCTTGACCCTGCGAGAATATAACATGTCACGAAATCATGACACATTTGCCTCCGTACACTCTCTCTCCTCTTCGGGTCACGAAAACCCGACATGTCACGAAATCGTGACACTTTTTCTCCTTGGCGCTTTCTCTTCAAACCTGTCATGAAATCGTGACACATTTTCATCCGTACAGTCCTTCTTGCAAATTTTCACGAAATCGCGACACTTTCCTTTGCAAGCTCCTTCTCTCCGAACATGTCACGAAATCATGACAGTTTTCTTTGCCTGCACCTTCTCTCCAAACATGTCATGAAATCATGATAGTTTTCCTTGCGCTTTCTCTTTCGTCCAACATGTCGCGAAATCGTGACAGTTTTCCCTACATGCGCTTCTTCTTCGAACATGTCGCGAAATCGCGATAGTTTTTCCACTTGCTTTCTTCTCTGCCAACATGTCACGAAATCGTGACAGTTTTGCCCGCATTTTCTCTCTCCTCCGACATGTCGTGAAATCACGACATTTTTGCTAGCATTTTCTCTCTCCTCCGATATGTCACGAAATCATGACAATTTTGACAGCATTTTCTCTCTCCTCTGAGATGTCGCGAAATCACGACAATTTTGATAGCATTTTCTCTCTCCTCCGAGATGTCGCGAAATCATGATAGAAAACATGTCGCGATATCGCGACAGTTTTCTTACTTGTCTTTTTCTTTGATCCTTTGAATATGGGCCACTTCTGTCTTCTTGGAAATTCACTGTACATGCTCTGACTGACCTCTGAACTCCTGTCCACTGCATCAACCGATCTATCTGTCTGTGTTGACAACAATGACAATACTGTTTCTGCACCTTGCTCAACAAGGATATCAAAAGTATTCCCACATTTGGTGATTCAATGTAGAAGAGTATATGAACCCTCCTCTATTTAGAGAGTGGTCTTAAACAATGTAATCTACTTCTTTTGAATAAATTGATATCTCTATTGTTAGCTTCTGATTTAGACTTGGAAAATTAGTTATTTTTGACATTGTATGTACACCATAAAAAACTAGAAATTTTAAAATAAATCACACACAATACGTATCACATTAAATAGTAATATTTTGGATTTCATCACCAACCATTGCTTGAGATTTGGTGATGGTGGGCTTCATCTCCATCCACCAATATCTACCCTTAGCCACATTAGGATACCCTTGAGAAAAATTTCTAGACTTCATCACCAAAAAGAATCTCATTACCCATCCAAGCCATATATTTCACCCATCATAATTCATATTAGTACATAAAAACAAACAAAACAAAACAAAAAAAAGAAAAAAAACATTAAAATGAGATTAAAAAAAACAATAGGTAAAACACATGTGTTGTAGAAACTTCGAATTGAGTTGTTTTACTTGATTTTTGTGAAGTTTTTATTTACATCATTGTACTGCACATTGCATATATTTGATTCATTTATATTATGGTCTTAACTAAAAAGAAAGAAGTATTGAATCAAATTTCCATATCATAACACATTTCATCCAGGGATAATTCATCATCCCTCCCTACCACTTATGTGGTCAATCTCACTAGTGTGATACAAGCAAGTCATTCAAATTTGTCTGTGGGTCCCTCACATGTTGTGTCATCCACACAGTCATTCCACATGGCCATTCCACAAGTAGAATTATCCTCACATACCTTTGGTCACCACATCACCCATATAGACATGGTCCAAGTAGAAGCTCTGTAGATATCTGCTAACTTTGTCTTAGAGTCATTCCATAACTCACCTAGACATGATCCTTATTTCTAGCAGGAACTTGTCTCCTCCCAACCTTCCAACCTAACCCAAGTGTATAATAATCCTATTTTGAAGCATAAACTACACCTTCCAAACACTAGTCCATCCCCCAATCATCATGTGCTCCAAGCACATCCATCCCATCATCTTACACATCTACCTATGTCAATCCTTTGTATGAAGCACATGTCAATGTTGCTTCATAGGTACCAACATCTACCTCACCCAATGTCACCAATACAATTGTAACTCCTATTGCAACTTGTCATCCACCCACCTCATCAGTTCCATCTACATCCATGCCTTCCACTTCATATATGAAAATACATGAAGCATGGGAACACCTTAACAAATTGCTTAAGAAGCAAGAGAATGCTCAATAGCAAGTTCAGGTGGTCAATCCTAAGCCTCAACCTATTTCTACCCAACCCACCTTTATCATCCAGAGTCCATCATGGGTACCACAATATTCTATGGTTTCCATCCTCACATCACCATCAACCCATACTCATGCTATTACCATCAATAATAATTATAATCACAGTCCTTATACATCATCTCCATTGCAACATTCACCATTATTTCTTCATGAACCTTATTATCATCAGTTTCAATCCACTTCACCCCATCATCAAAATCTTATTACTTATCAACATATTTCCACCCCACCTTCATAGAATCATCAAGTGATTCAGAGTTTTCACATCCCAAGGAATACCCTAGGATCCAAACTATGCAACAATAGATTGACGGTCTAATGGAACACACTCTTGGTTTGATGAACAAGAATCCCACTTTATGTCAACTAATAAATCAACCAATTCATCCTTCGATACCATCATCACCATATTCGATAGACTTCATAGTACCAAAGTTTAACAAATTTAAAGGGGCTGAGGACCCTAAAAACTACATGAGCACATTCATACATTCATGCTTCAGAATCAAAAATAATGATGCTCTAATGCTTTGGATATTTCCTCAGACATTGGTAGGAGATACTGTAGAATGGTATAATCACTTTCCTCACCATAATATTTATACTTTTGAGCAATTGATTGACCAATTTCTTGAAATATTTTCCCTCAATGTTAGAAAGAAAGTCTCATTATTTGATATATATGGTCTAAAACAATATGATTATGAGTCTATCTATGACTTTGGAAACCATTGGAGGATTGTTATCACCAAATTGCCATTTGCCCTACCAACAGAAGATCTTACTAAACTGTTCACTAAGATTTGCTTAAAACCCATCTCTTTGTTGTTACAATTGCAATAATATTGATCATTTGAGGAAGCTCTTGCCTAGGCCAGCATAATTGAGGAGATAAAAATCCAAGGAGTGCTCAAGCCTAAAAATAAAGAATGGAAAATTAAGGGTCAATATAAAAGTAACTATTCTATCCAGTCCAAATCCAATCAATCCAATCTGGCCAACCAAGCTAACCAAGTTAATCAAGTGGTGATGAACCAGCCAATAATGGCTCAACAAAAAACTATGCAATATCAACCGCAACAAATTGAATATCATGTGGTTCCCTCCACAACTCAATCAAGTCAAAATATAGTGCTAGCTATGGAAAATCGACCACATTGATAATATATTTGACAACCTCGTCAGTACACCCCATTAGCCAAATCTTATGCTTCCATATTTTGTAGGTTATATGACACTAACCAACTTGCTTTGCCTGAGGTTAAACTAGATGATCCCACTAAACATGGTAAACATTATTGGGAGAATTTTTTTCCCTTATCATTGGCAAAATGGACATGATATTAAAATCTACCATGTATTTAAAGATAGATTGCAAGATCTCATTGAATTAGGGGCCATCAAGCTTGATAACCCTCTAGCTCAACAAAACCAAAACCTTGATATCTTTCAAACACCACTTACTCATCATGAAGAAGTGCAACCAACAACAGGATGGTCTAACACCATGACTCCTCAAAATAAATTTAATCATGTGCAACAATACCAAGGTTTTTTGGGTGCTATTAATGTACTAATTTAAGGTCAACAACAATACATAAATCAACAAAATGCACAACAACAGTCTAGTCAACCACACATACCTCCATAAACAAGTGTATCTCAACCTACAAATTCATCATCACCCATCAAAATTTTTGCCAATCCATATCAACCCATCCATATTCAAAGTCATAAAAATCCTCTAATTCATCCCATCAATCATCTCTCAAGGCCAATCATCTCATTGAGCAACCGGTTAACCACAAGTCTTAAAATGGCTTCAAAAAAACTATCTATATACGAGCTCATTCAATAATTTCCTCCACATCGTGAGGCATTAATGGATATTCTAAAATCCATTGAACTTCAATCCTAAGATCCTAATGCCTTTAGAAATATTATGGGGAGCATTCAAACATGTATAGAACCTTCCATCGCTTTCTATGATTTTGAAATAAAAATAATATCATCAAAATCAATAGATCCTCCATTACATATTATGGATCAAATTGATAGGAAGCCTTTCAAAATAATTTTAATTGACACTAGCTCCTCCGTCAACATCATCACCACATCCACCCTTCAATATCTCAAGCTTCCACCAGATAACATTACTAAATCCACTTTCACCTTGAAAGCATTTAAGGATGCTCTCTAATCTATAGTTGGCACTATTGTTTTACCCATCGAAGTGGGGGTCAAAACATTGCATACTATGTTCCACATCTTGGAAGGGTCCATGGTGTATAATGTACTCCTTGTATGACCTTGGATGAGGGAAATGAGATGTGTCCCTTCTATACTACATCAATGCTTGAAATGCATACATGAGGGATAAGTACATTGCATACCGATAGATGTTAAACCATTCAAGTATTGCAATTTTATCTCAAATCCCTATGAGTCCATGGTACCTTCTACCCATATATTCCTCACTTCATCAGCCACCTCATCAACCACCCCATCCATATATTCATCTAAAGCTCTTATTCTGGAGGAGCTTCCCATCACCACTTCACATCAAAAATCCACTTTCATACTCGCATCTTCATCATCATTGACTACATGCACATATGGTCAAACTTAAACTACATTAGTCACATCATCATCATCACCTTCCATAATCACTCCTTCCGAATCAAATCCATCTCCATATCCATCAAATAATGTCTCACAAGTCAAAATGACAAATTGTGGGATACCATCAACCAACCATGAGTCAGTTTCATCTACATCAAATCCATCCACATCATCCCAAGTTGAGGTCCACCTCACTAATCCTGGTATTGGTGAATATGTAGTCCAAGACATCATAGTCACACCACTCAACATTCAAACTAAATAGGACTACGGTCACCCACATGATCCATCCTTTTCTATAAGAGTGGTATATAACATGGATTTAGTGCCTAATAGCATTAATTTTGTATATGGAGGGTTTGATTCTCATCCAATATAGCTACCCCAACTGAACCCAAAAAACCAACTCCTGAAAATATATAACATATATCAGGTTTTCCATCCTGATATTTTCACATTGTTAATTGGCAAGGACATGGCCTAGGACGGCACGAACACGAAATACATAAAATTATTGATGTTTCATAGTAAGGAATGCATGATCATTCGGGTTTAGGCTATCGTCCACTTTCATTCACTTATTATCTTGAACAAGTCTTCCAAAGCTTAAATCTAAATTTAGGAGAAGATATCCATCACATAGATGACTCCAACGATGAAATCTATGAAGAATTTGACCTTATGTCAATAGCTTTTGATGAATCTAAAGAGGATTCAAACCTCATCATCCCACACACTGAATAGGATGAGTATTACCTTAGAAGTTTTCCCATCCATCAGCCCATCATTCACTTGCTTCTTCCATAAGAGTGAGTTGATCCAACCGATGAACCACCACCTCCATTTCATTGATCCACAACACTGGACATTTTGCTTGTAATATATGTACATAACTCAAATTTAAAAAAAATCAATTACAAATTTCAAAAAAAAATAAATAAACAAAAACAAAAATAATTTGCATTACATGTACATTGCATTTATTTGTATTTCTTGCTACTTTTTAGGTTTAACAGAGTTCTAGCATTGGTTCTACTAAACAAGATCCACCCATCCATTCACCTTGCCAACCATCCATTTTTCTCTTAAGTCAACATGAATCTTGCTGACTTATTCACCTCTCTATAATCCATAGGATTTGGCAAAGCCAATTCATATTGACATGAGGCTTATTGATATGGACCGAATTTCCTTGCCACCATACTTTTTTGAGTTTGTTGTATCCGAGTAATTGTTAAGGGCTTCAGCCAACTACATTCCTCCATCACCCCCACCTTCACCTTCACCTTTAGATCCTAATATTTTCTAGGCATACATAGACAAGTTTTAGTCAAAATATTTTAATGACATCATAGTTGACATTCATATAATCCCAATGCCCCATCAACTTGAGGAAGGTTCTCACATGTCTATTGAAGATACTATCAATGTGAACCTTAGTTTAGATGCAGATAATCCCCAAATTTTCAAACTTGGTAAAATCTTATCCTCATATGAACAAGAGCAATTAATTTCTCTCCTCAAGAAGAAGGATATGTTTGTGTGGTCCTTCAAGGATATGCTCGATCTTGACTCTAATTTTGTTTTCCACAATCTTACCTTAAGCTCTAATGTTAAGTCGATCAAACAAAAACTTAAAAGGATACATCCTATCATTGCCCTATTGGTCAAAGAAGAGCTTCAAAAGCTTTTAGATGTGAGTCTCATTGTCCCCATTGACTATCCTGAGTGGCTCTCAAACATGGTACTCATTCGCAAGCCTAACAGGGTGATACGTGTTTGCATTAATTTTTGAGATCTTAACAAAGCATGTCCTAAGGATGATTTTCCTCTTCCAAACATTGATACTCTTGTCGACACCTACACTAGTCATGAAATACTTTCTCTAATGGACGTTTTCTTAGGATGCAACCAAATTCGAATAAATCCTAATGACCAACATTCACTACACCTTAGGGGAATTTTTGTTACAAGGTGTGGCCCTTTGGCCTCAAAAATGTAGGTTCCACTTATCAACATGCCATGACATACATATTCCATGATTACATGCATAAGATCATCGAATATTATGTGGATGATATCTTGGAAAAATTCAAAACTCGACAAGAATACATTGGTGTATTGGAAAAAATCAATGATTGACTTATAGAGCATAATGTAAGGTTGAACCCCAAGAAATGTGTCTTTGGTGTTACCTCTGGCAAACTACTAGGATTCATTGTCTCCAAAAGAGGTATTGTAGTGGACGCAAATAAAATTCAATTCCATCATGGAGATGCCTCCCCCAACAAACTTAAAGAAATTGTGTAGTTTACAAGGAAAGATCCAATCAATTCATTGTTTCATTGCACAACTTTTTGACAAATGCAAGCCATTCAATCACCTGCTACAAAAGGGGATGCCATTTTCATGGATAGATGAATGTCAAAAAGTCTTTGATGATATCAAGTAATACCTGAATTCTCATCCAGTCTTAGCTCCTCCTCGTTTGGGGGTCTCCTTCCATATTTATGTTTTAGCAATAGACTTTGCATTAGGGACAATGCTTGCACAAAAGAATGAAAACAATTGAGAGCAAGTTATTTATTACATTAGTTGAACACTGGTAAGCTATGAAATCAGATATGCTTATGTGTAAAAATTATGCTTAGTACTATTTTTTACCACTAAGAAACTTAGACATTACATGCTTAGTCACACCACATATGTCATAGCTAGAGAAAATCCTCTGCGTTATATGATGTCTCGCGCTTATATTAACACCTGTACCACTAAATGGATAATGCTTCTCACTAAATTTAATCTTGAGTTCATAAGCCAAAAATCCATTAAAGTTCAGGTTATAGCCGATCAACTTGCAGAAGCTCCACTACCTAGTGATCAAGCCTTGATTATTGAGCTCCCAAATGATTTAGTATTCACTATCACTGAACAAGAAGAAGATGTCATTTCGGAGGAATACGTCGATATCACATTATTCTTTGATGGTTATAAGTGTGAAAAAGGTCAAGGTGTTGGAGTCATGTTTCATACACCTCAGGGGGTACCTATCCCCTTATCATTCAAACTAGACTTCCAATGCACAAACAATAATGTAGAGTATGAATACTTAATCTTAGGTCTTCAAGCAGCTATAGCTATGGGCATAAAGCATAACAGGATATTTGGTGATTCTCAACTTGTTGTTAAGCAAATAACTTGAGAATACCAATGCAAAGAACCTACCATGAAGTAGCAATGAAATTGCTCTCTAAGTTTGATTGGTATGAAATTTATAGTTTGTCATGTTCAACTAATATATTTGTAGATGTGATGGCCTCTCTTGGGTCATTGATTCCAAAAGACTCCTTAGAAGAGGTACAACCTCTTATTATCACAATGATCTCTAAATCTGTAATTTTCCATGTCGAATCTAAGGATGAAAAGGATCTTTACTTTATCCATTTGGAACCTTGGTGAAACTAAATAATAGATTTTATCAAGTTTGGAACACTCCCATCAGACATGTCATAGATTGCTAAATGCACTTTCAAGTAAAATTTAGGCCGTTTTACTCTCTTGGAGGATGTGTTGTATAGACGTGGTTATTATGGAATCCTCCTTTATTATCTTGAGTTTATTGAGGCACAAAGAGCTATAGCTGAAGCTCATGATGGTACTTCTGGTGGTCATTTTAGTAGAATGGCCATTGCAAAGCATATTTTACGCATGGATTATTATTGACCCACAATGGAATGAGATTGTTGTAGTTATATCAAGCATTGTAATAAATGCCAAGAGCATGCTAATTTAACTCATGTGCCATCATAAGCATTACAACATATTCAAAGCCTTTGGCTCTTTTCATAATGGGGTCTAGATTTAATTGGAAAAATCTTGCCTTCTTCAATACTTCACAAAGTGGGTTGAGGCAATTTTATCTAACTAGCATGACAGGACCAAGAATTGGAGTTTATACTTCATCATATCATTTTTTGTTTTGGTATTCCCTTTAAAATCATCTTTGACAATGGCAAGTTTTTCAAGAACAAATATTTTTGATCACTTTGCGAGAAATATAATATCCAACATAATTTCTCGACTCTTTATTACCCACAAGCAAATGGATAAGTTGAAGCTACCAATAAGATCTTAATTGCTATTCTCAAAAAACTTGTTAAATAAAATCATAGATATTGGCATACACAAATTCCCTTGGCATTATGGGCTTATCGAACAAGCATCCACACACCTACTAGGGCAACACCATTTTCGTTGGTATATGGAGTCGAAGCAATCATGCCTCTTGATCTTGAGATCCCCTCCTTGCAAATTTCATTGCAATAATTCATAGATGATGACACTACTATACAAGCACATCCTGACCAAATCAAGCTCCTTTATGAGAGGCGAGTCAATACTTTAGATTATTTACGAGTTTATAAATACCGTCTAAAATGTGCTCACAACACCAAATTTCATCTACGTAAATTCCAAGTATGATATCTTGTTCTTAAAGAGAATCGATAAAACACCAATACATTACTGCATCTTCATGATAAATTTATGGCTAATTGATTAGGTCCATACATGGTTACTCAAAAAGTGGGTAAACAAACTTATAGGCTTCCCAATATAGAAGGATTTGAAGAACCCGAACCACTTAATGTTATACACTTGAGAGTATTCTATGCATAATGTGATTTATATATGTATATATACATGGCTATTACACAAAAAACAAATTGCATTACACACATTTCATTTCATTTCATAAAATTGCATTTCATAAATTTCATTTCACAAATTCCATTTCATTCAATGCATTCGCAACATTATTTTCACACATTTCACATTTCATATTAGGGATTGTTTATTCAGTTTAGATAACAATTGGTCCAATAAAGTCATGTTGCCTTAATCAGGGGTACCTTCAAGTCATCATCCATTTCATTGCACCATTCCATAAAGTCAAATTATCATTTGTAAAATCACATGTCATAATTCCTAGGTATTTTTGGTCACTCAACCAATCCTAGTGTTTTAAGCAACCTCCAAATACATGTCAAGTTTTCTTTAGGACCAAGACACATTTTCACTAAGAAAATCTTGAGTTTTTGGAATTGACTCTGAAAATTCTTGAACCAAACACAAATACACATCTTAAAAACATCTTGTGTCAAATAGGGATAACACCATATTTGGGTTGAACCTCAAAGTGAAAAGGGTATTCCTTGCTTGTCCCATTATGCAACATAATAAACAAAAATAGTGATTTTCATCACTATCACAAATTTCAAAACAAAAGACATAGTAGTAATGATAGGGTACAATTCTCATTGCACTTAGGTTGATAATATGATTACCCAAAGCTCTAAATCTTTCATCACACACCACGGATCCTCAAGCTGTAAGGATAGTACTACATTTCTATTTAGACTGTTATGAGAATAATAGAATATATTAATCTACATAAAACATGAAGTTACAATGCTTTTATAGGACTCTAATACAGTTTGAAATCACTAGGAGTAAGGAGATATTTACTATATGTAGCTCCATGACTCACCCACTAATTTAGCTAACTCCAACTTAATTCCTATATGCCCTCAAAGCCAAACTAACCTCTAACTTAGAAAAAGCTAAATAATGATTAACTTAATACTTAGATACTTAAACCTAGATACCTTAAGAGTTCTAAATTCCAACATTCTCCCCCTTGATGCTAAATACACTCATGCAAGAGTTCTTTAAGCATCACAAAGTTGGAATAAAACATTTCTCTTACGTTTCCTCCAATCTTGAATCAAGAAATCAAAATTTGCAAAAAACTTGTGGTGGCACTCCTTCCACTCTTCATGTGGGATATCCTTCATCTTTGATGTTGCTCCTCCATAATGCAAATGCTTGAGTGCCTTATTTTGTTTATTAGCTCCCCCTTCAACAAAAATATATCCTCTTGTGGTTTTCAACAACCACTCTCTTACATCTCTATCAATATGGTATTTAAACCATGCTCTCACATTTTGATCTTCTTTTACATCTTCAACACTAAACAATACTCCACATGAGTATTTACAATTAATCATCTCACAAAGATGTTTATACCATATAACTCTTTCACATATTTCCACACAAAATATCACAACAAATATGGCCATATAATGACCAATTACATATGCAACATAAATTTGCTCCTCACACAAATGTTCTCTCAAAACAATGGCTTTACAATATTCCTTCTCCCAAGGAATTTTAAACAAAAAATACAACCAACACATATCCATGGTTTTCATCACCATGCTATCCATGTCCTTTGCAAATGAAATAACTTCATCCAAATATGTCTCTACAAGACAATCATCTCTCAATAATACCTTTTTAAGACATTCTCCTCCTTTCTTCAAATACCTGTTCACAAAAAACAAATCATTAATCACAAAAATATTACCTCCAGTGTGATTAGATTTGATGCTCCCCATAAAGCTATTTTGTGGCATTTCTCCTTCATTGTATGTTTCTTCAAGATCAACCATCAAATATTCACTAAGAGTTCTCCTTTGTTTAATCCATGTTGGTGTGTTGAAACACCATTCATTCAAACAATCATACATTGTTGCCTTTTCAAGACAACTCTTTTCCTTCAATGTAGACACTCCAAGTGAGTGATATTCATCCACAATTACCTCTTCAAGACAATTATCAAACTCCTTTGATGATGCCTCCTTTACATCATGAAGTCCATTAATTACTATCTCACTATTTGCTATATCCTCCTTGAGATAGTCTTTCTCATAATTTTCTTTGACTTTTATTATCTCATCCATGAGATAATCTTCATTATAGAGCATGAAACTTATTCCCTTCATCTCTTCTTCCTCTTCTACACTTGGGTAATCATCCCACATAACTTAATTTGCTCTTTCAAGAGAGCACACATCCATTCCAAGTGAATGGTATTCAAGATAAGTGAGCCAATGGTCTTCCATGAACATTGCTTCTCCATCATCATCCCACAAAAATTCTTTATTCTCCTCCATGATAATTGTAAGTGCATTCTCCAAAATACACTCTCCATTTATCTCCTCCATGAGATATTCTTCATCACACACTACCTCATCTAGGTGATCTTTAAGTAAGGAATACTGCAATGTGAGTATTTATCTTCCTTCTTCTTGGGTGGGTTCTTCAAGCAAGTCATCATCCACGTTGGAGTGGTCTTTAAAAAAACATCATTCCCATAGAATGATCTTTCAACAATTGTCTCTTCAATGAGACATTCATCCTCTTTTTCATCAATGGAAATGCTTTCTAAGCATGTCATTCCTACAAGGGATTCATCAATACAATTTTTCTTTTCATCATCATATTCTCCCTCTAAAATAGAGAATTGATACTTACAAGTTTCCATGCCTTCACAAGTAATGTCTTCATCAATGAGAGTCTCCCATGGTTGCTCAAAACAATCTTCAGATGAGTCTTCATAAGACTCTCCAAAAGGATCTTCTAGGGAACAAGGTTCCCTCTTGAAACAATCTTCATCATAACTCTCTTCAATGAGAATTGTACAAGGCTCCTTCTCATCCTCTTCTCCATGAAGGGATTCTTTACTCTCTTCCACACAAGACTCTTCTTCAAATATGTCTTCCTCTTCAAGGAAGAATTCTCCATTACAAAGCATGCCTTCATATGAGTCTTTACAAGACTCTTCAAAAACTCCTTCAAAAGGATCTAATTCAAAAACTTCTTCAAGGAAGCAAAGGCTCCTCCTTGCTTAAACAATCTTCATTATTGTCACATATGGTTTTATGGGTGTCCTTATAAAACCCATAAGCATCCTTCAACACTTGCCATGCCATTGTAGCTTATCTACAATTGGCTATGAGAGGGAAAACACTCTTTTCCATTCCTCTCCTCAAATCCATAAGGGCTAAGAAATTTGCATATTGTTGCTCCTTCTATTTTCTCTACTTGTCTTGTAGCTGGATCCAAGTGGGTTCCTCATAGCCTTCTTTAACTATATCCCATAAATCTTGAGTCTTCAGGAAGGTCTTCATCATTATGCTCAAAATAGCATAATTATCTCCATTGAATTTGGGCACTTTCAAGTCTTCATACATGTTTTCCATCACAAGACTTTCTTTGTAAAGATTGTCTATAAGCTTTACAAAACTCTAGCTGGTTCTTAGCAAAAAAAAATTATTTCTTCAATAACGTTCAACTCCACAAACAAGGCAAGATGCTTACAAACAAAGAATATTAAAGATCTAGATTGAACCTCATTATGTCAATTCTCTCATGGATATCTTGCTCTACTTCCATAGGATCACCTATTTCTTCATTGACAAAATTGTTAGCTACAGAATCACTGTCATAACTAACAATTATGATTTTAGGAGTATGTGGTTCTAGCTCTACTAGCTCAACAGAATCACTATCACTGATACAAATGATTTCAGGTACCTGTGGTACAAACTCAACAGATACAAACTGGTTAGATTCAAACTCCTCAGGTTTGTAATATTTATCCTCACTATCACTTGGAGTGGGTCTGCTATCAAAAGAATCATTATATTCATAATCACCATCATAATCAGTGTCAAGTACTAGCTAGTTCTCAATTACATAATTTTTAAGTCAACTAAAGATTGTATTAAGACCATACACACGCACTTTTTCATCAAATTCTTCAGGATTCTCACTGACTAGAAGAGAATGAAGAGCAAGGTAACATCCTTGTGACCTTATCATAATATATCAATGGCTCAAATGTAATCTTATATCTCTATAAAGATACAAATAGCAGTAGGTTTTTGTTGTCTATAAATAACCTTTGACTTCGTTTTTCCAAATACAACGAATCCATGAACCTTGGGAGCACCTCCTTACATATGGTTCCCTCCTCTCAATTGCTATTTATCACCTAAAGTCACTGTCACAACATAGAAATGATCCACATCTAGAAAAATCTCCATCTCACTTCAAACATAATCAAACTCATTGACCTTTTAACGTCACTTGATTAAAAACCCAATAAACTCCACTAACAGATGATTAAAAATTAAACTTAAAGCATATAAAAAACTTTCTGGCTTATTTTTATTGAAAAAAATAGCTCCTTGTATTTTGCCTTCATAGAACACAAACAAATAACTTTCACCCAGTGTAATATTGGCAAAACATCCTCGTAGGAGCTCCTTGAATGATGTCTCATCTCCAAGTTATCGTCTATAGCGATCAACATAGCACTTCATCCTATGATGGCTACAACACATCTTCAATCGAAATCACCAGTCAAACATTCATGAGCCTCTGATATTTCACAAACCATAGCCTCCAACTGGAAATATTCAATTGACGTAGCCTTTCCTCTCATCTCAACAGTAAATCGTGTCTCTCATCATGCGCGTTCACCACTGGACAAATCACCTCTCCACACAAGCAAAATGCACTTCTTCTACTATCTTACTTATATCACGCTTGTTGTAGAAGTGGTAGATCCACCACTGTTCACATTACAAGACAACATATTTCTCAAACTACATGATTTTTGTGTCCTTTTTTGGATATGTTTATAGCTTTACGGGTGTTGATTTTTTTTTAACAGAGTGAAACTCGTGGATACCTTCCAGATCTATCACATAGATATAAAAATTTTGGGCTCTTCTCCTTGCATGATTTTCTTAGACTTTCAGGATCTTCTCCTCTCGTAGATTTCAACACAAAATATATCACAATCTGATAGACGGCTTTCACACACATTAAAAAAACTACCAAACTCGACACGACCAAATATCCTTTCATGATCAAGGTGTTAACAAAAGAAACAACATATGTTTTTTTTAAATCACCTTTCGCAACATCTCAAGCACCTGGTGTTCATCATTTTAATTAGTACAGTCTTCTCTACTACAAACATAGTGATGTCATCCACTCTTGGATCTCTACTACAAATAATTCATTACTTCGATAACCACACACCACGTGATCTAGTCTAATGTTTTTTATGTGAGAAAATCACCTTCCACTATTTGAAATGACTTCCTCCATGCTCCTATCAACTGCTAATGTTCGCTATGTTCTCTCATAAACGAATCAACAGATTCAAACAACAAGAACACAGCTCCTCTCCATGCAAATCACTCTATATAATAGACATGATTCTGCTAGCAAACCTATCAGACTAACACTCCATCTTCACATGGTTTAAAATAGCATTTTTTAAATAGTAGGATGCTTCACATCTTCTCATGTGGATCAAAACAAAATTTGCACATGCTCAACTAGCTCCTCATAATTTGATTCCTCATGGTTCACGGTTTGACAAATAGCCTTCACTCGTTGTTTACCTTAACCATGAATCAAAATTAAATCAACATGTAGTCAGCATTGATTTTGTGCACCATAGTAATACATATTCATGTAGATCTCTATGCAACAAGTCATAGTGATGATTACTTTCACTTTTTTAGATCGAACACTTTCTCTCCGCCTTCAACAAGATGTCTCACTGCAACAGAGCTATGGTATATTGTATTCGTTTTAGATTTTTCTCATGCACAGATCAAAAATAGATCTCTCCTGGTAGACTAAAATCACAATAGTGATGGGCAATCTCTCAAGGTGTGAGTACTTAACCTCCGCTCTGATACCAATTGAGAATAATACAATATATTAATCTGCATAAAACATGAAGTTACAATGCTTTTATAGGACTCTAATACAATTTGAAATCACTAGGAGTAAGGAGATCTTTACTATACGTAGCTCCATGACTCCCTCACTAACTTAGCTAACTTCAACTTAATTCCTATATGCCCTCAAAGCCAAACTAACCTCTAACTTAGCAAAAGCTAAATAATGATTAACTTAATACTTATCTACTTAAACCTAGATACCTTAAGAGTTCTAAATTTCCATAGGTTAGGTAGTCATCCCCAAAGCCTAAAGATAAAATTCTTGGACTATGGAACTAGTATCCACTGGAGCTATAGGCGCTTGACTGATAGTGGAGTACGCTCATGCATGGTGACATGTCTCTTTTAAAGAGACCTTTGATCACACATAAGGAAAATCTAGCTTCTTGATCTCATACATAACAGGTTTAACCCAATTTACTCAAGATGAGTTAATGAAGTCACTTGCACACACATTGGTTCTTAATTACCTCGATTCATTACCAAACTCTTGATTCGGTAAATGAATTCACTACACACACATTTGATCTTAGAGGAATTAGGTAATATTTAGTGAGTTTGTTTGATACCACTAGTATATTTGAGTCTCTGCAAAATAGTTAGTTTTCCATATCAACATCCATATCTTCTTCCATATCAACATCTATATCTTCTTCCATATCAACATCCATATCTTCTTCCATGTCAACATCCATATCATTTCATGATTTTTACACCTCACATACCACTAGTTTTGTGCCCTTGATTAAAAAATAATGCTAAACATGGCCAAGAAAATTATAAATTGTGAATTATAATTAGAACATTTGCATTCATCCATATTATCACTTACATTATTTATCCCTATAAATTTTTATCCATACACATTATCATTGCATTATCACTTGCATTAGTCATCCATATACACATGCATCCACACAAAAATATTCACACAAAATCATAGTAAAAAAGTAAAGCCATGTATATATATATATATATGTATAAATATCGCATGTACAATGAATACCCAAAGGCTATATACAATGGATCACCAAGGCTCATATGCAAAAATTACATCTAAGAACTAAATAATGCCTATAAGTGAACCCTTGTGACCCTGAAGGATCCCTAGACCTAGAGCTATACCTAGACTCACTAGGCCTAGTAGACTCGGATATAGATGAGGAGGGTAGATCTAGAAGCCCAATTTCATGCTCCATCAACTAATTCTCCAATAGCTGGATATATTAATCCTGAGCCTGAAGGTACTATACATGTCTTTGTCAGTAAATATTATCTAGAAGCTCTACATGGAGCCTCATGATCCTATCCTTGCCTCCACCTATAGTCGCTCGTACCTTTAGCTCCATCTGCAATCAAGTTATCTTTGCATCCTAAGCCATCTCCCCATACCATAGCTAAGCTATCTCTATGTAATCCCTCCACCCTTCACATCCACATCCCACCACCCATATTTAAATAGTCAACTTACCTCATATCCCTTATCATGTCCAACCTTGATACGTAAGCCCTCCACTAGCAACTTGAGGATGTGATATGCATCCTAAAGTATCACGGTCATCTATCTAGTAGGGAGAAAAATTGTCCCCCTATTTGGATCTCATCTCTCTACCAATGTAGAGAGATACCCCTCATATACGCTCACTACATCTATCTGTACCACCCTATCCAGTCCCATAACCTCTAGCTACTTCTACTGGTCCTCCAAGACCACCTTTCTCATATCTAGGATGAGAGGTGAGAACTAATGTTGAGCCTCCAAAATCCTCAACTACAGCATAATAGATAAAGGCAAAACATTAAATTCAAAAAAAAACTATGCACAAAAACAAAGAGCTTCAAAGGTACTTACCTTGGCAAAATACACATCTTCTCCCATGGCTGCATCCACTCTCTTCATCACCATAGCTTCTATAGCACCTCTCTCACTCCACTCCACTCCCTCAGATGTAGCTTCAAAAATTTGCAAACGCACAAATGAACTCCTTTTCCCTTATGTAGACTATTTATAGTTGTTTTAGGTGCATTGAAATGCCCATGGGCACTTTCAGGCGTATTGAAATGTCTTCCTACATTTGGAGAACATCAAAATCTGATGGGTGTTTACACATGCAATAGGTAAACATCGACATTTGTCATCAAAGTTAATAAAAGACCAAAAATGATCAAAAAGGTAGCTTACCTCCACAAAATCATTCCAAATTGCATCCATACATCTATTTCATCATAATATCATGTTTTGTGAAAAACCAAAATTGATTTAGAATCATAACTTTTGATTATGACCAAAAGTTGCAAAATCTCATTTCAAGTTACAAAATGCTTCAAAACGGTCCAAATTTTCAACAACCATTTTTATCATTCACATCATCAAATTTTTATTTCCACATCATCTTTCATTGATCAATCATTGCATTTACATATTTTCCAAGTTCACACACAAATTCAAGTGAATCTCGTATCTAGTGGTCTGTTCTATCTCCTTGGCAATTGCAGTGATTTGCATACCTGCAATTCGGTAAGATGAATAAATCACCATAATGACACTTGGTCATTTTTCATCATACAATATCTCATTGATCAAAAATAGAATCAATTTGTGTAGTTCACATTTCAAGTGAAACTATGTCAAGACCAATTTGCTCAACAGTTATCATTTATGGCCTTGTTCGTGGGGCCTAAAACATAGATAAATTACAATACATCATTCTCCTTAACAATCAATAATTACGTAGAGTCAACTAGGACATGCATTCCTAGAAATCATCTGATCTGAGTGTGATTGGTTCCTGATATTTTGCATCTTCATCACTTTGTATTTCAATGATGCCATACATCAATTTCTTCAAAAATATGGAATCACCCCAAACTTGGGGCAAAAAAAAATTATTTTGATATCCCACAATGGGATACATCATACATGTTCAGGGTATTAACGCTTGGCAAACACCCCTTTTCTCTATTAGGGCAAATATAGAATCAATCACTGAAGAACACAAGCTTATACTGAGAGGGGGGGTGAATAGTATAAGACCTCTTTTTACTTTTTCCTTTATACTTCAAAATAGTAAAGCAATATCAAAACAAAGCACAATATCATCCACAAAGTGACACCAATTTTAACGTGGTTCACCCAGAAAGCCTGGGCTACGTCCACAAAAATTTTCTCTAAAATTTATCTCAAAGTTCTTTGGGAAACCTTCCCAATTACAATGTTTATGAGCCTCGGCCCAAAGGAGATACCTTCCCCCAATATGAATTTATGATCCTCTGCTCAAAGGAGATACCTTCCCCTCTATCTGAATTTATGAGCCTTTGCTCAAAGGAGATACCTTCCCCTCTACTCTGGAAATGATCCCTCAGAAGATCAACTGCCTCTACCTCTTGCCAGCACGTGGAACTCCTTTCCATCGAAGACCTCCTGTCCTCAATGCTTAGCCTAAGAGACCTCTGCCTTCTATGATCATGTCCATAGCAGCTCAGCAACATGTACCAAACACAGTCAATCGGTCTAGTACAAGTCTTCCTCTATCTATCAGATTTGTCCAACTCTTGAACAAATCAATCCTCTGCATACAAGCCTTCTCAAAGACTTGCCAACTGTCCTCAGGTTCTTCTCATAGAACCAATGCACCTCTATCCTCAAGTTCTCTGATAGAACTATCAAACTCAGCTCACAAGTCCTCTGGTAGGACCTATCCAAATCTACTCACAAGTCCCCACCGAAACTTGTCCAAAACCTCAGCAAGCTCACCAAGAAAAACTTGCTTAGCATGAACCCACAAAGAGAATTGTTAGAGACCCAATGTGATTCATCAACCTCATAGAAGCATAAAGAGAATTGTTAGAGACTCAATATGTTCTATACTTAACTCAATCTCAACTCAGTCTCAATCTCAATAGAATAAGATAGATGTAGTATGCTTTTCTCAAGAACATGAAACACAACCCAACAATTGCCAACCATGCAATATCTCATATACCAATGATACTTATGTTCTTTCCACAACCAATTAGGGTTTTAACAACAATGCTCATCAAACAAGGTTTAGTCAACCAACACCATTCAACTCAACATCAACCTTGAAGCATTCAACCAATCATCACAAGAAAAGGAAACAAGTAGAAATCCTTTTCCCTCCACACTTATTTTCAGAAAACCATCAATCAATAACAACCATGGAAGAATGTGCCCATACCTTTACTTTGATGAAGAAGGAGAACTCAAAAGCTGTCACAACATTAACTCTCAATTTACCACCAATTAGAGTTAGCAACTATACAATAATACACAATAATAAAGATCCAAAATAACACCTTATTACTCCAACTTAATATTAACAACCAAAAATATAATATACATACAAAGTAAAATCTCTTTACACCTTATTACTCCACATAAGCATCAAGCATTAATAATAACAATGTCAAAACAAAGATTACAACTTAACCTTATACCTCCATCAATAATTCTTGATCAAATCAACTCAAATATCCCAAGTCAACAATAAAAGGATTTACCTTGGCAATACTTAGTTCTCCAACCTTAGGAGAAATGAGGAGCCACCACTATAAGCGCTAAAGCGCATTCTCCTCTACTTACGTAGCCCAATCATAGCCACTCTCCTTCGTGCATCGCAACAAAAGGAAAAATGCACTCGACGTGATTTGAAACCTGTATCTCTACCTAGCGAGCATCTTTACTCAAACTCCATCGTCGTTGGAGCATAAGTTCTTGACAAAGAAATATTAAACTATCCTTTGTTTTATCTTCACTTGATCGTAGGATATGGAAAACGTATTCATTTTCCTAGCACTGTCCAAAACATAAGTCACTGAATGCTTGCATTAATCATCTCACAACATAGTCTGGAAAAACACAGTTCAGGTGCAATTTCCAATCCACTAATGTCAAGCAAAATAGTAAGGATGCAGCCCAAGCTCAAATCCGAGTATGCCAAGCACAGTTTCCAAGACACAGAGCAAGCACGATTTCAAAGATGTCAATTGGATATTTGAAGACATAGAGCAAGCACAAATCGAAGACACCAAGCGCTATTTGAATGATATAGAGCAAACGCAAATCGAAGACACCAAGTGCTATTCGAATGATACAGAGCAAACGCAAATCGAAGACACCAAGCACTATTCAAATGATACAAAGCAAACGCAAATCGAAGACTCCAATTAATCGGTGGTCACATTACTTTAGAAAAACATCCCCACTTATATAGCCATTTCTCCTTAACTGTTTGACATCGGCGCTCCTCCAACGATGGCAACACGTCGACGAAAGAAAACTTTTATCTGCGTCGCTTAAGGGTTAAAATACCCTTTAATAATAATTAAAATAATAATTATTATTATTTTATTAATAATAAATTAAACTTAGACCTTTGTCAAAGGTTTGAGTTAATTTAATTATTAATAATAAACATGGACCTTCAAGGCTTTTCAAGAAGTAAAAACCTTTGCATTAAGTTAAGCTTGGTTTTAATAAAAACCCTTAATGAGTCCAAATGGTTTTAAGAAAAACCTTTAACCTTGTCACCATGGTTTTAATAAAAACCCTTTAACAATATGAAGCTTTCTCAAGATATTTTTGGCATCACACTCTTTTTGATATCAACACAAAAATGCCTTTTGACATCAATGACAACTTATACACTTGAGCAAAAGCAATGTACCCAAAGTACCCAAAATTGCCAACAATCACTTGCATTTTTCAACAACCCCCTTCCACCGTTGGGGCAAAAATGACATCACATTCACATCATTCAAAATTCCACCATATATTTCACATAATAATTTGTACAAATATTTCAATCGGCTCATGATATGCATCCGTCACTCAGTCGCCAATTGAGGGGATAAGCTACATAATCAAATTTCTTTTATCTTCAAGTTCAATTTTCACATTCCAACAAGAGAAAGTTGTGTCTTCATCAGGCAAACCAGGTGTCTCGTATTTTTGCACCACATTATGTTTCACGCCACTTGTCATCCATTCATATTTTCCTGCCATATTATCCATTATTTATATATATTTATATATATTTAAATAATAATAATTTATATATTATATTTATATATATTTAATAAATATATGTATGAATTAATCCCAGCCATCCATCTACCCTAATCCATGCCACTTACCCCGCTTTAATCTCCACCCTTCCTCATGTTTTAATCTCAACCACACATTTTGTGTCATTGAAATCCTAATGTGCCTAAGGGAAGATTATAAAGAGGACTCATTTTTATGACTCAACCCCTAAGTTCCAAGAGTTAATTTTCTTGAGTTTTTGGAGTCCTTACCATTTTTCAAAGGTCTTGAGTTCCCTAAGCCCTTGTGCCCTAAATTCCTCAAGCACCCAAGCACCCTTGCCACTTCCATCCTCCATCTCTTCATCTCACCTTCTTTGCATCCATAGTTGTCCACCTCGTGAACCAGATCTAGTTTTGTGACCTTCCCCTCAACCATAGAATACCCCCCGGAGCTTCCTGAGTGCCCACCAAAGCCTACCAGGTGCCTCTGGGCTTTTTTGGTTAGTACCAAGTGCCCACAAACATTTCCTATCCTAGTTATACAACCTTACGGCCCTCGGGTGTTGCAAGGTCATATCTGCGTAATCATCATCTACAACAACAACTAAAGCAAAAATGGCAAGTCAGTGAAGACAAGGTAAAAGTTCATTTGCAAGCATTTTTATTATTCTTAGATATATTTTATAGCTTTTATTTTGCAACTAGGGTTTTATTGATTTCATTTCTGAGGGTCTCATGTAGTGGAGCCCTCACAAATATTATTAACCCTTGATTTTGTTTGTTGTGTGCAGGTCTGAGAATCACATTCATTAGTAGTTGCTAAAGCTGGAGTGGCCCTGCATAGGATACCAAAGCCCACTCACCACACTATTGGAATCAAATACGAGAAAGAAGACACCATCGTTCATTGATTTAGGGCCTTGGAAACCCTAATATTGTAAAAATTATATCAAGGCCATTGTAAAGACCCCACAATGGGGCACATTATTTGCACAATTGGGATATCTACCCCATTCTGTTGGCAATTTTGGGTACCTTGGGTACATTGCCTTTGCTCAAGTGTAGAAGTTGTCATTGATGTCAAGAAGCTCTTGAAGGAATTTGATTTAATGTCAGATTATTCAGAGCATGGAGAGTGAGTTTCCAGGAAGATCATAGTAGCCCATTTGCAAAAGATCAAAGAAAAAGACAAGTAAGAAAAGGTATGCAGCAGGCAAGAAAAACTATCGCGATTTCGCGACATGTTAGAGGAGAGAGAAAGTGCTGGAAAAACTGTCGCGATTTCGCGACATGTTTGAGGAGAGAGAAAGAGCTGGCAAAACTGTCACGATTTCATGACATGTTGGCAGAAAAGAAGAGCAAGGTGGAAAGTGTCACGATTTCATGACATGTCGCATTTTTGCGACTCGAAAAGTGCAGGAAGGCAGAGAAGGAAAAGTGTCACGATTTCGTGACATATTGCAAAGAAGATTGTACGGACGAAAAAGTGTCACGATTTCATGACATGTTGCAGGAGAGAGAGTCTGAAAGAAAAAGTGTCATGATTTCGTGACATAATGCTGAAAAGAGAGTCCGTAGTGTGAATTGTCATGATTTCGTGACAAGTTCGAAGAGAGAGAAAGTAGCAAGACAAAGTGTCACGATTTTGCGACATGCTATAGAACTCGAAGTGAGAACTATCATGATTTCGTGACATGCAGCAAAGGGAAGAGTTAAAAATGAGAACTATCATGATTTCGTGACAGGTTGCAAAGAAGACGTGAAAGCGTCGACGATTTCACGATGGCTGCAAAGAAATCGTACGGATAGAGAAAGTGTCACGATTTCGTGAGAGGTGAGATGGAAGAAGTTGGGAAGGGTTTGGCAGGTTGAGATGGGGGCATTCAGTTGGAGAAAGTGTCACGATTTCATGACAGAGACAGTAAACAAGTCTTCAACAGAAGAAGCGTCACGATTTCACGATGAATTCAAGAAGGAAGAGCTCGAAGGCGAAAGCGTCACGATTTCGTGACATGTTCCAGTTTCACGGGCGTAAGGCAGAGAAAAGCATAAGGCAGCGAAAGTGTCACGATTTCGTGACATGTTCCATTTTCGCTAGTGCAAGCCGAGAAGAGTGCAAGGAAGCGAAAGTGTCACGATTTCGCGACATGTTCTGCTTTCGCTGGTGCAAGCCGAGAAGAGGGTAAGAAAGCGAGAAGTGTCGCGATATCATGACAAGAGCTTAGTCAAAGTCGTCAAAGGCTAAAGTGTCACGATATCATGACAAAAGCCATAAGATAGTGTACGGTTGCAAAGGTGTCGTGATATCGTGACATGTTGTAGTTTCGTGGCAGAAGCTACAGAAGAGTTGCAGAGGTAGTGAAGCCGACAAAGTTAAATTTGGGCCGACAAAGATTAGGGTTTGCAGTCGACGTAGTTTAGGGTGTGCAGCCGACTAAGATCAAGGTTTTAATCTTGAAAGTGTTAGTATAAAAGGAGGGCTGCTTGGAGAGTTAAGTATCGATTGGAGTGTGCGTTCGAAGTGCGACGTTCGTAGATAGAGTGCAAAATTCGATAGCAGGGTACAGAGTGCATTTTGTCGAATCGTCTAAGTGAGAGAGATCGCAAGGAATCAGAGTGCGCGAAGACGGTGCTGCTGTGTTTGCGAAAAGGAGCAGAAGTTGTTGGCGTTGCAATATTCGTAGATAGAGCATAGGGGGAGAAGTTCGATCGTCGACAGCTGAGTACCGCTGTGATTGCGTAGACAGTGCAAAGACTGGAGTTAGACAAAGTGCGGCTGTAAAAGCACAAGAAGTTGTGTATGTTGTGAAGCAGTCTAGGCAGGTTCTAGTGAGAACTTGCAAAGCAGATCTGAGACAAGTCTTGGTGAAGACTTGGGTGAAGATCAAGCAAGCTTTAGTGAAAGCTTGTGAACCACTTTTGTGAACCAGATTTGAGGACCGGTTGAGGACGAGAGATTGGTGCAGATTCGAGGACATTTGTGCCAGACCGAAGGACTGTGTTTGGTGCAGATCAGAGATAGAGAACGAGGACATTTGTGCTAGACCGAAGGACTGTGTCTAGTGCAAATTCGAGGACCAGCTTGGTGATGATAGAGTTGAGGATAGAGGTCTCCAGCCAGAGCAGGGAAGACAGGTGTCTTCTATGGATAGAGTTCCATTTGCTAAGGGCAGCGGAGGCAGAGGTCTTCTAGAGGATCACCGACCGAGAAAGAGCTAGGGGATTGGTGTCTCCTTTGGGTTGGTGCCCATAAACTTTGTAATCGGGAAAGGTATTCCCAGAATTATGATTTGATAAAATTTAGTGAAATATTTTATCCGTGGAGTAGCCCACATTGGGTGAACCACGTAAATTGTTGTGTCTCTTTGTTGATGGTGTTTTGTGCATTGCTTTGATTACGGCTTTTGAATCTGCTATCTATACACTGCATATTTTTGAATTGAAAGTTGAATTGAAGGAAAAAGTAAAAAGTGGTCTTATACTGTTCACCCCCCCTCTCAGTATAAGCTTGTGTTCTTCAATTGGTATCAGAGCGGGTTCCTTCGAAAAGTTTAACAGCTTGAAGGAAAAGCTAGCAAAGAACACAATGGATTATTCAAGTGGCAATGCAGCACCTATTCTTGATGGATCAGATTTTGGTCTGTGGAGTGCAAGAATGAAGGTTCATCTAATGGCACTTGGTAATGAGGTATGGGAAGTGATTGAAGATGGGTACACTATTCCTGAACATGGTCCTTATACTAAAGAAGACAGGCTCCTACATCACAACAATTCAAAAGCAATGAATGCAATCTTGAAAGGCTTACAGAAAGCAGATCTCACCAAAGTGATTCACTGCAAGACAGCTAGTGAAATGTGGAATCAGCTGAAAGTGGTTCATACAGGTGATGCAAATGTCCGAAAGGCCAAGTTGAGACACTTCAAAGGTATGTTCGAACAACTCCAGATGAATGATGATGAAAATATTAGTGACTACATGCTTCGTATGGATGAGGTTGTTAACTCCATGAAAGACTTAGGTCTTGAGCTTGCTGAAAATGATGTTTGTGATAAGATTTTAAGATCTCTTCCTAATAGATTTAGTGAAAATATTTCTGCTATTGAGGAAGCTAAAGATTTGGATAAGTTGAAAAAGGATGAGCTCCATAGTATACTTGCAGCATTTGAGTTGAGAACTCAAGTGAAGGTTGATGTCAAGAAAGAGGCGACTTTCAAGGCTACCAAGAAATCAAAAGGCAAACAACTTAAAGAGAGTGATGAGTCTTCTAGTGATGAAGAAGCATATTACAGACAAGAAAGACAAGTTCTCTAGAAAGAGCAAAAAGCGTGAAAAATATAAGATGTTTTAATTGCGGAAAGTTTGGTCATTATGCTACTGACTGTACTGTTTCCAAGAATGAAAGTGATGAAGATAAACAAGATTCTAAGAGCAAGGAATCGAAAAGCACAAGCATCACAGGAAATACAAAGATGAGCACAACAATCAAGGAAAGAGGTATTCTCGCAAGCACAAGAAGAGTTTCTACCTAGACAAAGCAAGTAAGTGTTCGAGTAGTGATAGTGAAAGTTCTTCGAGTGATGATGAAAATGAGATGTTTATTTCAGAAAAAGAGGAAGAACCGAAACATAGATTCATTATCATGAAATGTCTTAGATGTGGAAATTTTGGTCACCTTGAGGATGATTGTACAAATAATGATTTGGTTTCCAGTATGTATGAGGATGCTTCAGAAAACTATAAGGAAGATGCATGTATGGTTTTTGAAGAGGGTAGCACCTCTAGCGATAAGAAAATCTGAAAAAGGCTTTGATGATCCAGAAAGCAATCAAATAAAGGATCTTGAAAGTGAACTTTCTAATGCTCTAAGTGCTTTGAAAAAGGAAAGAAAGAAGAATGCTAGACTCAAGGATAAGTTAGATGAATGTTGTATGGAGAGAGATGATCTTACAGAAAGTCTTGACTTCTCTATGGCTAAGACACAAGAACTCAAGGACGAGTTAGAGTCTAAGATTCTTGAGTATAGTGAGTTAGAAAAGAAAATGGCTTCTTTGAAAGAGGAAACTAAAGAGTACAAGGATAAGCTTTACAGGTTTCAAGATAGCTCCAAAAAGGTTAAGTCACTCATCAAAGGTCAAAGAAAGACAACAGATAAAACAGGCCTTGGCTTTGTTAAGCCGCGCAAGGAACAGGTTGGGGAATCTAGTAAGAGATTTCAAAAAGAAGAGAGTTCTGATGAGGAGAGTATTTCAGAGAAAGAGTCCATGGATGATAGATGCGCAGAAACAGAAAACAGAATTCAGAATAAGAAGAAGAAGTTTTCGGGACCCATGAGGTCGAATAAAGGAAAATTTCATGGCAGATGTTTTGCGTGTTACAGGTTTGGTCACATGGCTGCACATTGCATGGCTCAAATGAAGAAGGTAAACAACAATTTCAGAAGTGCTAGTTTCTTTCAAGGATATTGCTACTCTTGTCAACAGTTTGGGCACAAGGCAGTTTATTGCAAGGCAAATAACAGGAACAGGTTTGGTCAGAACTGGTGGATTCAAAAAGCAGGTATGCCTAAAAGAAATAACTTTGTTACTTGTTATAAGTGCAACAATGAAGGTCACACAGCTAGATAGTGTAGAGCTGAACTTCCAAGGTACAGGAACAGAAACAGTAGTATGAACAGGTCCAAGGATCAAGGCATGGATAAGAACAGTGACAGGAACAAGAATAGGAATATTGACAAAGAGTTCAAGAGAAGGCCCGACAAGGAAATTGTAGACGCTGATGATGATCAGTGCCTAATGGGAGTTTTACTCCCACCCCTATTTTAATCACCTCATCAGGAGGTGGGGGAGGGACTAAGCTAAGATGCTCATTCTTAGTCCCGAGCCCCAAAGGTGACCCTTTGCCATTGATGACAAAGGGGGAGAGATATGAGTAAGGGGGAGAGCTTCAAGTGAAGAGAAGAGCTTCAAGTCGGGGGAGCAAAACTTCAAAGGCAGATTCTCAGTTGTGAGCACAGTTGGTTTCAGTTTTGGCTTTTGAGATGTGTTTTCCATAAAGGTTTGCCATCAATGACAAAGGGGGAGATTGTTGGCAATTTTGGGTACCTTGGGTACATTGCCTTTGCTCAAGTGTAGAAGTTGTCATTGATGTCAAGAAGCTCTTGAAGGAATTTGATTTAATGTCAGATTATTCAGAGCATGGACAGTGAGTTTCCAGGAAGATCATAGTAGCCCATTTGCAAAAGATCAAAGAAAAAGACAAGTAAGAAAAGGTATGCAGCAGGCAAGAAAAACTGTCACGATTTCACGACATGTTAGAGGAGAGAGAAAGTGCTGGAAAAACTGTCATGATTTCGCGACATGTTTGAGGAGAGAGAAAGAGCTGGCAAAACTATCACGATTTCGTGACATGTTGGCAAAAAAGAAGAGCAAGGTGGAAAGTGTCACGATTTCGTGACATGTCGCATTTTCGCGACTCGAAAAGTGCAGGAAGGCAGAGAAGGAAAAGTGTCACGATTTCGCGACATATTGCAAAGAAGATTGTACGGACGAAAAAGTGTCACGATTTCGTGACATGTTGCAGGAGAGAGAGTCCGAAAGAAAAAGTGTCACGATTTCATGACATAATGCTGAAAAGAGAGTCCGTAGTGTGAATTGTCGCGATTTCGCGACAAGTTCGAAGAGAGAGAAAGTAGCAAGACAAAGTGTCACGATTTTGTGACATGCTATAGAACTCGAAGTGAGAACTGTCATGATTTCATGACATGCAGCAAAGGGAAGAGTCAAAAATGAGAACTATCATGATTTCACGATAGGTTGCAAAGAAGATGTGTGATTTGAGTAAAGAAATCGTACGGATGAGAAAGTGTCACGATTTTGGAGAAAGTGTCAATTAAGGTGAGATGGGGATTAGTTGGAGAAAGTGTCACGATTTCACGACAGGTTGAGATGGGGGCATTTAGTTGGAGAAAGTGTCACGATTTCATGACAAAGACAGTAAACAAGTCTTCAACAGAAGAAGCGTCATGATTTCACGATGAATTCAAGAAGGAAGAGCTCGAAGGCGAAAGCGTCACGATTTCGTGACATGTTCCAGTTTCACGGGCGTAAGGCAGAGAAAAGCATAAGGCAACGAAAGTGTCACGATTTTGTGACATGTTCCATTTTCGCTAGTGCAAGCCGAGAAGAGTGCAAGGAAGCGAAAGTGTCACGATTTCGTGACATGTTCTACTTTCATGGTGCAAGCCGAGAAGAGGGTAAGAAAGCGAGAAGTGTCACGATATCGCGACAAGAGCTTAGTCAAAGTCGTCAAAGGCTAAAGTGTCGTGATATCGTGACAAAAGCCATAAGATAGTGTACGGTTGCAAAGGTGTCGTGATATCGCGACATGTTGTAGTTTCATGGCAGAAGCTACAGAAGAGTTGCAGAGGCAGTGAAGCCGACAAAGTTAAATTTGGGCCGACAAAGATTAGGGTTTGCAGTCGACGTAGTTTAGGGTGTGCAACCGACTAAGATCAAGGTTTTAATCTTGAAAGTGTTAGTATAAAAGGAGGGCTGCTTGGAGAGTTAAGTATCGATTGGAGTGTGCGTTCGAAGTGCGACGTTCGTAGATAGAGTGCAAAATTTGATAGCAGGGTACAGAGTGCATTTTGTTGAATCGTCTAAGTGAGAGAGATCGCAAGGAATCAAAGTGCGCGAAGACGGTGCTGCTGTGTTTGCAAAAAGGAGCAGAAGCTGTTGGCGTTGCAATATTCACAGATAGAGCGCAGGGGGAGAAGTTCGATCGTCGACAGCTGAGTACCGCTGTGATTGCGTAGACAGTGCAAAGACTGGAGTTAGACAAAGTGCGGCTGTAAAAGCACAAGAAGTTGTGTATGTTGTGAAGCAGTCTGGGCAGGTTCTAGTGAGAACTTGCAAAGCAGATCTGAGACAAGTCTTGGTGAAGACTTGAGTGAAGATCAAGCAAGCTTTAGTGAAAGCTTGTGAACCACTTTTGTGAACCAGATTTGAAGACCGGTTGAGGATAGAGATTGGTGCAGATTCGAGGACATTTGTGCCAGACCGAAGGACTGTGTTTGGTGTAGATCAGAGATAGAGAACGAGGACATTTGTGCTAGACCGAAGGACTGTGTCTAGTGCAAATTCGAGGACCAGCTTGGTGATGATAGAGTTGAGGATAGAGGTCTCCAGCCAGAGCAGGGAAGACAGGTGTCTTCTGTGGATAGAGTTCCATTTGCTAAGGGCAGCGGAGGCAGAGGTCTTCTAGAGGATCACCAGCCAGAACAGAGCTAGGGGATTGGTGTCTCCTTTGGGTTGGTGCCCATAAACTTTGTAATCGGGAAAGGTATTCCCAGAATTATGATTTGATAAAATTTAGTGAAAGATTTTATCCGTGGAGTAGCCCACATTGGGTGAACCACGTAAATTGTTGTGTCTCTTTGTTGATGGTGTTTTGTGCATTGCTTTGATTACGGCTTTTGAATCTGCTATCTATACACTGCATATTTTTGAATTGAAAGTTGAATTGAAGGAAAAAGTAAAAAGTGGTCTTATACTTGATTCACCCCCCCCTCTCAGTATAAGCTTGTGTTCTTCACATTCAATAAAATAATATCTATTCTATGAAATTTTCTGTCATTTATAGTGCTTTTATTACTTTATATATTGCATTGGTGTTTACATTCACATTTATTTTACATTAAGTTTAAACAAAGGAAGATTATTCAAAGGATTATTAGGATGAAGGTTTGATTTAGAAATTTGGAAATGTGTCTTATCTAAAAAATAAAAATATTTTTACCTCTTATATTTTTATTAAGAGATTATTGTTTAATGTTGTAGTTAAGGAACTTATATGGTGGATAGTCAAATTTAAAAGTTAATAAATTAAATGAAATATGCATCTATTCTTTAGTTGAGTAAATAGAGAAAAGATATAGTTCTACTTTATTTTATAAAACTTTTTTCCTTTATTATTGAATGGAAACGAAGTAAAGGAATTCTTTTATAAAGCGGTTTACTTTATTAATGTTTAAAATGCTTTATTTTTAAGCATCATTTTAGTTAATGGCTATTAAATTCATTGAATAGGATGTCATTGGTTCATTCTTGATGAAAGGAATGATTCTTAAATTTTAATTCTGCTATCTTTGAAATAAAATAATATGTTATGTTTTTTTAATCAAATGTGAATCCATAAAGTGTTATTATCGACCCTATTTATAAAGAAATATTCAAAGGAATTAATAGAGATAAGGTCAGATGAATATGGTGGGATTGTGAACCTATCTCGAGAGGTCCTTGAACTACTTACCCTAAAACTTAAATTTATCATGAAGGATGAATAACCATGATCTCCATTATTTTCCTAACTAACTCTTCATAGAGGACGAAAAACTATTGAACTTAATACCCAATATAGATTGGATTACGTGCAAGTAATCAGTCAAGGAACACTTCATTTATATCACTGTATGAGTAGTACGGTGATGGGTCATTGATCATCTTACAATTAGGAGAAAACTACTCCATGATGATTTTTGGTTAAATGATTTTCCATCCGTAAATAATGAAAGTAATGGTTGTGATGTTCTTTCTTTTACTGAAACTGCAATGTTGTAAAGAATAGTGTATTGCATTCTTTTGGAAGGATATTAGATGAAATGGGTATATCCGTATGGTGGTTGAAATTATACCACAATGATTGGTTGCTAAAACCAATGTTTTGGATTATTCTTTGATCCCTAAGAGAGGCAATCTTTCTTGATGATTAGCGTCAACGTGTGGAAGAGGAAGGATATCTTCCAGCAAGCTAGGCTAATGGAGAGTTACTAGAAGAACACTTCTTGTTCACTTGATGATGATATCTCTGATCAAATGATGTGTGACTCATGTTGGGATGCATAGTGATGGTTGAACCACAATTGTGGAATCTTTCCTTTGTAAAGAGAAATACATGTATTGGTTATCTCGGTTGAACTAGTAGTGATGTAATTCTGAGTTGATCTCCTCTTTAGTGGAGCAATGACTTCCAATACTTGAGTGGAGTGATTAATTGATGATCGACATTCAATGAAGCTTAGATCAGTTTGTGAATCTTGTTGTAATTTTTGTGGCAATGATGGTAGTAAACTGCTACTAAATGAAGTGTTGCTTATTTTAAGGAAATTAAATAATATCTTGTTACTTCTCTTATGTGGTGTGTTAATGATTGACTAGTTTATGAGTTGACTTTGTAAATTATTTAAGCTTGATTAAGTTAGTGAGTTTTGGGTTGAGCTATTGGGACCCGCATGTGCATGATGTGATGTGTCTAAAGATATTGTTATGTAGAGATTATTTGTTACATTGATACATTGCTCTATTTTAGCATTCTTCTAAACATAGAAGATGTAGATATGGGAGTGTAGTTCTTGGCTTTTGCATGAAAACAAATATATGTACAGAAGTCTATATACACACATTTTTTTATTTTTTTATTTTTTTTTCTTAAAGAGAGAAAGTTTTTTACCTCAATGATGAAAAGTCTTTAGATGAAGACCATTGAAGATATCAGCAAAACTTGGCCATATGCATCTTTAAGGATGAAATAATTAGTCGAGTTCACCTTCACAATTTCGAATGGCCCATCCCAGAAGGCATCCATCTTGTTGTGATTCCCAGGCTTAGCCTTCTAGGAGTCCCATTTCCATACCAGATCTCCCACCTTGAACGTGCGATCAGATGATTTCCTTTTGAACCAATCTCAGGTGACCTAAGCATTCTTAGCGAAGTTCTGGTAGGCTTCCTCACAATCTTCCTCTAGCTACAAAAACTGAGCTAATCTGTTCTCCATTGGACTAACTCCATCTTCTTCTTCTAACAACTGTAGTGCAAGGATATCCACATGAGTGGGTAAGGTGGCCTCCTTGCCATAGACCAAGGCATAAGGCGAAGTCTTGCTTGACTTCTTGATAGAAATTCAATCGGCCAACAAGGCCCAATCTAGAAGAATATGTCAAGTCCTTTTGTTTTGCTCTATAAGCTTCCTTAACACCCTCAACAAGGTTTTGTTGGTGGATTCTGCCAAGCCATTGCCTTGTGGATAGTAATTGGAGGATACTTTATGATATATCCCATATCTGTAGAGGAATTCATTGATTTTGGCGCCTATGAATCTAGGACCATTGTCCATGATGATTGCTTCGGGGAGACCAAACCTGGTGATCAACCCTTCTAGGAAGGCAATGACAGTCTCTTGATCCGCGTGCTTTATAGGAACCGCTTCGGCCCACCTGGTGAAGTAGTCAGTCGCAGTCAGTATGAATTTATGTCCAACGGAGGAGTTCGACGATATGACCCCTATGAAATCTAGCCCCCATTATTGAAAGGGCATCTCTACTTGTATCATTTGGAGTGGCATCGAAGCATTTCTGCTTCGGCCAATGAATTTTTGACACTGCTCGCACCTGCGACAAACTGCGAAGGCATCGGCAAAGAGTGTGGGCCAATAATAACCCACCCTGATGATCTTCAGTGTTGTTGTTCTCCCTGCGAAGTGACCTCCGAATAGTACTAAATGAAATTCTCCCAGGATTCTCCTTTTATCATCATCTTTTATGCATTTAAGGAGGACGCCATCAATGTTCCTAAAAAATAGGCCTTCGAGGCACAAAGTATATCGAGAAGACCAAATCCTAAAATGTCTTTGCTATGAAGCATTTAGATGCGAAGGACATCTTCCAGTGTTGAAGTATTCAACGATTTCACTGACCCAGTATTTTTCATCCTCTTCATGGTTTGTGAAGCATTCTTCGGCTGGCGAGTCATTCCATTGAGGTTCTGTTGCTTCGACCGCTGTGCTCTTCGCCAGTTCTTGACATAATGCACGACCACGAACCAATTTTGTGGGCTTGATCTCAATATCAAATTCTTGTATCTTGTTCACCCAACTGACTCTCTTGCTTCCCAACTCTCCTTGGATGATGAAATTGCGCACGTCGGGGTGAATGACAAAGACCGTAACCCGACTTTGGGAGATGAACCGCTTGAACTTCCTGAGAGACTTCATTACTGCATGCACCTGACATTTTATGAAATTGTATTTCTCTTCATGGCGATTGATCACCTGGCTCAGAAACATGATAGGACGCTCTTCATTGTCTTCCCCTTTTTGTGTCAGGACCACAGCATAGCTTTCGGGTTCCCCTATGGCATACAGGATAAAATCTCGACTGTAGTCAGGGTTGACCAGGACCGATGCTTGAGCGATTCGGGCCTTAATCTCTTCGAATGCCTCCTTCTTTCTTTCATCCAGATGAATTTGATGCCCTTCTTCAAAATATCAGACATTGGCTTGATAACTTGGGCAAAATCAGGGACAAACTTCCTCACGAAGTTGATCTGGTCGAAGAAATATTGAAGTCCTTTCTTGTCTGCTAGGAGTGGGAGCTTCGTTAGAGCCTCGGCTCTGTCGGGATCTACAGCGAGACCCTTTTTTGATATCGCATGTCCCAACAATTTTCCTTCGCTGACTGCGAATATGGACTTCTTTGGATTGATTGATATGCCAAATTCTCGATATTTTTTGAAAATTTGTTGTAGGTGTACGGGGTGATCCTCCCTTTTTTGGGAGAAAATGGTCATGTCATCTAGGTAGATGACAATAACCTTATTCAAAAGCTGGCCAAAAGCTAGATCCATCACCCTCTGGAAAGTGGCACCAGCATTCGAAAGGCCAAATGGCATTCGTTGGTAAGCAAATGTTCCCCACTTGGTGGTGAACGCTATTTTATGCTGGTCTTCGTCCCTGACCCAGATTTGATTGTATCCGGAGAAGCCATCGAGTAGGGAGAAGCGTTGAGCTCCAGCCACTGAGTGCAAGATTTGATCGATTTGTGGAAGAGGATAGTGATCTTTGAGAGAGGCCTGGTTCAGGTTGTGAAAGTCCACACATAACCGTATATCTCTGTTCTTTTTTTTGATGGGGACTAGGTTCGCTACCCAAGAAGAATGCTTGATGGGATAAATTATCTTTGCTTCGAGCATTTTTAGAAGTTCGGCCTTCATCAGGACCTCGATCTTTGGGTTAATCGGCCTTTGCTTTTGTCAAAAGGGTTTGACCCCCTCCTGCAATTCAATTGTGTGCTGGATCAGCCGTCGATCGTATCCTCTGAGGTCTTGGTAGGACCAAGCAATTATGTCGGGAAACTTTCTGCACAGAGTCTGGATCTGTTCTATCTCTTTCGAAGTGCAGTCGGTTCCAACTTTTATTGCTTTTCCAGGTTCAAGCTCTAAATCTTGATACTGCTTTTCATTGACTTTGATCATGTGAGAGAGTGCTCGATCATTCTGATCAAAGAGGCTTTCAAGGGTGATCAGTCCCTTGGGAATGTGGTTATTCTTCAATTGAACCAGCCCTTCATCTTCTTCTTCGTCAGAGCTTCTGTCTTCGACTGTGGCGGCTTCTTGAATCATGAAATTTACAATCTGCTCATCATTGTCAAATACTTGCCAGTGTAGGTCTCTATCCAGGATAGAGGGTCTATAGATTATCCTCATAGCTTTGGGCTTGTGCACCATATCTTCTGCTGGAGAGTACTTGGCTGTGATGGATGCCAGAACATCAGCATGTCGATTCTTTTCTCATGGGATGGACTACAGATTGAGAGACTCGAACTGGTCAAACAAGTCCCATACCCTATTGCGGTATGACTTTAAATAATGCTTTTTTGAAGAGCACCTGTTTGTGACCTGGTTGCATACCAGTTCAGAATCTCTAAAGATTTGGAGGTGCTTTATGCCTAACTTGTTAGCTTTCTTGAGTCCTAGGCATAATGCTTCATATTCTGCTGCATTTTTGGTGCAGCTCCATGTCAATCGGTAGCAATACTCCTTTTGTTCTCCGGATGGCGATACTAGAAGAATCCCTGCCCCAACGCCATTTTTACATCGAGCACCATCGAAGAACAACTTCCATAGTCCTTCTTGGGCACTTGTTTTATTCTCTGGTTGGGAGTGCTTCCCAGGCTTGGTGATCGCATAACATCCTATCTCGGTTTCTACCATGGCATTAAAGTCTGCCAATGAGAACTCATCTTCATAACTTAGTTGCACAAGAGATTCCTCGTCCAGGTCCACCTGCTCTACTCCCTCCATTATTGCATTCACTGGATCGCTGCTTTCTTCTTCGGAAATCTTCTGCACAAGGAAAGAAGAAGGCTTTTCATTGTAGATCTTCACCTTCTTTCCTTTGAATGGAATCTCCAGATGAGAGTAATCCATGGACAGGTATCCACCCAGCTTTGCTATGAATTCCCTTGACAAACACATACTGAAGTATGGCTCCAGTTCGACGACCACTACCTCTTGTATGACCGTGATCTGAGGCATCTTATGTAGTCGAATAGGAATGTCTTTGATCACTCCTATAGTCTTCACTGGGGAACCATCCAACTGGAGTACGCCATGGCTGCTTCACATATATTCCATCCCTATTTCTTCGTAGACTGCTCTCGGCATGACCATTGTCGTAGCCCTAGAGTCGATCATACAGTTATGTACAATATACCCTTCCATCTATAGAGACAGGTAGAATGGAGGTGGTCTATTCTTCCCCATAATGGATGTGGATAGGGTCTGCACAAGAGCAAGTGGTGTTGCCTTTTTTGCTTTAGTCGTCTTCAATGATTCTTGCAGTAGGTCTACTTGTCCAGGTAGTTGCAGTGCATCGTACAAGCTAATCTTGGCTGGGATCCTCTTTAACTCCTCTACAATGTTGTAAGTCAAGGAACTGAGCACCTTGGGTTCCTTTCTTGGCTCATATCTAGTGCGATACTGCTCCGTAGCTTCAACTCTTTGTTGCTTAGTCAGTGAAGGAAACTTGAGCTTTTCCTTAGCCTGCTCTTTAGTTTCTACCTGAGGTGGTTCGGCAGAAGCCTTTTGAGCTTTTTCTTTGATCGGTGCAGGCGGAGGAGCTTCATTCGGGGCCAAAGAAGATGATTGTCCCTTCTCGGGTTGAGCATGTACTTTTAAGGGAGCCATCTGAGTAGCATCCACTTCTATCACCTTCTTTCCTCCTCTGGTAAGCACTGCGACTGGCTCTTCTTCGCCAATCGCCAGGTTCTAACTCATTTTCCTGATGACGTTGACTTGACCACCATGACTACTGCTCGCCAGCATTTGAACATAGTGTTGGTGCAACATGCAAGTATTCTCTTCATGCGGATCATTGCACGTAGAGCACCAATACACATAATCAGAAGTGCTCGAAGCTTCATCGATCGCAACATTTCTCATCGAAGCCTTCCCTTGCTGGACTGCTTGATCTTTGGTAAGCGTAGGTGTAGGATAAGATCTTCTCGGTAGGAATTCTTGTTGCGCTTGCTTCTTCTTCACAATGGTCATGTCGTTGGACAACGTCTAAACTATGGAGTTCAGAGACTGCATCTCTTGAAGAATTTTAGCTTGTATATCATCGACTTTTGGAACGAGTGGCAATGAAGCCATTGTTGGTATTGGAGGTAAGGCAGGGGGTTGAAGTGGTGCTGGCAGTACAGGGAATGCCGAAGTGACAGTAGGCTATGGAGTTGAAAATGTGGGAAAGTGAATTTGTGGAGCAGTAATTTGAGACACAATAGGATTCGGGTTCCAAGATGAGACCGGGAGTGTAGGGGTTATAGAGATCTGTGAAGCAGCTGTGCTCACGTACGGGGATTGAGGGAATTCGAGAAGTATGGGCATCGACATCCTTTGGGGAAGCTTGCCCATAGCTATCAAATCCATTTCTACCTTCTTGGCTAACCCATACAACTCGGGAAAAGTATTGATGTTGGAATATCTTACCATGATACTGATATCAGGGTTGAAATCCCAAAGGAAATAGTATGTTGCAGCCTCGTCGATTGGCCAAAGTCCAGCTGGTACTCTCTGCCAGGTTCGAGCGAACCTAACATTGAAGTCTATGATTTCTTCTTGTGGATGTCTCTAGATTGAGGTGAACTGATGTAGGAGAGAGGTAGGATCGGAGGACTCATTGAAACCTTGCATCAATTGCCTTGCTAACTGGTCCCATCCCGTAATAGTATCGGGTGGTAAAGATCTATACCAATAGAGGAGTTTTCCTCTAAGGGAAAGAACCAGAAGCTTTACCATAACTTGTTCCTCTATGATGTCATGGATTACTGCCAGAGATATTATGTCTTGGATGTGCTCCAGAGCAGTCTTCCCAGTTCCATCGAACGTTGGGATCTTCTTTACAGTAGCGGGCGGCACTTGCCCTTGTCCCGCTAGATTTAGTGGTGACAAAGAATCCCATGACGGGAACCACCTGGGCGGCGGTTGTTGCTGCATTTGCTATTGTTGTTTTTGTTGTTGTTTTTGTGCCATACTTGCTCCTAGATTTTGAGAAACAGGAATCCTCAAAGCTCCTCCTTGATTGCTAATAGGACGACTAATAGGAATGGAGGCACTAGGATGCTTTGGTGAGTTGGGAGGATTAGGAGGAAAGCTAGCCACTGTGCTATCAAAAATTAAGCCTTGCTCATCAATAGTGGCCTCTTGCGAGGATGTTCCATGTAACAGTGACTCGGGGGTAACTAACCTAGATCATTCCCCAAAGGCATCAATATCTAACTCAAAGAACTCAGTTTCCTCTCCTCTATTCCTAACTCTCCATCTTGTTTGCATGAAGGCACAGACTTTGGTACTGGTCTTTACGACTTAAATATTCTTGGGTAAACAGAGTCGCTAGATGCTAAGAGTCTTTTGGTAATGAGAGCATCGGTTCTCACTACCACTAGTCAGGTGAGACTGACCGGGTCACACCGAGAACTGGTTAGAACTATTGGCCCCGGTGAAGACGGGTTTGAGATTTGTGCTTAAAATATGGGACCTTTGTCCCACCGGGCGTGCCAAAAATTGTTGGTCATCAAATCTACCTAGGAAAGGATTTGGGTAAATGTATGCGCCCTAGACCTGGACCAACATTGAAAGGCCGAAGGGAAGAGATGCCCCTCATGCCAATCTCTGGAGAAAGGTCGGATCCTATGCTAAACTACTTTGGTGTTTTGAGATAAGGGTGTAGGAAAGAGATAAAAGGAGTTAGGGTTAGAGAAAGAAATAAAAAGGGGTAAGGGAAGAGAGATCGGTGATTTAAGGTGGGAGAGAACAGGAAGCACGATCACTAACTAACAACTTGAATAGCAGCAAGGAACACCAAGAATAAATGAAAGAAACACAACATTAACCTTCCTATGTATCCTCTGGGTGAGCTCACAGGGATTCTCCTTCTCCCTTTCGTCGAAATTTAGGGTTCAGAGTAAATACGATTAGGACAAGTGAATGTAACAGAAACCACAACCCACCAGGCAGCATAAAAGAAAACCAATATTACATTTTTCCTCTCCTATGTATCCTTCAGGCGAGTTTCAGGGAACAGTCCCCAATCGCACACCGGATTCAGAGTTCAGAGTCTCAGTATACAAATGAAGAAAGACAAAAGAATCAAGCACAGAAGGCAGCATAAAAGAGAGAAATTGAGCCCAAAGCTCTTTAGTATTAATCGTAGGACATCAAGTTACAGCATCTTTCTAGCAGATAGTTCCCCCCCTATTTCGTTACAATGCTTGGGTTTTTATAGAGGACCCGACCCTCTGAATCATTATTACACAGAATGTGAAGTACATCCTTGAAAGCTGAGAAGTTGGCCCTCTGCGGTCCTCGTGACTGAGATTTCATATCCTTTGCCAAAATTAACCGCTACGGCCGGGTCAACCGGGGAAATATGCATTAATGGGCCACCTGAGCGTCCTCGGCTTTTGGGTGTGGTGCTCGAGTGACTACCATGCTTGTCGGGTTCTCCTTCTAGAACTGATACTTCATTTCCAATTGCCAAAAATGGGTAGCGGTCTTATCGGGCATGTAAAAATGCATTTATGAGGCACTTGATCGCCTCGAGAAAATACCCGGCTTGGAACTCATGCCTTTGAAGCGCTTCGTAAGATGTCTGCTTGCAACTTTGCTTCGTAATGGACTTGTGTCGAAGCAATAACTCCTCCTTGATTTGTACTTCGCAAAATGGAGCTTCACAAAACTGCTTCAGGGGCATGAGTGCCAAAGCATATTTCCTTTGCAAAATGGACCTCTTCATTCTTCACCGCTTCGTTGACAAAATTACTTCATTGATGCCTTGGATAAATGCTTCGTTGCGATCCTCTTTCAAGACTAAGGTTCAAAAAGGTTTCAGCCAAAGAAATTGCTTTCAAAAGATGTTGCATTCTTTATGGCTATCACTACTTCGGGTGAAAGTACTTCACATGAAATATGGCCAAAGCAGATGCTTCGCAATGACCTTCGACGAAGTAGAAATGATTTGCTGGTGCTAGAGTCCAAAGTGGATGCATCGATGGCCTTTTGGCGAAGTGTCTTCAGTGTTGTGCTCCTTCAAATTCTGCTTCGCAAAACCTTTTCCTGAAGTAGCCTTTTGAAATGCTTCGGGCCCGAAGTAGTTTTCATTCTTCTTCCTTCGCATTTTTCCTTTGGCAAAACTGTTTCACAAAAAACTCACCCAAAGCTGCCTTTTGAAATGCTTCGGGCCCGAAGTAGTTTTTCTTGCCTTGGCTAATTCGGTCCATGGCTGTTCTTTTGAAATGCTGCTTGGATTCTGCTTCGTGAAACTTTTGCCCGAAGTAGTTTCTGGAACTGCTTCGGGTGCGAAGCTCTTCTTTATGCCTTGCAAGAATTTTTGTTTCGGCAACGCTGCTTCGCAACCTTTTCACCCGAAGTAGTTTTTTGAGGAACTTCGGGCCCGAAGCTCTTTTTCTTTCCTCGTATTCTTCTTCGGTAATGCCGCTTCGCCAACTTTTTCCCGAAGCAATTACTGGAAATGCTTCGGGTGCGAAGCTCTTTTCATACTTCTCTTCATTTTTTGGGTGAAGTTGTCTTCCCTAGCTCATTCGACAGCGAGGTTCTTTCTTCTTCATCTTATGTACAAAGGGGTGACAAGGAAAGACAAAATTGTCGTAACTTACAAATTCTTCCAAAAAACAACTGATAGAAATACTTTACAACAAAGAACATTGTACAAAGTTTTAATTTTCTACCCCATTGTGAAATTTGGCAAAATTGTCAACAGGACCTCCTTCTAGGGTCTCTTAATCTCATAAATATCAAGGTCTATCTTCAAGACCTATAAATTTCCTTCTATTCTAAATTTTCTTTTGGAATAGGTAAATCTTCAACGTTCACTTTTTTTCCCTCAACACAGTGAAAAATACTATCTTCTCTGGTTTTCTTTTCCAGAGATATTTTTTTCAACTTCACTAGTTTCTCCTTAACTAGTGGAAATATCCTTTGCAACTTCAAAACATATGCAATACAAACTCTTGTTGTGGCTCTGATACCACTATTAGCTTTTGAAGCTAAATACATAAGATAAAATAACCACAAGATCTAAAATAAAGTTGCAATATGAAATATATGATAATAGCAAACTATTAAACATATAAAACTCATAAACAACTTTAGATTTAACTCAAAGAAATGCCTTTAAAAAATGCTCACAAAAATTGTATCTCAATTGAATAAAGATCTCAAATACTCCATACTTCTCCATACTCTCATTGTACAATTGTATATCTCACACACACACTCATAGACACATTTATAATGGAATGTGACTCTTCATACAGAGCACCCTTGGCCTTCACTCTTATAGAGACTCTTCATCTTCTTATTATATGGACTCATGTGCACATGGACTATTATACACATTTACAATACTAAAATACTTTACGCACTTTAATAATACTTGTGCATTTATTACATTGCATAAAGTAAATACTCAAACTCTAATATAGGACTCTATTTCCTAATCTAAATATATACCCAAGGTGGTACATTAGAATGTACCAAACAATGTAATATATTCCAACATTAAAAAAGAGTGTTTTTAAATCATATATGAGTTGGAAGAAAGAAAATATGCCAATTGTCATTTCATGGGATTATTGGAGTTAAAATTGCATCAAATATAAGAATGCCAACTCGGTCTATTTTTTATAGAAAATCCCATAAAAATAGTAATAGGTCCTTAAATTGATTTCATCAATTAATAAAGGTCAAAAAATTTTACAATAATAAAAAATTAGGCCTAAAATGCTTTCATGTGCAAAAATCATATCCTTTGAAAGTTTGGGCATCTTAGAGATGAAAAAGAACAAAAAAGATTACAGAAAAGTTTAGCCAACTAAATATTGCCACTTGTCATTTGTAGGTACTAGTTCTAACATGCCACCTCAACAAAGGAAGTAAAAAAGTTAGGAATAAAGTATGTATGGATGTGAAGTACACATATGTTAAGTTTTGTAGTGTTGAATAACACATGTACATTATAATAATACATGTAATAATTACTCAAATTGGAGATATGTGTGAACATAGTGTAACAACCCTCCTTGGAAAAACTCTTATGGAAAATGAACTATGTATTAATGTGAATGTTTAATGGCATAGTTTCTTTACTGATGTCTATATGATGAAATGATTGCATTATTTTGAGAATGGAACATGGTATTGTAGATAAAATTGTGGATGCAAGATCAGGTGCTCTCTCACTAGTGGGATCATAAGGGTGAACCATCTACAAAGAGAGATATTTAGGGAAATTATGGTGATGAATTACTCATCGACAACTTAGGGTAACAAGATACCCTTCATGTAGTTGCATTTAATTTGCATGACTCACACCATTGGGCTAGGAAGTTGCTTGTGCAATGAGTCTCCTTGATAAGTTGGTGATAGCATAAACTATCTTAAAAATATTGAGCCAATGAATTAAGGATAAAATAATGGTGTGTGTGCTATTATTGTGTTTGAATGACATGTATACTTGTGTATGATAAGCATAGAAGCAATTTAAGTTATGGCATGCTTGGTGTTATTAATGCTTGAAAAGTAATAATATAAAAAATTAATGAGTAATATTAACCTTTGTTGTAAAAGTTACAAAATGATTAAATTAAATAATAATGCACTAGCATGGTAATATTTTTGAGTATTGCTTCATGAATTTATAATGTCCAACCTTCAAGATAATAAGGGTGGCAAATGTTTGGATCATTTTATTAGTAACACCTCCCCCAAGCATTATCTTGGCCAAGTATAGTGGTCGCACTTAGCCATTGGTAGTAGTAAAGGCAGATTGTGGTAAGGGAAGGGGGATTTTTGGAAGAAGAGAGTTGAAGGCTTTGGAGAAGGAGCAACTTGGTAGTGCATCCCTAAGCAGAGGACGTTGACTAGAGTGACAAATATAGCGCTTTTAAGATTATTAATATTTTCTTCAGTTATAGATTGCTATTTATTTTGCTCATGATTATTCTTCTTTTGCTTAAGTTTGGTTTTGTGTTCTTCCCTTGCTTTGCTTTGGATTTGCACTATTTGTGGTTTGCTTTAGTAAAAATTTTGATGGTTTGTATGTGGTTGGAGTGCACCCTTGGTTGATGTATGTGGTGTCATTGTGACATTATACTTGTTCATAACCTTTAACCTTTATGTAGCTTTGTTCCTTTGTTGAGTCACCCTACTAGTTACTGTTGGTTGCCTCTAGTGCAATGTGAGTCATGGTATTGGATCCTAAACCCTCCTAAAACCTGAGTTGGAACATTTATTTTGATGAATATATTTGTAGACAACAAAAGTACGCACCTTTAAATATGACAAATGAAAAGCATATAAATTGATATTGAAACTTGAAGTGTGCTTCATTTATTCTATTACAATATTCTATCTGCGTAGGGGTTTTACAATGAAAATAAGGATCATTTTCTCATATGCAATAACAATGGTGCTTTGGTACTCCTGATGCTACATCACTAATAAGGTGGGTTTCTAGTTATCGTCGCTATGATGAAATCTGATTGGGGCCATGTACGACACCTTTGGATCGATGTGCAGGACTACGAATATCGAATCTAGAGTAGGAAACTCTCTAGATGGTGATCGTTTGTAGGCATATGGTCATGGTTGTCAACTATTTGTGAATGGACGATTATGGTTGGTGACCTTCTGTGAGCGAATAGTCACACTGTGTGTATTGATGTGGTTAAGGAATGGTAGATTCACGGGCTTAGGTAGCTTCCAATTGGTGTTTGGTTCTATTTTTGACTTGGTTCATACCTATGAGACCTTCTATAGATCATTGTTGTTGTTGTTTGTGTCATCACATTATGCGTGGGATGCTGCTACTTTGTAATTAAACTGTGCTATATTAGGAGGCTTCTTGTACAAGATAGGAACCGACCATCTAGGATCGAACGATCATGGTTTATGTAACACATAGAAAGTAGAACATCAATTTCAAAACTAATGAAAATGTGTAAAGTGTTATTTATTATTAATTTCAAAAGGGGGCTACAAAATAATCTCTTGAGATAGATTTTTCTCTCTTTTTTAATGTAAATGTAGATGCACTTGTTGATGTTTTTTGGTGCCCTCAATGCATTTGGGCTTCTTTGTATGTGTGCCACCGGTTGGATGCTTGGAGATGTTTGTAATACCTATTTAAACCTACAAAAATATATTAATGTGTTTGGGGACCTATCATGGATCAGACCCCATATTTACACAGAAAAATATGACCTTAAGATGTGATAAAATATGCTAAGAACAGAAATATTGTAAAAACCATAAAGAGAGTATACCTACTTGATTTGTAGCTATAGGGCCATTGTAGACCAGGTTTGCATGGTGGTGTGCAAACCTCTGCTAAGGTTCGCATGGCATTGTGCGAACCTTATTGTTGTTGATTGGTTGCTATAATTTTCTATTCGGATGAGTTCCAGATGTCATTGTATAATTTTTGGATATGTGGAAATGATAGTGAAGGTTCTAGAGGAGTTTTAGCATAGTTTTGGTATTTTAGCCAAAAGGTGAGAGAGTTCTTTTTAGTGCAAATGGTCCTCTATTTATAGAGTGGGCCAAGGCTAGGGGGGAAGTGAGGTGTCCTAGACTCTAGGTTAGTTTCTACCATGGTGAGGTTAGGGTTATGAAGAGGAATGTTGAGTCATCCCTTCATGTGCCCTAAAGGAAATATCCTAGGTGCACACATGTGTGAGCAAGGGTTAGGGTTAACCCTGATTAGACAATCCCTAGGTTAGTTGGAGGTTAGGTTAGGTATCTTTGGAAATATCCTAACTAAATAGTGGGTGCACACATGTGTGAGGGTAGAATTAAGGATAATATTTATTTAGCCCTAATTAAACCTATTTACGCAATAAAGTGCACTTAAGTGAAAAGTGACTTTCAAAAAAGAATTTGAATTACTCTAATTAAGGGTTTTGGAGGAAATGGTCACATGGGGACCCTAATTAGGTGTAGGAAAGGGCTCAAGTTGCATAAAGGGGCTTATAGATGGCCCTTTCATGAATATGAGGTGTTTTTTATGCGATTAGTATGATTTTGTAGGTTTTGTGCCTACAGATGACTACAATGACATACGATTACCTACATGTATCTATGCTTGCCTACAGATACCTATGTATACCTATAGGTTTCTATGCATGCCTAAAGCTACCTACTGTAGCATAGGGATGTAGTGTTCCCATTGGGGAGGTGGTTTACAAGGCTTATAATGATCAATTTTCTATTTCCAATTGATGGACCAAATTATACCACCATACAGTCTCTACAACTAGAGATGTGCAACAACTAAACAACTTGTATGGACCCCAAATCGTACCACTGTATGATCCCAAATCATATAGTAACATAGATTGTATGATTTCACACTTAGAAAATCCTTCAAATTTTATTTTGCAAGCTACCGTACACAATTTTGTAACTAAACAGTTCGATTTCCCAATGTTGCCAAATCGGGTAAATTTCCCTCAATCGCCTAAACTACCAAATCGGGTAATTATTTTCTATACGATTTATAACGACTCTAATGTACGATTTGTACGAAATGAAGGTACATCCAAGTGATAAATTGGATATTATACTGGACCAATCTCTCTTAGATAAGTTTTTTAGGAATTTAATAGGGCAATTCACCTTAATCCTATCAACATGCAAAGTACTTTATCAAGGTTGAGAGAGTTCAATATCCAAATGCGAAGTCCAAAAATCATACATCAGTGTTCAATACATCTCCCTTGATGTTATCATCATCATAGATCATTTCCCAAGACCACACCAGTGCTGGTTTAATCCAATTTCTCCATAGCAATGCATAAGATAGCCACAACAACCAAAAATAAGTACATGCAATAGAAATAAACTATAAAATGTTATTCTACCATTCTAGGATCGTACAATACATGAGTGAAACCATGAACTATGCTCAAGATTTATTATTGTTCAACAATGTCAATCAATAATCAGAGATATGCAATAATAATTCATAACCAAAACTCAGTATTTCCTCATAACCAGAATATCACTAGATCATAACCAAACTCTAACGAGACTATCAAAATTGAAAATGGAGCCTTATATAACATTTTCTAGGTTGTTCCAAAGTGGTTCTTGAGGTAATTAGTTATTTATAACTGCCCATGCATAATGGAATGCATTAATTAAGACTTGTACTAAGTCGAACACCTTAATAATTAAATACATGCGCAATTACAACTTAAAATCACATTCCCCATGCATTTCATTACACATTGTACAGTTTACCTTCACCTTGTATGGTTTGACCTTCTAGTTGTATGGTTTACGCCTACCTGTACGATTTACAAAACTAGTCAAAATTGTCAAACTTGGGCAAGTCCATTTATCACTTCTTCTGGGAGGTGAATTTGCTACCTACATCTGCCTTCCCCTTTACTTTGGTTAGTGTCCTCATCGACTCACCTTTTTACTTCAACCATGCCTTGTACTCCATAACTTCAGCTTTCAGGTCATCCACTTGGTTTTGAAGAATTACGTTTTGGTTCTTCAACTTGGATGTGTAGTTATCCATTTCTACTACTTTCAAACCATGGTGATTAGCTTTCTCTTCGATAATCTTCAAAATTTCTATCAATTGTTTTTCACGATTAGTGGCACTCTTCTTTAGCTTCTCCTGCAAATATGCTTTTGTTTGAGCTACTGCTTCTAATTCTTAATTCTTATCTATAATGATCTGTAGATGGTGATGAATATTTACCTCCAAAGCATGAATAATATCCTCCTTAGCACTTAATTGCGCTTGCTTATCCAGAACCATCTTATTATATCTTTTGTTGTCATGTGCGAGATCTTCCACCTTCTTAGCATAGGTTACCCGTTGCTCATATTTTTTGACCAACTGCATTTTCACCTCTTCATCCTTTGCTTTGAGTTGAGCCTCCAACTCCTTGATATTTTCTTCTGCCATTTGTGAGACCTATCGCTTCTCCTCTTCCAACGAACTAAGTCTGGCCTCAAAATTAGCCCTGGTACTTAGCAGTTATTCTTCCAATTTCTTTATTTTCTCCTCTGTCGTAACCTTACTCTTCTGCAATTCTTCTTCCATTGCAATCATTTATTTTTTAGTGGCTTCTGTCTCCTCTTGCTAAGCTTCCTTGGGCTGATAGATTTGCTCCAATCCTATGCTCAACCACTCTATCCAATGTGTTAGGAAGTTCAAATTCCTCAGAGTGATAGCTAATCTCGTAGTAACCCTCTTGTGTTCCAACTTTGCTATATTCATGGGACAAGTCAGGTAGTTGGCTCTATCTAGGTACAACCTCAGATGCTGCCTATAATTGGTTCTCACTCCCTATGACAAGTCATATCTTCCCAATAGCATGGTGACCTCTCCCTTGGGTAACTTCCATAGATTTTGTACATGAATATTCGCAATTCTCCTTGTATGCTCCTCATTGCTCACCCATTTTGTTATCTTTTCCAACTTGAGAGACACTTGTTCCTCCCACAGCTTCAATTATCCCACGCGTCCAATACAAAACTATAATTTAGCGCTAGCTATGGCATTGCCTATCTAAGAGAAGAAACGTTCCACCTTATCTTCTACTCCTTGCGCATCCTCAATGGTTTCAATCTTTACAAATTGCGATACCTCCAAGAGATAACTTGTTTGCATCCTCCGTAGTTGCTCCTCTATATAATTTCACTCTTCCTCCTCTTCCATGTGGTGGCTAGAGCTTCCCCCAAGCTCTAGTAATGTTATCTCTATGTTTATATTTTACCATGGTGGAGTCTATTCTACTATCTTTTCCACATCCATATTTTCTTCTATATTCACAATATTCTATTGAGATTGTTGTTATTCTATCAATTCTTGGGATTCTTTCTATTCAGTGAAGCCCACCTATTGCTCTTTGGTCACCTGCTCCTCCTCCTGATTCTATTGAGCTTCTATTGTTGTGACTTTTCCAATAATAGGTTCTTCTTGTTCCTGTGATGCCTTCATCTCTTCTTGTGCATCACTCTAATTATTTTGGTTCGAGCTTCCTCCCATAATGAATTTGAAATGGGGCTTCTTCTCTTCTCTAGACTCTTCCTTTAAGGCTTCCACTCTCACCTTGATTTTATCCTTTTCCACCTGAGTAGTGGTTGCTAATTTTTGTGCTATTTGCCTCACCTCTGTGTCCAACATTTTTAAAGAGTCCAAAATTTCAAATTCTTCATGCTAGAAAATTTGTGGGGATTCCACAATTTCCTCTGCTCCTACCCAATTCCAATCCTGGAAATCTAGCTTCTTTGAGTCTAACTGTCCCTCTTCTTGCTGATTTTTTTGTATAGTCTTGGCTTATTTTTCTAGAACGGGATTATTCACTATTCTTTCCTGTTGTCTCCTTGTTTATACTCATACTGGGCTGGATTGCCTCCCCATAATTTCCTCCCTTTATTGAACTAACGGTTGCTCCTAGTGCTGTTGCTAAAGTGCTTGTTGTTCCAGTTTAGTTTCCAACTTCCTAGGCCTTTTCCTTCTGGGGTGTACATCCTAATTTGAGGAAGTATCCTCCTACACTATCATGGCCTGCTATTCTTTCTTTGTTTGAGACTTCTCTAGAGTCTCTCTTTGAACTGATATTGACTTCGCCCACCTCAAAATGGTTGGTTGTCCCACCTTAACATTTCTAGGTTCTGTTAAACCTGGAAAGTGGATTCCCATATTTGTAACAACATTTAAGGTTCTGTTAAACCTCAACAAAGGAAGTAGAAAAGTTAGGAATAAAGTATGTATGGATGTGAAGTAAACATATGTTAAGTTTTGTAGTGTTGAATAACACATGTACATTATAATAATACATGTAATAATTACTCAAATTGGAGATATGTGTGAACATAGTGTAACAACCCTCCTTGGAAAAACTCTTATGGAAAATGAACTATGTATTAATGTGAATGTTTAATGGCATAGTTTCTTTAATGATGTCTATATGATGGAATGATTGCATTATTTTGAGCATGGAATATGGTATTGTAGATAAAATTGTGGATGCAATATCAGGTGCTCTCTCACTAGTGGGATCATAAGGGTGAACCATCTACAAAGAGAGATATTTAGGGAAATTATGGTGATGAATTACTCATCGACAACTTAGGGTAACAAGATACCCTTCATGTAGTTGCATTTAATTTGCATGACTCACACCATTGGTCTAGGAAGTTGCTTCTGTAATGAGTCTTCTTGGTAAGTTGGTGATAGCATAAACTATCTTAAAAATATTGAGCCAATGAATTAAGGATAAAACAATGGTGTGTGTGCTATTATTGTGTTTGAATGACATGTCTACTTGTATATGATAAACATAGAAGCAATTTAAGTTATGGCATGCTTGGTGTTATTAATTCTTGAAAAGTAATAATATAAAAAATTAATGAGTAATATTAATCTTTATTGTAAAAGTTACAAAATGATTAAATTAAATAATAATGCACTAGAATGGTAATCCTTTTGAGTATTGCTTCATGAATTTATAATGTCCAACCTTCAAGATAATAATGGTGGCAAATGTTTGGATCATTTTATTAGTAACACCTCCCCCAAGCATTATCTTGGCCAAGTATAGTGGCCGCACTTGGCCATTGGTAGTAGTAAAGGCAGATTGTGGTAAGGGAAGGGGGATTTTTGGAAGAAGAGAGTTGAAGGCTTTGGAGAAGGAGCAACTTGGTAGTGCATCCCTAAGCAGAGGACGTTGACTAGAGTGACAAAGATAGCGCTTTTAAGATTATTAATATTTTCTTCAGTTATAGATTGTTATTTATTTTGCTCATGATTATTCTTCTTTTGCTTAAGTTTGGTTTTGTGTTCTTCCCTTGCTTTGCTTTGGCTTTGCACTATTTGTGGTTTATTTTAGTAAAAATTGTGATGGTTTGTATGTGGTTGGAGTGCACCCTTGGTTGATGTATGTGGTGTCATTGTGACATTATACTTGTTCATAACCTTTAACCTTTATGTAGCTTTGTTCCTTTGTTGAGTCACCCTACTAGTTACTGTTGGTTGCCTCTAGTGCAATGTGAGTCATGGTATTGGATCCTAAACCCTCCTAAAACCTGATTTGGAACATTTATTTTGATGAATATATTTGTAGACAACAAAAGTACGCACCTTTAAATATGACAAATGAAAAGCATATAAATTGATATTGAAACTTGAAGTGTGCTTCATTTATTCTATTACAATATTCTATCTGCGTAGGGGTTTTACAATGAAAATAAGGATCATTTTCTCATATGCAATAACAATGGTGCTTTGGTACTCCTGATGCTACATCACTAATAAGGTGGGTTTCTAGTGATCGTCGCTATGATGAAATCTAATTGGGGCCATGTACGACACCTTTGGATCGATGTGCAGGACTACGAATATCGAATCTAGAGTAGGCAACTCTCTAGATGGTGATCATTTGTAGGCATATGGTCATGGTTGTCAACTGTTTGTGAATGGACGATTATGGTTGGTGACCTTCTATGAGCGAATAGTCACACTGTGTGTATTGATGTGGTTAAGGAATGGTAGATTCACGGGCTTAGGTAGCTTCCAATTGGTGTTTGGTTCTATTTTTGACTTGGTTCATACCTATGAGACCTTCTATAGATCATTGTTGTTGTTGTTTGTGTCATCACATTATGCGTGGGATGCTGCTACTTTGTAATTAAACTGTGTTATATTAGGAGGCTTCCTGTATAGGATAGGAACCGACCATCTAGGATTGAACGATCATGGTTTATGTAACACATAGAAAGTAGAACATCAATTTCAAAACTAATGAAAATGTGTAAAGTGTTATTTATTATTAATTTCAAAAGGGGGCTACAAAATAATCTCTTGAGATAGACTTTTCTCTCTTTTTTAATGTAAATGTAGATGCACTTGTTGATGTTTTTTGGTGCCCTCAATGCATTTGGGCTTCTTTGTATGTGTGCCACCGGTTGGATGCTTGGAGATGTTTGTAATACCTAAACCTACAAAAATATATTAATGTGTTTGGGGACCTATCATGGATCAGACCCCATATTTACATAGACAAAAATGACCTTAAGATGTGATAAAATATGCTAAGAACTGGAGGGAATATTGTAAAAACCATAAAGAGAGTATACCTACTTGATTTGTAGCTATAGGGCCATTGTAGACCAGGTTTGCATGGTGGTGTGGAAACCTCTGTTAAGGTTCGCATGGCATTGTGCGAACCTTATTGTTGTTGATTGGTTGCTATAATTTTCTATTCAGATGAGTTCCAGATGTCATTGTATAATGTTTGGATATGTGGAAATGATAGTGAAGGTTCTAGAGTAGTTTTAGCATAGTTTTGGTATGTTAGCCAAAAGGTGAGAGAGTTCTTTTTGGTGCAAATGGTCCTCTATTTATAGAGTGGGCCAAGGCTAGGGGGGAAGTGAGGTGTCCTAGACTCTGGGTCAGTTTCTACCATGGTGAGGTTAGGGTTATGAAGAGGAATGTTGAGTCATCCCTTCATGTGCCCTAAAGGAAATATCCTAGGTGCACACATGTGTGAGCAAGGGTTAGGGTTAACCCTGATTAGACAATCCCTAGGTTAGTTGGAGGTTAGGTTAGGTATCTTTGGAAATATCCTAACTAAATAGTGGGTGCACACATGTGTGAGGGTAGAATTAAGGCTAATATTTATTTAACCCTAATTAAACCTATTTAGGCAATAAAGTGCACTTAAGTGAAAAGTGACTTTCAAAATAGAATTTGAATTACTCTAATTAAGGGTTTTGGAGGAAATGGTCACATGGGGACCCTAATTAGGTGTAGTAAAGGGCTCAGGTTGCATAAAGGGGCTTATAGATGGCCCTTTCATGAATATGAGGTGTTTTTTATGCGATTAGTATGATTTTGTAGGTTTTACGCCTACAGATGACTACAATGACATACGATTACCTACATGTATCTATGCTTGCCTACAGATACCTATGTATACCTACAGGTTTCTATGCATGCCTAAAGCTACCTACTGTAGCATAGGGATGTAGTGTTCCCATTGGGGAGGTGGTTTACAAGGCTTATAATGATCAATTTTCTATTTCCAATTGATGGACCAAATTATACCACCATACAGTCTCTACAACTAGAGATGTGCAACAACTAAACAACTTGTATGGACCCCAAATCGTACCACTGTATGATCCCAAATCATACAATAACATAGATTGTATGATTTAACACTTATAAAATCCTTCAAATTTTATTTTTCAAGCTACCGTACACAATTTTGTAACTAAACAGTTCGATTTCCCAATGTTGCCAAATCGGGTAAATTTCCCTCAATCGCCTAAACTACCAAATCGGGTAATTATTTTCTATACGATTTATAACGACTCTAATGTACGATTTGTATGAAATGAAGGTACATCCAAGTGATAAATTGGATATTATACTGGACCAATCTCTCTTAGATAAGTTTTTTAGGAATTTAATAGGGCAATTCACCTTAATCCTATCAACATGCAAAGTACTTTATCAAGGTTGAGAGAGTTCAATATCCAAATGCGACGTCCAAAAATCATACATCAGTGTTCAATACATCTCCCTTGATGTTATCATCATCATAGATCATTTCCCAAGACCACACCAGTGCTGGTTTAATCCAATTTCTCCATAGCAATGCATAAGATAGCCACAACAACCAAAAATAAGTACATGCAATAGAAATAAACTATAAAATGCTATTCTACCATTCTAGGATCGTACAATACATGATTGAAACCATGAACTATGCTCAAGATTTATTATTGTTCAACAATTTCAATCAAAAATCAGAGATATGCAATAATAATTCATAACCAAAACTCAGTATTTCCCCATAACCAGAATATCACTAGATCATAACCAAACTCTAACGAGACTATCAAAATTGAAAATGGAGCCTTATATAACATTTTATAGGTTGTTCCAAAGTGGTTCTTGAGGTAATTAGTTATTTATAACTGCCCATGCAAAATGGAATGCATTAATTAAGACTTGTACTAAGTCTAACACCTTAATAATTAAATACATGCGCAATTACAACTTAAAATCACATTTTCCATGCATTTCATTGCACATTGTACGGTTTACCTTCACCTTGTATGGTTTTACCTTCTAGTTGTATGGTTTACGCCTACCTGTACGATTTACAAAACTAGTCAAAATTGTCAAACTTGGGCAAGTCCATTTATCACTTCTTCTGGGAGGTGAATTTGTTGCCTACATCTGCCTTCCCCTTTACTTTGGTTAGTGTCCTCATCGACTCACCTTTTTACTTCAACCATGCCTTGTACTCCATAACTTCAGCTTTCAGGTCATCCACTTGGGTTTGAAGAATTACGTTTTGGTTCTTCAACTTGGATGTGTAGTTATCCATTTCTACTACTTTCAAACCATGGTGATTAGCTTTCTCTTCGATAATCTTCAAAATTTCTATCAATTACTTTTCACGATCAGTGGTACTCTTCTTTAGCTTTTCCTATCAATGTACTTCTATTTGAGCTATTGCTTGTAATTATTCATTCTTATCTATAATGATCTGTAGATGGTGATGAATATTTACCTCCAAAGCATGAATAATATCCTCCTTAGCACTTAATTGCGCTTGCTTATCCAGAACCATCTTATTATATCTTTTGTTGTCATGTGCGAGATCTTCCACCTTCTTAGCATAGGTTACCCGTTGCTCATATTTTTTGACCAACTGCATTTTCACCTCTTCATCCTTTGCTCTGAGTTGAGCCTCCAACTCCTTGATATTTTCTTCTGCCATTTGTGAGACCTATCGCTTCTCCTCTTCCAACGAACTAAGTCTGGACTCAAAATTAGCCCTGGTACTTAGCAGTTATTCTTCCAATTTCTTTATTTTCTCCTTTGTCGTAACCTTACTCTTCTGCAATTCTTCTTCCATTACAATCATTTCTTTTTTAGTGGCTTCTGTCTCCTCTTGCTAAGCTTCCTTGGGCTGATAGATTTGCTCCAATCCTATGCTCAACCACTCTATCCAATGTGTTAGGAAGTTCAAATTCCTCAGAGTGATAGCTAATCTCGTAGTAACCCTCTTGTGTTCCAACTTTGCTATATTCATGGGACAAGTCAGGTAGTTGGCTCTATCTAGGTACAACCTCAGATGCTGCCTATAATTGGTTCTCACTCCCTATGACAAGTCATATCTTCCCAATAGCATGGTGACCTCTCCCTTGGGTAACTTCCATAGATTTTGTACATGAATATCCGCAATTCTCCTTGTACGCTCCTCATTGCTCACCCATTTTGTTATCTTTTCCAACTTGAGAGACACTTGTTCCTCCCATAGCTTCAATTATCCCACGCGTCCAATACAAAACTATAATTTAGCGCTAGCTATGGCATTGCCTATCTAAGAGAAGAAACGTTCCACCTTATCTTCTACTCCTTGCGCATCCTCAATAGTTTCAATCTTTACAAATTGCGATACCTCCAAGAGATAACTTGTTTGCATCCTCCGTAGTTGCTCCTCTATATAATTTCACTCTTCCTCCTCTTCCATGTGGTGGCTAGAGATTCCCCCAAGCTCTAGTAATGCTATCTCTATGTTTATATTTTACCATGGTGAAGTCTATTCTACTGTCTTTTCCACCTCCATATTTTCTTCTATATTCACAATATTCTACTGAGATTGTTGTTATTTTATCAATTCTTGGGATTCTTTCTATTCAGTGAAGCCCACCTATTGCTCTTTGGTCACCTGCTCCTCCTCCTGATTCTATTGATCTTCTATTGTTGTGACTTTTCCAATAATAGGTTCTTCTTGTTCCTGTGATGCCTTCATCTCTTCCTGTGCATCACTCTAATTATTTTGGTTCGAGCTTCCTCCCATAATGAATTTGAAATGGGGCTTCTTCTCTTCTCTAGACTCTTCCTCTAAGGCTTCCACTCTCACCTTTATTTTATCCTTTTCCACCTGAGTAGTGGTTGCTACTTTTTGTGCTATTTGCCTCACCTCTGTGTCCAACATTTTTAAAGAGTCCAAAATTTCAAATTCTTCATGCTAGAAAATTTGTGGGGATTCCACAATTTCCTCTGCTCCTACCCAATTCCAATCCTGGAAATCTAGCTTCTTTGAGTCTAACTGTCCCTCTTCTTGCTGATTTTTTTGTATAGTCTTGGCTTATTTTTCTAGAACGAGATTATTCACTATTATTTCCTGTTGTCTCCTTGTTTATACTCATACTGGGCTGGATTGCCTCCCCATAATTTCCTCCCTTTATTGAACTAACGGTTGCTCCTACTGTTGTTGCTAAAGTGCTTGTTGTTCCAGTTTAGGTTCCAACTTCCTAGGCCTTTTCCTTCTGGGGTGTACATCCTAATTTGAGGAAGTATCCTCCTACACTATCGTGGCCTGCTATTCTTTCTTTGTTTGAGACTTCTCTGGAGTCTCTCTTTGAACTGATATTGACTTCGCCCACCTCAAAATGGTTGGTTGTCCCACCTTAACATTTCTAGGTTCTGTTAAACCTGGAAAGTGGATTCCTATATTTGTAACAACATTTAAGGTTCTGTTAAACTTCAACAAAGGAAGTAAAAAAGTTAGGAATAAAGTATGTATGGATGTGAAGTACACATATGTTAAGTTTTGTAGTGTTGAATAACACATGTACATTATAATAATACATGTAATAATTACTCAAATTGGAGATATGTGTGAACATAGTGTAACAACCCTCCTTGGAAAAACTCTTATGGAAAATGAACTATGTATTAATGTGAATGTTTAATGGCATAGTTTCTTTACTGATGTCTATATGATGAAATGATTGCATTATTTTGAGCATGGAACATGGTATTGTAGATAAAATTGTGGATGCAATATCAGGTGCTCTCTCACTAGTGGGATCATAAGGGTGAACCATCTACAAAGAGAGATATTTAGGGAAATTATGGTGATGAATTACTCATCGACAACTTAGGGTAACAAGATACCCTTCATGTAGTTGCATTTAATTTGCATGACTCACACCATTGGTCTAGGAATTTGCTTCTGTAATGAGTCTTCTTGGTAAGTTGGTGATAGCATAAACTATCTTAAAAATATTGAGCCAATGAATTAAGGATAAAACAATGGTGTGTGTGTTATTATTGTGTTTGAATGACATGTCTACTTGTATATGATAAACATAGAAGCAATTTAAGTTATGGCATGCTTGGTGTAATTAATTCTTGAAAAGTAATAATATAAAAAATTAATGAGTAATATTAATCTTTATTGTAAAAGTTACAAAATGATTAAATTAACTAATAATGCACTAGAATGGTAATCCTTTTGAGTATTGCTTCATGAATTTATAACGTCCAACCTTCAATATAATAAGGGTGGCAAATGTTTGGATCATTTTATTAGTAACACCTCCCCCAAGCATTATCTTGGCCAAGTATAGTGGCCGCACTTAGCCATTGGTAGTAGTAAAGGCAGATTGTGGTAAGGGAAGGGGGATTTTTGGAAGAAGAGAGTTGAAGGCTTTGGAGAAGGAGCAACTTGGTAGTGCATCCCTAAGCAGAGGACGTTGACTAGAGTTACAAAGATATAACTTTTAAGATTATTAATATTTTCTTCAGTTATAGATTGCTATTTATTTTGCTCATGATTATTCTTCTTTTGCTTAAGTTTAGCTTTGGGTTCTTCCCTTGCTTTGCTTTGGCTTTGCATTTTTTGTGGTTTGTTTTAGTAAAATCTGTGATGGTTTGTATGTGGTTGGAGTGCACCCTTGGTTGATGTATGTGGTGTCATTGTGACATTATACTTGTTCATAACCTTTAACCTTTATGTAGCTTTGTTCCTTTGTTGAGTCACCCTACTAGTTACTGTTGGTTGCCTCTAGTGCAATGTGAGTCATGGTATTGGATCCTAAACCCTCCTAAAACCTGAGTTGGAACATTTATTTTGATGAATATATTTGTAGACAACAAAAGTACGCACCTTTAAATATGACAAATGAAAAGCATATAAATTGATATTGAAACTTGAAGTGTGCTTCATTTATTCTATTACAATATTCTATCTACATAGAGGTTTTACAATGAAAATAAAGATCATTTTCTCATATGCAATATCAATGGTGCTTTGGTACTCCTGATGCTACATCACTAATAAGGTGGGTTTCTAGTGATCGTCGCTATGATGAAATCTGATTGGGGCCATGTACGACACCTTTGGATCGATGTGTAGGACTACGAATATCGAATCTAGAGTAGGCAACTCTCTAGATGGTGATCGTTTGTAGGCATATGGTCATGGTTGTCAACTGTTTGTGAATGGACGATTATGGTTGGTGACCTTCTGTGAGCGAATAGTCACACTGTGTGTATTGATGTGGTTAAGGAATGGTAGATTCACGGGTTTAGGTAGCTTCCAATTGGTGTTTGGTTCTATTTTTGACTTGGTTCATACCTATGAGACCTTCTATAGATCATTGTTGTTGTTGTTTGTGTCATCACATTATGCGTGGGATGCTGCTATTTTGTAATTAAACTGTGCTATTATGAGGCTTCCTGTACAAGATAGGAACCGACCATCTAGGATCGAACGATCATGGTTTATGTAACACATAGAAAGTAGAACATCAATTTCAAAACTAATGAAAATGTGTAAAGTGTTATTTATTATTAATTTCAAAAAGGGGCTACAAAATAATCTCTTGAGATAGATTTTTCTCTCTTTTTTAATGTAAATGTAGATGCACTTGTTGATGTTTTTTGGTGCCCTCAATGCATTTGGGCTTCTTTGTATGTGTGCCACCAGTTGGATGCTTGGAGATGTTTGTAATACCTATTTAAAACTACAAAAATATATTAATGTGTTTGGGGACCTATCATGGATCAGACCCCATATTTACGCAGACAAAAATGACCTTAAGATGTGATTAAATATGCTAACTGGAGGAAATATTGTAAAAACCATAAAGAGAGTATACCTACTTGATTTGTAGCTATAGGGCCATTGTAGACCAGGTTTGCATGGTGGTGTGCAAACCTCTGCTAAGGTTCGCATGGCATTGTGCGAACCTTATTGTTGTTGATTGGTTGCTATAATTTTCTATTCGGATGAGTTCCAGATTTCATTGTATAATGTTTGGATATGTGGAAATGATAGTGAAGGTTTTAGAGGAGTTTTAGCATAGTTTTGGTATGTTAGCCAAAAGGTGAGAGAGTTCATTTTAGTGCAAATGGTCCTCTATTTATAGAGTGGGCCAAGGCTAGGAGGGAAGTGAGGTGTCCTAGACTCTGGTTCAGTTTCTACCATGGTGAGGTTAGGGTTATGAAGAGGAATGTTGAGTCATACCTTCATGTGCCCTAAAGGAAATATCCTAGGTGCACACATGTGTGAGCAAGGGTTAGGGTTAACCCTGATTAGACAATCCCTAGGTTAGTTGGAGGTTAGGTTAGGTATCTTTGGAAATATCCTAACTAAATAGTGGGTGCACACATGTGTGAGGGTAGAATTAAGGATAATATTTATTTAACCCTAATTAAACCTATTTATGCAATAAAGTGCACTTAAGTGAAAAGTGACTTTCAAAAAAGAATTTGAATTACTCTAATTAAGGGTTTTGGAGGAAATGGTCACATGGGGACCCTAATTAGGTGTAGGAAAGGGCTCAGGTTGCATAAAGGGGCTTATAGATGGCCCTTTCATGAATATGAGGTTTTTTTTATGCGATTAGTATGATTTTGTAGGTTTTACGCCTACAGATGACTACAATGACATACGATTACCTACATGTATCTATGCTTGCCTACAGATACCTATGTATACCTACAGGTTTCTATGCATGCCTAAAGCTACCTAATGTAGCATAGGGATGTAGTGTTCCCATTTGGGAGGTGGTTTACAAGGCTTATAATGATCAATTTTCTATTTCCAATTGATGGACCAAATTATACCACCATACAGTCTCTACAACTAGAGATGTGCAACAACTAAACAACTTGTATGGACCCCAAATCGTACCACTGTATGATCCCAAATCATACAGTAACATAGATTGTATGATTTCACACTTAGAAAATCCTTCAAATTTTATTTTGCAAGCTACCGTACACAATTTTGTAACTAAACAGTTCGATTTCCCAATGTTGCCAAATCGGGTAAATTTCCCTCAATCGCCTAAACTACCAAATCGGGTAATTATTTTTCTATACGATTTATAACGACTCTAATGTATGATTTGTACGAAATGAAGGTACATACAAGTGATAAATTGGATATTATACTGGACCAATCTCTCTTAGATAAGTTTTTTAGGAATTTAATAGGGCAATTCACCTTAATCCTATCAACATGCAAAGTACTTTATCAAGGTTGAGAGAGTTCAATATCCAAAGGTGACGTCCAAAAATCATACATCAGTGTTCAATACATCTCCCTTGATGTTATCATCATCATATATCATTTCCCAAGACCACACCAGTGCTGGTTTAATCCAATTTCTCCATAGCAATGCATAAGATAGCCACAACAACCAAAAATAAGTACATGCAATAGAAATAAACTATAAAATGCTATTCTACCATTCTAGGATCGTACAATACATGAGTGAAACCATGAACTATGCTCAAGATTTATTATTGTTCAACAATTTTAATCAACGATCAGAGATATGCAATAATAATTCATAACCAAAACTCAGTATTTCCCCATAACCAGAATATCACTAGATCATAACCAAACTCTAACGAGACTATCAAAATTGAAAATGGAGCCTTATATAACATTTTCTAGGTTGTTCCAAAGTGGTTCTTGAGGTAATTAGTTATTTATAACTGCCCATGCATAATGGAATGCATTAATTAAGACTTGTACTAAGTCTAACACCTTAATAATTAAATACATGCGCAATTACAACTTAAAATCACATTTCCCATGCATTTCATTGCACATTGTACAGTTTACCTTCACCTTGTATGGTTTGACCTTCTAGTTGTATGGTTTACGCCTACCTGTACGATTTACAAAACTAGTCAAAATTGTCAAACTTGGGCAAGTCCATTTATCACTTCTTCTGGGAGGTGAATTTGTTGCCTACATCTGCCTTCCCCTTTACTTTGGTTAGTGTCCTCATCGACTCACCTTTTTACTTCAACCATGCCTTGTACTCCATAACTTCAGCTTTCAGGTCATCCACTTGGTTTTGAAGAATTACGTTTTGGTTCTTCAACTTGGATGTGTAGTTATCCATTTCTACTACTTTCAAACCATGGTGATTAGCTTTCTCTTCGATAATCTTCAAAATTTCTATCAATTGCTTTTCACGATTAGTGGCACTCTTCTTTAGCTTCTCCTGCAAATATGCTTTTGTTTGAGCTACTGCTTCTAATTCTTAATTCTTATCTATAATGATCTGTAGATGGTGATGAATATTTACCTCCAAAGCATGAATAATATCCTCCTTAGCACTTAATTGCGCTTGCTTATCCAGAACCATCTTATTATATCTTTTGTTGTCATGTGCGAGATCTTCCACCCTCTTAGCATAGGTTACCCGTTGCTCATATTTTTTGACCAACTGCATTTTCACCTCTTCATCCTTTGCTCTGAGTTGAGCCTCCAACTCGATATTTTCTTCTGCCATTTGTGAGACCTATCGCTTCTCCTCTTCCAACGAACTAAGTCTGGCCTCAAAATTAGCCCTGGTACTTAGCAGTTATTCTTCCAATTTCTTTATTTTCTCCTCTATCGTAACCTTACTCTTCTACAATTCTTCTTCCATTGCAATCATTTCTTTTTTAGTGGCTTCTGTCTCCTCTTGCTAAGCTTCCTTGAGCTGATATATTTGTTCCAATCCTATGCTCAACCACTCTATCCAATGTGTTAGGAAGTTCAAATTCCTCAGAGTGATAGCTAATCTCGTAGTAACCCTCTTGTGTTCCAACTCTGCTATATTCATGGGACAAGTCAGGTAGTTGGCTCTATCTAGGTACAACCTCAGATGCTGCCTATAATTGGTTCTCACTCCCTATGACAAGTCATATCTTCCCAATAGCATGGTGACCTCTCCCTTGGGTAACTTCCATAGATTTTGTACATGAATATCCGTAATTCTCCTTGTACGTTCCTCATTGCTCACCCATTTTGTTATCTTTTCCAACTTGAGAGACACTTGTTCCTCCCACAGCTTCAATTATCCCACGCATCCAATACAAAACTATAATTTAGCGCTAGCTATGGCATTGCCTATCTAAGAGAAGAAACGTTCCACCTTATCTTCTACTCCTTGCGCATCCTCAATAGTTTCAATCTTTACAAATTGCGATACCTCCAAGAGATAACTTGTTTGCATCCTCCGTAGTTGCTCCTCTATATAAGTTCACTCTTCCTCCTCTTCCATGTGGTGGCTAGAGCTTCCCCCAAGCTCTAGTAATGCTATCTCTATGTTTATATTTTACCATGGTGGAGTCTATTCTACTGTCTTTTCCACCTCCATATTTTCTTCTATATTCACAATATTCTACTGAGATTGTTGTTATTCTATCAATTCTTGGGATTCTTTCTATTCAGTGAAGCCCACCTATTGCTCTTTGGTCACCTTCTCCTCCTCCTGATTCTATTGAGCTTCTATTGTTGTGACTTTTCCAATAATAGGTTCTTCTTGTTCCTGTGATGCCTTCATCTCTTCCTGTGCATCACTCTAATTATTTTGGTTCGAGCTTCCTCCCATAATGAATTTGAAATGGGGCTTCTTCTCTTCTCTAGACTCTTCCTCTAAGGCTTCCACTCTCACCTTGATTTTATCCTTTTCCACCTAAGTAGTGGCTGCTACTTTTTGTGCTATTTGCCTCACCTCTGTGTGCAACATTTTTAAAGAGTCCAAAATTTCAAATTCTTCATGCTAGAAAATTTGTGGGGATTCCACAATTTCCTCTGCTCCTACCCAATTCCAATCCTGGAAATCTAGCTTCTTTGAGTCTAACTGTCCCTCTTCTTGCTAATTTTTTTGTATAGTCTTCGCTTATTTTTCTAGAATGGGATTATTCACTATTCTTTCCTGTTGTCTCCTTGTTTATACTCATACTGGGTTGGATTGCCTCCCCATAATTTCCTCCCTTTGTTGAACTAACGGTTGCTCCTACTGTTGTTGCTAAAGTGCTTGTTGTTCCAGTTTAGGTTCCAACTTCTTAGGCATTTTCCTTCTGGGGTGTACATCCTAATTTGAGGAAGTATCCTCCTACACTATCGTGGCCTGCTATTCTTTCTTTGTTTGAGACTTCTATGGAGTCTCTCTTTGAACTGATATTGACTTCGCCCACCTCAAAATGGTTGGTTGTCCCACCTTAACATTTCTAGGTTCTGTTAAACCTGGAAAGTGGATTCCCATATTTGTAACAACATTTAATAACAATCCAATGGCATGGAAATTCATCCCAAAAGTCTTTGACCTCTTTGTCAGTACTTTGTGCATGTTCTTCTCTAAATAGGTACCCCAATCCTACCTAATTTCTTTGGTGATATCTTCTACATACTAAGCTATTCAGATTGGCATCTCTATGGCTTGTGTATCTCTTGATAGTTGAGCCGTCATTGTAATCATAGCACATGGTCAATATTTCCATTTTAACTGGTTATGTTTAATTCCTCGAGTTCCTACACCCAAGATCTTTGCATCTGTCGGTGATTTCACATTGGTGAGTGAAGCGATGATATGATGTGTTTCAATTAGATCAATGAACTTCTTAACTACCTTTGTGCCATATGCTAGCAATACAAACATTTTCCTAAATGCCTCTTCTGTAACTTCTACTTTCATCGACCTCCTACCTACATTGACATAGGTAATTCTGGTTGCAATATTATACACCTGAACCATCTGCAATAGATAGTTGTAGAAGAAGGTCTTCTAGTGCAATGGCACTTACACTATTATAGCTACACCAGCCTCCTCAAATTGTTTCCTCCAAGGGTGGTTCTTGTTCTGTTTGTTACTCCACCACCTCCTACATGTCTCTCCTCCATGTTGTATGAATTATATATTTGTTATCTCAACCTGGTCTTCCTCAGGTATGCTACTCAAATCTTCATATGGATCTAGAAAATGCACTTCACTCCTCAAATCCCTCTTTGGGATCCTTTCTTGTGCCATCTCCTCCTCTCGGTATCTTGGTGGTGTTCTCCTTCGATCAGCCCTCTAGTACCTCTACCCTCTCCATGACCTGTATCTTCCTCTCCTCTAAGGATGAGTACCACACCAACCAGAGGACTAAAAATTTCACCCTTGGTATTGGTGCAAACTCTCTCTCCTGTAGGGATCCTAGTGACCATTCCATCCTATTGGCTACAATTCTTCTTAATCGGTATCCGAACTCTTCGACTAAAATTATTTTCTTGCCATTCCTCTAACTAGCTTGCTACTCAAACATCATCAATTTTATAATTAGAATTATTCTAGAATTCATACAATCTATTATAAATCATACAATACACTTTCCCACTTGCTCCTGTATGGTTTTCCAATCCACAACCACATCTACATCGTATAATTGTTCAATCTTCCAACCGTTCAATCTTCAGCAAATTACACAATTACAGCATAAAAACGTACAAGGTTGTACCACTTAGTACAATATCCCTTTCTAGCTACTTTACCTCACTGAATCTGTACAATTTTGTATGATTTTCTCAAAAGGCTCAAAATAGCCCAAAATTACCTAAAATCATACAATTTTCTTCCGAGATCATATAGTCTATCTCCAAATCACACAATACATCTCTTAAAACCCTTGTTTGCCTGAAAATCATAATTTTCACCTCTCCTCCATGATTTCTCATCGACCTAGTTGCCAAAATATCCCGATCTATCTTTTCAATGCCTTTTGGGAGCAATTTCTCAAATTTTCCACACTTGGCATTATTTATTCCCAAAAACAAAAAAATTTGGTTGTTTAATATGACTATACAATATTCTTCTTATTATCCTCTACCTCCTCCAGTTCGTTTTTGGCTGCTTTTATCAAATAAGGGTTTGTAAGCCTCTTTTTCCTATAATTTCTCTACTTTGGCTCCAATCCACAACTTCCTCGAAACCTGGTGTACATTTTTCCACAACCTGGTTTGTATTTGGATTCCTTCTACTGCAAACCCTCATTTCCATTTGGCTAAACTCAAATTATATTTTTAATGGAATCGAACCCTTGATTTTTCTCCCTTGGTTTGATTTCTTAGAGTGTGAAAAGTCTCTATGGTGCGAATTAAAATATGGGTCATGTAATATTACAGCTCACTGATGTATTTCAATGCCCATATGGTTGTCTCTATTTAGTTGCATGCTTTTCACCTTCGTCCTCCTAAAAATTTGAATTCCTCCTTGTACGGTTTAAAAATTGCTAGGGTGAGCTTTGTATTTAAATTGTCCTCAAACCCTAATTGCTCCAAATTTAAAATTGCACCACTTTGCATGTCGTTTCATCTTCCTTGTACAGATGATCGACAACTCATCATTTTTCATGTGATTTAACTTTTTCTCGTGCTTTTTCGACAAGACATCATTCCATACATGTGAACATTAAATGTGACAGTTGAAAATCATACAATTGCACCCAAAATCATACATTGTATGATCCAAATCATACAACATGCCTCCTTGTACAATTTTGCATGTACTTTTTCCAATTTTGCTTGTACAATCTCTCACTTGTGTTTTTTCAGCTTTAAATTTGACATTTACGGTCTATTACTTAGAGAATTTTTCTATTTTTTTTCTCTTTGAAGAGGTTATCATTTTCGGTTTGCAACCCACTTCGTTCTTAATTGCATCTCGAGGGATTTTCACAACTAAGGAATTTTATTTTATTTTTCTTTTCCTTTTCCTTTTCCTTTTCCTTTTCCTTTTCCTTTTCCTTTTTCTTTTTCTTTTTCTTTTTCTTTTTTTTTCATTTCCTAACCTATTTATACTTATCGTCATGGGAATCGCACAGTGACATTCACTTGTATGATCCCATATGATTCTTCTCTTGGAGGTTCAACTATAATATTTTGAGTGGTTGTGTCATCTGACACCACTTGCTCCCTAGGATGATTCATCTCCACTTTTGATGTTATCGAGTTTCTTGGCCTTCCTGTGCCATGTGTACAATTTAGAATTGTATAATTGCAAGCTGGAGTATCTTCACTTGTTATCCCTTCCTCTTGTTGTGTAGGTGATTAATCCCTTGGTAGTGGTGTCCTTACTACTCTACTATCATTCGAGCGACTCCTTATTCTATCTCCTTAGATAAATTCTTGATCCAGACTTGGTGATCAGATCCTTTATTGTCCCTAGTTTCTTTCATCTACAAAATGCACTCTTCCTCTACCAAAAATACCTCTACCACACGAGTGTCTTCCCCATCCTATTCCTCTTGACATTGGGCTTCTCTATGCTAGTTGTGATTCCTTCCTCACTTGTAGTAATCCTATACCACCTACCACTCTTTAAGGTCCTCATAAAATTAGGGTTGGTTGTCTCGATGGATAATGCCTTGTAGCACTTGATAAGATCCCTCCCATCTATGGTAAACCTTATAGATTCCTTATCTAGTTCAAACAAGCTAAGGGTGTATCTCCTAGCCACATAGGAGTAGGGGTTGAAACCTCCCTCGTCCTCTTCCTCCTCTAATTGTAACATCACCTTGTCATTTCTCACTTTGTGATCGAATACCTCCTCCCCTTCCTGGCTGAAGCCTTAGGGCTCCTTCTCTATTCCTTCCTCCCATTGCTCAGTTATCAGGATTTATCTCTACCAACTCAATTTTGGCTAATGGACTTCTACTTCATCTTGTAATTGGTGATAATTGTCACAATGCTCTGATTCTCTGATCTGCACATGCTAAGTGACATCTCCATCTTCTTTCCTCGAAGCATATTTATGGAGATGAAGTTGCCAAGACCTCTCTATATGCATCAAAAAAAATTGTCTCAGAACTTGAGTCATTTCGATTCTCTTCTCTATTTTTTACCCAATCTGTTGGTAAATTCATCAGTCTCTCCAATCTCCTCACTTCTCTTCTTTGTCTTCTCAATTGTCGATGGGCTATTATATATGCTTGTGGATCAAGGTTGGTTTGATGCTCTCGTGCTCTCCTTAGTTATCATTGTGTTGTTGTACATGCTGGGGGATCACGCTTCTATCGAGGATTCTAGGAATTCCCTAGGAAATCGTCATCATCACTGCTTTCTATGCTAGGTTACCTTATTATCCAAGGTATTCCTTCATCACTGGAGTCACTCAATTCTAGGCATGCATTACCTTGTGATTCAGGTGATGTGGTCACTTCCTCAATGTCTCACCAAAGTATCTCTGCATCTTCATTCGTCATTAGCAGGTCACTTGTCATTTCTTATATCACTCCTTGGAGTTATCTCCTCATTATCCTCAAGTTTCCCTTCTAGCTCCTGGAGCCTAGTTGTTCTTTGTTCATCCAGCCTTCGTATTGTGCTATCCAATTCCTGAATGGTTTGTTCTCTCAAACTTGCATTATGACCTCATAATATTTGATATTCTTCCTTCAATTATTGAGTCTATAGTCACATTCTCTACTGTAATAGCCATATCTGAGCTAATGGAGTAAGTACAACCAATTATTCATCTATGGTCTCATTCGTATTTTCCTTTGGAACATCTATTTCAAAAATTTCCACTCTATCCTCATATCGTACTGTTAACCGTATCCTTCTTCATCCTTCAACTTTTTGGGGTAGTTCTCTCCGCTCCACCTAAGGATACATCATATTTTTGTTTACTTAGGGTGCTTCTTCTTGACTTCCCCTATTTTTGGGTAATAGTACTATCTGTTGATGTCCTCTTTCATTTGGAGAAATCCATTCTTCATATTCCTCTTCTACTCGTTCGATCCTATCTACAAATCTGACATGTACCCATAATCTTCTTCTTTCTCCAGGTCGAGGTGCCAACTCCTACTATTCTATGGTTGGTCTTGTCTCTTCCCCTTATATGAATAAATGTGTGAGTCCCATGTTAGGCTCTTCCTATGATGGACCTTGCTCAACTTGAGTCCTCTATTAATCTTTTGCTCATCTTCTTCGTTTGATCTCTTTTGAAGAAATGAATAAGCACTATACTTTGTAAGGCTTCAAATTTGAGCTATTTACAGTGTTAGGTACCTCAATCCCATTCAAGTTCTACAACTTGACTGCTCCATTATTCATTACTTCTACCACTTTATAGGGACCAAGTCATAAAGTCTTCAACTTACCAGGCTTGATTTCATGCTTTCCATTAAACTTTAGAACCAAGTCACCTAGACTAAGTTCTAACTTTCTCAAGTGTCTGTCATGCCACGAATTCCTTCTTTTCTGAGCTACCTCAATGACCCATTGTGTCATGACTCTTCTTTCATCTAGTTTTATCAGTGCTTCTTGTTGCTCTTCCAAACTTTATTGATCACCCAAGTGATGCTCTACTGTGACTCTCAAACTTGGTATCAAGAATTCAACTGGCACCACTGCCTCCTATACATACATCAAATAGAAAGGTGTATTCTCTATTGTTGGTTTAAAAGTTGTTCTATATGCCCATAAAATAGATGGTAGCCTTTCCTCCCAATCTAATCCTTTTATTCCACAGGTTTTATACAAAGTAGATACTAGAAATTTATTTGTTACTTTCGCCTGCCTATTTGCTCTGGGGTAATATGGACTAGATAATGAGTGTAAAATCCTGAATTCCGTTGTCAACATCTTGATGATTTCATTGAAAAAGTATCCTCCTCAGTCACTCATGATCTGTAGTGGAATACCAAATCTTGTAATTACCTGCTCGTACAAGAATAGTGTTGTACTTTTGGCTGAGTTTTCAGGTAATGCTCTCGCTTTGACCCACTTTGTTAAGTATTCCATTGCTACAACAATGTATCTACACTTTCATTTATGATATATATTCAATGGTTCAACGAAGTCCAATCCCCACATTTCAAATAGTTCCCAGGGTTGTGATGGATGTAATCGCATAAAATACCTCTTTAATATCTTTTCTACCCTTTGACAAGTGTCGCATGCTTTCACATACTCTTTTGCATTATTATATAGTGTGGGCCACCATAATCCTGCTAGTAATATTTTCCTAGCGGTTGCATCTGGTCTGACGTGCCCTCCTGCTAAGCATTCATGAGATTCTTTCAATGCCATTTTGAATTTTTCTTCCATCACACATCTTCATAAGATACCATCACTTCCTATTTTATACAGTAATCCTGCTATTAACTAGAAGGGTGTTGACTTCATAATCACTTTTATTCTCTCGATTGCTATCATTTCTTATGGGAAATATACTATGGAAAGGTAATGGCCAATCAACTTATACCATGATGGAACAATATCGATGGTGAATAGTTGCACATCAGGGAATTCATCTGAAACCCTTGTTCCTGCAGACTCTCCTAATTGTATCTGAAAGATGCAAAATGCAACACACAGACAATGCTTTGAATAAAATAAAATGCAAGGTAACACAAGATTGCACAATAGAATAAATTCTTTATTGACGGGGGGAGCCTAGAAACTCCATTGTTACAAGCTTGGATCCTTGAATCCTTTTGATACAATATTACAACAATTTAGGGTTCTTCGAAACCCTAAGAAGCAAGGTCATGGTGTCTTCAAGCGCATCTTGATCCCAACAAGGTTGAGTGGGCTTTTCGGATATCCAAGGTTGGGCCACTCCAGATGCTGATGTAATGCTCCAGATCTACACACAATGACACAAAAAATAGTTAGTAGTATATGCGAGGGCTCCACAGCGTGAGGCCCTCTATAAGCAATAATAAAACCCTAACTAGATGTTGCTAATAAAGTGAACAGAAATAAAAACACATGCATAAAATAAATAAATTTAGGGTTGATCTATTTTACCTTCTTACTATCTTTTGATGCGTGATGTCTGATGCAGGTGGCTGGTGCGACGATGCCCTAGCATCACCTAGAGGCTAGGGGAACTTCAGGAATGGGAGCGTAAAACACCCGTGGGTACCTGGAGACTACAGGAAATACCCATGGGCACCTAGGACTGGTGAGGAGGCACCCATGGGTGCCTGGCATTGATAAAAAACATCCAGAGGTGCCTGGTGGTTGATGGGGAATTCTGCAGAAGTAGATCGGGTGAGGGTGTAGGTTGCGATGGAAGATATGGCGAGCGAGGGTTGTAAAATGCGATGGATGGAATAGGGATAGGGCACAAAGAGTTTTTATAAGGCTTTTGGCACTCAGGGAATCAGGATACTCAAAAACTTAGGGAACTCAGGGGTTGAGCCATCAAAATGGCTCCTATTTATAATCTAACCTAGGGCATGCTAGGGTTTCAACGACACTAATCGTGTGGTTGAGATTAAAGCACATCCAAGGGTAGATAATAAATCTAGGGTGTGGCATGGATTGATGTAAATGGGTGGTCGAGATTAAATGAAATTGGATGGCTGGGATTAATTCACTTAAATAAATACATATTTATTAAATATATATTAAAATATAATATAAAATATTATATTTAAATATATATAAAATAAATATATATAAATAAATGTGAATAATGATAAAAATGGTAGGAAAATAGGAATAGTGGGCAAATTGGCTAGAATTTGGTGGTGGAAATGGTAGGAAGGCTAATATGGAAGGCAAATGGCTAGGATTTGGTGTCTACAGATGCCCCTTTTTGTACTGCATTGCGTGAAACACAATGCAGTGCAAAAACACGAGACACCTATTTTGGCCAGGTGCAGAAGCAACTTCTCTCTCTTGTTGGAATACGAGCTTGAAGATAAAAGAATAAAATAATTTAGAGTTTTGCATAGCTTACCCCCTCAATTGGTGAATGAGGTTATGGATGAATCTCATGAGCCAATTGAAAAATATGTGCAAATGAATGATGGATAATGTGATACCATTTTTGCCCCAATGGTGGGAAGGGGGTTGGTGGAAAATGTGATATGATGTGTCTATTTTTGCCCCAATAGATGAAGGGTTTTGTGCAAATGTGAGGTGATGAGGATGATATGAATGATGTAAAATTTGATACCATTTTTTCCCCAATGGTGGGAAGGGGAGTTTTGTAATCTGGTGATATGATTGTGTCTATTTTTGCCCCAATAGAAGAAGGGATTTTTGCCAAGTGTAGATGCCATGATCATGTAAGATGTATCCCATTGTGGGAAAGTCAAAACCAAAAGTGGTTGTCCCAAAATTTGGGGTGATTCGATGTTGTTGAAACACTTTGCCTTTTTGGTGTCATTGATATGCAAAATGATGATGCAAAAGAAAAAGAATCAACCTTGGATGGCCTGCTAGTGACTGTGGAAAAATTTTCACCTAATTCCCTGATGGAACCAATCATCCTAGCTAGTGCCTATCTCTAAGGTGTTAAGGAGATTTTGAATGATGAAATTTGAGTTTTTGTCCATGTTTTAAGCCCCACGAACTAGGCCATCAATGACAACGGTTGTGCAAATTGTTCTTGGTAATGTTTCACTCTAAAGATGAGGAAATACCAAATATGATTGTAATTTTGAGCAAGGAGATAAGTGATGATGATCATGGTCAAGTGTCCTTATTGTAAGCTATTCATCTTACCGAATTGCATGGATCCAAATCATTGCAATCGCCAAGTGTGTAGAATAACCCACTAGATACAAGATTCACTTGCATGTTATGTGAACTTGGCAAATATGGAAATGATGATGTGAAATGATGGAGATGATGTATGAATGATATGAATGATGATGGTCATTTTGTGAAGATTTGGGCCATTTTAGGCACTTTTGGAATTTGTTTGGTGAATTTTGGTCAATGTGGTCGCAAATGAGATTTATGCATCCAAATCAGTTATAATCTTCACAAAACCTGATAAAATGATGGAATGCATTGGTGAGTGAAATTTGGAGTGATTTGGTTGGGGGAAGCTACTATTTTGTGTTGATTTGGCTTTTGTCAATGTTGACGTGAAATACCCATGGGTGCTTGCGGGCTATAAAAACACCTGCAGGTGCTTCAGCACACTAGGAAACACCCATGGGTGCTTCAAAGCACCTGAAGCAGCTATAAATAGCTTGTTGGGTGAGATTGAAGCTCATTTGTGCATCTAAGGAGTTTGAGAAGCTGCATCTGAGGAGTGAAGGGTGAGTGAGGAGGAAAGTGAGGTGAGGTGTTTGGAGTGTGGAAGCTATGGTGGTGGAGGGAGCTGGTGTGGAGGTCGAGGTTGTTGTTGGGGCATATGTTATTGAGGTAACTATTTGTATTATGTAAATTTTGTTGTTTTTTTTGAATTATTAACAAATATTTTGTGTTGTGTTGCAGCTTAGAGTTTTGGAGGCTCGGAATCATTTTTTGCCTTATATCCCTAGGATGAGGAAGGTGATTATGGGGGATGAGTGGGAGTTTCTCATGGAGGTGGGGCTAGCGGAGGTAGCCTGATTGGATGTGGTGAGGGCGGATGAGGGGTACCTCTCTACCTTGGTAGAGAGGTGGGATGCAGATAGGGGGACATTTTAGCTCCCCATGGGTGAGGTGATTATGACCTTGGAGGATGTGTATCACATCCTCAAGGTGTCGGTGGAGGGTCTCTAGGTTGAGGTTGGCCTCAATCGAAAGATAGATATGAGGAGGATGTTTGGGGATGCATGGGAGGGGGTGAAGGTGGAGAGTAGAGGTATCCCTTATTTTTCCATGTATGTGGACAAGGAGTTAGATCCCCTTCGAGCTTTGGTGATGTTCATGTTGGCCAACATTGTGGCCTCGAATAATATTGGGTGCAAGTTCCCTTGGAACCTGATAGGGGTGGTGAGTGATATGCTCACCATGAGGTAGGTGTATGCATGGGCTCCTACCTTATTGGTGTAGGTGTACCAGGAGCTTTATGATGTTATGAGGTAGGGGTGGAAGGGATTGGGGTGCAGCTTACTACTACAATGTTGGGATGGGAGCACTTTAGAGTTGCTTGATCGGAGGGGTTACCTATGGAGGAGTTTGGTAGGGAGTAGCCCTATGCTAGGTGATGGGCATTGGTAGAGGAGGTGCAGTCGAGTCATCCAGTGAGGATGAGTCAGTGGTACAGGGATCTATGGGTTGGATTGACATCCACCCAAGTGGTATGGAGGCCATGGTTGGGTGCCCAGTGGACTGGGGATGGAGAGCATCTATGATGGGTGTAGTAGGGTAGGTGGGTGATTGGGAGGCATAGGAGTGAGGTGGAGTACTTCTAGTTCTCATGAGTACTCTACCAATTTGGGCTGAGGTAGGATGTTCTTGATGAGCTAGTGCGGTATAAGAGGCATCAGGAGGAGGTAGGGCTACCATGCATGGAGCCATGGAGGGTAGCCTTGGAGGATGATGAGGAGGTGGACATCCTAGATGTGGAGGATGTGGGGATGACCATGGAGTATGATGCATGGTTTATGGTGCAGCCACCATGGGTACCACCTCGAGGAGTGGTTGATGTGGGTGGTGGTCGAGAGGCTAGGGATGAGGCTACCTAGGGGACTCAGGATGAGGGTGCCCTAGAGACTTAGGGTGAGGGGACCTAGGATGCCCATAAGAGGTAGTGGTGCCTTCACTCTAATAGTTTAGGTAGAAGGTGAAGGGTGCGACACAGCAGGCACCCGAGGTTGGGGGAGATGGTAGAGATAGGGAGGAGATGGAGGAGGTTCCAGATGTACCCCTAAGCTAGAGTGAGGAGGAGTGGGCATAGCTGGAGTAGTAGGTGGTGGAGTGGGATGCAAGGATTGTGGCTCTCTAGGTAGAGCTAGTAGAGAGGGAGCGATGGCATGAGGTCAACATACGACGCCTTCGCTCTCGGCATAGATATATTGAGGCATTGGAGGATAGGTTGATGGAACATCATATTCCACTTCTAGATCCTCCAACCTCTTCTACATCTGAGGGTGCTAGGCATAGTTAGTCTAGGTCTAGGCTCCCTACTAGGTCTCAGACTCTTGCTAGGTCACAAGGGTCTTCTTGGAGGATGTAGCTAGTGCTTAGATGCACTTTTTGTATATGAGCCTTGGTGCTCCATTGTATGTAGCCTTTTGGTATTCATTGATATATATATATATATATGGATTTTACCTTTTGTGTTATATATTTGTGTGAATGCTTTTGTGGAATGCATGTTTATGTTTATGATTAATGCATATGAGATGTTATGGATGATTAATGCAAGATGGCATGTATGGATGATTAATGCAATATGGCATGTGCTAATGATCATTTATAGTTTAGATATTTGTTTGACCATTTTTTAGCATTGTTGTTTAATTAGGGGCACCAAACTTGGTGGCATATGGGATGAATGACTTATGAAGTGACATGGATGTTGACATGGAAGAAGATATGGATGTTGATATGGAAGAAGATATGGATGTTGATATGGAAGACTGCCTATTTTGTAGAGACTCAAACATCCTAGTGGCATCAAACAAACTCACTAAAACTACCTAATCCTTCTAGGACCAAATGTGTGTGCAGTGAATTCATTTACCAAATCAAGAGCAAGGTAATGACCCTAGACAATCAAGAACCAGTGTGTGTGCAAGTGAGTTCATTAACTCATCTTGAGTAAATTGGGTAAACCTGTTATGGATGAAACCAAGAGGCTAGCTTGTCCGTATGAGTGGTCAGAGGTCTCTTTTAAAAGAGACATGTCACCATGCATGAGCGTACTCCACTTCTAGTCAAGCATCTATAGCTCCGGTGGAGGCTAACTCCATAGTCCATGACTTTTGTTTTTTATCTCTTGAGTTTTGGGGATGACTACCTAACCGTCTGACTGGAAATGTAGTATGATCCTTACAACCCAATTAATCAGTGGTGTGTGATGTAAAAGATTTAGAGCTTTGGGGAATTATATTCTCAACCTAAGTGTGATGAGAATTGTACCCTATCCTTACTACTCTATCTTTTGAATTTTAAGAAATTGTGATAGTGGTGAAAACCACTATTTTTATGGACTATGTTGCATGATGGGACTAGCAAGGATGACCCTTTTCACTTCAAGGTTTATACCAAGTATGGTGTTATCCCTCTTTGACACAAGATGTTTTTAAGATGTGAAAATTGTGCTTGGTTCAAGAATATTTTTGGAATCAGTTCCCAAACTCAAGATTTTTCTTAGTGTATATGTGCAATGGTCCTAAGAAGAACTCGACATGATTTTTGGAGGTTTCTTAAAACACTAGGAGTGGTTGAGTGACCGAAAATACCTAGGAGTTTGTGAATGTGGCTTGTGTTGATGACAATTTGACTTTGTGGAATTTTGTGGATGACATTGTGAAGGTGCCCCTGATTAAGGCAACATGAATTTTGTTGGACCAATTAAGACCTTGAACTTAATAAATGATCCCTAATATGAAATGTGGAATGTGGAATGTGAATGCAATGTATGACATGCAATTTTGTGAAATAAAAAAGGAATGTGAAAGTGAATGCATTATTTTTGAAAATGTGAATGCAAGTGAAATGCAATGTTATGAATGAAATGTATGCAAATGTTTTTGTGTATTAGCCATGTATATATATATATATATAAATCAAATCATGCATAGAAGAGGACCCCCAGACAAGGAAGAGCTAAGACCGGTCTCGAAAATCAATACAAATGCGTATCACCCCATTAAGCTTATGAATGGGTACCATGCTTGAGAGCCATTCAGGATAGTCTATGATGTCATCTAACTCTTCTGGCTTATCCTCATCTATTTCTGCCTAGAAAACCTTGAGATCTGAAGGTGAAGGTGAAGGTGAAGGTGGAGGGGATGGAGGAATGTAGTTGGTGGAAGCCCTTAACAATTCCTCGGATAAGACAAATTCGGCAAAGGTTGGAGGTGAGGAAATCCGGTCCATATCAATGAGGCTTATGTCAATTGGAATTGGTTTAGCTGGATCGTATGGATTACGGAGCGGGGTGAATAAATCAATAGGATTCATGTTGACTTATGGGCAAGGTGGACAAGGTTGGATGGAATGGATGGAACCTAGGAACCGGTGCTAGGAGCTTGGTTAACTTGAACAACAACAAGCAACACAAAACATATTTTATTAAATGGTATATTTACATATGTAATGCAAAGAAAGCAAACATGTTTTTGATTTTTTTTTTGATTTTTTTTTTTGTAGTGGTGATAACCACTATTTTGAATTATGTACATATGTTACAAGTTGGCTTATGGAATGGCTTAATGGAATGGAGGTGGTGGTTCACCGGTAGGGGTGGCTCGCTCTTGTGGAAGAAGCAAGTGAAATATGGGTTCATGGATGGGGAACATGTTGAGATAAAACTCATCTTGTTCGGTATGGGGAATGATGGGCTCCGATTCTTCTTCAGATTCATCTAAAATTATCGACATAAGTTCAAATTCTTCATAGATTTCCTCATCAGAATTATCGGGATGGAGGGCTTCTTCTCCTGAATTGAGGTTAAGCCTTTGGAAGGCTTGTTCAAAAGAAGAGATGGTAGGAAGTGGGTGGAAACCTAGACCTGAATGGTCATGCACCTCTTGATATGGAACATCGATAGGTTGATGCACACCCTGTTCATGCAATCCTAGGCCATGGCCTTGCCAATTGACAATGTGGAAATATTGAGATGGAAATCCTGACATGTTTGAAATATTGGCAAGTTTTGGTTCTTTGGGCTCTTCTATGGGTGTTGGGCTTGATGAAGATTCAATGCCCCCATATACAAAATTAATGTTATTTGGAGTTGAACCCATATTGTAAACTGCTCCTATTGCTAAAGGTTGGTCATGTGGGTGACCAAAATCCTTAGCACTAGGGATGGTGAGGGGTGTGATGGTGATGTCATCGACCATGTATTCACCAATACCAGGATTGGTGAGATGGACTTTGACTTGGGATGATATGGGAGGATCATGGTCAGGTGATGGATCGAGAAAGGGTGGAAATGGAGGTATCTCACAATCCATCAATTCGACTTGTGAGACATTAGGTGAAGGAGATGGATTGGATTGGGAGGGTTGCAGAATGGTTGATGATGATGTGGATGGCAATGATGTTGATGATGTGGATTGACTATGACCACATGTGCATGTAGTCATTGATGATGATGATGAGGGTATGGTGGTTTGTTGAGGCTTGGTGATGGGGAGCTCTTCAGGAATGGGATCCTTTGATGAAGAGGTTGGTGGAGTGGTGGATGGATTGGATGATGGTGATAGGAAAAGATGAGTGGAAGGGAGCATGGACTCATAAGGATTTGAGATGAGATTGCAATACTTAAATGGCTCGACGTCTCATTGGTATGCAATGTACCTATCCCTCATGGACATATTTCAAGCATTGATGTAAAATGGAGGGGACACATCTCATTTCCCTCATCCAAGGTCTTCCAAGGAGTACATTGTACGCCATGGATCCTTCCAAGATGTGGAACATTGTGTGCAATATTTTAGCCCCTACTTCGATGGGCAAAACAATAGTGCCAATCATGGAACACAAAGCATCATTGAATGCTTTGAGGGTGAAGGATGATTTGGTGATGTGAGATGGAGGAAGGTTCAAATTATGGAGAGCGGATGTGGTGATAATGTTGATAGAGGAACCGGTATCAATGAGGACTCTCTTGAAATATTTCTTGTCAATTAGAGCCATGATATGCAATGGAGGGTCTACTGATCCCGATGAGATTGGCTTAATCTCAAAGTCATAAAATGTTATGGAAGGCTCCATGCATGTTTGAATGCTCCCCACAAAGTTATTGAAGGCATTAGGATCTTGTGATTGCAATTCGATGGATTTTAGAATTTCCATTAATGCCTCTCGATGTGGGGGAGATTGTTGGATTAGCTCATATATTGACAATTTGGTGGATGCCATTTTCAAACTTGTGGTTAACTGGCTACTCAATGAGATGATTGGTCAGGGTGGATGATTGATGGGTGGATTTGATGGATTCGATTGACTAGGTATATGAATGGGTGATGATGGATTAGGGGACACTTGGATGGGTGGCAATGTAGAAGGTTGTGAGACACTTGCTTGAGGTGGTTGCCTTTGTTGGTTATTCCGTTGACCTCTAGTGACCACATGAATGGCCCCTACAAACCCTTGGTATTGTTGAATATGGTTGACTTGGTTAGGGGGAGTTTTAGTGTTAGCTCCCTCTATGTTTGGTTGCACCTCCTCGTGATGAGGAAGTGGTGTCTAAAATATACCAAGGTCTTGGTTTTGTTGAGCAAGGGGACTATTAACTTTGATTGCCCCCAAGTCAATGAGGTCTTGGACTACATTTTTAAACATATGGCAATTGTTGATGTCATGCCCATTTTGCCTATGATAGGGGTAAAATAAGTATTCTCGATAATTTTTACCATGCTTGGTGGGATCATCCGGTCTAATTTCAGGCAAAGCAAGTTTATTTGTCTCATATAACCTTCTAAACAGAGAGGCATATGACTCATCTAGTGGGGTATATTGGTGATTCTATCGGATAAACTATCATTGGGGATGGTTTTCCATAGGTGGCACTGTGTTTTGAACTGTTGGAGCTTGTGTTGTTGAGGGGACCACATGATAGGAAATTTGTTGTGGTACTTGTTGCATAGGTTGTTGTTGTTGAGCCATTATCGGCTGGCTCATGACCACTTGATTGACTTGATTGGATTGGGTGGTTAGGGTAGCCTATGTTGATTTTTGTTGGCCTAAATAATTACTTTTGTATTGGCCCTTGTTTTGCCATTCTTTCTTCTTGGGCTTAATGATGCCTTCTTGGATTTTGATATCCTCAATGACACTAGCCTGAGCTAAAGCTTCTTCAAAAGTTTGATAAGTTCTTAGTTGGAGCATCCAAGAGATGGGTTTTAAGCAACTCTTGGTGAATAGCTTAATTAGCTCATCCATTGGTAGGGTGAATGGCAATTTTGTGATGATAACCCTCCAACGGTTTTTGAAATCATAGATAGATTCATCATCCTGTTGTCTTAAGGCATAGACGTCAGATAATGAGATCTTCTTTTTGACATTTAGGATGAAGCGGTCAAAGAATTGCTCAATCAATTGGTCAAAAGTATAGATACTATGGCTTGGCAATTGATTGTACCATTCTATGGCATCCCCTCCTAATGTTTGAGGAAAATTTTGAAGCATGAGAGCATTATCATCTTGAATTCTGAAGCATGCATGAACAAAGGTGCTCACATGTTCTTTGGGATCCTCAGTTCCCTTAAATTTGTCAAACTTGGGTATCGTAAAGTCTACTGGATATGGTGGGGTTGGTATCGAAGGATGAATTGGTTGTTTGATCAATTGGTATAAAGTTGGTTTCTGATTTGAAAATCTAGGAGTGAATTGCATCAATTGATCTATTTGTTTCTGCATGGCCTTAATTCGAGGGTCTTCCTTAGGAATGTGAAAACCTTGAATTACCTGATGGGTTTGTGGTGGTGTGGAGAGATGTTGTGGAGTGATTAAATGATGAGGAGATTGGTATTGATGGTTAGGTGAATTGGATGGAATATGATGAATGGGGGATTGTTGATGAAAATATGGGGAATTATGGAATGATGTTGATGGATGAAGGTTATGGCTAGGCTGGCCAATGGGAATAGGATGGGTAATGGTATGGCTTGATGGGGGAATCGGGATAGAGACCACCAAATACTGAGGTGCCCATGATGGACCCTGGTTGACAAGGGCAGTCTGAGTAGAGTTATGTAAAGGCGTAGGGTTAACCTGTACTTGTTGTTGAGCATTTTGATGTTATCTAAGCAATTTTTTTAGGTGTTCCCATGCTTCACTAATATCTCTATCAGAGGCTAGGGGTATGGAGGTAGATGGTATGGAAGATGTGGTTGGGATACAAGTTACACTAGGTATGGCAACTTGTGAGGCTAGGACTTGTGAAGCAGCATTGACTTGTGCTTCATACAAGGGGTTGGTGTAGGTGGAGGTATATGAGGTGCTAGGAGCACTTGAAGGTTGAGGGATGGATGTATGGGATGAAGGTGCAATTGATGCCTCAAAAAGAGGGTTAGTATACACCTGGGTAAAGGTGGATGGAGGTTGGGAATAGATAGGCTCTTGCTGTAAAGTAGAATCCTATCTAGGTGAGTTGGGGATAGACTCTAAGACATAATTAGAAGACTTCATGAAGGCTTCTACTCTTGCCATGTCTATATGGGTGATGTGGTTGTTGATGGTAGGAGAGTTTGACTCCTCTTGGGGCATGGCCATGTGGAAGGTTATGGATGGTAAAGAATGTGAGGGACCTACAGATAAATCTACCTATGTCACATTCAAGGTATCTACCACTGAAGTGGTGGGGAAGGTGGATGAAGGTTCCATTAATTTTTCTTGACTTATTGCTTTCTTTTGATTTCGAGTTAATACCATAAGCAAAGTAAATCAAGATGCAAATTAAAATACCAAATGTAACACAAAAACTGGAATGCTTAAGGAAATAAACAAACAATGCTAAGTCTCAACCAATGTGGCTTACCTCATTCATTAATTATCTCCTTTTAATGTATATTCATTTTATGTGCCAGTTTTGTGTGTTTTGATTTTCTAATATTTCTTAATGAAACAAAGGTGAAAAACTATGGCTAAGGTAGGGCAACGAGATTCTTGTTGGTGATGAAATCCAACAAGTTTTCTCGGGGGTATTCCTAGGGTGTCTAAGGGTAGAGATTGGTGGATGGAGATGAATGCCACCATCACCAAATCTCAAGCAATGGTTGGTGATGAAATCCAACCACTACTATTTTGCATGAATCATGATGTGTGTGAATTATTTTTAAGGTTTATGTTTTCTATAGTATACAAACAATGTTAAAAATAATTAATTTCATAAACCTAAATCAGAAGCCAACAAAATATTGCCAAGTTCTCCAAAGGGTGTGAAGTACACCGCTTAAGACCCCCTGTCTAAATAACAACCGAAGGGTTCATCCACCCCTCTGCCTAGAATCACCCAATTGGCAGGGATACTTTTGGCAATCTAATATTGTTCCAACTTAGATATACAAAATAAAATGTCTTTAACCCTAAGATGCAACACTAGATTATGCAAGTTTCAGTTCAAATGCAGACAAAATGCAGTAGTTTACACCCAGAAAACAAAAACCCTAATCCAAATATGTGAATGAATGCAGATCTAAAAATGCAAACTAATATGCATTCATTTCCAGATTTCTTAATGATGATTCATTTTATTGTTTAAAATCTAAAAAATATAGAAGATACCCAAAATATGTAAAACAAAAAACTAGGGTTTTAAATAGTCGACTTACTAGAAAGCCTACATTTTTGCTCCTAACTCTTCGTAAATGCCTCTGGGCACTTCTAAATATTGTTGAGATGCCTATGGGTGCTTCTGGATGGCTTGGAATACCTCTAGGTATTTTTGGATTACCTTCGAATGCCATTGGGCACTTTGCACACCTTCTACAAACTTCTACAGACTTCAAAAACCCTAGATCCAATAAAATCTATGAAATCCATGCTTCTAAAAAACCTGCAAGATGATAGAAAATAGAAAGTAAATTAGTAAAATAGATCATAAATAGAAACCCTTAGGGGGTCCCACTATGATCACCATTTGAAATATGCAAAATGCAACACACAGACAATGCTTTGAACAAAATAAAATGCAAGGTAACACAAGATTGCACAATAGAATAAATTCTTTATTGATGGGGGAGCCTAGAAACTCCATTGTTTACAAGCTTGGATCCTTGAATCCTTTTGATACAATATTACAACAATTTAGGGTTCTCCAAAACCCTAAGAAGCAAGGTCGTGGTGTCTTCAAGCGCATCTTGATCCCAACAAGGTTGAGTGGGCTTTTTGGATATCCAAGGTTGGGCCACTCCAGATGCTGATGTAGTGCTCCAGATCTACACACAATGACACAAAAAATAGTTAGTAGTATATGCGAGGGCTCCACAGTGTGAGGCCCTCTATAAGCAATAATAAAACCCTAACTAGATGCTACAAATAAAGTGAACAGAAATAGAAACACATGCATAAAATAAATAAATATAGGGTTGATCTATTTTACCTTCTTACTATCTTCTGATGTGTGATGTCTGATGCAAGTGGCTAGTGCGACGATGCCCTAGCATCACCCGAAGGCTAGAGGGACTTCAGGAATGGGAGCGTAAAACACCCATGGGCACCTAGCGACTGTAGGAAATGCCCATGGGCACCTGGGGCTAGTGAGGAGGCACCCGTGGGTGCCTGGTGTTGATGGAAAAGCACCTAAAGGTGCCTAGCGGTTGATGGGGAATTTTGCAGAAGCATATTCGATGAAGGCATAGGTTGTAGTGGTGGATATGGCGAGCGAGGGATGTGAAATACGATGGATGGAATGGGGCTAGGGAACAAAGAGCTTGTTACAAGGCTTTTGGCACTCAGGGAATTAAGATGCTCAAAAACTTAGGGAACTCAAGGGTTGAGCCATCAAAATGGCTCTTATTTATAATCTAACCTAGGGCATGCTAGGGTTTCAATGACACTAATCGTGTGGTTGAGATTAAAGCACATCCAAGGGTAGATAATAAATCTAGGGTGTGGCATGGATTGATGTAAATGGGTGGTCGGGATTAAATGAAATTGGATGGCTAGGATTAATTCACTTAAATAAATACATATTTATTAAATATATATTAAAATATAATATAAAATATTATATTTAAATATATATAAAATAAATATATATAAATAAATGTGAATAATGATCGAAAATGGCAAGAAAATAGGAATAGTGGGCAAATTGGCTAGGCTTTGGTGGTGGAAATGGTGGGAAGGCTAAGATGGAAGGCAAATGGCTAGGATTTGGTGTCTATAGTATCCAAGATAGCTAGTCTACAATGACATGCTTCTTACCAGGTCTCACTATAAATCGAAATATAAACTCCTATCGGGTGACAAGCCACCTAATGACATGTCCTTGTATCATGGATTTGTTTATCAAGTATAATAGGGATTGGTGATCTACATAAAAAGCAAAGGTATTTTCCAGTAGGTAATACCTAAACTTTTGGACTGCATATACCATACCCAAAGCTTCTCCTTCTATTGTACTATAATTTCTCTTTGCCCTTGATAATAGGCGACTAGAAAAGAAAATAGGTTGATCCAACCTAAACTGTTCTTCTTATACCAAAGCACATTTAATTGTAAAATTTGAAGCATCAATATGGACATGGAATTTCTTATATCAGTTTGGGAACACCAAAATCAGGCTACTCACAAGCTTGGCCTTCAATTCTTCAAAGGCTCCTTGATGCTCCTCTGTCCATTTGAAATGAACATTCTTCTTCGTTAATGAATCCAATGGATAGGATACATGTGCATGGTTCCTGATAAACCTTCGATAATATCCCATCGATCCAAGGAAGGTTTTAAGTGAACTCATATCATATGGTTCTTCCATGTGCAATATCACATGAATCTTATCAAGATCTATTTTTAATCCTTCACTGCACACTATGTGTCCTAACAATTTTCCATACGGTACCATTAGGTAACAATTTCTAGGGTTTAATGATATTTGTGCATTTTTGCACCTACTCATACATTCACTAAGGGCATGGATATGCTCCTTGATCTTCCCATAAATGGACCAATCACCCAAAAATGCTTTGAAATTCTCTGTTGCAAACTGATCAAATGTATATAGTATGATGCACTAAAATGTAGCTAGGATATTACAAAGCTTGAATAGTATTCGATTGTATGCATAGATGCCATTATCCATAATAAATGTGGTCTTCAGCTTATCCTCCTTGACTATACTTATTTGATTGTAACCCAAAAATCCATCCAAAAATGAATAGATCTCGTGTCCTACAAATTCTTCTAAGATAGAATCTATGAAGGGAATAGGGAAGGGATCCTTAATAGTTACTACGTTTAGACTCCTAAAGTCCACACATATTCTAATTTTATCCACTTCATTTTTTAGGGTGACCACTATAGGTGATACCCACTCACTGGTTGTAACCCTAAAGATGATTCCTACCTCCAACATTTTTTCTATCTCTGCGTTTACTAATGCAACATATTTTAAATTTATTCTATACGGTCTCGTCCTTATAGGGTGTGCTTCAGGAATTATTATAATATTATGGACACATAACTCAAGTGGTACTCCTTCAAATCCTTATATTTCCATGCAAAGACATCCTTATATTCCAATAATATCTTAAAAGCTTTCGCTTTCAGTACAGGGTTCCAATCATCACCACAATGAATCACCCTAGGTTCATCCTCTGTCCCTAGATTTATGTCCACTATCTGAGGTCCTTCATATTTAATATTTTCTGGATCACTTGATGCTTTCTCCACAATCTTTGGGTGTGCTGGTCTTGCATCAATTTCTACATATCCTACTGTATACTCGACAAAACTCTTTTGAAATGTCCATTTCTCTTCCACCTCCTTCTTAGGTTCCTGGCTAACTTTGGTTTTGTCTTATTTTTCCTTGATCTCCTCTGAATCAATAAAGAGGCATTTGGGCTAAAAAAATTTGTACTCCTCTATTTGAAAATGAAGGAGCACGCTATTAGATCTAGATTCATATTCACTACATTCATTTAGGTACAACATTCCTTCTCCATCTGGTTCATACCCTTCATCACCTGAGGAATTTTTTGATTTTTCGATCATAGCTACATCCTCATTGACTCTTTGGTTAGTCAGAATAATCATATATTTATATTGTCCCTTCTTGAAAGTAATATGATTCTTTCCCCAACTGTGATTAACTTTGGCTACTCATAGCCATCCTCTTCCCAAGAGAGCATCGTATGCAAGGCTTTTGCATAGTAATCACAATGAAATTCAAGAAAAAATCTTGGTTAGATATCACCACTTGTGCTATCAAGACTCCCTTTGTCTCAATACCATACTGATCAGCACCATATAATCAGAATCTCGATGCCCATAGAGGTGGAGCGCCTAGTTCTATCTAAGTCCTTTTAGATAGCACATTGACACTGAATCCTCCATCCATAATAACTTGTGTCAATTTGTGCCCTAGGATCTCCATATGCACTAATGCGAGTTTCTTTCCCACATCAATCATCAATATAGTTGGATCCATGAATTGGTATTTCTATTTATTTTTCTAAATTGGTTGACTTTGTACTTCCATCACCTTATGTGGTTGTATCTCTTCCACCATCACTTTATGTAATGATGGAATAGCTTCCAACAGGTTAGCCACTTTGATCTCTACTGTGGTGTCTAAAACCTGTGCTGCCAGAATCTGCATAATTGCCTTCTCCTCTGATGGCTTTTTTAGTTCCTTTTCTTCAACTAACTTCACTTGTTTATATTTTTGTGCTTCATCCTATAGTATTTTTTTTGCTACTTGCCAATGCTGCTTTTCCTTTGCTGGTTTCAGATACTTATCCTTTTTAGCCTGACTCCTTGTCATGTCTAAAATTTCCTAGGTTTCCTCCTTAACTTGAGGAACCTCAATATCTAAATAATTTACATTCTTTGGGTTACTTGAATCACCTGCTTGGAACAATGTGCTTCCTTGTGGTTCCCTAGACCACACCACCTACACATATGTGTAGTGTTTTCTTGCCGATTTTCCTGTCTCTAAGGTGAAGGACATTTTTTTTGTGAAATACCCCCATTCTTGGCAATTGCAAAATTGTATGATCGACCTCCCTTTTGAGTCATACTAAAAAAAACTTTGTCCTCCTTGGCAATTGCCTTGGTTCATCCTTCCACCTCATCGGCTATTTATGTAACCTCCACTTGTTGCTTGTTGCCCGCTTCATAGGGTCTTCATTTTCTCTTCCTGCTTCTAGATTTTTAGGACCTATGGATGTACTCTTGCGTTATATGGACATAGCATCACCTTGTATCCTATCACATTACATATATGACAATAGCCATTCTATGGACACTTTACATTTGTATGCCCCTCTATATTGCATTTTGTGCATCAAATGGCATTCCTGTTAGGCTTGCTTCTTTGTTATTTCATAATCTTGTTGAACTCCTAATGAAATGATGCTATTGTCCTCTGTATAGTGTCTTCTTCTCCACTATCTGAATAATTGGACTTGGTATGAGATAAAATTCCTATGTATGTCTATTTTTATTCACTTCCAAATTCTTTACATGATTTATAGCTTCCTCATATGTTTCTGATGGTATTACCTTCATATTTTTCTTGTATTTTGGTAGTAATCCATCTACAAAACACCACTTCACCAATACATTTGCCAAAGACATCTACATATTAACTACTAACTACTTTAGTCTGTGGTTATATGATTTTACATCCTCATACAACTTTTGCTTAGTCATACATAGTTCAATAACAATGTCTCCATCATCCTTCAAAGGGCAAAATTCCTTAATGAATTTCTCCTTCACTTGATTCCATTTCCAAAAATCTATTGTATTTTCTCTCTTCAAATACCAATCCATCACCAATCCTCGCAAGGTAGCAATAAATAAAGTTACCCAGTCATCTGGCTATTCTACATCATTTGCTCTCCAAATGGTTATACAAGTCTTGATATGTCTTGTGGGGTATTCCTTACCCTCACCTATAAAATATGGACATCTCTATTTGGTTGCCCTATTAGCCATCTTCGAAGAATCATCCTCGTCACTTGAGGTCTTCCATGGAATATCTGTCTGATTCCTCCTTGGGGGTGTTTTACTATAATCATAAGAAGTTTATATTTGATGTATCTTATTATGTCCCACCAATCATTGACCAAACTCACGTGTGTCTTCACTCCATGACTTCCTTCATTGATGTGAGGGATATGGTCTTGGTATTTCCTCCTGAGACCTTATGCCCTGTTGCTTTAGTTCCTAACTTTTTTCCTCTACACTCCATTGTAACCCTTCCATAACTTTATCAGGTCTCACCATCCACTCTCATTCCTCATGCACTATTTCTCTATCAACTTGTGCCTCTACACTAGGTGGTTCTATTTCCTCCTCTTCTATCTCTATCAGTAGTGTTTCAAAATCTCATTTTTTAGATGCCCAAACTTATTCTATTTCTAGTTCATGTGTACTATGGTCTGAGTTACTTGTATTCTCTCTTCAAGCAATTCTCATGCTCTTACTTACTATAATTTTCTCTCATACTTCCCATCTCCTATGCCTTTGCACATTGGTGTCTGTCATTCACCTCTAGTTTTGTAGTAACTTGACTTGTCAATTTGACCTGTTTTAACAATAATGCCAAGTTTTATAAGGCAACGATGCCAAATGTAGCATAGGGTGTACTATTCCCAATGGGTAGGTGGTTTACAAGGCTTAGAATGATCAATTTTCTATTTCCAATCAATGTACCAAATCGTACCATTGTACAGTCTCTACAACTAGCAATGTGCGACAACTAAATAGCTTGTACGAACCCCAAATCGTACCATTGTATGATCCTAAATCATACAATGATGAATATTGTATGATTTAACACTTAGAAGATCCTTTATATTTGGTTTTGTAAGCTATCATACATAGTTTTGTAACTAAACAGTTCGATTTCCCAATACTATCAAATTGGGTAAATTTCCCTCAATCACCTAAACTACCAAATTGGGTAATTATCTTCTATACGATTTGTAACAACTCTGATGTACAATTTGTACGAAACGAAGGTATATCCAATGATAAATTGGACATTCTCTTGGACCAATCTCTCTAAGATAATTTTTGTAAGGATTTACTAGCGAAATTCACCTTAATCCTATCAACATGCAAAGTACTTTATTAGGGTTGAGAGAGTTCAATATCCAAAGGCGACGTCCAAAAATCATACATTAGTGTTCAATATGTCTCCATTGATGTTATCATAATCACAAATCATTTCCCAAGACCACACCAGTGTTGGTTTAATCCAATTTCTCCATAGCAATGCATAAGATAACCACAACCAAAAAGAAGTACATGCAATAGAAATAAACTGTCAAATGCTATTCTACCATTCCAGGATCATACAATATGTGAGTGAAACCATAAATTGTGCTCAAGATTTATTATTGTTCAACAATGTCAATCAACAATCAGAGATATGTAATAACAATTTCCTAACCAAAACTCATAGTATTTCCCCATAACCAGAATATCACTAGATCATAACCAAACTCTAACCAGACTATAAAAATTAAAAATGGGGCCCTATATAACATTGTCCAAGATGTTACAAAGTGGTTATTGAGGCAATTAGTTATTTACAACTACCCATGCATAACGAAATGCATTAATTAATAATTTTACTAAGTCTAAAAATTAATAATCAAACACATGCGCAATTACAACTTAGGATTACATTTCCCATGCATTTCATTGCAAATTGTATGATTTATCTTCACCTTTTTTTTTTTTCTCTTCTAGTTGTACAATTTACTCCTACCTTTATGATTTACAAAACTTGTCAAAATTATCAAAATTGGCCAAATCCATTTATCACTTCTTCTTATTCTAGGAGGTGGATTTGCTGCCTACACCTACGAATGCCTATAGAAGCCTACGAATACCTATAGAAGCCTATGTCTACCTACAAGTGAGTACGTCTGACTGTGGGTGAATATGTGTGAATTTTAGGTGTCTACATTTACCCCTTTTTGTACTATGTTGTGTGGAACATGGTTTGGTACAAAAATATGATAAAAGAAGGTGATAAGGTGATTGTGAAGATGAATAATCTGTAGATGAATGAATGTGGATGATTACAAAAGAAAAATAATTATGAAACAAGTGATTTTGCCAATGTAGTACACCATTTTGCAACATCGTACTAGGTTATTTTTGGGGAAACTTAAGACTGCCTTGTTCTTGTGATCAACACAAGATGGTCCAATTACAAATAGAAGAAATACCTTTTTAAATTTTTGCTTCTAATTGATTAATGAGCGCATGATGATATTTGTCAAATTATTTAAGTTGAGTGGCAAGGACATATCAGGTGAAGCATTAAGAATGTGATCAAGGCCACTATAAAGAATAGAATTTAGACATGTCATCTTACCACATGGCTCTCATGATTTAGAAAATTTTTGATTGGGATGGGATTTATGTTGATATAATCTTCAACAAAAAAATTCTTAGACATATGTAATACCCATGATTGGATGTTTGATTTTTTGATTGCTTGCAAAGTGGATGTTTGTATGAATACCCCCTCAAGCGAGGAATCGACAATGGAATGGATGAAAAGTGGTGATGAGTTGATTGATAGAAGATGATGGTAATAAAAGGGTGGAAAATGGGAAAAACAAGGATGGGAATTGAAGAGAAACCTAGAAAATTCAAAAAAAGTGAAGATGATGTGGTGAAGGTTGGTTCACATGGTAGGGTGCGAACCAAGCAAACTGGACGAATAAAACCCCTTTTCATGCATGAAGAATCATTTATGTTGTGCGAATTTGGGAGGAGAGGAGTGAGAGAGATTTTGTGAAGTGAAGTGCTATCAAAATTTTGAGCCAGAGTTGAGATGGCAGGAGGTCATGCTAGCATGAGTGGTAGGAGCGATACACCACCACTAAGTGCTCAAAATTTAAACTTTTTAATTTGTGTAAATTTTTAAAAAGAATAAAATTGTGTGTTTGAGTGTGTATGATTGAGTACATGTTATGTTTGATTGAAATGTGTGCATAAAGTGTGAAAATGGCCAAATGGATATCCAAAAATATTGTTTTTGTTTTGGTTTGATTGTTGGATTGTAATGTTTGATTGGTGTGTCGTGTGTATGCAAATTGACTTTGTTTTGTTGCATAAACGATGTGTTGTTTATGAAATTTGAGTGAATATCCACTATGAAAGGCCAAAATGGGTATCCAAAAAGTTTTTTATTTTTTGTTTTGTGATGTTTTGATCAGTCATGTGAATACATACCTCAAAGTGTGTGCCTATGAGGTTGGTTGAGTGTTTTGCATGCATTGAATGTGATGTTTTTGCATGTTGAGAAAAATTTTGCCATGAAAGGGCATAATGGATGTCCAAAACTGCCCTCCTTGCAAGGTTCACATGGCAGTGTGTGAACCTAGGTTTGCATGGCTACGTGCCAATATAGCGATATAGTAGGCCATGGTTGAGATGGTAGGTCTGAGGGTAGAGGTGGATAATTTACGATGAGAAAACTATGATTTATCAAGGATGTATACAGAGGAGGCATCAAAGAAGGTGCAGTGTGAAGTGTAGTTGATATTATATGGTCATGGGATCCCATAGTATGCAGGGTCACAATCAAGATCACGGTTGCGATCACATACATACTCGTAGTAGATTCAATGGAGTGTCCCATTTGTAGTATCGACAGAGTCAAGGATGGTGGTTCCAAAAGCATCGTAGGTGGTGGGATCTACCCTAGAGTTGAGTAGATATGCTAAGGACTAGAGGGTAGAGGTGACTACGATGGTGCATGGGAAGGAGAGCAGAGAGACTCCTAATGGGCAACAGGGCTAAGAGAGCTTGTGTAGTGCTGCACAGTGAGGTGGTGGCTATGGAGGTCGACCATAGATGTATGATATATGTACACTATTTTTGTATCTTGAGGGAATTTTGATCATGATCTATATATACATATATGTTTCATATTTGCGGTGTTATTTTACATGTGTTATGGTTTTGTGTGGATGAATGCATAAATTAGGATCATGTGTATGTATAATGTAAGATAGTGTAGGTGAATGTATGCTGGAATAATATGTATGCATGTGATAGTACGATATTAATATAGAATAGGAGTAATTAAAAATGATGTGATGTAGATGTATGAATCCGATAGAATGTAGAGTAGGGAATGCATGGGATCAATTGAGATGACTAATATGCATAATACAGATGCAATGCATGTATGTGTATGAGGAATTGTGTATAGGAAGCACTTTTATCATTGCAAAACTAGTGGTAATGTGATCCATTTCATTATCTCACAAATGTGGGATGGCAAAGGAGATTTTTTCAGTAAATTTGACTATCATAGTTATAGTAGTCATACCTCATAAGAAATTGAGCAAGGTTCAACCACAACTCATAACTAACCTAATTGAATGGAATTCTATCAAGGACTAGTGTGTGTGATGAGTGATGTTTATTTATCCATTTTGAGGGAGGTAGGACTAACCCATTGTAAACTTAGCCAAAATAGCTAGCTCATCCGTAAGTACGTAGTGATCTATACAAAAGAAGATCGCTAATGTGACAAATGTGTTGCCACTTGTAAGACCATTCTATTGGCAGGCAAGCTCTTGGAGCCTATTGCTGGTGATGGAAATCATCCCGTGATGTTATGTTAAACCAAAGGACCAAAGGGATTCAAGCATAGTGGTAGTAATCTTGGAGGCTTTTCCTTTTATTTTCTGCCCCTCTTCCATTTGATTATTTTTTTTGTGCTCTTTTTTTTTTGTGTGTGGGCATTGGCTTTTATTTTCTTCCCCTTTTCTATTTTTGCTTATGCTTATCCTTTTGTTTATCCCTAGGTCATATTTTTATCATGCAAATGATAGGATGAGCAGGGAAAATACTTCACTAGATGGAAAAGTCTACGTAAGGTATTGTCTTCCCTAGACTAAAACTTTTCTTAAAATGTGACTTGTGTGAGTGGTCCTTGAAAGAAATAAAACTAGTCAAAGAAAGTTGTAAGGAGTGTAAGAACTTGTCAACTAGAGATGATGTTTGATTAGATAAACTGGTGAATGGTCAAATCATGCAAAATGCTATACAATATGTAATCCTAAAAATGGGAGTGGGCATCCAAGTGGTGATTCTAACAAGTGCATGGTTTAATCCGTCATGAGCACATTTCTATAAGGAGAATGTACAAGTATGGATATGGATACAACGATGGGATGTGTATATGCAATGGAAGCACTATGAAATATGTAGTATGCAGGAGAATATGTACAAAAGGAATGTGTGGACCTAAAGAGGTGCATAGATGAAAATAAGTGGATGAGAAGAATGAACATTAGATGCAGTTGCTAGATCATGTGGGGTGGTGCAAAATGTGGAAGAGATGAATGTAAGAAGGAGAGTGTGTGTGATTACCCATAGCGAGAAGAGTGATAGGCAAAATATATGGTGAATAAAACAAAAAGGAAGAATATATAAAAAGAGGGATGAATTAAAATAAAGAGGGGAGGAAGAAGAAAGCAAGAAGAAAATATGGGAGATTCAGCATAGGTATGTAACCACTCGAAGTGTGACCATACAATAGTATCAAATAACAAGAAGAGAGAAGAATAAGAATAAGAGAAATTTAGCATAGGTATGTAGCATGACCATACAACAATGCAAAGTAGCAAGAAGAAGGTAAATTTGGCATAGGTATGTAGCTGCTCGAAGCGTGACCATACAAAAATATGAAATAACAAGAAGGAAGAATAAGAGAGTAGGGGAAAGAAAGAGATGGTGGGATAAACTAAGTACATGGGGAGTGGTGAAGCTCAGATTGTGAATGACTAGGTGGAGTGACAACGTGACTAGGATTTTGATAGTTGGTGTAGTGTAACTATTAGAAGTAATGGGGTATGGAGATGAATTATGCACATGATGGTGTGGAGTGAGGCACGAGATGAGGTGAAGTGCTTTGAACTTGAGGAGGAGAAGTGGCAAGCTTGAATTGTGGAGGAGCTTCTCCATCCACTATGTCATTGATGAGGTATTTAAATATGTGATACTTGTTGATGTCATGCCCTGGTTGACGATGGTAAATGCAGAATTGGTGTTCATTGTAGCCCCTTGATTTAGGGTGAAGTGGATTGATCAATCAAATATCAGGTAAAATGAGGAGCCTTGTGTGAAGTAGTTGGTGGAATGTGTGGGAGAGAGGCTTCAAAAGGACAAGCATGGGGTAAACGTGAGGTGCAGGTGATGATGAGTGCAAGGAAGATGGGATAGGCATGGGTGGGTGGATGGTTGACATTTGTTCTAGTGGAGGATACATACAGGGACAAGAGATGTGCATGGAAGGGTATAATGAGGTATGGGGTGTGCTATAATGGTGAGTAGATGAATGACATTGACAATGAATCAAATGCAACTTGATATTATCAAGGCAAAAAATGATGTTTTGGAAATTGAGAGGTGGAGGGGATGGTAACAAAGTGAGAGAGGAACGAGAACCTAGTGTAATGGTTGAATTTGGAAATGGGAATGGATATAGCGATGGACAAGGTGAGGGAGGTGAAGATGGATAGTGGTCAGGTGGTGGTGTAAAATGTTGAAGATGAGTACCACGAAAGGGGTCTAGGGGTGTTTGAAAAATATGTGGGGCTTGTGACGAGCTACAAGAAGCGACGTGGTCAAGATGGGTATGTGCGCGAAGGGATGGACTAAGAAATATGTTGATGAAGGGATTGATTGTAAAGTGATATCCCATTAGGCATAGGTGGAGGTAACCCTGAGGAGTGTGGGTGAGCAAGTGAATTTTCCTTGTTAGGATGAAAGGAGACAAATGAAGGTTATCAAGCTGAAGAAGCTAGTAGGTAGGGGTCTCTTTCATCGACTAAGGTGGGAGGAGATGGACCCCTTGCATGAGGGTATGGGGAATGGGAATGCTCCCTCATATTTGCAAAGGAGGAGAGAGAGTCTTAACTATCATTATATCAAGGAGAAATGGGTATCCCTACAATCGAGTGAATGAGGCTAGAGTGGAGCATCACGATCTGAATGGGAAGAGAAGGATGAATGAAAAACATGAATAGAGTGAGGAGGCTTCGTATGTTTGATCAAGGTGATTGGTGTAGGGAGGAGTGTTAGAAATTCCTACATGATGGATTGAAGGTATACTTGTAATATAGATCTGGTGTGAGATATCCTAGTGAAAGTGGTGTGGTTGGCGATAGTGAGCGTGTAATACATAAGATATAAACATCATAAAAATGACATATAAAGTAAAAGATGTTTCTATTGTGTAATAGAAAGTGCAAAGTGTGTGTTTGGTGTAATATGGATTGTGAGTGTGTGAGTGAGGTGATGTATATACAACATGATGATGATAGGATTATACAATGACTGGTGATTTGTACCTAAGACAACTAGGTGTTGAATATGCATAGGTGAATGATGTTTATTGATTTGGGTTCTATGAGTCCTTCTATATTAGCCAATCGATAGGCTCCATAATCAAACTTGTGTGTGATCATGTAAGGACTAGCCAATTGAGTGTGAATTTGTCTCGTAGGTGACGGGGTTGGCTAGTGATCTATTGGTTCTCTTTGAGAACCAAGTCATCAATACAAATTCATGCTGGTGTACCTTACTACTATAGGAATTATGAAGGTGGTCTTGGTAGACATGAGTGTGCTCAATAGTGTGTATGTGATGCTCATCTAAGAGGATCAGTTGGTCAAGTTTGGCTTGATGATCAGTGTCGTCATCGATGAATTTTTTGCATGGAGATGTGTAAGGAGGGTATATTGAGCTCAAGAGGCATGATGACTTTAGTTCCATAGACTAAAGAAAGGGTTTTGCCCTAGTGGGAGTATGAATGCTCATTCAATAAGTCCATAAGGCCAATGGTTTGATTATGCCAATCATGATGAGATTCTATGATAGTTTTGCCAAAGATAGCACATATAGTTTTGTTAGTAGCTTATGCTTAGACATTACCCTAGAGGTAGTATGGGGTGGAGAAGCTATGGTGAATGTTGAACTTGATGCATAAGGTGCATACGATTTTTTTTTAAATAGTGTACCATTGTTAGAGATGATTTGTGAGGGAATTCCAAAGTAACAAATAATGTGATCAGTGATGAATACCATAATTTTAGCTCCTATATTTTGGACAAGTGGAATGGCTTCGACCCACTTTGTGAAATACTCAGTGGCATGATGATACATTTATGGTTTTCAGAGGAAGTGAATGAGATTTTCCCAATAATATCTAGGCCCCATTGCGAGAAGGGCCACATGGATTGGATGGGTTATAGTGCTTGTGAAGGTAAGTGTGTGAGGTTGGCATGTTGTTAACATTTTATGCATCATTTAATATACTCACAATAATTGTGTTCCATTTTGATCCAATAGTAGCCCATGTGTAGAATACGCTTAGTAATGACCATACCATTGAAGTGGCCACTACAGGTTCCATCATGGGTTTATTGAACCACTTTTTGAGCTTCCTATGGATAAAGGAAATATAGAAGGATGCCATACGATAATAGAGGATATCCCCCATTAGCATGTAGTGAATTTCCCTTTGCTTGAATGCTCGGTGGTGAACATGTGGTAATTTGTAAGGGAGAAAGCCTAAATTGATGTAATCCTTAATTTGAGAAAACCAAGGATCATGTGGTTCGGTGTGGATGACATGGATGCCACCATCATCCACCAAGAGAGGATGTGAAATAGTGAATTGGAATAAAGTATGGATGGACACATGTGTTGTGTCAAATATTGGGTTCTATGATATTAAATATCCTAGGGAAACCATAGTATCCACAAAATGGTTGGACGAGCAGGGAGTGGCTTCAATATCATACCACTCAAGCTAAGCAAGTATCTACTAAGCAATTTGTTTATATAGTTGGAGTATTGAGCAATGACATTACCAAATTTCCTAGATTTGACTGATGAAAATGAGAGAATCATCGAAGATCTGGAGGCTTCTAATGTGCTTCAATATGAGAATGAGAGTTTTGTATTCGGTATTATTATTCATGTAGGAAAAATATAATTTAAAGGATAAAGGGAGTGGTTCCCCGTTAGGTGTGAAAAATACAATCCCAACACCCCCACGTGCATGCAATAGGAGCCATTAAAAAATAGTGTCAGATAAATTGGCATTTTGGGTTCCACATATTCTTCAACTTTGATGATGTAAAATATGGATTCATTAGGAAGCTGAATAAGGAGTGTATGGTTATCAGGCAATGACACCTCAGCAAGTTGGTCAATGATGACCTATCCTTTTATGGACTTTTGAGAAATGAATTTGATGTCAAATTCAATAATAAGCATGATCCATTTAGTAGTACGAGTGCTATGATAACTCTTATCCATCATGTATCGTAAAGGGTTATCATAAGAAATAACAAAAGTTGTGTGGTTGAGCATGTAGTGTCATAGCTTTTTTGTAGCAAAGACTGCAACTAGGCATAGCTTCTCCATGTAAGCATACTATATTTCATAGCTGACCAAAGTATGACTGATATAGTATATGGCTTGCTCATGGTTGAGTGCATTCTTCTGAGCTAATAATGTTCCTACTACAAAATCCATGGCAAAGATGTATAGGAAGAACAACAAGTTTTGATGTGGTGGAGATAAAACTGGTGGCAATGTAAGATAATATTTTATTGAGTCAAAGGCTTACTGGCAATTAATATCCCATTTAAAGGTAAAACCTTTTTTTAAGAGGTAGTTAAATGATTTACACTTGTCATATAATTGGGTGATAAAGTGATGAATTGCTTGGATTTTACCTTGCAAACTAGGTAGTTGCTTGAGATTCATGGGATGAGGCATCTCGACAATGGATTTGACTTGGTTGGGATCAACTTCAATGCCTCATTGAGAGACAATGAATCCCAATATTTTACTTGAAGTGACACCATTGCCAAAGTCTTGAAGCAATATTTTTCTTGCTATGCTCACATCTTCTGAAGAGCAAGGACGACGTCAAGGCCACCGCACTCTCAGATAACAATGATCTATTTTTTTTTTAAGGAATATATGAAACTCTTCTAATGTTTTCTTTATATATATCATTTGTATATCTTTCAAAAGAACATTGTAAAAGTTTCTCACTATTCTCTACCTATTGTTAAAGGCATTCTCTGTGATAAACTCGTTGTAAAAATCATCAATAAAATATTTTTTGGTGGGTTGTTTATGGTAGTGCTGCATATTGCACTTACTCTTAATGGATTACAACAAAGGGAGGGGCTTCTTCGTGTGCCAAATTTCATGATTTGGAGACTCTACTTATGTTGCACTATTTACTATTGCTGCACTTCTTACTACCACACTATTGCTCCTTTTAATGCATTACAACTACTGATTACTCCTAGAAGGTGATACTTAATAGAGATTGATGCATTGGACTTGCTCTATTAATAAATTTATGTTTGATGCTTAGCATTTCATATATGTTATAATACACTCTCAATCAAACAAAAAAATCAAAAGAGGCACCATTTTTTGGCCCAAATATCTGAAATCACCTATGTTTCACGTATCACTCTCTTTAATTTACTTATAGTTTCCCTCTCGTAAGGATGGGTAAATTGAGGAGTTTTGGTATAAAGGTCTAGTAGGTTAATCTTGCTTGACTTTGCCTATGTTCCATGTATCACTCTCATTTATTTACTTATAGTTTCCCTCTCGTAAAGGTGGGTAAATTGAGGAGTTTGGTATAAAGGTCTGGATTCTACTGCCTTGTTTCTACAAGAATTCTTGCTCCACAATACTCTAATTTAGGGGAGGTGCATCATTGTCTTATCTAAAGCTTCTTACAGTTAAGGAAAGAATAATTGGTTCACTGTAATATTATTTTTGTAAAATGAATACAATTGACCCACTCACCCCTCATAACTATTATACATGAAAACCAAAAATATTAAATCTCATTTCTCGAAAAGAGCTGACACACTTGCTAGAAGAGAAACAACCTGAATTTGAAAAAGAATATGAGATATTTGTTCATAAAGGGAATATGTATGAAAAAATGGATATTATAAGCACAAATGTAAATGAAAGCTTACCATTTGAAAGTTGGAAAAAACTAAAGAACTTATTTGGTAAAGTGGATCAAATAAGGTCAATGCAGCTAGAGGTAGAATTAACAACATTATCTCCTGAAGACTTCACCAATATTGTTGACTTTCTCACCAAATTTAAATAAGTCCTAACTCAAATTAAAGGCAGTGGTAGGAATAAAATAGAATAAGAATGCATCTATCTCATTCTTTCTAAGTTAAATGGAGTGTTTCAAATTTTCTCTACCACTTTTTTGTCTACAAAAGATGCACTTGGTACAAGTTTTAAAATGACATATTTAGAGGAGTTTTGTGATAGGCTAACTCGAGAGGAAAAAAAACTTGCAAAATATGAGATCTCTCCCTCTTCCTCAAAAGCATTAGTAGCATCCACCTCCTGTAAAGAAAAATTCAAAAAGAAAGAAAGAGGCCCTATAACTTGTACACATTGCAAAAAATGATGGGCAATCTATGAACAAATGTTGGAAGAGACTACAACAACTAGAGGTAGCAATGAAGGATCACAAAATAGACATCAAGAAGTAGATAGGAAAAGCCTTAAATGTTCAAGGCAAAAGTATAAAAACTTCATCAAAGTACTGGGTTTTAGATTTAGGGGAAACTCATTATATGACTTCTTCACATGAGTCATTCACTTCAATCTCCTCAAGCTCAAATTGTAGCATATAAGTTGGTGACTCATCCTTTATCCCTGCCAAAGGAAAAGGTGGCATATCCATTGATGGTGGGTATATCAATAATGTTCTATATGTCCCAAATATAGCTACAAAACTCCTATCCATCTATCAAATGTGTACTTCTTCAAGGGTAAAACAATTCTATTTTCACCAATAGGATTTGAAATAAGATAAATTCAAGAACCACACTCTCTCATAGAAAAATGAGATATTGATCATAACACTCACCTATTTCACTTCAATGGATTAAAAAATTCAAATGGAGCCTCCTGTTTTGTTGCACATGGAGATCCTGAAAGCAAAATTTGGCATGAAAGGTTTGGTCATCTCAACTATAACTATCTAAAAGAGTTGAATACTCATGAAATGGTAATAGGGTTACCAAAAGTCTCTTCTATTGATGGAGTATGTCCTGGATGTGCTCTTGAAAAACAACATCAAGATCCCTTTAACCCAAGTAGTTCTCAAAATATCTCATCCCATCTAGAGTTAATCCATAGTGACTTGATGGTCTTCCCAGAGCCTTCTTTCAAAGGAGCAAAATATGCCTTAACCTTCATTGATGATTTTTCAAGAAGAACATGGGTCTAATTTTTAAAATACAAAAGTGATGTGCTATCCCACTTCAAAATCTTCAAGGCCTTAGTTGAAAATCAAGCCACTTTCAAAATAATGCAAATTCGTATAGATAATGGAGGGGAATACTTTAGTAATGAATTCTCCATATTTCTATCAACTCATGGCATAATTCATCAACATTCAGTCTCCCATAATCCACAACAAAATGGCATTGCAAAAAGGAAAAATAGATCTTTGAAAGAAATGGCAAGCTGTATGCTCCACTCAAGAGATCTTCCAGCAATTTTTTGGGCTGAAGCTATTAACTATGCAAATTATATTCAAAATCGCACAACTCATAAAGCTCTTGGGCATTTGACTCCTGAAGAAGCATGGACTAGCTCAAAACTTGATGTCTCTTTTTTTAGATTTTTGGATGTACTACTTGGGCACATATCCCAAAGAAAAAGAGGAAGGTTCTAGACAAAAATAGCAAGCAACTCATCTTTGTTGGTTACATGTCCCGATTGAAGGTCCTCATCAATCTCTCCCTTCCCTACAAGGTCAATCACCCATTCAGGTACTACCCATTTCCAGTCCAACCCTGCATAGCTCCTCTCCACCCAAGCCGTCTGACCAAGACAAGCCTGTTGAAACCACTTCGCCCACCTACACTATAGTTCCTTCAGTCCTGAGTCAAGGCAAAGGCAGTGTTCTAATATCGAGCCCTGTAGCCCACTCCCCCATCGCTCATAGCATAGTCCCACTTGCCAAAGCCCCTGCTACACCCACCTCCGAACCATCTGGGGAATCATTCCTCATTAATTTTTTATATTTGTTCACACCTTTGGCTGGAGATCCTGCATTTTCTAAAATAGATCTATCCTTAATAAAGGAACGTCCCTTAGCTGAGAAGCTACTCTTAGCTCGAAAAAACATAGAGAAAATGTTGGAGGCAAAGAAGAAAAGAGGGCGATCTCTGGCCCAGGTTGAAAAATGTACTATCTTCGACTTGAAGGGCAAAAAATTACATAAGGTTAAGAAGGTCCCTAAGGTCCAGAAGCCTCTGGATGAAATGACTCCAGCTGACTATGCTTACCAGGAAAAGACCAAGGACCTGGAATATTTGAATATAGATGATGAATCCACATCCATGCATGTCGGGATCGAGACTTTCTGAGCGCATGCAAATATTGCCAACCAGTGCAGGTTTGAAGCTGAGAGTGCCAACATCAAGTTGGAGGAAGAGCTAGCCAAAATCTGCTTTGAGCTGGAGGATTCACAGGAGCAGTGTAAACTAATGAAGAAATAAACACATGTCTTAAAATAGTAGATACTACAATTGTAGTCTTTGGCTGAGCATCAAGCACAGAAACAGGTCAAAAATGAGCTAAACGCAAAAGAGCTCGAAAGTAAGATCTTGCAAACTCAGCAACAATTGTTCGAAAAAACAAACCTGGAGTTGTTCGATAGGGGAAAAATTAAGGAAATTCGCTCACACTTTCTCGAAGGTTTCAGATCGCAGGCCTCCAGTGCCCTGTTGACTTTAATCTATGTCACAAAATCCTAGTACGCCATTGCTAAGAAAGGGCCAATGGTAGATGAAGTTATATAGAAAATCAAAAGGCGACTCAAGATGGCGTTTGAAGTCCAAAGTATTAGATATCAGGACCTGCAGGTTGCTGCTATGAGTCGAACGGCTAAGGATTGGTCCATTGCCCAAGCCACTATTTGTGCCTTCTTCTCCAAGGTGAAGAAAGCACAAAAGGTGAAGGACCTCCTAGATATATTCAAGCAGGAGCAGTGCACGTTAATGGGTTACTTTGAAGACCTTTCTTCCTTAGGTTTCTCGAGTTTCATAGACGATGATGAGAACCTTCTCACTAGGAAAGAACTCAAGCTGGCGTGGCTCCGTTTCGAAAGTGAAGTCTCAAAAATAGACGAGTGGGAAGAGCCGGTCATAGAAGGACAAGTCACAGACTTCATCCTGAGACACTGCAAAATCGTGGCTTGCCTGAATGACCTAAGCATAAGAATCAAACATGCTGACATTGGGTAGCTTGACCAGTTCCATGTTTTGGTTAAGGCACTCGAAGACCAGGAGCCATTTCAAAAAGGTGTCTGGGATCATGTCCGCTGAACCATGAGGAAAATCCATGATCGTCTTGTTCCATCACTGCAGCAGGAGGCCATGCCAGAAGAAGGAGCAGAAGAGGAAGAAGGAGCAGAAGAGGAAGAAGAAGCAGAAGAGGAAGAAGGAGCAGAGGAGGAACAAGAAGAAGGACAAACCGTGGAAGCGCCCTCGAAGATGGAAAAGCGAGAAGGGTCTGGAGGTGACTCTGGCCCAATGGATCAAAGCTAAGGGTTCTTCCATCGAGACGAGCTGGTTGCCCTGCGAGCCACCAAGAATGTTGACAATTTTGTCAAATTTCACAATGGGGTAGAAAATTAAAATTTTGTATAGTGTTCTTTGTTGTAAAGTATTTCTGTCAGTTTTTTTTTGGAAATATTTGTAAGTTGTGACAATTTTGGATTTCCTTGTCACCCCTTTGTACATAAGATGAAGAAGAAAGAACCTCGCTACCGAACGATCTAGGGAAGACAGCTTCACCCAAAAAATGAAGAGAAGTATTAGAAGAGCTTTGCACCCGAAGCATTTCTAGTAATTGCTTTGGGAAAAAGTTGGCAAAGCGGCATTACTGAAGAAGAATACGAGGAAAGAAAAAGAGCTTTGGGCCCGAAGTTCCTCAAAAAACTACTTCGGATGAAAAGGTTGTGAAGCAGCGTTGCCAAAACAAAAATTTTGCCAAGGCATAAAGAAGAGCTTCGCACCCGAAGCAGTTCTAGAAACTACTTCGGGCAAAAGTTTTGCGAAGCAGAATCCAAGCAGCATTTCAAAAGAACAGTCGCGGACCGAATTAGCCAAGGCAAGAAAAACTACTTCGAGCCTGAAGCATTTCAAAAGGCAGCTTCGGGTGAGTTTTTTATGAAATAGTTTTACCGAAGGAAAGGTGTGAAGAAAGGAGAATGAAAACTACTTCGGGCCCGAAGCATTTCAAAAGGCTACTTCGGGAAAAGGTTTTGCGAAGTAGAATTTGAAAGAGCACAACACTGAAGACACTTTGCCAAAAGGCCACCGACGCATCCACTTCAGACTCTGGCACTAGTGAATCACTTCTACTTCGCTGAAGGTCATTGCGAAGCATCTGCTTCGACCATATTTCATGTGAAGTACTTTCACCCGAAGTAGTGATAGCCGTAAAGAATGCAACATCTTTTGAAAGTAATTGCTTTGGATGAAACCTTTTTGAACCTTAGTCTTGAAAGAAGATCACAGCGAAGCATTTCTCCAAGGCATCAGCGAAGTAATTTTGTCAGTGAAGCGATGAAGAATGAAGAGGCCCATTTTTCAAAGGAAATATGCTTCGGCACTCATGCCCCCAAAGCATTTTTGCGAAGCTCCATGTTGCGAAGTACAAATCAAGGAGGAGTTATTGCTGCAGCACAAGTCCATTGCGAATCAAAGTTGCAAGCAGACATCTTGCAAAGCACTTCAAAGGCACGAGTTCCAAGCTAGGTATTTTATCGAGGAGATCAAGTGCCTCATAAATGCATTTTTACGTGCCCAGTAAGACCGCTACCCATTTTTGGCAATTGGAAATGAAGTATCAGTTCCATAAGGAGAACCTGGCAAGCATGGTAGTCACTCGAGCACCGCACCCAAAAGCCGAGGACGTCCAGGCGGCCCATTAATGTGTATTTCCCTGGTTGACCCAGCCGCAGCGGTTAATTTTGGCAAAGGATATGAAAGCTCAGTCTTGAGGACCGCAGAGGGCCAACTTCTAAGCTTTCGAGGATGTACTTCGCATTCTATGTAATAATGATTCATAGGGTCGGGTCCTTTATAAAAACCTAGGCATTGTAACGAAATGGGGGGGAACTATCTGCTAGAAAGTTGTTGTAACTTGATGTCCTACGATTAATACTAAAGATCTTTGGGCTCAATTTCTCTCTTTTATGCTGCCTTCTGTGCTTGATTCTTTTGTCTTTCTTCATTTGTATACCGAGACTCTGAACTCTGAATTCGGTGTGCGATTGGGGACTATTCCTTGAAACTCGCTTTGAAGGATACATAGGAGAGGAAAAATGTAATATTGGTTTTCTTTTATGCTGCCTGGTGGGTTGTGGTTTTTGTTACATTCACTTGTCCTAATCGTCTTTACTCTGAACCCTAAATTTTGACGAAATGGAGAAGGAGAATCCCTGTGAGCTCACCCAGAGGAAAATTTAATGTTGCATTTCTTTCATTTATTCTTGGTGTTCCTTGCTGCTATTCAAGTTGTCGGTTAGTGATCGTGCTTCCTGTTCTTTCCCACCTTAAATCACCGATCTCTCTTCCCTTACCTCTTTTTTTTTCTTTCTCTAACCCTAACTCCTTTTATCTCTTTCCTGCACCCTTATCTCAAAACACCAAAGTAGTTTAGCATAGGAGCCGACCTTTCTCCAGATATTGGCACGAGGGGCATATCTTCCCTTCGGCCTTTCAATGTTGGTCTAGGTCTAGGGCGCATACATTTACCCAAATCCTTTCCTAGGCAGATTTGATGACCAATAGGTCCTATTGAAAAAATTTATAGAGAGAAGGAGATTCTGGATTACTATTTGGCTAGTCTTTCCATAGGGTTGAAGGAAAACTCATGAAGACTAGGACTCAACTTAGATTTATTTCCACTAGTTTTAGAAAATAACTAGTGAAGTCTCATGATTTTAGAATTCTATAAATCTGAATGTATTTGGTTATTATTGTCTAATTTTTTTTTTGAAAAAAATTAGTTCTCAGAAGTTGAGAATCTTCCTACAATGGATAGAGAATAATTTCACCTTCGGTTGCTTGAAATTTTATGTGCTTTCCTCTTGCAGGGATTAGTTTTGAGTTGCAACAAAAGAGTAGACATTGCAAATTAAGGAGGTCCAAAAAGAGGCCTCATTGAATATTGAAAATTGTATATTGAAGACTTGAAGATATCCAAGAAAGAGGTCAAATTGAAGAACTTCTAGATTTGGAATATAGAATATTAGAGATTGAAGATAGAAGACTATGAAAAGATCCTATTGCAGAGTTGAGAAGCAACAAAATTTGGAGATCCAATAAAGAGATCTCATTGCAAAATTTCCATAGTTGGAAGATTGAAAAGACTAAGGAAAGGTCTCATTGAAGTTTTGAGAAAAATAATTGAGTAGTTGTTATATTTGAAGACCCAAGAGAATAAGCCTCAAGAGAATTTGGAGAAGAAGTAGACAAGAGAAAGTTTCATTACAAATTTGAAGAAGTGGACATTAGAGAATATTTTAAGGAAGTTCGTGATAGAATATTGCAAGTAGGAGAAGCTTCTGAAAAGAATAATTTGGGAAAATTATCGCCATCCAACAACAATCCCAAAAGGAAGAAGGATTTGGCAATAATTTTGTCAAATTTTGAGAAGGATTTTGAAGACCCCAAGACATCTATATTCTTGAGGAAGATGATAGTGAAAGAGATCAAATTTGAAGTCAAAAATTGACAAGAAGATTGAAGGAGAAATAATTCAAGAGGCCATAGTTTTGAGAATTTTTAGAACAACCACGAAATTTTTTGAAGGTTGATTTGCAAAGGAGGAGGTTGCTAATTTTTGAGGTAGAAGTTGAAAAGTAACAGGACAACAAAATAAAGAAAGTATAGAGCTATGATTTTTGAAAAGTTTAGGATAGTTTTGAGAGAATATTTGGGTAGCATTAGAAGGAGAAAAGTGAGCTGCATTTTGAAGGAGTTTAGGGATATTTTTGGAAGAGCTTTGGGTAGCAAAGCATAGGAAGATTTGGAAGTATTTGAAGGAGGATAATTACTATAAATTTAGACAACAAGAGAGCTAATTTTTGGGCAGCAATTAGAGCTGTAAAATTGATGATTCTGGAGCAACAAATAATAAGGGATTGGAGCTGCAAAATTCATAAAATCAAGACAACAAAACACCTAGAATACTAGCCATAAATAAGGCCATAAGAGGTGTGTAACATTGGTGCTATAAAAGTGTTCATATACAAGTATTAAAAGTAGTTATTTCAATTTTTTTAAAAGCACCATTAAAAGTCAACAAAAATAAGTCTAATTTAAGTGTATCCAATCCAAGAAAGGAAACATCATTATTATTCTTGAATCTGCAAAATATAACAGCAAGGATTGGAGTTAAAAGTGCTTGAAAGGGAGTGATAAGGAAATATAATATATGTTGTTTTTTAATCAAAATAAGTGTAGATTAGTTATAAGCTCTATTGAATAAAATAAAGGTTGAATAGTGCTCAAATTTAAGGTATATTTAAGGTGTCTAAAGACACCAAGAGGAGCACCAAAATTACTAAAAATATTGGTGAAGAAAAGTCACCAAAAAGGGTGGTAGATCCACCAAGCAAATGTGGAGGCAACACCATATTGAAAGAAGAACCACCATCTTGCAAAAGAAGCCATTGAATATAGAGGAGAAGAGCCACCAGGCAGAAGAGAGGAGCCACCATCTATAGGAGAAGAGCCACCGTGAAGAGCCACTTGTAGAGCACCATTTTAGAGAGCCACCATTGAAAGGTGGAGCCACCAAGCCTAGGAGGAGGAGTAGTGAAGTGCCTAAGTGGAGAAGAGCCACCATTGGAGAATAGGAAGCATTATTTACAAGATAAAAAATGTAAGTAATAAAAGAAGATAGTATTTGGATATTAAAAATCCATAAGGAGAAACCAAACATCTATGGTTTTGTAACTGCCAAGAAGGAAAGCGAAGAATTGGCATCCATAATATTGCATTGCTTTGTTGAGGATGTTACACAGGTGGCCAAGCGTTAGAAGAAGAGAAAGAATGTAGTCAAGGAGAACAATACGTTACCTAAAGCATGAAGCATTGAAAATTATCATTTGCAAGGTTGGTTAACATTATAAAATTGTTCATGCCACTTGTCACAAGGAAGGAGGAGTGCCATAAGTCATTTGAAGCAAGAGAAACATTTTAGAATACATTAGAAAGAACAAGGAATATTTTTGGCACCATTTCTCACTTGGTATTCAATAGGCCAATGGAAGATATAACGTCTTGAAGCACCCATTTATTGCATGAGATGAAAATACACTTATACAACCATATTTAATATAGCAAGGCGGACATATGTTAAAGTTTTAATCACCTTGGAATAGCTTGGAGAATAGTTGACCAGTCAAGGAGGAGAGAGAGCGCCCATTATCCTAAGAAAATCAGAATATGATAGCAAAGCAAAAGCGCCTCAAGTTTTGGAGGTAATACATTTCATTTGAAATTAATTATATGCCAAGATAGGAGTTATAAGGTTAGAAAATATTATTATTATCTAAGGTTAAGTTGAAATTATTTTTGGAGAGATAAGACCTTGAAGTATTATTTAAAACCTTAGAAACTTGATTATTGCAATTTGAAAGCTTTTATAAAGATTTGAAGATTGATTTGAAAATTGAAGTAATTATTTTTGAAGTTTTGTAATTAGATCATTTGAGTTTACAAAACAATTTGAAATATTTGCAATTTAATAAGTTTGGATAAATAAGGTATCCTACATCAAATTAGGAATACAAAACTTGCAAATATTCTTTCATAGAGTTTCTAAATTTCTAAACTTGGAGTTATAAGAAATTCAACATCAACATAGATTTATGAAATTTAAAATTGGGAAATTATATTCTTGAACTTTGGGAGATAAAAGGAATATGACATAGAACTTTTGACAAAGAAAAATTGCATTGATAATTTAGTCTCTAATTCAAAATTGGAAGAGACATAAGTTTGAAGACTTGAAAGATTGAAATTGCATTCAAATTATTGATTGATAAGAGAAAAATAAAGTAGTTATTTTGAAGAATAGAAGTTGAAAAATTATATTATCATTCAATCACTAGGGAGATACAAGGTATTCTACAAAACATAAAATTGAAGGATTATATTGAAACTAGGGAGATAAAAGTTTGATAACATAAAGTCAAAAATTGAAAATTGTCCTTCGTCTATCATTTGAAACTAAGGAGAAATAAGGAATAAATAATTTGAGATTGCATCAAATAACTGTTTGATAAACTAAACTAGGGAGTCATAAGGTAGTCAACCTCAACAATTTTGAAAGATAATAGATTCTATCAAAACTATTCTCAATATCTAATACTAAGGAGCAAAAAGGATGTCTACTCCAAAGAGTTCATTGAATAATGAAATGGAAAATGAAATTAGAAAAGGAAGATTAAATTTTATAAAATATACCCAGGGGTTGTAGGTGAGTTGGAGAGGAGAGGGAAATCCTCCAAGAGAGGTCCCAGGTTCAAATCTCCACCCTACCAAAAAGCTGAATTGGGTATCCAAAATCCAATTGATAATGTTGGTGCGGGCAGGATCGGGTACGACTCCCGGGTGACTTTGACGATGTAGAACCCCCTGTTCATGGTCTCTCATACCAAGGCGGCCCCGCAAGGGGTTTTTCGCTAAAAAAAAAAATTATAAAATATGGAATCAAAAATTTGATTGAAAAGTCTAAAGGGAAGTTAGACTTAGTTTCAAGTTTCATCTATAAGGAAGCATTAGAAATTTTTTTTGAAATATTAGAATACTATCTGCATGCAAGAATGTTTGAAGCAATTTACAATGACAAAGATAGTGTTATGATTTCTTTAAACATTGCTAGTATAATATACATGGCATTGCTTACACTTAAATATCACAAAGAGAAGAACTTGAAACAAAAGGAGTTGATTGAATCCCTTAAGAAGAAAACAAAAGTGGATGAATAATTTTTAGAAAAATTATTTCATTCTTCATGTAATATTGATGCTTCAAGTTCATCCAATTCAGGATCCTATCATGATACCATAAGTGAATACTCAGAAGGTTCTATACAAAAGAAGATTTATGATATGAAGGACAAAGGCAAAGAGAAAGTGTTTTTGTAGGAATCAAATGACAATGCGACATCATATAAAAGCTTACAGATTGACATTAATGATGAAGACAAGCAAGAAGAGAAAGAACCTGATCAAGAAGGCATACAGTGCAAAGTGAGTTAAGAGATGAAGATCCATATTGAAGACTAAAGTCTTCAATAACCAAATAATGTAATACAAGGAGGTGTTGGAATATATTACATTATTTGGTAAATGTTAATGTACCACCTTGGGTACATATTTAGATTAGGAAAGAGAGTCCTAGATTAGAGTGTGAGTATTTAATTTATGCAATGTAATAAATGCACAAGTATTATTAAATTTTGCAAAGTATTTTGGTATTGTAAATATGCATAATAGTCCATGTGCATATGAGTCCATAGAATAGGAATATGAAGAGTCTCTAGAAGAGTGAAGGCCAAGAGTGCTCCATATGAAGAGTCACACTCCATTATATATGTGTCTATGAGTGTGTGTGTGTGACATACAATTGTACAATGAGAGTGTGGAGAAGTATGGAGTATTTGAGATCTTTATTCAATTGAGATACAAATTTCATGAGCATTTGTTAATGGCATTTCTTTGAGTTATTTCTGAAGTTGTTTATGATTTTTATATGTTTAATAGTTTACCATTATCATATATTTCATATTGCAACTTTATTTTAGATCTTGTTGTTATTTTATCTTAAGTATTTAGCTTCAAAATCTAACATGTAATAAGGTTGCAATTCAAATATCATTTTTGCTTATTTATTTTATCACAGTAAATTTGATGTCTTCACAAAGCTCCAAACATCAAACTCCAACTAAGCATTTTGGTGTAATGGTTGGTTAGTTGTACTATATTTGAGATACTTTAAGTTCCCTGTGTTTATCCTTATTTTTTGTCATAGTGGATGTTTCCTCTAAATTTAATAACCCATTTGTGTGGTGATTGGTAATTTTTTGGGTTACAAGAGTAGGTTTTGGATTATCAACCCAAGATACACCTTGTTTTTATGGGCCCTTTGTAGCCATTAGGATTTATTATTCAAATACCTACCTATTGCTTCATTAATAGCTACCTTCTCTAAATATTGGGGAACAAATTATGGTTGCCATAGTGTATGTTAAATATCTTCTCATGTAATCTCAACATATTGATCCATGATATGGAGTTATGACTTCATGCTTGAGGAGAGGTTGATCAAATTCATGTACTTTTAGCAAGAAAATATAGTAGGATCCATTGTGTTGAAACTATAATCTACCTTATGTTTAAGAGCCAACACTGTGTGATATATTGGATAGGCCTAAGGGCATTTCATTGTACAATGTATCGATTATTTTGCAATTTTTCATTATGCAATCTCTATAGGCCATGGTATCTTATTTATGACTTGTAATTAATCTAAAGCTCTCTTATTATGTCAACTTCGATTAAAATTTATGATGCAATTTGGGTTTTAGTTTTCCTATACATACCCCAATCACACTCCTCATTTGATCATTAGAGTATTGTGCAATGTTATCTATGGATATAATTGATATTTATGGTGCCTATGGGTGTCCCAATTTTTTTTGTCTTTTTGTTGCTTTCTATATATGATTTGAGTAAATATTATTCTATTCATTTATAAAAAGTATTATGAATCCCAACATGGTATCAAAGTGAGTGTGGAGTGGCATTGCTTGGTCATGTAGGAAATACCTTTGAAGCCTTTGGTCCTTCTTCTGATTTACAAGCTAAATTTATTCCCTTACACTTTTTTTTGGCAATTCTAATTTTTTTTACCAAATTTTCCTTTTACTCCATTATGATTAGAGTTCCATTGTATCTCCATACAAATTTTCAATTAAGGTTTAAAACTACTATACAATGGAGGGAAATACTTTTGAAATTGAATTAATTTTTTTGGCACTAGTCGCATTTCATGGATGTGTTTCATAGTTGGAACTGTCTACTTTCATTTCACCCGATAAGCCCTCCATGGGGTTAAGCTAGCTTTGACTATTTTAGATAGGCAAAAAAATTTTTTGGCATTAGAGGATCAAGGGATCTATTCCCCACATGACTTGGGTTTTTATGCTCAAGTGATTTGTAGGGTGACAATGGCTCTATAGGACCCCCACTCTAGCCAACGACATGGTGTAGCAACCAACAAGGCATTTTCAAGAGAGTTGAAAATAAAAGGCTCTAGGTTCGAGCATCCACCATGGCCTTTTCACTCTTGAATGAAGACCCAAGTAGGGTTAGCTATGAAATCATTAATGGGTACTTCATAATGGATGCCCTTTTTTTTTTAAAAGGTGGAACTTTGTTTAGGACCCTAAGGTTGCAGGGTTGAATCTCTACATGCAAGTTTGTTTTTACTGAGGATGATATAAAGGTTGGAGAAGCATGTCACCTTGGTTAAACTAATATGTTCAGTAGTCAAAGGGATTGGGTTCAAACCCCACAAATACATATTTTAACTTATTCAAAGTAGATCAGACCCCTGGATGATGTGGCAACCAACATGGACCTCTATAACACCACGTCAAACATTTTTTTATATATATCTGCTCAACCAATCACAATGTTGCAAGTATCATTAACTAGGCATGTTAGAGAAGTTAAAGTGGTAAAAAATGATTGGATCACGATAGTGAATCAAGTTTTCCCAAGAGGCAAGTTGGAATTGACCCTTGCAACTTTAAGGTTTGAGCTTTTAATTTTTATTTTTTGGGGTCCATTAGGGAAAAAATTTTGTAGGTCATATCTTTTGCATACAAAAGTGTTTTGATCCCTTTTTTTAAATGTATAATTTATTGAGCTCTAAATATTGGTCAAATTAGTTCATGAACCTACTATAGTGTTAGGGGTTGAATTGTGTAAGATGGACCACACAACCCTTGTTACTCACCTTAAAGGATGAAACTATAATGTTTGGTCAACTCAAATGATCAAACTCCTATGAAGTAAGAACACGTGGTGAATCTCTCAAGAGCATAAAGTAATTGTTGTTTATGATGAAAATTGACATTAAAAAGTAAAAGAGGCTCTAGGTTTTTTCCTTATTGATTGAACTAGAATTACTTTTCCACATCAAAGAGGAGAGTGACCCTATCATGGTATGGTCAAAACTCTATGAATTTTTGGAAATGTCAATACTGTCAAAGTAATTTTCTTAGAATTAGAGCTTTCTTGTCTTAAAGTAGTTGAGTTTGATAATGTCAAGGACTATATTGCAAGATTCAAGGCTTTACAACATATATTGCATATTTTGGAGGCAAAAATAAATATGATGGAGAATGTGTTAAGGTTATCCTTGCTAATCTTCCCACTCCTTTTAGATGTTAAACCTAATGGTTCATATGATTCCTGTGTTCTTGGAATCTCAAAAAACTCTTACACTTGATCATTTTTTTTCTCTTTTAGTTCATTTTTAAGTGGTAATATAGAATTATTGTGGGACTTCACAAATACGGGTTCATGCAAAGGAATTCAAATCAAAAGAGGCTAAGACCTATGGGCTCAAGGCTAGGCTAAGTCTTCTAAGAAAACAAATACCACTTATGGATATTGTAAGAGGGAGGAACACTCAATGAAGAATTATTCACTAAAGTTGCAAAGGATTAAATCTAAGTTCTTGAAGTTAGGTGGATGTCTTCTAAATGACAATGGAGATTCAGAAAGATTTTCCTCAACTATAGAGGTCCACTAGATCAATTATTATGGGGGGAAGATATTATTGTCACTAATGTCTTCTCTTCTTGAACCCATAGTTTAGATAATGGGGGGTTCGATATTATGGCCAAGAGTCAAAATTGTGCAATGCATTAGATACTCCTAATGGTATTTCATTGTATAGTATATTAATTATTTTTTTGTAATATTTTATTATATAAGCCCCATGGGCCATGGTTAACCTTGTTATTGTTGGAGAATATTATATTATTTGGTACATGTCAATGTACCACCTTGGTATAATATTATATTAGATATATCTTATATTAGAGTATGAGTTTATATTTATTATAATGTAATAATGTGTAAGAAATGCACAAGTGTCATGTAATTAAGTATGCAAGTGTTGTGAGTGTAAATGTGCACAAGTGTTCATTATGTAAGAGTGCACATGTATCCTTAGAATAGGAAAGTGAAGAGTTACAAAGAAGAGTGAAGGTCAAGAGTGCACCATATGAGGAGTCACATATTGTTATATATTTGTGACAAAGCATTGTAATTGGTATCAAAAATGCATAGCTTATTGCATGCATTAGTAGACCTTTATTCAATAGCATTTTCAGTATTTTCATGAGCATTTCCATGTGATTATTCTGTGAGTATTTTAGAGTTATTCTTGTGTTATTATCATATTTATTGATTTCATTATATTGCAACTTTATTTTGATCTTGTGATTATTTTCTTGTAATATTTACATTAAGTATTAGGTTTCAAAATTTATCAGTGGTATCAGAGCCACAACAAGGTTACTTGCACATGTTTTTTAAAAGCTACAAATAGTCTAAGGACATTTCCACTAGCTAAGGAAAGACCATTAAAGATATTACCACTAGATTAAAAAAAACCAGTGAATACAAGCATTTCCAATGTGTTGAAGAAAAATCAGTGAAGCCAAGAATTAATACTAGGTTGAAGGAAAATTAGTGAAGAGTAAAGATTCATATTTTAGAGAACCAACTCAAGGTAAAATTTGGTCAATATACAAATTGATTTTACCTATTCCAAGAATATATTCAGAATAGAAGGTAATCTACAATACAAATTCAGGTCTCAAAGATAGACCTTGATATTGATAGAGAAAGGAGACTTGAAAAAAGTCCCATTGAAGGCAGACTCAAAGACCCAAGAAGAAGGTCCTATTAAAGATTAAAGATAGAAGAAATAAGACTTCAAGATAGTAAAAATTCTTGAGGACAGTCCTAGTTAAAGGACAACACATAGCACTTCAAAGACAACATATTAGAAGTCCACATTGGATAGAAAAACCAGAGAATTTAGGACAACAAAAGAGCAAAGTAATATTTTGAAACAACAAGCATCATAGTGGAAACAAATGTCAACAAAGAGGGCAACATTATTGAGAGCCAAAGAAACACCATTAGACACAAGCACCAATCTTTTCCAAGCACAGGAAAGTTAGTGAACAATGTGAGAGTCGAAGGAAGTGCCATTAGATACAAGCACCAAGCTTGTTCAAGTGCATGAAATAAAATATCAACCCTAGAGGCATTTGGTTGATGTCTATTGAAGTGGAAGTGCAAGACATGGTTATGCATAAGGGGTAGTACCAAAAAAGTATTTATCAAATCGAGGCGAATCAACATAAAAACTGTATAAAATTTGGGGCAAAATTTTCATATTTTTGAAGATTTTTTTTAAAACATGGCAATTTTTCTTTTTTTCCCACTAAAATTATCAATAAAATTATCATAAGGCGTGTGACAGAAGGTGACAGGCAGAAGGTGAGTTGCAGAAGGCGACCGGCAGAAGGTGACTGGCAGAAGGCGACTGGCAGAAGGTGACAAACAGAAGGTGACTGGCAAAAGGCGAGTGGCAGAAGGCGAATGACAGAAGGTGACTGGTAGAAGATGACTGGCAGAAGGTGACTGGAATATGGCAACTGGCAGAAGGCGACTGGTAGAAGGTGACTGGTCGAAGGCAACCGATAAAAGGTGATTGGCAAAAAGTGACTGGCAGAAGGCGACTGGCAGAATGCAACTAGTATATGGCAAGTGGCAGAAGGCGACTGGTAGATGGCGAGTGGCATAAGGTAACTGACAAATGTCATGTGGCATGTGGCAACTAGAAGATGTGATGTTGTATGTGGCGACTAGCAGATGGCGAGTGCAACAAGACGATCATCATAATTTATCAATTAGATGATGCCATGTGTCCTCCCTTATGCTACGTGTCGTTCATCTGTTAACTTCCACCATGTAGAAATCTATAAATTCATTTGTAGGGTCATTTTTTTCCTCTTCCATAGTGTTTTCTAAAGCAATTTAAACCTTTTTCCAGTATTTTTAGGGCATTTTCCACAGCGGTTTCTAAGCATTTTCAGAGCATTTTGGCAGTGTTTTCAGAACGTTTTGGCAGCATTTTGATAGCATTTTAGCACCGTTTTGGCATCATTTTCAAAGTGTTCTATAAGCATTTTTAAAAGGTTTTGGCAGCATTTCCAGAAGGTTTTGGCAGTGTTTTTCAGAGCATTTTTGAGTGTTTTCCTGCTTCTTTTTAGAGATGGCTAGTTGTTCCTCTCCTCTTCCCTCTAAAGTGCATTTCAAGTACATCTTCTACCCCAATATAAAGAGCATTTTCAACACACCTGATAGAGATTCCCAATGGGTTTACACTGTTGGACTTGTTGGTGTGTTGAAGATGCCACAGTTGAACATTAACGTTTAGTTGATGCAATAGATCGTTTCTTGTTACAACCATGACGAGTCCACTGTTTCGATGCGTTTGGATAACAAGGGCATTGTTTTTTTGGTTAAACCCTCCGATGTGCAACAACTAACAGGGCTACCATTTTTGGATGGTGTACTGGTGAACAACCAATACGCCTTAATCGACGATGATAAATCCACCCTAGGAACCGTTTACTCTGTTCATTCTAAAAATTTGAAAGGTATAATTTGAAATTTTATTTTTTATTTAACATTAAAAATTATTTTGCTGTAGTTTCATTTCTCTAAAAACATTCTCCTTGTTTTTCTAATAATGTTGTCTCTTTTTTCAGTTAATTATTCTAAGTCCAAAAGGGGCTTAAACATTTCGAATGTTGGAGATAATTTTCTACATGCTTGCATTGAATTTTTTCAGGTAAGGCTTATTTTGCAGGGGCGACCTACAAAAATACCTTTTTAGGCACTTTATTTATTTCTTCATTGTAATGGTGGTGGTAGATTTGATTGGTCCACGCATATTTCCAATCGCCTGAAACACGACCTTTTGAGTACCCAAAAAATTCAATCTTTTGCTTATATAGTGACTACCAACAATTTTATTCTTTGTTTATTTTAGGAAGCTTATTTCAACCTTCAACAAAGTAGTCCTCCCACTGCATTGCACCCCAATTTGTTGTCTATTGGCATGTCTGATGATGAGATACAGGTAAACATATTTTTTGAAATATCTTTGTTTTCTTTTTTTTCATTTTATCTTTTTATTCTCTAATTTTGTTTTATTCTCTAATTTTATTTTGAAAACAGAGAAGAGCATCTCAGTCTTCAAGTAAAAGGGATGTCGCATTTAGGATTTAGGAAGTATCGACTGATTCTGACACGTAATCGCAGTCATCACCAATAACTCCCACCAAACGTGTGAGGTCTCATGGTAATCGAATTTAGCATGTGACACATTTTACTGGAGAAACAGTTACTGTCGACGTCGAAGAGGTTACCTCCAACCCACAAGGTAACCTTACTCTTCATTGTTCAAAAATGTTTTTTTAAATGATTTATTTTAATGACTTAAAATTATGTTTTTTAATGTGTTTTACATATTTTTCAAACAAAGGGAAAATGGTTGAAACATCAATGGCTACAACGTCTGGGTCTGGTATGTATGGTTTAAATAAATATTTTATAATGCTAATGTTATTTACACAAGATTAATTTTATGTTTTTGTGTGAAATTTAACAGAGGGACCTGCTAGATTCAAAATGCTGAAAAAAGGATAGCTCCACCATCTGATCTGCCACGGCCACAGCCACAACCAGTTCCTATCCATCCACAGCAGGTTCCACTGTCTATCCATTCAATGCAAGTTCTTGTCCATCTACAGTAGGTTCAACCTATGAGGAACCAATCATGCATGTGTGGTAAAGTGTTCCTCACACCGCCACCTCATCAAGCAAGAAGTGCTACAGAGACACAAAATGTGTCATCATCTAATGTTTCTATTGTACCGATATTAACCTTGGAGAATTTTTCAAATGTTGAGAGTGCATCTCAAATGTCCTCGGGAACTCTACAATGTGACTTTATTTATCAGGGTATGAATCCTAAAAATTATCCTTTAAAGGCAAGTGATATTCTTAAGGATGAAGAGGGCATTTATGGAGAAGAGGATGTCAATGTAGATGCCACTGAATTTTCCCTCTTCGCCCCACAGCAAGTCACCGCCCGTAGTGTTATAGAAGATGGTATTCTAAAATTTTCTAAAAATGTGTTATTAGTTGATAGATATAAAGTTGCAGTTCATCATACTCTTCTTTCGAATATTGATAAATTGAAATAATGGGAATATCAGGCCAAGGTCAGGCCAAGGTTCTGATTAAATCCATCAATGGCCGATATAAGAATTTTTTTTAAATAAAATAGTTGTTTTTAAAGATTGAGAATGAGCTCCAAAATCTCAATGCCTTGCTACATAAAGCTAAATATGGAACTATGGAGGTTGAGTCTACATATAGAGATGAAATTATGGCCATTGTTTTGAATCATTTGGAAAACCTCAATGCAGAAGCCCAAGCATAATTCAATGAATGGGCACTAGATCAGAACAAAGTAGCAGTTGCAGAAACAACACAACTTACAACGGATGTAAGTTTTACATCTAACTAATTTTTTTTGTTAAATATGTTTTGTTTATAAATATTAACCTTTTTTTATTTCTATTTTGTAGTCTAATTTCCAGCACCTAAAGCAACAAGTCGGTGCCATGAAAATTTTGATTAATACTGCCAAAATTAGCATTAATAATGCTATTGAATTGAAGAAGAGGTTACAGCAGATGGTTAGAGAAAATAATTTGCTAAAGAGGATTATCAGAGATGGGGGACTGGATGTCGAGGCTAAACTAAAAAAAATGAGAAGGATCTGAATGCACCTTTCAAAGAAGATCCAGCGAAGGAAGAGGGTGCCTTGTTATCGGGGATCAACACTACAACAGAAAGTTTGGTTAGGGCTGGGGCATTAGAAGAAAAGGATATTGAGGTAGATGTGGATGGACCTTCAAGAAACATTGAAAAAGAATAGAAGTTTGTTGTGTTGCATTTGAAGTGAAACAAAAACTCTTTATATTTTTATAAATTATTAAGACTGGTATTTTTTTTAAAATTGAAATCAATGATAGAGGCAATTTTTGAAAAATTCTTATTAGCATTTTGAAATTTTGTTTTTAATTATTGTTATGTTTTAATTTGAAGTGGAAGAAATAATGTTTGATATGTTTTGTAAATATCGAATGAATGGTATCCTTTTTAAAAATTGAAATCAATGAATGAGACTATTTCCAAAAAATGTGTTATCTATTGAAAATTTTGTTTTGAATGTCGTTATGTTATTATTATTGTTGAGCAAGGTGCAGCAACGGTATTGTCATTGTTGTCAACACAGTCAGACAGATCGGTTGATGCAGTGAACAGGAGTTAAGAGGTTCTTCAAAGTATGTACAGTGAGTCTCCAAAAGATCGAAGTAGCCCATATGCTAAAAATCAAAAGAAAATCACAAGGAAGAAAATTTTCGCGATATCGGGACATGTTGAGCAAGAAAGAAAAACTGTCGAGATATCGCGACATGTTGAGAAGAAAGAAAAACTGTCGCGATATCGCGACATGTTGAGAAGAAAGAAAAACTGTCGCAATATCGCGACATGTTGAGAGGAAAGAAAAACTGTTGCGATTTCATGACATGTTTGGAGAGAAAGTGCAAGCAAGCAAAACTGTCGCGATTTCGCGACATGTTCGAAGAGAAAGCGCAAGCAAGCAAAACTGTCATGATTTCGCGACATGTTGGAAGAGAGAAAGGCAAGTAGAAAAAGTGTCATGATTTCGTGACATATTGCAGGAGAGAGAGTCCAAAAGAAAAAGTGTCACGATTTCGCGACATATTGCAAGAGAGATTGTACAGAAGAAAAAGTGTCGTGATTTTGCGACATATTGCAGGAGAGAGAGTTTGAAAGAAAAAGTGTCGTGATATTGCGACATGTCGGGTTTTCACGACCCGAAGGCAAGAGAAAGAGCAAAGGAGAAAAAGTGTCGCGATATCGCGACATGTCAAGTTTTCGCGACCCGAAGGCAAGAGAAAGAGCAAAGGAGAAAAGTGTCACGATATCATGACATGTCGGGTTTTCATGACCCGAAGGCAAGAGAAAGAGCAAAGGAGAAAAAGTGTCATGATATCGCGACATGTCACATTTTTGCAACTAAATGAGGAGAGAGAAAGTAAGAAGGCAGAAGTGTCGTGATATCACGACAAAAGTAAAGAGGAAGAGTACGAAAGAAAAAGTGTCATGATATCGCGACATGTCGCATTTTCGCGACTAAAGGAGGAGAGAGAAAGTAAGAAGGCGAAAGTGTCGTGATATCACGACAAAAGTAAAGAAGAAGAGTAAGGAGGTGAAAGTGTCATGATATCACGACATTTTGTGTTTTTGCGGGTACAAGTCCGAGAAGAGGACAAATAGGTAGAAGTGTCACAATTTCGTGACAGGTTGTTTTGACGCGAGCTAAGAAGAGAACCCAGCCGAAATAAGATATGTGATAGTTAACTGAAGTTATACAGTAGTTACAGGGGCTGTTGTAGAAGAAAATCATGTAGCTAAAATAAGAAGAGTTAACTGAAGTCAGTACGACAGTTACAGGTGCAATTACAGGTGCAGATTCTGAGAGAAAAATCATGCAGCAAAAATAAGAACAGTGAACTGAAGTCATAACGACAGTTACAGGGCTAGTCACGGAGTGAAAGCATCGAGCGACGGTTAATCTGAAAGTTATCATTCGAAGACCAAACAAGGAGCCGTAACTATTAATAGGATGCATGAGAGAATACTATGTGATAAAGGAGTTACATATAGAAGTTTCTATTAATAAGTTGCATGCAAAAATATGGAAGTTAAAAATAGAATCAAAACTTTGTTATAAAAGGAGGTCTACGTGGAGAATTACGGTGCTGCTGAAAAGAGTGAAAGTGCTACAAAAATGAGGGTTGGAAGAGTGTCATAAGAGAGCGTTAAGCAGAGCCATGAGAGCCATAAGAATGCAGTAAGAAGCGCAACAAGAGGGTTGTAAGAGAGCCATAAAAGTGCAGTAAGCAGAGTCGTAAGAGTGTGTGGTGTTTTGGTGAATAGCGAGAGAGGTTGGGTTAACAATAGACCAGTCAGGGTCTTGTATAAGTGAAGGCATCTTTATGTCAAACTTATAGTTTCAAAATTGCAGTCCAAGTTGGTGCTTGGAATTAGGGGGTGGTGCTCCTTTCTGTTGGTGCAGATAAATTAGACGTTGGTGCTCCTTTCTGTTGGTGTAGATAAATTAGGGGTTGGTGCTCCTTTACGTTGGTGCAGATAAATCAAGGGTTGGTGCTCCTTCCGGTGGGTGTTGGTAAATTGATTGTAAAATTGATATTTTGCAAAGGCTAGATTTGGATGGGAGTCCAAACAGTCAATTTTTGAGGAGTAGCCAAAACTGGTGAACCTCGGTACATCTTGTGTTGTGTGATGCTCTCTTGTTATATTTGCTTTATGTGATTTGAAGCTTTCATTGTTTTGGCTTTAAGAGTTGAAGTTTTTAAGTTTTAAAGAGCCACACTGATTCACCCCCCCTCTCAGTGTCATTATGAGACTAACAATTGGTATTAGAGCCAGTTTCCCTTGTCAGGCTAAATCAGCTAGGGTTGATCTTGGATTGGTACGCAATGGGTAAGAAGAATAGATCTTCCTCCAATAAGGCATCTCAGTTAGTTTTAGTTCTTGTGGAAGAGAAAATTGAAATAGAAAAGGTTGAAGAAGTGAATTCTGAAGTATGTGATGAAAACCTTGAGGTTGAAGTATATCTAGAAGGTGAGTTGATCGTCGCACTTGAAGAGTTGAATATAGAAAGGAAAAAGAACAGAAGACTGTCCAAGAAGTTGGAAGAATATGGGGATAAGATCAAAGATCTCTTCTTATAAATTCATAAAGCCAATAAAATAGAAGAAGCCTTGAAGTCACACCTGGATGATAAAGTCGATGTATGTAGCAAACGTGAAGAGGAATCTAACAAAGTTTTTAGTGATCTAAAGCTGCAAGTAGAAGAGTCCAAAAGGATTGAAGAAACTCTCAGGTCACAGATCAATGAGAAAGAGATTGTTTGCTGCAAACAAGAGAGGAGATTGTTGTATTGAAGAAACAACTAGAAGTCTCAAATTTGAGAAGAGCACAAAGTTGCTAGATGAAATGATAAGGCAACAAAGAAGCCCCATGTCTAAGCTTGGTCTTGGATGTAAAGATGAACAACCTTCATCTTCCAAATATGCAAAGAAGAAGAAGTTCACTGTTGAAGGATCGAAGCAAGAATAGTCTAAAGCTGAATCTTCAAAAGGAAGAAAATATCAAAGGAGATCTACAACAAAGCAACCACAACAAAAGAGGTTCTATCACTCTCACTCTATTCATAATAATGCTTTTAATGGCTATTGTTTTAGATGCAACCATTATGGTCACAAGGTAATTTATTGTGGATTGAATAATAGATCAAAGAGTTATGCTGGTAGAAATACATCTATTATTCTGGCTAAACACCATGTGCAATGTTTTAAATGTAATGGTCATGGGCACATAGCAAGGTTTTGTCCAAGAACTTGTGTATCTAATCTAAGGCAAGACAGTAGATTTCATCAGACACAAAGAATGCAACACAGAAGAAATCATGTGCATCAAAGAAAGGAAAATAATCATCAATCAAGGATGCACAAGAGACAACCACCCAAGAGAAATGTTTAAGTTCACAAAAAGGTTCAAAACAGGGATGCAGTTGAAAAACTCAAGCCCAAGTTCAAGAAATCTTGGAGAAAGAAAGAAGAGAGGAAATCGTGTCTCCTTGGACTGAAGGAGACTACTCCTGTATTGCACTAAGTAGCTCCAGGTAGCACATCTTCAGGGGGAGCAATCTTAAAGTTTTATTTTAATGCTCCTATGTTGTTTGGTTATCTAAGGATGAAAGGCAAGTAGTCAGGGGGAGTTGTCGTATAGTTGTCAAAATGTGTTTCAGTTCATGTAGATGTTTGTGGAGATAGTATCAAACTGATGTGCTTCAACAGAACAACATGGTGAATAGCTAGGTTTTTGATGCAACTGTTGATAGGCATTATCTGAGATAGAACATGTAGCACAAGTCGACGTGTCATGGAAGCATAAGCTGGCAGGTGCTGGTTTTGAATCCTGTAACATTCCCAATCTGTAGATAAAATAGAATCCATGTTGTGAGTGGGAAGGAGTGCGTTTCTTAACCAAAAATACAACACATCGTTTGGTATAAGAGAGCATTAATTTTCTCTAAAGAAGTAGCAGTTGTCAAAGAGATTCCAGAGTCAAAGCAAACAGTGGCACTAGCACCCAGTTGGTCAAGAGTGCAAATTGGCACATGCAAGGCAAAGACATTGAGTAGCCTTGACATATGCCCTAGCAAGAAGCAAAATATTGAGTGTTGATGACTATGCATAGATTGAGGTTCCAACGCTAGATGTAACGGTCCACTGTCAATACCTGCGTAGGCGATGAAAACATTCATGACAGTCGTTAGAAACCAGAGACATTGAACTGCACAACTGATGCGAGGCAAAGTCGTCAGTCATGGAGGAGATGGTAGTCAAAAGGCTAAAGAATTTACGCATAGGCTGCCTGGAGAGTCGATCATTTTTTATTTGGGAGTAACTTTTGCACAGCTGAAAGTTGAGTGTTGATCATACTATACTAAATAAGTAAAAGTAAGGTACAACATGAATTCTAATATGATGAGCAAAGATTAGAGTTCTTATCCAAGAAGACTTTATGACATAAAGAGAACCAGTGGAGGTGCATTCTATCTTGGAGATAGGTTGGTCGCGTGGAACAGTAAGAAACAAGAGTCAATATACTTATCCACAGCAGAGGCAGAATATATTGCAGCGATAGTGTGTTGTACACAGGAGAAAGTTGCAGAAAGTGAGGTTAAGTTGGATTTTTATTCCAACAACAGATTATGGAGTGGTCATGCTTCCCAAGACCTGACTAGCTATCAGGACCACATTCTCAGGGGGAGCATTTATATATTTGATTATCTTTTTGCTCATGTTTGTAATTTTTGCTAACTATAATAATTTATGCCTAAGAATGTCATTGTCATTCTTGTCAACACAGTCGGACAAATCGGTTGATGCAGTGAACAGGAGTTAAGAGGTTCTTTAGAGTATGTACAATGATTCTCCAAAAGATCGAAGTGGCCCATATGCTAAAAATCAAAAGAAAATCACAAGGAAGAAAACTGTCACGATATCGCGACATGTTGAGCAAGAAAGAAAAACTGTCGCAATATCGCGACATGTTGAGAAGAAAGAAAAATTGTCACGATATCGCGACATGTTGAGAAGAAAGAAAAACTGTCACGATATCGCGACATGTTGAGAAGAAAGAAAAACTATCGCGATATCATGACATGTTGAGAGGAAAGAAAAATTGTCGCGATTTCGCGACATGTTCGGAGAGAAAGCGCAAGCAAGCAAAACTGTCGCGATTTCGCGACATGTTGGAAGAGAGAAAGGCAAGTAGAAAAAGTGTCATGATTTTGCGACATATTGCAAGAGAGAGAGTCCGAAAGAAAAAGTGTCACGATTTCATGACATATTGCAAGAGAGATTATATGAAAGAAAAAGTGTCACGATTTCGTGACATATTGCAGGAGAGAGAGTCCGAAAGAAAAAGTGTCGCAATATCGCGACATGTCGGGTTTTTGTGACCCGAAGGCAAGAGAAAGAGCAAAGGAGAAAAAGTGTCGTGATATCACGACATGTCGGGTTTTCGCGACCCGAAGGCAAGAGAAAGAGCAAAGGAGAAAAAGTGTCGCGATATCGTGACATGTCGGGTTTTCACGACCCGAAGGCAAGAGAAAGAGCAAAGGAGAAAAAGTGTCACGATATCACGACATGTCGCATTTTCATGACTAAAGGAGGAGAGAGAAAGTAAGAAGGCAAAAGTGTCGTGATATCGCGACAAAAGTAAAGAGGAAGAGTATGAAAGAAAAAGTATTGCGATATCACGACATGTCGCATGTTCGCGACTAAAGGAGGAGAGAGAAAGTAAGAAGGCAGAAGTGTCGCGATATCACGACAAAAGTAAAGAGGAAGAGTAAGGAGGCGAAAGTGTCACGATATTGCGACATGTGTTTTCGTGGGTACAAGTCCGAGAAGAGGACAAAGAGGCAGAAGTGTCACGATTTCACGACAGGTCATTTTGGCGTGAGCTAAGAAGAGAACCCAGTTGAAATAAGATATGTGACAGTTAACTAAAGTTATACAACAGTTATAGGGGCCGTTGCAGAAGAAAATCATGCAGCTAAAATAAGAAGAGTTAACTGAAGTCAGTACGACAGTTACAGGTGTAGTTATAGAGAAAAATCATACAGCAAAAATAAGAACAATGAATTGAAGTCAGAATGACAGTTACAGGGCCAGTCATGGAGTGAAAGCATCGAGCGACAGTTAAACTGAAAGTCATCAGTCGAAGACCAAACAAAGAGCCGTAATTATTAATAGGATGCATGAGAGAATACTATGTGATAAAGGAGTTACATATAGAAGTTTCTATTAATAAGTTGCATGCAAAAATATGGAAGTTAAAAATAGAATCAGAACTTTGTTATAAAAGGAGGTATGCATGGAGAATTACAGTGCTGCTGAAAAGAGTGAAAGTGCTACAAAAAGGAGGGCTGGAAGAGTGTCGTAAGAGAGCGTTAAGCAGAGCCATGAGAGCCATAAGAATGCAGTAAGAAGCGTAGCAAGAGGGCTATAAGAGAGCCGTAAAAGTGCAGTAAGTAGAGCCGTAAGAGTGTGTGGTGTTTTGGTGAATAGCGAGAGATTTTGGGTTAGTAATAGACCAGTCAGGGTCTTGTATAAGCGAAGTCATCTTTGTGTCAAACTTATAGTTTCAAAATTGCAGTCCAAGTTGGTGCTTGGAATTAGGGGTTGGTGCTCCTTTCTGTTGGTGTAGATAAATTAGGGGTTGGTGCTCCTTTCTATTGGTCGAGATAAATTAGGGGTTGGTGCTCCTTTCTATTGGTGCAGATAAATTAGGGTTTGGTGCTCCTTTCTATTGGTGTAGATAAATCAGGGGTTGGTGCTCCTTCCAATGGGTGCTAGTAAATTGATTGTAAAATTGATATTTTGCAAAGGTTGGATTTGGATGGGAGTCCAAACAGTCAATTTTTGAGGAGTAGCCAAAACTGGTGAACCTCGGTACATCTTGTGTTGTGTGATGCTCTCTTGTTATATTTGTTTTATGTGGTTTTAAGCTTTCATTGTTTTGGCTTTAAGAGTTGAAGTTTTTAAGTTTTAAAGAGCCACACTAATTCACCCCCCTCTCAGTGTCATTGTGAGACTAACAATTATATGTTTTAATGTATTAAGTAACTTGAAGTGGAAGAAATACTGTTTGATAGTTTTTGTAAATTACGAACGAATGGTATCTTCTTTAAAAATTGAATTCAATGTAAGAGACTATTTTGTTTTAATTATTACTATGTTTTGATTATTTATGATGATGTAGAAGTTTGTTGTTTTTAATTTGAAGTGGAAGAAATAATGTTTGATATGTTTTGTAAATTGTGAATGAATGGTAAATTTTTTGAAATAGAACATTTCCAAAAAAATGTGTTATCTCTAGGAAACTTTGTTTTGAATGTTGTTATGTTTTGATTGTTTTTGTTGATATAGTAAGTAATTTTGAAGGATGTGGATGCAGTAAGATGTTCTTTTATGTTATATGAATTAATTTGAAATGAAAAAAAATACAGTATAGACATTTGCTTTCACAATTTGCCTATAATGATTTATACATTACAAATCTACAAGAAAAATAGAAATTTAAGACTAATACTTCAATAACAAGGCTATTGTAAAATGATATATAAAATATCCAGTAACACATTTCAGATAATCCAATAATCAAATCAAGTGTAATAAAAGAATATGTGTAACACATGTGTACTCAAATCAGAGGGCTATGCTATATAGAGTATCCAATGGCATCCATTCATTTTGATATATGAAATCAAATCAAATGATAATATGTGAACTCAAATCAAAATTTCAAATAATAATATGTGAACTCAAACATTCTGATATGTGAAATCAAATCAAATGATAATATGTGAAATCAAATCAAATAATAATATGTGAACTCAAATCAAATCAAATGAAAGCATCCTTTCATTCTGATATGTGAAATCAAATCAAATGATAATATGTGAAATTAAATCAAAGGATAATATGTGAAATCAAATCAAATAATAATATGTGAACTCAAATCAAATCAAATCAAATGAAAGCATCCTTTCATTCTGATATGTGAAATCAAATCAAATGATAATATGTGAAATCAAATCAAATAATAATATGTGAACTCAAATCAAATGGAAGCATCCTTTCATTCTGATATGAGAAATAAAATCAAATGATAATATGTGAAATAAAATCAAATTATAATATGTGAACCCAAATCAAATTAAATGAATGCATCCTTGCATCATAGTGTTGGAAGCTGGAACAAACTCTTTTCATATTGTACAAAATGTTATGCACTCATTCCCAAAATTTTTGTCATCACAATCCGACCAGTGTTACTATCATCCTCATCATCATCAATATTCATTACACCTCTTCTCTTTGCCAAAGAATTCCAAGGTGACATTGCTCTTTCATAAGGAAACTCCTCCACCTCATAGGTCGACACATATAATCTCAAACAATTCTTCAAATTTTTGTCCAACATATTCTGAAATTTAGATTTTACATATGATAGTGCACTTGAACGACCTTTCATCTTCCACAGATCCCAAAATCATCGTTTGACATAATTCATATAAATGAAAATATTCACTCATAGTATGTTGTAAGATAGTACTTGGTTGTAATAATCTCCACAAACGTGAAATAGAACCTAATTCATGACGGTTAGAGAGCTGTGAAACTTGAGTAGACATTGTTGTTCCAAAATAGTTTTATTGTTTCATCAAAAGATCTATGTTGAGAATGCCATTGATTTTAATACCCTTGACTACAATAATTTTATTGAAATGGCTAGCAAGACTGCCCATGTATTTGAGAAACAAAAAAATTATATTCTGGTATTCGTTACAAGGATCCCAAAACATCGGATTAACCACACTCATAGCCTCTAGCAATTCATCTCTTTGAAAATGGTCTCTTATTTCTTTTGTCAATGATTCTGCTATTTGTTTCAGTTTAAGTTTTGTATCATCTACAACTACATGAAATCTGTTGTAGGTTATGGGTATTTGCTCAACTTCATTTGTAGCTATATCCATTTGCACACCATAACAATATAAAGGTATTTCCTTTCCGTAGATATTCATACATAGATGATCGTTTATATTGAACTTCAAAAAACTCTGAGGACCATTCACATTTGTTAATTCTCTCCAACTCTCAAACATGGTATCCATAAAATTTTGACCAGATGCGTACATCATATCAATATGCATGCAAATTTGTATTCTCGCCCTGATGAAATCCACAATATAAATTGATCTTTCTTGTGCAATTTTGATCAATGTATTTATTTTTTCCAACATTGGAATAATTCCACACAATGTGAGAAGAGTTTCAAAGTCACTCATTCGAAAATATTTTGCCTTATCAATTGCCCTATGATTTGCATACATAAACCCTATCAAGGATTGATGTTCTTTGAAAACTCTTAATGTCGTTTGATACATCGAAATCCACCTAGTATCCACATCTTTCAACAGTTTTTTACCTTTGGTAAGTCCTAGTGCAAACTGTTGAAACTCTAAAAATATTTTTGGACTACGTTAAAAATATTCATGAATTTCACGTACAAGCTCTTCCACTCTTGCAACATTTGTAAATGAATCCACAATTTTGTATGCAAGATTTATTCTATGAGGCATGCAATGAATAGGAATCAAATATGGGGCAATCGATGTTTGTAGTCTAACACAAAGACCATTCTTGTGTCCTTGCATTGTAGCAACACCATCAGCTCCTACACATATTAACTTAGTGGCTATTTCAATTTCATTCATTCTTGCTTCTTCATTTAAACTAGTTACAACAACATTGTAAATGTTTTATGCATTACAATTTTCCACTATTTTGTGTATTCCAAGTAAATGAGGTTGCCTTAAATGATTTTCCAATGTGTAAACATGCATGCAAATCCAATATGTATTGTCAACAACAGTCACCTCATCAATTGAAAGTAAAATAAATTTTGCCTTTTTTACTTTCTCTCTGAGGTCATCCTGCTCAACCAATGAGAGACATTTTACCATTTCCCAACCACTTTGATCTAACCAATGGGCACTGGGTAAGTTCTACACATCAACTAGTCGAAATAAAGATTTATAATTCATGAAATTAGACATAGGTCTACCCATCTTAAGAATAGAGAACACAACAACAAACTACAAACTTTTTGAAGCTAAAGTTAACTTATTCATTTTTCAAAATTGGGCTTGAATCATTGCACCTTTCTCAACCAATGTTTTCTTTTGTTTCATTTCTTTATCATATTCTTGCACATTTCTTATATGTGCGCACTCTGATGCATCCTTCCACCTATAAGTTTTTGGTGTTGGTGGATCACCTTATTTTGTTTTGATATAAACCTTTCCACAATGTTTTTCTACTATATCTTTCTTAAGTTGTAATCTATGCTCCTTTTCATGTTTCCAACTACAAATTACGCATCTCAATTCTATTATAGCATCACTACTATTCTCTGGTAGCATTGGCTCAATAAATGGAAATTATGATATCCAATCAGGCTGAAATGATCTGTTAATTGTCCACCTAGATAACCTTGCACATTTATTTTTTTTATGAAGATTCTTTGGAAGTAGGGACTGCATAAGAACTATTAGTTTCTTTTCCACTTGGCATGTTAGATTCAGGAATCTCTTCATGTTGTTGTTTGATTTGATTTAGAATATTTTCATCTGTGGACTGTTCATTAACTTGGATATGTGGAAGTGGAGGCATACTAGGGTTAACAGTGTTTTCTGTAGTGATAATACTAGTGTTAATAGTAGGTTCATTATCACTATGGCATTTAAAAGCATACCTTCTACAGATAAAAATGGACAAAGCCATCAACCAAAAAGCATACTTCTTTATGAATGAAGACATTATATTTAAAATTAACAAAGTAAGAAAATTAGCTGGTGAGTAAAGGTATTCATACCTTCAATTTGTGCATGTTGATGGCTGACCGGGTCTAGAAATATTATGAAATTATTTGAGGATACTCCTTTTATTGGAAGACTGACCTCCCTTCTTTCCACTGCCTATAGTTGACATTTTACCTATATGAACAGAAGAATAACATGAACAAAGAACATCATTATTAAAAATGAAAATAACTCGTATAAAAAAGACTACTGCTAGATACAGTAGAATATCTGCCCCAATAATATCGTTCGCAAGCAGAATAAACCTCCTTATTGAGTATCCATGAATAAAATGTTAAATGAAATTTAATGGTAAAAGAAACATACCGATAAATTCAGCTGCCTTATGCCACTCGCCTTCAGCTAGTCGCCTTATGCTAGTTGTCTTCTGCCACTCACCTTATGACACTCACCTTATGCCAATCACCTTATGCCAGTCACCTTCTGCCAGTCGCCTTATGACATTAACCTTATACCAGTCGCCTTATGTCGATCGCCTTATGCCAGTCACCTACTTCCATTCGCCTTCTACCAATCACCTTATATCGATCACCTTATGCCACTCGCCTTTTGCCAGTCACCTTATGTCGATCGCCTTATGATCGCCTTATGTTGATTGCCTTATGCTAGTTGCCTTTTGCCAGTCGCCTTATGACAGTTGTCTTATGGCAGTCACCTTATGCCAGTCCCCTTATGTCGGTTGCATTCTGCCAGTCGCATTCTACTTTGTATCGCTCGCTATCCGAAAAAAATATTGTAATTGTATGGGAGTCGATGTCAGGGTTAGCTATATATATAGGGGTACAAGGGACGATTTGGGCAAGATATTTCTTATTTTTAATAAATTTAGGGCAAAATTTAGGCAGGAAACCTTATGAAAATGGGACGAATTTACCCTTAAAAAAATTTGATCCCAAAATTTTCAAGAAAACGGGCCGACGTCTATGGCCCCAAAATTCGTAAAATTAACATTTTGAAAATCCCAATATTTATGCTAAATTGCGAAATTCACCACTATGCAAAACCCTGGTGCAAGAGACAAAAATTCCAGGAAGAAAGGAGAGGAAGCACTCATTAGGTTGTTTCAAAAAGCTTATATACATAAGGGAAAGAGATAACGTCATTCAACTAGAGGAAAGAACTGAGTGCAACTCAATCACAGAGGAAAGAACTAAGTGCATTCCAGAGAGAAGAGAAGGCAAAATGTCAACAACATCATTAAACGTGCCCTCAAATGTAGTAGAAGAAGCTCAAAGGTTGCTAAGTACCAAAAGTTAATGTAAAAAAAATGTATAACACTCAGGTATACTAAGCACTAACCAAGAGGAAATATATTGTTGTTACAAAAATATCAAGCATCGTCTATTCGAAATAAACCCTAGCAACATTCAAAGTGTTTGAAAGGAGATTGAACATTGGATTTTAACCCAAATATCAAGAAAAGTGAATCAATTAGTGCACCAAAGAAATGTGAAATGGTTGGAAGCATTAGAACATTCTGAAATGCCATACAAACTGTATAATGGACACGTTGAGTTAAATAAGGAAAAAATGGAAAAATGTATAATGTCTATTTAGGCAAATTTCAAATAGTGGTTCAATCAAGATTCACCTTACATTCTCACATGCTCTCACACACTCAAGTCAAGGAAGCACAACAAAATATTATTGAACTTGCCAACGTCAAAGTCACCATATGAAGCAACGCCTTTCAAGGAGGTAAAATTAGGGTTTATTAGATAAATTAAATTATTTATCTAAAGTTTAGTGGAGTGATAAGGAGTTAATTTTTTATTTTTGGTTTTTAAAGGTTTTCTAAAGGTTATTTTGGAGTGATAAGTGTGCTATTAGAATAATAAAGGTTTTAATTGTTTTTAAGCATTTTCTTGGAGTGATAAGTAGTTAGTGAAAAGCTCTTTATTAATTTTTTTTTTGAAAGCTTTATTTTAGTATATATTTTTTAATTCAAAAGCCATAAAATATTTGCAAATAATTCAATTATGGAGAGAAGGAATTCTACTTCAAATTTAGGAATTTTTGAATTTGCAAAATTCTTAGTTTTATAGTTTCTAATTAATTAGGGAGCCATAAGGTATTCAACAATAATTTTTTTTTGAAATATAGAAAATTGAAATATTTTTCATTCAAAAACTTAGGGAGACATAAGGTAGACTACATCAAAGGATATTCATGGATGAAATTGTTAAGAATGCATTTAATGAAGATAGTGAAGACATGTTGCATGCACTCATATTTTACTCACACAACTTAATAAATAACTTTGATGGAGAAAAACAAATATTTGATGTTCTAAAAGATAAATTGACTTTGTTTTTTAAAGAAGCAAAAGAAGGAAAATTTACAACTCTTATAGGTTATCTTCATGAAAAACTTTTTAGGTCATGGTGGGATTCTCAAAACACCATTATACTTACTTTAGAAGAGTGTTTAATGATGTATCTTTCATTAATTAGTTTTGAGCTTTTTCAAGGGAAGATACAAGTTGAAAGAAATGATACATATGATAGTCTCAAAGAAGAATCATTGAAAACAAAGTCATATTATTGTGATGATTTACTAACTCAATGCTTAGAAGGTATACCATCAGATATATCACAAATGAAATTACAAAAAAATAAAATAAGAAAGAGGAAGAGAAGGAATCATAAGAAACCTGAATCCAAAGACAAGATCAAACAAGGAAAAGAAGAAGATCAAAAAGTTCAGAAAAAGGCAAAAATAAAACAGGGAAAATATAAGAGCCAAGAACACATGAAATATGAAGGTCATGTTAAAGACTCTTACATAAAGGATCCATATATTAATCTATTGGAGGTAGATTGAAGATTGAAGGATAAAGATTGTATTGAAGACTAAAGTCTTCAATAACCAAATAATGTAATATAAGGGGGTGTTGGAGAATATTACATTATTTGGTACATGTCAATGTACCACCTTGGTACAATATTAGATTAGGTGTGTGTCTTAGATTAGAGTGTGAGTTTATATTTTATGTAATGTAATAATGTGCAAGAAATGCACAAGTGTCATGTAATTAAGTGTGCAAGTGTTGTGAGTGTAAATGTGCACAAGTGTCCATTATGTAAGAGTGCACGTGTCCTTAGAATAGAAAAGTGAAGAGTTACAAAGAAGAGTGAAGGTCAAGAGTGCACCATATGAGGAGTCACATACTGTTATATATTTGTGACAAAGCATTGTAATTGGTATTGAAAATGCATAGCTTATTGCATGCATTAGTAGACCTTTATTCAATAGCATTTTTAGTATTTTTGTGAGCATTTCTATGTGATTATTTTGTGAGTATTTCAGAGTTATTCTTAGCGTAATTGTCATCTTTATTGAGTTCATTATATTAAAACTTTATTTTTATCCTATGATTATTATCTTGTAAGATTTACATTAAGTATTAGGCTTCAAAAGCTATCAAGTATGATTAAATCTTATTTATGACTTGTAATTAACCTAAAACCCTCTTGTTATGTCAATTTAGGTTAAAATTTATGATGTAATTGGGGTTTTAGTATTGCTATAAATACCCCCTCACAGTCCTCATTTGATCATCAAAGTATTGTACAATATTACCTATAGATAAAGTGATTATTTATGGTGCCTACGGGTGTCCCATTCATTTATGGAAATATTGTGAATCCCAACACATTGACCAATACAAGCAATCATTATGGGACAGGGGGATATATTATATCTAATGTCTTATCTACTTGGTCCCTCAATTTAGATTATGGGGATGTTGATATATTTATATTAGGCCAAGGTCAACAATAATGGAGTACTTATGAGTGCTTTTGATGTAGCATACGAGCAGGTGCTATGTAAGCCTCTAGGCATTTTCTAGGTAAGCCTATGTGCATTTTATATGTAAGCCTATGAGCATCTTTCCATATAAGCCTATGACCATTCTTCTATATAACCCTGCGAGCATCTATGTATAAGCATATATGCATCTTGATGTAAGCCTTATGGTGTTCTTCATGTATTCACCTTAGTGGTATTGGTTAATTCAACTTTATGGATAAACTTGATTAAAGGTTATAATTTATTATTATATTATTGTAATTTAACCTCGAAATCAAGTTAATGTCAGTTTGAGATTAACTATTAATTGTAATTTTGGTATAACTATAAACATCTCTAATAATTGATCAATTGTAATCATTTAATAACATGTGAGATATTATAATACCTATGAGCACCCACCCCCTTATTCCTTCTATCTATTGTCTTTATTTATTTTACATCTCCTTATTTTTTTTGTATGCTCCTTTACATGGATCTTGTTTTTCTTTTTCTCAATATGATTACAATGAATATATATTTTAGGATGCTTTTGAAAAACATTGTGAATTTCAACAAGCATTATATATTAGTTTAAATATTACATAAGTTGAATTTTTAATCCTTATATTTTATTTAAGGATAAATTACTTAAGAATAATTTAATATAAAATATATGACATATTTTAAAGTTATATATATATATATATATATATATATATATATATATATATATATATATATATATATATATATATATATATATTTTCGATTACATAGAAGAGTTGGTCACAACCACACTATTTTTAGATTATGTTAACACATATTTAATAAAATTTTAATAATGATTTATTCTGATAATGTGCATGAAAAATAACAAAAACAACTCAATTATAAACTCTTTTTATAATTAACATTAATATCCAACTATGATTTTTTTAAAATTATTATTTATTTAAGGTGAAATACAATGGGTGGCACAACTGGGAGCCACATTCCATAGGGCACTACAGTGTTTGCCTCCTCGCTATTTAAAATTATAGCGAAATAGGGTAACCTGGATAACAAATCAACGACATACTTGAGTAAGAGGATATTGAAACCCCTCATAAAAACATGTGCAAATTCAATTTAGAGCTATCTTAGTTTGATGCCCTCAAGGGTCGGGTCCGTTGAAATTATAGCAAAATTGGGTAACCTGGATAACAGATCAAACGACATACTCGAGTAAGAGGATATTGAAACCCCTCATAAAAACATGTGCAAATTCAATTTAGAACTATCTTAGTTCGATGCCCTCAAGGGTCAGGTCCGTTGACTTTGTCTAAACCAATAAGTTAGGGTTTATAGTGGCAAATAACATTGTTACTTTTTTTATTATCGTTGAGAAATATGTCTGATGCCCTCAAAGGTCGGGTCTGTTGAAATTATAGCAAAATTGGGTAACCTGGATAACAGATCAAACGACATACTCGAGTAAGAGGATATTGAAACCCCTCATAAAAACATGTGCAAATTCAATTTAGAACTATCTTAGTTCGATGCCCTCAAGGGTCGGGTCCGTTGACTTTGTCTAAACCAATAAGTTAGGGTTTATAGTGGCAAATAACATTGTTACTTTTTTTATTATCATTGAGAAATATGTCTGATGCCCTCAAAGGTCGGGTCCGTTGAAATTATAGCAAAATTGGGTAGCCTGGATAACAGATCAACGACATACTCGATTAAGAGGATATTGAAACCCCTCATAAAACATGTGCAAATTCAATTTAGAGCTATCTTAGTTCGATGCCCTCTAGGGTTGGGTCCTTTGACTTTGTCTAAACCAATAAGCTAGGATTTATAGTTACAAATGACATTGTTACTTTTTTATTATTATTGAGAAATGTCTTATACACCTCCGCCATGAGGATTGAACCCGAGTCACATCACCAATAATGTAACGATGTTACTTATTTCTCTATGTATTTAAAAAAAATTCAAAGATATACCATTAACATTAAAATTCAAGTATAATTTTTTTTGATTGAAATAAGAAAAATATAATAAATGACAAAATTAAAAGCCACACTTCCAAAAGGCATGTTCCCTCCTTGTAATTGGAATAATAAATGTAGTTTGCATAAAAACTCTATAGTTTCTATACTTTCGAATAATAAATGTAGTTTGCATAGAAACTCTATAGTTACTCTACTTTAATATTTATTTTAAATATAATTAAAAAATAATAGAATAATGATATTAGTTAAGAAATATTATTTTATTTTATGTTCTTTTGGAGAAGTCAACTAGTGCACAAGGCCTTATTGTAGAAGTTTTGGTTCACACAAGAGGAGGTCATAACCTTTTTGGTGGAAATTTTTTATTTTTTTGGGGAAACAATTATGAAGAAGAAGAACAACAACGAAGAATAACACTTATATTGTTTCATATGGAAAAACGAGAATTAAAAAAATTAAATAAATCTCCACATAAGCATTATGGAAGAGTAAAAGATAAATCTCCACATAATAATAATTTTCGTCGTAACTCTTCTTTTGCTATCCCATAACATGATGATTAAACCCAAATATAAAGTGCAAAGATTAATAAAACATAAAATTTGCTATGTAATAATCGGGATTAACATGTATGTGGTATCAAATAAATCATTTACTAAGTGTAGCAACCAATGATGTAGAAGATTCGGGCAAAGACATACTTTCTCTACCATTCGGTGGAATCCTAATGGCAAATGGGTCCCACTCCAAGTGTGAACGCAACGCATTTGCAGACCCCACCTCAGAATCCTAAACCTAGCAGTAGCACCTACCATCACTTCAAACATCATCTCCCCTTAGTTGTGGTTGCCAACTATATCTACTTACAATTTTTATTTAATTTTTTTTTGAACCACATCACTTTCACACATAATCTTATATATATATATATATATATTTATGAACACACATCTACTCTTCACACACTCACCTACATCATAGTTTGAACCTTCGATCTCCTGAAGAAGAGCAAAAGCCATGAAGAACCCTTAAAACCAATACACAGGGCTAAGCAATCTCCTCTTAATAGTGTGAGAAACCCCTACAACCAATGCAAAGGGTTGAGTAGTCTCCTCTTAACCATGATCCCTTGTAAAGCCAAAAGCTATGCTTATCAATAGGAAATTTAACACACAACCACCACACACCCACCCCCTCACATGCTTGTCCATGTCGCAACCACCACTCATCCACCCCCTCACACACTCGCCCAGAGAAGAGCCAAAGCCCACACCGTTGTACTGTCGCAACCACCACTCCACGTCACGGTTTGAACCTTGGACTTCCTAAAGAAGAGTCAAAGCCCACACCGTTGCATTGTCCCATTGGGATAAAACTTTTAAGTTAGAAAAAAACCTTAAGAGCCGCTCTTAGGTGGCCAGCAATGCCGTCCCATCCGGGTATACCGCTATGTAGAAGGAAACCACAATAAATTTTTTTATGTCCCCTTCACATCGCAGAGATTCGAAACGTGAACCACCACCCATTTAACGGGGTCACACTCACCTTCTCTACTTACACTAGAAAGGCGAACATACGTAATCATTTATTCCTTGTTATTTGAATTTAAATTTTCTAAGCCAAAACCATACCAAGGGTTTAACTGTAGGCGAAGGCCCCGCCCATGTGACGTCCGACCCGTTCTATCCATCGTCTCCTCAAACATAAAATGTCATGTGAAAGGGGGAAAAATTGCCGATAGAGTTATTGTATTAAACTCAAAGGATAATAATAATACATTGAAAAATTATTAAAAAGAGGTTCCGAGGTAAGCTTGTTGCTTTTGAGGTCGGCGATTTTTAAGGGTTCTGAGTAATGTCAGCCAACGAAGAGCTTCCACGTATAAAAGAGCAATATAAGACAATCCACGTAGGCTCGAGAGACAGGGTCGGTGCCGAGGCCAGAGGTTTTCGTAGCTGGAGCCAGGCTGTCAGCAACCTCCCTTGTTTTTCTTAATTCTGTGCAATGCCGAAGCGGTTCCACACCCTCTGACGACAGGGATTACGTCCAAATTCGCAGCATTTGGTGCGCAGATCCATTGCAGGTCCGCCCTTCTTTCTCCTCTTACTTTTCTTGCGTTGAATTCTGCATGTTTTTGCCTTCAATTTCATGTTATCTTTATCAATTTCGGATGAGTAATGGCCACCAAACGGAGGAACCCTTTCTTTTTTTCTTTAGGGTATTCATTTTAAAATTGGATTTCGTGGGTTTCGCAGTTGCATGGGTTTTTAATTGGGAGGGTAAGAATAATAAGGATAATGGGAATGAAGAAACCAGAAGCATGAACACAAGCAAAAGCATAAGCCAGCTAAAAGTGGGTTGTCAGCAGGAACATTTGAATCCATTTGGTCTGAGACAGCTCTAGACAGATAGACATGCCAAAGCCCTAATAGCTGTAATCCTGATAGAATCCAATCCGCTCTTCGTTTGATTGCGTGTCGTGTCATTGAACTGTAAGTACGCTAGCGATATGCATTGAAGCCCGGGTTTGTCAAGAAAAGGACAGAGAGGATTCATTCCGTTTGCTGCGGGAAGAAATAGTGATTGCTTAGAAAGCAAAAAGCCTGGGTTTTGTAGAAAATGATGTAGGCTTTCCTTTAATAGGTATACTCATCAAATATTTATAGTACTATCGGAATAGAGGCTTTTCCATTTTTTGGTATTGAGAGAAAACCCTAGGACGGATATGGATGGAAGCCTTTCATAAGTGGATGGAAACCTGGGACCACAGGGGAGGATTGACTTCATGTGTATTGATTCCAGAAGGAAGGACTTTCAGTTTGGTTTATTAGTTTATCAATCTTTTTAGCAGTAGCAGAATGGAGGGTTCACATTTTTGAGAACAAACCCCAAGGAGGACATGCATAGGAACCTGTGATAAGTGGTTGTAAGGGGGTGAAATTAATGATCAGGCAAAGATTCGTTCGAAAGGAGAGAGGTTTCAGATTGGGTTGTCTGGTTTATTGGTTCACCAATCTCTATTGCTCCTGGGGTTTACAGGGTTTGTGGTTTTGGGAGAAGGATATCAATGGAGAATTATAATAAGTGGACGGGAACATGATGCAATAACTGTAATGCAATTCTTTGTGGCGGGGGAGATTGAATTGGATTCCGGTTTTCAGATTGAGGAGTTTGGTATACTTGTATACCTGGGGTGCGGGCTCAGCATCGATGCTGGAAGAGAGCATGCGTGGAGATTGCAGTGCGGGTGATGCCCCTGACCAGCCTAGTCGCCGATGCATTCGGTGCAGTAACTCTGTGTCTTATCATTTTATTCATTGCTGTTGGAATCTGTTGCATAGTGTATGTTCTGTACTTTCGATTTCAAATAGATAGAGAAAGGATTTGCTACCAGCTACGCTATTTTAATGTGCCATGGGTCATTCGGATAAGTCTGATTGTGTATGCAATTCTGTGGAGCCTGGGTGAAATCTTCCGTTTGGCGTTGTTGAGGAAGAAAGGTTGGCTTCTTCATACTTTCAGTCCACGATGGCAGCAAAACGTGTGCCGAGTGTATCTATTGTCCAACTTAGGGCTGATGGAGCCAGGCATTTTCCTTACTTTGATATTTTTGGTGCACGGTTCGCTTCATCGAAGCATGGACAGGTGGAACAGACGAGCAGTTACTTATGTTCTTTCCTTGTGCCTCCCTGTTTTTGTTGCACAGTTGTTTTTCGTTGTCATTAGCCCCAGTTTTGAATTCCACAAGGGATATAGGAAAGAGAAGGAAGGTTATGGAGGACGGATACCCAAGTATTTTACAAGAGCATTTTGGAAACAGAATGATGTGATTTTCTGTACTTACCCTCTCTTCAGTACCATTGTATATGGAGTGTTTGCTTGTTTGTTCATAACATATTTCCTCTATGTGGGAATGAGGATGATCTCTTTAGTGATAAACAAAGGATTGCAAAGGAGAGTTTATTGGTTGATTTTCACAGTGGCTGGTCTGCTTCCATTGAGAATTTTGTTTTTAGGATTCTCCGTATTGTCAACACCAGGCGAAGCTACATTTGAAGCTTTGGTGTTTTTAGGGTTCCTCGCACTTCTTTTATGTGCGGCAGTGGGTCTATGGGTCCTGGTCTATTTGCCTCTTTCAGATTCATTGGCAGTTAATGGGATTTTTTCCATAAGACAAATGAGGGCTCGACAACATTCAAACATGATACCACTGGAATCTTTCAGCCAGACTCTTTCTGGATTTGTTAGTGACAATGATGAAAATTCCTCTATCCTTGCAAGCCAGAGTCTTTTGGAAGGAGCAGCAGCCACAAGCATTGAAAGAGATTCAGACTCATCAGCCAAAGGAGGTTCTATTTCTTTTCGTACATTGCTGAAAGATGTGCCGTCAGGACCTGTAGAGGAAGTTACCCTTTTTGCTGATACTAATAGAATGCTTGATTCTCCTCCGGAGTCTCCTCCTCTTCCAGGGAAGCCTATGATATCCTTTCCTTAAGAGTATGTAAGAGCTAATACAAGGTAAATGCTACTCACCTTTTTTTTTTTTTTTTTTGGGTCATTGACTTATGTAGCCTTTTTCTCATCATAATTAGTAAATCTGCAATGTGAGATCTGTGTCCGCTGCTGTCCGCTGCTGCCAATAGTACCTTGGCATATGATGCCAGTTCTGTTGTAGACTTGAGAATATTAGATCACTCTTGCTGAAACTTTGTAGATTATCATTATGGATGGCAGTTACCATCAAATGAAGTAGAGTCATGTATGATAGCTATCACCACTTCCTCTTGTTTACTTGGAAATTATCTAGGAAGTGGTTCTCATTTTACTGGATATCTGAGTTGTCTTATTCAATTTTGTTTCATTTGTTGTTTCTTTCACAAGCAAAGGCTTGCATTCAGAAAAATTATTTTATGCTTCTTATGTTGATGCTAAATTATGTATCTTTGCATTGTGTAGTCTCTTTAAGTTCAACACATGCATAGTGTTTAGAACATTAGAGTTGACTTTTTTTATTTTATTTTTTAAACCTGTATTTTTACTACTGCAAATGATCACCTTTGGTACATTGCTTACTTCTCTTCCTTTATGAAACCAATGCTATGTGAGTTGGGATTATCCTTTTTAACTGGTTGCATTATATAGACAAAGCTACTTTTTTGAAGATAAGGACATTGTTGCAAAGTAAGTTTTGTGGGGTTCAACTCAAAAATGTTCTAGTGTTTGATCTGGACATTTCATAGACAGGAAAAATAATGGCCTCTAAATGTTATATGCATGTCTTAATGCATTTCAAGTTGGTAATCGCTAATTTTGGTACAAAATGAGATGCAAAAACATTGAACAATTGTTGCCTAAATTTGATACCCTGTTGCAAGGCAGAACTTTAAATGCTGCATTACTATGAGTTTGTAGATTTCTTAGGTAGAAAGTTGCGTTTGAGACTTGATAAGTTTCACAAAGGACATTTTTTTCTTCAGTATTTAAACAATTTCATTCTCCTATACGCTAAAATTGTGTATCTTGTTGGAAATTAGGAGGAATAAATAAACCCCTATGAAATAAAGTTGCGTCTTTGGTGTTAAGTTGAATGCAATCTTTTCTTTCATTTCCTTGTTCAATATTGCTAAGGTGAAATGCTTTGCTTATCTGAAATTTATAACTTATGCCAAACATGACATTGTGGTTGGAGCTGACAGTGCATATCAGCCCTGGGGAATTTATCGATGGGTCTGAAAGATGCTAGAGTGTTGTTTACATGGTCCTGTTATTATTATTATTCTTTTCTCTTTTTGTGTGTGTGTCTGTGTGTGGGGGGCATGGTTACTTTGTACATATGTGCCAAACCACTGAACTGAAGAACAATTTCCATTTTCTTCTTGAAACATTTCTAGGGTTTGAGCTGGAGTCCGCTCTGTTCTAGCTTTATACTGATTTAACCTATACATATAAGGCTTTCTTTCTTTCAGAATAAATTTGTTCAATTGGGAATTTGTAGAATATGCATAAAATCTAAAAGATTCAAGTTTTCTCCTTATATGGATTATTAGGTGACATTGTTCATACTAAGGTTGGGTGTCAACCGCATTTTTAGTATGAAACAGTGACAAGTTCAAATAACAATATGTATCGTGACTTTTTTCCAGACCATAACCACACAAATTATAAAATATTATAAAATAAGAGGAAAAAAACATTTATTTCGACAGCAGTGGTTTATAGAAATCTTGGGGCAAAATGCAGTTCGCAGAGGCCCAATGTAATTATTTTCTAACCTAGGAAATCTTAGAGCGAAATTCAGATCGTGGTTTACAGAATATTAGAAGGAAATGCAGATCGCAGAAGCCCAATGTAGTTATTTTCTAACCTAGGAAATCTTAGAGCGAAATACAGATCGTGGTATACAGAAATCTTAGAAGGAAATGCAGATCGCAGAAGCCTTATGTAATTATTTTCTAACCTAGGAAATCTTAGAGCGAAATACAAATCGTGGTTTACAGAAATCTTAGAAGGAAATGCAGATCGCAGAAGCCCAATGTAATTATTTTTCTAACCTAGGAAATCTTAGGGCGAAATACAGATCGTGGTTTACAGAAATCTTAGAAGGAAATGCAGATCATAGAAGGCCCATGTAATTATTTTTTAACCTAGGAAATCTTAGAGCGAAACACAGATCGCAGAAGCGCAATTTAATTATTTTCAACCTACGAAGATCTCGGTATTTACACCGGACTTTCGACATGCCTTTTTCCTCGCTTTTCATAGGGTCATATGCCAACTTTGGATAGGCAAGGCAAGGTGCAAGTATGCAATTATACGTTTTAATAGAAGTATTTTATTATATGAGACACATTTATGTTCTCAAATTTTATTCTTATCGGAGACAACTATTTATTATTACATATGGTCATCAATAAGGAAACTACAACTTGAGTGGGCTTAACGATGAAGACTTCAGAACTCTAAGGAGGAGGTCCAAGGTTCAAATTTCGAGGGGTAGGGTTGTACACCAAGCTTCGGTAATTGAAGTATTGTTGAATAACCATATATTAGGTAAACACCATCTTTAAGGAGGACCATTTGAGATGGCCTATGGCCTTGTGGACATTTAAAAAACTACTTAATAATGAAATGTAGGACATAAGGAGTGTATTTGTAACTCCTATAATCTAAAAACAAAAAAAAAAAAAAAAATTAAGAATGAGTCATTTAATATCTTTTGAAAGGAAAGAGTTGTAAAGGTTGAGAGAGAATTGTGTGAAACATTGAAGAGAAAATAATTGACCTTTGATCTCATGGTAGGGAAGCTTTTGACCATAAAATGATCTTTCACTTTCTAGATCCAACCAACAATTTGACATATTCTAGTTCCAACTAACAATTTGACATATATGTTACATCCAAGGATATGATTGATGGTTTCTATGTGAAGGTGATGTGAATAAACATTGAACTATGCCCATGGAACCCTTACTTTGGGGTTGAATAATTCTATCATCAAAGTGAAGATATGTACAAAATGTCAAAAGTGTCGCTTTTCGAAAGCTTTTCCTCGAAATTTGTGCGGATTACCTTGTTGCATCAATTGAGTGATTTGCTCCCCAATCTTGAGGGTGTGAATAGGCTCCTACAGACTCAACTCCTTGGCAAGGGGCTATGGGCATCATTGCCTGCAAGAGGAGTTGCCTTGTGTGAGATAGAGGGTGAGTGAACGTAGTGGGTATAGTGAGCGGTGCAAACTGCATGGTAATGGTGGTCAATGAGGTGGAAGTTGAAGTAGGTAGTGATGCCAATCCGGTTAGGGTGGCCAAAAGAGGCATCATGGTTTGTGCAATTGTGGGGTGAGATGCGAGGATTTGTGTGAGTTGGGACTAGAATGTGAAAATTGAGGTGGTCCTTATCGTGATGGTGATGACAGGAGGATTGTCTTCATGGGGTAAGTAGCAATTAGGAGAAAAATGGGTCATGTTGGTGGAGGGTGGAAGAAACATAGTAGAGGAAAGGGAAAAAGGAGTGGGGATAGGAGGAGAAGAAGGAATGGGAAGAGGAACATATATAAGAGGAGAGAGTGGAATGGTAGATGGTGGATGTATAGGAGGGGGAGTGAATGTAGTTATGGCCACTGCACTATCCAGTCCCTGACCTGGAGGAAGGATTCCTTGTGGGATTTCCCCCTCATCGACCTGGGTGTCTTGCTTCTTATTTTGCCTCTTTGTTCTTGTGACCACTTCTCCAAACATGGACCCATACTTTTCAAAACCCTTTTGCCCTTAATCACCGTCTGTTGAACCATTGCACTAACCATTGCTAGAGTTGAAGATGCAGTTGATATCGAAATCCCTAACGCTATTTATTTCTTGGGCTTTAGCTTTTGTGAGGCCGAGGTGCCCGTTGTCGTTGTTGCCTCTATAAATATCTTTTCCCTTTTAGTGTTTTTGAGATGCATCTTGTTCCAAATGACATAATTTGGCGTTAAATGGACCACCCTTGTGGTTTTGGTCATCATGTTAGTTTCATACCTCATTCTCTACTAGGCTAGGATCTTCTTATCTGAGTATGCCATTTTTTGAAGAGTCCCTATACTTTGATGGTTTGATTTAATGTCAAGATAAAAATCATTTTTTGCTTGGGGTAGAAAGAATATCGCTTTGGGGGATGGTCATACCATCTTTGAATTTCATCCTCATATCCCATGTTACTCTCCAGAACGAGAAGGGTTGTCTCCTCATCCAGGTTGGCATGTTGCAACACATTGTACCTTTTCTTGTGGTTAAAAAGTGTATCTAACTTTTTTCTCTTGAGGGTCTTTTTGATAGGGGATAAGAAAGCGTTGCCAATGGGTGCTTGATTGCCTATAATAATAGTCCCTTTGTGTCTTAGGATTGTAGGATATCCACATGACACAATCCTCACTTGCTTTTAGCATGCTCTTTATAACTTTTGTTCTTGTATAAAAAGCTCCTTTGACGATTTGGGGAGCTGAAAGGATCTAAAGGTGTGGTCATACCTCTCCGCCACTATTTCTATAAGCTCAAGGCAATCCCACACCTGGGGTACTAGATTCATAGCCAATTTAAATGTCTAGACTTGGCTTATAGCCAATTTAGTTTGGGGGCCTAGATTGAACCTTCTTAGTGCTTCAACCCTAAATTTTCTTGTGGAGTGGGTATACTTGCCATCAACCATTTTCTAGTAAGGGTTCTCAAATTGCTATTTGGGCCTTTTAGAGGGTGTGGCTTCTTGCCTCTTCCTCTCACCCCTCTTTTTCTTTCTATCTTGTCTTTTTGATGGTCTTATTTTTTTTTGGTGATTTGACCTCTTTTGATGACCTGCCCTTTGTCGAGGTGACTGTTGCAGGTGGAAGGAGAAATATGATGGGTGGGGCAATAGAAGTGGACGGTGATGAGACTACCAAAGGTTTTATCAATGAAGGGATGTTAGAGGTGGAGGAGGTGTCTAGGGTGAGAATGGGTAGAAAATAGAGCAAAAACACATAAAATGGGTGAAAAATGAGCAAATTTGAGATTTTTATGAGCAATTCCCTCGAAAATGCGAGCGATTTGCTCACTTGGAGAGGTTTAGTGGAGTCGGCTTTGGAGAGCGATTTGCTCAGGAACTTGAATTTTGGGGGAGAGTGGTTTGCTAAAGGTACACTGGTTCGCTCGGATGATTGAGCAACTCACTTGTATAAGCGAGCGATTCACTCACTATTTGGGACTTGGCAAAAATTTAAATGTTTTTTGGTTGTTTGCCGAGTGATTCACTCGTTGACGAGGAGCCCTAATGAGGCTATGGCTCGCTCGACCTTTGACTCTCATTTGCACGGTCGATTGAGGGAGGGATTGTGTGTGATCGGATTACAATGCCCAGAAGTGGGGTCCTTATGGCCCTTGCCTGAGGTATTTATAGACCCTAGACAAGGTGCACTTTGCTTGTGCCTAGGCAGGCTTTGCTCGTGTCGGGGCATAGGCTGCCTAGATAGGGCGATCAATTGGTGAAGTGTTGATTACTCCTACATTGTGGTTTGCATGGGCTTGCCTTAGGAGGTGAGCGAATCACTTTTTAAAGTGAATGAATAACTTCACTTTTTTTTTAACATCAATGTATATGATCATGCTAATGGCCTTGTTTAGCCTGGCGCAATGTTGTTTTAAGACGAAGAAAACGGATATGACGAGACGAAATAGAAGGATGAGAGAGCAAATCAGGAAGGTGGAAAGGGAAGTAATTGTCCCATTAATAGTCGGTATTATATCTACATATATATTCTCTTGGCCATGATTCTTATTATATCATGCATAGGTGCTGCCCATTTACAGAGATAAGGAACATCACCCCTTCCATGGAGGCGAGTCTATAGGCATTTGGACCTACGGTTTCGACAATCTAGTAGGGTTTGCTCCACAAAGAATCAAACTTTTGATGAGCACCAAAATTCTTTGGAGAAGTCACGATTAATCAAGACAGGGGCTTTAAATAACCTCTTGGAAGGATTTCTTCCCTTCTTTTGTCCAATCTAAGGAGGCATCTTTCTTAAGCATCTTGGTTATAGGTTTGACTATTTGTACAAAGTTAATAAATCTGGTTAGAAATTGAATTTGCCCCAAGAATGATCAAATTCCCTTGACTAATGAAGGTAATGTTAGGTCTTGAATGACTTTGATTCTATCTATGATGAGGCCCTCTTTAGACACTATATGGCCTAGCAAATTTTCTTCTTAGACCATGAAGACAAATTTCTTTAGGTTTAGGTAGACATTGAATTCTATGCACCTTTAAAAAATTTACCGAAGATGCTCGATGTGCTTCCATCTATCTTTGGAAAAACCATCAAATCATCAAGGTATATTAGAATGATCTCACCTACTAGCCCTAAGAAGACTATATCCATTGCCTTGTGGAAAGTTGCCCTAACATTTGACAGATTGAAAGGCATTTGTTGATAAGCAAAAGCACCCCATTTGGTGGTGAAAGCTGTATTTTCTTGATCTTTATTCTTGACCTAAATATGATTGTATCTAGAGAAACCATCTAGAAGCAACAATATTTGCAAACCAACCATCTTCGACAACATCTAATCAATGGCGGGCAATGGATAATGATCTTTTAAGGATGTGTTGTTCAAGTTGTTGAATTTCATGCACATTGGGAAAAGGTTGGCGACCAATGTAGAATGCTTAATTGGGAATTTGATATGGCCCTTTAGGAGTTATAACAACTTGTTCTTCATCACAACTTATATTTTGGGATTGTATGGTTTTTGTTTTTGGTGAAAAGGCCTAGCTCAATGGTGTGCTCTATCACATTATGGTCATAGAATTTTAGATCTTTGTATGACCAAGCAATTATATCTCCATACTTGCCATACAACTCTTTGAAAAGATCATGTTTTATTTGAGTACAATCCTTCCCAAGCAATAGGCTCTTGCCTTCAACTATCTCAATAGGTTGATATGCAAAAGATTTTACTTTGAGACTGCTTTTCCTTGAGCTATCATCAGGGTTAAACAAGCTTTCCAACATAATTAACCCTTTAGGCAACTGGTTTGACTTATGATCCCATTTTTAATATCATCCTCATATTCATTCTTCTATTTTGCATATTGGGCCTCTTTGGTAAGGAACTCTATTATTTGCTCATCATTATTGAAGACTTGCCCATGGTCACAGTTATATGGAATTGTAGATCAGAAGACAACCTCTAGCTCTTTCGGTCTATTCCACATCATTTGTAGGATCAAAACATATTGTGATACCTACCAACTCATATGCCTTCACATTTAGTTCCTTAGATATTGCTTTGATTTTGTAGGAAACAAAACTTTCAAGGAGATTCTAGACTCGATGTTTGTAAGATTTTATGTGCCTTTTCTTGGTAGAGCACTAGGAATTAACGTAATTTACTATTAATTTGGAGTCGCCATATATTCTCAAGTCTTTGATCCCCACTTTCCTTGACTTCCTTAAACTGGTACAAAGGGCTTCAAACTTAGCTATGCTATTTGTGCAATTGATTTGTGCCTATTGGAGATCGATGAATTATACTCTGATGCCTATCCCATTTCTAGTTTGGGCCCCATCAAAGTACATTGTCCATGTATTTTCATCTTCATGGCTCATCAAGGCATCGATTTTAGGAGTTTGTTAACTTAGCTATGTTATTTGTGCAATTGATTTGTGCCTATTGGGGATCGATGAATTGTACTTTGATGGCTATCCCATTTCTAGTTTGGGCCCCATCATTGCCCATGTCTTTTCATACCCATGGCTTCAAGGCAGTGATTTTAGGAGTTTGCTATCAACTAGTTCCCCAATTCTATTTCTTCATATTCTCATTGAGGATCCTCGTCATCCCATAGTACTCAATTATCATCTCCACCTATGGATAATCTTCTTGATACCCATCGTGATCAATTTATCCCAGGATTTCATTTCAGTTTACTGTCATTATCTTCTAGTTTGTGCAATAGATAATTACAGGGTGGCTCATTCTTGATCTTGATAACTTTTCCATCTTTGGGCAGTTTCATGTGTATAATCCTTTGATAGCTTTTGGATCCATTCTTGGATAACAATATCCCAAAGTATGGCGGTAAGTCTATTGCTATCATCTCTTGAACTACCATAAATTTTGGGTATTGGGCTATGGTCATGACTAGATCCTTAAGAATGCCTACGACATTAAACTTAGTTCCATCCATCTATGTCGAGTTCTTGGTTGTCTTGGTATAAGGAAGACCCATCTCTTCACACGTAACTTTGGGCATACTCATGACTGTTGCTCTCGAATCAACGATGAAACATCTAAGGATATAATTCTTGTTTTTGAGTATTAGATAAAACGAAGGTAGATTTAAGTCCTTAGGTTTTGAAGCATTTTGTACATTAGAAGCACTAATTTTTGGTATCCAATGGTTGTTCTACGATCAAATTTTGTTGCTCGACTACTTGGGCTGCTTACCTTTAGAGTAACCTTTTTCTTGTTCTTGTTTTTTTTTCTTGTTCTTTTAGAGCGTCTTAGAGTAGGTCTCATTGTGTAGGCAGCGTTGGGGCTTCCGACATGCTAACTTTGGTTGGTGTTTCATTTCTTTAGCTATTGAATTTTACGACAAGAACTTCTTTCCTTGTGGCAAAGCTCGTGGGCTACTTAGAAGTCATTTGGCACCCTTCGTGTGTGAGAGAGGGGCATTGCAACTTCCTTTTAGCCGCTATTTGCAATGAATCTCTTCCCTTATAGATTTCCATGGCTACTTCCTTGTTTCCATCATTTACTATTGGTTTCTTCCCTTTATCAGTCTTTTGGCTTTTGTCACCTTGTCTTTCTTGGATCTCTTTTTGAGGTGTTCCTATGACTCTCCCTTGGTGCTTTCTTTCTCCTTCTATTTCTCCTATTGTGCTGCGATGGGTTCTTTATCCTTTATATGTAAAGGGGGCCTTCCCCTTCTAAGGACAATTATGTCGTTCCCTGTGTCAGTTTGCTTATCAACTAATTGTTTTGCAACCATTTTTCATTTTCCCTAGTTTCTTTGCCATGTTGGGTAACAAATATTGTGTCTTCTTCAATGTATGACTCTTCATCTGTCTCAATGACATTGAAATTTGCTAGTATTGCATTCATACAATTAGGAAAAACATACACTGATTGTGTAGTCTAAGGTTTGTGATACACAATAGAAGGAACTTGCCTAGTGGAAGCAACTTGTTGAACCCAACATTGTTGAGTGTATTGCATAGTTTAAGATTGCATTATGGTGCTTATGTATTCTATAGGATCATGCCTATCATTGCAAGGAAGGCGCCACATTGGTTTGGATTTCATGTTGGTGTTGAATATATGATTTTGAGCTTGATTTACTCCTTAGCAACTTGATGAGGAACTTGATCCTTTGTTAGGTATGAAGTCTTCCATGGCTACCAATTCTGCAATTGCTACCACTGTTGTTTTTGCAACATCATTTTGATTCACTAAGGTCTTGTTCATCTTCCTTATTCTAATGAGAATATCTTCATCCCTAGCCACCGTTTTGGAAGAGAAATTGGGCATCGTACTAGGCATGGGGGTGTTTTGAGAAATTTGAGCTGTGTAGGCCATTAGTTGGCAGAATCCAATATCCCTATTCTAATGAGAATATCTTTATACCTTGCTGCTTCTTTAAATGCTACAACTAGTGTATGATGGTTAGTATTGCAAACCATTAGTGTTAAAATCAGTTTGCAAACCCTTAATATAGAATGGTAACTTGTTCTTCATTTGGCCTAACATGCTATGGAATTAAATTTAAGGTTCTCAAGAATCTACTATTGAAATAATGTATATTTTCTTTACGGGTCCTTTGTATGGTATTTAATTGAAATAGAACAAAATAGCCATTTTCCATACTCCCAAACCTATGCATGAAAGATTAAACTATTGACATCCAATCTGTTACAAAATTATCTTGCAATTTCCTATACCATAGTGTAGCCTTATCACAAAGAGAGTATATTAGTAAATGTACTATTATATCCTCCTCTTAAACATCGTGGATTAATTTGAGTATAGACAACTCATTGAGGTGATCCAACATAGTCTTGTTCTCGTTCCCATTTGAGGAGGCATGAAGCCTAGGCTAACTTGATCTTCCATAGAGCTTTTTCCTTTTGACAAGATGGAGACTAGATATTAAGACCTCTTCGAATCATCTTCTTGATGTGCCCACACGATTGATGGAATGCAACTATGTCCGTTGATTGATGTAATTTTATAGGTTTTTGAGCTTTAGTTTGTGTATTAATATGTGCTGGTTAAAGCTTAGAGCACAATGACCATTTGATGCGATTGTTGGATGTGCTCGGTGCACATGCCTCATAGAGTGCACAATTCGAAAGTCCGGAAGTATGGGATGTGACTCCGAGGATGACCTTTGGGATTTTTATCAAGGTTGACTCCTTGCTCTAATGGGATCTTTGACTCTTGCTTCCTAAACTAGCCTCGTCTATTGGGTTTTTTTTGAGGAAAAATGGGGTAAGGAGGAAATAATGACAACTAGAAATGAAAAATCATACAAGAAAAAACCTATCTTAAGGGAGGCGGTACGCCAAGATATTAAAACTCTTCTATGTAGTAGTGGGAGTGATGAACACATGCATCGTTTATCGACAATGCACTAGGAACACAATTTCATCAAACATAAAATACCATGAATACGAATAACACAAGAACTAGGAAAAAAAATAAATAGTCACAAATCCTTGCATATTACATAACTGGATTACATCTTATGCCTAAGAAAGAGGCTCAAAGCTTATCGATATTCAAGGTTCGATCCAGACTAACACAAAGAAGAGAGGTGAAAGATTACTGTATACAAGGCCAAATACTAGGCATGAATACAACAATGTTCGATACTTTACAATGGAGAAGTGGATATTTATAAGAGAATATGGGGAAATTTTCCCCCAAAACTTATGCAAAAAATTCAAAATGTTCAATTCAAAATTTTGCTTGGCCAAGGTTTAAATCTCGGGCCTCGTTGGGCTGAATGCTTGTCCCTTTCCTAGTGCTTTCAGTGGCGTAAAATGTTTAAAATGATTGTGACATGGTGGTTATAGGGGCGGACTGCGTGAAGAATTGTGTGGCGGATTTCAGGGCGGACAATGCAGAATACTGTGGCGGTCATAAAAGCTGGACAACCTGCCCATATTTGTGGCGGCTACTGATTTCACCATGTAAATTAAAAAAAATCTTGCTTGGGCATTTTGGACGATCTCAAGGTCTCTGGGTTTGTAGCCATAAATGTTGTTGGCGGGTTGGTTTGATGGGACGTATGCTCCTCTTGCAACCTTGTCGATCGTTCATATTGGGAATCTACTATGATTAGATCCTTAAGATTTCCTCCACTAATGTCCTTGGGCTTGATGTTGCTCCTTGGGTTGCCTTAAATGTGCCATCGCTTTGGGCACGATGCCCAATTGTTGAGGATGGAGGGACCAGAACTAGACTACCGCTATTTCCCTTGCGTATGATCTTCCTTAACTAGATTTCATCTGATATTTTAGTGGGGTTTGATGATCTTCCTTCTCCATAGCTTGATTGACTCCTTCAGTGGGGCTCTTCCTTGCATACCAACAAGGGTTATTGTTTCCACCTTTTTAGGCATTCTCCAATTCGGAGGAGTGCCATTTGCCATTGGCCTGCCCATCATTCTTTTCCAGAGTTCTGGTAATAATTGGGCATTTTGCCCCAGAGTTTTGGTAATGACCAAGACTACTGGGCACTTTGCTTTGGTGGGTGTGCCCAAGGCATTCTCCTCTTTCGAACTTGGCCAATTGGATTTCTTTTGATCCTTTGCCATGGATCTTCGAGGTGATCTTCATAGGGACCAACAAGCTTGATTGGTCCGTAGAGGTTTCACAACTTGAAATCCCCAAATGCTTTAGCTTCCACATAAGTGTTAAGCTCCTCTTAAGGGAGGAATATGAGCTTGTCTTTCCAATTTCTTGTTTGGTCATCTCGTGTGCGTCTTCCTCCATGACCGTTGGGTTTTTCCCTGGGGTTTGTAGCTAGTGCTGTCTCGTAACTGCACTAGGAAATTGTGACTAGTTGGATAGTCCATGCAATTCCAATTAGACGTGGAAGATAGCCAAGTTTGTGACCTATTTCCTTTGGGGAGAAAAAGAGTCTGCAAGAGCTGTATAGGACAAAACCTTGCCAAAAGTGGAGTCCTTTTAATTGTCACTGGAAAGGCTTCAGGACTCTAACCAATGACGATGTTTGGTTTAGCTGCCATTAGAAAGTCTTAGGGGATATTGTTCTATTAGGTTAGATTAGTCAGCTTGGCCTCGAGTCATAAGGAGCTTGAGATTTGTTTTTAGCGTGCGACGAAGGTCCTTCCCTGGCGACATTCTTGGTGGTCCTCTGACATTGGCTGCTTGGTAGATGCGAAGGCCTTGGGTCCCTTGATGTTGCTATTCTTCAATTAGCTTTGAGTGACAACTCGCTCAAAATTGTCTTCTCGACAGGATTTGCTCAGTGTAGTGAATTTTCACTACAATATACTTGTACTTTCAAAACAAGATCTCGAGATCAAAATCTAAATTCAAAATATTCCTATTTAAGTGATTCACTCGCTATTTTAGATGATTTGCTTTTTGAACACAATTTTTTAGTAAATATCTATTTGAGTGTTTCGCTTGCAAACCAAAGTGTTTGACTTGCAATTTGAGCAATTTGCTCACTATTTGTGCAGTTTTGCTAGACTAGAAGAAAATCTGTGATTCACTTAAAAAGTCAAGCGAATCACTTGCGTTATCAAGCGATTTGCTTTTCTTATTAGACTTAAAAAAATTCTACAAAAGGAAAAAGTTGTCTTGGGAGATCACTTTGAGCAAATCACTTGTTGGAGGTGAGTTGGTTGTATTCCACCCTTGATCGAGTGAATCACTTGCTATATTAAACTCATGCAAATCTAACTCAAAAATCTACCTTAATTGCTCCTGCCCATGGCAGATGCAAATGCAAAGGCCAGATTCAAGTTTGTTTAGACATTGTCAAAGTTGTCTTTGCAAAAGTTTTTAGTTTTCTAAAGTTTGAGTTAGAGTCATCATCTGCAAAATACCTGCAAGATATAATCACAAGAATAAAAATGGGTGAAATTTTAAGCAAAATAGGGTTTAGATATAAAAAGTTAGACAAATCGCTCAATTTTCAGCCTTTTTGAAAGCACAAGCAAAGATGAGCAGTTCACTCACTCAAGTGAGTGATTCACTTGCTTGGCAAACATATGGAACTTTGCTCAAAATCGAGTGAATTGCGTAATTTTACAAGTGAATCACTTCTTGAGTTGAACTTAATGAAAATTTTACCCAATTTTGAGCCAATTTCTTTGCCTATGACGAATGCATTTTGGGCAGGAAAATTAAGAAAATTGTATGAAAATGGGGTTTGTCTCGCTGGACATGCTTAAAATTATGTCGATTTAAGGAATTGGACTGACTTTTATTTTAGTTGTTGCACCCCCAAGTTTGAGTTTCAACAAAGTTGGGCGGGTTTGCCATAGGCTTCCCTTAACCTCTAGATTAAGGTTGGCTCCCTACTATCTTCATTTAGATCCAATCTAATCTAACTATTTGCATGAAATGGAATATGCACACAAAAGTAAATGCAAAAAGTAGAGCGTGGAAAGTAAATTCTTGAAGTTTAGAGTGCGAGAGATGAAAGAAAATATGACTATTACACCATAGCAAGGATAGCATGCAATCAATCAACACATGAGGACTTGAATAACATCAATATTCATCCATTCATTTGATTATAAAATTGATAAGCAAATGACAAGATGGGCTAGAAAGACTCGACCATTGTACACTTGACAAACCATGAGGCAATGCCTCCAATGGGTTGCACAAGGACTCACAAATTTCTTACGACTTCATGAGTACAAAGCATAATGTGGGTTTCAAAGAGTGTAGCTTTGAATTCTCATGGCCAAAATATGATTACAATAAGGGCCCTAGGCCTCTATTTATAGATATAGTTTAATCGAGTTACCTAGGGTGAAAAACAATTACCCCTACTAAAAGTAAATATTTGGGGGCAACTTTAGCAACACGTTGCACCTTCAAATGTTACATGTCTTTAATTATGCCTCTAACTGGCTTAGAAAGGCTCTAAAATTATTTACTACACAAAATACCAAAAATATTGCTTTTTAGAACATTTTCCTCAAAATTTGTACATATATTCATGTTGGCACCTTGATTAAGCAATCGCTTGTTATGTTGAGTGATTCACTCACTTTTTCAGTGATTTTCTCCTATTAACAAGTTGAGCAAATTACTCCTTCAACGAATCAAGGCCTTCGTTAAGTGAATTGCTCCTTTGAGCTAATCAACAAATTTTCCGAGTGAATCACATCTTCTCAACAAATTCTGTAATTTTGAAGATTTTTCATTGTTTGTCCCTATCTGCTCCTCATTGCTTCAAAATGCATAGAATTTTGTGAAAGTAGTACGAAGTACTATAGTATCATATTCATCGTTCACATTTATAATGAGTGGGGCTATGCCTAATTCAATGATAATGATGTTTAAAGAAACTAATCTTTTAACATGAAGATGTTTGAACAACATTAATAAAAGCACTCTTTCTATTCAACTATGATATGCTTGTCTATGGTAAGGTCCACAAGTTTGAGAATCATATAAGAGAATAGGTGTAAAAAGTGGGTGAAACATGTGAATTTTTGTTTAGATCTATTGAAAATGAAGTTGAAAGTATTGGTCTTCAAGAGTGGTGATGATTGTCTACCCTTTGCTTAGTCTAGAATCAATAGTTGGTGATAGACTAAAGTGATGTGCAAAAAAATGATCCTTAGATACATGAGGATATCCCTCTAACCTTTATAAGTAAACACAACTTGTTTGGCCTCTTGTTTTGAATTTATCAAGATTTACATAAAGACCACGTGTATAACAAAAGATGCTAAGCTATGTAGTTACCTCTATAGACATTTAAGTGAGATGTCAAAATGATTTCATCTACAAATATAAGAATAACAATCCATATTTTATATATAAGACAATCATTTGTGTCCATACCAGCTAATATGAGTTCCTCAAACCCATCTATGTAGAGACTAAATGGTGTAGGACAAAATAGACAACCTTGTTTAACCCTAATCGTGCATTTTACTCCTTTTGTACCATGCCAACAATGGATTCATAGAGTGTCATGGCAATTGATATCACCAATTTTAAAAGACTCAATATCTAGAGCCAATAAATGAATGAATATTGAGGAATAGTGTCAAAAGCCTTGCAAAAGTCTACAAAACAATAGTAGACTTTGTGCCTTCTTGTGTCAAAGTGAATATGTGATCACTGGTATGATTATTCCTTCTAAATATTTTTGGTTCCCTTGTTCTCAAAATTTTGATCTCTATCGACCTAGAGATATAGATATCTAAAACAATAGCAAATACTTTTGCAAAGGCATGACCAATCATGATGGTGTGATGGTTACTTGGATAATTTTGATTTCCATATTTGTATATAGCATGAATGATGTGGATTGTCTACGATAGTGGGAAGACATAGAAGGCAATGTCATTAAACAAATATGCAACAAAGACAACTAAAACTTACAGAAATGGTTAAAGAATTAAGATTTAATATTTTCTACATTTTGAGCATTGTTAGGTTTAAGGACGTCATAGAGGACAAACTGTTTTGTAAATAGGTGGCAATGGGTAGTCCTAGGATTAATGGATATGGAAGGCTAGTTGGGCACATCATAAAGTTTCGAGGCATAGTCAAACCATTTTGAGAGCTTAGATATTTGCACAAATTGACTACTTGGATAGAAATATCTTTTGTTTTGTCTAAATTTGGACTAGTCTAGGAGGTCACTATAATCCATAGAGAAAGGCAACACTAGCACTATTCCAAATCAAGTAAAAATCCTAAAGACAGATATAAAGGTGGGGAAGGTTAAGTTGGAGTTAATAGATATAGAAACTAGTGGAAAGCAATATAAAATAAAGTATTGAAAGCAATGAATATAAAAAAATATATTAAATGTGATCTAAAATGGTATCTTATTTAAGTCATAAATCCCATAGACATCAAGATTAAAATTAATTAAAACTTGATCATTAAGAACTTGATTGTCCATAAATGGATTGTTGACAAGAGGATTGATCAAGTTCAAATCTACATGGAATATGATTATGAAATATGGACATAGACCAATTGGAAGGATTAATATACACTGGGTTCACGAAAATGTTTTACCTAAATTTAGATGATTCAAGGAGGATAGTACACCCCATAGAAAAAGGTAACATTAATCTCTAAAGATCAATATGAAACTAGGGAAGACTAGGTTGAAGTTAATAATATAGGTACTCCTAGGGGAATGGCCTTATGATTAAGATAAGTAAAGTAATAGTGTGGGTAAAAAAGATATATAATCTACTCATATATATGCTAATATTTTGATGAAATAAAAGTAATTGAACCCAATTAATGGAATCTTAGAGGGCAGAAAACTTTAAGGTGAATATTTTTTTTATGAAGATGCTTGCCTTAGGTGATTGTCCTTTTGTCCTTCAATGCTTGAATATCCTTAGTTATTCCTTTGATTGCTTCATTGAGGGCGATTAAAGACATCTTTCTTGATTCATAGTAACCTTACCTTGACCTTGAGGTAAGAACTTTTTATAGAAGGATAAGACTCAATGTAGTGAGGCAAAGAAAAAAGATTTCTTCTTTATGTAATGATGTAATGTATATAAGATGTCTTCCAAAAAATGATATGATGCAAGCATCTTGAAGCGTAACTTGACACGAGTTTAGATGCTTGCCTTACGTGACCGTGCTTTTGTCCTTCAATGCTTGAATATCCTTGGTTATTCCTTTGATTGCTTCAATAAGAGGTTTGATTAAAGACATCTTTCTTGGTTCATAGGAACCTTATCTTGACCTCGAGGTAAAAACTCCTTATAGAAGGATAAGACTCAACGTAATGAGGCAAAGAAGAAATATTTCTTCTTTATATGGTGATGAAATGTCTGTAATGTCTTCCAAGAAATGATATGATGCAAGTATTTTGAGGCATAACATGGCACATGAGTTCCAAGTGAATATAAGAGAAGAAGACAAATGATGTGTCTTGCACTTGCTTCATTTGAAATTTGACTAATCTATCTTTGGATTGTTATTTAAAATGGTTTGTGAAAGCAAGTTAGACTAACGTTTTTTTTTTTTGGTAATTAAGGGACATAATCATTACAACCGGGTTTTACAGGTTGACCCAAAACCTATTACAACAATAGCATAACGCTAAAAAGGGACAATAACTCAAAATGGACATTCTGTTTAGCCCTCTGCTGAGGACACAAAGCCAACAAAGAGCAATACCCTTACAAAAATTTACCCACACCTTGGAACAAAGGCGGTCGACAACTCCTCCTCCTAACACTTTCTCTTTTCTTTTGGTCGCGAAACTGCGACATGTCGCGATATCGCGACACTTCTCCTTCCTTCTCTTTTGGTCACGAAAATACGACATGTCGTGATATCGCGACACTTTTTCCCTCCTGCTGGTCGTGAGCATGTTTGACCGCGATAAAACGACATGTCGCGATATCGCGACACTTTTCCTATCTTGCTCTTTCTCTTCTCTTTTAGTCGCGAAAAAACAACACGTCGCGATATCGCAACACTTTTTCCACTTGCTCTTTCTCTTCTTTTTTGGTCGCGATAACGAGACATGTCACAATATCGCCTTCTAACATGTCGCGAAATCGCGACACTTTTTCCTTCCTTCTCTTTCACTTCTTTTTTGGTCGTGACACATCTGCAACTTGCGATATCGTGCCCCTTTCCCTTCTTGCCCTTAGTCTTCTCTTTTGACCGCGATAATACTACATGTCACGATATCGCAACACTTTTCCTATCTTGCTCTTTCTCTTCTCTTTTAGTTGCGAAAAACAACACGTCGCGATATCGCGACACTTTTTCCATTTGCTCTTTCTCTTCTTTTGTGATCGCGATAAAGAGACATGTCGCGATATCGCGACACATTTTCCATGTCGCGAAATCGCGACACAATTTCTAACATGTCGCGAAATCGCGACACTTTTTCCTTCCTTCTCTTTCACATCTTTTTTGGTCGCGACACAGCTGCATGTCGCGATATCGCGCCTCTTTCCCTTCTTGCCCTTAGTCTTCTCTTTTGACCGCGATAAGACGACATGTCGCGATATTGCGACACTTTTCCTATCTTGCTCTTTCTCTTCTCTTCTCTTTTAGTCGCGAAAAAACATGTCGCGATATCGCGACACTTTTTCCACTTGCTCTTTCTCTTCTTTTTTGGTCGCGATAAAGAGACATGTCGCGATATCGCGACACTTTTTCCACTTGCTCTTTCTCTTCTTTTTTGGTCGCGATAAAGAGACATGTCGCGATATCGCGACACTTTTTCTAACATGTCGCGATATCGCGACACTTTTTCTAACATGTCGCGAAATCGCGACACTTTTCCTTCCCGTACTTTCTCTTCTCTTTTGGTCGCCAAAATACGACATGTCGCGATATCGCGACACTTTTTGAATACGACAAGTTAGACTAATGTGGAACAACTTGCTACTTAATATTTAGAGGAAAGTAGTGCAATAATAGGCCTAGAATTTTAATTCAACAAGCAAAATCACATAAATATCACACATGAAGCAACATATAACCTGGGAAACGTTTGTGGGAAAGACCCAACAATCAAGGAGCACTCAAAAATTGTATTATTCAATAATCTATAATCTGCTTCTTACAATACAATTTCCACACAAGTATCCACTTCTTCAATCCTATTTATCAACAAAGCTAGAAAATACTTGGAATAACACAACTAGATATAGACCTACAATATTGCAACTATCTTGCAGTGTAGAGTGTTGGAAATAGACTTGCAATCCTGCAATGTAGAGTGCTAGAAATAGACTTTTAGTCTTACAGTGTAGATGTTGGAAATAGACCCGCAGTCTTATAGTGCATAGTGCTGGAAATATGCTTGCAGTATTGCAATTGTCCTACAGTGCAAAGTGTTGGAAATAGACCTGCAATCCTGCAATAAAACCATGGTCTATTTCACTAGTTTTTTTTCCTTATATATACTCTTAACATAAGACATGAGACAGTTAATGTCGAAAGGTGTATGACACCTATTTCTAACATTCTCCCACTTGTCATATACCTTACAAGAGCAAAAGAGAAACACCAACAAAAGAGTAAACTAATTGGTAAGGGAAAAAATGCCCATTCCCTTGCAGCACCATTTGAACTTCTCAGTGCTCACAAGCTTTGTTAGAGAATTTGCAAAATTTACTGAAGTATCCTCCTTTTCAAGCATAACCTTCCTATACTCCACCATATTACAAACAAAATGATACTACACATCAATGTGCTTTGTCCACACATGAAATGTAGGGTTCTTTGCCAAGGCAATAACAATCTAACTGTGAGTTAATTTTAATTGTTCCATACCTCAATCTAACATTTGAGCATAATTTTTGAAGCCAAATTGCCTCCTTATTGGCATGAGTAGCTACCATATACTTTGCCTTTATAGTGGATAAAGAGACTACAACCTGTTGTTTGCTCATCCAACTAATTGAACCACCTAATAGGCTAAACACATAGCCATTGGTTAACCTCTTGTCAAAATCTCTTGTCCAATTTGAGTCCACAAATCCTTGTATGTCTAATTGCTTGTGAATTTTCTTGGTTGTCAAGGATCCTTGGTAACAAAGAGAAATCAGAAGTACCTTGAAGATATTTTAAAACCCTCTTCGTTGCTACTGAATGATACTTTCTAGGATTTACCATAAATTGGCTCAAGGCTCTCATTGCTTGATCAATGTTCTATCTAGTGCAAACCATAACATACATGAGGCTCTCAATTGCACTAGAATAGGGTACATGACTCATATCCATTTCTCCAAGTGTAGAAGGACATTGCTCAACATAAATTGTTGTTCCCACAAAAGTAGGGACACTAACTGGTTTGGATTTCATGTTAAAATGCTACAAGACAAAGTCAATAAATTTTCTTTGAATTAAGCAAAATTTTCTATTGGCTCTATCTCTTTTAGTTTCCATCCCTAGGATAAGCTTAGCAACTCCTAAATCCTTTTTCAAACTGTAGTGAAAGCTAAGATTTCAAAACCTTAATGATATCCTTATTGTTACCAATTAGCAACATGTCATCCACATACAAAATGATAACAATAAAATGACCACCCTCTTGCTTATAAAAAACAGAGTGATCTGATTTGGATCTAATAAATCCTAATCTCAAAACATAAGAATAAAATTCTTATACCACATTCTAGGAGACTATTTAAGACCATAAAAAGATTTCTTTAACTTGCAAACTAAGTTTTGTTTACCCTTTTCCACATAGTGTTATGTTCTGATTGTTTCATGTAGGTCTCTTCCTCTAAGTCTCAATGCAAGAAAGCTATCTTTACATCCATTTTCTCAACTTCAATATTAAGGAATAAAATGGATATAAGCTTTGCAACTTGAGAAAAGATCTCACCAAAACCTATTCCCTCCACTTGGGAATAACACTTAGCAATCAACCTTGCTTTATACTTATCTACCTTGCCCTCATAACTATATTTCTTCTTGCAACCAATAGGTTTCCTTCCCTTAGGCAACTGACCTAGGTCCCATGTGCCATTCTTATTTAGATTTGCCATCTCCTCATCCATGGCCATCTTCCAAGACTCACTTTCATTCATTTCCATTGCCTCCTTCACACTTCTAGGCTCATCAATATTAGTAGATAAAGCAAAAGTACAATTTAAACAAGGTGGACTATACCTATTTGGCTGATTTCTTGGTTGTGTGGACCTCCTAATCCAATGGGGTTGAGGGTGAGGCTCATTATCCTCATCGAAATTGTCATGACTATCCAGAAGATACTCCTTATTAGGCCCATCATGAGCATCATGCTCATCATCATCATCATGGACACCATCATCTCCATGTGCAATTTCTTTACTTGTTTTTTGTTCAAATTGCACAACTTGTTTTGATGTTTTACTTTACTGCTCCTCCTTTGAAGAATCCTTCATCTCTCTAAAGATCACATCTTGGATCCATACAACCTTCTCTATGATTGGGTTCTAAAAGCTTGTATCCTTTTATCCCATCATCGTAGCCAATGAGGATACATTTCATCGCTTTGTAATCAAGTTTCGATCTCTTTACCTTAGGCGCATGCACATATGCCTCACAACCAAACACTCTAAGGCATCTAAATGAGGGTTTTTTGCTTGTTCAAACCCGTATAGAGGTTTCATCAACAAGAGCTAATGTTAGAGACCTGTTAATCAAGTAACATGCTGTACTAATTGCTTTAGCCCATAAATTTTGTTCTAAACCAACACTGCTTAGCATACTCCTAGTCCTCCTCCATCAGTGCCCTATTCATCCTTTTGACAACTCCATTTTTCTGAGGTGTATAAGGAGGTGTCTTACACCGCTTAATTCCATGCTCCTTACAAAAACTATCAAATTCTTTGCTACAAAACTCTCATCCATTGTCTGTTCAAAGAGACTTAATATTTCTTACTGTTTGGTTCTCAATAAGAGCTTTGAACTTAGAAAACACTTTAGATTTTCTTCTTAGAAAAAAATCCATGTCATCCATGAGTGATCATCAATGAAAGATACATAATACAATGATTTAGATAATGAAGGTACATCAATTGGACTACATACATCACTGCGGACTAAATCAAGTAAATCCATATATCTATGAGAGCTCGAGTAGAATTTAACTGATTTATGTTTTCCATTAAGACAATGTTTACAAAACTCAAAATCAAAGGAAACATCATTTATCCCCTTAAAGAGGTTTTTATTCACCAAGGTTTTAAGACCTTTGTCACCAATGTGACCAATCCTATAATGCCACAACATAGTCTTATCCGTCGGTAAGTTGCTATCTAGAACTGATGTACTGTTGCATGCAATCATCTTAGCATCAAGACGAAACAATGTCCCATCACAGATTCCTTTAGCAAGCACTATTGAGCCATGAACCATAGTGACTCCTTTGTTAAATATCACTTGCACACCCAAGTCATTCAAGCTACTCACAAAAATGAGGTTTTGTGCCAAACCAAGAATATGCAAGACATTGGTCAAGGTCTTGGTCATGCCATCTGGGAGTTGTAAAGAAACTCTCCCTCTACCAAAAACCTTAAGGGACGAGTTGTCCCCCAAGTACACACTCTCACTATCACCATCCTGGTACTCTGTGAATTACTCTCGATGTGGAGTCATATGGTATGACACTTTTAAATCAATCAGCCAAATGACATCCCTTATGTGAGTTGAAAATACAACCAAGAATGCATCTCCTACATCCTCTTGAGAAGAAAATCCTCATCAGATTCATGCTTGTTCTTATGATTCTTCTCCTTGTAATCTTTCTTCACATATCCCTTCTTCCCACAATTCCAACATTTGATCTTTGTTAGACTGGGAGTCTTGGATCTTCCCTTGAACTTAAACCAACCAACTATTTTCTTCCCCTTGTCCCTTTCTTTGGATATGCGATGAAAAATCAACATATCCTTGATGTCTTTCGTGGTTTTCCTTCTCATCTCTTCTGAAAGCAAGTTAGATACTATCTCCTCCATATTCAACTTGTACTAGTGGAGCTATTAGCCAATATTATATTACAGGAAACATGTAATGAACATAGTAAAGTGATACATTGGTCCTCCTTGTCTATTTTTACTTTGACGAATCTTAGCTACAAAATGATAATGTTGAATTCGTTCAAGTGTTCAGCTACAAAATCTCCATACCCCATCCTTAGGGAATATAATTTCCCAAGCAATCAAGGAGCACTTAAAAATCGTATTATTCAGTAATCAGTAATCCGCTTCTTACAATACAATTTCCACACAAGTATCCACTTCTTCAGTCCTATGTATCAATAAAGCTGAAAAAAGACCTGCAATAACACATCTAGAAATAGACCTATAGTATTGTAGTTGTCATGCAGTGCAAAGTGTTGGAAATAGACCTGTAGTCCTACTGTAGAGTGCTAGAAATAGATCTACAATATTGTAGTAAAACCATGGTCTAGGTCATTAGTTTTTATTCCTTATATATACTCTTAACATAAGACATGAGATAGTTAATGTTGAAAGGTGTATGACACCTATTCCCAACATCCTCTCACTTGTCACCTTACAAGAGCAAAAGAGAAACACCAACAAAAGAGTAAACTAATTGGTAAGGAAAAAAATGCCCATTCCCTTGCAACACCATATGAACTTCTTAGTGCTCATAGGCTTTGTTAGAGCGTTTGTAACATTTACTGAAGTATCCACCTTCTCAAGCATAACCTTCCTATCCTCCACCATCTCACGACCAAAATGATACTACACATCAATATGCTTTGTCCATACATGAAATGTAGGGTTCTTTGCCAAGGTAATAACACTATGATTGTCATAATTAATTTTTTCTGCTCCCTGCCTCATCATAACATCTGAGCATAATTTTTAAATCCAAAGCCAAAATGCCTCCTTACTAGGAGTACCTGCCATATACTTTGCCTCTATAGTGGATAAGCAACTACAACTTGTTGCTTGTTCATCCAAATAATTGCACCACCAAATAATCTAAACACATAACCACTGGTTGACCTCCTTTTGTCAACATCTCTTGCCCAATTTGAGTCCATGAATCCTTATATGTCTAGCTACTTGTGAAATTTCTTGGTTGTCAAGGATCCCTGATAACACATAGAATAATAAAAAATACCTTGAAGATATATGAAAAACCTCTTTGTTGCTACCTAGTGATCCTTTCCAGGATTTTCCATAAATCGACTCAAGACTCTCATTGCTTGGGCAATGTTCGGTTTAGTGCAGACCATAACATACATAAGGCTCCCAACCACACTAGCATATGGTACATGACTAATGTCCTCCATTTCTCCAAATATAGGACATTGCTCAACATTTTTTTTGTTCCCACAAAAATAGGGGCACTAATTGGTTTGCAATTCCTCAAGTTAAAACACTGTAAGACAAATTCAACATACTTTCTTTGACTTAACCAAAGTTTTATGTTGGCTCTATTTATTGTAATTTCCATCCCTAGGATAAACTTAGCAGATTCTAAATCCTTCATTTCAAATTGTAGTGAAAGCTAAGATTTCAAAATCTTAATGATATCCTTATTGTTACCAATTAGCAACATATCATCTATATACAAAATGATAAAAATAAAATGATCTCCCTCCTACTTATAAAAAACACAGCGATTTGATTTAGATTTAACAAATCCCAACCTCAAAACATAAGAATCAAATTTCTTATGTTACATTCTAGGAGACTATTTAAGACCATAAATAGATTTCTTTAACTTGCAAACTAAGTTTTCCTTACCATTTTCCACATAATGTTCTGGTTGTTTCATGTAGATCTCTTCCTTCAAATATCCATGTAAGAAAGTTGTCTTTACATCCATTTGCTCAACCTTAAGATTAAATGCAACAATAGTTAAAAGAAATCTAAAGGATGTAAGCTTTGCAACTTGAGAAAAGATCTCAACAAAATCTATTCCGTCCACTTGGGAATAACCCTTAGCAACCAACCTTGCTTTATACTTATCTACCTTGCCCTCATAACTAAATTTCTTCTTGCAGCCAACAAGTTTCCCTTCCTTAGTCAACTAAACTAGGTCCCATATGCCATTCTTCTTTAGAGTTGCCATATCCTCATACATGACCATCTTCCAAGACTTATTGTCATTCATCTCTATTGTCTCCTTCATAGTTCTAGACTCATCATTTTTTTTTGAATTTAGCGAAAAACCCCTTGCGGGGCCGCCTTGGTTTGAGAAACCATGACCAGGGGGTTCTACACCGTCAAAATCACCAGGGAGTCACACCCGGCCCTGACCGCACCAGCATAATCAACTGGATTTTGGGCACCCGATGTGCATTTGGTAGGGTGGAGATTCGAACCAGGGACCTCCCTTGGAGGATTGCCCTACCCTCTCCAACTCACCTACAACACGTGGGTCTAGGCTCATAAATTTTAGTAGATAAAGCAAAAATACAATTTAAACTAGGTGGGCTATACCTATTTGGTTGCTTTCTTGGTCATGTGGGCCTCCTAACCCAATGGGGTTGAAGTTGATGCTCCTGATCCTCATAGAACATGTCATGACTATTTGAAAGATACTTCTCATTAGGCCCATCACGAGCATCATCATGGACACCATTATCTCCATGTGCAATTTCTTTTCTTGTTTCTAGTTCAAATTGCACAACTTGATTTGATGTTTTACTTTTCTACTCCTTTGAAGAATCCTTCATCTCCCTAAAGATCACATCTTGGCTCCATACAATCTTCTCTATGATTGGGTTCTAAAAGCTTGTATCCTTTTATCCCATTGTTGTGGTCAATGAGGATACATTTCTCAGCTTTGTAATCAAGTTTTGATCTCTTTACCTAGGCACATGCACATATGCCTCATAGCCAAACACTCTAAGGTATCTAAATGAGGGCTTTTTGCTTGTCCCCTATAGGGGTTTCATCAACAAGAGTTGATGTTAGAGACCTGTTAATCAGGTAACATACTGTATTAACTGCTTCAACCAAAATTTTTTGTTCTAGACCAACACTGCTTAGCATAATCCTAGCCCTCTTCATTAGTGTCATGTTCATCCTTTTGAGAAATTCATTTTGTTGAGGTGTATAAGGAGTTGTCTTACATCACTTAATTCCATGCTCCCTACAAAAATTATCAAATTCTTTGCTACAAAACTCTCCTCCATTTTCTTTTTTAAGAGATTTAATATTTCTTCCCATTTGGTTCTCAACAAGAGCTTTGAACTTAGAAAACACTTCATAATTTCTTCTTAGAAAATAAATCCATGTCATCCGTGAATGATCATCAATGAAAAATACATAATACAATAATTTAGATAATGAAGGTACATCAATTGGACCACACACATCACTATGCACTAAATCAAGTAAATCCATATATCTATGAGAGCTCGAGTAGAATTTAATTGATTTATGTTTTCCATTAAGACAATGTTTACAAAAATCAAAATCAAAGGAAACATCATTTATCCCCGTAGAGGTTTTTACTCACCAAGGTTTTAAGACCTTTGCAACCAATGTGACCAATCCTATAATGCCACAACATAGTCTTATTCGTCGGTAAGTTGATATCTAGAACTAATGTACTGTTGCATGCAATCGTCTTAGCATCAAGAAGAAATAGTGTCCCATCACATACTCCTTTAACAAGCACTATTGATCTATGAACCATAGTGACTCCTCCTTTGGTAAATATCACTTGCACATCCAAGTCATTACGGTTACTCACAGAAATGAGGTTTCATGCCAAACCAGAAATATGCAAGACATTTATCAAGGTCTTGGTCATGCCTTTTGAGAGTTGTAAATAAAATCTCCCTCTACCTACAACCTTAAGGGATGATTTTCCCATAAGTACACACTCCCACTATCACCATCCAAGTACTCCATGAAGTATTATCAATGTGGAGTCATATGGTAGACACTCCTAAATCACTAGCCAAATACCATCCTTAATATGAATGGAATAAAAGCCAAGAATGCATCTCTTACATCCTCCTGAGAAGATTTAGAATTAGAATCCTCATCGAATTCATGTTTGTTCTTGTGTTTTTTCTCTTTGCAATCTTTCTTCACATGCCCCTTCTTCCCACAATTCCAACTTTTGATCTTTGTTAGAGTGGGAGTCTTAAATCTTCCCTTGGACTTGAACCTACCAACTATATTCTTCCCCTTGTTCCTTTCTTTGGATCTGCCATGAACAACCAACACAACCTTGATGTCTTCTATGGTTTTCCTCAACATATCTTCTGAAAGCAAGGTAGATACTATCTCCTCCATCGTCAAATTTGTACTAGTGGGGTTGATAGCCATTACTATGTTGTCCCAAGAATTGGGTAACAAACATAGTAAAGTGATACATTGGTTTTCCTCATCCATTTTTACTTTGATGGATCTTAGCTACAAAATGATAATGTTGAATTTATTCAAGTATACTAATATAAAATATCCATCCCCCATACTTTAGGAATACAATTTCTTTCTCAAGATCAATTTTTTCACAAGGTATTTGGCTTGGTAGATTGAAGCCAACCTATCCCACAAGATTTTTGTAGTAGGGCACTCATACACACTCAAGAGCATAGTCGACCAAACATAACTGAATGAGACTCCATGCCTTTTGATCCATCACCATCCAATCTTCATCCATCATAGATGCAAGTTGACTTCCAAAAACAACAACCCATAGATCTTTATTTGACCAAATCCTCCATTTTAAGCTTCCATAGCTTAAAATTTGTACCATTGATTTTTTCTATCTCCAACTGTGATGTACTTGCCATCCTGAAATAAAATCACTCCCCTATGCATGACTCTCACTAAAACCAAAAATAATACCAAAACTCTTTTTTCTAAGGATCTCAAAAATTAGCCAAGCTTTGATATCAATTGAAAGGAAGTTAGACTAATGCAGAGCAACTTCGTACTTAATATTTAGAGGAAAATATAGCAAAAAAAAGCCTAGCCTTTTAATTCAAGAAGCCAAGTCACATAAATCTCACACAGGAATCAACATATACCTTGGGAAACCCTTTTGGGAAAAACCCAACAATCAAGGAGCACTAAAAAATTGTATCATTCAGTAATCAACAATCTGCTTGTTACAACACAATTCCCACACAAGTATCCACTTTTTCATTCATATTTACCAACAAATCTTGAAAAAGACCTACAATAACACTACTATAAATAGACCTACAGTATTGCATCTGTCCTAAAGTGTAGACTTCTAGAAATAGACCTATAGTCCTATAGAGTAGAGTGCTAAAAATAGACCTGCAATTTTGTAGTTGTCCTACAATAAAACCATGGTCTAGTTCACCAATTTTTCTTCCTTATATATACTCTTAACATAAGACATGAGACAATTAATGTTGACAGGTGTATGGCACCAAAATAAGACTAGATTTTTAATTCAACAAGCAAAATCACATAATTCTCACATAGGAAGCTACATACCCTGGGAAACCCTTTTGGAAAAAACCCAACAATCAAGGAGCACTCAAAAATTATATTATTCAGTAATAAACAATCTAGTTATTATGATACAATTCCCACATAGTATCCACTTCTTAATCTTATTTATCAACAAAGTTGGAAAAAGACTTATAATAACACAACTAGAAGTAGACCAACAATATTGCAACTATCTTACAATGCGAAGTGTTGGAAACAGTCCTCCATTCCTACAGTGTAGAGTGCTAGAAATAGACCTGTAGTCCTGCAGTGTACAAAGTTGGAAATAGACCTACAGTCCTACAATGCACAATGTTAGAAATAAACTTGCAATATTGCAATTGTCCTACAATGTAGTGTTGGAAATAGATTCATAGTCCTATAGTGTGCAATGCTAGAAATAGACCTGCAATCTTGTAGTAAAACCATGGTCTAATTCACTAATTTTTCTTCCTTATATATACTCTTAACTTAAGACACGAGACAATTAATGTTGAAAGGTGTATGACACGAGAAAATTTGGAAGTAATAATGCAACAAATAAGTAATTTGGACCAAGGAATATGAAATTTGAGATTAAATTTGATGTTTTACAGTGTTTTGTATGAGTGACTACGTAGATGCACTTGATGAATGGAAGCATTTTAGAGTTGTGTTATCACTTTAACAAAATGATGTTGATGTTGATGTTGAAAGAGTAGTGTTATTGCCAACAATACAAATTGGACTACTTCCCAGACTTATTAATAGATCTAGGAGGCCTTCTAAATAATCAATAATGATCCTAACCTAGAGATGGATTGGTCAGATGGGAAAACACCTAAAATACTAACTACAGATTATGAATATTAAGGTGTATTCTCTCTTTACTGGGAACCACCAACAATGATATTAAAGAGATACGCATATTTGATATTTGGATTGGCATCTTTCCCTATATACATCTTACCCCCACAAGATGCCTGTTTCACTATGGAATGAAGCAAAGGCAAACCACCTTGGGAAAGAAGAATATACCTTATAAAAATGAAATAACAATGCATAATCAAATGATAACATAGGGTGTTGGAAACCAATATAGGTTATAGTAGGAAGAAATCTAATTGAAATATCACAATTGATGCAATAAATCTAATATAAACTAATGTCAAACAATGGAGGAATGGGTGGGTATGCAAAAAAATATCATCAAAATGGAA